>OY754327.1:0-4971169 GCA_963573305.1 Pyrrhosoma nymphula
ACCCCCCAACCCACCCAACCACCCAACCCAACCCAACCCCCAACCCAACCCAACCCAACCCAACCCAACCCAACCCAACCACCCAACCCAACCCAACCCAACCCAACCCAACCCAACCCAACCCAACCCAACCCAACCCAACCCAACCCAACCCAACCCAACCCAACCCAACCCAACCCAACCCAACCCAACCCAACCCAACCCAACCCAACCCAACCCAACCCAACCCAACCCAACCCAACCCAACCCAACCCAACCCAACCCAACCCAACCCAACCCAACCCAACCCAACCCAACCCAACCCAACCCAACCCAACCCAACCCAACCCAACCCAACCCAACCCAACCCAACCCAACCCAACCCAACCCAACCCAACCCAACCCAACCCAACCCAACCCAACCCAACCCAACCCAACCCAACCCAACCCAACCCAACCCAACCCAACCCAACCCAACCCAACCCAACCCAACCCAACCCAACCCAACCCAACCCAACCCAACCCAACCCAACCCAACCCAACCCAACCCAACCCAACCCAACCCAACCCAACCCAACCCAACCCAACCCAACCCAACCCAACCCAACCCAACCCAACCCAACCCAACCCAACCCAACCCAACCCAACCCAACCCAACCCAACCCAACCCAACCCAACCCAACCCAACCCAACCCAACCCAACCCAACCCAACCCAACCCAACCCAACCCAACCCAACCCAACCCAACCCAACCCAACCCAACCCAACCCAACCCAACCCAACCCAACCCAACCCAACCCAACCCAACCCAACCCAACCCAACCCAACCCAACCCAACCCAACCCAACCCAACCCAACCCAACCCAACCCAACCCAACCCAACCCAACCCAACCCAACCCAACCCAACCCAACCCAACCCAACCCAACCCAACCCAACCCAACCCAACCCAACCCAACCCAACCCAACCCAACCCAACCCAACCCAACCCAACCCAACCCAACCCAACCCAACCCAACCAACCCAACCCAACCCAACCCAACCCAACCCAACCCAACCCAACCCAACCCAACCCAACCCAACCCAACCCAACCCAACCCAACCCAACCCAACCCAACCCAACCCAACCCAACCCAACCCAACCCAACCCAACCCAACCCAACCCAACCCAACCCAACCCAACCCAACCCAACCCAACCCAACCCAACCCAACCCAACCCAACCCAACCCAACCCAACCCAACCCAACCCAACCCAACCCAACCCAACCCAACCCAACCCAACCCAACCCAACCCAACCCAACCCAACCCAACCCAACCCAACCCAACCCAACCCAACCCAACCCAACCCAACCCAACCCAACCCAACCCAACCCAACCCAACCCAACCCAACCCAACCCAACCCAACCCAACCCAACCCAACCCAACCCAACCCAACCCAACCCAACCCAACCCAACCCAACCCAACCCAACCCAACCCAACCCAACCCAACCCAACCCAACCCAACCCAACCCAACCCAACCCAACCCAACCCAACCCAACCCAACCCAACCCAACCCAACCCAACCCAACCCAACCCAACCCAACCCAACCCAACCCAACCCAACCCAACCCAACCCAACCCAACCCAATATAATGAAAAGCTTCCAAATCAAAGAAATGCAAAACTTCGAATCGAATGAGATAAAAAAACCGTCAGAAAATGTGTATACCATTGAGTTTGATGCATGAGAATAGAAAAATATGCGAGACAAGAAATATGTTTACTTACATTAACAAAAGAGTGTACGAGGCGAAAATGTTCAGATTAGCATTATGGTAATAAGTGCATTTACGGAAAAAGAATTTCATATGACACGTCGAAACTTGCACTGAACCACAAAAGCATTACTCTACGCCTTCTGTAAAAATATGGAGGTAATATTCGCAATACTTCCGAAGATATATGTGGGTAATTGTTTCCGGTGACAATATAATGAAAAGATTCAAAATCAAAGAAATGCAAAACTTCGACTCGAATGGGATAAAAAACCATCAGAAAATGTGTACACCATTAAGTTTGATGCATAGGAACAGAAAAATATGCGTGAATAGAAATACGTTTTTTTACATTAACAAAAGAGTGTACGAGGCTAAAATCTTAAGATTAGCATTATGGTAATAAGTTCATTTACGGAGTTAGTATTTCATATGACACGTCGAAACTTGCACTGATCTACAACAGCATTACTCTACGCCTTCTGTGAAAATAATGAGGTAATTTTCGCATTACTTCCGAAAATATGTGTGTAATTGTTTCCGGTGACAATATAATGAAAAGCTTCCAAAACAAATAAATGCAAAACTTCGACTCGAATGGGATAGAAAACCATCAGAAAACGTGTATACCATTGAGTTTGATGCATAGCAACAGAAAAATATGCGAGAATAGAAATATGTTTTCTTACATTAACAAAAGAGTGTACGAGGCGAAAATGTTCAGATTAGCATTATGGTAATAATTGCATTTACGGAAAAAGAATTTCATATGACGCGTCGAAACTTGCACTGATCCACAAAAGCATTACTCTACGCCTTCTGTGAAAATAGGGAGGTAGTATTCGCATTACTTCCGAAAATATGTGGGTAATTGTTTCCGGTGACAATATAATGAAAAGCTTCAAAATCAAATAAATGCAAAACTTCGACTCGAATGGGATAAAAAACCATCAGAAAAAGTGTATACCATTTTGTTTGATGCATAGGTCAGAAAAATATACGAGAATAGAAATATGTTTACTTACATTAACAAAAGAGTGTACGAGGCTAAAATTTTCTGATTAGCATTATGGTAATAAGTGCATTTACGGAGAAAGTATATCATAAGACACGTTGACACTTGCACTGATCCACAAAAGCATTACACTACGCCTTTTGTGGAAATAAGGATGTAATATTTGCATTACTTCCGAAAATATGTGGGTATTTGTTTCCGGTGACAATATAATGAAAAGCTTCAAAATCAAAGAAATGCAAAACTTCGATTCCAATGGGAAAAAAACCGTCAGAAAAAGTGTATAGCATTGAGTTTGATGCATAACAACAGAAAAATATGCGAGAATAGAAATACGTTTACTTATTATAACAAAAGAGTGTACGAGGCTAAAATGTTCAGAATAGCATTATGGTATTAAGTGCATTTACGGAAAATGTTTTTCATATGACACGTCGAAACTTGCACTGATCCACAACAGCATTACTCTACGCCTTTTGTGAAAATAAGGAGGTAATATTCGCATTACTTCCGAAAATATGTGGGTAATTGTTTCCGGTGACAATATAATGAAAACCTTAAAAATCAAATAAATGCAAAACCTCGACTCAAATGGGATAAAAAACCGTCAGAAAAAGTGTATACCATTGCGTTTGATGCATAGGAACAGAAACATATTCGAGAGAAGAAATATGTTTACTTACATTAACAAAAGAGTGTACGAGGCTAAAATCTTAAGATTAGCATTATGGCAATAAGTTCATTTACGGAGTAAGTATTTCATATGACACGTCGAAACATGCACTGATCCACAACAGCATTACTCTACGCCTTCTGTGAAAAAAATGAGGTAATATTCGCATTACTTCCGAAAATATGTGTGTAATTGTTTCCGGTGACAATATAATGAAAAGCTTCAAAATCAAATAATGCAAAACTTCGACTCGAATGGGATAAAAAACCATCAGAAAACGTGTATACCATTGAGTTTGATGCATAGCAACAGAAAAATATGCGAGAATAGAAATATGTTTACTTACATTAACAAAAGAGTGTACGAGGCTAAAATGTTCAGATTAGCATTATGGTAAAAAGTGCATTTACGGAAAAAGTATTTCATATGACACGTCGAAACTTAAACTAATCCACAAGAGCATTACTGTACGCCTTCTGTGAAAATATGGAGGTTATATTCGCATTACTTCCGAAAATATGTTGGTAATTGTTTCCGGTGACAATATAATGAAAAGCTTCCAAATCAAAGAAATGCAAAACTTCGAATCGAATGAGATAAAAAAACCGTCAGAAAATGTGTATACCATTTTGTTTGATGCATAGGTCAGAAAAATATACGAGAATAGAAATATGTTTACTTACATTAACAAAAGAGTGTACGAGGCTAAAATTTTCTGATTAGCATTATGGTAATAAGTGCATTTACGGAGAAAGTATATCATAAGACACGTTGACACTTGCACTGATCCACAAAAGCATTACACTACGCCTTTTGTGGAAATAAGGAGGTAATATTTGCATTACTTCCGAAAATATGTGGGTATTTGTTTCCGGTGACAATATAATGAAAAGCTTCAAAATCAAAGAAATGCAAAACTTCGATTCCAATGGGAAAAAAACCGTCAGAAAAAGTGTATAGTATTTAGTTTGATGCATAAGAACAGAAAAATATGCGAGAATAGAAATACGTTTACTTAAATTAACAAAAGAGTGTACGAGGCTAAAATGTTCAGAATAGCATTATGGTATTAAGTGCATTTACGGAGAAAGTTTTTCATATGACACGTCGAAACTTGCACTGATCCACAACAGCATTACTCTACGCCTTTTGTGAAAATAAGTAGGTAATATTCGCATTACTTCCGAAAATATGTGGGTAATTGTTTCCGGTGACAATATAATGAAAACCTTCAAAATCAAAGAAATGCCAAACCTCGACGCGAATGGGATAAAAAACCGTCAGAAAAAGTGTATACCATTGAGTTTGATGCATAGGTACAGAAAAATATGCGAGAATAGAAATACGTTTACTTACATTAACAAAAGAGTGCACGAGGCTAAAATGTTCAGATTAGCATTATGGTAAAAAGTGCATTTACGGAAAAAGTATTTCATATGACACGTCGAAACTTGCACTGATCTACAACAGCATTAATCTACGCCTTTTGTGAAAATAAGGAGGTAATATTCGCATTACTTCCGAAAATATGTGGGTTATTTTTTCCGGTGACAATATAATGAAAACCTTAAAAATCAAATAAATGCAAAACCTCGACTCGAATGGGATAAAAAACCGTCAGAAAAAGTGTATACCATTGCGTTTGATGCATAGGAACAGAAACATATTCGAGAGAAGAAATATGTTTACTTACATTAACAAAAGAGTGTACGAGGCTAAAATCTTAAGATTAGCATTATGGTAATAAGTTCATTTACGGAGTAAGTATTTCATATGACACGTGGAAACATGCACTGATCCACAACAGCATTACTCTGCGCCTTCTGTGAAAAAAATGAGGTAATATTCGCATTACTTCCGAAAATATGTGTGTAATTGTTTCCGTTGACAATATAATGAAAAGCTTCAAAATCAAATAATGCAAAACTTCGACTCGAATGGGATAAAAAACCATCAGAAAACGTGTATACCATTGAGTTTGATGCAAAGCAACAGAAAAATATGCGAGAATAGAAATGTGTTTACTTACATTAACAAAAGAGTGTACGAGGCTAAAATGTTCAGATTAGCATTATGGTAAAAAGGGAATTTATGGAGAAAGTATTTCATATGACACGTCGAAACTTAAACTAATCCACAAGAGCATTACTGTACGCCTTCTGTGAAAATATGGAGGTTATATTCGCATTACTTCCAAAAATATGTTGGTAATTGTTTCCGGTGACAATATAATGAAAAGCTTCCAAATCAAAGAAATGCAAAACTTCGAATCGAATGAGATAAAAAAACCGTCAGAAAATGTGTATACCATTGAGTTTGATGCATGAGAATAGAAAAATATGCGAGACAAGAAATATGTTTACTTACATTAACAAAAGAGTGTACGAGGCGAAAATGTTCAGATTAGCATTATGGTAATAAGTGCATTTACGGAAAAAGAATTTCATATGACACGTCGAAACTTGCACTGAACCACAAAAGCATTACTCTACGCCTTTTGTAAAAATATGGAGGTAATATTCGCAATACTTCCGAAGATATATGTGGGTAATTGTTTCCGGTGACAATATAATGAAAAGATTCAAAATCAAAGAAATGCAAAACTTCGACTCGAATGGGATAAAAAACCATCAGAAAATGTGTACACCATTAAGTTTGATGCATAGGAACAGAAAAATATGCGTGAATAGAAATACGTTTTTTTACATTAACAAAAGAGTGTACGAGGCTAAAATCTTAAGATTAGCATTATGGTAATAAGTTCATTTACGGAGTTAGTATTTCATATGACACGTCGAAACTTGCACTGATCCACAACAGCATTACTCTACGCCTTCTGTGAAAATAATGAGGTAATTTTCGCATTACTTCCGAAAATATGTGTGTAATTGTTTCCGGTGACAATATAATGAAAAGCTTCCAAAACAAATAAATGCAAAACTTCGACTCGAATGGGATAGAAAACCATCAGAAAACGTGTATACCATTGAGTTTGATGCATAGCAACAGAAAAATATGCGAGAATAGAAATATGTTTTCTTACATTAACAAAAGAGTGTACGAGGCGAAAATGTTCAGATTAGCATTATGGTAATAATTGCATTTACGGAAAAAGAATTTCATATGACACGTCGAAACTTGCACTGATCCACAAAAGCATTACTCTACGCCTTCTGTGAAAATAGGGAGGTAGTATTCGCATTACTTCCGAAAATATGTGGGTAATTGTTTCCGGTGACAATATAATGAAAAGCTTCAAAATCAAAGAAATGCAAAACTTCGACTCGAATGGGATAAAAAACCATCAGAAAAAGTGTATACCATTTTGTTTGATGCATAGGTCAGAAAAATATACGAGAATAGAAATGTTTACTTACATTAACAAAAGAGTGTACGAGGCTAAAATTTTCTGATTAGCATTATGGTAATAAGTGCATTTACGGAGAAAGTATATCATAAGACACGTTGACACTTGCACTGATCCACAAAAGCATTACACTACGCCTTTTGTGGAAATAAGGAGGTAATATTTGCATTACTTCCGAAAATATGTGGGTATTTGTTTCCGGTGACAATAAAATGAAAAGCTTCAAAATAAAAGAAATGCAAAACTTCGATTCCAATGGGAAAAAAACCGTCAGAAAAAGTGTATAGCATTGAGTTTGATGCATAACAACAGAAAAATATGCGAGAATAGAAATACGTTTACTTATTATAACAAAAGAGTGTACGAGGCTAAAATGTTCAGAATAGCATTATGGTATTAAGTGCATTTACGGAAAAAGTTTTTCATATGACACGTCAAAACTTGCACTGATCCACAACAGCATTACTCTACGCCTTTTGTGAAAATAAGGAGGTAATATTCGCATTACTTCCGAAAATATGTGGGTAATTGTTTCCGGTGACAATATAATGAAAACCTTAAAAATCAAATAAATGCAAAACCTCGACTCAAATGGGATAAAAAACCGTCAGAAAAAGTGTATACCATTGCGTTTGATGCATAGGAACAGAAACATATTCGAGAGAAGAAATATGTTTACTTACATTAACAAAAGAGTGTACGAGGCTAAAATCTTAAGATTAGCATTATGGTAATAAGTTCATTTACGGAGTAAGTATTTCATATGACACGTCGAAACATGTACTGATCCACAACAGCATTACTCTACGCCTTCTGTGAAAAAAATGAGGTAATATTCGCATTACTTCCGAAAATATGTGTGTAATTGTTTCCGGTGACAATATAATGAAAAGCTTCAAAATCAAATAATGCAAAACTTCGACTCGAATGGGATAAAAAACCATCAGAAAACGTGTATACCATTGAGTTTGATGCATAGCAACAGAAAAATATGCGAGAATAGAAATATGTTTACTTACATTAACAAAAGAGTGTACGAGGCTAAAATTTTCTGATTAGCATTATGGTAAAAAGTGCATTTACGGAAAAAGTATTTCATATGACACGTCGAAACTTAAAATAATCCACAAGAGCATTACTGTACGCCTTCTGTGAAAATATGGAGGTTATATTCGCATTACTTCCGAAAATATGTTGGTAATTGTTTCCGGTGACAATATAATGAAAAGCTTCCAAATCAAAGAAATGCAAAACTTCGAATCGAATGAGATAAAAAAACCGTCAGAAAATGTGTATACCATTGAGTTTGATGCATGAGAATAGAAAAATATGCGAGACAAGAAATATGTTTACTTACATTAACAAAAAGGGTGTACGAGGCGAAAATGTTCAGATTAGCATTATGGTAATAAGTGCATTTACGGAAAAAGAATTTCATATGACACGTCGAAACTTGCACTGAACCACAAAAGCATTACTCTACGCCTTCTGTAAAAATATGGAGGTAATATTCGCAATACTTCCGAAGATATATGTGGGTAATTGTTTCCGGTGACAATATAATGAAAAGATTCAAAATCAAAGAAATGCAAAACTTCGACTCGAATGGGATAAAAAACCATCAGAAAATGTGTACACCATTAAGTTTGATGCATAGGAACAGAAAAATATGCGTGAATAGAAATACGTTTTTTTACATTAACAAAAGAGTGTACGAGGCTAAAATCTTAAGATTAGCATTATGGTAATAAGTTCATTTACGGAGTTAGTATTTCATATGACACGTCGAAACTTGCACTGATCCACAACAGCATTACTCTACGCCTTCTGTGAAAATAATGAGGTAATTTTCGCATTACTTCCGAAAATATGTGTGTAATTGTTTCCGGTGACAATATAATGAAAAGCTTCCAAAACAAATAAATGCAAAACTTCGACTCGAATGGGATAGAAAACCATCAGAAAACGTGTATACCATTGAGTTTGATGCATAGCAACAGAAAAATATGCGAGAATAGAAATATGTTTTCTTACATTAACAAAAGAGTGTACGAGGCGAAAATGTTCAGATTAGCATTATGGTAATAATTGCATTTACGGAAAAAGAATTTCATATGACGCGTCGAAACTTGCACTGATCCACAAAAGCATTACTCTACGCCTTCTGTGAAAATAGGGAGGTAGTATTCGCATTACTTCCGAAAATATGTGGGTAATTGTTTCCGGTGACAATATAATGAAAAGCTTCAAAATCAAAGAAATGCAAAACTTCGACTCGAATGGGATAAAAAACCATCAGAAAAAGTGTATACCATTTTGTTTGATGCATAGGTCAGAAAAATATACGAGAATAGAAATATGTTTACTTACATTAACAAAAGAGTGTACGAGGCTAAAATTTTCTGATTAGCATTATGGTAATAAGTGCATTTACGGAGAAAGTATATCATAAGACACGTTGACACTTGCACTGATCCACAAAAGCATTACACTACGCCTTTTGTGGAAATAAGGATGTAATATTTGCATTACTTCCGAAAATATGTGGGTATTTGTTTCCGGTGACAATATAATGAAAAGCTTCAAAATCAAAGAAATGCAAAACTTCGATTCCAATGGGAAAAAAACCGTCAGAAAAAGTGTATAGCATTGAGTTTGATGCATAACAACAGAAAAATATGCGAGAATAGAAATACGTTTACTTATTATAACAAAAGAGTGTACGAGGCTAAAATGTTCAGAATAGCATTATGGTATTAAGTGCATTTACGGAAAATGTTTTTCATATGACACGTCGAAACTTGCACTGATCCACAACAGCATTACTCTACGCCTTTTGTGAAAATAAGGAGGTAATATTCGCATTACTTCCGAAAATATGTGGGTAATTGTTTCCGGTGACAATATAATGAAAACCTTAAAAATCAAATAAATGCAAAACCTCGACTCAAATGGGATAAAAAACCGTCAGAAAAAGTGTATACCATTGCGTTTGATGCATAGGAACAGAAACATATTCGAGAGAAGAAATATGTTTACTTACATTAACAAAAGAGTGTACGAGGCTAAAATCTTAAGATTAGCATTATGGCAATAAGTTCATTTACGGAGTAAGTATTTCATATGACACGTCGAAACATGCACTGATCCACAACAGCATTACTCTACGCCTTCTGTGAAAAAAATGAGGTAATATTCGCATTACTTCCGAAAATATGTGTGTAATTGTTTCCGGTGACAATATAATGAAAAGCTTCAAAATCAAATAATGCAAAACTTCGACTCGAATGGGATAAAAAACCATCAGAAAACGTGTATACCATTGAGTTTGATGCATAGCAACAGAAAAATATGCGAGAATAGAAATATGTTTACTTACATTAACAAAAGAGTGTACGAGGCTAAAATGTTCAGATTAGCATTATGGTAAAAAGTGCATTTACGGAAAAAGTATTTCATATGACACGTCGAAACTTAAACTAATCCACAAGAGCATTACTGTACGCCTTCTGTGAAAATATGGAGGTTATATTCGCATTACTTCCGAAAATATGTTGGTAATTGTTTCCGGTGACAATATAATGAAAAGCTTCCAAATCAAAGAAATGCAAAACTTCGAATCGAATGAGATAAAAAAACCGTCAGAAAATGTGTATACCATTTTGTTTGATGCATAGGTCAGAAAAATATACGAGAATAGAAATATGTTTACTTACATTAACAAAAGAGTGTACGAGGCTAAAATTTTCTGATTAGCATTATGGTAATAAGTGCATTTACGGAGAAAGTATATCATAAGACACGTTGACACTTGCACTGATCCACAAAAGCATTACACTACGCCTTTTGTGGAAATAAGGAGGTAATATTTGCATTACTTCCGAAAATATGTGGGTATTTGTTTCCGGTGACAATATAATGAAAAGCTTCAAAATCAAAGAAATGCAAAACTTCGATTCCAATGGGAAAAAAACCGTCAGAAAAAGTGTATAGTATTTAGTTTGATGCATAAGAACAGAAAAATATGCGAGAATAGAAATACGTTTACTTAAATTAACAAAAGAGTGTACGAGGCTAAAATGTTCAGAATAGCATTATGGTATTAAGTGCATTTACGGAGAAAGTTTTTCATATGACACGTCGAAACTTGCACTGATCCACAACAGCATTACTCTACGCCTTTTGTGAAAATAAGTAGGTAATATTCGCATTACTTCCGAAAATATGTGGGTAATTGTTTCCGGTGACAATATAATGAAAACCTTCAAAATCAAAGAAATGCCAAACCTCGACGCGAATGGGATAAAAAACCGTCAGAAAAAGTGTATACCATTGAGTTTGATGCATAGGTACAGAAAAATATGCGAGAATAGAAATACGTTTACTTACATTAACAAAAGAGTGCACGAGGCTAAAATGTTCAGATTAGCATTATGGTAAAAAGTGCATTTACGGAAAAAGTATTTCATATGACACGTCGAAACTTGCACTGATCTACAACAGCATTAATCTACGCCTTTTGTGAAAATAAGGAGGTAATATTCGCATTACTTCCGAAAATATGTGGGTTATTTTTTCCGGTGACAATATAATGAAAACCTTAAAAATCAAATAAATGCAAAACCTCGACTCGAATGGGATAAAAAACCGTCAGAAAAAGTGTATACCATTGCGTTTGATGCATAGGAACAGAAACATATTCGAGAGAAGAAATATGTTTACTTACATTAACAAAAGAGTGTACGAGGCTAAAATCTTAAGATTAGCATTATGGTAATAAGTTCATTTACGGAGTAAGTATTTCATATGACACGTGGAAACATGCACTGATCCACAACAGCATTACTCTGCGCCTTCTGTGAAAAAAATGAGGTAATATTCGCATTACTTCCGAAAATATGTGTGTAATTGTTTCCGTTGACAATATAATGAAAAGCTTCAAAATCAAATAATGCAAAACTTCGACTCGAATGGGATAAAAAACCATCAGAAAACGTGTATACCATTGAGTTTGATGCAAAGCAACAGAAAAATATGCGAGAATAGAAATGTGTTTACTTACATTAACAAAAGAGTGTACGAGGCTAAAATGTTCAGATTAGCATTATGGTAAAAAGGGAATTTATGGAGAAAGTATTTCATATGACACGTCGAAACTTAAACTAATCCACAAGAGCATTACTGTACGCCTTCTGTGAAAATATGGAGGTTATATTCGCATTACTTCCAAAAATATGTTGGTAATTGTTTCCGGTGACAATATAATGAAAAGCTTCCAAATCAAAGAAATGCAAAACTTCGAATCGAATGAGATAAAAAAACCGTCAGAAAATGTGTATACCATTGAGTTTGATGCATGAGAATAGAAAAATATGCGAGACAAGAAATATGTTTACTTACATTAACAAAAGAGTGTACGAGGCGAAAATGTTCAGATTAGCATTATGGTAATAAGTGCATTTACGGAAAAAGAATTTCATATGACACGTCGAAACTTGCACTGAACCACAAAAGCATTACTCTACGCCTTTTGTAAAAATATGGAGGTAATATTCGCAATACTTCCGAAGATATATGTGGGTAATTGTTTCCGGTGACAATATAATGAAAAGATTCAAAATCAAAGAAATGCAAAACTTCGACTCGAATGGGATAAAAAACCATCAGAAAATGTGTACACCATTAAGTTTGATGCATAGGAACAGAAAAATATGCGTGAATAGAAATACGTTTTTTTACATTAACAAAAGAGTGTACGAGGCTAAAATCTTAAGATTAGCATTATGGTAATAAGTTCATTTACGGAGTTAGTATTTCATATGACACGTCGAAACTTGCACTGATCCACAACAGCATTACTCTACGCCTTCTGTGAAAATAATGAGGTAATTTTCGCATTACTTCCGAAAATATGTGTGTAATTGTTTCCGGTGACAATATAATGAAAAGCTTCCAAAACAAATAAATGCAAAACTTCGACTCGAATGGGATAGAAAACCATCAGAAAACGTGTATACCATTGAGTTTGATGCATAGCAACAGAAAAATATGCGAGAATAGAAATATGTTTTCTTACATTAACAAAAGAGTGTACGAGGCGAAAATGTTCAGATTAGCATTATGGTAATAATTGCATTTACGGAAAAAGAATTTCATATGACACGTCGAAACTTGCACTGATCCACAAAAGCATTACTCTACGCCTTCTGTGAAAATAGGGAGGTAGTATTCGCATTACTTCCGAAAATATGTGGGTAATTGTTTCCGGTGACAATATAATGAAAAGCTTCAAAATCAAAGAAATGCAAAACTTCGACTCGAATGGGATAAAAAACCATCAGAAAAAGTGTATACCATTTTGTTTGATGCATAGGTCAGAAAAATATACGAGAATAGAAATGTTTACTTACATTAACAAAAGAGTGTACGAGGCTAAAATTTTCTGATTAGCATTATGGTAATAAGTGCATTTACGGAGAAAGTATATCATAAGACACGTTGACACTTGCACTGATCCACAAAAGCATTACACTACGCCTTTTGTGGAAATAAGGAGGTAATATTTGCATTACTTCCGAAAATATGTGGGTATTTGTTTCCGGTGACAATAAAATGAAAAGCTTCAAAATAAAAGAAATGCAAAACTTCGATTCCAATGGGAAAAAAACCGTCAGAAAAAGTGTATAGCATTGAGTTTGATGCATAACAACAGAAAAATATGCGAGAATAGAAATACGTTTACTTATTATAACAAAAGAGTGTACGAGGCTAAAATGTTCAGAATAGCATTATGGTATTAAGTGCATTTACGGAAAAAGTTTTTCATATGACACGTCAAAACTTGCACTGATCCACAACAGCATTACTCTACGCCTTTTGTGAAAATAAGGAGGTAATATTCGCATTACTTCCGAAAATATGTGGGTAATTGTTTCCGGTGACAATATAATGAAAACCTTAAAAATCAAATAAATGCAAAACCTCGACTCAAATGGGATAAAAAACCGTCAGAAAAAGTGTATACCATTGCGTTTGATGCATAGGAACAGAAACATATTCGAGAGAAGAAATATGTTTACTTACATTAACAAAAGAGTGTACGAGGCTAAAATCTTAAGATTAGCATTATGGTAATAAGTTCATTTACGGAGTAAGTATTTCATATGACACGTCGAAACATGTACTGATCCACAACAGCATTACTCTACGCCTTCTGTGAAAAAAATGAGGTAATATTCGCATTACTTCCGAAAATATGTGTGTAATTGTTTCCGGTGACAATATAATGAAAAGCTTCAAAATCAAATAATGCAAAACTTCGACTCGAATGGGATAAAAAACCATCAGAAAACGTGTATACCATTGAGTTTGATGCATAGCAACAGAAAAATATGCGAGAATAGAAATATGTTTACTTACATTAACAAAAGAGTGTACGAGGCTAAAATGTTCAGATTAGCATTATGGTAAAAAGTGCATTTACGGAAAAAGTATTTCATATGACACGTCGAAACTTAAAATAATCCACAAGAGCATTACTGTACGCCTTCTGTGAAAATATGGAGGTTATATTCGCATTACTTCCGAAAATATGTTGGTAATTGTTTCCGGTGACAATATAATGAAAAGCTTCCAAATCAAAGAAATGCAAAACTTCGAATCGAATGAGATAAAAAAACCGTCAGAAAATGTGTATACCATTGAGTTTGATGCATGAGAATAGAAAAATATGCGAGACAAGAAATATGTTTACTTACATTAACAAAAAGGGTGTACGAGGCGAAAATGTTCAGATTAGCATTATGGTAATAAGTGCATTTACGGAAAAAGAATTTCATATGACACGTCGAAACTTGCACTGAACCACAAAAGCATTACTCTACGCCTTCTGTAAAAATATGGAGGTAATATTTGCAATACTTCCGAAGATATATGTGGGTAATTGTTTCCGGTGACAATATAATGAAAAGATTCAAAATCAAAGAAATGCAAAACTTCGACTCGAATGGGATAAAAAACCATCAGAAAATGTGTACACCATTAAGTTTGATGCATAGGAACAGAAAAATATGCGTGAATAGAAATACGTTTTTTTACATTAACAAAAGAGTGTACGAGGCTAAAATCTTAAGATTAGCATTATGGTAATAAGTTCATTTACGGAGTTAGTATTTCATATGACACGTCGAAACTTGCACTGATCCACAACAGCATTACTCTACGCCTTCTGTGAAAATAATGAGGTAATTTTCGCATTACTTCCGAAAATATGTGTGTAATTGTTTCCGGTGACAATATAATGAAAAGCTTCCAAAACAAATAAATGCAAAACTTCGACTCGAATGGGATAGAAAACCATCAGAAAACGTGTATACCATTGAGTTTGATGCATAGCAACAGAAAAATATGCGAGAATAGAAATATGTTTTCTTACATTAACAAAAGAGTGTACGAGGCGAAAATGTTCAGATTAGCATTATGGTAATAATTGCATTTACGGAAAAAGAATTTCATATGACGCGTCGAAACTTGCACTGATCCACAAAAGCATTACTCTACGCCTTCTGTGAAAATAGGGAGGTAGTATTCGCATTACTTCCGAAAATATGTGGGTAATTGTTTCCGGTGACAATATAATGAAAAGCTTCAAAATCAAAGAAATGCAAAACTTCGACTCGAATGGGATAAAAAACGATCAGAAAAAGTGTATACCATTTTGTTTGATGCATAGGTCAGAAAAATATACGAGAATAGAAATATGTTTACTTACATTAACAAAAGAGTGTACGAGGCTAAAATTTTCTGATTAGCATTATGGTAATAAGTGCATTTACGGAGAAAGTATATCATAAGACACGTTGACACTTGCACTGATCCACAAAAGCATTACACTACGCCTTTTGTGGAAATAAGGAGGTAATATTTGCATTACTTCCGAAAATATGTGGGTATTTGTTTCCGGTGACAATATAATGAAAAGCTTCAAAATCAAAGAAATGCAAAACTTCGATTCCAATGGGAAAAAAACCGTCAGAAAAAGTGTATAGCATTGAGTTTGATGCATAAGAACCGAAAAATATGCGAGAATAGAAATAAGTTTACTTAAATTAACAAAAGAGTGTACGAGGCTAAAATGTTCAGAATAGCATTATGGTATTAAGTGCATTTACGGAGAAAGTTTTTCATATGACACGTCGAAACTTGCACTGATCCATAACAGCATTACTCTACGCCTTTTGTGAAAATAAGTAGGTAATATTCGCATTACTTCCGAAAATATGTGGGTAATTGTTTCCGGTGACAATATAATGAAAACCTTCAAAAAGAAAGAAATGCCAAACCTCGACGCGAATGGGATAAAAAACCGTCAGAAAAAGTGTATACCATTGAGTTTGATGCATAGGTACAGAAAAATATGCGAGAATAGAAATACGTTTACTTACATTAACAAAAGAGTGCACGAGGCTAAAATTTTCAGATTAGCATTATGGTAAAAAGTGCATATACGGAAAAAGTATTTCATATGACACGTCGAAACTTGCACTGATCCACAAAAGAATTACTTTACGCCTTCTGTGAAAAAATAGAGGTAATATTCGCATTACTTCCGAAAATATGTAGGTAAATGTTTCCGGTGACAATATAATAAAAACCTTAAAAATCAAATAAATGCAAAACCTCGACTGGAATGGGATTTAAAACCATCATAAAATGTGTATAGCATTGCGCTTGATGCATAGGAACAGAAACTAATTCGAGAGAAGAAATATGTTTACTTACATTAACAAAAGAGTTTACGAGGCTAAAATCTTAAGACTAGCATTATGGTAATAAGTTCATTTACGGAGTAAGTATTTCATATGACACGTCGAAACTTGTACTGATCCACAACCGCATTACTCTACGCCTTCTGTGAAAAAAATGAGGAAATATTCGCATTACTTCCGAAAATATGTGGGTAATTGTTTCCGGTGACAATATAATGAAAAGCTTCCAAATCAAAGAAATGCAAAACCTCGACTCGAATGGGATAAAAAACCATCAGAAAATGTGTACACCATTAAGTTTGATGCATAGGAACAGAAAAATATGCGAGAAAAGAAATACATTTACTTACATTAACAAAAGAGTGTACGAGGCTAAAATGTTGAGATTAGCATTATGGTAATAAGTGAATTTACGGAGAAAGTATTTCATATGACTCATCGAAACTTGCACTGATCCTCAAAAGCATTACTCTACGCCTTCTGTGAAAATAGGGAGGTAGTATTCGCATTACTTTCGAAAAAAAGTGGGTAATTGTTACCGGTGACAATATAATGAATAGATTCAAAATCAAAAAAATGCAAAACTTCGAATCCAATGGGATAAAAAACAGTCAGAAAAAGTGTATACCATTGCGCTTGATGCATAGGAACAGAAACATATTCGAGAGAAGAAATATGTTTACTTATATTAACAAAAGAGTGTACGAGGCTAAAATGTTAAGATTAGCATTATGGTAATAAGTTCATTTACGGAGTAAGTATTTCATATGACACGTCGAAACTTGCACTGATCCACAATAGCATTACTCTACGCCTTCTGTGAAAAAAGGGAGATATTATTCGCATTACTTCTAAAAATATGTGTATAATTGTTTCCGGTGACAATATAATGAAAAGCTTCAAAATCAAAGAAATGCAAAACTTCGACTCGAATGGGATAAAAAACCATCAGAAAAAGTGTAACCCATTTTGTTTGATGCATAGGTACAGAAAAATATGCGAGAATAGAAATATTATTACTTACATTAACAAAAGAGTGTACGAGGCTAAAATGTTCTGATTAGCATTATGGTAATAAGTGCATTTACGGAGAAAGTATATCATAAGACACGTCGACACTTGCACTGATCCACAAAAGCATTACACTACGCCTTTTGTGGAAATAAGGAGGTAATATTCGCATTACTTCCGAAAATATGTGGGTATTTGTTTCCGGTGACAATATAATGAAAAGCTTCAAAATCAAAGAAATGCAAAACATCGATTCCAATGGGATTATAAACCGTCAGAAAAAGTGTATAGCATTGAGTTTGATGCATAAGATCAGAAAAATATGCAAGAATAGAAATATGTTTGCTTACATTAACAAAAGAGTGTACGAGGCTAAAATGTTCAGATTAGCAATATGGTAATATGTGCATTTACAGAAAAAGTATTTCATATGACACGTCGAAACTTGCACTGATCCACAAAAGCATTACTCTACGCCTTCAATGAAAACAATGAGGTAATATTCGCATTACTTCCGAAAATATGTGGGTAAATGTTTCCGGTGACAATATAATGAAAAGTGTCAAAATCAAAGAAATGCAAAACCTCGACTCGAATGGGATAAAAAAACCGTCAGAAAAAGTGTATACCATCGAGTTTGATGCTTAGAAAATGAAAAATATGCGAGAATAGAAATACGTTTACTTAAATTACAAAAGAGTGTACGAGGCTAAAATGTTCAGAATAGCATTCTGGTAATAAGTGCATTTACGGAGAAAGTATTTCATACGACATGTCGAAACTTGCACTGATCCACAACAACAATACTCTTCGCCTTTTGTGAAAATAAGGAGGTAATATTCGCATTACATCCGAAAATATGTGTGTAATTGTTTCCGGTGACAATATAATGAAAACCTTCAAAATCAAAGAAATGCCAAACCTCGACTCGAATGGGATAAAAAACCGTCAGAAAAAGTGTATACCATTGAGTTTGATGCATAGGTACAGAAAAATATTCGAGAATAGAAATACGTTTACTTAAATTAACAAAGGAGTGTACCAGGCTAAAATGTTCAGAATAGCATTATGGTAAGAAGTGCATTTACGGAGAAAGTATATCATATGACACGTCGAAACTTGCACTGATCCACAAAAAAATTACTTTACGCCTTCTGTGAAAAAAAGGAGGTAATATTCGCATTACTTCCGAAAATATGTGTGTAATTGTTTCCGGTGACAATATAATGAAAAGCTACAATATCAATGATATGCAAAACTTCGACTCGAATAGGATTAAAAACCGTCAGAAAAAGTGTATACCATTGAGTTTGATGCATTGGAACAGAAAAATATGCGAGAATAGACATACGTTTACTTACATTAAAAAAAGAGTGTACGAGGCTAAAATGTTCAGATTAGCATTATGGTAATAAGTGCATTTACGGAGAAAGTATTTCATATGACTCATCGAAACTTGCACTGAACCACAAAAGCATTACTCTACGCCTTCTGTGAAAATAGGGAGGTAGTATTCCCATTACTTCCGAAAATACGTGGGTAATTGTTTCCGGTGACAATATAATGAAAAGATTCAAAATCAAAGAAATGCAAAACTTCGACCCGAATGGGACAAAAAACCGTCAGAAAAAGTGTATACCATTGAGTTTGATGCATAGGAACAGAAAAATATGCGTGAATAGAAACACGTTTACTTACATTAACGAAAGAGTGTACGAGGCTAAAATGTTAAGATTAGCATTACGGTAATAAGTTCATTTAAGGAGAAAGTATTTCATATGACACGTCAAAACTTGCACTGATCTACAATAGCATTACTCTACGCTTTCTGTGAAAAAAGAGAGATAATATTCGCATTACTTCTGAAAATATGTGTGTAATTGTTTCCGGTGACAATATTATGAAAAGCTTCAAAATCAAAGAAATGCAAAACTTCGATTCGAATGGGATAAAAAACCATCAGAAAAAGTGTATACCATTGTGTTTGATGCATAGATACAGAAAAATATGCGACAATAGAAATATGTTTACTTACATTAACAAAAGAGTGTACGAGGCTAAAATGTTGAGATTAGCATTATGGTAATATGTTTATTTACGGAAAAAGTATTTCATATGACACGTCGAAACTTGCACTGATCCACAAAAGCAATACTCTCCGCCTTTTGTGAAAACAAGGAGGTAATATTCGCATTACATCCGTATATACGTGTGTAATTGTTCCCGGTGACAATATAATGAAAAGCTTCAAAATCAAAGAAATGCAAAACTTCGACTCGAATGGGATAAAAAACCATCAGAAAAAGTGTATAGCAATGCGCTTGATGCATAGGAACAGAAACATATTCGAGAGAAGAAATATGTTTACTTACATTAACAAAAGAGTGTACGAGGCTAAAATCTTAAGATTAGCATTATGGTAATAAGTTCATTTACGGAGTTAGTATTTCATATGCCACGTCGAAACTTGCACTGATCCACAACAGCATTACTCTACACCTTCTGTGAAAATAGGGAGGTTATATTCGCAATACTTCCGAAAATATGTGGGTAATTGTTTCTGGTGACAATATAATGAAAAGATTCAAAATCAAAGAAATGCAAAACTTCGACTCGAATGGGATAGAAAACCATCAGAAAATGTGTACACCATTTAGTTTGATGCATAGGAACAGAAAAATATGCGAGATAAGAAATAGGTTTACTTACATCAACAAAAGAGTGTACGAGGCTAAAATGTTGAGATTAGCATTATTATGGTAATAAGTGAATTTACGGAGAAAGTATTTCATATGACACGTGGAATTTTGCACTTATCCACAAAAGCAGTACTCTACGCCTTCAATGAAAACAATGAGATAATATTCGAATTACTTCCGAAAATATGTGGGTAAATGATTCCGGTGACAATATAATGAAAAGTGTCAAAATCAAATAAATGCAAAACCTCGACTCGAATGGGATAAAAAACCGTCAGAAAAAGTGTATACCATTGTGTTTGATGCATAGGAACAGAAAAATATGCGAGAATAGAAATACGTTTACTTAAATTAACAAAGGAGTGTACCAGGCTAAAATGTTCAGAATAGCATTATGGTAAGAAGTGCATTTACGGAGAAAGTATTTCATATGACACGTCGAAACTTGCACTGATCCACAAAAGAATTACTTTACGCCTTCTGTGAAAAAAAGGAGGTAATATTCGCATTACTTCCGAAAATATGTGTGTAATTGTTTCCGGTGACAATATAATGAAAAGCTACAATATCAATGATATGCAAAACTTCGACTCGAATAGGATTAAAAACTGTCAGAAAAAGTGTATACCATTAAGTTTGATGCATTGGAACAGAAAAATATGCGAGAATAGACATACGTTTACTTACATTAAAAAAAGAGTGTACGAGGCTAAAATGTTCAGATTAGCATTATGGTAATAAGTGCATTTACGGAGAAAGTATTTCATATGACTCATCGAAACTTGCACTGATCCTCAAAAGCATTACTCTACGCCTTCTGTGAAAAAAGGGAGATAATATTCGCATTACTTCTGAAAATATGTGTGTAATTGTTTCCGGTGACAATTTAATGAAAAGCTTCATAATCAAAGAAATGCAAAACTTCGACTCGAATGGGATAAAAAACCATCAGAAAAAGTGTATACCATTTTGTTTAATGCATAGGTACAGAAAAATATGCGAGAATAGAAATATTATTACTTACATTAACAAAAGAGTGTACGAGGCTAAAATGTTCTGATTAGCATTATGGTAATAAGTGCATTTACGGAGAAAGTATATCATAAGACACGTCGACACTTGCAATGATCCACAAAAGCATTACACTACGCCTTTTGTGGAAATAAGGAGGTAATATTCGCATTACTTCCGAAAATATGTGGGTATTTGTTTCCGGTGACAATATAATGAAAACCTTCAAATTCAAAGAAATGCAAAACTTCGATTCCAATGGGAAAAAACCGTCAGAAAAAGTGTATAGCATTGAGTTTAATGCATAAGAACAGAAAAATATGCGAGAATAGAAATACGTTTACTTAAATTAACAAAAGAGTGTACGAGGCTAAAATGTTCAGAATAGCATTATGGTATTAAGTGCATTTACGGAGAAAGTTTTTCATATGACACGTCGAAGCTTGCACTGATCCACAACAGCATTACTCTACGCCTTTTGTGAAAATAAGGAGGTAATATTCGCATTACTTCCGAAAATATGTGGGTAATTGTTTCCGGTGACAATACAATGAAAAGCTTCCAAATCAAAGAAATGCAAAACTTCGAATCGAATGAGATAAAAAAACCGTCAGAAAATTTGTATACCATTGAGTTTGATGCATAAGAACAGAAAAATATGCCAGAGAAGAAATATGTTTACTTATATTAACAAAAGAGTGTACGAGGCGAAAATGTTCAGATTAGCATTATGGTAAAAAGTGCATTTACGGAAAAAGTATTTCATATGACACGTCGAAACTTAAACTAATCCACAAGAGCATTACTGTACGCCTTCTGTGAAAATAGGGACGTTATATTCGCATTACTTCCGAAAATATGTGGGTAATTGTTTCCGGTGACAATATAATGAAAAGCTTCCAAATCAAAAAAATGCAAAACTTCGATTCTAATGGGATAAAAAACCGTCAGAAAAAGTGTATAGCATTGAGTTTGATGGATAAATACCAGAAAAATATGCGAGAATAGAAATATGTTTACTTACATTAACAAAAGAGTGTGCGAGGCTAAAATGTTCAGATTAGCATTATGGTAAAAAGTGCATTAAAGGAAAAAGTATTTTATATGACACGTCGAAACTTGCACTGAACCACAAAAGCATTACTCTACGCCTTCTGTACAAATATGGAGGTAATATTCGCAATACTTCCGAAAATATGTGGGTAATTGTTTCCGGTGACAATATAATGAAAAGATTCAAAATCAAAGAAATGCAAAACTCCGACTCGAATGGGATAAAAAACCGTCAGAAAAAGTGTATACCATTGAGTTTGATGCATAGGAACAGAAAAATATGCGTGAATAGAAATAAGTTATTTTACATTAACAAAAGAGTGTACGAGGCTAAAATGTTAAGATTAGCATTATGGTAATAAGTTCATTTACGGAGTAAGTATTTCATATGACACTTCGAAACTTGCACTGATCCACAATAGCATTACTCTACGCCTTCTGTGAAAAAAAGGAGATAATATTCGCATTACTTCTGAAAATGCGTTTGTAATTGTTTCCCTTGACAATATAATGAAAAGCTTCAAAATCAAAGAAATGCAAAACTTCGACTCGAATGGGATAAAAAACCATCAGTAAAAGTGTATACCATTTTTTTTAAAGCATAGGTACAGAAAAATATGCGAGAATAGAAATATGTTTACTTACATTAACAAAAGAGTGTACGAGGCTAATATGTTCTGATTAGCATTATGGTAATAAGTGCATTTACGGAGAAAGTATATCATAAGACACGTCGACACTTGCACTGATCCACAAAAGCATTACACTACGTCTTTTGTGGAAATAAGGAGGTAATATTCGTATTACTTCCGAAAATATGTGGGTATTTGTTTCCGGTGACAATATAATGAAAAGCTTCAAAATCAAAGAAATGCAAAACTTCGATTCCAATGGGATAATAAACCGTCAGAAAAAGTGTATAGCATTGAGTTGGATGCATAAGAACAGAAAAATATGCGAGAATAGAAATATGTTTACTTACATTAACAAAAGAGTGTACGAGGCTAAAATCTTAAGATTAGCATTATGGTAATAAGTTCATTTACGGAGTTAGTTTTTTATATGACACGTCGAAACTTGCACTGAACCACAACAGCATAACTCTACGCCTTCTGTGAAAATAATGAGGTAATATTCGCATTACTTCCGAAAATATGTGTATAATTTTTTCCGGTGACAATATAATGAAAATCTTCAAAATTAAAGAAATGCAAAACTTCGACTTGAATGGAATAGAAAACCATCAGAAAACGTGTATACCATTGAGTTTGATGCATAGCATCAGATAAATATATGTGAGAATAGAAATATGATTACTTACATTATCAAAACAGTGTACGAGGCGAAAATGTTCAGATTAGCATTATGGTAATAAGTGCATTTACGGAAAACGTATTTCATATGACACGTCGAAACTTGCACTGATCCACAAAAGCATTACTCTACGCCTTCTATGAAAAAATGAGGTAATATTCACATTACTTCCGAAGATATGTGGGTAATTGTTTCCGGTGACAATATAATGAAAAGCTTCAAAATCAAAGAAATGCAAAACTTCGATTCTAATGGGATGAAAAATCGTCAGAAAAAGTGTATAGCATTGAGTTAGATGCATAGGAAAAGAAAAATATGCGAGAATAGAAATATGTTTACTTATATTAACAAAAGAGTGTGCGAGGCTAAAATGTTCAGATTAGCATTATGGTAAACAGTGCATTTAAGGAAAAAGTATTTTATATGACACGTCGAAACTTGCACTGAACCACAAAAGCATTACTCTACGCCTTCTGTGAAAATAGGGAGGTAGTATTCGCATTACTTCCGAAAATATGTGGTTAATTGTTTCCGGTGACAATATAATGAATAGATAAAAAATTAAAGAAATGCAAAACTTCGACTCGAATGGGATAAAAAATCGTTAGAAAAAGTGTATACCATTGAGTTTGATGCATAGGAACAGTAAAATATGCGTGAATAGAAATACGTTTACTTACTTTAACAAAAGAGTGTACGAGGCTAAAATGTTAAGATTAGCATTATGGTAATAAGTTCATTTACGGAGTAAGTATTTCTTATGACACGTCGAAACTTGCACTGATCCACAATAGCATTACTCTACGCCTTCTGTGAAAAAAGGGAGATAATATTCGCATTACTTCTGAAAATATGTGTGTAATTGTTTCCGGTGACAATATAATGAAAAGCTTAAAAATCAAAGAAATGCAAAACTTCGACTCGAATGGGATAAAAAACCATCAGAAAAAGTGTATACCATTTTGTTTGATGCATAGGTCAGAAAAATATGCGAAAATAGAAATATGTTTACTTACATTCACAAAAGAGTGTACGAGGCTAAAATGTTCTGATTAGCAATATGGTAATAAGTGCATTTACGGAGAAAGTATATCATAAGACACGTCGACACTTGCACTGATCCACAAAAGCATTACACTACGCCTTTTGTGGAAATAAGGAGGTAATATTCGCATTACCTCCAAAAAAATGTGGGTATTTGTCTCCGGTGACAATATAATGAAAAGCTTCATAATCAAAGAAATGCAAAACTTCGATTCCAATGGGAAAAAAACCGTCAGAAAAAGTGTATAGCATTGAGTTTGATGCATAAGAACAGAAAAATATGCGAGAATAGAAATACGTTTACTTAAATTAACAAAAGAGTGTACGAGGCTAAAATGTTCAGAATAGCATTATGGTATTAAGTGCATTTACGGAGAAAGTTTTTCAAATGACACGTCGAAACTTGCACTGATCCACAACAGCATTGCTCTACGCCTTTTGTGAAAATAAGGAGGTAATATTCGCATTACTTCCGAAAATATGTGGGTAATTGTTTCCGGTGACAATATAATGAAAACTTTCAAAATCAAAGAAATGCCAAACCTCGACTCGAATGGGATAAAAAACCGTCAGAAAAAGTGTATACCATTGAGTTTGATGCATAGGTACAGAAAAATATTCGAGAATAGAAATTCGTTTACTTACATTAACAAAAGAGTGCAGGAGGCTAAATTGTTCAGATTAGCATTATGGTAAAAAGTGCATTTACTGAAAAAGTATTTCATATGACACGTCGAAACTTGCACTGATCCACAAAAGAATTACTTTACGCCTTCTGTGAAAAAAGGGAGGTAATATTCGCATTAATTCCGAAAATATGTGGGTAAATGTTTCCGGTGACAATATAATGAAAACCTTAAAAATCAAATATATGCAAAACCTCGACTCGAATGGGATAAAAAACCGTCAGAAAAAGTGTATACCATTGCGTTTGATGCATAGGAACAGAAACATATTCGTAAGAAAAAAAAATGTGTACTTACATTAACAAAAGGGTGTACGAGGCTAAAATCTTAAGATTAGCATTATGGTAATAAGTTCATTTACGGAGTAAGTATTGAATATGACTCTTCGAAACTTTCACTGATCCACAACAGCATTACTCTACGCCTTCTGTGAAAATAATGAGGTAATATTCGCATTACTTCCGAAAATATGTGTGTAATTGTTTCCGGTGACAATATATGGAAAGCTTCAAAATCAAAGAAATGCAAAACTTCGACTCGAATGGGATAAAAAACCATCAGAAAACGTGTATACCATTGAGTTTGATGCATAGCAACAGAAAAATATGCGAAAATAGAAATATGTTTACTTAGATTAACAAAAGAGTGTACGAGGATAAAATGTTCAGATTAGCATTATGGTAAAAAGGGAATTTATGGAGAAAGTATTTCATATGACACGTCGAAACTTAAACTAATCCACAAGAGCATTACTGTACGCCTTCTGTGAAAATATGGAGGTTATATTCGCATTACTTCCGAAAATATGTTGGTAATTGTTTCCGGTGACAATATAATGAAAAGTTTCCAAATCAAAGAAATGTAAAACTTCGATTCTAATGGGATAAAAAACCGTCAGAAAATGTGTATAGCATTGAGTTTGATGCATAGGAACAGAAAAATATGCGAGAATAGAAATATGTTTACTTACATTAACAAAAGAGTGTACGAGGCTAAAATGTTCAGATTAGCATTATGGTAAAAAGTGCATTTAAGGAAAAAGTATTACATATGACACGTCGAAACTTGCACTGAACCACAAAAGCATTACTCTACGCCTTTTGTAGAAATAAAGAGGTAATATTTGCATTACTTCCGAAAATATGTGGGTATTTGTTTCCGGTGACAATATAATGAAAAGCTTCAAAATCAAAGAAATGCAAAACTTTGATTCCAATGGGATAAAAAACAGTCAGAAAAAGTGTATACCATTGCGGTTGATGCATAGGAACAGAAACATATTCGAGAGAAGAAATATGTTTACTTACATTAACAAAAGAGTGTACTAGGCTAAAATGTTAAGATTAGCATTATGGTAATAAGTGCATTTACGGAGAAAGTATATCATAAGACACGTCGACACTTGCACTGATCCACAAAAGCATTACACTACGCCTTCTGTGAAAATAATGAGGTAATATTCGCATTACTTCCGAAAATATGTGTATAATTGTTTCCGGTGACAATATAATGAAAAGCTTCAAAATCAAAGAAATGCAAAACTTCGACTCGAATGGGATAGAAAACCATCAGAAAACGTGTATACCATTGAGTTTGATGCATAGCAACAGAAAAATATGCGAGAATAGAAATACGTTTACTTACATTAACAAAAGAGTGTACGAGGCTAAAATGTTAAGATTAGCATTATGGTAATAAGTTCATTTACGGAGTAAGTATTTCATTTGACACGTCGACACTTGCACTGATCCACAAAAGCATTACACTACGCCTTTTGTGGAAATAAGGAGGTAATATTCGCATTACTTCCGAAAATATGTGGATATTTGTTTCCGGTGACAATATAATGAAAAGCTTCAAAATCAAAGAAATGCAAAACTTCGATTCCAATGGGAAAAAAACCGTCAGAAAAAGTGTATATCATTGAGTTTGATGCATAAGAACAGAAAAATATGCGAGAATAGAAATACGTTTACTTAAATTAACAAAAGAGTGTACGAGGCTAAAATGTTCAGTATAGCATTATTATATTAAGTGCCTTTACGGAGAAAGTTTTTCATATGACACGTCGAAACTGGCACTGATCCACAACAGCATTACTCTACGCCTTTTGTGAAAATAAGGAGGTAATATTCGCATTACTTCCGAAAATATGTGGGTAATTGTTTCCGGTGACAATATAATGAAAACCTTAAAAATCTAATAAATGCAAAACCTCGACTCGAATGGGATAAAAAACCGTCAGAAAACGTGTATACCATTGAGTTTGATGCATAAGAACAGAAAAATATGCGAGAATAGAAATACGTTTACTTAAATTAACAAAAGAGTGTACGAGGCTAAAATGTTCAGAATAGCATTATTATATTAAGTGCCTTTACGGAGAAAGTTTTTCATATGACACGTCGAAACTGGCACTGATCCACAACAGCATTACTCTACGCCTTTTGTGAAAATAAGGAGGTAATATTCGCATTACTTCCGAAAATATGTGGGTAATTGTTTCCGGTGACAATATAATGAAAACCTTAAAAATCAAATAAATGCAAAACCTCGACTCGAATGGGATAAAAAACCGTCAGAAAACGTGTATACCATTGAGTTTGATGCATAGCAACAGAAAAATATGCGAGAATAGAAATACGTTTACTTACATTAACAAAAGAGTGTACGAGGCTAAAATCTTAAGATTAGCATTATGGTAATAAGTTCATTTACGGAGTAAGTATTTCATATGACACGTCGAAACTTAAACTGATCCACAACAGCATTACTCTACGCCTTCTGTGAAAAAAATGAGGTAATATTCGCATTTCTTCCGAAAATATGTGTGTAATTGTTTACGGTGACAATGTAATTAAAAGCTTCAAAATCAAAGAAATGCAAAACTTCGTCTCGAATGGGATAAAAAACCATCCGAAAACGTGTATACCATTGAGTTTGATGCATAGCAACAGAAAAATATGCGTGAATAGATATACGTTTTTTTACATTAACAAAAGAGTGTACGAGGCTAAAATGTTCAGATTAGCATTATGGTAAAAAGGGAATTTATGGAGAAAGTATTTCATATGACACGTCGAAACTTAAACTAATCCACAAGAGCATTACTGTACGCCTTCTGTGAAAATATGGAGGTTATATTCGCATTACTTCCGAAAATATGTTGGTAATTGTTTCCGGTGACAATATAATTAGAAGCTTCCAAATCAAAGAAATGCAAAACTTCGAATCGAATGAGATAAAAAACCGTCAGAAAAAGTGTATACCATTGTGTTTGATGCATAGGAACAGAAAAATATGCGAGAATAGAAATACATTTACCTAAATTACAAAAGAGTGTACCAGGCTAAAATGTTCAGAATAGCATTATGGTAAGAAGTGCATTTACGGAGAAAGTATTTCATATGACACGTCGAAACTTGCACTGATCCACAAAAGAATTACTTTACGCCTTCTGTGAAAAAAAGGAGGTAATATTCGCATTCCTTCCGAAAATATATGTGTAATTGTTTCCGGTGACAATATAATGAAAAGCTACAATATCAATGATATGCAAAACTTCGACTCGAATAGGATTAAAAACCAGCAGAAAAAGTGTATACCATTGAGTTTGATGCATAGGAACAGAAAAATATGCGAGAATAGACATACGTTTACTTACATTAAAAAAACAGTGTACGAGGCTAAAATGTTCAGATTAGCATTATGGTAATTAGTGCATTTACGGAGAAAGTATTTCATATGACTCATCGAAACTTGCACTGAACCACAAAAGCATTACTCTACGCCTTCTGTGAAAATAGGGAGGTAGTATTGGCATTTCTTCCGAAAATACGCGGGTAATTGTTTCCGGTGACAATATAATGAAAAGATTCAAAATCAAAGAAATGAAAACTTCGACCCGAATGGGACAAAAAACCGTCAGAAAAAGTGTATACCATTGAGTTTGATGCATAGGAAAAGAAAAATATGCGTGAATAGAAACACGTTTACTTACATTAACGAAAGAGTGTACGAGGCTAAAATGTTAAGATTAGCATTATGTTAATAAGTGCATTTACGGAGAAAGTATTTTATATGACGCTGCGAAACTTGCACTGTTCCTCAACAGCACTACTCTACGCCTTATGTGAAAACATGGAGGTAATATCCCCAATAATTATGAAAATATGTTGGTAAATGTTTCCGGTGACAATGTAATTAAAAGCTTCAAAATCAAAATATTGCAAAACTCCAACTGGAATGGGAAAAAAACCATCAACAAATGTGTATATCATTGAGTTTGATGCATAAGAACAGAAAAATATGCGAGAATAGAAATACGTTTACTTAAATTAACAAAAGAGTGTACGAGGCTAAAATGTTCAGAATAGCATTATTATATTAAGTGCCTTTACGGAGAAAGTTTTTCATATGACACGTCGAAACTGGCACTGATCCACAACAGCATTACTCTACGCCTTTTCTGAAAATAAGGAGGTAATATTCGCATTATTTCCGAAAATATGTGGGCAATTGTTTCCGGTGACAATATAATGAAAACCTTAAAAATCAAATAAATGCAAAACCTCGACTCGAATGGGATAATAAACCGTCAGAAAAAGTGTATACCCTTGCGTTTGATGCATAGGAACAGAAACATATTCGAGAGAAGAAATATGTTTACTTACATTAACAAAAGAGTGTACGAGGCTAAACTCTTAAGATTAGCATTATGGTAATAAGTTCATTTACGGAGTAAGTATTTCATATGACACGTCGAAACTTGCACTGATCCACAACAGCATTACTCTACGCCTTCTGTGAAAAAAATGAGGTAATATTCGCATTTCTTCCGAAAATATGTGTGTAATTGTTTACGGTGACAATGTAATTAAAAGCTTCAAAATCAAATAATGCAAAACTTCGACTCGAATGGGATAAAAAACCATCCGAAAACGTGTATACCATTGAGTTTGATGCATAGCAACAGAAAAATATGCGTGAATAGATATACGTTTTTTTACATTAACAAAAGAGTGTACGAGGCTAAAATGTTCAGATTAGCATTATTTTAAAAAGGGAATTTATGGAGAAAGTATTTCATATGACACGTCGAAACTTAAACTAATCCACAAGAGCATTACTGTACGCCTTCTGTGAAAATATGGAGGTTATATTCGCCTTACTTCCGAAAATATGTTGGTAATTGTTTCCGGTGACAATATAATTAGAAGCTTCCAAATCAAAGAAATGCAAAACTTCGAATCGAATGAGATAAAAAAACCGTCAGAAAATGTGTATACCATTGAGTTTGATGCATGAGAACAGAAAAATATGCGAGACAAGAAATATGTTTACTTACATTAACAAAAGAGTGTACGAGGCGAAAATGTTCAGATTAGCATTATGGTAATAAGTGCATTTACGGAAAAAGAATTTCATGTGACACGTCGACACTTGCACTGAACCACAAAAGCATTACTCTACGCCTTCTGTAAAAATATGGAGGTAATATTCGCAATACTTCCGAAGATATATGTGGGTAATTGTTTCCGGTGACAATATAATGAAAAGATTCAAAATCAAAGAAATGCAAAACTTCGACTCGAATGGGATAGAAAACCATCAGAAAACGTGTATACCATTAATTTTGATGCATAGGAACAGAAAAATATGCGTGAATAGAAATACGTTTTTTTACATTAACAAAAGAGTGTACGAGGCTAAAATCTAAAGATTAGCATTATGGTAAAAAGTTCATTTACGGAGTTAGTATTTCATATGACGCGTCGAAACTTGCACTGATCCACAACAGCATTACTCTACGCCTTCTGTGAAAATAATGAGGTAATATTCGCATTACTTCCGAAAATATGTGTGTAATTGTTTCCGGTGACAATATAATGAAAAGCTTCAAAAACATAGAAATGCAAAACTTCGACTCGAATGGGATAAAAAACCGTTAGAAAAAGTGTATACCATTGAGTTTGATGCATATAAATAGAAAAATATGAGTGAATAGAAAAACGTTTACTTACATTAACAAAAGAGTGTACGAGGCTAAAATGTTCTGATTAGCATTACGGTAATAAGTTCATTTACGGAGTAAGTATTTCATATGACACGTCGAAACTTGCACTGATCCACAAAAGAATTACTTTACGTCTTCTGTGAAAAAATAGAGGTAATATTCGCATTACTTCCGAAAATATGTAGGTAAATGTTTCCGGTGACAATATAATAAAAACCTTAAAAATCAAATAAATGCAAAACCTCGACTGAAATGGGATTTAAAACCATCATAAAAAGTGTAAAGCATTGCGCTTGATGCATAGGAACAGAAACATATTCGAGAGAAGAAATATGTTTACTTACATTAACAAAAGAGTGTACGAGGCTAAAATCTTAAGACTAGCATTATGGTAATAAGTTCATTTACGGAGTAAGTATTTCATATGACACGTCGAAACTTGCACTGATCCACAACAGCATTACCCTACGCCTTCTGTAAAAAAAATGAGGTAATATTCGCATTACTTCCGAAAATATGTGGGTAATTGTTTCCGGTGACAATATAATGAAAAGCTTCCAAATCAAAGAAATGCAAAACTTCGACTCGAATGGGATAAAAAACCATCAGAAAATGTGTACACCATTAAGTTTGATGCATAGGAACAGAAAAATATGCGAGATAAGAAATACGTTTACTTACATTAACAAAAGAGTGTACGGGGCTAAAATGTTGAGATTAGCATTATGGTAATAAGTGAATTTACGGAGAAAGTATTTCATATGACTCATCGAAACTTGCACTGATCCTCAAAAGCATTACTCTACGCCTTCTGTGAAAATAGGGAGGTAGTATTCGCATTACTTCCGAAAAAATGTGGGTAATTGTTACCGGTGACAATATAATGAATAGATTCAAAATCAAAGAAATGCAAAACTTCGACTCGAATGGGATAAAAAACCGTCAGAAAAAGTGTATACCATTGAGTTTGATACATAGGAACAGAAAAATAAGCGTGAATAGAAATACGTTTTTTTACATTAACAAAAGAGTGTACGAGGCTAAAATGTTAAGATTAGCATTATGGTAATAAGTTCATTTACGGAGTAAGTATTTCATATGACACGTCGAAACTTGCACTGATCCACAATAGCATTACTCTACGCCTTCTGAGAAAAAAGAGATAATATTCGCATTACTTCCGAAAATATGTAGGTAAATGTTTCCGGTGACATTATAATAAAAACCTTAAAAATCAAATAAATGCAAAACCTCGACTGGAATGGGATTTAAAACCATCATAAAAAGTGTATAGCATTGCGCTTGATGCATAGGAACAGAAACATATTCGAGAAAAGAAATATGTTTACTTACATTAACAAAAGAGTGTACGAGGCTAAAATCTTAAGACTAGCATTATGGTAATAAGTTCATTTACGGAGTAAGTATTTCATATGACACGTCGAAACTTGCACTGATCCACAACAGCATTACTCTACGCCTTCTGTAAAAAAAATGAGGTAATATTCGCATTACTTCCGAAAATATGTGGGTAATTGTTTCCGGTGACAATATAATGAAAAGCTTCAAAATCAAAGAAATGCAAAACTTCGACTCGAATGGGAAAAAAAACCATCAGAAAATGTGTACACCATTAGGTTTGATGCATAGGAACAGAAAAATATGCGAGATAAGAAATACGTTTACTTACATAAACAAAAGAGTGTACGAGGCTAAAATGTTGAGATTAGCATTATGGTAATAAGTGAATTTACGGAGAAAGTATTTCATATGACTCATCGAAACTTGCACTGATCCTCAAAAGCATTACTCTACGCCTTCTGTGAAAATAGGGAGGTAGTATTCGCATTACTTCCGAAAAAATGTGGGTAATTGTTACCGGTGACAATATAATGAATAGATTCAAAATCAAAGAAATGCAAAACTTCGACTCGAATGGGATAAAAAACCGTCAGAAAAAGTGTATACCATTGAGTTTGATGCATAGGAACAGAAAAATAAGCGTGAATAGAAATACGTTTTTTTACATTAACAAAAGAGTGTACGAGGCTAAAATGTTAAGATTAGCATTATGGTAATAAGTTCATTTACGGAACAAGTATTTCATATGACACGTCGAAACTTGCACTGATCCACAATAGCATTACTCTACGCCTTCTGTGAAAAAAGGGAGATAATATTCGCATTACTTCTGAAAATATGTGTGTAATTGTTTCCGGTGACAATATAATGAAAAGCTTCAAAATCAAAGAAATGCAAAACCTCGACTGGAATGGGATTTAAAACCATCATAAAAAGTGTATAGCATTGCGCTTGATGCATAGGAACAGAAACATATTCGAGAGAAGAAATATGTTTACTTACATTAAGAAAAGAGTGTACGAGGCTAAAATCTTAAGACTAGCATTATGGTAATAAGTTCATTTACGGAGTAAGTATTTCATATGACACGTCGAAACTTGCACTGATCCACAATAGCATTACTCTACGCCTTCTGAGATAAGAGAGAGATAATATTCGCATTACTTCTGAAAATATGTGTGTAATTGTTTCCGGTGACAATATAATGAAAAGCTTCAAAATCAAAGAAATGCAAAACTTCGACTCGAATGGGATAAAAAACCATCAGAAAAAGTGTAACCCATTTTGTTTGATGCAAAGGTACAGAAAAATATGCGAGAATAGAAATATTATTACTTACATTAACAAAAGAGTGTACGAGGCTAAAATCTTAAGACTAGCATTATGGTAATAAGTTCATTTACGGAGTAAGTATTTCATATGACACGTCGAAACTTGCACTGATCCACAACAGCATTACTCTACGCCTTCTGTAAAAAAAATGAGGTAATATTCGCATTACTTCCGAAAATATGTGGGTAATTGTTTCCGGTGACAATATAATGAAAAGCTTTCAAATCAAAGAAATGCAAAACTTCGACTCGAATGGGATAAAAAACCATCAGAAAATGTGTACACCATTAAGTTTGATGCATAGGAACAGAAAAATATGCGAGATAAGAAATACGTTTACTTACATTAACAAAAGAGTGTACGAGGCTAAAATGTTGAGATTAGCATTATGGTAATAAGTGAATTTACGAAGAAAGTATTTCATATGACTCATCGAAACTTGCACTGATCCTCAAAAGCATTACTCTACGCCTTCTGTGAAAATAGGGAGGTAGTATTCGCATTACTTCCGAAAAAATGTGGGTAATTGTTACCGGTGACAATATAATGAATAGATTCAAAATCAAAGAAATGCAAAACTTCGACTCGAATGGGATAAAAAACCGTCAGAAAAAGTGTATACCATTGAGTTTGATGCATAGGAACAGAAAAATAAGCGTGAATAGAAATACGTTTTTTTACATTAACAAAAGAGTGTACGAGGCTAAAATGTTAAGATTAGCATTATGGTAATAAGTTCATTTACGGAGTAAGTATTTCATATGACACGTCGAAACTTGCACTGATCCACAATAGCATTACTCTACGCCTTCTGAGATAAGAGAGAGATAATATTCGCATTACTTCTGAAAATATGTGTGTAATTGTTTCCGGTGACAATATAATGAAAAGCTTCAAAATCAAAGAAATGCAAAACTTCGACTCGAATGGGATAAAAAACCATCAGAAAAAGTGTAACCCATTTTGTTTGATGCATAGGTACAGAAAAATATGCGAGAATAGAAATATTATTACTTACATTAACAAAAGAGTGGACGAGGCTAAAATGTTCAGATTAGCATTATGGTAAAAAGTGCATTTAAGGAAAAAGTATTTCATATGACACGTCGAAACTTGCACTGAACCACAAAAGCATTACTCTACGCCTTTTGTAGAAATAAAGAGGAAATATTTGCATTACTTCCGAAAATATGTGGGTATTTGTTTCCGGTGACAATATAATGAAAAGCTTCAAAATCAAAGAATAGCAAAACTTTGATTCCAATGGGATAAAAAAAAAGTCAGAAAAAGTGTATACCATTGCGCTTGATGCATAGGAACAGAAACATATTCGAGAGAAGAAATATGTTTACTTACATTAACAAAAGAGTGTACTAGGCTAAAATAATAAGATTAGCATTATGGTAATAAGTGCATTTACGGAGAAAGTATATCATAAGACACGTCGACACTTGCACTGATCCACAAAAGCATTACACTACGCCTTCTGTGAAAATAATGAGGCAATATTCGCATTACTTCCGAAAATATGTGTAAAATTGTTTCCGGTGACAATATAATGAAAAGCTTCAAAATCAAAGAAATGCAAAACTTCGACTCGAATGGGATAGAAAACCATCAGAAAACGTGTATACCATTGAGTTTGATGCATAGCAACATAAAAATATGCGAGAATAGAAATACGTTTACTTACATTAACAAAAGAGTGTACGAGGCTAAAATGTTAAGATTAGCATTATGGTAAAAAGTTCATTTACGGAGTAAGTATTTCATATGACACGTCGACACTTGCACTGATCCACAACAGCATTACTGTACTCCTTCTGTAAAAATATGGAGGTAATATTCGCAATACTTCCGAAGATATATGTGGGTAATTGTTTCCGGTGACAATATAATGAAAAGATTCAAAATCAAAGAAATGCAAAACTTCGATTCCAATGGGAAAAAAACCGTCAGAAAAAGTGTATAGCATTGAGTTTGATGCATAAGAACAGAAAAATATGCGAGAATAGAAATACGTTTACTTAAATTAACAAAAGAGTGTACGAGGCTAAAATTTTCTGATTAGCATTATGGTAATAAGTGCATTTACGGAGAAAGTATATCATAAGACACGTTGACACTTGCACTGATCCACAAAAGCATTACACTACGCCTTTTGTAGAAATAAGGAGGTAATATTTGCATTACTTCCGAAAATATGTGGGTATTTGTTTCCGGTGTAAATATAATGAAAAGCTTCAAAATCAAAGAAATGCAAAACTTCGACTCGAATGGGATAAAAAACCATCAGAAAATGTGTACACCATTAAGTTTGATGTATAGGAACAGAAAAATATGCGAGATAAGAAATACGTATACTTACATTAACAAAAGAGTGTACGAGGCTAAAATGTTGAGATTAGCATTATGGTAATAAGTGAATTTACGGAGAAAGTATTTCATATGACTCATCGAAACTTGCACTGATCCTCAAAAGCATTACTCTACGCCTTCTGTGAAAATAGGGAGGTAGTATTCGCATTACTTCCGAAAAAATGTGGGTAATTGTTACCGGTGACAATATAACGAATAGATTCAAAATCAAAGAAATGCAAAACTTCGACTCGAATGGGATTAAAAACCGTCAGAAAAAGTGTATACCATTGAGTTTGATGCATAGGAACAGAAAAATAAGCGTGAATAGAAATACGTTTTTTTACATTAACAAAAGAGTGTACGAGGCTAAAATGTTAAGATTAGCATTATGGTAATAAGTTCATTTACGGAGTAAGTATTTCATATGACACGTCGAAACTTGCACTGATCCACAATAGCATTACTCTACGCCTTCTGAGAAAAAAGAGAGATAATATTCGCATTACTTCTGAAAATATGTGTGTAATTGTTTCCGGTGACAATAAAATGAAAAGCTTCAAAATCAAAGAAATGCAAAACTTCGACTCGAATGGGATAAAAAACCATCAGAAAAAGTGTAACCCATTTTGTTTGATGCATAGGTACAGAAAAATATGCGAGAATAGAAATATTATTACTTACATTAACAAAAGAGTGTACGAGGCTAAAATGTTCTGATTAGCATTATGGTAATAAGTGCATTTACGGAGAAAGTATATCATAAGACACGTTGACACTTGCACTGATCCACAAAAGCATTACACTACGCCTTTTGTGGAAATAAGGAGGTAATATTCGCATTAATTCCGAAAATATGTGGGTATTTGTTTCCGGTGACAAAATAATGAAAAGCTTCAAAATCAAAGAAATGCAAAACATCGATTCCAATGGGATTATAAACCGTCAGAAAAAGTGTATAGCATTGAGTTTGATGCATAAGAACAGAAAAATATGCGAGAATAGAAATATGTTTACTTACATTAACAAAAGGTTGTACGAGGCTAAAATGTTCAGATTAGCAATATGGTAATATGTGCATTTACGGAAAAAGTATTTCATATGACACGTCGAAACTTGCACTGATCCACAAAAGCATTACTCTACGCCTTCAATGAAAAAAATGAGGTAATATTCGCATTACTTCCGAAAATATGTGGATAAATGTTTCCGGTGACAATATAATGAAAAGTGTCAAAATCAAAGAAATGCAAAATTTCGACTCGAATGGGATAAAAAACCGTCAGAAAAAGTGTATACCATTGAGTTTGATGCATAGAAAATGAAAAATATGCGAGAATAGAAATACGTTTACTTAAATTACAAAAGAGTGTACGAGGCTAAAATGTTCAGAATAGCATTCTGGTAATAAGTGCATTTACGGAGAAAGTATTTTTTATATGACACGTCGAAACTTGCACTGATCCACAACAGCAATACTCTTCGCCTTTTGTGAAAATAAGGAGGTAATATTCGCATTACATCCGAAAATATGTGTGTAATTGTTTCCGGTGACAATATAATAAAAACCTTAAAAATCAAATAAATGCAAAACCTCGACTGGAATGGGATTAAAAACCATCATAAAAAGTGTATAGCGTTGCGCTTGATGCATAGGAACAGAAACATATTCGAGAGAAGAAATATGTTTACTTACATTAACAAAAGAGTGTACGAGGCTAAAATCTTAAGACTAGCATAATGGTAATAAGTTCATTTACGGAGTAGGTATTTCATATGACACGTCGAAACTTGCACTGATCCACAACAGCATTACTCTTCGCCTTCTGTGAAAAAAATGAGATAATATTCGCATTACTTCCGAAAATATGTGGGTAATTGTTTCCGGTGACAATATAATGAAAAGCTACCAAATCAAAGAAATGCAAAACTTCGACTCGAATGGGATAAAAAACCATCAGAAAATGTGTACACCATTAAGTTTGATGCATAGGAACAGAAAAATATGCGAGATAAGAAATACGTTTACTTACATTAACAAAAGAGTGTACGAGGCTAAAATGTTGAGATTAGCATTATGGTAATAAGTGAATTTACGGAGAAAGTATTTCATATGACTCATCGAAACTTGCACTGATCCTCAAAAGCATTACTCTACGCCTTCTGTGAAAATAGGGAGGTAGTATTCGCATTACTTCCGTAAAAATGTGGGTAATTGTTACCGGTGACAATATAATGAATAGATTCAAAATCAAAGAAATGCAAAACTTCGACTCGAATGGGATAAAAAACCGTCAGAAAAAGTGTATACCATTGAGTTTGATGCATAAGAACAGAAAAATAAGCGTGAATAGAAATACGTTTTTTTACATTAACAAAAGAGTGTACGAGGCTAAAATGTTAAGATTAGCATTATGGTAATAAGTTAATATCCGGAGTAAGTATTTCATATGACACGTCGAAACTTGCACTGATCCACAATAGCATTACTCTACGCCTTCTGTGAAAAAAGGGAGATAATATTCGCAATACTTCTATAAATATGTGTGTAATTGTTTCCGGTGACAATATAATGAAAAGCTTCAAAATCAAAGAAATGCAAAACTTCGACTCGAATGGGATAAAAAAACCATCAGAAAAAGTGTAACCCATTTTGTTTGATGCATAGGTACAGAAAAATATGCGAGAATAGAAATATTATTACTTACATTAACAAAAGAGTGTACGAGGCTAAAATGTTCTGATTAGCATTATGGTAATAAGTGCATTTACGGAGAAAGTATATCATAAGACACGTCGACACTTGCACTGATCCACAAAAGCATTACACTACGCCTTTTGTGGAAATAAGGAGGTAATATTCAAATAACTTCCGAAAATATGTGGGTATTTGTTTCCGGTGACAATATAATGAAAAGCTTCAAAATCAAAGAAATGCAAAACATCGATTCCAATGGGATTATAAACCGTCAGAAAAAGTGTATAGCATTGAGTTTAATGCATAAGAACACAAAAATATGCGAGAATAGAAATACGTTTACTTAAATTAACAAAAGAGTGTACGAGGCTAAAATGTTCAGAATAGCATTATGGTATTAAGTGCATTTACGGAGAAAGTTTTTCATATGACACGTCGAAACTTGCACTGATCCACAACAGCATTACTCTACGCCTTTTGTGAAAATAAGGAGGTAATATTCGCATTACATCCGAAAATATGTGTGTAATTGTTTCCGGTGACAATATAATGAAAAGCTTCAAAATCAAAGAAATGCAAAACTTCGACTCGAATGGGATAAAAAACCATCATAAAAAGTGTATAGCAATGCGCTTGATGCATAGGAACAGAAATATATTCGAGAGAAGAAATATGTTTACTTACATTAACAAAAGAGTGTACGAGGCTAAAATCATAAGATTAGCATTATGGTAATAAGTTCATTTACGGAGTTAGTATTTCATATGCCACGTCGAAACTTGCACTGATCCACAACAGCATTACTCTACGCCTTCTGTGAAAATAGGGAGGTAATATTCGCAATACTTCCGAAAAAATGTGGGTAATTGTTTCTGGTGACAATATAATGAAAAGATTCAAAATCAAAGAAATGCAAAACTTCGACTCGAATGGGATAAAAAAATATCAGAAAATGTGTACACCATTTAGTTTGATGCATAGGAACAGAAAAATATGCGAGATAAGAAATAGGTTTACTTACATCAACAAAAGAGTGTACGAGGCTAAAATGTTGAGATTAGCATTATGGTAATAAGTGAATTTACGGAGAAAGTATTTCATATGACACGTGGAATTTTGCACTGATCCACAAAAGCAGTACTCTACGCCTTCAATGAAAAAAATTAGATAATATTCGCATTACTTCCGAAAATATGTGGGTAAATGATTCCGGTGACAATATAATGAAAAGTGTCAAAATCAAATAAATGCAAAACCTCGACTCGAATGGGATAAAAAACTGTCAGAAAAAGTGTATACCATTGTGTTTGATGCATAGGAACAGAAAAATATGCGAGAATAGAAATACATTTACTTAAATTACAAAAGAGTGTACCAGGCTAAAATGTTCAGAATAGCATTATGGTAAGAAGTGCATTTACGGAGAAAGTATTTCATATGACACGTCGAAACTTGCACTGATCCACAAAAGAATTACTTTACGCCTTCTGTGAAAAAAAGGAGGTAATATTCGCATTCCTTCCGAAAATATGTGTGTAATTGTTTCCGGTGACAATATAATGAAAAGCTACAATATCAATGATATGCAAAACTTCGACTCGAATAGGATTAAAAACCAGCAGAAAAAGTGTATACCATTGAGTTTGATGCATAGGAACAGAAAAATATGCGAGAATAGACATACGTTTACTTACATTAAAAAAACAGTGTACGAGGCTAAAATGTTCAGATTAGCATTATGGTAATTAGTGCATTTACGGAGAAAGTATTTCATATGACTCATCGAAACTTGCACTGAACCACAAAAGCATTACTCTACGCCTTCTGTGAAAATAGGGAGGTAGTATTGGCATTACTTCCGAAAATACGCGGGTAATTGTTTCCGGTGACAATATAATGAAAAGATTCAAAATCAAAGAAATGCAAAACTTCGACCCGAATGGGACAAAAAACCGTCAGAAAAAGTGTATACCATTGAGTTTGATGCATAGGAACAGAAAAATATGCGTGAATAGAAACACGTTTACTTACATTAACGAAAGAGTGTACGAGGCTAAAATGTTAAGATTAGCATTATGTTAATAAGTGCATTTACGGAGAAAGTATTTTATATGACGCTGCGAAACTTGCACTGTTCCTCAACAGCACTACTCTACGCCTTATGTGAAAACATGGAGGTAATATCCCCAATAATTATGAAAATATGTTGGTAAATGTTTCCAGTGACAATGTAATTAAAAGCTTCAAAATCAAAATATTGCAAAACTCCAACTGGAATGGGAAAAAAAACCATCAACAAATGTGTATACCATTGAGTTTGATGCATAAGAACAGAAAAATATGCGAGAATAGAAATACGTTTACTTAAATTAACAAAAGAGTGTACGAGGCTAAAATGTTCTGATTAGCATTATGGTATTAAGTGCATTTACGGAGAAAGTTTTTCATATGACACGTCGAAACTTGCACTGATCCACAACAGCATTACTCTACGCCTTTTGTAGAAATAAGGAGGTAATATTCGTATTACTTCCGAAAATATGTGGGTATTTGTTTCCGGTGACAATATAATGAAAAGCTTTAAAATCAAAGAAATGCAAAACTTCGATTCCAATGGGATAATAAACCGTCAGAAAAAGTGTATAGCATTGAGTTGGATGCATAAGAACAGAAAAATATGCGAGAATAGAAATATGTTTACTTACATTAACAAAAGAGTGTACGAGGCTAAAATGTTCAGATTAGCAATATGGTAATAAGTGAATTTACGGAAAAAGTATTTCATATGACACGTCGAAACTTGCACTGATCCACAAAAGCATTACTTTACGCCTTCAATGAAAAAAATGAGGTAATATTCGCATTACTTCCGAAAATATGTGGGTAAATGTTTCCCGTGACAATATAATGAAAAGTGTCAAAATCAAATAAATGCAAAACCTCGACTCGAATGGGATAAGAAACCGTCAGAAAAAGTGTATACCATTGAGTTTGATGCATGGGAACAGAAAAATATGCGAGAATAGAAATACGTTTACTTAAATTAACAAAAGAGTGTACGAGGCTAAAATGTTCAGAATAGCATTATGGTAATAAGTGCATTTACGGAGAAAGTATTTCATATGACTCATCGAAACTTGCACTGATCCTCAAAAGCATTACTCTACGCCTTCTGTGAAAAAAGGGAGGTAGTATTCGCATTACTTCCGAAAAAATGTGGGTAATTGTTTCCGGTGACAATATAATGAATAGATTCAAAATCAAAGAAATGCAAAACTTCGACTCGAATGGGATAAAAAACCGTCAAAAAAAGTGTATACCATTGAGTTTGATGCATAGGAACAGAAAAATATGCGTGAATAGAAATACGTTTTTATACATTAACAAAAGAGTGTACGAGGCTAAAATGTTAAGATTAGCATTATGGTAATAAGTTCATTTACGGAGTAAGTATTTCTTATGACACGTCGAAACTTGCACTGATCTACAATAGCATTACTCTACGCTTTCTGTGAAAATAGGGAGATAATATTCACATTACTTCTGAAAATATGTGTGTAATTGTTTCCGGTGACAATATTATGAAAAGCTTCAAAATCAAAGAAATGCAAAACTTCGACTCGAATGGGATAAAAAACCATCAAAAAAAGTGTATACCATTGTGTTTGATGCATACATACAGAAAAATATGCGAGAATAGAAATATGTTTACTTACATTAACAAAAGAGTGTACGAGGCTAAAATATTGAGATTAGCATTATGGTAATAAGTGAATTTACGGAGAAAGTATTTCATATGACTCATCGAAACTTGCACTGATCCTCAAAAGCATTACTCTACGCCTTCTGTGAAAATAGGGAGGTAGTATTCGCATTACTTCTGAAAAAATGTGGGTAATTATTTCCGGTGACAATATAATGAATAGATTCAAAATCAAAGAAATGCAAAACTTCGACTCGAATGGGATAAAAAGCCGTCAGAAAAAGTGTATACCATTGAGTTTGATGCATAGGAACAGAAAATATGCGTGAATAGAAATACGTTTTTTTACATTAACAAAAGAGTGTACGAGGCTAAAATGTTAAGATTAGCATTATGGTAATAAGTTCATTTACGGAGTAAGTATTTCATATGACACGTCGAAACTTGCACTGATCCACAATAGCATTACTCTACGCCTTCTGTGAAAAAAGGGAGATAATATTCGCATTACTTCTGAAAATATGTGTGTAATTGTTTCCGGTGACAATATAATGAAAAGCTTCAAAATCAAGGAAATGCAAAACTTCGACTCGAATGGGATAAAAAACCATCAGAAAAAGTGTATACCATTGAGTTTGATGCATAGGTACAGAAAAATATGCGAGAATAGAAATATTATTACTTACATTAACAAAAGAGTGTACGAGGCTAAAATGTTCTGATTAGCATTATGGTAATAAGTGCATTTACGGAGAAAGTATATCATAAGACACGTCGACACTTGCACTGATCCACAAAAGCATTACACTACGCGTTTTGTGGAAATAAGGAGATAATATTCGCATTACTTCCGAAAATATGTGGGTATTTGTTTCCGGTGACAATATAATGAAAAGCTTTAAAATCAAAGAAATGCAAAACTTCGATTCCAATGGGATAATAAACCGTCAGAAAAAGTGTATAGCATTGAGTTGGATGCATAAGAACAGAAAAATATGCGAGAATAGAAATATGTTTACTTACATTAACAAAAGAGTGTACGAGGCTAAAATGTTCAGATTAGCAATATGGTAATAAGTGAATTTACGGAAAAAGTATTTCATATGACACGTCGAAACTTGCACTGATCCACAAAAGCATTACTTTACGCCTTCAATGAAAAAAATGAGGTAATATTCGCATTACTTCCGAAAATATGTGGGTAAATGTTTCCCGTGACAATATAATGAAAAGTGTCAAAATCAAATAAATGCAAAACCTCGACTCGAATGGGATAAGAAACCGTCAGATAAAGTGTATACCATTGAGTTTGATGCATGGGAACAGAAAAATATGCGAGAATAGAAATACGTTTACTTAAATTAACAAAAGAGTGTACGAGGCTAAAATGTTCAGAATAGCATTATGGTAATAAGTGCATTTACGGAGAAAGTATTTCATATGACTCATCGAAACTTGCACTGATCCTCAAAAGCATTACTCTACGCCTTCTGTGAAAAAAGGGAGGTAGTATTCGCATTACTTCCGAAAAAATGTGGGTAATTGTTTCCGGTGACAATATAATGAATAGATTCAAAATCAAAGAAATGCAAAACTTCGACTCGAATGGGATAAAAAACCGTCAAAAAAAGTGTATACCATTGAGTTTGATGCATAGGAACAGAAAAATATGCGTGAATAGAAATACGTTTTTATACATTAACAAAAGAGTGTACGAGGCTAAAATGTTAAGATTAGCATTATGGTAATAAGTTCATTTACGGAGTAAGTATTTCTTATGACACGTCGAAACTTGCACTGATCTACAATAGCATTACTCTACGCTTTCTGTGAAAATAGGGAGATAATATTCACATTACTTCTGAAAATATGTGTGTAATTGTTTCCGGTGACAATATTATGAAAAGCTTCAAAATCAAAGAAATGCAAAACTTCGACTCGAATGGGATAAAAAACCATCAAAAAAAGTGTATACCATTGTGTTTGATGCATACATACAGAAAAATATGCGAGAATAGAAATATGTTTACTTACATTAACAAAAGAGTGTACGAGGCTAAAATATTGAGATTAGCATTATGGTAATAAGTGAATTTACGGAGAAAGTATTTCATATGACTCATCGAAACTTGCACTGATCCTCAAAAGCATTACTCTACGCCTTCTGTGAAAATAGGGAGGTAGTATTCGCATTACTTCTGAAAAAATGTGGGTAATTGTTTCCGGTGACAATATAATGAATAGATTCAAAATCAAAGAAATGCAAAACTTCGACTCGAATGGGATAAAAAACCGTCAGAAAAAGTGTATACCATTGAGTTTGATGCATAGGAACAGAAAATATGCGTGAATAGAAATACGTTTTTTTACATTAACAAAAGAGTGTACGAGGCTAAAATGTTAAGATTAGCATTATGGTAATAAGTTCATTTACGGAGTAAGTATTTCATATGACACGTCGAAACTTGCACTGATCCACAATAGCATTACTCTACGCCTTCTGTGAAAAAAGGGAGATAATATTCGCATTACTTCTGAAAATATGTGTGTAATTGTTTCCGGTGACAATATAATGAAAAGCTTCAAAATCAAGGAAATGCAAAACTTCGACTCGAATGGGATAAAAAACCATCAGAAAAAGTGTATACCATTGAGTTTGATGCATAGGTACAGAAAAATATGCGAGAATAGAAATATTATTACTTACATTAACAAAAGAGTGTACGAGGCTAAAATGTTCTGATTAGCATTATGGTAATAAGTGCATTTACGGAGAAAGTATATCATAAGACACGTCGACACTTGCACTGATCCACAAAAGCATTACACTACGCGTTTTGTGGAAATAAGGAGGTAATATTCGCATTACTTCCGAAAATATGTGGGTATTTGTTTCCGGTGACAATATAATGAAAAGCTTCAAAATCAAAGAAATGCAAAACTTCGATTCCAATGGGAAAAAAAACCGTCAGAAAAGTGTAAAGCATTGAGTTTGATGCATAAGAACAGAAAAATATGCGAGAATAGAAATACGTTTACTTAAATTAACAAAAGAGTGTACGAGGCTAAAATGTTCAGAATAGCATTATGGTATTAAGTGCATTTACGGAGAAAGTTTTTCGAATGACACGTCGAAACTTGCACTGATCCACAACAGCATTACTCTACGCCTTCTGTGAAAAAAATGAGGTAATATTCGCATTACTTCCGAAAATATGTGGGTAAATGTTTCCGGTGACAATATAATGAAAACCTTAAAAATCAAATAAATGCAAAACCTCGACTCGAATGAAATAAATAACCGTCAGAAAAAGTGTATACCTTTGCGTTTGATGCTAAGGAACAGAAACATATTCGAGAGAAGAAATATGTTTACTTACATTAACAATAGAGTGTACGAGGCTAAAATCTTAAGATTGGCATTATGGTAATAAGTTCATTTACGGAGTTAGTATTTCATATGCCACGTCGAAACTTGCACTGATCCACAACAGCATTACTCTACGCCTTCTGTAAAAAAAATGAGGTAATATTCGCATTACTTCTGAAAATATGTGTGTAATTGTTTCCGGTGACAATATAATGAAAAGCTTCAAAATCAAGGAAATGCAAAACTTCGACTCGAATGGGATAAAAAACCATCAGAAAAAGTGTATACCATTGAGTTTGATGCATAGGTACAGAAAAATATGCGAGAATAGAAATATTATTACTTACATTAACAAAAGAGTGTACGAGGCTAAAATGTTCTGATTAGCATTATGGTAATAAGTGCATTTACGGAGAAAGTATATCATAAGACACGTCGACACTTGCACTGATCCACAAAAGCATTATACTACGCGTTTTTTGGAAATAAGGAGGTAATATTCGCATTACTTCCAAAAATATGTGGGTATTTGTTTCCGGTGACAATATAATGAAAAGCTTCAAAATCAAAGAAATGCAAAACTTCGATTCCAATGGGAAAAAAACCGTCAGAAAAGTGTATAGCATTGAGTTTGATGCATAAGAACAGAAAAATATGCGAGAATAGAAATACGTTTACTTAAATTAACAAAAGAGTGTACGAGGCTAAAATGTTCAGAATAGCATTATGGTATTAAGTGCATTTACGGAGAAAGTTTTTCGAATGACACGTCGAAACTTGCACTGATCCACAACAGCATTACTCTACGCCTTCTGTGAATAAAATGAGGTAATATTCGCATTACTTCCGAAAATATGTGGGTAAATGTTTCCAGTGACAATATAATGAAAACCTTAAAAATCAAATAAATGCAAAACCTCGACTCGAATGAAATAAATAACCGTCAGAAAAAGTGTATACCTTTGCGTTTGATGCATAGGAACAGAAACATATTCGAGAGAAGAAATATGTTTACTTACATTAACAAAAGAGTGTACGAGGCTAAAATGTTCAGATTAGCATTATGGTAATAAGTGAATTTACGGAGAAAGTATTTCATATGACTCATCGAAACTTGCACTGATCCTCAAAAGCATTACTCTACGCCTTCTGTGAAAATAGGGAGGTAGTATTCGGATTACTTCCGAAAAAATGTGGGTAATTGTTACCGGTGACAATATAACGAATAGATTCAAAATCAAAGAAATGCAAAACTTCGACTCGAATGGGATAAAAAACCGTCAGAAAAAGTGTATACCATTGAGTTTGATGCATAGGAACAGAAAAATAAGCGTGAATAGAAATACGTTTTTTTACATTAACAAAAGAGTGTACGAGGCTAAAATGTTAAGATTAGCATTATGGTAATAAGTTCATTTACGGAGTAAGTATTTCATATGACACGTCGAAACTTGCACTGATCCACAATCGCATTACTCTACGCCTTCTGAGAAAAAAGAGAAATAATATTCGCATTACTTCTGAAAATATGTGTGTAATTGTTTCCGGTGACAATATAATGAAAAGCTTCAAAATCAAAGAAATGCAAAACTTCGACTCGAATGGGATAAAAAACCATCAGAAAAAGTGTAACCCATTTTGTTTGATGCATAGGTACAGAAAAATATGCGAGAATAGAAATATTATTACTTACATTAACAAAAGAGTGTACGAGGCTAAAATGTTCTGATTAGCATTATGGTAATAAGTGCATTTACGGAGAAAGTATATCATAAGACACGACGACACTTGCACTGATCCACAAAAGCATTATACTACGCGTTTTTTGGAAATAAGGAGGTAATATTCGCATTACTTCCGAAAATATGTGGGTATTTGTTTCCGGTGACAATATAATGAAAAGCTTCAAAATCAAAGAAATGCAAAACTTCGATTCCAATGGGAAAAAAAACCGTCAGAAAAGTGTATAGCATTGAGTTTGATGCATAAGAACAGAAAAATATGCGAGAATAGAAATACGTTTACTTAAATTAACAAAAGAGTGTACGAGGCTAAAATGTTCAGAATAGCATTATGGTATTAAGTGCATTTACGGAGAAAGTTTTTCGAATGACACGTCGAAACTTGCACTGATCCACAACAGCATTACTCTACGCCTTCTGTGAATAAAATGAGGTAATATTCGCATTACTTCCGAAAATATGTGGGTAAATGTTTCCAGTGACAATATAATGAAAACCTTAAAAATCAAATAAATGCAAAACCTCGACTCGAATGAAATAAATAACCGTCAGAAAAAGTGTATACCTTTGCGTTTGATGCATAGGAACAGAAACATATTCGAGAGAAGAAATATGTTTACTTACATTAACAAAAGAGTGTACGAGGCTAAAATGTTCAGATTAGCATTATGGTAATAAGTGAATTTACGGAGAAAGTATTTCATATGACTCATCGAAACTTGCACTGATCCTCAAAAGCATTACTCTACGCCTTCTGTGAAAATAGGGAGGTAGTATTCGCATTACTTCCGAAAAAATGTGGGTAATTGTTACCGGTGACAATATAACGAATAGATTCAAAATCAAAGAAATGCAAAACTTCGACTCGAATGGGATAAAAAACCGTCAGAAAAAGTGTATACCATTGAGTTTGATGCATAGGAACAGAAAAATAAGCGTGAATAGAAATACGTTTTTTTACATTAACAAAAGAGTGTACGAGGCTAAAATGTTAAGATTAGCATTATGGTAATAAGTTCATTTACGGAGTAAGTATTTCATATGACACGTCGAAACTTGCACTGATCCACAATCGCATTACTCTACGCCTTCTGAGAAAAAAGAGAAATAATATTCGCATTACTTCTGAAAATATGTGTGTAATTGTTTCCGGTGACAATATAATGAAAAGCTTCAAAATCAAAGAAATGCAAAACTTCGACTCGAATGGGATAAAAAACCATCAGAAAAAGTGTAACCCATTTTGTTTGATGCATAGGTACAGAAAAATATGCGAGAATAGAAATATTATTACTTACATTAACAAAAGAGTGTACGAGGCTAAAATGTTCTGATTAGCATTATGGTAATAAGTGCATTTACGGAGAAAGTATATCATAAGACACGTTGACACTTGCACTGATCCACAAAAGCATTACACTACGCCTTTTGTGGAAATAAGGAGGTAATATTCGCATTAATTCCGAAAATATGTGGGTATTTGTTTCCGGTGACAAAATAATGAAAAGCTTCAAAATCAAAGAAATGCAAAACATCGATTCCAATGGGATTATAAACCGTCAGAAAAAGTGTATAGCATTGAGTTTGATGCATAAGAACAGAAAAATATGCGAGAATAGAAATATGTTTACTTACATTAACAAAAGGTTGTACGAGGCTAAAATGTTCAGATTAGCAATATGGTAATATGTGCATTTACGGAAAAAGTATTTCATATGACACGTCGAAACTTGCACTGATCCACAAAAGCATTACTCTACGCCTTCAATGAAAAAAATGAGGTAATATTCGCATTACTTCCGACAATATGTGGATAAATGTTTCCGGTGACAATATAATGAAAAGTGTCAAAATCAAAGAAATGCAAAACCTCGACTCGAATGGGATAAAAAACCGTCAGAAAAAGTGTATACCATTGAGTTTGATGCATAGAAAATGAAAAATATGCGAGAATAGAAATACGTTTACTTAAATTACAAAAGAGTGTACGAGGCTAAAATGTTCAGAATAGCATACTGGTAATAAGTGCATTTACGGAGAAAGTATTTCATATGACACGTCGAAACTTGCACTGATCCACAACAGCAATACTCTTCGCCTTTTGTGAAAATAAGGAGGTAATATTCGCATTACATCCGAAAATATGTGTGTAATTGTTTCCGGTGACAATATAATAAAAACCTTAAAAATCAAATAAATGCAAAACCTCGCCTGGAATGGGATTAAAAACCATCATAAAAAGTGTATAGCGTTGCGCTTGATGCATAGGAACAGAAACATATTCGAGAGAAGAAATATGTTTACTTACATTAACAAAAGAGTGTACGAGGCTAAAATCTTAAGACTAGCATAATGGTAATAAGTTCATTTACGGAGTAGGTATTTCATATGACACGTCGAAACTTGCACTGATCCACAACAGCATTACTCTTCGCCTTCTGTGAAAAAAATGAGATAATATTCGCATTACTTCCGAAAATATGTGGGTAATTGTTTCCGGTGACAATATAATGAAATACTACCAAATCAAAGAAATGCAAAACTTCGACTCGAATGGGATAAAAAACCATCAGAAAATGTGTACACCATTAAGTTTGATGCATAGGAACAGAAAAATATGCGAGATAAGAAATACGTTTACTTACATTAACAAAAGAGTGTACGAGGCTAAAATGTTGAGATTAGCATTATGGTAATAAGTGAATTTACGGAGAAAGTATTTCATATGACTCATCGAAACTTGCACTGATCCTCAAAAGCATTACTCTACGCCTTCTGTGAAAATAGGGAGGTAGTATTCGCATTACTTCCGTAAAAATGTGGGTAATTGTTACCGGTGACAATATAATGAATAGATTCAAAATCAAAGAAATGCAAAACTTCGACTAGAATGGGATAAAAAACCGTCAGAAAAAGTGTACACCATTGAGTTTGATGCATAGGAACAGAAAAATAAGCGTGAATAGAAATACGTTTTTTTACATTAACAAAAGAGTGTACGAGGCTAAAATGTTAAGATTAGCATTATGGTAATAAGTTAATTTACGGAGTAAGTATTTCATATGACACGTCGAAACTTGCACTGATCCACAATAGCATTACTCTACACCTTCTGTGAAAAAAGGGAGATAATATTCGCAATACTTCTATAAATATGTGTGTAATTGTTTCCGGTGACAATATAATGAAAAGCTTCAAAATCAAAGAAATGCAAAACTTCGACTCGAATGGGATAAAAAACCATCAGAAAAAGTGTAACCCATTTTGTTTGATGCATAGGTACAGAAAAATATGCGAGAATAGAAATATTATTACTTACATTAACAAAAGAGTGTACGAGGCTAAAATGTTCTGATTAGCATTATGGTAATAAGTGCATTTACGGAGAAAGTATATCATAAGACACGTCGACACTTGCACTGATCCACAACAGCATTACTCTACGCCTTCTGTGAAAATAGGGAGGTAATATTCGCAATACTTCCGAAAATATGTGGGTAATTGTTTCTGGTGACAATATAATGAAAAGATTCAAAATCAAAGAAATGCAAAACTTCGACTCGAATGGGATAAAAAACCATCAGAAAATGTGTACACCATTTAGTATGATGCATAGGAACAGAAAAATATGCGAGATAAGAAATAGGTTTACTTACATCAACAAAAGAGTGTACAAGGCTAAAATGTTGAGATTAGCATTATGGTAATAAGTGAATTTACGGGGAAAGTATTTCATATGACACGTGGAATTTTGCACTGATCCACAAAAGCAGTACTCTACGCCTTCAATGAAAAAAATGAGATAATATTCGCATTACTTCCGAAAATATGTGGGTAAATGATTCCGGTGACAATATAATGAAAAGTGTCAAAATCAAATAAATGCAAAACCTCGACTCGAATGGGATAAAAAACCGTCAGAAAAAGTGTATACCATTGTGTTTGATGCATAGGAACAGAAAAATATGCGACAATAGAAATATGTTTACTTACATTAACAAAAGAGTGTACGAGGCTAAAATGTTCTGATTAGCATTATGGTAATAAGTGCATTTACGGAGAAAGTATATCATAAGACACGTCGACACTTGCAATGATCCACAAAAGCATTACACTACGCCTTTTGTGGAAATAAGGAGGTAATATTCGCATTACTTCCGAAAATATGTGGGTATTTGTTTCCGGTGACAATACAATAAAAACCTTCAAATTAAAGAAATGCAAAACTTCGATTCCAATGGGAAAAAAACCGTCAGAAAAAGTGTATAGCATTGAGTTTAATGCATAAGAACACAAAAATATGCGAGAATAGAAATACGTTTACTTAAATTAACAAAAGAGTGTACGAGGCTAAAATGTTCAGAATAGCATTATGGTATTAAGTGCATTTACGGAGAAAGTTTTTCATATGACACGTCGAAACTTGCACTGATCCACAACAGCATTACTCTACGCCTTTTGTGAAAATAAGGAGGTAATATTCGCATTACTTCCGAAAATATGTGTGTAATTGTTTCCGGTGACAATATAATGAAAAGCTTCAAAATCAAAGAAATGCAAAACTTCGACTCGAATGGGATAAAAAACCATCAGAAAAAGTGTATAGCAATGCGCTTGATGCATAGGAACAGAAATATATTCGAGAGAAGAAATATGTTTACTTACATTAACAAAAGAGTGTACGAGGCTAAAATCATAAGATTAGCATTATGGTAATAAGTTCATTTACGGAGTTAGTATTTCATATGCCACGTCGAAACTTGCACTGATCCACAACAGCATTACTCTACTTCTTCTGTGAAAATAGGGAGGTAATATTCGCAATACTTCCGAAAATATGTGGGTAATTGTTTCTGGTGACAATATAATGAAAAGATTCAAAATCAAAGAAATGCAAAACTTCGACTCGAATGGGATAAAAAACCATCAGAAAATGTGTACACCATTTAGTTTGATGCATAGGAACAGAAAAATATGCGAGATAAGAAATAGGTTTACTTACATCAACAAAAGAGTGTACGAGGCTAAAATGTTGAGATTAGCATTATGGTAATAAGTGAATTTACGGAGAAAGTATTTCATATGACACGTGGAATTTTGCACTGATCCACAAAAGCAGTACTCTACGCCTTCAATGAAAAAAATTAGATAATATTCGCATTACTTCCGAAAATATGTGGGTAAATGATTCCGGTGACAATATAATGAAAAGTGTCAAAATCAAATAAATGCAAAACCTCGACTCGAATGGGATAAAAAACTGTCAGAAAAAGTGTATACCATTGTGTTTGATGCATAGGAACAGAAAAATATGCGAGAATAGAAATACATTTACTTAAATTACAAAAGAGTGTACCAGGCTAAAATGTTCAGAATAGCATTATGGTAAGAAGTGCATTTACGGAGAAAGTATTTCATATGACACGTCGAAACTTGCACTGATCCACAAAAGAATTACTTTACGCCTTCTGTGAAAAAAAGGAGGTAATATTCGCATTCCTTCCGAAAATATGTGAGTAATTGTTTCCGGTGACAATATAATGAAAAGCTACAATATCAATGATATGCAAAACTTCGACTCGAATAGGATTAAAAACCAGCAGAAAATGTGTATACCATTGAGTTTGATGCATAGGAACAGAAAAATATGCGAGAATAGACATACGTTTACTTACATTAAAAAAACAGTGTACGAGGCTAAAATGTTCAGATTAGCATTATGGTAATTAGTGCATTTACGGAGAAAGTATTTCATATGACTCATCGAAACTTGCACTGAACCACAAAAGCATTACTCTACGCCTTTTGTGAAAATAAGGAGGTAATATTCGCATTACATCCGAAAATATGTGTGTAATTGTTTCCGGTGACAATATGATGAAAAGCTTCAAAATCAAAGAAATGCAAAACTTCGACTCGAATGGGATAAAAAACCATCAGAAAAAGTGTATAGCAATGCGCTTGATGCATAGGAACAGAAATATATTCGAGAGAAGAAATATGTTTACTTACATTAACAAAAGAGTGTACGAGGCTAAAATCATAAGATTAGCATTATGGTAATAAGTTCATTTACGGAGTTAGTATTTCATATGCCACGTCGAAACTTGCACTGATCCACAACAGCATTACTCTACGCCTTCTGTGAAAATAGGGAGGTAATATTCGCAATACTTCCGAAAATATGTGGGTAATTGTTTCTGGTGACAATATAATGAAAAGATTCAAAATCAAAGAAATGCAAAACTTCGACTCGAATGGGATAAAAAACCATCAGAAAATGTGTACACCATTTAGTTTGATGCATAGGGACAGAAAAATATGCGAGATAAGAAATAGGTTTACTTACATCAACAAAAGAGTGTACGAGGCTAAAATGTTGAGATTAGCATTATGGTAATAAGTGAATTTACGGAGAAAGTATTTCATATGACACGTGGAATTTTGCACTGATCCACAAAAGCAGTACTCTACGCCTTCAATGAAAAAAATTAGATAATATTCGCATTACTTCCGAAAATATGTGGGTAAATGATTCCGGTGACAATATAATGAAAAGTGTCAAAATCAAATAAATGCAAAACCTCGACTCGAATGGGATAAAAAACTGTCAGAAAAAGTGTATACCATTGTGTTTGATGCATAGGAACAGAAAAATATGCGAGAATAGAAATACATTTACTTAAATTACAAAAGAGTGTACCAGGCTAAAATGTTCAGAATAGCATTATGGTAAGAAGTGCATTTACGGAGAAAGTATTTCATATGACACGTCGAAACTTGCACTGATCCACAAAAGAATTACTTTACGCCTTCTGTGAAAAAAAGGAGGTAATATTCGCATTCCTTCCGAAAATATGTGTGTAATTGTTTCCGGTGACAATATAATGAAAAGCTACAATATCAATGATATGCAAAACTTCGACTCGAATAGGATTAAAAACCAGCAGAAAAAGTGTATACCATTGAGTTTGATGCATAGGAACAGAAAAATATGCGAGAATAGACATACGTTTACTTACATTAAAAAAACAGTGTACGAGGCTAAAATGTTCAGATTAGCATTATGGTAATTAGTGCATTTACGGAGAAAGTATTTCATATGACTCATCGAAACTTGCACTGAACCACAAAAGCATTACTCTACGCCTTCTGTGAAAATAGGGAGGTAGTATTGGCATTACTTCCGAAAATACGCGGGTAATTGTTTCCGGTGACAATATAATGAAAAGATTCAAAATCAAAGAAATGCAAAACTTCGACCCGAATGGGACAAAAAACCGTCAGAAAAAGTGTATACCATTGAGTTTGATGCATAGGAACAGAAAAATATGCGTGAATAGAAACACGTTTACTTACATTAACGAAAGAGTGTACGAGGCTAAAATGTTAAGATTAGCATTATGTTAATAAGTGCATTTACGGAGAAAGTATTTTATATGACGCTGCGAAACTTGCACTGTTCCTCAACAGCACTACTCTACGCCTTATGTGAAAACATGGAGGTAATATCCCCAATAATTATGAAAATATGTTGGTAAATGTTTCCGGTGACAATGTAATTAAAAGCTTCAAAATCAAAATATTGCAAAACTCCAACTGGAATGGGAAAAAAAACCATCAACAAATGTGTATACCATTGAGTTTGATGCATAAGAACAGAAAAATATGCGAGAATAGAAATACGTTTACTTAAATTAACAAAAGAGTGTACGAGGCTAAAATGTTCTGATTAGCATTATGGTATTAAGTGCATTTACGGAGAAAGTTTTTCATATGACACGTCGAAACTTGCACTGATCCACAACAGCATTACTCTTGGCTTTTTATAGAAATAAGGAGGTAATATTCGTATTACTTCCGAAAATATGTGGGTATTTGTTTCCGGTGACAATATAATGAAAAGCTTTAAAATCAAAGAAATGCAAAACTTCGATTCCAATGGGATAATAAACCGTCAGAAAAAGTGTATAGCATTGAGTTGGATGCATAAGAACAGAAAAATATGCGAGAATAGAAATATGTTTACTTACATTAACAAAAGAGTGTACGAGGCTAAAATGTTGAGATTAGCATTATGGTAATAAGTGAATTTACGGAGAAAGTATTTCATATGACTCATCGAAACTTGCACTGATCCTCAAAAGCATTACTCTACGCCTTCTGTGAAAATAGGGAGGTAGTATTCGCATTACTTCCGAAAAAATGTGGGTAATTGTTACCGGTGACAATATAATGAATAGATTCAAAATCAAAGAAATGCAAAACTTCGACTCGAATGGGATAAAAAACCGTCAGAAACAGTGTATACCATTGAGTTTGATGCATAGGAACAGAAAAATAAGCGTGAATAGAAATACGTTTTTTTACATTAACAAAAGAGTGTACGAGGCTAAAATGTTAAGATTAGCATTATGGTAATAAGTTCATTTACGGAGTAAGTATTTCATATGACACGTCGAAACTTGCACTGATCCACAATAGCATTACTCTACGCCTTCTGAGATAAGAGAGAGATAATATTCGCATTACTTCTGAAAATATGTGTGTAATTGTTTCCGGTGACAATATAATGAAAAGCTTCAAAATCAAAGAAATGCAAAACTTCGACTCGAATGGGATAAAAAACCATCAGAAAAAGTGTAACCCATTTTGTTTGATGCATAGGTACAGAAAAATATGCGAGAATAGAAATATTATTACTTACATTAACAAAAGAGTGTACGAGGCTAAAATCTTAAGACTAGCATTATGGTAATAAGTTCATTTACGGAGTAAGTATTTCATATGACACGTCGAAACTTGCACTGATCCACAACAGCATTACTCTACGCCTTCTGTAAAAAAAATGAGGTAATATTCGCATTACTTCCGAAAATATGTGGGTAATTGTTTCCGGTGACAATATAATGAAAAGCTTCCAAATCAAAGAAATGCAAAACTTCGACTCGAATGGGATAAAAAACCATCAGAAAATGTGTACACCATTAAGTTTGATGCATAGGAACAGAAAAATATGCGAGATAAGAAATACGTTTACTTACATTAACAAAAGAGTGTACGAGGCTAAAATGTTGAGATTAGCATTATGGTAATAAGTGAATTTACGAAGAAAGTATTTCATATGACTCATCGAAACTTGCACTGATCCTCAAAAGCATTACTCTACGCCTTCTGTGAAAATAGGGAGGTAGTATTCGCATTACTTCCGAAAAAATGTGGGTAATTGTTACCGGTGACAATATAATGAATAGATTCAAAATCAAAGAAATGCAAAACTTCGACTCGAATGGGATAAAAAACCGTCAGAAAAAGTGTATACCATTGAGTTTAATGCATAGGAACAGAAAAATAAGCGTGAATAGAAATACGTTTTTTTACATTAACAAAAGAGTGTACGAGGCTAAAATGTTAAGATTAGCATTATGGTAATAAGTTCATTTACGGAGTAAGTATTTCATATGACACGTCGAAACTTGCACTGATCCACAATAGCATTACTCTACGCCTTCTGAGATAAGAGAGAGATAATATTCGCATTACTTCTGAAAATATGTGTGTAATTGTTTCCGGTGACAATATAATGAAAAGCTTCAAAATCAAAGAATAGCAAAACTTTGATTCCAATGGGATAAAAAAAAAGTCAGAAAAAGTGTATACCATTGCGCTTGATGCATAGGAACAGAAACATATTCGAGAGAAGAAATATGTTTACTTACATTAACAAAAGAGTGTACTAGGCTAAAATAATAAGATTAGCAATATGGTAATAAGTGCATTTACGGAGAAAGTATATCATAAGACACGTCGACACTTGCACTGATCCACAAAAGCATTACACTACGCCTTCTGTGAAAATAATGAGGCAATATTCGCATTACTTCCGAAAATATGTGTAAAATTGTTTCCGGTGACAATATAATGAAAAGCTTCAAAATCAAAGAAATGCAAAACTTCGACTCGAATGGGATAGAAAACCATCAGAAAACGTGTATACCATTGAGTTTGATGCATAGTAACATAAAAATATGCGAGAATAGAAATACGTTTACTTACATTAACAAAAGAGTGTACGAGGCTAAAATGTTAAGATTAGCATTATGGTAAAAAGTTCATTTACGGAGTAAGTATTTCATATGACACGTCGACACTTGCACTGATCCACAACAGCATTACTGTACTCCTTCTGTAAAAATATGGAGGTAATATTCGCAATACTTCCGAAGATATATGTGGGTAATTGTTTCCGGTGACAATATAATGAAAAGATTCAAAATCAAAGAAATGCAAAACTTCGATTCCAATGGGAAAAAAACCGTCAGAAAAAGTGTATAGCATTGAGTTTGATGCATAAGAACAGAAAAATATGCGAGAATAGAAATACGTTTACTTAAATTAACAAAAGAGTGTACGAGGCTAAAATGTTCAGAATAGCATTATTATATTAAGTGCCTTTACGGAGAAAGTTTTTCATATGACACGTCGAAACTTGCACTGATCCACAACAGCATTACTCTACGCCTTTTGTGAAAATAGGGAGGTAATATTCGCATTACTTCCGAAAATATGTGGGTAATTGTCTCCGGTGACAATATAATGAAAACCTTAAAAATCAAATAAATGCAAAACCTCGACTCGAATGGGATAAAAAACCGTCAGAAAAAGTGTATACCATTGCGTTTAATGCATAGGAACAGAAACATATTCGAGAGAAGAAATATGTTTACTTACATTAACAAAAGAGTGTACGAGGCTAAAATCTTAAGATTAGCATTATGGTAATAAGTTCATTTACGGAGTAAGTATTTCATATGACACGTCGAAACTTGCACGTATCCACAACAGCATTACTCTACGCCTTCTGTGAAAAAAATGAGGTAATATTCGCATTACTTCCGAAAATATGTGTGTAATTGTTTCCGGTGACAATATAATGAAAAGCTTCAAAATCAAATAATGCAAAACTTCGACTCGAATGGGATAAAAAACCATCAGAAAACGTGTATACCATTGAGTTTGATGCATAGCAACAGAAAAATATGCGAGAATAGAAATATGTTTACTTACATTAACAAAAGAGTGTACGAGGCTAAAATGTTCAGATTAGCATTATGGTAAAAAGGGAATTTATGGAGAAAGTATTTCATATGACACGTCGAAACTTAATCTAATACACAAAAGCATTACTGTACGCCTTCTGTGAAAATATGGAGGTTATATTCGCATTACTTCCGAAAAAATGTTGGTAATTGTTTCCGGTGACAATATAATGAAAAGCTTCCAAATCAAAGAAATGCAAAACTTCGAATCGAATGAGATAAAAAAACCGTCAGAAAATGTGTATACCATTGAGTTTGATGCATGAGAACAGAAAAATATGCGAGACAAGAAATATGTTTACTTACATTAACAAAAGAGTGTACGAGGCGAAAATGTTCAGATTAGCATTATGGTAATAAGTGCATTTACGGAAAAAGAATTTCATATGACACGTCGAAACTTGCACTGAACCACAAAAGCATTACTCTACGCCTTCTGTAAAAATATGGAGGAAATATTCGCAATACTTCCGAAGATATATGTGGGTAATTGTTTCCGGAGACAATATAATGAAAAGATTCAAAATCAAAGAAATGCAAAACTTCGACTCGAATGGGATAGAAAACCATCAGAAAACGTGTATACCATTAAGTTTGATGCATAGGAACAGAAAAATATGCGTGAATAGAAATACGTTTTTTTACATTAACAAAAGAGTGTACGAGGCTAAAATCTTAAGATTAGCATTATGGTAATAAGTTCATTTACGGAGTTAGTATTTCATATGACACGTCGAAACTTGCACTGATCCACAACAGCATTACTCTACGCCTTCTGTGAAAATAATGAGGTAATATTCGCATTACTTCCGAAAATATGTGTGTAATTGTTTCCGGTGACAATATAATGAAAAGCTTCAAAAATATAGAAATGCAAAACTTCGACTCGAATGGGATAGAAAACCATCAGAAAACGTGTATACCATTGAGTTTGATGCATAGCAACAGAAAAACATGCGAGAATAGAAATATGTTTTCTTACATTAACAAAAGAGTGTACGAGGCAAAAATGTTCAGATTAGCATTATGGTAATAAGTGCATTTACGGAAAAAGTATTTCATAAGACACGTCGAAACTTGCACTGATCCACAAAAGCATTACTCTACGCCTTCTGTGAAAATAGGGAGGTAGTATTCGCATTACTTCCGAAAATATGTGGGTAATTGTTTCCGGTGACAATATAATGAATAGATTCAAAATCAAAGAAATGCAAAACTTCGACTCGAATGGGATAAAAAACCGTTAGAAAAAGTGTATACCATTTAGTTTGATGCATATAAATAGAAAAATATGAGTGAATAGAAATACGTTTACTTACATTAACAAAAGAGTGTACGAGGCTAAAATGTTAAGATAAGCATTATGGTAATAAGTTCATTTACGGAACAAGTATTTTATATGACACGTCGAAACTTGCACTGATCCACAATAGCATTACTCTACGCCTTCTGTGAAAAAAGGGAGATAATATTCGCATTACTTCTGAAAATATGTGTGTAATTGTTTCCGGTGACAATATAATGAAAAGCTTCAAAATCAAAGAAATGCAAAACTTCGACTCGAATGGGATAAAAAACCATCAGAAAAAGTTTATACCATTTTGTTTGATGCATAGGTCAAAAAAATATACGAGAATAGAAATATGTTTACTTACATTAACAAAAGAGTGTACGAGGCTAAAATTTTCTGATTAGCATTATGGTAATAAGTGCATTTACGGAGAAAGTATATCATAAGACACGTTGACACTTGCACTGATCCACAAAAGCATTACACTACGCCTTTTGTAGAAATAAGGAGGTAATATTTGCATTACTTCCGAAAATATGTGGGTATTTGTTTCCGGTGACAATATAATGAAAAGCTTCAAAATCAAAGAAATGCAAAACTTCGACTCGAATGGGATAAAAAACCATCAGAAAATGTGTACACCATTAAGTTTGATGCATAGGAACAGAAAAAAATGCGAGATAAGAAATACGTATACTTACATTAACAAAAGAGTGTACGAGGCTAAAATGTTGAGATTAGCATTATGGTAATAAGTGAATTTACGGAGAAAGTATTTCATATGACTCATCGAAACTTGCACTGATCCTCAAAAGCATTACTCTACGCCTTCTGTGAAAATAGGGAGGTAGTATTCGCATTACTTCCGAAAAAATGTGGGTAATTGTTACCGGTGACAATATAACGAATAGATTCAAAATCAAAGAAATGCAAAACTTCGACTCGAATGGGATAAAAAACCGTCAGAAAAAGTGTATACCATTGAGTTTGATGCATAGGAACAGAAAAATAAGCGTGAATAGAAATACGTTTTTTTACATTAACAAAAGAGTGTACGAGGCTAAAATGTTAAGATTAGCATTATGGTAATAAGTTCATTTACGGAGTAAGTATTTCATATGACACGTCGAAACTTGCACTGATCCACAATAGCATTACTCTACGCCTTCTGAGAAAAAAGAGAGATAATATTCGCATTACTTCTGAAAATATGTGTGTAATTGTTTCCGGTGACAATATAATGAAAAGCTTCAAAATCAAAGAAATGCAAAACTTCGACTCGAATGGGATAAAAAACCATCAGAAAAAGTGTAACCCATTTTGTTTGATGCATAGGTACAGAAAAATATGCGAGAATAGAAATATTATTACTTACATTAACAAAAGAGTGTACGAGGCTAAAATGTTCTGATTAGCATTATGGTAATAAGTGCATTTACGGAGAAAGTATATCATAAGACACGTTGACACTTGCACTGATCCACAAAAGCATTACACTACGCCTTTTGTGGAAATAAGGAGGTAATATTCGCATTAATTCCGAAAATATGTGGGTATTTGTTTCCGGTGACAAAATAATGAAAAGCTTCAAAATCAAAGAAATGCAAAACATCGATTCCAATGGGATTATAAACCGTCAGAAAAAGTGTATAGCATTGAGTTTGATGCATAAGAACAGAAAAATATGCGAGAATAGAAATATGTTTACTTACATTAACAAAAGGTTGTACGAGGCTAAAATGTTCAGATTAGCAATATGGTAATATGTGCATTTACGGAAAAAGTATTTCATATGACACGTCGAAACTTGCACTGATCCACAAAAGCATTACTCTACGCCTTCAATGAAAAAAATGAGGTAATATTCGCATTACTTCCGAAAATATGTGGATAAATGTTTCCGGTGACAATATAATGAAAAGTGTCAAAATCAAAGAAATGCAAAACCTCGACTCGAATGGGATAAAAAACCGTCAGAAAAAGTGTATACCATTGAGTTTGATGCATAGAAAATGAAAAATATGCGAGAATAGAAATACGTTTACTTAAATTACAAAAGAGTGTACGAGGCTAAAATGTTCAGAATAGCATTCTGGTAATAAGTGCATTTACGGAGAAAGTATTTCATATGACACGTCGAAACTTGCACTGATCCACAACAGCAATACTCTTCGCCTTTTGTGAAAATAAGGAGGTAATATTCGCATTACATCCGAAAATATGTGTGTAATTGTTTCCGGTGACAATATAATAAAAACCTTAAAAATCAAATAAATGCAAAACCTCGACTGGAATGGGATTAAAAACCATCATAAAAAGTGTATAGCGTTGCGCTTGATGCATAGGAACAGAAACATATTCGAGAGAAGAAATATGTTTACTTACATTAACAAAAGAGTGTACGAGGCTAAAATCTTAAGACTAGCATAATGGTAATAAGTTCATTTACGGAGTAGGTATTTCATATGACACGTCGAAACTTGCACTGATCCACAACAGCATTACTCTTCGCCTTCTGTGAAAAAAATGAGATAATATTCGCATTACTTCCGAAAATATGTGGGTAATTGTTTCCGGTGACAATATAATGAAAAGCTACCAAATCAAAGAAATGCAAAACTTCGACTCGAATGGGATAAAAAACCATCAGAAAATGTGTACACCATTAAGTTTGATGCATAGGAACAGAAAATAGGCGAGATAAGAAATACGTTTACTTACATTAACAAAAGAGTGTACGAGGCTAAAATGTTGAGATTAGCATTATGGTAATAAGTGAATTTACGGAGAAAGTATTTCATATGACTCATCGAAACTTGCACTGATCCTCAAAAGCATTACTCTACGCCTTCTGTGAAAATAGGGAGGTAGTATTCGCATTACTTCCGTAAAAATGTGGGTAATTGTTACCGGTGACAATATAATGAATAGATTCAAAATCAAAGAAATGCAAAACTTCGACTCGAATGGGATAAAAAACCGTCAGAAAAAGTGTATACCATTGAGTTTGATGCATAGGAACAGAAAAATAAGCGTGAATAGAAATACGTTTTTTTACATTAACAAAAGAGTGTACGAGGCTAAAATGTTAAGATTAGCATTATGGTAATAAGTTAATTTACGGAGTAAGTATTTCATATGACACGTCGAAACTTGCACTGATCCACAATAGCATTACTCTACGCCTTCTGTGAAAAAAGGGAGATAATATTCGCAATACTTCTATAAATATGTGTGTAATTGTTTCCGGTGACAATATAATGAAAAGCTTCAAAATCAAAGAAATGCAAAACTTCGACTCGAATGGGATAAAAAACCATCAGAAAAAGTGTAACCCATTTTGTTTGATGCATAGGTACAGAAAAATATGCGAGAATAGAAATATTATTACTTACATTAACAAAAGAGTGTACGAGGCTAAAATGTTCTGATTAGCATTATGGTAATAAGTGCATTTACGGAGAAAGTATATCATAAGACACGTCGACACTTGCACTGATCCACAAAAGCATTACACTACGCCTTTTGTGGAAATAAGGAGGTAATATTCAAATAACTTCCGAAAATATGTGGGTATTTGTTTCCGGTGACAATATAATGAAAAGCTTCAAAATCAAAGAAATGCAAAACATCGATTCCAATGGGATTATAAACCGTCAGAAAAAGTGTATAGCATTGAGTTTAATGCATAAGAACACAAAAATATGCGAGAATAGAAATACGTTTACTTAAATTAACAAAAGAGTGTACGAGGCTAAAATGTTCAGAATAGCATTATGGTATTAAGTGCATTTACGGAGAAAGTTTTTCATATGACACGTCGAAACTTGCACTGATCCACAACAGCATTACTCTACGCCTTTTGTGAAAATAAGGAGGTAATATTCGCATTACATCCGAAAATATGTGTGTAATTGTTTCCGGTGACAATATAATGAAAAGCTTCAAAATCAAAGAAATGCAAAACTTCGACTCGAATGGGATAAAAAACCATCAGAAAAAGTGTATAGCAATGCGCTTGATGCATAGGAACAGAAATATAGTCGAGAGAAGAAATATGTTTACTTACATTAACAAAAGAGTGTACGAGGCTAAAATCATAAGATTAGCATTATGGTAATAAGTTCATTTACGGAGTTAGTATTTCATATGCCACGTCGAAACTTGCACTGATCCACAACAGCATTACTCTACGCCTTCTGTGAAAATAGGGAGGTAATATTCGCAATACTTCCGAAAATATGTGGGTAATTGTTTCTGGTGACAATATAATGAAAAGATTCAAAATCAAAGAAATGCAAAACTTCGACTCGAATGGGATAAAAAACCATCAGAAAATGTGTACACCATTTAGTTTGATGCATAGGAACAGAAAAATATGCGAGATAAGAAATAGGTTTACTTACATCAACAAAAGAGTGTACGAGGCTAAAATGTTGAGATTAGCATTATGGTAATAAGTGAATTTACGGAGAAAGTATTTCATATGACACGTGGAATTTTGCACTGATCCACAAAAGCAGTACTCTACGCCTTCAATGAAAAAAATTAGATAATATTCGCATTACTTCCGAAAATATGTGGGTAAATGATTCCGGTGACAATATAATGAAAAGTGTCAAAATCAAATAAATGCAAAACCTCGACTCGAATGGGATAAAAAACTGTCAGAAAAAGTGTATACCATTGTGTTTGATGCATAGGAACAGAAAAATATGCGAGAATAGAAATACATTTACTTAAATTACAAAAGAGTGTACCAGGCTAAAATGTTCAGAATAGCATTATGGTAAGAAGTGCATTTACGGAGAAAGTATTTCATATGACACGTCGAAACTTGCACTGATCCACAAAAGAATTACTTTACGCCTTCTGTGAAAAAGAGGAGGTAATATTCGCATTCCTTCCGAAAATATGTGTGTAATTGTTTCCGGTGACAATATAATGAAAAGCTACAATATCAATGATATGCAAAACTTCGACTCGAATAGGATTAAAAACCAGCAGAAAAAGTGTATACCATTGAGTTTGATGCATAGGAACAGAAAAATATGCGAGAATAGACATACGTTTACTTACATTAAAAAAACAGTGTACGAGGCTAAAATGTTCAGATTAGCATTATGGTAATTAGTGCATTTACGGAGAAAGTATTTCATATGACTCATCGAAACTTGCACTGAACCACAAAAGCATTACTCTACGCCTTCTGTGAAAATAGGGAGGTAGTATTGGCATTACTTCCGAAAATAGGCGGGTAATTGTTTCCGGTGACAATATAATGAAAAGATTCAAAATCAAAGAAATGCAAAACTTCGACCCGAATGGGACAAAAAACCGTCAGAAAAAGTGTATACCATTGAGTTTGATGCATAGGAACAGAAAAATATGCGTGAATAGAAACACGTTTACTTACATTAACGAAAGAGTGTACGAGGCTAAAATGTTAAGATTAGCATTATGTTAATAAGTGCATTTACGGAGAAAGTATTTTATATGACGCTGCGAAACTTGCACTGTTCCTCAACAGCACTACTCTACGCCTTATGTGAAAACATAGAGGTAATATCCCCAATAATTATGAAAATATGTTGGTAAATGTTTCCGGTGACAATGTAATTAAAAGCTTCAAAATCAAAATATTGCAAAACTCCAACTGGAATGGGAAAAAAAACCATCAACAAATGTGTATACCATTGAGTTTGATGCATAAGAACAGAAAAATATGCTAGAATAGAAATACGTTTACTTAAATTAACAAAAGAGTGTACGAGGCTAAAATGTTCTGATTAGCATTATGGTATTAAGTGCATTTACGGAGAAAGTTTTTCATATGACACGTCGAAACTTGCACTGATCCACCACAGCATTACTCTACGCCTTTTGTAGAAATAAGGAGGTAATATTCGTATTACTTCCGAAAATATGTGGGTATTTGTTTCCGGTGACAATATAATGAAAAGCTTTAAAATCAAAGAAATGCAAAACTTCGATTCCAATGGGATAATAAACCGTCAGAAAAAGTGTATAGCATTGAGTTGGATGCATAAGAACAGAAAAATATGCGAGAATAGAAATATGTTTACTTACATTAACAAAAGAGTGTACGAGGCTAAAATGTTCAGATTAGCAATATGGTAATAAGTGAATTTACGGAAAAAGTATTTCATATGACACGTCGAAACTTGCACTGATCCACAAAAGCATTACTTTACGCCTTCAATGAAAAAAATGAGGTAATATTCGCATTACTTCCGAAAATATGTGGGTAAATGTTTCCCGTGACAATATAATGAAAAGTGTCAAAATCAAATAAATGCAAAACCTCGACTCGAATGGGATAAGAAACCGTCAGAAAAAGTGTATACCATTGAGTTTGATGCATGGGAACAGAAAAATATGCGAGAATAGAAATACGTTTACTTAAATTAACAAAAGAGTGTACGAGGCTAAAATGTTCAGAATAGCATTATGGTAATAAGTGCATTTACGGAGAAAGTATTTCATATGACTCATCGAAACTTGCACTGATCCTCAAAAGCATTACTCTACGCCTTCTGTGAAAAAAGGGAGGTAGTATTCGCATTACTTCCGAAAAAATGTGGGTAATTGTTTCCGGTGACAATATAATGAATAGATTCAAAATCAAAGAAATGCAAAACTTCGACTCGAATGGGATAAAAAACCGTCAAAAAAAGTGTATACCATTGAGTTTGATGCATAGGAACAGAAAAATATGCGTGAATAGAAATACGTTTTTATACATTAACAAAAGAGTGTACGAGGCTAAAATGTTAAGATTAGCATTATGGTAATAAGTTCATTTACGGAGTAAGTATTTCTTATGACACGTCGAAACTTGCACTGATCTACAATAGCATTACTCTACGCTTTCTGTGAAAATAGGGAGATAATATTCACATTACTTCTGAAAATATGTGTGTAATTGTTTCCGGTGACAATATTATGAAAAGCTTCAAAATCAAAGAAATGCAAAACTTCGACTCGAATGGGATAAAAAACCATCAAAAAAAGTGTATACCATTGTGTTTGATGCATACATACAGAAAAATATGCGAGAATAGAAATATGTTTACTTACATTAACAAAAGAGTGTACGAGGCTAAAATATTGAGATTAGCATTATGGTAATAAGTGAATTTACGGAGAAAGTATTTCATATGACTCATCGAAACTTGCACTGATCCTCAAAAGCATTACTCTACGCCTTCTGTGAAAATAGGGAGGTAGTATTCGCATTACTTCTGAAAAAATGTGGGTAATTGTTTCCGGTGACAATATAATGAATAGATTCAAAATCAAAGAAATGCAAAACTTCGACTCGAATGGGATAAAAAACCGTCAGAAAAAGTGTATACCATTGAGTTTGATGCATAGGAACAGAAAATATGCGTGAATAGAAATACGTTTTTTTACATTAACAAAAGAGTGTACGAGGCTAAAATGTTAAGATTAGCATTATGGTAATAAGTTCATTTACGGAGTAAGTATTTCATATGACACGTCGAAACTTGCACTGATCCACAATAGCATTACTCTACGCCTTCTGTGAAAAAAGGGAGATAATATTCGCATTACTTCTGAAAATATGTGTGTAATTGTTTCCGGTGACAATATAATGAAAAGCTTCAAAATCAAGGAAATGCAAAACTTCGACTCGAATGGGATAAAAAACCATCAGAAAAAGTGTATACCATTGAGTTTGATGCATAGGTACAGAAAAATATGCGAGAATAGAAATATTATTACTTACATTAACAAAAGAGTGTACGAGGCTAAAATGTTCTGATTAGCATTATGGTAATAAGTGCATTTACGGAGAAAGTATATCATAAGACACGTCGACACTTGCACTGATCCACAAAAGCATTACACTACGCGTTTTGTGGAAATAAGGAGGTAATATTCGCATTACTTCCGAAAATATGTGGGTATTTGTTTCCGGTGACAATATAATCAAAAGCTTCAAAATCAAAGAAATGCAAAACTTCGATTCCAATGGGAAAAAAAACCGTCAGAAAAGTGTATAGCATTGAGTTTGATGCATAAGAACAGAAAAATATGCGAGAATAGAAATACGTTTACTTAAATTAACAAAAGAGTGTACGAGGCTAAAATGTTCAGAATAGCATTATGGTATTAAGTGCATTTACGGAGAAAGTTTTTCGAATGACACGTCGAAACTTGCACTGATCCACAACAGCATTACTCTACGCCTTCTGTGAAAAAAATGAGGTAATATTCGCATTACTTCCGAAAATATGTGGGTAAATGTTTCCGGTGACAATATAATGAAAACCTTAAAAATCAAATAAATGCAAAACCTCGACTCGAATGAAATAAATAACCGTCAGAAAAAGTGTATACCTTTGCGTTTGATGCTAAGGAACAGAAACATATTCGAGAGAAGAAATATGTTTACTTACATTAACAATAGAGTGTACGAGGCTAAAATCTTAAGATTGGCATAATGGTAATAAGTTCATTTACGGAGTTAGTATTTCATATGCCACGTCGAAACTAGCACTGATCCACAACAGCATTACTCTACGCCTTCTGTAAAAAAAATGAGGTAATATTCGCATTACTTCTGAAAATATGTGTGTAATTGTTTCCGGTGACAATATAATGAAAAGCTTCAAAATCAAGGAAATGCAAAACTTCGACTCGAATGGGATAAAAAACCATCAGAAAAAGTGTATACCATTGAGTTTGATGCATAGGTACAGAAAAATATGCGAGAATAGAAATATTATTACTTACATTAACAAAAGAGTGTACGAGGCTAAAATGTTCTGATTAGCATTATGGTAATAAGTGCATTTACGGAGAAAGTATATCATAAGACACGACGACACTTGCACTGATCCACAAAAGCATTATACTACGCGTTTTTTGGAAATAAGGAGGTAATATTCGCATTACTTCCGAAAATATGTGGGTATTTGTTTCCGGTGACAATATAATGAAAAGCTTCAAAATCAAAGAAATGCAAAACTTCGACTCGAATGGGATAAAAAACCATCAGAAAAAGTGTAACCCATTTTGTTTGATGCATAGGTACAGAAAAATATGCGAGAATAGAAATATTATTACTTACATTAACAAAAGAGTGTACGAGGCTAAAATGTTCTGATTAGCATTATGGTAATAAGTGCATTTACGGAGAAAGTATATCATAAGACACGTTGACACTTGCACTGATCCACAAAAGCATTACACTACGCCTTTTGTGGAAATAAGGAGGTAATATTCGCATTAATTCCGAAAATATGTGGGTATTTGTTTCCGGTGACAAAATAATGAAAAGCTTCAAAATCAAAGAAATGCAAAACATCGATTCCAATGGGATTATAAACCGTCAGAAAAAGTGTATAGCATTGAGTTTGATGCATAAGAACAGAAAAATATGCGAGAATAGAAATATGTTTACTTACATTAACAAAAGGTTGTACGAGGCTAAAATGTTCAGATTAGCAATATGGTAATATGTGCATTTACGGAAAAAGTATTTCATATGACACGTCGAAACTTGCACTGATCCACAAAAGCATTACTCTACGCCTTCAATGAAAAAAATGAGGTAATATTCGCATTACTTCCGACAATATGTGGATAAATGTTTCCGGTGACAATATAATGAAAAGTGTCAAAATCAAAGAAATGCAAAACCTCGACTCGAATGGGATAAAAAACCGTCAGAAAAAGTGTATACCATTGAGTTTGATGCATAGAAAATGAAAAATATGCGAGAATAGAAATACGTTTACTTAAATTACAAAAGAGTGTACGAGGCTAAAATGTTCAGAATAGCATTCTGGTAATAAGTGCATTTACGGAGAAAGTATTTCATATGACACGTCGAAACTTGCACTGATCCACAACAGCAATACTCTTCGCCTTTTGTGAAAATAAGGAGGTAATACTCGCATTACATCCGAAAATATGTGTGTAATTGTTTCCGGTGACAATATAATAAAAACCTTAAAAATCAAATAAATGCAAAACCTCGACTGGAATGGGATTAAAAACCATCATAAAAAGTGTATAGCGTTGCGCTTGATGCATAGGAACAGAAACATATTCGAGAGAAGAAATATGTTTACTTACATTAACAAAAGAGTGTACGAGGCTAAAATCTTAAGACTAGCATAATGGTAATAAGTTCATTTACGGAGTAGGTATTTCATATGACACGTCGAAACTTGCACTGATCCACAACAGCATTACTCTTCGCCTTCTGTGAAAAAAATGAGATAATATTCGCATTACTTCCGAAAATATGTGGGTAATTGTTTCCGGTGACAATATAATGAAAAGCTACCAAATCAAAGAAATGCAAAACTTCGACTCGAATGGGATAAAAAACCATCAGAAAATGTGTACACCATTAAGTTTGATGCATAGGAACAGAAAAATATGCGAGATAAGAAATACGTTTACTTACATTAACAAAAGAGTGTACGAGGCTAAAATGTTGAGATTAGCATTATGGTAATAAGTGAATTTACGGAGAAAGTATTTCATATGACTCATCGAAACTTGCACTGATCCTCAAAAGCATTACTCTACGCCTTCTGTGAAAATAGGGAGGTAGTATTCGCATTACTTCCGTAAAAATGTGGGTAATTGTTACCGGTGACAATATAATGAATAGATTCAAAATCAAAGAAATGCAAAACTTCGACTAGAATGGGATAAAAAACCGTCAGAAAAAGTGTACACCATTGAGTTTGATGCATAGGAACAGAAAAATAAGCGTGAATAGAAATACGTTTTTTTACATTAACAAAAGAGTGTACGAGGCTAAAATGTTAAGATTAGCATTATGGTAATAAGTTAATTTACGGAGTAAGTATTTCATATGACACGTCGAAACTTGCACTGATCCACAATAGCATTACTCTACGCCTTCTGTGAAAAAAGGGAGATAATATTCGCAATACTTCTATAAATATGTGTGTAATTGTTTCCGGTGACAATATAATGAAAAGCTTCAAAATCAAAGAAATGCAAAACTTCGACTCGAATGGGATAAAAAACCATCAGAAAAAGTGTAACCCATTTTGTTTGATGCATAGGTACAGAAAAATATGCGAGAATAGAAATATTATTACTTACATTAACAAAAGAGTGTACGAGGCTAAAATGTTCTGATTAGCATTATGGTAATAAGTGCATTTACGGAGAAAGTATATCATAAGACACGTCGACACTTGCACTGATCCACAAAAGCATTACACTACGCCTTTTGTGGAAATAAGGAGGTAATATTCGCATAACTTCCGAAAATATGTGGGTATTTGTTTCCGGTGACAATATAATGAAAAGCTTCAAAATCAAAGAAATGCAAAACATCGATTCCAATGGGATTATAAACCGTCAGAAAAAGTGTATAGCATTGAGTTTGATGCATAAGAACAGAAAAATATGCGAGAATAGAAATATGTTTACTTCATTAACAAAAGAGTGTACGAGGCTAAAATGTTCAGATTAGCAATATGGTAATATGTGCATTTACGGAAAAAGTATTTCATATGACACGTCGATACTTGCTCTGATCCACAACAGCAATACTCTTCGCCTTTTGTGAAAATAAGGAGGTAATATTCGCATTACATCCGAAAATATGTGTGTAATTGTTTCAGGTGACAATATAATGAAAAGCTTCAAAATCAAAGAAATGCAAAACTTCGACTCGAATGGGATAAAAAACCATCAGAAAAAGTGTATAGCAATGCGCTTGATGCATAGGAACAGAAACATATTCGAGAGAAGAAATATGTTTACTTACATTAACAAAAGAGTGTACGAGGCTAAAATGTTCAGATTAGCATTATGGTAATAAGTTCATTTACGGAGTTAGTATTTCATATGCCACGTCGAAACTTGTACTGATCCACAACAGCATTACTCTACGCCTTCTGTGAAAATAGGGAGGTAATATTCGCAATACTTCCGAAAATATGTGGGTAATTGTTTCTGGTGACAATATAATGAAAAGATTCAAAATCAAAGAAATGCAAAACTTCGACTCGAATGGGATAAAAAACCATCAGAAAATGTGTACACCATTTAGTATGATGCATAGGAACAGAAAAATATGCGAGATAAGAAATAGGTTTACTTACATCAACAAAAGAGTGTACAAGGCTAAAATGTTGAGATTAGCATTATGGTAATAAGTGAATTTACGGGGAAAGTATTTCATATGACACGTGGAATTTTGCACTGATCCACAAAAGCAGTACTCTACGCCTTCAATGAAAAAAATGAGATAATATTCGCATTACTTCCGAAAATATGTGGGTAAATGATTCCGGTGACAATATAATGAAAAGTGTCAAAATCAAATAAATGCAAAACCTCGACTCGAATGGGATAAAAAACCGTCAGAAAAAGTGTATACCATTGTGTTTGATGCATAGGAACAGAAAAATATGCGAGAATAGACATACGTTTACTTACATTAAAAAAAGAGTGTACGAGGCTAAAATGTTCAGATTAGCATTATGGTAATTAGTGCATTTACGGAGAAAGTATTTCATAGGACTCATCGAAACTTGTACTGAACCACAAAAGCATTACTCTACGCCTTCTGTGAAAATAGGGAGGTAGTATTCGCATTACTTCCGAAAATACGTGGGTAATTGTTTCCGGTGACAATATAATGAAAAGATTCAAAATCAAAGAAATGCAAAACTTCGACCCGAATGGGACAAAAAACCGTCAGAAAAATTGTATACCATTGAGATTGATGCATAGGAACAAAAAAATATGCGTGAATAGAAACACGTTTACTTACATTAACGAAAGAGTGTACGAGGCTAAAATGTTAAGATTAGCATAACGGTAATAAGTTCATTTAAGAAGAAAGTATTTCATATGACACGTCAAAACTTGCACTGATCTACAATAGCATTACTCTACGCTTTCTGTGTAAAAATGGAGATAATATTCGCATTACTTCTGAAAATATGTGTGTAATTGTTTCCGGTGACAATATTATGAAAAGCTTCAAAATCAAAGAAATGCAAAACTTCGACTCGAATGGGATAAAAAACCATCCACAAAAGTGTATACCATTGTGTTTGATGCATAGGTACAGAAAAATATGCGACAATAGAAATATGTTTACTTACATTAACAAAAGAGTGTACGAGGCTAAAATGTTCTGATTAGCATTATGGTAATAAGTGCATTTACGGAGAAAGTATATCATAAGACACGTCGACACTTGCAATGATCCACAAAAGCATTACACTACGCCTTTTGTGGAAATAAGGAGGTAATATTCGCATTACTTCCGAAAATATGTGGGTATTTGTTTCCGGTGACAATATAATAAAAACCTTCAAATTAAAGAAATGCAAAACTTCGATTCCAATGGGAAAAAAACCGTCAGAAAAAGTGTATAGCATTGAGTTTAATGCATAAGAACACAAAAATATGCGAGAATAGAAATACGTTTACTTAAATTAACAAAAGAGTGTACGAGGCTAAAATGTTCAGAATAGCATTATGGTATTAAGTGCATTTACGGAGAAAGTTTTTCATATGACACGTCGAAACTTGCACTGATCCACAACAGCATTACTCTACGCCTTTTGTGAAAATAAGGAGGTAATATTCGCATTACATCCGAAAATATGTGTGTAATTGTTTCCGGTGACAATATAATGAAAAGCTTCAAAATCAAAGAAATGCAAAACTTCGACTCGAATGGGATTAAAAACCATCAGAAAAAGTGTATAGCAATGCGCTTGATGCATAGGAACAGAAATATATTCGAGAGAAGAAATATGTTTACTTACATTAACAAAAGAGTGTACGAGGCTAAAATCATAAGATTAGCATTATGGTAATAAGTTCATTTACGGAGTTAGTATTTCATATGCCACGTCGAAACTTGCACTGATCCACAACAGCATTACTCTACGCCTTCTGTGAAAATAGGGAGGCAATATTCGCAATACTTCCGAAAATATGTGGGTAATTGTTTCTGGTGACAATATAATGAAAAGATTCAAAATCAAAGAAATGCAAAACTTCGACTCGAATGGGATAAAAAACCATCAGAAAATGTGTACACCATTTAGTTTGATGCATAGGAACAGAAAAATATGCGAGATAAGAAATAGGTTTACTTACATCAACAAAAGAGTGTACGAGGCTAAAATGTTGAGATTAGCATTATGGTAATAAGTGAATTTACGGAGAAAGTATTTCATATGACACGTGGAATTTTGCACTGATCCACAAAAGCAGTACTCTACGCCTTCAATGAAAAAAATTAGATAATATTCGCATTACTTCCGAAAATATGTGGGTAAATGATTCCGGTGACAATATAATGAAAAGTGTCAAAATCAAATAAATGCAAAACCTCGACTCGAATGGGATAAAAAACTGTCAGAAAAAGTGTATACCATTGTGTTTGATGCATAGGAACAGAAAAATATGCGAGAATAGAAATACATTTACTTAAATTACAAAAGAGTGTACCAGGCTAAAATGTTCAGAATAGCATTATGGTAAGAAGTGCATTTACGGAGAAATTATTTCATATGACACGTCGAAACTTGCACTGATCCACAAAAGAATTACTTTACGCCTTCTGTGAAAAAAAGGAGGTAATATTCGCATTCCTTCCGAAAATATGTGTGTAATTGTTTCCGGTGACAATATAATGAAAAGCTACAATATCAATGATATGCAAAACTTCGACTCGAATAGGATTAAAAACCAGCAGAAAAAGTGTATACCATTGAGTTTGATGCATAGGAACAGAAAAATATGCGAGAATAGACATACGTTTACTTACATTAAAAAAACAGTGTACGAGGCTAAAATGTTCAGATTAGCATTATGGTAATTAGTGCATTTACGGAGAAAGTATTTCATAAGACACGTCGACACTTGCAATGATCCACAAAAGCATTACTCTACGCCTTCTGTGAAAATAGGGAGGTAATATTCGCATTACATCCGAAAATATGTGTGTAATTGTTTCCGGTGACAATATAATGAAAAGCTTCAAAATCAAAGAAATGCAAAACTTCGACTCGAATGGGATAAAAAACCATCAGAAAAAGTGTATAGCAATGCGCTTGATGCATAGGAACAGAAATATATTCGAGAGAAGAAATATGTTTACTTACATTAACAAAAGAGTGTACGAGGCTAAAATCATAAGATTACCATTATGGTAATAAGTTCATTTACGGAGTTAGTATTTCATATGCCACGTCGAAACTTGCACTGATCCACAACAGCATTACTCTACGCCTTCTGTGAAAATAGGGAGGTAATATTCGCAATACTTCCGAAAATATGTGGGTAATTGTTTCTGGTGACAATATAATGAAAAGATTCAAAATCAAAGAAATGCAAAACTTCGACTCGAATGGGATAAAAAACCATCAGAAAATGTGTACACCATTTAGTTTGATGCATAGGAACAGAAAAATATGCGAGATAAGAAATAGGTTTACTTACATCAACAAAAGAGTGTACGAGGCTAAAATGTTGAGATTAGCATTATGGTAATAAGTGAATTTACGGAGAAAGTATTTCATATGACACGTGGAATTTTGCACTGATCCACAAAAGCAGTACTCTACGCCTTCAATGAAAAAAATTAGATAATATTCGCATTACTTCCGAAAATATGTGGGTAAATGATTCCGGTGACAATATAATGAAAAGTGTCAAAATCAAATAAATGCAAAACCTCGACTCGAATGGGATAAAAAACTGTCAGAAAAAGTGTATACCATTGTGTTTGATGCATAGGAACAGAAAAATATGCGAGAATAGAAATACATTTACTTAAATTACAAAAGAGTGTACCAGGCTAAAATGTTCAGAATAGCATTATGGTAAGAAGTGCATTTACGGAGAAAGTATTTCATATGACACGTCGAAACTTGCACTGATCCACAAAAGAATTACTTTACGCCTTCTGTGAAAAAAAGGAGGTAATATTCGCATTCCTTCCGAAAATATGTGTGTAATTGTTTCCGGTGACAATATAATGAAAAGCTACAATATCAATGATATGCAAAACTTCGACTCGAATAGGATTAAAAACCAGCAGAAAAAGTGTATACCATTGAGTTTGATGCATAGGAACAGAAAAATATGCGAGAATAGACATACGTTTACTTACATTAAAAAAACAGTGTACGAGGCTAAAATGTTCTGATTAGCATTATGGTAATAAGTGCATTTACGGAGAAAGTATATCATAAGACACGTCGACACTTGCAATGATCCACAAAAGCATTACACTACGCCTTTTGTGGAAATAAGGAGGTAATATTCGCATTACTTCCGAAAATACGCGGGTAATTGTTTCCGGTGACAATATAATGAAAAGATTCAAAATCAAAGAAATGCAAAACTTCGACCCGAATAGGACAAAAAACCGTCAGAAAAAGTGTATACCATTGAGTTTGATGCATAGGAACAGAAAAATATGCGTGAATAGAAACACGTTTACTTACATTAACGAAAGAGTGTACGAGGCTAAAATGTTAAGATTAGCATTATGATAATAAGTGCATTTACGGAGAAAGTATTTTATATGACGCTGCGAAACTTGCACTGTTCCTCAACAGCACTACTCTACGCCTTATGTGAAAACATGGAGGTAATATCCCCAATAATTATGAAAATATGTTGGTAAATGTTTCCGGTGACAATGTAATTAAAAGCTTCAAAATCAAAATATTGCAAAACTCCAACTGGAATGGGAAAAAAAACCATCAACAAATGTGTATACCATTGAGTTTGATGCATAAGAACAGAAAAATATGCGAGAATAGAAATACGTTTACTTAAATTAACAAAAGAGTGTACGAGGCTAAAATGTTCTGATTAGCATTATGGTATTAAGTGCATTTACGGAGAAAGTTTTTCATATGACACGTCGAAACTTGCACTGATCCACAACAGCATTACTCTTGGCTTTTTATAGAAATAAGGAGGTAATATTCGTATTACTTCCGAAAATATGTGGGTATTTGTTTCCGGTGACAATATAATGAAAAGCTTTAAAATCAAAGAAATGCAAAACTTCGATTCCAATGGGATAATAAACCGTCAGAAAAAGTGTATAGCATTGAGTTGGATGCATAAGAACAGAAAAATATGCGAGAATAGAAATTTGTTTACTTACATTAACAAAAGAGTGTACGAGGCTAAAATGTTCAGATTAGCAATATGGTAATAAGTGAATTTACGGAAAAAGTATTTCATATGACACGTCGAAACTTGCACTGATCCACAAAAGCATTACTTTACGCCTTCAATGAAAAAAATGAGGTAATATTCGCATTACTTCCGAAAATATGTGGGTAAATGTTTCCCGTGACAATATAATGAAAAGTGTCAAAATCAAATAAATGCAAAACCTCGACTCGAATGGGATAAGAAACCGTCAGAAAAAGTGTATACCATTGAGTTTGATGCATGGGAACAGAAAAATATGCGAGAATAGAAATACGTTTACTTAAATTAACAAAAGAGTGTACGAGGCTAAAATGTTCAGAATAGCATTATGGTAATAAGTGCATTTACGGAGAAAGTATTTCATATGACTCATCGAAACTTGCACTGATCCTCAAAAGCATTACTCTACGCCTTCTGTGAAAAAAGGGAGGTAGTATTCGCATTACTTCCGAAAAAATGTGGGTAATTGTTTCCGGTGACAATATAATGAATAGATTCAAAATCAAAGAAATGCAAAACTTCGACTCGAATGGTATAAAAAACCGTCAGAAAAAGTGTATACCATTGAGTTTGATGCATAGGAACAGAAAAATATGCGTGAATAGAAATACGTTTTTATACATTAACAAAAGAGTGTACGAGGCTAAAATGTTAAGATTAGCATTATGGTAATAAGTTCATTTACGGAGTAAGTATTTCTTATGACACGTCGAAACTTGCACTGATCTACAATAGCATTACTCTACGCTTTCTGTGAAAATAGGGAGATAATATTCACATTACTTCTGAAAATATGTGTGTAATTGTTTCCGGTGACAATATTATGAAAAGCTTAAAAATCAAAGAAATGCAAAACTTCGACTCGAATGGGATAAAAAACCATCAGAAAAAGTGTATACCATTGTGTTTGATGCATACATACAGAAAAATATGCGAGAATAGAAATATGTTTACTTACATTAACAAAAGAGTGTACGAGGCTAAAATATTGAGATTAGCATTATGGTAATAAGTGAATTTACGGAGAAAGTATTTCATATGACTCATCGAAACTTGCACTGATCCTCAAAAGCATTACTCTACGCCTTCTGTGAAAATAGGGAGGTAGTATTCGCATTACTTCTGAAAAAATGTGGGTAATTGTTTCCGGTGACAATATAATGAATAGATTCAAAATCAAAGAAATGCAAAACTTCGACTCGAATGGGATAAAAAACCGTCAGAAAAAGTGTATACCATTGAGTTTGATGCATAGGAACAGAAAATATGCGTGAATAGAAATACGTTTTTTTACATTAACAAAAGAGTGTACGAGGCTAAAATGTTAAGATTAGCATTATGGTAATAAGTTCATTTACGGAGTAAGTATTTCATATGACACGTCGAAACTTGCACTGATCCACAATAGCATTACTCTAAGCCTTCTGTGAAAATATGCAGGTAATATTCGCATTACTTCTGAAAATATGTGTGTAATTGTTTCCGGTGACAATATAATGAAAAGCTTCAAAATCAAGGAAATGCAAAACTTCGACTCGAATGGGATAAAAAACCATCAGAAAAAGTGTATACCATTGAGTTTGATGCATAGGTACAGAAAAATATGCGAGAATAGAAATATTATTACTTACATTAACAAAAGAGTGTACGAGGCTAAAATGTTCTGATTAGCATTATGGTAATAAGTGCATTTACGGAGAAAGTATATCATAAGACACGTCGTTACTTGCACTGATCCACAAAAGCATTACACTACGCGTTTTGTGGAAATAAGGAGGTAATATTCGCATTACTTCCGAAAATATGTGGGTATTTGTTTCCGGTGACAATATAATGAAAAGCTTCAAAATCAAAGAAATGCAAAACTTCGATTCCAATGGGAAAAAAAACCGTCAGAAAAGTGTATAGCATTGAGTTTGATGCATAAGAACAGAAAAATATGCGAGAATAGAAATACGTTTACTTAAATTAACAAAAGAGTGTACGAGGCTAAAATGTTCAGAATAGCATTATGGTATTAAGTGCATTTACGGAGAAAGTTTTTCGAATGACACGTCGAAACTTGCACTGATCCACAACAGCATTACTCTATGCCTTCTGTGAATAAAATGAGGTAATATTCGCATTACTTCCGAAAATATGTGGGTAAATGTTTCCGGTGACAATATAATGAAAACCTTAAAAATCAAATAAATGCAAAACCTCGACTCGAATGAAATAAATAACCGTCAGAAAAAGTGTATACCTTTGCGTTTGATGCTAAGGAACAGAAACATATTCGAGAGAAGAAATATGTTAACTTACATTAACAATAGAGTGTACGAGGCTAAAATCTTAAGATTGGCATTATGGTAATAAGTTCATTTACGGAGTAAGTATTTCATATGACACGTCGAAACTTGCACTGATCCACAACAGCATTACTCTACGCCTTCTGTAAAAAAAATGAGGTAATATTCGCATTACTTCTGAAAATATGTGTGTAATTGTTTCCGGTGACAATATAATGAAAAGCTTCAAAAACAAGGAAATGCAAAACTTCGACTCGAATGGGATAAAAAACCATCAGAAAAAGTGTATACCATTGAGTTTGATGCATAGGTACAGAAAAATATGCGAGAATAGAAATATTATTACTTACATTAACAAAAGAGTGTACGAGGCTAAAATGTTCTGATTAGCATTATGGTAATAAGTGCATTTACGGAGAAAGTATATCATAAGACACGTCGACACTTGCACTGATCCACAAAAGCATTACACTACGCGTTTTGTGGAAATAAGGAGGTAATATTCGCATTACTTTCGAAAATATGTGGGTATTTGTTTCCGGTGACAATATAATGAAAAGCTTTAAAATCAAAGAAATGCAAAACTTCGATTCCAATGGGAAAAAAAACCGTCAGAAAAGTGTATAGCATTGAGTTTGATGCATAAGAACAGAAAAATATGCGAGAATAGAAATACGTTTACTTTAATTAACAAAAGAGTGTACGAGGCTAAAATGTTCAGAATAGCATTATGGTATTAAGTGCATTTACGGAGAAAGTTTTTCGAATGACACGTCGAAACTTGCACTGATCCACAACAGCATTACTCTACGCCTTCTGTGAATAAAATGAGGTAATATTCGCATTACTTCCGAAAATATGTGGGTAAATGTTTCCGGTGACAATATAATGAAAACCTTAAAAATCAAATAAATGCAAAACCTCGACTCGAATGAAATAAATAACCGTCAGAAAAAGTGTATACCTTGCGTTTGATGCATAGGAACAGAAACATATTCGAGAGAAGAAATATGTTTACTTACATTAACAAAAGAGTGTACGAGGCTAAAATGTTCTGATTAGCATTATGGTAATAAGTGCATTTACGGAGAAAGTATATCATAAGACACGTCGACACTTGCACTGATCCACAAAAGCATTACACTACGCCTTTTGTGGAAATAAGGAGGTAATATTCGTATTACTTCCGAAAATATGTGGGTATTTGTTTCCGGTGACAATATAATGAAAAGCTTCAAAATCAAAGAAATGCAAAACTTCGACTCGAATGGGATAAAAAACCATCAGTAAAAGTGTATACCATTTTGTTTGATGCATAGGTACAGAAAAATATGCGAGAATAGAAATATGTTTACTTACATTAACAAAAGAGTGTACGAGGCTAAAATGTTCTGATTAGCATTATGGTAATAAGTGCATTTACGGAGAAAGTATATCATAAGACACGTCGACACTTGCACTGATCCACAAAAGCATTACACTACGCCTTTTGTGGAAATAAGGAGGTAATATTCGCATAACTTCCGAAAATATGTGGGTATTTGTTTCCGGTGACAATATAATGAAAAGCTTCAAAATCAAAGAAATGCAAAACATCGATTCCAATGGGATTATAAACCGTCAGAAAAAGTGTATAGCATTGAGTTTGATGCATAAGAACAGAAAAATATGCGAGAATAGAAATATGTTTACTTCATTAACAAAAGAGTGTACGAGGCTAAAATGTTCAGATTAGCAATATGGTAATATGTGCATTTACGGAAAAAGTATTTCATATGACACGTCGATACTTGCTCTGATCCACAACAGCAATACTCTTCGCCTTTTGTGAAAATAAGGAGGTAATATTCGCATTACATCCGAAAATATGTGTGTAATTGTTTCAGGTGACAATATAATGAAAAGCTTCAAAATCAAAGAAATGCAAAACTTCGACTCGAATGGGATAAAAAACCATCAGAAAAAGTGTATAGCAATGCGCTTGATGCATAGGAACAGAAACATATTCGAGAGAAGAAATATGTTTACTTACATTAACAAAAGAGTGTACGAGGCTAAAATGTTCAGATTAGCATTATGGTAATAAGTTCATTTACGGAGTTAGTATTTCATATGCCACGTCGAAACTTGTACTGATCCACAACAGCATTACTCTACGCCTTCTGTGAAAATAGGGAGGTAATATTCGCAATACTTCCGAAAATATGTGGGTAATTGTTTCTGGTGACAATATAATGAAAAGATTCAAAATCAAAGAAATGCAAAACTTCGACTCGAATGGGATAAAAAACCATCAGAAAATGTGTACACCATTTAGTATGATGCATAGGAACAGAAAAATATGCGAGATAAGAAATAGGTTTACTTACATCAACAAAAGAGTGTACAAGGCTAAAATGTTGAGATTAGCATTATGGTAATAAGTGAATTTACGGGGAAAGTATTTCATATGACACGTGGAATTTTGCACTGATCCACAAAAGCAGTACTCTACGCCTTCAATGAAAAAAATGAGATAATATTCGCATTACTTCCGAAAATATGTGGGTAAATGATTCCGGTGACAATATAATGAAAAGTGTCAAAATCAAATAAATGCAAAACCTCGACTCGAATGGGATAAAAAACCGTCAGAAAAAGTGTATACCATTGTGTTTGATGCATAGGAACAGAAAAATATGCGAGAATAGACATACGTTTACTTACATTAAAAAAAGAGTGTACGAGGCTAAAATGTTCAGATTAGCATTATGGTAATTAGTGCATTTACGGAGAAAGTATTTCATAGGACTCATCGAAACTTGTACTGAACCACAAAAGCATTACTCTACGCCTTCTGTGAAAATAGGGAGGTAGTATTCGCATTACTTCCGAAAATACGTGGGTAATTGTTTCCGGTGACAATATAATGAAAAGATTCAAAATCAAAGAAATGCAAAACTTCGACCTTAATGGGACAAAAAACCGTCAGAAAAATTGTATACCATTGAGATTGATGCATAGGAACAAAAAAATATGCGTGAATAGAAACACGTTTACTTACATTAACGAAAGAGTGTACGAGGCTAAAATGTTAAGATTAGCATAACGGTAATAAGTTCATTTAAGAAGAAAGTATTTCATATGACACGTCAAAACTTGCACTGATCTACAATAGCATTACTCTACGCTTTCTGTGTAAAAATGGAGATAATATTCGCATTACTTCTGAAAATATGTGTGTAATTGTTTCCGGTGACAATATTATGAAAAGCTTCAAAATCAAAGAAATGCAAAACTTCGACTCGAATGGGATAAAAAACCATCCACAAAAGTGTATACCATTGTGTTTGATGCATAGGTACAGAAAAATATGCGACAATAGAAATATGTTTACTTACATTAACAAAAGAGTGTACGAGGCTAAAATGTTCTGATTAGCATTATGGTAATAAGTGCATTTACGGAGAAAGTATATCATAAGACACGTCGACACTTGCAATGATCCACAAAAGCATTACACTACGCCTTTTGTGGAAATAAGGAGGTAATATTCGCATTACTTCCGAAAATATGTGGGTATTTGTTTCCGGTGACAATATAATAAAAACCTTCAAATTAAAGAAATGCAAAACTTCGATTCCAATGGGAAAAAAACCGTCAGAAAAAGTGTATAGCATTGAGTTTAATGCATAAGAACACAAAAATATGCGAGAATAGAAATACGTTTACTTAAATTAACAAAAGAGTGTACGAGGCTAAAATGTTCAGAATAGCATTATGGTATTAAGTGCATTTACGGAGAAAGTTTTTCATATGACACGTCGAAACTTGCACTGATCCACAACAGCATTACTCTACGCCTTTTGTGAAAATAAGGAGGTAATATTCGCATTACATCCGAAAATATGTGTGTAATTGTTTCCGGTGACAATATAATGAAAAGCTTCAAAATCAAAGAAATGCAAAACTTCGACTCGAATGGGATTAAAAACCATCAGAAAAAGTGTATAGCAATGCGCTTGATGCATAGGAACAGAAATATATTCGAGAGAAGAAATATGTTTACTTACATTAACAAAAGAGTGTACGAGGCTAAAATCATAAGATTAGCATTATGGTAATAAGTTCATTTACGGAGTTAGTATTTCATATGCCACGTCGAAACTTGCACTGATCCACAACAGCATTACTCTACGCCTTCTGTGAAAATAGGGAGGCAATATTCGCAATACTTCCGAAAATATGTGGGTAATTGTTTCTGGTGACAATATAATGAAAAGATTCAAAATCAAAGAAATGCAAAACTTCGACTCGAATGGGATAAAAAACCATCAGAAAATGTGTACACCATTTAGTTTGATGCATAGGAACAGAAAAATATGCGAGATAAGAAATAGGTTTACTTACATCAACAAAAGAGTGTACGAGGCTAAAATGTTGAGATTAGCATTATGGTAATAAGTGAATTTACGGAGAAAGTATTTCATATGACACGTGGAATTTTGCACTGATCCACAAAAGCAGTACTCTACGCCTTCAATGAAAAAAATTAGATAATATTCGCATTACTTCCGAAAATATGTGGGTAAATGATTCCGGTGACAATATAATGAAAAGTGTCAAAATCAAATAAATGCAAAACCTCGACTCGAATGGGATAAAAAACTGTCAGAAAAAGTGTATACCATTGTGTTTGATGCATAGGAACAGAAAAATATGCGAGAATAGAAATACATTTACTTAAATTACAAAAGAGTGTACCAGGCTAAAATGTTCAGAATAGCATTATGGTAAGAAGTGCATTTACGGAGAAATTATTTCATATGACACGTCGAAACTTGCACTGATCCACAAAAGAATTACTTTACGCCTTCTGTGAAAAAAAGGAGGTAATATTCGCATTCCTTCCGAAAATATGTGTGTAATTGTTTCCGGTGACAATATAATGAAAAGCTACAATATCAATGATATGCAAAACTTCGACTCGAATAGGATTAAAAACCAGCAGAAAAAGTGTATACCATTGAGTTTGATGCATAGGAACAGAAAAATATGCGAGAATAGACATACGTTTACTTACATTAAAAAAACAGTGTACGAGGCTAAAATGTTCAGATTAGCATTATGGTAATTAGTGCATTTACGGAGAAAGTATTTCATAAGACACGTCGACACTTGCAATGATCCACAAAAGCATTACTCTACGCCTTCTGTGAAAATAGGGAGGTAATATTCGCATTACATCCGAAAATATGTGTGTAATTGTTTCCGGTGACAATATAATGAAAAGCTTCAAAATCAAAGAAATGCAAAACTTCGACTCGAATGGGATAAAAAACCATCAGAAAAAGTGTATAGCAATGCGCTTGATGCATAGGAACAGAAATATATTCGAGAGAAGAAATATGTTTACTTACATTAACAAAAGAGTGTACGAGGCTAAAATCATAAGATTACCATTATGGTAATAAGTTCATTTACGGAGTTAGTATTTCATATGCCACGTCGAAACTTGCACTGATCCACAACAGCATTACTCTACGCCTTCTGTGAAAATAGGGAGGTAATATTCGCAATAATTCCGAAAATATGTGGGTAATTGTTTCTGGTGACAATATAATGAAAAGATTCAAAATCAAAGAAATGCAAAACTTCGACTCGAATGGGATAAAAAACCATCAGAAAATGTGTACACCATTTAGTTTGATGCATAGGAACAGAAAAATATGCGAGATAAGAAATAGGTTTACTTACATCAACAAAAGAGTGTACGAGGCTAAAATGTTGAGATTAGCATTATGGTAATAAGTGAATTTACGGAGAAAGTATTTCATATGACACGTGGAATTTTGCACTGATCCACAAAAGCAGTACTCTACGCCTTCAATGAAAAAAATTAGATAATATTCGCATTACTTCCGAAAATATGTGGGTAAATGATTCCGGTGACAATATAATGAAAAGTGTCAAAATCAAATAAATGCAAAACCTCGACTCGAATGGGATAAAAAACTGTCAGAAAAAGTGTATACCATTGTGTTTGATGCATAGGAACAGAAAAATATGCGAGAATAGAAATACATTTACTTAAATTACAAAAGAGTGTACCAGGCTAAAATGTTCAGAATAGCATTATGGTAAGAAGTGCATTTACGGAGAAAGTATTTCATATGACACGTCGAAACTTGCACTGATCCACAAAAGAATTACTTTACGCCTTCTGTGAAAAAAAGGAGGTAATATTCGCATTCCTTCCGAAAATATGTGTGTAATTGTTTCCGGTGACAATATAATGAAAAGCTACAATATCAATGATATGCAAAACTTCGACTCGAATAGGATTAAAAACCAGCAGAAAAAGTGTATACCATTGAGTTTGATGCATAGGAACAGAAAAATATGCGAGAATAGACATACGTTTACTTACATTAAAAAAACAGTGTACGAGGCTAAAATGTTCAGATTAGCATTATGGTAATTAGTGCATTTACGGAGAAAGTATTTCATATGACTCATCGAAACTTGCACTGAACCACAAAAGCATTACTCTACGCCTTCTGTGAAAATAGGGAGGTAGTATTGGCATTACTTCCGAAAATACGCGGGTAATTGTTTCCGGTGACAATATAATGAAAAGATTCAAAATCAAAGAAATGCAAAACTTCGACCCGAATGGGACAAAAAACCGTCAGAAAAAGTGTATACCATTGAGTTTGATGCATAGGAACAGAAAAATATGCGTGAATAGAAACACGTTTACTTACATTAACGAAAGAGTGTACGAGGCTAAAATGTTAAGATTAGCATTATGATAATAAGTGCATTTACGGAGAAAGTATTTTATATGACGCTGCGAAACTTGCACTGTTCCTCAACAGCACTACTCTACGCCTTATGTGAAAACATGGAGGTAATATCCCCAATAATTATGAAAATATGTTGGTAAATGTTTCCGGTGACAATGTAATTAAAAGCTTCAAAATCAAAATATTGCAAAACTCCAACTGGAATGGGAAAAAAAACCATCAACAAATGTGTATACCATTGAGTTTGATGCATAAGAACAGAAAAATATGCGAGAATAGAAATACGTTTACTTAAATTAACAAAAGAGTGTACGAGGCTAAAATGTTCTGATTAGCATTATGGTATTAAGTGCATTTACGGAGAAAGTTTTTCATATGACACGTCGAAACTTGCACTGATCCACAACAGCATTACTCTTGGCTTTTTATAGAAATAAGGAGGTAATATTCGTATTACTTCCGAAAATATGTGGGTATTTGTTTCCGGTGACAATATAATGAAAAGCTTTAAAATCAAAGAAATGCAAAACTTCGATTCCAATGGGATAATAAACCGTCAGAAAAAGTGTATAGCATTGAGTTGGATGCATAAGAACAGAAAAATATGCGAGAATAGAAATTTGTTTACTTAATTTAACAAAAGAGTGTACGAGGCTAAAATGTTCAGATTAGCAATATGGTAATAAGTGAATTTACGGAAAAAGTATTTCATATGACACGTCGAAACTTGCACTGATCCACAAAAGCATTACTTTACGCCTTCAATGAAAAAAATGAGGTAATATTCGCATTACTTCCGAAAATATGTGGGTAAATGTTTCCCGTGACAATATAATGAAAAGTGTCAAAATCAAATAAATGCAAAACCTCGACTCGAATGGGATAAGAAACCGTCAGAAAAAGTGTATACCATTGAGTTTGATGCATGGGAACAGAAAAATATGCGAGAATAGAAATACGTTTACTTAAATTAACAAAAGAGTGTACGAGGCTAAAATGTTCAGAATAGCATTATGGTAATAAGTGCATTTACGGAGAAAGTATTTCATATGACTCATCGAAACTTGCACTGATCCTCAAAAGCATTACTCTACGCCTTCTGTGAAAAAAGGGAGGTAGTATTCGCATTACTTCCGAAAAAATGTGGGTAATTGTTTCCGGTGACAATATAATGAATAGATTCAAAATCAAAGAAATGCAAAACTTCGACTCGAATGGTATAAAAAACCGTCAGAAAAAGTGTATACCATTGAGTTTGATGCATAGGAACAGAAAAATATGCGTGAATAGAAATACGTTTTTATACATTAACAAAAGAGTGTACGAGGCTAAAATGTTAAGATTAGCATTATGGTAATAAGTTCATTTACGGAGTAAGTATTTCTTATGACACGTCGAAACTTGCACTGATCTACAATAGCATTACTCTACGCTTTCTGTGAAAATAGGGAGATAATATTCACATTACTTCTGAAAATATGTGTGTAATTGTTTCCGGTGACAATATTATGAAAAGCTTAAAAATCAAAGAAATGCAAAACTTCGACTCGAATGGGATAAAAAACCATCAGAAAAAGTGTATACCATTGTGTTTGATGCATACATACAGAAAAATATGCGAGAATAGAAATATGTTTACTTACATTAACAAAAGAGTGTACGAGGCTAAAATATTGAGATTAGCATTATGGTAATAAGTGAATTTACGGAGAAATTATTTCATATGACTCATCGAAACTTGCACTGATCCTCAAAAGCATTACTCTACGCCTTCTGTGAAAATAGGGAGGTAGTATTCGCATTACTTCTGAAAAAATGTGGGTAATTGTTTCCGGTGACAATATAATGAATAGATTCAAAATCAAAGAAATGCAAAACTTCGACTCGAATGGGATAAAAAACCGTCAGAAAAAGTGTATACCATTGAGTTTGATGCATAGGAACAGAAAATATGCGTGAATAGAAATACGTTTTTTTACATTAACAAAAGAGTGTACGAGGCTAAAATGTTAAGATTAGCATTATGGTAATAAGTTCATTTACGGAGTAAGTATTTCATATGACACGTCGAAACTTGCACTGATCCACAATAGCATTACTCTACGCCTTCTGTGAAAAAAGGGAGATAATATTCGCATTACTTCTGAAAATATGTGTGTAATTGTTTCCGGTGACAATATAATGAAAAGCTTCAAAATCAAGGAAATGCAAAACTTCGACTCGAATGGGATAAAAAACCATCAGAAAAAGTGTATACCATTGAGTTTGATGCATAGGTACAGAAAAATATGCGAGAATAGAAATATTATTACTTACATTAACAAAAGAGTGTACGAGGCTAAAATGTTCTGATTAGCATTATGGTAATAAGTGCATTTACGGAGAAAGTATATCATAAGACACGTCGTTACTTTCACTGATCCACAAAAGCATTACACTACGCGTTTTGTGGAAATAAGGAGGTAATATTCGCATTACTTCCGAAAATATGTGGGTATTTGTTTACGGTGACAATATAATGAAAAGCTTCAAAATCAAAGAAATGCAAAACTTCGATTCCAATGGGAAAAAAAACCGTCAGAAAAGTGTATAGCATTGAGTTTGATGCATAAGAACAGAAAAATATGCGAGAATAGAAATACGTTTACTTAAATTAACAAAAGAGTGTACGAGGCTAAAATGTTCAGAATAGCATTATGGTATTAAGTGCATTTACGGAGAAAGTTTTTCGAATGACACGTCGAAACTTGCACTGATCCACAACAGCATTACTCTATGCCTTCTGTGAATAAAATGAGGTAATATTCGCATTACTTCCGAAAATATGTGGGTAAATGTTTCCGGTGACAATATAATGAAAACCTTAAAAATCAAATAAATGCAAAACCTCGACTCGAATGAAATAAATAACCGTCAGAAAAAGTGTATACCTTGCGTTTGATGCATAGGAACAGAAACATATTCGAGAGAAGAAATATGTTTACTTACATTAACAAAAGAGTGTACGAGGCTAAAATGTTCTGATTAGCATTATGGTAATAAGTGCATTTACGGAGAAAGTATATCATAAGACACGTCGACACTTGCACTGATCCACAAAAGCATTACACTACGCCTTTTGTGGAAATAAGGAGGTAATATTCGTATTACTTCCGAAAATATGTGGGTATTTGTTTCCGGTGACAATATAATGAAAAGCTTCAAAATCAAAGAAATGCAAAACTTCGACTCGAATGGGATAAAAAACCATCAGTAAAAGTGTATACCATTTTGTTTGATGCATAGGTACAGAAAAATATGCGAGAATAGAAATATGTTTACTTACATTAACAAAAGAGTGTACGAGGCTAAAATGTTCTGATTAGCATTTTGGTAATAAGTGCATTTACGGAGAAAGTATATCATAAGACACGTCGACACTTGCACTGATCCACAAAAGCATTACACTACGCCTTTTGTGGAAATAAGGAGGTAATATTCGTATTACTTCCGAAAATATGTGGGTATTTGTTTCCGGTGACAATATAATGAAAAGCTTCAAAATCAAATAAATGCAAAACTTCGATTCCAATGGGATAATAAACCGTCAGAAAAAGTGTATAGCATTGAGTTGGATGAATATGAACAGAAAAATATGCGAGAATAGAAATATGTTTACTTACATTAACAAAAGAGTGTACGAGGCTAAAATGATCAGATTAGCAATATGGTAATAAGTGAATTTACGGAAAAAGTATTTCATATGACACGTCGAAACTTGCACTGATCCACAAAAGCATTACTTTACGCCTTCAATGAAAATAATGAGGTAATATTCGCATTACTTCCGAAAATATGTGGGTAAATGTTTCCCGTGACAATATAATAAAAAGTGTCAAAATCAAATAAATGCAAAACCTCGACTCGAATGGGTTACAAAACCGTCAGAAAAAGTGTATACCATTCAGTTTGATGCATAGGAACAGAAAAATATGCGAGAATAGAAATAAGTTTACTTAAATTAACAAAAGAGTGTACGAGGCTAAAATGTTCAGAATAGCATTATGGTAATAAGTGCATTTACGGATAAAGTATTTCATATGACTCATCGAAACTTGCACTGATCCTCAAAAGCATTACTCTACGCCTTCTGTGAAAAAACGGAGGTAGTATTCGCATTACTTCCGAAAAAATGTGGGTAATATTTCCGGTGACAATATAATGAATAGATTCAAAATCAAAGAAATGCAAAACTTCGACTCTAATGGGATAAAAAACCGTCAGAAAAAGTGTATACCATTGAGTTTGATGCATAGGAACAGAAAAATATGCGTGAATAGAAATACGTTTTTATACATTAACAAAAGAGTGTACGAAGCTAAAATGTTAAGAATAGCATTATGGTAATAAGTTCATTTACGGAGTAAGTATTTCATATGACACGTCGAAACTTGCACTGATCCACAATTGCATTACTCTACGCCTTCTGTGAAAAAAGGGAGATAATATTCGCATTACTTCTGAAAATGCGTGTGTAATTGTTTCCCTTGACAATATAATGAAAAGCTTCAAAATCAAATAAATGCAAAACTTCGACTCGAATGGGATAAAAAACCATCAGTATAAGTGTATACCATTTTGTTTGATGCATAGGTACAGAAAAATATGCGAGAATAGAAATATGTTTACTTACATTAACAAAAGAGTGTACGAGGCTAAAATGTTCTGATTAGCATTATGGTAATAAGTGCATTTACGGAGAAAGTATATCATAAGACACGTCGACACTTGCACTGATCCACAAAAGCATTACACTACGCCTTTTGTGGAAATAAGGAAGTAATATTCGCATTTCTTCCGAAAATATGTGGGTATTTTTTTCCGGTGACAATATAATGAAAAGCTTCAAAATCAAAGAAATGCAAAACTTCGATTCCAATGGGATAATAAACCGTCAGAAAAAGTGTATAGCATTGAGTTTGATGCATTAGAACAGAAAAATATGCGAGAATAGAAATATGTTTACTTACATTAACAAAAGAGTGTACGAGGCTAAAATGTTCAGATTAGCAATAAAGTAATAAGTGAATTTACGGAAAAAGTATTTCATGTGACACGTCGAAACTTGCACTGATCCACAAAAGCATTACTCTACGCCTTCAATGGAAAAAATGAGGTAATATTCGCATTACTTCCAAAAATATGTGGGTAATTGCTTCCGGTGACAATATAATGAAAACCTTCAAAATCAAAGAAATGCCAAACCTGGACTCGAATGGGATAAAAAACCGTCAGAAAAAGTGTATACCATTGAGTTTGATGCATAGGTACAGAAAAATATGCGAGAATAGAAATTCGTTTACTTACATTAACAAAAGAGTGCACGAGGCTAAAATGTTCAGATTAGCATTGTGGTAAAAAGTGCATTTACGGAAAAAGTATTTCATGAGATCCGTCTAAACTTGCACTGATCCAGAAAAGAATTACTTTACGCCTTCTGTAAAAAAAAGGAGGTAATATTCGCATTACTTACGAAAATATGTGTGTAATTGTTTCCGGTGACAATATAATGAAAAGCTACAAAATCAAAGATATGCAAAACTTCGACTCGAATAGGATTTAAAACCGTCAGAAAAAGTAATACCATTGAGTTTGATGCATAGGAACAGAAAAATATGCGTGAATAGAAATACGTTTTTATACATTAACAAAAGAGTGTACGAGGCTAAAATGTTAAGATTAGCATTATGGTAATAAGTTCATTTACGGAGTAAGTATTTCATATGACACGTCGAAACTTGCACTGATCTACAATAGCATTACTCTACGCTTTCTGTGAAAATAGGGAGATAATATTCACATTACTTCTGAAAATATGTGTGTAATTGTTTCCGGTGACAATATTATGAAAAGCTTCAAAATCAAAGAAATGCAAAACTTCGACTCGAATGGGATAAAAAACCATCAAAAAAAGTGTATACCATTGTGTTTGATGCATACATACAGAAAAATATGCGAGAATAGAAATATGTTTACTTACATTAACAAAAGAGTGTACGAGGCTAAAATATTGAGATTAGCATTATGGTAATAAGTGAATTTACGGAGAAAGTATTTCATATGACTCATCGAAACTTGCACTGATCCTCAAAAGCATTACTCTACGCCTTCTGTGAAAATAGGGAGGTAGTATTCGCATTACTTCTGAAAAAATGTGGGTAATTGTTTCCGGTGACAATATAATGAATAGATTCAAAATCAAAGAAATGCAAAACTTCGACTCGAATGGGATAAAAAACCGTCAGAAAAAGTGTATACCATTGAGTTTGATGCATAGGAACAGAAAATATGCGTGAATAGAAATACGTTTTTTTACATTAACAAAAGAGTGTACGAGGCTAAAATGTTAAGATTAGCATTATGGTAATAAGTTCATTTACGGAGTAAGTATTTCATATGACACGTCGACACTTGCACTGATCCACAATAGCATTACTCTACGCCTTCTGTGAAAAAAGGGAGATAATATTCGCATTACTTCTGAAAATATGTGTGTAATTGTTTCCGGTGACAATATAATGAAAAGCTTCAAAATCAAGGAAATGCAAAACTTCGACTCGAATGGGATAAAAAACCATCAGAAAAAGTGTATACCATTGAGTTTGATGCATAGGTACAGAAAAATATGCAAGAATAGAAATATTATTATTTACATTAACAAAAGAGTGTACGAGGCTAAAATGTTCTGATTAGCATTATGGTAATAAGTGCATTTACGGAGAAAGTATATCATAAGACACGTCGACACTTGCACTGATCCACAAAAGCATTACACTACGCGTTTTGTGGAAATAAGGAGGTAATATTCGCATTACTTCCGAAAATATGTGGGTATTTGTTTCCGGTGACAATATAATGAAAAGCTTCAAAATCAAAGAAATGCAAAACTTCGATTCCAATGGGAAAAAAAACCGTCAGAAAAGTGTATAGCATTGAGTTTGATGCATTAGAACAGAAAAATATGCGAGAATAGAAATACGTTTACTTAAATTAACAAAAGAGTTTACGAGGCTAAAATGTTCAGAATAGCATTATGGTATTAAGTGCATTTACGGAGAAAGTTTTTCGAATGACACGTCGAAACTTGCACTGATCCACAACAGCATTACTCTACGCCTTCTGTGAATAAAATGAGGTAATATTCGCATTACTTCCGAAAATATGTGGGTAAATGTTTCCGGTGACAATATAATGAAAACCTTAAAAATCAAATAAATGCAAAACCTCGACTCGAATGAAATAAATAACCGTCAGAAAAAGTGTATACCTTTGCGTTTGATGCATAGGAACAGAAACATATTCGAGAGAAGAAATATGTTTACTTACATTAACAATAGTGTACGAGGCTTAAATCTTAAGATTGACATTATGGTAATAAGTTCATTTACGGAGTAAGTATTTCATATGACACGTCGAAACTTGCACTGATCCACAACAGCATTACTCTACGCCTTCTGTAAAAAAAATGAGGTAATATTCGCATTACTTCTGAAAATATGTGTGTAATTGTTTCCGGTGACAATATAATGAAAAGCTTCAAAATCAAATAAATGCAAAACTTCGACTAGAATGGGATAAAAAACCATTAGAAAACGTGTATACCATTGAGTTTGATGCATAGCAACAGAAAAATATGCGAGAATAGAAATATGTTTACTTACATTAACAAAAGAGTGTACGAGGCTAAAATGTTCAGATTAGCATTATGGTAAAAAGGGAATTTATGGAGAAAGTATTTCATATGACACGTCAAAACTTAAATTAATCCACAAGAGTATTACTGTACGCCTTCTGTGAAAATAGGGAGGTTATATTCGCATTACTTCCGAAAATATGTGGGTAATTGTTTCCGGTGACAATATAATGAAAAGCTTCCAAATCAAAGAAATGCAAAACTTCGACTAGAATGGGATAAAAAACCATCAGAAAATGTGTACACCATAAAGTTTGATGCATAGGAACAGAAAAATATGCAAGATAAGAAATACGTTTACTTACATTAACAAAAGAGCGTACGAGGCTAAAATGTTGAGATTAGCATTATGGTAATAAGTGAATTTACGGAAAAAGTATATCATAAGACACGTCGACACTTGCACTGATCCACAAAAGCATTACACTACGCCTTTTGTGGAAATAAGGAGATAATATTCGCATTACTTCTGAAAATGCGTGTGTAATTGTTTCCCTTGACAATATAATGAAAAGCTTCAAAATCAAAGAAATGCAAACATTCGACTCGAATGGGATAAAAAACCATCAGTAAAAGTGTATACCATTTTGTTTGATGCATAGGTACAGAAAAATATGCGAGAATAGAAATATGTTTACTTACATTAACAAAAGAGTGTACGAGGCTAAAATGTTCTGATTAGCATTATGGTTATAAGTGCATTTACGGAGAAAGTATATCATAAGACACGTCGACACTTGCACTGATCCACAAAAGCATTACACTACGCCTTTTGTGGAAATAAGGAGGTAATATTCGTATTACTTCCGAAAATATGTGGGTATTTGTTTCCGGTGACAATATAATGAAAAGCTTCAAAATCAAAGAAATGCAAAACTTCGACTCGAATGGGATAAAAAACCATCAGTAAAAGTGTATACCATTTTGTTTGATGCATAGGTACAGAAAAATATGCGAGAATAGAAATATGTTTACTTACATTAACAAAAGAGTGTACGAGGCTAAAATGTTGTGATTAGCATTATGGTAATAAGTGCATTTACGGAGAAAGTATATCATAAGACACGTCGACACTAGCACTGATCCACAAAAGCATTACACTACGCCTTTTGTGGAAATAAGGAGGTAATATTCGTATTACTTCCGAAAATATGTGGGTATTTGTTTCCGGTGACAATATAATGAAAAGCTTCAAAATCAAATAAATGCAAAACTTCGATTCCAATGGGATAATAAACCGTCAGAAAAAGTGTATAGCATTGAGTTGGATGAATAAGAACAGAAAAATATGCGAGAATAGAAATATGTTTACTTACATTCACAAAAGAGTGTACGAGGCTAAAATGATCAGATTAGCAATATGGTAATAAGTGAATTTACGGAAAAAGTATTTCATATGACACGTCGAAACTTGCACTGATCCACAAAAGCATTACTTTACGCCTTCAATGAAAATAATGAGGTAATATTCGCATTACTTCCGAAAATATGTGGGTAAATGTTTCCCGTGACAATATAATGAAAAGTGTCAAAATCAAATAAATGCAAAACCTCGACTCGAATGGGTTACAAAACCGTCAGAAAAAGTGTATACCATTCAGTTTGATGCATAGGAACAGAAAAATATGCGAGAATAGAAATACGTTTACTTAAATTAACAAAAGAGTGTACGAGGCTAAAATGTTCAGAATAGCATTATGGTAATAAGTGCATTTACGGAGAAAGTATTTCATATGACTCATCGAAACTTGCACTGATCCTCAAAAGTATTACTCTACGCCTTCTGTGAAAAAACGGAGGTAGTATTCGCATTACTTCCGAAAAAATGTGGGTAATATTTCCGGTGACAATATAATGAATAGATTCAAAATCAAAGAAATGCAAAACTTCGACTCGAATGGGATAAAAAACCGTCAGAAAAAGTGTATACCATTGAGTTTGATGCATAGGAACAGAAAAATATGCGTGAATAGAAATACGTTTTTATACATTAACAAAAGAGTGTACGAAGCTAAAATGTTAAGAATAGCATTATGGTAATAAGTTCATTTACGGAGTAAGTATTTCATATGACACGTCGAAACTTGCACTGATCCACAATAGCATTACTCTACGCCTTCTGTGAAAAAAGGGAGATAATATTCGCATTACTTCTGAAAATGCGTGTGTAATTGTTTCCCTTGACAATATAATGAAAAGCTTCAAAATCTAAGAAATGCAAAACTTCGACTCGAATGGGATAAAAAACCATCAGTATAAGTGTATACCATTTTGTTTGATGCATAGGTACAGAAAAATATGCGAGAATAGAAATATGTTTACTTACATTAACAAAAGAGTGTACGAGGCTAAAATGTTCTGATTAGCATTATGGTAATAAGTGCATTTACGGAGAAAGTATATCATAAGACACGTCGACACTTGCACTGATCCACAAAAGCATTACACTACGCCTATTGTGGAAATAAGGAAGTAATATTCGCATTTCTTCCGAAAATATGTGGGTATTTTTTTCCGGTGACAATATAATGAAAAGCTTCAAAATCAAAGAAATGCAAAACTTCGATTCCAATAAGATAATAAACCGTCAGAAAAAGTGTATAGCATTGAGTTTGATGCATTAGAACAGAAAAATATGCGAGAATAGAAATATGTTTACTTACATTAACAAAAGAGTGTACGAGGCTAAAATGTTCAGATTAGCAATATGGTAATAAGTGAATTTACGGAAAAAGTATTTCATGTGACACGTCGAAACTTGCACTGATCCACAAAAGCATTACTCTACGCCTTCAATGGAAAAAATGAGGTAATATTCGCATTACTTCCAAAAATATGTGGGTAAATGTTTCCGGTGACAATATAATGAAAAGTGTCAAAATCAAATAAATGCAAAACCTCGACTCGAGTGGGATAAAAAACCGTCAGAAAAAGTGTATACCATTGAGTGTGATGCATAGGAACAGAAAAATATGCGAGAATAGAAATACGTTTACTTAAATTAACAAAAGAGGTTACGAGGCTAAAATGTTCAGAATAGCATTATGGTAATAAGTGCATTTACGGAGAAAGTATTTCATATGACACGTCGAAACTTGCACTAATCCACAACAGCAATACTCTACGCCTTTTGTGAAAATAAGGAGGTAATATTCGCATTACTTCCGAAAATATGTGGGTAATTGCTTCCGGTGACAATATAATGAAAACCTTCAAAATCAAAGAAATGCCAAACCTGGACTCGAATGAGATAAAAAACCGTCAGAAAAAGTGTATACCATTGAGTTTGATGCATAGGTACAGAAAAATATGCGAGAATAGAAATTCGTTTACTTACATTAACAAAAGAGTGCACGAGGCTAAAATGTTCAGATTAGCATTGTGGTAAAAAGTGCATTTACGGAAAAAGTATTTCATTAGATCCGTCTAAACTTGCACTGATCCAGAAAAGAATTACTTTACGCCTTCTGTAAAAAAAAAGGAGGTAATATTCGCATTACTTACGAAAATATGTGTGTAATTGTTTCCGGTGACAATATAATGAAAAGCTACAAAATCAAAGATATGCAAAACTTCGACTCGAATAGGATTAAAAACCGTCAGAAAAAGTGTATACCATTGAATTTGATGCATAGGAACAGAAAAATATGCGTGAATAGAAACACGTTTACTTACATTAACAATAGAGTGTACGAGGCTAAAATGTTAAGATTAGCATTACGGTAATAAGTTCATTTAAGGAGAAAGTATTTCATATGTCACGTCGAAACTTGCACTGATCTACAATAGCATTACTCTACGCTTTCTGTGAAAAACGGGAGATAATATTCGCATTACTTCTGAAAATATGTGTGTAATTGTTTCCGGTGACAATATTATGAAAAGCTTCAAAATCAAAGAAATGCAAAACTTCGACTCGAATGGGATAAAAAACCATCAGAAAAAGTGTATACCATTGTGTTTGATGCATACATACAGAAAAATATGCAAGAATAGAAATATGTTTACTTACATTAAACAAAAGAGTGTACGAGGCTAAAATGTTGAGATTAGCATTATGGTAATAAGTGAATTTACGGAGAAAGTATTTCATATGACTCATCGAAACTTGCACTGATCCTCAAAAGCATTACTCTACGCCTTCTGTGAAAATCGGGAGGTAGTATTCGCATTACTTCTGAAAAAATGTGGGTAATTGTTTCCGGTGACAATATAATGAATAGATTCAAAATCAAAGAAATGCAAAACTTCGACTCGAATGGGATTAAAAACCGTCAGAAAAAGTGTATACCATTGAGTTTGATGCATAGGAACAGAAAATATGAATGAATAGAAATACGTTTTTTTACATTAACAAAAGAGTGTACGAGGCTAAAATGTTAAGATTAGCATTATGGTAATAAGTTCATTTACGGAGTAAGTATTTCATATGACACGTCGAACTTGCACTGATCCACAATAGCATTACTCTACGCCTTCTGTGGAAATAAGGAGGTAATATTCGCATTACTTCCGAAAATATGTGGGTATTTCTTTCCGGTGACAATATAATGAAAAGCTTCAAAATCAAAGAAATGCAAAACATCGATTCCAATGGGATAATAAACCGTCAGAAAAAGTGTATAGCATTGAGTTTGATGCATAGGTACAGAAAAATATGCGAGAATAGAAATATTATTACTTACATTAACAAAAGAGTGTACGAGGCTAAAATGTTCTGATTAGCATTATGGTATTAAGTGCATTTACGGAGAAAGTTTTTCGAAGGACACGTCAAAACTTGCACTGATCCACAACAGCATTACTCTACGCCTTCTGTGAAAAAAATGAGGTAATATTCGCATTACTTCCGAAAATATGTGGGTAAATGTTTCCGGTGACAATATAATGAAAACCTTAAAAATCAAATAAATGCAAAACCTCGACTCGAATGAAATAAATAAACGTCAGAAAAAGTGTATACCTTTGCGTTTGATGCATAGGAACAGAAACATATTCGAGAGAAGAAATATGTTTACTTACATTAACAATAGAGTGTACGACGCTAAAATCTTAAGATTGGCATTATGGTAATAAGTTCATTTACGGAGTAAGTATTTCATATGACACGTCGAAACTTGCACTGATCCACAACAGCATTACTCTACGCCTTCTGTAAAAAAAATGAGGTAATATTCGCATTACTTCTGAAAATATGTGTGTAATTGTTTCCGGTGACAATATAATGAAAAGCTTCAAAATTAAAGAAATGCAAAACTTCGACTCGAATGGGATAAAAAACCATCAGAAAACGTGTATACCATTGAGTTTGATGCATAGCAACAGAAAAATATGCGAGAATAGAAATATGTTTACTTACATTAACAAAAGAGTGTACGAGGCTAAAATGTTCAGATTAGCATTTTGGTAAAAAGGGAATTTATGGAGAAAGTATATCATATGACACGTCGAAACTTAAACTAATCCACAAGAGTTTTACTGTACGCCTTCTGTGAAAATAGGGAGGTTATATTCGCATTACTTCCGAAAATATGTGGGTAATTGTTTCCGGTGACAATATAATGAAAAGCTTCCAAATCAAAGAAATGCAAAACTTCGAATCGAATGAGATAAAAAAACCGTCAGAAAGTGTGTATACCATTGAGTGTGATGCATAAGAACAGAAAAATATGCGAGAGAAGAAATATGTTTACTTACATTAACAAAAGAGTGTGCGAGGCTAAAATGTTCAGATTAGCATTATGGTAAAAAGTGCATCAAAGGAAAAAGTATTTTACATGACACGTCGAAACTTGCACTGAACCACAAAAGCATTACTCTACGCCTTCTGTACAAATATGGAGGTAATATTCGCAATACTTCCGAAAATATGTGGGTAATTGTTTCCGGTGACAATATAATGAAAAGCTTCAAAATCAAAGAAATGCAAAACTTCGACTCGAATGGGATAAAAAACCATCAGAAAATGTGTACACCATTAAGTTTGATACATAGGAACAGAAAAATATGCAAGATAAGAAATACGTTTACTTACATTAACAAAAGAGTGTACGAGGCTAAAATGTTGAGATTAGCATTATGGTAATAAGTTAATTTACGGAGAAAGTATTTCATATGACTCATCGAAACTTGCACTGATCCTCAAAAGCATTACTCTACGCCTTCTGTGAAAAAAAGGAGATAATATTCGCATTACTTCTGAAAATGCGTGTGTAATTATTTCCCTTGACAATATAATGAAAAGCTTCAAAATCAAAGAAATGCAAAACTTCGACTCGAATGGGATAAAAAACCGTCATAAAAAGTGTATACCATTGAGTTTGATGCATAGGAACAGAAAAATATGCGTGAATTGAAATACGTTTTTTTACATTAACAAAAGAGTGTACGAGGCTAAAATGTTAAGATTAGCATTATGGTAATAAGTTCATTTACGGAGTAAGTATTTCATATGACACGTCGAAACTTGCACTGATCCACAATAGCACATCTCTACGCCTTCTGTGAAAAAAGGGAGATAATATTCGCATTACTTCTGAAAATGCGTGTCTAATTATTTCCCTTGACAATATAATGAAAAGCTTTAAAATCAAAGAAATGCAAAACTTCGACTCGAGTGGAATAAAAAACCATCAGTAAAAGTGTATACCATTTTGTTTGATGCATAGGTACAGAAAAATATGCGAGAATAGAAATATGTTTACTTACATTTACAAAAGAGTGTACGAGGCTAAAATGTTCTGATTAGCATTATGGTAATAAGTGCATTTACGGAGAAAGTATATCATAAGACACGTCGACACTTGCACTGATCCACAAAAGCATTACACTACGCCTTTTGTGGAAATAAGGAGGTAATATTCGTATTACTTCCGAAAATATGTGGGTATTTGTTTCCGGTGACAATATAATGAAAAGCTTCAAAATCAAAGAAATGCCAAACCTCGACTCGAATGGGATAAAAAACAATCAGAAAAAGTGTATACCATTGAGTTTGATACATAGCTACAGAAAAATATGCGAGAATAGAAATACGTTTACTTACATTAACAAAAGAGTGCACGAGGCTAAAATGTTCAGATTAGCATTGTGGTAAAAAGTGCATTTACGGAAAAAGTATCTCATATGACACGTCGAAACTTGCACTGATCCACAAAAGAATTACTTTACGCCTTCTGTGAAAAAAAGTAGGTAATATTCGCATTACTTCCGAAAATATGTGTGTAATTGTTTCCGGTGACAATATAATGAAAAGCTCAAATATCAATGATATGCAAAACTTCGACTCGAATAGGATTAAAAACCGTCAGAAAAAGTGTATACCATTGAGTTTGATGCATAGGAACAGAAAAATATGCGTGAATAGAAACACGTTTACTTACATTAAGGAAAGAGTGTACGAGGCTAAAATGTTAAGATTAGCATTACGGTAATAAGTTCATTTAAGGAGAAAGTATTTCATATGACACGTCGAAACTTGCACTGTTCTACAATAGCATTACTCTACGCTTTCTGTGAAAAAAGAGAGATAATATTCGCATTACTTCTGAAAATATGTGTGTAATTGTTTCCGGTGACAATATTATGAAAAGCTTCAAAATCAAAGAAATGCAAAACTTCGACTCGAATGGGATAAAAAACCATCAGAAAAAGTGTATACCTTTGTGTTTGATGCATAGGTACAGAAAAATATGCGACAATAGAAATATGTTTACTTACATTAATAAAAGAGTGTACGAGGCTAAAATGTTGAGATTAGCATTATGGTAATAAGTTCATTTACGGAGTAAGTATTTCATATGACACGTCGAAACTTGCACTGATCCACAGTAACATTACTCTACGCTTTCTGTGAAAAAAGGGAGATAATATTCGCATTACTTCTGAAAATATCTGTGTAATTGTTTCCGGTGACAATATAATGAAAAGCTTCATAATCAAAGAAATGCAAAACTTCGACTCGAATGGGATAAAAAACCATCAGAAAAAGTGTATACCATTTTGTTTGATGCATAGGTACAGAAAAATATGCGAGAATAGAAATATTATTACTTACATTAACAAAAGAGTGTACGAGGCTAAAATGTTGAGATTAGCATTATGGTAATAAGTTCATTTACGGAGTAAGTATTTCATATGACACGTCGAAACTTGCACTGATCCACAGTAACATTACTCTACGCCTTCTGTGAAAAAAGGGAGATAATATTCGCATTACTTCTGAAAATATGTGTGTAATTGTTTCCGGTGACAATATAATGAAAAGCTTCATAATCAAAGAAATGCAAAACTTCGACTCGAATGGGATAAAAAACCATCAGAAAAAGTGTATACCATTTTGTTTGATGCATAGGTACAGAAAAATATGCGAGAATAGAAATTTTATTACTTACATTAACAAAAGAGTGTACGAGGCTAAAATGTTCTGATTAGCATTATGGTAATAAGTGCATTTACGGAGAAAGTATATCATAAGACTAGTCGACACTTTCAATGATCCACAAAAGCATTACACTACGCCTTTTGTGGAAATAAGGAGGTAATATTCGCATTACTTCCGAAAATATGTGTGTAATTGTTTCCGGTGACAATATAATAAAAAGCTACAAAATCAAAGAAATGCAAAACTTCGATTCCAATGGGGAAAAAACCGTCAGAAAAAGTGTATAGCATTGAGTTTGATGCATAAGAACAGAAAAATATGCGAGAATAGAAATACGTTTACTTAAATTAACAAAAGAGTGTACGAGGCTAAAATGTTCAGAAAAGCATTATGGTATTAAGTTCATTTACGGAGAAGGTTTTTCATATGACACGTCGAAACTTGCACTGATCCACAACAGCATTACTCTACGCCTTTTGTGAAAATAAGGAGGTAATATTCGCATTACTTCCGAAAATATGTGGGTAATTGTTTCCGGTGACAATATAATGAAAAGCTTCCAAATCAAAGAAATGCAAAACTTCGAATCGAATGAGATAAAAAAACCGTCAGTAAATTTGTATACCATTGAGTTTGATGCATAAGAACAGAAAAATATGCCACAGAAGAAATATGTTTACTTATATTAACAAAAGAGTGTACGAGGCGAAAATGTTCAGATTAGCATTATGGTAATAAGAGCATTTACGGTAAAAGTATTTCATATGACACGTCGAAACTTACACTAATCCACCAGAGCATTACTGTACGCCTTCTGTGAAAATAGGGACGTTATATTCGCATTACTTCCGAAAATATGTGGGTAATTGTTTCCGGTGACAATATAATGAGAAGCTTCAAAATCAAAGAAATGCAAAACTTCGATTCCAATGGGATAATAAACCGTCAGAAAAAGTGTATAGCATTGAGTTTGATGCATACGAACAGAAAAATATGAGTGAATAGAAATACGTTTTTTAACATTAACAAAAGAGTGTACGAGGCTAAAATGTTAAGATTAGCATTATGGTAATAAGTTCATTTACGGAGTAAGTATTTCATATGACACGTCGACACTTGCACTGATCCTCAAAAGCATTACTCTACGCCTTCTGTGAAAAAAGGGAGGTAGTATTCGCATTACTTCCGAAAAAATGTGGGTTATTGTTTCCGGTGACAATATAATGAATAGATTCAAAATCCAAGAAATGCAAAACTTCGACTCGAATGGGATAAAAAACCGTCAGAAAAAGTGTATACCATTGAGTTTGATGCATAGGAACAGAAAAATATGCGTGAATAGAAATACGTTTTTTTACATTAACAAAAGAGTGTACGAGGCTAAAATGTTAAGATTAGCATTATGGTAATAAGTTCATTTACGGAGTAAGTATTTCATATGACACGTCGAAACTTGCACTGATCCACAATAGCATTACTCTACGCCTTCTGTGAAAAAAGGGAGATAATATTCGCATTACTTCTGAAAATGCGTGTGTAATTGTTTCCCTTGACAATATAATGAAAAGCTTCAAAATCAAAGAAATGCAAAACTTCGACTCGAATGGGATAAAAAACCATCAGTAAAAGCGTATACCATTTTGTTTGATTCATAGGTACAGAAAAATATGCGAGAATAGAAATATGTTTACTTACATTAACAAAAGAGTGTACGAGGCTAAAATGTTCTGATTAGCATTATGGTAATAGGTGCATTTACGGAGAAAGTATATCATAAGACACGTCGACACTTGCACTGATCCACAAAAGCATTACCCTACGCCTTTTGTGGAAATAAGGAGGTAATATTCGCATTACTTCCGAAAATATGTGAGTATTTGTTTCCGGTGACAATATAATGAGAAGCTTCAAAATCAAAGAAATGCAAAACTTCGATTCCAATGGGATAATAAACCGTCAGAAAAAGTGTATAGCATTGAGTTTGATGCATAAGAGCAGAAAAATATGCGAGAATAGAAATATGTTTACTTACATTAACAAAAGAGTGTACGAGGCTAAAATGTTCAGATTAGCAATATGGTAATAAGTGAATTTACGGAAAAAGTATTTTATATGATACGTCTTAACTTGCACTGATCCAGAAAAGAATTACTTTACGCCTTCTGTGAAAAAAAGGAGGTAATATTCGCATTACTTACGAAAATATGTGTGTAATTGTTTCCGGTGACAATATAATGAAAAGCTACAAAATCAAAGATATGCAAAACTTCGACTCGAATAGGATTAAAAACCGTCAGAAAAAGTGTATACCATTGAGTTTGATGCATAGGAACAGAAAAATATGCGAGAATAGACATACGTTTACTTACATTAAAAAAAGAGTGTACGAGGCTAAAATGTTCAGATTAGCATTATGGTAATAAGTGCATTTACGGAGAAAGTATTTCATATGACTCATCGAAACTTGCACTGATCCACAAAAGCATTACTCTACGCCTTCTGTGGAAATAGGGAGGTAGTATTCGCATTACTTCCGAAAATATGTGGGTAATTGTTTCCGTAGACAATATAATGAAAACATTCAAAATCAAAGAAATGCAAAACTTCGACCCGAATGGGACAAAAAACCGTCAGAAAAAGTGTATACCATTTAGTTTGATGCATAGGAACAGAAACATATTCGAGAGAAGAAATATGTTTACTTACATTAACAAAAGAGTGTACGAGGCTAAAATCTTAAGATTAGCATTATGGTAATAAGTTCATTTACGGAGAAAGTATTTCATATGACTCATCGAAACTTGCACTGATCCTCAAAAGCATTACTGTACGCCTTCTGTGAAAAGAGGGACGTTATATTCGCATTACTTCCGAAAATATGTGGGTAATTGTTTCCGGTGACAATATAATGAAAAGCTTCCAAATCAAAGAAATGCAAAACTTCGATTCTAATGGGATAAAAAACCGTCAGAAAAAGTGTATAGCATTGAGTTTGATGCATAAAAAACAGAAAAATATGCGAGAATAGAAATATGTTTACTTACATTAACAAAAGAGTGTGCGAGGCTAAAATGTTCTGATTAGCATTATGGTAAAAAGTGCATTAAAGGAAAAAGTATTTTATATGACACGTCGAAACTTGCACTGAACCACAAATGCATTAATCTACGCCTTCTGTACAAATATGGAGGTAAAATTCGCAACACTTCCGAAAATATGTGGGTAATTGTTTCCGGTGACAATATAATGAAAAGATTCAAAATCAAAGAAATGCAAAACTTCGACTCGAATGGGATAAAATACCATCAGAAAATGTGTACACCATTAGGTTTGATGCATAGGAACAGAAAAATATGCAAGATAAGAAATACGTTTACTTACATTAACAAAAGAGTGTACGAGGCTAAAATGTTGAGATTAGCATTATGGTAATAAGTGAATTTCCGGAGAAAGTATTTCATATGACTCATCGAAACTTGCACTGATCCTCAAAAGCATTACTCTACGCCTTCTGTGAAAAGAGAGAGGTAATATTCGCATTACTTCCGAAAAAATGTGGGTATAGTTTCCGGTGACAATATAATGAATAGATTCAAAATCAAGGAAATGCAAAACTTCGACTCGAATGGGATAAAAAACCGTCAGAAAAAGTGTATACCATTGAGTTTGATGGATAGGAACAGAAAAATATGCGTGAATAGAAATACGTTTTTTTACATTAACAAAAGAGTGTACGAGGCTAAAATGTTAAGATTAGCATTATGGTAATAAGTTCATTTGCGGAGTAAGTATTTCATATGACACGTCGACACTTGCACTGATCCTCAAAAGCATTACTCTACGCCTTCTGTGAAAAAAGGGAGATAATATTCGCATTACTTCTGAAAATATGTGTGTAATTGTTTCCGGTGACAATATAATGAAAAGCTTCATAATCAAAGAAATGCAAAACTTCGACTCGAATGGGATAAAAAACCATCAGAAAAAGTGTATACCATTTTGTTTGATGCATAGGTACAGAAAAATATGCGAGAATAGAAATATTATTACTTACATTAACAAAAGAGTGTACGAGGCTAAAATGTTGAGATTAGCATTATGGTAATAAGTTCATTTACGGAGTAAGTATTTCATATGACACGTCGAAACTTGCACTGATCCACAGTAACATTACTCTACGCCATCTGTGAAAAAAGGGAGATAATATTCGCATTACTTCTGAAAATATGTGTGTAATTGTTTCCGGTGACAATATAATGAAAAGCTTCATAATCAAAGAAATGCAAAACTTCGACTCGAATGGGATAAAAAACCATCAGAAAAAGTGTATACCATTTTGTTTGATGCATAGGTACAGAAAAATATGCGAGAATAGAAATTTTATTACTTACATTAACAAAAGAGTGTACGAGGCTAAAATGTTCTGATTAGCATTATGGTAATAAGTGCATTTACGGAGAAAGTATATCATAAGACTAGTCGACACTTTCAATGATCCACAAAAGCATTACACTACGCCTTTTGTGGAAATAAGGAGGTAATATTCGCATTACTTCCGAAAATATGTGTGTAATTGTTTCCGGTGACAATATAATAAAAAGCTACAAAATCAAAGAAATGCAAAACTTCGATTCCAATGGGGAAAAAACCGTCAGAAAAAGTGTATAGCATTGAGTTTGATGCATAAGAACAGAAAAATATGCGAGAATAGAAATACGTTTACTTAAATTAACAAAAGAGTGTACGAGGCTAAAATGTTCAGAAAAGCATTATGGTATTAAGTGCATTTACGGAGAAGGTTTTTCATATGACACGTCGAAACTTGCACTGATCCACAATAGCATTACTCTACGCCTTCTGAGAAAAAAGAGAGATAATATTCGCATTACTTCTGAAAATATGTGTGTAATTGTTTCCGGTGACAATAAAATGAAAAGCTTCAAAATCAAAGAAATGCAAAACTTCGACTCGAATGGGATAAAAAACCATCAGAAAAAGTGTAACCCATTTTGTTTGATGCATAGGTACAGAAAAATATGCGAGAATAGAAATATGTTTACTTACATTAACAAAAGAGTGTACGAGGCTAAAATGTTCAGATTAGCAATATGGTAATAAGTGAATTTACGGAAAAAGTATTTTATATGATACGTCTTAACTTGCACTGATCCAGAAAAGAATTACTTTACGCCTTCTGTGAAAAAAAGGAGGTAATATTCGCATTACTTACGAAAATATGTGTGTAATTGTTTCCGGTGACAATATAATGAAAAGCTACAAAATCAAAGATATGCAAAACTTCGACTCGAATAGGATTAAAAACCGTCAGAAAAAGTGTATACCATTGAGTTTGATGCATAGGAACAGAAAAATATGCGAGAATAGACATACGTTTACTTACATTAAAAAAAGAGTGTACGAGGCTAAAATGTTAAGATTAGCATTATGGTAATAAGTTCATTTACGGAGTAAGTATTTCATATGACACGTCGAAACTTGCACTGATCCACAATAGCATTACTCTACGCCTTCTGTGAAAAAAGGGAGATAATATTCGCATTACTTCTGAAAATGCGTGTGTAATTGTTTCCCTTGACAATATAATGAAAAGCTTCAAAATCAAAGAAATGCAAAACTTCGACTCGAATGGGATAAAAAACCATCAGTAAAAGCGTATACCATTTTGTTTGATTCATAGGTACAGAAAAATATGCGAGAATAGAAATATGTTTACTTACATTAACAAAAGAGTGTACGAGGCTAAAATGTTCTGATTAGCATTATGGTAATAGGTGCATTTACGGAGAAAGTATATCATAAGACACGTCGACACTTGCACTGATCCACAAAAGCATTACCCTACGCCTTTTGTGGAAATAAGGAGGTAATATTCGCATTACTTCCGAAAATATGTGAGTATTTGTTTCCGGTGACAATATAATGAGAAGCTTCAAAATCAAAGAAATGCAAAACTTCGATTCCAATGGGATAATAAACCGTCAGAAAAAGTGTATAGCATTGAGTTTGATGCATAAGAGCAGAAAAATATGCGAGAATAGAAATATGTTTACTTACATTAACAAAAGAGTGTACGAGGCTAAAATGTTCAGATTAGCAATATGGTAATAAGTGAATTTACGGAAAAAGTATTTTATATGATACGTCTTAACTTGCACTGATCCAGAAAAGAATTACTTTACGCCTTCTGTGAAAAAAAGGAGGTAATATTCGCATTACTTACGAAAATATGTGTGTAATTGTTTCCGGTGACAATATAATGAAAAGCTACAAAATCAAAGATATGCAAAACTTCGACTCGAATAGGATTAAAAACCGTCAGAAAAAGTGTATACCATTGAGTTTGATGCATAGGAACAGAAAAATATGCGAGAATAGACATACGTTTACTTACATTAAAAAAAGAGTGTACGAGGCTAAAATGTTCAGATTAGCATTATGGTAATAAGTGCATTTACGGAGAAAGTATTTCATATGACTCATCGAAACTTGCACTGATCCACAAAAGCATTACTCTACGCCTTCTGTGGAAATAGGGAGGTAGTATTCGCATTACTTCCGAAAATATGTGGGTAATTGTTTCCGTAGACAATATAATGAAAACATTCAAAATCAAAGAAATGCAAAACTTCGACCCGAATGGGACAAAAAACCGTCAGAAAAAGTGTATACCATTTAGTTTGATGCATAGGAACAGAAACATATTCGAGAGAAGAAATATGTTTACTTACATTAACAAAAGAGTGTACGAGGCTAAAATCTTAAGATTAGCATTATGGTAATAAGTTCATTTACGGAGAAAGTATTTCATATGACTCATCGAAACTTGCACTGATCCTCAAAAGCATTACTGTACGCCTTCTGTGAAAAGAGGGACGTTATATTCGCATTACTTCCGAAAATATGTGGGTAATTGTTTCCGGTGACAATATAATGAAAAGCTTCCAAATCAAAGAAATGCAAAACTTCGATTCTAATGGGATAAAAAACCGTCAGAAAAAGTGTATAGCATTGAGTTTGATGCATAAAAAACAGAAAAATATGCGAGAATAGAAATATGTTTACTTACATTAACAAAAGAGTGTGCGAGGCTAAAATGTTCTGATTAGCATTATGGTAAAAAGTGCATTAAAGGAAAAAGTATTTTATATGACACGTCGAAACTTGCACTGAACCACAAATGCATTAATCTACGCCTTCTGTACAAATATGGAGGTAAAATTCGCAACACTTCCGAAAATATGTGGGTAATTGTTTCCGGTGACAATATAATGAAAAGATTCAAAATCAAAGAAATGCAAAACTTCGACTCGAATGGGATAAAATACCATCAGAAAATGTGTACACCATTAGGTTTGATGCATAGGAACAGAAAAATATGCAAGATAAGAAATACGTTTACTTACATTAACAAAAGAGTGTACGAGGCTAAAATGTTGAGATTAGCATTATGGTAATAAGTGAATTTCCGGAGAAAGTATTTCATATGACTCATCGAAACTTGCACTGATCCTCAAAAGCATTACTCTACGCCTTCTGTGAAAAGAGAGAGGTAATATTCGCATTACTTCCGAAAAAATGTGGGTATAGTTTCCGGTGACAATATAATGAATAGATTCAAAATCAAGGAAATGCAAAACTTCGACTCGAATGGGATAAAAAACCGTCAGAAAAAGTGTATACCATTGAGTTTGATGGATAGGAACAGAAAAATATGCGTGAATAGAAATACGTTTTTTTACATTAACAAAAGAGTGTACGAGGCTAAAATGTTAAGATTAGCATTATGGTAATAAGTTCATTTGCGGAGTAAGTATTTCATATGACACGTCGACACTTGCACTGATCCTCAAAAGCATTACTCTACGCCTTCTGTGAAAAAAGGGAGATAATATTCGCATTACTTCTGAAAATATGTGTGTAATTGTTTCCGGTGACAATATAATGAAAAGCTTCATAATCAAAGAAATGCAAAACTTCGACTCGAATGGGATAAAAAACCATCAGAAAAAGTGTATACCATTTTGTTTGATGCATAGGTACAGAAAAATATGCGAGAATAGAAATATTATTACTTACATTAACAAAAGAGTGTACGAGGCTAAAATGTTGAGATTAGCATTATGGTAATAAGTTCATTTACGGAGTAAGTATTTCATATGACACGTCGAAACTTGCACTGATCCACAGTAACATTACTCTACGCCATCTGTGAAAAAAGGGAGATAATATTCGCATTACTTCTGAAAATATGTGTGTAATTGTTTCCGGTGACAATATAATGAAAAGCTTCATAATCAAAGAAATGCAAAACTTCGACTCGAATGGGATAAAAAACCATCAGAAAAAGTGTATACCATTTTGTTTGATGCATAGGTACAGAAAAATATGCGAGAATAGAAATTTTATTACTTACATTAACAAAAGAGTGTACGAGGCTAAAATGTTCTGATTAGCATTATGGTAATAAGTGCATTTACGGAGAAAGTATATCATAAGACTAGTCGACACTTTCAATGATCCACAAAAGCATTACACTACGCCTTTTGTGGAAATAAGGAGGTAATATTCGCATTACTTCCGAAAATATGTGTGTAATTGTTTCCGGTGACAATATAATAAAAAGCTACAAAATCAAAGAAATGCAAAACTTCGATTCCAATGGGGAAAAAACCGTCAGAAAAAGTGTATAGCATTGAGTTTGATGCATAAGAACAGAAAAATATGCGAGAATAGAAATACGTTTACTTAAATTAACAAAAGAGTGTACGAGGCTAAAATGTTCAGAAAAGCATTATGGTATTAAGTGCATTTACGGAGAAGGTTTTTCATATGACACGTCGAAACTTGCACTGATCCACAATAGCATTACTCTACGCCTTCTGAGAAAAAAGAGAGATAATATTCGCATTACTTCTGAAAATATGTGTGTAATTGTTTCCGGTGACAATAAAATGAAAAGCTTCATAATCAAAGAAATGCAAAACTTCGACTCGAATGGGATAAAAAACCATCAGAAAAAGTGTATACCATTTTGTTTGATGCATAGGTACAGAAAAATATGCGAGAATAGAAATTTTATTACTTACATTAACAAAAGAGTGTACGAGGCTAAAATGTTCTGATTAGCATTATGGTAATAAGTGCATTTACGGAGAAAGTATATCATAAGACTAGTCGACACTTTCAATGATCCACAAAAGCATTACACTACGCCTTTTGTGGAAATAAGGAGGTAATATTCGCATTACTTCCGAAAATATGTGTGTAATTGTTTCCGGTGACAATATAATAAAAAGCTACAAAATCAAAGAAATGCAAAACTTCGATTCCAATGGGGAAAAAACCGTCAGAAAAAGTGTATAGCATTGAGTTTGATGCATAAGAACAGAAAAATATGCGAGAATAGAAATACGTTTACTTAAATTAACAAAAGAGTGTACGAGGCTAAAATGTTCAGAAAAGCATTATGGTATTAAGTGCATTTACGGAGAAGGTTTTTCATATGACACGTCGAAACTTGCACTGATCCACAACAGCATTACTCTACGCCTTTTGTGAAAATAAGGAGGTAATATTCGCATTACTTCCGAAAATATGTGGGTAATTGTTTCCGGTGACAATATAATGAAAAGCTTCCAAATCAAAGAAATGCAAAACTTCGAATCGAATGAGATAAAAAAACCGTCAGTAAATTTGTATACCATTGAGTTTGATGCATAAGAACAGAAAAATATGCCACAGAAGAAATATGTTTACTTATATTAACAAAAGAGTGTACGAGGCGAAAATGTTCAGATTAGCATTATGGTAATAAGAGCATTTACGGTAAAAGTATTTCATATGACACGTCGAAACTTACACTAATCCACAAGAGCATTACTGTACGCCTTCTGTGAAAATAGGGACGTTATATTCGCATTACTTCCGAAAATATGTGGGTAATTGTTTCCGGTGACAATATAATGAAAAGCTTCCAAATCAAAGAAATGCAAAACTTCGATTCTAATGGGATAAAAAACCGTCAGAAAAAGTGTATAGCATTGAGTTTGATGCATAAAAAACAGAAAAATATGCGGGAATAGAAATATGTTTACTTACATTAACAAAAGAGTGTGCAAGGCTAAAATGTTCAGATTAGCATTATGGTAATAAGTTCATTTACGGAGTTAGTATTTCATATGACACGTCGAAACTTGCACTGATCCACAACAGCATTACTCTACCCCTTCTGTGAAAATAATGAGGTAATATTCGCATTACTTCCGAAAATATGTGTGTAATTGTTTCCGGTGACAATATAGTGAAAAGCTTCAAAAATATAGAAATGCAAAACTTCGACTCGAATGGGATAGAAAACCATCAGAAAACGTGTATACCATTGAGTTTGATGCATAGCAACAGAAAAATATGCGAGAATAGAAATATGTTTTCTTACATTAACAAAAGAGTGTACGAGGCTAAAATGTTGAGATTAGCATTATGGTAATAAGTGAATTTCCGGAGAAAGTATTTCATATGACTCATCGAAACTTGCACTGATCCTCAAAAGCATTACTCTACGCCTTCTGTGAAAAGAGGGAGGTAGTATTCGCATTACTTCCGAAAAAATGTGGGTAATTGTTTCCGGTGACAATATAATGAATAGATTCAAAATCAAAGAAATGCAATACTTCGATTCGAATGGGATAAAAAACCGTCAGAAAAAGTGTATACCATTGAGTTTGATGCATACGAACAGAAAAATATGAGTGAATAGAAATACGTTTTTTTACATTAACAAAAGAGTGTACGAGGCTAAAATGTTAAGATTAGCATTATGGTAATAAGTTCATTTACGGAGTAAGTATTTCATATGACACGTCTACACTTGCACTGATCCTCAAAAGCATTACTCTACGCCTTCTGTGAAAAAAGGGAGGTAGTATTCGCATTACTTCCGAAAAAATGTGGGTAATTGTTTCCGGTGACAATATAATGAATAGATTCAAAATCCAAGAAATGCAAAACTTCGACTCGAATGGGATAAAAAACCGTCAGAAAAAGTGTATACCATTGAGTTTGATGCATAGGAACAGAAAAAAATGCGTGAATAGAAATACGTTTTTTTACATTAACAAAAGAGTGTACGAGGCTAAAATGTTAAGATTAGCATTATGGTAATAAGTTCATTTACGGAGTAAGTATTTCATATGACACGTCGAAACTTGCACTGATCCACAATAGCATTACTCTACGCCTTCTGTGAAAAAAGGGAGATAATATTCGCATTACTTCTGAAAATGCGTGTGTAATTGTTTCCCTTGACAATATAATGAAAAGCTTCAAAATCAAAGAAATGCAAAACTTCGACTCGAATGGGATAAAAAACCATCAGAAAAAGCGTATACCATTTTGTTTGATGCATAGGTACAGAAAAATATGCGAGAATAGAAATATGTTTACTTACATTAACAAAAGAGTGTACGAGGCTAAAATGTTTAGATTAGCATTATGGTAATAGGTGCATTTACGGAGAAAGTATATCATAAGACACGTCGACACTTGCACTGATCCACAAAAGCATTACACTACGCCTTTTGTGGAAATAAGGAGGTAATATTCGCATTACTTCCGAAAATATGTGGGTATTTGTTTCCGGTGACAATATAATGAGAAGCTTCAAAATCAAAGAAATGCAAAACTTCGATTCCAATGGGATAATAAACCGTCAGAAAAAGTGTATAGCATTGAGTTTGATGCATAAGAGCAGAAAAATATGCGAGAATAGAAATATGTTTACTTACATTAACAAAAGAGTGTACGAGGCTAAAATGTTCAGATTAGCAATATGGTAATAAGTGAATTTACGGAAAAAGTATTTTATATGACACGTCTTAACTTGCACTGATCCAGAAAAGAATTACTTTACGCCTTCTGTGAAAAAAAGGAGGTAATATTCGCATTACTTACGAAAATATGTGTGTAATTGTTTCCGGTGACAATATAATGAAAAGCTACAAAATCAAAGATATGCAAAACTTCGACTCGAATAGGATTAAAAACCGTCAGAAAAAGTGTATACCATTGAGTTTGATGCATAGGAACAGAAAAATATGCGAGAATAGACATACGTTTACTTACATTAAAAAAAGAGTGTACGAGGCTAAAATGTTCAGATTAGCATTATGGTAATAAGTGCATTTACGGAGAAAGTATTTCATATGACTCATCGAAACTTGCACTGATCCACAAAAGCATTACTCTACGCCTTCTGTGGAAATAGGGAGGTAGTATTCGCATTACTTCCGAAAATATGTGGGTAATTGTTTCCGTAGACAATATAATGAAAACATTCAAAATCAAAGAAATGCAAAACTTCGACCCGAATGGGACAAAAAACCGTCAGAAAAAGTGTATACCATTTAGTTTGATGCATAGGAACAGAAACATATTCGAGAGAAGAAATATGTTTACTTACATTAACAAAAGAGTGTACGAGGCTAAAATCTTAAGATTAGCATTATGGTAATAAGTTCATTTACGGAGAAAGTATTTCATATGACTCATCGAAACTTGCACTGATCCTCGAAAGCATTACTGTACGCCTTCTGTGAAAAGCGGGACGTTAAATTCGCAATACTTCCGAAAATATGTGGGTAATTGTTTCCGGTGACAATATAATGAAAAGATTCAAAATCAAAGAAATGCAAAACTTCGACTCGAATGGGATAAAAAACCATCAGAAAATGTGTACACCATTAGGTTTGATGCATAGGAACAGAAAAATATGCAAGATAAGAAATACGTTTACTTACATTAACAAAAGAGTGTACGAGGCTAAAATGTTGAGATTAGCATTATGGTAATAAGTGAATTTCCGGAGAAAGTATTTCATATGACTCATCGAAACTTGCACTGATCCTCAAAAGCATTACTCTACGCCTTCTGTGAAAAGAGAGAGGTAGTATTCGCATTACTTCCGAAAAAATGTGGGTATTGTTTCCGGTGACAATATAATGAATAGATTCAAAATCAAGGAAATGCAAAACTTCGACTCGAATGGGATAAAAAACCGTCAGAAAAAGGGTATACCATTGAGTTTGATGGATAGGAACAGAAAAATATGCGTGAATAGAAATACGTTTTTTTACATTAACAAAAGAATGTACGAGGCTAAAATGTTAAGATTAGCATTATGGTAATAAGTTCATTTGCGGAGTAAGTATTTCATATGACACGTCGACACTTGCACTGATCCTCAAAAGCATTACTCTACGCCTTCTGTGAAAAAAGGGAGATAATATTCGCATTACTTCTGAAAATATGTGTGTAATTGTTTCCGGTGACAATATAATGAAAAGCTTCATAATCAAAGAAATGCAAAACTTCGACTCGAATGGGATAAAAAACCATCAGAAAAAGTGTATACCATTTTGTTTGATGCATAGGTACAGAAAAATATGCGAGAATAGAAATATTATTACTTACATTAACAAAAGAGTGTACGAGGCTAAAATGTTGAAATTAGCATTATGGTAATAAGTTCATTTACGGAGTAAGTATTTCATATGACACGTCGAAACTTGCACTGATCCACAGTAACATTACTCTACGCCATCTGTGAAAAAAGGGAGATAATATTCGCATTACTTCTGAAAATATGTGTGTAATTGTTTCCGGTGACAATATAATGAAAAGCTTCATAATCAAAGAAATGCAAAACTTCGACTCGAATGGGATAAAAAACCATCAGAAAAAGTGTATACCATTTTGTTTGATGCATAGGTACAGAAAAATATGCGAGAATAGAAATTTTATTACTTACATTAACAAAAGAGTGTACGAGGCTAAAATGTTCTGATTAGCATTATGGTAATAAGTGCATTTACGGAGAAAGTATATCATAAGACTAGTCGACACTTTCAATGATCCACAAAAGCATTACACTACGCCTTTTGTGGAAATAAGGAGGTAATATTCGCATTACTTCCGAAAATATGTGTGTAATTGTTTCCGGTGACAATATAATAAAAAGCTACAAAATCAAAGAAATGCAAAACTTCGATTCCAATGGGGAAAAAACCGTCAGAAAAAGTGTATAGCATTGAGTTTGATGCATAAGAACAGAAAAATATGCGAGAATAGAAATACGTTTACTTAAATTAACAAAAGAGTGTACGAGGCTAAAATGTTCAGAAAAGCATTATGGTATTAAGTGCATTTACGGAGAAGGTTTTTCATATGACACGTCGAAACTTGCACTGATCCACAACAGCATTACTCTACGCCTTTTGTGAAAATAAGGAGGTAATATTCGCATTACTTCCGAAAATATGTGGGTAATTGTTTCCGGTGACAATATAATGAAAAGCTTCCAAATCAAAGAAATGCAAAACTTCGAATCGAATGAGATAAAAAAACCGTCAGTAAATTTGTATACCATTGAGTTTGATGCATAAGAACAGAAAAATATGCCACAGAAGAAATATGTTTACTTATATTAACAAAAGAGTGTACGAGGCGAAAATGTTCAGATTAGCATTATGGTAATAAGAGCATTTACGGTAAAAGTATTTCATAAGACACGTCGAAACTTACACTAATCCACAAGAGCATTACTGTACGCCTTCTGTGAAAATAGGGACGTTATATTCGCATTACTTCCGAAAATATGTGGGTAATTGTTTCCGGTGACAATATAATGAAAAGCTTCCAAATCAAAGAAATGCAAAACTTCGATTCTAATGGGATAAAAAACCGTCAGAAAAAGTGTATAGCATTGAGTTTGATGCATAAAAAACAGAAAAATATGCGGGAATAGAAATATGTTTACTTACATTAACAAAAGAGTGTGCAAGGCTAAAATGTTCAGATTAGCATTATGGTAATAAGTTCATTTACGGAGTTAGTATTTCATATGACACGTCGAAACTTGCACTGATCCACAACAGCATTACTCTACGCCTTCTGTGAAAATAATGAGGTAATATTCGCATTACTTCCGAAAATATGTGTGTAATTGTTTCCGGTGACAATATAGTGAAAAGCTTCAAAAATATAGAAATGCAAAACTTCGACTCGAATGGGATAGAAAACCATCAGAAAACGTGTATACCATTGAGTTTGATGCATAGCAACAGAAAAATATGCGAGAATAGAAATATGTTTTCTTACATTAACAAAAGAGTGTACGAGGCTAAAATGTTGAGATTAGCATTATGGTAATAAGTGAATTTCCGGAGAAAGTATTTCATATGACTCATCGAAACTTGCACTGATCCTCAAAAGCATTACTCTACGCCTTCTGTGAAAAGAGGGAGGTAGTATTCGCATTACTTCCGAAAAAATGTGGGTAATTGTTTCCGGTGACAATATAATGAATAGATTCAAAATCAAAGAAATGCAATACTTCGATTCGAATGGGATAAAAAACCGTCAGAAAAAGTGTATACCATTGAGTTTGATGCATACGAACAGAAAAATATGAGTGAATAGAAATACGTTTTTTTACATTAACAAAAGAGTGTACGAGGCTAAAATGTTAAGATTAGCATTATGGTAATAAGTTCATTTACGGAGTAAGTATTTCATATGACACGTCGACACTTGCACTGATCCTCAAAAGCATTACTCTACGCCTTCTGTGAAAAAAGGGAGGTAGTATTCGCATTACTTCCGAAAAAATGTGGGTAATTGTTTCCGGTGACAATATAATGAATAGATTCAAAATCCAAGAAATGCAAAACTTCGACTCGAATGGGATAAAAAACCGTCAGAAAAAGTGTATACCATTGAGTTTGATGCATAGGAACAGAAAAAAATGCGTGAATAGAAATACGTTTTTTTACATTAACAAAAGAGTGTACGAGGCTAAAATGTTAAGATTAGCATTATGGTAATAAGTTCATTTACGGAGTAAGTATTTCATATGACACGTCGACACTTGCACTGATCCTCAAAAGCATTACTCTACGCCTTCTGTGAAAAAAGGGAGGTAGTATTCGCATTACTTCCGAAAAAATGTGTGTAATTGTTTCCGGTGACAATATTATGAATAGATTCAAAATCAAAGAAATGCAAAACTTCGACTCGAATGGGATAAAAAACCATCAGAAAATGTGTACACCATTAGGTTTGATGCATAGGAACAGAAAAATATGCAAGATAAGAAATACGTTTACTTACATTAACAAAAGAGTGTACGAGGCTAAAATGTTGAGATTAGCATTATGGTAATAAGTGAATTTCCGGAGAAAGTATTTCATATGACTCATCGAAACTTGCACTGATCCTCAAAAGCATTACTCTACGCCTTCTGTGAAAAGAGAGAGGTAGTATTCGCATTACTTCCAAAAAAATGTGGGTATTGTTTCCGGTGACAATATAATGAATAGATTCAAAATCAAGGAAATGCAAAACTTCGACTCGAATGGGATAAAAAACCGTCAGAAAAAGTGTATACCATTGAGTTTGATGGATAGGAACAGAAAAATATGCGTGAATAGAAATACGTTTTTTTACATTAACAAAAGAGTGTACGAGGCTAAAATGTTAAGATTAGCATTATGGTAATAAGTTCATTTGCGGAGTAAGTATTTCATATGACACGTCGACACTTGCACTGATCCTCAAAAGCATTACTCTACGCCTTCTGTGAAAAAACGGAGGTTGTATTCGCATTACTTCCGAAAAAATGTGGGTAATTGTTTCCGGTGACAATATAATGAATAGATTCAAAATCAAAGAAATGCAAAACTTCGACTCGAATGGGATAAAAAACCGTCAGAAAAAGTGTATACCATTGAGTTTGATGCATAGGAACAGAAAAATATGCGTGAATAGAAATACGTTTTTTTACATTAACAAAAGAGTGTACGAGGCTAAAATGTTAAGATTAGCATTATGGTAATAAGTTCATTTACGGAGAAAGTATTTCATATGACACGTCGAAACTTGCACTGATCCACAATAGCATTACTCTACGCCTTCTGTGAAAAAAGGGAGATAATATTCGCATTACTTCTGAAAATGCGTGTGTAATTGTTTCCCTTGACAATATAATGAAAAGCTTCAAAATCAAAGAAATGCAAAACTTTGACTCGAATGGGATAAAAAACCATCAGTAAAAGTGTATACCATTTTGTTTGATGCATAGGTACAGAAAAATATGCGAGAATAGAAATATGTTTACTTACATTAACAAAAGAGTGTACGAGGCTAAAATGTTCTGATTAGCATTATGGTAATAAGTGCATTTACGGAGAAAGTATATCATAAGACACGTCGACACTTGCACTGATCCACAAAAGCATTACACTACGCCTTTTGTGGAAATAAGGAGGTAATATTCGCATTACTTCCGAAAATATGTGGGTATTTGTTTCCGGTGACAATATAATGAAAAGCTTCAAAATCAAAGAAATGCAAAACTTCGATTCCAATGGGATAATAAACCGTCAGAAAAAGTGTATAGCATTGAGTTTGATGCATAAGAACAGAAAAATATGCGAGAATAGAAATATGTTTACTTACATTAACAAAAGAGTGTACGAGGCTAAAATGTTCAGATTAGCAATATGGTAATAAAAGAATTTACGGAAAAAGTATTTCATATGACACGTCGAAACTTGCACTGATCCACAAAAGCATTACTCTACGCCTTCAATGGAAAAAATGAGGTAATATTCGCATTACTTCCGAAAATATGTGGGTAAATGTTTCCGGTGACAATATAATGAAAAGTGTCAAAATCAAATAAATGCAAAACCTCGACTCGAATGGGATAAAAAACCGTCAGAAAAAGTGTATATCATTGAGTTTGATGCATAGGAACAGAAAAATATGCGAGAATAGAAATACGTTTACTTAAATTAACAAAAGAGTGTACGAGGCTAAAATGTTCAGAATAGCATTATGGTAATAAGTGCATTTACGGAGAAAGTATTTCATATGACACGTCGAAACTTGCACTAATCCACAACAGCAAAACTCTACGCCTTTTGTGAAAATAAGGAGGTAATATTCGCATTACTTCCGAAAATATGGGGGTAATTGTTTCCGGTGACAATATAATGAAAACCTTCAAAATCAAAGAAATGCCAAACCTCGACTCGAATGGGATAAAAAGCCGTCAGAAAAAGTGTATACCATTGATTTTGATGCATAGGTACAGAAAAATATGCGAGAATAGAAATTCGTTTACTTACATTAACAAAAGAGTGCACGAGGATAAAATATTCAGATTAGCATTGTGGTAAAAAGTGCAATTACGGAAAAAGAATTTCATTAGACACGTCTTAATTTGCACTGATCCAGAAAAGAATTACTTTACGCCTTCTGTGAAAAAAAGGAGGTAATTTTCGCATTACTTACGAAAATATGTGTGTAATTGTTTCCGGTGACAATATAATGAAAAGCTACAAAATCAAAGATATGCAAAACTTCGACGCGAATAGGATTAAACACCGTCAGAAAAAGTGTATACCATTGAGTTTGATGCATAGGAACAGAAAAATATGCGAGAATAGACATACGTTTACTTACATTAAAAAAAGAGTGTACGAGGCTAAAATGTTCAGATTAGCATTATGGTAATAAGTGCATTTACGGAGAAAGTATTTCATGTGACTCATCGATACTTGCACTGATTCACAAAAGCATAACTCTACGCCTTCTGTGAAAATAGGGAGGTAGTATTCGCATTACTTCCGAAATTATGTGGGTAATTGTTTCCGTAGACAATATAATGAAAATATTCAAAATCAAAGAAATGCAAAACTTCGACTCGAATGGGATAAAAAACCATCAGAAAACGTGTATACCATTGAGTTTGATGCATAGCAACAGGAAAATATGCGAGAATAGAAATATGTTTACTTACATTAACAAAAGAGTGTACGAGGCTAACATGTTCAGATTAGCATTATGGTAAAAAGGGAATTTATGGAGAAAGTATTTCATATGACACGTCGAAACTTAAACTAATCCACAAGAGTATTACTGTACGCCTTCTGTGAAAATAGGGAGGTTATATTCGCATTACTTCCGAAAATATGTGGGTAATTGTTTCCGGTGACAATATAATGAAAAGCTTCCAAATCAAAGAAATGCAAAACTTCGACTCGAATGGGATATAAAACCGTCAGAAAAAGTGTATAGCATTGAGTTTGATGCATAGGAACAGAAAAATATGCGTGAATAGAAATACGTTTTTTTACATTAACAAAAGAGTGTACGAGGCTAAAATGTTAAGATTAGCATTATGGTAATAAGTTCATTTACGAAGTAAGTATTTCATATGACACGTCGAAACTTGCACTGATCTACAATAGCATTACTCTACGCCTTCTGTGAAAAAAGGGAGATAATATTCGCATTACTTCTGAAAATGCGTGTGTAATTGTTTCCCTTGACAATATAATGAAAAGCTTCAAAATCAAAGAAATGCAAAACTTCGACTCGAATGGGATAAAAAACCATCAGTAAAAGTGTATACCATTTTGTTTGATGCATAGGTACAGAAAAATATGCGAGAATAGAAATGTGTTTACTTATATTTACAAAAGAGTGTACGAGGCTAAAATGTTCTGATTAGCATTATGGTAATAAGTGCATTTACGGAGATAGTATATCATAAGACACGTCGACACTTGCGCTGATCCACAAAAGCATTACACTACGCCTTTTGTGGAAATAAGGAGGTAATATTCGTATTACTTCCGAAAATATGTGGGTATTGATTTCCGGTGACAATATAATGAAAAGCTTCAAAATCAAAGAAATGCAAAACTTCGATTCCAATGGGATAATAAACCGTCAGAAAAAGTGTATAGCATTGAGTTTGATGCATAAGAACAGAAAAATATGCGAGAATAGAAATATGTTTACTTACATTAACAAAAGAGGGTACGAGGCTAAAATGTTAAGATTAGCAATATGGTAATAAGTGAATTTACGGAAAAAGTATTTCATATGACACGTCGAAACTTGCACTGATCCTAAGCATTACTTTACGCCTTCAATGAAAAAAATGAGGTAATATTCGCATTACTTCCGAAAATATGTGGGTAAATGTTTCCGGTGACAATATAATGAAAAGTGTCAAAATCAAATAAATGCAAAACGTCGACTCGAATGGCATAAAAAACCGTCAGAAAAAGTGTATATCATTGAGATTGATGCATAGGAACAGAAAAATATGCGAGAATAGAAATACGTTTACTTAAATTAACAAAAGAGTGTACGAGGCTAAAATGTTCAGAATAGCATTATGGTAATAAGTGCATTTAAGGAGAAGGTATTTCATATGACTCATCAAAACTTGCACTGATCCTCAAAAGCATTACTCTACGCCTTCTGTGAAAAAAGGGAGGTAGTATTCGCATTACTTCCGAAAAAATGTGTGTAATTGTTTCCGGTGACAATATTATGAATAGATTCAAAATCAAAGAAATGCAAAACTTCGACTCGAATGGGATAAAAAACCGTCAGAAAAAGTGTATACCATTGAGTTTGATGCATAGGAACAGAAAAATATGCGAGAATAGAAATATGTTTACTTACATTAACAAAAGAGTGTACGAGGCTAAAATGTTCTGATTAGCATTATGGTAATAAGAACATTTACGGAGAAAGTATATCATAAGACACGTCGACACTTGCACTGATCCACAAAAGCATTACACTACGCCTTTTGTGGAAATAAGGAGGTAATATTCGCATTACTTCCGAAAATATGTGGGTATTTGTTTCCGGTGACAATATAATGAAAAGCTTCAAAATCAAAGAAATGCAAAACTTAGATTCCAATGGGATAATAAACCGTCAGAAAAAGTGTATAGCATTGAGTTTGATGCATAAGAATAGAAAAATATGCGAGAATAGAAATATGTTTACTTACATTAACAAAAGAGTGTACGAGGCTAAAATGTTCAGATTAGCATTATGGTAATAAGTGAATTTACGGAAAAAGTATTTCATATGACACGTCGAAACTTGCACTGATCCACAAAAGCATTACTCTACGCCTTCAATGAAAAAAATGAGGTAATATTCGCATTACTTCCGAAAATATGTGGGTAAGTGTTTCCGGTGGATATATAATGAAAAGTGTAAAAATCAAAAAATGCAAAACCTCGACTCGAATGGGATAAAAAACCGTCAGAAAAAGTGTATACCATTAAGTTTGATGCATAGGAACAGAAAAATATACAAGATAAGAAATACGTTTACTTACATTAACAAAAGAGTGTACGAGGCTAAAATGTTGAGATTAGCATTATGGTAATTAGTGAATTTACGGAGAAAGTATTTCATATGACTCATCGAAACTTGCACTGATCCTCAAAAGCATTACTCTACGCCTTCTGTGAAAAAACGGAGATAATATTCGCATTACTTCTGAAAATGCGTGTGTAATTGTTTCCCTTGACAATATAATGAAAAGCTTCAAAATCAAAGAAATGCAAAACTTCGACTCGAATGGGATAAAAAACCGTCAGAAAAAGTGTATACCATTGAGTTTGATGCATAGGAACAGAAAAATATGCGTGAATAGAAATACGTTTTTTTACATTAACAAAAGAGTGTACGAGGCTAAAATGTTAAGATTAGCATTATGGTAATAAGTTCATTTACGGAGTAAGTATTTCATATGACACGTCGAAGCTTGCACTGATCCGCAATAGCATTACTCTACGCCTTCTGTGAAAAAACGGAGATAATATTCGCATTACTTCTGAAAATGCGTGTGTAATTGTTTCCCTTGACAATATAATGAAAAGCTTCAAAATCAAAGAAAGGCAAAACTTCGACTCGAATGGGATAAAAAACCATCAGTAAAAGTGTATACCATTTTGTTTGATGCATAGGTAAAGAAAAATATGCGAGAATAGAAATATGTTTACTTACATTAACAAAAGAGTGTACGAGGCTAAAATGTTCTGATTAGCATTATGGTAATAAGTGCATTTACGGAGAAAGTATATCATAAGACACGTCGACACTTGCGCTGATCCACAAAAGCATTACACTACGCCTTTTGTGAAAATAAGGAGGTAATATTCGTATTACTTCCGAAAATATGTGGGTATTGATTTCCGGTGACAATATAATGAAAAGCTTCAAAATCAAAGAAATGCAAAACTTCGATTCCAATGGGATAATAAACCGTCAGAAAAAGTGTATAGCATTGAGTTTGATGCATAAGAACAGAAAAATATGCGAGAATAGAAATATGTTTACTTACATTAACAAAAGAGTGTACGAGGCTAAAATGTTCAGATTAGCAATATGGTAATAAGTGAATTTACGGAAAAAGTATTTCAAATGACACGTCGAAACTTGCACAGATCCTAAGCATTACTTTACGCCTTCAATGAAAAAAATGAGGTAATATTCGCATTACTTCCGAAAATATGTGGGTAAATGTTTCCGGTGACAATATAATGAAAAGTGTCAAAATCAAATAAATGCAAAACCTCGACTCGAATGGGATAAAAAACCGTCAGAAAAAGTGTATACCATTGAGTTTGATGCATAGGAACAGAAAAATATGCGAGAATAGAAATACGTTTACTTAAATTAACAAAAGAGTGTACGAGGCTAAAATGTTCAGAATAGCATTATGGTAATAAGTGCATTTACGGATAAAGTATTTCATATAACTCATCGAAACTTGCACTGATCCTCAAAAGCATTACTCTACGCCTTCTGTTAAAAAAGGGAGGTAGTATTCGCATTACTTCCGAAAAAATGTGGGTAATTGTTTCCGGTGACAATATAATGAATAGATTCAAAATCAAAGAAATGCAAAACTTCGACTCGAATGGGATAAAAAACCGTCAGAAAAAGTGTATACCATTGAGTTTGATGCATAGGAACAGAAAAATATGCGTGAATAGAAATACGTTTTTTTACATTAACAAAAGAGTGTACGAGGCTAAAATGTTAAGATTAGCATTATGGTAATAAGTTCATTTACGGAGTAAGTATATCATATGACACGTCGAAACTTGCACTGATCCTCAATAGCATTACTCTACGCCTTCTGTGAAAAAAGGGAGATAATATTCGCATTACTTCTGAAAATGCGTGTGTAATTGTTTCCCTTGACAATATAATGAAAAGCTTCAAAATCAAAGAAATGCAAAACTTTGACTCGAATGGGATAAAAAACCATCAGTAAAAGTGTATACCATTTTGTTTGATGCATAGGTACAGAAAAATATGCGAGAATAGAAATATGTTTACTTACATTAACAAAAGAGTGTACGAGGCTAAAATGTTCTGATTAGCATTATGGTAATAAGTGCATTTACGGAGAAAGTATATCATAAGGCACGTCGACACTTGCACTGATCCACAAAAGCATTACACTACGCCTTTTGTGGAAATAAGGAGGTAATATTCGCATTACTTCCGAAAATATGTGGGTATTTGTTTCCGGTGACAATATAATGAAAAGCTTCAAAATCAAAGAAATGCAAAACTTCGATTCCAATGGGATAATAAACCGTCAGAAAAAGTGTATACCATTGAGTTTGATGCATAGGAACAGAAAAATATGCGAGAATAGAAATATGTTTACTTACATTAACAAAAGAGTGTACGAGGCTAAAATGTTCAGATTAGCAATATGGTAATAAAAGAATTTACGGAAAAAGTATTTCATATGACACGTCGAAACTTGCACTGATCCACAAAAGCATTACTCTACGCCTTCAGTGGAAAAAATGAGGTAATATTCGCATTACTTCCGAAAATATGTGGGTAAATGTTTCCGGTGACAATATAATGAAAAGTGTCAAAATCAAATAAATGCAAAACCTCGACTCGAATGGGATAAAAAACCGTCAGAAAAAGTGTATACCATTGAGTTTGATGCATAGGAACAGAAAAATATGCGAGAATAGAAATACGTTTACTTAAATTAACAAAAGAGTGTACGAGGCTAAAATGTTCAGAATAGCATTATGGTAATAAGTGCATTTACGGAGAAAGTATTTCATATGACACGTCGAAACTAGCACTAATCCACAACAGCAAAACTCTACGCCTTTTGTGAAAATAAGGAGGTAATATTCGCATTACTTCCGAAAATATGGGGGTAATTGTTTCCGGTGACAATATAATGAAAACCTTCAAAATCAAAGAAATGCTAACCTCGACTCGAATGGGATAAAAAGCCGTCAGAAAAAGTGTATACCATTGAGTTTGATGCATAGGTACAGAAAAATATGCGAGAATAGAAATTCGTTTACTTACATTAACAAAAGAGTGCACGAGGATAAAATATTCAGATTAGCATTGTGGTAAAAAGTGCATTTACGGAAAAAGAATTTCATTAGACACGTCTTAATTTGCACTGATCCAGAAAAGAATTACTTTACGCCTTCTGTGAAAAAAAGGAGGTAATTTTCGCATTACTTACGAAAATATGTGTGTAATTGTTTCCGGTGACAATATAATGAAAAGCTACAAAATCAAAGATATGCAAAACATCGACGCGAATAGGATTAAACACCGTCAGAAAAAGTGTATACCATTGAGTTTGATGCATAGGAACAGAAAAATATGCGAGAATAGACATACGTTTACTTACATTAAAAAAAGAGTGTACGAGGCTAAAATGTTCAGATTAGCATTATGGTAATAAGTGCATTTACGGAGAAAGTATTTCATATGACTCATCGATACTTGCACTGATTCACAAAAGCATTACTCTACGCCTTCTGTGAAAATAGGGAGGTAGTATTCGCATTACTTCCGAAATTATGTGGGTAATTGTTTCCGTAGACAATATAATGAAAATATTCAAAATCAAAGAAATGCAAAACTTCGACTCGAATGGGATAAAAAACCATCAGAAAACGTGTATACCATTGAGTTTGATGCATAGCAACAGGAAAATATGCGAGAATAGAAATATGTTTACTTACATTAACAAAAGAGTGTACGAGGCTAACATGTTCAGATTAGCATTATGGTAAAAAGGGAATTTATGGAGAAAGTATTTCATATGACACGTCGAAACTTAAACTACTCCACAAGAGTATTACTGTACGCCTTCTGTGAAAATAGGGAGGTTATATTCGCATTACTTCCGAAAATATGTGGGTAATTGTTTCCGGTGACAATATAATGAAAAGCTTCCAAATCAAAGAAATGCAAAACTTCGACTCGAATGGGATATAAAACCGTCAGAAAAAGTGTATAGCATTGAGTTTGATGCATAGGAACAGAAAAATATGCGTGAATAGAAATACGTTTTTTTACATTAACAAAAGAGTGTACGAGGCTAAAATGTTAAGATTAGCATTATGGTAATAAGTTCATTTACGGAGTAAGTATTTCATATGACACGTCGAAACTTGCACTGATCTACAATAGCATTACTCTACGCCTTCTGTGAAAAAAGGGAGATAATATTCGCATTACTTCTGAAAATGCGTGTGTAATTGTTTCCCTTGACAATATAATGAAAAGCTTCAAAATCAAAGAAATGCAAAACTTCGACTCGAATGGGATAAAAAACCATCAGTAAAAGTGTATACCATTTTGTTTGATGCATAGGTACAGAAAAATATGCGAGAATAGAATTATGTTTACTTATATTTACAAAAGAGTGTACGAGGCTAAAATGTTCTGATTAGCATTATGGTAATAAGTGCATTTACGGAGAAAGTATATCATAAGATACGTCGACACTTGCGCTGATCCACAAAAGCATTACACTACGCCTTTTGTGGAAATAAGGAGGTAATATTCGTATTACTTCCGAAAATATGTGGGTATTGATTTCCGGTGACAATATAATGAAAAGCTTCAAAATCAAAGAAATGCAAAACTTCGATTCCAATGGGATAATAAACCGTCAGAAAAAGTGTATAGCATTGAGTTTGATGCATAAGAACAGAAAAATATGCGAGAATAGAAATATGTTTACTTACATTAACAAAAGAGGGTACGAGGCTAAAATGTTAAGATTAGCAATATGGTAATAAGTGAATTTACGGAAAAAGTATTTCATATGACACGTCGAAACTTGCACTGATCCTAAGCATTACTTTACGCCTTCAATGAAAAAAATGAGGTAATATTCGCATTACTTCCGAAAATATGTGGGTAAATGTTTCCGGTGACAATATAATGAAAAGTGTCAAAATCAAATAAATGCAAAACGTCGCCACGAATGGCATAAAAAACCGTCAGAAAAAGTGTATACCATTGAGATTGATGCATAGGAAAAGAAAAATATGCGAGAATAGAAATACGTTTACTTAAATTAACAAAAGAGTGTACGAGGCTAAAATGTTCAGAATAGCATTATGGTAATAAGTGCATTTACGGAGAAAGTATTTCATATGACTCATCAAAACTTGCACTGATCCTCAAAAGCATTACTCTACGCCTTCTGTGAAAAAAAGGAGGTAGTATTCGCATTACTTCCGAAAAAATGTGTGTAATTGTTTCCGGTGACAATATAATGAATAGATTCAAAATCACAGAAATGCAAAACTTCGACTCGAATGGGATAAAAAACCGTCAGAAAAAGTGTATACCATTGAGTTTGATGCATAGGAACAGAAAAATATGCGTGAATAGAAATACGTTTTTTTACATTAACAAAAGAGTGTACGAGGCTAAAATGTTAAGATTAGCATTATGGTAATAAGTTCATTTACGGAGTAAGTATTTCATATGACACGTCGAAACTTGCACTGATCTACAATAGCATTACTCTACGCCTTCTGTGAAAAAAGGGAGATAATATTCGCATTACTTCTGAAAATGCGTGTGTAATTGTTTCCCTTGACAATATAATGAAAAGCTTCAAAATCAAAGAAATGCAAAACTTTGACTCGAATGGGATAAAAAACCATCAGTAAAAGTGTATACCATTTTGTTTGATGCATAGGTACAGAAAAATATGCGAGAATAGAAATATGTTTACTTACATTAACAAAAGAGTGTACGAGGCTAAAATGTTCTGATTAGCATTATGGTAATAAGTGCATTTACGGAGAAAGTATATCATAAGACACGTCGACACTTGCACTGATCCACAAAAGCATTACACTACGCCTTTCGTGGAAATAAGGAGGTAATATTCGCATTACTTCCGAAAATATGTGGGTATTTGTTTCCGGTGACAATATAATGAAAAGCTTCAAAATCAAAGAAATGCAAAACTTCGATTCCAATGGGATAATAAACCGTCAGAAAAAGTGTATAGCATTGAGTTTGATGCATAAGAACAGAAAAATATGCGAGAATAGAAATATGTTTACTTACATTAACAAAAGAGTGTACGAGGCTAAAATGTTCAGATTAGCAATATGGTAATAAAAGAATTTACGGAAAAAGTATTTCATATGACACGTCGACACTTGCACTGATCCACAACAGCAAAACTCTACGCCTTTTGTGAAAATAAGGAGGTAATATTCGCATTACTTCCGAAAATATGGGGGTAATTGTTTCCGGTGATAATATAATGAAACCTTCAAAATCAAAGAAATGCCAAACCTCGACTCGAATGGGATAAAAAGCCGTCAGAAAAAGTGTATACCATTGAGTTTGATGCATAGGTACAGAAAAATATGCGAGAATAGAAATTCGTTTACTTACATTAACAAAAGAGTGCACGAGGATAAAATATTCAGATTAGCATTGTGGTAAAAAGTGCATTTACGGAAAAAGAATTTCATTAGACACGTCTTAATTTGCACTGATCCAGAAAAGAATTACTTTACGCCTTCTGTGAAAAAAAGGAGGTAATTTTCGCATTACTTACGAAAATATGTGTGTAATTGTTTCCGGTGACAATATAATGAAAAGCTACAAAATCAAAGATATGCAAAACTTCGACGCGAATAGGATTAAACACCGTCAGAAAAAGTGTATACCATTGAGTTTGATGCATAGGAACAGAAAAATATGCGAGAATAGACATACGTTTACTTACATTAAAAAAAGAGTGTACGAGGCTAAAATGTTCAGATTAGCATTATGGTAATAAGTGCATTTACGGAGAAAGTATTTCATATGACTCATCGATACTTGCACTGATTCACAAAAGCATTACTCTACGCCTTCTGTGAAAATAGGGAGGTAGTATTCGCATTACTTCCGAAATTATGTGGGTAATTGTTTCCGTAGACAATATAATGAAAATATTCAAAATCAAAGAAATGCAAAACTTCGACTCGAATGGGATAAAAAACCATCAGAAAACGTGTATACCATTGAGTTTGATGCATAGCAACAGGAAAATATGCGAGAATAGAAATATGTTTACTTACATTAACAAAAGAGTGTACGAGGCTAACATGTTCAGATTAGCATTATGGTAAAAAGGGAATTTATGGAGAAAGTATTTCATATGACACGTCGAAACTTAAACTACTCCACAAGAGTATTACTGTACGCCTTCTGTGAAAATAGGGATGTTATATTCGCATTACTTCCGAAAATATGTGGGTAATTGTTTCCGGTGACAATATAATGAAAAGCTTCCAAATCAAAGAAATGCAAAACTTCGACTCGAATGGGATATAAAACCGTCAGAAAAAGTGTATAGCATTGAGTTTGATGCATAGGAACAGAAAAATATGCGTGAATAGAAATACGTTTTTTTACATTAACAAAAGAGTGTACGAGGCTAAAATGTTAAGATTAGCATTATGGTAATAAGTTCATTTACGGAGTAAGTATTTCATATGACACGTCGAAACTTGCACTGATCTACAATAGCATTACTCTACGCCTTCTGTGAAAAAAGGGAGATAATATTCGCATTACTTCTGAAAATGCGTGTGTAATTGTTTCCCTTGACAATATAATGAAAAGCTTCAAAATCAAAGAAATGCAAAACTTCGACTCGAATGGGATAAAAAACCATCAGTAAAAGTGTATACCATTTTGTTTGATGCATAGGTACAGAAAAATATGCGAGAATAGAAATATGTTTACTTATATTTACAAAAGAGTGTACGAGGCTAAAATGTTCTGATTAGCATTATGGTAATAAGTGCATTTACGGAGAAAGTATATCATAAGACACGTCGACACTTGCGCTGATCCACAAAAGCATTACACTACGCCTTTTGTGGAAATAAGGAGGTAATATTCGTATTAGTTCTGAAAATATGTGGGTATTGATTTCCGGTGACAATATAATGAAAAGCTTCAAAATCAAAGAAATGCAAAACTTCGATTCCAATGGGATAATAAACCGTCAGAAAAAGTGTATAGCATTGAGTTTGATGCATAAGAACAGAAAAATATGCGAGAATAGAAATATGTTTACTTACATTAACAAAAGAGGGTACGAGGCTAAAATGTTAAGATTAGCAATATGGTAATAAGTGAATTTACGGAAAAAGTATTTCATATGACACGTCGAAACTTGCACTGATCCTAAGCATTACTTTACTCCTTCAATGAAAAAAATGGGGTAATATTCGCATTACTTCCGAAAATATGTGCGTAAATGTTTCCGGTGACAATATAATGAAAAGTGTCAAAATCAAATAAATGCAAAACGTCGACTCGAATGGCATAAAAAACCGTCAGAAAAAGTGTATACCATTGAGATTGATGCATAGGAACAGAAAAATATGCGAGAATAGAAATACGTTTACTTAAATTAACAAAAGAGTGTACGAGGCTAAAATGTTCAGAATAGCATTATGGTAATAAGTGCATTTACGGAGAAAGTATTTCATATGACTCATCAAAACTTGCACTGATCCTCAAAAGCATTACTCTACGCCTTCTGTGAAAAAAGGGAGGTAGTATTCGCATTACTTCCGAAAAAATGTGTGTAATTGTTTCCGGTGACAATATAATGAATAGATTCAAAATCAAAGAAATGCAAAACTTCGACTCGAATGGGATAAAAAACCGTCAGAAAAAGTGTATACCATTGAGTTTGATGCATAGGAACAGAAAAATATGCGTGAATAGAAATACGTTTTTTTACATTAACAAAAGAGTGTACGAGGCTAAAATGTTAAGATTAGCATTATGGTAATAAGTTCATTTACGGAGTAAGTATTTCATATGACACGTCGAAACTTGCACTGATCCACAATAGCATTACTCTACGCCTTCTGTGAAAAAAGGGAGATAATATTCGCATTACTTCTGAAAATGCGTGTGTAATTGTTTCCCTTGACAATATAATGAAAAGCTTCAAAATCAAAGAAATGCAAAACTTCGACTCGAATGGGATAAAAAACCATCAGAAAAAGTGTATACCATTTTGTTTGATGCATAGGTACAGAAAAATATGCGAGAATAGAAATATGTTTACTTACATTAACAAAAGAGTGTACGAGGCTAAAATGTTCTGATTAGCATTATGGTAATAAGAACATTTACGGAGAAAGTATATCATAAGACACGTCGACACTTGCACTGATCCACAAAAGCATTACACTACGCCTTTTGTGGAAATAAGGAAGTAATATTCGCATTACTTCCGAAAATATGTGGGTATTTGTTTCCGGTGACAATATAATGAAAAGCTTCAAAATCAAAGAAATGCAAAACTTCGATTCCAATGGGATAATAAACCGTCAGAAAAAGTGTATAGCATTGAGTTTGATGCATAAGAATAGAAAAATATGCGAGAATAGAAATATGTTTACTTACATTAACAAAAGAGTGTACGAGGCTAAAATGTTCAGATTAGCATTATGGTAATAAGTGAATTTACGGAAAAAGTATTTCATATGACACGTCGAAACTTGCACTGATCCACAAAAGCATTACTCTACGCCTTCAATGAAAAAAATGAGGTAATATTCGCATTACTTCCGAAAATATGTGGGTAAGTGTTTCCGGTGGATATATAATGAAAAGTGTCAAAATCAAAAAATGCAAAACCTCGACTCGAATGGGATAAAAAACCGTCAGAAAAAGTGTATACCATTAAGTTTGATGCATAGGAACAGAAAAATATACAAGATAAGAAATACGTTTACTTACATTAACAAAAGAGTGTACGAGGCTAAAATGTTGAGATTAGCATTATGGTAATTAGTGAATTTACGGAGAAAGTATTTCATATGACTCATCGAAACTTGCACTGATCCTCAAAAGCATTACTCTACGCCTTCTGTGAAAAAACGGAGATAATATTCGCATTACTTCTGAAAATGCGTGTGTAATTGTTTCCCTTGACAATATAATGAAAAGCTTCAAAATCAAAGAAATGCAAAACTTCGACTCGAATGGGATAAAAAACCGTCAGAAAAAGTGTATACCATTGAGTTTGATGCATAGGAACAAAAAAATATGCGTAAATAGAAATACGTTTTTTTACATTAACAAAAGAGTGTACGAGGCTAAAATGTTAAGATTAGCATTATGGTAATAAGTTCATTTACGGAGTAAGTATTTCATATGACACGTCGAAGCTTGCACTGATCCACAATAGCATTACTCTACGCGTTCTGTGAGAAAAAACGGAGATAATATTCGCATTACTTCTGAAAATGCGTGTGTAATTGTTTCCCTTGACAATATAATGAATAGCTTCAAAATCAAAGAAATGCAAAACTTCGACTCGAATGGGATAAAAAACCATCAGTAAAAGTGTATACCATTTTGTTTGATGCATAGGTAAAGAAAAATATGCGAGAATAGAAATATGTTTACTTACATTAACAAAAGAGTGTACGAGGCTAAAATGTTCTGATTAGCATTATGGTAATAAGTGCATTTACGGAGAAAGTATATCATAAGACACGTCGACACTTGCGCTGATCCACAAAAGCATTACACTACGCCTTTTGTGGAAATAAGGAGGTAATATTCGTATTACTTCCGAAAATATGTGGGTATTGATTTCCGATGACAATATAATGAAAAGCTTCAAAATCAAAGAAATGCAAAACTTCGATTCCAATGGGATAATAAACCGTCAGAAAAAGTGTATAGCATTGAGTTTGATGCATAAGAACAGAAAAATATGCGAGAATAGAAATATGTTTACTTACATTAACAAAAGAGTGTACGAGGCTAAAATGTTCAGATTAGCAATATGGTAATAAGTGAATTTACGGAAAAAGTATTTCAAATGACACGTCGAAACTTGCACAGATCCTAAGCATTACTTTACGCCTTCAATGAAAAAAATGAGGTAATATTCGCATTACTTCCGAAAATATGTGGGTAAATGTTTCCGGTGACAATATAATGAAAAGTGTCAAAATCAAATAAATGCAAAACCTCGACTCGAATGTGATAAAAAACCGTCAGAAAAAGTGTATACCATTGAGTTTGATGCATAGGAACAGAAAAATATGCGTGAATAGAAATACGTTTTTTTACATTAACAAAAGAGTGTACGAGGCTAAAATGTTAAGATTAGCATTATGGTAATAAGTTCATTTACGGAGTAAGTATATCATATGACACGTCGAAACTTGCACTGATCCACAATAGCATTACTCTACGCCTTCTGTGAAAAAAGGGAGATAATATTCGCATTACTTCTGAAAATGCGTGTGTAATTGTTTCCCTTGACAATATAATGAAAAGCTTCAAAATAAAAGAAATGCAAAACTTCGACTCGAATGGGATAAAAAACCATCAGAAAAAGTGTATACCATTTTGTTTGATGCATAGGTATTGAAAAATATGCGAGAATAGAAATATGTTTACTTACATTAACAAAAGAGTGTACGAGGCTAAAATGTTCTGATTAGCATTATGGTAATAAGTGCATTTACGGAGAAAGTATATCATAAGACACGTCGACACTTGCACTGATCCACAAAAGCATTACACTACGCCTTTTGTGGAAATAAGGAGGTAATATTCGCATTACTTCCGAAAATATGTGGGTATTTGTTTCCGGTGACAATATAATGAAAAGCTTCAAAATCAAAGAAATGCAAAACTTCGATTCCAATGGGATAATAAACCGTCACAAAAAGTGTATAGCATTAAGTTTGATGCATAAGAACAGAAAAATATGCGAGAATAGAAATATGTTTACTTACATTAACAAAAGAGTGTACGAGGCTAAAATGTTCAGATTAGCATTATGGTAATAAGTGAATTTACGGAAAAAGTATTTCAAATGACACGTCGAAACTTGCACTGATCCACAAAAGCATTACTCTACGCCTTCAATGAAAAAAATGAGGTAATATTCGCATTACTTCCGAAAATATGTGGGTAAATGTTTCCGGTGACAATATAATGAAAAGTGTCAAAATCAAAAAATGCAAAACCTCGACTCGAATGGGATAAAAACCGTCAGAAAAAGTGTATACCATTGAGTTTGATGCATAGGAACAGAAAAATATGCGAGAATAGAAATACGTTTACCTAAATTAACAAAAGAGTGTACGAGGCTAAAATGTTCAGAATAGCATTATGGTAATAAGTGCATTTACGGAGAAAGTATTTCATATGACACGTCGAAACTTGCACTGATCCACAAAAGAATTACTTTACGACTTCTGTGAAAAAAAGGAGGTAATATTCGCATTACTTCCGAAAATATGTGTGTAATTGTTTCCGGTACAATATAATGAAAAGCTACAAAATCAAAGATATGCAAAACTTCGACTCGAATAGGATTAAAAACCGTCAGAAAAAGTGTATACCATTGAGTTTGATGCATAGGAAATAAAAATATGCGAGAACAGACATACGTTTACTTACATTAACAAAAGAGTGTACGAGGCGAAAATGTTCAGATTAGCATTATGGTAATAAGTGCATTTACGGAAAAAGTATTTCATATGACACGTCGAAACTTACACTGATCCACAAAAGCATTACTCTACGCCTTCTATGAAAAAAATGAGTTAATATTCGCATTACTTCCGCAATATATTGACAAGCTTCAAAATCAAAGAAATGCAAAACTTCGATTCTAATGGGATAAAAAACCGTCAGAAAAAGTGTATAGCAATGAGTTTGATGCATAAAAAACAGAAAAATATGCGAGAATAGAAATATGTTTACTTACATTAAAAAAAGAGTGTACGAGGCTAAAATGTTCTGTTTAGCATTATGGTAATAAGTGCATTTACGGAGAAAGTATTTCATATGACACGTCGAAACTTGCACTGATCACCAAAAGAATTACTTTACGCCTTCTGTGAAAAAATTGAGGTAATATTCGCATTACTTCCGAAAATATGTGGGTAAATGTTTCCGGTGACAATATAATGAAAACCTTAAAAATCAAATAAATGCAAAACCTCGACTCGAATGAAATAAATAACCGTCAGAAAAAGTGTATACCTTTGCGTTTGATGCATATGAACAGAAACATATTCGAGAGAAGAAATATGTTTACTTACATTAACAAAAGAGTGTACGAGGCTAAAATCCTAAGATTAGCATTATGGTAATAAGTTCATTTACGGAGTAAGTATTTCATATGACACGTCGAAACTTGCACTGATCCACAAAAGAATTACTTTACGCCTTCTGTGAAAAAAAGGAGGTAATATTCGCATTACTACCGAAAATATGTGTGTAATTGTTTCCGGTGACAATATAATAAAAAGCTACAAAATCAAAGATATGCAAAACTTCGACTCGAATAGGATTAAAAACTGTCAGAAAAATTGTATACCATTGAGTTTGATGCATAGGAACAGAAAAATATGCGAGAATAGACATACGTTTACTTACATTAAAAAAAGAGTGTACGAGGCTAAAATGTTCAGATTAGCATTATGGTAATAAGTGCATTTACGGAGAAAATATTTCATTTGACTCGTCGAAACTTGCACTGATCCACAAAAGCATTACTCTACGCCTTCTGTGAAAATAGGGAGGTAGTATTCGCATTACTTCCGAAAATATGTGGGTATTTGTTTCCGTAGACAATATAATGAAAAGATTCAAAATCAAAGAAATGCAAAACTTCGACCCGAATGGGACAAAAAACCGTCAGAAAAAGTGTATACCATTGAGTTTGATGCATAGGAACAGAAAAATATGCGTGAATAGAAACACGTTTACTTACATTAACAAAAGAGTGTACGAGGCTTAAATGTTAAGATTAGCATTACGGTAATAAGTTCATTTAAGGAGAAAGTATTTCATATGACACGTCGAAACTTGCACTGATCTACAATAGCATTACTCAACGCTTTCTGTGAAAAACAGGAGATAATATTCGCATTACTTCTGAAAATATGTGTGTAATTGTTTCCGGTGACAATATTATGAAAAGCTTCAAAATCAAAGAAATGCAAAACTTCGACTCGCATGGGATAAAAAACCATCAGAAAAAGTGTATACCATTGTGTTTAATGCATACACACAGAAAAATATGCGAGAATAGAAATATGTTTACTTACATTAACAAAAGAGTGTACGAGGCTAAAATATTGAGATTAGCATTATTGTAATAAGTGATTTTACGGAGAAAGTATTTCATATGACTCATCGAAACTTGCACTGATCCTCAAAAGCATTACTCTACGCCTTCTGTGAAAAAAAGGAGGTAGTATTCGCATTACTTCTGAAAAAATGTGGGTAATTGTTTCCGGTTGCAATATAATGAATAGATTCAAAATCAAAGAAATGCAAAACTTCGACTCGAATGGGATAAAAAACCGTCAGAAAAAGTGTATACCATTGAGTTTGATGCATAGGAACAGAAAATATGCGTGAATAGAAATATGTTTTTTTACATTAACAAAAGAGTGTACGAGGCTAAAATGTTAAGATTAGCATTATGGTAATAAGTTCATTTACGGAGTAAGTATTTTATATGACACGTCGAAACTTGCACTGATCCACAATAGCATTACTCTACGCCTTCTGTGAAAAAAGGGAGATAATATTCGCATTACTTCTGAAAATGCGTGTGTAATTGTTTCCGGTGACAATATAATGAAAAGCTTCAAAATCAAAGAAATGCAAAACTTCGACTCGAATGGGATAAAAAACCATCAGACAAAGTGTAAACCATTGAGTTTGATGGATAGGTACAGAAAAATATGCGAGAATAGAAATATTATTACTTACATTAACAAAAGAGTGAACGAGGCTAAAAAATTCTATTTAGCATTATGGTAATAAGTGCATTTACGGAGAAAGTATATCATAAGACACGTCGACACTTGCAATGATCCACAAAAGCATTTAACTACGCCTTTTGTGGAAATAAGGAGGTAATATTCGCATTACTTCCGAAAATATGTGGGTATTTGTTTCCGGTGACAATATAATGAAAAGCTTCAAAATCAAAGAAATGCAAAACTTCGATTCCAATGGGAAAAAAACCGTCAGAAAAAGTGTATAGCATTGAGTTTGATGCATAAGAACAGAAAAATATGCGAGAATAGAAATACGTTTACTTAAATTAACAAAAGAGTGTACGAGGCTAAAATGTTCAGAATAGCATTATGGTATTAAGTGCATTTACGGAGAAAGTTTTTCATATGACACGTCGAAACTTGCATTGGTCCACAACAGCATTACTCTACGCCTTTAATGAAAATAAGTAGGTAATATTCGCATTACTTCCGAAAATATGTGGGTAATTGTTTCCGGTGACAATAAAATGAAAACCTTCAAAATCAAAGAAATGCCAAACCTCGACTCGAATGGGATAAAAAACCGTCAGAAAAAGTGTATACCATTGAGTTAGATGCAAAGGTACAGAAACATATTCGAGAGAAGAAATATGTTTACTTACATTAACAAAAGAGTGTACGAGGCTAAAATCTTAAGATTAGCATTATGGTAAAAAGTGCATTTACGGAAAAGGTATTTCATATGACACGTCAAAACTTGCACTGATCCACAAAAGAATTACTTTACGCCTTCTGTGAAAAAAGTGAGGTAATATTCGCATTACTCCCGAAAATATATGGGTAAATGTTTCCGGTGACAATATAATGAAAACATTAAAAATCAAATAAATGCAAAACCTCCAATCGAATGAAATAAATAACCGTCAGAAAAAGTGTATACCTTTGCGTTTGATGCATATGAACAGAAACATATTCGAGAGAAGAAATATGTTTACTTACATTAACAAAAGAGTGTACGAGGCTAAAATCCTAAGATTAGCATAATGGTAAGAAGTTCATTTACGGAGTAAGTATTTCATATGACACGTCGAAACTTGCACTGATCCACAAAAGAATTACTTTACGCCTTCTGTGAAAAAAAGGAGGTAATATTAGCATTACTTCTGAAAATATGTGTGTAATTGTTTCCGGTGACAATATAATAAAAAGCTACAAAATCAAAGATATGCAAAACTTCGACTCGAATAGGATTAAAAACCGTCAGAAAAAGTGTATACCATTGAGTTTGATGCATAGGAAGAGAAAAATATGCGAGAATAGACATACGTTTACTTACATTAAAAAAAGAGTGTACGAGGCTAAAATGTTCAGATTAGCATTATGGTAATAAGTGCATTTACGGAGAAAGTATTTCATATGACTCATCGAAACTTGCACTGATCCACAAAAGCATTACTCTACGCCTTCTGTGAAAATAGGGAGGTAGTATTCGCATTACTTCCGAAAATATGTGGGTATTTGTTTCCGTAGACAATATAATGAAAAGATTCAAAATCAAAGAAATGCAAAACTTCGACCCGAATGGGACAAAAAACCGTCAGAAAAAGTGTATACCATTGAGTTTGATGCATAGGACGAGAAAAATATGCGTGAATAGAAACACGTTTACTTACATTAACAAAAGAGTGTACGAGGCTTAAATGTTAAGATTAGCATTACGGTAATAAGTTCATTTAAGGAGAAAGTATTTCATATGACACGTCGAAACTTGCACTGATCTACAATAGCTTTACTCAACGCTTTCTGTGAAAAACAGGAGATAATATTCGCATTACTTCTGAAAATATGTGTGTAATTGTTTCCGGTGACAATATTATGAAAAGCTTCAAAATCAAAGAAATGCAAAACTTCGACTCGCATGGGATAAAAAAACATCAGAAAAAGTGTATACCATTGTGTTTGATGCATACACACAGAAAAATATGCGAGAATAGAAATATGTTTACTTACATTAACAAAAGAGTGTACGAGGCTAAAATATTGAGATTAGCATTATTGTAATAAGTGAATTTACGGAGAAAGTATTTCATATGACTCATCGAAACTTGCACTGATCCTCAAGAGCATTACTCTACGCCTTCTGTGAAAATAGGGAGGTAGTATTCGCATTACTTCTGAAAAAATGTGGGTAATTGTTTCCGGTTGCAATATAATGAATAGATTCAAAATCAAAGAAATGCAAAACTTCGACTCGAATGGGATAAAAAACCGTCAGAAAAAGTGTATACCATTGAGTTTGATGCATAGGAACAGAAAATATGCGTGAATAGAAATACGTTTTTTTACATTAACAAAAGAGTGTACGAGGCTAAAATGTTAAGATTAGCATTATGGTAATAAGTTCATTTACGGAGTATGTATTTTATATGACACGTCGAAACTTGCACTGATCCACAATAGCATTACTCTACGCCTTCTGTGAAAAAAGGGAGATAATATTCGCATTACTTCTGAAAATGCGTGTGTAATTGTTTCCGGTGACAATATAATGAAAAGCTTCAAAATCAAAGAAATGCAAAACTTCGACTCGAATGGGATAAAAAACCATCAGAAAAAGTGTAAACCATTGAGTTTGATGGATAGGTACAGAAAAATATGCGAGAATAGAAATATTATTACTTACATTAACAAAAGAGTGAACGAGGCTAAAATGTTCTGATTAGCATTATGGTAATAAGTGCATTTACGGAGAAAGTATATCATTAGACACGTCGACACTTGCAATGATCCACAAAAGCATTTAACTACGCCTTTTGTGGAAATAAGGAGGTAATATTCGCATTACTTCCGAATATATGTGGGTATTTGTTTCCGGTGACAATATAATGAAAAGCTTCAAAATCAAAGAAATGCAAAAATTCGATTCCAATGGGAAAAAAACCGTCAGAAAAAGTGTATAGCATTGAGTTTGATGCATAAGAACAGAAAAATATGCGAGAATAGAAATACGTTTACTTAAATTAACAAAAGAGTGTACGAGGCTAAAATGTTCAGAATAGCATTATGGTATTAAGTGCATTTACGGAGAAAGTTTTTCATATGACACGTCGAAACTTGCATTGATCCACAACAGCATTACTCTACGCTTTCAATGAAAATAAGTAGGTAATATTCGCATTACTTCCGAAAATATGTGGGTAATTGTTTCCGGTGACAATAAAATGAAAACCTTCAAAATCAAAGAAATGCCAAACCTCGACTCGAATGGGATAAAAAACCGTCAGAAAAAGTGTATACCATTGAGTTAGATGCAAAAGTACAGAAACATATTCGAGAGAAGAAATATGTTTACTTACATTAACAAAAGAGTGTACGAGGCTAAAATCTTAAGATTAGCATTATGGTAAAAAGTGCATTTACGGAAAAGGTATTTCATATGACACGTCAAAACTTGCACTGATCCACAAAAGAATTACTTTACGCCTTCTGTGAAAAAATTGAGGTAATATTCGCATAACTTCCGAAAATATATGGGTAAATGTTTCCGGTGACAATATAATGAAAACCTTAAAAATCAAATAAATGCAAAACCTCCACTCGAATGAAATAAATAACCATCAGAAAAAGTGTATACCTTTGCGTTTGATGCATATGAACAGAAACATATTCGAGAGAAGAAATATGTTTACTTACATTAACAAAAGAGTGTACGAGGCTAAAATCCTAAGATTAGCATTATGGTAATAAGTTCATTTACGGAGTAAGTATTTCATATGACACATCGAAACTTGCACTGATCCACAAAAGCATTACTCTACGCCTTCTGTGAAAATAGGGAGGTAGTATTCGCATTACTTCCGAAAATATGTGGGTATTTGTTTCCGTAGACAATATAATGAAAAGATTCAAAATCAAAGAAATGCAAAACTTCGACCCGAATGGGACAAAAAACCGTCAGAAAAAGTGTATACCATTGAGTTTGATGCATAGGAACAGAAAAATATGCGTGAATAGAAACACGTTTACTTACATTAACAAAAGAGTGTACGAGCCTTAAATGTTAAGATTAGCATTACGGTAATAAGTTCATTTAAGGAGAAAGTATTTCATATGACACGTCGAAACTTGCACTGATCTACAATAGCATTACTCAACGCTTTCTGTGAAAAACAGGAGATAATATTCGCATTACTTCTGAAAATATGTGTGTAATTGTTTCCGGTGACAATATTATGAAAAGCTTCAAAATCAAAGAAATGCAAAACTTCGACTCGCATGGGATAAAAAACCATCAGAAAAAGTGTATACCATTGTGTTTGATGCATACACATAGAAAAATATGCGAGAATAGAAATATGTTTACTTACATTAACAAAAGAGTGTACGAGGCTAAAATATTGAGATTAGCATTATTGTAATAAGTGAATTTACGGAGAAAGTATTTCATATGACTCATCGAAACTTGCACTGATCCTCAAAAGCATTACTCTACGCCTTCTGTGAAAATAGGGAGGTAGTATTCGCATTACTTCTGAAAAAATGTGGGTAATTGTTTCCGGTTGCAATATAATGAATAGATTCAAAATCAAAGAAATGCAAAACTTCGACTCGAATGGGATAAAAAACCGTCAGAAAAAGTGTATACCATTGAGTTTGATGCATAGGAACAGAAAATATGCGTGAATAGAAATACGTTTTTTTACATTAACAAAAGAGTGTACGAGGCTAAAATGTTAAGATTAGCATTATGGTAATAAGTTCATTTACGGAGTATGTATTTTATATGACACGTCGAAACTTGCACTGATCCACAATAGCATTACTCTACGCCTTCTGTGAAAAAAGGGAGATAATATTCGCATTACTTCTGAAAATGCGTGTGTAATTGTTTCCGGTGACAATATAATGAAAAGCTTCAAAATCAAAGAAATGCAAAACTTCGACTCGAATGGGATAAAAAACCATCAGAAAAAGTGTAAACCATTGAGTTTGATGGTTAGGTACAGAAAAATATGCGAGAATAGAAATATTATTACTTACATTAACAAAAGAGTGAACGAGGCTAAAATGTTCTGATTAGCATTATGGTAATAAGTGCATTTACGGAGAAAGTATATCATTAGACACGTCGACACTTGCAATGATCCACAAAAGCATTTAACTACGCCTTTTGTGGAAATAAGGAGGTAATATTCGCATTACTTCCGAAAATATGTGGGTATTTGTTTCCGGTGACAATATAATGAAAAGCTTCAAAATCAAAGAAATGCAAAAATTCGATTCTAATGGGAAAAAAACCGTCAGAAAAAGTGTATAGCATTGAGTTTGATGCATAAGAACAGAAAAATATGCGAGAATAGAAATACGTTTACTTAAATTAACAAAAGAGTGTACGAGGCTAAAATGTTCAGAATAGCATTATGGTATTAAGTGCATTTACGGAGAAAGTTTTTCATATGACACGTCGAAACTTGCATTGATCCACAACAGCATTACTCTACGCATTCAATGAAAATAAGTAGGTAATATTTGCATTACTTCCGAAAATATGTGGGTAATTGTTTCCTGGGACAATAAAATGAAAACCTTCAAAATCAAAGAAATGCCAAACCTCGACTCGAATGGGATAAAAAACCGTCAGAAAAAGTGTATACCATTGAGTTAGATGCAAAGGTACAGAAACATATTCGAGAGAAGAAATATGTTTACTTACATTAACAAAAGAGTGTACGAGGCTAAAATCTTAAGATTACCATTATGGTAAAAAGTGCATTTACGGAAAAGGTATTTCATATGACACGTCAAAACTTGCACTGATCCACAAAAGAATTACTTTACGCCTTCTGTGAAAAAATTGAGGTAATATTCGCATTACTTCCGAAAATATGTGGGTAAATGTTTCCGGTGACAATATAATGAAAACCTTAAAAATCAAATAAATGCAAAACCTCGACTCGAATGAAATAAATAACCGTCAGAAAAAGTGTATACCTTTGCGTTTGATGCATATGAACAGAAACATATTCGAGAGAAGAAATATGTTTACTTACATTAACAAAAGAGTGTACGAGGCTAAAATCCTAAGATTAGCATTATGGTAATAAGTTCATTTACGGAGTAAGTATTTCATATGACACGTCGAAACTTGCACTGATCCACAAAAGAATTACTTTACGCCTTCTGTGAAAAAAAGGAGGTAATATTCGCATTACTTCCGAAAATATGTGTGTAATTGTTTCCGGTGACAATATAATAAAAAGCTACAAAATCAAAGATATGCAAAACTTCGACTCGAATAGGATTAAAAACCGTCAGAAAAAGTGTATACCATTGAGTTTGATGCATAGGAACAGAAAAATATGCGAGAATAGACATACGTTTACTTACATTAAAAAAAGAGTGTACGAGGCTAAAATGTTCAGATTAGCATTATGGTAATAAGTGCATTTACGGAGAAAGTATTTCATATGACTCATCGAAACTTGCACTGATCCACAAAAGCATTATTCTACGCCTTCTGTGAAAATAGGGAGGTAGTATTCGCATTACTTCCGAAAATATGTGGGTATTTGTTTCCGTAGACAATATAATGAAAAGATTCAAAATGAAAGAAATGCAAAACTTCGACCCGAATGGGACAAAAAACCGTCAGAAAAAGTGTATACCATTGAGTTTGATGCATGGGAACAGAAAAATATGCGTGAATAGAAACACGTTTACTTACATTAACAAAAGAGTGTACGAGGCTTAAATGTTAAGATTAGCATTACGGTAATAAGTTCATTTAAGGAGAAAGTATTTCATATGACACGTCGAAACTTGCACTGATCTACAATAGCATTACTCAACGCTTTCTGTGAAAAACAGGAGATAATATTCGCATTACTTCTGAAAAAATGTGGGTAATTGTTTCCGGTTGCAATATAATGAATAGATTCAAAATCAAAGAAATGCAAAACTTCGACTCGAATGGGATAAAAAACCGTCAGAAAAAGTGTATACTATTGAGTTTGATGCATAGGAACAGAAAATATGCGTGAATAGAAATACGTTTTTTTACATTAACAAAAGAGTGTACGAGGCTAAAATGTTAAGATTAGCATTATGGTAATAAGTTCATTTACGGAGTAAGTATTTTATATGACACGTCGAAACTTGCACTGATCCACAATAGCATTACTCTACGCCTTCTGTGAAAAAAGGGAGATAATATTCGCATTACTTCTGAAAATGCGTGTGTAATTGTTTCCGGTTACAATATAATGAAAAGCTTCAAAATCAAAGAAATGCAAAACTTCGACTCGAATGGGATAAAAACCATCAGAAAAAGTGTAAACCATTGAGTTTGATGCATAGGTACAGAAAAATATGCGAGAATAGAAATATTATTACTTACATTAACAAAAGAGTGAACGACGCTAAAATGTTCTGATTAGCATTATGGTAATAAGTGCATTTACGGAGAAAGTATATCATAAGACACGTCGACACTTGCAATGATCCACAAAAGCATTTAACTACGCCTTTTGTGGAAATAAGGAGGTAATATTCGCATTACTTCCGAAAATATGTGGGTATTTGTTTCCGGTGACAATATAATGAAAAGCTTCAAAATCAAAGAAATGCAAAACTTCGATTCCAATGGGAAAAAAACCTTCAGAAAAAGTGTATAGCATTGAGTTTGATGCATAAGAACAGAAAAATATGCGAGAATAGAAATACGTTTACTTAAATTAACAAAAGAGTGTACGAGGCTAAAATGTTCAGAATAGCATTATGGTATTAAGTGCATTTACGGAGAAAGTTTTTCATATGACACGTCGAAACTTGCATTGATCCACAACAGCATTACTCTACGCCTTTAATGAAAATAAGTAGGTAATATTCGCATTACTTCCGAAAATATGTGGGTAATTGTTTCCGGTGACAATAAAATGAAAACCTTCAAAATCAAAGAAATGCCAAACCTCGACTCGAATGGGATAAAAAACCGTCAGAAAAAGTGTATACAATTGAGTTAGATGCAAAGGTACAGAAACATATTCGAGAGAAGAAATATGTTTACTTACATTAACAAAAGAGTGTACGAGGCTAAAATCTTAAGATTAGCATTATGGTAAAAAGTGCATTTACGGAAAAGGTATTTCATATGACACCTCAAAACTTGCACTGATCCACAAAAGAATTACTTTACGCCTTCTGTGAAAAAATTGAGGTAATATTCGCATTACTTCCGAAAATATGTGGGTAAATGTTTCCGGTGACAATATAATGAAAAACTTAAAAATCAAATAAATGCAAAACCTCGACTCGAATGAAATAAATAACCGTCAGAAAAAGTGTATACCTTTGCGTTTGATGCATATGAACAGAAACATATTCGAGAGAAGAAATATGTTTACTTACATTAACAAAAGAGTGTACGAGGCTAAAATCCTAAGATTAGCATTATGGTAATAAGTTCATTTACGGAGTAAGTATTTCATATGACACGTCGAAACTTGCACTGATCCACAACAGCATTACTCTACGCCTTCTGTGAAAAAAATGAGGTAATATTCGCATTACTACCGATAATATGTGTGTAATTGTTTCCGGTGACAATATAATGAAAAGCTTCAAAATCAAAGAAATGCAAAACTTCGACTCGAATGGGATAAAAAACCATCAGAAAACGTGTATACCATTGAGTTTGATGCAAAGCAACAGAAAAATATGCGATAATAGAAATATGTTTACCTACATTAACAAAAGAGTGTACGAGGCTAAAATGTTCAGATTAGCATTATGGTAAAAAGGGAATTTATGGAGAAAGTATTTTATATGACACGTCGAAACTTAAACTAATCCACAAGAGTATTACTGTTCGCCTTCTGTGAAAATAGGGAGGTTATATTCGCATTACTTCCGAAAATATGTGGGTAATTGTTTCCGGTGACAATATAATGAAAAGCTTCCAAATCAAAGAAATGCAAAACTTCGAATCGAATGAGATAAAAAAACCGTCAGAAAATGTGTATACCATTGAGTTTGATGCATAAGAACAGAAAAATATACGAGAGAAGAAATATGTCTACTTACATTAACAAAAGAGTGTGCGAGGCTAAAATGTTCAGATTAGCATTATGGTGAAAGTGCATTAAAGGAAAAAGTATTTTATATGACGCGTCGAAACTTGCACTGATCCTCAAAAGCATTACTCTACGCCTTCTGTGAAAAAAGGGAGATAATATTCGCATTACTTCTGAAAATGCGTGTGTAATTGTTTCCCTTGACAATATAATGAAAAGCTTCAAAATCAAAAAAATGCAAAACTTCGACTCGAATGGGATAAAAAACCGTCAGAAAAAGTGTATACCATTGAGTTTGATGCATAGGAACAGAAAAATATATGCGTGAATAGAAATACGTTTTTTTAAAATTAACAGAAGAGTGTAAGAGGCTAAAATGTTAAGATTAGCATTATGGTTATAAGTTCATTTACGGAGTAAGTATTTCATATGACACGTCGAAACTTGCACTGATCCACAATAGCATTACTCTACGCCTTCTGTGAAAAAAGGGAGATAATATTCGCATTACTTCTGAAAAAGCGTGTGTAATTGTTTCCCTTGACAATATAATGAAAAGCTTCAAAATCAAAGAAATGCAAAACTTCGACTCGAATGGGATAAAAAACCATCAGTAAAAGTGTATACCATTTTGTTTGATGCATAGGTACAGAAAAATATGCGAGAATATAAATATGTTTTTTTACATTAACAAAAGAGTGTACGAGGCTAAAATGTTTTGATTAGCATTATGGTAATAAGTGCATTTACGGAGAAAGTATATCATAAGACACGTCGACACTTGCACTGATCCACAAAAGCATTACACTACGCCTTTTGTGGAAATAAGGAGGTAATATTCGTATTAGTTCCGAAAATATGTGGGTATTTGTTTCCGGTGACAATATAATGAAAAGCTTCAAAATCAAAGAAATGCAAAACTTCGATTCCAATGGGATAATAAACCGTCAGAAAAAGTGTATACCATTGAGTTTGATGCATAGGAACAGAAAAATATGCGAGAATAGAAATACGTTTACTTAAATTAACAAAAGAGTGTACGAGGCTAAAATGTTCAGAATAGCATTATGGTAATAAGTGCATTTACGGAGAAAGTATTTCATATGACTCATCGAAACTTGCACTGATCCTCAAAAGCATTACTCTACGCCTTCTGTGAAAAAAAGGAGGTAGTATTCGCATTACTTCCGAAAAAATGTGGGTAATTGTTTCCGGTGACAATATAATGAATAGATTCAAAATCAAAGAAATGCAAAACTTCGACTCGAATGGGATAAAAAACCGTCAGAAAAAGTGTATACCATTGAGTTTGATGCATACTAACAGAAAAATATGCGTGAATAGAAATACGTTTTTTTACATTAATAAAAGAGTGTACGAGGCTAAAATGTTAAGATTAGCATTATGGTAATAAGTTCATTTACGGAGTAAGTATTTCATATGACACGTCGAAACTTGCACTGATCCACAATAGCATTACTCTACGCCTTCTGTGAAAAAAGGGAGATAATATTCGCATTACTTCTGAAAATATGTGTGTAATTGTTTCCGGTGACAATATAATGAATAGATTCAAAATCATAGAAATGCAAAACTTAGACTCGAATGGGATAAAAAACCGTCAGAAAAAGTGTATACCATTGAGTTTGATGCATAGGAACAGAAAATATGCGTGAATAGAAATACGTTTTTTTACATTAACAAAAGAGTGTACGAGGCTAAAATGTTAAGATTAGCATTATGGTAATAAGTTCATTTACGGAGTAAGTATTTCATATGACACGTCGACACTTGCAATGATCCACAAAAGCATTACACTACGCCTTTTGAGGAAATAAGGAGGTAATATTCGCATTACTTCCGAAAATATGTGGGTATTTGTTTCCGGTGACAATATTATGAAAACCTTCAAAATCAAAGAAATGCAAAACTTCGATTCCAATGGGAAAAAAACCGTCAGAAAAAGTGTATAGCATTGAGTTTGATGCATAAGAACAGAAAAATATGCGAGAATAGAAATACGTTTACTTAAATTAACAAAAGAGTGTACGAGGCTAAAATGTTCAGAATAGCATTATGGTATTAAGTGTATTTACGGAGAAAGTTTTTCATATGACACGTCGAAACTTGCACTGATCCACAACAGCATTACTCTACGCCTTTTGTGAAAATAAGGAGGTAATATTCGAATTACTTCCGAAAATATGTGGGTAAATGTTTCCGGTGACATTATAATGAAAACCTTAAAAATCAAATAAATGCAAAACCTCGACTCGAATGGGATAAAAAACCGTCAGAAAAAGTGTATACCTTTGCGTTTGATGCATAGGAACAGAAACATATTCGAGAGAAGAAATATGTTTACTTACATTAACAAAAGAGTGTACGAGGCTAAAATCTTAAGATTAGCATTATGGTAATAAGTTCATTTACGGAGTAAGTATTTCATATGACAAGTCGAAACTTGCACTGATCCACAACAGCATTACTCTACGCCTTCTGTGAAAAAAATGAGGTAACATTCGCATTACTTCCTAAACAATGTGTGTAATTGTTTCCGGTGACAATATAATGAAAAGCTTCAAAATCAAAGAAATGCAAAACTTCGACTCAAATGGGATAAAAAACCATCAGAAAACGTGTATACCATTGAGTTTGATGCATAGCAAAAGAAAAATATGCGAGAATAGAAATATGTTTACTTACATTAACAAAAGAGTGTACGAGGCTAAAATGTTCAGATTAGCATTATGGTAAAAAGGGAATTTATTGAGAAAGTATTTCATATGACACGTCGAAACTTAAACTAATCCACAAGAGCATTACTGTACGCCTTCTGTGAAAATAGGGAGGTTATATTCGCATTACTTCCGAAAATATGTGGGTAATTGTTTCCGGTGACAATATAATGAAAAGCTTCCAAATCAAAGAAATGCAAAACTTCGAATCGAATGAGATAAGAAAACCGTCAGAAAATGTGTATACCATTGAGTTTGATGCATAAGAACAGCAAAATATGCGAGAGAAGAAATATGTTTACTTACATTAACAAAAGAGTGTACGAGGCGAAAATGTTCAGATTAGCATTATGGTAATAAGTGCATTTACGGAAAAAGTATTTCATATGACACGTCGAAACTTACACTGATCCACAAAAGCATTACTCTACGCCTTCTATGAAAAAAATGAGTTAATATTCGCAATACTTCCGCAATATAATGAAAAGCTTCAAAATCAAAGAAATGCAAAACTTCGACTCGAATGGGATAAAAAACCGTCAGAAAAAGTGTATACCATTGAGTTTGATGCATAGGAACAGAAAAATATGCGTGAATAGAAATACGTTTTTTTACATTAACAAAAGAGTGTACGAGGCTAAAATGTTAAGATTAGCATTATGGTAATAAGTTCATTTACGGAGTAAGTATTTCATATGACACGTCGAAACTTGCACTGATCCACAATAGCCTTACTCTACGCCCTCTGTGAAAAAAGGGAGATAATATTCGCATTACTTCTGAAAATGCGTGTGTAATTGTTTCCCTTGACAATATAATGAAAAGCTTCAAAATCAAAGAAATGCAAAACTTCGACTCGAATGGGATAAAAAACCATCAGTAAAAGTGTATACCATTTTGTTTGATGCATAGGTACAGAAAAATATGCGAGAATAGAAATATGTTTACTTACATTAACAAAAGAGTGTACGAGGCTAAAATGTTCTGATTAGCATTATGGTAATAAGTGCATTTACGGAGAAAGTATATCATAAGACACGTCGACACTTGCACTGATCCACAAAAGCATTACACTACGCCTTTTGTGGAAATAAGGAGGTAATATTCGTATTACTTCCGAAAATATGTGGGTATTTGTTTCCGGTGACAATATAATGAAAAGCTTCAAAATCAAAGAAATGCAAAACATCGATTCCAATGGGATAATAAACCGTCAGAAAAAGTTTATAGCATTGAGTTTGATGCATAAGAACAGAAAAATATGCGAGAATAGAAATATGTTTACTTACATTAACAAAAGAGTGTACGTGGCTATAATGTTCAGATTAGCAATATGGTAATAAGTGCATTTACGGAGAAAGTATTTCATATGACTCATCGAAACTTGCACTGATCCTCAAAAGCATTACTCTACGCCTTCTGTGAAAAAAGGGAGATAATATTCGCATTACTTCTGAAAATATGTGTGTAATTGTTTCCGGTGACAATATAATGAATAGATTCAAAATCATAGAAATGCAAAACTTAGACTCGAATGGGATAAAAAACCGTCAGAAAAAGTGTATACCATTGAGTTTGATGCATAGGAACAGAAAATATGCGTGAATAGAAATACGTTTTTTTACATTAACAAAAGAGTATACGAGGCTAAAATGTTAAGATTAGCATTATGGTAATAAGTTCATTTACGGAGTAAGTATTTCATATGACACGTCGACACTTGCAATGATCCACAAAAGCATTACACTACGCCTTTTGAGGAAATAAGGAGGTAATATTCGCATTACTTCCGAAAATATGTGGGTATTTGTTTCCGGTGACAATATTATGAAAACCTTCAAAATCAAAGAAATGCAAAACTTCGATTCCAATGGGAAAAAAACCGTCAGAAAAAGTGTATAGCATTGAGTTTGATGCATAAGAACAGAAAAATATGCGAGAATAGAAATACGTTTACTTAAATTAACAAAAGAGTGTACGAGGCTAAAATGTTCAGAATAGCATTATGGTATTAAGTGTATTTACGGAGAAAGTTTTTCATATGACACGTCGAAACTTGCACTGATCCACAACAGCATTACTCTACGCCTTTTGTGAAAATAAGGAGGTAATATTCGAATTACTTCCGAAAATATGTGGGTAAATGTTTCCGGTGACATTATAATGAAAACCTTAAAAATCAAATAAATGCAAAACCTCGACTCGAATGGGATAAAAAACCGTCAGAAAAAGTGTATACCTTTGCGTTTGATGCATAGGAACAGAAACATATTCGAGAGAAGAAATATGTTTACTTACATTAACAAAAGAGTGTACGAGGCTAAAATCTTAAGATTAGCATTATGGTAATAAGTTCATTTACGGAGTAAGTATTTCATATGACAAGTCGAAACTTGCACTGATCCACAACAGCATTACTCTACGCCTTCTGTGAAAAAAATGAGGTAACATTCGCATTACTTCCTAAACAATGTGTGTAATTGTTTCCGGTGACAATATAATGAAAAGCTTCAAAATCAAAGAAATGCAAAACTTCGACTCAAATGGGATAAAAAACCATCAGAAAACGTGTATACCATTGAGTTTGATGCATAGCAAAAGAAAAATATGCGAGAATAGAAATATGTTTACTTACATTAACAAAAGAGTGTACGAGGCTAAAATGTTCAGATTAGCATTATGGTAAAAAGGGAATTTATTGAGAAAGTATTTCATATGACACGTCGAAACTTAAACTAATCCACAAGAGCATTACTGTACGCCTTCTGTGAAAATAGGGAGGTTATATTCGCATTACTTCCGAAAATATGTGGGTAATTGTTTCCGGTGACAATATAATGAAAAGCTTCCAAATCAAAGAAATGCAAAACTTCGAATCGAATGAGATAAGAAAACCGTCAGAAAATGTGTATACCATTGAGTTTGATGCATAAGAACAGCAAAATATGCGAGAGAAGAAATATGTTTACTTACATTAACAAAAGAGTGTACGAGGCGAAAATGTTCAGATTAGCATTATGGTAATAAGTGCATTTACGGAAAAAGTATTTCATATGACACGTCGAAACTTACACTGATCCACAAAAGCATTACTCTACGCCTTCTATGAAAAAAATGAGTTAATATTCGCATTACTTCCGCAATATAATGAAAAGCTTCAAAATCAAAGAAATGCAAAACTTCGACTCGAATGGGATAAAAAACCGTCAGAAAAAGTGTATACCATTGAGTTTGATGCATAGGAACAGAAAAATATGCGTGAATAGAAATACGTTTTTTTACATTAACAAAAGAGTGTACGAGGCTAAAATGTTAAGATTAGCATTATGGTAATAAGTTCATTTACGGAGTAACTATTTCATATGACACGTCGAAACTTGCACTGATCCACAATAGCCTTACTCTACGCCCTCTGTGAAAAAAGGGAGATAATATTCGCATTACTTCTGAAAATGCGTGTGTAATTGTTTCCCTTGACAATATAATGAAAAGCTTCAAAATCAAAGAAATGCAAAACTTCGACTCGAATGGGATAAAAAACCATCAGTAAAAGTGTATACCATTTTGTTTGATGCATAGGTACAGAAAAATATGCGAGAATAGAAATATGTTTACTTACATTAACAAAAGAGTGTACGAGGCTAAAATGTTCTGATTAGCATTATGGTAATAAGTGCATTTACGGAGAAAGTATATCATAAGACACGTCGACACTTGCACTGATCCACAAAAGCATTACACTACGCCTTTTGTGGAAATAAGGAGGTAATATTCGTATTACTTCCGAAAATATGTGGGTATTTGTTTCCGGTGACAATATAATGAAAAGCTTCAAAATCAAAGAAATGCAAAACATCGATTCCAATGGGATAATAAACCGTCAGAAAAAGTTTATAGCATTGAGTTTGATGCATAAGAACAGAAAAATATGCGAGAATAGAAATATGTTTACTTACATTAACAAAAGAGTGTACGTGGCTATAATGTTCAGATTAGCAATATGGTAATAAGTGCATTTACGGAGAAAGTATTTCATATGACTCATCGAAACTTGCACTGATCCTCAAAAGCATTACTCTACGCCTTCTGTGAAAAAAGGGAGATAATATTCGCATTACTTCTGAAAATATGTGTGTAATTGTTTCCGGTGACAATATAATGAATAGATTCAAAATCATAGAAATGCAAAACTTAGACTCGAATGGGATAAAAAACCGTCAGAAAAAGTGTATACCATTGAGTTTGATGCATAGGAACAGAAAATATGCGTGAATAGAAATACGTTTTTTTACATTAACAAAAGAGTGTACGAGGCTAAAATGTTAAGATTAGCATTATGGTAATAAGTTCATTTACGGAGTAAGTATTTCATATGACACGTCGACACTTGCAATGATCCACAAAAGCATTACACTACGCCTTTTGAGGAAATAAGGAGGTAATATTCGCATTACTTCCGAAAATATGTGGGTATTTGTTTCCGGTGACAATATTATGAAAACCTTCAAAATCAAAGAAATGCAAAACTTCGATTCCAATGGGAAAAAAACCGTCAGAAAAAGTGTATAGCATTGAGTTTGATGCATAAGAACAGAAAAATATGCGAGAATAGAAATACGTTTACTTAAATTAACAAAAGAGTGTACGAGGCTAAAATGTTCAGAATAGCATTATGGTATTAAGTGTATTTACGGAGAAAGTTTTTCATATGACACGTCGAAACTTGCACTGATCCACAACAGCATTACTCTACGCCTTTTGTGAAAATAAGGAGGTAATATTCGAATTACTTCCGAAAATATGTGGGTAAATGTTTCCGGTGACATTATAATGAAAACCTTAAAAATCAAATAAATGCAAAACCTCGACTCGAATGGGATAAAAAACCGTCAGAAAAAGTGTATACCTTTGCGTTTGATGCATAGGAACAGAAACATTTTCGAGAGAAGAAATATGTTTACTTACATTAACAAAAGAGTGTACGAGGCTAAAATCTTAAGATTAGCATTATGGTAATAAGTTCATTTACGGAGTAAGTATTTCATATGACAAGTCGAAACTTGCACTGATCCACAACAGCATTACTCTACGCCTTCTGTGAAAAAAATGAGGTAACATTCGCATTACTTCCTAAACAATGTGTGTAATTGTTTCCGGTGACAATATAATGAAAAGCTTCAAAATCAAAGAAATGCAAAACTTCGACTCAAATGGGATAAAAAACCATCAGAAAACGTGTATACCATTGAGTTTGATGCATAGCAAAAGAAAAATATGCGAGAATAGAAATATGTTTACTTACATTAACAAAAGAGTGTACGAGGCTAAAATGTTCAGATTAGCATTATGGTAAAAAGGGAATTTATTGAGAAAGTATTTCATATGACACGTCGAAACTTAAACTAATCCACAAGAGCATTACTGTACGCCTTCTGTGAAAATAGGGAGGTTATATTCGCATTACTTCCGAAAATATGTGGGTAATTGTTTCCGGTGACAATATAATGAAAAGCTTCCAAATCAAAGAAATGCAAAACTTCGAATCGAATGAGATAAGAAAACCGTCAGAAAATGTGTATACCATTGAGTTTGATGCATAAGAACAGCAAAATATGCGAGAGAAGAAATATGTTTACTTACATTAACAAAAGAGTGTACGAGGCGAAAATGTTCAGATTAGCATTATGGTAATAAGTGCATTTACGGAAAAAGTATTTCATATGACACGTCGAAACTTACACTGATCCACAAAAGCATTACTCTACGCCTTCTATGAAAAAAATGAGTTAATATTCGCATTACTTCCGCAATATAATGAAAAGCTTCAAAATCAAAGAAATGCAAAACTTCGACTCGAATGGGATAAAAAACCGTCAGAAAAAGTGTATACCATTGAGTTTGATGCATAGGAACAGAAAAATATGCGTGAATAGAAATACGTTTTTTTACATTAACAAAAGAGTGTACGAGGCTAAAATGTTAAGATTAGCATTATGGTAATAAGTTCATTTACGGAGTAAGTATTTCATATGACACGTCGAAACTTGCACTGATCCACAATAGCCTTACTCTACGCCTTCTGTGAAAAAAGGGAGATAATATTCGCATTACTTCTGAAAATGCGTGTGTAATTGTTTCCCTTGACAATATAATGAAAAGCTTCAAAATCAAAGAAATGCAAAACTTCGACTCGAATGGGATAAAAAACCATCAGTAAAAGTGTATACCATTTTGTTTGATGCATAGGTACAGAAAAATATGCGAGAATAGAAATATGTTTACTTACATTAACAAAAGAGTGTACGAGGCTAAAATGTTCTGATTAGCATTATGGTAATAAGTGCATTTACGGAGAAAGTATATCATAAGACACGTCCACACTTGCACTGATCCACAAAAGCATTACACTACGCCTTTTGTGGAAATAAGGAGGTAATATTCGTATTACTTCCGAAAATATGTGGGTATTTGTTTCCGGTGACAATATAATGAAAAGCTTCAAAATCAAAGAAATGCAAATCATCGATTCCAATGGGATAATAAACCGTCAGAAAAAGTTTATAGCATTGAGTTTGATGCATAAGAACAGAAAAATATGCGAGAATAGAAATATGTTTACTTACATTAACAAAAGAGTGTACGAGGCTATAATGTTCAGATTAGCAATATGGTAATAAGTGCATTTACGGAGAAAGTATTTCATATGACTCATCGAAACTTGCACTGATCCTCAAAAGCATTACTCTACGCCTTCTGTGAAAAAAAGGAGGTAGTATTCGCATTACTTCCGAAAAAATGAGGGTAATTGTTTCCGGTGACAATATAATGAATAGATTCAAAATCAAAGAAATGCAAAACTTCGACACGAATGGGATAAAAAACCGTCAGAAAAAGTGTATACCATTGAGTTTGATGCATAGGTACAGAAAATAACGCAAGAATAGAAATATGTTTACTTACATTAACAAAAGAGTGTACGAGGCTAAAATGTTCTGATTAGCATTATGGTAATAAGTGCATTTACGGAGAAAGTATATCATAAGACACGTCGACACTTGCACTGATCCACAAAAGCATTACACTACGCCTTTTGTGGAAATAAGGAGGTAATATTCGCATTACTTCCGAAAATATGCGGGTATTTGTTTCCGGTGACAATATAATGAAAAGCTTCAAAATCAAAGAAATGCAAAACTTCGATTCCAATGGGATAATAAACCGTCAGAAACAGTGTATAGCATTGAGTTTGATGCATAAGAACAGAAAAGTATGCGAGAATAGAAATATGTTTACTTACATTAACAAAAGAGTGTACGAGGCTAAAATGTTCAGATTAGCAATATGGTAATAAGTGAATTTACGGAAAAAGTATTTCATATGACACGTCGAAACTTACACTGATCCACAAAAGCATTACTCTACGCCTTCAATGGAAAAAATGAGGTAATATTCGCATTACTTCCGAAAATATGTGGGTAAATGTTTCCGGTGACAATATAATGAAAAGTGTCAAAATCAAATAAATGCAAAACCTCGACTCGAATGGGATAAAAAACCGTCAGAAAAAGTGTATACCATTGAGTTTGATTTTTAGGAACAGAAAAATATGCGAGAATAGAAATACGTTTACTTAAATTAACAAAAGAGTGTACGAGGATAAAATGTTCAGAATAGCATTATGGTAATAAGTGCATTTACGGAAAAAGTATTTCATATGACACGTCGAAACTTGCACTAATCCACAACAGCAATACTCTACGCCTTTTGTGAAAATAAGGAGGTAATATTCGCTTTACTTCCGAAAATATGTGGGTAATTGTTTCTGGTGACAATATAATGAAAACCTTCAAAATCAAAGAAATGCCAAACCTCGACTCGAATGGGATAAAAAACCGTCAGAAAAAGTGTATACCATTGACTTTGATGCATAGGTACAGAAAAATATGCGAGAATAGAAATACGTTTACTTACATTAACAAAAGAGTGCACGAGGCTAAAATGTTCAGATTAGCATTGTGGTAAAAAGTGCATTTACGGAAAAAGTATTTCATATGACACGTCGAAACTTGCGCTGATCCACAAAAAAATTACTTTACGCCTTCTGTGAAAAAAAGGAGGTAATATTCGCATTACTTCCGAAAATATGTGTGTCATTGTTTCCGGTGACAATATAATGAAAAGCTAAAAAATCAAAGATATGCAAAACTTCGACTCGAATAGGATTAAAAACCGTCAGAAAAAGTGTATACCATTGAGTTTGATGCATAGGAACAGAAAAATATGCGAGAATAGACATACGTTTACTTACATTAACAAAAAGAGTGTACGAGGCTAAAATGTTCAGATTAGCATTATGGTAATAAGTGCATTTACGGAGAAAGTATTTCATATGACTCATCGAAACTTGCACTGATCCACAAAAGCATTACTCTACGCCTTCTGTGAAAATAGGGAGGTAGTATTCGCAATACTTCCGAATGCATAGGAACAGAAAATATGCGTGAATAGAAATACGTTTTTTTACATTAACAAAAGAGTGTACGAGGCTAAAATGTTAAGATTAGCATTATGGTAATAAGTTCATTTACGGAGTAAGTATTTCATATGACACGTCGAAACTTGCACTGATCCACAATATCATTACTCTACGCCTTCTGTGAAAAAAGGGAGATAATATTCGCATTACTTCTGAAAATGCGTGTGTAATTGTTTCCCTTGACAATATAATGAAAAGCTTCAATATCAAAGAAATGCAAAACTTCGACTCGAATGGGATAAAAAACCATCAGAAAAAGTGTATACCATTGAGTTTGATGCATAGGTACAGAAAAATATGCGAGAATAGAAATATTATTACTTACATTAACAAAAGAGTGTACGAGGCTAAAATGTTCTGATTAGCATTATGGTAATAAGTGCATTTACGGAGAAAGTATATCATAAGACACGTCGACACTTGCAATGATCCACAAAAGCATTACACTACGCCTTTTGTGGAAATAAGGAGGTAATATTCGCATTACTTCCGAAAATATGTGGGTATTTGTTTCCGGTGACAATATAATGAAAAACTTCAAAATCAAAGAAATGTAAAACTTCGATTCCAATGGGAAAAAAACCGTCAGAAAAAGTGTATAGCATTGAGTTTGATGCATAAGAACAGAAAAATATGCGAGAATAGAAATACGTTTACTCAAATTAACAAAAGAGTGTACGAGGCTAAAATGTTCAGAATAGCATTATGGTATTAAGTTCATTTACGAAGAAAATTTTTCATATGACACGTCGAAACTTGCACTGATCCACAACAGCATTACTCTACGCCTTTGGTGAAAATAAGTAGGTAATATTCGCATTACTTTCGAAAATATGTGGGTAATTGTTTCCGGTGACAATATAATGAAAACCTTCAAAATCAAAGAAATGCCAAACCTCGACTCGAATGGGATAAAAAACCGTCTGAAAAAGTGTATACCATTGAGTTTGATGCATAGGTACAGAAAGATATGCGAGAATAGAAATACGTTTACTTACATTAACAAAAGAGTGCACGAGGCTAAAATGTTCAGATTAGCATTATGGTAAAAAGTGCATTTACGGAAAAAGTATTTCATATGACACGTCGAAACTTGCACTGATCCACAAAAGAATTACTTTACACCTTCCGTGGAAAAAGGGAGGTAATATTCGCATTACTTCCGAAAATATGTGGGTAAATGTTTCCGGTGACAATATAATGAAAACCTTAAAAATCAAATAAATGAAAAACCTCGACTCGAATGAAATAAAAAACCGTCAGAAAAAGTGTATACCTTTGCGTTTGATGCATAGGAACAGAAACATATTCGAGAGAAGAAATATGTTTACTTACATTAACAAAAGAGTGTACGAGGCTAAAATCTTAAGATTAGCATTATGGTAATAAGTTCATTTACGGAGTAAGTATTTCATATGACACGTCGAAACTTGCACTGATCCACAACAGCATTACTCTACGCCTTCTGTGAAAAAAGGGAGATAATATTCGCATTACTTCTGAAAATGCGTGTGTAATTGTTTCCCTTGACAATATAATGAAAAGCTTCAAAATCAAAGAAATGCAAAACTTCGTCTCGAATGGGATAAAAAACCATCAGTAAAAGTGTATACCATTTTGTTTGATGCACAGGTACAGAAAAATATGCGAGAATAGAAATATGTTTACTTACATTAACAAAAGAGTGTACGAGGCTAAAATGTTCTGATTAGCATTATGGTAATAAGTGCATTTACGGAGAAAGTATATCATAAGACACGTCGACACTTGCACTGATCCACAAAAGCATTACACTACGCCTTTTGTGGAAATAAGGAGGTAATATTCGCATTACTTCCGAAAATATGTGGGTATTTGTTTCCGGTGACAATATAATGAAAAGCTTCAAAATCAACGAAATGCAAAACTTCGATTCCAATGGGATAATAAACCGTCAGAAAAAGTGTATAGCATTGAGTTTGATGCATAAGAACAGAAAAATATGCGAGAATAGTAATACGTTTACTTAAATTAACAAAAGAGTGTACGAGGCTAAAATGTTCAGAATAGCATTATGGTAATAAGTGCATTTACGGAGAAAGTATTTCATATGACTCATCGAAACTTGCACTGATCCTCAAAAGCATTACTCTACGCCTTCTGTGAAAAAAGGGAGGTAGTATTCGCATTACTTCCGAAAAAATGTGGGTAATTGTTTCCGGTAAAAATAAAATGAATAGATTCAAAATCAAAGAAATGCAAAACTTCGAAAACCGTCAGAAAAAGTGTATACCATTGAGTTTGATGCATAGGAACAGAAAAATATGCGTGAATTGAAATACGTTTTTTTACCTTAACAAAAGAGTGTACGAGGCTAAAATGTTGAGATTAGCATTATGGAAATAAGTGCATTTACGGAGAAAGTATTTCATATGACTCATCGAAACTTGCACTGATCCTCAAAAGCATTACTCTACGCCTTCTGTGAAAATAGGGAGGTAGTATTCGCATTACTTCTGAAAAAATGTGGGTAATTGTTTCCGGTGACAATATAATGAAAACCTTCAAAATCAAAGAAATGCCAAACCTCGATCCGAATGGGATAAAAAACCGTCAGAAAAAGTGTATACCATTGAGTTTGATGCATAGGTACAGAAAAATATGCGAGAATAGAAATACGTTTACTTACATTAACAAAAGAGTGCACGAGGCTAAAATGTTCAGATTAGCATTGTGGTAAAAATTGCATTTACGGAAAAAATATTTCATCTGACACGTCGAAACTTGCACTGATCCACAAAAGAATTACTTTACGCCTTCTGTGAAAAAAAGGAGGTAATATTCGCATTACTTCCGAAAATATGTGTGTAATTGTTTCCGGTGACAATATAATGAAAAGCTACAAAATCAAAGATATGCAAAATTTCGACTCGAATATGATTTAAAACCGTCAGAAAAAGTGTATACCATTGAGTTTGATGCATAGGAACAGAAAAATATGCGAGAATAGACATACGTTTACTTTCATTAAAAAAAGAGTTTACGAGGCTAAAATGTTCAGATTAGCATTATGGTAATAAGTGCATTTAAGGAGAAAGTATTTCATATGACTCATCGAAACTTGCACTGATCCACAAAAGCATTACTCTACGCCTTCTGTGAAAATAGGGAGGTAGTATTCGCATTACTTCCGAAAATATGTGGGTAATTGTTTCCGGTGACAATATAATGAAAAGATTCAAAATCAAAGAAATGCAAAACTTCGACCCGAATGGGACAAAAAACCGTCATAAAAAGTGTGTACCATTGAGTTTGATGCATAGGAACAGAAAAATATGCGTGAATAGAAACACGTTTACTTACATTAACAAAAGAGTGTACGAGGCTAAAATGTTGAGATTAGCATTATGGTAATAAGTGAATTTACGGAGAAAGTATTTCTTATGACTCATCGAAACTTGCACTGATCCTCAAAAGCATTACTCTACGCCTTCTGTGAAAATAGGGAGGTAGTATTCGCATTACTTCTGAAAAAATGTGGGTAATTGTTTCCGGTGACAATATAATGAATAGATTCAAAATCAAAGAAATGCAAAACTTCGACTCGAATGGGATAAAAAACCGTCAGAAAAAGTGTATACCATTGAGTTTGATGCATAGGAACAGAAAATATGCGTGAATAGAAATACGTTTTTTTTCCATTAACAAAAGAGTGTACGAGGCTAAAATGTTAAGATTAGCATTATGGTAACAAGTTCATTTACGGAGTAAGTATTTCATATGACACGTCGAAACTTGCACTGATCCACAATAGCATTACTCTAAGCCTTCTGTGAAAAAAGGGAGATAATATTCGCATTACTTCTGAAAATATGTGTGTAATTGTTTCCGGTGTCAATATATAGAAAAGCTTCAAAATCAAAGAAATGCAAAACATTGACTCGAATGGGATAAAAAACCGTCAGAAAAAGTGTATACCATTGAGTTTGATGCATAGGAACAGAAAAATATGCGAGAATAGACATACGTTTACTTACATTAACAAAAGAGTGTACGAGGCTAAAATGTTCAGATTAGCATTATGGTAATAAGTGCATTTACGGAGAAAGTATTTCATATGACTCATCGAAACTTGCACTGATCCACAAAAGCATTACTCTACGCCTTCTGTGAAAATATGGAGGTAGTATTCGCATTACTTCCGAAAATATGTGGGTAAATGTTTCCGGTGACAATATAATGAAAACCTTAAAAATCAAAAAAATGGAAAACCTCGACTCGAATGGGATTAAAAACCGTCAGAAAAAGTGTATACCTTTGAGTTTGATGCATAGGAACAGAAACATATTCGAGAGAAGAAATATGTTTACTTACATTAACAAAAGAGTTTACCAGGCTAAAATCTTAAGATTAGCATTATGGTAATAAGTTCATTTACGGAGTAAGTATTTCATATGACTCGTCGAAACTTGCACTGATCCACAACAGCATTACTCTACGCCTTCTGTGAAAAAAATGAGGTAATATTCGCATTACTTTCGAAAATATGTGTGTAATTGTTTCCGGTGACAATATAATGAAAAGCTTCAAAATCAAAGAAATGCAAAACTTCGACTCGAATGGGATAAAAAACCATCAGAAAACGTGTATAGCATTGAGTTTGATGCATAGCAACAGAAAAATATGCGAGAATAGAAATATGTTTACTTACATTAACAAAAGAGTGTACGAGGCTTAAATGTTCAGATTAGCATTATGGTAAAAAGGGAATTTATTGAGAAAGTATTTCATATGACACGTCGAAACTTAAACTAATCCACAAGAGCATTACTGTACTCCTTCTGTGAAAATAGGGAGGTTATATTCGCATTACTTCCGAAAATATGTGGGTAATTGTTTCCGGTGACAATATAATGAAAAGCTTCCAAATCAAAGAAATGCAAAACTTCGACTCGAATGGGATAAAAAACCATCAGAAAACGTGTATACCATTGAGTTTGATGCATAGCAACAGAAAAATATGCGAGAATAGAAATATGTTTACTTACATTAACAAAAGAGTGTACGAGGCTAAAATGTTCAGATTAGCATTATGGTAAAAAGGGAATTTATTGTGAAAGTATTTCATATGACACGTCGAAACTTAAACTTATCAACAAGAGCATTACTGTACGCCTTCTGTGAAAATAGGGAGGTTATATTCGCATTACTTCCGAAAATATGTGGGTAATTGTTTCCGGTGACAATATAATGAAAAGCTTCCAAATCAAAGAAATGCAAAACTTCGAAACGAATGAGATAAAAAAACCGTCAGAAAATTTGTATACCATTGAGTTTGATGCATAAGAACAGAAAAATATGCGAGAGAAGAAATATGTTTACTTACATTAACAAAAGAGTGTACGAGGCAAAAATGTTCAGATTAGCATTATGGTAATAAGTGCATTTACGGAAAAAGTATTTCATATGACACGTCGAAACTTAAACTGATCCACAAAAGCATTACTCTACGCCTTCTATGAAAAAAATGAGTTGATATTCGCATTACTTCCGCAATATAATGAAAAGCTTCATAATCAAAGAAATGCAAAACTTCGATTCTAATGAGATAAAAAAACCGTCAGAAAATTTGTATACCATTGAGTTTGATGCATAAGAACAGAAAAATATGCGAGAGAAGAAATATGTTTACTTACATTAACAAAAGAGTGTACGAGGCGAAAATGTTCAGATTAGCATTATGGTAATAAGTGCATTTACGGAAAAAGTATTTCATATGACACGTCAAAACTTAAACTGATCCACAAAAGCATTACTCTACGCCTTCAATGGAAAAAATGAGGTAATATTCCCATTACTTCCGAAAATATGTGGGTAAATGTTTCCGGTGACAATATAATGAAAAGTGTCAAAATCAAATAAATGCAAAACCTCGACTCGAATGGGATAAAAAACCGTCAGAAAAAGTGTATACCATTGAGTTTGATTTTTAGGAACAGAAAAATATGCGAGAATAGAAATACGTTTACTTAAATTCACAAAAGAGTGTACGAGGCTAAAATGTTCAGAATAGCATTATGGTAATAAGTGCATTTACGGAAAAAGTATTTCATATGACACGTCGAAACTTGCACTAATCCACAACAGCAATACTCTACGCCTTTTGTGAAAATAAGGAGGTAATATTCGCTTTACTTCCGAAAATATGTGGGTAATTGTTTCTGGTGACAATATAATGAAAACCTTCAAAATCAAAGAAATGCCAAACCTCGACTCGAATGGGATAAAAAACCGTCAGAAAAAGTGTATACCATTGAGTTTGATGCATAGGTACAGAAAAATATGCGAGAATAGAAATACGTTTACTTACATTAACAAAAGAGTGCACGAGGCTAAAATGTTCAGATTAGCATTGTGGTAAAAAGTGCATTTACGGAAAGAGTATTTCATATGACACGTCGAAACTTGCACTGATCCACAAAAAAATTACTTTACGCCTTCTGTGAAAAAAAGGAGGTAATATTCGCATTACTTCCGAAAATATGTGTGTCATTGTTTCCGGTGACAATATAATGAAAAGCTAAAAAATCAAAGATATGCAAAACTTCGACTCGAATAGGATTAAAAACCGTCAGAAAAAGTGTATACCATTGAGTTTGATGCATAGGAACAGAAAAATATGCGAGAATAGACATACGTTTACTTACATTAACAAAAAGAGTGTACGAGGCTAAAATGTTCAGATTAGCATTATGGTAATAAGTTCATTTACGGAGTAAGTATTTCATATGACACGTCGAAACTTGCACTGATCCACAATATCATTACTCTACGCCTTCTGTGAAAAAAGGGAGATAATATTCGCATTACTTCTGAAAATGCGTGTGTAATTGTTTCCCTTGACAATATAATGAAAAGCTTCAATATCAAAGAAATGCAAAACTTCGACTCGAATGGGATAAAAAACCATCAGAAAAAGTGTATACCATTGAGTTTGATGCATAGGTACAGAAAAATATGCGAGAATAGAAATATTATTACTTACATTAACAAAAGAGTGTACGAGGCTAAAATGTTCTGATTAGCATTATGGTAATAAGTGCATTTACGGAGAAAGTATATCATAAGACACGTCGACACTTGCAATGATCCACAAAAGCATTACACTACGCCTTTTGTGGAAATAAGGAGGTAATATTCGCATTACTTCCGAAAATATGTGGGTATTTGTTTCCGGTGACAATATAATGAAAAACTTCAAAATCAAAGAAATGTAAAACTTCGATTCCAATGGGAAAAAAACCGTCAGAAAAAGTGTATAGCATTGAGTTTGATGCATAAGAACAGAAAAATATGCGAGAATAGAAATACGTTTACTCAAATTAACAAAAGAGTGTACGAGGCTAAAATGTTCAGAATAGCATTATGGTATTAAGTGCATTTACGGAGAAAATTTTTCATATGACACGTCGAAACTTGCACTGATCCACAACAGCATTACTCTACGCCTTTGGTGAAAATAAGTAGGTAATATTCGCATTACTTCCGAAAATATGTGGGTAATTGTTTCCGGTGACAATATAATGAAAACCTTCAAAATCAAAGAAATGCCAAACCTCGACTCGAATGGGATAAAAAACCGTCTGAAAAAGTGTATACCATTGAGTTTGATGCATAGGTACAGAAAGATATGCGAGAATAGAAATACGTTTACTTACATTAACAAAAGAGTGCACGACGCTAAAATGTTCAGATTAGCATTATGGTAAAAAGTGCATTTACGGAATAAGTATTTCATATGACACGTCGAAACTTGCACTGATCCACAAAAGAATTACTTTACGCCTTCTGTGGAAAAAGGGAGGTAATATTCGCATTACTTCCGAAAATATGTGGGTAAATGTTTCCGGTGACAATATAATGAAAACCTTAAAAATCAAATAAATGCAAAACCTCGACTCGAATGAAATAAAAAACCGTCAGAAAAAGTGTATACCTTTGCGTTTGATGCATAGGAACAGAAACATATTCGAGAGAAGAAATATGTTTACTTACATTAACAAAAGAGTGTACGAGGCTAAAATCTTAAGATTAGCATTATGGTAATAAGTTCATTTACGGAGTAAGTATTTCATATGACACGTCGAAACTTGCACTGATCCACAACAGCATTACTCTACGCCTTCTGTGAAAAAAATGAGGTAATATTCGCATTACTTCCGAAAATATGTGTGTAATTGTTTCCGGTGACAATATAATGAAAAGCTTCAAAATCAAAGAAATGAAAAACTTCGACTCGAATGGGATAAAAAACCATCAGAAAACGTGTATACCATTTAGTTTGATGCATAGCAACAGAAAAATATGCGAGAATAGAAATATGTTTACTTACATTAACAAAAGAGTGTACGAGGCTAAAATGTTCAGATTAGCATTATGGTAATAAGTTCATTTACGGAGTAAGTATTTCATATGACACGTCGAAACTTGCACTGATCCACAATAGCATTAGTCTACGCCTTCTGTGAAAAAAGGGAGATAATATTCGCATTACTTCTGAAAATGCGTGTGTAATTGTTTCCCTTGACAATATAATGAAAAGCTTCAAAATCAAAGAAATGCAAAACTTCGTCTCGAATGGGATAAAAAACCATCAGTAAAAGTGTATACCATTTTGTTTGATGCATAGGTACAGAAAAATATGCGAGAATAGAAATATGTTTACTTACATTAACAAAAGAGTGTACGAGGCTAAAATGTTCTGATTAGCATTATGGTAATAAGTGCATTTACGGAGAAAGTATATCATAAGACACGTCGACACTTGCACTGATCCACAAAAGCATTACACTACGCCTTTTGTGGAAATAAGGTGGTAATATTCGTATTACTTCCGAAAATATGTGGGTATTTGTTTCCGGTGACAATATAATGAAAAGCTTCAAAATCAAAGAAATGCAAAACTTCGATTCCAATGGGATAATAAACCGTCAGAAAAAGTGTATAGCATTGAGTTTGATGCATAAGAACAGAAAAATATGCGAGAATAGAAATATGTTTACTTACATTAACAAAAGAGTGTACGAGGCTAAAATGTTCAGATTAGCAATATGGTAATAAGTGAATTTACGGAAAAAGTATTTCATATGACACGTCGAAACTTGCACTGATCCACAAAAGCTTTACTCTACGCCTTCAATGAAAAAAATGAGGTAATATTCGCATTACTTCCGAAAATATGTGGGTAAATGTTTCCGGTGACAATATAATGAAAAGTGTCAAAATCAAATAAATGCAAAACCTCGACTCGAATGGGATAAAAAACCGTCAGAAAAAGTGTATACCATTGAGTTTGATGCATAGGAACTGAAAAATATGCGAGAATAGTAATACGTTTACTTAAATTAACAAAAGAGTGTACGAGGCTAAAATGTTCAGAATAGCATTATGGTAATAAGTGCATTTACGGAGAAAGTATTTCATATGACTCATCGAAACTTGCACTGATCCTCAAAAGCATTACTCTACGCCTTCTGTGAAAAAAGGGAGGTAGTATTCGCATTACTTCCGAAAAAATGTGGGTAATTGTTTCCAATGACAATAAAATGAATAGATTCAAAATCAAAGAAATGCAAAACTTCGACTCGAATGGGATAAAAAACCGTCAGAAAAAGTGTATACCATTGAGTTTGATGCATAGGAACAGAAAAATATGCGTGAATTGAAATACGTTTTTTTACCTTAACAAAAGAGTGTACGAGGCTAAAATGTTAAGATTAGCATTATGGTAATAAATTCATTTACGGAGTAAGTATTTCATATGACACGTCGAAACTTGCACTGATCCACAATAGCATTACTCTACGCCTTCTGTGAAAAAAGGGAGATAATATTCGCATTACTTCTGAAAATGCGTGTGTAATTGATTCCCTTGACAATATAATGAAAAGCTTCAAAATCAAATAAATGCAAAACTTCGACTCGAATGGGATAAAAAACCATCAGTAAAAGTGTATACCATTTTTGTTTGATGCACAGGTACAGAAAAATATGCGAGAATAGAAATATGTTTACTTACATTAACAAAAGAGTGTACGAGGCTAAAATATTCTGATTAGCATTATGTTAATAAGTGCATTTACGGAGAAAGTATATCATAAGACACGTCGACACTTGCACTGATCCACAAAAACATTACACTACGCCTTTTGTGGAAATAAGGAGGTAATATTCGCATTACTTCCGAAAATATGTGGGTATTTGTTTCCGGTGACAATATAATGAAAAGCTTCAAAATCAAAGAAATGCAAAACTTCGATTCCAATGGGATAATAAACCGTCAGAAAAAGTGTATAGCATTGAGTTTGATGCATAAGAACAGAAAAATATGCGAGAATAGAAATATGTTTACCTACATTAACAAAAGAGTGTACGAGGCTAAAATGCTCAGATTAGCAATATGGTAATAAGTGAATTTACGGAAAAAGTATTTCATATGACACGTCGAAACTTGCACTGATCCACAAAAGCATTACTCTACGCCTTCAATGAAAAAAATGAGGTAATATTCGCATTACTTCCAAAAATATGTGGGTAAATGTTTCCGGTGACAATATAATGAAAAGTGTCAAAATCAAAAAATGCAAAACCTCGACTCGAATGGGATAAAAAACCGTCAGAAAAAGTGTATACCATTGAGTTTGATGCATAGGAACAGAAAAATATGCGAGAATAGAAATACGTTTACTTAAATTAACATAAGAGTGTACGAGGCTAAAATGTTCAGAATAGCATTATGGTAATAAGTGCATTTACGGAGAAAGTATTTCATATGACACGTCGAAACTTGCACTAATCCACAACAGCAATACTCTACGCCTTTTGTGAAAATAAGGAGGTAATATTCGCATTACTTCCGAAAATATGTGGGTAATTGTTTCCGGTGACAATATAATGAAAACCTTCAAAATCAAAGAAATGCCAAACCTCGATCCGAATGGGATAAAAAACCGTCAGAAAAAGTGTATACCATTGAGTTTGATGCATAGGTACAGAAAAATATGCGAGAATAGAAATACGTTTACTTACATTAACAAAAGAGTGCACGAGGCTAAAATGTTCAGATTAGCATTGTGGTAAAACTTGCATTTACGGAAAAAATATTTCATCTGACACGTCGAAACTTGCACTGATCCACAAAAGAATTACTTTACGCCTTCTGTGAAAAAAAGGAGGTAATATTCGCATTACTTCCGAAAATATGTGTGTAATTGTTTCCGGTGACAATATAATGAAAAGCTACAAAATCAAAGATATGCAAAATTTCGACTCGAATAGGATTTAAAACCGTCAGAAAAAGTGTATACCATTGAGTTTGATGCATAGGAACAGAAAAATATGCGAGAATAGACATACGTTTACTTACATTAAAAAAAGAGTGTACGAGGCTAAAATGTTCAGATTAGCATTATGGTAATAAGTGCATTTAAGGAGAAAGTATTTCATATGACTCATCGAAACTTGCACTGATCCACAAAAGCATTACTCTACGCCTTCTGTGAAAATAGGGAGGTAGTATTCGCATTACTTCCGAAAATATGTGGGTAATTGTTTCCGGTGACAATATAATGAAAAGATTCAAAATCAAAGAAATGCAAAACTTCGACCCGAATGGGACAAAAAACCGTCATAAAAAGTGTATACCATTGAGTTTGATGCATAGGAACAGAAAAATATGCGTGAATAGAAACACGTTTACTTACATTAACAAAAGAGTGTACGAGGCTAAAATGTTGAGATTAGCATTATGGTAATAAGTGAATTTACGGAGAAAGTATTTCTTATGACTCATCGAAACTTGCACTGATCCTCAAAAGCATTACTCTACGCCTTCTGTGAAAATAGGGAGGTAGTATTCGCATTACTTCTGAAAAAATGTGGGTAATTGTTTCCGGTGACAATATAATGAATAGATTCAAAATCAAAGAAATGCAAAACTTCGACTCGAATGGGATAAAAAACCGTCAGAAAAAGTGTATACCATTGAGTTTGATGCATAGGAACAGAAAATATGCGTGAATAGAAATACGTTTTTTTTCCATTAACAAAAGACTGTACGAGGCTAAAATGTTAAGATTAGCATTATGGTAATAAGTTCATTTACGGAGTAAGTATTTCATATGACACGTCGAAACTTGCACTGATCCACAATAGCATTACTCTAAGCCTTCTGTGAAAAAAGGGAGATAATATTCGCATTACTTCTGAAAATATGTGTGTAATTGTTTCCGGTGTCAATATAATGAAAAGCTTCAAAATCAAAGAAATGCAAAACATTGACTCGAATGGGATAAAAAACCGTCAGAAAAAGTGTATACCATTGAGTTTGATGCATAGGAACAGAAAAATATGCGAGAATAGACATACGTTTACTTACATTAACAAAAGAGTGTACGAGGCTAAAATGTTCAGATTAGCATTATGGTAATAAGTGCATTTACGGAGAAAGTATTTCATATGACTCATCGAAACTTGCACTGATCCACAAAAGCATTACTCTACGCCTTTGTGAAAATATGGAGGTAGTTTTCGCATTACTTCCGAAAATATGTGGGTAAATGTTTCCGGTGACAATATAATGAAAACCTTAAAAATCAAATAAATGGAAAACCTCGACTCGAATGGGATTAAAAACCGTCAGAAAAAGTGTATACCTTTGAGTTTGATGCATACGAACAGAAACATATTCGAGAGAAGAAATATGTTTACTTACATTAACAAAAGAGTGTACCAGGCTAAAATCTTAAGATTAGCATTATGGTAATAAGTTCATTTACGGAGTAAGTATTTCATATGACACGTCGAAACTTGCACTGATACACAACAGCATTACTCTACGCCTTCTGTGAAAAAAATGAGGTAATATTCGCATTACTTCCGAAAATATGTGTGTAATTGTTTCCGGTGACAATATAATGAAAAGCTTCAAAATCAAAGAAATGCAAAACTTCGACTCGAATGGGATAAAAAACCATCAGAAAACGTGTATACCATTGAGTTTGACGCATAGCAACAGAAAAATATGCGAGAATAGAAATATGTTTACTTACATTAACAAAAGAGTGTACGAGGCTAAAATTTTCAGATTAGCATTATGGTAAAAAGGGAATTTATTGAGAAAGTATTTCATATGACACGTCGAAACTTAAACTAATCCACAAGAGCATTACTGTACTCCTTCTGTGAAAATAGGGAGGTTATATTCGCATTACTTCCGAAAATATGTGGGTAATTGTTTCCGGTGACAATATAATGAAAAGCTTCCAAATCAAAGAAATGCAAAACTTCGAATCGAATGAGATAAAAAAACCGTCAGAAAATTTGTATACCATTGAGTTTGATGCATAAGAACAGAAAAATATGCGAGAGAAGAAATATGTTTACTTACATTAACAAAAGAGTGTACGAGGCGAAAATGTTCAGATTAGCATTATGGTAATAAGTGCATTTACGGAAAAAGTATTTCATTTGACACGTCGAAACTTAAACTGATCCACAAAAGCATTAATCTACGCCTTCTATGAAAAAAATGAGTTAATATTCGCATTCCTTCCGCAATATAATGAAAAGCTTCAAAATCAAAGAAATGCAAAACTTCGATTCTAATGGGATAAAAAACCGTCAGAAAAAGTGTATAGCATTGAGTTTGATGCATAAAAAACAGAAAAATATGCGAGAATAGAAATATGTTTACATACATTAACAAAAGAGTGTGCGAGGCTAAAATGTTCTGATTAGCATTATGGTAATAAGTTCATTTACGGAGTAAGTATTTCATATGACACGTCGAAACTTCCACTGATCCACAATAGCATTACTCTACGCCTTCTATGAATAAAGGGAGATAATATGCGCATTACTTCTGAAAATATGTGTGTAATTGTTTCCGGTGACAATATAACGAAAAGCTTCAAAATCAAAGAAATGCAAAACTTCGACTCGAATGTGATAAAAAACCATCAAAAAATGTGTACACCATTAAGTTTAAAGCATAGGAACAGAAAAATATGCGAGTTTAGAAATACTTTTTCTTACATTAACAAAAGAGAGTACGAGGCTAAAATGTTGAGATTAGCATTATGGTAATAAGTGAATTTACGGAGAAAGTATTTCATATGACTCATCGAAACTTGCACTGATCCTCAAAAGCATTACTCTACGCCTTCTCTGAAAATAGGGAGGTAGTATTCGCATTACTTCCGAAAAAATTTGGGTAATTGTTTCCGGTGACAATATAATGAATAGATTCAAAATCAAAGAAATGCAAAACTTCGACTCGAATGGGATAAAAAACCGTCAGATAAAGTGTATACCATTGAGTTTGATGCATAGGAACAGAAAAATATGAGTGAATAGAAATACGTTTTTTTACATTAACAAAAGAGTGTAGGAGGCTAAAATGTTAAGATTAGCATTATGATAATAAGTTCATTTACGGAGTAAGTATTTCATATGACACGTCGAAACTTGCACTGATCCACAATAGCATTACTCTAAGCCTTCTGTGAAAATATGCAGGTAATATTCGCATTACTTCTGAAAATATGTGTGTAATTGTTTCCGGTGACAATATAATGAAAAGCTTCAAAATCAAAGAAATGCAAAACATTGACTCGAATGGGATAAAAAACCATCAGAAAAAGTGAATACCATTGAGTTTGATGCAAAGGTACAGAAAAATATGCGAGAATAGAAATATTATTACTTACATTACCAAAAGAGTGTACGAGGCTAAAAAGTTCTGATTAGCATTATGGTAATAAGTGCATTTACGGAAAAAGTATGTCATTAGACACGTCGACACTTGCAATGATCCACAAAAGCATTACTCTACGCCTTCTGTGAAAATAGGGAGGTAGTATTCGCATTACTTCCGAAAATATGTGGGTAAATGTTTCCGGTGACAATATAATGAAAACCTTAAAAATCAAATAAATGCAAAACCTCGACTCGAATGGGATAAAAAACCGTCAGAAAAAGTGTATACCTTTGCGTTTGATGCATAAAAACAGAAACATATTCGAGAGAAGAAATGTTTACTTACATTAACAAAAGAGTGTACCAGGCTAAAATCTTAAGATTAGCATTATGGTAATAAGTTCATTTACCGAGTAAGTATTTCATATGACTCGTCGAATTTTGCACTGATCCACAACAGCATTACTCTACGCCTTCTGTGAAAAAAATGAGGTAATATTCGCATTACTTTCGAAAATATGTGTGTAATTGTTTCCGGTGACAATATAATGAAAAGCTTCAAAATCAAAGAAATGCAAAACTTCGACTCGAATGGGATAAAAAACCATCAGAAAACGTGTATACCATTGAGTTTGATGCATAGCAACAGAAAAATATGCGAGAATAGAAATATGTTTACTTACATTAACAAAAGAGTGTACGAGGCTAAAATGTTCAGATTAGCATTATGGTAAAAAGGGAATTTATTGTGAAAGTATTTCATATGACACGTCGAAACTTAAACTTATCAACAAGAGCATTACTGTACGCCTTCTGTGAAAATAGGGAGGTTATATTCGCATTACTTCCGAAAATATGTGGGTAATTGTTTCCGGTGACAATATAATGAAAAGCTTCCAAATCAAAGAAATGCAAAACTTCGAAACGAATGAGATAAAAAAACCGTCAGAAAATTTGTATACCATTGAGTTTGATGCATAAGAACAGAAAAATATGCGAGAGAAGAAATATGTTTACTTACATTAACAAAAGAGTGTACGAGGCAAAAATGTTCAGATTAGCATTATGGTAATAAGTGCATTTACGGAAAAAGTATTTCATATGACACGTCGAAACTTAAACTGATCCACAAAAGCATTACTCTACGCCTTCTATGAAAAAAATGAGTTGATATTCGCATTACTTCCGCAATATAATGAAAAGCTTCATAATCAAAGAAATGCAAAACTTCGATTCTAATGGGATAAAAAACCGTCAGAAAAAGTGTATAGCATTGAGTTTGATGCATAAAAAACAGAAAAATATGCGAGAATAGAAATATGTTTACATACATTAACAAAAGAGTGTGCGAGGCTAAAATGTTCAGATTAGCATTATGGTAATAAGTGAATTTACGGAGAAAGTATTTCATATGACTCATCGAAACTTGCACTGATCCTCAAAAGCATTACTCTACGCCTTCTGTGAAAATAGGGAGGTAGTATTCGCATTACTTCCGAAAAAATGTAGGTAATTGTTTCCGGTGACAATATAATGAATAGATTCAAAATCAAAGAAATGCAAAACTTCGACTCGAATGTGATAAAAAACCGTCAGAAAAAGTGTATACCATTGAGTTTGATGCATAGGAACAGAAAAATATGCGTGAATAGAAATACGTTTTTTTACATTAACAAAAGAGTGTACGAGGCTAAAATGTTAAGATTAGCATTATGGTAATAAGTTCATTTACGGAGTAAGTATTTCATATGACACGTCGAAACTTGCACTGATCCACAATAGCATTACTCTACGCCTTCTATGAAAAAAGGGAGATAATATGCGCATTACTTCTGAAAATATGTGTGTAATTGTTTCCGGTGACAATATAACGAAAAGCTTCAAAATCAAAGAAATGCAAAACTTCAACTCGAATGGGATAAAAAACCATCAGAAAAAGTGTATACCATTTTGTTTGATGCATAGGTACAGAAAAATATGCGAGAATAGAAATATGTTTACTTACATTAACAAAAGAGTGTACGAGGCTAAAATGTTCTGATTAGCATTATGGTAATACGTGCATTTACGGAGAAAGTATATCATAAGACACGTCGACACTTGCACTGATCCACAAAAGCATTCCACTACGCCTTTTGTGGAAATAAGGAGGTAATATTCGCATTACTTCCGAAAATATGTGGGTATTTGTTTCCGGTGACAATATAATGAAAAGCTTCAAAATCAAAGAAATGCAAAACTTCGATTCCAATGGGATAATAAACCGTCAGAAAAAGTGTATAGCATTGAGTTTGATGCATAAGAACAGAAAAATATGCGAGAATAGAAATATGTTTATTTACATTAACAAAAGAGTGTACGAGGCTAAAATGTTCAGATTAGCATTATGGTAAAAAGGGAATTTAAGGAGAAAGTACTTCATATGACACGTCGAAACTTAAACTAATCCACAAGAGCATTACTATACGCCTTCTGTGAAAAAAAAAGAGGTAATATTCGCGTTACTTCTGAAAATATGTTAATAATTGTTTCCGGTGACAATATAATAAAAAGATTAAAAATCAAAGAAATGCAAAACTTCGACTCGAATAGGATTAAAAACCATCAGAAAAAGTGTATACCATTGATTTTGATGCATAGGAACAGAAAAATATGCGAGAATAGACATACGTTTACTTACATTAACAAAAGAGTGTACGAGGCTAAAATGTTCAGATTAACATTATGGTAATAAGTGCATTTACGGAGAAAGTATTTCATATGACTCATCGAAACTTGCACTGATCCACAAGAGCATTACTCTACGCCTTCTGTGAAAATAGGGAGGTAGTATTCGCATTACTTCCGAAAATATGTGGGTAAATGTTTCCGGTGACAATATAATGAAAACCTTAAAAATCAAATAAATGCAAAACCTCGACTCGAATGGGATAAAAAACCGTCAGAAAAAGTGTATACCTTTGCGTTTGATGCATAGGAACAGAAACATATTCGAGAGAAGAAATATGTTTACTTACATTAACAAAAGTGTGTACCAGGCTAAAATCTTAAGATTAGCATTATGGTAATAAGTTCATTTACGGAGTAAGTATTTCATATGACTCGTCGAAACTTGCACTGATCCAAAACAGCATTACTCTACGCCTTCTGTGAAAAAAATGAGGTAATATTCGCATTACTTCCGAAAATATGTGTGTAATTGTTTCCGGTGACAATATAATGAAAAGCTTCAAAATCAAAGAAATGCAAAACTTCGAATCGAATGAGATAAAAAAACCGTCAGAAAATTTGTATACCATTGAGTTTGATGCATAAGAACAGAAAAATATGCGAGATAAGAAATACTTTTTCTTACATTAACAAAAGAGTGTACGAGGCTAAAATGTTGAGATTAGCATTATGGTAATAAGTGAATTTACGGAGAAAGTATTTCATATGACTCATCGAAACTTGCACTGATCCACAAAAGCATTACTCTACGCCTTCTGTGAAAATAGGGAGGTAGTATTCGCAATACTTCCGAATGCATAGGAACAGAAAATATGCGTGAATAGAAATACGTTTTTTTACATTAACAAAAGAGTGTACGAGGCTAAAATGTTAAGATTAGCATTATGGTAATAAGTTCATTTACGGAGTAAGTATTTCATATGACACGTCGAAACTTGCACTGATCCACAATATCATTACTCTACGCCTTCTGTGAAAAAAGGGAGATAATATTCGCATTACTTCTGAAAATGCGTGTGTAATTGTTTCCCTTGACAATATAATGAAAAGCTTCAATATCAAAGAAATGCAAAACTTCGACTCGAATGGGATAAAAAACCATCAGAAAAAGTGTATACCATTGAGTTTGATGCATAGGTACAGAAAAATATGCGAGAATAGAAATATTATTACTTACATTAACAAAAGAGTGTACGAGGCTAAAATGTTCTGATTAGCATTATGGTAATAAGTGCATTTACAGAGAAAGTATATCATAAGACACGTCGACACTTGCAATGATCCACAAAAGCATTACACTACGCCTTTTGTGGAAATAAGGAGGTAATATTCGCATTACTTCCGAAAATATGTGGGTATTTGTTTCCGGTGACAATATAATGAAAAACTTCAAAATCAAAGAAATGTAAAACTTCGATTCCAATGGGAAAAAAACCGTCAGAAAAAGTGTATAGCATTGAGTTTGATGCAAAAGAACAGAAAAATATGCGAGAATAGAAATACGTTTACTCAAATTAACAAAAGAGTGTACGAGGCTAAAATGTTCAGAATAGCATTATGGTATTAAGTTCATTTACGAAGAAAATTTTTCATATGACACGTCGAAACTTGCACTGATCCACAACAGCATTACTCTACGCCTTTGGTGAAAATAAGTAGGTAATATTCGCATTACTTTCGAAAATATGTGGGTAATTGTTTCCGGTGACAATATAATGAAAACCTTCAAAATCAAAGAAATGCCAAACCTCGACTCGAATGGGATAAAAAACCATCAGAAAACGTGTATACCATTGAGTTTGATGCATAGCAACAGAAAAATATGCGAGAATAGAAATATGTTTACTTACATTAACAAAAGAGTGTACGAGGCTAAAATGTTCAGATTAGCATTATGGTAAAAAGGGAATTTATTGTGAAAGTATTTCATATGACACGTCGAAACTTAAACTTATCAACAAGAGCATTACTGTACGCCTTCTGTGAAAATAGGGAGGTTATATTCGCATTACTTCCGAAAATATGTGGGTAATTGTTTCCGGTGACAATATAATGAAAAGCTTCCAAATCAAAGAAATGCAAAACTTCGAAACGAATGAGATAAAAAAACCGTCAGAAAATTTGTATACCATTGAGTTTGATGCATAAGAACAGAAAAATATGCGAGAGAAGAAATATGTTTACTTACATTAACAAAAGAGTGTACGAGGCAAAAATGTTCAGATTAGCATTATGGTAATAAGTGCATTTACGGAAAAAGTATTTCATATGACACGTCGAAACTTAAACTGATCCACAAAAGCATTACTCTACGCCTTCTATGAAAAAAATGAGTTGATATTCGCATTACTTCCGCAATATAATGAAAAGCTTCATAATCAAAGAAATGCAAAACTTCGATTCTAATGGGATAAAAAACCGTCAGAAAAAGTGTATAGCATTGAGTTTGATGCATAAAAAACAGAAAAATATGCGAGAATAGAAATATGTTTACATACATTAACAAAAGAGTGTGCGAGGCTAAAATGTTCAGATTAGCATTATGGTAATAAGTGAATTTACGGAGAAAGTATTTCATATGACTCATCGAAACTTGCACTGATCCTCAAAAGCATTACTCTACGCCTTCTGTGAAAATAGGGAGGTAGTATTCGCATTACTTCCGAAAAAATGTAGGTAATTGTTTCCGGTGACAATATAATGAATAGATTCAAAATCAAAGAAATGCAAAACTTCGACTCGAATGTGATAAAAAACCGTCAGAAAAAGTGTATACCATTGAGTTTGATGCATAGGAACAGAAAAATATGCGTGAATAGAAATACGTTTTTTTACATTAACAAAAGAGTGTACGAGGCTAAAATGTTAAGATTAGCATTATGGTAATAAGTTCATTTACGGAGTAAGTATTTCATATGACACGTCGAAACTTGCACTGATCCACAATAGCATTACTCTACGCCTTCTATGAAAAAAGGGAGATAATATGCGCATTACTTCTGAAAATATGTGTGTAATTGTTTCCGGTGACAATATAACGAAAAGCTTCAAAATCAAAGAAATGCAAAACTTCAACTCGAATGGGATAAAAAACCATCAGAAAAAGTGTATACCATTTTGTTTGATGCATAGGTACAGAAAAATATGCGAGAATAGAAATATGTTTACTTACATTAACAAAAGAGTGTACGAGGCTAAAATGTTCTGATTAGCATTATGGTAATACGTGCATTTACGGAGAAAGTATATCATAAGACACGTCGACACTTGCACTGATCCACAAAAGCATTCCACTACGCCTTTTGTGGAAATAAGGAGGTAATATTCGCATTACTTCCGAAAATATGTGGGTATTTGTTTCCGGTGACAATATAATGAAAAGCTTCAAAATCAAAGAAATGCAAAACTTCGATTCCAATGGGATAATAAACCGTCAGAAAAAGTGTATAGCATTGAGTTTGATGCATAAGAACAGAAAAATATGCGAGAATAGAAATATGTTTATTTACATTAACAAAAGAGTGTACGAGGCTAAAATGTTCAGATTAGCATTATGGTAAAAAGGGAATTTAAGGAGAAAGTACTTCATATGACACGTCGAAACTTAAACTAATCCACAAGAGCATTACTATACGCCTTCTGTGAAAAAAAAAGAGGTAATATTCGCGTTACTTCTGAAAATATGTTAATAATTGTTTCCGGTGACAATATAATAAAAAGATTAAAAATCAAAGAAATGCAAAACTTCGACTCGAATAGGATTAAAAACCATCAGAAAAAGTGTATACCATTGATTTTGATGCATAGGAACAGAAAAATATGCGAGAATAGACATACGTTTACTTACATTAACAAAAGAGTGTACGAGGCTAAAATGTTCAGATTAGCATTATGGTAATAAGTGCATTTACGGAGAAAGTATTTCATATGACTCATCGAAACTTGCACTGATCCACAAGAGCATTACTCTACGCCTTCTGTGAAAATAGGGAGGTAGTATTCGCATTACTTCCGAAAATATGTGGGTAAATGTTTCCGGTGACAATATAATGAAAACCTTAAAAATCAAATAAATGCAAAACCTCGACTCGAATGGGATAAAAAACCGTCAGAAAAAGTGTATACCTTTGCGTTTGATGCATAGGAACAGAAACATATTCGAGAGAAGAAATATGTTTACTTACATTAACAAAAGTGTGTACCAGGCTAAAATCTTAAGATTAGCATTATGGTAATAAGTTCATTTACGGAGTAAGTATTTCATATGACTCGTCGAAACTTGCACTGATCCAAAACAGCATTACTCTACGCCTTCTGTGAAAAAAATGAGGTAATATTCGCATTACTTCCGAAAATATGTGTGTAATTGTTTCCGGTGACAATATAATGAAAAGCTTCAAAATCAAAGAAATGCAAAACTTCGAATCGAATGAGATAAAAAAACCGTCAGAAAATTTGTATACCATTGAGTTTGATGCATAAGAACAGAAAAATATGCGAGATAAGAAATACTTTTTCTTACATTAACAAAAGAGTGTACGAGGCTAAAATGTTGAGATTAGCATTATGGTAATAAGTGAATTTACGGAGAAAGTATTTCATATGACTCATCGAAACTTGCACTGATCCACAAAAGCATTACTCTACGCCTTCTGTGAAAATAGGGAGGTAGTATTCGCAATACTTCCGAATGCATAGGAACAGAAAATATGCGTGAATAGAAATACGTTTTTTTACATTAACAAAAGAGTGTACGAGGCTAAAATGTTAAGATTAGCATTATGGTAATAAGTTCATTTACGGAGTAAGTATTTCATATGACACGTCGAAACTTGCACTGATCCACAATATCATTACTCTACGCCTTCTGTGAAAAAAGGGAGATAATATTCGCATTACTTCTGAAAATGCGTGTGTAATTGTTTCCCTTGACAATATAATGAAAAGCTTCAATATCAAAGAAATGCAAAACTTCGACTCGAATGGGATAAAAAACCATCAGAAAAAGTGTATACCATTGAGTTTGATGCATAGGTACAGAAAAATATGCGAGAATAGAAATATTATTACTTACATTAACAAAAGAGTGTACGAGGCTAAAATGTTCTGATTAGCATTATGGTAATAAGTGCATTTACAGAGAAAGTATATCATAAGACACGTCGACACTTGCAATGATCCACAAAAGCATTACACTACGCCTTTTGTGGAAATAAGGAGGTAATATTCGCATTACTTCCGAAAATATGTGGGTATTTGTTTCCGGTGACAATATAATGAAAAACTTCAAAATCAAAGAAATGTAAAACTTCGATTCCAATGGGAAAAAAACCGTCAGAAAAAGTGTATAGCATTGAGTTTGATGCAAAAGAACAGAAAAATATGCGAGAATAGAAATACGTTTACTCAAATTAACAAAAGAGTGTACGAGGCTAAAATGTTCAGAATAGCATTATGGTATTAAGTTCATTTACGAAGAAAATTTTTCATATGACACGTCGAAACTTGCACTGATCCACAACAGCATTACTCTACGCCTTTGGTGAAAATAAGTAGGTAATATTCGCATTACTTTCGAAAATATGTGGGTAATTGTTTCCGGTGACAATATAATGAAAACCTTCAAAATCAAAGAAATGCCAAACCTCGACTCGAATGGGATAAAAAACCGTCTGAAAAAGTGTATACCATTGAGTTTGATGCAAAGGTACAGAAAGATATGCGAGAATAGAAATACGTTTACTTACATTAACAAAAGAGTGCACGAGGCTAAAATGTTCAGATTAGCATTATGGTAAAAAGTGCATTTACGGAAAAAGTATTTCATATGACACGTCGAAACTTGCACTGATCCACAAAAGAATTACTTTACACCTTCCGTGGAAAAAGGGAGGTAATATTCGCATTACTTCCGAAAATATGTGGGTAAATGTTTCCGGTGACAATATAATGAAAACCTTAAAAATCAAATAAATGAAAAACCTCGACTCGAATGAAATAAAAAACCGTCAGAAAAAGTGTATACCTTTGCGTTTGATGCATAGGAACAGAAACATATTCGAGAGAAGAAATATGTTTACTTACATTAACAAAAGAGTGTACGAGGCTAAAATCTTAAGATTAGCATTATGGTAATAAGTTCATTTACGGAGTAAGTATTTCATATGACACGTCGAAACTTGCACTGATCCACAACAGCATTACTCTACGCCTTCTGTGAAAAAAGGGAGATAATATTCGCATTACTTCTGAAAATGCGTGTGTAATTGTTTCCCTTGACAATATAATGAAAAGCTTCAAAATCAAAGAAATGCAAAACTTCGTCTCGAATGGGATAAAAAACCATCAGTAAAAGTGTATACCATTTTGTTTGATGCACAGGTACAGAAAAATATGCGAGAATAGAAATATGTTTACTTACATTAACAAAAGAGTGTACGAGGCTAAAATGTTCTGATTAGCATTATGGTAATAAGTGCATTTACGGAGAAAGTATATCATAAGACACGTCGACACTTGCACTGATCCACAAAAGCATTACACTACGCCTTTTGTGGAAATAAGGAGGTAATATTCGCATTACTTCCGAAAATATGTGGGTATTTGTTTCCGGTGACAATATAATGAAAAGCTTCAAAATCAAAGAAATGCAAAACTTCGATTCCAATGGGATAATAAACCGTCAGAAAAAGTGTATAGCATTGAGTTTGATGCATAAGAACAGAAAAATATGCGAGAATAGTAATACGTTTACTTAAATTAACAAAAGAGTGTACGAGGCTAAAATGTTCAGAATAGCATTATGGTAATAAGTGCATTTACGGAGAAAGTATTTCATATGACTCATCGAAACTTGCACTGATCCTCAAAAGCATTACTCTACGCCTTCTGTGAAAAAAGGGAGGTAGTATTCGCATTACTTCCGAAAAAATGTGGGTAATTGTTTCCGGTAACAATAAAATGAATAGATTCAAAATCAAAGAAATGCAAAACTTCGAAAACCGTCAGAAAAAGTGTATACCATTGAGTTTGATGCATAGGAACAGAAAAATATGCGTGAATTGAAATACGTTTTTTTACCTTAACAAAAGAGTGTACGAGGCTAAAATGTTGAGATTAGCATTATGGAAATAAGTGAATTTACGGAGAAAGTATTTCTTATGACTCATCGAAACTTGCACTGATCCTCAAAAGCATTACTCTACGCCTTCTGTGAAAATAGGGAGGTAGTATTCGCATTACTTCTGAAAAAATGTGGGTAATTGTTTCCGGTGACAATATAATGAAAACCTTCAAAATCAAAGAAATGCCAAACCTCGATCCGAATGGGATAAAAAACCGTCAGAAAAAGTGTATACCATTGAGTTTGATGCATAGGTACAGAAAAATATGCGAGAATAGAAATACGTTTACTTACATTAACAAAAGAGTGCACGAGGCTAAAATGTTCAGATTAGCATTGTGGTAAAAATTGCATTTACGGAAAAAATATTTCATCTGACACGTCGAAACTTGCACTGATCCACAAAAGAATTACTTTACGCCTTCTGTGAAAAAAAGGAGGTAATATTCGCATTACTTCCGAAAATATGTGTGTAATTGTTTCCGGTGACAATATAATGAAAAGCTACAAAATCAAAGATATGCAAAATTTCGACTCGAATATGATTTAAAACCGTCAGAAAAAGTGTATACCATTGAGTTTGATGCATAAGAACAGAAAAATATGCGAGAATAGACATACGTTTACTTACATTAAAAAAAGAGTTTACGAGGCTATAATGTTCAGATTAGCATTATGGTAATAAGTGCATTTAAGGAGAAAGTATTTCATATGACTCATCGAAACTTGCACTGATCCACAAAAGCATTACTCTACGCCTTCTGTGAAAATAGGGAGGTAGTATTCGCATTACTTCCGAAAATATGTGGGTAATTGTTTCCGGTGACAATATAATGAAAAGATTCAAAATCAAAGAAATGCAAAACTTCGACCCGAATGGGACAAAAAACCGTCATAAAAAGTGTGTACCATTGAGTTTGATGCATAGGAACAGAAAAATATGCGTGAATAGAAACATGTTTACTTACATTAACAAAAGAGTGTACGAGGCTAAAATGTTGAGATTAGCATTATGGTAATAAGTGAATTTACGGAGAAAGTATTTCTTATGACTCATCGAAACTTGCACTGATCCTCAAAAGCATTACTCTACGCCTTCTGTGAAAATAGGGAGGTAGTATTCGCATTACTTCTGAAAAAATGTGGGTAATTGTTTCCGGTGACAATATAATGAATAGATTCAAAATCAAAGAAATGCAAAACTTCGACTCGAATGGGATAAAAAACCGTCAGAAAAAGTGTATACCATTGAGTTTGATGCATAGGAACAGAAAATATGCGTGAATAGAAATACGTTTTTTTTCCATTAACAAAAGAGTGTACGAGGCTAAAATGTTAAGATTAGCATTATGGTAATAAGTTCATTTACGGAGTAAGTATTTCATATGACACGTCGAAACTTGCACTGATCCACAATAGCATTACTCTAAGCCTTCTGTGAAAAAAGGGAGATAATATTCGCATTACTTCTGAAAATATGTGTGTAATTGTTTCCGGTGTCAATATATAGAAAAGCTTCAAAATCAAAGAAATGCAAAACATTGACTCGAATGGGATAAAAAACCGTCAGAAAAAGTGTATACCATTGAGTTTGATGCATAGGAACAGAAAAATATGCGAGAATAGACATACGTTTACTTACATTAACAAAAGAGTGTACGAGGCTAAAATGTTCAGATTAGCATTATGGTAATAAGTGCATTTACGGAGAAAGTATTTCATATGACTCATCGAAACTTGCACTGATCCACAAAAGCATTACTCTACGCCTTCTGTGAAAATATGGAGGTAGTATTCGCATTACTTCCGAAAATATGTGGGTAAATGTTTCCGGTGACAATATAATGAAAACCTTAAAAATCAAATAAATGGAAAACCTCGACTCGAATGGGATTAAAAACCGTCAGAAAAAGTGTATACCTTTGAGTTTGATGCATAGGAACAGAAACATATTCGAGAGAAGAAATATGTTTACTTACATTAACAAAAGAGTGTACCAGGCTAAAATCTTAAGATTAGCATTATGGTAATAAGTTCATTTACGGAGTAAGTATTTCATATGACTCGTCGAAACTTGCACTGATCCACAACAGCATTACTCTACGCCTTCTGTGAAAAAAATGAGGTAATATTCGCATTACTTCCGAAAATATGTGTGTAATTGTTTCCGGTGACAATATAATGAAAAGCTTCAAAATCAAAGAAATGCAAAACTTCGACTCGAATGGGATAAAAAACCATCAGAAAACGTGTATAGCATTGAGTTTGATGCATAGCAACAGAAAAATATGCGAGAATAGAAATATGTTTACTTACATTAACAAAAGAGTGTACGAGGCTTAAATGTTCAGATTAGCATTATGGTAAAAAGGGAATTTATTGAGAAAGTATTTCATATGACACGTCGAAACTTAAACTAATCCACAAGAGCATTACTGTACTCCTTCTGTGAAAATAGGGAGGTTATATTCGCATTACTTCCGAAAATATGTGGGTAATTGTTTCCGGTGACAATATAATGAAAAGCTTCCAAATCAAAGAAATGCAAAACTTCGAATCGAATGAGATAAAAAAACCGTCAGAAAATTTGTATACCATTGAGTTTGATGCATAAGAACAGAAAAATATGCGAGAGAAGAAATATGTTTACTTACATTAACAAAAGAGTGTACGAGGCGAAAATGTTCAGATTAGCATTATGGTAATAAGTGCATTTACGGAAAAAGTATTTCATATGACACGTCAAAACTTAAACTGATCCACAAAAGCATTACTCTACGCCTTCAATGGAAAAAATGAGGTAATATTCCCATTACTTCCGAAAATATGTGGGTAATTGTTTCCGGTGACAATATAATGAAAAGTGTCAAAATCAAATAAATGCAAAACCTCGACTCGAATGGGATAAAAAACCGTCAGAAAAAGTGTATACCATTGAGTTTGATTTTTAGGAACAGAAAAATATGCGAGAATAGAAACACGTTTACTTAAATTCACAAAAGAGTGTACGAGGCTAAAATGTTCAGAATAGCATTATGGTAATAAGTGCATTTACGGAAAAAGTATTTCATATGACACGTCGAAACTTGCACTAATCCACAACAGCAATACTCTACGCCTTTTGTGAAAATAAGGAGGTAATATTCGCTTTACTTCCGAAAATATGTGGGTAATTGTTTCTGGTGACAATATAGAGAAAACCTTCAAAATCAAAGAAATGCCAAACCTCGACTCGAATGGGATAAAAAACCGTCAGAAAAAGTGTATACCATTGAGTTTGATGCATAGGTACAGAAAAATATGCGAGAATAGAAATACGTTTACTTACATTAACAAAAGAGTGCACGAGGCTAAAATGTTCAGATTAGCATTGTGGTAAAAAGTGCATTTACGGAAAGAGTATTTCATATGACACGTCGAAACTTGCACTGATCCACAAAAAAATTACTTTACGCCTTCTGTGAAAAAAAGGAGGTAATATTCGCATTACTTCCGAAAATATGTGTGTCATTGTTTCCGGTGACAATATAATGAAAAGCTAAAAAATCAAAGATATGCAAAACTTCGACTCGAATAGGATTAAAAACCGTCAGAAAAAGTGTATACCATTGAGTTTGATGCATAGGAACAGAAAAATATGCGAGAATAGACATACGTTTACTTACATTAACAAAAAGAGTGTACGAGGCTAAAATGTTCAGATTAGCATTATGGTAATAAGTTCATTTACGGAGTAAGTATTTCATATGACACGTCGAAACTTGCACTGATCCACAATATCATTACTCTACGCCTTCTGTGAAAAAAGGGAGATAATATTCGCATTACTTCTGAAAATGCGTGTGTAATTGTTTCCCTTGACAATATAATGAAAAGCTTCAATATCAAAGAAATGCAAAACTTCGACTCGAATGGGATAAAAAACCATCAGAAAAAGTGTATACCATTGAGTTTGATGCATAGGTACAGAAAAATATGCGAGAATAGAAATATTATTACTTACATTAACAAAAGAGTGTACGAGGCTAAAATGTTCTGATTAGCATTATGGTAATAAGTGCATTTACGGAGAAAGTATATCATAAGACACGTCGACACTTGCAATGATCCACAAAAGCATTACACTACGCCTTTTGTGGAAATAAGGAGGTAATATTCGCATTACTTCCGAAAATATGTGGGTATTTGTTTCCGGTGACAATATAATGAAAAACTTCAAAATCAAAGAAATGTAAAACTTCGATTCCAATGGGAAAAAAACCGTCAGAAAAAGTGTATAGCATTGAGTTTGATGCATAAGAACAGAAAAATATGCGAGAATAGAAATACGTTTACTCAAATTAACAAAAGAGTGTACGAGGCTAAAATGTTCAGAATAGCATTATGGTATTAAGTGCATTTACGGAGAAAATTTTTCATATGACACGTCGAAACTTGCACTGATCCACAACAGCATTACTCTACGCCTTTGGTGAAAATAAGTAGGTAATATTCGCATTACTTCCGAAAATATGTGGGTAATTGTTTCCGGTGACAATATAATGAAAACCTTCAAAATCAAAGAAATGCCAAACCTCGACTCGAATGGGATAAAAAACCGTCTGAAAAAGTGTATACCATTGAGTTTGATGCATAGGTACAGAAAGATATGCGAGAATAGAAATACGTTTACTTACATTAACAAAAGAGTGCACGACGCTAAAATGATCAGATTAGCATTATGGTAAAAAGTGCATTTACGGAATAAGTATTTCATATGACACGTCGAAACTTGCACTGATCCACAAAAGAATTACTTTACGCCTTCTGTGGAAAAAGGGAGGTAATATTCGCATTACTTCCGAAAATATGTGGGTAAATGTTTCCGGTGACAATATAATGAAAACCTTAAAAATCAAATAAATGCAAAACCTCGACTCGAATGAAATAAAAAACCGTCAGAAAAAGTGTATACCTTTGCGTTTGATGCATAGGAACAGAAACATATTCGAGAGAAGAAATATGTTTACTTACATTAACAAAAGAGTGTACGAGGCTAAAATCTTAAGATTAGCATTATGGTAATAAGTTCATTTACGGAGTAAGTATTTCATATGACACGTCGAAACTTGCACTGATCCACAACAGCATTACTCTACGCCTTCTGTGAAAAAAATGAGGTAATATTCGCATTACTTCCGAAAATATGTGTGTAATTGTTTCCGGTGACAATATAATGAAAAGCTTCAAAATCAAAGAAATGCAAAACTTCGACTCGAATGGGATAAAAAACCATCAGAAAACGTGTATACCATTTAGTTTGATGCATAGCAACAGAAAAATATGCGAGAATAGAAATATGTTTACTTACATTAACAAAAGAGTGTACGAGGCTAAAATGTTCAGATTAGCATTATGGTAATAAGTTCATTTACGGAGTAAGTATTTCATATGACACGTCGAAACTTGCACTGATCCACAATAGCATTAGTCTACGCCTTCTGTGAAAAAAGGGAGATAATATTCGCATTACTTCTGAAAATGCGTGTGTAATTGTTTCCCTTGACAATATAATGAAAAGCTTCAAAATCAAAGAAATGCAAAACTTCGTCTCGAATGGGATAAAAAACCATCAGTAAAAGTGTATACCATTTTGTTTGATGCATAGGTACAGAAAAATATGCGAGAATAGAAATATGTTTACTTACATTAACAAAAGAGTGTACGAGGCTAAAATGTTCTGATTAGCATTATGGTAATAAGTGCATTTACGGAGAAAGTATATCATAAGACACGTCGACACTTGCACTGATCCACAAAAGCATTACACTACGCCTTTTGTGGAAATAAGGTGGTAATATTCGTATTACTTCCGAAAATATGTGGGTATTTGTTTCCGGTGACAATATAATGAAAAGCTTCAAAATCAAAGAAATGCAAAACTTCGATTCCAATGGGATAATAAACCGTCAGAAAAAGTGTATAGCATTGAGTTTGATGCATAAGAACAGAAAAATATGCGAGAATAGAAATATGTTTACTTACATTAACAAAAGAGTGTACGAGGCTAAAATGTTCAGATTAGCAATATGGTAATAAGTGAATTTACGGAAAAAGTATTTCATATGACACGTCGAAACTTGCACTGATCCACAAAAGCTTTACTCTACGCCTTCAATGAAAAAAATGAGGTAATATTCGCATTACTTCCGAAAATATGTGGGTAAATGTTTCCGGTGACAATATAATGAAAAGTGTCAAAATCAAATAAATGCAAAACCTCGACTCGAATGGGATAAAAAACCGTCAGAAAAAGTGTATACCATTGAGTTTGATGCATAGGAACTGAAAAATATGCGAGAATAGTAATACGTTTACTTAAATTAACAAAAGAGTGTACGAGGCTAAAATGTTCAGAATAGCATTATGGTAATAAGTGCATTTACGGAGAAAGTATTTCATATGACTCATCGAAACTTGCACTGATCCTCAAAAGCATTACTCTACGCCTTCTGTGAAAAAAGGGAGGTAGTATTCGCATTACTTCCGAAAAAATGTGGGTAATTGTTTCCAATGACAATAAAATGGATAGATTTAAAATCAAAGAAATGCAAAACTTCGACTCGAATGGGATAAAAAACCGTCAGAAAAAGTGTATACCATTGAGTTTGATGCATAGGAACATAAAAATATGCGTGAATTGAAATACGTTTTTTTACCTTAACAAAAGAGTGTACGAGGCTAAAATGTTAAGATTAGCATTATGGTAATAAATTCATTTACGGAGTAAGTATTTCATATGACACGTCGAAACTTGCACTGATCCACAATAGCATTACTCTACGCCTTCTGTGAAAAAAGGGAGATAATATTCGCATTACTTCTGAAAATGCGTGTGTAATTGATTCCCTTGACAATATAATGAAAAGCTTCAAAATCAAATAAATGCAAAACTTCGACTCGAATGGGATAAAAAACCATCAGTAAAAGTGTATACCATTTTTGTTATGCACAGGTACAGAAAAATATGCGAGAATAGAAATATGTTTACTTACATTAACAAAAGAGTGTACGAGGCTAAAATATTCTGATTAGCATTATGTTAATAAGTGCATTTACGGAGAAAGTATATCATAAGACACGTCGACACTTGCACTGATCCACAAAAACATTACACTACGCCTTTTGTGGAAATAAGGAGGTAATATTCGCATTACTTCCGAAAATATGTGGGTATTTGTTTCCGGTGACAATATAATGAAAAGCTTCAAAATCAAAGAAATGCAAAACTTCGATTCCAATGGGATAATAAACCGTCAGAAAAAGTGTATAGCATTGAGTTTGATGCATAAGAACAGAAAAATATGCGAGAATAGAAATATGTTTACTTACATTAACAAAAGAGTGTACGAGGCTAAAATGCTCAGATTAGCAATATGGTAATAAGTGAATTTACGGAAAAAGTATTTCATATGACACGTCGAAACTTGCACTGATCCACAAAAGCATTACTCTACGCCTTCAATGAAAAAAATGAGGTAATATTCGCATTACTTCCAAAAATATGTGGGTAAATGTTTCCGGTGACAATATAATGAAAAGTGTCAAAATCAAAAAATGCAAAACCTCGACTCGAATGGGATAAAAAACCGTCAGAAAAAGTGTATACCATTGAGTTTGATGCATAGGAACAGAAAAATATGCGAGAATAGAAATACGTTTACTTAAATTAACATAAGAGTGTACGAGGCTAAAATGTTCAGAATAGCATTATGGTAATAAGTGCATTTACGGAGAAAGTATTTCATATGACACGTCGAAACTTGCACTAATCCACAACAGCAATACTCTACGCCTTTTGTGAAAATAAGGAGGTAATATTCGCATTACTTCCGAAAATATGTGGGTAATTGTTTCCGGTGACAATATAATGAAAACCTTCAAAATCAAAGAAATGCCAAACCTCGATCCGAATGGGATAAAAAACCGTCAGAAAAAGTGTATACCATTGAGTTTGATGCATAGGTACAGAAAAATATGCGAGAATAGAAATACGTTTACTTACATTAACAAAAGAGTGCACGAGGCTAAAATGTTCAGATTAGCATTGTGGTAAAAATTGCATTTACGGAAAAAATATTTCATCTGACACGTCGAAACTTGCACTGATCCACAAAAGAATTACTTTACGCCTTCTGTGAAAAAAAGGAGGTAATATTCGCATTACTTCCGAAAATATGTGTGTAATTGTTTCCGGTGACAATATAATGAAAAGCTACAAAATCAAAGATATGCAAAATTTCGACTCGAATAGGATTTAAAACCGTCAGAAAAAGTGTATACCATTGAGTTTGATGCATAGGAACAGAAAAATATGCGAGAATAGAAACACGTTTACTTACATTAAAAAAAGAGTGTACGAGGCTAAAATGTTCAGATTAGCATTATGGTAATAAGTGCATTTAAGGAGAAAGTATTTCATATGACTCATCGAAACTTGCACTGATCCACAAAAGCATTACTCTACGCCTTCTGTGAAAATAGGGAGGTAGTATTCGCATTACTTCCGAAAATATGTGGGTAATTGTTTCCGGTGACAATATAATGAAAAGATTCAAAATCAAAGAAATGCAAAACTTCGACCCGAATGGGACAAAAAACCGTCATAAAAAGTGTATACCATTGAGTTTGATGCATAGGAACAGAAAAATATGCGTGAATAGAAACACGTTTACTTACATTAACAAAAGAGTGTACGAGGCTAAAATGTTGAGATTAGCATTATGGTAATAAGTGAATTTACGGAGAAAGTATTTCTTATGACTCATCGAAACTTGCACTGATCCTCAAAAGCATTACTCTACGCCTTCTGTGAAAATAGGGAGGTAGTATTCGCATTACTTCTGAAAAAATGTGGGTAATTGTTTCCGGTGACAATATAATGAATAGATTCAAAATCAAAGAAATGCAAAACTTCGACTCGAATGGGATAAAAAACCGTCAGAAAAAGTGTATACCATTGAGTTTGATGCATAGTAACAGAAAATATGCGTGAATAGAAATACGTTTTTTTTCCATTAACAAAAGAGTGTACGAGGCTAAAATGTTAAGATTAGCATAATGGTAATAAGTTCATTTACGGAGTAAGTATTTCATATGACACGTCGAAACTTGCACTGATCCACAATAGCATTACTTTAAGCCTTCTGTGAAAAAAGGGAGATAATATTCGCATTACTTCTGAAAATATGTGTGTAATTGTTTCCGGTGTCAATATAATGAAAAGCTTCAAAATCAAAGAAATGCAAAACATTGACTCGAATGGGATAAAAAACCGTCAGAAAAAGTGTATACCATTGAGTTTGATGCATAGGAACAGAAAAATATGCGAGAATAGACATACGTTTACTTACATTAACAAAAGAGTGTACGAGGCTAAAATGTTCAGATTAGCATTATGGTAATAAGTGCATTTACGGAGAAAGTATTTCATATGACTCATCGAAACTTGCACTGATCCACAAAAGCATTACTCTACGCCTTTGTGAAAATATGGAGGTAGTTTTCGCATTACTTCCGAAAATATGTGGGTAAATGTTTCCGGTGACAATATAATGAAAACCTTAAAAATCAAATAAATGGAAAACCTCGACTCGAATGGGATTAACCGTCAGAAAAAGTGTATACCTTTGAGTTTGATGCATACGAACAGAAACATATTCGAGAGAAGAAATATGTTTACTTACATTAACAAAAGAGTGTACCAGGCTAAAATCTTAAGATTAGCATTATGGTAATAAGTTCATTTACGGAGTAAGTATTTCATATGACTCGTCGAAACTTGCACTGATACACAACAGCATTACTCTACGCCTTCTGTGAAAAAAATGAGGTAATATTCGCATTACTTCCGAAAATATGTGTGTAATTGTTTCCGGTGACAATATAATGAAAAGCTTCAAAATCAAAGAAATGCAAAACTTCGACTCGAATGGGATAAAAAACCATCAGAAAACGTGTATACCATTGAGTTTGATGCATAGCAACAGAAAAATATGCGAGATTAGAAATATGTTTACTTACATTAACAAAAGAGTGTACGAGGCTAAAATTTTCAGATTAGCATTATGGTAAAAAGGGAATTTATTGAGAAAGTATTTCATATGACACGTCGAAACTTAAACTAATCCACAAGAGCATTACTGTACTCCTTCTGTGAAAATAGGGAGGTTATATTCGCATTACTTCCGAAAATATGTGGGTAATTGTTTCCGGTGACAATATAATGAAAAGCTTCCAAATCAAAGAAATGAAAAACTTCGAATCTAATGAGATAAAAAAACCGTCAGAAAATTTGTATACCATTGAGTTTGATGCATAAGAACAGAAAAATATGCGAGAGAAGAAATATGTTTACTTACATTAACAAAAGAGTGTACGAGGCGAAAATGTTCAGATTAGCATTATGGTAATAAGTGCATTTAAGGAGAAAGTATTTCATATGACTCATCGAAACTTGCACTGATCCACAAAAGCATTACTCTACGCCTTCTGTGAAAAAAATGAGTTAATATTCGCATTCCTTCCGCAATATAATGAAAAGCTTCAAAATCAAAGAAATGCAAAACTTCGATTCTAATGGGATAAAAAACCGTCAGAAAAAGTGTATAGCATTGAGTTTGATGCATAAAAAACAGAAAAATATGCGAGAATAGAAATATGTTTACATACATTAACAAAAGAGTGTGCGAGGCTAAAATGTTTTGATTAGCATTATGGTAATAAGTTCATTTACGGAGTAAGTATTTCATATGACACGTCGAAACTTCCACTGATCCACAATAGCATTACTCTACGCCTTCTATGAATAAAGGGAGATAATATGCGCATTACTTCTGAAAATATGTGTGTAATTGTTTCCGGTGACAATATAACGAAAAGCTTCAAAATCAAAGAAATGCAAAACTTCGACTCGAATGGGATAAAAAACCATCAAAAAATGTGTACACCATTAAGTTTAAAGCATAGGAACAGAAAAATATGCGAGATAAGAAATACTTTTTCTTACATTAACAAAAGAGAGTACGAGGCTAAAATGTTGAGATTAGCATTATGGTAATAAGTGAATTTACGGAGAAAGTATTTCATATGACTCATCGAAACTTGCACTGATCCTCAAAAGCATTACTCTACGCCTTCTCTGAAAATAGGGAGGTAGTATTCGCATTACTTCCGAAAGAATTTGGGTAATTGTTTCCGGTGACAATATAATGAATAGATTCAAAATCAAAGAAATGCAAAACTTCGACTCGAATGGGATAAAAAACCGTCAGATAAAGTGTATACCATTGAGTTTGATGCATAGGAACAGAAAAATATGAGTGAATAGAAATACGTTTTTTTACATTAACAAAAGAGTGTAGGAGGCTAAAATGTTAAGATTAGCATTATGATAATAAGTTCATTTACGGAGTAAGTATTTCATATGACACGTCGAAACTTGCACTGATCCACAATAGCATTACTCTAAGCCTTCTGTGAAAATATGCAGGTAATATTCGCATTACTTCTGAAAATATGTGTGTAATTGTTTCCGGTGACAATATAATGAAAAGCTTCAAAATCAAAGAAATGCAAAACATTGACTCGAATGGGATAAAAAACCATCAGAAAAAGTGAATACCATTGAGTTTGATGCAAAGGTACAGAAAAATATGCGAGAATAGAAATATTATTACTTACATTACCAAAAGAGTGTACGAGGCTAAAAAGTTCTGATTAGCATTATGGTAATAAGTGCATTTACGGAAAAAGTATGTCATTAGACACGTCGACACTTGCAATGATCCACAAAAGCATTACTCTACGCCTTCTGTGAAAATAGGGAGGTAGTATTCGCATTACTTCCGAAAATATGTGGGTAAATGTTTCCGGTGACAATATAATGAAAACCTTAAAAATCAAATAAATGCAAAACCTCGACTCGAATGGGATAAAAAACCGTCAGAAAAAGTGTATACCTTTGCGTTTGATGCATAAAAACAGAAACATATTCGAGAGAAGAAATGTTTACTTACATTAACAAAAGAGTGTACCAGGCTAAAATCTTAAGATTAGCATTATGGTAATAAGTTCATTTACCGAGTAAGTATTTCATATGACTCGTCGAATTTTGCACTGATCCACAACAGCATTACTCTACGCCTTCTGTGAAAAAAATGAGGTAATATTCGCATTACTTTCGAAAATATGTGTGTAATTGTTTCCGGTGACAATATAATGAAAAGCTTCAAAATCAAAGAAATGCAAAACTTCGACTCGAATGGGATAAAAAACCATCAGAAAACGTGTATACCATTGAGTTTGATGCATAGCAATAGAAAAATATGCGAGAATAGAAATATGTTTACTTACATTAACAAAAGAGTGTACGAGGCTAAAATGTTCAGATTAGCATTATGGTAAAAAGGGAATTTATTGTGAAAGTATTTCATATGACACGTCGAAACTTAAACTTATCAACAAGAGCATTACTGTACGCCTTCTGTGAAAATAGGGAGGTTATATTCGCATTACTTCCGAAAATATGTGGGTAATTGTTTCCGGTGACAATATAATGAAAAGCTTCCAAATCAAAGAAATGCAAAACTTCGAATCGAATGAGATAAAAAAACCGTCAGAAAATTTGTATACCATTGAGTTTGATGCATAAGAACAGAAAAATATGCGAGAGAAGAAATATGTTTACTTACATTAACAAAAGAGTGTACGAGGCGAAAATGTTCAGATTAGCATTATGGTAATAAGTGCATTTACGGAAAAAGTATTTCATATGACACGTCGAAACTTAAACTGATCCACAAAAGCATTACTCTACGCCTTCTATGAAAAAAATGAGTTGATATTCGCATTACTTCCGCAATATAATGAAAAGCTTCAAAATCAAAGAAATGCAAAACTTCGATTCTAATGGGATAAAAAACCGTCAGAAAAAGTGTATAGCATTGAGTTTGATGCATAAAAAACAGAAAAATATGCGAGAATAGAAATATGTTTACATACATTAACAAAAGAGTGTGCGAGGCTAAAATGTTCAGATTAGCATTATGGTAATAAGTGAATTTACGGAGAAAGTATTTCATATGACTCATCGAAACTTGCACTGATCCTCAAAAGCATTACTCTACGCCTTCTGTGAAAATAGGGAGGTAGTATTCGCATTACTTCCGAAAAAATGTAGGTAATTGTTTCCGGTGACAATATAATGAATAGATTCAAAATCAAAGAAATGCAAAACTTCGACTCGAATGTGATAAAAAACCGTCAGAAAAAGTGTATACCATTGAGTTTGATGCATAGGAACAGAAAAATATGCGTGAATAGAAATACGTTTTTTTACATTAACAAAAGAGTGTACGAGGCTAAAATGTTAAGATTAGCATTATGGTAATAAGTTCATTTACGGAGTAAGTATTTCATATGACACGTCGAAACTTGCACTGATCCACAATAGCATTACTCTACGCCTTCTATGAAAAAAGGGAGATAATATGCGCATTACTTCTGAAAATATGTGTGTAATTGTTTCCGGTGACAATATAACGAAAAGCTTCAAAATCAAAGAAATGCAAAACTTCAACTCGAATGGGATAAAAAACCATCAGAAAAAGTGTATACCATTTTGTTTGATGCATAGGTACAGAAAAATATGCGAGAATAGAAATATGTTTACTTACATTAACAAAAGAGTGTACGAGGCTAAAATGTTCTGATTAGCATTATGGTAATACGTGCATTTACGGAGAAAGTATATCATAAGACACGTCGACACTTGCACTGATCCACAAAAGCATTCCACTACGCCTTTTGTGGAAATAAGGAGGTAATATTCGCATTACTTCCGAAAATATGTGGGTATTTGTTTCCGGTGACAATATAATGAAAAGCTTCAAAATCAAAGAAATGCAAAACTTCGATTCCAATGGGATAATAAACCGTCAGAAAAAGTGTATAGCATTGAGTTTGATGCATAAGAACAGAATAATATGCGAGAATAGAAATAGGTTTACTTACATTAACAAAAGAGTGTACGAGGCTAAAATGTTCAGATTAGCAATATGGTAAAAAGTGCATTTACGGAAAAAGTATTTCATATGACACGTCGAAACTTGCACTGATCCACAAAAGCATTACTCTACGCCTTCTGTGAAAATAGGGAGGTAGTATTCGCATTACTTCCGAAAATATGTGGGTAAATGTTTCCGGTGACAATATAATGAAAACCTTAAAAATCAAATAAATGCAAAACCTCGACTCGAATGGGATAAAAAACCGTCAGAAAAAGTGTATACCTTTGCGTTTGATGCATAGGAACAGAAACATATTCGAGAGAAGAAATATGTTTACTTACATTAACAAAAGAGTGTACGAGGCGAAAATGTTCAGATTAGCATTATGGTAATAAGTGCATTTACGGAAAAAGTATTTCATATGACACGTCGAAACTTAAACTGATCCACAAAAGCATTACTCTACGCCTTCTATGAAAAAAATGAGTTGATATTCGCATTACTTCCGCAATATAATGAAAAGCTTCAAAATCAAAGAAATGCAAAACTTCGATTCTAATGGGATAAAAAACCGTCAGAAAAAGTGTATAGCATTGAGTTTGATGCATAAAAAACAGAAAAATATGCGAGAATAGAAATATGTTTACATACATTAACAAAAGAGTGTGCGAGGCTAAAATGTTCAGATTAGCATTATGGTAATAAGTGAATTTACGGAGAAAGTATTTCATATGACTCATCGAAACTTGCACTGATCCTCAAAAGCATTACTCTACGCCTTCTGTGAAAATAGGGAGGTAGTATTCGCATTACTTCCGAAAAAATGTAGGTAATTGTTTCCGGTGACAATATAATGAATAGATTCAAAATCAAAGAAATGCAAAACTTCGACTCGAATGTGATAAAAAACCGTCAGAAAAAGTGTATACCATTGAGTTTGATGCATAGGAACAGAAACTTATTCGAGAGAAGAAATATGTTTACTTACATTAACAAAAGGATGTACCAGGCTAAAATCTTAAGATTAGCATTATGGTAATAAGTTCATTTACGGAGTAAGTATTTCATATGACTCGTCGAAACTTGCACTGATCCACAACAGCATTACTCTACGCCTTCTGTGAAAAAAATGAGGTAATATTCGCATTACTTCCGAAAATATGTGTGTAATTGTTTCCGGTGACAATATAATGAAAAGCTTCAAAATCAAATAAATGCAAAACTTCGACTCGAATGGGATAAAAAACCATCAGAAAACGTGTATACTATTGAGTTTGATGCATAGCAACAGAAAAATATGCGAGAATAGAAATATGTTTACTTACATTAACAAAAGAGTGTACGAGGCTAAAATGTTCAGATTAGCATTATGGTAAAAAGGTAATTTATTGAGAAAGTATTTCATATGACACGTCGAAACTTAAAGTAATCCACAAGAGCATTACTGTACGCCTTCTGTGAAAATGGAGAGGTTATATTCGCATTACTTCCGAAAATATGTGTGTAATTGTTTCCGGTGACAATATAATGAAAAGCTTCAAAATCAAATAAATGCAAAACTTCGACTCGAATGGGATAAAAAACCATCAGAAAACGTGTATACTATTGAGTTTGATGCATAGCAACAGAAAAATATGCGAGAATAGAAATATGTTAACTTACATTAACAAAAGAGTGTACGAGGCTAAAATGTTCAGATTAGCATTATGGTAAAAAGGGAATTTATGGAGAAAGTATTTCATATGACACGTCGAAACTTAAAGTAATCCACAAGAGCATTACTGTACGCCTTCTGTGAAAATAGGGAGGTTATATTCGCATTACTTCCGAAAATATGTGGGTAATTGTTTCCGGTGACAATATAATGAAAAGCTTCCAAAACAAAGAAATGCAAAACTTCGAATCGAATGAGATAAAAAACCGTCAGAAAATTTGTATACCATTGAGTTTGATGCATAGAAACAGAAAAATATGCGAGAGAAGAAATATGTTTACTTACATTAACAAAAGAGTGTACGAGGCGAAAATGTTCAGATTAGCATTATGGTAATAAGTGAATTTACGGAGAAAGTATTTCATATGACTCATCGAAACTTGCACTGATCCTCAAAAGCATTACTCTACGCCTTCTGTGAAAATAGGGAGGTAGTATTCACATTACTTCCGAAAAAATTTGGGTAATTGTTTCCGGTGACAATATAATGAATAGATTCAAAATCAAAGAAATGCAAAACTTCGACTCGAATGGGATAAAAAACCGTCAGATAAAGTGTATACCATTGAGTTTGATGCATAGGAACAGAAAACTATGCGTGAATAGAAATACGTTTTTTTACATTAACAAAAGAGTGTACGAGGCTAAAATGTTAAGATTAGCATTATGGTAATAAGTTCATTTACGGAGTAAGTATTTCATATGACACGTCGAAACTTGCACTGATCCACAATAGCATTACTCTAAGCCTTCTGTGAAAATATGCAGGTAATATTCGCATTACTTCTGAAAATATGTGTGTAATTGTTTCCGGTGACAATATAATGAAAAGCTTCAAAATCAAAGAAATGCAAAACATTGACTCGAATGGGATAAAAAACCATCAGAAAAAGTAAATACCATTGAGTTTGATGCAAAGGTACAGAAAAATATGCGAGAATAGAAATATTATTACTTACATTAACAAAAGAGTGTACGAGGCTAAAAAGTTCTGATTAGCATTATGGTAATAAGTGCATTTACGGAAAAAGTATATCATTAGACACGTCGACACTTGCAATGATCCACAAAAGCATTACTCTACGCCTTCTGTGAAAATAGGGAGGTAGTATTCGCATTACTTCCGAAAATATGTGGGTAAATGTTTCCGGTGACAATATAATGAAAACCTTAAAAATCAAATAAATGCAAAACCTCGACTCGAATGGGATAAAAAACCGTCAGAAAAAGTGTATACCTTTGCGTTTGATGCATAGGAACAGAAACATATTCGAGAGAAGAAATATGTTTACTTACATTAACAAAAGAGTGTACCAGGCTAAAATCTTAAGATTAGCATTATGATAATAAGTTCATTTACCGAGTAAGTATTTCATATGACTCGTCGAAACTTAAACTAATCCACAAGAGCATTACTATACGCCTTCTGTGAAAAAAAAGAGGTAATATTCGCGTTACTTCTGAAAATATGTTAATAATTGTTTCCGGTGACAATATAATAAAAAGATTAAAAATCAAAGAAATGCAAAACTTCGACTCGAATAGGATTAAAAACCATCAGAAAAAGTGTATACCATTGATTTTGATGCATAGGAACAGAAAAATATGCGAGAATAGACATACGTTTACTTACATTAACAAAAGAGTGTACGAGGCTAAAATGTTCAGATTAGCATTATGGTAATAAGTGCATTTACGGAGAAAGTATTTCTAATGACTCATCGAAACTTGCACTGATCCACAAGAGCATTACTCTACGCCTTCTGTGAAAATAGGGAGGTAGTATTCGCATTACTTCCGAAAATATGTGGGTAAATGTTTCCGGTGACAATATAATGAAAACCTTAAAAATCAAATAAATGCCAAACCTCGACTCGAATGGGATAAAAAACCGTCAGAAAAAGTGTATACCTTTGCGTTTGATGCATAGGAACAGAAACATATTCGAGAGAAGAAATATGTTTACTTACATTAACAAAAGTGTGTACCAGGCTAAAATCTTAAGATTAGCATTATGGTAATAAGTTCATTTACGGAGTAAGTATTTCATATGACTCGTCGAAACTTGCACTGATCCAAAACAGCATTACTCTACGCCTTCTGTGAAAAAAATGAGGTAATATTCGCATTACTTCCGAAAATATGTGTGTAATTGTTTCCGGTGACAATATAATGAAAAGCTTCAAAATCAAAGAAATGCAAAACTTCGAATCGAATGAGATAAAAAAACCGTCAGAAAATTTGTATACCATTGAGTTTGATGCATAAGAACAGAAAAATATGCGAGATAAGAAATACTTTTTCTTACATTAACAAAAGAGTGTACGAGGCTAAAATGTTGAGATTAGCATTATGGTAATAAGTGAATTTACGGAGAAAGTATTTCATATGACTCATCGAAACTTGCACTGATCCTCAAAAGCATTACTCTACGCCTTCTGTGAAAATAGGGAGGTAGTATTCACATTACTTCCGAAAAAATTTGGGTAATTGTTTCCGGTGACAATATAATGAATAGATTCAAAATCAAAGAAATGCAAAACTTCGACTCGAATGGGATAAAAAACCGTCAGATAAAGTGTATACCATTGAGTTTGATGCATAGGAACAGAAAACTATGCGTGAATAGAAATACGTTTTTTTACATTAACAAAAGAGTGTACGAGGCTAAAATGTTAAGATTAGCATTATGGTAATAAGTTCATTTACGGAGTAAGTATTTCATATGACACGTCGAAACTTGCACTGATCCACAATAGCATTACTCTAAGCCTTCTGTGAAAATATGCAGGTAATATTCGCATTACTTCTGAAAATATGTGTGTAATTGTTTCCGGTGACAATATAATGAAAAGCTTCAAAATCAAAGAAATGCAAAACATTGACTCGAATGGGATAAAAAACCATCAGAAAAAGTGAATACCATTGAGTTTGATGCAAAGGTACAGAAAAATATGCGAGAATAGAAATATTATTACTTACATTAACAAAAGAGTGTACGAGGCTAAAAAGTTCTGATTAGCATTATGGTAATAAGTGCATTTACGGAAAAAGTATATCATTAGACACGTCGACACTTGCAATGATCCACAAAAGCATTACTCTACGCCTTCTGTGAAAATAGGGAGGTAGTATTCGCATTACTTCCGAAAATATGTGGGTAAATGTTTCCGGTGACAATATAATGAAAACCTTAAAAATCAAATAAATGCAAAACCTCGACTCGAATGGGATAAAAAACCGTCAGAAAAAGTGTATACCTTTGCGTTTGATGCATAGGAACAGAAACATATTCGAGAGAAGAAATATGTTTACTTACATTAACAAAAGAGTGTACCAGGCTAAAATCTTAAGATTAGCATTATGGTAATAAGTTCATTTACCGAGTAAGTATTTCATATGACTCGTCGAAACTTGCACTGATCCAAAACAGCATTACTCTACGCCTTCTGTGAAAAAAATGAGGTAATATTCGCATTACTTCCGAAAATATGTGTGTAATTGTTTCCGGTGACAATATAATGAAAAGCTTCAAAATCAAAGAAATGCAAAACTTCGACTCGAATGGGATAAAAAACCATCAGAAAACGTGTATACCATTGAGTTTGATGCATAGCAACAGAAAAATATGCGTGAATTGAAATACGTTTTTTTACCTTAACAAAAGAGTGTACGAGGCTAAAATGTTCAGATTAGCATTATGGTAAAAAGTGAATTTATTGAGAAAGTATTTCATATGACACGTCGAAACTTAAACTTATCCACAAGAGCCTTACTGTACGCCTTCTGTGAAAATAGGGAGGTTATATTCGCATTACTTCTGAAAATATGTGGGTAATTGTTTCCGGTGACAATATAATGAAAAGCTTCCAAATCAAAGAAATGCAAAACTTCGAATCGAATGAGATAAAAAAACCGTCAGAAAATGTGTATACCATTGAGTTTGATGCATGAGAATAGAAAAATATGCGAGACAAGAAATATGTTTACTTACATTAACAAAAGAGTGTACGAGGCGAAAATGTTCAGATTAGCATTATGGTAAAAAGTGCATTAAAGGAAAAAGTATTTTATATGACACGTCGAAACCTGCACTGAACCACAAAAGCATTACTCTACGCCAGCTGTAAAAATATGGAGGTAATATTCGCAATACTTCCGAAAATATGTGGGTAATTGTTTCCGGTGACAATATAATGAAAAGATTAAAAAACAAAGAAATGCAAAACTTCGACTCGAATGGGATAAAAAACCATCAAAAAATGTGTACACCATTAAGTTTAAAGCATAGGAACAGAAAAATATGCGAGATAAGAAATACTTTTTCTTACATTAACAAAAGAGTGTACGAGGCTAAAATGTTGAGATTAGCATTATCGTTATAAGTGAATTTACGGAGAAAGTATTTCATATGACTCATCGAAACTTGCACTGATCCTCAAAAGCATTACTCTACGCCTTCTGTGAAAATAGGGAGGTAGTATTCACATTACTTCCGAAAAAATTTGGGTAATTGTTTCCGGTGACAATATAATGAATAGATTCAAAATCAAAGAAATGCAAAACTTCGACTCGAATGGGATAAAAAACCGTCAGATAAAGTGTATACCATTGAGTTTGATGCATAGGAACAGAAAACTATGCGTGAATAGAAATACGTTTTTTTACATTAACAAAAGAGTGTACGAGGCTAAAATGTTAAGATTAGCATTATGGTAATAAGTTCATTTACGGAGTAAGTATTTCATATGACACGTCGAAACTTGCACTGATCCACAATAGCATTACTCTAAGCCTTCTGTGAAAATATGCAGGTAATATTCGCATTACTTCTGAAAATATGTGTGTAATTGTTTCCGGTGACAATATAATGAAAAGCTTCAAAATCAAAGAAATGCAAAACATTGACTCGAATGGGATAAAAAACACTCAGAAAAAGTGAATACCATTGAGTTTGATGCAAGGGTACAGAAAAATATGCGAGAATAGAAATATTATTACTTACATTAACAAAAGAGTGTACGAGGCTAAAAAGTTCTGATTAGCATTATGGTAATAAGTGCATTTACGGAAAAAGTATATCATTAGACAGGTCGACACTTGCAATGATCCACAAAAGCATTACTCTACGCCTTCTGTGAAAATAGGGAGGTAGTATTCGCATTACTTCCGAAAATATGTGGGTAAATGTTTCCGGTGACAATATAATGAAAACCTTAAAAATCAAATAAATGCAAAACCTCGACTTAAATGAATATTCGCATTACTTTCGAAAATATGTGTGTAATTGTTTCCGGTGACAATATAATGAAAAGCTTCAAAATCAAAGAAATGCAAAACTTCGACTCGAATGGGATAAAAAACCATCAGAAAACGTGTATACCATTGAGTTTGATGCATAAAAAACAGAAAAATATGCGAGAATAGAAATATGTTTACATACATTAACAAAAGAGTGTGCGAGGCTAAAATGTTCAGATTAGCATTATGGTAATAAGTGAATTTACGGAGAAAGTATTTCATATGACTCATCGAAACTTGCACTGATCCTCAAAAGCATTACTCTACGCCTTCTGTGAAAATAGGGAGGTAGTATTCGCATTACTTCCGAAAAAATGTGGGTAATTGTTTCCGGTGACAATATAATGAATAGATTCAAAATCAAAGAAATGCAAAACTTCGACTCGAATGGGATAAAAAACCGTCACAAAAAGTGTATACCATTGAGTTTGATGCATAGGAACAGAAAAATATGCGTGAATAGAAATACGTTTTTTTACATTAACAAAAGAGTGTACGAGGCTAAAATGTTAAGATTAGCATTATGGTAATAAGTTCATTTACGGAGTAAGTATTTCATATGACACGTCGAAACTTGCACTGATCCACAATAGCATTACTCTACGCCTTCTATGAAAAAAGGGAGATAATATGCGCATTACTTCTGAAAATATGTGTGTAATTGTTTCCGGTGACAATATAACGAAAAGCTTCAAAATCAAAGAAATGCAAAACTTCGACTCGAATGGGATAAAAAACCATCAGAAAAAGTGTATACCATTTTGTTTGATGCATAGGTACAGAAAAATATGCGAGAATAGAAATATGTTTACTTACATTAACAAAAGAGTGTACGAGGCTAAAATGTTCTGATTAGCATTATGGTAATAAGTGCATTTACGGAGAAAGTATATCATAAGACACGTCGACACTTGCACTGATCCACAAAAGCATTACACTACGCCTTTTGTGGAAATAAGGAGGTAATATTCGCATTACTTCCGAAAATATGTGGGTATTTGTTTCCGGTGACAATATAATGAAAAGCTTCAAAATCAAAGAAATGCAAAACTTCGATTCCAATGGGATAATAAACCGTCAGAAAAAGTGTATAGCATTGAGTTTGATGCATAAGAACAGAAAAATATGCGAGAATAGAAATATGTTTACTTACATTAACAAAAGAGTGTACGAGGCTAAAATGTTCAGATTAGCAATATGGTAAAAAGTGCATTTACGGAAAAAGTATTTCATATGACACGTCGAAACTTGCACTGATCCACAAAAGAATTACTTTACGCCTTCTGTGAAAAAGGGGAGGTAATATTCGCATTACTTCCGAAAATATGTGTGTAATTGTTTCCGGTGACAATATAATGAAAAGCTACAAAATCAAAGATATGCAAAACTTCGACTCGAATGGGATAAAAAACCTTCAGAAAACGTGTATAACATTGAGTGTGATGCATAGCAACAGAAAAATATGCGAGAATAGAAATATGTTTACTTACATTAACAAAAGAGTGTACGAGGCTAAAATGTTCAGATAAGCATTATGGTAAAAAGGAAATTTAAGGAGAAAGTACTTCATATGACACGTCGAAACTTAAACTAATCCACAAGAGCATTACTATACGCCTTCTGTGAAAAAAAAGAGGTAATATTCGCGTTACTTCTGAAAATATGTTAATAATTGTTTCCGGTGACAATATAATAAAAAGATTAAAAATCAAAGAAATGCAAAACTTCGACTCGAATAGGATTAAAAAACATCAGAAAAAGTGTATACCATTGAGTTTGATGCATAGGAACAGAAAAATATGCGAGAATAGACATACGTTTACTTACATTAACAAAAGAGTGTACGAGGCTAAAATGTTCAGATTAGCATTATGGTAATAAGTGCATTTACGGAGAAAGTGTTTCATATGACTCATCGAAACTTGCACTGATCCACAAAAGCATTACTCTACGCCTTCTGTGAAAATATGGAGGTAGTATTCGCATTACTTCCGAAAATATGTGGGTAAATGTTTCCGGTGACAATATAATGGAAAACCTTAAAAATCAAATAAATGCAAAACCTCGACTCGAATGGGATAAAAAACCGTCAGAAAAAGTGTATACCTTTGCGTTTGATGCATAGGAACAGAAACATATTCGAGAGAAGAAATATGTTTACTTACATTAACAAAAGAGTGTACCAGGCTAAAATCTTAAGATTAGCATTATGGTAATAAGTTCATTTACGGAGTAAGTATTTCATATGACTCGTCGAAACTTGCACTGATCCACAACAGCATTACTCTACGCCTTCTGTGAAAAAAATGAGTTAATATTCGCATTACTTCCGCAATATAATGAAAAGCTTCAAAATCAAAGAAATGCAAAACTTCGATTCTAATGGGATAAAAAACCGTCAGAAAAAGTGTATAGCATTGAGTTTGATGCATAAGAACAGAAAAATATGCGAGAATAGAAATATGTTTACATACATTAACAAAAGAGTGTGCGAGGCTAAAATGTTCAGATTAGCATTATGGTAATAAGTGCATTTACGGAAAAAGTATTTCATATGACACGTCGAAACTTAAACTGTTCCACAAAAGCATTACTCTACGCCTTCTATGAAAAAAATGAGTTAATATTCGCATTACTTCCGCAATATAATGAAAAGCTTCAAAATCAAAGAAATGCAAAACTTCGATTCTAATGGGATAAAAAACCGTCAGAAAAAGTGTATAGCATTGAGTTTGATGCATAAGAACAGAAAAATATGCGAGAATAGAAATATGTTTACATACATTAACAAAAGAGTGTGCGAGGCTAAAATGTTCAGATTAGCATTATGGTAAAAAGTGCATTAAAGGAAAAAGTATTTTATATGACACGTCGAAACTTGCACTGAACAACAATAGCATTACTCTACGCCTTCTATGAAAAAAGGGAGATAATATGCGCATTACTTCTGAAAATATGTGGGTAATTGTTTCCGGTGACAATATAATGAAAAGATTCAAAATCAAAGAAATGCAAAACTTCGACTCGAATGGGATAAAAAACCATCAGAAAATGTGTACACCATTAAGTTTAAAGCATAGGAACAGAAAAATATGCGAGATAAGAAATACTTTTTCTTACATTAACAAAAGAGTGTACGAGGCTAAAATGTTGAGATTAGCATTATGGTAATTAGTGAATTTACGGAGAAAGTATTTCATATGACTCATCGAAACTTGCACTGATCCTCAAAAGCATTACTCTACGCCTTCTGTGAAAATAGGGAGGTAGTATTCGCATTACTTCCGAAAAAATGTGGGTAATTGTTTCCGGTGACAATATAATGAATAGATTCAAAATCAAAGAAATGCAAAACTTCGACTCGAATGGGATAAAAAACCGTCAGAAAAAGTGTATACCATTGAGTTTGATGCATAGGAACAGAAAAATATGCGTGAATAGAAATACGTTTTTTTACATTAACAAAAGAGTGTACGAGGCTAAAATGTTAAGATTAGCATTATGGTAATAAGTTCATTTACGGAGTAAGTATTTCATATGACACGTCGACACTTGCACTGATCCACAAAAGCATTACACTACGCCTTTTGTGGAAATAAGGAGGTAATATTCGCATTACTTCCGAAAATATGTGGGTATTTGTTTCCGGTGGCAATATAATGAAAAGCTTCAAAATCAAAGAAATGCAAAACTTCGATTCCAATGGGATAATAAACCGTCAGAAAAAGTGTATAGCATTGAGTTTGATGCATAAGAAAAGAAAAATATGCGAGAATAGAAATATGTTTACTTACATTAACAAAAGAGTGTACGAGGCTATAATGTTCAGATAAGCAATATGGTAATAAGTGCATTTACGGAAAAAGTATTTCATATGACACGTCGAAACTTGCACTGATCCACAAAAGCATTACTCTACGCCTTCAATGAAAAAAATGAGGTAATATTCGCATTACTTCGAAAATATGTGGGTAAAAGTTTCCGGTGACAATATAATGAAAAGTGTCAAAATCAAATAAATGCAAAACCTCGACTCGAATGGGATAAAAAACCGTCAGAAAAAGTGTATACCATTGAATTTGATGCATAGGAACAGAAAAATATGCGTGAATAGAAACACGTTTACTTACATTAACAAAAGAGTGTACGAGGCTAAAATGTTGAGATTAGCATTATGGTAATAAGTGAATTTACGGAGAAAGTATTTCATATGACTCATCGAAACTTGTACTGATCCTCAAAAGCATTACTCTACGCCTTCTGACAAAATCGGGAGGTAGTATTCGCATTACTTCTGAAAATATGTGTGTATTTTTTTCCGGTGACAATATAATGAAAAGCTTCAAAATCAAAGAAATGCAAAACATCGACTCGAATGGGATAAAAAACCATCAGAAAAAGTGTATACCATTGAGTTTGATGCATAGGTACAGAAAAATATGCGAGAATAGAAATATGTTTACTTACATTAACAAAAGAGTGTACGAGGCTAAAAAGTTCTGATTAGCATTATGGTAATAAGTTCATTTACGGAGAAAGTATATCATTAGACACGTCGACACTTGCAATGATCCACAAAAGCATTACACTACGCCTTTTGTGGAAATAAGGAGGTAATATTCGCATTACTTCCGAAAATATGTGGGTATTTGTTTCCGGTGACAATATAATGAAAACCTTCAAAATCAAAGAAATGCAAGACTTCGATTCCAATGGGAAAAAAACCGTCATAAAAAGTGTATAGCATTGAGTTTGATGCATAAGAACAGAAAAATATGCGAGAATAGAAATACGTTTACTTAAATTAACAAAAGAGTGTACGAGGCTAAAATGTTCAGAATAGCATTATGGTATTAAGTGCATTTACGGAGAAAGTTTTTCATATGACACGTCGAAACTTGCACTGATCCACAACAGCATTACTCTACGCCTTTTGTGAAAATAAGGAGGTAATATTCGCATTACTTCCGAAAATATGTGGGTAAATGTTTCCGGTGACAATATAATGAAAACCTTAAAAATCAAATAAATGCAAAACCTCGACTCGAATGGGATAAAAAACCGTCAGAAAAAGTGTATACCTTTGCGTTTGATGCATAGGAACAGAAACATATTCGAGAGAAGAAATATGTTTACTTACATTAACAAAAGAGTGTACGAGGCTAAAATCTTAAGATTAGCATTATGGTAATAAGTTCATTTACGGAGTAATGCAAATGAAGTTGATGCATAAGAACAGAAAAATATGCGAGAGAAGAAATATGTTTACTTACATTAACAAAAGATTGTACGAGGCGAAAATGTTCAGATTAGCATTATGGTAATAAGTGCATTTACGGAAAAAGTATTTCATATGACACGTCGAAACTTAAAATGATCCACAAAAGCATTACTCTACGCCTTCTATGAAAAAAATGAGTTAATATTCGCATTACTTCCGCAATATAATGAAAAGCTTCAAATTCAAAGAAATGCAAAACTTCGATTCTAATGGGATAAAAAACCGTCAGAAAGAGTGTATAGCATTGAGTTTTATGCATAAAAAACAGAAAAATATGCGAGAATAGAAATATGTTTACTTACATTAACAAAAGAGTGTGCGAGGCTAAAATGTTCAGATTAGCATTATGGTAATAAGTGAATTTACGGAGAAAGTATTTTATATGACACGTCGAAACTTGCACTGAACCACAAAAGCATTACTCTACGCCTTCTGTAAAAATATGGAGGTAATATTCGCAATACTTCCGAAAATATGTGGGTAATTGTTTCCGGAGACAATATAATGAAAAGATTCAAAATCAAAGAAATGCAAAACTTCGACTCGAATGGGATAAAAAACCGTCAGAAAAAGTGTATACCATTGAGTTTGATGCATGTGAACAGAAAAATATGCGTGAATAGAAATACGTTTTTTTACATTAACAAAAGAGTGTACGAGGCTAAAATGTTCTGATTAGCATTATGGTAATAAGTGCATTTACGGAGAAAGTATATCATAAGACACGTCGACACTTGCACTGATCCACAAAAGCATTACACTACGCCTTTTGTGGAAATAAGGAGGTAATATTCGCATTACTTCCGAAAATATGTGCGTATTTGTTTCCGGTGACAATATAATGAAAAGCTTCAAAATCAAAGAAATGCAAAACTTCGATTGGGATAATAAACCGTCAGAAAAAGTGTATAGCATTGAGTTTGATGCATAAGAACAGAAAAATATGCGAGAATAGATATATGTTTACTTACATTAACAACGAGTGTACGAGGCTAAAATGTTCAGATTAGCAATATGGTAATAAGTGCATTTACGGAAAAAGTATTTCATATGACACGTCGAAAATTGCACTGATCCACAATAGCATTACTCTACGCCTTCAATGAAAAAAATGAGGTAATATTCGCATTACTTCCGAAAATATGTGGGTAAATGTTTCCGGTGACCATATAATGAAAAGTGTCAAAATCAAATAAATGCAAAACCTCGACTCGAATGGGATAAAAAACCGTCAGAAAAAGTGTATACCATTGAGTTTGATGCATAGGAACAGAAAAATATGCGAGAATAGAAATACGTTTACTTACATTAACAAAAGAGTGTACGAGAATAAAATGTTCAGAATAGCATTATGGTAATAAGTGCATTTACGGAGAAAGTATTTCATATGACACGTCGAAACTTGCACTGATCCACAACAGCAATACTCTACGCCTTTTGTGAAAATAAGGAGGTAATATTCGCATTACTTCCGAAAATATGTGGGTAATTGTTTCCGGTGACAATATAATGAAAACCTTCAAAATTAAAGAAATGCCAAACCTCGACTCGAATGGGATAAAAAACCGTCAGAAAAAGTGTATACCATTGAGTTTGATGCATAGGTACAGAAAAATATGCGTGAATAGAAATACGTTTACTTAAATTAACAAAAGAGTGTACGAGGCTAAAATGTTGAGATTAGCATTATGGTAATAAGTGCATTTACGGAGAAAGTATATCATAAGACACGTCGACACTTGCACTGATCCACAAAAGCATTACACTACGCCTTTTGTGGAAATAAGGAGGTAATATTCGCATTACTTCCGAAAATATGTGCGTATTTGTTTCCGGTGACAATATAATGAAAAGCTTCAAAATCAAAGAAATGCAAAACTTCGATTGGGATAATAAACCGTCAGAAAAAGTGTATAGCATTGAGTTTGATGCATAAGAACAGAAAAATATGCGAGAATAGATATATGTTTACTTACATTAACAACGAGTGTACGAGGCTAAAATGTTCAGATTAGCAATATGGTAATAAGTGCATTTACGGAAAAAGTATTTCATATGACACGTCGAAAATTGCACTGATCCACAATAGCATTACTCTACGCCTTCAATGAAAAAAATGAGGTAATATTCGCATTACTTCCGAAAATATGTGGGTAAATGTTTCCGGTGACCATATAATGAAAAGTGTCAAAATCAAATAAATGCAAAACCTCGACTCGAATGGGATAAAAAACCGTCAGAAAAAGTGTATACCATTGAGTTTGATGCATAGGAACAGAAAAATATGCGAGAATAGAAATACGTTTACTTACATTAACAAAAGAGTGTACGAGTATAAAATGTTCAGAATAGCATTATGGTAATAAGTGCATTTACGGAGAAAGTATTTCATATGACACGTCGAAACTTAAACTGTTCCACAAAAGCATTACTCTACGCCTTCTATGAAAAAAATGAGTTAATATTCGCATTACTTCCGCAATATAATGAAAAGCTTCAAAATCAAAGAAATGCAAAACTTCGATTCTAATGGGATAAAAAACCGTCAGAAAAAGTGTATAGCATTGAGTTTGATGCATAAGAACAGAAAAATATGCGAGAATAGAAATATGTTTACATACATTAACAAAAGAGTGTGCGAGGCTAAAATGTTCAGATTAGCATTATGGTAAAAAGTGCATTAAAGGAAAAAGTATTTTATATGACACATCGAAACTTGCACTGAACAACAATAGCATTACTCTACGCCTTCTATGAAAAAAGGGAGATAATATGCGCATTACTTCTGAAAATATGTGGGTAATTGTTTCCGGTGACAATATAATGAAAAGATTCAAAATCAAAGAAATGCAAAACTTCGACTCGAATGGGATAAAAAACCATCAGAAAATGTGTACACCATTAAGTTTAAAGCATAGGAACAGAAAAATATGCGAGATAAGAAATACTTTTTCTTACATTAACAAAAGAGTGTACGAGGCTAAAATGTTGAGATTAGCATTATGGTAATAAGTGAATTTACGGAGAAAGTATTTCATATGACTCATCGAAACTTGCACTGATCCTCAAAAGCATTACTCTACGCCTTCTGTGAAAATAGGGAGGTAGTATTCGCATTACTTCCGAAAAAATGTGGGTAATTGTTTCCGGTGACAATATAATGAATAGATTCAAAATCAAAGAAATGCAAAACTTCGACTCGAATGGGATAAAAAACCGTCAGAAAAAGTGTATACCATTGAGTTTGATGCATAGGAACAGAAAAATATGCGTGAATAGAAATACGTTTTTTTACATTAACAAAAGAGTGTACGAGGCTAAAATGTTAAGATTAGCATTATGGTAATAAGTTCATTTACGGAGTAAGTATTTCATATGACACGTCGACACTTGCACTGATCCACAAAAGCATTACACTACGCCTTTTGTGGAAATAAGGAGGTAATATTCGCATTACTTCCGAAAATATGTGGGTATTTGTTTCCGGTGGCAATATAATGAAAAGCTTCAAAATCAAAGAAATGCAAAACTTCGATTCCAATGGGATAATAAACCGTCAGAAAAAGTGTATAGCATTGAGTTTGATGCATAAGAAAAGAAAAATATGCGAGAATAGAAATATGTTTACTTACATTAACAAAAGAGTGTACGAGGCTATAATGTTCAGATAAGCAATATGGTAATAAGTGCATTTACGGAAAAAGTATTTCATATGACACGTCGAAACTTGCACTGATCCACAAAAGCATTACTCTACGCCTTCAATGAAAAAAATGAGGTAATATTCGCATTACTTCGAAAATATGTGGGTAAAAGTTTCCGGTGACAATATAATGAAAAGTGTCAAAATCAAATAAATGCAAAACCTCGACTCGAATGGGATAAAAAACCGTCAGAAAAAGTGTATACCATTGAATTTGATGCATAGGAACAGAAAAATATGCGTGAATAGAAACACGTTTACTTACATTAACAAAAGAGTGTACGAGGCTAAAATGTTGAGATTAGCATTATGGTAATAAGTGAATTTACGGAGAAAGTATTTCATATGACTCATCGAAACTTGTACTGATCCTCAAAAGCATTACTCTACGCCTTCTGACAAAATCGGGAGGTAGTATTCGCATTACTTCTGAAAATATGTGTGTATTTTTTTCCGGTGACAATATAATGAAAAGCTTCAAAATCAAAGAAATGCAAAACATCGACTCGAATGGGATAAAAAACCATCAGAAAAAGTGTATACCATTGAGTTTGATGCATAGGTACAGAAAAATATGCGAGAATAGAAATATGTTTACTTACATTAACAAAAGAGTGTACGAGGCTAAAAAGTTCTGATTAGCATTATGGTAATAAGTTCATTTACGGAGAAAGTATATCATTAGACACGTCGACACTTGCAATGATCCACAAAAGCATTACACTACGCCTTTTGTGGAAATAAGGAGGTAATATTCGCATTACTTCCGAAAATATGTGGGTATTTGTTTCCGGTGACAATATAATGAAAACCTTCAAAATCAAAGAAATGCAAGACTTCGATTCCAATGGGAAAAAAACCGTCATAAAAAGTGTATAGCATTGAGTTTGATGCATAAGAACAGAAAAATATGCGAGAATAGAAATACGTTTACTTAAATTAACAAAAGAGTGTACGAGGCTAAAATGTTCAGAATAGCATTATGGTATTAAGTGCATTTACGGAGAAAGTTTTTCATATGACACGTCGAAACTTGCACTGATCCACAACAGCATTACTCTACGCCTTTTGTGAAAATAAGGAGGTAATATTCGCATTACTTCCGAAAATATGTGGGTAAATGTTTCCGGTGACAATATAATGAAAACCTTAAAAATCAAATAAATGCAAAACCTCGACTCGAATGGGATAAAAAACCGTCAGAAAAAGTGTATACCTTTGCGTTTGATGCATAGGAACAGAAACATATTCGAGAGAAGAAATATGTTTACTTACATTAACAAAAGAGTGTACGAGGCTAAAATCTTAAGATTAGCATTATGGTAATAAGTTCATTTACGGAGTAATGCAAATGAAGTTGATGCATAAGAACAGAAAAATATGCGAGAGAAGAAATATGTTTACTTACATTAACAAAAGATTGTACGAGGCGAAAATGTTCAGATTAGCATTATGGTAATAAGTGCATTTACGGAAAAAGTATTTCATATGACACGTCGAAACTTAAAATGATCCACAAAAGCATTACTCTACGCCTTCTATGAAAAAAATGAGTTAATATTCGCATTACTTCCGCAATATAATGAAAAGCTTCAAATTCAAAGAAATGCAAAACTTCGATTCTAATGGGATAAAAAACCGTCAGAAAGAGTGTATAGCATTGAGTTTTATGCATAAAAAACAGAAAAATATGCGAGAATAGAAATATGTTTACTTACATTAACAAAAGAGTGTGCGAGGCTAAAATGTTCAGATTAGCATTATGGTAATAAGTGAATTTACGGAGAAAGTATTTTATATGACACGTCGAAACTTGCACTGAACCACAAAAGCATTACTCTACGCCTTCTGTAAAAATATGGAGGTAATATTCGCAATACTTCCGAAAATATGTGGGTAATTGTTTCCGGAGACAATATAATGAAAAGATTCAAAATCAAAGAAATGCAAAACTTCGACTCGAATGGGATAAAAAACCGTCAGAAAAAGTGTATACCATTGAGTTTGATGCATGTGAACAGAAAAATATGCGTGAATAGAAATACGTTTTTTTACATTAACAAAAGAGTGTACGAGGCTAAAATGTTCTGATTAGCATTATGGTAATAAGTGCATTTACGGAGAAAGTATATCATAAGACACGTCGACACTTGCACTGATCCACAAAAGCATTACACTACGCCTTTTGTGGAAATAAGGAGGTAATATTCGCATTACTTCCGAAAATATGTGCGTATTTGTTTCCGGTGACAATATAATGAAAAGCTTCAAAATCAAAGAAATGCAAAACTTCGATTGGGATAATAAACCGTCAGAAAAAGTGTATAGCATTGAGTTTGATGCATAAGAACAGAAAAATATGCGAGAATAGATATATGTTTACTTACATTAACAACGAGTGTACGAGGCTAAAATGTTCAGATTAGCAATATGGTAATAAGTGCATTTACGGAAAAAGTATTTCATATGACACGTCGAAACTTGCACTGATCCACAACAGCAATACTCTACGCCTTCAATGAAAAAAATGAGGTAATATTCGCATTACTTCCGAAAATATGTGGGTAAATGTTTCCGGTGACCATATAATGAAAAGTGTCAAAATCAAATAAATGCAAAACCTCGACTCGAATGGGATAAAAAACCGTCAGAAAAAGTGTATACCATTGAGTTTGATGCATAGGAACAGAAAAATATGCGAGAATAGAAATACGTTTACTTACATTAACAAAAGAGTGTACGAGAATAAAATGTTCAGAATAGCATTATGGTAATAAGTGCATTTACGGAGAAAGTATTTCATATGACACGTCGAAACTTGCACTGATCCACAACAGCAATACTCTACGCCTTTTGTGAAAATAAGGAGGTAATATTCGCATTACTTCCGAAAATATGTGGGTAATTGTTTCCGGTGACAATATAATGAAAACCTTCAAAATTAAAGAAATGCCAAACCTCGACTCGAATGGGATAAAAAACCGTCAGAAAAAGTGTATACCATTGAGTTTGATGCATAGGTACAGAAAAATATGCGTGAATAGAAATACGTTTACTTAAATTAACAAAAGAGTGTACGAGGCTAAAATGTTGAGATTAGCATTATGGTAATAAGTGAATTTACGGAGAAAGTATTTCATATGACTCATCGAAACTTGCACTGATCCTCAAAAGCATTACTCTACGCCTTCTGTGAAAATACGGAGGTAGTATTCGCATTACTTCCGAAAAAATGTGTGTAATTGTTTCCGGTGACAATATAATGAATAGATTCAAAATCAAAGAAATGCAAAACTTCGACTCGAATGGGATAAAAAACCATCAGAAAAAGTGTATACCATTTTGTTTGATGCATAGGTACAGAAAAATATGCGAGAATAGAAATATGTTTACTTACATTAACAAAAGAGTGTACGAGGCTAAAATCTTAAGATTAGCATTATGGTAATAAGTTCATTTACGGAGTAAGTATTTCATATGACACGTCGAAACTTGCACTGATCCACAAAGGTATTACTCTACGCCTTCTGTGAAAATAATGAGGTAATAATCGCATTACTTTTGAGAATATGTGTGTAATTGTTTCCGGTGACAATATAATGAAAAGCTTCAAAATCAAAGAAATGCAAAACTTCGACTCAAATGGGATAAAAAACCATCATAAAACGTGTATACCATTGAGTTTGATGCATAGCAACTGAAAAATATGCGAGAATAGAAATATGTTTACTTACATTAATAAAAGAGTGTACGAGGCCAAAATGTTCAGAAAAGCATTATGGTAAAAAGGGAATTTAAGGAGAAAGTATTTCATATGACACGTCGAAACTTGAACTAATCCACAAGAGCATTACTATACGCCTTCTTGTGAAAATAGGGAGGTTATATTCGCATTACTTCCGAAAATATGTGGGTAATTGTTTCCGGTGACAATATAATGAAAAGTTCAAAATCAAAGAAATGCACAACTTCCAATCGAATGGGATAAAAAACCGTCAGAAAAAGTGTATACCATTGTGTTTGATGCATAGGTACAGAAAAATATGCGAGAATAGAAATATGTTTACTTACATTAACAAAAGAGTGTACGAGGCTAAAATGTTCTGATCAGCATTATGGTAATAAGTGCATTTACGGAGAAAGTATATCATATGACACGTCGACACTTGCACTGATCCACAAAAGCATTACACTACGCCTTTTGTGGAAATAAGGAGGTAATTTTCGCATTACTTCCGAAAATATGTGGGTAATTGTTTCCGGTGACAATATAATGAAAACCTTCAAAATCAAAGAAATGCAAAACTTCGACTCGAATGGGATAAAAAACCATCAGTAAAAGTGTACACCATTTTGTTTGATGCATAGGTACAGAAAAATATTGGAGAATAGAAATATGTTTACTTACATTAACAAAAGAGTGTACGAGGCTAAAATGTTCTGATTAGCCTTATGGTAATAAGTGCATTTACGGAGAAAGTATATCATAAGACACGTCGACACTTGCACTGATCCACAAAAGCATTACACTACGCCTTTTGTGGAAATAAGGAGGTAATATTCGCATTACTTCCGAAAATATGTGGGTATTTGTTTCCGGTGACAATATAATGAAAAGCTTCAAAATCAAAGAAATGCAAAACTTCGATTCCAATGGGATAATAAACCGTCAGAAAAAGTGTATAGCATTGAGTTTGATGCATAAGAACAGAAAAATATGCGAGAATAGAAATATGTTTACTTACATTAACAAAAGAGTGTACGAGGCTAAAATGTTCAGATTTGCAATATGGTAATAAGTGAATTTACGGATAAAGTATTTCATATGACACGTCGAAACTTGCACTGATCCACAACAGCATTACTCTACGCCTTCAATGGAAAAAATGAGGTAATATTCGCAATACTTTCGAAAATATGTGGGTAAATGTTTCCGGTGACAATATAATGAAAACCTTAAAAAACAAAGAAATGTAAAACCTCGACTCGAATGGGATAAAAAACCGTCAGAAAAATTGTATGCCATTGCGTTTGATGCATAGAAACAGAAACATATTCGAGAGAAGAAATATGTTTACTTATATTAACAAAAGTGTGTACGAGGCTAAAATCTTAAGATTAGCATTATGGTAATAAGTTCATTTACGGAGTAAGTATTTCATATGACAAGTCGAAATTTCACTGATTCACAACAGCATTACTCTACGCCTTCTGTGAAAATAATGAGGTAATATACTCGCATTACTTTTGAAAATATGTGGGTAATTGTTTCCGGTGACAATATAATGAAAAGCTTCAAAATCAAAGAAAAGCACAATTTCGAATCGAATGAGATAAAAAAACCGTCAGAAAATGTGAATACCATTGAGTTTGATGCATAGGAATAGAAAAATATGCGAGAATATAAATATGTTTACTTACATTAACAAAAGAGTGTACGAGGCTAAAATGTTCAGATTAGCAATATGATAATAAGTGCATTTACGGAAAAAGTATTTCATATGACACGTCGAAACATGCACTGATCCACAAAAGCATTACTCTACGCCTTCAATGAAAAAAATGAGGTAATATTCGCATTACTTCCGAAAATATGTGGGTAAATGTTTCCGGTGACAATATAATGAAAAGTGTCAAAATCAAAGAAATGCAAAACCTCGACTCGAATGGGATAAAAAACCGTCAGAAAAAGTGTATACCATTGAGTTTGATGCATAGGAAAAAAAATTTGCGAGAAAAGAAATATGTTTACTTACATTAACATAAGAGTGTACGAGGCTAAAATGTTCAGATTAGCATTATGGTAATAAATGCATTTATGGAAAAAGTATTTCTAATGACAAGTCGAAACTTGCACTGATCCACAAAAGCATTACTCTACGCCTTCTGTGAAAAAAATGAAGTAATATTCGCATTACTTCCGAAAATATGTGGGTAAATGTTTCCGGTGACAATATAATGAAAAGTGTCAAAATCAAAGAAATGCAAAACCTCGACTCGAATGGGATAAAAAACCGTCAGAAAAAGTGTATACCATTGAGTTTGATGCATAGGAAAAAAAATTTGCTAGAAAAGAAATATGTTTACTTACATTAACATAAGAGTGTACGAGGCTAAAATGTTCAGATAAGCATTATGGGAATAAATGCATTTATGGAAAAAGTATTTCTAATGACAAGTCGAAACTTGCACTGATCCACAAAAGCATTACTCTACGCCTTCTGTGAAAAAAATGAAGTAATATTCGCATTACTTCCGAAAATATGTAGGTAAATGTTTCCGATGACAATATAATGAAAAGCTTCAAAATCAAAGAAATGCAAACCCTCAACTCGAAAGGGATAAAAAACCGTCATAAAAAGTGTATGCCATTGCGTTTGATGCATCGGAACAGAAAAATATGCGAGAGAAGAAATATGTTTACTTACATTAACAAAAGAGTGTACGAGGCGAAAATGTTCAGATTAGCATTATGGTAATAAGTGCATTTACGGAGAAAGTATATCATAAGACACGTCGACACTTGCACTGATCCACAAAAGCATTACACTACGCCTTTTGTGGAAATAAGGAGGTAATATTCGCATTACTTCCGAAAATATGTGGGTATTTGTTTCCGGTGGCAATATAATGAAAAGCTTCAAAATCAAAGAAATGCAAAACTTCGATTCCAATGGGATAATAAACCGTCAGAAAAAGTGTATAGCATTGAGTTTGATGCATAAGAAAAGAAAAATATGCGAGAATAGAAATATGTTTACTTACATTAACAAAAGAGTGTACGAGGCTATAATGTTCAGATAAGCAATATGGTAATAAGTGCATTTACGGAAAAAGTATTTCATATGACACGTCGAAACTTGCACTGATCCACAAAAGCATTACTCTACGCCTTCAATGAAAAAAATGAGGTAATATTCGCATTACTTCGAAAATATGTGGGTAAAAGTTTCCGGTGACAATATAATGAAAAGTGTCAAAATCAAATAAATGCAAAACCTCGACTCGAATGGGATAAAAAACCGTCAGAAAAAGTGTATACCATTGAATTTGATGCATAGGAACAGAAAAATATGCGTGAATAGAAACACGTTTACTTACATTAACAAAAGAGTGTACGAGGCTAAAATGTTGAGATTAGCATTATGGTAATAAGTGAATTTACGGAGAAAGTATTTCATATGACTCATCGAAACTTGCACTGATCCTCAAAAGCATTACTCTACGCCTTCTGACAAAATCGGGAGGTAGTATTCGCATTACTTCTGAAAATATGTGTGTATTTTTTTCCGGTGACAATATAATGAAAAGCTTCAAAATCAAAGAAATGCAAAACATCGACTCGAATGGGATAAAAAACCATCAGAAAAAGTGTATACCATTAAGTTTGATGCCTAGGTACAGAAAAATATGCGAGAATAGAAATATGTTTACTTACATTAACAAAAGAGTGTACGAGGCTAAAAAGTTCTGATAAGCATTATGGTAATAAGTTCATTTACGGAGAAAGTATATCATTAGACACGTCGACACTTGCAATGATCCACAAAAGCATTACACTACGCCTTTTGTGGAAATAAGGAGGTAATATTCGCATTACTTCCGAAAATATGTGGGTATTTGTTTCCGGTGACAATATAATGAAAACCTTCAAAATCAAAGAAATGCAAAACCTCGACTCGAATGGGATAAAAAACCGTCAGAAAAAGTGTATACCTTTGCGTTTGATGCATAGGAACAGAAACATATTCGAGAGAAGAAATATGTTTACTTACATTAACAAAAGAGTGTACGAGGCTAAAATCTTAAGATTAGCATTATGGTAATAAGTTCATTTACGAAGTAATGCAAATGAAGTTAATGCATAAGAACAGAAAAATATGCGAGAGAAGAAATATGTTTACTTACATTAACAAAAGATTGTACGAGGCGAAAATGTTCAGATTAGCATTATGGTAATAATTGCATTTACGGAAAAAGTATTTCATATGACACGTCGAAACTTAAAATGATCCACAAAAGCATTACTCTACGCCTTCTATGAAAAAAATGAGTTAATATTCGCATTACTTCCGCAATATAATGAAAAGCTTCAAATTCAAAGAAATGCAAAACTTCGATTCTAATGGGATAAAAAACCGTCAGAAAGAGTGTATAGCATTGAGTTTTATGCATAAAAAACAGAAAAATATGCGAGAATAGAAATATGTTTACTTACATTAACAAAAGAGTGTGCGAGGCTAAAATGTTCAGATTAGCATTATGGTAATAAGTGAATTTACGGAGAAAGTATTTTATATGACACGTCGAAACTTGCACTGAACCACAAAAGCATTACTCTACGCCTTCTGTAAAAATATGGAGGTAATAGTCGCAATAATTCCGAAAATATGTGGGTAATTGTTTCCGGAGACAATATAATGAAAAGATTCAAAATCAAAGAAATGCAAAACTTCGACTCGAATGGGATAAAAAACCGTCAGAAAAAGTGTATACCATTGAGTTTGATGCATGTGAACAGAAAAATATGCGTGAATAGAAATACGTTTTTTTACATTAACAAAAGAGTGTACGAGGCTAAAATGTTCTGATTAGCATTATGGTAATAAGTGCATTTACGGAGAAAGTATATCATAAGACACGTCGACACTTGCACTGATCCACAAAAGCATTACACTACGCCTTTTGTGGAAATAAGGAGGTAATATTCGCATTACTTCCGAAAATATGTGCGTATTTGTTTCCGGTGACAATATAATGAAAAGCTTCAAAATCAAAGAAATGCAAAACTTCGATTGGGATAATAAACCGTCAGAAAAAGTGTATAGCATTGAGTTTGATGCATAAGAACAGAAAAATATGCGAGAATAGATATATGTTTACTTACATTAACAACGAGTGTACGAGGCTAAAATGTTCAGATTAGCAATATGGTAATAAGTGCATTTACGGAAAAAGTATTTCATATGACACGTCGAAAATTGCACTGATCCACAATAGCATTACTCTACGCCTTCAATGAAAAAAATGAGGTAATATTCGCATTACTTCCGAAAATATGTGGGTAAATGTTTCCGGTGACCATATAATGAAAAGTGTCAAAATCAAATAAATGCAAAACCTCGACTCGAATGGGATAAAAAACCGTCAGAAAAAGTGTATACCATTGAGTTTGATGCATAGGAACAGAAAAATATGCGAGAATAGAAATACGTTTACTTACATTAACAAAAGAGTGTACGAGTATAAAATGTTCAGAATAGCATTATGGTAATAAGTGCATTTACGGAGAAAGTATTTCATATGACACGTCGAAACTTGCACTGATCCACAACAGCAATACTCTACGCCTTTTGTAAAAATAAGGAGGTAATATTCGCATTACTTCCGAAAATATGTGGGTAATTGTTTCCGGTGACAATATAATGAAAACCTTCAAAATTAAAGAAATGCCAAACCTCGACTCGAATGGGATAAAAAACCGTCAGAAAAAGTGTATACCATTGAGTTTGATGCATAGGTACAGAAAAATATGCGTGAATAGAAATACGTTTACTTAAATTAACAAAAGAGTGTACGAGGCTAAAATGTTGAGATTAGCATTATGGTAATAAGTGAATTTACGGAGAAAGTATTTCATATGACTCATCGAAACTTGCACTGATCCTCAAAAGCATTACTCTACGCCTTCTGTGAAAATACGGAGGTAGTATTCGCATTACTTCCGAAAAAATGTGTGTAATTGTTTCCGGTGACAATATAATGAATAGATTCAAAATCAAAGAAATGCAAAACTTCGACTCGAATGGGATAAAAAACCATCAGAAAAAGTGTATACTATTTTGTTTGATGCATAGGTACAGAAAAATATGCGAGAATAGAAATATGTTTACTTACATTAACAAAAGAGTGTACGAGGCTAAAATCTTAAGATTAGCATTATGGTAATAAGTTCATTTACGGAGTAAGTATTTCATATGACACGTCGAAACTTGCACTGATCCACAACGGTATTACTCTACGCCTTCTGTGAAAATAATGAGGTAATAATCGCATTACTTTTGAGAATATGTGTGTAATTGTTTCCGGTGACAATATAATGAAAAGCTTCAAAATCAAAGAAATGCAAAACTTCGACTCAAATGGGATAAAAAACCATCATAAAACGTGTATACCATTGAGTTTGATGCATAGCAACTGAAAAATATGCGAGAATAGAAATATGTTTACTTACATTAATAAAAGAGTGTACGAGGCCAAAATGTTCAGAAAAGCATTATGGTAAAAAGGGAATTTAAGGAGAAAGTATTTCATATGACACGTCGAAACTTGAACTAATCCACAAGAGCATTACTATACGCCTTCTGTGAAAATAGGGAGGTTATATTCGCATTACTTCCGAAAATATGTGGGTAATTGTTTCCGGTGACAATATAATGAAAAGTTCAAAATCAAAGAAATGCACAACTTCCAATCGAATGGGATAAAAAACCGTCAGAAAAAGTGTATACCATTGTGTTTGATGCATAGGTACAGAAAAATATGCGAGAATAGAAATATGTTTACTTACATTAACAAAAGAGTGTACGAGGCTAAAATGTTCTGATCAGCATTATGGTAATAAGTGCATTTACGGAGAAAGTATATCATATGACACGTCGACACTTGCACTGATCCACAAAAGCACTACACTACGCCTTTTGTGGAAATAAGGAGGTAATTTTCGCATTACTTCCGAAAATATGTGGGTAATTGTTTCCGGTGACAATATAATGAAAACCTTCAAAATCAAAGAAATGCAAAACTTCGACTCGAATGGGATAAAAAACCATCAGTAAAAGTGTATACCATTTTGTTTGATGCATAGGTACAGAAAAATATGCGAGAATAGAAATATGTTTACTTACATTAACAAAAGAGTGTACGAGGCTAAAATGTACAGATTTGCAATATGGTAATAAGTGAATTTACGGATAAAGTATTTCATATGACACGTCGAAACTTGCACTGATCCACAACAGCATTACTCTACGCCTTCAATGGAAAAAATGAGGTAATATTCGCAATACTTTCGAAAATATGTGGGTAAATGTTTCCGGTGACAATATAATAAAACCTTAAAAAACAAAGAAATGTAAAACCTCGACTCGAATGGGATAAAAAACCGTCAGAAAAATTGTATGCCATTGCGTTTGATGCATAGGAACAGAAACATATTCGAGAGAAGAAATATGTTTACTTACATTAACAAAAGTGTGTACGAGGCTAAAATCTTAAGATTAGCATTATGGTAATAAGTTCATTTACGGAGTAAGTATTTCATATGACAAGTCGAAACTTGCACTGATCCACAACAGCATTACTCTACGCCTTCTGTGAAAATAATGAGGTAATATACTCGCATTACTTTTGAAAATATGTGGGTAATTGTTTCCGGTGACAATATAATGAAAAGCTTCAAAATCAAAGAAAAGCACAATTTCGAATCGAATGAGATAAAAAAACCGTCAGAAAATGTGAATACCATTGAGTTTGATGCATAGGAACAGAAAAATATGCGAGAATATAAATATGTTTACTTACATTAACAAAAGAGTGTACGAGGCTAAAATGTTCAGATTAGCAATATGATAATAAGTGCATTTACGGAAAAAGTATTTCATATGACACGTCGAAACATGCACTGATCCACAAAAGCATTACTCTACGCCTTCAATGAAAAAAATGAGGTAATATTCGCATTACTTCCGAAAATATGTGGGTAAATGTTTCCGGTGACAATATAATGAAAAGTGTCAAAATCAAAGAAATGCAAAACCTCGACTCGAATGGGATAAAAAACCGTCAGAAAAAGTGTATACCATTGAGTTTGATGCATAGGAAAAAAAATTTGCGAGAAAAGAAAAATGTTTACTTACATTAACATAAGAGTGTACGAGGCTAAAATGTTCAGATTAGCATTATGGTAATAAATGCATTTATGGAAAAAGTATTTCTAATGACAAGTCGAAACTTGCACTGATCCACAAAAGCATTACTCTACGCCTTCTGTGAAAAAAATGAAGTAATATTCGCATTACTTCCGAAAATATGTGGGTAAATGTTTCCGGTGACAATATAATGAAAAGTGTCAAAATCAAAGAAATGCAAAACCTCGACTCGAATGGGATAAAAAACCGTCAGAAAAAGTGTATACCATTGAGATTGATGCATAGGAAAAAAAATTTGCGAGAAAAGAAATATGTTTACTTACATTAACATAAGAGTGTACGAGGCTAAAATGTTCAGATTAGCATTATGGTAATAAATGCATTTATGGAAAAAGTATTTCTAATGACAAGTCGAAACTTGCACTGATCCACAAAAGCATTACTCTACGCCTTCTGTGAAAAAAATGAAGTAATATTCGCATTACTTCCGAAAATATGTAGGTAAATGTTTCCGATGACAATATAATGAAAAGCTTCAAAATCAAAGAAATGCAAACCCTCAACTCCAAAGGGATAAAAAACCGTCATAAAGTGTATGCCATTGCGTTTGATGCATCGGAACAGAAAAATATGCGAGAGAAGAAATATGTTTACTTACATTAACAAAAGAGTGTACGAGGCGAAAATGTTCAGATTAGCATTATGGTAATAAGTGCATTTACGGAAAAAGTATTTCATATGACACGTCGAAACTTACACTGATCCACAAAAGCATTACTCTACGCCTTCTATGAAAAAAATGAGTTAATATTCGCATTACTACCGCAATATAATGAAAAGCTTCAAAATCAAAGAAATGCAAAACTTCGATTCTAATGGGATAAAAAACCGTCAGAAAAAGTGTATAGCATTGAGTTTGATGCATAAAAAACAGAAAAATATGCGAGAATGGAAATATGTTTACTTACATTAACAAAAGAGTGTGCGAGGCTAAAATGTTCAGATTAGCATTATGGTAAAAAGTGCATTAAAGGAATAAGTATTATATATGACACGTCGAAAGTTGCACTGAACCACAAAAGCATTACTCTACGCCTTCTGTAAAAATATGGAGGTAATATTCGCAATACTTCCGAAAATATGTGGGTAATTGTTTCCGGTGACAATATAATGAAAAGATTCAAAATCAAACAAATGCAAAACTTCGACTCGAATGGGATAAAAAACCATCAGAAAATGTGTACACCATTAGGTTTAAAGCATAGGAACAGAAAAATATGCGAGATAAGAAATACGTTTACTTACATTAACAAAAGAGTGTACGAGGCTAAAATGTTGAGATTAGCATTATGGTAATAAGTGAATTTACGGAGAAAGTATTTCATATGACTCATCCAAACTTGCACTGATCCTCAAAAGCATTACTCTACGACTTCTGTGAAAATAGGGAGATAGTATTCGCATTACTTCCGAAAAAATGTGGGTAATTGTTTCCGGTGACAATATAATGAATAGATTCAAAATCAAAGAAATGCAAAACTTCGACTCGAATGGGATAAAAAACCGTCAGAAAAAGTGTATACCAATGAGTTTGATGCATAGGAACAGAAAAATATGCGTGAATAGAAATACGTCTACTTACAAATAAAAAGAGTGTACGAGGCTAAAATGTTAAGATTAGCATTATGGTAATAAGTTCATTTACGGAGTAAGTATTTCATATGACACGTCGAAACTTGCACTGATCCACAATATCATTACTCTACGCCTTCTATGAAAAAAGGTAGATAATATGCGCATTACTTCAGAAAATATGTGTGTAATTGTTTCCGGTGACAATATAACGAAAAGCTTCAAAATCAAAGAAATGCAAAACTTCGACTCGAATGGGATAAAAAACCATCAGAAAAAGTGTATACCATTTTGTTTGATGCATAGGTACAGAAAAATATGCGAGAATAGAAATATGTTTACTTACATTAACAAAAGAATGTACGAGGCTAAAATGTTCTGATTAGCATTATGGTAATAAGTGCATTTACGGAGAAAGTATATCATAAGACACGTCGACACTTGCACTGATCCACAAAAGCATTACACTACGCCTTTTGTGGAAATAAGGAGGTAATATTCGCATTACTTCCGAAATAATGTGGGTATTTGTTTCCGGTGGCAATATAATGAAAAGCTTCAAAATCAAAGAAATGCAAAACTTCGATTCCAATGGGATAATAAACCGTCAGAAAAAGTGTATAGCATTGAGTTTGATGCATAAGAACAGAAAAATATGCGAGAATAGAAATATGTTTACTTACATTAACAAAAGAATGTACGAGGCTAAAATGTTCAGATTAGCAATATGGTAATAAGTGCATTTACGGAGAAAGTATTTCATATGACACGTCGAAACTTGCACTGATCCACAACAGCAATACTCTACGCCTTTTGTGAAAATAAGGAGGTAATATTCGCATTACTTCCGAAAATATGTGGGTAATTGTTTCAGGTGACAATATAATGAAAACCTTCAAAATTAAAGAAATGCCAAACCTCGACTCGAATGGGATAAAAAACCATCAGAAAAAGTGTATACCATTGAGTTTGATGCATAGGAACAGAAAAATATGCGAGAATAGAAATACGTTTACTTACATTAACAAAAGAGTGCACGAGGCTAAAATGTTCAGATTAGCATTATGGTAAAAAGTGCATTTACGGAAAAGGTATTTCATATGACACGTCGAAACTTGCACTGATCCACAAAAGAATTACTTTATGCCTTCTGTGAAAAAAGAAAGGTAATATTCGCATTACTTCCGAAAATATGTGTGTAATTGTTTCCGGTGATAATATAATGAAAAGATACAAAATCAAAGATATGCAAAACTTCGACTCGAATGGGATAAAAAACCATCAGAAAACGTGTATACCATTGAGTGTGATGCATAGCAACAGAAAAATATGCGAGAATAGAAATATGTTTACTTACATAAACAAAAGAGTGTACGAGGCTAAAATGTTCAGATTAGCATTATGGTAAAAAGGAAATTTAAGGAGAAAGTATTTCATATGACACGTCAAAACTTAAACTAATCCACAAGAGCATTACTATACGCCTTCTGTGAAAAAAAAGAGGTAATATTCGCGTTACTTCTGAAAATATATTAATAATTGTTTCCGGTGACAATATAATAAAAAGATTAAAAATCAAAGAAATGCAAAACTTCGACTCGAATAGGATTAAAAACCATCAGAAAAAGTGTATACCATTGAGTTTGATGCATAGGAAAAGAAAAATATGCGAGAATAGACATACGTTTACTTACATTAACAAAAGAGTGTACGAGGCTAAAATGTTCAGATTAGCATTATGGTAATAAGTGCATTTACGGAGAAAGTATTTCATATGACTCATCGAAACTTGCACTGATCCACAATAGCATTACTCTACGCCTTCTGTGAAAATAGGGAGGTAGTATTCGCATTACTTCCGAAAATATGTGGGTAATAGTTTCCGGTGACAATATAATGAAAAGATTCAAAATCAAAGAAATGCAAAACTTCGACTCCAATCGGATAAAAAACCGTCCGAAAAAGTGTATACCATTGAGTTTGATGCATAGGAACAGAAAAATATGCGTGAATAGAAATACGTTTACTTACATTAACAACAGAGTGTACGAGGCTAAAATGTTCAGATTTGCATTATGGTAATAAGTGCATTTACGGAGAAAGTACTTCATATGACACGTAAAAACTTGCACTGATCCACAAAAGCATTACTCTACGCCTTTTGCGAAAAAACGGAGGAAATATTCGCATTATTTCCGAAAATATGTGGGTAATTGTTTCCAGTGACAATATAATGAAAAGCTTCTAAATAAAAGAAATGCAAAACTTCGACTCAAATGGGATAAAAAACCATAAGAAAATGTGTATACCATTGAGTTAGATGTTTAGGAAAAGAAAAAAATGCGAGAATAGAAATATGTATGCTTAAATTAGATAAAGAGTGTACGAGGCTAAAATGTGCAGATCAGCATTATGGTAATAAGTGCATTTACGGAGAAAGTTTTCATATGACACGTGGAATTTTGCACTGATCCACAAAAGCATTACTCTAAGCCTTTTGTGAAAATAGGGAGGTAATATTCGCATTACTTCCGAAAATATGTGGGTAATTGTTTCCGGTGACAATATAATGAAAAGCTTCAAAATCAAAGTAATGCAAAACTTCGACTCGAATGGGATAAAAAACCATCAGAAAAAGTGTACACCATTTTGTTTGATGCATAGGTACAGAAAAATATGCGAGAATAGAAATATGTTTACTTACATTAACAAAAGAATGTACGAGGCTAAAATGTTCTGATTAGCATTATGGTAATAAGTGCATTTACGGAGAAAGTATATCATAAGACACGTCGACACTTGCACTGATCCACAAAAGCAATTCTCTACGCCTTCAATGAAAAAAATGAGGTAATATGCGCATTACTTCCGAAAATATGTGGGTAAATGTTTCCGGTGACCATATAATGAAAAGTGTCAAAATCAAATAAATGCAAAACCTCGACTCGAATGGGATAAAAAACCATCAGAAAAAGTGTATACCATTGAGTTTGATGCATAGGAACAGAAAAATATGCGAGAATAGAAATACGTTTACTTAAATTAACAAAAGAGTGTACGAGGCTAAAATGTTCAGAATAGCATTATGGTAATAAGTGCATTTACGGAGAAAGTATTTCATATGACACGTCGAAACTTGCACTGATCCACAACAGCAATACTCTACGCCTTTTGTGAAAATAAGGAGGTAATATTCGCATTACTTCCGAAAATATGTGGGTAATTGTTTCCGGTGACAATATAATGAAAAGCTTCCACATCAAAGAAATGCAAAATTTCGAATCGAATGAGATAAAAAAACCGTCAGAAAATGTGTATATCATTGAGTTTGATGCATAAGAACAGAAAAATATGCGAGAGAAGAAATATGTTTACTTACATTAACAAAAGAGTGTACGAGGCGAAAATGTTCAGATTAGCATTATGGTAATAAGTGCATTTACGGAGAAAGTATTTCATATGACACGTCGAAACTTGCACTGATCCACAAAAGCATTACTCTACGCCTTTTGTGAAAATACGGAGGTAATATTCGCATTTTTTCCGAAAATATGTGGGTAAATGTTTCCGGTGACAATATAATGAAAATCTTCAAAATCAAAGAAATGCAAAACTTCGACTCGAATTGGGTTAAAAACCATCAGAAAATGTGTATACCATTGAGTTTGATGCAAAGGAACAGAAAAATATGCGAGAATATAAATATGTTTACTTACATTAACAAAAGAGAGTACGAGGCTAAAATGTTCAGATTAGCAATATGGTAATAAGTGCATTTACGGAAAAAGTATTTCATATGACACGTCGAAACATGCACTGATCCACAAAAGCATTACTCTACGCCTTTGGGAAAATAAGGAGGTAATATTCGCATTACTTCCGAAAATATGTGGGTAATTGTTTCCGGTGACAATATAATGAAAAGCTTCAAAATCAAAGAAATGCCAAACCTCGACTCGTATGGGATAAAAAACCGTCAGAAAAAGTGTATACCATTGCGTTTGATGCAAAGGTACAGAAAAATATGCGAGAATAGAAATACGTTTACTTACATTAACAAAAGAGTGTACGAGGCTAATATGTTCAGATTTCCATTATGGTAATAAGTGCATTTACGGAGAAAGTATTTCATATGACACGTAAAAACTTGCACTGATCCACAAATTCATTACTCTACGCCTTTTGTGAAAAAAGGTAGGTAATATTCGCATTACTTCCGAAAATATGTGGGTAATTGTTTCCGGTGACAATATAATGAAAACCTTCAAAATCAAAGAAATGCCAAACTTTGACTCGTATGGCATAAAAAATCATCAGAAAAAGTGTATACCATTGAGTTTGATGCATAGGTACAGAAAAAAAGGCGAGAATAGAAATACGTTTACTTACATTAACAAAAGAGTGTACGAGGCTAAAATGTTCAGATTAGCATTGTGGTAATAAGTGCATTTACGGATAAAGTATTTCATATGACACGTAAAAACTAGCACTGATCCACAAAAGCATTACTCTGCGACTTCTGTGAAAAAAGGGAGTTAATATTCGCATTACTTCCGAAAATATGTGGGCAATTGTTTCCGGTGACAATATAATGAAAAGCTTCAAAATCAAAGAAATGCAAAACTTCGACTCAAATGGGATAAAAAAGCATAAGAAAATGTGTATTCCATTGAGTTTGATGCATAGGAAAAGAAAAATATGCGAGAATAGAAATACGTTTACTTACATTAATAAAAGAGTGTACGAGGCTGAAATGTTCAGATTAGCATTATGGTAATAAGTGCATTTACGGAGAAAGTATTTCATATGACACGTCGAAACTTGCACTGATCCACAAAAGGATTACTCTACGACTTTTGTGAAAATAGTGAGGTAATATTCGCATTTTTTCCAAAATATGTGGGTAAATGTTTCCGGTGACAATATAATGAAAATCTTCAAAATCAAAGAAATGCAAAACTTCGACTTGAATGGGATGAAAACCATCAGAAAATGTGTATACCATTGAGTTTGATGCATAAGAACAGAAAAATATGCGAGAGAAGAAATATGTTTACTTACATTAACAAAAGAGTGTACGAGGCTAAAATGTTCAGATTAGCATTATGGTAATAAGTGCACTTACGAAAAAAGTATTTCATATGACACGTCGAAACTTGCACTGATCCACAAAAGCATTACTCTACGCCTTTTGTCAAAATAGGGAGGTAATATTCGCATTTTTTCCGAAAATATGTGGGTAAATGTTTCCAGTGACAATATAATGAAAATCTTCAAAATCAAAGAAATGCAAAACTTAGACTCGAATTGGATAAAAACCATCAGAAAATGTGTATATCATTGAGTTTTATGCATAAGAACAGAAAAATATGCGAGAATAGAAATACGTTTACTTAAATTAACAAAAGAGTGTGCGAGGCTAAAATGTTCAGATTAGCATTATGGTAATAAGTGCATTTACGGAGAAAGTATTTCATATGACACGTCGAAACTTGTACTGATCCACAAAAGCATTATTCTACGCCTTCTGTGAAAAAAAAGAAGTAATATTCACATTACTTCCGAAAATATGTACGTAAATGTTTCCGATGACAATATAATGAAAAGCTTCAAAATCAAAGATATGCAAAACCTCAACTTGAAAGGGATAAAAAACCGTCATAAAAAGTGTATGCCATTGCGTTTGATGCATCGGAACAGAAAAATATGCGAGAGAAGAAATATGTTTACTTACATCAACAAAAGAGTGTACGAGGCTAAAATGTTCAGATTAGCATTATGGTAATAAGTGCATTTACGGAAAAAGTATTTCATATGACACGTCGAAACTTGCACTGATCCACAAAAGCATTACTCTACGCCTTTTTTGAAAATAGGGAGGTAATATTCGCATTTTTTCCGAAAATATGTGGGTAAATGTTTCCGGTGACAATATAATGAAAATCTTCAAAATCAAAGAAATGCAAAACTTCGACTCGAATGGGATAAAAACCATTAGAAAATGTGTATACCATTGAGTTTGATGCATAAGAACAGAATTATGTGCGATAATAGAAATACGTTTACTTAAATTAACAAAAGAGTGTGCGAGGATAAAATGTTCAGATTAGCATTATGGAAATAGTGCATTTACGGAGAAAGTATTTCATATGACACTTCGAAACTTGTACTTATCCACAAAAGCATTACTCTACGCCTTTTTTGAAAAAAGGGAGTTAATATTCGCATTACTTCCGAAAATATGTGGGTAATTGTTTCCGGTGACAATATAATGAAAACCTTCAAAATCATAGAAATGCAAAACCTCGACTCGAATGGGATAAAAAACCGTCAGAAAAAGTGTATACCATTGAGGTTGATGCATAGGAACAGAAAAATATGCGAGAATAGTAATACGTTTACTTACATTAACAAAAGAGTGTACGAGGCTAAAATGTTGAGATTAGCATTATGGTAATAAGTGAATTTACGGAGAAAGTATTTCATATGACTCATCGAAACTTGCATTGATCCACAAAAGCATTACTCTACGCCTTTTGTCAAAATAGGGAGGTAATATTCGCATTTTTTCCGAAAATATGTGGGTAAATGTTTCCAGTGACAATATAATGAAAATCTTCAAAATCAAAGAAATGCAAAACTTCGACTCGAATGGGATAAAAACCATCAGAAAATGTGTATACATTTAAGTTTGATGCATAAGAACAGAAAAATATGCGAGAATAGAAATACGTTTACTTACATTAACAAAAGAGTGTACGAGGCTAAAATGTTCAGATAAGCATTATGGTAATAAGTGCATTTACGGAGAAAGTATTTCATATGACACGTGCAATTTTGCACTGATCCACAAAAGCATTACTCTTCGCCTTTTGTGAAAATAGGGAGGTAATATTCGCATTACTTCCGAAAATATGTGGGTAAATGTTTCCGGTGACAATATAATGAAAATCTTCAAAATCAAAGAAATGCAAAACTTCGACTTGAATGGGATGAAAACCATCAGAAAATGTGTATACCATTGAGTTTGATGCATAAGAACAGAAAAATATGCGAGAGAAGAAATATGTTTACTTACATTAACAAAAGAGTGTACGAGGCTAAAATGTTCAGATTAGCATTATGGTAATAAGTGCATTTACGACAAAAGTATTTCATATGACACGTCGAAACTTGCACTGATCCACAAAAGCATTACTCTACGCCTTTTGTCAAAATAGGGAGGTAATATTCGCATTTTTTCCGAAAATATGTGGGTAAATGTTTCCAGTGACAATATAATGAAAATCTTCAAAATCAAAGAAATGCAAAACTTAGACTCGAATTGGATAAAAACCATCAGAAAATGTGTATATCATTGAGTTTTATGCATAAGAACAGAAAAATATGCGAGAATAGAAATACGTTTACTTAAATTAACAAAAGAGTGTGCGAGGCTAAAATGTTCAGATTAGCATTATGGTAATAAGTGCATTTACGGAGAAAGTATTTCATATGACACGTCGAAACTTGTACTGATCCACAAAAGCATTATTCTACGCCTTCTGTGAAAAAAAAGAAGTAATATTCGCATTACTTCCGAAAATATGTACGTAAATGTTTCCGATGACAATATAATGAAAAGCTTCAAAATCAAAGAAATGCAAAACCTCAACTTGAAAGGGAAAAAAAACCGTCATAAAAAGTGTATGCCATTGCGTTTGATGCATCGGAACAGAAAAATATGCGAGAGAAGAAATATGTTTACTTACATCAACAAAAGAGTGTACGAGGCTAAAATGTTCAGATTAGCATTATGGTAATAAGTGCATTTACGGAAAAAGTATTTCATATGACACGTCGAAACTTGCACTGATCCACAAAAGCATTACTCTTCGCCTTTTTTGAAAATAGGGAGGTAATATTCGCATTTTTTCCGAAAATATGTGGGTAAATGTTTCCGGTGACAATATAATGAAAATCTTCAAAATCAAAGAAATGCAAAACTTCGACTCGAATGGGATAAAAACCATTAGAAAATGTGTATACCATTGAGTTTGATGCATAAGAACAGAATTATGTGCGATAATAGAAATACGTTTACTTAAATTAACAAAAGAGTGTGCGAGGATAAAATGTTCAGATTAGCATTATGGAAATAGTGCATTTACGGAGAAAGTATTTCATATGACACGTCGAAACTTGTACTTATCCACAAAAGCATTACTCTACGCCTTTTTTGAAAAAAAGGAGTTAATATTCGCATTACTTCCGAAAATATGTGGGTAATTGTTTCCGGTGACAATATAATGAAAACCTTCAAAATCATAGAAATGCAAAACCTCGACTCGAATGGGATAAAAAACCGTCAGAAAAAGTCTATACCATTGAGTTTGATGCATAGGAACAGAAAAATATGCGAGAATAGTAATACGTTTACTTACATTAACAAAAGAGTGTACGAGGCTAAAATGTTCAGATCAGCATTATGGTAATAAGTGCATTTACGGAGAAAGTTTTCATATGACACGTGGAATTTTGCACTGATCCACAAAAGCATTACTCTAAGCCTTTAGTGAAAATAGGGAGGAAATATTCGAATTACTTCCGAAAATATGTGGGTAATTGTTTCCGGTGACAATATAATGAAAAGCTTTAAAATCAAAGTAATGCAAAACTTCGACTCGAATGGGATAAAAAACCGTCAGAAATAGTGTATACCATTGAGTTTGATGCATAGGAATAAAAAAATATATGTCAAAGAATAGAAATATTATTACTTACATTAACAAAAGAGTGTACGAGGCTAAAATGTTCAGATTAGCATTATGGTAATAAGTGCATTTACGGAGAAAGTATTTCATATGACACGTCGAAACTTGCACTGATCCACAAAAGAATTACTCTAAGCCTTTTGTGAAAAAATTGAGGTAATATTCGCATTTCTTCCGAAAATATGTGGGTAATTGTTTCCGGTGACAATATTATAAAAAGCTTCAAAATCAAAAAATGCAAAACTTCGACACGAATGGGATAAAAAACCATCAGAAAATGTGTATACCATTGAGTTTGATGCATAGGAAAAAAAATTTGCGAGACAAGAAATATGTTTACTTACATTAACAAAAGAGTGTACGAGGCTAAAATGTTCAGATAAGCATTATGGTAATAAGTTCATTTACGGAGTAAGTATTTCATATGACACGTCGAAACTTGCACTGATCCACAAAAGCATTACTCTACGCCTTTTGTGAAAAAAGGGAGTTAATATTCGCATTACTTCCGAAAATATGTGGGTAATTGTTTCCGGTGACAATATAATGAAAACCTTCGAAATCAAAGAAATGCAAAACTTCGACTCGAATGGGATAAAAACCATTAGAAAATGTGTATACCATTGAGTTTGATGCATAAGAACAGAAATATATGCGATAATAGAAATACGTTTACTTAAATTAACAAAAGAGTGTGCGAGGCTGAAATGTTCAGATTAGCATTATGGAAATAGTGCATTTACGGAGAAAGTATTTCATATGACACGTCGAAACTTGTACTGATCCACAAAAGCATTACTCTACGCCTTTTGGGAAAAAAGGGAGTTAATATTCGCATTACTTCCGAAAATATGTGGGTAATTGTTTCCGGTGACAATATAATGAAAACCTTCAAAATCATAGAAATGCAAAACCTCGACTCGAATGGGATAAAAAACCGTCAGAAAAAGTGTATACCATTGAGTTTGATGCATAGGAACAGAAAAATATGCGAGAATAGTAATACGTTTACTTACATTAACAAAAGAGTGTACGAGGCTAAAATGTTGAGATTAGCATTATGGTAATAAGTGAATTTACGGAGAAAATATTTCATATGACTCATCGAAACTTGCATTGATCCACAAAAGCATTACTCTACGCCTTTTGTCAAAATAGGGAGGTAATATTCGCATTTTTTCCGAAAATATGTGGGTAAATGTTTCCAGTGACAATATAATGAAAATCTTCAAAATCAAAGAAATGCAAAACTTCGACTCGAATGGGATAAAAACCATCAGAAAATGTGTATACATTTGAGTTTGATGCATAAGAACAGAAAAATATGCGAGAATAGAAATACGTTTACTTACATTAACAAAAGAGTGTACGAGGCTAAAATGTTCAGATTAGCATTATGGTAATAAGTGCATTTACGGAGAAAGTATTTCATATGACACGACGAAACTTCTCTGATCCACAAAAGCATTTCTCTACGCCTTTTTTTAAATTATGGAGGTAATATTCGCAATTCTTCCGAAAATATGTGGGTAATTGTTTCCGGTGACAATATTATAAAAAGCTTCAAAATCAAAAAATGCAAAACTTCGACTCGAATGGGATAAAAAACCATCAGAAAATGTGTATACCATTGAGTTTGATGCATAGGAAAAAAAATTTGCGAGAAAAGAAATATGTTTACTTACATTAACAAAAGAGTGTACGAGGCTAAAATGTTCAGATAAGCATTATGGTAATAAGTGCACTTACGGAGAAAGTATTTCATATGACACGTCGAAACTTGTACTGATCCACAAAAGCATTATTCTACGCCTTCTGTGAAAAAAAAGAAGTAATATTCGCATTACTTCCAAAAATATGTACGAAAATGTTTCCGATGACAATATAATGAAAAGCTTCAAAATCAAAGAAATGCAAAACCTCAACTTGAAAGGGATAAAAAACCGTCATAAAAAGTGTATGCCATTGCGTTTGATGCATCGGAACAGAAAAATATGCGAGAGAAGAAATATGTTTACTTACATTAACAAAAGAGTGTACGAGGCTAAAATGTTGAGATTAGCATTATGGTAATAAGTGCATTTACGGAGAAAGTATTTCATATGACACGTCGAAACTTGTACTGATCCACAAAAGCATTCCTCTACGCCTTTTGTGAAAAAAGGGAGTTAATATTCGCATTTTTTCCGAAAAAATGTGGGTAAATGTTTCCGGTAACAATATAATGAAAATCTGAAAAATCAAAGAAATGCAAAACTTCGACTCGAATGGGATAAAAACCATCAGAAAATGTGTATACCATTGAGTTTGATGCATAAGAACAGAAATATATGCGATAATAGAAATACGTTTACTTAAATTAACAAAAGAGTGTGCGAGGCTAAAATGTTCAGATTAGCATTATGGAAATAGTGCATTTACGGAGAAATTATTTCATATGACACGTCGAAACTTGTACTGATCCACAAAAGCATTACTCTTCGCCTTTTGTGAAAATAGGGAGGTAATATTCGCATTACTTCCGAAAATATGTGGGTAATTGTTTCCGGTGACAATATAATGAAAACCTTCAAAATCATAGAAATGCAAAACCTCGACTCGAATGGGATAAAAAACCGTCAGAAAAAGTGTATACCATTGAGTTTGATGCATAGGAACAGAAAAATAGGCGAGAAGAGAAATACGTTTACTTACATTAACAAAAGAGTGTACGAGGCTAAAATGTTCAGATTAGCATTATGGTAATAAGTGCATTTACGGAGAAAGTATTTCATATGACACGTAAAAACTAGCACTGATCCACAAAAGCATTACTCTACGACTTCTGTGAAAAAAGGAAGTTAATATTCGCATTACTTCCGAAAATATGTGGGTAATTGTTTCCGGTGACAATATCATGAAAAGCTTCAAAATCAAAGAAATGCAAAACTTCGACTAAATTGGGATAAAAAAGCATAAGAAAATGTGAATACCATTGAGTTTGATGCATAGGAACAGAAAAATATGCGTGAATAGAAATACGTTTACTTACATTAACAAAAGAGTGTACGAGGCTAAAATGTTCAGATTAGCATTATGGTAATAGGTGCATTTACGGAGAAAGTATTTCATATGACACGTGGAAACTTGCACTGATCCACAAAAGCATTACTCTACGCCTTTTGTGAAAAAACGGAGGAAATATTCGCATTATTTCCGAAAATATGTGGGTAATTGTTTCCAGTGACAATATAATGAAAAGCTTCAAAATAAAAGAAATGGAAAACTTCGACTCAAATGGGATAAAAAACCATAAGAAAATGTGTATACCATTGAGTTTGATGCATAGGAACAGAAAAATATGCGTGAATAGAAATACGTTTACTTACATTAACAAAAGAGTGTACGAGGCTAAAATGTTCAGATTAGCATTATGGTAATAAGTGCATTTACGGAGAAAGTATTTCATATGACACGTCGAAACTTGCACTGATCCACAAAAGCATTACTCTACGCCTTTTGTCAAAATAGGGAGGTAATATTCGCATTTTTTCCGAAAATAATTGAGTAAATGTTTCCAGTGACAATATAGTGAAAATCTTCAAAATCAAAGAAATGCAAAACTTCGACTCGTATGGCATAAAAAATCATCAGAAAAAGTGTATACCATTGAGTTTGATGCATAGGAACAGAAAAATATGCGTGAATAGAAATACGTTTACTTACATTAACAAAAGAGTGTACGAGGCTAAAAAGTTCAGATTTGCATTATGGTAATAAGTGCATTTACGGAGAAAGTACTTCATATGACACGTAAAAACTTGCACTGATCCACGAAAGCATTACTCTACGCCTTTTGTGAAAAAACGGAGGAAATATTCGCATTATTTCCGAAAATATGTGGGTAATTGTTTCCAGTGACAATATAATGAAAAGCTTCAAAATAAAAGAAATGCAAAACTTCGACTCAAATGGGATAAAAAACCATAAGAAAATGTGTATACCATTGAGTTTGATGCATAGGAATAGAAAAATATGTCAAAGAATAGAAATATTATTACTTACATTAACAAAAGAGTGTACGAGGCTAAAATGTTCAGATTAGCATTATGGTAATAAGTGCATTTACGGAGAAAGTATTTCATATGACACGTAAAAACTTCTCTGATCCACAAAAGCATTTCTCTACGCCTTTCTTTAAATTTAGGAGGTAATATTCGCATTTCTTCCGAAAATATGTGGGTAATTGTTTCCGGTGACAATATTATAAAAAGCTTCAAAATCAAAAAATGCAAAACTTTGACTCGAATGGGATAAAAAACCATCAGAAAATGTGTATACCATTGAGTTTGATGAATAGGAAAAAAAATTTGCGAGAAAAGAAATATGTTTACTTACATTAACAAAAGAGTGTACGAGGCTAAAATGTTCAGATAAGCATTATGGTAATAAGTTCATTTACGGAGTAAGTATTTCATATGACACGTCGAAACTTGCACTGATCCACAAAAGCATTACTCTACGCCTTTTGTGAAAATACGGAGGTAATATTCGCATTTTTTCCGAAAATATGTGGGTAAATGTTTCCGGTGACAATATAATGAAAATCTTCAAAATCAAAGAAATGCAAAACTTCGACTCGAATGGGATAAAAAAGCATAAGAAAATGTGTATTCCATTGAGTTTGATGCAAAGGAAAAGAAAAATATGCGAGAATAGAAATACGTTTACTTACATTAATAAAAGAGTGTACGAGGCTGAAATGTTCAGATTAGCATTATGGTAATAAGTGCATTTACGGAGAAAGTATTTCATATGACACATGGAATTTTGCACTGATCCACAAAAGCATTACTCTTCGCCTTTTGTGAAAATAGGGAGATAATATTCGCATTACTTCCGAAAATATGTACGTAAATGTTTCCAATGAAAATATAATGAAAAGCTTCAAAATCAAAGAAATGCAAAACCTCAACTTGAAAGGGATAAAAAACCGTCATAAAAAGTGTATGCCATTGCGTTTGATGCATCGGAACAGAAAAATATGCGAGAGAAGAAATATGTTTACTTACATTAACAAAAGAGTGTACGAGGCTAAAATGTTCAGATTAGCATTATGGTAATAAGTGCATTTACGGAGAAAGTATTTCATATGACACGTCGAAACTTGCACTGATCCACAAAAGCATTACTCTACGCCTTTTGTCAAAATAGGGAGGTAATATTCGCATTTTTTCCGAAAATATGTGGGTAAATGTTTCCAGTGACAATATAATGAAAATCTTCAAAATCAAAGAAATGCAAAACTTAGACTCGAATTGGATAAAAACCATCAGAAAATGTGTATATCATTGAGTTTGATGCATAAGAACAGAAAAATATGCGAGAATAGAAATACGTTTACTTAAATTAACAAAAGAGTGTGCGAGGCTAAAATGTTCAGATTAGCATTATGGTAATAAGTGCATTTACGGAGAAAGTATTTCATATGACACGTCGAAACTTGCACTGATCCACAAAAGCATTACTCTACGCCTTTTGTCAAAATAGGGAGGTAATATTCGCATTTTTTCCGAAAATATGTGGGTAAATGTTTCCAGTGACAATATAATGAAAATCTTCAAAATCAAAGAAATGCAAAACTTCGACTTGAATGGGATGAAAACCATCAGAAAATGTGTATACCATTGAGTTTGATGCATAAGAACAGAAAAATATGCGAGAGAAGAAATATGTTTACTTACATTAACAAAAGAGTGTACGAGGCTAAAATGTTCAGATTAGCATTATGGTAATAAGTGCATTTACGGAAAAAGTATTTCATATGACACGTCGAAACTTGCACTGATCCACAAAAGGATTACTCTACGACTTTTGTGAAAATAGTGAGGTAATATTCGCATTTTTTCCGAAAATATGTGGGTAAATGTTTCCAGTGACAATATAATGAAAATCTTCAAAATCAAAGAAATGCAAAACTTAGACTCGAATTGGATAAAAACCATCAGAAAATGTGTATATCATTGAGTTTTATGCATAAGAACAGAAAAATATGCTAGAATAGAAATACGTTTACTTAAATTAACAAAAGAGTGTGCGAGGCTAAAATGTTCAGATTAGCATTATGGTAATAAGTGCATTTACGGAGAAAGTATTTCATATGACACGTCGAAACTTGTACTGATCCACAAAAGCATTATTCTACGCCTTCTGTGAAAAAAAAGAAGTAATATTCGCATTACTTCCGAAAATATGTACGTAAATGTTTCCGATGACAATATAATGAAAAGCTTCAAAATCAAAGAAATGCAAAACCTCAACTTGAAAGGGATAAAAAACCGTCATAAAAAGTGTATGCCATTGCGTTTGATGCATCGGAACAGAAAAATATGCGAGAGAAGAAATATGTTTACTTACATTAACAAAAGAGTGTACGAGGCTAAAATGTTCAGATTAGCATTATGGTAATAAGTGCATTTACGGAAAAAGTATTTCATATGACACGTCGAAACTTGCACTGATCCACAAAAGCATTACTCTACGCCTTTTGTCAAAATAGTGAGGTAATATTCGCATTTTTTCCGAAAATATGTGGGTAAATGTTTCCAGTGACAATATAATGAAAATCTTCAAAATCAAAGAAATGCAAACCTTCGACTTGAATGGGATGAAAACCATCAGAAAATGTGTATACCATTGCGTTTGATGCATAAGAACAGAAAAATATGCGAGAGAAGAAATATGTTTACTTACATTTAAAAAAGAGTGTACGAGGCTAAAATGTTCAGATTAGCATTATGGTAATAAGTGCATTTACGGAGAAAGTATTTCATATGACACGTCGAAACTTGCACTGATCCACAAAAGCATTACTCTACGCCTTTTGTCAAAATAGTGAGGTAATATTCGCATTTTTTCCGAAAATATGTGGGTAAATGTTTCCAGTGACAATATAATGAAAATCTTCAAAATCAAAGAAATGCAAAACTTAGACTCGAATTGGATAAAAACCATCAGAAAATGTGTATATCATTGAGTTTAATGCATAAGAACAGAAAAATATGCGAGAATAGAAATACGTTTACTTAAATTAACAAAAGAGTGTGCGAGGCTAAAATGTTCAGATTAGCATTATGGTAATAAGTGCATTTACGGAGAAAGTATTTCATATGACACAACGAAACTTGTACTGAACCACAAAAGCATTATTCTACGCCTTCTGTGAAAAAAAAAGAAGTAATATTCGCATTACTTCCGAAAATATGTACGTAAATGTTTCCGATGACAATATAATGAAAAGCTTCAAAATCAAAGAAATGCAAAACCTCAACTTGAAATGGATAAAAAACCGTCATAAAAAGTGTATGCCATTGCGTTTGATGCATCGGAACTGAAAAATATGCGACAGAAGAAATATGTTTACTTACATTAACAAAAGAGTGTACGAGGCTAAAATGTTCAGATTAGCATTATGGTAATAAGTGCATTTACGGAAATATATTTCATATGACACGTCGAAACTTGCACTGATCCACAAAAGCATTACTCTACGCCTTTTTTGAAAATAGGGAGGTAATATTCGCATTTTTTCCGAAAATATGTGGGTAAATGTTTCCAGTGACAATATAATGAAAATCTTCAAAATCAAAGAAATGCAAAACTTCGACTTGAATGGGATGAAAACCATCAGAAAATGTGTATACCATTGAGTTTGATGCATAAGATCAGAAAAATATGCGAGAGAAGAAATATGTTTACTTACATTAACAAAAGAGTGTACGAGGCTAAAATGTTCAGATTAGCATTATGGTAATAAGTGCATTTACGGAGAAAGTATTTCATATGACACGTCGAAACTTGCACTGATCCACAAAAGCATTACTCTACGCCTTTTTTGAGAATAGGGAGGTAATATTCGCATTTTTTCCGAAAATATGTGGGTAAATGTTTCCAGTGACAATATAATGAAAATCTTCAAAATCAAAGAAATGCAAGACTTCGACTCGAATAGGATAAAAACCATCAGAAAATGTGTATACATTTGAGTTTGATGCATAAGAACAGAAAAATATGCGAGAATAGAAATACGTTTACTTACATTAACAAAAGAGTGTACGAGGCTAAAATGTTCAGATTAGCATTATGGTAATAAGTGCATTTACGGAGAAAGTATTACATATGACACGTGGAATTTTGCACTGATCCACAAAAGCATTTCTCTACGCCTTTTTTTAAATTATGGAGGTAATATTCGCATTTTTTCCGAAAATATGTGAGTAAATGTTTCCAGTGACAATATAGTGAAAATCTTCAAAATCAAAGAAATGCAAAACTTCGACTCGAATGAGATAAAAACCATCAGAAAATGAGTATACCATTGAGTTTGATGCATAGGAACAGAAAAATATGCGTGAATAGAAATACGTTTACTTACATTAACAAAAGAGTGTACGAGGCTAAAATGTTCAGATTAGCATTATGGTAATAAGTGCATTTACGGAGAAAGTATTTCATATGACACGTCGAAACTTGCACTGATCCACAAAAGCATTTCTCTACGCCTTTTATCAAAATAGGGAGGTAATATTCGCATTTTTTCCGAAAATATGTGAGTAAATGTTTCCAGTGACAATATAGTGAAAATCTTCAAAATCAAAGAAATGCAAAACTTCGACTCGAATGAGATAAAAACCATCAGAAAATGAGTATACCATTGAGTTTGATGCATAAGAACAGAAAAATATGCGAGAATAGAAATACGTTTACTTAAATTAACAAAAGAGTGTGCGAGGTTAAAATGTTCAGATTAGCATTATGGTAATAAGTGCATTTACGGAGAAAGTATTTCATATGACACGTCGAAACTTGTACTGATCCACAAAAGCATTATTCTACGCCTTCTTTGAAAAAAAGGAAGTAATATTCGCATTACTTCCGAAAATATGTACGTAAATGTTTCCAATGAAAATATAATGAAAAGCTTCAAAATCAAAGAAATGCAAAACCTCAACTTGAAAGGGATAAAAAACCGTCATAAAAAGTGTATGCCATTGCGTTTGATGCATCGGAACAGAAAAATATGCGAGAGAAGAAATATGTTTACTTACATTAACAAAAGACTGTACGAGGCTAAAATGTTCAGATTAGCATTATGGTAATAAGTGCATTTACGGAGAAAGTATTTCATATGACACGTCGAAACTTGCACTGATCCACAAAAGCATTACTCTACGCCTTTTGTCTAAATAGGGAGTTAATATTCGCATTTTTTTCCGAAAATATGTTGGTAAATGTTTCTGGTGACAATATAATGAAAATCTTCAAAATCAAAGAAATGCAAAACTTCGACTCGAATGAGATAAAAACCAACAGAAAATGTGTATACCATTGAGTTTGATGCATAAGAACAGAAAAATATGCGATAATAGAAATGCGTTTACTTAAATTAACAAAAGAGTGTGCGAGGCTAAAATGTTCAGATTAGCATTATGGTATTAAGTGCATTTACGGAGAAAGTATTTCATATGAAACGTCAAAACTTGCACTGATCCACAAAAGCATTACTCTACGCCTTTTGTGAAAAGAGGGAGGTTATATTCGCATTACTTTTGAATATATGTGGGTAATTGTTTCCGGTGACAATATTATAAAAAGTGTACAATTAATCTACGCCTTCTTTGAACATTTGAAGGTGATATCCGCATAACTGTCGAAGATATGGGTGTAAATGTCTATGGTGACTAAATTAGAAGAAGGCTTTTAAATGAAAGAAATGTTAATAAGTGCATTTATGGAAAACGTATTTCATATAACGCGTCGATACTTGCACTGAACCTCAAAAGAAATTTTCTACGCCTTCTCTGAACATTTGAAGGTTATATCCGCATAACTGTCGAAGATATGGGTGTAAATGTCTATGGTGACTAAATTAGAAAAAGGCTTTTAAATGAAAGAAATGGTATCCATGGATACTTGAGATTGAACAGAGGATGTCGAAGGGAACTTATTTTTTGGATAGGCATAACTGGAATAAGTGCTGTTACAGACTAAGTACTCAAGGTTTAGTCGTGTAATTTGATGTGCAGGAACAAGGTATACTTCTTAACCTACCCTGAAAGAATGGCGGTTATATCTGCATAAGATTCGAAAATATGTTGGTAATTGTTTCCGGTGACAATGTAATTAAAAGCTTCAAAATCAAAAAATTGCAAAAATCCGACTCGAATGGGATAAAAAATCATCAAAAAAATTTGTTTACCATTATGTTTGATGCAAAGGAACAGAAAATTCTGCGAGAGAAGAAATATTTTTACTTACATTAACAAAAGAGTGTACGAGGCTAAAATTTCAGATTAGCATTATGTAAATAATAAGTGCATTTACGGAGAAAGTATTTCATATGACGCTTCGAAACTTGCACTGTTCCTCATGTGCATTACTCTACGATTTCTGTGAAAACATGGAGGTAATATCCCCAATAATTATGAAATTATGTTGGTAATTATTTCCGGTGACAATGTAGTTAAAAGCTTCAAATCAAAAAATTTCAAATATCCAATCCGAATGGGATGAAAAACCATCAAAAACTGTGTATGCCATTGAGTTTGATGCAAAGAAACAGAAAATTCTGCGAGAGAAGAAAAATTTTTACTTACATTAACAAAAGAGTGTACGAGGCTAAAATTTCAGATTAGCATTATGTTAATAAGTGCATTTACGGAGAAAGTATTTCATATGACGCTTCGAAACTTGCACTGTTTCCTAACAGCATTCGTCTACGCCATCTGTGAAAACATGGAGGTAATATCCCCGAAAATTCCGAAAATATGTTGGTAATTGTTTCCGGTGACAATGTAATTAAAAGCTTCAAAATCAAAAAATTGCAAAACTCCGACTCGAATGGGATGAAAAACCATCAAAATCTGTATATATCATTGAGTTTGATGCAAAGGAACAGAAAATTCTGCCAGAGAAGAAATATTTTTACTTACATTAACAAAAGAGTGTACGAGGCTAAAATTTCAGATTAGCATTATGTTAATAAGTGCATTTACGGAAAAGGTATTTCATATAACGCGTCGATACTTGCACTTAACCTCAAAAGAAATATTCTACGCCTTCTCTGAACATTTGAAGGTGATATCCGCATAACTGTCCAAGATATGGGTGTAAATGTCTATGGTGACTAAATTAGAAAAAGGCTTTTAAATGAAAGAAATGGTATCCATGGATACTTGAGATTGAACGGAGGATGGCGAAGGGAACTAATTTTTTGGATAGACATGGTGGTAATATCCGCATAACTATCGAAGATATGGGTGTAAATGCCTGCGGTGACTGAATTAGAAAAAGGCTTTTAAATGAAAGAAATGGTATCCATGGTTACTTGAGATTGAACAGAGGATGTCGAAGGGAACTTATTTTTTGGATAGGCATAACTGGAATAAGTGCTGTTACAGACTAAGTACTCAAGGTTTAGTCGTGTAATTTGATGTGCAGGAACAAGGTATATTTCTTAACCTACCCTGAAAGAATGGCGGTTATATCTGCATAAGATTCGAAAATATGTTGGTAATTGTTTCCGGTGACAATGTAATTAAAAGCTTCAAAATCAAAAAATTGCAAAAATCCGACTCGAATGGGATAAAAAATCATCAAAAAAATTTGTTTACCATTAAGTTTGATGCAAAGGAACAGAAAATTCAGCGAGAGAAGAAATATTTTTACTTACATTAACAAAAGAGTGTACGAGGCTAAAATTTCAGATTAGCATTATGTTAATAAGTGCATTTACGGAGAAAGAATTTCATATGACGCTTCGAAACTTGCACCGTTCTTCAACAGCTTTACTCTACGACTTTTGTGAAAACATGGAGGTAATATCCCTAATAAGTATGAAAATATGTTGTATTTGTTTCCGGTGACAATGTAATTAAAAGCTTCAAAATCAAAAAATTGCAAAACTCCGACTCCAATGGGAAAAAAAACATCAAAAAATGTGTATACCATTGAGTTTGATACATAAGAACAGAAAAATAAGCGAGAGAAGAAATATATTTTTACTTACATTAACAAAAGTGTGTACGAGGCAAAAATTTCAGATTAGCATTATGTTAATAAGTGCATTTACGGAGAAGGTATTACATATAATGCGTCGAAACTTGCATTGTTCCTCAACAGGATTACTCTACCACTTCTGTTAAACCATGGAGGTAATATCCCCAATAATTATGAAATATGTTGGTAATTGTTTCCGGTTACAATGCAGTTAAAAGCTTTAAATCAAAAAATTTCAAATATCCAATCCGAATGGGATAGAAAACCATCAAAAACTGTGTATGCCATTGAGTTTGATGCAAAGAAACAGAAAATTCTGCGAGAGAAGAAATATTTTTACTTACATTAACAAGAGTATACGAGGCTAAAATTTTAGATTAGCATTATGTTAATAAGTGCATTTACGGAGAAAGTATTTCATATGACGCTTCGAAACTTGCACTGTTCCTCAATAGCATTACTCTACGCCTTCTGTGAACACATGGAGGTAATATGCTCGAAACTTCCGAAAATATGTTGGTAATTGTTTCCGGTGACAATGTAATTAAAAGCTTCAAAATCAAAAAATTGCAAAAATCCGACTCGACTGGGATAAAAAACCATCAAAAACATTTTATACCATTGCGTTTGATGCAATGGAACAGAAAATTCTGCCAGAGAAGAAATATTTTTACTTACATTAACAAAAGAGTGTACGAGGCAAAAATTTCAGATTAGCATTATGTTAATAAGTGCATTTATGGAAGAAGTATTTCATATAACGCGTCGATACTTGCACTGAACCTGAAAAGCAATATTCTACGCCTTCTCTGAACATTTGAAGGTGATATCTGCATAATTGTCGAAGATATGGGTGTAAATGTCTATGGTGACTAAATTAGAAAAAGGCTTTTAAATGAAAGAAATGGTATCCATGGATACTTGAGATTGAACGGAGGATGGCGAAGGGAACTAATTTTTTGGATAGGCATGGAGGTAATATCCGCATAACTATCGAAGATATGGGTGTAAATGCCTACGGTGACTAAATTAGAAAAAGGCTTTTAAATGAAAGAAATGGTATCCATGGTTACTTGAGATTGAACAGAGGTTGTCGAAGGGAACTTATTTTTTGGATAGGCATAACTGGTATAAGTGCTGTTACAGACTAAGTACTCAAGGTTTAGTCGTGTAATTTGATGTGCAGGAACAAGGTATATTTCTTAACCTACCCTGAAAGAATGGCGGTTATATCTGTATAAGATTCGCAAATATGTTGGTAATTGTTTCCGGTGACAATGTAATTAAAAGCTTCAAAATCAAAAAATTGCAAAAATCCGACTCGAATGGGATAAAAAATCATCAAAAAATTTGTTTACCATTATGTTTGATGCAAAGGAACAGAAAATTCTGCGAGAGAAGAAATATTTTTACTTACATTAACCCTTAAGCTGCGGCAGCTAGAGCGCATTTCGTTCACCCTGTGCGGCAAATGTCTATTCGGACGGAGCCTGTCCATCCTTCCCGCGGGCCGAGGCCAGGCAGTTATATGACCCATGTAATCCCCTCCCGATCCTTTTCTCGGGATCCCAGGGAGTGGGCACCGGAACTTGTCGAGGGATTAGTGGAACTTGGAACTAATTTTGAGAATGTGTTTATAGGCGTAATTGTTGAAAACAAATATGACAATATATTTTCTAGCAACTTTCTGTTTAATTTGATACCAATCACCAAAAAAATCCGTTGATAATTGAGCCGGGCGCGAGCATAAGACAACTAACTCTTGAGACAACCGTAGCCTCTTGAGCGAACAATCGGAAGAAAGGGTCGCACCTCATTGCGGTGGTATGCGATTCCTAAAGAGCGTGGGAAGGGACTGGTTTGGGTAAAAATGGTGGATTCCCAGATGTCCATCGCTGGAAAGAAAGAGTTCGGGTCATAAAAATATGAAAGGACTGAGGGAGCAGGTAGACAGAAAGGGTCAAACGTACAAGAACGTTCTCTCCGCAGTTCCCGGTACAGTCGTACATGTACGTTTCCCGCAGCCTAAGGGTTAACAAAAGAGTGTACGAGGCTAAAATTTCAGATTAGCATTATGTTAATAAGCGCATTTACGGAGAAAGTATTTCATATGACGCTTCGAAACTTGCACTGTTCTTCAACAGCATTACTCTACGACTTTTGTGAAAACATGGAGGTAATATCCCTAATAAGTATGAAAATATGTTGGTATTTGTTTCCGGTGACAATGTAATTAAAAGCTTCAAAATCAAAAAATTGCAAAACTCCGACTCCAATGGGAAAAAAAACATCAAAAAATGTGTATACCATTGAGTTTGATACATAATAACAGAAAAATAAGCGAGAGAAGAAATATATTTTTACTTACATTAACAAAAGTGTGCACGAGGCAAAAATTTCAGATTTACATTATGTTAATAAGTGCATTTACGGAGAAGGTATTACATATAATGCGTCGAAACTTGCATTGTTCCTCAACAGCATTACTCTACGACTTCTGTGAAAACATGGAGGTAATATCCCCAATAATTATGAAATATGTTGGTAATTGTTTCCGGTTACAATGCAGTTAAATGCTTCAAATCAAAAAATTTCAAATATCCAATCCGAATGGGATAAAAAACCATCAAAAACTGTGTATGCCATTGAGTTTGATGCAAAGAAAAAGAAAATTCTGCGAGAGAAGAAATATTTTTACTTACATTAACAAAAGAGTGTACGAGGCTAAAATTTCAGATTAGCATTATGTTAATAAGTGCATTTACGGAGAAAGTATTTCATATGACGCTTCGAAACATGCACTGTTCTTCATGAGCATTACTCTACGCCTTCTGTGAAAACATCGAGGTAATATCCCCAAAAATTCCGAAAATATGTTGGTAATTGTTTCCGGTGACAATGTAATTAAAAGCTTCAAAATCAAAAAATTGCAAAACTCCGACTCCAATGGGAAATAAACCATCAAAAAATGTGTATACCATTGAGTTTGATGCATAGGAACAGAAAAATAAGCGAGAAAAGAAATTTTTTACTTACATTAACAAAAGAGTGTACGAGGCGAAAATTTCAGATTAGCATTATGTTAATAAGTGCATTTACGGAGAAGGTATTACATATAATGCATCGAAACTTGCACTGTTCCTCAACAGCATTACTCTACGACTTCTGTGAAAACATGGAGGTAATATCCCCAATAATTATGAAATATGTTGGTAATTGTTTCCGGTGACAATGTAGTTAAAAGTTTCAAATAAAAAAATTTCAAATATCCAATCCGAATGGGATAAAAAACCATCAAAAACTGTGTATGCCATTGAGTTTGATGCAAAGAAACAGAAAATTCTGCGAGAGAAGAAATATTTTTACTTACATTAACTAAAGAGTGTACGAAGCTAAAATTTCAGTTTAGCATTATGTTAATAAGTGCATTTACGGAGAAAGTATTTCATATGACGCTTCGAAACTAGCACTGTTCCTCAACAGCATTGGTCTACGCCATCTGTGAAAACATGGAGGTAATTTCCCCGAAAATTCCGAAAATATGTTGGTAATTGTTTCCGGTGACAATGTAATTAAAAGCTTCAAAATCAAAAAAATTCAAAAATCCGACTCCAATGGGATAAAAAACCATCAAAAACTGTATATACCATTGAGTTTGATGCAAAGGAACAGAAAATTCTGCCAGAAAAGAAATATTTTTACTTACATTAACAAAAGTGTGTACGAGGCTGAAATTTCAGATTAGCATTATGTTAATAAGTGCATTTACGGAGAAAGTATTTCATATGACGCTTCGAAACTTGCACTGTTCCTCAACAGCATTAATCTACGCCTTCTGTGAAAACATGGCGGTAATATCCCCAATAATTATGAAAATATGTTGGTAATTGTTTCCGGTGACAATGTAATTAAAAGCTTCAAAATCAAAAAATTGCAATACTCCGACTCCAATGGGAAATAAACCATCAAAAAATGTGTATACCATTGAGTTTGATGCATAGGAACAGAAAAATAAGCGAGAAAAGAAATATTTTTACTTACATTAACAAAAGAGTGTACGAGGCAAAAATTTCAAATTAGCATTATGTTAATAAGTGCATTTTTTGGAAAAAGTATATCATATAACGCGTCGATACTTTCACTGATCCACAACAGCTTTACTCTACGCCTTCTGTGAAAACATGGCGGTAATATCCCCAATAATTATGAAAAAAGGTTGGTAATTGTTTCCGGTGACAACGTAATTAAAAGCTTCAAAATAAAAAAATTGCAAAAATCTGACTCGAATGGGATAAAAAGCCATCAAAAACTGTGTATACCATTGAGTTTTATGCAAAGGAACAGAAATTCTGCGAGATTAGAAATATTTTTACTTACATTAACAAAAGAGTGTACGAGGCTAAAATTTCAGATTAGCATTATGTTAATAAGTGCATTTACGGAGAAAGTATTTCATATGACGCTTCGAAACTTGCACTGTTCCTCATGAGCATTACTCTACGCCTTCTGTGAAAACATGGAGGTAATATCCCAAAAAATTCCGAAAATATGTTGGCAATTGTTTCCGGTGACAATGTAATTAAAAGCTTCAAAATCAAAAATTGCAAAAATCCGACTCGAATGGGATAAAAAACCATCAAAAACTGTGTATACCATTGAGTTTGATGCAAAGGAAAAGAAAATTCTGCGAAAGAAGAAATATTTTTACTTACATTAACAAAAGAGTGTACGAGGCTAAAATTTCAGATTAGCATGATGTTAATAAGTGCATTTACGGAGAAAGTATTTCATATGACGCTTCGAAACTTGCACTGTTCCTCAACAGCATTAATCTACGCCTTCTGTGAAAACATGGCGGTAATATCCCCAATAATTATGAAAATATGTTGGTAATTGTTTCCGGTGACAATTTAATTTAAAGCTTCAAAATCAAAAAATTGCAAAACCCCGACTCCAAGGGGAAATAAACCATCATTAAATGTGTATACCATTGAGTCTGATGCAAAGTAACAGAAAAATAAGCGAGAAAAGAAATATTTTTACTTACATTAACAAAAGAGTGTACGAGGCAAAAATTTCAGATTAGCATTATGTTAATAAGTGCATTAATGGAAAAAGTATTTCATATAACGCGTCGATACTTGCACTGATCCTCAACAGCTTTTTTCTACGCCTTCTGTGAAAACATGGCGGTAATATCCCCAATAATTATGAAAAAAGGTTGGTAATTGTTTCCGGTGACAATGTAATTAAAAGCTTCAAAATCAAAAAATTGCAAAAATCTGACTCGAATGGGATAAAAAGCCATCAAAAACTGTGTATACCATTGAGTTTTATGCAAAGGAACAGAAATTCTGCGAGATTAGAAATATTTTTACTTACATTAACAAAAGAGTGTACGAGGCTAAAATTTCAGATTAGCATTATGTTAATAAGTGCATTTACGGAGAAAGTATTTCATATGACGCTTCGAAACTTGCACTGTTCTTCATGAACATTACTCAACGCCTTCTGTGAAAACATGGAGGTAATATCCCCGAAAATTCCGTAAATATGTTGGTAATTGTTTCCGGTGACAATGTAATTAAAAGCTTCAAAATCAAAAATTGCAAAAATCCGACTCGAAAGGGATAAAAAACCATCAAAAACTGTGTATACCATTAAGTTTGATGCAAAGAAACAGAAAATTCTGCGAGAGAAGAAATATTTTTACTTACATTAACAAAAGAGTGTGCGGGGCAAAAATTTAAGATTAGAATTATATTAATAAGTTCATTTACGGAAAAAGTATTTCATATAACGCGTCGAAACTTGCACTGATCCTCAACAGCATTACTCTACGCCTTCTGTGAAAGCATGAAGGTAATATCCATGAAAATTCCGAAAATATGTTGGTAAATGTTTCCGGTGACAATGTAATTAAAAGCTTCAAAATCAAAAAATTGTAAAAATCCGACTCGAATGGGATAAAAAACCATCAAAAAAATTTGTATACCATTGAGTTTGATGCAAAGGAACAGAAAATTCTGCGAGAGAAGAAATATTTTTACTTACATTAACAAAAGAGTGTACAAGGCTAAAATTTCAGATTAGCATTTTTTAAATAAGTGCATTTACGGAGACAATAATTCATATGACGCTTCGAAACTTGCACTATTCCTAAACAGTATTACTCTACGCCTTCTGTGAAAACATGGAAGTAATATCCCCAATAATTATGAAAATATGTTGGTAATTGTTTCCGGTGACAATGTAATTAAAAGCTTCAAAATCAAAAAATTGCAAAAATCCGACTCGAATGGGATAAAAAACCATCAAAAACTGTGTATACCATTGAGTTTGATGCAAAGAAATAGAAAATTCTGCGAGAGAAGAAATATTTTTACTTACAATAACAAAAGAGTGTACGAGGCTAAAATTTCAGATTAGCATTATGTTAATAAGTGCATTTACGGAGAAAGTATTTCATATGACGCTTCGAGACTTGCACTGTTCTTCAACAGCATTACTCTACGCCTTCTGTGAAAACATGAAGGTTACATCCCTAATAAGTATGAAAATATGTTGGTAATTGTTTCCGGTGACAATGTAATTAAAAGCTTCAAAATCAAAAAATTGCATAACTCCGACTCCAATGGGATAAAAAACATCAAAAAATGTGTATACCATTGAGTTTGATGCAAAGAAACAGAAAATTCCGCGAAAGAAGAAATATTTTTACTTACATTAACAAAAGAGTGTACGAGGCTAAAATTTCAGATTAGCATTATGTTAATAAGTGCATTTACGGAGAATTTATTTCATATGACGCTTCGAAACTTGCACTGTTCCTCAACAGCATTAATCTACGCCTTCTGTAAAAACATGGCGGTAATATCCCCAATAATTATGAAAATATGTTGGTAATTGTTTCCGGTGACAATGTAATTAAAAGCTTCAAAATCAAAAAATTGCAAAACTCCGACTCCAAGGGGAAATAAACCATCATTAAATGTGTATACCATTGAGTTTGATGCATAGGAACAGAAAAATAAGCGAGAAAAGAAATATTTTTACTTACATTAACAAAAGAGTGTACTAGGCAAAAATTCAGATTAGTATTATGTTAATAAGTGCATTTATGGAAAACGTATTTCATATAACGCGTCGATACTTGCACTGAACCTAAAAAGCAATATTCTACGCCCTCTCTGAACATTTGAAGGTGATATCCGAATAACTGTCGAAGATATGGGTATAAATGTCTATGGTGACTAAATTAGAAAAAGGCTTTTAAATGAAAGAAATGGTGTCCATGGATACTTGAGATTGAACGGAGGATGGCGAAGGGAACTAATTTTTTGGATAGGTATGGAGGTAATATCCGCATAACTATCGAAGATATGGGTGTAAATGCCTGCGGTGACTAAATTAGAAAAAGGCTTTTAAATGAAAGAAATGGTATCCATGGTTACTTGAGATTGAACAGAGGATGTCGAAGGGAACTTATTTTTTGGATAGGCTTAACTGGAATAAGTGCTGTTACAGACTAAGTACTCCAGGTTTAGTCGTGTCATTTGATGTGCAGGAACAAGGTATATTTCTTAACCTACCCTGAAAGAATGGCGGTTATATCTGCATAAGATTCGAAAATATGTTGGTAAATGTTTCCGGTGACAATGTAATTAAAAGCTTCAAAATCAAAATATTGCAAAACTCCGATTCCAATGGGAAAAAAAACATCAAAAAATGTGTATACCATTGAGTTTGATGCAAAGAAACAGAAAATTCTGCGAGAGAAGAAATATTTTTACTTACATTAACAAAAGAGTGTGCGGGGCAAAAATTTAAGATTAGAATTATATTAATAAGTTCATTTACGGAAAAAGTATTTCATATAACGCGTCGAAACTTGCACTGATCCTCAACAGCATTACTCTACGCCTTCTGTGAAAGCATGAAGGTAATATCCATGAAAATTCCGAAAATATGTTGGTAAATGTTTCCGGTGACAATGTAATTAAAAGCTTCAAAATCAAAAAATTGTAAAAATCCGACTCGAATGGGATAAAAAACCATCAAAAAAATTTGTATACCATTGAGTTTGATGCAAAGGAACAGAAAATTCTGCGAGAGAAGAAATATTTTTACTTACATTAACAAAAGAGTGTACAAGGCTAAAATTTCAGATTAGCATTTTTTAAATAAGTGCATTTACGGAGACAATAATTCATATGACGCTTCGAAACTTGCACTATTCCTAAACAGTATTACTCTACGCCTTCTGTGAAAACATGGAAGTAATATCCCCAATAATTATGAAAATATGTTGGTAATTGTTTCCGGTGACAATGTAATTAAAAGCTTCAAAATCAAAAAATTGCAAAAATCCGACTCGAATGGGATAAAAAACCATCAAAAACTGTGTATACCATTGAGTTTGATGCAAAGAAATAGAAAATTCTGCGAGAGAAGAAATATTTTTACTTACAATAACAAAAGAGTGTACGAGGCTAAAATTTCAGATTAGCATTATGTTAATAAGTGCATTTACGGAGAAAGTATTTCATATGACGCTTCGAGACTTGCACTGTTCTTCAACAGCATTACTCTACGCCTTCTGTGAAAACATGAAGGTTACATCCCTAATAAGTATGAAAATATGTTGGTAATTGTTTCCGGTGACAATGTAATTAAAAGCTTCAAAATCAAAAAATTGCATAACTCCGACTCCAATGGGATAAAAAACATCAAAAAATGTGTATACCATTGAGTTTGATGCAAAGAAACAGAAAATTCTGCGAGAGAAGAAATATTTTTACTTACATTAACAAAAGAGTGTACGAGGCAAAAATTTCAGATTAGCATTATGTTAACAGGTGCATTTACGGAGAAAGAATTTCATATGACGCTTTGAAACTTGCACTGTTCCTCAACAGCATTACTCTACGCCTTCCGTGAAAACATGGCGGTAATATCCCCAATAATTATGAAAATATGTTGGTAATTGTTTCCGGTGACAATGTAATTAAAAGCCTCAAAATCAAAAAATTGCAAAAATCTGACTCGAAAGAGATAAGAAGCCATCAAAAACTGTGTATACCATTGAGTTTTATGCAAAGGAACAGAAAATTCTGCGAGATTAGAAATATTTTTACTTACATTAACAAAAGAGTGTACGAGGCTAAAATTTCAGATTAGCATTATGTTAATAAGTGCATTTACGGAGAAAGTATTTCATATGACGCTTCGAAACTTGCACTGTTCCTCAACATTATTAGTCTACGCCATCTGTAAAATTATGGAGGTAATATCCCCGAAAAGTACGAAAATATGTTGGTAATTGTTTCCGGTGACAATGTAATTAAAAGCTTCAAAATCAAAAAATTGCAAAAATACGACTCGAATGGGATAAAAAAACATCAAAAACTGTATATACCATTGAGTTTGATGCAAAGAAATAGAAAATTCTGCGAGAGAAGAAATATTTTTACTTACATTAACAAAAGAGTGTACGAGGCTAAAATTTCAGATTAGCATTATGTTAATAAGTGCATTTACGGAGAAAGTATTTCATATGACGCTTCGAAACCTGCACTGTTCCTCAACAGCATTAATCTACGCCTTCTGTGAAAACATGGCGGTAATATCCCCAAAAATTATGAAAATATGTTGGTAATTGTTTCCGGTGACAATCTAATTAAAAGCTTCAAAATCAAAAAATTGCAAAACTCCGACTCCAAGGGGAAATAAACCATCTTAAAATGTGTAATCCATTGAGTTTGACGCATAGGAACAGAAAAATAAGCGAGAAAAGAAATATTTTTACTTACATTAACAAAAGAGTGTACGAGGCAAAAATTTCAGATTAGTATTATGTTAATAAGTGCATTTATGGAAAACGTATTTCATATAACGCGTCGATACTTGTACTGAACCTAAAAAGCAATATTCTACGCCCTCTCTGAACATTTGAAGATGATATCCGCATAACTGTCGAAGATATGGGTATAAATGTCTATGGTGACTAAATTAGAAAAAGGCTTTTAAATGAAAGAAATGGTGTCCATGGATACTTGAGATTGAACGGAGGATGGCGAAGGGAACTAATTTTTTGGATAGGTATGGAGGTAATATCCGCATAACTATCGAAGATATGGGTGTAAATGCCTGCGGTGACTAAATTAGAAAAAGGCTTTTAAATGAAAGAAATGGTATCCATGGTTACTTGAGATTGAACAGAGGATGTCGAAGGGAACTTATTTTTTGGATAGGCATAACTGGAATAAGTGCTGTTACAGACTAAGTACTCCAGGTTTAGTCGTGTCATTTGATGTGCAGGAACAAGGTATATTTCTTAACCTACCCTGAAAGAATGGCGGTTATATCTGCATAAGATTCGAAAATATGTTGGTAAATGTTTCCGGTGACAATGTAATTAAAAGCTTCAAAATCAAAATATTGCAAAACTCCGACTCCAATGGGAAAAAAAACATCAAAAAATGTGTATACCATTGAGTTTGATGCAAAGAAACAGAAAATTCTGCGAGAGAAGAAATATTTTTACTTACATTAACAAAAGAGTGTGCGGGGCAAACATTTAAGATTAGAATTATATAAATAAGTTCATTTACAGAAAAAGTATTTCATATAACGCGTCGAAACTTGCACTGATCCTCAACAGCATTACTCTACGCCTTCTGTGAAAGCATGAAGGTAATATCCATGAAAATTCCGAAAATATGTTGGTAAATGTTTCCGGTGACAATGTAATTAAAAGCTTCAAAATCAAAAAATTGTAAAAATCCGACTCGAATGGGATAAAAAACCATCAAAAAAATTTGTATACCATTGAGTTTGATGCAAAGGAACAGAAAATTCTGCGAGAGAAGAAATATTTTTACTTACATTAACAAAAGAGTGTACAAGGCTAAAATTTCAGATTAGCATTTTTTAAATAAGTGCATTAACGGAGACAATAATTCATATGACGCTTCGAAACTTGCACTATTCCTAAATAGTATTACTCTACGCCTTCTGTGAAAACATGGAAGTAATATCCCCAATAATTATGAAAATATGTTGGTAATTGTTTCCGGTGACAATGTAATTAAAAGCTTCAAAATCAAAAAATTGCAAAAATACGACTCGAATGGGATAAAAAAACATCAAAAACTGTATATACCATTGAGTTTGATGCAAAGGAACAGAAAATTCTGCCAGAGAAGAAATATTTTTACTTACATTAATAAAAGAGTGTACGAGGCTAAAATTTCAGATTAGCATTATGTTAATAAGTGCATTTACGGAGAAAGTATTTCATATGACGCTTCGAAACCTGCACTGTTCCTCAACAGCATTAATCTACGCCTTCTGTGAAAACATGGCGGTAATATCCCCAAAAATTATGAAAATATGTTGGTAATTGTTTCCGGTGACAATCTAATTAAAAGCTTCAAAATCAAAAAATTGCAAAACTCCGACTCCAATGGGAAATAAACCATCAAAAAATGTGTATACCATTGAGTTTGATGCATAAGAACAGAAACATAAGCGAGAGAATAAACATTTTTAATTACATTAGCAAAAGAGTGTACGAGGCAAAAATTTCAGATTAGCATTATGTTAATAAGTGCATTTACGGAAAAAGTATTTCATATGACGCTTCGAAACTTGCACTGTTCCTCATGTGCATTACTCTACGCCTTCTGTGAAAACATGGTAGTAATATCCCCAATAATTATGAAAATATGTTGTAACTGTTTCCGGTGACAATGTAATTAAAAGCTTCAAAATCAAAAAATTGCAAAAATCCGACTCGAATGGGATAAAAAACCATCAAAAACTGTGTATACCATTTAGTTTGATGCAAAGGAATAGAAAATTCTGCGAGAGAAGAAATATTTTTACTTACAATAACAAAAGAGTGTAAGAGGCTAAAATTTCAGATTAGCATTATGTTAATAAGTGCATTTACGGAGAAAGAATTTCATATGACGCTTTGAAACTTGCAATGTTTTTCAACAGCATTACTCTACGCCATCTGTGAAAACATGGAGGTAATATCCCTAATAAGTATGAAAATATGTTGGTAATTGTTTCCGGTGACAATGTAATTAAAAGATTCAAAATCAAAAAATATCAAAACTCCGACTCCAATGAGAAAAAAAACATCAAAAAATGTGTATACCATTGAGTTTGATGCAAAGAAAAAGAAAATTCTGCGAGAGAAGAAATATTTTTACTTACATTAACAAAAGAGTGTACGAGGCTAAAATTTCAGATTAGCATTATGTTAATAAGTGCATTTACGGAGAAAGAATTTCATATGACGCTTTGAAACTTGCACTGTTCCTCAACAGCTTTACTCTACGCCTTCTGTGAAAACATGGCGGTAATATCCCCAATAATTATGAAAAAAGGTTGGTAATTGTTTCCGGTGACAATGTAATTAAATGCTTCACAATCAAAAAATTGCAAAAATCTGACTCGAATGGGATAAAAAGCCATCAAAAACTGTGTATACCATTGAGTTTTATGCAAAGGATCAGAAAATTCTGCGAGATTAGAAATATTTTTAATTACATTAACAAAAGAGTGTACGAGGCTAAAATTTCAGATTAGCATTATGTTAATAAGTGCATTTACGGAGAAAGTATTTCATATGACGCTTCGAAACTTGCACTGTTCCTCATGAGCATTACTCTACGCCTTCTGTGAAAGCATAAAGGTAATATCCATGAAAATTCCGAAAATATGTTGGTAAATGTTTCCGGTGACAATGTAATTAAAAGCTTCAAAATCAAAAAATTGCAAAACTCCGACTCCAAGGGGAAATAAACCATCTTAAAATGTGTATACCATTGAGTTTGATGCAAAGGAACAGAAAATTCTGCCAGAGAAGAAATATTTTTACTTACATTAACAAAAGAGTGTACGAGGCAAAAATTTCAGATTAGTATTATGTTAATAAGTGCATTTATGGAAAACGTATTTCATATAACGCGTCGATACTTGTACTGAACCTAAAAAGCAATATTCTACGCCCTCTCTGAACATTTGAAGGTGATATCCGCATAACTGTCGAAGATATGGGTATAAATGTCTATGGTGACTAAATTAGAAAAAGGCTTTTAAATGAAAGAAATGGTGTCCATGGATACTTGAGATTGAACGGAGGATGGCGAAGGGAACTAATTTTTTGGATAGGTATGGAGGTAATATCCGCATAACTATCGAAGATATGGGTGTAAATGCCTGCGGTGACTAAATTAGAAAAAGGCTTTTAAATGAAAGAAATGGTATCCATGGTTATTTGAGATTGAACAGAGGATGTCGAAGGGAACTTATTTTTTGGATAGGCATAACTGGAATAAGTGCTGTTACAGACTAAGTACTCCAGGTTTAGTCGTGTCATTTGATGTGCAGGAACAAGGTATATTTCTTAACCTACCCTGAAAGAATGGCGGTTATATCTGCATAAGATTCGAAAATATGTTGGTAAATGTTTCCGGTGACAATGTAATTAAAAGCTTCAAAATCAAAAAATATCAAAACTCCGACTCCAATGAGAAAAAAAACATCAAAAAATGTGTATACCATTGAGTTTGATGCAAAGAAAAAGAAAATTCTGCGAGAGAAGAAATATTTTTACTTACATTAACAAAAGAGTGTACGAGGCTAAAATTTCAGATTAGCATTATGTTAATAAGTGCATTTACGGAGAAAGAATTTCATATGACGCTTTGAAACTTGCACTGTTCCTCAACAGCTTTACTCTACGCCTTCTGTGAAAACATGGCGGTAATATCCCCAATAATTATGAAAAAAGGTTGGTAATTGTTTCCGGTGACAATGTAATTAAATGCTTCACAATCAAAAAATTGCAAAAATCTGACTCGAATGGGATAAAAAGCCATCAAAAACTGTGTATACCATTGAGTTTTATGCAAAGGATCAGAAAATTCTGCGAGATTAGAAATATTTTTAATTACATTAACAAAAGAGTGTACGAGGCTAAAATTTCAGATTAGCATTATGTTAATAAGTGCATTTACGGAGAAAGTATTTCATATGACGCTTCGAAACTTGCACTGTTCCTCATGAGCATTTCCCTACGCCTTCTGTGAAAACATGGAGGTAATATCACCGAAAATTCCGAAAATATGTTGGTAATTGTTTCCGGTGACAATGTAATTAAAAGCCTCAAATAAAAAAATTGCTATAATCCGACTCGAATGGGATAAAAAACCATCAAAAACTGTGTATACCATTAAGTTTGATGCAAAGGAACAGAAAATTCTGCGAGAGAAGAAATATTTTTACTTACATTAACAAAAGAGTGTACGAGGCTAAAATTTCAGATTAGCATTATGTTAATAAGCGCATTTACAGAAAACGTATTTCATATAACGCGTCGAAACTTGCACTGATCCTCAACAGCATTACTCTACGCCTTCTGTGAAAGCATAAAGGTAATATCCATGAAAATTCCGAAAATATGTTGGTAAATGTTTCCGGTGACAATGTAATTAAAAGCTTCAAAATCAAAAAATTGCAAAACTCCGACTCCAAGGGGAAATAAACCATCTTAAAATGTGTATACCATTGAGTTTGATGCATAGGAACAGAAAAATAAGCGAGAAAAGAAATATTTTTACTTACATTAACAAAAGAGTGTACGAGGCAAAAATTTCAGATTAGTATTATGTTAATAAGTGCATTTATGGAAAACGTATTTCATATACCGCGTCGATACTTGTACTGAACCTAAAAAGCAATATTCTACGCCCTCTCTGAACATTTGAAGGTGATATCCGCATAACTGTCGAAGATATGGGTATAAATGTCTATGGTGACTAAATTAGAAAAAGGCTTTTAAATGAAAGAAATGGTGTCCATGGATACTTGAGATTGAACGGAGGATGGCGAAGGGAACTAATTTTTTGGATAGGTATGGAGATAATATCCGCATAACTATCGAAGATATGGGTGTAAATGCCTGCGGTGACTAAATTAGAAAAAGGCTTTTAAATGAAAGAAATGGTATCCATGGTTACTTGAGATTGAACAGAGGATGTCGAAGGGAACTTATTTTTTGGATAGGCATAACTGGAATAAGTGCTGTTACAGACTAAGTACTCCAGGTTTAGTCGTGTCATTTGATGTGCAGGAACAAGGTATATTTCTTAACCTACCCTGAAAGAATGGCGGTTATATCTGCATAAGATTCGAAAATATGTTGGTAAATGTTTCCGGTGACAATGTAATTAAAAGCTTCAAAATCAAAATATTGCAAAACTCCGACTCCAATGGGAAAAAAAACATCAAAAAATGTGTATACCATTGAGTTTGATGCAAAGAAACAGAAAATTCTGCGAGAGAAGAAATATTTTTACTTACATTAACAAAAGAGTGTGCGGGGCAAAAATTTAAGATTAGAATTATATAAATAAGTTCATTTACAGAAAAAGTATTTCATATAACGCGTCGAAACTTGCACTGATCCTCAACAGCATTACTCTACGCCATCTGTGAAAACATGGAGGTAATATCCCTAATAAGTATGAAAATATGTTGGTAATTGTTTCCGGTGACAATGTAATTAAAAGATTCAAAATCAAAAAATATCAAAACTCCGACTCCAATGAGAAAAAAAACATCAAAAAATGTGTATACCATTGAGTTTGATGCAAAGAAAAAGAAAATTCTGCGAGAGAAGAAATATTTTTACTTACATTAACAAAAGAGTGTACGAGGCTAAAATTTCAGATTAGCATTATGTTAATAAGTGCATTTACGGAGAAAGAATTTCATATGACGCTTTGAAACTTGCACTGTTCCTCAACAGCTTTACTCTACGCCTTCTGTGAAAACATGGCGGTAATATCCCCAATAATTATGAAAAAAGGTTGGTAATTGTTTCCGGTGACAATGTAATTAAATGCTTCACAATCAAAAAATTGCAAAAATCTGACTCGAATGGGATAAAAAGCCATCAAAAACTGTGTATACCATTGAGTTTTATGCAAAGGATCAGAAAATTCTGCGAGATTAGAAATATTTTTAATTACATTAACAAAAGAGTGTACGAGGCTAAAATTTCAGATTAGCATTATGTTAATAAGTGCATTTACGGAGAAAGTATTTCATATGACGCTTCGAAACTTGCACTGTTCCTCATGAGCATTACTCTACGCCTTCTGTGAAAGCATGAAGGTAATATCCATGAAAATTCCGAAAATATGTTGGTAAATGTTTCCGGTGACAATGTAATTAAAAGCTTCAAAATCAAAAAATTGCAAAACTCCGACTCCAAGGGGAAATAAACCATCTTAAAATGTGTATACCATTGAGTTTGATGCATAGGAACAGAAAAATAAGCGAGAAAAGAAATATTTTTACTTACATTAACAAAAGAGTGTACGAGGCAAAAATTTCAGATTAGTATTATGTTAATAAGTGCATTTATGGAAAACGTATTTCATATAACGCGTCGATACTTGTACTGAACCTAAAAAGCAATATTCTACGCCCTCTCTGAACATTTGAAGGTGATATCCGCATAACTGTCGAAGATATGGGTATAAATGTCTATGGTGACTAAATTAGAAAAAGGCTTTTAAATGAAAGAAATGGTGTCCATGGATACTTGAGATTGAACGGAGGATGGCGAAGGGAACTAATTTTTTGGATAGGTATGGAGGTAATATCCGCATAACTATCGAAGATATGGGTGTAAATGCCTGCGGTGACTAAATTAGAAAAAGGCTTTTAAATGAAAGAAATGGTATCCATGGTTATTTGAGATTGAACAGAGGATGTCGAAGGGAACTTATTTTTTGGATAGGCATAACTGGAATAAGTGCTGTTACAGACTAAGTACTCCAGGTTTAGTCGTGTCATTTGATGTGCAGGAACAAGGTATATTTCTTAACCTACCCTGAAAGAATGGCGGTTATATCTGCATAAGATTCGAAAATATGTTGGTAAATGTTTCCGGTGACAATGTAATTAAAAGCTTCAAAATCAAAAAATATCAAAACTCCGACTCCAATGAGAAAAAAAACATCAAAAAATGTGTATACCATTGAGTTTGATGCAAAGAAAAAGAAAATTCTGCGAGAGAAGAAATATTTTTACTTACATTAACAAAAGAGTGTACGAGGCTAAAATTTCAGATTAGCATTATGTTAATAAGTGCATTTACGGAGAAAGAATTTCATATGACGCTTTGAAACTTGCACTGTTCCTCAACAGCTTTACTCTACGCCTTCTGTGAAAACATGGCGGTAATATCCCCAATAATTATGAAAAAAGGTTGGTAATTGTTTCCGGTGACAATGTAATTAAATGCTTCACAATCAAAAAATTGCAAAAATCTGACTCGAATGGGATAAAAAGCCATCAAAAACTGTGTATACCATTGAGTTTTATGCAAAGGATCAGAAAATTCTGCGAGATTAGAAATATTTTTAATTACATTAACAAAAGAGTGTACGAGGCTAAAATTTCAGATTAGCATTATGTTAATAAGTGCATTTACGGAGAAAGTATTTCATATGACGCTTCGAAACTTGCACTGTTCCTCATGAGCATTTCCCTACGCCTTCTGTGAAAACATGGAGGTAATATCACCGAAAATTCCGAAAATATGTTGGTAATTGTTTCCGGTGACAATGTAATTAAAAGCCTCAAATAAAAAAATTGCTATAATCCGACTCGAATGGGATAAAAAACCATCAAAAACTGTGTATACCATTAAGTTTGATGCAAAGGAACAGAAAATTCTGCGAGAGAAGAAATATTTTTACTTACATTAACAAAAGAGTGTACGAGGCTAAAATTTCAGATTAGCATTATGTTAATAAGCGCATTTACAGAAAACGTATTTCATATAACGCGTCGAAACTTGCACTGATCCTCAACAGCATTACTCTACGCCTTCTGTGAAAGCATAAAGGTAATATCCATGAAAATTCCGAAAATATGTTGGTAAATGTTTCCGGTGACAATGTAATTAAAAGCTTCAAAATCAAAAAATTGCAAAACTCCGACTCCAAGGGGAAATAAACCATCTTAAAATGTGTATACCATTGAGTTTGATGCATAGGAACAGAAAAATAAGCGAGAAAAGAAATATTTTTACTTACATTAACAAAAGAGTGTACGAGGCAAAAATTTCAGATTAGTATTATGTTAATAAGTGCATTTATGGAAAACGTATTTCATATAACGCGTCGATACTTGTACTGAACCTAAAAAGCAATATTCTACGCCCTCTCTGAACATTTGAAGGTGATATCCGCATAACTGTCGAAGATATGGGTATAAATGTCTATGGTGACTAAATTAGAAAAAGGCTTTTAAATGAAAGAAATGGTGTCCATGGATACTTGAGATTGAACGGAGGATGGCGAAGGGAACTAATTTTTTGGATAGGTATGGAGATAATATCCGCATAACTATCGAAGATATGGGTGTAAATGCCTGCGGTGACTAAATTAGAAAAAGGCTTTTAAATGAAAGAAATGGTATCCATGGTTACTTGAGATTGAACAGAGGATGTCGAAGGGAACTTATTTTTTGGATAGGCATAACTGGAATAAGTGCTGTTACAGACTAAGTACTCCAGGTTTAGTCGTGTCATTTGATGTGCAGGAACAAGGTATATTTCTTAACCTACCCTGAAAGAATGGCGGTTATATCTGCATAAGATTCGAAAATATGTTGGTAAATGTTTCCGGTGACAATGTAATTAAAAGCTTCAAAATCAAAATATTGCAAAACTCCGACTCCAATGGGAAAAAAAACATCAAAAAATGTGTATACCATTGAGTTTGATGCAAAGAAACAGAAAATTCTGCGAGAGAAGAAATATTTTTACTTACATTAACAAAAGAGTGTGCGGGGCAAAAATTTAAGATTAGAATTATATAAATAAGTTCATTTACAGAAAAAGTATTTCATATAACGCGTCGAAACTTGCACTGATCCTCAACAGCATTACTCTACGCCTTCTGTGAAAGCATGAAGGTAATATCCATGAAAATTCCGAAAATATGTTGGTAAATGTTTCCGGTGACAATGTAATTAAAAGCTTCAAAATCAAAAAATTGTAAAAATCCGACTCGAATGGGATAAAAAACCATCAAAAAAATTTGTATACCATTGAGTTTGATGCAAAGGAATAGAAAATTCTGCGAGAGAAGAAATATTTTTACTTACATTAACAAAAGAGTGTACAAGGCTAAAATTTCAGATTAGCATTTTTTAAATAAGTGCATTTACGGAGACAATAATTCATATGACGCTTCGAAACTTGCACTATTCCTAAACAGTATTACTCTACGCCTTCTGTGAAAACATGGAAGTAATATCCCCAATAATTATGAAAATATGTTGGTAATTGTTTCCGGTGACAATGTAATTAAAAGCTTCAAAATCAAAAAATTGCATAACTCCGACTCCAATGGGATAAAAAACATCAAAAAATGTGTATACCATTGAGTTTGATGCAAAGAAACAGAAAATTCTGCGAGAGAAGAAAAATTTTTACTTACATTAACAAAAGAGTGTACGAGGCAAAAATTTCATATTAGCATTATGTTAACAGGTGCATTTACGGAGAAAGAATTTCATATGACGCTTCGAAACTTGCACTGTTCCTCAACAGCATTACTCTACGCCTTCCGTGAAAACATGGCGGTAATATCCCAAATAATTATGAAAATATGTTGGTAATTGTTTCCGGTGACAATGTAATTAAAAGCCTCAAAATCAAAAAATTGCAAAAATCTGACTCGAAAGAGATAAGAAGCCATCAAAAACTGTGTATACCATTGAGTTTTATGCAAAGGAACAGAAAATTCTGCGAGATTAGAAATATTTTTACTTACATTAACAAAAGAGTGTACGAGGCTAAAATTTCAGATTAGCATTATGTTAATAAGTGCATTTACGGAGAAAGTATTTCATATGACGCTTCGAAACTTACACTGTTCCTCAACATTATTAGTCTACGCCATCTGTGAAATTATGGAGGTAATATCCCCGAAAAGTACGAAAATATGTTGGTAATTGTTTCCGGTGACAATGTAATTAAAAGCTTCAAAATCAAAAAATTGCAAAAATACGACTCGAATGGGATAAAGAAACATCAAAAACTGTATATACCATTGAGTTTGATGCAAAGGAACAGAAAATTCTGCCAGAGAAGAAATATTTTTACTTACATTAACAAAAGAGTGTACGAGGCTAAAATTTCAGATTAGCATTATGTTAATAAGTGCATTTACGGAGAAAGTATTTCATATGACGCTTCGAAACCTGCACTGTTCCTCAACAGCATTAATCTACGCCTTCTGTGAAAACATGGCGGTAATATCCCCAAAAATTATGAAAATATGTTGGTAATTGTTTCCGGTGACAATCTAATTAAAAGCTTCAAAATCAAAAAATTGCAAAACTCCGACTCCAATGGGAAATAAACCATCAAAAAATGTGTATACCATTGAGTTTGATGCATAAGAACAGAAACATAAGCGAGAGAAGAAACATTTTTACTTACATTAGCAAAAGAGTGTACGAGGCAAAAATTTCAGATTAGCATTATGTTAATAAGTGCATTTACGGAGAAAGTATTTCATATGACGCTTCGAAACTTGCACTGTTCCTCATGTGCATTACTCTACGCCTTCTGTGAAAACATGGAAGTAATATCACCAATAATTATGAAAATATGTTGGTAATTGTTTCCGGTGACAATGTAATTAAAATCTTCAAAATCAAAAAATTGCAAAAATGCGACTCGAATGGGATAAAAAACCATCAAAAACTGTGTATACCATTGAGTTTGATGCAAAGAAATAGAAATTTCTGCGAGAGAAGAAATATTTTTACTTACATTAACAAAAGAGTGTACGAGGCAAAAATTTCAGATTAGCATTATGTTAACAGGTGCATTTACGGAAGAGGTATTTCATATGACGCTTCGAAACTTGCACTGTTCCTCAACAGCATTAGTCTACGCCTTCTGTGAAAACATGGCGGTAATATACCCAATAACTATGAAAATATGTTGGTAATTGTTTCCGGTGACAATGTAATTAAAAGCTTCAAAATCAAAAAATTGCAAAACTCCGACTCCAATGGGAAATAAACCATCAAAAATGTGTATACCATTGAGTTTGATGCATAGGAACAGAAACATAAGCGAGAGAAGAAACATTTTTACTTACATTAGCAAAAGAGTGTACGAGGCAAAAATTTCAGATTAGCATTATGTTAATAAGTGCATTTACGGAGAAAGTATTTCATATGACGCTTCGAAACTTGCACTGTTCCTCATGTGCATTACTCTACGCCTTCTGTGAAAACATGGAAGTAATATCACCAATAATTATGAAAATATGTTGGTAATTGTTTCCGGTGACAATGTAATTAAAAGCTTCAAAATCAAAAAATTGCAAAAATGCGACTCGAATGGGATAAAAAACCATCAAAAACTGTGTATACCATTGAGTTTGATGCAAAGAAATAGAAAATTCTGCGAGAGAAGAAATATTTTTACTTACATTAACAAAAGAGTGTACGAGGCAAAAATTTCAGATTAGCATTATGTTAACAGGTGCATTTACGGAAGAGGTATTTCATATGACGCTTCGAAACTTGCACTGTTCCTCAACAGCATTACTCTACGCCTTCTGTGAAAGCATGGAGGTAATATCCATGAAAATTCCGAAAATATGTTGGTAAATGTTTCCGGTGACAATGTAATTAAAAGCCTCAAAATAAAAAAATTGCAAAAATCCGACTCGAATGGGATAAAAAACCATCAAAAAAATTTGTATACCATTGAGTTTGATGCAAAGGAACAGAAAATTCTGCGAGAGAAGAAATATTTTTACTTACATTAAAAAAAGAGTGTACGAGGCTAAAATTTCAGATTATCATTATGTTAATAAGTGCATTTACGGAGAAAATATTTCATATGACGCTTCGAAACTTGCACTATTCCTAAAAAGCATTACTCTACGCCTTCTGTGAAAACATGGAAGTAATATCACCAATAATTATGAAAATATGTTGGTAATTGTTTCCGGTGACAATGTAATTAAAAGCTTCAAAATCAAAAAATTGCAAAAATCCGACTCGAATGGGATAAAAAACCATCAAAAACTGTGTATACCATTGAGTTTGATGCAAAGAAATAGAAAATTCTGCGAGAGAAGAAATATTTTTACTTACAATAACAAAAGAGTGTACGAGGCTAAAATTTCAGATTAGCATTATGTTAATAAGTGCATTTACGGAGAAAGTATTTCATATGACGCTTCGAAACTTGCACTGTTCTTCAACAGCATTAATCTACGCCTTCTGTGAAAACATGAAGGTAATATCCCTAATAAGTATGAAAATATGTTGGTATTTGTTTCCGGTGACAATGTAATTAAAAGCTTCAAAATCAAAAAATTGCAAAACTCCGACTCCAATGGGAAAAAAAACATCAAAAAATGTGTATACCATTGAGTTTGATGCAAAGAAACAGAAAATTCTGCGAGAGAAGAAATATTTTTACTTACATTAACAAAAGAGTGTACGAGGCAAAAATTTCAGATTAGCATTATGTTAACAGGTGCATTTACGGAGAAATAATTTCATATGACGCTTCGAAACTTGCACTGTTCCTCAAGAGCATTACTCTACGCCTTCTGTGAAAACATGGCGGTAATATCCCCAATAATTATGAAAATATGTTGGTAATTGTTTCCGGTGACAATGTAATTAAAAGCTTCAAAATCAAAAAATTGCAAAAATCGACTCGAATGGGATAAAAAACCATCAAAAACTGTATATACCATTGAGTTTGATGCAAAGGAACAGAAAATTCTGCCAGAGAAGAAATATTTTTACTTACATTAACAAAAGAGTGTACGAGACAAAAATTTCAGATTAGCATTATGTTAATAAGTGCATTTATGGAAAAAGTATTTCATATAATGCGTCGATACTTGCACTGAACCTCAAAAGCAATACTCTACGCCTTCTCTGAAAAAATGGAGGTGATATCCGCATAACTGTCGAAGATATGGGTGTAAATGTCTACGGTGACTAAATTAGCAAAGGGCTTCCAAATGAAAGAAATGGTATCCATGGATACTTGGGATTGAACGGAGGATGGCGAAGGGAACTAATTTTTTGGAAAGGCATGGTGGTAATATCCGCATAACTATCGAAGATATGGGTGTAAATGCCTACGGTGACTAAATTAGAAAAAGGCTTTTAAATGAAAGAAATGGTATCCATGGTTACTTGAGATTGAACAGAGGATGTCGAAGGGAACTTATTTTTTGGATAGGCATAACTGGAATAAGTGCTGTTACAGACTAAGTACTCAAGGTTTAGTCGTGTAATTTGATGTGCAGGAACAAGGTATATTTCTCAACCTACCCTGAAAGAATGGCGGTTATATCTGCATAAGATTCGAAAATATGTTGGTAAATGTTTCCGGTGACAATGTAATTAAAAGCTTCAAATCCAAATATTGCAAAACTCCGACTCCAATGGGGAAAAAAACATCAAAAATTGTGTATACCATTGAGATTGATGCAAAGAAACAGAAATATCTGCGAGAGAAGAAATATTTTTACTTACATTAACAAAAGATTGTGCGGGGCTAAAATTTAAGATTAGCATTATATTAATAAGTTCATTTACGGAAAAAGTATTTCATATAACGCGTCGAAACTTGCACTGATCCTCAACAGCATTACTCTACGCCTTCTGTGAAAGCATGAAGGTAATATCCATGAAAATTCCGAAAATATGTTGGTAAATGTTTCCGGTGACAATGTAATAAAAAGCTTCAAAATCAAAATATTGCAAATATCGGACTCGTATGGGATTACAAAAAAAACCATCAAAAACTGTGTATACCATTGAGTTTGATGCAAAGGAACATAAAATTCTGCCAGAGAAGAAATATTTTTACTTACATTAACAAAAAGTGTACGAGAATAAAATTTCAGATTAGCATTATGTTAATAAGTGCATTTACGGAGAAAGAATTTCATATGACGCTTCGAAACTTGCACTGTTCTTCAACAGCATTACTCTACAACTTCTGTGAAAACATGGAGGTAATATCCCTAATAAGTATGAAATTATGTTGGTAATTGTTTCCGGTGACAATGTAATTAAAAGCTTCAAAATCAAAAAATTGCAAAATTCCGACTTGAATGGGATAAAAAACCATCAAAAACTGTGTATACTATTGAGGTTGATGCAAAGGAACTGAAAAATTAGCGAGAGAAGAAATATTTTTACTTACATTAAAAAAAGAGTGTACGAGGCTAAAATTTAAGATTAGCATTATATTAATAAGTTCATTTACGGAAAAAGTATTTCATATAACGCGCCGAAACTTGCACACATCCTCAATAGCATTACTCTACGCTTTCTGTAAAAGCATGGAGGTAATATCCATGAAAATTCCGAAAGTATGTTGGTAATTGTTTCCGGTGACAATGTAATTAAAAGCTTCAAAATCAAAAAATTGCAAAACTCCGACTCCAATGGGAAAAAAAACATCAAAAAATGTGTATACCATTGAGTTTGATGCAAAGAAACAGAAAATTCTGCGAGAGAAGAAATATTTTTACTTACATTAACAAAAGAGTGTAGGAGGCAAAAATTTCAGATTAGCATTATGTTAACAGGTGCATTTACGGAGAAATAATTTCATATGACGCTTCGAAACTTGCACTGTTCGTCAACAGCATTAGTCTACGCCATCTGTGAAATTATGGAGGTAATATCCCCGACAATTATGAAAATGTGTTGGTAATTGTTTCCGGTGACAATGTAATTAAAAGCTTCAAAATCAAAAAATTGCAAAAATGGACTCGAATGGGATAAAAAACCATCAAAAACTGTATATACCATTGAGTTTGATGCAAAGGAACAGAAAATTCTGCCAGAGAAGAAATATTTTTACTTACATTAACAAAAGATTGTACGAGACAAAAATTTCAGATTAGCATTATGTTAATAAGTGCATTTATGGAAAAAGTATTTCATATAACGCGTCGATACTTGCACTGAACCTCAAAAGCAATACTCTACGCCTTCTCTGAAAAACTGGAGGTGATATCCGCATAACTGTCGAAGATATGGGTGTAAATGTCTACGGTGACCAAATTAGCAAAGGGCTTCCAAATGAAAGAAATGGTATCCATGGATACTTGAGATTGAACGGAGGATGGCGAAGGGAACTAATTTTTAGGAAAGGCATGGTGGTAATATCCTCATAACTATCGAAGATATGGGTGTAAATGCCTACGGTGACTAAATTAGAAAAAGGCTTTTAAATGAAAGAAATGGTATCCATGGTTACTTGAGATTGAACAGAGGATGTCGAAGGGAACTTATTTTTTGGATAGGCATAACTGGAATAAGTGCTGTTATAGACTAAGTACTCAAGGTTTAGTCATGTAATTTGATGTGCAGGAACAAGGTATATTTCTCAACCTACCCTGAAAGAATGGCAGTTATATCTGCATAAGATTCAAAAATATGTTGGTAATTGTTTCTGGTGACAATGTAATTAAAAGCTTCAAAATCAAAAAATTGCAAAATTCCGACTCGAATGGGATAAAAAACCATCAAAAACTGTGTATACCATTGAGTTTAAGGAAAAGGAATAGAAAATTCTGCGAGAGAAGAAATATTTTTACTTACAATAACAAAAGAGTGTACGAGGCTAAAATTTCAGATTAGCATTATGTTAATAAGTGCATTTACGGAGAAAGAATTTCATATGACGCTTTGAAACTTGCACTGTTCTTCAACAGCATTACTCTACGCCATCTGTGAAAACATGGAGGTAATATCCCTAATAAGTATGAAAATATGTTGGTAATTGTTTCCGGTGACAATGTAATTAAAAGCTTCAAAATCGAAAAATATCAAAACTCCGACTCCAATGGGAAAAAAAACATCAAAAAATGTGTATACCATTGAGTTTGATGCTAAGACAAAGAAAATTCTGCGAGAGAAGAAATATTTTTACTTACATTAACAAAAAAGTGTACGAGGCTAATATTTCAGATTAGCATTATGTTAATAAGTGCATTTACGGAGAAAGAATTTCTTATGACGCTTCGAAACTTGCACTGTTCCTCAACAGCTTTACTCTACGCCTTCTGTGAAAACATGGCGGTAATATCCCAAATAATTATGAAAAAAGGTTGGTAATTGTTTCCGGTGACAATGTAATTAAAAGCTTCAAAATCAAAAAATTGCAAAAATCCGACTCGAATGGGATAAAAAACCATCAAAAACTGTGTATACCATTGAGTTTGATGCAAAGGAACAGAAAATTCTGCGAGAGAAGAAATATTTTTACTTACATTAACAAAAGAGTGTACGAGGCTAAAATTTCAGATAAGCATTATGTTAATAAGTGCATTTACGGAGAAAGTATTTCATATGACGCTTCGATACTTGCACTGAACCTCAAAAGCAATATTCTACGCCTTCTCTGAACATTTGAAGGTGATATCCGCATAACTGTCGAAGATATGGGTGTAAATGTCTATGGTGAATAAATTAGAAAAAGGCTTTTAAATGAAAGAAATGGTGTCCATGGTTACTTGAGATTGAACGGAGGATGGCGAAGGGAACTAATTTTTTGGATAGGCATGGAGGTAATATCCGCATAACTATCGAAGATATGGGTGTAAATGCCTACGGTGACTAAATTAGAAAAAGGCTTTTAAATGAAAGAAATGGTATCCATGGTTACTTGAGATTGAACAGAGGATGTCGAAGGGAACTTATTTTTTGGATAGGCATAACTGGAATAAGTGCTGTTACAGACTAAGTACTCCAGGTTTAGTCGTGTCATTTGATGTGCAGGAACAAGGTATATTTCTTAACCTACCCTGAAAGAATAGCGGTTATATCTGCATAAGATTCGAAAATATGTTGGTAATTGTTTCCGGTGACAATGTAATTAAAAGCTTCAAAATCAAAAAATTGCAAAACTCCGACTCCAATGGGAAAAAAAAATCATAAAATGTGTATACCATTGAGTAAGAAGCAAAGAAACATAAAATTCTGCGAGAGAAGAAATATTTTTACTTACATTAACGAGTGTACGAGGCTAAAATTTAAGATTAGCATTATATTAATAAGTTCATTTACGGAAAAAGTATTTCATATAACGCGTCGAAACTTGCACTGATCCTCAACAGCATTACTCTACGCCTTCTTTGAAAACATGGAGGTAATATCCATGAAAATTCCGAAAATATATTGGTAAATGTTTCCGGTGACAATGTAATTAAAAGCTTCAAAATCAAAAAATTGCAAAAATCCGACTCGAATGGGATAAAAAACCATCAAAAACTGTATATACCATTGAATTTGATGCAAAGGAACAGAAAATTCTGCCAGAGAAGAAATATTTTTACTTACATTAGCAAAAGAGTGTACGAGGCAAATATTTCAGATTAGCATTATGTTAATAAGTGCATTTACGGAGAAAGTATTTCATATGACGCTTCGAAACTTGCACTGTTCCTCATGAGTATTACTCTACGCCTTCTGTGAAAACATGGAGGTAATATCCCCGAAAATTCCAAAAATATGTTGGTAATTGTTTCCGGTGACAATGTAATTAAAAGCTTCAAAATTAAAAATTTGCAAAAATCTGACTCGAATGGGATTAAATGCCATCAAAAACTGTGTATACCATTGAGTTTTATGCAAAGGAACAGAAAATTCTGCGAGATTAGAAATATTTTTACTTACATTAACAAAAGAGTGTACGAGTATAAAATTTCAGATTAGCATTATGTTAATAAGTGCACTTACGGAGAAAGTATTTCATATGACGCTTCGAAACTTGCACTGTTCCTCAACAGCATTAGTCTACGCCATCTGTGAAATTATGGAGGTAATATCCCCGAAAATTCCGAAGATTTGTTGGTAATTGTTTCCGGTGACCATGTAATTAAAAGCTTCAAAATCAAAAAATTGCAAAAATCAACTCGAATGGGATAAAAAACCATCAAAAACTGTATATACAATTGAGTTTGATGCAAAGGAAAAAAGAATTCTGCCAGAGAATAAATATTTTTACTTACATTAACAAAAGAGTGTACGAGGCAAAAATTTCAGATTAGCATTATGTTAATAAGTGCATTTACGGAGAAAGTATTTCATATGACGCTTCGAAACCTGCACTGTTCCTCAACAGCATTAATCTACGCCTTCTGTGAAAACATGGCGGTAATATACCCAATAACTATGAAAATATGTTGGTAATTGTTTCCGGTGACAATGTAATTAAAAGCTTCAAAATCAAAAAATTGCAAAACTCCGACTCCAATGGGAAATAAACCATCAAAAAATGTGTATAACATTGAGTTTGATGCATAGGAACAGAAACATAAGCGAGAGAAGAAACATTTTTACTTACATTAGCAAAAGAGTGTACGAGGCAAAAATTTCAGATTAGCATTATGTTAATAAGTGCATTTACGGAGAAAGTATTTCATATGACGCTTCGAAACTTGCACTGTTCCTCATGTGCATTACTCTACGCCTTCTGTGAAAACATGGAAGTAATATCACCAATAATTATGAAAATATGTTGGTAATTGTTTCCGGTGACAATGTAATTAAAAGCTTCAAAATCAAAAAATTGCAAAAATGCGACTCGAATGGGATAAAAAACCATCAAAAACTGTGTATACCATTGAGTTTGATGTAAAGAAATAGAAAATTCTGCGAGAGAAGAAATATTTTTACTTACATTAACAAAAGAGTGTACGAGGCAAAAATTTCAGATTAGCATTATGTTAACAGGTGCATTTACGGAAGAGGTATTTCATATGACGCTTCGAAACTTGCACTGTTCCTCAACAGCATTACTCTACGCCTTCTGTGAAAGCATGGAGGTAATATCCATGAAAATTCCGAAAATATGTTGGTAAATGTTTCCGGTGACAATGTAATTAAAAGCCTCAAAATAAAAAAATTGCAAAAATCCGACTCGAATGGGATAAAAAACCATCAAAAAAATTTGTATACCATTGAGTTTGATGCAAAGGAACAGAAAATTCTGCGAGAGAAGAAATATTTTTACTTACATTAAAAAAAGAGTGTACGAGGCTAAAATTTCAGATTATCATTATGTTAATAAGTGCATTTACGGAGAAAATATTTCATATGACGCTTCGAAACTTGCACTATTCCTAAAAAGCATTACTCTACGCCTTCTGTGAAAACATGGAAGTAATATCACCAATAATTATGAAAATATGTTGGTAATTGTTTCCGGTGACAATGTAATTAAAAGCTTCAAAATCAAAAAATTGCAAAAATCCGACTCGAATGGGATAAAAAACCATCAAAAACTGTGTATACCATTGAGTTTGATGCAAAGAAATAGAAAATTCTGCGAGAGAAGAAATATTTTTACTTACAATAACAAAAGAGTGTACGAGGCTAAAATTTCAGATTAGCATTATGTTAATAAGTGCATTTACGGAGAAAGTATTTCATATGACGCTTCGAAACTTGCACTGTTCTTCAACAGCATTAATCTACGCCTTCTGTGAAAACATGAAGGTAATATCCCTAATAAGTATGAAAATATGTTGGTATTTGTTTCCGGTGACAATGTAATTAAAAGCTTCAAAATCAAAAAATTGCAAAACTCCGACTCCAATGGGAAAAAAACATCAAAAAATGTGTATACCATTGAGTTTGATGCAAAGAAACAGAAAATTCTGCGAGAGAAGAAATATTTTTACTTACAATAACAAAAGAGTGTACGAGGCAAAAATTTCAGATTAGCATTATGTTAATAAGTGCATTTACGGAGAAAGTATTTCATATGACGCTTCGAAACCTGCACTGTTCCTCAACAGCATTAATCTACGCCTTCTGTGAAAACATGGCGGTAATATACCCAATAACTATGAAAATATGTTGGTAATTGTTTCCGGTGACAATGTAATTAAAAGCTTCAAAATCAAAAAATTGCAAAACTCCGACTCCAATGGGAAATAAACCATCAAAAAATGTGTATAACATTGAGTTTGATGCATAGGAACAGAAACATAAGCGAGAGAAGAAACATTTTTACTTACATTAGCAAAAGAGTGTACGAGGCAAAAATTTCAGATTAGCATTATGTTAATAAGTGCATTTACGGAGAAAGTATTTCATATGACGCTTCGAAACTTGCACTGTTCCTCATGTGCATTACTCTACGCCTTCTGTGAAAACATGGAAGTAATATCACCAATAATTATGAAAATATGTTGGTAATTGTTTCCGGTGACAATGTAATTAAAAGCTTCAAAATCAAAAAATTGCAAAAATGCGACTCGAATGGGATAAAAAACCATCAAAAACTGTGTATACCATTGAGTTTGATGTAAAGAAATAGAAAATTCTGCGAGAGAAGAAATATTTTTACTTACATTAACAAAAGAGTGTACGAGGCAAAAATTTCAGATTAGCATTATGTTAACAGGTGCATTTACGGAAGAGGTATTTCATATGACGCTTCGAAACTTGCACTGTTCCTCAACAGCATTACTCTACGCCTTCTGTGAAAGCATGGAGGTAATATCCATGAAAATTCCGAAAATATGTTGGTAAATGTTTCCGGTGACAATGTAATTAAAAGCCTCAAAATAAAAAAATTGCAAAAATCCGACTCGAATGGGATAAAAAACCATCAAAAAAATTTGTATACCATTGAGTTTGATGCAAAGGAACAGAAAATTCTGCGAGAGAAGAAATATTTTTACTTACATTAAAAAAAGAGTGTACGAGGCTAAAATTTCAGATTATCATTATGTTAATAAGTGCATTTACGGAGAAAATATTTCATATGACGCTTCGAAACTTGCACTATTCCTAAAAAGCATTACTCTACGCCTTCTGTGAAAACATGGAAGTAATATCACCAATAATTATGAAAATATGTTGGTAATTGTTTCCGGTGACAATGTAATTAAAAGCTTCAAAATCAAAAAATTGCAAAAATCCGACTCGAATGGGATAAAAAACCATCAAAAACTGTGTATACCATTGAGTTTGATGCAAAGAAATAGAAAATTCTGCGAGAGAAGAAATATTTTTACTTACAATAACAAAAGAGTGTACGAGGCTAAAATTTCAGATTAGCATTATGTTAATAAGTGCATTTACGGAGAAAGTATTTCATATGACGCTTCGAAACTTGCACTGTTCTTCAACAGCATTAATCTACGCCTTCTGTGAAAACATGAAGGTAATATCCCTAATAAGTATGAAAATATGTTGGTATTTGTTTCCGGTGACAATGTAATTAAAAGCTTCAAAATCAAAAAATTGCAAAACTCCGACTCCAATGGGAAAAAAACATCAAAAAATGTGTATACCATTGAGTTTGATGCAAAGAAACAGAAAATTCTGCGAGAGAAGAAATATTTTTACTTACATTAACAAAAGAGTGTACGAGGCAAAAATTTCAGATTAGCATTATGTTAACAGGTGCATTTACGGAGAAATAATTTCATATGACGCTTCGAAACTTGCACTGTTCCTCAAGAGCATTACTCTACGCCTTCTGTGAAAACATGGCGGTAATATCCCCAATAATTATGAAAATATGTTGGTAATTGTTTCCGGTGACAATGTAATTAAAAGCTTCAAAATCAAAAAATTGCAAAAATCGACTCGAATGGGATAAAAAACCATCAAAAACTGTATATACCATTGAGTTTGATGCAAAGGAACAGAAAATTCTGCCAGAGAAGAAATATTTTTACTTACATTAACAAAAGAGTGTACGAGACAAAAATTTCAGATTAGCATTATGTTAATAAGTGCATTTATGGAAAAAGTATTTCATATGACGCTTCGAAACCTGCACTGTTCCTCAACAGCATTAATCTACGCCTTCTGTGAAAACATGGCGGTAATATACCCAATAACTATGAAAATATGTTGGTAATTGTTTCCGGTGACAATGTAATTAAAAGCTTCAAAATCAAAAAATTGCAAAACTCCGACTCCAATGGGAAATAAACCATCAAAAAATGTGTATACCATTGAGTTTGATGCATAGGAACAGAAACATAAGCGAGAGAAGAAACATTTTTACTTACATTAGCAAAAGAGTGTACGAGGCAAAAATTTCAGATTAGCATTATGTTAATAAGTGCATTTACGGAGAAAGTATTTCATATGACGCTTCGAAACTTGCACTGTTCCTCATGTGGATTACTCTACGCCTTCTGTGAAAACATGGAAGTAATATCACCAATAATTATGAAAATATGTTGGTAATTGTTTCCGGTGACAATGTAATTAAAAGCTTCAAAATCAAAAAATTGCAAAAATGCGACTCGAATGGGATAAAAAACCATCAAAAACTGTGTATACCATTGAGTTTGATGTAAAGAAATAGAAAATTCTGCGAGAGAAGAAATATTTTTACTTACATTAACAAAAGAGTGTACGAGGCAAAAATTTCAGATTAGCATTATGTTAACAGGTGCATTTACGGAAGAGGTATTTCATATGACGCTTCGAAACTTGCACTGTTCCTCAACAGCATTACTCTACGCCTTCTGTGAAAGCATGGAGGTAATATCCATGAAAATTCCGAAAATATGTTGGTAAATGTTTCCGGTGACAATGTAATTAAAAGCCTCAAAATAAAAAAATTGCAAAAATCCGACTCGAATGGGATAAAAAACCATCAAAAAAATTTGTTTACCATTGAGTTTGATGCAAAGGAACAGAAAATTCTGCGAGAGAAGAAATATTTTTACTTACATTAAAAAAAGAGTGTACGAGGCTAAAATTTCAGATTATCATTATGTTAATAAGTGCATTTACGGAGAAAATATTTCATATGACGCTTCGAAACTTGCACTATTCCTAAAAAGCATTACTCTACGCCTTCTGTGAAAACATGGAAGTAATATCACCAATAATTATGAAAATATGTTGGTAATTGTTTCCGGTGACAATGTAATTAAAAGCTTCAAAATCAAAAAATTGCAAAAATCCGACTCGAATGGGATAAAAAACCATCAAAAACTGTGTATACCATTGAGTTTGATGCAAGGAAATAGAAAATTCTGCGAGAGAAGAAATATTTTTACTTACAATAACAAAAGAGTGTACGAGGCTAAAATTTCAGATTAGCATTATGTTAATAAGTGCATTTACGGAGAAAGTATTTCATATGACGCTTCGAAACTTGCACTGTTCTTCAACAGCATTAATCTACGCCTTCTGTGAAAACATGAAGGTAATATCCCTAATAAGTATGAAAATATGTTGGTATTTGTTTCCGGTGACAATGTAATTAAAAGCTTCAAAATCAAAAAATTGCAAAACTCCGACTCCAATGGGAAAAAAACATCAAAAAATGTGTATACCATTGAGTTTGATGCAAAGAAACAGAAAATTCTGCGAGAGAAGAAATATTTTTACTTACATTAACAAAAGAGTGTACGAGGCAAAAATTTCAGATTAGCATTATGTTAACAGGTGCATTTACGGAGAAATAATTTCATATGACGCTTCGAAACTTGCACTGTTCCTCAAGAGCATTACTCTACGCCTTCTGTGAAAACATGGCGGTAATATCCCCAATAATTATGAAAATATGTTGGTAATTGTTTCCGGTGACAATGTAATTAAAAGCTTCAAAATCAAAAAATTGCAAAAATCGACTCGAATGGGATAAAAAACCATCAAAAACTGTATATACCATTGAGTTTGATGCAAAGGAACAGAAAATTCTGCCAGAGAAGAAATATTTTTACTTACATTAACAAAAGAGTGTACGAGACAAAAATTTCAGATTAGCATTATGTTAATAAGTGCATTTATGGAAAAAGTATTTCATATAATGCGTCGATACTTGCACTGAACCTCAAAAGCAATACTCTACGCCTTCTCTGAAAAAATGGAGGTGATATCCGCATAACTGTCGAAGATATGGGTGTAAATGTCTACGGTGACTAAATTAGCAAAGGGCTTCCAAATGAAAGAAATGGTATCCATGGATACTTGAGATTGAACGGAGGATGGCGAAGGGAACTAATTTTTTGGAAAGGCATGGAGGTAATATCCGCATAACTATCGAAGATATGGGTGTAAATGCCTACGGTGACTAAATTAGAAAAAGGCTTTTAAATGAAAGAAATGGTATCCATGGTTACTTGAGATTGAACAGAGGATGTCGAAGGGAACTTATTTTTTGGATAGGCATAACTGGAATAAGTGCTGTTACAGACTAAGTACTCAAGGTTTAGTCGTGTAATTTGATGTGCAGGAACAAGGTATATTTCTCAACCTACCCTGAAAGAATGGCGGTTATATCTGCATAAGATTCGAAAATATGTTGGTAAATGTTTCCGGTGACAATGTAATTAAAAGCTTAAAATCCAAATATTGCAAAACTCCGACTCCAATGGGGAAAAAAACATCAAAAATTGTGTATACCATTGAGATTGATGCAAAGAAACAGAAATATCTGCGAGAGAAGAAATATTTTTACTTACATTAACAAAAGATTGTGCGGGGCTAAAATTTAAGATTAGCATTATATTAATAAGTTCATTTACGGAAAAAGTATTTCATATAACGCGTCGAAACTTGCACTGATCCTCAACAGCATTACTCTACGCCTTCTGTGAAAGCATGAAGGTAATATCCATGAAAATTCCGAAAATATGTTGGTAAATGTTTCCGGTGACAATGTAATAAAAAGCTTCAAAATCAAAATATTGCAAATATCGGACTCGTATGGGATTACAAAAAAAACCATCAAAAACTGTGTATACCATTGAGTTTGATGCAAAGGAACATAAAATTCTGCCAGAGAAGAAATATTTTTACTTACATTAACAAAAAGTGTACGAGAATAAAATTTCAGATTAGCATTATGTTAATAAGTGCATTTACGGAGAAAGAATTTCATATGACGCTTCGAAACTTGCACTGTTCTTCAACAGCATTACTCTACAACTTCTGTGAAAACATGGAGGTAATATCCCTAATAAGTATGAAATTATGTTGGTAATTGTTTCCGGTGACAATGTAATTAAAAGCTTCAAAATCAAAAAATTGCAAAATTCCGACTTGAATGGGATAAAAAACCATCAAAAACTGTGTATACTATTGAGGTTGATGCAAAGGAACTGAAAAATTAGCGAGAGAAGAAATATTTTTACTTACATTAAAAAAAGAGTGTACGAGGCTAAAATTTAAGATTAGCATTATATTAATAAGTTCATTTACGGAAAAAGTATTTCATATAACGCGTCGAAACTTGCACACATCCTCAATAGCATTACTCTACGCTTTCTGTAAAAGCATGGAGGTAATATCCATGAAAATTCCGAAAGTATGTTGGTAATTGTTTCCGGTGACAATGTAATTAAAAGCTTCAAAATCAAAAAATTGCAAAAATCCGACTCGAATGGGATAAAAAACCATCAAAAACTGTGTATACCATTGAGTTTAAGGAAAAGGAATAGAAAATTCTGCGAGAGAAGAAATATTTTTACTTACAATAACAAAAGAGTGTACGAGGCTAAAATTTCAGATTAGCATTATGTTAATAAGTGCATTTACGGAGAAAGAATTTCATATGACGCTTTGAAACTTGCACTGTGCTTCAACAGCATTACTCTACGCCATCTGTGAAAACATGGAGGTAATATCCCTAAAAAGTATGAAAATATGTTGGTAATTGTTTCCGGTGACAATGTAATTAAAAGCTTCAAAATAAAAAAATATCAAAACTCCGACTCGAATGGGATAAAAAACCATCAAAAACTGTGTATACCATTGAGTTTGATGCAAAGGAACAGAAAATTCTGCGAGAGAAGAAATATTTTTACTTACATTAACAAAAGAGTGTACGAGGCTAAAATTTCAGATTATCATTATGTTAATAAGTGCATTTACGGAGAAAGAATTTCTTATGACGCTTCGAAACTTGCATAGTTCCTCATCAGCTTTACTCTACGCCATCTGTGAAAACATGGCGGTAATATCCCCAATAATTATGAAAAAAGGTTGGTAATTGTTTCCGGTGACAATGTAATTAAAAGCTTCAAAATCAAAAAATTGCAAAAATCCGACTCGAATGGGATAAAAAACCATCAAAAACTGTGTATACCATTGAGTTTGATGCAAAGGAACAGAAAATTCTGCGAGAGAAGAAATATTTTTACTTACATTAACAAAAGAGTGTACGAGGCTAAAATTTCAGATTAGCATTATGTTAATAAGTGCATTTACGGAGAAAGTATTTCATATGACGCTTCGAAACTTGCACTGTTCCTCAACAGCATTACTCTACGCCTTCTGTGAAAACATGGCGGTAATATCCCCGATAATTATGAAAATATGTTGGTAATTGTTTCCGGTGACAATGTAATTAAAAGCTTCAAAATCAAAAAATTGCAAAACTCCGACTCCAAGGGGAAATAAACCATCATAAAATGTGTATACCATTGAGTTTGATGCATAGGAACAGAAAAATAAGCGAGAAAAGAAATATTTTTACTTACATTAACAAAAGAGTGTACGAGGCAAAAATTTCAGATTAGTATTATGTTAATAAGTGCATTTATGGAAAAAGTATTTCATATAACGCGTCGATACTTGCACTGAACCTCAAAAGCAATATTCTACGCCTTCTCTGAACATTTGAAGGTGATATCCGCATAACTGTCGAAGATATGGGTGTAAATGTCTATGGTGAATAAATTAGAAAAAGGCTTTTAAATGAAAGAAATGGTATCCATGGTTACTTGAGATTGAACAGAGGATGTCGAAGGGAACTTATTTTTTGGATAGGCATAACTGGAATAAGTGCTGTTACAGACTAAGTACTCCAGGTTTAGTCGTATCATTTGATGTGGAGGAACAAGGTATATTTCTTAACCTACCCTGAAAGAATGGCGGTTATATCTGCATAAGATTCGAAAATATGTTGGTAATTGTTTCCGGTGACAATGTAATTAAAAGCTTCAAAATCAAAAAATTGCAAAATTCCGACTCCAATGGGAAAAAAAACATCAAAAAATGTGTATACCATTGAGTTTGATGCAAAGAAACAGAAAATTCTGCGAGAGAAGAAATATTTTTACTTACATTAACAAAAGAGTGTAGGAGGCAAAAATTTCAGATTAGCATTATGTTAACAGGTGCATTTACGGAGAAATAATTTCATATGACGCTTCGAAACTTGCACTGTTCGTCAACAGCATTAGTCTACGCCATCTGTGAAATTATGGAGGTAATATCCCCGACAATTATGAAAATGTGTTGGTAATTGTTTCCGGTGACAATGTAATTAAAAGCTTCAAAATCAAAAAATTGCAAAAATGGACTCGAATGGGATAAAAAACCATCAAAAACTGTATATACCATTGAGTTTGATGCAAAGGAACAGAAAATTCTGCCAGAGAAGAAATATTTTTACTTACATTAACAAAAGATTGTACGAGACAAAAATTTCAGATTAGCATTATGTTAATAAGTGCATTTATGGAAAAAGTATTTCATATAACGCGTCGATACTTGCACTGAACCTCAAAAGCAATACTCTACGCCTTCTCTGAAAAAATGGAGGTGATATCCGCATAACTGTCGAAGATATGGGTGTAAATGTCTACGGTGACTAAATTAGCAAAGGGCTTCCAAATGAAAGAAATGGTATCCATGGATACTTGAGATTGAACGGAGGATGGCGAAGGGAACTAATTTTTAGGAAAGGCATGGTGGTAATATCCTCATAACTATCGAAGATATGGGTGTAAATGCCTACGGTGACTAAATTAGAAAAAGGCTTTTAAATGAAAGAAATGGTATCCATGGTTACTTGAGATTGAACAGAGGATGTCGAAGGGAACATATTTTTTGGATAGGCATAACTGGAATAAGTGCTGTTATAGACTAAGTACTCAAGGTTTAGTCGTGTAATTTGATGTGCAGGAACAAGGTATATTTCTCAACCTACCCTGAAAGAATGGCAGTTATATCTGCATAAGATTCAAAAATATGTTGGTAATTGTTTCTGGTGACAATGTAATTAAAAGCTTCAAAATCAAAAAATTGCAAAATTCCGACTCGAATGGGATAAAAAACCATCAAAAACTGTGTATACCATTGAGTTTAAGGAAAAGGAATAGAAAATTCTGCGAGAGAAGAAATATTTTTACTTACAATAACAAAAGAGTGTACGAGGCTAAAATTTCAGATTAGCATTATGTTAATAAGTGCATTTACGGAGAAAGAATTTCATATGACGCTTTGAAACTTGCACTGTTCTTCAACAGCATTACTCTACGCCATCTGTGAAAACATGGAGGTAATATCCCTAATAAGTATGAAAATATGTTGGTAATTGTTTCCGGTGACAATGTAATTAAAAGCTTCAAAATCAAAAAATATCAAAACTCCGACTCCAATGGGAAAAAAAACATCAAAAAATGTGTATACCATTGAGTTTGATGCAAAGACAAAGAAAATTCTGCGAGAGAAGAAATATTTTTACTTACATTAACAAAAAAGTGTACGAGGCTAATATTTCAGATTAGCATTATGTTAATAAGTGCATTTACGGAGAAAGAATTTCTTATGACGCTTCGAAACTTGCACTGTTCCTCAACAGCTTTACTCTACGCCTTCTGTGAAAACATGGCGGTAATATCCCAAATAATTATGAAAAAAGGTTGGTAATTGTTTCCGGTGACAATGTAATTAAAAGCTTCAAAATCAAAAAATTGCAAAAATCCGACTCGAATGGGATAAAAAACCATCAAAAACTGTGTATACCATTGAGTTTGATGCAAAGGAACAGAAAATTCTGCGAGAGAAGAAATATTTTTACTTACATTAACAAAAGAGTGTACGAGGCTAAAATTTCAGATAAGCATTATGTTAATAAGTGCATTTACGGAGAAAGTATTTCATATGACGCTTCGATACTTGCACTGAACCTCAAAAGCAATATTCTACGCCTTCTCTGAACATTTGAAGGTGATATCCGCATAACTGTCGAAGATATGGGTGTAAATGTCTATGGTGAATAAATTAGAAAAAGGCTTTTAAATGAAAGAAATGGTGTCCATGGTTACTTGAGATTGAACGGAGGATGGCGAAGGGAACTAATTTTTTGGATAGGCATGGAGGTAATATCCGCATAACTATCGAAGATATGGGTGTAAATGCCTACGGTGACTAAATTAGAAAAAGGCTTTTAAATGAAAGAAATGGTATCCATGGTTACTTGAGATTGAACAGAGGATGTCGAAGGGAACTTATTTTTTGGATAGGCATAACTGGAATAAGTGCTGTTACAGACTAAGTACTCCAGGTTTAGTCGTGTCATTTGATGTGCAGGAACAAGGTATATTTCTTAACCTACCCTGAAAGAATAGCGGTTATATCTGCATAAGATTCGAAAATATGTTGGTAATTGTTTCCGGTGACAATGTAATTAAAAGCTTCAAAATCAAAAAATTGCAAAACTCCGACTCCAATGGGAAAAAAAAATCATAAAATGTGTATACCATTGAGTAAGAAGCAAAGAAACATAAAATTCTGCGAGAGAAGAAATATTTTTACTTACATTAACGAGTGTACGAGGCTAAAATTTAAGATTAGCATTATATTAATAAGTTCATTTACGGAAAAAGTATTTCATATAACGCGTCGAAACTTGCACTGATCCTCAACAGCATTACTCTACGCCTTCTTTGAAAACATGGAGGTAATATCCATGAAAATTCCGAAAATATATTGGTAAATGTTTCCGGTGACAATGTAATTAAAAGCTTCAAAATCAAAAAATTGCAAAAATCCGACTCGAATGAGATAAAAAACCATCAAAAACTGTATATACCATTGAATTTGATGCAAAGGAACAGAAAATTCTGCCAGAGAAGAAATATTTTTACTTACATTAGCAAAAGAGTGTACGAGGCAAATATTTCAGATTAGCATTATGTTAATAAGTGCATTTACGGAGAAAGTATTTCATATGACGCTTCGAAACTTGCACTGTTCCTCATGAGTATTACTCTACGCCTTCTGTGAAAACATGGAAGTAATATCACCAATAATTATGAAAATATGTTGGTAATTGTTTCCGGTGACAATGTAATTAAAAGCTTCAAAATTAAAAATTTGCAAAAATCTGACTCGAATGGGATTAAATGCCATCAAAAACTGTGTATACCATTGAGTTTTATGCAAAGGAACAGAAAATTCTGCGAGATTAGAAATATTTTTACTTACATTAACAAAAGAGTGTACGAGTATAAAATTTCAGATTAGCATTATGTTAATAAGTGCACTTACGGAGAAAGTATTTCATATGACGCTTCGAAACTTGCACTGTTCCTCAACAGCATTAGTCTACGCCATCTGTGAAATTATGGAGGTAATATCCCCGAAAATTCCGAAAATTTGTTGGTAATTGTTTCCGGTGACCATGTAATTAAAAGCTTCAAAATCAAAAAATTGCAAAAATCAACTCGAATGGGATAAAAAACCATCAAAAACTGTATATACAATTGAGTTTGATGCAAAGGAAAAAAGAATTCTGCCAGAGAATAAATATTTTTACTTACATTAACAAAAGAGTGTACGAGGCAAAAATTTCAGATTAGCATTATGTTAATAAGTGCATTTACGGAGAAAGTATTTCATATGACGCTTCGAAACCTGCACTGTTCCTCAACAGCATTAATCTACGCCTTCTGTGAAAACATGGCGGTAATATACCCAATAACTATGAAAATATGTTGGTAATTGTTTCCGGTGACAATGTAATTAAAAGCTTCAAAATCAAAAAATTGCAAAACTCCGACTCCAATGGGAAATAAACCATCAAAAAATGTGTATACCATTGAGTTTAATGCATAGGAACAGAAACATAAGCGAGAGAAGAAACATTTTTACTTACATTAGCAAAAGAGTGTACGAGGCAAAAATTTCAGATTAGCATTATGTTAATAAGTGCATTTACGGAGAAAGTATTTCATATGACGCTTCGAAACTTGCACTGTTCCTCATGTGCATTACTCTACGCCTTCTGTGAAAACATGGAAGTAATATCACCAATAATTATGAAAATATGTTGGTAATTGTTTCCGGTGACAATGTAATTAAAAGCTTCAAAATCAAAAAATTGCAAAAATGCGACTCGAATGGGATAAAAAACCATCAAAAACTGTGTATACCATTGAGTTTGATGCAAAGAAATAGAAAATTCTGCGAGAGAAGAAATATTTTTACTTACATTAACAAAAGAGTGTACGAGGCAAAAATTTCAGATTAGCATTATGTTAACAGGTGCATTTACGGAAGAGGTATTTCATATGACGCTTCGAAACTTGCACTGTTCCTCAACAGCATTACTCTACGCCTTCTGTGAAAGCATGGAGGTAATATCCATGAAAATTCCGAAAATATGTTGGTAAATGTTTCCGGTGACAATGTAATTAAAAGCCTCAAAATAAAAAAATTGCAAAAATCCGACTCGAATGGGATAAAAAACCATCAAAAAAATTTGTATACCATTGAGTTTGATGCAAAGGAACAGAAAATTCTGCGAGAGAAGAAATATTTTTACTTACATTAAAAAAAGAGTGTACGAGGCTAAAATTTCAGATTATCATTATGTTAATAAGTGCATTTACGGAAAAAATATTTCATATGACGCTTCGAAACTTGCACTATTCCTAAAAAGCATTACTCTACGCCTTCTGTGAAAACATGGAAGTAATATCACCAATAATTATGAAAATATGTTGGTAATTGTTTCCGGTGACAATGTAATTAAAAGCTTCAAAATCAAAAAATTGCAAAAATCCGACTCGAATGGGATTAAAAAACCATCAAAAACTATGTATACCATTGAGTTTGATGCAAAGAAATAGAAAATTCTGCGAGAGAAGAATAATTTTTACTTACAATAACAAAAGAGTGTACGAGGCTAAAATTTCAGATTAGCATTATGTTAATAAGTGCATTTACGGAGAAAGTATTTCATATGACGCTTCGAAACTTGCACTGTTCTTCAACAGCATTAATCTACGCCTTCTGTGAAAACATGGAAGTAATATCCCTAATAAGTATGAAAATATGTTGGTATTTGTTTCCGGTGACAATGTAATTAAAAGCTTCAAAATCAAAAAATTGCAAAACTCCGACTCCAATGGGAAAAAAAACATCAAAAAATGTGTATACCATTGAGTTTGATGCAAAGAAACAGAAAATTCTGCGAGAGAAGAAATATTTTTACTTACATTAACAAAAGAGTGTACGAGGCAAAAATTTCAGATTAGCATTATGTTAACAGGTGCATTTACGGAGAAATAATTTCATATGACGCTTCGAAACTTGCACTGTTCCTCAAGAGCATTACTCTACGCCTTCTGTGAAAACATGGCGGTAATATCCCCAATAATTATGAAAATATGTTGGTAATTGTTTCCGGTGACAATGTAATTAAAAGCTTCAAAATCAAAAAATTGCAAAAATCCGACTCGAATGGGATAAAAAACCATCAAAAACTGTGTATACCATTGAGTTTAAGGAAAAGGAATAGAAAATTCTGCGAGAGAAGAAATATTTTTACTTACAATAACAAAAGAGTGTACGAGGCTAAAATTTCAGATTAGCATTATGTTAATAAGTGCATTTACGGAGAAAGAATTTCATATGACGCTTTGAAACTTGCACTGTGCTTCAACAGCATTACTCTACGCCATCTGTGAAAACATGGAGGTAATATCCCTAAAAAGTATGAAAATATGTTGGTAATTGTTTCCGGTGACAATGTAATTAAAAGCTTCAAAATAAAAAAATATAAAAACTCCGACTCCAATGGGAAAAAAAACATCAAAAAATGTGTATACCATTGAGTTTGATGCAAAGAAAAAGAAAATTCTGCGAGAGAAGAAATATTTTTACTTACATTAACAAAAAAGTGTACGAGGCTAAAATTTCAGATTATCATTATGTTAATAAGTGCATTTACGGAGAAAGAATTTCTTATGACGCTTCGAAACTTGCACTGTTCCTCAACAGCTTTACTCTACGCCTTCTGTGAAAACATGGCGGTAATATCCCCAATAATTATGAAAAAAGGTTGGTAATTGTTTCCGGTGACAATGTAATTAAAAGCTTCAAAATCAAAAAATTGCAAAAATCCGACTCGAATGGGATAAAAAACCATCAAAAACTGTGTATACCATTGAGTTTGATGCAAAGGAACAGAAAATTCTGCGAGAGAAGAAATATTTTTACTTACATTAACAAAAGAGTGTACGAGGCTAAAATTTCAGATAAGCATTATGTTAATAAGTGCATTTACGGAGAAAGTATTTCATATGACGCTTCGATACTTGCACTGAACCTCAAAAGCAATATTCTACGCCTTCTCTGAACATTTGAAGGTGATATCCGCATAACTGTCGAAGATATGGGTGTAAATGTCTATGGTGAATAAATTAGAAAAAGGCTTTTAAATGAAAGAAATGGTGTCCATGGTTACTTGAGATTGAACGGAGGATGGCGAAGGGAACTAATTTTTTGGATAGGCATGGAGGTAATATCCGCATAACTATCGAAGATATGGGTGTAAATGCCTACGGTGACTAAATTAGAAAAAGGCTTTTAAATGAAAGAAATGGTATCCTTGGTTACTTGAGATTGAACAGAGGATGTCGAAGGGAACTTATTTTTTGGATAGGCATAACTGGAATAAGTGCTGTTACAGACTAAGTACTCCAGGTTTAGTCGTGTCATTTGATGTGCAGGAACAAGGTATATTTCTTAACCTACCCTGAAAGAATAGCGGTTATATCTGCATAAGATTCGAAAATATGTTGGTAATTGTTTCCGGTGACAATGTAATTAAAAGCTTCAAAATCAAAAAATTGCAAAACTCCGACTCCAATGGGAAAAAAAAATCATAAAATGTGTATACCATTGAGTAAGAAGCAAAGAAACATAAAATTCTGCGAGAGAAGAAATATTTTTACTTACATTAACGAGTGTACGAGGCTAAAATTTAAGATTAGCATTATATTAATAAGTTCATTTACGGAAAAAGTATTTCATATAACGCGTCGAAACTTGCACTGATCCTCAACAGCATTACTCTACGCCTTCTTTGAAAACATGGAGGTAATATCCATGAAAATTCCGAAAATATATTGGTAAATGTTTCCGGTGACAATGTAATTAAAAGCTTCAAAATCAAAAAATTGCAAAAATCCGACTCGAATGGGATAAAAAACCATCAAAAACTGTATATACCATTGAATTTGATGCAAAGGAACAGAAAATTCTGCCAGAGAAGAAATATTTTTACTTACATTAGCAAAAGAGTGTACGAGGCAAATATTTCAGATTAGCATTATGTTAATAAGTGCATTTACGAAGAAAGTATTTCATATGACGCTTCGAAACTTGCACTGTTCCTCATGAGTATTACTCTACGCCTTCTGTGAAAACATGGAGGTAATATCCCCGAAAATTCCAAAAATATGTTGGTAATTGTTTCCGGTGACAATGTAATTAAAAGCTTCAAAATAAAAAATTTGCAAAAATCTGACTCGAATGGGATTAAATGCCATCAAAAACTGTGTATACCATTGAGTTTTATGCAAAGGAACAGAAAATTCTGCGAGATTAGAAATATTTTTACTTACATTAACAAAAGAGTGTACGAGTATAAAATTTCAGATTAGCATTATGTTAATAAGTGCACTTACGGAGAAAGTATTTCATATGACGCTTCGAAACTTGCACTGTTCCTCAACAGCATTAGTCTACGCCATCTGTGAAATTATGGAGGTAATATCCCCGAAAATTCCGAAAATTTGTTGGTAATTGTTTCCGGTGACCATGTAATTAAAAGCTTCAAAATCAAAAAATTGCAAAAATCAACTCGAATGGGATAAAAAACCATCAAAAACTGTATATACAATTGAGTTTGATGCAAAGGAACAAAGAATTCTGCCAGAGAATAAATATTTTTACTTACATTAACAAAAGAGTGTACGAGGCAAAAATTTCAGATTAGCATTATGTTAATAAGTGCATTTACGGAGAAAGTATTTCATATGACGCTTCGAAACCTGCACTGTTCCTCAACAGCATTGGTCTACGCCATCTGTGAAAACATGGCGGTAATATACCCAATAACTATGAAAATATGTTGGTAATTGTTTCCGGTGACAATGTAATTAAAAGCTTCAAAATCAAAAAATTGCAAAACTCCGACTCCAATGGGAAATAAACCATCAAAAATGTGTATACCATTGAGTTTGATGCATAGGAACAGAAACATAAGCGAGAGAAGAAACATTTTTACTTACATTAGCAAAAGAGTGTACGAGGCAAAAATTTCAGATTAGCATTATGTTAATAAGTGCATTTACGGAGAAAGTATTTCATATGACGCTTCGAAACTTGCACTGTTCCTCATGTGCATTACTCTACGCCTTCTGTGAAAACATGGAAGTAATATCACCAATAATTATGAAAATATGTTGGTAATTGTTTCCGGTGACAATGTAATTAAAAGCTTCAAAATCAAAAAATTGCAAAAATGCGACTCGAATGGGATAAAAAACCATCAAAAACTGTGTATACCATTGAGTTTGATGCAAAGAAATAGAAAATTCTGCGAGAGAAGAAATATTTTTACTTACATTAACAAAAGAGTGTACGAGGCAAAAATTTCAGATTAGCATTATGTTAACAGGTGCATTTACGGAAGAAGTATTTCATATGACGCTTCGAAACTTGCACTGTTCCTCAACAGCATTACTCTACGCCTTCTGTGAAAGCATGGAGGTAATATCCATGAAAATTCCGAAAATATGTTGGTAAATGTTTCCGGTGACAATGTAATTAAAAGCCTCAAAATAAAAAAATTGCAAAAATCCGACTCGAATGGGATAAAAAACCATCAAAAAAATTTGTATACCATTGAGTTTGATGCAAAGGAACAGAAAATTCTGCGAGAGAAGAAATATTTTTACTTACATTAAAAAAAGAGTGTACGAGGCTAAAATTTCAGATTATCATTATGTTAATAAGTGCATTTACGGAGAAAATATTTCATATGACGCTTCGAAACTTGCACTATTCCTAAAAAGCATTACTCTACGCCTTCTGTGAAAACATGGAAGTAATATCACCAATAATTATGAAAATATGTTGGTAATTGTTTCCGGTGACAATGTAATTAAAAGCTTCAAAATCAAAAAATTGCAAAAATCCGACTCGAATGGGATAAAAAACCATCAAAAACTGTGTATACCATTGAGTTTGATGCAAAGAAATAGAAAATTCTGCGAGAGAAGAAATATTTTTACTTACAATAACAAAAGAGTGTACGAGGCTAAAATTTCAGATTAGCATTATGTTAATAAGTGCATTTACGGAGAAAGTATTTCATATGACGCTTCGAAACTTGCACTGTTCTTCAACAGCATTAATCTACGCCTTCTGTGAAAACATGAAGGTAATATCCCTAATAAGTATGAAAATATGTTGGTATTTGTTTCCGGTGACAATGTAATTAAAAGCTTCAAAATCAAAAAATTGCAAAACTCCGACTCCAATGGGAAAAAAAACATCAAAAAATGTGTATACCATTGAGTTTGATGCAAAGAAACAGAAAATTCTGCGAGAGAAGAAATATTTTTACTTACATTAACAAAAGAGTGTACGAGGCAAAAATTTCAGATTAGCATTATGTTAACAGGTGCATTTACGGAGAAATAATTTCATATGACGCTTCGAAACTTGCACTGTTCCTCAAGAGCATTACTCTACGCCTTCTGTGAAAACATGGCGGTAATATCCCCAATAATTATGAAAATATGTTGGTAATTGTTTCCGGTGACAATGTAATTAAAAGCTTCAAAATCAAAAAATTGCAAAAATCGACTCGAATGGGATAAAAAACCATCAAAAACTGTATATACCATTGAGTTTGATGCAAAGGAACAGAAAATTCTGCCAGAGAAGAAATATTTTTACTTACATTAACAAAAGAGTGTACGAGACAAAAATTTCAGATTAGCATTATGTTAATAAGTGCATTTATGGAAAAAGTATTTCATATAATGCGTCGATACTTGCACTGAACCTCAAAAGCAATACTCTACGCCTTCTCTGAAAAAATGGAGGTGATATCCGCATAACTGTCGAAGATATGGGTGTAAATGTCTACGGTGACTAAATTAGCAAAGGGCTTCCAAATGAAAGAAATGGTATCCATGGATACTTGAGATTGAACGGAGGATGGCGAAGGGAACTAATTTTTTGGAAAGGCATGGTGGTAATATCCGCATAACTATCGAAGATATGGGTGTAAATGCCTACGGTGACTAAATTAGAAAAAGGCTTTTAAATGAAAGAAATGGTATCCATGGTTACTTGAGATTGAACAGAGGATGTCGAAGGGAACTTATTTTTTGGATAGGCATAACTGGAATAAGTGCTGTTACAGACTAAGTACTCAAGGTTTAGTCGTGTAATTTGATGTGCAGGAACAAGGTATATTTCTCAACCTACCCTGAAAGAATGGCGGTTATATCTGCATAAGATTCGAAAATATGTTGGTAATTGTTTCCGGTGACAATGTAATTAAAAGCTTCAAATCCAAATATTGCAAAACTCCGACTCCAATGGGGAAAAAAACATCAAAAATTGTGTATACCATTGAGATTGATGCAAAGAAACAGAAATATCTGCGAGAGAAGAAATATTTTTACTTACATTAACAAAAGATTGTGCGGGGCTAAAATTTAAGATTAGCATTATATTAATAAGTTCATTTACGGAAAAAGTATTTCATATAACGCGTCGAAACTTGCACTGATCCTCAACAGCATTACTCTACGCCTTCTGTGAAAGCATGAAGGTAATATCCATGAAAATTCCGAAAATATGTTGGTAAATGTTTCCGGTGACAATGTAATAAAAAGCTTCAAAATCAAAATATTGCAAATATCGGACTCGTATGGGATTACAAAAAAAACCATCAAAAACTGTGTTTACCATTGAGTTTGATGCAAAGGAACATAAAATTCTGCCAGAGAAGAAAAATTTTTACTTACATTAACAAAAAGTGTACGAGAATAAAATTTCAGATTAGCATTATGTTAATAAGTGCATTTACGGAGAAAGAATTTCATATGACGCTTCGAAACTTGCACTGTTCTTCAACAGCATTACTCTACAACTTCTGTGAAAACATGGAGGTAATATCCCTAATAAGTATGAAATTATGTTGGTAATTGTTTCCGGTGACAATGTAATTAAAAGCTTCAAAATCAAAAAATTGCAAAATTCCGACTTGAATGGGATAAAAAACCATCAAAAACTGTGTATACTATTGAGGTTGATGCAAAGGAACTGAAAAATTAGCGAGAGAAGAAATATTTTTACTTACATTAAAAAAAGAGTGTACGAGGCTAAAATTTAAGATTAGCATTATATTAATAAGTTCATTTACGGAAAAAGTATTTCATATAACGCGTCGAAACTTGCACACATCCTCAATAGCATTACTCTACGCTTTCTGTAAAAGCATGGAGGTAATATCCATGAAAATTCCGAAAGTATGTTGGTAATTGTTTCCGGTGACAATGTAATTAAAAGCTTCAAAATCAAAAAATTGCAAAAATCCGACTCGAATGGGATAAAAAACCATCAAAAACTGTGTATACCATTGAGTTTAAGGAAAAGGAATAGAAAATTCTGCGAGAGAAGAAATATTTTTACTTACAATAACAAAAGAGTGTACGAGGCTAAAATTTCAGATTAGCATTATGTTAATAAGTGCATTTACGGAGAAAGAATTTCATATGACGCTTTGAAACTTGCACTGTGCTTCAACAGCATTACTCTACGCCATCTGTGAAAACATGGAGGTAATATCCCTAAAAAGTATGAAAATATGTTGGTAATTGTTTCCGGTGACAATGTAATTAAAAGCTTCAAAATAAAAAAATATCAAAACTCCGACTCGAATGGGATAAAAAACCATCAAAAACTGTGTATACCATTGAGTTTGATGCAAAGGAACAGAAAATTCTGCGAGAGAAGAAATATTTTTACTTAAATTAACAAAAGAGTGTACGAGGCTAAAATTTCAGATTAGCATAATGTTAATAAGTGCATTTACGGAGAAAGAATTTCTTATGACGCTTCGAAACTTGCACTGTTCCTCATCAGCTTTACTCTACGCCTTCTGTGAAAACATGGCGGTAATATCCCCAATAATTATGAAAAAAGGTTGGTAATTGTTTCCGGTGACAATGTAATTAAAAGCTTCAAAATCAAAAAATTGCAAAAATCCGACTCGAATGGGATAAAAAACCATCAAAAACTGTGTATACCATTGAGTTTGATGCAAAGGAACAGAAAATTCTGCGAGAGAAGAAATATTTTTACTTACATTAACAAAAGAGTGTACGAGGCTAAAATTTCAGATTAGCATTATGTTAATAAGTGCATTTACGGAGAAAGTATTTCATATGACGCTTCGAAACTTGCACTGTTCCTCAACAGCATTACTCTACGCCTTCTGTGAAAACATGGCGGTAATATCCCCGATAATTATGAAAATATGTTGGTAATTGTTTCCGGTGACAATGTAATTAAAAGCTTCAAAATCAAAAAATTGCAAAACTCCGACTCCAAGGGGAAATAAACCATCATAAAATGTGTATACCATTGAGTTTGATGCATAGGAACAGAAAAATAAGCGAGAAAAAAAAAAATATTTTTACTTACATTAACAAAAGAGTGTACGAGGCAAAAATTTCAGATTAGTATTATGTTAATAAGTGCATTTATGGAAAAAGTATTTCATATAACGCGTCGATACTTGCACTGAACCTCAAAAGCAATATTCTACGCCTTCTCTGAACATTTGAAGGTGATATCCGCATAACTGTCGAAGATATGGGTGTAAATGTCTATGGTGAATAAATTAGAAAAAGGCTTTTAAATGAAAGAAATGGTATCCATGGTTACTTGAGATTGAACAGAGGATGTCGAAGGGAACTTATTTTTTGGATAGGCATAACTGGAATAAGTGCTGTTACAGACTAAGTACTCCAGGTTTAGTCGTATCATTTGATGTGGAGGAACAAGGTATATTTCTTAACCTACCCTGAAAGAATGGCGGTTATATCTGCATAAGATTCGAAAATATGTTGGTAATTGTTTCCGGTGACAATGTAATTAAAAGCTTCAAAATCAAAAAATTGCAAAACTCCGACTCCAATGGGAAAAAAAACATCAAAAACTGTATATACAATTGAGTTTGATGCAAAGGAACAAAGAATTCTGCCAGAGAATAAATATTTTTACTTACATTAACAAAAGAGTGTAGGAGGCAAAAATTTCAGATTAGCATTATGTTAACAGGTGCATTTACGGAGAAATAATTTCATATGACGCTTCGAAACTAGCACTGTTCGTCAACAGCATTAGTCTACGCCATCTGTGAAATTATGGAGGTAATATCCCCGACAATTATGAAAATGTGTTGGTAATTGTTTCCGGTGACAATTTAATTAAAAGCTTCAAAATCAAAAAATTGCAAAAATGGACTCGAATGGGATAAAAAACCATCAAAAACTGTATATACCATTGAGTTTGATGCAAAGGAACAGAAAATTCTGCCAGAGAAGAAATATTTTTACTTACATTAACAAAAGATTGTACGAGACAAAAATTTCAGATTAGCATTATGTTAATAAGTGCATTTATGGAAAAAGTATTTCATATAACGCGTCGATACTTGCACTGAACCTCAAAAGCAATACTCTACGCCTTCTCTGAAAAAATGGAGGTGATATCCGCATAACTGTCGAAGATATGGGTGTAAATGTCTACGGTGACTAAATTAGCAAAGGGCTTCCAAATGAAAGAAATGGTATCCATGGATACTTGAGATTGAACGGAGGATGGCGAAGGGAACTAATTTTTAGGAAAGGCATGGTGGTAATATCCTCATAACTATCGAAGATATGGGTGTAAATGCCTACGGTGACTAAATTAGAAAAAGGCTTTTAAATGATAGAAATGGTATCCATGGTTACTTGAGATTGAACAGAGGATGTCGAAGGGAACTTATTTTTTGGATAAGCATAACTGGAATAAGTGCTGTTACAGACTAAGTACTCAAGGTTTAGTCGTGTAATTTGATGTGCAGGAACAAGGTATATTTCTCAACCTACCCTGAAAGAATGGCAGTTATATCTGCATAAGATTCAAAAATATGTTGGTAATTGTTTCTGGTGACAATGTAATTAAAAGCTTCAAAATCAAAAAATTTCAAAATTCCGACTCGAATGGGATAAAAAACCATCAAAAACTGTGTATACCATTGAGTTTAAGGAAAAGGAATAGAAAATTCTGCGAGAGAAGAAATATTTTTACTTACAATAACAAAAGAGTGTACGAGGCTAAAATTTCAGATTAGCATTATGTTAATAAGTGCATTTACGGAGAAAGAATTTCATATGACGCTTTGAAACTTGCACTGTTCTTCAACAGCATTACTCTACGCCATCTGTGAAAACATGGAGGTAATATCCCTAATAAGTATGAAAATATGTTGGTAATTGTTTCCGGTGACAATGTAATTAAAAGCTTCAAAATCAAAAAATATCAAAACTCCGACTCCAATGGGAAAAAAAACATCAAAAAATGTGTATACCATTGAGTTTGATGCAAAGAAAAAGAAAATTCTGCGAGAGAAGAAATATTTTTACTTACATTAACAAAAAAGTGTACGAGGCTAATATTTCAGATTAGCATTATGTTAATAAGTGCATTTACGGAGAAAGAATTTCTTATGACGCTTCGAAACTTGCACTGTTCCTCAACAGCTTTACTCTACGCCTTCTGTGAAAACATGGCGGTAATATCCCCAATAATTATGAAAAAAGGTTGGTAATTGTTTCCGGTGACAATGTAATTAAAAGCTTCAAAATCAAAAAATTGCAAAAATCCGACTCGAATGGGATAAAAAACCATCAAAAACTGTGTATACCATTGAGTTTGATGCAAAGGAACAGAAAATTCTGCGAGAGAAGAAATATTTTTACTTACATTAACAAAAGAGTGTACGAGGCTAAAATTTCAGATAAGCATTATGTTAATAAGTGCATTTACGGAGAAAGTATTTCATATGACGCTTCGATACTTGCACTGAACCTCAAAAGCAATATTCTACGCCTTCTCTGAACATTTGAAGGTGATATCCGCATAACTGTCGAAGATATGGGTGTAAATGTCTATGGTGAATAAATTAGAAAAAGGCTTTTAAATGAAAGAAATGGTGTCCATGGTTACTTGAGATTGAACGGAGGATGGCGAAGGGAACTAATTTTTTGGATAGGCATGGTGGTAATATCCGCATAACTATCGAAGATATGGGTGTAAATGCCTACGGTGACTAAATTAGAAAAAGGCTTTTAAATGAAAGAAATGGTATCCATGGTTACTTGAGATTGAACAGAGGATGTCGAAGGGAACTTATTTTTTGGATAGGCATAACTGGAATAAGTGCTGTTACAGACTAAGTACTCCAGGTTTAGTCGTGTCATTTGATGTGCAGGAACAAGGTATATTTCTTAACCTACCCTGAAAGAATAGCGGTTATATCTGCATAAGATTCGAAAATATGTTGGTAATTGTTTCCGGTGACAATGTAATTAAAAGCTTCAAAATCAAAAAATTGCAAAAATCCGACTCGAATCCGACGAGGAAAATTTAAGATTAGCATTATGTTAATAAATGCATTTACGGAAAAAGTATTTCATATAACGCGGGGATACTTGCAATGAACCTCAAAAGCAATACTCTACGCCTTCTCAGGAAAAATGGAGGTGATACCCGCATAACTGTCGAAGATATCGGTGTAAATGTCTACAGTGACTAAATTAGCAAAGGGCTTCCAAATGAAAGAAATGGTATCCATGGATACTTGAGATTGAACGGAGGATGGCGAAGGGAACTAATTTTATGGATAGGCAAGGAGGTAATATCCTCATAACTATCGAAGATATGAGTGTAAATGCCTACGGAGACTAAATTAGAAAAAGGCTTTTAAATGAAAGAAATGGTATCAATGGTTACTTGAGATTGAACAAAGGATGTCGAAGGGAACTTATTTTTTGGATAGGCATAACTGGAATAAGTGCTGTTACAGACTAAGTACTCAAGGATTAGTCGTGTAATTTGATGTGCAGGAATAAGGTATATTCCTTTACCTACCCTTAAAGAATAACGGTTATATCTGCCTTAGGTTCGAAAATATGTGGGAAATTGTTTCCGGTGACAATATAATGAAAAACTTCAAAATCAAAGAAATGCAAAACTTCGATTCGAATGGGATAAAAAACCATCAGAAAATGTGTATTCCATTTAGTTTGATGCATAGGAACAGAAAAGTCTGCGAGAGAAGAAATATTTTTACTTACATTAACAAAAGAGTGTACGAGGCTAAAATTTATGATTAGACTTATGGTAATAAGTGCATTTACTGAGAAGGTATTTCATATAACGCGTCGAAACTTGAACTGATCCTCAAACGCATTACTTTACGCCTTCTGTAAAATCATGGAGATAATATTTGCAATACTTCCGAAAATATGTGGGTAATTGTTTCCGGTGACAATATAATGAAAAGCTTCAAAATCAAAGAAATGCAAAAATCCGACTCGAATGGGATAAAAAACCATTAGAAAATTTGTATACCATTCATTTTGATGATGCATAGGAACAGAAAATTCTGCGAGAGAAGAAATATTTTTACTTACATTAACAAAAGTGTGTACGAGGCTAAAATTTCAGATTAGACTAATGGTAATAAGTGCATTTACGGATAAAGAATTTCATATAAACTTGCTTTTAAACTTGTGCTGTTCCTCAAACGCATTACTCTACGCTTTCTGTGAAAACATGTAGTTAATATCGGCATTACTCTGGAAAATATGGAGGAAAGAGTGATATTTACTCTTCGACGGCCATCGGGATAACTATAATGCATTTATATGTGCCGTCCCATAGGTAGCAATGGGACATATTGGTCCAGTACTAATGGTATATTTGTGTCCCATTGGTACATACGGGTTACAGGTTATCAATCGTTTATGCCTTCTGAGAAAAAATGGAGGTAATATCAGCATTATTTTGGAAAATATGTGGGAAATTGTTTCCGGTGACATATAATGAAAAACTTCAAAATCAAAGATATGCAAAACTTCGACTCTAATGGGATAAAAATAATCAGAAAATGTGTATGCCATTGAGTTTAATGCATAGGAACAGAAAAGTTTGCGAGAGAAGAAATATTTTTACTTACATTAAAAAAAGAGTGTAAGAGGCTAAAATTTCAGATAAGCATTATAATACTAAGTGCATTTACGGAAAAGGTATTTCATTTGACGCGTCGAAACTGGCACTGATCCACAATAGCATTACTCTTCGACTTCCTTGAAAACATTGAGTTAATATCCGCATAACAATCGAAGATATGGGTGTAAATGCCTACGGTGACTAAATTAGCAAAAGTCTTCCAAATAAAAGAAATGGTATCCATTGTTACATGAGTCTGAACAGAGGATGGCGAAGGGAACTAATTTTTTGGATAGGCATAACTGGAATAAGTGCTGTTACAGACTAAGTACTCAAGGATTAGTCGTGTAATTTGATGTTCAGGAATAAGATATATTTTTTAACCTACCCTGAAAGAATGGCTGTTATATCTGCATAAGATTCGAAAATATGTGGGTAATTGTTTCCGGTGACAATATAATGAAAAGCTTCAAAATCAAAGAAATGCAAAACTTCGACTCGAATGGGATAAAAAACCATCAGAAAATGTGTATGGCATTGAGTTTTATGCATAAGAACAGAAAATATGGCGAGAGAAGATATATTTTTACTTACATTAACAAAAGAGTGTACGAGGCTAAAATGTTCATATTAGCATTATGGTGATAAGTGCATTTACGGAGAAAGAATTTCATATGACGAGTCGAAACTTGCACTGATCCACAAAAGCATTACTCTACGCCTTCTGTGAAAACAAGTAGTTAATATCTGCATTACTTGGGAAAATATGGAGGAAATAGTTATATTAACTCTTCGACGGCCATCGGGATTACTATGTTGCATTTATATGTGCCGTCCCATAGGTAGCAATGGGACATATTTGTCCCGTACTAATGGTATATTTGTGTCTAATTTGTACTTATGGGTTACAGGTTAACAATCGTTTACGCCTTCTGATAACAAATGGAGGTAATATTAGCATTATTTTGGAAAATATGGAGGAAAAATTTTTCGGTGACAATATTAGAAGCAGCTTAAAAGTAAAAAAAAATGCAAAAATTCGACTCGAATGATATAAAAAACCATCAGAAAATTGTATGCCATTGAGTTTGATGCATACGAACAGAAAATTTTGCGAGAGAAGAAATATTTTTAATTACATTAACAAATGAGTGAACGAGGCTAAAATGTTCAGATTAGCATTATGGTAATAAGTGCATTTACGGAAAAAGTATTTCATATAACGCGATGAAACTTTCACTGATCCACAACAGCATTACCCTACGCTCTATTTGAATACATTGAGGTAATATCCTCATTTCTTCCGAAAATATGTGGGTAATTGTTTCCGGTAACAATATAATGAAAAGCTTCAAAATCAAAGAAATGCATAAATCCGACTCGAATGGGATAAAAAACCATCAGAAAATGTGTATACCATTGAGTTTGATGCATAGGAACAGAAATATATGCGAGAGAAAAAATATTTTTACTTATATTAACAAAAGAGTGTACGATGCTATAATTTCAGATTATCATTATGTTAATAAGTGCATTTACGGAGAAAGTATTTCATATGACGAGTCGAAACTTGCACTGATCCACAAAAGCAGTACTATTAGCCTTCTGTGAAAAAATGGAGGTAATATCCGTATTACTGTAGAAGATATGGGTGTAAATATCTACAGTGACTAAATTAGCAAAAGGCTTCTATATGAAAGAAATGGTATCCATGGTTACTTGAGATTGAACAGAGGATGGCGATAGGAACTTATTTTTTGAATAGGCATAACTGGAATAAGTGCTGTTACAGACTAAGTACTCTAGGTATAGTCGTGTAATTTGATGTGCAGAATTAAGGTATATTTCTTAATTTACCCTGAAAGAACGTCGGTTATATCTGCATAAGATTCGAAAATATGTGGGTAATTGTTTTCGGTGACAATATAATGAAAAGTTTCAATATCAATGAAATGCAAAAATCCGACTCGAATGGGATAAAAAACCATCAAAAAATGTGTATACCATTTAGTTTGATGCATAGGAACAGAAAACTCTGCGAGAGAAGAAATATTTTTACTTACATTAACAAAAGAGTGTACGAGGCTAAAATTTCAGATTAGACTTATGGTAATAAGTCCATTTACGGAGAAGGTATTTCATATAACGCGTCGAAACTTGTACTTATCCTCAAACGCATTACTTTGAGCCTTCTGTGAAAACATGAAGGTAATATCCGCATTACTTCCGAAAATATGTGGGTAATTGTTTCCGGTGACAATATAATGAAAAGTTTCAAAATCAAAGAAATGCAAAAATCCGACTCGAATGGGATAAAAAACGATAAGAAAATAAGTATATTATTGAGTTTGATTCATAGGAACTGAAAAATATGCGAGAGAAGAAATATTTTTACTTACATTAACAAAAGAGTGTACGAGGCTAAAATGTTCAGATTAGCATTATGGTAATAAGTGCATTTACGGAGAAAGAATTTCATATAACGCGTTGAAACCTTCACTGATCCACAAAAGCATTACTCTACGCCTTCTGTGAAAACATGTAGTTAATATCTGCATTACTTGGGAAAATATGAAGGAAATAGTTATATCAACTCTTCGACGGCCATCGGGATTTCTATGTTGCAATTATATGTGCCGTCCCATAAGTAGCAATGGGACATATTGGTCCCGTACTAATGGTATATTAGTTTCAAATTGGTACTTATGGGTTACAGGTTAACAATCGTTTACGCCGTCTGAGAAAAAATGGAGGTAATATCTGCATTACTTTGGAAAATATGGAGGAAATAGTTATATTAACTTTTCGACGGCCATCGGAATAACTATGTTGCATTTATATGTGCAGTCCCATAGGTAGCAATGGGACATATTGGTCCCGTACTAATGGTATATTTGTTTCAAATTGGTACTTACGTGTTACAGGTTAACAATCGTTTACGCCTTCTGAGAAAAAATGCAGGTTATATCAGCATTATTTTGGAAAATATGGAGGAAATAGTTTCCGTTGACAATATTAGAAGCAGCTTAAAAGTAAAAATGGGATAAAAAACCGACAAAAAATTTTGTATGCCAATGAGTTTGACGCATAGAAAAAGAAAATTTTGAGAGAGAAGAAATATTTTTAATTACATTAACAAATGAGTGAACGAGGCTAAAATGTTCAGATTAGCATTATGGTAATAAGTGCATTTACGGAAAAAGTATTTCATATAACGCGATGAAACTTTCACTGATCCACAACAGCATTTCCCTACGCTCTCTTTGAATACATTGAGGTAATATCCGCATTACTTCCGAAAATATGTGAGTAATTGTTTCCGGTGACAATATAATGAAAAGTTTCAAAATCAAAGAAATGCAAAAATCCGACTCGAATGGGATAAAAAACCATAAGAAAATAAGTATATTATTGAGTTTGATTCATAGGAACTGAAAAATATGCGAGAGAAGAAATATTTTTACTTACATTAACAAAAGAGTGTACGAGGCTAAAATGTTCAGATTAGCATTATGGTAATAAGTGCATTTACGGAAAAAGAATTTCATATAACGCGTTGAAACTTTCACTGATCCACAAAAGAATTACTCTACGCCTTCTGTGAAAACATGTAGGAAATATCAGCATTGTTCTGGAAAATATGGAGGAAATAGTTATATTAACTCTTCGACGGCCATCGGGATAAATATGTTGCATTTATATGTGCCGTCCCATAGGTAGCAATGGGACATATTGGTCCCGTACTAATGGTATATTTGTGTCCCATTGGTACTTACGGGTTACAGGTTAACAATCGTTTAGGTTTTCTGAGAAAAAATGGAGGTAATATCAGCATTATTTTGGAAAATATGGAGGAAATAGTTTTCGGTGACAATATTAGAAGCTGCTTAAAGTAAAATAAATGCAAAAATTCGACTCGAATGGGAAAAAAAACCATCAAATAATGTGTAAAAGAAGTATGACATGAAATATTTTTACTTACATTAAAAAAAAAAAACGAGGTTAAAATTTCAGATTAGCATTATGTTAATAAGTGCATTTACGGAGAAAGTATTCCATATGACGCGTCGAAACTCGCACTGATCCACAAAAGCATTACTCTACGCCTTCTGTGTGAAAAATGGAGGTAATATCCGCACAACTGTTGAAGATATGGGTGTAAATGACTACGGTGACTAAATTAGCAAAAGGCTTCTAAATGAAAGAAATGGTATCCATGGTTACTTGAGATTGAACAGAGGATGGCGAAGGGAACTAATTTTTTGGATAGGCATAACTGGAATAAGTGCTGTTACAGACTAAGTACTCAAGGTTTAGTCGTGTAATTTGATTTGCAGGAATAAGGTATATTTCTTAACCTACCCTGAAAGAATGGCGGTTTTATCTGCATAACATTCGAAAATATGCGGGTAATTGTTTCCGGTGACAATATAATGAAAAGCTTCAAAATCAATGAAATGCAAAACTTCGACTCGATGGGATAAAAAACCATTAGAAAATGTGAATACCATTGAGTTTGATGCATAGGAACAGAAAAATATGCGAGAGAAAAAATATGTTTACTTACATTAACAAAAGAGTTTACGAGGCTAAAATTTAAGATTAGCCTTATGGTAATAAGAGCATTTACGGAGAAAGAATTTCATATAACGCGTCGAAACTTGTACTGATCCTCAAACGTCTTATCCTACGACTTCTGTGAAAACATGGAGGTAATATCCGCAGTACTTCCGAAAATATGTGGGTAATTGTTTCCGGTGACAATATAATGAAAAGCTTCAAAATTAAAGAAATGCAAAACTTCGGCTAGAATGGGATAAAAAACCATCAGAAAATGTGTATACCATTTAGTTTGATGCATAGGAACAGAAAATTTTGCGAGAGAAGAAATATATTTAATTAAATTAACAAAAGAGTGTACGAGGCTAAAATGTTCAGATTAGCATTATGGTAATAAGTGCATAAACGGAGAAAGTATTTCATATGACACTTCGAAACTTGCACTGATCCACAAAAGCATTACTCTACGCCTTCTATGAAAACATCAAGGTAATATTCGCAATACTATAGAAGATATGGGTGTAAATGTCTACGGTGACTAAATTAGCAAAAGGCTTTTAAATGAAAGAAATGGTATCCATGGTTACTTGAGATTGAACAGAGGATGGCGAAGGGAACTAATTTTTTGGATAGGCATAACTGGAATAAGTGCTGTTACAGACTAAGTACTCAAGGTTTAGTCGTGTAATTTGATTTGCAGGAATAAGGTATATTTCTTAACCTACCCTTAAAGAATGGCGGTTATATCTGCATAAGGTTCGAAAATATGCGGGGAATTGTTTCCGGTGACAATATAATGAAAAGCTTCAAAATCAAAGAAATGCAAAAATTCGACTCGAATAGGATAAAAAACCATCAGAAAATTGTATGCCATTGAGTTTGATGCATAGGAACAGAAAATTTCGCAAGAGAAGAATTATTTTTACTGACATTAACAAAAGAGTGTAAGAGGCTACAATGTTCAGATTAGCATTATGGTAATAAGTGCATTTACGGAGAAAGAATTTCATATAACGCGATGAAACTTTCACTGATCCACAAAGCATTACTCTACGCCTTCTGTGAAAACATGTAGGTAATATATGCATTACTTTGGAAAATATGGAGGAAATAGTTATATTAACTCTTCGACGGCCATCGGGATAACTGTGTTGCATTTATATTTGCCGTCCCATAGGGAGCAATGGGACATATTGGTCCCGTACTAATGGTATATTTGTGTCCCATTGGTACTTACGGGTTACAGGTTAACAATCGTTTACGCCTTCTGAGAAAAAATGGAGGTAATTTTGGAAAATATGGAGGAAATAGTTTTCGGTGACAATATTAGAAGCAGTTTAAAAGTAAAAAAAATGCAAAACTTCGACTCGAATGGGATAAAAAACCATCATAAAATGTGTGTGCCATTGAGTTTGATGCGTTGGAACAGAAAATTTTGCGAGAGAAGAAATATTTTTAATTACATTAACAAAAGAGTGTACGAGGCTAAAATGTTCAGATTACCATTATAGTAATAAGTGCATTTACGGAGAAAGTATTTCATATAACGCGATGAAACTTTCACTGATCCACATCAGCATTACCCTACGCCTTCTATGAAAACATGAATAAGGTGGAACAGCTGATCATTCAGTGTATAATCACTTATAAACATCTTGAAGTTAATAACCCAGTTTAGTAACATTTCAGATTCATACAATCTTTTAGTATGACACTGGTTCACACAGCCTTCAAACAGATGATTAAAGTATATTCTGACGGTCACAAACATGGATCAGTAGAATGATATGATAGCATCTTTGATATCAATTATCATAAATAATTTGGATATCCAGCTGGCAACATCCATCAAATGAGAAATAAATCTAAGTAACAAAAAACCAACACCCAGTAGACAAAACATCTGACTCGTCAGGTGTAATGAATTAACAAGAATGAGAATATTGCACAAAACAAAGCAAATATTCTAGAAGGCAGGATTATACAATTGTTCAATGAAAGTAGACTTGTATTCATTCCCTGGCAGAAAAGAATGGTAACGTTTGTGTAACCTAATGGTAACTTTGGAGTGTACCATGAATGTAGGAAAATGGTAAACTCTGTGTAGGCTCTGTGTGTAACTATAGTGTACATATTTATAACTCCAGTGTACAATCTGTGTAACTTTGTGGTAAAGTGGCCCAATCTGTGTAGGTTATGTGTGTACCTTGTGTAACAATTGGTGCTGAATTGTGTACAGTGTGTACTGATTGTGAGTCTGCTGGGGTACATGATGTGTACATAATGTACACAACCCACGTAGCACACTGCCACAAAAATGTGCCTTGAAGTCGCCTCGGAAGCACATAAAAAAGTATGATATAAAAAAATATACATTGCAATCAATCAATTTCACTGTTTTATTGTGCAATGGCATGATATAAGTCGTCGTATTAAGATACCTCGTAACTACCTAATGCCTACCTGTATCGAATATTTATCTAACCTACGACTCAGTGCACCTAATTACGCACCCACAATTGAAATAAAGGTGTTGAGAAAGACGTATATATGTAGTCACTTCCGTGGATAAATGTTTCTTCGAGAACTATAATTATTAAATGATTATTCCGTGATAGTTTGAGGAAATGCATTAAAATCTTGATAAAAGTTTTTCACCATTATTTAATGCCAGATAACTGTTATCCTATTTTGCCACATAGTATGAATATAAATGCAATATTACTGCGAATAAACAAAATTTTTCCAATTCCCGCACGTTGACATGAACTAGAAAAGGAAGAGCATAATGGAAATACATATTACATATGTACACTTCTGCCGTGGATTACAACTAAAGGGAATGATTAAATGCTCCGAAGAAGATAAAACTCTCTTTGCTCGAGTATGGTGACATTTATTAAAATTCATTTGGTACAATTTTTTCAACCAAAGTAGAAACACATCAAATACCTAAGTAAAAGGTGAGACTTCAATGCAATTTTGCTAAGTTCTCAATATTCGTCCCTCATCGTTTTATATAGCTCATTCACAAGAATTATTTAAACACCGACAAGAACAATAGTTAAGGTGAGCTTTCGTCTTGCCAGCTGAAACGCAACTTTCACCCACTTGTAATTGTTAACAGATCAGTATCACAATAAAATTCACTTCACTTATCATGCAAACCTTGCACATTTATGCAATACTTTTAGGGTAAACACTTACTTTCATGAGCACAACAATAGCCACAAAAGCCATCACGTTTTCGAGATTTAATGGTACTTTATCCTTCGTACATACATCAGCGTTGAACTACTACTGTGATATTATCACCACCTAAAGCCAAATTTCTCGTTTATCACTGCACTCACAATGAATAAAAGCATAATAATCACTGAACACAATTTAAGAAGAACATTTGCTTCACCCTAAATCACCAACAACTAATTATTGCATTGGTCTTTATCACGCTTTCGGCATTTAATGGTACTTTATCCTTCATACATTAGCGTTGATAACAACAACGTAAGGCCAAATTTCTCCTATATCACTGTAGTCACATTATACGAAAGCATAATAATCTCCAAAAACAATTTAAGTAGAACATCTTCTTGACTCTTAAATTACCGACAACTCTTGTTTACATCGTCCATTGGTGGCAGCGGAATGGCGCTTAGGAAGTTAGCACAGCTAGCGAGGCATGGCAGGGAACCCAGGGAACCAATAATGCGCAGGATACAATAAAGAGCATCTCCAATCGCTTTTACGACTTAAGAAACCAAAGCAATACAAAACTTTTTTACTGAAGTAAATTACGAAAAACTAATGCAGATTCCGGAACGAGGTGGTTTTATGCACATTCAATGCACCTTGGCGCTTATTGGGTGGTACAATTGTGATGACATTTGTGTACCCAAAAATGGTAATTGCTGTGTATATATTGTGTACAATTCTGGTGTCTCAATGGACTGGTAACTTAGTGGTATAATCTGTGTAACATCTGATACAACAAATTGAGTACGGCTGTGGTATCAATAATGTACAGGGTGTAACAACTGTACGATTTGTGTAACTTTGTGAGTAGAAAAGTGTAGTAAATGTGTAACTTTACATAATGTACCATATTTATACACATATTTGTTACACTAATTTTTCGCCAGGGTTGAAAGTAATAGTATGCAATTGTGTGACACCAGTTAAATATACTTTAGATAATTATAATAATCATACAAATATACCAATATTATTTTATATTCAAGTTCACCCTAGTATTAATAATATCAATGATCATTTAAGTATAACAATATCATTGTGTATTCCAAGTTAACCCTAGTATTAATAATATTAATGATAATTCAAGTATAACAATAATTCTGTATTCCAAGTTCACCCTAGTATTAATAAGATTAATGATTATACAAAATTTGTGAGTGGACCCCCCATATTCATGAACCTTAAAAACTAATTACATGGTTTTATGCAACCACTTGGGTTGCACTGTTAAGCATAAACACAGTCATTGAAGAAGTTGGGTTGATAGAACGACTCAGAATGAGAGGTCAATCAATTTCATGGACCTTAAAACAAATTAAATTTTTTCGCACAACCAATTGGGTTGTACTGATAAGCATTGATAACTCAATGAAGGAATTTGGGTTGATAGAAATGACTCAGGATAAGATTGGAGTCATTTTAATGACAAATTAGATTGATATCTCTCCAATGTCACTACCCAAATGTAAGAAATTGTTTTCCATGAAAAAACAGCAAAAAATGGAAAATTAATTTGGGTAAGATGAGAGATTCAATCAGTTCTCGGGCCAGGTTAAGTCAAACGTGTTAGAAAAACTAATTAATTGAAAAAATAATTTAGTGGCCACCGTCATAGATAATTCAATTCAAAATTTGTTGGGGGTTGGAACCCCAGACCAGCTAAGCATAATACTAGAGCTGGGTGCTGTTTGCGACAATCATTACAATTGCCGGGCGATGGGATCGCACCCCCTACGCCAGATACATGACCTAACAACCCAATATTCAACATACATAACCTGACTACAGAAATTAGATAGCCAGGTAGAGACAGAAAATGATAATGTTTGCAATTACACAGTTAATCACCATAAAGAAAGCACTAATCACCCTAGGAGGACAATGGTATAAACACTGTCGATGTCACACACATGAATCTTAACAGCCATTGACCCTCCGCAACTTATCTGGAAGCGAGTCACCTCGGGAATGTTCCTGGCTGTTCTCCCCACATCCCATTCCAATCAGACCATTCGTCCTCCAACAGATTTCACAATTTGCACACTTTGAGAGAAAGACAACATTAAGTATGGTGATCACTGTGGTCACATTATTAAGTATTTGTATAATAATATATTAATAGAATAGTACATATTGATCAACTAAAAGGCATCAAATAACAGTGTGTTTAAATAGAATCATAGTATTTCATTGAGTTATTTTGAAAAATGCAATAGTCACACCAAATTCAGCTAGCGAGAATTCACAGAGTCACCATGATAAATTTTCAGCTGAGAGACATGGCATATTTTTTCTTTATCATGTGATAGCTCAAGAACAACTGTTACAGGAGACACAAATTTTTTAATAATGAAAGGACCTTCCCAAAGAGGCATTAGCTTGGCTGTTCTCTTGTCTGCCTTTGAGCTAATAGGATGATTTTTACGAAGAACTTAATCCCCAGGGGCAAAATTTACTGGAGAGTGGAGTTTGTTAAAAGCCTCCCCATGTTTTGCCCTTGCCTTTTTGAGATTGGCGACCACTTGTTGCAAGTAGGCTTTCCTCTGATCATCCTTAATTTTATCCTCGAACAGCTCAATAGGAATTGACCACTGATTTGTAAGAGGATGTGGCAGTTGTCTACCAAACATTATTTTGGCAGGAGATTGGCCAGTGCTACCATGTACAGCAGTATTGAAAGCAAAGTTTTAATTCATAGAGGAAAAGGTCCCATGTAGAGTGAACATTGTTACATAAAATTGTCAAGGCAGATTTTAAATTTCGATGAAGTCTTTCGACTTGGTTAGCACAAGGGTAATATGGAGATGTGAAAACTTGTTTTATACCAAGTTGTAAACACATCTCCCTAAGCAGGTGTGACTTAAAAACTGAAGCATTATCAGAGACCAGATATTTTGGAAAACCAAACTTGGAGAAAACTCTTTGAGTGAGGACAGACACAACAGCACCAGCTGTAGCCTTTCGTACAGGCTCCATTATACAAAATTTAGAGAACCCATCAATCAGTGTTAAAATATACTGATTACTACCCTTTGTGGATGGGAATGGGCCGACAAAATCCATATAAATTCTTTCCCAGACATCAGAAGGGATGTTAGAAGATAACATGCCAGGCGAAGAACAATTTCTAGGTTTACATGTCTGACATAAGTGGCAATTTCTGACCATGTCAAAAATTTCCCTTTTCATATCCTTCCACCAATATTCCCTGCTAATTTTCTCATAAGTTTTGGACATTCCCAGGTGAGCGCCAAAACTATAGCAATGAAAATATTGGAATATCATTGGTCGAAGCACGACAGGTAAAACAACCTTCCCTCTAAGAGTTCTTGAATTGCCAAAACATAGCAGCTGGTTCTTAACAAAATAATTTGCACAAGACAAGGGATCTTTCTGCAATTTCTGGAGAACATCCCTCAAAGTAGGATCTGACCTTTGATGGTCTCTAATATTAACAAATGATAAAGGAACATTATTCAATACACAAGCCATTGGTGGAAATAGATCATCACCAACTTTAGATGAATCAATATCACTAGCAACATTATCACTAGACACAGGAACGACACGAGAAAGGCAATCAGCTACATTATTGGCAGTTCCCCGTACATGATGGATGGTGAACTTATAAGAAGAGAGTTTAAGAACCATTCTACCCAACTTTCCCAGCTGTTTGGGATGTGAAAATAACCAAGACAATGCTCCATTATCAGTATACAAATGAAAAGGTTTTACTTGAAGGTACACATTGAATTTCTCGACACCCCAGCATATAGCCATACATTCCAACTCGTAAGTCGGAAACTTTCTTTCATGGTCCAATAATGCTTTACTAGCGAATGCCACAGGTATGAAATCACCGTTTACTTTATGGTTTAACACTGCAGCTAATGCGATGCTACTAGCATCAACAAATAAGTGAAATTCATCCTCGAAACGAGGGAAAGACAGCACCGGGGGCTTAATCAAAGCTTGCTTTAACTGAATAAAAGCTTCATTCTCTGCCGTTGACCAGTGAAAGGGAACATTCTTACGTTTAAGGCTATTTAAAGGAATAGAAATTTCAGAATACCTTGGAATGAACTTGGAATAGAAACCACATAACCCCAGAAATCTCGCTACTTCCTTCAAACTCTTTGGAGCAGGGAATTTTTCGATTGGCTTAACTCTATCAGGATCAACTTGAAGTTTTCCATGGGATATCAAGTGGCCCAGGAAGGTGAGAGACGTAGTGCCAAGTTTAAACTTCTCCTCACATACAGTAAGTCCAGCCAAACGAAGTCTCTTAAGGACAGCATCGACGTGATTAATATGATCCCTGGAATTTTTTGAATAGATACACAAATCATCGATATAAGGATACACACAAGAATACTTTAGATCTCCCAGTACCTCGTTAATTAAGCGAGTGAATACTTGGGGAGAATTGGCAAACCCGAATGGCAGACGAGTATATTGATATATCCCGAACGGTGTGACAAAAGCAGTATATTTCTTCTAATTTTCAGACAAAGGAATTTGGTGAAAAGCAGAATTAAGATCAAGTATGGTAAAGTATTTTGCTTCAGCTAGATATTGAAATGCATGTTCGACCGACGGAGTGGGATAACCGTCTATTTGAACCTGCTTATTAAGCTTACGATAATCCACAACTAACCTCTCCGTACCATCCTTCTTGGGAATTAAAAAGGCTGGAGAAGACCAATTTGAGTTAGAATTCACAATAATTCCCTTGTCGAGCAGCGACTGCACATGTTTTTCATGATCTGTGCCTTAACGGGAGATAAAGAGAACGGATGACTCCGAATCGGGTTACAGTCAGTTAATTCTATTTCGTAAGTCATAAGCGATGTGGTCCCCAAATCGTGGGTCATGACATCGGGATATTGCGACAACAAATATTTTAACTCACTTATCAAATTATCCGAAGAATTAGATCCATTTTCAATGAGAAAAGGATTGCTGCAAGAATCTGTCGACCGACTGCTGCTTGGCACTTCGGGATACGCACTCGATGCGCAATTGTCAACTGAATAAGCGATAAAATCTTACTTAGTAGCGGGAGACGTTTCAAAAGAGACAGCTTTCGGATGAACAATCATATTGGATTTCCGAATAAAATCAAGGCCTAGAAGAATTGGAAATGGAATATTGGCTACATAAAATGTATGCTGCCAGGAAAATTTGTCGATTTGAACCTTAAGTTGGATCGACATCCTTAATTGAAACGGTTGACCAGAAACTGTCAATAGCTCGATAGAGTCGGAAGACTTTTGAGATTTGCCACCGCGAATTTTAAGAGTTTTGAAGAACTTTTCGTCGCAAATAGAAACGGAACAACCAGTATCAATGAGGGCATTGCAAGAAACAGACTGAAGTTTTATCGGAAGAAGGGGCAAATTACTGTTACAATTTTGACGTACGCTCATGAAACTCACGGCTGGTTGGCGTGTTTCACGGGCTTTCTTCCGACATTCCCTTGCATGATGCCCAATTTTACGACAATACGAACAAATTATTTGCCTTGCGGCAACTGGGGAGACATTAGGAGAAATACTATGAAATGTATTGGCGTACTCGGCACAATCCATCAATTACTTTGACGCCTGGGTTATGACAGAGTCTAGCTCCTCAAAGGTCGTGGGCTGGCGAGCAAACATTATGGCGGATTTCGTGAGAGGATTTAACCCTTGAATAATTAACCGAACGGTTTGGCACTCGGTGAACTCTAACGCCAACACTTGAATCGCGTTACGAACAGAACATACGAAATCATTAGGAGTTTCACGGGGGAACTGAAATCTCTTTACTTTAGTGGTAACAAGACGGTCAAACTCTCGATCACTTACAATTTTTCCCCAAATTCGTTTGGTAATTTCGGCCCACGAAAGATTCTGATTTAACATAGAGAGCCAAAACTGATGAGAACTAGCTGGCAGCTTGGTAATGACTAAATACAACAACGTAGACAAAGGAACTAGCGAAAGAGAGACAATTTCTGTCAGTTTCAACATAAAATTATACCAATTTTCTGTATTGGAAACCTCGAATGGTGGAAAATCAGCGATCAGCTGCTTCACTATGACCAGACCTTCAGACAGCGGCAGAACAGGTTGCATTGGGACTGGCGATGCGACATGGGTTGGATTCTGCTCGTTCAACTGGCCTCGGGGAACCACGTTGGGTGTGGATTCCGCCGGAACACCAGGAGTTTCAAGTGTAAGCCCAGATCCCCCATTAGATCTAGCACGCCTGTCCTCGGCCGTGGTCAAGTAAGCCCTTGCGTACTGATCGACTGAATCACCAAGCATACTGACGAAACTCCACTCAAATTGCCGGAAGATAAGACGAAAATACTTCGTCACACAAGAATTTACACACTAAACTCCGACAGGAATTTACAATGACCTATTCTAGGGCCTCGAACTGGAAACCAGGAACACGAAATAAATTACGAAAAAGAAAACCCTTGCCTATTTAGATTGCCGTTAGCGGCAGAGAATAAACTTCCGTGAAGGAAGAAAATGAAATACCAGAAATAATGACGATCACAGATCCTCATACAACACTCACCAACTGCGTTGGAAAGACAGGAAAAGAATAACCACGCTCTGCTACCAGTTTGTAGCGCTATCGGGAGAAGGAGCAGATTTTCTCGCCGATAACTCTCTTGAAAACACAAACTCTTTCCAAGCTCGGGTGAGAAAAATGAGGAAAACACGAGTATTATCAATCATAAACTTAACTTATCAATATATTTTACAAATCACAAATAAAACCAAACCAATTACAAGAATTTACCCATAGATCGAGTGCCAGGCGACCGTAATGAAAGTTTCCAGACGGAAAATAGTTAAAGTTTAACAAGTACGAGAGGTTGAACTTCTCTGGTCTCTGATAATGCTTCAGTTTTTAAGTCACACCTGCTTAGGGAGACGTGTTTACAACTTGGTATAAAACAAGTTTTCACATCTCCATATTAACCTTGTGCTAACCAAGTCGAAAGACTTCATCGAAATTTAAAATCTGCCTTATATGTTGGTAATTGTTTCCGGTGACAATTTAATTAAAAGCTTCAAAATCAAAAAATTGCAAAAATCCGACTCGAATGGGATAAAAAACCATCAAAAACTGTGTATACCATTGAGTTTGATGCAAAGGAACAGAAAAATAAGCGAGAGAAGAAATATTTTTATTTACATTAACAAAAGAGTGTACGAGGCTAAAATTTCAGATTAGCATTATGTTAATAAGTGCATTTACGGAAAATGTATTTCATATAACGCGTCGATACTTGCACTAAACCTCAAAAGCAATACTCTACGCCTTCTCTGAAAAAATGGAGGTGATATCCGCATAACTGTCGAAGATATGGGTGTAAATGTCTACGGTGACTAAATTAGCAAAGGGCTTCCAAATGAAAGAAATGGTATCCATGGATACTTGAGATTGAACGGAGGATGGTGAAGGGAACTAATTTTTTGGATAGGCATGGAGGAAATATCCGCATAACTATCGTAGATATGGGTGTAAATGCCTACGGTGACTAAATTAGAAAAAGGCTTTTAAATGAAAGAAATGGTATCCATGGTTACTTGAGATTGAGCAGAGGATGGCGAAGGGAACTTATTTTTTGGATAGGCATAACTGGAATAAGTGCTGTTACAGACTAAGTACTCAAGGTTTAGTCGTGTAACTTGATGTGCAGGAACAAGGTATATTTCTTAACATACCCGAAAAGAATGGCGGTTATATCTGCATAAGATACGAAAATATATGGGTAATTGTTTCCGGTGCCAATATAATGAAAAGCTTCAAAATCAAATAAATGCAAACCTTCGACTCGAATGGAATAAAAAACCATCAGAAAATGTGTACATCATTGAGTTTAATAAATAGGAACAGAAAAATATGCGAGAGAAGAAATATTTTTTCTTACATTAACATAAGAGTATACGAGGCTACAATTTAAGATTAGCATTATATTAATAAGTGCATTTACGGAAAAAAGTATTTCATATAACGCGACGAAACTGGCACTAATCCTCAACAGCATTACTCTACGCCTTCTGTGAAAGCATGGAGGTAATATCCCTGAAAATTCCGAAAATATGTTGATAATTGTTTCCGGTGACAATGTAATTAAAAGCTTCAAAATCAAAATATTGCAAATATCGGACTCGTATGGGATTAAAAAAAAACCATCAAAAACTGTATATACGATTGAGTTTGATGCAAAGGAACAGAAAATTCTGCGAGAGAAGAAATATTTTTACTTACATTAACAAAAGAGTGTACGAGGCTAAAATTTCAGATTAGCATTATGTTATTAAGTGCATTTACGGAGAAAGTATTTCAAATGACGCTTCGAAACTTGCACTGTTCCTAAACAGCATTACTCTACGCCTTCTGTGACAACATGTAGGTAATATCCCCATTATTTATTAAAATATGATGGTAAATGTCTCCGGTGACAATGTAATTAAAAGCTTCAAAATCAAAAAATTGCAAAACTCCGACTCGAATGGGAAAAAAAACGATCAAAAAATGTGTATACCATTGAGTTTGAGGTATAGGATCAGAAAAATAAGCGAGAGAAGAAATATTTTTACTTACATTAACAAAAGAGTATACGAGGCAAAAATTTCAGATTAGCATTATGTTAATAAGTGCATTTACGGAAAACGTATTTCATTTAACGCGTCGATACATGCACGGAACCTCAAAAGCAATATTCTACGCCTTCTCTGAAAACATGGAGGTGATATCCGTATAACTGTCAAAGATATGGGTGTAAATGTCTACGGTGACTAAATTAGCAAAGGGCTTCCAAATGAAAGAAATGGTATCCATGGATACTTGAGATTGAACGGAGGTTGGCGAAGGGAACTAAATTTTTGGATAGGCATGGAGGTAATATCCGCATAACTATCGAAGATATGGGTGTAAATGCCTACTGTGACTAAATTAGAAAAAGGCTTTTAAATGAAAGAAATGGTATCCATGGTTACTTAAGATTGAACAGAGGATGGCGAAGGGAACTTATTTTTTGGATAGGCATAACTGGAATAAGTGCTGTTACAAACTAAGTACTCAAGGTTTCGTCGTGTAATTTGATGTGCAGGAACAAGGTATATATCTTAACCTACCCTGAAAGAATGGCGGTTATATCTGCATAAGATTCGAAAATATATGGGTAATTGTTTCCGGTGCCATTATAATGAAAAGCTTCAAAATCAAATAAATGCAAAACTTCGACTCGGATGGGATAAAAAACCATCAGTAAATGTGTACATCATTGAGTTTAATAAATAGGTACAGAAAAATATGCGAGAGAAGAAATATTTTTCCTTACATTAACAAAAGAGTGAACGAGGCTAAAATGTTCAGATTAGCATTATTGTAATAAGTGCATTTATGTAAAATATATTTCTTATAACAAGTCGAAACTTGTACTGAACCTCAAACGTATTACTCTACGTCTTCTGTGAATACATAGGGGTAATATCCGCAATACTTCCGAAAATATGTGGGTAATTGTTTCCGGTGACAATATTATAAAAAGCTTCAAAATCAAAGAAATGCAAAACTTCGACTCGAATGGGATAAAAAACCGACAGATAATGTGTATGTCATTGAGTTTTATGCATAGGACAGAAAATTTGGCGAGAGAAGATATATTTTTCTTACATTAACAAAAGAGTGTACGAGGCTAAAATGTTCAGATTAGCATTATGGTAATAAGTGCATTTACGGAGAAATAATATCATATAACGAGTTGAAACTTTCTCTGATCCACAAAAGCATTACTTCCGAAAATGTGTGGGTAATTGTTTCCGGTGACAATAATATAAAAAGCTTCAAAATAAACGAAATGCAAAACTTCGACTCGAATGGGATAAAAAACCGTCAGAAAATGTGTATGACATTGAGTTTTATGCAAAGAAATAGAAAATTTTGCAAAAGAAGAAATATTTTTACTTACATTAACAAAAGAGTGTACGAGGCTAAAATGTTTAGATTAGCATATTGGTAAAAAGTGCATTTACGGAGAAAGAATTTCATATACCGCGTTGAAACTTTCACTGATCCACAAAAGCATTACTCTACGCCTTCTGAGAAAACATGTAGGTAATATCTGCATTACTTTGGAAAATATGGAGGAAATAGTTATATTAACTCTTCGACGGCCATCGGGATATTTATGTTGCATTTAAATGTGCCGTCCCATAGGTAGCAATGGGACATATTGGTCCCGTACTAATGGTATAATTGTGTCACATTGGTACATACGGGTTACAATTTAGCAATCGTTTACGCATTCTGAGAAAAAATGGAGGTAATATCAGCATTATTTTGGAAAATATGGAGGAAAATATTTTTCGGTGACAATATTAGATGCAGATTAAAATTTAAAAAAAAAGCAAAACTTCGACTTAAATGGGATAATAAACCATCAGAAAATGTGTATTCTATTTACTTGGATGCTTTAAAACAGAAAAATATGCGAGAGAGGAATTATTTAGACTTACATTAACTAAAGAGTGTACGAGGCTAAAATTTCAGATTAGCATTATGTTAATAAGTGCATTTACGGAGAAGGTATTTCATATGATGTGTCGAAACTTGCATTGATCCACAATAACAATACTCTACACCTTCTGTGAAATAAATGGAGGTAATATCCCCATAACTGTCGAAGATATGGGTGTAAATGTGTACGGTGACTTAATTAGCAAAATGTTTATAAATGAAAGAAATTGTATCCATGGTTGCTTGAGATTGAACAGAGGATAGCGAAGGGAACTAATTTTTTGGATAGGCATGGAGGTAATATCCGTATAACTATCGAAGATATGGGTGTAAATGCCTACGGTGACTAAATTAGCAAAAGGCTTCTAAATGAAAGAAATGGTATCAAAGGTTACCTGAGATTGAACAGAGGATGGCGAAGGGAACTAATTTTTTGGATAGGCATGGAGGTAATATCCGTATAACTATCGAAGATATGGGTGTAAATGCCTACGGTGACTAAATTAGCAAAAGGCTTCTAAATGAAAGAAATGGTATCCAAGGTTACCTGAGATTGAACAGAGGATGGCGAAGGGAACTAATTTTTTGGATAGGCATAACTGGAATAACTGCTGTTACAGACTAAGTACTCAGGGTTTAGTCGTGTAATTTGATGTACAGAAATAAGGTATATTTCTTAACCTACACTGAAAGAATTGCGGTTATATCTGCATAAGATTCGAAAATATGTGGGTAATTGTTTCCGGTGACAATATAATGAAAAGCTTCAAAATGAAAGAAAATCAATAATTCGACTCGAATGGGATAAAAAACCATCAGAATATGTGTATACCATTGAGATTGATGCATAGGAACACAAAAATTAGCGAGAGAAGAAATATCTTTACATACGTTAACTAAAGACTGTACGAGGCTAAAATTTCAGATTAGCATTATGTTAATAAGTGCATTTACGGAGAATGTATTTCATATGACGCGTCGAAACTTGCACTGTTCCATAATAGCATTTATCTACGCCTTCTGTGAAAAAATGGAGATAATATCCTCAAAACTATCAAAGATATATATGTGCCGTCCCATAGGTAGCAATGGGACGCATTGGTCTCGTACTAATGGTATATTTGTGTCCCATTGGTACTTACGGGTTACAGGTTAACATTTGTTTACGCCTTCTGAGAAAAAATGAAGGTTATATCAGCATTATTTTGGAAAATATGGAGGAAATAGTTTTCGGTGACAATATTAGAAGCAGATTAAAAGTTTAAAAAAATGCAAATATTCGACTCGAATGGGATAAAAAACCATCAGAAAATGTGTATGCCATTGAAATTTATGAATAGGATTGGAAAAATATGCGAGAGAAGAAATATTTTTAATTACATTAACAAATAAGTGAACGAGGCTAAAATGTTCAAATTAGCATTATGGTAATAAGTGCATTTACGGAGAAATTATTTCAAATAAGGCAATGAAACTTTTACTGATCCTAATCAGCATTACTTTACGACATCTTTGAAAACATGGAGGTTATATCAGCATTACGTCAGAAAATATGTGCGTAATTGTTTCCGGTGACAATATACGGCTAAAATGTTCTGATTAGCATTATGGTAATAAGTGCATTTACGGAGAAAGTATTTCATATGACGCGCCGTAACTTGCCTGATCCATAAACGCATTACTCTACGCCTTCTGGAGGTAATAATTGCATAACTGTCGTAGATATGGGTGTAAAGGTCTTCAGTGATTAAATTAGCAAAAGGCTTCTAAATGAAAGAAATGGTATCCATGGTTACTTGAGATTGAACAGAGGATGGCGAAGGGAACTAATTTTTTAGATAGGCATGGAGGTAATATCCGCATAACTATCGAAGATATTGGTATAAATGCCTACGGTGACTAAATTAGCAAAAGGCTTCTAAATGAAAGAAATGGTATCCATGGTTACTTAAGATTAAAGAGAGGATGGCGAAGGGAACTAATTTTTTGGATACGCATAACTGGAATAAGTGCTGTTACAGACAAAGTACTCAAGGTTTAGTCGTGTTATTTGATGTGCAGGAATATGGTATATTTCTAAACCTACCCTGAAAGAATAACGGTTATATCTACTTGAGATTCGAAAATATGTGGGTAATTGTTTCCGGTGACAATATATTGAAAAGCTTCAAAATCAAAGAAATGCAAAACTTCGACTCGAATGGGAAAAAAAAAATCAGAAAATGTGTATACCATTTAGTTTGATGCACAGGAACAGAAAATTCTTCGAGAGAAGAAATATTTTTACTTACATTAACAAAAGAGTGAACGAGGCTAAAATGTTCAGATTAGCATTTTTGTAATAAGTGCATTTATGGAAAATATATTTCTTATAACAAGTCGAAACTTGTACTGAACCTCAAACGCATTACTCTACGTCTTCTGTGAATACATAGGGGTAATATCCGCAATACTTCCGTAAATATGTGGGTAATTGTTTCCGGTGACAATATTATAAAAAGCTTCAAAATCAAAGAAATGCAAAACTTCGACTCGAATGGGATAAAAAACCGACAGATAATGTGTATGTCATTGAGTTTTATGCATAGGACAGAAAATTTGGCGAGAGAAGATATATTTTTCTTACATTAACAAAAGAGTGTACGAGGCTAAAATGTTCAGATTAGCATTATGGTAATAAGTGCATTTACGGAGAAATAATATCATATAACGAGTTGAAACTTTCTCTGATCCACAAAAGCATTACTTCCGAAAATGTGTGGGTAATTGTTTCCGGTGACAATAATATAAAAAGCTTCAAAATAAACGAAATGCAAAACTTCGACTCGAATGTGATAAAAAACCGTCAGAAAATGTGTATGACATTGAGTTTTATGCAAAGAAATAGAAAATTTTGCAAAAGAAGAAATATTTATACTTACATTAACAAAAGAGTGTACGAGGCTAATATTGTTCAGATTAGCATAATGGTAAAAAGTGCATTTACGGAGAAAGAATTTCATATACCGCGTTGAAACTTTCACTGATCCACAAAAGCATTACCCTACGCCTTCTGAGAAAACATGTAGGTAATATCCGCATTACTTTGGAAAATATGGAGGAAATAGTTATATTAACTCTTCGACGGCCATCGGGATATATATGTTGCATTTAAATGTGCCGTCCCATAGGTAGCAATGGGACATATTGGTCCCGTACTAATGGTATATTTGTGACACATTGGTACATACGGGTTACAATTTAGCAATCGTTTACGCATTCTGAGAAAAAATGGAGGTAATTTCAGCATTATTTTGGAAAATATGGAGGAAAATAGTTTTCGGTGACAATATTAGAAGCAGATTAAAAGTAAAAAAAGCAAAACTTCGACTTAAATGGGATAAAAAACCATCAGAAAATGTGTATTCTATTTTTTTGGATGCTTTAAAACAGAAAAATATGCGAGAGAGGAATTATTTAGACTTACATTAACTAAAGAGTGTACGAGGCTAAAATTTCAGATTAGCATTATGTTAATAAGTGCATTTACGGAGAAGGTATTTCATATGATATGTCGAAACTTGCATTGATCCACAATAACAATACTCTACGCCTTCTGTGAAATAAATGGAGGTAATATCCCCATAACTGTCGAAGATATGGGTGTAAATGTGTACGGTGACTTAATTAGCAAAATGCTTATAAATGCAAGAAATTGTATCCATGGTTGCTTGAGATTGAACAGAGGATAGCGAAGGGAACTAATTTTTTGGATAGGCATGGAGGTAATATCCGTATAACTATCGAAGATATGGGTGTAAATGCCTACGGTGACTAAATTAGCAAAAGGCTTCTAAATGAAAGAAATGGTATCCAAGGTTACCTGAGATTGAACAGAGGATGGCGAAGGGAACTAATTTTTTGGATAGGCATAACTGGAATAACTGCTGTTACAGACTAAGTACTCAGGGTTTAGTCGTGTAATTTGATGTACAGAAATAAGGTATATTTCTTAACCTACACTGAAAGAATTGCGGTTATATCTGCATAAGATTCGAAAATATGTGGGTAATTGTTTCCGGTGACAATATAATGAAAAGCTTCAAAATGAAAGAAAATCAATAATTCGACTCGAATGGGATAAAAAACCATCAGAATATGTGTATACCATTGAGATTGATGCATAGGAACACAAAAATTAGCGAGAGAAGAAATATCTTTACATACGTTAACTAAAGACTGTACGAGGCTAAAATTTCAGATTAGCATTATGTTAATAAGTGCATTTACGGAGAATGTATTTCATATGACGCGTCGAAACTTGCACTGTTCCATAATAGCATTTATCTACGCCTTCTGTGAAAAAATGGAGATAATATCCTCAAAACTATCAAAGATATATATGTGCCGTCCCATAGGTAGCAATTGGACGCATTGGTCTCGTACTAATGGTATATTTGTGTCCCATTGGTACTTACGGGTTATAGGTTAACATTTGTTTACGCCTTCTGAGAAAAAATGAAGGTAATATCAGCATTATTTTGGAAAATATGGAGGAAATAGTTTTCGGTGACAATATTAGAAGCAGATTAAAAGTTTAAAAAAATGCAAATATTCGACTCGAATGGGATAAAAAACCATCAGAAAATGTGTATGCCATTGAAATTAATGAATAGGATTGGAAAAATATGCGAGAGAAGAAATATTTTTAATTACATTAACAAATAAGTGAACGAGGCTAAAATGTTCAAATTAGCATTATGGTAATAAGTGCATTTACGGAGAAATTATTTCAAATAAGGCAATGAAACTTTTACTGATCCACATCAGCATTACTTTACGACTTCTTTGAAAACATGGAGGTTATATCAGCATTACGTCAGAAAATATGTGCGTAATTGTTTCCGGTGACAATATACGGCTAAAATGTTCTGATTAGCATTATGGTAATAAGTGCATTTACGGAGAAAGTATTTCATATGACGCGCCGTAACTTGCCTGATCCATAAACGCATTACTCTACGCCTTCTGGAGGTAATAATTGCATAACTGTCGTATATATGGGTGTAAAGGTCTTCAGTGATTAAATTAGCAAAAGGCTTCTAAATGAAAGAAATGGTATCCATGGTTACTTGAGATTGAACAGAGGATGGCGAAGGGAACTAATTTTTTAGATAGGCATGGAGGTAATATCCGCATAACTATCGAAGATATTGGTATAAATGCCTACGGTGACTAAATTAGCAAAAGGCTTCTAAATGAAAGAAATGGTATCCATGGTTACTTAAGATTAAAGAGAGGATGGCGAAGGGAACTAATTTTTTGGATACGCATAACTGGAATAAGTGCTGTTACAGACAAAGTACTCAAGGTTTAGTCGTGTTATTTAATGTGCAGGAATATGGTATATTTCTTAACCTACCCTGAAAGAATGGCGGTTATATCTGCATAAGATTCGAAAATATGTTGGTAATTGTTTCCGGTGACAATATATTGAAAAGCTTCAAAATCAAAGAAATGCAAAACTTCGACTCGAATGGGAAAAAAATAAAATCAGAAAATGTGTATACCATTTAGTTTGATGCACAGGAACAGAAAATTCTTCGAGAGAAGAAATATTTTTACTTACATTAACAAAAGAGTGAACGAGGCTAAAATGTTCAGATTAGCATTTTTGTAATAAGTGCATTTATGGAAAATATATTTCTTATAACAAGTCGAAACTTGTACTGAACCTCAAACGCATTACTCTACGTCTTCTGTGAATACATAGGGGTAATATCCGCAATACTTCCGTAAATATGTGGGTAATTGTTTCCGGTGACAATATTATAAAAAGCTTCAAAATCAAAGAAATGCAAAACTTCGACTCGAATGGGATAAAAAACCGACAGATAATGTGTATGTCATTGAGTTTTATGCATAGGACAGAAAATTTGGCGAGAGAAGATATATTTTTCTTACATTAACAAAAGAGTGTACGAGGCTAAAATGTTCAGATTAGCATTATGGTAATAAGTGCATTTACGGAGAAATAATATCATATAACGAGTTGAAACTTTCTCTGATCCACAAAAGCATTACTTCCGAAAATGTGTGGGTAATTGTTTCCGGTGACAATAATATAAAAAGCTTCAAAATAAACGAAATGCAAAACTTCGACTCGAATGGGATAAAAAACCGTCAGAAAATGTGTATGACATTGAGTTTTATGCAAAGAAATACAAAATTTTGCAAAAGAAGAAATATTTTTACTTATATTAACAAAAGAGTGTACGAGGCTAAAATGTTCAGATTAGCATAATGGTAAAAAGTGCATTTACGGAGAAAGAATTTCATATACCGCGTTGAAACTTTCACTGATCCACAAAAGCATTACCCTACGCCTTCTGAGAAAACATGTAGGTAATATCTGCATTACTTTGGAAAATATGGAGGAAATAGTTATATTAACTCTTCGACGGCCATCGGGATATATATGTTGCATTTAAATGTGCCGTCCCATAGGTAGCAATGGGACATATTGGTCCCGTACTAATGGTATATTTGTGTCACATTGGTACATACGGGTTACAATTTAGCAATCGTTTACGCATTCTGAGAAAAAATGGAGGTAATTTCAGCATTATTTTGGAAAATATGGAGGAAAATAGTTTTCGGTGACAATATTAGAAGCAGATTAAAAGTAAAAAAAGCAAAACTTCGACTTAAATGGGATAAAAAACCATCAGAAAATGTGTATTCTATTTACTTGGATGCTTTAAAACAGAAAAATATGCGAGAGAGGAATTATTTAGACTTACATTAACTAAAGAGTGTACGAGGCTAAAATTTCAGATTAGCATTATGTTAATAAGTGCATTTACGGAGAAGGTATTTCATATGATGTGTCGAAACTTGCTTTGATCCACAATAACAATACTCTACGCCTTCTGTGAAATAAATGGAGGTAATATCCCCATAACTGTCGAAGATATGGGTGTAAATGTGTACGGTGACTTAATTAGCAAAATGCTTATAAATGAAAGAAATTGTATCCATGGTTGCTTGAGATTGAACAGAGGATAGCGAAGGGAACTAATTTTTTGGATAGGCATGGAGGTAATATCCGTATAACTATCGAAGATATGGGTGTAAATGCCTACGGTGACTAAATTAGCAAAAGGCTTCTAAATGAAAGAAATGGTATCCAAGGTTACCTGAGATTGAACAGAGGATGGCGAAGGGAACTAATTTTTTGGATAGGCATAACTGGAATAACTGCTGTTACAGACTAAGTACTCAGGGTTTAGTCGTGTAATTTGATGTACAGAAATAAGGTATATTTCTTAACCTACACTGAAAGAATTGCGGTTATATCTGCATAAGATTTGAAAATATGTGGGTAATTGTTTCCGGTGACAATATAATGAAAAGCTTCAAAATGAAAGAAAATCAATAATTCGACTCGAATGGGATAAAAAACCATCAGAATATATGTATACCATTGAGATTGATGCATAGGAACACAAAAATTAGCGAGAGAAGAAATATCTTTACATACGTTAACTAAAGACTGTACGAGGCTAAAATTTCAGATTAGCATTATGTTAATAAGTGCATTTACGGAGAATGTATTTCATATGACGCGTCGAAACTTGCACTGTTCCATAATAGCATTTATCTACGCCTTCTGTGAAAAAATGGAGATAATATCCTCAAAACTATCAAAGATATATATGTGCCGTCCCATAGGTAGCAATGGGACGCATTGGTCTCGTACTAATGGTATATTTGTGTCCCATTGGTACTTACGGGTTACAGGTTAACATTTGTTTACGCCTTCTGAGAAAAAATGAAGGTAATATCAGCATTATTTTGGAAAATATGGAGGAAATAGTTTTCGGTGACAATATTAGAAGCAGATTAAAAGTTTAAAAAAATGCAAATATTCGACTCGAATGGGATAAAAAACCATCAGAAAATGTGTATGCCATTGAAATTTATGAATAGGATTGGAAAAATATGCGAGAGAAGAAATATTTTTAATTACATTAACAAATAAGTGAACGAGGCTAAAATGTTCAAATTAGCATTATGGTAATAAGTGCATTTACGGAGAAATTATTTCAAATAAGGCAATGAAACTTTTACTGATCCACATCAGCATTACTTTACGACTTCTTTGAAAACATGGAGGTTATATCAGCATTACGTCAGAAAATATGTGCGTAATTGTTTCCGGTGACAATATACGGCTAAAATGTTCTGATTAGCATTATGGTAATAAGTGCATTTACGGAGAAAGTATTTCATATGACGCGCCGTAACTTGCCTGATCCATAAACGCATTACTCTACGCCTTCTGGAGGTAATAATTGCATAACTGTCGTATATATGGGTGTAAAGGTCTTCAGTGATTAAATTAGCAAAAGGCTTCTAAATGAAAGAAATGGTATCCATGGTTACTTGAGATTGAACAGAGGATGGCGAAGGGAACTAATTTTTTAGATAGGCATGGAGGTAATATCCGCATAACTATCGAAGATATTGGTATAAATGCCTACGGTGACTAAATTAGCAAAAGGCTTCTAAATGAAAGAAATGGTATCCATGGTTACTTAAGATTAAAGAGAGGATGGCGAAGGGAACTAATTTTTTGGATACGCATAACTGGAATAAGTGCTGTTACAGACAAAGAACTCAAGGTTTAGTCGTGTTATTTAATGTGCAGGAATATGGTATATTTCTTAACCTACCCTGAAAGAATGGCGGTTATATCTGCATAAGATTCGAAAATATGTGGGTAATTGTTTCCGGTGACAATATATTGAAAAGCTTCAAAATCAAAGAAATGCAAAACTTCGACTCGAATGGGAAAAAAATAAAATCAGAAAATGTGTATACCATTTAGTTTGATGCACAGGAACAGAAAATTTTTCGAGAGAAGAAATATTTTTACTTACATTAACAAAAGAGTGAACGAGGCTAAAATGTTCAGATTAGCATTATTGTAATAAGTGCATTTATGGAAAATATATTTCTTATAACAAGTCGAAACTTGTACTGAACCTCAAACGCATTACTCTACGTCTTCTGTGAATACATAGGGGTAATATCCGCAATACTTCCGAAAATATGTGGGTAATTGTTTCCGGTGACAATATTATAAAAAGCTTCAAAATCAAAGAAATGCAAAACTTCGACTCGAATGGGATAAAAAACCGACAGATAATGTGTATGTCATTGAGTTTTATGCATAGGACAGAAAATTTGGCGAGAGAAGATATATTTTTCTTACATTACCAAAAGAGTGTACGAGGCTAAAATGATCAGATTAGCATTATGGTAATAAGTGCATTTACGGAGAAATAATATCATATAACGAGTTGAAACATTCTCTGATCCACAAAAGCATTACTTCCGAAAATGTGTGGGTAATTGTTTCCGGTGACAATAATATAAAAAGCTTCAAAATAAACGAAATGCAAAACTTCGACTCGAATGGGATAAAAAACCGTCAGAAAATGTGTATGACATTGAGTTTTATGCAAAGAAATAGAAAATTTTGCAAAAGAAGAAATATTTTTACTTATATTAACAAAAGAGTGTACGAGGCTAAAATGTTCAGATTAGCATAATGGTAAAAAGTGCATTTACGGAGAAAGAATTTCATATACCGCGTTGAAACTTTCACTGATCCACAAAAGCATTACCCTACGCCTTCTGAGAAAACATGTAGGTAATATCTGCATTACTTTGGAAAATATGGAGGAAATAGTTATATTAACTCTTCGACGGCCATCGGGATATATATGTTGCATTTAAATGTGCCGTCCCATAGGTAGCAATGGGACATATTGGTCCCGTACTAATGGTATATTTGTGTCACATTGGTACATACGGGTTACAATTTAGCAATCGTTTACGCATTCTGAGAAAAAATGGAGGTAATTTCAGCATTATTTTGGAAAATATGGAGGAAAATAGTTTTCGGTGACAATATTAGAAGCAGATTAAAAGTAAAAAAAGCAAAACTTCGACTTAAATGGGATAAAAAACCATCAGAAAATGTGTATTCTATTTACTTGGATGCTTTAAAACAGAAAAATATGCGAGAGAGGAATTATTTAGACTTACATTAACTAAAGAGTGTACGAGGCTAAAATTTCAGATTAGCATTATGTTAATAAGTGCATTTACGGAGAAGGTATTTCATATGATGTGTCGAAACTTGCATTGATCCACAATAACAATACTCTACGCCTTCTGTGAAATAAATGGAGGTAATATCCCCATAACTGTCGAAGATATGGGTGTAAATGTGTACGGTGACTTAATTAGCAAAATGCTTATAAATGAAAGAAATTGTATCCATGGTTGCTTGAGATTGAACAGAGGATAGCGAAGGGAACTAATTTTTTGGATAGGCATGGAGGTAATATCCGTATAACTATCGAAGATATGGGTGTAAATGCCTACGGTGACTAAATTAGCAAAAGGCTTCTAAATGAAAGAAATGGTATCCAAGGTTACCTGAGATTGAACAGAGGATGGCGAAGGGAACTAATTTTTTGGATAGGCATAACTGGAATAACTGCTGTTACAGACTAAGTACTCAGGGTTTAGTCGTGTAATTTGATGTACAGAAATAAGGTATATTTCTTAACCTACACTGAAAGAATTGCGGTTATATCTGCATAAGATTTGAAAATATGTGGGTAATTGTTTCCGGTGACAATATAATGAAAAGCTTCAAAATGAAAGAAAATCAATAATTCGACTCGAAAGGGATAAAAAACCATCAGAATATATGTATACCATTGAGATTGATGCATAGGAACACAAAAATTAGCGAGAGAAGAAATATCTTTACATACGTTAACTAAAGACTGTACGAGGCTAAAATTTCAGATTAGCATTATGTTAATAAGTGCATTTACGGAGAATGTATTTCATATGACGCGTCGAAACTTGCACTGTTCCATAATAGCATTTATCTACGCCTTCTGTGAAAAAATGGAGATAATATCCTCAAAACTATCAAAGATATATATGTGCCGTCCCATAGGTAGCAATGGGACGCATTGGTCTCGTACTAATGGTATATTTGTGTCCCATTGGTACTTACGGGTTACAGGTTAACATTTGTTTACGCCTTCTGAGAAAAAATGAAGGTAATATCAGCATTATTTTGGAAAATATGGAGGAAATAGTTTTCGGTGACAATATTAGAAGCAGATTAAAAGTTTAAAAAAATGCAAATATTCGACTCGAATGGGATAAAAACCATCAGAAAATGTGTATGCCATTGAAATTTATGAATAGGATTGGAAAAATATGCGAGAGAAGAAATATTTTTAATTACATTAACAAATAAGTGAACGAGGCTAAAATGTTCAAATTAGCATTATGGTAATAAGTGCATTTACGGAGAAATTATTTCAAATAAGGCAATGAAACTTTTACTGATCCACATCAGCATTACTTTACGACTTCTTTGAAAACATGGAGGTTATATCAGCATTACGTCAGAAAATATGTGCGTAATTGTTTCCGGGGACAATATACGGCTAAAATGTTCTGATTAGCATTATGGTAATAAGTGCATTTACGGAGAAAGTATTTCATATGACGCGCCGTAACTTGCCTGATCCATAAACGCATTACTCTACGCCTTCTGGAGGTAATAATTGCATAACTGTCGTAGATATGGGTGTAAAGGTCTTCAGTGATTAAATTAGCAAAAGGCTTCTAAATGAAAGAAATGGTATCCATGGTTACTTGAGATTGAACAGAGGATGGCGAAGGGAACTAATTTTTTAGATAGGCATGGAGGTAATATCCGCATAACTATCGAAGATATTGGTATAAATGCCTACGGTGACTAAATTAACAAAAGGCTTCTAAATGAAAGAAATGGTATCCATGGTTACTTAAGATTAAAGAGAGGATGGCGAAGGGAACTAATTTTTTGGATACGCATAACTGGAATAAGTGCTGTTACAGACAAAGTACTCAAGGTTTAGTCGTGTTATTTAATTTGCAGGAATATGGTATATTTCTTAACCTACCCTGAAAGAATGGCGGTTATATCTGCATAAGATTCGAAAATATGTGGGTAATTGTTTCCGGTGACAATATATTGAAAAGCTTCAAAATCAAAGAAATGCAAAACTTCGACTCGAATGGGAAAAAAATAAAATCAGAAAATGTGTATACCATTTAGTTTGATGCACAGGAACAGAAAATTCTTCGAGAGAAGAAATATTTTTACTTACATTAACAAAAGAGTGAACGAGGCTAAAATGTTCAGATTAGCATTATTGTAATAAGTGCATTTATGGAAAATATATTTCTTATAACAAGTCGAAACTTGTACTGAACCTCAAACGCATTACTCTACGTCTTCTGTGAATACATAGGGGTAATATCCGCAATACTTCCGAAAATATGTGGGTAATTGTTTCCGGTGACAATATTATAAAAAGCTTCAAAATCAAAGAAATGCAAAACTTCGACTCGAATGGGATAAAAAACCGACAGATAATGTGTATGTCATTGAGTTTTATGCATAGGACAGAAAATTTGGCGAGAGAAGATATATTTTTCTTACATTACCAAAAGAGTGTACGAGGCTAAAATGATCAGATTAGCATTATGGTAATAAGTGCATTTACGGAGAAATAATATCATATAACGAGTTGAAACTTTCTCTGATCCACAAAAGCATTACTTCCGACAATGTGTGGGTAATTGTTTCCGGTAACAATAATATAAAAAGCTTCAAAATAAACGAAATGCAAAACTTCGACTCGAATGGGATAAAAAACCGTCAGAAAATGTGTATGACATTGAGTTTTATGCAAAGAAATAGAAAATTTTGCAAAAGAAGAAATATTTTTACTTATATTAACAAAAGAGTGTACGAGGCTAAAATGTTCAGATTAGCATAATGGTAAAAAGTGCATTTACGGAGAAAGAATTTCATATACCGCGTTGAAACTTTCACTGATCCACAAAAGCATTACCCTACGCCATCTGAGAAAACATGTAGGTAATATCTGCATTACTTTGGAAAATATGGAGGAAATAGTTATATTAACTCTTCGACGGCCATCGGGATATATATGTTGCATTTAAATGTGCCGTCCCATAGGTAGCAATGGGACATATTGGTCCCGTACTAATGGTATATTTGTGTCACATTGGTACATACGGGTTACAATTTAGCAATCGTTTACGCATTCTGAGAAAAAATGGAGGTAATTTCAGCATTATTTTGGAAAATATGGAGGAAAATAGTTTTCGGTGACAATATTAGAAGCAGATTAAAAGTAAAAAAAGCAAAACTTCGACTTAAATGGGATAAAAAACCATCAGAAAATGTGTATTCTATTTACTTGGATGCTTTAAATCAGAAAAATATGCGAGAGAGGAATTATTTAGACTTACATTAACTAAAGAGTGTACGAGGCTAAAATTTCAGATTAGCATTATGTTAATAAGTGCATTTACGGAGAAGGTATTTCATATGATGTGTCGAAACTTGCATTGATCCACAATAACAATACTCTACGCCTTCTGTGAAATAAATGGAGGTAATATCCCCATAACTGTCGAAGATATGGGTGTAAATGTGTACGGTGACTTAATTAGCAAAATGCTTATAAATGAAAGAAATTGTATCCATGGTTGCTTGAGATTGAACAGAGGATGGCGAAGGGAACTAATTTTTTGGATAGGCATGGAGGTAATATCCGTATAACTATCGAAGATATGGGTGTAAATGCCTACTGTGACTAAATTAGCAAAAGGCTTCTAAATGAAAGAAATGGTATCCAAGGTTACCTGAGATTGAACAGAGGATGGCGAAGGGAACTAATTTTTTGGATAGGCATAACTGGAATAACTGCTGTTACAGACTAAGTACTCAAGGTTTAGTCGTGTAATTTGATGTACAGAAATAAGGTATATTTCTTAACCTACACTGAAAGAATTGCGGTTATATCTGCATAAGATTCGAAAATATGTGGGTAATTGTTTCCGGTGACAATATAATGAAAAGCTTCAAAATGAAAGAAAATCAATAATTCGACTCGAATGGGATAAAAAACCATCAGAATATGTGTATACCATTGAGATTGATGCATAGGAACACAAAAATTAGCGAGAGAAGAAATATCTTTACATACGTTAACTAAAGACTGTACGAGGCTAAAATTTCAGATTAGCATTATGTTAATAAGTGCATTTACGGAGAATGTATTTCATATGACGCGTCGAAACTTGCACTGTTCCATAATAGCATTTATCTACGCCTTCTGTGAAAAAATGGAGATAATATCCTTAAAACTATCAAAGATATATATGTGCCGTCCCATAGGTAGCAATGGGACGCATTGGTCTCGTACTAATGGTATATTTGTGTACCATTGGTACTTACGGGTTACAGGTTAACATTTGTTTACGCCTTCTGAGAAAAAATGAAAGTAATATCAGCATTATTTTGGAAAATATGGAGGAAATAGTTTTCGGTGACAATATTAGAAGCAGATTAAAAGTTTAAAAAAATGCAAATATTCGACTCGAATGGGATAAAAAACCATCAGAAAATTGTATGCCATTGAGTTTGATGCATAGGAACAGAAAATTTTGCGAGAGAGAAGAAATATTTTTATTTACATTAACAAATGAGTGAACGACGCTAAAATTTTCAGATTAGCATTATGGTAATAAGTGCATTTACGGCGAAAGTATTTCATATAACGCGATAAAACATTCAATGATTCATAACAGCATTACCGTACGCCTTTTTTGAAAACATGGAGGTAATATCCGCATTACTTTTGAAAATATGTGGGTAATTGTTTCCGGTGACAATTTAATGAAAACGTTCAAAATCAAAGAAATGCAAAAATTCGACTCGAATGGGATAAAAAACCATCGAAAATTGTGTATACTATTGCGTTTGATGCATAGAAACAGAAGGAAATGCGAGAGAATAAATATATTTTCTTACATTAACAAAAGAGTGTACGATGCTAAAATTTCAGATTAGCATTATGGTAATAAGTGAATTTACGGAGAAAGTATTTCATATGACGCGGCGAAACTTGCACTGATCCACAAAAGCATTACTCTACGCTTTTTGTGAAAAAAAAGAGGTATTATCTGCATAATTGTCGATGATATGGGTGTAAATGTCTACGGTGACTAAATTAGAAAAAGTCTTCTAAATGAAAGAAATGGTATCCATGGTTGCTTGAGATTGTACAGAGGATGGCGAAGGGAACTAATTTTTTGGATAGGCATGGAAGTAATATCCTCAAAACTATCAAAGATATATATGTGCCGTCCCATAGGTAGCAATGGGACGCATTGGTCTCGAACTAATGGTATATTTGTGTCCCATTGGTACTTACGGGTTACAGGTTAACATTTGTTTACGCCTTCTGAGAAAAAATGAAGGTAATATCAGCATTATTTTGGAAAATATGGAGGAAATAGTTTTCGGTGACAATATTAGAAGCAGATTTAAAGTTTAAACAAATGCAAATATTCGACTCGAATGGGATAAAAAACCATCAGAAAATTGTATGCCATTGAGTTTGATTAATAGGAACAGAAAATTTTGCGAGAGAGAAGAAATATTTTTATTTACATTAACAAATGAGTGAACGACGCTAAAATTTTCAGATTAGCATTATGGTAATAAGTGCATTTACGGCAAAAGTATTTCATATAACGCGAATAAACATTCAATGATTCATAACAGCATTACCGTACGCCTTTTTGAAAACATGGAGGTAATATCCGCATTACTTTTGAAAATATGTGGGTAATTGTCTCCGGTGACAATATAATGAAAAGGTTCAAAATCAAAGAAATGCAAAAATTCGACTCGAATGGGATAAAAAACCATCGAAAATTGTGTATACCATTGCGTTTGATGCATAGAAACAGAAAGAAATGCGAGAGAATAAATATATTTTCTTACTTTAACAAAAGAGTGTACGATGCTAAAATTTCAGATTAGCATTATGGTAATAAGTGAATTTACGGAGAAAGTATTTCATATGACGCGGCGAAACTTGCACTGATCCACAAAAGCATTACTCTACGCCTTTTGTGAAAAAAAAGAGGTATTATCTGCATAATTGTCGATGATATGGGTGTAAATGTCTACGGTGACTAAATTAGAAAAAGTCTTCTAAATGAAAGAAATGGTATCCATGGTTGCTTGAGATTGTACAGAGGATGGCGAAGGGAACTAATTTTTTGGATAGGCATGGAAGTAATATCCGCATAACTATCGAAGATATGGGTGTAAATGCCTACGGTGACTAAATTAGCAAAAGGCTTCTAAATGAAAGAAATGGTTTCCATGGTTACTTGAGATTAAACAGAGGATGGCGAAGGGAACTAATTTTTTGGATAGGCATAACTGGAATAAGGGCTGTTACAGACTAAGTACTCAAGGTTTAATCGTGTAATTTGATGTGCTGGAATAAGGCATATTTCTTAACCTACCCTGAAAGAATGGCGGTTATATCAATATTAGATTCGAAAATATGTGGGTAATTGTTTCCGGTGACAATATAATGAAAAGCTTCAAAATCAAATAAATGCAAAACTTCGACTCGAATGAGATAAAAGATAATCAGAAAATGTGTATACAATTAAGTTTGATGCATAGGATTAAAAAACTCTGCGAGTGAAGAAATATTTTTACTTACATTAATAAAAGAGTGTACGACGGTAAATTTTCAGATTAGCCTTATGGTAATAGGTTCATTTATGTAGGAATAAGGCATATTTCTTAACCTACACTGAAAGAATGGCGGTTATATCTGCATATGTTTCGAAAATATGTAGGTAATTGTTTACGGTGACAATATAATGAAAAGCTTCAAAATTAAAGAAATGCAAAACTTCGACTCGAATGGGATAATAAACCATCAGAAAATGTGTATACCATTGAGTTTGATGCATAGGAACAGAAAAATATGCGAGAGAAGAAATATGTTTACTTACATTAACAAAAGAGTGTACGAGGCTAAAATGTTCAGATTAGCATTATCGTAATAAGTGCATTTACGGAGAATGAATTTCATATAACACGTTGAAACTTTCACCGATCCACAAAAGCATTACTGTACGTATTATGTGAAAACATGTAGGTAATATCTGCATTACTTTGGAAAATTTGGAGGAAATAGTTATATTAACTCTTCGACGGCCATCGGGATAAGTATGTTGCATTTATATGTGCCGTCCCATAGGTAGCAATGGGACATATTGGTCCCGTACTAATGGTATATTTGTGTCCCATTGGTACTTGCGGGTTACAGGTTAATAATCGTTTACGCCGTCTGAGAAAAAATGGAGGTTATATCAGCATTATTTTGGAAAATATGGAGGAAATAGTTTTCGGTGACAATATTAGAAGCAGCTTAAAAGTAAAAAAAATGCAAAACTTCGACTCGAATGGGATAAAAAACCATCAGAAAATTGTATGCCATTGAGTTTAATGCATAGGAACAGAAATTGTTGCGAGACAAGAAATATTTTTAATTACATTAACAAATGAGTGAACGAGGATAAAATGTTAAGATTAGCATCATGGTAATAAGTGCATTAACGGAAAAGGTATTTCATATAACGCAATGAATAGTTCAGTGATAAACAACAGCAATATTATACGCCTTTTGTGAAAACATGGAGGTAATATCCGCATATGTGTCGAGGATATGGGTGTAAATGTCTACGGTGACTAAATTAGCAAAAGGTTTCTAAATGAAATAATTGGTATCAATGGTTATTTGAGATTGAACAGAGCATGGTGAACGGAACTAATTTTTTGGAAAGGCATGGAGGAAATATCCGCATAACTATCGAAGATATGGGTGTAAATGCCTACGGTGACTAAATTAGCAAAAGACTTTTAAATGAAATAATTGGTATCCATGGTTACTTGAGATTGAACAGAGGATGGCGAAGGGAACTAATTTTTTGGATACGCATAACTGGAATAACTGCTGTTACAGACTAAGTACTCAAGGTTTAGTTCTGTAATTTGATGTGCAGGAATAAGGTATATTTCTTAACCTACCCTGAAAGAATGGCGGTAATATCTGCATAAGATTCGAAAATATGTGGGTTAATATTTCCGGTGACAATATAATGAAAAGCTTCAAAATCAAAGAAATGCAAAACTTCGACTCGAATGGGATAAAAAACCATCAGAAAATGTGTATACCATTGAATATGATGCATAGAAACAGAAAATTCTGCGGGAGAAGAAATATTTTTACTTACATTAACAAAAGAGTGTTCGAGGCTAAAATTTCAGATTAGCATTGTGGTAATAAGTGCATTTACGGAGTAAGTATTTCATATAACGCGTCGAAACTTGCACTGATCCTCAAAAACATAACTCTACGCCTTCTGTGAAAAATGGAGGTAATATCCGCATAACAATCGATGATGTGGGTGTAAATGCCTACGGTGACTAAATTAGCAAAAGGCTTCTAAATGAAAGAAATGGTATCCATAATTACTTAAGATTGAACAGAGGATGGCGAAGGGAACTAATTTATAGGATAGGCATAACTGGAATAAGTGCTGTTACAGACTAAGTACTCAAGGTTTATTCGTGTAATTTGATGTGCAGAAATAAGGTGTATTTCTTAATTTACACTGGAAGAATGTCGGTTGTATCTGCATAAGATTCGAAAATATGTGGGTAATGGTTTCCGGTGACAATATAATGAAAAGCTTCAAAATCAAAGAAATGCAAAACTTCGTGCAAATGGAATTAGTGCTGTTACAGACTAAGTACTCAAGGTTTAGTCGTGTAATTTGATGTGCAGGAATAAGGTATATTACTTAACCTACCCTGAAAGAATGGTGGTTATATTTGCATAAGATTCGAAAATATGTGGGTAATTGGGTATTTTCCACGTATTTAAAACTATCGATATTCTGATTCAGTTACTTGAACTTATTGCATTGGCTAAAATTTTTCTTATCCAATTGTATGAATTTCGGTTTTTAGAGATAAAGAAAGTAGAAGGTTACGAAAGCTCTCGAGCACACTCCAAAAACAACCGAATGGCCTGTGACGTCATTTTCGCGGTTTACATTTAGACCCAGGCGTTTCCTTATGCTTACAGTGGAAACAAATTCGGCGAAATTAGTTTCTGACGTGTTCGCGTTTCTAAATATGCCTTTAAATGGCATCTAAGTAAGGGATATAGATGGTGTTTTGTGCCACAATGTACAAATACATCGGTTGAAACACCGAACAAGAAATTTATTCACGCTATCACGACATTGAATGATTGAAATTTCTTCCTTGGATTCCTCAATGTACACCCGTAAAAATGTATGCTTTACTCCGCTCTTAGTGTTCTGGACATATTCTTGCAATGACTGTGCACAGTGGTCCATCTCTCTTTACTTGGACGTATCCTATAACATTTTCACCATAACTCTCACGAGAAGCTTTATAATATAACAACACTTAAATTAAACTTTGAATAGACATTTAGGAGATGAGAATCTATTTTTAGGCATTTCTACAGCAGATAAGCCACTTCTAGAAACCTCCTTTACAAACAATCACTAATTAGCAAATAAAAAATTAACGTTTTAGGTGTGTCGAGTATTGGCAGCACAAACATTTGGCCAGTACTGTGTTATGTTGATATGTTACTAAGATACTGTTTGTTTACTGTTGCATGGACTGATATGGACTTCGATAAAGAAAGAAGTATCATAATGATTATGAGTGTATTGGAAAAACAGTTAATAAAGTTCATACACCAAATACATAATTATATGTATCAAAAATGATATAAAACAGTAATGACGATTTTAAAAGCAAACTTTATGCTTACATTTTTTGGACTTAAGCTCAACGAATTTCCGCAGCATTAAATCGCTCGTCCTTCTTCATTAAAACGCCTACCATAAACATATCCACTTTGGGTAAATTATCTTATTTGGTTTTAATAAAACCATTGCACGCCATTGTCTTTGTTTTTAATGAAAATTCTTTAAATATACGGTAGATCTTCTACAGTTACTCACTTTCTCCCTCCCTCCCTCTATCGCTCAGCGAAAATGACGTCAAGCCAATCAGATTTCGTTTCGCAGCGGCGTAAAAAAATTTGAAATTTCGATTATTTGAATCTTAAATATCTCAAATAATATTAAATAAATTTTAAAACTACTTTCACTCCGCAAGTTTGTTCTAGTTTAAGTAACATATAAAGATCCGTAAACTTAAATTTAAAATTTTGGAAAATACCCAATTGTTTCCGGTGACAATATAATGAAAAGCTTCAAAATCAAAGAAATGCAAAACTTCGACTCGAATGGTAATCAAAAACCATCAGAAATTGTATATACCATTGAGTTTGATGCATAGGAAAAGAAAATTCTGCGAGAGAAGAAATATTTTTACTTACATTAACAAAAGAGTGTACGAGGCTAAAATGTTCAGATTAGCATTATGGTATTAAATGCATTAATGGAGAAAGAATTTCAAATGACGCGTCGACACTTGTACTGATCCTCAAAGGCATTACTCTACGCCTTCTGTGAAAATATGGAGGTAATATCTTCATTACTTCCGAAAATATGTGGGTAATTGTTTCCAGTGACAATATTATAAAAAGCTTCAAAATCAAAGAAATGCAAAACTTCGACTCGAATGGGATACAAAACCGTCAGAAAATGTGTATCCATTGAGTTTTATGCATAGGAACAGAGAATTTTGCGAGAGAAGAAATATTTTTACTTACATTAACAAAAGAGTGTACGAGGCTAAAATGTTCAGATTAGCATTATGGTAATAAATGCATTTACGGAGAAAGAATTTCATATAACGCGTTGAAACTTTCACTAATCCACGAAAGCATTACTCTACGCCTTCTGTGGAAACATGTTGGTAATATCTGCATTACTTTGTAAAATATGGAGGAAATAGTTATATTAACTCTTCGACGGCCATCAGGATAACTATGTTGCATTTAAATGTGCCGTCACATAGGTAGCAATGGGAAGTATTGGTAACGTACTAATGGTATATTTGTGTTCCATTGGTACTTACGAGTTACAGGTTAACAATCGTTCACGCCTTCTGAGCAAAAATGGAGGTAATATCTGCATTACTGTGGAAAATATGGAGGAAATAGTTATATTTACTCTTCGACGGCTATCGGGATAACTATGTAGCTTTTATATACCGTCCCTTAGGTAGCAATGGTACATATTGGTCCCGTTGTAATGGTATATTTTTTTCCCATTGGTACTTACTGGTTAAAGGTTAACAATCGTTTACGCCTTCTGAGAAAAAATGGAGGTAATATCAGCATTTTTTTGGAAAATATGGGAGAAATAGTTTTCGGTGACAATATTAGAAGCAGCTTAAAAGTAAAAAAAAATTAAAATTTCGACTCGAATGGGATTAAAAACCATCAGAAAATTGTATGCCATTGAGTTTGATGCATAGGAACAGAATATTTTGCGTGAGAAGAAATATTTTTAATTACTTTAACAAATGAGTGAACGAGGCTAAAATGTTCAGATTTGCATTATGGTAATAATTGCATTTACGGAGAAAGTATATCATATAACGCGATTAAAAACTTTCACTGATCCACAACAGCATTACTCTTCGCCTTCTGTAAAAAACATGGAGGTAATATCCGCAAAAACTTTGAAAAAATGTGGGTAATTGTTTCCGGATAAAATATAATGAAAAGCTTCAAAATCAAAGAAATGCAAAAATCCGACTCGAATGGGATAAAAAACCATCAAAAAATGTGTATACCATTGAGATTGATGCATAGGAACAGAAATATATACGAGAGAAGAAATGTTTTTACTTACATTAACAAAAGAGTGTACGAGGCTAAAATTTCAGATTAGCATTATGTTAATTAGTGCATTTACGGAGAAAGTATTTCATATGACGCGTCGAAACTTGTACATATCCACGAAAGCAATAGTTTACGCCTTCTGTGAAAAAATGGAGGTAATACCCGCATAACTGTTGAAGATATGGGTGTAAATGTCTACGGTGACTAAATTAGGAAAGGGTTTCTAAATGAAAGAAATGGTATCCATAGTTACTTGAGATTGAACAGAGGATGGCGAAGGGAACTAATTTTTTGGAGGGGCATGGAGGTAATATCCGCATAACTGTCGAAGATATGGGTGTAAATGCCTACGGTGACTAAATTAGCAAAGGCTTCTAAATGAAAGGAATGGTATCCATGGTTACTTGAGATTGAACAGAGGAAGGCGAAGGGAACAGATTTTTTGGATAGGCATAACTGGAATAAGTGCTGTTACAGACTAAGTACTCAAGGTTTAGTCGTGTATTTTGATGTGCAGAAATAAGGTATATTACTTAACCTACCCTAAAAGAATGGCGGTTATATTTGCATAAGATTCGAAAATATGTGGGTAATTGTTTCCGGTGACAATATAATGAAAAGCTTCAAAATCTAAGAAATGCAAAACTTCGACTCGAATGGTATACAAAACCATCAGAAAATGTGTATACCATTGAGTTTGATGCATATGAACAGAATATTCGGCGAAAGAAGAAATATTTTTACTTACATTAACAAAAGAGTGTACGAGGCTAAAATGTTCAGACTAGCATTATGGTAATAAGTGCATTTACGGAAAAAGTAATTCATATGACGCGTCAAAACTTGCACCGATCCACAGAAGTATTACCTTGCAATTTCAGTGAAAATTTGGAGGTAATATCTGCATTACTTCCGAAAAAATGTGGGTAATTGTTTCCGGTGACAATATTATAAAAAGCTTCAAAAACAAAGAAATGCAAAACTTTGACTCGAATGGGATAAAAAACCGTCAAAAAGCGTGTATTCTATTGATTTTTATGCATAAAAACAAGAAAATTTTGAGAGAGAAGAAATATTTTTACTTACATTAACAAAAGAGTGTACGAGGCTAAAATGTTCAGATTAGCATTATGGTAATAAGTGCATTTACGGAGAAAGAATTTCATATAACGCGTTGAAACTTTCACTGATCCACGAAAGCATTACTCTACGCCTTCTGTGGAAACATGTAGGTAATATCTGCATTACTTTGGAAAATAAGGAGGAAATAGTTATATTAACTCTTCGACGGCCATCGGGATAACTATGTTGCATTTAAATGTGCCGTCCCATAGGTAACAATGGGACATATTGGTAACGTACTAATGGTATATTTGTGTTCCATTGGTACTTACGGGTTACAGGTTAACAATCGTTTACGCCTTCTGAGAAAAAATGGAGGTAATATCAGCATTATTTTGGAAAATATTATGGAAATAGTTTTCGGTGACAATATTAGAAGCAGCTTAAAAGTAAAAAAAAAGCCAAAATTCGACTCGAATGCCATTGAGTTTGATGCATAGTAACAGAAAAATATGCGAGAGAAAAATATTTTTGCTTACATTAACAAACGAGTGTACGAGGCTAAAATTTCAGATTAGCATTATGTTAATAAGTGCATTTACGGTGAAAGTATTTCATATGACGCGTCGAAACTTGCAATGATCAACAATAGCATTACTCTTCGCCTTACGTGAAAAAATGGAGGTAATATCCGCATAACTGTGGAAGATATAGCTGTAAGTGCCTACGGTGACTAAATTAGCAAAAGGCTTCTAAATGAAAGAAATGGTATCCATGGTTACTTGAGATTGAACAGAGGATGTCGATGGGAACTAATTTCTTAACCTACCTTGAAAGAATGGCGGATATATCTGCATAAGATTCGGAAAAATGTGGGTAATTGTTTCCGGTGACAATATAATGAAAAGCTTCAAAATCTGTTGGAGTGTGTGATTTTTATTATCATTGCATTCATATTTTTGTTGTATTACATTCATAGTATATTATTGGTTGTTATGTTATGTATGTATCCATGTGTATCTATGTACTTTTGTGTCTTAATATATGTCGATTACAAACGAAAGATGTAGTTGAGAAATTACATTCAATTAAGTATTACAATAGGTTATGGGCCCAGAACACCCTAAAACCGTGCGAAGTAAGTGAGTAGTTAAGAAATTTAAGACGACAGATAAGAAATTTAAGACGAAAGATAAGAAATTTAAGACGACAAATAAGAAATTTAAGACGACAAAGAGTAAGATACCGAAGTCTAGATGGACGCTTAAGAGACGAGGGAATCAAAGGTGCTTTTGAATGCCGATGGTTCTAACTACTACCCGTGGTCAAAGAGACTTGAGGCCAAACTGATTGACAAAAATTGTTGGAATGCTATCGACCCGGGGTTTGGTGACGTGATTCACGACACCGACGATGAAGATGAGGCGATAGGCAATCTCAATGCTGAGCAACTAAGAATCAACCGAAAGGCGCGTGGTATTATATTTGATGCTTTGAACAGCTCCACAATTTATGATGTCGGTGAATTTAAGCTCGCGAAAAAAGCATGGGACACGCTACGCCAAATGTACGGGGAGTTTGGCATTATTCACACAATGCTATTCTTCAAGCAAATGGCGAGGTTAGATAAGACGGCTGGTATGTCCATGCCCAAGTACATATCGACGATGCATGAGCTAATCCAAATGTGAGAATGGGAGGAATCCCTATCGACGATCGGTGCTTTGCGGCATGTCTTCTAATGGGGCTACCATTGTCCGAGTATGACTCGTTCGTGAGATCATTTGAAGGAAACATTGGCGAACTTACGTCCAGGAATGTCAAAGGAAGGCTTCTAATGGAAGAAAGGAGGTCAAAGCTGGTGGCGCCGTCCTCAAGCACGGAGGACACAATAGCCCTGAAGGTGACATCCAATCAGAAAAATAGTAGGCAAGACGGTGGTAAGTACAAGCACGACAATCAAGGTGGCAACAGTTCCCAAAGTAAATGGAAAGGAGAACACAGCCTAATTCAGATGAAGTGCTACTCATGCAATGGACTTGGTCACGTGGCAAGGCAGTGTCCTGTGTGGCTTGCTTTCAAGGAGCAACAGACGAAGAAAGACGCCAATGGCAAAGCATCAGTGGCAAGCTGTAATGAGCGAGACGAGAAAGTGGAAGCCGTACTCCTTTGCGCTGAGGGTGATGCCCATGCATATGTAAGCAGAGGATCAGAGGGAAAATGGTTTGTCGACTCTGGAGCTTCTGACCACATGTGCAGCGATATAAATGCATTTAAGGAGCTAGACTTATCAAGAAAGGGATCCGTGAAAATTGGTGATGGATTCAAGTTACATGTTGAAGGTGTCGGCACTGTTGAGGTGAAATCAGAGAGGACAATCATCTTGACTGAAGTTATGTATGTGCCTAAGCTCTACTGCAATCTACTATCCGTGTACCGACTGACAGAGAAAGGTGGAAAAATCATTTTTGAAGGAAGAACTGCCATAGCGATGATGGAGGGGAAGACCATATTTCGGGCATTGAAGGTTAAGAAAATGTATGTTATGGAAGTAAACACACCAACGAGGCAAGAAAACGCACTCCCTTCTGTCGCACTGCAAGCAAAGTCCACGGAAACGTGGCACAAGAGGCTCGGTCATGCGAGTAAGGACACGATAAGCAAGATTCATGTGATGAGTGGAATAAAGAAAGAAGACAGCGACAGATGCGAAGTATGTGTCCAGGGGAAGTTGACAAGGAAGCCTTTCCCTGTGAGCAACTCAAGAGCGAGCAGGCCTCTCGAGTTGGTTCACACTGACTTGATGGGAAAGTTTGACCCACCATCATGCGGAGGAGCACAGTACGTCATTGTGTTCACAGATGACTACTCAAGACATGTGTCGGTGATAACCATGAAGACCAAGGACGAGGTATTGGCGAAGCTGCGGAAGTACAAGACAAAGATGGAGGCCCTATCTGGCGAAAGGCTAGCAAAAATCAGGTCGGATTTTGGAGCAGAGTATGTAAATGCGGAGCTCGAACAATATCTGGACCATCATGGCATTATCCATGAGAAGAGCGTGCCATATTGCAAACAGCAAAATGGAAGAGGGGAAAGGCAGAACCGAACCGTGTGTGAGATGGCAAGGTGCATGCTAGCTGAATCCGGAGCTGAGAAGAGAATGTGGGCAGAGGCAATGTCCACAGCTGCTTACAACAGGAACAGAACTCCCAGCAGAGCCATAGGATTCCAGATCCCCTTAGAGCTGATAACCAAGTTACCTCTGACACTAGAAGATTATGAGCGCATAAGGCCGTTTGGATGTAGAGTTCAAGCCATGAGGGAAGTACGTGGGAAACTTGACAACAAGGCTATAGAGTGTGTCATGATTGGCTATGAAGAAAACACTAAGGATGGGTATCGCTTATTCAACCTTGAAACAAGCAAGGTCATTATAAGGAGGGATGCTGTTTTTCATAAAAGACAATTTCCATGGAAGGCGACCCAAGAAAGTGCTGTCAAGAAAATCAATCATTGCCCTGAATTGCTTGGCACCGACTCTGAAGAAAGTGAAGAGGAGAGTATATCACAGGATGACTTAAGAAATCAAGAGGACCCTGTAATTCATCGCATCCCTGAGCTACCTGATGACCAGCATGAATTAGAAGTGGAGGAAGTGGCACCCCAAGTGCCAAGGCGGTTACAAAGAAAACCAAAACCGAAGAAATGTGCATGTGAAGATGATAACTGCAGTGATAAGTCATGCTTAATTTGTTCAACGTTTGCAGCAGCATCAGCCTCCAAATGCAATGAGGAAGAACCTTTGAGTTTGAAGGAAGCCAAGGCTAGTCTGAGCAAGTCAAAGTGGAAAGCAGCCATGGATGAAGAACTAGCAAGACTCAAGGAGCTTAACACATGGGAGGTTGTACCCAGACCTCAGGGGAAGACTGTTATCGGATCCACCTGGAAATTTAAAATCAAGACCGACTCAAGTGGAAACCCAAAAAAATACAAGGCTAGACTAGTGGCTCAAGGGTTCGCACAGAGATATGGCATCGATTACCATGAGACATACTCACCCGTCGTGAAGAGAAAAACCATAAGGTTGATGTTAGCTTTGGGTACTGAGAAGGGTTGGAGGTGTGAACATGTTGATGTCGTATCAGCATACATCAACAGCGACATAAAGGAAGAAATATACATTGAACAACCAGAAGAGTTTGATGTGGACAAGCCACTTTCCATGGTGTGCAAACTAATGAAATGTTTGTACGGTCTCAAACAATCTGGGATGGAATGGTACAAGAAGATCAGAGGAATTCTCATTGCTATGGGATTCAAATCATCACATGCAGATCCATGTTTATTCATTGACCATGAAAGCAAGATTTACGTGGGATTATATGTGGATGACCTGGCAATTTGGGTGGAGAAAGAGGATGATCTTAAAAGGTTTAAAGAAAATCTCAACAACAATGTAGAGATAAGAGAGCTTGGAGAGATCTCAGACTTCCTATCACTCCGTATACTGAGACTTGGTGACCATTGCATGAGTATTGACCAATGTGCTTACATTGAAAAGATCCTGTATGAGTTTGGACTGACTGACTCAAAAGGGACTGCTTGTCCATTAAGCGAAAACTTGTTTAATGACAAAGGAGACGAAGATTGTGATGCTGACCAAGACAAATACAGGAGGGCCATTGGTATGCTGCTGTACGTGGCAAACGGCACCAGACCGGATCTAAGTTTTGCTGTGAGCTACCTAAGCCAGTTCCTGTCAGCACCTAAGAAAAGACATGAGGCCGCGGTCAAGCACCTGATGAGATACCTCAAGCATACTCGAGATTACTGTCTTGTCTACAGAAAATCAGGAAGTCAAATTGTTTTGTACTCTGATGCTGATTTTGCCAACAACAAAGCTGATAGAAAGTCCTTCAGTGGTTTGGTGGTACTGCTAGCTGGTGGTCCTATTGAGTGGAGGTGCAAAAAGCAAACAGTTGTTGCTACATCTACCAAGCATGCAGAGTATGTGGCAATGGCTGTCGCTGCCCAAGAGTGCCTGTGGCTGAAGAATGCTCTACATGATGTCGGGGCCGGTGAGAAGTGTTCCCAGCCCTGTATATTTGCTGACAACATCGGTGCCCTATCTCTGGCTGAAAAGGATGAGGTCGATGAGAGATCCAAGGCAATAGACATAAAGTACCACTTCATCAAGGACTGCGTCAAGAGAGGACTGATGAAGGTGCAGTATGTCATGTCCCGCGACAACCTAGCTGACCTACTCACCAAGTCCCTGTCCGGCAGGAAGACTCAAGAATTATCAGTAAGGATCGGGTTAACTGTTCCCTAAGTAAGACGATGATTTTTGTTTCAAAAGTTTTCATGGTACGACATAATTTTTTGCTTCTGTTAATTTAATTTTTGATATGGGGACCATGAACATTAGTGTTGATAATGTATTTAATTCAATAAAATCAAGGGGAAGTTTTGGAGTGTGTGATTTGATTCAATAAAAATCAAGGGGAAGTGTTGGAGTGTGTGATTTTTATTATCATTGCATTCATATTTTTGTTGTATTACATTCATAGTATATTATTGGTTGTTATGTTATGTATGTATCTATGTGTATCTATGTACTTTTAAGTCTTACTATATGTCGATTACAAACGAAAGATGTAGTTGAGAAATTACATTCAATTAAGTTTGGAGTGTGTGATTTGATTCAATAAAAATCAAGGGGAAGTGTTGGAGTGTGTGTTTTTTATTATCATTGCATTCATATCTTTGTTGTATTACATTCAAAGTATATTATTGGTTGTTATGTCATGTATGTATCTATGTGTATCTATGTACTTTTGTGTCTTAATATATGTCTATTACAAACGAAAGATGTAGTTGAGAAATTACATTCAATTAAGTATTAAAATAAAATAAAAAGAAATGCAAAACTTCGACTCGAATGGGATAAGAAACCGTCAGAAAATGTGTATACTATTATGTTTTATGCATAGGAACAGAAAATTTTGCGAGAGAAGAAATATTTTTACTTACATTAACAAAAGAGTGTACGAGGCTAAAATGTTCAGAATAGCATTATGGTAATAAGTGCATTTACGGAGAAAGAATTTCATATAACGCGTTGTAACTTTCACCGATCCACAAAGAATTAATCTACGCCTTCTGTGAAAACATGTAGGTAATATCTGCATTACTCTGGAAAATATGGAGAAAATAGTTATCGTAACTCTTCGACGGCCATCGGGATAACTATGTTGCATTTATATGTACCGTCCCATAGGTAGCAATGGGACATATTGGTCCCTCACTAATGGTATATTTGTGTCCCATCGGTACCTACGGGTTACAGGTTAACATTCGTTTACGCCTTCTGAGATAAAATGGAGGTAATATCAGCATTATTTTGGAAAATATGGAGGAAATAGTTTTCGGTGACAATATTAGAAGCAGCTTAAAAGTAAAAAAAAATGCAAAAAAATCGACTGGAATGGGATAAAAAACCATCAGAAAATGTGTATGCCATTTATTTTGATGCATAGGAACAGAAAAATATGCGAGAGAAGAAATTGTATTACTTACATTAACAAAAGAGTGTACGAGGCTAAAATTTCAATTTAGCATCATGTTAATAAGTGCATTTACGGAAACAGCATTTCATTTCACGCGACACAAACTTGCAATGATCAACAAAAGCATTACTCTACGCCTTACGTGAAAGAATAGAGGTAATATCCGCATAACTGTGGAAGATATGGCTATAAATGCCTACGGTGACTAAATTAGCAAAAGGCTTCTAAATGAAAGAAATGGTATCCATGCTTACTTGAAATTGAACAGAGGATGGCGATGGGAACTAATTTCTTAACCTACCTTGAAAGAATGGCAGTTATATCTGCATAAGATTCGGAAAAATGTGGGTAATTGTTTCTGGTGACAATATAATGAAAAGCTTCAAAATCAAAGAAATGCAAAACTTCCACTCGAATGGGATAAAAAACCATCTGAAAAATTGTGTACCATTGAGTTTGATGCTTAGGAACAGAAAATTCTGCAAGAAAAGAAATATTTTTTCTTACATTTACAAAAGAGTGTACGAGGCTAAAATTTCAGATTAGCCTTATGGTAATAAGTGCATTTACAGAATAAGTATTTCATATAACGCATCGAAACTTGCATTGATCCTCAAACGCATTATTGTACGCCTTCTGTGAAAACATGAAGGTAATATCCGCAATACTTCTGAAAATATGTGGGTAATTGTTTCCGGTGACAATATAATGAAAAGCTTCAAAATCAAAGAAATGTAAAACTTCGACTCAAATAGGATAAAAATCCATAAGAAAATGTGTATATCATTGGGATTGATGCATAGGAACAGAAACATATGCGAGAGAAGAAATATTTTTATTTACATTAACAAAAGAGTGTACGAGGCTAAAATTTCAGATTAGCCTTATGGTAGTAAGTGCATTTACGGAATAAGTATTTCATATAACGAGTCTAAACTTGTACTGATCCTCAAACGCAATACTCTACGCCTTCTGTGAAATCATGGAGGTAATATCTGCAATACTTCCGAAAATATGTGGATAATTGTTTCCAGTGACAAAATTATAAAAAGCTTCAAAATCAAAGAAATGCAAAACATCGACTCGAATGGGATAAAAAACCGTCAGAAAATGTGTATACCATTGAGTTAGATGCATAGAAACTGAATATTTTTCGAGAGAAGGAATATGTTTACTTACATTAACGAAAGAGTGTACGAGGCTAAAATGTTCAGATTAGCATTATGGTAATAAGTGCATTTACGGAGAAAGAATTTAATATAACGCGTTGAATCTTTAACTGATCCTCAAAAGCACTACTCTACGCCTTCTATGAAAACATGTAGGTAATATTTGCATTACTCTGGAAAATATGGATGAATAGTTATATTAACTCTTCGACGGCCATCGGGATAACTATGTTGCATTTATATGTGCCGTCCCATAGGTAGCAATGGGACATATTGGTCCCGTACCACTGGTATATTTGTGTCCCATTGGTACTTACGGGTTACAGGTTAACAATAGTTTACGCCTTCTGAGATAAAATGGAGGTAATATCAGCATTATTTTGGAAAATATAGAGGAAATAGTTTTTGGTGACAATATTAGAAGCAGCTTAAAAGTCAAAATAAATGCAAAAATTCGACTCGAATGGGATAAAAAACCATCAAAAAAAAGGGATGCCATTGAGTTTGATGCATAGGAACAGAAAAATATGCGAAAGGAGAAATATTTTTACTTACATTAACAACAGAGAGCACGAGGCTAAAATTTCAGATTAGCATTATGTTAATAAGTGCATTTACGGATGAAATAATTCATATGACGCGTCGAAACTTGCAATGAGCCACAATAGCATTACACTACGTCTTCTTTGAAATAAAGGAGGTAATATCCACATAATTGTCGAAGATATGGGTGTAAATGGCTTCGGTGACTAAATTAGCAAACGGCTTCTAAATGAAAGAAATGGTATCCATGCCTACTTGAGATTGAACAGAGGATGGCGAAGGGAACTAATTTTTTGGATAGGCATAACTGGAACAAGTGCTGTTACAGACTAAGTACTCAAGGTTTAGTCGTGCAATTTGACGTGCAGGAATAAGGTATATTTCTTAACCTACCCTGAAATATAGGCGGTTGTATCTGTATAACATTCGAAAATATGATGTTAATTGTTTCCGGTGACAATATAATGGAAAGCTTCAAAATCAAAGAAATGCAAACCTTCGACTCGAATGGGATAAAAAACCATTAGAAAATGTGTATACCATTGAGTTTGATGCATAGGAACAGAAAAATATGCGAGAGAAGAAATATTTTTACTTACATTAACAAAAGAGTGTACGAGGCTAAAATTTCAGATTAGCATTATGGTAATAAGTGCATTTACAGAGAAAGTATTTTATATAACGCGTCGAAACTTGTATTGATCCAGAAACGCATTACTTTACGCCTTCTGTGAAAACATGTAGGTAATATCTGCAATACTTTCGAAAATATGTGGGTAATTGTTTCCGGTGACAATATAATGAAAAGCTTCATAATCAAAAAAATGCAAAACTCCGACTCGAATGGGATATAAAACCATAAGTAAATGTGTATACCATTGAGTTTGATGCATAGGAACAGAAAAATATGCGAGAGAAGAAATATTTATACATACATTAACAAAGAGTGAACGAGGCTAAAATATTCAGATTAGCCTTATGGTAATAAGTGCATTTACAGAGAAAGTATTTTATATAACGCGTCGAAACTTGTATTGATCCAGAAACGCATTACTTTACGCCTTCTGTGAAAACATGTAGGTAATATCTGCAATACTTTCGAAAATATGTGGGTAATTGTTTCCGGTGACAATATAATGAAAAGCTTCATAATCAAAAAAATGCAAAACTCCGACTCGAATGGGATATAAAACCATAAGTAAATGTGTATACCATTGAGTTTGATGCATAGGAACAGAAAAATATGCGAGAGAAGAAATATGTTTACTTACATTAACAAAAGAGTGTACGAGGCTAAAATGTTCAGATTAGCATTATGGTAATAAGTGTATTTACGGAGAAAGTATTCAAACTTGCAGTGATCCACAAAAGCATTACTTTACGCTTTCTGTGATTTAATGATGGTAATATGCGCAATACTTCCGAAAAAATGTGGGTAATTGTTTCCGGTGACAATATTATAATAAGCTTCAAAATAAAAGAAATGCAAAACTTTGGCTCGAATGGGATAAATAACCGTCAGAAAATGTGTATACCATTGAGTTTGAAGCAAAAGAACAGAAAACTTTCGAGGGAAGAAATATTTTTACTTACATTAACAAAAGAGAGTACGAGGCTAAAATGTTCAGATTAGCATTATGGTAATAAGTGCATTTACGGAGAAAGAATTTAATATAACGCGTTGAATCTTTCTCTGATCTACAAAAGCACTACTCTACGCCTTCTATGAAAACATGTAGGTAATATTTGCATTATTTTGGAAAATATGGATGAATAGTTATATTAACTCTTCGACGGCCATCGGGATAACTATGTTGCATTTATATGTGCCGTCCCATAGGTAGCAATGGGACATATTGGTCCCGTACCACTGGTATATTTGTGTCCCATTGGTACTTACGGGTTACAGGTTAACAATAGTTTACGCCTTCTGAGAAACAATGGAGGTAATATCAGCATTATTTCGGAAAATATGGAGGAAATAGTTATATTAACTCTTCGACGGCCATCGGTATAACTATGTTGCATTTATATGTGCCGTCCCTAAGGTAGCAATGGGACATATTGGTCCCGTACTACTGGTATAGTTGTGTCCCATTTGTACTTACGGGTTACAGGTTCACAATAGTTTACGCCTTCTGAGATAAAATGGAGGTAATATCAGCATTATTTTGGAAAATATGGAGGAAATAGTTTTCGGTGACAATATTAGAAGCAGCTTAAAAGTCAAAATAAATGCAAAAATTCGACTCGAATGGGATAAAAAACCATCAAAAAAAAGGGATGCCATTGAGTTTGATGCATAGGAACAGAAAAATATGCGAAAGAAGAAATATTTTTACTTACAGTAACAACAGAGTGCACGAGGCTAAAATTTCAGATTAGCATTATGTTAATAAGTGCATTTACGGATGAAATAATTCATATGACGCGTCGAAACTTGCAATGAGCCACAATTGCATTACACTTCGTTTTCTTTGAAAATAAGTAGGTAATATCCACATAACTGTCGAAGATATGGGTGTAAATGCCTTCCGTGACTAAATTAGCAAAAGGCTACTAAATGAAAGAAATGGTATCCATGCTTACTTGAGATTGAACAGAGGATGGCGAAGGGAACTAATTTTTTGGATAGGCATAACTGGAACAAGTGCTGTAACAGACTAAGTACTCAAGGTTTAGTCGTGCAATTTGATGTGCAGGAATAAGGTATATTTCTTAACCTACCATGAAAGATAGGCGGTTGTGTCTGTATAACATTCGAAAATATGATGTTAATTGTTTCCGGTGACAATATAATGGAAAGCTTCAAAATCAAAGAAATGCAAACCTTCGACTCGAATGGGATAAAAAACCATTAGAAAATGTGTATACCATTGAGTTTGATGCATAGGAACAGAAAAATATGCTAAAGAAGAAATATTTATACATACATTAACAAAGAGTGAACGAGGCAAAAATATTCAGATTAGCCTTATGGTAATAAGTGCATTTACAGAGAAAGTATTTTATATAACGCGTCGAAACTTGTATTGATCCAGAAACGCATTACTCTACGCCTTCTGTGAAAACATGTAGGTAATATCTGCAATACTTTCGAAAATATGTGGGTAATTGTTTCCGGTGTCAATATAATGAAAAGCTTCATAATCAAAAAATTGCAAAACTCCGACTCGAATGGGATAAAAAACCATAAGTAAATGTGTATACCATTGAGTTTGATGCATAGGAACAGAAAAATATGCGAGAGAAGAAATATGTTTACTTACATTAACAAAAGAGTGTACGAGGCTAAAATGTTCAGATTAGCATTATGGTAATAAGTGTATTTACGGAGAAAGTATTTCATATAACGCGTCGAAACTTGCAGTGATCCACAAAAGCATTACTTTACGCTTTCTGTGAATTAATGATGGTAATATGCGCAATACTTCCGAAAAAATGTGGGTAATTGTTTCCGGTGACAATATAATGAAAAGCTTCAAAATCAAAGAAATACAAAACTCCGACTCAAATGGGGATAAAAAACCATTACAAAGTGTGTATACCATTTAGTTTGAAGCATAGGAACAGAAAAATATGCGAGAGAAGAAATATGTTTACTTACATTAACAAAAGAATGTACGAGACTAAAATTTTCAGAATAGCATTATGGTAATAAATGCATTTACGGAGAAAGTATTTCATATGACGCGTCGAAACTTGCACTTATCCAAAAAACATTACTCTACGCTTTCAGTGAAAACATGGAGGTATAATCCGCGTTACTTCCGAAAATATGTGGGTAATTGTTTTCGGTGAATATATTATAAAAAGCTTCAAAATCAAAGAAAAACAAAACATCGACTCGAATGGGATAAAAAACCGTCAGAAAATGTGTATACCATTGAGTTAGATGCATAGAAACTGAATATTTTTCGAGAGAAGGAATATGTTTACTTACATTAACGAAAGAGTGTACGAGGCTAAAATGTTCAGATTAGCATTATGGTAATAAGTGCATTTACGGAGAAAGAATTTAATATAACGCGTTGAATCTTTAACTGATCCACAAAAGCACTACTCTACGCCTTCTATGAAAACATGTAGGTAATATTTGCATTACTCTGGAAAATATGGATGAATAGTTATATTAACTCTTCGACGGCCATCGGGATAACTATGTTGCATTTATATGTGCCGTCCCATAGGTAGCAATGGGACATATTGGTCCCGTACCACTGGTATATTTGTGTCCCATTGGTACTTACGGGTTACAGGTTAACAATAGTTTACGCCTTCTGAGTTAAAATGGAGGTAATATCAGCATTATTTTGGAAAATATAGAGGAAATAGTTTTTGGTGACAATATTAGAAGCAGCTTAAAAGTCAAAATAAATGCAAAAATTCGACTCGAATGGGATAAAAAACCATCAAAAAAAAGGGATGCCATTGAGTTTGATGCATAGGAACAGAAAAATATGCGAAAGGAGAAATATTTTTACTTACATTAACAACAGAGAGCACGAGGCTAAAATTTCAGATTAGCATTATGTTAATAAGTGCATTTACGGATGAAATAATTCATATGACGCGTCGAAACTTGCAATGAGCCACAATAGCATTACACTACGTCTTCTTTGAAATAAAGGAGGTAATAGCCACATAATTGTCGAAGATATGGGTGTAAATGGCTTCGGTGACTAAATTAGCAAAAGGCTTCTAAATGAAAGAAATGGTATCCATGCCTACTTGAGATTGAACAGAGGATGGCGAAGGGAACTAATTTTTTGGATAGGCATAACTGGAACAAGTGCTGTTACAGACTAAGTACTCAAGGTTTAGTCGTGCAATTTGACGTGCAGGAATAAGGTATATTTCTTAACCTACCCTGAAATATAGGCGGTTGTATCTGTATAACATTCGAAAATATGATGTTAATTGTTTCCGGTGACAATATAATGGAAAGCTTCAAAATCAAAGAAATGCAAACCTTCGACTCGAATGGGATAAAAAACCATTAGAAAATGTGTATACCATTGAGTTTGATGCATAGGAACAGAAAAATATGCGAGAGAAGAAATATTTTTACTTACATTAACAAAAGAGTGTACGAGGCTAAAATTTCAGATTAGCATTATGGTAATAAGTGCATTTACAGAGAAAGTATTTTATATAACGCGTCGAAACTTGTATTGATCCAGAAACGCATTACTTTACGCCTTCTGTGAAAACATGTAGGTAATATCTGCAATACTTTCGAAAATATGTGGGTAATTGTTTCCGGTGACAATATAATGAAAAGCTTCATAATCAAAAAAATGCAAAACTCCGACTCGAATGGGATATAAAACCATAAGTAAATGTGTATACCATTGAGTTTGATGCATAGGAACAGAAAAATATGCGAGAGAAGAAATATTTATACATACATTAACAAAGAGTGAACGAGGCTAAAATATTCAGATTAGCCTTATGGTAATAAGTGCATTTACAGAGAAAGTATTTTATATAACGCGTCGAAACTTGTATTGATCCAGAAACGCATTACTTTACGCCTTCTGTGAAAACATGTAGGTAATATCTGCAATACTTTCGAAAATATGTGGGTAATTGTTTCCGGTGACAATATAATGAAAAGCTTCATAATCAAAAAAATGCAAAACTCCGACTCGAATGGGATATAAAACCATAAGTAAATGTGTATACCATTGAGTTTGATGCATAGGAACAGAAAAATATGCGAGAGAAGAAATATGTTTACTTACATTAACAAAAGAGTGTACGAGGCTAAAATGTTCAGATTAGCATTATGGTAATAAGTGTATTTACGGAGAAAGTATTCAAACTTGCAGTGATCCACAAAAGCATTACTTTACGCTTTCTGTGATTTAATGATGGTAATATGCGCAATACTTCCGAAAAAATGTGGGTAATTGTTTCCGGTGACAATATTATAATAAGCTTCAAAATAAAAGAAATGCAAAACTTTGGCTCGAATGGGATAAATAACCGTCAGAAAATGTGTATACCATTGAGTTTGAAGCAAAAGAACAGAAAACTTTCGAGGGAAGAAATATTTTTACTTACATTAACAAAAGAGAGTACGAGGCTAAAATGTTCAGATTAGCATTATGGTAATAAGTGCATTTACGGAGAAAGAATTTAATATAACGCGTTGAATCTTTCTCTGATCTACAAAAGCACTACTCTACGCCTTCTATGAAAACATGTAGGTAATATTTGCATTATTTTGGAAAATATGGATGAATAGTTATATTAACTCTTCGACGGCCATCGGGATAACTATGTTGCATTTATATGTGCCGTCCCATAGGTAGCAATGGGACATATTGGTCCCGTACCACTGGTATATTTGTGTCCCATTGGTACTTACGGGTTACAGGTTAACAATAGTTTACGCCTTCTGAGAAACAATGGAGGTAATATCAGCATTATTTCGGAAAATATGGAGGAAATAGTTATATTAACTCTTCGACGGCCATCGGTATAACTATGTTGCATTTATATGTGCCGTCCCTAAGGTAGCAATGGGACATATTGGTCCCGTACTACTGGTATATTTGTGTCCCATTTGTACTTACGGGTTACAGGTTCACAATAGTTTACGCCTTCTGAGATAAAATGGAGGTAATATCAGCATTATTTTGGAAAATATGGAGGAAATAGTTTTCGGTGACAATATTAGAAGCAGCTTAAAAGTCAAAATAAATGCAAAAATTCGACTCGAATGGGATAAAAAACCATCAAAAAAAAGGGATGCCATTGAGTTTGATGCATAGGAACAGAAAAATATGCGAAAGAAGAAATATTTTTACTTACATTAACAACAGAGTGCACGAGGCTAAAATTTCAGATTAGCATTATGTTAATAAGTGCATTTACGGATGAAATAATTCATATGACGCGTCGAAACTTGCAATGAGCCACAATTGCATTACACTTCGTTTTCTTTGAAAATAAGGAGGTAATATCCACATAACTGTCGAAGATATGGGTGTAAATGCCTTCCGTGACTAAATTAGCAAAAGGCTACTAAATGAAAGAAATGGTATCCATGCTTACTTGAGATTGAACAGAGGATGGCGAAGGGAACTAATTTTTTGGATAGGCATAACTGGAACAAGTGCTGTAACAGACTAAGTACTCAAGGTTTAGTCGTGCAATTTGATGTGCAGGAATAAGGTATATTTCTTAACCTACCATGAAAGATAGGCGGTTGTGTCTGTATAACATTCGAAAATATGATGTTAATTGTTTCCGGTGACAATATAATGGAAAGCTTCAAAATCAAAGAAATGCAAACCTTCGACTCGAATGGGATAAAAAACCATTAGAAAATGTGTATACCATTGAGTTTGATGCATAGGAACAGAAAAATATGCGAAAGAAGAAATATTTATACATACATTAACAAAGAGTGAACGAGGCAAAAATATTCAGATTAGCCTTATGGTAATAAGTGCATTTACAGAGAAAGTATTTTATATAACGCGTCGAAACTTGTATTGATCCAGAAACGCATTACTCTACGCCTTCTGTGAAAACATGTAGGTAATATCTGCAATACTTTCGAAAATATGTGGGTAATTGTTTCCGGTGTCAATATAATGAAAAGCTTCATAATCAAAAAATTGCAAAACTCCGACTCGAATGGGATAAAAAACCATAAGTAAATGTGTATACCATTGAGTTTGATGCATAGGAACAGAAAAATATGCGAGAGAAGAAATATGTTTACTTACATTAACAAAAGAGTGTACGAGGCTAAAATGTTCAGATTAGCATTATGGTAATAAGTGTATTTACGGAGAAAGTATTTCATATAACGCGTCGAAACTTGCAGTGATCCACAAAAGCATTATTTTACGCTTTCTGTGAATTAATGATGGTAATATGCGCAATACTTCCGAAAAAATGTGGGTAATTGTTTCCGGTGACAATATAATGAAAAGCTTCAAAATCAAAGAAATACAAAACTCCGACTCAAATGGGATAAAAAACCATTACAAAGTGTGTATACCATTTAGTTTGAAGCATAGGAACAGAAAAATATGCGAGAGAAGAAATATGTTTACTTACATTAACAAAAGAATGTACGAGACTAAAATTTTCAGAATAGCATTATGGTAATAAATGCATTTACGGAGAAAGTATTTCATATGACGCGTCGAAACTTGCACTTATCCAAAAAACATTACTCTACGCTTTCAGTGAAAACATGGAGGTATAATCCGCGTTACTTCCGAAAATATGTGGGTAATTGTTTTCGGTGAATATATTATAAAAAGCTTCAAAATAAAAGAAATGCAAAACTTCGACTCGAATGGGATAAGAAACCGTCAGAAAATGTGTATGCTATTATGTTTTATGCATAGGAACAGAAAAGTTTGCAAGAGAAGAAATATTTTTACTTACATTAACAAAAGAGAGTACGAGGCTAAAATGTTCAGATTAGCATTATGGTAATATGTGCATTCACGGAGAAAGAATTTCATATGACGCGTCGAAACGTGCACTGATCTACAAAGGCATTACACTACGCCTTCCGTGAAAAAATGGAGGTAATACCCGCATAACTGTCGAAGATATGGGTGTAAATGCCTACGGTGACTAAATTAGCAAAAGGCTTCTAAATGAAAGAAATGGTATCCATGGTTACTTGAGATTGAACAGAGGATGGTGAAGGGAAATAATTTTTTGGATAGGCATGGAGGTAATATCCGCATATCTATCGAAGATATGGGTGTAAATGCCTACGGTGACTAAATTAGCAAAAGGCTTCTAAATGAAAGAAATGGTATCCATGGTTACTTGAGATTGAACAGAGGATGTCGAAGGGAACTTATTTTTTGGATAGGCATAACTGGAATAAGTGCTGTTACAGACTAAATACCCAAGGTTAAGTCGTGTAATTTGATGTGCAGGAATAAGGTATATTTCTTAACCTTTCCTGAAAGACTGGCGGTTATATCTGCATAAGATTCGAAAATATAAGGGTAATTGTGTCCGGTGCCAATATAATGAAAAGCTTCAAAATCAAATAAATGCAAATCTTCGACTCGAATGGGATAAAAAACCATCAGAAAATGTGTATACATTTGTGTTTAATAAATAGGAACAGAAAAATATGCGAGAGAAGAAATATTTTTACTTACATTAAAAAAAGAGTTTACGAGGCTAAAATTTCAGATTAGCAATATGTTAATAAGTGCATTTATGGAGTAATTATTTCATATGACGCGTTCAAACTTGCACTGATCCACAAACGCATTACCCTACGTTTTCCTTGAGAAAATGGAGGTAATATCCTCATAGCTACCGAGGATATGAGTTTAAATGCCTACGGAGAATAAATTAGCAATAGGCTTCTAAATGAAAGAAATGGTATCCATGGTTACTTGAGATTGAACAGAGGATGGCGAAGGGAACTAATATTTTGGTTAGGCATAACTGGAATAAGTGCTGTTACAGACTTAGTACTCAAGGTTTAGTCGTGTAATTTGATGTGCAGGAATAAGGTATATTTCTTAATCTACCCTGGAAGATCGGCGGTTATATCTGCATAAGATTCGAAAATATGTGGGTAATTGTTTCCGGTGACAATATATTGAAAAGCTTCAAAATCAAACAAATGCAAAACTTCGACTCGAATGGAATAAAAAACCATTAGAAAATGTGTATGCCATTGAGTTTTATGCATAGGAAAAGAAAATTTTGCGATAGAAGAAATATGTTTACTTACATTAACAAAAGAGTGTACGAGACTAAAATGTTCAGAATAGCATTATGGTAATAAATGCATTTACGGAGAAAGTATTTCATATGACGCGTCGAAACTTGCACTGATCCAAAAAACATTACTCTACGCTTTCTGTGAAAACATGCAGGTATTATCCGCGTTACTTCAGAAAATATGTGGGTAATTGTTTCCGGTGAATATATTATAAAAAGCTTCAAAATAAAAGAAATGCAAAAATTCGACTCGAATGGGATAAGAAACCGTCAGAAAATGTGTATACTATTATGTTTTATGCATAGGAACAGAAAAGTTTGCGAGAGAAGAAATATTTTTACTTACATTAACAAAAGATAGTACGAGACTAAAATGTTCAGATTAGCATTATGGTAATATGTGCATTCACGGAGAAAGAATTTCATATGACGCGTCGAAACTTGCACTGAACTACAAAGGCATTACACTACGCCTTCCGTGAAAACATGGAGGTAATACCCGCATAACTGTCGAAGATATGGGTGTAAATTCCAACGGTGACTAAATTAGCAAAAGGTTTCTAAATGAAAGAAATGGTATCCATGGTTACTTGAGATTGAACAGAGGATGGTGAAGGGAAATAATTTTTTGGATAGGCATGGAGGTAATATCCGCATATCTATCGAAGATATGGGTGTAAATGCCTACGGTGACTAAATTAGCAAAATGCTTCTAAATGAAAGAAATGGTATCCATGGTTACTTGAGATTGAACAGAGGATGTCGAAGGGAACTTATTTTTTGGATAGGCATAACTGGAATAAGTGCTGTTACAGACTAAGTACTCAAGGTTTAGTCGTGTAATTTGATGTGCAGGAATAAGGTATATTTCTTAACCTACCCTGAAAGAATGGCGGTTATATCTGCATAAGATTCGAAAATATGTGGGTAATTGTTTCCGGAGCCAATATATTGAAAAGCTTCAAAATCAAATAAATGCAAAACTTCGACACGAATGGAATAAAAAACCATCAGAAAATGTGTATACCATTGAGTTTAATATATAGGAACAGAAAGATATGCGAGAGAAGAAATATTTTTACTTACATTAACAAAAGAGTGTACGAGGCTAAAATTTAAGATTAGCATTATATTAATAAGTGCATTTACGGAAAAAGTATTTCATATAACGCGTCGATACTTGTACTGATCTTCAAACGCATTACACTACGCCTTCTGTGAGTACATAGATGTAATATCCGCAATACTTTCGAAAATATGTTGGTAATTGTTTCCGGTGACAATGTAATTAAAAGCTTCAAAATCAAAAAATTGCAAAAATCCGACTCGAATGGGATAAAAAACCACCAAAAACTGTGTATACCATTGAGTTTGATGCAAAGTAACAGAAAAATAAGCGAGAAAGGAAAAAGTTTTACATACATTAACAAAAGAGTGTACGAGGCTAAATTTTCAGATTAGCCTTATGATAAAAAGTGCAATTACGGAGAAAGTATTTCATATGACGCTCGAAACTTGCACTGTTCCTAAACAGCATTACTCGACGCCTACTGTGAAAACATGGAGGAAATGTCCCCAAATATTATGAAAATATGTTGGTAATTGTTTCCGGTGACAATGTAATTAAAAGCTTCAAAATAAAAAAATTGCAAAAATCCGACTCGAATGGGATAAAAAACCATCAACAAATGAGTATACCATTGAGTTTGATGCAAAGGAACATAAATTTTTGCGAGAGAAGAAATATATTTACTGACATTAACAAAAGAGTGTACGAGGCTAAAATTTCAGATTAGCATTATGTTAATAAGTGCATTTACGGAGAAAATATTTCATATGACGCTTCGAAGCTAGCACTGTTCCTCAACAGCATTACTCTTCGCATTCTGTGAAAGCATGGAGGTAATATCCCCGAAAATTCCTCAAATATGTCGGTAATTGTTTCCGGTGACAATGTAATTAAAGGCTTCAAAATAAAAAAATTGCAAACATCCGACTCGAATGTAATAAAAAACCATCAAAAACTGTGTATACCATTGAGTTTGATGCAAAGGATCAGAAAATTCTGCGAGTGAAGAAATATTTTTATTTACATTAACAAAAGAGTGTACGTGGCTAAAATTTAAGATTAGCATTATATTAATAAGTGCATTTACGGAAAGAGTATTTCATATAACGCATCGAAACTTGCACTGCTCCTCAACAGCATTACTCTACGCCTTCTCTAATAGCATGGAGGTAATATCCCCGAAAATTCCGAAAAAATGTTGGTAATTGTTTCCGGTGACAATGTAGTTAAAAGCTTCAAAATAAAAAAATTGCAAAAATCCGACTCGAATGGGATAAAAAACCATCAAAAACTGTGTATACCATTGAGTTAAATGCAAAGGAACAGAAAATTCTGCGAGAGAGGAAAAATTTTTACTTACATTAACAAAAGAGTGTATGAGGCAAAAATTTCAGATTAGCATTATGTTAATAAGTGCATTTACGGAAAACGTATTTCATATAACGCGTCGATACTTGCACTGAACCTCAAAAGCAATACTCTACGCCTTCTCTGAAAAAATGGAGATGATATCCGCATAACTGTCAAAGATATGGGTGTAAATGTCTACGGTGAATAAATTAGCAAAGGGCTTCCAAATGAAAGAAATGGTATCCATGGATACTTGAGATTGAACGGAGGATGGCTAAGGGAACTAATTTTTTGGATAGGCATGGAGGTAATATCCGCATAACTATCGAAGATATGGGTGTAAATGCCTACGGTGACTAAATTAAAAAGGCTTTTAAATGAAAAAATGACATCCATGATTACTTGAGATTGAACAGAGGATGTCGAAGGGAACTTATTTTTTGGATAGGCATAACTGGAATAAGTGCTGTCACAGACTAAGTACTCAAGATTTAGTCGTGTAATTTAATGTGCAGGAACAAGGTATATTTCTTAACCTACCCTGAAAGAATGGCAGTTATATCTGCATAAGATTCGAAAATATGTGGGTAAATGTTTCCGGGGCCAATATAATGAAAAGCTTCAAAAAAAAATAAATGAAAAACTTTGACTCGAATGGGATAAAAAACCATCAGAAAATTTGTATACCATTGAGTTTAATAAATAGGAACAGAAAAATATGCGAGAGAAGAATTATTTTTACTTACATTAACAAAAGAGTGTACGAGGCTAAAATTTCAGATTAGCATTATGATAATAAGTGCATTTACGGAGACAGTATTTCATATGACGCATCGATACTTGCACTGTTCCTCAACAGCATTACTCTACGCCTTCTGTGAACACATGGAGGTAATATCCCTAACATATATGAAAATATGTTGGTAATTGTTTCGGGTGGCAATGTAAATTAAAGCTTCAAAATCAAAGAATAGAAAAACTCCGACTCGAATGGGATAAAAAACCATCAAAAAATGTGAACACCATTGCGTATGATGCATAGGAACAGAAAAATAAGCGAGAAAAGAAATATGTTTACTTACATTAACAAAAGAGTGTACGAGGCTAAAATTTAAGAATAGCATTATATTAATAAGTACATTTACGGAAAAAGTATTTCATATAACGCGTCAAAACGTGCACTGATCCTCAACAGCATTACTCTACGCCTTCTGTGAAAGCATGGAGGTAATATCCCAGAAAATTCCGCAAAAATGTTGGTAATTGTTTCCGGTGACATTGTAATTAAAAGCTTCAAAATCAAAAAATTGCAAAAATCCGACTCGAATGGGATAAAAAACCAACAAAAACTGTGTATACCATTGAGTTTGTTGCAATGGAACAGAAAATTCTGCGAGAGAAGAAATATTTTTACTTACATTAACAAAAGAGTGTACGAGGCAAAAATTTCAGATTAGCATTATATTAATAAGTGCATTTACGGAAAAAGTATTTCATATAACGCGTCGAAAATTGCACTGATCGTCCACAGCATTAATCTTCGCCTTCTGTGAAAGCATGGAGGTAAAATCCCCGAAAATTCCTCAAATATGTCGGTAATTGTTTCCGGTGACAATGTAATTAAAAGCTTCAAAATAAAAAAATTGCAAACATCCGACTCGAATGGGATAAAAAACCATCAAAAACTGTGTATACCATTGAGTTAAATGCAAAGGAACAGAAAATTCTGCGAGAGAGGAAATATTTTTACTTACATTAACAAAAGAGTGTACGAGGCTAAAATTTCAGATGAGCATTATGCTACTAAGCTCATTTACGGAGAAAGTATTTCATATGACGCTTCGAATCTTGCATTGTTCCTCAACAGCATTACTCTACGCCTTCTGTGAACACATGGAGGTAATATCTCCAATAATTATGAAAATATGTTGGTAATTGTTTCCGGTGACAATGTAATTAAAAGCTTCAAAATCAATAAATTGCAAAAATCCGACTCGAATGGGTAAAAAAAAACCATCAAAAACTGTGTATACCATTGAGTTAAATGCAAAGGAACAGAAAATTCTGTGAGAGAGGAAAAATTTTTACTTACATTAACGAAAGAGTGTACGAGGCTAAAATTTCAGATGAACATTATGTTAATAAGCTCATTTACGGAGAAAGTATTTCATATGACGCTTCGAATCTTGCATTGTTCCTCAACAGCATTACTCTACGCCTTCTGTGAACACATGGAGGTAATATCTCTAATAATTATGAAAATATGTTGGTAATTGTTTCCGGTGACATTGTAATTAAAAGCTTCAAAAACAAAAAATTGCAAAACTCCGACTCGAATGGGAAAAAAAACCATCAAAAAATATGTATACCATTGAGTTTAATAAATAGGAACAGAAAGATATGCGAGAGAAGAAATATTTTTACTTACATTAACAAAAGAGTGTACGAGGCTAAAATTTAAAATTAGCATTATATTAATAAGTGCATTTGCGGAAATAGTATTTCATATAACGCGTCGAAACTTGCACTGATCATCAACAGCATTACTCTACGCTTTCTGTGAAAGCATGGAGTTAATATCCCCGAAAATTCCGAAAAAATGTTGGTAATTGTTTCCGGTGACAATGTAATTAAAAGCTACAAATTAAAAAAATATTAAAAATCCGACTCGAATGGGATAAAAAACCATCAAAAACTGTGTATACCATTGAGTTAGATGCAATGGAACCGAAAATTCTGCAAGAGAAGTAATATTTTACTTACATTAACAAAAGAGTGAATGAGGCTAAAATTTCAGATTAGCATTATGTTAATAAGTGCATTTACGGAGAAAGTATTTCATATGACGCTTCGAAATTGCACTCATCCTCAACTTCATTACTCTACGTTTTCTATGAAAACTTGGAGGTAATATCCCCAATAATTATGAAAATATGTAGGTAATTGTTTCCGGTGACAATGTAATTAAAAGCTTCAAAATCAAAAAATTGCAAACATCCGACTCGAATGGGATAAAATACCATCAAAACTGTGTATACCATTGAGTTTGATTCAAAGGAACAGAAAATTCTGCGAGAGAAGAAATATTTTTACTTACATTAACAAAAGAGTGTTCGAGGCTAAAATTTAAGATTAGCAATATATTAATAAGTGCATTTACGGAAAGAGTATTTCATATAACGCGTCGATACTTGCACTGAACCTCAAAAGCAATACTCTACGCCTTCTCTGAAAATATGGAGGTGATATCCGCATAACTGTCGAAGATATGGGTGTAAATGTCAACGGTGACTAAATTAGCAAAGGGCTTCCAAATGAAAGAAATGGTATCCATGGTTACTTGAGATTGAACAGAGGATGTCGAAGGGAACTTATTTTTTGGATAGGCATAACTGGAATAAGTTCTGTTACAGACTAATTACTCAAGATTTAGTCGTGTAATTTGATGTGCAGAAACAAGGTATATTTCTTAACCTATACTGAAAGAATGTCGGTTATATCTGCATAAGATTCGAAAATATGTGGGTAAATGTTTCCGGTGCCAATATAATGAAAAGTTTCAAAATCAAATAAATGCAAAACTTCGACACGAATGGGATAAAAAACCATAAGAGAATATGTATACTATTGAGTTTAATAAATAGGAACAGAAAGATATGCGAGAGAAAAAATATTTTTACTTACATTAACAAAAGAGTGTACGAGGCTAAAATTTAAGATTAGCATTATATTAATAAGTGCATTTACGGAAAAAGTATTTCATATCACGCGTCGAAACGTGCACTGATCCTCAAGAGCATTACTCTACGCCTTCTGTGAACACATGGAGGTAATATCTCCAATAATTATGAAAATATGTTGGTAATTGTTTCCGGTGACATTGTAATTAAAAGCTACAAAATCAAAAAATTGTAAAAATCCGACTCGAATGGGATAAAAAACCATCAAAAACTGTGTATACCATTGAGTTAGATGCAATGGAACCGAAAATTCTGCAAGAGAAGTAATATTTTACTTACATTAACAATAGAGTGTATGAGGCTAAAATTTCAGATTAGCATTATGTTAATAAGTGCATTTACGGAGAAAGTATTTCATATGACGCTTCGAAATTGCACTCATCCTCAACTTCATTACTCTACGCCTTCTATGAAAACTTGGAGGTAATATCCCCAATAATTATGAAAATATGTAGGTAATTGTTTCCGGTGACAATGTAATTAAAAGCTTCAAAATCAAAAAATTGCAAACATCCGACTCGAATGGGATAAAATACCATCAAAAACTGTGTATACCATTGAGTTTGATTCAAAGGAACAGAAAATTCTGCGAGAGAAGAAATATTTTTACTTACATTAACAAAAGAGTGTTCGAGGCTAAAATTTAAGATTAGCAATATATTAATAAGTGCATTTACGGAAAGAGTATTTCATATAACGCGTCGATACTTGCACTGAACCTCAAAAGCAATACTCTACGCCTTCTCTGAAAAAATGGAGGTGATATCCGCATAACTGTCGAAGATATGGGTGTAAATGTCAACGGTGACTAAATTAGCAAAGGGCTACCAAATGAAAGAAATGGTATCCATGGTTACTTGAGATTGAACAGAGGATGTCGAAGGGAACTTATTTTTTGGATAGGCATAACTGGAATAAGTTCTGTTACAGACTAATTACTCAAGATTTAGTCGTGTAATTTGATGTGCAGGAACAAGGTATATTTCTTAACCTATACTGAAAGAATATCGGTTATATCTGCATAAGATTCGAAAATATGTGGGTAAATGTTTCCGGTGCCAATATAATGAAAAGTTTCAAAATCAAATAAATGCAAAACTTCGACACGAATGGGATAAAAAACCATAAGAGAATATGTATACTATTGAGTTTAATAAATAGGAACAGAAAGATATGCGAGAGAAGAAATATTTTTACTTACATTAACAAAAGAGTGTACGAGGCTAAAATTTAAGATTAGCATTATATTAATAAGTGCATTTACGGAAAAAGTATTTCATATCACGCGTCGAAACGTGCACTGATCCTCAAGAGCATTACTCTACGCCTTCTGTGAAAGCATAAAGTTAATATCCCTAGTAATTATGAAAATATGTTAGTAATTGTATCCGGTGACAATGTAATTAAAAGCTTCAAAATCAAAAAATTGCAAAAATCCGACTCCAATGGGATAAAAAACCATCAAAATCTGTGTATACCATTGAGTTTGATGCAAAGGAACAGAAAACTCTTCAAGAAATGAAATATTTTTACTTACATTAACAAAATAGTGTACGAGGCTAAAATTTCAGATTAGCATTATGTTAATAAGTGCATTTACGGAGAAAGTATTTCATATGACGCTTCGAAACTTGCACTGTTCCTCAACAGCATTACTCTACGCCTTCTGTGAAAACATTAAGGTAATATAATCAATAATTATGAAAATATGTTGGTAATTGTTTTGGCGACAATGTAATTAAAAGCTTCAAAATCAAAAAATTGCAAAACTCCAACTCCAATGGGAAATAAAACCATCAAAAAAAGTAAACACCATTGAGTATGATGCATAGGAAGAGAAAAATAAGTGAGAGAAGAAATATTTTTACTTACATTAACAAAAGAGTGTACGAGGCAAAAATTTCAGATTAGCATTATATTAATAAGTGCATTTACGGAAAAAGTATTTCATATATCGCATCGACAATTGCATTGATCCTCAACAGCATTACTCTACGCCTTCTGTGAAAGCATGGTGGTAATATCCCCGAAAATTTCGAAAATATGTTGGTAATTGTTTCCGGTTACAATGTAATTAAAAGCTTCAAAATCAAAAAATTGCAAACATCCGACTCGAATGGGATAAAAAACCATCAAAAACTGTGTATACCATTGAGTTTGATGCAAAGGAACAGAAAATTCTGCGAGGGAAGAAATATTTTCACATACATTAACAAAAGAGTGTACGAGGATAAAATTTCAGATTAGCATTATATTAATAAGTGCACTTACGGAAAATTTTTTTCATATAACGCGTCAAAACGTGCACTGATCCTCAACAGCATTACTCTACGCCTTCTGTGAAAGCATGGAAGTAATATCCATGAAAATTCCGAAAAAATGTTGGTAATTGTTTCCGGTGACAATGTAATTAAAAGCTTCAAAATCAAAAAATTGCAAAACTCCGACTCGAATGGGAAAAAAAACCATCAAAAACTGTAAACACCATTGAGAATGATGCATAGGAACATAAGAATAAGCGAGAGAAGAAATATTTTTACTTAAATTAACAAAAGAGTGTACGAGGCAGATATTGCAGATTAGCATTATATTAATAAGTGCATTTACGGAAAAAGTATTTCATATAACGCGTCGAAACTTGCATTGATCCTCAACAGCATTACTCTACGCCTTCTGTGAAAGCATGGAGGTAATATCCCCGAATATTCCGAAAATATGTTGGTAATTGTTTCCGATGACAATGTAATTAACAGCTTCAAAATCAAAAAATTGCAAACATCCGAATCGAATGGGATAAAAAACCATCAAAAACTGTGTATACCATTGAGTTTGATGCAAAAGAACAGAAAATTCTGCGAGAGAAGAAATATTGTTACTTACATTAACAAAAGAGTGTACGAGGCTAAAATTTCAGATTAGTATTATGTTAATAAGTGCATTTACGGAAAAAGTATTTCATATGACGCTTCGAAACTTGCACAGTTCCTCAACAGCATTACTCTACGCCTTCTGTGAACACATGGAGGTAATATCTCCAATAATTATAAATATGTTGGTAATTGCTTCCGGTGACATTGTAATTAAAAGCTTCAAAAAAGAAAAATTGCAAAACTCCGACTCGAATGGGAAAAAAAACCATCAAAAAATATGTATACCATTGAGTTTAATAAATAGGAACAGAAAGATATGCGAGAGAAGAAATATTTTTACTTACATTAACAAAAGAGTGTACGAGGCTAAAATTTAAAATTAGCATTATATTAATAAGTGCATTTGCGGAAATAGTATTTCATATAACGCGTCGAAACTTGCACTGATCATCAACAGCATTACTCTACGCCTTCTGTGAAAGCATGGAGTTAATATCCCCGAAAATTCCGAAAAAATATTGGTAATTGTTTCCGGTGACAATGTAATTAAAAGCTACAAAATCAAAAAATTGTAAAAATCCGACTCGAATGAGATAAAAAACCATCAAAAACTGTGTATACCATTGAGTTAGATGCAAAGGAACCGAAAATTCTGCAAGAGAAGTAATATTTTACTTACATTAACAAAAGAGTGTATGAGGCTAAAATTTCAGATTAGATTTATGTTAATAAGTGCATTTACGGAGAAAGTATTTCATATGACGCTTCGAAATTGCACTCATCCTCAACTGCATTACTCTACGCTTTCTATGAAAACTTGGAGGTAATATCCCCAATAATTATGAAAATATGTAGGTAATTGTTTCCGGTGACAATGTAATTAAAAGCTTCAAAATCAAAAAATTACAAACATCCGACTCGAATGGGATAAAATACCATCAAAAACTGTGTATACCATTGAGTTTGATTCAAAGGAACAGAAAATTCTGCGAGAGAAGAAATATTTTTACTTACATTAACAAAAGAGTGTTCGAGGCTAAAATTTAAGATTAGCATTATATTAATAAGTGCATTTACGGAAAGAGTATATCATATAACGCGTCGATACTTGCACTGAACCTCAAAAGCAATACTCTACGCCTTCTCTGAAAAAATGGAGGTGATATCCGCATAACTGTCGAAGATATGGGTGTAAATGTCAACGGTGACTAAATTAGCAAAGGGCTTCCAAATGAAAGAAATGGTATCCATGGATACTTGAGATTGAACGGAGGATGGCGAAGGGAACTAATTTTTTGGATAGGCATGGAGGTAATATCCGCATAATTATCGAAGATATGGGTGTAAATGTCAACGGTGACTAAATTAGCAAAGGGCTTCCAAATGAAAGAAATGGTATCCATGGTTACTTGAGATTGAACAGAGGATGTCGAAGGGAACTTATTTTTTGGATAGGCATAACTGGAATAAGTTCTGTTACAGACTAAGTACTCAAGATTTAGTCGTGTAATTTAATGTGCAGGAACAAGGTATATTTCTTAACCTATACTGAAAGAATGTCGGTTATATCTGCATAAGATTCGAAAATATGTGGGTAAATGTTTCCGGTGCCAATATAATGAAAAGTTTCAAAATCAAATAAATGCAAAACATCGACACGAATGGGATAAAAAACCATAAGAGAATATGTATACCATTGAGTTTAATAAATAGGAACAGAAAGATATGCGAGAGAAGAAATATTTTTACTTACATTAACAAAAGAGTGTACGAGGCTAAAATTTAAGATTAGCATTATATTAATAAGTGCATTTACGGAAAAAATATTTCATATCACGCGTCGAAACGTGCACTGATCCTCAAGAGCATTACCCTACGCCTTCTGTGAAAGCATAAAGTTAATATCCCTAGTAATTATGAAAATATGTTAGTAATTGTATCCGGTGACAATGTAATTAAAAGCTTCAAAATCAAAAAATTGCAAAAATCCAACTCCAATGGGATAAAAAACCATCAAAATCTGTGTATACCATTGAGTTTGATGCAAAGGAACAGAAAACTCTTCAAGAAAAGAAATATTTTTACTTACATTAACAAAAGAGTGTACGAGGCTAAAATTTCAGATTAGTATTATGTTAATAAGTGCATTTACGGAGAAAGTATTTCATATGACGCTTCGAAACTTGCACTGTTCCTCAACAGCATTACTCTACGCCTTCTGTGAAAACATTAAGGTAATATACCCAATAATTATGAAAATGTGTTGGTAATTGTTTTGGCGACAATGTAATTAAAAGCTTCAAAATCAAAAAATTGCAAAACTCCAACTCGAATGGGAAATAAAACCATCAAAAAAAGTGAACACCATTGAGTATGATGCATAGGAAGAGAAAAATAAGTGAGAGAAGAAATATTTTTACTTACATTAACAAAAGAGTGTACGAGGCAAAAATTTCAGATTAGGATTATATTAATAAGTGCATTTACGGAAAAAGTATTTCATATATCGCGTCGACACGTGCATTGATCCTCAACAGCATTACTCTACGCCTTCTGTGAAAGCATGGTGGTAATATCCCCGAAAATTCCGAAAATATGTTGGTAATTGTTTCCGGTTACAATGTTATTAAAAGCTTCAAAATCAAAAAATTGCAAACATCCGACTCGAATGGGATAAAAAACCATCAAAAACTGTGTATACCATTGAGTTTGATGCAAAGGAACAGAAAATTCTGCGAAGGAAGAAATATTTTTACATACATTAACAAAAGAGTGTACGAGGATAAAATTTCAGATTAGCATTATATTAATAAGTGCACTTACGGAAAAATTTTTTCATATAACCCGTCAAAACGTGCACTGATCCTCAACAGCATTACTCTACGCCTTCTGTGAAAGCATGGAAGTAATATCCATGAAAATTCCGAAAAAATGTTAGTAATTGTTTCCGGTGACAATGTAATTAAAAGCTTCAAAATCAAAAAATTGCAAAACTCCGACTCGAATGGGAAAAAAAACCATCTAAAACTGTGAACACCATTGAGAATGATGCATAGGAACAGAAGAATAAGCGAGAGAAGAAATATTTTTACTTAAATTAACAAAAGAGTGTACGAGGCAGATATTTCAGATTAGCATTATATTAATAAGTGCATTTACGGAAAAAGTATTTCATATAACGCGTCGAAACTTGCACTGCTCCTCAACAGCATTACTCTACGCCTTCTGGGAAAGCATGGAGGTAATATCCCCGAATTTTCCGAAAATATGTTGGTAATTGTTTCCGATGACAATGTAATTAACAGCTTCAAAATCAAAAAATTGCAAACATCCGAATCGAATGGGATAAAAAACCATCAAAAACTGTGTATACCATTGAGTTTGATGCAAAAGAACAGAAAATTCTGCGAGAGAAGAAATATTGTTACTTACATTAACAAAAGAGTGTACGAGGCTAAAATTTCAGATTAGTATTATGTTAATAAGTGCATTTACGGAAAAAGTATTTCATATGACGCTTCGAAACTTGCACAGTTCCTCAAAGGCATTACTCTACGCCTTCTGTGAAAACATGGAGGTAATATTCCACATAATTATGAAAATATGTTAGTAATTGTTTCCGTGACATTGTAATTAAAAGCTTCAAAATCAAAAAATTGCAAAACTCCAAATCGAATGGGAAAAAAACAATCAAAAACTGTGTATACCATTGAGTTTGATGCAAAAGAACAGAAAATTCTGCGAGAGAAGAAATATTTTTACTTAAATAACACAAAAGAGTGTACGAGGCTAAAATTTCAGATTAGCATTATGATAATAAGTGCATTTACAAAAAAAATTGTTTCTTATAACGCGTCAAAACTTGCTCTGATCCTCGACAGCATTACTCTTCGCCGTCTGTGAAAGCATGGAGTTAATATCCCCGAAAATTCCGAAAAAATGTTGGTAATTGTTTCCGGTGAAAATGTAATTAAAAGATTCAAAATCAAAAAATTGCAAAACTCCTACTCGAATGGGAAAAAAACCATATAAAATGTGAACACCATTGAGTATGATGCATAGGAACAGAAAAATAAGCGAGAGAAGAAATATTTTTACACACATTAACAAAAGAGTGTACGAGGCAAAAATTTCAGATTAGCATTATATTAATAAGTGCATTTACGGAAAAAGTATTTCATATAACGCGTCGAAAATTGCACTGATCCTCAACAGCATTAATCTTCGCCTTCTGTGAAAGCATGGAGATAATATCCCCGAAAATTCCTCAAATATATCGGTAATTGTTTCCGGTGACAATGTAATTAAAAGCTTCAAAATAAAAAAATTGCAAACATCCGACTCGAATGGGATAAAAAACCATCAAAAACTGTGTATACCATTGAGTTTGATGCATAGGAACAGAAAATTCTGCGAAAGAAGAAATATTTTTATTTACATTAACAAAAGAGTGTACGAGGCTAAAATTTAAGATTAGCATTATATTAATAAGTGCATTTACGGAAAGAGTATTTCATATAACGCGTCGAAACTTGCACTGCTCCTCAACAGCATTACTCTACGCCTTATCTAATAGCATGGAGGTAATATCCCCGAAAATTCCGAAAATATGTTGGTAATTGTTTCCGGTGACAATGTAGTTAAAAGCTTAAAAATAAAAAAATTGCAAAAATCCGACTCGAATGGGATAAAAAACCATCAGAAAATTTGTATACCATTGAGTTTAATAAATAGGAACAGAAAAATATGCGAGAGAAGAATTATTTTTACTTACATTAACAAAAGAGTGTACGAGGCTAAAATTTCAGATTAGCATTATGATAATAAGTGAATTTACGAAAAAAGTATTTCATATAACGCGTCGACACTTGCTCTAATCATCAACAGCATTACTCTACGCCTTCTTTGAAAACATGGAGGTAATACCTATTAAAATTCCGAAATTAGTTTGTAATTGTTTCCGGTGACAATGTAGTTAAAAGCTTCAAAATCAAATAATTGCAAAAATCCGACTCGAATGGGAAAAAAAACCATCAAAAAATGTGAACACCATTGCGTATGATGCATACGAAACAGAAAAATAAGCGATAAAAAAGAAATATTTTTACTTACATTAACAAAAGAGTGTACGAGGCTAAAATTTAAGAATAGCATTATATTAATAAGTGCATTTACGGAAAAAGTATTTCATATAACGCGTCGAAACGTGCACTGATCCTCAACAGCATTACTCTACGCCTTCTGTGAAAGCATGGAGGTAATATCCCAGAAAATTCCGCAAAAATGTTGGTAATTGTTTCCGGTGACAATGTAATTAAAAGCTTCAAAATCAAAAAATTGCAAAAATCCGACTCGAATGGGATAAAAAACCATCAAAAACTGTGTATACCATTGAGTTTGTTGCAATGGAACAGAAAATTCTGCGAGAGAAGAAATATTTTTACTTACATTAACAAAAGAGTGTACGAGGCTAAAACTTCAGATTAGCATTTTGATAATAAGTGCATTTACGGAAAAGATATTTCATATGACGATTCGAAACTTGCATTGTTCCTCAACAGCATTACTCTACGCCTTCTATGAAATCATGGAGGTAATATCCCCAATAATTATGAAAATATGTTGGTAATTGTTTCCGGTGACAATGTACTTAAAAGCTTCAAAATCAAAAAATTGCAAAACTCCGACTCGATTGGGAAAAAAAACCATCAGAAAATGTGAACACCATTGAGTATGATGCATAGGAACAGAAAAATAAGCGAGAGAAGAAATATTTTTACTTACATTAACAAAAGAGTGTACGAGGCAAAAATTTCAGATTAGCATTATGTTAATAAGTGCATTTACGGAAAAAGTACTTCATTTAACGCGTCGATACTTGCACTGAAACCTAACAGCAATACTCTACGCCTTATCTGAAAGAAATAATGTGATAATTGCATAACAGTCGAAGATATGGGTGTAAATGTGTACGGTGAATAAATTAGCAAAGGGCTTCCAAATGAAAGAAATGGTATCCATGGATACTTGAGATTGAACGGAGGATGGCGAAGGGAACTAATTTTTTGGATAGGCATGGAGGTAATATCCGCATAACTATCGAAGATATGGGTGTAAATGCCTACGGTGACTAAATTAAAAAGGCTTTTAAATGAAAAAATGGCATCCATGATTACTTGAGATTGAACAGAGGATGTCGAAGGGAACTTATTTTTTGGATAGGCATAACTGGAAGAAGTGCTGTCACAGATTAAGTACTGAAGATTTAGTCGTGTAATTTGATGTGCAGGAACAAGGTATATTTCTTAACCTACCCTGAAAGAATGGCCGTTATATCTGCATAAGATTCGAAAATATGTGGGTAAATGTTTCCGGGGCCAATATAATGAAAAGCTTCAAAAACAAATAAATGAAAAACTTTGACTCGAATGGGATAAAAAACCATCAGAAAATTTGTATACCATTGAGTTTAATAAATAGGAACAGAAAAATATGCGAGAGAAGAATTATTTTTACTTACATTAACAAAAGAGTGTACGAGGCTAAAATTTCAGATTAGCATTATGATAATAAGTGCATTTACGAAAAAAGTATTTCATATAACGCGTCGAAACTTGCTCTAATCATCAACAGCATTACTCTACGCCTTCTTTGAAAACATGGAGGTAATACCTATTAAAATTCCGAAAATATGTTTGTAATTGTTTCCGGTGACAATGTAGTTAAAAGCTTCAAAATCAAATAATTGCAAAAATCCGACTAGAATGGGAAAAAAAACCATCAAAAAATGTGAACACCATTGCTTATTATGCATAGGAACAGAAAAATAAGCGAGAAAAGAAATATTTTTACTTACATTAACAAAAGAGTGTACGAGGCTAAAATTTAAGAATAGCATTATATTAATAAGTGCATTTACGGAAAAAGTATTTCATATAACGCGTCGAAACGTGAACTGATCCTCAACAGCATTACTCTACGTCTTCTGTGAAAGCATGGAGGTAATATCCCAGAAAATTCCGCAAAAATGTTGGTAATTGTTTCCGGTGACAATGTAATTAAAAGCTTCAAAATCAAAAAATTGCAAAAATCCGACTCGAATGGGATAAAAAACCATCAAAAACTGTGTATACCATTGAGTTTGTTGCAATGGAACAGAAAATTCTGCGAGAGAAGAAATATTTTTACGTACATTAACAAAAGAGTGTACGAGGCTAAAACTTCAGATTAGCATTTTGATAATAAGTGCATTTACGGAGAAGATATATTTTATATGACGCTTCGAAACTTGCATTGTTCCTCAACAGCATTACTCTACGCCTTCTATGAAAACATGGAGGTAATATCCCCAATAATTATGAAAATATGTTGGTAATTGTTCCCGGTGACAATGTATTTAAAAGCTTCAAAATCAAAAAATTGCGAAACTCCGACTAATTTGGGAAAAAAAACCATCAAAAAATGTGAACACCATTGAGTATGATGCATAGGAACAGAAAAATAAGCGAGAGAAGAAATAATTTTACTTACATTAACAAAAGAGTGTACGAGGCAAAAATTTCAGATTAGCATTATGTTAATAAGTGCATTTACGGAAAAAGTACTTCATTTAACGCGTCGATACTTGCACTGAAACTTAACAGCAATACTCTACGCCTTATCTGAAAGAATTAATGTGATAATTGCATAACATTCGAAGATCTGGGTGTAAATGTCTACGGTGACTAAATTAGCAAAGGGCTTCCAAATGAAAGAAATAGTATCCATAGATACTTGAGATTGAACGGAGGATGGCGAACCGAACTAAATTTTTGGATAGGCATGGAGGTAATATCCGCATAACTATCGAAGATATGGGTGTAAATGCCTACGATGACTTAATTGAAAAAAGGCTTTTAAATGAAAGAAATGGTATCCATGGTTACTTGAGATTGAACAGAGGATGTCGAAGGTAACTTATTTTTTGGATAGGCATAACTGGAATAAGTGCTGTTACCGACTAAGTACTCAAGATTTAGTCGTGTAATTTGATGTGCTGGAACAAGTTATATTTCTTAACCTACCCTGAAAGAATGGCGGTTATATCTGCATAAGATTCGAAAATATGTGGGTAATTGTTTCCGGTGCCAATATAATGAAAAGCTTCAAAATCAAATAAATGCAAAACTTCGACTAAAATGGGATAAAAAACAATAAGAAAATATGTATACCATTGAGTTTAATAAATAGGAACAGAAAGATATGCGAGAGAAGAAATATTTTTACTTACATTAACATAGGAGTGTACGAGGCTAAAATTTCAGATTAGCATTATGTTAATAAGTGCATTTACGGAAAAAGTATTTCGTATAACGCGTCGAAACGTGCACTGATCCTCAACATCATTACTCTACGCCATCTGTGAAAGCATGGAGGTAATACCCCCGAATATTCCGAAAAATGTTGGTAATTGTTTCCGGTGACAATGTAATTAAAAGTTTCAAAATCAAAAAATTGCAAAAATCCGACTCGAATGGGATAAAAAACCATCAAAAACTGTGTATACCATTGAGTTTGATGCAAAGGAACAGAAAAAAAAGCGAGAGAAGAAATATTTTTACTTACATTTACAAAAGAGTGTACGAGGCTAAAATTTCAGATTAGCATTATGTTAATAAGTGCATTTACGGAGAAAGTATTTCATATTACGTTTCGAAACCTGCACTGTTCCTCAACAGCATTACTCTACGCCTTCTGTGAACACATGGAGGTAATATCTCCAATAATAATGAAAATATGTTGGTAATTGTTTCCGGTGACAATGTAATTAAAAGCTTCAAAATCAATAAATTGCAAAAATCCGACTCGAATGGGTAAAAAAAAACCATCAAAAACTGTGTATACCATTGAGTTAAATGCAAAGGAACAGAAAATTCTGTGAGAGAGGAAAAATTTTTACTTACATTAACGAAAGAGTGTACGAGGCTAAAATTTCAGATGAACATTATGTTAATAAATTCATTTACGGAGAAAGTATTTCATATGACGCTTCGAATCTTGCATTGTTCCTCAACAGCATTACTCTACGCCTTCTGTGAACACATGGAGGTAATACCTCCAATAATTATGAAAATATGTTGGTAATTGTTTCCGGTGACATTGTAATTAAAAGCTTCAAAAACAAAAAATTGCAAAACTCCGACTCGAATGGGAAAAAAAACCATCAAAAAATATGTATACCATTGAGTTTAATAAATAGGAACAGAAAGATATGCGAGAGAAGAAATATTTTTACTTACATTAACAAAAGAGTGTACGAGGCTAAAATTTAAAATTAGCATTATATTAATAAGTGCATTTGCGGAAATAGTATTTCATATAACGCGTCGAAACTTGCACTGATCATCAACAGCATTACTCTACGCTTTCTGTGAAAGCATGGAGTTAATATCCCCGAAAATTCCGAAAAAATGTTGGTAATTGTTTCCGGTGACAATGTAATTAAAAGCTACACAATCAAAAAATTGTAAAAATCCGACTCGAATGGGATAAAAAACCATCAAAAACTGTGTATACCATTGAGTTAGATGCAATGGAACCGAAAATTCTGCAAGAGAAGTAATATTTTACTTACATTAACAAAAGAGTGTATGAGGCTAAAATTTCAGATTAGCATTATGTTAATAAGTGCATTTACGGAGAAAGTATTTCATATGACGCTTCGAAATTGCACTCATCCTTAACTGCATTACTCTACGCCTTCTATGAAAACTTGGAGGTAATATCCCCAATAATTATGAAAATATGTAGGTAATTGTTTCCGGTGACAATGTAATTAAAAGCTTCAAAATCAAAAAATTGCAAACATCCGACTCGAATGGGATAAAATACCATCAAAAACTGTGTATACCATTGAGTTTGATTCAAAGGAACAGAAAATTCTGCGAGAGAAGAAATATTTTTACTTACATTAACAAAAGAGTGTTCGAGGCTAAAATTTAAGATTAGCAATATATTAATAAGTGCATTTACGGAAAGAGTATTTCATATAACGCGTCGATACTTGCACTGAACCTCAAAAGCAATACTCTACGCCTTCTCTGAAAAAATGGAGGTGATATCCGCATAACTGTCGAAGATATGGGTGTAAATGTCAACGGTGACTAAATTAGCAAAGGGCTTCCAAATGAAAGAAATGGTATCCATGGTTACTTGAGATTGAACAGAGGATGTCGAAGGGAACTTATTTTTTGGATAGGCATAACTGGAATAAGTTCTGTTACAGACTAATTACTCAAGATTTAGTCGTGTAATTTGATGTGCAGGAACAAGGTATATTTCTTAACCTATACTGAAAGAATGTCGGTTATATCTGCATAAGATTCGAAAATATGTGGGTAAATGTTTCCGGTGCCAATATAATGAAAAGTTTCAAAATCAAATAAATGCAAAACTTCGACACGAATGGGATAAAAAACCATAAGAGAATATGTATACTATTGAGTTTAATAAATAGGAACAGAAAGATATGCGAGAGAAGAAATATTTTTACTTACATTAACAAAAGAGTGTACGAGGCTAAAATTTAAGATTAGCATTATATTAATAAGTGCATTTACGGAAAAAGTATTTCATATCACGCGTCGAAACGTGCACTGATCCTCAAGAGCATTACTCTACGCCTTCTGTGAAAGCATAAAGTTAATATCCCTAGTAATTATGAAAATATGTTAGTAATTGTATCCGGTGACAATGTAATTAAAAGCTTCAAAATCAAAAAATTGCAAAAATCCGACTCCAATGGGATAAAAAACCATCAAAATCTGTGTATACCATTGAGTTTGATACAAATAAACAGAAAACTCTTCAAGAAATGAAATATTTTTACTTACATTAACAAAATAGTGTACGAGGCTAAAATTTCAGATTAGCATTATGTTAATAAGTGCATTTACGGAGAAAGTATTTCATATGACGCTTCGAAACTTGCACAGTTCCTCAACAGCATTACTCTACGCCTTCTGTGAAAACATTAAGGTAATATACCCAATAATTATGAAAATATGTTGGTAATTGTTTTGGCGACAATGTAATTAAAAGCTTCAAAATCAAAAAATTGCAAAACTCCAACTCCAATGGGAAATAAAACCATCAAAAAAAGTAAACACCATTGAGTATGATGCATAGGAAGAGAAATATAAGTGAGAGAAGAAATATTTTTACTTACATTAACAAAAGAGTGTACGAGGCAAAAATTTCAGATTAGCATTATATTAATAAGTGCATTTACGGAAAAAGTATTGCATATAACGCGTCGACACTTGCATTGATCCTCAACAGCATTACTCTACGCCTTCTGTGAAAGCATGGTGGTAATATCCCCGAAAATTCCGAAAATATGTTGGTAATTGTTTCCGGTTACAATGTAATTAAAAGCTTCAAAATTAAAAAATTGCAAACATCCGACTCGAATGGGATAAAAAACCATCAAAAACTGTGTATACCATTGAGTTTGATGCAAAGGAACAGAAAATTCTGCGAGGGAAGAAATATTTTCACATACATTAACAAAAGAGTGTACGAGGATAAAATTTCAGATTAACATTATATTAATAAGTGCATTTACGGAAAAAGTATTTCGTATAACGCGTCGAAACGTGCACTGATCCTCAACATCATTACTCTACGCCTTCTGTGAAAGCATGGAGGTAATACCCCCGAATATTCCGAAAAATGTTGGTAATTGTTTCCGGTGACAATGTAATTAAAAGCTTCAAAATCAAAAAATTGCTAAAATCCGACTCGAATGGGATAAAAAACCATCAAAAACTGTGTATACCATTGAGTTTGATGCAAAGGAACAGAAAATTCTGCGAGGGAAGAAATATTTTCACATACATTAACAAAAGAGTGTACGAGGATAAAATTTCAGATTAGCATTATATTAATAAGTGCATTTACGGAAAAAGTATTTCATATCACGCGTCGAAACGTGCACTGATCCTCAACAGCATTACTCTACGCCTTCTGTGAAAGCATAAAGTTAATATCCCTAGTAATTATGAAAATATGTTAGTAATTGTATCCGGTGACAATGTAATTAAAAGCTTCAAAATCAAAAAATTGCAAAAATCCGACTCCAATGGGATAAAAAACCATCAAAATCTGTGTATACCATTGAGTTTGATACAAATAAACAGAAAACTCTTCAAGAAATGAAATATTTTTACTTACATTAACAAAATAGTGTACGAGGCTAAAATTTCAGATTAGCATTATGTTAATAAGTGCATTTACGGAGAAAGTATTTCATATGACGCTTCGAAACTTGCACTGTTCCTCAACAGCATTACTCTACGCCTTCTGTGAAAACATTAAGGTAATATACCCAATAATTATGAAAATATGTTGGTAATTGTTTTGGCGACAATGTAATTAAAAGCTTCAAAATCAAAAAATTGCAAAACTCCAACTCCAATGGGAAATAAAACCATCAAAAAAAGTAAACACCATTGAGTATGATGCATAGGAAGAGAAATATAAGTGAGAGAAGAAATATTTTTACTTACATTAACAAAAGAGTGTACGAGGCAAAAATTTCAGATTAGCATTATATTAATAAGTGCATTTACGGAAAAAGTATTTCATATAACGCGTCGACACTTGCATTGATCCTCAACAGCATTACTCTACGCCTTCTGTGAAAGCATGGTGGTAATATCCCCGAAAATTCCGAAAATATGTTGGTAATTGTTTCCGGTTACAATGTAATTAAAAGCTTCAAAATCAAAAAATTGCAAAAATCCGACTCGAATGGGATAAAAAACCATCAAAAACTGTGTATACCATTGAGTTTGATGCAAAGGAACAGAAAAAAAAGCGAGAGAAAAAATATTTTTACTTACATTTACAAAAGAGTGTACGAGGCTAAAATTTCAGATTAGCATTATGTTAATAAGTGCATTTACGGAGAAAGTATTTCATATTACGTTTCGAAACCTGCACTGTTCCTCAACAGCATTACTCTACGCCTTCTGTGAACACATGGAGGTAATATCTCCAATAATTATGAAAATATGTTGGTAATTGTTTCCGGTGACAATGTAATTAAAAGCTTCAAAATCAATAAATTGCAAAAATCCGACTCGAATGGGATAAAAAACCATCAAAAACTGTGTATACCATTGAGTTTGATGCAAAAGAACAGAAAATTCTGCGAGAGAAGAAATATTGTTACTTACATTAACAAAAGAGTGTACGAGGCTAAAATTTCAGATTAGTATTATGTTAATAAGTGCATTTACGGAAAAAATATTTCATATGACTCTTCGAAACTTGCACAGTTCCTCAACAGCATTACTCTACGCCTTCTGTGAACACATGGAGGTAATATCTCCAATAATTATAAATATGTTGGTAATTGTTTCCGGTGACATTGTAATTAAAAGCTTCAAAAACAAAAAATTGCAAAACTCCGACTCGAATGGGAAAAAAAACCATCAAAAAATATGTATACCATTGAGTTTAATAACTAGGAACAGAAAGATATGCGAGAGAAGAAATTTTTTTACTTACATTAACAAAAGAGTGTACGAGGCTAAAATTTAAAATTAGCATTATATTAATAAGTGCATTTGCGGAAATAGTATTTCATATAACGCGTCGAAACTTGCACTGATCATCAACAGCATTACTCTACGCCTTCTGTGAAAGCATGGAGTTAATATCCCCGAAAATTCCGAAAAAATATTGGTAATTGTTTCCGGTGACAATGTAATTAAAAGCTACAAAATCAAAAAATTGTAAAAATCCGACTCGAATGGGATATAAAACCATCAAAAACTGTGTATACCATTGAGTTAGATGCAAAGGAACCGAAAATTCTGCAAGAGAAGTAATATTTTACTTACATTAACATAAGAGTGTATGAGGCTAAAATTTCAGATTAGCTTTATGTTAATAAGTGCATTTACGGAGAAAGTATTTCATATGACGCTTCGAAATTGCACTCATCCTCAACTGCATTACTCTACGCTTTCTATGAAAACTTGGAGGTAATATCCCCAATAATTATGAAAATATGTAGGTAATTGTTTCCGGTGACAATGTAATTAAAAGCTTCAAAATCAAAAAATTACAAACATCCGACTCGAATGGGATAAAATACCATCAAAAACTGTGTATACCATTGAGTTTGATTCAAAGGAACAGAAAATTCTGCGAGAGAAGAAATATTTTTACTTACATTAACAAAAGAGTGTTCGAGGCTAAAATTTAAGATTAGCATTATATTAATAAGTGCATTTACGGTAAGAGTATATCATATAACGCGTCGATACTTGCACTGAACCTCAAAAGCAATACTCTACGCCTTCTCTGAAAAAATGGAGGTGATATCCGCATAACTGTCGAAGATATGGGTGTAAATGTCAACGGTGACTAAATTAGCAAAGGGCTTCCAAATGAAAGAAATGGTATCCATGGATACTTGAGATTGAACGGAGGATGGCGAAGGGAACTAATTTTTTGGATAGGCATGGAGGTAATATCCGCATAACTATCGAAGATATGGGTGTAAATGTCAACGGTGACTAAATTAGCAAAGGGCTTCCAAATGAAAGAAATGGTATCCATGGTTACTTGAGATTGAACAGAGGATGTCGAAGGGAACTTATTTTTTGGATAGGCATAACTGGAATAAGTTCTGTTACAGACTAAGTACTCAAGATTTAGTTCAGTAATTTAATGTGCAGGAACAAGGTATATTTCTTAACCTATACTGAAAGAATGTCGGTTATATCTGCATAAGATTCGAAAATATGTGGGTAAATGTTTCCGGTGCCAATATAATGAAAAGTTTCAAAATCAAATAAATGCAAAACATCGACACGAATGGGATAAAAAACCATAAGAGAATATGTATACCATTGAGTTTAATAAATAGGAACAGAAAGATATGCGAGAGAAGAAATATTTTTACTTACATTAACAAAAGAGTGTACGAGGCTAAAATTTAAGCTTAGCATTATATTAATAAGTGCATTTACGGAAAGAATATTTCATATCACGCGTCGAAACGTGCACTGATCCTCAAGAGCATTACCCTACGCCTTCTGTGAAAGCATAAAGTTAATATCCCTAGTAATTATGAAAATATGTTAGTAATTGTATCCGGTGACAATGTAATTAAAAGCTTCAAAATCAAAAAATTGCAAAAATCCAACTCCAATGGGATAAAAAACCATCAAAATCTGTGTATACCATTGAGTTTGATGCAAAGGAACAGAAAACTCTTCAAGAAAAGAAATATTTTTACTTACATTAACAAAAGAGTGTACGAGGCTAAAATTTCAGATTAGTATTATGTTAATAAGTGCATTTACGGAGAAAGTATTTCATATGACGCTTCGAAACTTGCACTGTTCCTCAACAGCATTACTCTACGCCTTCTGTGAAAACATTAAGGTAATATACCCAATAATTATGAAAATATGTTGGTAATTGTTTTGGCGACAATGTAATTAAAAGCTTCAAAATCAAAAAATTGCAAAACTCCAACTCGAATGGGAAATAAAACCATCAAAAAAAGTGAACACCATTGAGTATGATGCATAGGAAGAGAAAAATAAGTGAGAGAAGAAATATTTTTACTTACATTAACAAAAGAGTGTACGAGGCAAAAATTTCAGATTAGGATTATATTAATAAGTGCATTTACGGAAAAAGTATTTCATATAACGCGTCGACACTTGCATTGATCCTCAACAGCATTACTCTACGCCTTCTGTGAAAGCATGGTGGTAATATCCCCGAAAATTCCGAAAATATGTTGGTAATTGTTTCCGGTTACAATGTTATTAAAAGCTTCAAAATCAAAAAATTGCAAACATCCGACTCGAATGGGATAAAAAACCATCAAAAACTGTGTATACCATTGAGTTTGATGCAAAGGAACAGAAAATTCTGCGAAGGAAGAAATATTTTCACATACATTAACAAAAGAGTGTACGAGGATAAAATTTCAGATTAGCATTATATTAATAAGTGCACTTACGGAAAAATTTTTTCATATAACGCGTCAAAACGTGCACTGATCCTCAACAGCATTACTCTACGCCTTCTGTGAAAGCATGGAAGTAATATCCATGAAAATTCCGAAAAAATGTTGGTAATTGTTTCCGGTGACAATGTAATTAAAAGCTTCAAAATCAAAAAATTGCAAAACTCCGACTCGAATGGGAAAAAAAACCATCAAAAACTGTGAACACCATTGAGAATGATGCATAGGAACAGAAGAATAAGCGAGAGAAGAAATATTTTTACTTAAATTAACAAAAGAGTGTACGAGGCAGATATTTCAGATTAGCATTATATTAATAAGTGCATTTACGGAAAAAGTATTTCATATAACGCGTCGAAACTTGCACTGCTCCTCAACAGCATTACTCTACACCTTCTGGGAAAGCATGGAGGTAATATCCCCGAATTTTCCGAAAATATGTTGGTAATTGTTTCCGATGACAATGTAATTAACAGCTTCAAAATCAAAAAATTGCAAACATCCGAATCGAATGGGATAAAAAACCATCAAAAACTGTGTATACCATTGCGTTTGATGCAAAAGAACAGAAAATTCTGCGAGAGAAGAAATATTGTTACTTACATTAACAAAAGAGTGTACGAGGCTAAAATTTCAGATTAGTATTATGTTAATAAGTGCATTTACGGAAAAAGTATTTCATATGACGCTTCGAAACTTGCACAGTTCCTCAAAGGCATTACTCTACGCCTTCTGTGAAAACATGGAGGTAATATTCCACATAATTATGAAAATATGTTAGTAATTGTTTCCGTGACATTGTAATTAAAAGCTTCAAAATCAAAAAATTGCAAAACTCCAAATCGAATGGGAAAAAAACCATCAAAAACTGTGTATACCATTGAGTTTGATGCAAAAGAACAGAAAATTCTGCGAGAGAAGAAATATTTTTACTTAAATAACACAAAAGAGTGTACGAGGCTAAAATTTCAGATTAGCATTATGATAATAAGTGCATTTACGAAAAACGTATTTCTTATAACGCGTCAAAACTTGCTCTGATCCTCGACAGCATTACTCTACGCCGTCTGTGAAAGCATGGAGTTAATATCCCCGAAAATTCCGAAAAAATGTTGGTAATTGTTTACGGTGACAATGTAATTAAAAGATTCAAAATCAAAAAATTGCAAAACTCCTACTCGAATGGGAAAAAAAACCATATAAAATGTGAACACCATTGAGTATGATGCATAGGAACAGAAAAATAAGCGAGAGAAGAAATATTTTTACACACATTAACAAAAGAGTGTACGAGGCAAAAATTTCAGATTAGCATTATATTAATAAGTGCATTTACGGAAAAAGTATTTCATATAACGCGTCGAAAATTGCACTGATCCTCAACAGCATTAATCTTCGCCTTCTGTGAAAGCATGGAGGTAATATCCCCGAAAATTCCTCAAATATATCGGTAATTGTTTCCGGTGACAATGTAATTAAAAGCTTCAAAATAAAAAAATTGCAAACATCCGACTCGAATGGGATAAAAAACTATCAAAAACTGTGTATACCATTGAGTTTGATGCATAGGAACAGAAAATTCTGCGAAAGAAGAAATATTTTTATTTACATTAACAAAAGAGTGTACGAGGCTAAAATTTAAGATTAGCATTATATTAATAAGTGCATTTACGGAAAGAGTATTTCATATAACGCGTCGAAACTTGCACTGCTCCTCAACAGCATTACTCTACGCCTTATCTAATAGCATGGAGGTAATATCCCCGAAAATTCCGAAAATATGTTGGTAATTGTTTCCGGTGACAATGTAGTTAAAAGCTTAAAAATAAAAAAATTGCAAAAATCCGACTCGAATGGGATAAAAAACCATCAAAAACTGTGTATACCATTGAGTTAAATGCAAAGGAACAGAAAATTCTGCGAGAGAGGAAATATTTTTACTTACATTAACAAAAGAGTGTACGAGGCTAAAATTTCAGATGAGCATTATGCTAATAAGCTCATTTACGGAGATAGTATTTCATATGACGCTTCGAATCTTGCACTGTTCCTCAACAGCATTACTCTACGCCTTCTGTGAACACATGGAGGTAATATCTCCAATAATTATGAAAATATGTTGGTAATTGTTTCCGGTGACATTGTTATTAAAAGCTTCAAAATCAAAAAATTGCAAAACTCCGACTCGAATAAGAAAAAAAACCATCAAAAAATGTGTATACCATTGCGTTTGATGCGTTGGAACAGAAAAAAAGCGAGAGAAGAAATATTTTTACTTACATTATCAAAAGAGTGTATGATGCAAAAATTTCAGATTAGCATTATGTTAATAAGTGCATTTACGGAAAACGTATTTCATATAACGCGTCGATACTTGCACTGAACCTCAAAAGCAATACTCTACGCCTTCTCTGAAAAAATGGAGGTGATATCCGCATAACTGTCGAAGATATGGGTGTAAATGTCTACGGTTAATAAATTAGCAAAGGGCTTCCAAATGAAAGAAATGGTATCCATGGATACTTGAGATTGAACGGAGGATGGCGAAGGGAACTAATTTTTTGGATAGGCATGGAGGTAATATCCGCATAACTATCGAAGATATGGGTGTAAATGCCTACGGTGACTAAATTAAAAAGGCTTTTAAATGAAAAAATGGCATCCATGATTACTTGAGATTGAACAGAGGATGTCGAAGGGAACTTATTTTTTGGATAGGCATAACTGGAATAAGTGCTGTCACAGACTAAGTACTCAAGATTTAGTCGTGTAATTTGATGTGCAGGAACAAGGTATATTTCTTAACCTACCCTGAAAGAATGGCCGTTATATCTGCATAAGATTCGAAAATATGTGGGTAAATGTTTCCGGGGCCAATATAATGAAAAGCTTCAAAAATAAATAAATGAAAAACTTTGACTCGAATGGGATAAAAAACCATCAGAAAATTTGTATACCATTGAGTTTAATAAATAGGAACAGAAAAATATGCGAGAGAAGAATTATTTTTACTTACATTAACAAAAGAGTGTACGAGGCTAAAATTTCAGATTAGCATTATGATAATAAGTGAATTTACGAAAAAAGTATTTCATATAACGCGTCGAAACTTGCTCTAATCATCAACAGCATTACTCTACGCCTTCTTTGAAAACATGGAGGTAATACCTATTAAAATTCCGAAATTAGTTTGTAATTGTTTCCGGTGACAATGTAGTTAAAAGCTTCAAAATCAAATAATTGCAAAAATCCGACTCGAATGGGAAAAAAAACCATCAAAAAATGTGAACACCATTGCGTATGATGCATACGAAACAGAAAAATAAGCGAGAAAAGAAATATTTTTACTTACATTAACAAAAGAGTGTACGAGGCTAAAATTTAAGAATAGCATTATATTAATAAGTGCATTTACGGAAAAAGTATTTCATATAACGCGTCGAAACGTGCACTGATCCTTTACAGCATTACTCTACGCCTTCTGTGAAAGCATGGAGGTAATATCCCAGAAAATTCCGCAAAAATGTTGGTAATTGTTTCCGGTGACAATGTAATTAAAAGCTTCAAAATCAAAAAATTGCAAAAATCCGACTCGAATGGGATAAAAAACCATCAAAAACTGTGTATACCATTGAGTTTGTTGCAATGGAACAGAAAATTCTGCGAGAGAAGAAATATTTTTACTTACATTAACAAAAGAGTGTACGAGGCTAAAACTTCAGATTAGCATTTTGATAATAAGTGCATTTACGGAAAAGATATTTCATATGACGCTTCGAAACTTGCACTGATCCTCAACAGCATTACTCTACGCCTTCTATGAAATCATGGAGGTAATATCCCCAATAATTATGAAAATATGTTGGTAATTGTTTCCGGTGACAATGTACTTAAAAGCTTCAAAATCAAAAAATTGCAAAACTCCGACTCGATTGGGAAAAAAAACCATCAAAAAATGTGAACACCATTGAGTATGATTCATAGGAACAGAAAAATAAGCGAGAGAAGAAATATTTTTACTTACATTAACAAAAGAGTGTACGAGGCAAAAATTTCAGATTAGCATTATGTTAATAAGTGCATTTACGGAAAAAGTACTTCATTTAACGCGTCGATACTTGCACTGAAACTTAACAGCAATACTCTACGCCTTATCTGAAAGAATTAATGTGATAATTGCATAACAGTCGAAGATATGGGTGTAAATGTCTACGGTGACTAAATTAGCAAAGGGCTTCCAAATGAAAGAAATAGTATCCATAGATACTTGAGATTGAACTGAGGATGGCGAACCGAACTAAATTTTTGGATAGGCATGGAGGTAATATCCGCATAACTATCGAAGATATGGGTGTAAATGCCTACGATGACTTAATTGAAAAAAGGCTTTTAAATGAAAGAAATGGTATCCATGGTTACTTGAGATTGAACAGAGGATGTCGAAGGAAACTTATTTTTTGGATAGGCATAACTGGAATAAGTGCTGTTACAGACTAAGTACTCAAGATTTAGTCGTGTAATTTGATGTGCTGGAACAAGTTATATTTCTTAACCTACCCTGAAAGAATGGCGGTTATATCTGCATAAGATTCGAAAATATGTGGGTAATTGTTTCCGGTGCCAATATAATGAAAAGCTTCAAAATCAAATAAATGCAAAACTTCGACTAAAATGGGATAAAAAACAATTAAAAAATATGTATACCATTGAGTTTAATAAATAGGAACAGAAAGATATGCGAGAGAAGAAATATTTTTACTTACATTAACAAAAGAGTGTACAAGGCTAAAATTTAAAATTAGCATTATATTAATAAGTGCATTTGCGGAAATAGTATTTCATATAACGCGTCGAAACTTGCACTGATCATCAACAGCATTACTCTACGCCTTCTGTGAAAGCATGGAGTTAATATCCCCGAAAATTCCGAAAAAATGTTGGTAATTGTTTCCGTGACATTGTAATTAAAAGCTTCAAAATCAAAAAATTGCAAATATCCAAATCGAATGGGAAAAAAACAATCAAAAAATGTGTATACCATTGAGTTTGATGCAAAGGAATAGAAAATTCTGCGAGAGAAGAAATATTTTTACTTACATAACAAAAAAGAGTGTACGAGGCTAAAATTTCAGATTAGCATTATGTTAATAAGTGCATTTACGGAAATAGTATTTCATATAACGCGTCGAGACTTGCATTAAACCTCGAAAGCAATACTCTACGCCTTCTCTGAAAATATGGAGGTGATATCCGCATAACTGTCGAAGATATAGGTGTAAATGTCTAAGGTGACTAAATTAGCAAAAGGCTTCCAAATGAATGAAATGGTATCCATGGATACTTGAGATTGAACGGAGGATGGCGAAGGGAACTTATTTCTTGGATAGGCATGGAGGTTATATCCGCATAACTATCGAAGATATGGGTGTAAATGCCTACGATAACTAAATTAGAAAAAGGCTTTTAAATGAAAGAAATGGTATCCATGGTTACATGAGATTGAACAGAGGATATCGAAGGGAACTTAATTTTTGGATAGGCATAACTGGAATAAGTGCTGTAACAGACTAAGTACTCAAGGTTTAGTTGTGCAATTTGATGTGCAGGAACAAGGTATATTTCTTAACCTACCTTGAAAGAATGGCGGTTATATCAACATAAGATTCGAAAATATGTGGGTAATTGTTCCTTAGCCAATATAATGAAAAGCTTCAAAATCAAATAAATGCAAATTTTTGACTCCAATGGGATAAATAACCATCAGAATATTTGTATACCATTGAGTTTAATAAATAGGAACAGAAAAGTATGCGAAAGAAGATATATTTTAACTTACATCAACAAAAGAGTGTACGAGGCTAAAATTTAAGATTATTATTATATTAATAAGTGCATTTACGAAAAACTTATTTCATATAACGCGTCGGAACTTGCACTGATCCTCAACAGCATTACTCTACGCCTTCTGTGAAAAAATGGAGGTAATATCCCCGAAAATTATGAAAATATGTTGGTAATTGTTTCCGGTTACAATGTAATTAAAAGTTTCAAAATCAAAAAATTGCAAAAATCCGAATCGAATGTGATAAAAAACCTTAAGAAACTGTGTATACCATTGAGTTTGATGCAAAGGAACAGAAAATTCTGCGAGAGAAGAAATATTTTTACTTACATTAACAAAAGAGTGGAAGTGGCTAAAATTTCAGATTAGCATAATGTTAATAAGTGCATTTACGGAGAAAGTATTTCATATGACGCTTCGAAACATGCACTGTTCCTCAACAGCATTACTCTACGCCTTCTGTGAACACATGGAGGTAATATCCCTAATAATTACGAAAATATGTTGGTAATTGTTACCGGTGACAATGTAACTAAAAGCTTCAAAATCAAAAAATTGCAAAAATCCGACTCGAATGGGATAAAAAACCATTAAAAACTATGTATACCATTAGGTTCATGCAAAGGTAAAGAAAATTCTGCGAGAGAAGAAATATTTTTACTTACATTAACAAAAGAGTGTACGAGGCTAAAATTTCAGATTAGCATTATGTTAATAAGTGCATTTACGGAAGAAGTATTTCATATAACGCGTCGATACTTGCACTTAACCTCAAAAGCAATACTCTACGCTTTCTCTGTAAAAATGGAGGTGATATCCGCATAACTGTCGAAGTTATGGGTGTAAATGTCTACGGTGACTAAATTAGCAAAAGGCTTCCAAATGAAAGAAATGGTATCCATGGATACTTGAGATTGAACGGAGGAATGCGAAGGGAACTAATTTTTTGGATAGGCATGGAGGTAATATCCGCATAACTATCGAAGATATGGGTGTAAATGCCTACGGTGACTAAATTAAAAAGGCTTTTAAATGAAAAAATGGCATCCATGATTATTTGAGATTGAACAGAGGATGTCGAAGGGAACTTATTTTTTGGATAGGCATAACTGGAATAAGTGCTGTCACAGACTAAGTACTCAAGATTTAGTCGTGTAATTTGATGTGCAGGAACAAGGTATATTTCTTAACCTACCCTGAAAGAATGGCCGTTATATCTGCATAAGATTCGAAAATATGTGGGTAAATGTTTCCGGGGCCAATATAATGAAAAGTTTCAAAAATAAATAAATGAAAAACTTAGACTCGAATGGGATAAAAAACCATCAGAAAATTTTTATACCATTGAGTTTAATAAATAGGAACAGAAAAATATGCGAGAGAAGAATTATTTTTACTTACATTAACAAAAGAGTGTACGAGGCTAAAATTTCAGATTAGCATTATGATAATAAGTGAATTTACGAAAAAAGTATTTCATATAACGCGTCGAAACTTGCTCTAATCATCAACAGCATTACTCTACGCCTTCTTTGAAAACATGGAGGTAATACCTATTAAAATTCCGAAATTAGTTTGTAATTGTTTCCGGTGACAATGTAGTTAAAAGCTTCAAAATCAAATAATTGCAAAAATCCGACTCGAATGGGAAAAAAAACCATCAAAAAATGTGAACACCATTGCGTATGATGCATACGAAACAGAAAAATAAGCGAGAAAAGAAATATTTTTACTTACATTAACAAAAGAGTGTACGAGGCTAAAATTTAAGAATAGCATTATATTAATAAGTGCATTTACGGAAAAAGTATTTCATATAACGCGTCGAAACGTGCACTGATCCTCAACAGCATTACTCTACGCCTTCTGTGAAAGCATGGAGGTAATATCCCAGAAAATTCCGCAAAAATGTTGGTAATTGTTTCCGGTGACAATGTAATTAAAAGCTTCAAAATCAAAAAATTGCAAAAATCCGACTCGAATGGGATAAAAAACCATCAAAAACTGTGTATACCATTGAGTTTGTTGCAATGGAACAGAAATTTCTGCGAGAGAAGAAATATTTTTACTTACATTAACAAAAGAGTGTACGAGGCTAAAACTTCAGATTAGCATTTTGATAATAAGTGCATTTACGGAGAAGATATTTCATATGACGCTTCGAAACTTGCATTGTTCCTCAACAGCATTACTCTACGCCTTCTATGAAATCATGGAGGTAATATCCCCAATAATTATGAAAATATGTTGGTAATTGTTTCCGGTGACAATGTACTTAAAAGCTTCAAAATCAAAAAATTGCAAAACTCCGACTCGATTGGGAAAAAAAACCATCAAAAAATGTGAACACCATTGAGTATGATGCATAGGAACAGAAAAATAAGCGAGAGAAGAAATATTTTTACTTACATTAACAAAAGAGTGTACGAGGCAAAAATTTCAGATTAGCATTATGTTAATAAGTGCATTTACGGAAAAAGTACTTCATTTAACGCGACGATACTTGCACTGAAACTTAACAGCAATACTCTACGCCTTATCTGAAAGAATTAATGTGATAATTGGATAACAGTCGAAGATATGGGTGTAAATGTCTACGGTGACTAAATTAGCAAAGGGCTTCCAAATGAAAGAAATAGTATCCATAGATACTTGAGATTGAACGGAGGATGGCGAACCGAACTAAATTTTTGGATAGGCATGGAGGTAATATCCGCATAACTATCGAAGATATGGGTGTAAATGCCTACGATGACTTAATTGAAAAAAGGCTTTTAAATGAAAGAAATGGTATCCATGGTTACTTGAGATTGAACAGAGGATGTCGAAGGAAACTTATTTTTTGGATAGGCATAACTGAAATAAGTGCTGTTGCAGACTAAGTACTCAAGATTTAGTCGTGTAATTTGATGTGCTGGAACAAGTTATATTTCTTAACCTACCCTGAAAGAATGGCGGTTATATCTGCATAAGATTCGAAAATATGTGGGTAATTGTTTCCGGTGCCAATATAATGAAAAGCTTCAAAATCAAATAAATGCAAAACTTCGACTAAAATGGGATAAAAAACAATTATAAAATATGTATACCATTGAGTTTAATAAATAGGAACAGAAAGATATGCGAGAGAAGAAATATTTTTACTTACATTAACAAAAGAGTGTACGAGGCTAAAATTTAAAATTAGCATTATATTAATAAGTGCATTTGCGGAAATAGTATTTCATATAACGCGTCGAAACTTGCACTGTTCATCAACAGCATTACTCTACGCCTTCTGTGAAAGCATGGAGTTAATATCCCCGAAAATTCCGAAAAAATGTTGGTAATTGTTTCCGGTGACAATGTAATTAAAAGCCACAAAATCAAAAAATTGTAAAAATCCGACTCGAATGGGATAAAAAACCATCAAAAACTGTGTATACCATTGAGTTAGATGCAAAGGAACAGAAAATTCTGCAAGAGAAGTAATATATTACTTACATTAACAAAAGAGTGTATGAGGCTAAAATTTCAGATTAGCATTATGTTAATAAGTGCATTTACGGAGAAAGTATTTCATATGACGCTTCGAAATTGCACTCATCCTCAACTGCATTACTCTACGCCTTCTATGAACACTTGGAGGTAATATCCCCAATAATTATGAAAATATGTAGGTAATTGTTTCCGGTGACAATGTAATTAAAAGCTTCAAAATCAAAAAATTGCAAACATCCGACTCGAATGGGATAAAATACCATCAAAAACTGTGTATACCATTGAGTTGGATTCAAAGGAACAGAAAATTCTGCGAGAGAAGATATATTTTTACTTACATTAACAAAAGAGTGTTCGAGGCTAAAATTTAAGATTAGCATTATATTAATAAGTGCATTTACGGAACGAGTAATTCATATAACGCGTCGAAACTTAAACTGCTCCTCAACAGCATTACTCTACGCCTTCTCTAATAGCATGGAGGTAATATCCCCGAAAATTCCGAAAATATGTTGGTAATTGTTTCCGGTGACAATGTAGTTAAAAGATTCAAAATAAAAAAATTGCAAAAATCCGACTCGAATGGGATAAAAAACCATCAAATACTGTGTATACCATTGAGTTAAATGCAAAGGAACAGAAAATTCTGTGAGAGAGGAAAAATTTTTACTTACATTAACAAAAGAGTGTACGAGGATAAAATTTCAGATTAGCATTATATTAATAAGTGCACTTACGGAAAATTTTTTTCATATAACGCGTCAAAACGTGCACTGATCCTCAACAGCATTACTCTACGCCTTCTGTGAAAGCATGGAAGTAATATCCATGAAAATTCCGAAAAAATGTTGGTAATTGTTTCCGGTGACAATGTAATTAAAAGCTTCAAAATCAAAAAATTGCAAAACTCCGACTCGAATGGGAAAAAAAACCATCAAAAACTGTGAACACCATTGAGAATGATGCATAGGAACAGAAGAATAAGCGAGAAAAGAAATATTTTTACTTAAATTAACAAAAGAGTGTACGAGGCATATATTTCAGATTAGCATTATATTAATAAGTGCATTTACGGAAAAAGTATTTCATATAACGCGTCGAAACTTGCACTGATCCTCAACAGCATTACTCTACGCCTTCTGTGAAAGCATGGAGGTAATATCCCCGAATATTCCGAAAATATGTTGGTAATTGTTTCCGATGACAATGTAATTAACAGCTTCAAAATCAAAAAATTGCAAACATCCGAATCGAATGGGATAAAAAACCACCAAAAACTGTGTATACCATTGAGTTTGATGCAAAAGAACAGAAAATTCTGCGAGAGAAGAAATATTGTTACTTACATTAACAAAAGAGTGTACGAGGCTAAAATTTCAGATTAGTATTATGTTAATAAGTGCATTTACGGAGAAAGTATTTCATATGACGCTTCGAAACTTGCACAGTTCCTCAAAGGCATTACTCTACGCCTTCTGAGAAAACATGGAGGTAATATTCCACATAATTATGAAAATATGTTGGTAATTGTTTCCGGTGACAATGTAATTAAAAGCTTCAAAATCAAAAAATTGCAAAACTCCGACTCGAATGGGAAAAAAAACCATCAAAAACTGTGAACACCATTGAGAATGATGCATAGGAACAGAAGAATAAGCGAGAGAAGAAATATTTTTACTTAAATTAACAAAAGAGTGTACGAGGCAGATATTTCAGATTAGCATTATATTAATAAGTGCATTTACGGAAAAAGTATTTCATATGACGCTTCGATACTTGCACTTAACCTCAAAAGCAATACTCTACGCTTTCTCTGTAAAAATGGAGGTGATATCCGCATAACTGTCGAAGTTATGGGTGTAAATGTCTACGGTGACTAAATTAGCAAAAGGCTTCCAAATGAAAGAAATGGTATCCATTGATACTTGAGATTGAACGGAGGATGGCGAAGGGAACTAATTTTTTGGATAGGCATGGAGGTAAAATCCACATAACTATCGAAGATATGGGTGTAAATGCCTACGGTGACTAAATTAGAAAAAGACTTTTAAATGAAAGAAATGGTATCCATGGTTACTTGAGATTGAACAGAGGATGGCGAAGGGAACTTATTTTTTGGATAGGCATAACTGGAATAAGTGCTGTTACAGACTAAGTCCTCAAGGTTTAGTCGTGTAATTTGATGTGTAGGAATAAAGTTTATTTCTTAACCTACACTGTAAAAATGGCGGTTATATCTGCATAAGATAGGAAAGTATGTGGGTAATTGTTTCCGGTGCCATTATAATGAAAAGCTTCAAAATCAAATAAATGTAAACTTCATCTCGAATGGGAAAAAAAACCATCAAAAAATGTGAACACCATTGAGTATGATACATAGGAAGAGAAAAATAAGTGAGAGAAGAAATATTTTTACTTACATTAACAAAAGAGTGTACGAGGCTAAAATTTCAGATTAGCATTATATTAATAAGTGCATTTACGGAAAAAGTATTTCATATAACGCGTCGACACTTGCATTGATCCTCAACAGCATTACTCTACGCCTTCTGTTAAAGCATGGAGGTAATATCCCCGAAAATTCCGAAAATATATTGGTAATTGTTTCCGGTTACAATGTAATTAAAAGCTTCAAAATCAAAAAATTGCAAACATCCGACTCGAATGGGATAAAAAACCATCAAAAACTGTGTATACCATTGAGTTTGATGCAAAGGAACAGAAAATTCTGCGAGGGAAGAAATATTTTCACATACATTAACAAAAGAGTGTTCGAGGATAAAATTTCAGATTAGCATTATATTAATAAGTGCACTTACGGAAAATTTTTTTCATATAACGCGTCAAAACGTGCACTGATCCTCAACAGCATTACTCTACGCCTTCTGTGAAAGCATGGAAGTAATATCCATGAAAATTCCGAAAAAATGTTGGTAATTGTTTCCGGTGACAATGTAATTAAAAGCTTCAAAATCAAAAAATTGCAAAACTCCGACTCGAAGGGGAAAAAAAACCATCAAAAACTGTGAACACCATTGAGAATGATGCATAGGAACAGAAGAATAAGCGAGAGAAGAAATATTTTTACTTAAATTAACAAAAGAGTGTACGAGGCAGATATTTCAGATTAGCATTATATTAATAAGTGCATTTACGGAAAAAGTATTTCATATGACGCTTCGATACTTGCACTTAACCTCAAAAGCAATACTCTACGCTTTCTCTGTAAAAATGGAGATGATATCCGCATAACTGTCGAAGATATGGGTGTAAATGCCTACGGTGACTAAATTAGAAAAAGACTTTTAAATGAAAGAAATGGTATCCATGGTTACTTGAGATTGAACAGAGGATGGCGAAGGGAACTTATTTTTTGGATAGGCATAACTGGAATAAGTGCTGTTACAGACTAAGTCCTCAAGGTTTAGTCGTGTAATTTGATGTGTAGGAATAAAGTTTATTTCTTAACCTACACTGTAAAAATGGCGGTTATATCTGCATAAGATTCGAAAGTATGTGGGTAATTGTTTCCGGTGCCATTATAATGAAAAGCTTCAAAATCAAATAAATGTAAACTTCATCTCGAATGGGAAAAAAAACCATCAAAAAATGTGAACACCATTGAGTATGATGCATAGGAAGAGAAAAATAAGTGAGAGAAGAAATATTTTTACTTACATTAACAAAAGAGTGTACGAGGCTAAAATTTCAGATTAGCATTATATTAATAAGTGCATTTACGGAAAAAGTATTTCATATAACGCGTCGACACTTGCATTGATCCTCAACAGCATTACTCTACGCCTTCTGTGAAAGCATGGAGGTAATATCCCCGAAAATTCCGAAAATATGTTGGTAATTGTTTCCGGTTACAATGTAATTAAAAGCTTCAAAATCAAAAAATTGCAAACATCCGACTCGAATGGGATAAAAAACCATCAAAAACTGTGTATACCATTGAGTTTGATGCAAAGGAACGGAAAATTCTGCGAGGGAAGAAATATTTTCACATACATTAACAAAAGAGTGTACGAGGATAAAATTTCAGATTAGCATTATATTAATAAGTGCATTTACGGAAAAAGTAATTCGTATAACGCGTCGAAACGTGCACTGATCCTCAACATCATTACTCTACGCCTTCTGTGAAAGCATGGAGGTAATACCCCCGAATATTCCGAAAAATGTTGGTAATTGTTTCCGGTGACAATGTAATTAAAAGCTTCAAAATCAAAAAATTGCAAAAATCCGACTCGAATGGGATAAAAAACCATCAAAAACTGTGTATACCATTGAGTTTGATGCAAAGAAACAGAAAAAAAAGCGAGAGAAGAAATATTTTTACTTACATTTACAAAAGAGTGTACGAGGCTAAAATTTCAGATTAGCATTATGTTAATAAGTGCATTTACGGAGAAAGTATTTCATATTACGTTTCGAAACCTGCACTGTTCCTCAACAGCATTACTCTACGCCTTCTGTGAACACATGGAGGTAATATCTCCAATAATTATGAAAATATGTTGGTAATTGTTTCCGGTGACAATGTAATTAAAAGCTTCAAAATCAATAAATTGCAAAACTCCGACTCGAATGGGAAAAATACCATCAAAAAATGTGTATACCATTGAGTTTGATATAAAGGAACAGAATAATAAGCGAGAGAAGAAATATTTTTACTTACATTAACAAAAGAGTGCACGAGGCAAGAATTTCAGATTAGCATTATGTTAATAAATGCATTTACGGAGAAAGTATTTCATATACCGCGTCGATACTTGCACTGAACCTCAACAGCAATACTCTTCGCCTTCTCTGAAATAATGGAGGTGATATCCGCATAACTGTCGAAGATATGGGTGTAAATGTCTACGGTGACTAAATTAGCAAAGGGCTTCCAAATGAAAGAAATGGTATCCATGGATACTTGAGATTGAAAGGAGGATGGCGAAGGGAACAATTTTTTTGGATAGGCATGGAGGTAATATCCGCATAACTATCGAAGATATGGGTGTAAATGCCTACGGTGACTAAATTAGAAAAAGGATTTTAAATGAAAGAAATGGTATCCATGGTTACTTGAGATTGAACAGAGGATGTCGAAGGGAACTTATTTTTTGGATAGGCATAACTGGAATAAGAGCTGTTACAGACTAAGTACTCAAGATTTAGTCGTGTATTTTTATGTGCAGGAATAAGGTATATTTCTTAACCTACCCTAATTAGAATGGCGGTTATATCTGCATAAGATTCGTAAATATGTGGGTAATTGTTTCCGGAGCCAATATAATGAAAAGCTTCAAAATCAAAAAAATGCTAAACTTTGACTCGAATGGGATAAAATACCATCAAAAAATTTGTATACCATTGAGTTTAATAAAAAGGAACAGAAAAATATGCGAGAGAAGAAATATTTTTACTTATATTAACAAAAGAGTGTACGAGGCTATAAATTCAGATTAGCATTATATTAATAAGTGCATTTACGGAAAAAGTATTTCATATAACGTGTCGAAACTTGCACTGATCTTCAACAGCATTACTCTACGCCTTCTGTAAAAGCAGAAAGGTAATATCCCAGAACATTCCGAAAATATGTATGTAATTATTTCCGGTGACAATGTAATTAAAAGCTTCAAAATCTAAAAATTGCAAAACTCCGAATCGAATGGGATAAAAAACCATCACAAACTGTGTATACCATTGAGTTTGATGTATAGGAACAGAAAAAAAAGCGAGAGAAGAAATATTTTTACTTACATTAACAAAAGAGTGTAAGAGGCTAAAATTTAAGATTAGCATTATATTAATAAGTGCATTTACGGAAAAAGGATTTCATATAACGCGTCGAAACTTGCAGTGATCTTCAACAGCATTACTCTACGATTTCAGTGAAAACATGGAGGTAATATCCCCAATAATTATGAAAATATGTTGGAAATTGTTTCCGGTGACAATGTAATTAAAAGCTTCAAAATCAAAAAATTGAAAAACTCCGACTCGAATGAGAAAAAAAACCATCAAAAAATGTGAATACCATTGAGTTTTATGCATAGGAGCAGAAAAATAAGCGAGAGAAGAAATGTATTTTTACTTACATTAACAAAATAGTGTACGAGGCAAAGATTTCAGATTAGCATTATATTAATAAGTGCATTTACGGAGAAAGTATTTCATATAACGCGTCGATACTTGCACTGAACCTCAAAAGCAGTACTCTACGCCTTCTTTAAAAGAATGGAGGTGATATCCGCATAACTGTCGAGGATATGGGTGTAAATGCCTACGGTGACTAAATTAGCAAAGGGCTCCCAAATGAAAGAAATGGTATCCATGGATACTTGAGATTGAACGGAGGATGGCGAAGGGAACTAATTTTTTGGATAGGCATGGAGGTAATATCCGCATAACTATCGAAGATATGGATGTAAATGCCTACGGTGACTAAATTAGAATAAGGCTTTTAAATGAAAGAAATGGTATCCATGGTTACATGAGATTGAACAGAGGATGTCGAAGGGAACTTAATTTTTGGATAGGCATAACTGGAATAAGTGCTGTTACAGACTAAGTACTCAAGGTTTAGTCGTGCAATTTGATGTGCAGGAATAAGGGATATTTCTTAACCTACCCTGAAAGAATGGCGGTTATATCAACATAAGATTCGAAAATATGTGGGTAATTGTTCCTTAGCCAATATAATGAAAAGCTTCAAAATCAAATAAATACAAAACTTTGACTCCAATGGGATAAAAAATCATCAGCATATTTGTATACCATTGAGTTTAATAAATAGGAACAGAAAAGTATGCGAAAGAAGATATATTTTTACTTACATCAACAAAAGAGTGTACGAGGCTAAAATTTTAGATTATTATTATATTAATAAGTGCATTTACGAAAAACTTATTTCATATAACGCGTCGGAACTTGCACTGATCCTCCACAGCATTACTCTACGATTTCAGTGAAAACATGGAGGTAATATCCCCAATAATTATGAAAATATGTTGGAAATTGTTTCCGGTGACAATGTAATTAAAAGCTTCAAAATCAAAAAAATGAAAAACTCCGACTCGAATGAGAAAAAAAACCATCAAAAAATGTGAATACCATTGAGTTTTATGCATAGGAGCAGAAAAATAAGCGAGAGAAGAAATGTATTTTTACTTACATTAACAAAATAGTGTACGAGGCAAAGATTTCAGATTAGCATTATATTAATAAGTGCATTTACGGAGAAAGTATTTCATATAACGCGTCGATACTTGCACTGAACCTCAAAAGCAGTACTCTACGCCTTCTTTAAAAGAATGGAGGTGATATCCGCATAACTGTCGAGGATATGGGTGTAAATGCCTACGGTGACTAAATTAGCAAAGGGCTCCCAAATGAAAGAAATGGTATCCATGGATACTTGAGATTGAACGGAGGATGGCGAAGGGAACTAATTTTTTGGATAGGCATGGAGGTAATATCCGCATAACTATCGAAGATATGGATGTAAATGCCTACGGTGACTAAATTAGAATAAGGCTTTTAAATGAAAGAAATGGTATCCATGGTTACATGAGATTGAACAGAGGATGTCGAAGGGAACTTAATTTTTGGATAGGCATAACTGGAATAAGTGCTGTTACAGACTAAGTACTCAAGGTTTAGTCGTGCAATTTGATGTGCAGGAATAAGGGATATTTCTTAACCTACCCTGAAAGAATGGCGGTTATATCAACATAAGATTCGAAAATATGTGGGTAATTGTTCCTTAGCCAATATAATGAAAAGCTTCAAAATCAAATAAATACAAAACTTTGACTCCAATGGGATAAAAAATCATCAGCATATTTGTATACCATTGAGTTTAATAAATAGGAACAGAAAAGTATGCGAAAGAAGATATATTTTTACTTACATCAACAAAAGAGTGTACGAGGCTAAAATTTTAGATTATTATTATATTAATAAGTGCATTTACGAAAAACTTATTTCATATAACGCGTCGGAACTTGCACTGATCCTCCACAGCATTACTCTACGATTTCAGTGAAAACATGGAGGTAATATCCCCAATAATTATGAAAATATGTTGGAAATTGTTTCCGGTGACAATGTAATTAAAAGCTTCAAAATCAAAAAATTGAAAAACTCCGACTCGAATGAGAAAAAAAACCATCAAAAAATGTGAATACCATTGAGTTTTATGCATAGGAGCAGAAAAATAAGCGAGAGAAGAAATGTATTTTTACTTACATTAACAAAATAGTGTACGAGGCAAAGATTTCAGATTAGCATTATATTAATAAGTGCATTTACGAAAAACTTATTTCATATAACGCGTCGGAACTTGCACTGATCCTCCACAGCACTACTCTACGCCTTCTGTGAAAAAATGGAGGTAATATCCCCGAATATTCTGAAAATATGTTGGTAATTGTTTCCGGTTACAATGTAATTAAAAGTTTCAAAATCAAAAAATTGCAAAAATCCGAATCGAATGGGATAAAAAACCTTAAGAAACTGTGTATACCATTGAGTTTGATGCAAAGGAACTGAAAATTCTGCGAGAGAAAAAAATTTTTTTACTTACATTAACAAAAGAGTGGACGTGGCTAAAATTTCAGATTAGCATAATGTTAATAAGTGCATTTACGGAGAAAGTATTTCATATGACGCTTCGAAACATGCACTGTTCCTCAACAGCATTACTCTACGCCTTCTGTGAACACATGGAGGTAATATCCCTAATAATTATGAAAATATGTTGGTAATTGTTACCGGTGACAATGTAACTAAAAGCTTCAAAATCAAAAAATTGCAAAAATCCGACTCGAATGGGATAAAAAACCATTAAAAACTATGTATACCATTAGGTTGATGCAAAGGTAAAGAAAATTCTGCGAGAGAAGAAATATTTTTACTTACATTAACAAAAGAGTGTACGAGGCTAGTATTTCAGATTAGCATTATGTTAATAAGTGCATTTACGGAAGAAGTATTTCATATAACGCGTCGATACTTGCACTGAACCTCAAAAGCAATACTCTACGCTTTCTCTGTAAAAATGGAGGTGATATCCGCATAACTGTCGAAGATATGGGTGTAAATGTCTACGGTGACTAAATTAGCAAAAGGCTTCCAAATGAAAGAAATTGTATCCATGGATACTTGAGATTGAACGGAGGATGGCGAAGGAAACTAATTTTTTGGATAGGCATGGAGGTAAAATCCGCATAACTATCGAAGATATGGGTGTAAATGCCTACGGTGACTAAATTAGAAAAAGACTTTTAAATGAAAGAAATTGTATCCATGGTTACTTGAGATTGAACAGAGGATGGCGAAGGGAACTTATTTTTTGGATAGGCTTAACTGGAATAAGTGCTGTTACAGACTAAGTCCTCAAGGTTTAGTCGTGTAATTTGATGTGCAGGAATAAAGTTTATTTCTTAACCTACACTGTAAGAATGGCGGTTATATCTGCATAAGATTCGAAAATATGTGGGTAATTGTTTCCGGTGCCATTATAATGAAAAGCTTCAAAATCAAATAAATGTAAACTTCATCTCGAATGGGAAAAAAAACCATCAAAAAATGTGTATACCATTGAGTTAGATGCAAAGGAACAGAAAAATAGGCGAGAGAAGAAATATTTTTACTTACATTAACAAAAGAGTGTACGAGGCTAAAATTTCAGATTAGCATTATATAAATAAGTGCATTTACGAAAACATTATTTCGTATAACGCGTCAACACTTGCAGTGATCCTCAACAGCTTTACTCTACGCCTTCTGTGAAAGCATGGAGGTAATATCCCCGAGCATTCCGAAAATATGTTGGTAATTGTTTCCGGTGACAATGTAATTAAAAGCTTCAAAATCAATAACTTGATAAAATCCGACCCGAATGGGATAAAAAACCATCAAAAACTGTGTATACCATTGAGTTTGATGCAAAGGAACAGAAAAATAAGCGAGAAAGGAAATATTTTTACTTACATTAACAAAAGAGTGTACGAGGCTAAAATTTCAGATTAGCATTATGTTAATAAGTGCATTTACGGAGAAGGTATTTCATATGACGCTTCGAAACTTGCACTGTTCCGTAAAAGCATTACTCTACGCCTTCTGTGAAAACATGGAGGTATTATCCCCAATAATTATGAAAAGATGTTGTTAATTGTTTCCGGTGACAATGTAATTTAAAGCTTCAAAATCAAGAAATTGCAAAAATCCGACTCGAATGGGATAAAAAACAAAAAATAACTGTGTATACCATTGAGTTTGATGCAAACGAACAGAAAAGAAATCGAGAGAAGTAATATTTTTACTTACATTAACAAAAGAGTGTACGAGGGAAAAATTTCAGATTAGCATTATGTTAATAAGTGCATTTACGGATAAAGTATTTCATATAACGCGTCGATACTTGCACGGAACCTTAACAGCAATACTCTACGCCTTTTCTGAAAAACTGGAGGTGATATTTGCATAACTGTCGAAGATATGGGTGTAAATGTCTACGGTGACGAAATTAGCAAAGGGCTTCCAAATGAAAGAAATGGTATCCATGGATACTTGAGATTGAACGGAAGATGGCGAAGGGAACTAATTTTTTGGATAGGCATGGAGGTAACTACCGCAAACCTATCGAAGATATGGGTGTAAATGCCACGGTGACTAAATTAGAAAAAGGCTATTAAATGAAAGAAATGGTATCCATGGTTACTTGACGTTGAACAGAGTATGTTGAAGGGAACTTATTTTTTCGATAGGCATAACTGGAATAAGTGCTGTTACAGACTCTAAACATAACTGGAATAAGTACTCAAGGTTTAGTCGTGTAATTTGATGTGCAGGAATATTTCTTTACCTACCCTGAAAGAATGGCGGTTATATCTGCATAAGATTCGAAAATATGTGGGTAATTGTTTCCAGTGCCAATATAATGAAAAGCTTCAAAATAAAATAAATGCCAAACTTCGACTCGAATGGGATAAAAAACCATCACAAAATGTGTATACCATTGGGTTTAATAAAAAGGAACAGAAACATATACAAGAGAAAAATATTTTTACTTACATTAACAAAAGAGTGTACGAGGCTAATATTTAAGATTAGCATTATATTAATAAGTACATTTACGAAAAAATTATTTCATATAACGCGTCGAAATTTGCACTGATCCTCAACAGCATTACTATACGCCTTTTGAGAAAGCTTGGAGGTAATAACCCCAAAAATTTTGAAAATATATTGGTAATTGTTTTCGGTGACAATGTAATTAAAAGCTTCAAAATCAAAAAATTGCAAAAATCCGACTCGAATGGGATAAAAAACCAATACAAAACAGTGTATACCATTATATTTGATGCTAAGGAACAGAAAAATAAGCGAGAGAAGAAATATTTTTACTTACATTAACAAAAGAGTGTACGAGGCTAAAATTTCATATTAGCATTATGTTAATAAGTGCATTTACGAAAAAAGTTTTTCATATAACGCGTCGATACTTGCACTGAACCTCAAAAGCAAGATTTTACGCCTTCTCTGAAAAAATAGAGGTGATATCCACATTACTGTCGAAGATAAGGGTGTAAATGTATACGGTGACTGAATTAGCAAAGGGCTTCAAATGAAAGAAATGGTATCCATGGATACTTGAGATTGAACGGAGGATGGCGAAGGGAACTAATTTTTTGGATAGGCATGGAGGTTATATCCGCATAACTATCGAAGATATGGGTGTAAATGCCTACGGTGACTAAATTAAAAAGGCTTTTAAATGAAAGAAATGGTATCCATGGTTACTTGAGATTGAACAGAGGATGTCGAAGGGAACTTATTTTTTGGATAGGCATAATTGGAATAAGTGCTGATACAGACTAAATACTCAAGGTTAAGTCGTGCAATTTGATGTGCAGGTACAAGGTATATTTCTTATATTATATATCTGCATAAGATTCAAAAATATATAGGTAATTGTTTCCGGTGCCAATATAATAAAAAGCTTCAAAATCAAATAAATAGAAATCTTCGACTCTAATGGGATAAAAAACCATCAGAAAATGTGTATACCATTGAGTTTGATGCAAACGAACATAAAACTCTGCGAGAGAAGAATTAATTTTACTATAAAAAACGCTTCGAAACTTGCACTGATCCTCAACAGCATTACTCTACGCCTTCTGTGAGAGCATGGAGGTAATATCCCCGAAAATTCCGAAAATATGTTGGTAATTGTTTCCGGTGACAATGTAATTAAAAGCTTCAAAATCAAAAAATTGCAAAAATCCGACTCAAATGGGATAAAAAACCATCAAATTATGTGAATACCATTGAGTGTGATGCAAAGGAACAGATAATTCTGACGGAGAAGAAATTTTTTTTTACTTACATTAACAAAAGAGTGTACGAGGCTAAAATTTTAGATTAGCATTATGTTATTAAATGCATTTACAGAGAAAGAATTTCATATGACGCTTTGACACTTGCACTGTTCCTCAACAGCATTACTCTACGCCTTCTGTGAAAACATGGAGGGAATATCCCCGAAAATTCAAAAAAATATGTTGGTAATTGTTTCCGGTGACAATGTAATTAAAAGCTTCAAAATCATAAAATTGCAAAAATCCGACTCGAATGGGTTAAAAAACCATCAAAACTGTGTATTTCATTGAGTTTGATGCAAAGGAACAGAAAAATATGCGAGAGAAGAAATATTTTTTCTTACATTAACAAAAGAGTGTACGAGGCTAAAATTTCAGATTAGCATTATGTTAATAAGTGCATTTACGGAGAAAGTATTTTATATAACGCTTCAAAACTTGCACTGTTCTTCAATAGCATTACTCTTCGCCTTCTGTGAAATCATGGAGGTAATATCCCTAATAATTATGAAAATATTTTGGTAATTGTTTCCGGTGACAATGTATTTAAAACCTTCAAAATAAAAAATAAATTCCAAAACTCCGTCTCGAATGGGAAAAAAAACCATCAAAAAATGTGTATACCATTGAGTAAGATGCATAGGAACAGAAAAAAAAGTGAGAGAAGAAATTCTTTTACTTACATTAACAAAAGAGTGTACGAGGCTTAAATTTCAGATTAGCATTATGTTAATAAGTGCATTTACGGAGAAAGTATTTCATATGACGCTTCGAAACTTGCACTGTTCCTCAACAGCATTACTCTACGCCTTCTGTGAAAACATGGAGGTAATATCCCTAATAATTATGAAAATATGTTGGTAATTGTTTCCGGTGACAATGTAATTAAAAGATTCAAAATCAGATAAATGCAAAACTTCTACTCGAATGGGATAAAAAACCATCAGAAAATGTGTATACCATTGAGTTTAATATATAGGAACAGAAAAATACGCAAGAGAAGAAATATTTTTACTTACATTAACAAAAGAGTGTACGAGGCTAAAATTTCAGATTAGCATTATATTAATAAGTGCATTTACGAAAAAATTATTTCATATAACGCGTCGAAACTTGCACTGATCCTCAACAGCATTACTCTACGCTTTCTGTGAAAGCATGGAGGAAATTTCGCCGAAAATTCCGAAAATATGTTGGTAATTTCTTCCGGTGTTAATGTAATTAAAAGCTTCAAAATCAAAAAATTGCAAAAATCCGACTCGAATGGGATAAAAAACCATCATAAACTGCAAACACCATTGAGTTTGATGCAAAGGAACAGAAAATTCTGCGAGAGAAGAAATATTTTTACTTACATTAACAAAAGAGTGAACAAGGCGAAATTTTCAGATTAGCATTATTTTAATAATTGCATTTACGGAGAAAGTATTCATATGACTCTTCGAAACTAGCATCTATTTCTCAACAGAATTACTCTACGCCTTCAGTGAGAGCATGGAGGTATAATTCCCGAAAATTCCGAAAATATGTTGGTAATTGTTTCCGGTGACAATGTAATTAAAAGCTTCAAAATCAAAAAATTGCAAAAATCCGACTAGAATGGGATAAAAGACCATCAAAAACTGTGTATACCATTGAGTTTGATGCAAAGGAACAGAAAAAAAAGCGAGAGAAGATATATTTTTACTTACATTAACAAAAGAGTGTACGAGGCTAAAATTTCAGATTAGCATTATGTTAATAAGTGCATATTCGGAGAAAGTATTTCATATGACGCTTCTAAACTTGCACTGTTCCTCAAGAGCATTTTTCTACGCCTTCTGTGAAAACATGGAGGTAATATCCCTAATAATAATGAAAATATGTTGGTAATTGTTTCCGGTGATAATGTAATGAAAAGCTTCAAAATCAAACAATTGCAAAACTCCGAATCGAATGGGGAAAAAAACCTTCAAAAAATGTGTATACCATTGAGTTTGATGCAAAGGAACAGAAAACTCTGCGAGAGAAGAAATATTTTTGCTTACATTAACAAAAGAGTGAACGAAGCAAAGATTTCAGATTAGCATTATGTTAATTAGTGCATTTACGGAGAAAGTATTTCATATGACGCTTCGAAACTTTCACGGATCCTCAACAGCAATACTCTACGCCTTCTGTGAGAGCATGGAGGTAATATCCCCGAAATTTCCGAAAATATGTTGGTAATTGTTTCCGGTGACAATGTAATTATAAGCTTCAATATCAAAAAATTGAAAAAATCCGACTCAAATGAGATAAAAAACCATCATAAACTGCGTATACCATTGAGTTTGATGCAAAGGAACAGAAAATTCTGCGAGAGAAGAAATATTTTTACTTACATTAACAAAAGAGTGTACGAGGCTAAAATTTCAGATTAGCATTATGTTAATAAGTGCATTTACGGAGAAAGAATTTCATATGACGCTTCAACACCTGCACTGTTCCTCAACAGCATTACACTACGCCTTCTTTGAAAACATGGAGGGAATATCCCCAATTATTATGAAAATATGTTGGTAATTGTTTCCGGTGACAATGTAATTAAACGCTTCAAAATCAAAAAATTGCAAAACTCCGACTCGAATGGGAAAAAAAACCATCGACAAATGTGTATACCATTGAGTTTGATGCATAGGAACAGAAAAATAAGCGAGAGAAGAAATAATTTTTCTTACATTAACAAAAGAGTGTACGAGGCAAAAATTTCAGATTAGCATTATGTTAATAAGTGCATTTACGGAGAAGGTTTTTCATATGACGCTTCGAAACTTGCACTGTTTTTCAACAGCATTACTATACGCCTTCAGTGAAAACATGGAGGTAATATCCCCAATAATGATGAAAATATGTTGGTATTTGTTTCCGGTGACAATGCAATTAAAAGCTTCAAAATCAAAAAATTGCAAAACTCCGACTCGAATGGAAAAAAACTATCAAAAAATGTGTATACCATTGAGTTTGATGCATAGGAACAGAAAAATAAGCGAGAGAAGAAATATTTTTACTTACATTAACAAAAAAGTGTACGAGGGAAATATTTCAGATTAGCATTATATTAATAAGTGCATTTACGAAAACATTATTTCATATAACTCGTCGAAACTTGAACTGATCCTCAACAGCATTACTCTACGCCTTCTGTGAAAGCATGGAGGTAATATCCCCGACTATTCCGAAAATATGTTGGTAATTTTTTCCGGTGTCAATGTAATTAAAAGCTTCAAAATCAAAAAATTGCAAAAATCCGACCCGAATGGGATAAAATACCAATAAAAAACTGTATATACCATTGACTTTGATGCAAAGGAACAGAAAATTCTGCGAGAGAAGAAATATTTTTACTTACATTAACAAAAGAGTGTACGAGGCAAAAATTTCAGATTAGCATTATTTTAATAATTGCATTTACGGAGAGAGTATTCATATGACGCTTCGAAACTAGCATCTATTTCTCAACAGAATTACTCGACGCCTTCAGTGAGAGCATGGAGGTATAATTCCCGAAAATTCCGAAAATATGTTGGTAATTGTTTCCGGTGACAATGTAATTAAAAGCTTCAAAATCAAAAAATTGCAAAAATCCGACTAGAATGGGATAAAAGACCATCAAAAACTGTGTATACCATTGAGTTTGATGCAAAGGAACAGAAAAATTAGCGAGAGAAGAAATATTTTACTTACATTAACAAAAGAATGTACGAGGCTAAATTTCAGATTAGCATTTTGTTAATAGGTGCATTTACGGAGAAAGTATTTCATTGGACACTTCGAAACTTGCACTGTTCCTCAAAAGCATTACACTTTGCATTCTGTGAAAACATGGAGGTAATATTTCCAATAATTATGAAAATATGTTGGTAATTGTTTCCGGTGACAATGTAATTAAAACCTTCAAAATCAAAAAATTGCAAAACTCCGACTCGAATGGAAACAAAAACTATCGATAAATGTGTATACCATTGAGTTTGATGCATAGGAACAGAAAAAAAAAGCGAGAGAAGAAATATTTTTACGTACATTAACAAAAGAGTGTACGAGGCAAAAATCTCAGATTAGCATTATGTTAATAAGTGCATTTACGGAGAAAGTATTTCATATAACGCGTCGATACTTGCACTGAACCTCAAAAGCAATACGCTACGCCTTCTTTGAAAACATGGAGGTGATATCCTCATAACTATTGAAGATAAGGGTGTAAATGTCTACGGTGACTAAATTAGCAAAGGGCTTCCAAATGAAAGAAATGGTATACATGGATACTTGAGATTGAACGGAGGATGGCGAAGGGAACTAATTTTTTGGATAGGCATAACTGGAATAAGTGCTGTTACAGACTAAGTACTCAAGGTTTAGTCGTGTAATTTGATGTGCAGGAACAAGGTATATTTCTTAACCTACCCTGAAAGAATGGCGGTTATATCTGCATAAGATTCGAAAATATGTGGATAATTGTTTCCGGTGCCAATATAATGAAAAAATTCAAAATAAATTAAATGAAAAACTTCGACTCGAATGGGATAAAAAACCATCAGAAAATGTGAACACCATGTTAATAAGTGCATTTACGAAGAAAGTATTTCATATGACGCTTCGAAACTTTCACGGATCCTCAACAGCAATACTCTACGCCTTCTGTGAGAGCATGGAGGTAATATCCTTGAAATTTCCGAAAATATGTTGGTAATTGTTTCCGGTGACAATGTAATTATAAGCTTCAAAATCAAAAAATTGCAAAAATCTGACTCAAATGGGATAAGAAACCATCATAATTTGCGTATACCATTGAGTTTGATGCAAAGGAACAGAAAATTCTGCGAGAGAAGAAATATTTTTACCTACATTAACAAAAGAGTGTACGAGGCTAAAATTTCAGATTAGCATTATGTAAATAAGTGCATTTACGGAGAAAGAATTTCATATGACGCTTCAACACCTGCACTATTCCTCAACAGCATTACTCTACGCCTTCTTTGAAAACATGGAGGTAATATTTCCAATAATTATGAAAATATGTTGGTAATTGTTTCCGGTGACAATGTAATTAAAACCTTCAAAATCAAAAAATTGCAAAACTCCGACTCGAATGGAAACAAAAACTATCAATAAATGTGTATACCATTGAGATTGATGCATAGGAACAGAAAAAAAAAGCGAGAGAAGAAATATTTTTACGTACATTAACAAAAGAGTGTACGAGGCAAAAATCTCAGATTAGCATTATGTTAATAAGTGCATTTACGGAGAAAGTATTTCATATAACGCGTCGATACTTGCACTGAACCTCAAAAGCAATACGCTACGCCTTCTTTGAAAACATGGAGGTGATATCCTCATAACTATTGAAGATATGGGTGTAAATGTCTACGGTGACTAAATTAGCAAAGGGCTTCCAAATGAAAGAAATGGTATACATGGATACTTGAGATTGAACGGAGGATGGCGAAGGGAACTAATTTTTTGGATAGGCATAACTGGAATAAGTGCTGTTACAGACTAAGTACTCAAGGTTTAGTCGTGTAATTTGATGTGCAGGAACAAGGTATATTTCTTAACCTACCCTGAAAGAATGGCGGTTATATCTGCATAAGATTCGAAAATATGTGGGTAGATGTTTCCGGTGCCAATATAATGAAAAAATTCAAAATAAATTAAATGAAAAACTTCGACTCGAATGGGATAAAAAACCATCAGAAAATGTGAACACCATTGAGTTTAATAAAAAGGAACAGAAAAATATGCGAGAGAAGAAATATTTTAACTTACATTAACAAAAGAGTGTACGAGGCTAAAATTTCAGATTAGCATTATGTTAATAAGTGCATTTAAGGAGAAAGTATTTCATATTACGCTTCGAAACTTGCATTGTTCCTCAACAGCATTACTCTACGCCTTCTGTGAAAGCATGGAGGAAATATCCCCGAAAATTCCGAAAATATGTTGGTAATTTTTTCCGGTGTCAATGTAATTAAAAGCTTCAAAATCAAAAAATTGTAAAAATCCGACTCGAATGGGATAAAAAACCATCCAAGACTGTGTATACCATTGAGTTTGATGCAAAGGAACAGAAAATTCTGCGAGAGAAGAAATATTTTTACTTACATTAACAAAAGAGTGTACGAGGCTAAAATTTCAGATTAGCATTATGTTAATAAGTGCATTTACGGAGAAAGCATTTCATATGACGCTTCGAAACTGGCACTGTTCCTCAACAGCATTACTCTACGCCTTCAGTGAAATCATGGAGGTAATATTTCCAATAATTATGAAAATATGTTGGTAATTGTTTCCGGTGACAATGTAATTAAAACCTTCAAAATCAAAAAATTGCAAAACTCCGACTCGAATGGAAACAAAAACTATCGATAAATGTGTATACCATTGAGTTTGATGCATAGGAACAGAAAAAAAAAGCGAGAGAAGAAATATTTTTACGTACATTAACAAAAGAGTGTACGAGGCAAAAATCTCAGATTAGCATTATGTTAATAAGTGCATTTACGGAGAAAGTATTTCATATAACGCGTCGATACTTGCACTGAACCTCAAAAGCAATACGCTACGCCTTCTTTGAAAACATGGAGGTGATATCCTCATAACTATTGAAGATAAGGGTGTAAATGTCTACGGTGACTAAATTAGCAAAGGGCTTCCAAATGAAAGAAATGGTATACATGGATACTTGAGATTGAACGGAGGATGGCGAAGGGAACTAATTTTTTGGATAGGCATAACTGGAATAAGTGCTGTTACAGACTAAGTACTCAAGGTTTAGTCGTGTAATTTGATGTGCAGGAACAAGGTATATTTCTTAACCTACCCTGAAAGAATGGCGGTTATATCTGCATAAGATTCGAAAATATGTGGATAATTGTTTCCGGTGCCAATATAATGAAAAAATTCAAAATAAATTAAATGAAAAACTTCGACTCGAATGGGATAAAAAACCATCAGAAAATGTGAACACCATGTTAATAAGTGCATTTACGAAGAAAGTATTTCATATGACGCTTCGAAACTTTCACGGATCCTCAACAGCAATACTCTACGCCTTCTGTGAGAGCATGGAGGTAATATCCTTGAAATTTCCGAAAATATGTTGGTAATTGTTTCCGGTGACAATGTAATTATAAGCTTCAAAATCAAAAAATTGCAAAAATCTGACTCAAATGGGATAAGAAACCATCATAATTTGCGTATACCATTGAGTTTGATGCAAAGGAACAGAAAATTCTGCGAGAGAAGAAATATTTTTACCTACATTAACAAAAGAGTGTACGAGGCTAAAATTTCAGATTAGCATTATGTAAATAAGTGCATTTACGGAGAAAGAATTTCATATGACGCTTCAACACCTGCACTATTCCTCAACAGCATTACTCTACGCCTTCTTTGAAAACATGGAGGTAATATTTCCAATAATTATGAAAATATGTTGGTAATTGTTTCCGGTGACAATGTAATTAAAACCTTCAAAATCAAAAAATTGCAAAACTCCGACTCGAATGGAAACAAAAACTATCAATACATGTGTATACCATTGAGATTGATGCATAGGAACAGAAAAAAAAAGCGAGAGAAGAAATATTTTTACGTACATTAACAAAAGAGTGTACGAGGCAAAAATCTCAGATTAGCATTATGTTAATAAGTGCATTTACGGAGAAAGTATTTCATATAACGCGTCGATACTTGCACTGAACCTCAAAAGCAATACGCTACGCCTTCTTTGAAAACATGGAGGTGATATCCTCATAACTATTGAAGATATGGGTGTAAATGTCTACGGTGACTAAATTAGCAAAGGGCTTCCAAATGAAAGAAATGGTATACATGGATACTTGAGATTGAACGGAGGATGGCGAAGGGAACTAATTTTTTGGATAGGCATAACTGGAATAAGTGCTGTTACAGACTAAGTACTCAAGGTTTAGTCGTGTAATTTGATGTGCAGGAACAAGGTATATTTCTTAACCTACCCTGAAAGAATGGCGGTTATATCTGCATAAGATTCGAAAATATGTGGGTAGATGTTTCCGGTGCCAATATAATGAAAAAATTCAAAATAAATTAAATGAAAAACTTCGACTCGAATGGGATAAAAAACCATCAGAAAATGTGAACACCATTGAGTTTAATAAAAAGGAACAGAAAAATATGCGAGAGAAGAAATATTTTAACTTACATTAACAAAAGAGTGTACGAGGCTAAAATTTCAGATTAGCATTATGTTAATAAGTGCATTTAAGGAGAAAGTATTTCATATTACGCTTCGAAACTTGCATTGTTCCTCAACAGCATTACTCTACGCCTTCTGTGAAAGCATGGAGGAAATATCCCCGAAAATTCCGAAAATATGTTGGTAATTTTTTCCGGTGTCAATGTAATTAAAAGCTTCAAAATCAAAAAATTGTAAAAATCCGACTCGAATGGGATAAAAAACCATCCAAGACTGTGTATACCATTGAGTTTGATGCAAAGGAACAGAAAATTCTGCGAGAGAAGAAATATTTTTACTTACATTAACAAAAGAGTGTACGAGGCTAAAATTTCAGATTAGCATTATGTTAATAAGTGCATTTACGGAGAAAGCATTTCATATGACGCTTCGAAACTGGCACTGTTCCTCAACAGCATTACTCTACGCCTTCAGTGAAATCATAAGGTAATATCCCCAATAATTATGAAAATATGTTGGTAATTGTTTCCGGTGACAATGTAATTAAAAGATTCAAAATGAAAAAATTGCAAAACTCCGACTCGAATGGGATAAAAAACCATCAAAAACTGTGTATACCAATGAGTTTGATGCAAAGGAACAGAAAATTCTGCGAGAAAAGAAATATTTTACTTACATTAACAAAAGAGTGTACGAGGCTAAAATTTCAGATTAGCATTATGTAAATAAGTGCATTTACGGAGAAAGTATTTCATATGACGCATCGAAACTTGCACTGTTCCTCAACAGCATTACACTACGCCTTCTGTGAAAGCATGGAGGTAATATCCCCAACTAATCCGAAAATATGTTGGTAATTTTTTCCGGTGTCAATGTAATTAAAAGCTTCAAAATCAAAAAATTGCAAAAATCCGACTCGAATAGGATAAAAAACCATCCAAAACTGTGTATACCATTGAGTTTAAAAGCAAAGGAACAGAAAATTCTGCGAGAGAAGAAATATTTTTACTTACATTAACAAAAGAGTGAACGAGGCTAAAATTTCAGATTAGCATTATGTTAATAAGTGCATTTACGGAGAAAGTATTTCATATGACGCTTCGAAACTTCCACTGATACTCAACAGCATTACTCTTCGCGTTCTGTGAAAGCATGGAGGTAATATCCCCAATAATTATGAAAATATGTTGGTAATTGTTTCCGGTGACAATGTAATTAAAAGATTCAAAATGAAAAAATTGCAAAAATCCGACTCGAATGGGATAAAATACCAATAAAAAACTGTATATACCATTGACTTTGATGCAAAGGAACAGAAAATTCTGCGAGAGAAGAAATATTTTTTCTTACATTAACAAAAGAGTGTACGAGGCAAAAATTTCAGATTAGCATTATGTTAATAAGTGCATTTACGGAGAAAGTTTTTCATATGACGCTTCGAAACTTGCACTGTTTTTCAACAGCATTACTATACGCCTTCAGTGAAAACATGGAGGTAATATCCCCAATAATGATGAAAATATGTTGGTATTTGTTTCCGGTGACAATGTAATTAAAAGCTTAAAAATCAAAAAATTGCAAAACTCCGACTCGAATGGAAAAAAAACTATCAAAAAATGTGTATACCATTGAGTTTGATGCATAGGAACAGAAAAATAAGCGAGAGAAGAAATATTTTTACTTACATTAACAAAAAAGTGTACGAGGGAAAAATTTCAGATTAGCATTATATTAATAAGTGCATTTACGAAAACATTATTTCATATAACTCGTCGAAACTTGCACTGATCCTCAACAGCAATACTCTACGCCTTCTGTGAAAGCATGGAGGTAATATCCCCGACTATTCCGAAAATATGTTGGTAATTGTTTCCGGTGTCAATGTAATTAAAAGCTTCAAAATGAAAAAATTGCAAAAATCCGACTCGAATAGGATAAAAATCCATCCAAAACTGCGTATACCATTGAGTTTAAAAGCAAAGGAACAGAAAATTCTGCGAGAGAAGAAATATTTTTACTTACATTAACAAAAGAGTGTACGAGGCAAATATTTCAGATTAGCATTATGTTAACAGGTGCATTTACGGAGAAAGTATTTCATATGACGCTTCGAAACTGGCACTGATACTCAACAGCATTACTCTCCGCCTTCTGTGAAAGCATGGAGGTAATATCCCCGAAAATTCCGAAAATATGTTGGTAATTGTTTCCGGTGACAATGTAATTAAAAGCTTCAAAATCAAAAAATTGCAAAAATCCGACTCGAATGGGATAAAAAACCATCATAAACTGCAAACACCATTGAGTTTGATGCAAAGGAACAGAATAAAAGCGAGAGAAGATATATTTTTACTTACATTAACAAAAGAGTGTACGAGGCTAAAATTTCAGATTAGCATTATGTTAATAAGTGCATTTACGGAGAAAGTATTTCAAATGACGCTTCTAAACTTGCACTGTTCCTCAACAGCATTTTTCTACGCCTTCTGTGAAAACATGGAGGTAATATCCCTAATAATTATGAAAATATGTTGGTAATTGTTTCCGGTGACAATGTAATGAAAAGCTTCAAAATCAAACAATTGCAAAACTCCGAATCGAATGGGGAAAAAAACCATCAAAAAATGTGTATACCATTGAGTTTGATGCAAAGGAACAGAAAACTCTGCGAGAGAAGAAACATTTTTACTTACATTAACAAAAGAGTGTACGAGGCAAATATTTCAGATTAGCATTATGTTAATAAGTGCATTTACGGAGAACTTATTTCATATGACGCTTCGAAACTTGCACTGAACCTCAAAAGCAATACTCTACGCCTTTTGTGAAAACATGGAGGTAATATCCCCAATAATTGTGAAAATATGTTGGTAATTGTTTCCGGTGACAAGGTAATTAAAAGCTTCAAAATCTAAAAATTGCAAAAATCCGACTCGAATGGGATAAAATACCAATAAAAAACTGTATATACCATTGACTTTGATGCAAAGGAACAGAAAATTCTGCGAGAGAAGAAATATTTTTACTTACATTAACAAAAGAGTGTACGAGGCAAAAATTTCAGATTAGCATTATGTTAATAAGTGCATTTACGGAGAAAGTATTTCATATGACGCTTCGAAACTTTCACGGATCCTCAACAGCAATACTCTACGCCTTCTGTGAGAGCATGGAGGTAATATCCCCGAAATTTCCGAAAATATGTTGGTAATTGTTTCCGGTGACAATGTAATCATAAGCTTCAAAATCAAAAAATTGCAAAAATCTGACTCAAATGGGATAAAAAACCATCATAAACTGCGTATACCATTGAGTTTGATGCAAAGGAACAGAAAATTCTGCGAGAGAAGAAACATTTTTACCTACATTAACAAAAGTGTGTACGAGACTAAAATTTCAGATTAGCATTATGTTAATAAGTGCATTTACGGAGAAAGAATTTCATATGACGCTTCAACACCTGCACTGTTCCTCAACAGCATTACTTTACGCCTTCTTTGAAAACATGGAGGGAATATCCCCAATTATTATGAAAATATGTTGGTAATTGTTTCCGGTGACAATGTAATTAAACGCTTCAAAATCAAAAAATTGTAAACTCCGACTCAAATGGGAAAAAAAACCATCGACAAATGTGTATACCATTGAGTTTGATGAATAAGAACAGAAAAATAAGCGAGAGAAGAAATAATTTTTCTTACATTAACAAAAGAGTGTACGAGGCTAAAATTTCAGATTAGCATTATGTTAATAAGTGCATTTACGGAGAAAGTATTTCATTGGACATTTCGAAACTTGCACTGTTCCTCAAAAGCATTACTCTTCTCATTCCGTGAAAACATGGAGGTAATATCTCCAATAATTATGAAAATATGTTGGTAATTGTTTCCTGTGACAATGTAATTAAAAGCTTCAAAATCAAAAAATTGCAAAACTCCGACTCGAATGGGAAAAAAACCATCAAAAAATGTGTATACCATTGAGTTTGATGCATAGAAAAGAAAAATAAGCGAGAGAAGAAATATTTTTACTTAGATTAACAAAAGAGTGTACAAGGATAAAATTCAGATTAGCATAATGTTAATAAGTGCATTTACGGAAAAAGTATTCCATATAACGCGTCGATACTTGCACTGAACCTCAAAAGCAATACTCTACGCCTTCTCTGAAAAAATGGTGGTGATTTCCGCATAACTATCGAGGATATGGGAGTAAATGTCTACGGTAAATAAATTAGCAAAGGGCTTCCAAATGAAAGAAATGGTGTCCATGGATACTTGAGATTGAACGGAGGATGGCGAAGGGAACTAATTTTTTGGATACGCATGGATGTAATATCCGCAAACCTATCGAAGATATGGGAGTAAATGCCTACGGTGACTAAATTAGAAAAAAGGCTTTTAAATGAAAGAAATGGTATCCATGGTTACTTGAGATGGAACAGAGGATGTCGAAGGGAACTTATTTTTTGGATAGGCATAACTGGAATAAGTGCATTTACAGACTAAGTACTCAAGGTTTAGTCGTGTAATTTGATCTGAAGGAATAAGGTATATTTCTTAACTTACCCTGAAAGAATGGCGGTTATATCTCCATAAGATTCGAATATATGTGGGTAATTGTTTCCGGTGCCAATATAATGAAAAGCTTCATAATCAAATAAATGAAAAACTTCGACTCGAATGGGATAAAAAACCATCACAAAATGTGTATACCCTTGAGTTTAATAAATAAGAACAGAAAATTATGCGAGAGAAGAAATATTTTTACTTACATTAACAAAAGTGTGTACGAGGCTAAAATTTCAGATTAGCATTATATTAATAAGTGCATTTACGAAAACATTATTTCATATAACGCGTCGAAACTTGCACTGATCCTCAACAGCATTACTCTACGCCTTCTGTGAAATCATGGAGGTAATATCCCCAATAATTATGAAAATATGTTGGTAATTGTTTCCGGTGACAATGTAATTAAAAGCTTCAAAATGAAAAAATTGCAAAAATCCGACTCGAATGGGATAAAAAACCATCCAAAACTGTGTATACCATTGAGTTTGATGCTAAGGAACAGAAAATTCTGCGAGAGAAGAAATATTTTTACTTACATTAACAAAAGAGTGTACGAGGCTAAAATTTCAGATTAGCATTATGTTAATAAGTGCATTTACGGAGAAAGTATTTCATATGACGCTTCGAAACTTGCACTGATCCTCAACAGCATTACTCTACGCCTTCTGTGAAAGCATAGAGGAAATATCCCAGAAAATTCCGAAAATATGTTGGTAATTTTTTTACGGTGTCAATGTAATTAAAAGCTTCAAAATCAAAAAATTGGAAAAATCCGCCTCGAATGGGATAAAAAACCATCCAAAACTGTGTATACCATTGAGTTTGATGCAAAGGAAAAGAAAATTCTGCGAGAGAAGTAATATTTTTACTTACATTAACAAAAGAGTGTACGAGGCTAAAATTTCAGATTAGCATTATGTTAATAAGTGCATTTAAGGAGAAAGTATTTCATATTACGCTTCGAAACTTGCAATGTTCCTCAACAGCATTACTCTACGCCTTCTGTGAAAGCATGGAGGTAATATCCCCGAAAATTCCGAAAATATGTTGGTAATTGTTTCCGGTGACAATGTAATTAAAAGCTTCAAAATAAAAAAATTGCAAAAATCCGACTCGAATAGGATAAAAAACCATCCAAAACTGTGTATACCATTGAGTTTAAAAGCAAAGGAACAGAAAATTCTGCGAGAGAAGAAATATTTTTACTTACATTAACAAAAGAGTGAACGAGGCTAAAATTTCAGATTAGCATTATGTTAATAAGTGCATTTACGGAGAAAGTATTTCATATGACGCTTCGAAACTTGCACTGTTCCTCAACAGCATTACTCTTCGACTTCTGTGAAATCATGGAGGTAATATCCCAAATAATTATGAAAATATGTTGGTAATTATTTCCGGTGACAATGTAATTAAAAACTTCAAAATGAAAAAATTGCAAAAATCCGACTCGAATGGGATAAAAAACCATCCAAAACTGTGTATACCATTGAGTTTGATGCAAAGGAACAGAAAATTCTGCGAGAGAAGAAATATTTTTACTTACTTTAACAAAAGAGTGTACGAGGCTAAAAATTCAGATTAGCATTATGTTAATAAGTGCATTTACGGAGAAAGTATTTCATATGAAGCTTCGAAACTGGCACTGTTCCTCAAAAGCATTACTATACGCCTTCTGTGAAATCATGGAGGTAATATCTCCAATAATTATGAAAATATGTTGGTAATTGTTTCCGGTGACAATGTAATTAAAAGCATCAAAATGAAAAAATTGCAAAAATCCGACTAGAATGGGATAAAAAACCATCCAAAACTGTGTATACCATTGAGTTTGATGCAAAGGAACAGAAAATTCTGCGAGAGAAGAAATATTTTTACTTACATTAACAAAAGAGTGTACGAGGCTAAAATTTCAGATTAGCATTATGTTAATAAGTGCATTTACGGAGAAAGTATTTCATATGAAGCTTCGAAACTGGCACTGTTCCTCAACAGCATTAGTATACGCCTACTGTGAAATCATGGAGGTAATATCCCCAAGAATTATGAAAATATGTTGGTAATTGTTTCCGGTGACAATGTAATTAAAAGCTTCAAAATGAAAAAATTGCAAAAATCCGACTAGAATGGGATAAAAAACAATCCAAAACTGTGTATACCAGTGAGTTTGATGCAAAGGAACAGAAAATTCTGCGAGAAAGAAATATTTTTACTTACATTAACAAAAGAGTGTACCTGGCTAAAATTTCAGATTAGCATTAGGTTAATAAGTGCATTTACGGAGAAAGTATTTCATATGACGCTTCGAAACTTGCACTGTTCCTCAACAGCATTACACTACGCCTTCTGTGAAAGCATGGAGGTAATATCCTCGAAAATTCCGAAAATAAGTTCGTAATTGTTACCGGTGACAATGTAATTAAAAGCTTCAAAATCAAAAAATTGCAAAAATCCGACTCAAATGGAAAATAAACCATCAAAAAAAGTGGATACCATTGAGTTTGATGCAAAGATACAGAAAAATAAGCGAGAGAAGAAATATTTTTCCGTACATTAACAAAAGAGTGTACGAGGCAAAAATCTCAGATTAGCATTATGTTAATAAGTGCATTTACGGAGAAAGTATTTCGTATAACGCGTCGATACTTGCACTGAACCTCAAAAGCAATACCCTACGCCTTCTCTGAAAACATGGAGGTGATATCCGCATAACTGTCGATGATTTGGGTGTAAAAGTCTACGGTGACTAAATTAGCAAAGGGCTTCGGAATGAAAGAATTGGTATCCATGGAGATTGAACGGAGGATGGCGAAGGGAACTAATTTTTTGGATAGGCATGGAGGTAATATCCGCATAACTATCGAAGATATGGGTGTAAAAACCTACGGTGACTAAATTAAAAAGGCTTTTAAATGAAAGAAATTGTATCCATAGTTACTTGAGATTGAACAGAGGATGGCGAAGGGAACTAATTTTTTTGATAGGCATAACTGGAATAAGTGCTGTTACAGACTATATACTCAAGGTTTAGTCGTGTAATTTGATGTGCAGGAATAAGGTATATTTCTTAACCTACCCTGAAAGAATGGCGGTTATATTTGCATAAGATTCGAAAATATGTGGGAAAATATTTTTTGGAGCCAATATAATAAAAAGCTTCAAAATCAAATAAATGCAAAACTTTGACTCGAATGTGATAAAAAACCATCAGAAAATTTGTATACCATTGAGTTTAATCAATAGGAACAGAAAAATATGCGAGAGAAGAAATATTTTTACTTACATTAACAAAAGAGTGTACGAGGCTAAAATTTCAGATTAGCATTATATTAATAAGTGCATTTAGGAAAAAATTATTTCATATAACGCGTCGAAACTTGCACTGATACTCAACAGCATTACTCTACGCCTTCTGTGAAATCATGGAAGTAATATCCCCAATAATTATGAAAATATGTTGGTAATTATTTCCGGTGACAATGTAATTAAAAGCTTCAAAATGAAAAAATTGCAAAAATCCGACTCGAATGGGATAAAAAACCATCCAAAACTGTGTATACCATTGAGTTTGATGCAAAGGAACAGAAAATTCTGCGAGAGAAGAAATATTTTTACTTACATTAACAAAAGAGTGTACGAGGCTAAAATTTCAGATTAGCATTATGTTAATAAGTGCATTTTCGGAGAAAGTATATCATATGAAGCTTCGAAACTGGCACTGTTCCTAAACAGCATTACTATACGCCTTCTGTGAAATCATGGAGGTAATATCCCCAATAATTATGAAAATATGTTGGTAATTGTTTCCGGTGACAATGTAATTAAAAGCTTCAAAATGAAAAAATTGCAAAAATCTGACTAGAATGGGATAAAAAACCATCCAAAACTGTGTATACCATTGAGTTTGATGCAAAGGAACAGAAAATTCTGCGAGAGAAGAAATATTTTTACTTACATTAACAAAAGAGTGTACGAGGCTAAAATTTCAGATTAGCATTATGTTAATAAGTGCATTTACGGAGAAAGTATTTCATATGAAGCTTCGAAACTGGCACTGTTCCTCAACAGCATTACTATACGCCTTCTGTGAAATCATGGAGGTAATATCCCCAATAATTATGAAAATATGTTGGTAATTGTTTCCGGTGACAATGTAATTAAAAGCTTCAAAATGAAAAAATTGCAAAAATCCGACTAGAATGGGATAAAAAACCATCCAAAACTGTGTATACCATTGAGTTTGATGCAAAGGAACAGAAAATTCTGCGAGAAAGAAATATTTTTACTTACATTAACAAAAGAGTGTACCTGGCTAAAATTTCAGATTAGCATTAGGTTAATAAGTGCATTTACGGAGAAAGTATTTCATATGACGCTTCGAAACTTGCACTGTTCCTCAACAGCATTACACTACGCCTTCTGTGAAAGCATGGAGGTAATATCCTCGAAAATTCCGAAAATAAGTTCGTAATTGTTACCGGTGACAATGTAATTAAAAGCTTCAAAATCAAAAAATTGCAAAAATCCGACTCAAATGGAAAATAAACCATCAAAAAAAGTGGATACCATTGAGTTTGATGCAAAGGAACAGAAAAATAAGCGAGAGAAGAAATATTTTTACGTACATTAACAAAAGAGTGTACGAGGCAAAAATCTCAGATTAGCATTATGTTAATAAGTGCATTTACGGAGAAAGTATTTCGTATAACGCGTCGATACTTGCACTGAACCTCAAAAGCAATACCCTACGCCTTCTCGGAAAACATGGAGGTGATATCCGCATAACTGTCGATGATTTGGGTGTAAAAGTCTACGGTGACTAAATTAGCAAAGGGCTTCGGAATGAAAGAATTGGTATCCATGGAGATTGAACGGAGGATGGCGAAGGGAACTAATTTTTTGGATAGGCATGGAGGTAATATCCGCATAACTATCGAAGATATGGGTGTAAATACCTACGGTGACTAAATTAAAAAGGCTTTTAAATGAAAGAAATTGTATCCATAGTTACTTGAGATTGAACAGAGGATGGCGAAGGGAACTTATTTTTTGGATAGGCATAACTGGAATAAGTGCTGTTACAGACTATATACTCAAGGTTTAGTCGTGTAATTTGATGTGCAGGAATAAGGTATATTTCTTAACCTACCCTGAAAGAATGGCGGTTATATTTGCATAAGATTCGAAAATATGTGGGAAAATATTTTTTGGAGCCAATATAATAAAAAGCTTCAAAATCAAATAAATGCAAAACTTTGACTCGAATGTGATAAAAAACCATCAGAAAATTTGTATACCATTGAGTTTAATCAATAGGAACAGAAAAATATGCGAGAGAAGAAATATTTTTACTTACATTAACAAAAGAGTGTACGAGGCTAAAATTTCAGATTAGCATTATGTTAATAAGTGCATTAACGGAGAACGTATTTCATATTACGCTTTGAAACTTGCACTGTTCCTCAACAGCATTACTCTACGCCTTCTGTGAATACATAGAGGTAATATCCCCAATATCTATGAAAATATGTTGGTAATTGTTTCCGGTGACAAAGTAATTAAAAGCTTCAAAATGAAAAAATTGCAAAACTTCGACTCGAATGGGATAAACATCCATCAGAAAATGTGTATACTATTGAGTTTGATGCAAAGGAACAGAAAATTATGCGAGAAAAGAAATATTTTTACTTACATTAACAAAAGAGTGTACGAGGAAAAAATTTCAGATTAGCATTATGTTAATAAGTGCATTTACGGAAAAAGTATTTCATATAACGTGTCAATACTTGCACTGAACCTCAAAAGAAATACTCTACGCCTTCTCTGAAAATATGAAGGTGATATCCGTATAACTGTCGAAAATATGGGTGTAAATGTCTACGGTGCCAAAATAAGCAAAGGGCTTCCAAATGAAAGAAATGGTGTCCATGGATACTTGAGATTGAACGGAGGATGGCGAAGGGAACTAATTTTCTGGATACGCATGGATGTAATATCCGCAAACCTATCGAAGATATGGGAGTAAATGCCTACGGTGACTAAATTAGAAAAAGGCTTTTAAATGAAAGAAATGGTATCCATGGTTACTTGAGATTGAACAGAGGATGGCGAAGGGAACTTATTTTTTGGATAGGCATAACTGGAATATCTGCTGTTACAGACTAAGTACTCAAGGTATAGTCGTGTAATTTGATGTGCAGGAACAAGGTATATTTTTTAACATAACCGAAAAGAATGGCGGTTATATCTGCATAATATTCGAAAATATATGGGTAATTGTTTCCGGTGCCAATATAATGAAAACATTCAAAATAAATTAAATGAAAAACTTCGATTCGAATGGGATAAAAAACCATCAGAAAATGTATACACCATTGAGTTTAATAAAAAGGAACAGAAAAATATGCGAGAGAAGAAATATTTTTACTTACATTTTCAAAAGAGTGTACGAGGCTAAAATTTCAGATTAGCATTATGTTAATAAGTTCATTTAAGGAGAAAGTATTTCATATGACGCTTCGAAACTTGCATTGTTCCTCAACAGCATTACTCTACGTCTTCTGTGAAAGCATTAAGGTAATATCCCGGAAAATTCCGAAAATATGTTGGTAATTGTTTCCGGTGACAATGTAATTAAAAGCTTTAAAATCAAAAAATTGCAAAAATCCGACTCGAATGGGATAAAAAACCATCAAAAAATGAATATACCATTGAGTTTGATGCATAAGAACAGAAAAATAAGCGAGATAAGAAATATTTTTTCTTACATTTACAAAAGAGTGTACGAGGCTAAAATTTCAGATTAGCATTATGTTAATAAGTGCATTTACGGAGTAAGTATTTCATATGACGCTTTGAAACTTGCACTGTTCCTCAACAGCATTACTTTACGACTTCTGTGAAAGCATGGAGGTAATATCCCCGAAAATTCCGAAAATATGTTGGTAATTGTTTCCGGTGACAATGTAATTAAAAGCTTCAAAATCAAAAAATTGCAAAACTCCGACTCGAATGGGAAAAAAACCATCAAAAAATGAATATACCATTGAGTTTGATGCATAAGAACAGAAAAATAAGCGAGAGAAGAAATATTTTTACTTACATTAACAAAAGAGTGTACGAGGAAAAATTTCAGATTAGCATTATGTTAATAAGTGCATTTACGGAAAAAGTATTTCATATAACGCGCAAATACATGCACTAAACCTCAAAAGCAGAACTCTACGCCTTCTCGGAAAAAATGGAGGTGATATCCGCATAACTGTCGATGATATGGGTGTAAATGTCTACGGTGACTAAATTAGCAAAGGGCTTCCAAATGAAAGAATTCGTATCCATGGATACTTGAGATTGAACGGAGGATGGCGAAGGGAACTAATTTTTTGGATAGGCATGCAGGTAATATCCGCATAACTATCGAAGATATGGGTGTAAATATCTACGGTGACTAAATTAAAAATGATTTAAATGAAAGAAATGGTATCCATAGTTACTTGAGATTGAACAGAGGATGGCGAAGGGAACTTATTTTTTGGATAGGCATCACTGGAATAAGTGCTGTTACAGACTAAGTACTCAAGGTTTAGTCGTGTAATTTGATGTGCAGGAATAATGTATATTTCTTAACCTTTCCTAAAAGAATGGCGGTTATATCTGCATAAGATTCGAAAATATATGGGTAATTGTTTCCGGTGCCAATATAATGAAAAGCTTCAAAATCAAATAAATGCAAAACTTCGACTCGAATGGGATAAAAATCCATCAGAAAATGTGTATACCATTGAGTTTAATAAATAAGAACAAAAACATATGCGAGAGAAGAAATATTTTTACTTACATTAACAAAAGAGTGTACGAGGCTAAAATTTAAAATTAGCCTTATATTAATAAGTGCATTTACGAAAACATTATTTCATATAACGCGTCGAAACTTGCACTGATCCTCAACAGCATTACTTTACGCCTTCTGTGAAAGCATGGATGAAATATCCTCGAAAATTCCGAAAATATGTTGGTAATTTTTTCCGGTGACAATGTAATTAACAACTTCAAAATCAAAAAATTGCAAAAATCCGACTCGAATGGGATAAAAAACCATCCAAATCTAGGTATACCATTGAGTTTGATGCAAAGGAACAGAAACTTCTGCGAGAGAAGAAATATTTTTACTTACATTAACAAAAGAGTGTACAAGGCTAAAATTTCATATTAGCTTTATGTTAATAAGTGCATTTACGGATAAAGTATTTCATATGACGCTTCGAAACTTGCACTGTTCCTCAACAGCATTACTCTAGGCCTTCTGTGAAATCATGGAGGTAATATCCTCAATAATTATGAAAATATGTTGGTAATTGTTTCCGGTGACAATGTAATTAAAAGCTTCAAAATGAAAAAAATTGCAAAAATCCGACTCAAATGGAAAAAAAAACCATCAAAAACTGTGTATACCATTGAGTTTGATGCAAAGGAACAGAAAATTCTTCGAGAAAATAAATATTTGTAGTTACATTAACAAAAGAGTGTACGAGGCAAAAATTTCAGATTAGCATTATGTTAATAAGTGCATTTACGGAAAAAGTATATCATATAACGCGTCGATACTTACCCAGATCGTCAAAAGCAATAATCTACGCCTTCTCTGAACAAATGAAGGTGATATCCGTATAACTGTCGAAGATATGGGTGTAAAAGTCTACGGTGACAAAATTAGCCAAGGGCTTCCAAATGAAAGAAATGGTATCCATGGATACTTGTGATTGAACGGAGGATGGCGAAGGGAACTAATTTTTTGGATAGGCATAGAAGTAATATCCGCATAACTATCGAAGATATGGGTGTAAATGGCAACGGTGACTAAATTAGAAAAAGGCTTTTAAATGAAAGAAATGGTATCCATGGTTACTTGAGATGGAACAGAGGATGTCGAAGGGAACTTATTTTTTGGATAGGCATAACTGGAATAAGTGCTGTTACAGACTAAGTACTCAAGGTTTAGTCGTGTAATTTGATGTGCAGGAATAAGGTATATTTCTTAACTTACCCTGAAAGAATGGCGGTTATATCTGCATAAGATTCGAAAATATGTGGGTAATTGTTTCCGGTGGCAATATAATGAAAAAATTCAAAATAAATTAAATGAAAAACTTCGACTCGAATGGGATAAAAAACCATCAGAAAATGTGTACACCATTGAGTTTAATAAAAAGGAACAGAAAAATATGCGAGAGAAGAAATATAATACTTACATTAACAAAAGAGCGTACGAGGCTAAAATTTCAGATTAGCATTATGTTAATAAGTGCATTTAAGGAGAAAGTATTTCATATTACGCTTCGAAACTTGCATTGTTCCTCAACAGCATGACTCTACGCCTTCTGTGAAAGCATGGAGGTAATATCCCCGAAAATTCCGAAAATACGTTGGTAATAGTTTCCGGTGACAATGTAATTAAAAGCTTCAAAATAAAAAAATTGCAAAAATCCGACTCGAATGGGAAAAAAACCATCAAAAAATGTGTATACCATTGAGTTTGATGCAAAGGAACAGAAAAATAAGCGAGAGAAGAAATATTTTTACTTACATTAACAAAAGAGTGTACGAGGCTAAAATTTCAGATTAGCATTATGTTAATAAGTGCATTTACGGAGAAAGTATTTCATATGACGCTTCGAAACTTGCACTGTTACTCAACAGCATTACTCTACGACTTCTGTGAAAACCTGGAGGTAATATCCCCAATAATTATGAAAATATGTTGGTAATTGTTTCCTGTGACAATGTAATTAAAAGCTTCAAAATCCAAAAACTGCAAAACTCCGACTCGAATGGGAAAAAAACCATCAAAAAATGTGTATACCATTGACTTTGAAGCAAAGGAACAGAAAATTCTGCGAGAAAAGAAATATTTGTACTTACATTAACAAAAGAGTGTACGAGGCAAAAATTTCAGATTAGCATTATGTTAATAAGTGCATTTACGGAAAAAGTATATCATATAACGCGTCGATACTTGCCCAGATCCTCAAAAGCATTACTCTACGCCTTTTCTGAACAAATGAAGGTGATATCCGTATAACTGTCGAAGGTATGGGTGTAAAAGTCTACGGTGACAAAATTAGCAAATGGCTTCCAAATGAAAGAAATGGTATCCATGGATACTTGTGATTGAACGGAGGATGGCGAAGGGAACTAATTTTTTGGATAGGCATAGAAATAATATCCGCATAACTATCGAAGATATGGGTGTAAATGCCTACGGTGACTAAATTAGAAAAAGGCTTTCAAATGAAAGAAATGGTATCCATGGTTACTTGAGATGGAACAGAGGATGTCGAAGGGAACTTATTTTTTGGATAGGCATAACTGGAATAATTGCTGTTACAGACTAAGTACTCAAGGTTTAGTCGTGTAATTTGATGTGCAGGAATAAGGTATATTTATTAACTTACCCTTAAAGAATGGCGGTTATATCTGCATAAGATTCGAAAATATGTGGGTAATTGCTTCCGGTGGCAATATAATGAAAAAATTCAAAATAATTTAAATGAAAAACTTCGACTCGAATGGGATAAAAAACCATCAGAAAATGTGTACACCATTGAGTTTAATAAAAAAAAACAGAAAAATAAGCGAGAGAAGAAATATATTACTTACATAAACAAAAGAGCGTACGAGGCTAAAATTTCAGATTAGCATTATGTTAATAAGTGCATTTAAGGAGAAAGTATTTCATATTACGCTTCGAAACTTGCATTGTTCCTCAACAGCATGACTCTACGCCTTCTGTGAAAGCATGGAGGTAATATCCCCGAAAATTTCGAAAATATGTTGGTAATAGTTTCCGGTGACAATGTAATTAAAAGCTTCAAAATAAAAAAATTGCAAAAATCCGACTCGAATGGGAAAAAAACCATCAAAAAATGTGTATACCATTGAGTTTGATGCAAAGGAACAGAAAAATAAGCGAGAGAAGAAATATTTTTACTTACATTAACAAAAGAGTGTACGAGGCTAAAATTTCAGATTAGCATTATGTTAATAAGTGCATTTACGGAGAAAGAATTTCATATGACGCTTCGAAACTTGCACTGTTCTTCAACAGCATTACTCTACGCCTACTGTGAAAGCATGGAAATAATATCCCCGAAAATTCTGAAAATATGTTGGTAATAGTTTCCGGTGACAATGTAATTAAAAGCTTCAAAATAAAAAAATTGCAAAAATCCGACTCGAATGGGAAAAAAACCATCAAAAAATGTGTATACCATTGAGATTAATACCATTGAGTTTGATGCATAGAAAGAGAAAAATAAGCGAGAGAAGAAATATTTTTACTTACATTAACAAAAGAGTGTACAAGGAAAAATTTCAGATTAGCATAATGTTAATAAGTGCATTTACGGAAAAACTATTCCATATAACGCCTCGATACCTGCAATGAACCTCAAGAGCAATACTCTACGCCTTCTATGAAAAAATGGAGGTGATTTCCGCATAACTATCGAAGATATGGGTGTAAATGTCTACGGTTAATAAATTAGCAAAGGGCTTCCAAATGAAAGAAATGGTGTCCATGGATGCTTGAGATTGAACGGAGGATGGCGAAGGGAACTAATTTTTTGGATACGCATGGAAGTAATATCCGCATAACTATCGAAGATATGGGTGTAAATGCCTAAGGTGACTTAATTAGAAAAAGGCTTTTAAATGAAAGAAATGGTATCCATGGTTACTTGAGATTGAACAGAGGATGTCGAAGGGAACTTATTTTTTGGATAGGCATAACTGGAATAAGTGCTGTTACAGACTAAGTACTCAAGGTTTGGTCGTGTAATTTGATGTGCAGGAATAAGGTATATTTCTTAACTTACCCTGAAAGAATGGCGGTTATATCTGCATAAGATTCGAAAATATGTGGGTAAATTTTCCGGTGCCAATATAATGAAAAAATTCAAAATAAATTAAATGAAAAACTTCGACTCGAATGGGATAAAAAACCATCAGAAAATGTGTACACTATTGAGTTTAATAAAAAGGAACAGAAAAGTATGCGAGAGAAGAAATATTTTTACTTACATTAACAAAAGAGTGTACGAGGCTAAATTTTCAGATTAGCATTATGTTAATAAGTGCATTTAAGGAGAAAGTATTTCATATTACGCTTCGAAACTTGCATTGTTCCTCAACAGCATTACTCTACGCCTTCTGTGAAAGCATGGAGGTAATATCCCCGAAAATTCCGAAAATATGTTGGTAATTGTTTCCGGTGACAATGTAATTAAAAGCTTCAAAATAAAAAAATTGCAAAACTCCGACTCGAATGGGAAAAAAAACCATCAAAAAATGTGTGTACCATTGAGTTTGATGCAAAGGAACAGAAAAATAAGCGAGAGAAGAAATATTTTTACTTACATTAACAAAAGAGTGTACGAGGCAAAAATTTCAGATTAGCATTATGTTAATAAGTGCATTTACGGAGAAAGTATTTCATATGACGCTTCGAAACTTGCACTGTTCCTCAACAGCATTACTCTTCGACTTCTTTGTAAACTTGGTGTTAATATCCCCAATAATTATGAAAATATGTTGGTAATTGTTTCCTGTGACAATGTAATTAAAAGCTTCAAAATCTAAAAATTGCAAAACTCCGACTCGAATGGGAAAAAAACCATCAAAAAATGAGTATACCATTGAGTTTGATGCAAAGGAACATAAAATTCTGCCAGAGAAGAAATATTTTTACTTACTTTAACAAAAGAGTGTACAAGGAAAAATTTCAGATTAGCATAATGTTAATAAGTGCATTTACGGAAAAAGTATTCCATATAACGCGTCGATACTTGCAATGAACCTCGAAAGCAATACTCTTCGCCTTCTCTGAAAAAATGGTGGTGATTTCCGCATAACTATCGAAGATATGGGTGTAAATGTCTACAGTTAATAAATTAGCAAAGGGCTTCCAAATGAAAGAAATGGTGTCCATGGATGCTTGAGATTGAACGGAGGTTGGCGAAGGGAACTAATTTTTTGGATACGCATGGAAGTAATATCCGCATAACTATCGAAGATATGGGTGTAAATGCCTAAGGTGACTAAATTAGAAAAAGGCTTTTAAATGAAAGAAATGGTATCCATGGTTACTTGAGATTGAACAGAGGATGTCGAAGGGAACTTATTTTTTGGATAGGCATAACTGGAATAAGTGCTGTTACAGACTAAGTACTCAAGGTTTGGTCGTGTAATTTGATGTGCAGGAATAAGGTATATTTCTTAACTTACCCTGAAAGAATGGCGGTTATATCTGCATAAGATTCGAAAATATGTGGGTAAATTTTCCGGTGTCAATATAATGAAAAAATTCAAAATAAATTAAATGAAAAACTTCGACTCGAATGGGATAAAAAACCATCAGAAATTGTGTACACCATTGAGTTTAATAAAAAGGAACAGAAAAATATGCGAGAGAAGAAATATTTTTACTTACATTAACAAAAGAGTGTACGAGGCTAAAATTTCAGATTAGCATTATGTTAATAAGTGCATTTAAGGAGAAAGTATTTCATATTACGCTTCGAAACTTGCATTGTTCCTCAGCAGCATTACTGTACGCCTTCTGTGAAAGCATGGAGGTAATATCCCTGAAAATTCCAAAAATATGTTGGTAATTGTTTCCGGTGACAATGTAATTAAAAGCTTCAAAATAAAAAAATTGCAAAACTCCGACTCGAATGGGAAAAAAAACCATCAAAAAATGTGTGTACCATTGAGTTTGATGCAAAGGAACAGAAAAATAAGCGAGAGAAGAAATATTTTTACTTACATTAACAAAGGAGTGTACGAGGCTAAAATTTCAGATTAGCATTATGTTAATAAGTGCATTTTTTGGATAGGCATAACTGGAATAATTGCTGTTACAGACTAAGTACTCAAGGTTTAGTCGTGTAATTTGATATGCAGGAACAAGGTATATTTCTGAACCTACCCTGAAAGAATGGCGGTTATATCTGCATAAGATTCGAAAATATATGGGTAATTGTTTCCGGTGCCAATATAATGAAAAGCTTCAAAATAAATTAAATGAAAAACTTCGACTCGAATAAGATAAAAAACCATCAGAAAATGTGTACACCATTGAGTTTAATAAATAGGAACAGAAAAATATGCGAGAGAAGAAATATTTTTACTTACATTAGCAAAAGAGTGTACGAGGCTAAAATTTCAGATTAGCATTATATTAATAAGTGCATTTACGAAATAATTATTTCATATAACGCGTTGAAACTTGCACTGATCCTCAACAGCATTATTCTACGCCTTCTGTGAAAGCATGGAGGTAATATCCCCGAAAATTCTGAAAATATGTTGGTATTTTTTTCCGGTGACAATGTAATTAAAAGCTTAAAAATAAAAATTGCAAAAATCCGACTCGAATAGGATAAAAAACCATCGAAAACTGTGTATACCATTGAGTTTGATTCAAAGGAACAGAAAATTCTGCGAGAGAAGAAATATTTTTACTTACATTAACAAAAGAGTGTACGAGGCTAAAATTTCAGATTAGCATTATGTTATTAAGTGCATTTACGGAGAAAGTGTTTAATATGACGCTTCGAAACTTGCACTGTTCCTCAACAGCATTACTCTACGCCTTCTGTGAAATAATGGAGGTAATATCCCCAATATTTATGAAAATATGTTGGTAATTGTTACAGGTGACAATGTAATTAAAATCTTCAAAATAAAAAAAATTGCAAATATCCGACTCGAATGGGATAAAAAAACCATCAAAAACTGTATATACCATTGAGTTTGATGCAAAGGAACAGAAAATTCTGCGAGAAAAGAAATATTTTTACTTACATTAACAAAAGAGTGTACGAAGCTAAAATTTCAGATTAGCATTATGTTAATAAGTGCATTTACGGAGAAAGTATATCTTATGACGCTTCGAAATTTGCACTGTTCCTCAACAGCATTACTCTTCGACATCTGTGAAAACATAGAGGTAATATCCCCAATTATTATGAAAATATGTTGGTAATTGTTACCGGTGACAATGTAATTAAAAGCTTCAAAACAAAAAAATTTCGAATATCTATTCAGAATGGGATAAAAAACCATCAAAAACTGTGTGTGCCATTGAGTTTGATGCAAAAAAAACAGAAAATTCTGCGAGAGAAAAAATATTTTTACTTACATTAACAAAAGATTGTACGACGCTAAAATTTCAGATTAGCATTATGTTAATAAGTGCATTTACGGAGAAAGTATTTCATATAACGCGTCGATACTTGCACGGAACCTTAAAAGCAATACTCTTCGCCTTTTCTGAAAAACTGGAGGTGATATTTGCATAACTGTCGAAGATATGGGTGTAAATGTCTACGGTGACTAAATTAGCAAAGGGCTTCCAAATGAAAGAAATGGTATCCATGGATACTTGAGATTGAACGGAGGATGGCGAAGGGAACTAATTTTTTGGATAGGCATAACTGGAATAAGTTTTGTTACCGACTAAGTACTCAAGGTTTAATCGTGTTATTTGATGTGCAGGAATAAGGTATATTTCTTAACCTACCCTAAAAGAATGGCGGTTATATCTGCATAATATTCGAAAAAAGGTGGGTAATTGTTTCCAGAGCCAATATAATGAAAAGCTTCAAAATCAAATAAATGCAAAACTTTGACTCGAATGGGATAAAAAACCATCAGAAAATTTGTATACCATTGAGTTTAATAAATAGGAACAGAAAAAAATGCGAGAGAAAAAATATTTTTACTTACATTAACAAAAGTATACGAGGCTAAAATTTCAGATTAGCATTATATTAATAAGTGCATTTACGAAAAAATTATTTCATATAACGCGTCGAAACTTGCATTGATCCTCAACAGATTTACTCTACGCCTTCTGTGAAAGCATGGAGGTAATATCCATGAAAATTCCAAAAACATGTTGGTAATTGTTTCCGGTGACAATGTAATTAAAAGCTTCAAAATCAAAAAATTGAAAAAATCCGACTCAAATGGGATAAAAAACCATCAAAATCTGTGTATACCATTGAGTTTTATGCAACGGAACAGAAAATTCTGCGAGAGAAGAAATATTTTTACTGACATTAACAAAAGAGTATACGAGGCTAAAATTTCAGATTAGCATTATGTTAATAAGTGCATTTACGGAGAAAGTATTTCATATGACGCTTCAAAACTTGCACTGTTCCTCAACAGCACTACTATACGCCTTCTGTAAAAACATGGAGGTAATATCCCTAATAATTATGAAAATATGTTGGTAATTGTTTCCGGTGACAATGTAATTAAAAGCTTCAAAATCAAAAAATTGCAAAAATCCGCCGCGAAAGGGATAAAAAACCATAAAGAACTGTGTATACCCATGAGTTTTATGCAAAAGAACAGACAATTCTGCGAGAGACGAAATATTTTTACTAACATTAACAAAAGAGTATACGAGGCTAAAATTTCAGATTAGCATTATGATAATAAGAGCATTTACGGAGAAAGTATTTCATATGACGCTTCGAAACTTGAACTTTTCCTCAACAGCATTACTCTACGCCATCTGTGAAAACATAAAGTTAATATCCCCAATAATTATGAAAATATGTTGGTAATTGTTTCCGGTGACAATGTAATTAAAAGCTTCAAAACAAAAAAATTTCGAATATCCGATCAAAATGGGATAAAAAACCATCAAAATCTGTGTATGCCATTGACTTTGATGCAAAAAAACAGAAAATTCCGCGAGAGAAGAAATATTTTTACTTACATTAACTAAAGAGTGTACGAGGCTAAAATTTCAGATTAGCATTATGTTAAAAAGTTCATTTACGGTGAAAGTATTTCATATAACGCGTCGATACTTGCACTGAACCTCAAAAGCAATACTCTACGCCTTTTCTGAAAAATGGAAGTGATATCCGCATAACTGTCGAAGATATGGGTGTAAATGTCTACGGTGACTGAATTAGCAAAGGGATTCCAAATGAAAGAAATGGTATCCATGGATACTTGAGATTGAACGGAGGATGGCGAAGGGAACTAATTTTTTGGATAGGCATGGAGGAAATATCCGCATAACTATCGAAGATATGGGTGTAAATGCCTACGGTGACTAAATTAGAAAAAGGCTTTTAAATGAAAGAAATGGTATCCATGGTTACTTGAGATTGAACAGAGAATGTCGAAGGGACTTTTTTTTTGGATAGGCATAACTGGAATAAGTGCTGTTACATACTAAGTACTCAAGGTTTAGTCGTGTAATATAATGTGCAAGAACAAGGTATATTTCTTAACCTACCCTGAAAGAATGGCGGTTAACTGCAATATTTTCGAAAATAGGTGGGTAATTGTTTCCGGAGCAAATATAATGAAAAGCTTCAAAATCAAATAAATGCAAAACTTTGACTGGAATGGGATAAAAAACCATAAAAAAATGTGTATACCATTGAGTTTAATGCAAAGGAACAGAAAAATCTGCTAGAGAAGAAATTTTCTTTACTTACATTAACAAAAGAGTGTACGAGGCTAAAATTTCAGATTAGCATTATGTTAATAAGTGCATTTACGGAATACGTATTTCGTATAACACGACGGTACTTGCCTTGAACCTCAATCGCAATACTCTACGCCTTCTCTGAAAACATGGAGGTCATATCCGGATAACTATCGAAAATATGGGTGTAAATGCCTACGGTGACTAAATTAGAAAAAGGCTTTTAAATGAAAGAAATGGTATCCATGGTTACTTGAGATTGAACAGAGGATAGCGAAGGGAACATATCTTTTGGATAGGCATAACTGGAATAACTGCTGGTTCAGAATTAGCACACAAGGTTTAGTCGTGTAATTTGATGTGCAGGAACAAGGTATATTTCTTAACCTACCCTGAAAGAATGGCGGTTATATCTGCATAAGATTCGAAAATATATGAGTAATTGTTTCCGGTGCCAATATAATGAAAAGCTTCAAAATCAAATAAATGAAAACTTCGACTCAAATGGGATAAAAAACCATCAGAAAAGATGTATACCATTGAGTTTAATAAATTGGAATAGAAAAAATATGCAAAAGAAGAAATATTTTTACTTACATTAACAAAAGAGTGTACAAGGCTTAAATTTCAGATTAGCATTAAGTTAAATAAGTGCATTTACGGAGAAAGTATTTCATATGACGCTTCGAAACTTGCACTTTTCCATAACAGCATTTCTCTACGCCTTCTGTGAAAACATGGAGGTAATATCCCTAATAATTATGAAAATATGTTGGTAATTGTTTCCGGTGACAATGTAATTAAAAGCTTCAAAATCAAAAAATTGCAAAAATACGACTTGAATGGGATAAAAAACCATCAAAAACTGTGTATACCATTGAGTTTGATTCAAAGGAACAGAAAAATATGTGAGAGAAGAAATATGTTTACTTACATTAACAAAAGAGTGTACGAGGCTAAAATGTTCAGATAAGTATTATGGTAATAAGTGCATTTACGGAAAAAGCATTACATATAACACGTCGAAACTTGTACTGATCCACAAAAGAATTACTCTTCGACTCCTGTGAAAACATGGAGGTTATATCCGCAATATTTCCGAAAATATGTGGGTAATTGTTTCTGGTGACAATATAATGAAAAGCTTCAAAATCAAAGACATGCAAAAATCCGACTAGAATGGGAAAAAAACTATAAGAAAATGTGTATGCCATTGCGTTTGATGCATAGGAAATGAAAAATAAGCGAGAGAAGAAATATGTTTACATACATTAACCAAAAAGTGTACGAGGGTAAAATGTTCAGATTAGCATTATGGTAATAAGTGCATTTACGGAGAAAGAATTTCATATGACGCGTTGAAACTTTCACCGATCCACAAAAGCATTACTCTACCCCTTCTGTGAAAACATGTAGGTAATATCTGAATTACTTTGGAAAATATGGAGGAAAGAGTTATATTAACTCTTCGACGGCCATCGGGAAAACTATGTTGCATTTATATGTGCCGTCCCATAGGTAGCAATGGGACATATTCGTCCCGAAATAATGATATATTTGTGTCCCATTGGTACTTACGGGTTACAGATTAACAGTCGTTTACGCCTTCTGAGAAAAAATGGAGGAAATATCTGCATAACTTTGGTAAATATGGAGGAAATAGTTATATTAACTCTTCGACGGCCATCGGGATAACTATGTTGCATTTATATGTGCCGTCCCATAGGTAGCAATGGGACATATTGGTCGCGTACTAGAGGTATATTTGTGTCCCATTGGAACTTACTGGTTACAGGTTCACAATCGTTTACGCCTTCTGAGAAATATAGAAGGTAATATCAGCATTATTTTGGAAAATATGGAGGAAATAGTTTTCGGTGACAATATTAGAAGCAGCTTAAAAGACAAAACAAATGCAAAACTTCCAATCGAATGGGATAAAAAACACTCAGATAATGTTTATACCATTGAGTTTGATGCAAAGGAACAGAAAATATTGCGAGAGAAGAAATATTTTTAATTACATTAACAAAACAGTGTACGAGGATAAAATGTTCAGATTAGCATTTTGGTAATAAGTGCATTTACGGAGAAAGTATTTAATATGACGCTTCGAAACTTACACTAATCTACAAAAGCATTACTCTACGCCTTCTATAAAAATATGGAGATAATATCTGCATAACTATCGAGAATATGGGTGTAAATGTCTACGGTTACTAAATTAGCAAAACGCTTCTAAATGAAAGAAATGGTATCCATGGTTACTTGATATTGAACAGAGGATGGCAAAGGGAACTAACTTTTTGGATAGGCATGGAGGTAATATCCGCATAACTATAGAAGATATGGGTGTAAATGCCTACGGTGACTAAATTAGCAAAAGGCTTCTAAATGAAAGAAATGGTATCCATGGTTACTTGAGATTGAACTCAGGATGGCGAAGGGAACTAATTTTTTGGATAGGCATAACTGGAATAAGTGCTGTTACAGACTAAGTACTCAAGGATTAGTCGTGTAATTTGATCTGCAGGAATAAGGTATATTCCATTACCTACCCTTAAAGAATGGCGGTTATATCTGCCTAAGGTTCGAAAATATGTGGGAAATTGTTTCCGGTGACAATATAATGAAAAGCTTCAAAATCAAAGAAATGCAAAACTTCGACTCGAATGGGATAAAAAACAATCAGAAAATGTGTATACCATTTAGTTTGATGCATAGGAACAGAAAATTCTAAGTGAGAAGAAATATTTTTACTTACATTAACATAAGAGTGTACGAGGCTAAAATTTCAGATTAGCCTTATGGTAATAAGTGCATTTACGGAGAAAGAATTTCATACAACGCGTCGAAACATGCACTGATCCAAAAAGCATTAAGTTTAGCCTTCTGAGAAAAAATGGAGGTAATAACTGTATTACTTTGAAAAATATGGAGGAAATAGTTATATTAACTCTTCGACGGCCATCGGGATAACTATGTTGCATTTATATGTGCCGTCCCATAGGTAGCAATGGGACATATTGGTCCCGTACTAATAGTATATTTGTGTCCCATTGGTACTTACGGGTTACAGGTTAACAATCGTTTACGCCGTCTGAGAAAAAATGGAGGTTATATCTGCATTATTTTGGAAAATATAGAGGAAATAGTTTTCGGTGACAATATTAGCAGCAGCATAAAAGTAAAAAAAATGCAAAAATTCGACTCGAATGGGATAAAACACCATCAAAAAATTTTGTATGTCATTGAGTTTGATGCATAGAAAAAGAAAATTTTGAGAGAGAAGAAATATTTTTAATTACATTAACAAATGAGTGAACGAGGCTAAAATGTTCAGATTAGCATTATTGTAATAAGTGCATTTACGGAAAAAGTATTTCATATAACGCGATGAAACTTTCACTGATCCACAACAGCATTACCCTACGCTCTCTTTGAATACATTGAGGTAAATTCCGCATTACTTCCGAAAATATGTGGGTAATTGTTTCCGGTGACAAAAAATTAAAAATCTTCAAAATCAAAGAAATGCAAAAATCCGACTCGAAAGGGAATAAAAACCATCAGAAAATGTGTATACCATTGCGTTTGATGCATAGGAACAGTATAATATGCGAGAGAAGAAATATTTTTACTTATATTAACAAAAGAGTGTACGAGGCTATAATTTCAGATTAGCATTATCTAAATAAGTGCATTTACGGAGAAAGTATTTCATATGACGCGTCGAAACTTGCAATGAACCACAAAAGCAGTACTCTTAGACTTCTGTGAAAAAATGGAGGTAATATCCGTATAACTGTCGAAGATATGGGTGTAAATGTCTACGGTGACTAAATTAGCAAAAGGCTTCTAAATGAAAGAATAGGTATCCATGGTTAATTGAGATTGAACAGAGGATGGCGAAGGGAACTAATTTTTTGGATAGGCATAACTGGAAAAAGTGCTGTTACAGACTAAGTACTCAAAGTTTAGTCGTGTAATTTAATGTGCAGGAATAAAGCATATTACTTAACCTACCCTGAAAGAATGGCGGTTATATCTGCATAAGATTCGAAAATATGTGGGAAATTGTTTACGGTGACAATATAATGAAAAGCTTCAAAATCAAATAAATGCAAAACTTCGACTCGAATGTGATAAAAAACCATAAAAAAATGTGTATACCATTGAGTTTGATGCATAGGAAAAAAAAAGAATATGCAGGAGAAAAAATATGTTTACTTACATTAACAAAAGAGTGTACGAGGCTAAAATGTTCAGATAAGCATTATGGTAATAAGTGCAATTACGGAGAAAGTATGTCATATGACGCGTCGAAACTTAATCTGATCCACAAAAGCATTACTCTACGCCTTTTGTGAACATATGGAGGTTATATCCGCATTACTTCCGAAAATATGTGAGTAATTGTTTCCTGTGACAATATTATAAAAAGCTTCAAAAACAAAGAAATGCAAAACCTCGACTCGAATGGGATAAAAAACCGTCAGAAAATGTGTAAGCCATTGATTTTTATGCATAGGAACAGAAAAATTTGCGAGAGGAGAAATATTTTTACTTACATTAACAAAAGAGTTAACGAGGCTAAAATGTTCAGGATAGCATAATGGTAATAAGTGCATTTACGGAGAAAGAATTTCATATAACAAGTTGAAACCTTAACTGATCCACAAAAACATTATTCTACGCCTTCTGTGAAAACATAGAGGTAATATTTGCAATACTTCCGAAAATATGTGGGTAATTGTTTCCGGTGACAATATAATGAAAAGCTTCAAAATCAAGGAAATGCAAAAATTCGACTCGAATGGGATAAAAAACCATCACAAAATGTGTATGCCATTGAGTTTGATGCATTGGATAAGAAAAATATGCGAGAGAAGAAATATTTTTACTTACATTAACAAAAGAGTGTACGAGACTAAAATTTCAGATTAGCCTTATGGTAATAAGTGCATTTACGGAGAAAGTATTTCATATAACGTGTCGAATTTTGGACTGATCCTCAAACTCATTACTCTACACTTTCTGTGAAATTATGGAGGTAATATCCTAAATCCTACCGAAAATATGTGGGTAAATGTTTCCGGTGACAATATAATGAAAAGCTTCAAAATCAAAGAAATGCAAAACTTCGACTCGAATGGGATAAAAATCCATCAAAAACTGTGTATACCATTGAGTTTGATGCAAAGGAACAGAAAATATTGCGAGAGGAGAAATATTTTTACTTACATTAACAAAAGAGTGTACGAGGCTAAAATGTTCAGGATAGCATTAAGGTAATAAGTGCATTTACGGAGAAAGAATTTCATATAACGCGTTGAAACCTTCACTGATCCACAAAATCGTTATTCTACGCCTTCTGTGAAAACATGTAGTTAATATCTGCATTACGTGGGAAAATAAGTAGGAAATAGTTATATTAACTCTTCGACGGCCACCGGGATAACTATGTTGCATTTATATGTTCCGTCCTGTAGGTAGCAATGGGACAAATTGGTCCCGTACTAATAGTATATTTGTGTTCCATTCATACTTACGGGTTACAGGTTAACAATCGTTTACGCCGTCTGAGAAAAAATGGAGTTAATATCTGCATTACTTTGGAAAATATGGAGGAAATAGTTATATTAACTCTTCGACGCCCATCGGGATTACTATGTTGCATTTATATGTGCCGTCCCATAGGTAGCAATGGGACATATTGTTCCCGTACTAATGGTATATTTGTTTCAAATTGGTACTTACGGGTTTTAGGTTAACAAACGTTTACGCCTTCTGAGAAAAATGGAGGTTATATCAGCATTATTTTGGAAAATATGGAGGAAATAGTTTTCGGTGACAATATTAGAAGAAGCTTAAAAGTAAAAAAAATGCAAACATTCGACTGGAATGGGATAAAAAACCATCAAAAGATTTTGTATGCCATTGAGTTTGATGCATAGAAACAGAAAATATTGAGAGAGAAGAAATATTTTTAATTACATTAACAAATGAGTGAACGAGGCTAAAATGTTCAGATTAGCATTATGGTAATAGGTGCATTTACGGATCAAGTATTTCATATAACGCGATGGAACTTTCACTGATCCACAACAGCATTACCCTACGCTCTCTTTGAATACATTGAGGCAATATCCGCATTACTTCCGAAAATATGTGGGTAATTGTTTCCGGTGACAATATAATGAAAAGTTTCAAAATCAAAGAAATGCAAAAATCCGACTAGAATGGGATAAAAAACCATCATAAAATGTGTATATCATTGCGTTTGATGCATAGGAACAGAAAAATATGCGCGAGAAGAAATAAGTTTACTTACATTAACAAAAGAGTGTACGAGGCTAAAAAGTTCAGATTAGCATTATGGTAATAAGTGCATTTACGGAAAATATATTTCATTTGAACTGTCAAAACATGCACAGATCCACAAAAGCATTACTCTACGCCTTTTGTGAAAATATGGAGGTAATATCCGCAATGCTTCCTAAATATGTGGGTAATTGTTTCCGGTGACAATATAATGAAAAGCTTCAAAATCAAAGAAATGAAAACTTCGACTCGAATGGGATAAAAATCCATCAAAAACTGTGTATACCATTGAGTTTGATGCAAAGGAACAGAAAATATTGCGAGAGGAGAAATATTTTTACTTACATTAACAAAAGAGTTTACGAGGCAAAAATGTTCGGGATAGCATTATGGTAATAAGTGCATTTACGGAAAATGAATTTCATATAACGCGTTAAAACCTTCACTGATCCACAAAAACATTATTCTACGCCTTCTGTGAAAACATAGAGGTAATATTTGCAATACTTCCGAAAATATGTGGGTAATTGTTTCCGGTGACAATATAATAAAAAGCTTCAAAATCAAGGAAATGCAAAAATTCGACTCGAATGGGATAAAAACCATCACAAAATGTGTATGCCATTGAGGTTGATGCATAGGATCAGAAAAATATGCGAGAGAAGAAATATTTTTACATACATTAACAAAAGAGTGTACGAGACTAAAATTTCAGATTAGCCTTATGGTAATAAGTGCATTTACGGAAAAAGTATTTCATATAACGTGTCGAAACTTAGACTGATCCTCAAACGCATTACTCTACACTTTCTGTGACTTTATGGAGGTGATATTCGCAATCCTACCGAAAATATGTGGGTAAATGTTTCCGGTGACAATATAATGAAAAGCTTCAAAATCAAAGAAATGCAAAAATCCGACTCGAATGGATAAAAAACCATAAGAAAATGTGTATACCATTGAGTTTGATGCATAGGAATAGAAAAATATGCGAGAGAAGGAATATGTTTATTTACATTAACAAAAGAGTGTACGAGGCTAAAATTTCAGATTAGCATTATGGTAATAAGTGCATTTACGGATAATGAATTTCATATAACGCGTTTAAACTTGTACTGATCCTCAAACGCATTACTCTACGCTTTCTGTGAAAACATGTAGGTAATATCGGCATTACTCTGGAAAATATGGAGGAAAGAGTTATATTAACTCTTCGACGGCCATCGGGAAAACTATGTTGCATTTATATGTGCCGTCCCATAGGTAGCAATGGGACATATTGGTCCAGTACTAATGGTATATTTGTGTCCCATTGGTACTTACGGGTTACAGGTTAACAATCGTTTACGCCGTCTGAGAAAAAATGGAGGTAATATCTGCATTACTTTGGAAAAAATGGAGGAAATAGTTATATTAACTCTTCGACTGCCATCGGGAAAACTATGTTGCATTTATATGTGCCGTCCCATTGGTAGCAATGGGACATATTGGTCCCGTACTAATGGTATATTTGTGTCCCATTGTGACTTACGGGTTACAGGTTAACAATCGTTTACCACTTATGAGAAAAAATGAAGGTTATATCAGCATTATTTAGGAAAATATGGAGGTAATAGTTTTCGGTGACAATATTAGAAGGAGATTAAAAGTAAAAAAAATGCAAAAATTCGACTCGAATGGGATAAAAAACCATCAAAACATTTTGTATGTCATTGAGTTTGATGCATAGAAACAGAAAATTTTGAGAGAGAAGAAATATTTTTAATTATATTAACAAATGAGTGAACGAGGCTAAAATGTTGAGATTAGCATTATGGTAATAAGTGCATTTACGGAAAAAGTATTTAATATAACGCGACGAAACTTTCACTGATCCACAACAGCATTACCCTACGCTCTCTTATAATACATTGATGTTATATCCGCATTACTTCCGAAAATATGTGGGTAATTGTTTCCGGTGACAATATAATGAAAAGTTTCAAAATCAAAGAAATGCAAAAACCCGACTCAAATAGGATAAAAAAACCATCAAAAAATGTATATACCATTTAGTTTGATGCATAGGCACTGAAAATTCTGCGAGAGAAGAAATATTTTTACTTACATTAACAAAAGAGTGTACGAGGCTAAAATTTCAGATTAGCCTTTTAGTAATAAGTGCATTTTCGGAGAAAGTATTTCAAATAACGTGTCGAAACTTGTACTGCTCCTCAAACGCATTACTCTATGCCTTCTGTAAAAACATAGAGGTAATATCCGCAATACTTCCGATAATATGTGGGTAATTGTTTCCGGTGACAATATAATGAAAAGCTACAAAATCAAAGAAATGCAAAACTTCGGCTCGAATGGGATAAAAAACCGTCAAAAAATGTGTATGCCATTGAGTTTTATGCATAGGAACAGAAAATATGGCGAGAGAAGATATATTATTACTTACATTAACAAAAGAGTGTACGAGGCTAAAATGTTCAGATTAGCATTATGGTATTAAATGCATTTATGGAGAAAGAATTTCATATAACGCGATGAAACTTTCACTGATCCACAACAGCATTACCCTACGCTCTCATTGAATACATTGAGGCAATATCCGCATTACTTCCGAAAATATGTGGGTAATTGTTTCCGGTGACAATATAAAGAAATGCTTCATAATTCATATAATAATCATGTTCAGATTAGCATTATGGTAATAAGTGCATTTACGGATAAAATATTTCATATAACGCGATGAAACTTTCACTGATCCACAACAGCATTACCCTACGCTCTCTTTGAATACATTAAGGCAATATCCGCATTACTTCCGAAAATATATGGGTAATTGTTTCCGGTGACAATACAATGAAAAGCTTCAAAAAAGAAGAAATTCAAAACTTTGACTCGATGGGATAAAAAACCATTAGAAAATGTGAATACCATTGAGTTTGATGCATAGGAACAGAAAAATATGCGAGAGAAAAAATATGTTTACGTACATTACCAAAAGAGTGTACGAGGCTAAAATTTAAGATTAGCCTTATGGTAATAAGAGCATTTACGGAAAATGAATTTCATATAACGCGTCGAAACTTGTACTGATCCTCAAACGCCTTACCCTACGCCTTCTGTGAAAACATGTAGGTAATATCCGCAATACTTCCGACAATATGTGGGTAATATTTTCCGGTGTCAATATAATGAAAAGCTTCAAAATCAAAGAAACGCAAAACTTCGACTCGAATGGGATAAAAAACCGTCGGAAAATGTGTATACCATTGAGTTTGATGCATAGGAAGAGAAAAATATGCGAGAGAAGGAATAAGTTTATTTACATTAACAAAAGAGTGTACGAGGCTAAAATGTTCAGATTAGCATTATGGTAATAAGTGCATTTACGGAGAAAGAATTTCATAAAACGCGTTAAAGCTTTTACCGATCCACAAGAGCATTACTCTACGCCTTCTGTGAAAAAATGGAGGTAATATCTTCATTATTTTGGACAATATGGAGGAAATAGTTATATTAACTCTTCGACGGCCATCGGGATAACTATGTTGCATTTATATGTGCCGTCCCATAGGTAGCAATGGGACAAATGGGTCCCGTACTAATGGTATATTTGTGTCCAATTTGTACTTACGGGTTACAGGTTAACAATCGTTAACGCCTTCTGAGAAAAAATGGAGGTAATTTTGGAAAATATGGAGGAAATAGTTTTCGGTGACAATATTAGAAGCAGTTTAAAAGTAAAAAAAAATGCAAAAATTCGACTCGAATGGGATAAAAAACCATCAGAAAATTGTATGCTATTGAGTTTGATGCATAGGAACAGAAAATTTCGCGAGAGAAGAATTATTTTTACTGACATTAACAAAAGAGTGTACGAGGCTACAATGTTCAGATTAGCATTATGGTAATAAGTGCATTTACGGAGAAAGAATTTCATATAACGCGTTGAAACTTTCACTGATCAACAAAAGCATTACTCTACGCCTTCTGTTAAAACATGTAGGTAATATATGCATTACTTTGGAAAATATGGAGGAAATAGTTATATTAACTCTTCGACGGCCATCGGGATAACTATGTTGCATTTATATGTGCCGTCCCATAGGTAGCAATGGGACATATTGGTCCCGTACTAATGGTATATTTGTGTCCCATTTGTACTTACGGGTTACAGGTTAACAATCCTTTACGCCTTCTGAGAAAAAATGGAGGTAATTTTGGAAAATATGGAGGAAATAGTTTTCGGTGACAATATTAGAAGCAGTTTAAAAGTTAAAAAAAATGCAAAAATTCGACTCGAATGGGATAAAAAACCATAAGAAAATTGTATGCCATTGAGTTTGATGCATAAGAACAGAAAATTTTGCGAGAGAAGAAATATTTTTAATTACATTAACAAAAGAGTGTACGAGGCTAAAATGTTCAGATTACCATTATAGTAATAAGTGCATTTACGGAGAAAGTATTTCATATAACGCGATGAAACTTTCACTGATCCACATCAGCATTACCCTACGCCTTCTATGAAAACATGAATAAGGTGGAACAGCTGATCATTCAGTGTTGAAGGATAATCACTAATAAACATCTTGAAGTTAATAACCCAGTTTAGTAACATTTCGGATTCATACAATCTTTCAGTATGACACTGGTTCACACAGCCTTCAAACAAATGATTAAAGTATATTCTGACGGTCACAAACATGGATCAGTAGAATGATATGATAGCATCTTTGATATCAATTATCATCAATAATTTGGATATCCAGCTGGCAACATCCATCAAATGAGAAATAAATCTAAGTAACAAAAAACCAACACCCAGTAGACGAAACATCTGACTCGTCAGGTGTAATGAATTAACAAGAATGAGAATATCGCACACAACAAAGCAAATATTCTAGAAGGCAGGATTATACAATTGTTCAATGAAAGTAGACTAGTATTCATTCCCTGGCAGAAAAGAATGGTAACGTTTGTGTAACCTAATGGTAACTTTGGAGTGTACCATGAATGTAGGAAAATGGTAAACTCTGTGTAGGCTCTGTGTGTAACTATAGTGTACATAGTTATAACTCCAGTGTACAATCTGTGTAACTTTGTGGTAAAGTGGCCCAATCTGTGTAGGTTTTGTGTGTACCTTGTGTAACAATTGGTGCTGAATTGTGTACAGTGTGTACTGATTGTGAGTCTGCTGTGGTACATGATGTGTACATAATGTACACAACCCACGTAGCACACTGCCACGAAAATGTGCCTTGAAGTCGCCTCGGAAGCACATAAAAAAGTATGATATAAAAAAATATACATTGCAATCAATCAATTTCACTGTTTTATTGTGCAATGGCATGATATAAGTCGTCGTATTAAGATTCCTCGTAACTACCTAATGCCTACCTGTATCGAATATTTATCTAACCTACGACTCCTAAGTGCACCTAATTACGCACCCACAATTGAAATAAAGGTGTTGAGAAAGACGTATATATGTAGTCACTTCCGTGGATAAATGTGTCTTCGAGAACTATAATTATTAAATGATTATTCCGTGATAGTTTGAGGAAATGCATTAAAATCTTGATAAAAGTTTTTCACCATTAATTAATGCCAGATAACTGTTATCCTATTTTGCCACATAGTATGAATATAGATGCAATATTACAGCGAATAAACAAAATTTTTCCAATTCCCGCACGTTCACATGAACTAGAAAAGGAAGAGCATAATGGAAATACATATTACATATGTACACTTCTGCCGTGGATTACAACTAAAGGGAATGATGAAATGCTCCGAAGAAGATAAAACTCTCTTTGCTGGAGTATGGTGACATTTATTAAAATTCATTTGGTACAATTTTTTCAACCAAAGTAGAAACACATCAAATACCTAAGTAAAAGGTGAGACTTCAATGCAATTTTGCTAAGTTCTCAATATTCGTCCCTCATCGTTTTATATAGCTCATTCACAAGAATTATTTAAACACCGACAAGAACATTAGTTAAGGTGAGCTTTCGTCTTGCCAGCTGAAACGCAACTTTCACCCACTTGCAATTGTTAACAGATCAGTATCACAATAAAATTCACTTCACTTATCATGCAAACCTTGCACATTTATGCAATACTTTTAGGGTAAACACTTACATTCATGAGCACAACAATAGCCACAAAAGCCATCACGTTTTCGAGATTTAATGGTACTTTATCCTTCGTACATACATCAGCGTTGAACTACTACTATGATATTATCACCACCTAAAGCCAAATTTCTCGTTTATCACTGCACTCACAATGAATCAAAGCATAATAATCACTGAACACAATTTAAGAAGAACATTTGCTTCACCCTAAATCACCAACAACTAATTATTGCATTGGTCTTTATCACACTTTCGGCATTTAATGGTACTTTATCCTTCATACATTAGCGTTGATAACAACAACGTAAGGCCAAATTTCTCCTATATCACTGTAGTCACATTATACGAAAGCATAATAATCTCCAAAAACAATTTAAGTAGAACATCTTCTTGACTCTTAAATTACCGACAACTCTTGTTTACATTGTCCATTGGTGGCAGCGGAATGGCGCTTAGGAAGTTAGCACAGCTAGCGAGGCATGGCAGGGAACCCAGGGAACCAATAATGCGCAGGATACAATAAAGAGCATCTCCAATCGCTTTTACGACTTAAGAAACCAAAGCAATACAAAACTTTTTTACTGAAGTAAATTACGAAAAACTAATGCAGATTCCGGAACGAGGTGGTTTTATGCGCATTCAATGCACCTTGGCGCTTATTGGGTGGTACAATTGTGATGACATTTGTGTACCCAAAAATGGTAATTGCTGTGTATATATTGTGTACAATTCTGGTGCCTCAATGGACTGGTAACTTAGTGGTATAATCTGTGTAACATCTGATACAACAAATTGAGTACGGCTGTGGTATCAATAATGTACAGGGTGTAACAACTGTACGATTTGTGTATCTTTGTGAGTAGAAAAGTGTAGTAAATGTGTAACTTTACATAATGTACCATATTTATACACATATTTGTTACACTAATTTTTTGCCAGGGTTGAAATAATTGTATGCAATTGTGTGACACCAGTTAAATATACTTTAGATAATTATAAGAATCATACAAATATACCAATATTATTTTATATTCAAGTTCACCCTAGTATTAATACTATCAATGATCATTTAAGTATAACAATATCATTGTGTATTCAAAGTTAACCCTAGTATTAATAATATTAATGATAATTCAAGTATAACAATAATTCTGTATTCCAAGTTCACCCTAGTACTAATAAGATTAATGATTATACAAAATTTGTGAGTGGATCCCCCATATTCATGAACCTTAAAAACTAATTACATGGTTTTATGCAACCACTTGGGTTGCACTGTTAAGCATAAACACAGTCATTGAAGAAGTTGGGTTGATAGAACGACTCAGAATGAGAGGTCAATCAATTTCATGGACCTTAAAACAAATTAAATTTTTTCGCACAACCAATTGGGTTGTACTGATAAGCATTGATAACTCAATGAAGGAATTTGGGTTGATAGAAATGACTCAGGATAAGATTGGAGTCATTTTAATGACAAATTAGATTGATATCTCTCCAATGTCACTACCCATATGTAAGAAATTGTTTTCCATGAAAAAACAGCAAAAAATGGAAAATTAATTTGGGTAAGATGAGAGATTCGGGTTCTCGGGCCAGGTTAAGCCAAACGTGTTAGAAAAAAGCTAATTAACAGAAAAATAATTTAGTGGCCACCGTCATAGATAATTCAATTCAAAATTTGTTGGGGGTTGGAACCCCAGACCAGCTAAGCAATATACTAGAGCTGGGTGCTGTTTGCGACAATCATTATAATTGCCGGGCGATGGGATCGCACCCCCTACGCCAGATACATGACCTAACAACCCAATATTCAACATACATAACCTGACTACAGAAATTAGATAGCCAGGTAGATAATTAGTTTTTAAGGTTCATGAATATGGGGGAACCACTCGCAAATTTTGTATAATCATTAATATTAGTAATACTAGGGTAAACTTGGAATACAGGCCAATATTGTTATACTTGAATTATCATTAATATTGTTAATACTAGGGTGAACTCGAAATACAGAAAGATATTGTTATAACTTAATTATCTATAATATTATTAATACAAGGGTGAATTTTGAATATAAATTGACACAGTCTTATCTCTGGTTAAACTGTGAAAAAATGGAGGTAATATCCGCATAACTGTCGAAGATATGGGTGTAAATGTCTACGGTGACTAAATTAGTAAAAGGCTTCTAAATGAAAGAAATGGTATCCATGGTTACTTGAGATTGAACAGAGGATGGCGGAGGGAACAAATTTTTTGGATAGGAATAACTGGAATAAGTGCTGTTACAGACTAAGTACTCAAGGTTTAGTCGTATAATTTGATGTGCAGGAATAAAGTTTATTTCTTAAACTTTCCTGAAAGAATGGAGGTTATATCTGAATAAGATTTAAAAAATATGTGGGTAATTGTTTCCGGTGACAATATAATGAAAAGCTTCAAAATCAAAGAAATGCAAAACTCCGACACGAATGAGACAAAAAAACCATAAGAAAATGTGTATACCATTGAGTTTGATGCATAGGATCAGAAAAATATGCGAGAAAAGAAATATGTTTACTTACAAAAACAAAAGAGTGTACGAGGCTAAAATGTTCAGATTAACTTTATGGTATTAAGTGTATTTACGGAGAAAGAATTTTATTTAACGCGTTAAAACTTTCACTGATCCACAAAAGCATTACTCTACGCCTGCTGTGAAAACATGTAGGTAATATCTGCATTATTTTGGAAAATATGGAGAAAATAGTTATATTAACTCTTCACCCGCCATCGGGATAACCATGTTGCATTGATATGTGCCGTCCCATTGGTAGCAATGGGACATATTGGTCCCGTACTTATGGTATATTTGTGTCCCATTGGTACTTACGGGTTACAGATTAACAATCATTTACGCCTTCTAAGAAAAAATGGAGGTAATATCAGCATTATTTTGGAAAATATGGAGGAAATAGTTTTCGGTGACAATATTAGAAGCAGCTTAAAAGTCAAAACAAATGCAATAATTCGACTTGAATGGGATAAAAAACCAACAGAAAATGTGTATGCCATTGAGTTTTATGCATAGGAACGGAAAAATATTGGAGTGAAGAAATATTTTTAATTACATTAACAAATGAGTGAACGAGGAGGAGGAGGAACTTCTGTGAAAACATGGAGGTAATATCCGCAATACTTTTGAAAATGTGGGTAATTGTTTCCGGTGACAATATAATGAAAACCTTTAAAATCAAAGAAATGCAAAACTTCGATTCGAATGGGAAAAAAAACCATCAAAAAAAGTGTATACCATTGAATTTGATGCATAGGAACAGAAAAATATGCAAGAGAAGAAATATGTTTCATTACATTAACAAAAGAGTGTACGAGGCTAAAATGTTTAGATTAGCATTATGGTAATAAGTGCATTTACGGAAAAAGTATTTCTAATGACGCGTTGAAACTTGCACTGATCCACAAAAGCATTAGTCTACGCCTTCTGTGAAATAATGGAGGTAATATCCGCATTACTTCCGAAAATATGTGGGTAATTGTTTCTGGTGACTATATTATAAAAAGCTTCAAAATCAAAGAAATGACAACTTACGACTTCAATGGGTAAAAATAATAAAATGTCAGAATGTTTAGATTAGCATTATCGGGAAAACTATGTTGCATTTATATGTGCCGTCCCATAGGTAGAAATGGGACATATTGGTCCCGTACTACGGGTATATTTGTGTCCCATTGGTACTTACGGGTTACAGGTTAACAATAATTTACCCCTTCTGAGATAAAATGGAGGTAATATCAGCATTATTTTGGAAAATATGGAGGAAATAGTTTTCGGTGACAATATTAGAAGCAGCTTAAAAGTCAAAATAAATGCAAAAATTCGACTCGAATGGGATAAAAAACCATCAAAAAAAGGGGATGCCATTGATTTTGATGCATAGGAACAGAAAAATATGCGAGAGAAGAAATATTTTTACTTACATTAACAATAGAGTGCACGAGGCTAAAATGTTCAGATTAGCATTATAGTAATAATTGCATTTACGGATGAAATAATTCATATGACGCGTCGAAACTTGTACTGATCCTCAAACGCATTACTCATCGCCTTCTTAGATAACATGGCGGTTATATCCGTAAAATTCCGAAAAAATATTGGTAAATGTTTCCGGTGAGGCAAACTAGCATTACTCTACGTCATCTGTGAAAAAATGGAGGTAATATCCGTATAACTGTCGAAGATATGGGTGTAAATGACTACGGTGACTAAATTAGAAAAAAACTTCTAAATGAAAGAAATGATATCCATGGTTACTTGAGATTGAACAGACGATGGCGAAGGGAACTAATTTTTTGGATAGTCATGGAGATACTATCCGCATAACTATCGAAGATATGGGTGTAAATGCCTACGGTGACTAAATTAGCAAAAGGCTTCTAAATGAAAGAAATGGTATCCATGGTGACTTGAGATTGAACAGAGGATGGCGAAGGGAACTAATTTTTTGGATAGGCATAACTGGTATAAATGCTGTTACAGACTAAGTACTCAAGGTTAGGTCGTGTAATGTGATGTTTAGGAATAAGGTATATTTCTTAACCTACCCTGAAAGAAAGGCGGTTATATCTGTATAAGATTCGAAAATATGTGGGTAATTGTTTCCGGTGACAATATAATGGAAAGCTTCAAAATCAATGAAATGCAAAACTTCGACTCGAATGGGATAAAAAACCATCAGAAAATTGTATACCATTGAGTTTGATGCATAGGAACAGAAAATTCTGCGAGAGAAGAAATATGTTTACTTACATTAACAAAAGAGTGTACAAGGCTAAAATGTTCAGATTAGCATTATGGTAATAAGTGCATTTACGGAGAAAGTATTTCATATGACGCGTTGAAACTTTCACTGATCGACAACAGTATTATAAGGTATGAAAAAATTTCCAATGGCCGTAATAAATTGGCACCACTCGTCAAAAATACGCCACAATTGCTGTGTTGGTTTTGCGGGAAAAAATGGGGGGAAAAATCCACGCCAGTGACCAACCACAACCTCTCGACCAGAAAAACCCCTGTGGTGGTTTACGGGAATGTTACTTCCTCGCCAGGGACAACCACAGACACACACAATCAACCCGAATAGGGATACTTCGCTGGGCTTATGAGACCCTGCTAAGGATGCCTGGGTTACACACACACACTCAACCCAATGAGGGATTCTTTGCCGGGTTAATGAGACCCAACTAAGAAAGCCTGGGTTATGAACACAAACACACTCACAAGCACTCAAGAACTCACTCACACACTCAACGGGCCCAACTTCTGGGAGAATCTAGCTCAACAGAGCGTTGTCAAGAAACGGCACAAAAACAAGAACAGACGAGGGTGTGCGTCGGATACGCGTATTTCGGCCACAAGGTGGCCCTCTTCAGCGAACTGAAGGGATAAATCACTTGCAACGCAAGGTTGTAAGTGGTTTAAGAAAATATTGGCACCACTCGTCAAAAATACGCCACAATTGCTGTGTTGGTTTTGCGGGAAAAAATGGGGGGAAAAATCCACGCCAGTGACCAACCACAACCTCTCGACCAGAAAAACCCCTGTGGTGGTTTACGGGAATGTTACTTCCTCGCCAGGGACAACCACAGACACACACAATCAACCCGAATAGGGATACTTCGCTGGGCTTATGAGACCCTGCTAAGGATGCCTGGGTTACACACACACACTCAACCCAATGAGGGATTCTTTGCCGGGTTAATGAGACCCAACTAAGAAAGCCTGGGTTATGAACACAAACACACTCACAAGCACTCAAGAACTCACTCACACACTCAACGGGCCCAACTTCTGGGAGAATCTAGCTCAACAGAGCGTTGTCAAGAAACGGCACAAAAACAAGAACAGACGAGGGTGTGCGTCGGATACGCGTATTTCGGCCACAAGGTGGCCCTCTTCAGCGAACTGAAGGGATAAATCACTTGCAACGCAAGGTTGTAAGTGGATAGGAAGGAGGACAGCCTAGAATAAATAGGAAAATGAAGAAAAGGGAGAGAGGGATGGGGAACCAATGACGTTGGGTTGTGGGAGAGGGAAGAAAGATATTGGTGGGGAAGGAGTGGGGGGGGAGTTGAAGTCCGCGACCGTTGAAGCGAGTACGGGGCGAAGGGGAGGGGTGGGGGAGGTGAGAAGGGAAAGGAAACAAAGTCCGTGACAGTTGAGTAAGGGGGGAGGAAGGGGGGGGGAGGGAAGTGAAGTCCGTGACCGTTTGTGGAGAGCGGTACACTTACAACCTTGCGTTGCAAGTGATTTATCCCTTCAGTTCGCTGAAGAGGTCCACCTTGTGACCGAAATACGCGTATCCGACGCACACCCTCGTCTGTTCTTGTTTTTGTGCCGTTTCTTGACAACGCTCTGTTGAGCTAGATTCTCACAGAAGTTGGGCCCGTTGAGTGTGTGAGTGAGTTCTTGAGTGCTTGTGAGTGTGTTTGTGTTCATAACCCAGGCTTTCTTAGTTGGGTCTCATTAACCCGGCAAAGAATCCCTCATTGGGTTGAGTGTGTGTGTGTAACCCAGGCATCCTTAGCAGGGTCTCATAAGCCCAGCGAAGTATCCCTATTCGGGTTGATTGTGTGTGTCTGTGGTTGTCCCTGGCGAGGAAGTAACATTCCCGTAAACCACCACAGGGGTTTTTCTGGTCGAGAGGTTGTGGTTGGTCACTGGCGTGGATTTTTCCCCCCATTTTTTCCCGCAAAACCAACACAGCAATTGTGGCGTATTTTTGACGAGTGGTGCCAATTTATTACGGCCATTGGAGATTTTTTCATACCTTATAACTTTAAGAGGCCGTAGAGCTCACGTTCTACGCCTACGTTCTACTTGCACTGATCCTCAACAGCATTACTCTACGGCTTCTGTGAAAACATGGACGTAATATCCCCGAAAATTCCGAAAATATGTTGGTAATTGTTTCAGGTGACAATGTAATTAAAAGTTTCAAAATCAAAAAATTGCAAAACTCCAACTCGAATGTGAAAAAAAACCATCAAAAACTGTGTATACCATTGAGTTTGATGCAAAGAAACAGAAAATTCTGCGAGAGAAGAAATATTTTTACTTACATTACCAAAAGAGTGTACGAGGCTAAAATTTCAGATTAGCAATATGTTAATAAGTGCATTTACGGAAAAAGTATTTCATATAACGCGTCGATACTTGCACCGAACCTCAAAAACAATAATCTACGCCTTCTCAGAAAACATGGAGGTGATATCCGTATAATTATCGAAGATATGGGTGTAAATGCCTACGGTGACTAAATTAGAAAAAAGCTTTTAAATGAAAGAAATGGTATCCATGGATACTAGAGATTGAACGGAGGATGGCGAAGGGAACTAATTTTTTGGATAGGCATGGAGGTAATATCCGCATAACTATCGAAGATATGGGTGTAAATGCCTACGGTGACTAAATTAGAAAAAGGCTTTTAAATGATAGAAATGGTATCCATGGTTACTTGAGATTGAACAGAGGATGGCGAAGGGAACTTATTTTTTGGATAGGCATAACTGGAATAAGTGCTGTTACAGACTAAGTACTCAAGGTTAAGTCGTGTAATTTGATGTGTAGGAACAAGGTATATTTCTTAATTTACTCTGAAAGAATGGCGGTTATATCTGCATAAGATTCGAAAATGTATGGGTAATTGTTTCCGGTGCCAATATAATGAAAAGCTTCAAAATCAAATAAATGCAAAACTTCGACTCGAATGGGATAAAAAACCATCAGAAAATTTGTATACTATTGAGTTTAATAAATAGGAACAGGAAAACATGCGAGAGAAGAAATATTATTACTTACATTAACAAAAGAGTGTACGAGGCTAAAATTTCAGATTAACATTATGTTAGTAAGTGCATTTACGGAGTAGGTATGTCATATGACGCTTCGAAACTTGCACTGTTCCTCAACAGCATTACTCTACGCCTTCCGTGAAAACATGGAGGTAATATCCCTGAAAATTCCGAAAATATGTTGGTAATTGTTTCCGGTGACAATGTAATTAAAAGCTTCAAAACCATAAAATTGCAAAACTCCGACTCGAATGGGATAAAAAACCATCAAAAACTGTGTATACCATTGAGTTTGATGCAAAGGAACAGAAAAATAAGCGAGAGAAGAAATATTTTTACTTACATTAACAAAAGAGTGTACGAGGCTAAAATTTCAGATTAGCATTATATTATAAGTGCATTAACGGAAAAGTATTTCATATAACGCGTCGATACTTGCACTGAACCTCAAAAGCATTACTCTACGCCTTCTGTGAAAACATGGAGGTAATATCCGCATAACTGTCGAGGATATGGGTGTAAATGTCTACGGTGAAAAATTAGCAAAGGGCTTCCAAATGAAAGAAATGGTATCCATGGATACTTGAGATTGAACGGAGGATGGCGAAGGGAACTAATTTTTTGGATAGGCATGGAGGTAAAATCCGCATAACTATCGAAGATATGGGTGTAAATGCCTACGGTGACTAAATTAGAAAAATGCTTCTGAATGAAAGAAATGGTATCCATGGATACTTGAGATTGAACGGAGGATGGCGAAGGAAACTTATTTTTTGGATAGGCATAACTGGAATAAGTGCTGTTACAGACAAAGTACACAAGGTTTAGTCGTGTAATTTGATGTGCAGGAATAAGGTATATTTCTTAACCTACCCTGAAAGAATGGCGGTTATATCTGCATAAGATTCGAAAATATGTGGGTAATTGTTTCCGGAGCCAATATAATGAAAAGCTTCAAAATCAAATATATGCAAAATCTTGACTCGAATGGGATAATAAACCATCAGAAAATTTGTATACTATTGAGTTTAATAAATACAAACAGAAAAATATGCGAGAGAAGAAATATTTTTAATTACATTAACAAAAGAGTGTACGGGGCTAAAATTTCAGATTAGCATTATGTTAATAAGTGCATTTACGGAGAAATTATTTCATATGACGCTTCGAAACTTGCACTTAAGCTCAACAGCATTACTCTACGCCTTCTGTGAAAACATGGAGGTAATATTTCCAATAATAATGAAAATATGATGGTAATAGTTTCCGGTAACAATGTAATGAAAAGCTTCAAAATCAAAAAATTGCAAAAATCCGACTCGAATGGGATAAAAATACCATCAAAAACTGTGTATACCATTGAGTTTGATGCAAAGGATCAGAAAAATAAGCGAGAGAAGAAATATTTTTACTTACATTAACAAAAGAGTGTACGAGGCTAAAATATCAGATTAGCATTATGTTAATAAGTGCATTTACGGAGAAGGTTTTACTTATAATGCATTGAAACTTGCACTGTTCCTCAACAGCATTACTCTTCGCCTTCTGTGAAAACGTGGATGTATTATCCCCAATAATTATGTAAATATGTTGGAAATTGTTTCGGGTGACAATGTAATTAAAAGCTTCAAAATAAAAAAATTGCAAAAATCCGACTCGCATGGGATGAAAAACCATCAAAAAATAGGTAAACCATTGAGTTTGATGCAAAATGAACATAAAACTTTTCGAGAGAAGAAATATTTTTACTTTCATTAACAAAAGAGTGTACGAGGCTAAAATTTCAGATTAGCATTATTTTAATAAGTGCATTTACGGAGAACGTATTTCATATGACGCTTCGAACCTTGCACTGATCCTCAACAGCATTACTCTACGCCTTCTGTGAAAGAATAGAGGTAATATCCACGAAAAATCCGAAAATATGTTGGTAATTGTTTCCGGTGACAATGTAATTAAAAGCTTCAAAATCAAAAAATTGCAAAACTCCGACTCGAATGGGATGAAAAACCATCAAAAACTGTGTATACCATTGCGTTTGATGCAAAGTAACAGAAAAATAAGCGAGAGAAGAAATATATTTTTACTTACATTAACAAAAGAGTGTACGAGGCAAAAATTTCAGATTAGCATTAAGTTAATAAGTGCATTTACGGAATAGGTATTTCATATAACGCGTCGATACTTGCACTTAACCTCAAAAGCAATACGCTTCGCCTTTTTTGAAAAAATGGTGGTGATATCCTCATTAATGTCGAAGATATGGGTGTAAATGTCTACGGTGACTAAATTAGCAAAGGGCTTCCAAATGAAAGAAATGGTATCCATGGATACTTGAGATTGAACGGAGGATGGCGAAGGGAACTAATTTTTTGGATAGGCATGGAGGAAATATCCGCATAACTATCGACGATGTTGGTGTAAATGCCAACGGTGACTAAATTAGAAAAAGGCTTTTAAATGAAAGAAATGGTATACATGAATACTTGAGATTGAACAGAGGATGGCGAAGGGAACTTATTTTTTGGATAGTCATAACTTGAATAAGTGCTGTTACAGACTAAGTCCTCAAAGTTTAGTCGTGTAATTTGATGTGCAGGAATAAGGTATATTTCTTAACCTACCCTGAAAGAATGGCGGTTATATCTGCATAAGATTCGAAAATATGTGGGTAATTGTTTCCGGAGCCAATATAATGAAAAGATTCAAAATCAAATAAATGCAAAACTTTGACTCAAATGTAATAAAAAACCATCATAAAATTTGTATACCATTGATTTTAATAAATAGAAACAGAAAAATATGCGAGAGAAGAAATATTTTTACATACATTAACAAAAGAGTGTACGAGGCTAAAATTTAAGATAAGCATTATATTAATAGGTCATTTACGTAAAATATATTTCACATAACGCGTCGAAACTTACAATGATCCTCAATAGCTTTACTCTACACCTTCTGTGAAAGCATGGAGGTAATATCCCCGAAAATTCCGAAATTTTGTTGGTAATTGTTTCCGGTGACATTGTAATTAAAAGCTTCAAAATCAATAAATTAGAAAAATTCGACTCGAATGGGATAAAACACCATCAAAAACTGTGTAAACCATTGAGTTTGATGCAAAGGAACAGAAAATTCTGCGAGAGAAGAAATATTTTTACTTACATTAACAAAAGAGTGTACAAGGCTAAAATTTCAGATTAGAATTATGTTAAAAGGTGCATTTACGGAGAAAATATTTCATATGACGCGTCGAAACTTGCACTGATCCTCAACAGCATTACTCTACGCCTTCTTTGAAAACATGGAGGTAATATTTCCAATAATTATAAATATATGTTGGTAATTTTTTCCGGTGACAATGTAATTATAAGCTTCAAAATCAAAAAATTTCAAAAATCCGACTCGAATGGGATAAAAAACCATCAAAAACTGTGTATACCATTGAGTTTGATGCAAAGGAACAGAAAATTCTACGAGAGAAGATATATTTTTACTTACATTAACAAAAGAGTGTACGAGGCTAAAATTTCAGATTAGCATTATGTTAATAATTGCATTTACGGAGAATGTATTTCATATGACGCGTCGAAACTTGCACTGATTCTCAACAGCATTACTCTACGCCTTCTAAAAAAGCATGGAAGTAATATCCCCGAAAATTCTGAAAATATGTTGGTAATTGTTTCCGGTGACAATGTAATTAAAAGCTTCAAAATCAAAAAATTAGAAAAATTCGACTCGAATGGGATAAAAAACCATCAAAAACTGTGTATACCATTCAGTTTGATGCAAAGGAACAGAAAATTCTGCGAGAGAAGAAATATTTTTACTTACATTAACAAAAGAGTGTACGAGGCTAAAATTTCAGATTAGCATTATGATAATAAGTGCATTTACGGAGAAAGTATTTCATATGACGCGTCGAAACTTGTACTGATCCTCAAAAGCATTATTCCACGCTTTCTGTGAAAACATGGAGGTAATATCCCCGAAAATTCTGAAAATATGTTGGTAATTGTTTCCGGTTACAATGTAATTAAAAGTTTCAAAATCAAAAAATTGCAAAACTCCAACTCAAATGGGAAAAAAAACCATCAAAAAATGTGTATACCATTGAGTTTGATGCATAGGAACAGAAAAATAAGCGAGAGATGAAATATTTCTACTTACATTAACAAAAGAGTGTACGAGGCAAAAATTTCAGATTAGCATTATGTTAATAAGTGCATTTACGGAGAAAGCATTTCATATAACGCGTCGATACTTGAACTGAACCTCAAAAGCATTACTCCACGCCTTCTCTGAATAAATGGAGGTGATATCTGGTAAACTGTCGAAGATATGGGTGTAAAAGTCTACGGTGACTAAATTAGCAAAGGTCTTCCAAATGAAAGAAATGGTATCAATGGATACTTGAGATTGAACGGAGGATGGCGAAGGGAACTAATTTTTTGGATAGGCATGGAGGTAATATCCGCATAACTGTCGGAGATATGGGTATAAATGCCTACGGTGAAATAATTAGAAAAAGGCTTTTTAATGAACGAAATGGTATCCATGGTTACTTGAGATTGAGCAGAGGATGTCGAAGGGAACTTATTTTTTGGATAGGCATAACTGGAATAAGTGCTGTTACAGACTAAGTACTCAAGGTTTAGTCTCGTAATTTGATGTGCAGGAATAAGGTATATTTCTTAACCTACCCTGAAAGAATGGCGGTTATATCTGCATAAGATTCGAAAATATGTGGGTAATTGTTCCTGGAGCCAATATAATTAAAAGCTTCAAAATCAAATAAATACAAAACTTTGACTCGAATGGGATAAAAACCATCAGAAATTTTTTATACCATTGAGTTTAATAAATAGGAACAGAAAAATATGCGAGAGAAGAAATATTTTTAATTACATTAACAAAAGAGTGTACGAGGCTTAAATTTCAGATTAGCATTATGTTAATAAGTGTAGTTACGGATAAAGTATTTCATATGACGCTTCGAAACTTGCACTGTTCCTCAACAGCATTACTCTATGCCTTCTTTGAAAGCATGGAGGTAATATCCCTGAAAATTCCGAAAATATGTTGGTAATTGTTTCCGGTGACAATGTAATTAATAGCTTCAAAATCAAAAAATTGCAAAAATCCGACTCTAATGGGATAAAAAAACATCAAAAACTGTCTATACCATTGAGTTTGATGAAAAGGAACAGAAAATTCTGCGAGAAAAGAAATATTTTTACTTACATTAACAAAAGAGTTTACGAGGCTAAAATTTCAGATTAGCATTATGTTAATAAGTGCATTTACGGAGAATGTATTCCATATATCGCGTCGATACTTGCGCGGAACCTCAAAGGCAATATTATACGCCTTCTCTGAAAGAATCGAGGTGATAACGGCATAACTGTCGAAGATATGGGTGTAAATGTCTACGGTGACTATATTAGCAAAGGGCTTCCAAATGAAAGAAATGTTATCCATGGATACTTGAGATTGAACGGAGGATGGCGAAGGGAACTAATTTTTTGGATAGGTATGGAGGTAATATCCGCATATTTATTGAAGATATGGGTGTAAATGCCTACGGTGACTAAATTAGAAAAAGGCTTTTTAATGAAAGAAAGGGTATCCATGGTTACTTGAGATTGAACAGAGGATGTCGAAGGGAACTTATTTTTTGGATAGGCATAACTGGAATAAGTGCTGTTCCAGACTAAGTACTCAAGGTTTAGTCGTGTAATTTGATTTGCAGGAACAAGGTATATTTCTTAACCTACACTGAAAGAATGGAGGTTATATCTGCATAAGATTCGAAAAATTTGGGTAATTGTTTCCGGTGCCAATATAATGAAAAGCTTCAAAATCAAATAAATGCGAAACTTTGACTCGAATGAGATAAAAAACCATCAAAAAATGTGTATACCATTGAGTTTAATAAATAGAAACAGAAAAATAAGCAATAGAAGAAATATTTTTACATACATTAACAAAAGAGTGTAAGAGGATAAAATTTAAGATAAGCATTATATTAATAAGTGCATCTACGGAAAAAGTATTTCATATAACGCGTCGAAACTAGCACTGATCCTCAACAGAATTACTTTACGCCTTCTGTGAAAGCACGGAGGTAATATCCTCGAAAATTCCGAAAATATGTCGGTAATTGTTTCCTGTGACAATGTAATTAAAAGCTTCAAAATCAAAAAATTGCAAAAATCCGACTCGAATTGGATAAAAAACCATCAAAAACTTTGTATACCATTGAGTTTGATGCAAAGTAACAGAAAAATAAGCGAGAGAAGAAATATTTTTACTTACATTAACAAAAGAGTGTACGAGGCTAAAATTTCAGATTAGCATTATGTTAATAAGTGCATTTACGAAAAAGTTATTTCATATAACGCGTCGAAACTTGCACTGATCCTCAACAGCATTACTCTACGCCTTCTGTGAATGCATGGAGGTAATATCCCCGAATATTCCAAAAATATATTTGTAATTGTTTCCGGTGACAATATAATTAAATGCTTCAAAATAAAAAAATTGCAAAAATCCGACTCGAATGGGATTAAAAACCATCAAAAACTGTGTATACCATTGAGTAAGATGCAAAGGAACAGTAATTCTGCGAGAGAAGAAAATTTTTTACTTACATTAACTAAAGAGTGTACGAGGATAAAATTTAAGATTAGCATTATGTTAATAAGTGCATTTACGGAGAAAGCATTTCATATGACGCTTAGAAACTTGCACTGTTTCTCAAAAGCATTACTTTACGCCTTCTGTGAAAACACGGAGGTAATATCCCCAATAATTATGAAAATATGTTGGTAATTGTTTCCGGTGACAATGAAATTAAAAGCTTAAAAATCAAAAAATTGCAAAACTCCGACTCGAATGGGAAAAAAAACCATCAACAAATGTGTATACCATTGCGTTTGATGCATAGGAACAGAAAAATAAGCGAGAGAAGAAATATTTTTACTTAAATAAACAAAAGAGTGTACGAGGCAAAAATTTCAGATTAGCATTATGTTAATAAGTGCATTTACGAAAAAGTTATTTCATATAACGCGACGAAACTTGCACTGATCCTCAACAGCATTACTCTACGCCTTCTGTGAATGCATGGAGGTAATATCCCCGAATATTCCAAAAATATATTTGTAATTGTTTCCGGTGACAATATAATTAAATGCTTCAAAATAAAAAAATTGCAAAAATCCGACTCGAATGAGATAAAAAACCATCAAAAACTGTGTATACCATTGAGTAAGATGCAAAGGAACAGTAATTCTGCGAGAGAAGAAAATTTTTTACTTACATTAACTAAAGAGTGTACGAGGATAAAATTTAAGATTAGCATTATGTTAATAAGTGCATTTACGGAGAAAGCATTTCATATGACGCTTAGAAACTTGCACTGTTTCTCAAAAGCATTACTTTACGCCTTCTGTGAAAACACGGAGGTAATATCCCCAATAATTATGAAAATATGTTGGTAATTGTTTCCGGTGACAATGAAATTAAAAGCTTAAAAATCAAAAAATTGCAAAACTCCGACTCGAATGGGAAAAAAAACCATCAAAAAATGTGTATACCATTGCGTTTGATGCATAAGAACAGAAAAATAAGCGAGAGAAGAAATATTTTTACTTAAATAAACAAAAGAGTGTACGAGGCAAAAATTTCAGATTAGCATTATGTTAATAAGTGCATTTACGGAAAAAGTATTTCGTATAACGCGTCGATACTTGCACTGAACCTCAAAAGCAATACTCTACGCCTTCTTTGAAAAAATGGAGGTGAATTCCGCATAAAAATCAAAGATATGGGTGTAAATGCCTACGGTGACGAAAATAGAAAAAGGCTTTTAAATGAAAGAGATGGATTACATGGTTACTTGAGATTGAACAGAGGATGGCGTAGGGAACTTATTTTTTGGATAGGCATGGAGGTAATATCCGCATAACTATCGAAGATATGGGTGTAAATGCCCACGGTGACTAAATTAGAAAAAGTCTTTCAAATGAAAGAAATGGTATCCATGGTTACTTGACATTGAACATAGGATGGCGAAGGGAACATATTTTTTGGATAGGCATAACTGGAATAAGTGCTTTTACAGACTAAGTACTCAAGGTTTAGTCGTGTAATTTGATGTGCAGGAACAAGGTATATTTCTTAACATACCCGAAAAGAATGGCGGTAATATCTGCATAAGATTCGAAAATATATGGGTAATTGTTTCCGGTGCCAATATAATGAAAAGCTTCAAAATCAAATAAATGCAAAACTTCGACTCGAATGGGATAAAAACCATCAGAAAATGTGTATACCATTGAGTTTAATAAATAGGAACAGAAAAATATGCGAGAGAAGATATATTTTTACTTACATAATCAAAAGAGTGTACGAGTCTAAAATTTAAGATTAGCATTATATTAATAAGTGCATTTACGGAAAATGTATTTCATATAACACGTCGAAACATGCACTGATCCTTAACAGCATTACTCTACGCCTTCTGTGAAAGCATGGAGGTAATATCCCAGACAATTCCGAAAATATGTTATTAAATGTTTCAGGTGACAATGAAATTAAAAGCTTCAAAATCACAAAATTGCAAACATCCGTCTCGTATGGGATAAAAAACCATCAAAAACTGTGTATACGATTGAGTTTGATGTAAAAGGAACAGAAAATTCTGCGAAAGAAGAAATATTTTTACTTACATTAACAAAAGAGTGTACGAGGCTAAAATTTCAGATTAGCATTATGTTAATAAGTGCATTTATGGAAACAGTATTTCATATAACGCGTCGATACCTTCACGGAACCTCACAAGCAAAACTCCACGCCTTCTCTGAAAAATGGAGGTGATATCCGAATAAATGTCGAAGATATGGGTGTAAATGTCTACGGTGACTAAATTAGCAAAGGGCTTCCAAATGAAAGATATGGTATCCATGGATACTTGAGATTGAACGGAGGATGGCGAAGGGAACTTATTTTTTGGATAGGCATAACTGGAATAAGTGCTGTAACAGACTAAGTACTCAAGGTTTAGTCGTGTAATTTGATGTGCAGGAACAAGGTATATTTCTTAACATACCCGAGAAGAATGGCGGTTATATCTGCATAAGATTCGAAAATATATGGGTAATTGATTCCGGTGCCAATATAATGAAAAGCTTCAAAATTAAATAAATGCAAAACATCGATTCGGGTGGGATAAAAAACCATCAGAAAATGTGTATACCATTAAGTTTAATAAATAGGAACAGAAAAATATGCGAGAAAAGAAATATTTTTACATACACTAACAAAAAAGTGTACGAGGCTAAAATTTCAGATTAGCATTATATTTATAAGGGCATTTACGGAAAAAGTATTTCATATAACGCGACGAAACTGGCACTGATCCTCAACAGCATTATTCTTCACCTTCTGTGAAAGCATGGAGGAAAAATGCCCGAAAAATCCGAAAATATGTTGGTAATTGTTTCCGGTGACAATGTAATTAAAAGCTTCAAAATCAAAAAATTGCAAAACTTTGACTAGAATGGGTGAAAACACCATCAAAAACTGTGTATACCATTGAGTTTGATGCAAAGGAACATAATAATAAGCGAGAGAAGAAATATTTTTACTTACATTAACCAAAGAGAGTGTACGAGGCTAAAATTTCAGATTAGCATTATGTTAATAAGTGCATTTACGGTAAACGTATTTCATATGACGCTTCGAAACTTGCACTGATCCTCAACAGCATTACTCTACGCCTTCTGTTAAAACATGGAGTTAATATCCCCAAAAATTATGATAATATGTTGGTAAATGTTTCCGGTGACAATGTAATTAAAAGCTTCAAAATCAAAAAATTGCCAAACTCCGACTCGAATGGGAAAAAAAACCATCAAAAAATGTGTAAACCATTGCGTTTGATGCATAGGAACAGAAAAATAAGCGAGAGAAAAAATATTTTACTTACATTATCAAAAGAGTGTACGAGGCAAAAATTTCAGCTTAGCATTATGTTAATAGTTGCATTTACGGAAAAAGTATTTCATATAACGCGTCGAAACTTGCACTGATCCTCAAAAGCATTACTCTACGCCTTCTGTGAAAACATGGAGGTAATATCCCCAAAAATTATGAATATATATTGGTAATTTTTTCCGGTGACAATGTAATTAAAAGCTTCAAAATCAAAGAATTGCAAAAATCCGACTCGAATGGGATTAAAAACCATCAAATAATGTGTATACCATTGAGTTTGATGCAAAGGAACAGAAAATTCTGCGAGAGAAGAAATATTTTTACTTACATTAACAAAAGAGTGTACGAGGCTAAAATTTCAGATTAGCATTATGTTATTAAGTGCATTTACGGAGAAAATATTTCATATGACGCTTCGAAACTTGCACTGATCCTCAACAGCATTACTCTACGGCTTCTGTGAAAACATGGACGTAATATCCCCGAAAATTCCGAAAATATGTTGGTAATTTTTTCCGGTGCACAATGTAATTAAAAGCTTAAAAATCAAAGAATTGCCAAAATCCGACTCGAATGGGATAAAAAACCATCAAAAACTGTGTATACCATTGAGTTTGATGCAAAGAAACAGAAAATCTGCGAGAAAAGAAATATTTTTACTTACATTAACAAAAGAGTGTACGAGGCTAAAATTTAAGATTAGCATTATGTTAATAATTGCATTTACGGAGAAAGTATTTCATATGACGCTTCGAAACTTGCACTGTTCCTCATCAACATTACTCTACGCCTTCTGTGGAAGCACGGAGGTAATATCCCCGAAAATATTTTAAAAATATGTTGGTAATTGTTTCCGGTGACAATGTAATTAAAAGTTTCAAAATCTAAACATTGAAAACTCCGACTCGAATAGGATAAAAAACCATCAAAAACTGTGTATACCATTGAGTATGATGCAAAGGAACAGAAAAATAAGCGAGAGAAGAAATATTTCTACTTACATTAACAAAAGAGGTTACGAGGCAAAAATTTCAGATTAGCATTATGTTAAAAAGTGCATTTACGGAAAAGGTATTTCAAATAACGCGTCGATACTCGCACTAAAACTCAAAAGCGATACTCTACGCCTTCTCCGAAAAAATGGAAGTGATATCCCCATAAATGTCGAAGATATGGGTGTAAATGTCTACGGTGACTAAATTAGCAAAGGGCTTCCAAATGAAATAATGGTATCCATGGATACTTGAGATTGAACGGAGGATGGCGAAGGGAACTAATCTTTTGGATAGGCATGGAGGTAATATCCGCATAACTATCGAAGATATGGGTGTAAATGACTACGGTGACTAAATTAAAAAAAAGGCTTTCAAATGAAAGAAATGGTATCCATGGTTACTTGAGATTGAACATAGGATGGCGAAGGGAACTTATTTTTTGGATAGGCATAACTGGAATAAGTGCTGTAACAGACTAAGAACTCAAGGTTTAGTCGTGTAATTTGATGTGCAGGAACAAGGTATATTTCTTAACATACCCAAGAAGAATGGCGGTTATATCTGCATAAGATTCGAAAATATATGGGTAATTGATTCCGGTGCCAATATAATGAAAAGCTTCAAAATTAAATAAATGCAAAACATCGACTCGGGTGGGATAAAAAACCATCAGAAAATGTGTATACCATTAAGTTTAATAAATAGGAACAGAAAAATATGCGAGAAAAGAAATATTTTTACATACACTAACAAAAAAGTGTACGAGGCTAAAATTTCAGATTAGCATTATATTTATAAGGGCATTTACGGAAAAAGTATTTCATATAACGCGACGAAACTGGCACTGATTTTCAACAGCATTATTCTTCACCTTCTGTGAAAGCATGGAGGAAAAATGCCCGAAAATTCCGAAAATATGTTGGTAATTGTTTCCGGTGACAATGTAATTAAAAGCTTCAAAATCAAAAAATTGCAAAACTTTGACTAGAATGGGTGAAAACACCATCAAAAACTGTGTATACCATTGAGTTTGATGCAAAAAAATATAAAAATAAGCGAGAGAAGAAATATTTTTACTTACATTAACCAAAGAGAGTGTACGAGGCTAAAATTTCAGATTAGCATTATGTTAATAAGTGCATTTATGGAGACAGTATTTCATATAACGCGTCGATACTTGCACGGAACCTCAAAAGCAATACTCTTCGCCTTCTCTGAAAAAATGAAGGTGATATCTTAATAACTGTCGAAGATATGGGTGTAAATGTCTACGGTGACTAAATTAGCAAAGGGCTTCCAAATGAAATAATGGTATCCATGGATACTTGAGATTCAACGGAGGATGGCGAAGGGAACTAATCTTTTAGATAGGCATGGAGGTAATATCCGCATAACTATCGAAGATAAGGGTGTAAATGCCTACGGTGACTAAATTAGAAAAAGGCTTTCAAATGAAAGAAATGGTATCCACGGTTACTTGAGATTGAACATAGGATGGCGAAGGGAACTTATTTTTTGGATAGGCATAACTGGAATAAGTGCTGTTACAGACTAAGTACTCAAGGTTTAGTCGTGTAATTTGATGAGCAGGAACAAGGTATATTTCTTAACATACCCGAAAAGAATGGCGGTTATATCTGCATAATATTCGAAAATATATGGGTAATTGTTTCCGGTGCCAATAAAATGAAAAGCTTCAAAATCAAATAAATGCAAAACTTCGACTCGAATGGGATAAAAACCATCAGAAAATGTGTATACCATTGAGTTTAATAAAAAGAAACAGAAAAAAATGCAACAGAAGAAATATTTTTACTTACATTAACAAAAGAGTGTACGAGGCTTAAATTTAAGATTAGCATTATATTAATAAGTGCATCTACGGAAAAAGTATTTCATATAACGCGTCGAAACATGCACAGATCCTTAACAGCATTACTCTACGCCTTCTGTGAAAGAATGGAGGTAATAACCCCGAAACTTCGGAATATATGTTGGTAATTGTTTCCGGTGACAATTAAATTAAAAGCTTCAAAATAAAAAAATTGCAAACATCCGTCTCGTATGGGATAAAAAACCATCAAAAACTGTGTATACGATTAGTTTGATGTAAAAGGAACAGATAATTCTGCGAGAGAAGAAATATTTTTACTTACATTAACAAAAGAGTGTACGAGGCTAAAATTTCAGATTAGCATTATGTTAATAAGTGCATTTACGGAAACAGTATTTCATATAACGCGTCGATACTTGCACGGAACCTCACAAGCAATACTCCACGCCTTCTCTGAAAAATGGAGGTGATATCAGAATAAATGTCGAAGATATGGGTGTAAATGTCTACGGTGACTAAATTAGCAAAGGGCTTCCAAATGAAAGATATGGTATCAATGGATACTTGAGATAGAACGGAGGATGGCGAAGGGAACTTATTTTTTGGATAGGCATAACTGGAATAAGTGCTGTTACAGACTAAGTACTCAAGGTTTAGTCGTGTAATTTGATGTGCAGGAACAAGGTATATTTCTTAACATACCCGAAAAGAATGGCGTTTATATCTGCATAAGATTCGAAAATATATGGGTAATTGTTTCCGGTGCCAATATAATGAAAAGCTTCAAAATTAAATAAATGCAAAACTTCGACTCGGATAGGATAAAAAACCATCAGAAAATGTGTATACCATTAACTTTAATAAATAGGAATAGAAAAATATGCGAGAAAAGAAATATTTTTACATACATTAACAAAAGAGTGTACGAGGCTAAAATTTTAGATTAGCATTATATTTATAAGGGAATTTACGGAAACAGTATTTCATATAACGATACGATACTGGCACTGATCCTCAACAGCATTACTCTTCGCCTTCTGTGAATGCAAGGAGGAAATATACCCGAAAATTCCGAAAATATGTTGGTAATTGTTTCCGGTGACAATGTAATTAAAAGCTTCAAAATCAAAAAATTGCAAAACTTTGACTAGAATGGGTAAAAAAACCATCAAAAACTGTGTAAACCATTGAGTTTGATGCAGAGGAACAGAAAAATAAGCGAGAGAAGAAATATTTTTACTTACATTAACAAAGGAGTGTACGAGGCTAAAATTTCAGATTAGCATTATGTTAATAAGTGCATTTACGGAGAAAGTATTTCAAATGACGCTTCGAAACTTGCTTTGTTCCTCAACAGCATTACTCTACGCCTTCCGTTAAAACATGGAGGTAATATCCCAGACAATTATGAAAATATGTTGGTAATTGTTTCCGGTGACAATGTAATTAAAAGCTTCAAAATCAAAAAATTGCAAAACTCCGACTCGAATGGGAAAAAAACCATCAAAAAATGTGTATACCATTGAGTTTGATGCATAGGAAATAAAAAATAAGCGAGAGAAGAGATTATTTTACTTACATTTACATTCGAGTGTACGAGGCAAAAATATCAGATTAGCATTATGTTAATAAGTACATTTACGGAAAATATATTTCATTAAACGCGTAGAAACTTGCACTGATCCTCAACAGCATTACCCTACACCTTCTGTGAAAGCATGGAGGTAATATCCCCAAAATTCCGAAAATATTTTGGTAATTGTTTCCGGTGACAATGTAATTAAAAGCTTCAAAATCAAAAAATTGCAAAAATCCGACTCGAATGGGATAAAGAACCATCAAAAACTGTGTATACCATTGAGTTTGAAGTTAAGGAACAGTAATTCTGGGAGAGTAGATAATTTTTTACATACATTAACAAAAGAGTGTACGAGGCTAAAATTTAAGATTAGCATTATGTTTATAAGTGCATTTACGGAGAAAGTATTTCATATGACGCTTTGAAAATTGCACTGTTCCTTAACAGCATTACTCTACGCCTTCTGTGAAACCATGGAGGTAATATCCCCAATAATTATGAAAATATGTTGGTGATTGTTTCCGGTGACAATATAATTAAAAGCTTCAAAATCAAAAAATTGCACAACTCCGCCTCGAATGGGATAAAAAACCATCAAAAAATGTGTATACCATTGAGTTTGATGCATAGGAACAGAAAAATAGGCGAGAGAAGAAATATTTTTACTTACATTAACGAAAGAGTGTACGAGGGAAAAATTTCAGATTAGCATTATGTTAACAAGTGCATTTACGGAGAAATTTATTTCATAAAACTCATCGATACTTGCACTGAACCTCAAAAGCAATACTCTACGCCTTCTCTAAAAAAATGGAGGTGATATCCGCTTAACTGTCGATGATATGGGTGTAAATGTCTACGGTGACTAAATTAGCAAAGGGCTTCCAAATGAAAGAAATGGTATCCATGGATACTTGAGATTGAACAGAAGATGTTGAAGGGAACTTTTTTTTTGGATAGGCATAACTGGAATAAGTGCTGTTACATACTAAGCACTCAAGGTTTAGTCGTGTAATTTGATGTGCAGGAATAAGGTATATTTCTTAACCTACCCTGAAAGAATGGCGGTTATATCTGCATAAGATTCGAAAATTTTTGGGTAATTGTTTCCGGAGCCAATATAATGAAAAGCTTCAAAATCAAATAAATGCAAAACTTTGACTCGAATGGGATAAAAAACCATCAGAAAATTTGTATACCATTGATTTAAATAAATAGGAATAGAAAAATATGCGAGAGAAGAAATATTTTTACTTACATTAACAAAAGAGTGTACGAGGCTAAAATTTCAGATTAGCATTATATTATTAAGTGCATTTAGGAAAAAATTATTTCATACACCGCGTCGAAATTGCACTGATCCTCAACAGCATTACTCTACGCCGTCTTAGAAAGCATGGAGGTAATATCCACGAAAATTCCAAAAATATGTTGGTAAATGTTTCCGGTGACAATGTAATTAAAAGCTTCAATATAAAAAAATTGCAAAAATCCGACTCGAATGGGATAAAAAACCATCAAAAACTGTGTATACCATTGAGTTTGATGCAAAGGAACAGAAAAATAAGCGAGAGAAGAAATATTTTTACTTACATTAACAAAAGAGTGTACGAGGCTAAAATTTCAGATTAGCATTATGTTAATAAGTGCTTTTACGAGGAAAGTATTTCATATGACGCTTCGAAACTTGCACTGATCCTCAACAGCATTACTCTACGGCTTCTGTGAAAACATGGACGTAATATCCCCGAAAATTCCGAAAATATGTTGGTAATTTTTTCCGGTGCACAATGTAATTAAAAGCTTAAAAATCAAAGAATTGCCAAAATCCGACTCGAATGGGATAAAAAACCATCAAAAACTGTGTATACCATTGAGTTTGATGCAAAGAAACAGAAAATCTGCGAGAAAAGAAATATTTTTACTTACATTAACAAAAGAGTGTACGAGGCTAAAATTTAAGATTAGCATTATGTTAATAATTGCATTTACGGAGAAAGTATTTCATATGACGCTTCGAAACTTGCACTGTTCCTCATCAACATTACTCTACGCCTTCTGTGGAAGCACGGAGGTAATATCCCCGAAAATATTTTAAAAATATGTTGGTAATTGTTTCCGGTGACAATGTAATTAAAAGTTTCAAAATCTAAACATTGAAAACTCCGACTCGAATAGGATAAAAAACCATCAAAAACTGTGTATACCATTGAGTATGATGCAAAGGAACAGAAAAATAAGCGAGAGAAGAAATATTTTTACTTACATTAACCAAAGAGAGTGTACGAGGCTAAAATTTCAGATTAGCATTATGTTAATAAGTGCATTTATGGAGACAGTATTTCATATAACGCGTCGATACTTGCACGGAACCTCAAAAGCAATACTCTTCGCCTTCTCTGAAAAAATGAAGGTGATATCTTAATAACTGTCGAAGATATGGGTGTAAATGTCTACGGTGACTAAATTAGCAAAGGGCTTCCAAATGAAATAATGGTATCCATGGATACTTGAGATTCAACGGAGGATGGCGAAGGGAACTAATCTTTTAGATAGGCATGGAGGTAATATCCGCATAACTATCGAAGATAAGGGTGTAAATGCCTACGGTGACTAAATTAGAAAAAGGCTTTCAAATGAAAGAAATGGTATCCATGGTTACTTGAGATTGAACATAGGATGGCGAAGGGAACTTATTTTTTGGATAGGCATAACTGGAATAAGTGCTGTTACAGACTAAGTACTCAAGGTTTAGTCGTGTAATTTGATGAGCAGGAACAAGGTATATTTCTTAACATACCCGAAAAGAATGGCGGTTATATCTGCATAATATTCGAAAATATATGGGTAATTGTTTCCGGTGCCAATAAAATGAAAAGCTTCAAAATCAAATAAATGCAAAACTTCGACTCGAATGGGATAAAAACCATCAGAAAATGTGTATACCATTGAGTTTAATAAAAAGAAACAGAAAAAAATGCAACAGAAGAAATATTTTTACTTACATTAACAAAAGAGTGTACGAGGCTTAAATTTAAGATTAGCATTATATTAATAAGTGCATCTACGGAAAAAGTATTTCATATAACGCGTCGAAACATGCACAGATCCTTAACAGCATTACTCTACGCCTTCTGTGAAAGAATGGAGGTAATAACCCCGAAACTTCGGAATATATGTTGGTAATTGTTTCCGGTGACAATTAAATTAAAAGCTTCAAAATAAAAAAATTGCAAACATCCGTCTCGTATGGGATAAAAAACCATCAAAAACTGTGTATACGATTAGTTTGATGTAAAAGGAACAGATAATTCTGCGAGAGAAGAAATATTTTTACTTACATTAACAAAAGAGTGTACGAGGCTAAAATTTCAGATTAGCATTATGTTAATAAGTGCATTTACGGAAACAGTATTTCATATAACGCGTCGATACTTGCACGGAACCTCACAAGCAATACTCCACGCCTTCTCTGAAAAATGGAGGTGATATCAGAATAAATGTCGAAGATATGGGTGTAAATGTCTACGGTGACTAAATTAGCAAAGGGCTTCCAAATGAAAGATATGGTATCAATGGATACTTGAGATAGAACGGAGGATGGCGAAGGGAACTTATTTTTTGGATAGGCATAACTGGAATAAGTGCTGTTACAGACTAAGTACTCAAGGTTTAGTCGTGTAATTTGATGTGCAGGAACAAGGTATATTTCTTAACATACCCGAAAAGAATGGCGTTTATATCTGCATAAGATTCGAAAATATATGGGTAATTGTTTCCGGTGCCAATATAATGAAAAGCTTCAAAATTAAATAAATGCAAAACTTCGACTCGGATAGGATAAAAAACCATCAGAAAATGTGTATACCATTAACTTTAATAAATAGGAATAGAAAAATATGCGAGAAAAGAAATATTTTTACATACATTAACAAAAGAGTGTACGAGGCTAAAATTTTAGATTAGCATTATATTTATAAGGGAATTTACGGAAACAGTATTTCATATAACGATACGATACTGGCACTGATCCTCAACAGCATTACTCTTCGCCTTCTGTGAATGCAAGGAGGAAATATACCCGAAAATTCCGAAAATATGTTGGTAATTGTTTCCGGTGACAATGTAATTAAAAGCTTCAAAATCAAAAAATTGCAAAACTTTGACTAGAATGGGTAAAAAAACCATCAAAAACTGTGTAAACCATTGAGTTTGATGCAGAGGAACAGAAAAATAAGCGAGAGAAGAAATATTTTTACTTACATTAACAAAGGAGTGTACGAGGCTAAAATTTCAGATTAGCATTATGTTAATAAGTGCATTTACGGAGAAAGTATTTCAAATGACGCTTCGAAACTTGCTTTGTTCCTCAACAGCATTACTCTACGCCTTCCGTTAAAACATGGAGGTAATATCCCAGACAATTATGAAAATATGTTGGTAATTGTTTCCGGTGACAATGTAATTAAAAGCTTCAAAATCAAAAAATTGCAAAACTCCGACTCGAATGGGAAAAAAACCATCAAAAAATGTGTATACCATTGAGTTTGATGCATAGGAAATAAAAAATAAGCGAGAGAAGAGATTATTTTACTTACATTTACATTCGAGTGTACGAGGCAAAAATATCAGATTAGCATTATGTTAATAAGTACATTTACGGAAAATATATTTCATTAAACGCGTAGAAACTTGCACTGATCCTCAACAGCATTACCCTACACCTTCTGTGAAAGCATGGAGGTAATATCCCCAAAATTCCGAAAATATTTTGGTAATTGTTTCCGGTGACAATGTAATTAAAAGCTTCAAAATCAAAAAATTGCAAAAATCCGACTCGAATGGGATAAAGAACCATCAAAAACTGTGTATACCATTGAGTTTGAAGTTAAGGAACAGTAATTCTGGGAGAGTAGATAATTTTTTACATACATTAACAAAAGAGTGTACGAGGCTAAAATTTAAGATTAGCATTATGTTTATAAGTGCATTTACGGAGAAAGTATTTCATATGACGCTTTGAAAATTGCACTGTTCCTTAACAGCATTACTCTACGCCTTCTGTGAAACCATGGAGGTAATATCCCCAATAATTATGAAAATATGTTGGTGATTGTTTCCGGTGACAATATAATTAAAAGCTTCAAAATCAAAAAATTGCACAACTCCGCCTCGAATGGGATAAAAAACCATCAAAAAATGTGTATACCATTGAGTTTGATGCATAGGAACAGAAAAATAGGCGAGAGAAGAAATATTTTTACTTACATTAACGAAAGAGTGTACGAGGGAAAAATTTCAGATTAGCATTATGTTAACAAGTGCATTTACGGAGAAATTTATTTCATAAAACTCATCGATACTTGCACTGAACCTCAAAAGCAATACTCTACGCCTTCTCTAAAAAAATGGAGGTGATATCCGCTTAACTGTCGATGATATGGGTGTAAATGTCTACGGTGACTAAATTAGCAAAGGGCTTCCAAATGAAAGAAATGGTATCCATGGATACTTGAGATTGAACAGAAGATGTTGAAGGGAACTTTTTTTTTGGATAGGCATAACTGGAATAAGTGCTGTTACATACTAAGCACTCAAGGTTTAGTCGTGTAATTTGATGTGCAGGAATAAGGTATATTTCTTAACCTACCCTGAAAGAATGGCGGTTATATCTGCATAAGATTCGAAAATTTTTGGGTAATTGTTTCCGGAGCCAATATAATGAAAAGCTTCAAAATCAAATAAATGCAAAACTTTGACTCGAATGGGATAAAAAACCATCAGAAAATTTGTATACCATTGATTTAAATAAATAGGAATAGAAAAATATGCGAGAGAAGAAATATTTTTACTTACATTAACAAAAGAGTGTACGAGGCTAAAATTTCAGATTAGCATTATATTATTAAGTGCATTTAGGAAAAAATTATTTCATACACCGCGTCGAAATTGCACTGATCCTCAACAGCATTACTCTACGCCGTCTTAGAAAGCATGGAGGTAATATCCACGAAAATTCCAAAAATATGTTGGTAAATGTTTCCGGTGACAATGTAATTAAAAGCTTCAATATAAAAAAATTGCAAAAATCCGACTCGAATGGGATAAAAAACCATCAAAAACTGTGTATACCATTGAGTTTGATGCAAAGGAACAGAAAAATAAGCGAGAGAAGAAATATTTTTACTTACATTAACAAAAGAGTGTACGAGGCTAAAATTTCAGATTAGCATTATGTTAATAAGTGCTTTTACGAGGAAAGTATTTCATATGACGCTTCGAAAATTGCACTGTTCCTCAACAGCATTACTCTACGCCTTCTGTGAAAACATGGAGGTAATATCACTGATAATTATGAAAATATGTTGGTAATTATTTCCGGTGACAATGTAATTAAAAGCTTCCAAATCAAAAAATTGCAAAAATCCGACTCGAATAGGATAAAAAACCATCAAAAACTGTGTATACCATTGAGTTTGATGCAAAGGAACAGAAAACTCTGCGAGAGAAGAAATATTTTTTCTTACATTAACAAAAGAGTATACGAGGCTAAAATTTCAGATTAGCATTGTGTTAATAAGTGCATTTACGGAGAAAGTATTTCATATGACGCTTTGAAACTTGCACTGTTCCTGAACAGCATTACTCTACGCCTTCTGTGATAACATGGAGGTAATATCCCCAATAATTATGAAAATATGTTGGAAATTGTTTCCGGTGAGAATGTTATTAAAAGCTTCAAAATCAAATAATTGCAAAACTCCGAATCGAATGGGAAAAAAACCATCACAAAATGTGTATACCATTGAGTGTTATGCATAGGAACAGAAAATTCTGCGAGAGAAGAAATGTTTTTACCTACATTAACAAAAGAGTGTTTGAGGCAAAAATTTTAGATTGGCATTATGTTAAGTGCATTTACGGAGACATTATTTCATATAACGCGTCGATACTTGCACTGAACCTCAAAAGAAATACTCTACGCCTTCTCTGAAAAATGGAGGTGATATCCGCATAACTGTCGAAGATATGGGTGTAAATGTCTACGGTGACTAAATTAGCAAAGGGCTTCCAAATGAAAGAAATGGTATCCATGGATACTTGAGATTGCACGGCGGATGGCGAAGGGAACTAATTTTTTGGATAGGCATGGATGAAATATTCGCATAACTATCGACGATGTGGGTGTAAATGCCAACGTTGACTAAATTAGAAAAAGGCTTTTAAATGAAAGAAATGGTATCCATGGTTACTTGAGATTGAACAGAGGATGTCGAAGGGAACTTTTTTTTGGATAGGCATAACTGGAATAAGTGCTGTTACAGACTAAGTACTCAAGGTTTAGTCGTGTAATTTGATGTGCAGGAATAAGTTATATTTCTTAACCTACACTGAAAGAATGGCGGTTATATCTGCATAAGATTCGAAAATATATGGGTAATTGTTTCCGGAGCCAATATAATGAAAAGTTTCAAAATCAAATAAATGCAAAACTTTGACTCGAATGGGATAAAAAACCATCAGAAAATTTGTATACCATTGAGTTTTATAAATTGGAACAGAAAAATATGCGAGAGAAGAAATATTTTTACTTACATTAACAAAAGAGTGTACGAGGCTAAAATTTCAGATTAGCATTATGTTAAGAAGTGCATTTACGGAGAAAGCATTTTATATGACGCTTCGAAACTTGCGCTGATCCTCAAAAGCATTACTCTACGCATTTTGTGAATGCATAAGGGTAATATCCCCGAAAATTCCGAAAATATGTTGGTAAATGTTTCCGGTGACAATGTAAAAAAAAGTTTCAAAATAAAAAAATTGCAAAAATCCGACTCGAATGGGATATAAAAACCATCAAAACCTGTGTATACCATTGAGTTTGATGCAAAGGAACAGAAAAATAAGTGAGAGAAGAAATATTTTTACTTACATTAACAAAAGAGTGTACGAGGCTCTGCGAAATGCGAAATCAAAAAATTTCAAAACCCCAAAACGAATGGGATAAAAAACCATCAGAAAATTTGTATACTATTGAATTTAATAAATAGGAACAGAAACATATATGCGAGAGAATAAATATTTTTACTTACATTAAGAAAAAAGTGTACGAGGCAAATATTTCAGATTAGCATTATGTTAATAAGTGCATTTACGGAGAATGTATTTCATATAACTCGTCGAAACTTGCACTGATCCTCAACAGCATTACTCTACACCTTCTGTGAAAGAATGGAGGTAATATCCCCGAACTTTCCGAAAATATGTTGGTAATTGTTTCCGGAGAAAATGTAATTAAAAACTTCAAAATCAAAAATTTGCAAAAATCCGACTCGAATGGGATAAAAAACCATCAAAAACTGTGTATACCATTGAGTATGATGCAAAGGAACAGAAAATTCTGAGAGAGAAGAAATATTTTTACTTACCTTAACAAAAGAGTGTACGAGGATAAAATTTCAGATTAGCATTATGTTAATATGTGCATTTACGGAGAAAGTATTTCATATTACAATTCGAAACTTTCACTGTTTCTCAACAGCATTACTCTTTGCCTTCTGTGAAAGCATGGAGGTAATATCCTCAATTATTATGAAAATATGTTGGTAATTGTTTCCGGTGACAATGTAATTAAAAGTTTCAAAATCAAAAAATTATAAAAATCCGATTCGAATGGGATTAAAAACCAATAAAAAACTGTGTTTACCATTTAGTTTGATGCAAAGGAACAGAAAATTCTGCGAGAGAAGAAATATTTTTACACACATTAACAAAAGAGTGTACGAGGCTAAAATTTAAGATTAGCATTATATTAATAAGTGCATTTACGGAAAAAGTATTTCATATGACGATTCGAAACTTAAACTGTTCCTCTACAGCATTATTCTACGCCTTCTGTGAAAAAATGGAGGTAATATACCCGAAAATCCCGAAAACATTTTGGTAATTGTTTCCGGTGACAATGTAATTAAAAGCTTCAAATTCAAAATATTGCAAAAATCCGACTCGAATGGGATAAAAAAACCATCAAAATTGTGTATACCATTGAGGTTAATAAATAGGAACAGAAAAATATGCGAGAGAAGAAATATTTTTACTTACATTAACAAAAGAGGGTACGAGGCAAAAATATCAGATTAGCATTATGTTAATAAGTGCATATACGAAAAAATTATTTCATATAACGCGTCGAAACATGCACTAATCCTCAACAGAATTACTCTACGCCTTCTGTGAAAGCATGGAGGTAATATCAACGAAAATGCCGAAAAAATGTTGGTAATTGTTTCCTGTGACAATGTAATTAAAAATTTAAAAATAAAAAATTTCAAAAATGCGCCTCGAATGGGATAAAAAACCATCAAAAACTGTGTACTATTGAGTTTGATGCTAAGGAACAGAAAATTCTGCGTGAGAAGAAAATTTATAATTACATTAACAAAAGAGTGTACGAGGCAAAAATTTCAGATTAGCATTATGTTAACAAGTGCATTTACGGAAAAAGCATTTCATATAACGCGTCGATACTTGCACTGAACCTCAAAAGCAATACTCTACGCCTTCTCTGAAAACATGGAGGTGATATCCGCATTACTGTCGAAGATATGGGTGTAAATGTCTACGGTGACTTAATTAGCAAAGGGCTTCCAAATGAAAGAAATGGTATCCATGGGTACTTGAGATTGAACGGAGGATGGCGAAGGGAACTACTTTTTTGGATAGGCATAACTGGAATAAGAGCTGTTAAAGACTAAGTACTCAAGGTTTAGTCGTGTAATTTGATGTGCAGGAACAAGGTATATTTCCTAACCTACCCTGAAAGAATGGCGGCTATAACTGCATAAGATTCGAAAATATATGTGTAATTGTTTCCGGTGCCAATATAATGAAAAGCTTCAAAATTTAAAAAACGCAAAACGTCGACTCGAATGGGATAAAAACCATCAGAAAATGTGTATACCATTGAGTTTAATAAACGAGAACAGAAAAATATGCGAGAGAAGAAATATTTTTACTTATATTAACAAAAGAATGTACGATGCTAAAAATTTCAGATTAGCATTATATTAATAAGTGCATTTACGAAACAATTATTTTATATAACGCGTCGAAACTTGCACTGATCCACAAAAGCATTACTCTACACCGAAATTTCCGAAGTTATGTTGGTAATTGTTTCCGGTGACAATCTAATTAAAAGCTTCAAAATCAAAAAATTGCAAAACTCCGACTCGAAAGGGAAAAAAAACCATCAAAAAATGTGTATACCATTGAGTTTGATGCATAAAAAACAGAAAAATAAGCGAGAGAAGAAATATTTTTACTTACATTAACAAAAGAGTGTACGAGGCAAAAATTTCAGATTAGCATTATGTTAATAAGTGCATTTACGGAAAACGTATTTCATATGACGCTTCGAAACTTGCACTGTTCTTCAACAGCATTACTCGACGCCTTCTCTGAAAACATGGAGGTTATATCCGCATAACTGTCGAAGATATGGGTATAATGTCTACGGTGACTTAATTAGCAAAGGGCTTCCAAATGAAAGAAATGATATCCATGGATACTTGAGATTGAACGGAGAATGGCGAAGGGAACTACTTTTTTGGATAGGCATGGAGGTAATATCCGCATAACTATCGAAGATATGGGTGTAAATGCCTACGGTGACTAAATTAGAAGAAGGTTTTTAAATGAAAGAAATGGTATCCATGGTTACTTGAGATTGAACAGAGGATGGCGAAGGGAACTTATTTTTTGGATAGGCATAACTGGAATAAGTGCTGTTAAAGACTAAGTACTCAAGGTTTAGTCGTGTAATTTGATGTGCAGCACCAAGGTATATTTCTTAACTTACCCTGAAATTATGGCGGTTATAACTGCATAAGATTCGAAAATATATGGGTAATTCTTTCCGGTGCCAATATAATGAAAAGCTTCAAAATTAAAATAACGCAAAACGTCGACTCGAATGGGATGAAAAACCATCAGAAAATGTGTATACCATTGAGTTTAATAAATAGGAACAGAAAAATATGCGAGAGAAGAAATATTTTTACTTACATTAACAAAAGAGTAAACGAGGCTAAAATTTAAGATTAGCATTATATTAATAAGTGCATTTACGGAAAAGGTATTTCATTTCACGCGTCGAAACTTGCACTGATCCACAACAGCATTACTCTACGCCATCTGTGAAAGCATGGAGGTAATATCCCCGAAAATTCCGAAAATATATTGGTAATTGTTTCCGGTGACAATATAATTAAATGCTTCAAAATCAAAAAATTGAAAAATCCGACTCAAATGGGATAATAAACCATCAAAAACTTAGTATGCCATTGAGTTAGATGCAAAGGAAAGTAATTCTGCGAGAGAAGAAAATTTTTTACTTACATTAACAAAAGAGTGTACGAGGCTAAAATTTAAGATTAGCATTATGTTAATAAGTGCATTTACGGAGAAAGTATTTCATATGACGCTTAGAAACTTGCACTGTTTCTTAACAGCATTACTCTACGCCGTCTGTGAAAAAATGGAGGTAATATCCCCAATAATTATGAAAAAATGTTGGTAATTGTTTCCGGTCACAATATAATTAAAAGCTTCAAAATCAAAAAATTGCAAAACTCCAACTCGAATTCGCATTTACGAAACAATTATTTCATATAACGCGTCGAAACTTGTACTGATCCTCAACAGCATTACTCAACGCCTTCTGCGAAAGCATGGAGGTAATATCCACGAAAATGCCGAAAATATGTTGGTAATTGTTTCCGGTGACAATGTAATTTAAAGCTTAAAAATCAAAATATTTCAAAAATGCGACTCGAATGGGATAAAAAACCATCAAAAAATGTGTATACCATTGAGTTTGATGCAAAGGAACAGAAAAATATGCGAGAGAAGAAATATTTTTACTTACATTAACAAAAGAGTGTACGAGGCTAAAATTTAAGATTAGCATTATATTAATACGTGCATTTACGGAAAATGTATTTCATAAAACGCGTGGAAACTTCCACTGATCCTCAACAGCATTACTCTACGACTTATGTGATAACATAGAGGTAATATCCCCGAAAATCTCGAAAATATATTGGTAATTGTTTCCGGTGACAATGTAATTAAAAGCTTCAAAGTCAAAAAATTGCAAAAATCCGACTCGAATGGGATAAAAAACCATCAAAAACGGTGTATACCATTGAGTTTGATGCAAAGGAACAGAAAAATAAGCGAGAGAAGAAATATTTTTACTTACATTAACGAAAGAGTGTACGAGGCTAAAATTTCAGATTAGCATTATGTTAATAAGTGCATTTACGGAGAAAGTATTTCATATGACGCGTCGATACTTGCACTGTTCTTTAACAGCATTACTCTACGCCTTCGGTGAAAGCATGGAGGTAATATCCCCGAAAATTCCGAAAATATGTTGGTAATTGTTTCCGGTGACAATGTAATTAAAAGCTTCAAAATAAAAAAATTGCAAAAATCCGACTCGAATGGGATAAAAAACCATCAAAAACTGTGTATACCATTGAGTTTGATGCAAAGGAACAGAAAATTCTGGGAGAGAAGAAATATTTTTACTTACATTAACAAAAGAGTGTACGAGGCTAAAATTTCAGATTAGCATTATGTTAATAAGTGCATTTACGGAGAAAGTATTTCATATGACGCGTCGATACTTGCACTGTTCTTTAACAGCATTACTCTACGCCTTCGGTGAAAGCATGGAGGTAATATCCCCGAAAATTCCGAAAATATGTTGGTAATTGTTTCCGGTGACAATGTAATTAAAAGCTTCAAAATAAAAAAATTGCAAAAATCCGACTCGAATGGGATAAAAAACCATCAAAAAGTGTGTATACCATTGAGTTTGATGCAAAGGAACAGAAAATTCTGGGAGAGAAGAAATATTTTTACTTACATTAACAAAAGAGTGTACGAGGCTAAAATTTCAGAAAATTTGCGGTTTCAGGGAGAATTATGTGAAATTTTTCCATGTTTGGAAAGATAAAAAATTATGCGAATTTCACAAAAGTTGGTTTATTCACGACCCGGGTTTCAACACATTATGTCATCTTCAGGTGAAAATACAAAGTTTTAAGTCAATATATATAGAATGAGTGGAGGAGAATTGGAAGGGGAAGGAGATGGGGGTGGTTGGGACGGAGGAGGGATTGGGTAGTGGGAAGGGGGGGTGGGGAATGGGTGGAAGGAAGGAGCGGGGGGGGATGGGGTTGGTGGCAAGGTGGGGTGGGAAGGCGTGTGACTGTGCTTGGAGGTCCGTTGCATCGCAGGTGCGTCATCCTCTTGGGCGTATGCTCGCTGGTGTCTTGAATTGAAATTGAAATCACCAACGGACTACATCAGTTTTCCGTTTACCGGAAACCCACATGCACAGACGAAATCATCCCAGCCGACTCCCGCCATCCGTTTGCTCAGAAGATGGCCACCTTCCACGCAGCAATTAACAGACTTGTCAGGATTCCCATGGAGAAAGAAGTTTATGAACGTGAACTACACTTAATAAAGGACATCGCTTCAAGGAATGGATACCCTAAAGAGCTGATCGACAACATCCTCAACAAAGTCATTAGAAAACAAGCAGTCTCCGATATTTCCGCCCTAGAACCAATAGAAAAACCAAAGAGGTGGTGCAAAGTTTCCTTCCTCGGAAAAATATCCTATGCAGTGGCCAAGAAAATCCCCAAAGATAAGTACCGCGTAGCATTTTCAGTTCCCTCTACGCTCGGTAACCACCTAATTAACGCCAAGGACAATATACCCTCCCTACAGAAAAGTGGTATTAATTCCCTGAAGTGCAACCAATGCCCCGCCCAATACATAGGAAGAAAAAGCCGCAGCCTCGCCACCAGAGCCAAGGAACACAAAAAGTGCTTCGAAGGAGGAAAAGACCATTCTTTGTTCGCGAGGCACCTCCTAGAAAGTGACCATTATAGTGATTTTTCCCCAGATATTCTCCACTTTGAGGGTAAGGAACATAGATTAGACGCCCTCGAAGCCTTGGAGATTATCCAACACATCCGAAGAAAGACCTTCCTGGTTAATGAGCAGACGCTCCCCTCCCACTCTCCACTCCTATCTATCCCCTTTGAATCCCTTAGGTATCCCGCAGCGACCAGACAGACGCAGGTATGAGGAAGCTGAACCATGGCCCCACCCCTCCCTCCGCCGGACTTACCTGAGGACCCACGGAAAGCCAGACAGTGGTGACGACACCAGCGAGCATACGCCAAGAGGATGACGCACCTGCGATGCAACGGACCTCCAAGCACAGTCACACGCCTTCCCACCCCACCTTGCCACCAACCCCATCCCCCCCCCGCTCCTTCCTTCCGCCCATTCCCCCCCCTTTCCCACTACCGTATCCCTCCTCCGTCCCAACCACCCCCATCTCCTTCCCCTTCCAATTCTCCTCCACTCATTCTACATATATTGACGTAAAAAATTGTATTTTCACCTGAAGATGACATAATGTGTTTAAACCCGGGTCGTGAATAAACCCACTTTTGTGAAATTCGCATAATTTTTTAAAATTTCAGATTAGAATTATGATAATAAGTGCATTTACGGAGAAAGTATTTCATATGACGCTTCGAAACTTGCACTGTTCCTCAAAAGCATTACTCTACGCCTTCTGTGAAAACATGGAGGTAATATCCCTAATAATTATGAAAATATGTTGGTAATTATATCCGGTGACAATGTAATTAAAATCTTCACAATCAAAAAATTGCAAAAATCCGACTCGAATTGGATAAAAAACCATCAAAAACTGTGTATACCATTGAGTTTGATGCAAATAAACAGAAAAAAAAGCGAGAGAAGAAATATTTTTACTTACATTAACAAAAGAGTGCACGAGGCTAAAATTTCAGATTAGCATTATGTTAATAAGTGCATTAACGGAGAAAGTATTACATATGACGCTTCGAAACTTGCACTGTTCCTCAACAGCATTACTCTACGCCTTCTTTTAAAACATGGAGGTAATATCACCAATAATTATGAAAATATGTTGGTAATTGTTTCCGGTGACAATGTAATTAAAAGCTTCAAAATAAAAAAATTGCAAAAATCCGACTCGAATGGGAAAAAAAACCATCAAAAAAAGTATACTATTAAGTTTGATGCATAGGAACAGAAATATAAGCGAGAGAAAATATATATTTACTTACATTAACTAAAGAGTGTACTACGAAAAAATTTCAGATTAGCATTATGTTAATAAGTGCATGTACGGAAAAAGTATTTCTAATAACCAATCGATACTTGCACTGAACCTAAAAAGCAATATTCTACGCCTTCTCTAAATAAATGGAGGTGATATCCGCAAAACTGTCGAAGATATGGGTGTAAATGTCTACGGTGACTAAATTAGCAAAGGACTTCCAAATGAAAGAAATGGTATCCATGGATACTTGAGATTGAACGGAGGATGGCGAAGGGAACTAATTTTTTGGATAGGCATGGAGGTAATATCCGCATAACTATCGACGATATGGGCGTAAATGCCAACGGTGACTAAATTAGAAAAAGGCTTTTAAATGAAAGAAATGGTATCCATGGTTACTTGAGATTGAACAGAGGATATCGAACGGAACTTATTTTTTGGATAGGCATAACTGGAATAAGTGCTGTTACAGACTAAGTACTCAAGGTTTAGTCGTGTAATTTGATGTGCAGGAATTAGGTATATTCTTAACCTACACTGAAAGAATGGCGGTTATATCTGCATAAGATACGAAAATATGTGGGTAATTGTTTCCGGAGCCAATATAATGAAAAGCTTCAAAATCAAATAAATGCAAAACTTTGAGTCGAATGGGATAAAACACCATCAGAAAATTTGTATACCATTGAGTTTAATAAATAGGAACAAAAACATATGCGAGAGAAGAAATATTTTTACTTACATTAACAAAAGAGTGTGCGAGGCAAAAATTTCAGATTAGCATTATATTAATAAGTGCATTTACGAAAAAATTATTTCATATAACGCGTCGAAACATGCACTAATCCTCAACAGCATTACTCTACGCCTTCTGTGAAAGCATGGAGGTAATATCCACGAAAATGCCGAAAATATGTTGGTAATTGTTTCCGGTGACAATGTAATTAAATGCTTCAAAATAAAAAAATTGAAAAACTCCGACTTGAATGGGAAAAAAACCATCAAAAATTGTGTAAACCATTGAGTTTAATGCAAAGAAACAGAAAAATAAGCGAGAGAAGAAATATTTTTACTTACATTATCAAAAGAATGTACGAGGCAAAAATTTCAGATTAGCATTATGTTAATAAGTGCATTTACGGAAAACGTATTTCAAAAGACGCTTCGAAACTTGCGCTGTTCCTCAACAGCATTACTCTACGCCTTTTGTGTAAACTTGGAGGTAATATCCCCAATAATTATGAACATATGTTGGTAATTGTTTCCGGTGACAATGTAATTAAAAGCTTCAAAATCAAAAAATTAAAAAAATCCGACTCGAATGGGAAAAAAAACCATCAAAAAATGTGTATACCATTGAGTTTGATGCATAAAAAACAGAAAAATAAGCGAGAGAAGAAATATTTTTACTTACATTAACAAAAGAGTGTACGAGGCAAAAATTTCAGATTAGCATTATGTTAATAAGTGCATTTACGGAAAAAGTATTTCATATGACGCTTCGAAACTTGCACTGTTCTTCAACAGCATTACTCGACGCCTTCTCTGAAAACATGGAGGTTATATCCGCATAACTGTCGAAGATATGGGTATAATGTCTACGGTGACTTAATTAGCAAAGGGCTTCCAAATGAAAGAAATGATATCCATGGATACTTGAGATTGAACGGAGAATGGCGAAGGGAACTACTTTTTTGGATAGGCATGGAGGTAATATCCGCATAACTATCGAAGATATGGGTGTAAATGCCTACGGTGACTAAATTAGAAGAAGGTTTTTAAATGAAAGAAATGGTATCCATGGTTACTTGAGATTGAACAGAGGATGGCGAAGGGAACTTATTTTTTGGATAGGCATAACTGGAATAAGTGCTGTTAAAGACTAAGTACTCAAGGTTTAGTCGTGTAATTTGATGTGCAGCACCAAGGTATATTTCTTAACCTACCCTGAAATTATGGCGGTTATAACTGCATAAGATTCGAAAATATATGGGTAATTCTTTCCGGTGCCAATATAATGAAAAGCTTCAAAATTAAAATAACGCAAAACGTCGACTCGAATGGGATAAAAAACCATCAGAAAATGTGTATACCATTGAGTTTAATAAATAGGAACAGAAAAATATGCGAGAGAAGAAATATTTTTACTTACATTAACAAAAGAGTAAACGAGGCTAAAATTTAAGATTAGCATTATATTAATAAGTGCATTTACGGAAAAGGTATTTCATTTCACGCGTCGAAACTTGCACTGATCCACAACAGCATTACTCTACGCCATCTGTGAAAGCATGGAGGTAATATCCCCGAAAATTCCGAAAATATATTGGTAATTGTTTCCGGTGACAATATAATTAAATGCTTCAAAATCAAAAAATTGAAAAATCCGACTCGAATGGGATAAAAAACCATCAAAAACTTAGTATGCCATTGAGTTAGATGCAAAGGAAAGTAATTCTGCGAGAGAAGAAAATTTTTTACTTACATTAACAAAAGAGTGTACGAGGCTAAAATTTAAGATTAGCATTATGTTAATAAGTGCATTTACGGAGAAAGTATTTCATATGACGCTTAGAAACTTGCACTGTTTCTTAACAGCATTACTCTACGCCGTCTGTGAAAAAATGGAGGTAATATCCCTATAATTATGAAAAAATGTTGGTAATTGTTTCCGGTCACAATATAATTAAAAGCTTCAAAATCAAAAAATTGCAAAACTCCAACTCGAATGGGAAAAAAAACCATCAAAAAATTTGTATACCATTGAGTTTGATGCATAGGAACAGAAAAAAAAGCGAGAGAAAAATTATTTATTAGCATTATGTTATTAAGTGCATTTACGGAGAAAGTATTTCATATAACGCATCGATACTTGCACTGAACCTCACAAGCAATACTCTACGCCTTCTCTAAAACAATGGAGGTGATATCCGTATAACTGTCGAAGATATGGGTGTAAACGACTACGGTGACTAAATTAGCAAAGGGCTTCCAAATGAAAGAAATGGTATCCATGGTTACTTGAGATTGAACGGAGGATGTCGAAGGGAACTTATTTTTTGGATAGGCATAACTGGAATAAGTGCTGTTAAAGAAGAAGTACTCAAGGTTTAGTCGTGTAATTTGATGTGCAGGAATAAGGTATATTTCTTAACCTACACTGAAAAAATGGTGGTTATATCTGCATAAGATTCGAAAATATGTGGGTAATTGTTTCCGGAGCCAATATAATGAAAAGCTTTAAAATCAAATAAATGCAAAACTTTGACTCGAATGGGATTAAAAACCTTCAGAAAATTTGTATACCATTGAGTTTAATAAATAAGAACAGAAAAATATGCGAGAGAAGAAATATTTTTATTTACATTAACAAAAGAGTGTACGAGGCTAAAATTTCAGATTAGCATTATATTAATAAGTGCATTTACGAAACAATTATTTCATATAACGCGTCGAAACTTGCACTGATCCTCAACAGCATTACTCAACGCCTTCTGCGAAAGCATGGAGGTAATATCCACGAAAATGCCGAAAATATGTTGGTAATTGTTTCCGGTGACAATATAATTTAAAGCTTAAAAATCAAAATATTTCAAAAATGCGACTCGAATGGGATAAAAAACCATCAAAAAATGTGTATACCATTGAGTTTGATGCAAAGGAACAGAAAAATATGCGAGAGAAGAAATATTTTTACTTACATTAACAAAAGAGTGTACGAGGCTAAAATTTAAGATTAGCATTATATTAATACGTGCATTTACGGAAAATGTATTTCATAAAACGCGTGGAAACTTCCACTGATCCTCAACAGCATTACTCTACGCCTTATGTGATAACATTGAGGTAATATCCCCGAAAATCTCGAAAATATGTTGGTAATTGTTTCCGGTGACAATGTAATTAAAAGCTTCAAAGTCAAAAAATTGCAAAAATCCGACTCGAATGGGATAAAAAACCATCAAAAACTGTGTATACCATTGAGTTTGATGCAAAGGAACAGAAAAATAAGCGAGAGAAGAAATATTTTTACTTACATTAACGAAAGAGTGTACGAGGCTAAAATTTCAGATTAGCATTATGTTAATAAGTGCATTTACGGAGAAAGTATTTCATATGACGCGTCGATACTTGCACTGTTCTTTAACAGCATTACTCTACGCCTTCGGTGAAAGCATGGAGGTAATATCCCCGAAAATTCCGAAAATATGTTGGTAATTGTTTCCGGTGACAATGTAATTAAAAGCTTCAAAATAAAAAAATTGCAAAAATCCGACTCGAATGGGATAAAAAACCATCAAAAAGTGTGTATACCATTGAGTTTGATGCAAAGGAACAGAAAATTCTGGGAGAGAAGAAATATTTTTACTTACATTAACAAAAGAGTGTACGAGGCTAAAATTTCAGAAAATTTGCGGTTTCAGGGAGAATTATGTGAAATTTTTCCATGTTTGGAAAGATAAAAAATTATGCGAATTTCACAAAAGTTGGTTTATTCACGACCCGGGTTTCAACACATTATGTCATCTTCAGGTGAAAATACAAAGTTTTAAGTCAATATATATAGAATGAGTGGAGGAGAATTGGAAGGGGAAGGAGATGGGGGTGGTTGGGACGGAGGAGGGATTGGGTAGTGGGAAGGGGGGGTGGGGAATGGGTGGAAGGAAGGAGCGGGGGGGGGATGGGGTTGGTGGCAAGGTGGGGTGGGAAGGCGTGTGACTGTGCTTGGAGGTCCGTTGCATCGCAGGTGCGTCATCCTCTTGGGCGTATGCTCGCTGGTGTCTTGAATTGAAATTGAAATCACCAACGGACTACATCAGTTTTCCGTTTACCGGAAACCCACATGCACAGACGAAATCATCCCAGCCGACTCCCGCCATCCGTTTGCTCAGAAGATGGCCACCTTCCACGCAGCAATTAACAGACTTGTCAGGATTCCCATGGAGAAAGAAGTTTATGAACGTGAACTACACTTAATAAAGGACATCGCTTCAAGGAATGGATACCCTAAAGAGCTGATCGACAACATCCTCAACAAAGTCATTAGAAAACAAGCAGTCTCCGATATTTCCGCCCTAGAACCAATAGAAAAACCAAAGAGGTGGTGCAAAGTTTCCTTCCTCGGAAAAATATCCTATGCAGTGGCCAAGAAAATCCCCAAAGATAAGTACCGCGTAGCATTTTCAGTTCCCTCTACGCTCGGTAACCACCTAATTAACGCCAAGGACAATATACCCTCCCTACAGAAAAGTGGTATTAATTCCCTGAAGTGCAACCAATGCCCCGCCCAATACATAGGAAGAAAAAGCCGCAGCCTCGCCACCAGAGCCAAGGAACACAAAAAGTGCTTCGAAGGAGGAAAAGACCATTCTTTGTTCGCGAGGCACCTCCTAGAAAGTGACCATTATAGTGATTTTTCCCCAGATATTCTCCACTTTGAGGGTAAGGAACATAGATTAGACGCCCTCGAAGCCTTGGAGATTATCCAACACATCCGAAGAAAGACCTTCCTGGTTAATGAGCAGACGCTCCCCTCCCACTCTCCACTCCTATCTATCCCCTTTGAATCCCTTAGGTATCCCGCAGCGACCAGACAGACGCAGGTATGAGGAAGCTGAACCATGGCCCCACCCCTCCCTCCGCCGGACTTACCTGAGGACCCACGGAAAGCCAGACAGTGGTGACGACACCAGCGAGCATACGCCAAGAGGATGACGCACCTGCGATGCAACGGACCTCCAAGCACAGTCACACGCCTTCCCACCCCACCTTGCAACCAACCCCATCCCCCCCCCGCTCCTTCCTTCCACCCATTCCCCCCCCCCTCCCACTACCGTATCCCTCCTCCGTCCCAACCACCCCCATCTCCTTCCCCTTCCAATTCTCCTCCACTCATTCTACATATATTGACGTAAAACTTTGTATTTTCACCTGAAGATGACATAATGTGTTGAAACCCGGGTCGTGAATAAACCCACTTTTGTGAAATTCGCATAATTTTTTAAAATTTCAGATTAGAATTATGATAATAAGTGCATTTACGGAGAAAGTATTTCATATGACGCTTTGAAACTTGCACTGTTCCTCAAAAGCATTACTCTACGCCTTCTGTGAAAACATGGAGGTAATATCCCTAATAATTATGAAAATATGTTGGTAATTATTTCCGGTGACAATGTAATTAAAATCTTCACAATCAAAAAATTGCAAAAATCCGACTCGAATTGGATAAAAAACATCAAAAACTGTGTATACCATTGAGTTTGATGCAAATAACCAGAAAAAAAAGCGAGAGAAGAAATATTTTTACTTACATTAACAAAAGAGTGTACGAGGCTAAAATTTCAGATTAGCATTATGTTAATAAGTGCATTTACGGAGAAAGTATTACATATGACGCTTCGAAACTTGCACTGTTCCTCAACAGCATTACTCTACGCCTTCTTTGAAAACATGGAGGTAATATCACCAATAATTATGAAAATATGTTGGTAATTGTTTCCGGTGACAATGTAATTAAAAGTTTCAAAATAAAAAAATTGCAAAAATCCGACTCGAATGGGAAAAAAAACCATCAAAAAAAGTATACTATTAAGTTTGATGCATAGGACCAGAAAAATAAGCGAGAGAAAATATATATTTACTTACATTAACTAAAGAGTGTACTAGGAAAAAATTTCAGATTAGCATTATGTTAATAAGTGCATGTACGGAAAAAGTATTTCTAATAACCAATCGATACTTGCACTGAACCTAAAAAGCAATACTCTACGCCTTCTCTAAATAAATGGAGGTGATATCCGCATAACTGTCGAAGATATGGGTGTAAATGTCTACGGTGACTAAATTAGCAAAGGGCTTCCAAATGAAAGAAATGGTATCCATGGATACTTGAGATTGAACGGAGGATGGCGAAGGGAACTAATTTTTTGGATAGGCATGGAGGTAATATCCGCATAACTATCGACGATATGGGCGTAAATGCCAACGGTGACTAAATTAGAAAAAGGCTTTTAAATGAAAGAAATGGTATCCATGGTTACTTGAGATTGAACAGAGGATGTCGAACGGAACTTATTTTTTGGATAGGCATAACTGGAATAAGTGCTGTTACAGACTAAGTACTCAAGGTTTAGTCGTGTAATTTGATGTGCAGGAATTAGGTATATTCTTAACCTACACTGAAAGAATGGCGGTTATATCTGCATAAGATACGAAAATATGTGGGTAATTGTTTCCGGAGCCAATATAATGAAAAGCTTCAAAATCAAATAAATGCAAAACTTTGAGTCGAATGGGATAAAACACCATCAGAAAATTTGTATACCATTGAGTTTAATAAATAGGAACAAAAACATATGCGAGAGAAGAAATATTTTTACTTACATTAACAAAAGAGTGTGCGAGGCAAAAATTTCAGATTAGCATTATATTAATAAGTGCATTTACGAAAAAATTATTTCATATAACGCGTCGAAACATGCACTAATCCTCAACAGCATTACTCTACGCCTTCTGTGAAAGCATGGAGGTAATATCCACGAAAATGCCGAAAATATGTTGGTAATTGTTTCCGGTGACAATGTAATTAAATGCTTCAAAATAAAAAAATTGAAAAACTCCGACTTGAATGGGAAAAAAACCATCAAAAATTGTGTAAACCATTGAGTTTAATGCAAAGAAACAGAAAAATAAGCGAGAGAAGAAATATTTTTACTTACATTATCAAAAGAATGTACGAGGCAAAAATTTCAGATTAGCATTATGTTAATAAGTGCATTTACGGAAAACGTATTTCAAAAGACGCTTCGAAACTTGCGCTGTTCCTCAACAGCATTACTCTACGCCTTTTGTGTAAACTTGGAGGTAATATCCCCAATAATTATGAACATATGTTGGTAATTGTTTCCGGTGACAATGTAATTAAAAGCTTCAAAATCAAAAAATTACAAAAATCCGACTCGAATGGGAAAAAAAACCATCAAAAAATGTGTATACCATTGAGTTTGATACAAAGGAACAGAAAAATAAGCGAGAGAAGAAATGTTTTTACTAACATTAACAAAAGAGTGTATGAGGCAAAAATTTCAGATTAGCATTATGTTAATAAGTGCATTTACGGAGAAAGTATTTCATATAACGCGTCAATACTTGCAGCGATCCTCAAAAGCAATACTCTACGCCTTCTCTGAAATAATGGAGGTGATATCAACATTACTGTCGAAGATATGGGTGTAAATGTCTACGGTGACTTAATTAGCAAAGGGCTTCCAAATGAAAGAAATGGTATCCATGGATACTTGAGATTGAACGGAGGATGGCGAAGGGAACGACTTTTTTGGATAGGCATGTAGGTAATATCCGCATAACTATCAATGTTTTGGGTGTAAATGCCTACGGTGACTAAATTAGAAAAAGGCTTTTGAATGAAAGAAATGGTATCCATTGTTACTTGAGATTGAACAGAGGATGGCGAAGGGAACTTATTTTTTGGATAGGCATAACTTGAATAAGTGCTGTTAAAGACTAAGTACTCAAGGTTTAGTCGTGTAATTTGATGTGCAGGACCAAGGTATATTTCTTAACCTACCCTGAAAGAATGGCGGTTATAACTGCATAAGATTCGAAAATATATGGGTAATTGTTTCCGGTGCCAATATAATGAAAAGCTTCAAAATCAAATAAATGCAAAACGTCGACTCGAATGGGATAAAAAAGCATCAGAAAATGTGTATACCATTGAGTTTAATAAATAGGAACAGAAAAATATGCGAGAGAAGAAATATTTTTACTTACATTAACAAAAGAGTGTACGAGGCTAAAATTTAAGATTAGCATTATATTAATAAGTGCATTTACGGAAAAAGTATTTTATTTTAACGCGTCGAAACTTGCAGTGATCCTAAACAGCATTACTCTACGCCTTCTGTGAAAGCATGGAGGTAATATCCTCCAAAAATTCCGAAAATATGTTGGTAATTGTTTCCGGTGACAATGTAATTAAAAGCTTCAAAATCAAAATATTGTATAAATCCGACTCGAATGGGATAAAAAACCATCAAAAACTGTGTATACCATTGAGTTTGATGCAAAGGAGCAGAAAATTTTGCGAGAGAAGAAATATTTTTACTTACATCAACAAAAGAGTGTACGAGGCTAAAATTTCAGTTTAGCATTATGTTAATAAGTGCATTTACGGAGACAGTATTCCATATGACACTTCGAAACTTGCACTGTTCCTAACAAGCGTTAATCTACGCCTTCTGTGAAAGCATGGAGGTTATATCCCAGAAAATTCCGAAAATATGTTGGTAATTGTTTCCGGTGACAATGTAATTAAAAGCTTCGAAATCAAAAAATTGCAAAAATACGACTCGAATGGGATAAAAAACCATCAAAAACTGTGTATACCATTGAGTTTGATGCAAAGGAACAGAAAATTCTGCGAGAGAAGAAATATTTTTACTTACATTAACAAAAGAGTGTACGAGGCTAAAATTTCAGTTTAGCATTATGTTAATAAGTGTATTTACGGAGACAGTATTCCATATGAGGCTTCGAAACTTGCACTGTTCCTCAACAGCATTAATCTATGTCTTCTGTGAAAATATGGAGGTAATATCCCCAATAATTATGAAATATGTTGGTAATTGTTTCCGGTGACAATGTAATTAAAAGCTTCAAAATCAAAAAATTGCAAAACTACGACTCGAATGGGAAAAAAACCATCAAAAAATGTGTATACCATTCAGTTTGATGCATAGGAACATATAAATAAGCGAGAGAAGAAATATTTTTACTTACATTAACAAAAGAGTGTACGAGGCAAAAATTTCAGATTAGCATTATGTTAATAGGTGCATTTACGGAAAAGGTATTTCATTTGACCCGTCGAAACTGGCACTGATCCACAATAGCATTACTCTTCGACTTCTTTGAAAACATGGAGTTAATATCCGCATAACAATCGAAGATATGGGTGTAAATGCATACGGTGACTAAATTAGCAAAAGGCTTCTAAATGAAAGAAATGGTATCCATGGTTACATGAGATTGAACAGGAGATGGCGAAGGGAACTAATTTTTTGGATAGGCATAACTGGAATAAGTGCTGTTACAGAATAAGTACTCAAGGTTTAGTCGTGTAATTTGATGTGCAAGAATAAAGCATATTTCTTAACCTACCCTGAAAGATTTGCGGTTATATCTGCATAAGATTCGAAAATATGTGGGTAGATGTTTCCGGAGCCAATATAATGAAAAGCTTCAAAATCAAATAAACGCAAAACTTTGACTCGAATGGGATAAAAAACCATCAGAAAATTTGTATACCATTGAATTTAATAAATAGGAACAGAAAAATATGCGAGAAAAGAAATATTTTTACTAACATTAACAAAAGAGTGTACGAGGTTAAAATTTAAGATTATCATTATATTAATAAGTGCATTTACGAAAATATTATTTCATAAGACGCTTCGAAACTTGCTCTGTTTCTCAACTGCATTACTCTACGCCTTCTGTTAAACCATGGAGGTAATATCACTAATAATTATGAAAATATGTTGGTAATTGTTTCCGGTGACAATGTAATTAAAATCTTCAAAATCAAACAATTGCAAAAATCCGACTAGAATGGGATAAAAAACCATCAAAAACTGTGTATACCATTGAGTTTGATGCAAAGGAATAGCAAATTCTGCGAGAGAAGAAATATTTTTAGTTACATTAACAAAAGAGTGTACGAGGCTAAAATTTCAAATTAGCATTATGTTAATAAGTGCATTAACGGAGAAGGTTTTTCATATGACACTTCGAAACTTGCACTGTTCCTCAACAGCATTACCCTACGCCTTCTGTGAAAACATGGAGGTAATATCCCTTATTAATATGAAAATATATTGGTAATTGTTTCCGGTGACAATGTAATTAAATGCTTCAAAATCAAAAAATTGCAAAAATGCGACTCGAATGGGATAAAAAACAATCAAAAACTGTGTATACCATTGAGTTAATGCAAAGGAACAGAAAATTCGGCGAAAGAAGAAATATTTTTACTTACATTAACAGAAGAGTGTACGAGGCTAAAATTTCAAATTAGCATTATGTTAATAAGTGCATTAACGGAGAAAGTTTTTCATATGACGCTTTGAAACTTGCACTGTTCCTCAACAGCATTACTCTACGCCTTCTGTGAAAACATGGAGATAATATCCCCAATAAGTATGTAAATATGTTGGTAATTGTTTCCGGTGACAATGTAATTAAAAGATTTAAAATCAAAAAATTGCAAAACTCCGACTCGAATGGGAAAAAAAACCATCAAAAAATGTGTACAGCATTGAGTTTGATGCATATGAACAGAAAAATAAGCGAGAGAAGAAATATTTTTACTTACATTAACAAAAGAGTGTACTAGGGTATAATTTCAGATTAGCATTATGTTAATAAGTGCATTTACGGAGAAAGAATTTCATATAACGCGTCGATACTTGCACTGAACCTCAAAAGCAATACTCTACGCATTCTTTGAAATAATGGAGGTGATATCCGCATAAATGTCGATGATATGGGTTTAAATGTCTACGGTGACTAAATTAGCAAAGGGCTTCCAAATGAAAGAAATGGTATCCATGGTTACTTGAGATTGAACAGAGGATGGCGAAGGGAACTAATTTTTTGGATAGGCATGGAGGTATTATCCGCATAACTATCGAAGATATGGGTGTAAATGCCTACGGTGACTAAATTAGAAAAAGGCCTTTAAATGAAAGAAGTGGTATCCATGGTTACTTGAGATTGAACAGAGGATGGCGAAGGGAACTTATTTTTTGGATAGGCATAACTGGAATAAGTGCTGTTACAGACTAAGTACTCAAGGTTAAGTCGTGTAATTTGATGTGCAGGAATAAGGTATATTTCTTATCCTACCCTGAAAGAATGGCGGTTATATATGCATAAGATTCGAAAATATGTGGGTAATTGTTTCCGGTGCCAATGTATTTAAAAGTTTCAAAATCAAAAAATTGCAAAAATCCGACTCGAATGGGATAAAAAACCATCAAACAATTTGTATGCCATTGAGTTTAATAAATAAGAACAGAAAAATATGCGAGAGAAGAAATATTTTTACTTACATTAACAAAAGAGTGTACGAGGCTAAAATTTAAGAAGATCATTATTATAATTATAAGTGCATTTACGGTGGCAGTATTTCATATAACGCATCGAAACTTGCACTGTTCCTCAACAGGATTAATCTACGCCTTCTGTGAAAACATGGAGGTAATATCTCTAATAATTATGAAAATATGTTGGTAAATGGTTCCGCTGACAATGTAATTAAAAGCTTCAAAATCAAAAAATTGCAAAACTCCGACTCGAATGGAAAAACAAACCATCAAAAATTGTGTATACCATTGAGATTGATGCATAGGAACAGAAAATTCTGCAAGAAAAGAAATATTTTTACTTACATTAACAAAAGAGATTACGAGGCTAAAATTTCAGATTATCATTATGTTAATAAGTGCACTTACGAAAGAAGAATATCATATGACGCTTCGAAACTTGCACTGTTCCTCAACAGCATTACTCTACGCCTTTTTTGAAAACATGGAGGTAATATCCCTAAATATTATGAAAATATGTTGGTAATTGTTTCCGGTGACAATGTAGTTAAATGCTTCAAAATTAAAAAATCGCAAAACTCCGACTCGAATGGGAAAAAAAACCATCAAAAACTGTGTATACCATTGAGTTTGATGCAAAGTAATAGAAAATTCTGCGAGAGAAGAAATATTTTTACTTTCATTAACAAAAGAGTGTACGAGGCTAAAATTTCAGATTAGCATTATGTTAATATGTGCATTTACGGAAAACGTATTTCATATAACGCGTCGATACTTGCATTAAACCTCAAAAGCAATACTCTACGCCTTCTCGGAAAAGATGGAGGTGATATCCGCTTAATTGTCGAAGATATGGGTGTAAATGTCTACGGTGACTAAATTAGCAAAGGGCTTGCAAATGATAGAAATGGTATCCATGGATACTTGAGATTGAACGGAGGATGGCGAAGGGAACTAATTTTTTGGATAGGCATGGAGGTAATATCCGCATAACTATCGAAGATATGGGTGTAAATGCCTAAGGTGACTAAATTAGAAAAAGGCTTTTAAATGAAATAAATGGTATCCATGGTTACTTGAGATTGAAAAGAGGATGTCGAGGGGAACTTATTTTTTAGATAGGCATAACTGGAATAAGTGCTGTTACAGACTAAGTACTAAAGGTTTAGTCGTGTAATTTGATGAGCAGGAATAAGGCATATTTCTTAACCTACCCTGAAAGAATGGCGGTTATATCTACATAAGATTCGAAAATATGTGGGTAATTGCTTTTTGAGCCAATATAATGAAAAGTTTCAAAATCAAATAAATGCACAACTTTGACTCGAATAGGATAAAAAACCATCATAAAATGTGTATACCATTGAGTTTAATAAATAGGAACAGAAAAATATGCGAAGGAAGAAATATTTTTACTTACATTAACAAAAGAGTGTACGAGGCTAAAATTTAAGATTATCATTATATTAATAAGTGCATTTACGGAAAAAAGAATTTCATTAAACGTGTCGAAACTTGCACTGATCCTCAACAGCATTACTCTACGCCTTCTGTGAAAGCATGGAGGTAATATCGGCATTACTCTGGATAATATGGAGGAAAGAGTTATATTAACTCTTCGACGGCCATCGGGATAACTATGTTGCATTTATATGTGCCGTCCCATAGGTAGCAATGGGACATATTGGTCCCGTACTAATGGTATATTTGTGTCCCATTGGGACTTACGGGTTACAGCTTAACAATCGTTTACGCCTTCTGAGAAAAAATGGAGGTAATATCAGCATTATTTTGGAAAAAATGGAGGAAATAGTTTTCGGTGACAATATTAGAAGCAGCTTAAAAGTCAAAACAAATGCAAAAATTCGAATCGAATGGGATTAAAAACAATCAGAAAATGTGTATGCCATTGAGTTTGATGCATGGGAACAGCAAAAATTTTGCGAGAGAAAAAATATATTTACTTACATTAATAAAAGGGTGTACGAGGCTAAAATTTCAGATTAGCATTATATTAATAAGCGCATTTACGGAAAAGGTATTTCATTTGACCCGTCGAAACTGGCACTGATCCACAATAGCATTACTCTTCGACTTCTTTGAAAACATGGAGTTAATATCCGCATAACAATAGAAGATATGGGTGTAAATGCATACGGTGACTAAATTAGCAAAAGGCTTCTAAATAAAAGAAATGGTATCCATGGTTACATGAGATTGAACAGGAGATGGCGAAGGGAACTAATTTTTTGGATAGGCATAACTGGAAAAGGTGCTGTTACAGACTAAGTACTCAAGGTTTAGTCGTGTAATTTGATGTGCAGGAATAAAGCATATTTCGTAACCTACCCTGAAAGATTTGCGGTTATATCTGCATAAGATTCGAAAATATGTGGGTAATTGTTTCCGGAGCCAATATAATGAATAGCTTCAAAATCAAATAAATGCAAAACTTTGACTCGAATGGGATAAAAAACCTTCAGAAAATTTGTATACCATTGAGTTTAATAAATAGGAACAGAAAAATATGCGAGAAAAGAAATATTTTTACTAACATTAACAAAAGAGTGTACGAGGTTAAAATTTCAGATTAGCATTATATTAATAAGTGCATTTACGAAAATATTATTTCATAAGACGCTTCGAAACTTGCTGTTTCTCAACTGCATTACTCTACGCCTTCTGTTAAACCATGGAGGTAATATCACTAATAATTATGAAAATATGTTGGTAATTGTTTCAGGTGACAATGTAATTGAAATCTTCAAAATCAAACAATTGCAAAAATCCGACTAGAATGGGATAAAAAACCATCAAAAACTGTGTATACCATTGAGTTTGATGCAAAGGAACAGAAAATTCGCCGAGAGAAGAAATATTTTTAGTTACATTAACAAAAGAGTGTACGAGGCTAAAATTTCAAATTAGCATTACGTTAATAAGTGCATTAACGGAGAAAGTTTTTCATATGACGCTTCGAAACTTGCACTGTTCCTCAACAGCATTACCCTACGCCTTCGGTGAATACATGGAGGTAAAATCCCCAATTAATATGAAAATATATTGGTAATTGTTTCCGGTGACAATGTAATTAAAAGCTTCAAAATCAAACAATAGCAAAAATCCGACTAGAATGGGATAAAAAACCATCAAAAACGTTGTATACCATTGAGTTTGATGCAAAGGAACAGAAAATTCTGCGAGGGAAGAAATATTTTTAGTTACATTAACAAAAGAGTGTACGAGGCTAAAATTTCATATTAGCATTATGTTAATAAGTGCATTAACGGAGAAGGTTTTTCATATGACGCTTCGAAACTTGCACTGTTCCTCAACAGCATTACCCTACGCCTTCTGTGAAAACATGGAGGTAATATCCCCTATTAATATGAAAATATATTGGTAATTGTTTCCGGTGACAATGTAATTAAATGCTTCAAAATCAAAAAATTGCAAAAATGCGACTCGAATGGGATAAAAAACAATCAAAAACTGTGTATACCATTGAGATTGATGCATAGGAACAGAAAATTCTGCAAGAAAAGAAATATTTTTACTTACATTAACAAAAGAGATTACGAGGCTAAAATTTCAGATTATCATTATGTTAATAAGTGCACTTACGAAAGAAGAATATCATATGACGCTTCGAAACTTGCACTGTTCCTCAACAGCATTACTCTACGCCTTTTTTGAAAACATGGAGGTAATATCCCTAAATATTATGAAAATATGTTGGTAATTGTTTCCGGTGACAATGTAGTTAAATGCTTCAAAATTAAAAAATCGCAAAACTCCGACTCGAATGGGAAAAAAAACCATCAAAAACTGTGTATACCATTGAGTTTGATGCAAAGTAATAGAAAATTCTGCGAGAGAAGAAATATTTTTACTTTCATTAACAAAAGAGTGTACGAGGCTAAAATTTCAGATTAGCATTATGTTAATATGTGCATTTACGGAAAACGTATTTCATATAACGCGTCGATACTTGCATTAAACCTCAAAAGCAATACTCTACGCCTTCTCGGAAAAGATGGAGGTGATATCCGCTTAATTGTCGAAGATATGGGTGTAAATGTCTACGGTGACTAAATTAGCAAAGGGCTTGCAAATGATAGAAATGGTATCCATGGATACTTGAGATTGAACGGAGGATGGCGAAGGGAACTAATTTTTTGGATAGGCATGGAGGTAATATCCGCATAACTATCGAAGATATGGGTGTAAATGCCTAAGGTGACTAAATTAGAAAAAGGCTTTTAAATGAAATAAATGGTATCCATGGTTACTTGAGATTGAAAAGAGGATGTCGAGGGGAACTTATTTTTTAGATAGGCATAACTGGAATAAGTGCTGTTACAGACTAAGTACTAAAGGTTTAGTCGTGTAATTTGATGAGCACGAATAAGGCATATTTCTTAACCTACCCTGAAAGAATGGCGGTTATATCTACATATGATTCGAAAATATGTGGGTAATTGTTTTTTGAGCCAATATAATGAAAAGTTTCAAAATCAAATAAATGCACAACTTTGACTCGAATAGGATAAAAAACCATCATAAAATGTGTATACCATTGAGTTTAATAAATAGGAACAGAAAAATATGCGAAGGAAGAAATATTTTTACTTACATTAACAAAAGAGTGTACGAGGCTAAAATTTAAGATTATCATTATATTAATAAGTGCATTTACGGAAAAAAGAATTTCATTAAACGTGTCGAAACTTACACTGATCCTCAACAGCATTACTCTACGCCTTCTGTGAAAGCATGGAGGTAATATCGGCATTACTCTGGATAATATGGAGGAAAGAGTTATATTAACTCTTCGACGGCCATCGGGATAACTATGTTGCATTTATATGTGCCGTCCCATAGGTAGCAATGGGACATATTGGTCCCGTACTAATGGTATATTTGTGTCCCATTGGGACTTACGGGTTACAGCTTAACAATCGTTTACGCCTTCTGAGAAAAAATGGAGGTAATATCAGCATTATTTTGGAAAAAATGGAGGAAATAGTTTTCGGTGACAATATTAGAAGCAGCTTAAAAGTCAAAACAAATGCAAAAATTCGAATCGAATGGGATTAAAAACAATCAGAAAATGTGTATGCCATTGAGTTTGATGCATAGGAACAGAAAAAATTTTGCGAGAGAAAAAACATATTTACTTACATTAATAAAAGAGTGTACGAGGCTAAAATTTCAGATTAGCATTATATTAATAAGCGCATTTACGGAAAAGGTATTTCATTTGACCCGTCGAAACTGGCACTGATCCACAATAGCATTACTCTTCGACTTCTTTGAAAACATATGGTTAATATCCGCATAACAATCGAAGATATGGGTGTAAATGCATACGGTGACTAAATTAGCAAAAGGCTTCTAAATAAAAGAAATGGTATCCATGGTTACATGAGATTGAACAGGAGATGGCGAAGGGAACTAATTTTTTGGATAGGCATAACTGGAAAAGGTGCTGTTACAGACTAAGTACTCAAGGTTTAGTCGTGTAATTTGATGTGCAGGAATAAAGCATATTTCTTAACCTACCCTGAAAGATTTGCGGTTATATCTGCATAAGATTCGAAAATATGTGGGTAATTGTTTCCGGAGGCAATATAATGAATAGCTTCAAAATCAAATAAATGCAAAACTTTGACTCGAATGGGATAAAAAACGTTCAGAAAATTTGTATACCATTGAGTTTAATAAATAGGAACAGAAAAATATGCGAGAAAAGAAATATTTTTACTAACATTAACAAAAGAGTGTACGAGGTTAAAATTTCAGATTAGCACTATATTAATAAGTGCATTTACGAAAATATTATTTCATAAGACGCTTCAAAACTTGCTCTGTTTCTCAACTGCATTGTTCTACGCCTTCTGTTAAACCATGGAGGTAATATCACTAATAATTATGAAAATATGTTGGTAATTGTTTCCGGTGACAATGTAATTGAAACCTTCAAAATCAAACAATTGCAAAAATCCGACTAGAATGGGATAAAAAACCATCAAAAACTGTGTATACCATTGAGTTTGATGCAAAGGAACAGAAAATTCGCCGAGAGAAGAAATATTTTTAGTTACATTAACAAAAGAGTGTACGAGGCTAAAATTTCAAATTAGCATTACGTTAATAAGTGCATTAACGGAGAAAGTTTTTCATATGACGCTTCGAAACTTGCACTGTTCCTCAACAGCATTACCCTACGCCTTCGGTGAATACATGGAGGTAAAATCCCCAATTAATATGAAAATATATTGGTAATTGTTTCCGGTGACAATGTAATTAAATGCTTCAAAATCAAAAAATTGCAAAAATGCGACTCGAATGGGATAAAAAACAATCAAAAACTGTGTATACCATTAAGTTAATGCAAAGGAACAGAAAATTCGGCGAAAGAAGAAATATTTTTACTTACATTAACAGAAGAGTGTACGAGGCTAAAATTTCAAATTAGCATTATGTTAATAAGTGCATTAACGGAGAAATTTTTTCATATGACGCTTTGAAACTTGCACTGTTCCTCAACAGCATTACTCTACGCCTTCTGTGAAAACATGGAGGTAATATCCCCAATAATTATGTAAATATGTTGGTAATTGTTTCCGGTGACAATGTAATTAAAAGATTTAAAATCAAAAAATTGCAAAACTCCGACTCGAATGGGAAAAAAAACCATCAAAAAATGTGTATACCATTGAGTTTGATGCATATGAACAGAAAAATAAGCGAGAGAAGAAATATTTTTACTTACATTAACAAAAGAGTGTACTAGGGTATAATTTCAGATTAGCATTATGTTAATAAGTGCATTTACGGAGAAAGAATTTCATATAACGCGTCGATACTTGCACTGAACCTCAAAAGCAATACTCTACGCATTCTTTGAAATAATGGAGGTGATATCCGCATAACTATCGAAGATATGGGTGTAAATGCCTACGGTGACTAAATTAGAAAAAGGCCTTTAAATGAAAGAAGTGGTATCCATGGTTACTTGAGATTGAACAGAGGATGGCGAAGGGAACTTATTTTTTGGATAGGCATAACTGGAATAAGTGCTGTTACAGACTAAGTACTCAAGGTTAAGTCGTGTAATTTGATGTGCAGGAATAAGGTATATTTCTTATCCTACCCTGAAAGAATGGCGGTTATATATGCATAAGATTCGAAAATATGTGGGTAATTTTTTCCGGTGCCAATGTATTTAAAAGCTTCAAAATCTAAAAATTGCAAAAATCCGACTCGAATGGGATAAAAAACAATCAAAAAATTTGTATGCCATTGAGTTTAATAAATAAGAACATAAAAATATGCGAGAGAAGAAATATTTTTACTTACATTAACAAAAGAGTGTACGAGGCTAAAATTTAAGAAGATCATTATTATAATTATAAGTGCATTTACGGTGGCAGTATTTCATATAACGCATCGAAACTTACACTGTTCCTCAACAGGATTAATCTACGCCTTCTGTGAAAACATGGAGGTAATATCTCTAATAATTATGAAAATATGTTGGTAAATGGTTCCGCTGACAATGTAATTAAAAGCTTCAAAATCAAAAAATTGCAAAACTCCGACTCGAATGGAAAAAAAAACCATCAAAAATTGTGTATACCATTGAGATTGATGCATAGGAACAGAAAATTCTGCAAGAAAAGAAATATTTTTACTTACATTAACAAAAGAGATTACGAGGCTAAAATTTCAGATTATCATTATGTTAATAAGTGCACTTACGAAAAAAGAATATCATATGACGCTTCGAAACTTGCACTGTTCCTCAACAGCATTACTCTACGCCTTCTTTGAAAACATGGAGGTAATATCCCTAAATATTATGAAAATATGTTGGTAATTGTTTCCGGTGACAATGTAGTTAAATGCTTCAAAAATAAAAAATCGCAAAACTCCGACTCGAATGGGAAAAAAAACCATCAAAAACTGTGTCTACCATTGAGTTTGATGCAAAGTAATAGAAAATTCTGCGAGAGAAGAAATATTTTTACTTTCATTAACAAAAGAGTGTACGAGGCTAAAATTTCAGATTAGCATTATGTTAATATGTGCATTTACGGAAAACGTATTTCATATAACGCGTCGATACTTGCATTAAACCTCAAAAGCAATACTCTACGCCTTCTCGGAAAAGATGGAGGTGATATCCGCTTAATTGTCGAAGATATGGGTGTAAATGTCTACGGTGACTAAATTAGCAAAGGGCTTGCAAATGATAGAAATGGTATCCATGGATACTTGAGATTGAACGGAGGATGGCGAAGGGAACTAATTTTTTGGATAGGCATGGAGGTAATATCCGCATAACTATCGAAGATATGGGTGTAAATGCCTAAGGTGACTAAATTAGAAAAAGGCTTTAAAATGAAATAAATGGTATCCATGGTTACTTGAGATTGAACAGAGGATGTCGAGGGGAACTTATTTTTTAGATAGGCATAACTGGAATAAGTGCTGTTACAGACTAAGTACTAAAGGTTTAGTCGTGTAATTCGATGAGCAGGAATAAGGCATATTTCTTAACCTACCCTGAAAGAATGGCGGTTATATCTACATAAGATTCGAAAATATGTGGGTAATTGTTTTTTGAGCCAATATAATGAAAAGTTTCAAAATCAAATAAATGCACAACTTTGACTCGAATAGGATAAAAAACCATCATAAAATGTGTATACCATTGAGTTTAATAAATAGGAACAGAAAAATATGCGAGAGAAGAAATATTTTTACTTACATTAACAAAAGAGTGTACGAGGCTAAAATTTAAGATTATCATTATATTAATAAGTGCATTTACGGATAAAAGAATTTCATTAAACGTGTCGAAACTTGCACTGATCCTCAACAGCATTACTCTACGCCTTCTGTGAAAGCATGGAGGTAATATCCTCCAAAAATTCCCCAAATATGTTGGTAATTGTTTCCGGTGACAATGTAATTAAAAGCTTCAAAATCAAACAATTGTATAAATCCGACTCGAATGGGATAAAAAACCATCAAAAACTGTGTATACCATTGAGTTTGATGCAAAGGAGCAGAAATTTTACGAGAGAAGAAATATTTTTACTTACATCAACAAAAGAGTGTACGAGGCTAAAATTTCAGTTTAGCATTATGTTAATAAGTGCATTTACGGAGACAGTATTCCATATGACACTTCGAAACTTGCACTGTTCCTAACAAGCATTAATCTACGCCTTCTGTGAAAGCATGGAGGTTATATCCCAGAAAATTCCGAAAATATGTTGGTAATTGTTTCCGGTGACAATGTAATTAAAAGCTTCGAAATCAAAAAATTGCAAAAATACGACTCGAATGGGATAAAAAACCATCAAAAACTGTGTATACCATTGAGTTTGATGCAAAGGAACAGAAAATTCTGCGAGAGAAGAAATATTTTTACTTACATTAACAAAAGAGTGTACGAGGCTAAAATTTCAGTTTAGCATTATGTTAATAAGTGTATTTACGGAGACAGTATTCCATATGAGGCTTCGAAACTTGCACTGTTCCTCAACAGCATTAATCTATGCCTTCTGTGAAAATATGGAGGTAATATCCCCAATAATTATGAAATATGTTGGTAATAGTTTCCGGTGACAATGTAATTAAAAGCTTCAAAATCAAAAAATTGCAAAACTACGACTCGAATGGGAAAAAAACAATCAAAAAATGTGTATACCATTCAGTTTGATGCATAGGAACATAAAAATAAGCGAGAGAAGAAATATTTTTACTTACATTAACAAAAGAGTGTACGAGGCAAAAATTTCAGATTAGCATTATGTTAATAGGTGCATTTACGGAAAAGGTATTTCATTTGACCCGTCGAAACTGGCACTGATCCACAATAGCTTTACTCTTCGACTTCTTTGAAAACATGGAGTTAATATCCGCATAACAATCGAAGATATGGGTGTAAATGCATACGGTGACTAAATTAGCAAAAGGCTTCTAAATAAAAGAAATGGTATCCATGGTTACATGAGATTGAACAGGAGATGGCGAAGGGAACTAATTTTTTGGATAGGCATAACTGGAATAAGTGCTGTTACAGACTAAGTACTCAAGGTTTAGTCGTGTACTTTGATGTGCAGGAATAAAGCATATTTCTTAACCTACCCTGAAAGATTTGCGGTTATATCTGCATAAGATTCGAAAATATGTGGGTACATGTTTCCGGAGCCAATATAATGAAAAGCTTCAAAATCAAATAAACGCAAAACTTTGACTCGAATGGGATAAAAAACCATCAGAAAATTTGTATACCATTGAGTTAATTAAATAGGAACAGAAAAATATGCGAGAAAAGAAATATTTTTACTAACATTAACAAAAGAGTGTACGAGGTTAAAATTTCAGATTAGCATTATATTAATAAGTGCATTTACGAAAATATTATTTCATAAGACGCTTCGAAACTTGCTCTGTTTCTCAACTGCATTACTCTACGCCTTCTGTTAAACCATGGAGGTAATATCACTAATAATTATGAAAATATGTTGGTAATTGTTTCCGGTGACAATGTAATTGAAATCTTCAAAATCAAACAATTGCAAAAATCCGACTAGAATGGGATAAAAAACCATCAAAAACTGTGTATACCATTGAGTTTGATGCAAAGGAACAGAAAATTCTGCGAGAGAAGAAATATTTTTAGTTACATTAACAAAAGAGTGTACGAGGCTAAAATTTCAAATTAGCATTACGTTAATAAGTGCATTAACGGAGAAAGTTTTTCATATGACGCTTCGAAACTTGCACTGTTCCTCAACAGCATTACCCTACGCCTTGGGTGAATACATGGAGGTAAAATCCCCAATTAATATGAAAATATATTGGTAATTGTTTCCGGTGACAATGTAATTAAAAGCTTCAAAATCAAACAATAGCAAAAATCCGACTAGAATGGGATAAAAAACCATCAAAAACTGTGTATACCATTGAGTTTGATGCAAAGGAACAGAAAATTCTGCGAGAGAAGAAATATTTTTAGTTACATTAACAAAAGAGTGTACGAGGCTAAAATTTCAAATTAGCATTATGTTAATAAGTGCATTAACGGAGAAAGTTTTTCATATGTCGCTTCGAAACTTGCACTGTTCCTCAAAAGCATTACCCTACGCTTTCTGTGAAAACATGGAGGTAATATCCCCTATTAATATGAAAATATATTGGTAATTGTTTCCGGTGACAATGTAATTAAATGCTTCAAAATCAAAAAATTGCAAAAATGCGACTCGAATGGGATAAAAAACAATAAAAAACTGTGTATACCATTGAGTTAATGCAAAGGAACAGAAAATTCGGCGAAAGAAGAAATATTTTTACTTACATTAACAGAAGAGTGTACGAGGCTAAAATTTCAAATTAGCATTATGTTAATAAGTGCATTAACGGAGAAATTTTTTCATATGACGCTTTGAAACTTGCACTGTTCCTCAACAGCATTACTCTACGCCTTCTGTGAAAACATGGAGGTAATATCCCCAATAATTATGTAAATATGTTGGTAATTGTTTCCGGTGACAATGTAATTAAAAGATTTAAAATCAAAAAATTGCAAAACTCCGACTCGAATGGGAAAAAAAACCATCAAAAACTGTGTATACCATTGAGTTTGATGCAAAGTAATAGAAAATTCTGCGAGAGAAGAAATATTTTTACTTTCATTAACAAAAGAGTGTACGAGGCTAAAATTTCAGATTAGCATTATGTTAATATGTGCATTTACGGAAAACGTATTTCATATAACGCGTCGATACTTGCATTAAACCTCAAAAGCAATACTCTACGCCTTCTCGGAAAAGATGGAGGTGATATCCGCTTAATTGTCGAAGATATGGGTGTAAATGTCTACGGTGACTAAATTAGCAAAGGGCTTGCAAATGATAGAAATGGTATCCATGGTTACTTGAGATTGAACAGAGGATGGCGAAGGGAACTAATTTTTTGGATAGGCATGGAGGTATTATCCGCATAACTATCGAAGATATGGGTGTAAATGCCTACGGTGACTAAATTAGAAAAAGGCCTTTAAATGAAAGAAGTGGTATCCATGGTTACTTGAGATTGAACAGAGGATGGCGAAGGGAACTTATTTTTTGGATGGGCATAACTGGAATAAGTGCTGTTACAGACTAAGTACTCAAGGTTAAGTCGTGTAATTTGATGTGCAGGAATAAGGTATATTTCTTATCCTACCCTGAAAGAATGGCGGTTATATCTGCATAAGATTCGAAAATATGTGGGTAATTGTTTCCGGTGCCAATGTATTTAAAAGCTTCAAAATCAAAAAATTGCAAAAATCCGACTCGAATGGGATAAAAAACCATCAAACAATTTGTATGCCATTGAGTTTAATAAATAAGAATAGAAAAATATGCGAGAGAAGAAATATTTTTACTTACATTAACAAAAGAGTGTACGAGGCTAAAATTTAAGAAGATCATTATTATAATTTTAAGTGCATTTACGGTGGCAGTATTTCATATAACGCATCGAAACGTGCACTGTTCCTCAACAGGATTAATCTACGCCTTCTGTGAAAACATGGAGGTAATATCTCTAATAATTATGAAAATATGTTGGTAAATGGTTCCGCTGACAATGTAATTAAAAGCTTCAAAATCAAAAAATTGCAAAACTCCGACTCGAATGGAAAAAAAAACCATCAAAAATTGTGTATACCATTGAGATTGATGCATAGGAACAGAAAATTCTGCAAGAAAAGAAATATTTTTACTTACATTAACAAAAGAGATTACGAGGCTAAAATTTCAGATTATCATTATGTTAATAAGTGCACTTACGAAAAAAGAATATCATATGACGCTTCGAAACTTGCACTGTTCCTCAACAGCATTACTCTACGCCTTCTTTGAAAACATGGAGGTAATATCCCTAAATATTATGAAAATATGTTGGTAATTGTTTCCGGTGACAATGTAGTTAAATGCTTCAAAATTAAAAAATCGCAAAACTCCGACTCGAATGGGAAAAAAAACCATCAAAAACTGTGTATACCATTGAGTTTGATGCAAAGTAATAGAAAATTCTGCGAGAGAAGAAATATTTTTACTTTCATTAACAAAAGAGTACCGAGGCTAAAATTTCAGATTAGCATTATGTTAATATGTGCATTTACGGAAAACGTATTTCATATAACGCGTCGATACTTGCATTAAACCTCAAAAGCAATACTCTACGCCTTCTCGGAAAAGATGGAGGTGATATCCGCTTAATTGTCGAAGATATGGGTGTAAATGTCTACGGTGACAAAATTAGCAAAGGGCTTGCAAATGATAGAAATGGTATCCATGGATACTTGAGATTGAACGGAGGATGGCGAAGGGAACTAATTTTTTGGATAGGCATGGAGGTAATATCCGCATAACTATCGAAGATTGGGTGTAAATGCCTAAGGTGACTAAATTAGGAAAAGGCTTTTAAATGAAATAAATGGTATCCATGGTTACTTGAGATTGAACAGAGGATGTCGAGGGGAACTTATTTTTTAGATAGGCATAACTGGAATAAGTGCTGTTACAGACTAAGTACTAAAGGTTTAGTCGTGTAATTTGATGAGCAGGAATAAGGCATATTTCTTAACCTACCCTGAAAGAATGGCGGTTATATCTACATAAGATTCGAAAATATGTGGGTAATTGTTTTTTGAGCCAATATAATGAAAAGTTTCAAAATCAAATAAATGCACAACTTTGACTCGAATAGGATAAAAAACCATCATAAAATGTGTATACCATTGAGTTTAATAAATAGGAACAGAAAAATATGCGAGAGAAGAAATATTTTTACTTACATTAACAAAAGAGTGTACGAGGCTAAAATTTAAGATTATCATTATATTAATAAGTGCATTTGCGGAAAAAAGAATTTCATTAAACCTGTCGAAACTTGCACTGATCCTCAACAGCATTACTCTACGCCTTCTGTGAAAGCATGGAGGTAATATCCTCGAAAATTCCGAAAATATGTTGGTAATTGTTTCCGGTGACAATGTAATTAAAAGCTTCAAAATCAAAAAATTGTATAAATCCGACTCGAATGGGATAAAAAACCATCAAAAACTGTGTATACCATTGAGTTTGATGCAAAGGAGCAGAAAATTTTGCGAGAGAAGAAATATTTTTACTTACATCAACAAAAGAGTGTACGAGGCTAAAATTTCAGTTTAGCATTATGTTAATAAGTGCATTTACGGAGACAGTATTCCATATGACACTTCGAAACTTGCACTGTTCCTAACAAGCATTAATCTACGCCTTCTGTGAAAGCATGGAGGTAATATCCCAGAAAATTCCGAAAATATGTTGGTAATTGTTTCCGGTGACAATGTAATTAAAAGCTTCGAAATCAAAACATTGCAAAAATCCGACTCGAATGGGATAAAAAACCATCAAAAACTGTGTATACCATTGAGTTTGATGCAAAGGAACAGAAAATTCTGCGAGAGAAGAAATATTTTTACTTACATTAACAAAAGAGTGTACGAGGCTAAAATTTCAGTTTAGCATTATGTTAATAAGTGTATTTACGGAGACAGTATTCCATATGACGCTTCGAAACTTGCACTGTTCCTCAACAGCATTAATCTATGCCTTCTGTGAAAATATGGAGGTAATATCCCCAATAATTATGAAATATGTTGGTAATTGTTTCCGGTGACAATGTAATTAAAAGCTTCAAAATCAAAAAATTGCAAAACTACGACTCGAATGGGAAAAAAACCATCAAAAAATGTGTATACCATTCAGTTTGATGCATAGGAACATAAAAATAAGCGAGAGAAGAAATATTTTTACTTACATTAACAAAAGAGTGTACGAGGCAAAAATTTCAGATTAGCATTATGTTAATATATGCATTTACGGAAAAGGTATTTCATTTGACCCGTCGAAACTTGCACTGATCCACAATAGCATTACTCTTCGACTTCTTTGAAAACATGGAGTTAATATCCGCATAACAATCGAAGATATGGGTGTAAATGCATACGGTGACTAAATTAGCAAAAGGCTTCTAAATAAAAGAAATGGTATCCATGGTTACATGAGATTGAACAGGAGATGGCGAAGGGAACTAATTTTTTGGATAGGCATAACTGGAATAAGTGCTGTTACAGACTAAGTACTCAAGGTTTAGTCGTGTAATTTGATGTGCAGGAATAAGGTATATTTCTTAACCTACCCTGAAAGATTTGCGGTTATATCTGCATAAGATTCGAAAATATGTGGGTAGATGTTTCCGGAGCCAATATAATGAAAAGCTTCAAAATCAAATAAATGCAAAACTTTGACTCGAATGGGATAAAAAACCATCAGAAAATTTGTATACCATTGAGTTTAATAAATAGGAACAGAAAAATATGCGAGAAAAGAAATATTTTTACTAACATTAACAAAAGAGTGTACGAGGTTAAAATTTCAGATTAGCATTATATTAATAAGTGCATTTACGAAAATACTATTTCATAAGACGCTTCGAAACTTGCTCTGTTTCTCAACTGCATTACTCTACGCCTTATGTTAAACCATGGAGGTAATATCACTAATAACTATGAAAATATGTTGGTAATTGTTTCCGGTGACAATGTAATTAAAATCTTCAAAATCAAACAATTGCAAAAATCCGACTAGAATGGGATAAAAAACAATCAAAAACTGTGTATACCATTGAGTTTGATGCAAAGGAACAGAAAATTCTGCGAGAGAACAAATATTTTTAGTTACATTAACAAAAGAGTGTACGAGGCTAAAATTTCAAATTAGCATTACGTTAATAAGTGCATTAACGGAGAAAGTTTTTCATATGACGCTTCGAAACTTGCACTGTTCCTCAACAGCATTACCCTACGCCTTCGGTGAATACATGGAGGTAAAATCCCCAATTAATATGAAAATATATTGGTAATTGTTTCCGGTGACAATGTAATTAAAAGCTTCAAAATCAAAAAATTGCAAAAATGCGACTCGAATGGGATAAAAAACCATCAAAAACTGTGTATACCATTGAGTTAATGCAAAGGAACAGAAAATTCGGCGAAAGAAGAAATATTTTTACTTACATTAACAGAAGAGTGTACGAGGCTAAAATTTCAAATTAGCATTATGTTAATAAGTGCATTAACGGAGAAAGTTTTTCATATGACGCTTTGAAACTTGCACTGTTCCTCAACAGCATTACTCTACGCCTTCTGTGAAAACATGGAGGTAATATCCCCAATAATTATGAAAAAATGTTGGTAATTGTTTCCGGTGACAATGTAATTAAAAGATTTAAAATAAAAAAATTGCAAAACTCCGACTCGAATGGGAAAAAAAACCATCAAAAAATGTGTATAGCATTGAGTTTGATGCATATGAACAGAAAAATAAGCGAGAGAAGAAATATTTTTACTTACATTAACAAAAGAGTGTACGAGGCTAAAATTTAAGAAGATCATTATTATAATTATAAGTGCATTTACGGTGGCAGTATTTCATATAACGCATCGAAACTTGCACTGTTCCTCAACAGGATTAATCTACACCTTCTGTGAAAACATGGAGGTAATATCTCTAATAATTATGAAAATATGTTGGTAAATGATTCCGCTGACAATGTAATTAAAAGCTTCAAAATCAAAAAATTGCAAAACTCCGACTCGAATGGAAAAAAAAACCATCAAAAATTGTGTATACCATTGAGATTGATGCATAGGAACAGAAAATTCTGCAAGAAAAGAAATATTTTTACTTACATTAACAAAAGAGATTACGAGGCTAAAATTTCAGATTTGCATTATGTTAATAAGTGCACTTACGAAAAAAGAATTTCATATGACGCTTCGACACTTGCACTGTTCCTCAACAGCAATACTCTACGCCTTCTTTGAAAACATGGAGGTAATATCCCTAAATATTATGAAAATATGTTGGTAATTGTTTCCGGTGACAATGTAGTTAAAAGCTTCAAAATTAAAAAATCGCAAAACTCCGACTCGAATGGGAAAAAAAACCATTTTAAAAAACTGCGTATACCATTGAGTTTGATGCAAAGGAATAGAAAATTCTGCGAGAGAAGAAATATTTTTACTTTCATTAACAAAAGAGTGTTCGAGGCTAAAATTTCAGATTAGTATTATATTAATATGTGCATTTACGGAAAACGAATTTCATATAACACGTCGATACTTGCATTAAACCTCAAAAGCAATACTCTACGCCTTCTCGGAAAAGATGGAGGTGATATCCGCTTAATTGTCGAAGATATGGGTGTAAATGTCTACGGTGACTAAATTAGCAAAGGGCTTGCAAATGATAGAAATGGTATCCATGGATACTTGAGATTGAACGGAGGATGGCGAAGGGAACTAATTTTATGGATAGGCATGGAGGTAATATCCGCATAACTATCGAAGATATAGGTGTAAATGCCTAAGGTGACTAAATTAGAAAAAGGCTTTTAAATGAAATAAATGGTATCCATGGTTACTTGAGATTGAACAGAGGATGTCGAGGGGAACTTATTTTTTAGATAGGCATAACTGGAATAAGTGCTGTTACAGACTAAGTACTAAAGGTTTAGTCGTGTAATTTGATGAGCAGGAATAAGGCATATTTCTTAACCTACCCTGAAAGAATGGCGGTTATATCTACATAAGATTCGAAAATATGTGGGTAATTGTTTTTTGAGCCAATATAATGAAAAGTTTCAAAATCAAATAAATGCACAACTTTGACTCAAATAGGATAAAAAACCATCATAAAATGTGTGTACCATTGAGTTTAATAAATAGGAACAGAAAAATATACGAGAGAAGAAATATTTTTACTTACATTAACAAAAGAGTGTACGAGGCTAAAATTTAAGATTATCATTATATTAATAAGTGCATTTACGGAAAAAAGAATTTCATTAAACGTGTCGAAACTTGCACTGATCCTCAACAGCATTACTCTACGCCTTCTGTGAAAGCATGGAGGTAATATCCTCGAAAATTCCGAAAATATGTTGGTAATTCTTTCCGGTGACAATGTAATTAAAAGCTTCAAAATCAAAAAATTGTATAAATCCGACTCGAATGGGATAAAAAACCATCAAAAACTGTGTATACCATTGAATTGATGCAAAGGAACAGAAAATTTTGCGAGAGAAGAAATATTTTTACTTACATCAACAAAAGAGTGTACGAGGCTAAAATTTCAGTTTAGCATTATGTTAATAAGTGCATTTACGGAGACAGTATTCCATATGACACTTCGAAACTTGCACTGTTCCTAACAATCATTAAACTACGCCTTCTGTGAAAGCATGGAGGTAATATCCCAGAAAATTCCGAAAATATGTTGGTAATTGTTTCCGGTGACAATGTAATTAAAAGCTTCGAAATCAAAAAATTGCAAAAATCCGACTCGTATGGGATAAAAAACCATCAAAAACTGTGTATACCATTGAGTTTGATGCAAAGGAACAGAAAATTCTGCGAGAGAAGAAACATTTTTACTTACATTAACAAAAGAGTGTACGAGGCTAAAATTTCAGTTTAGCATTATGTTAATAAGTGCATTTACGGAGACAGTATTCCATATGACGCTTCGAAACTTGCACTGTTCCTCAACAGCATTAATCTATGCCTTCTGTGAAAACATGTAGGTAATATCCCCAATAATTATGAAATATGTTGGTAATTGTTTCCGGTGACAATGTAATTAAAAGCTTCAAAATCAAAAAATTGCAAAACTCCGACTGGAATGGGATAAAAAACCATCAAAAACTGTGTATACCATTGAGTTTGATGCAAAGGAACAGAAAATTCTGCGAGAGAAGAAACATTTTTACTTACATTAACAAAAGAGTGTACGAGGCTAAAATTTCAGTTTAGCATTATGTTAATAACTGCATTTACAGAGAAAGTATTTCATATGACGCTTCGAAACTTGCACTGTTGCTCAACAGCAATACTCTACGCCTTCTGTGAAAACATGGAGGTAATGTCCCTTATAAGTATGAAAATATGTTGGTAATTGTTTCCGGTGACAATGTAATTAAAAGTTTCAAAATCAAAAAATTGCAAAACTCCGACCCGAATGGGAAAAAAAATATCAAAAAATGTGTATACCATTGAGTTTGATGCATAGGAACAGAAAAATAAGCGAAAGAAGAAATATTTTTACTTACATTAATAAAAGAGTGTACGAGGCAAAGATTTAAGATTAGCATTATGTTAATAAGTGCATTTACGGAGAAAATATTTCATATAACGCGTCGATACTTGCACTGAACCTTAAAAGGAATACTCTACGCCTCTTCTGAAAAAATAAAGTTGATATCCGCAAAACTGTCGAAGATATGGGTGTAAATGTCTACGGTGACTAAATTAGCAAAGGGCTTCCAAATGAAAGAAATGGTATCCATGGATACTTGAGATTGAACGGAGGATGGCGAAGGGAACTAAATTTTTGGATAGGCATGGAGGTAATATCCGCAAAACTATCGAAGATATGGGTGTACATGCCAACGGTGACTAAATTTCAAAAAGGCTTTTAAATGAAAGAAATGGTATCCATGGTTACTTGAGATTGAACAGAGGATGTCGAAGGGAACTTATATTTTGGATAGGCATAACTGGAATATGTTGGTAATTGTGCGTTTACGGAGAAAATATTTCATTTAACGCGTCGATACTTGCACTGAACCTCAAAAGCAATACTCTGCGCCTTCTCTGAAAACATGGAGTTGATATCCGCATAACTGTCGAGGATATGGGTGTAAATGTCTACGGTAACTAAATTAGCAAAGGGCTTTTAAATGAAAGAAATGGTATCCATGGTTACTTGAGATTGAACAGAATATGTCGAAGGGAACTTATTTTTTGGATAGGCATAACTGGAATAAGTGCTGTTACAGACTAAGTACTCAAGGTTTAGTCGTGTAATTTGATGTGCAGGAATAAGGTATACTTCTTAACCTACCCTAAAAGAATGGCGGTTATATCTGCAATATTTTCGAAAATAGGTGGGTAATTGTTTCCGGAGCCAATATAATGAAAAGCTTCAAAATCAAATAAATGCAAAACTTTGACTCGAATGGGATAAAAAATCATCAGAAAATTTGTATACCATTGAGTTTAATAAATAGGAACAGAAAAATATGCGAGAGAAGAAATATTTTTACTTACATTAATAAAAGAGTGTACGAGGCTAAAATTTCAGATTAGCATTATATTAATAAGTGCATTTACGAAAAAATGATTTCATATAACGCGTCGAAACTTGCACTGATCCTCAACAGCAATTCTCTTCACCTTCTGTGAAAGCATGGAGGTAATATCCATGAAAATTCCGAAAATATGTTGGTAATTGTTTCCGGTGACAATGTAATTAAAAGCTTCAAAATAAAAAAAAAACAAAAATCCGACTCGAATGGGATAAAAAACCATCAAAATCGGTGTATACCATTGAATTTAATGCAAAGGAAATGAAAAATAAGCGAGAGAAGAAATATTTTTACTTACATTAACAAAAGAGTGTACGAAGCTAAAATTTCAGATTAGCATTATGTTAATAAGTGCATTTACGGAGAAAGTATTTCATATAACGCTTCGAAACTTGCACTGATCCTCAACAGCATTACTCTTCGCCTTCCGTGAATGCAAGGAGGTAATATCCATGAAAATTCCGATAATATGTTGGTAATTGTTTCCGGCGACAATGTCATTAAAAGCTTCAAAATAAAAAAATTGTAAAACTCCGACTCCAATGGGAAATAAACCATCAAAAATGTGTATACCGTTGAGTTTGATGCAGAGGAACAGAAAAATAAGCGAGAAAAGAAATATTTTTACTTACATTAACAAAAGAGTGTACGAGGCTAAAATTTCTGGTTAGCATTATGTTAAGAGGTGCATTTACGGAAAAAGTATTTCATTTAACGCGTCGATACTTGCAATGAACCTCAAAAGCAATACCCCACACTTTATTTAAAAATATGGAGGTGATATCCGCATAACTGTCGAAGATATGGGTGTAAATGTCTACGGTGACTAAATTAGCGAGGGCTTCCAAATGAAAGAAATGGTATCCATGGATACTTGAGATTGAACGGAGGATGGCGAAGGGAACTAATTTTTTGGATAGGCATGGAGGTAATATCCGCATAACTATCAAAGATATGGGTGTAAATGCCTACGGTTACTAAATTAGAAAAAGGCTTTTAAATGAAAGAAATGGTATCTATGGTTGCTTGAGATTGAACAGAGGATGTCGAAGGGAACTTTTTTTTTGGATAGGCATAACTGGAATAAGTGCTGTAACAGACTAAGTACTCAAGGTTTAGTCGTGTTTTTTGATGTGCAGGAACAAGGTTTATTCCTTAACCTACCCTGAAAGAATGGCGGTTATATCTGCATAAGAATCGAAAATATAAGGGTAATTGTGTCCGGTGCCAATATAATGAAAAGCTTCAAAATCAAATAAATGCAAAACTTCGACTCGAATGGGATAAAAAACCATCATAAAATGTGTATACATTTGTGTTTAATAAATAGGAACAGAAAAATATGCGAGAGAAGAAATATTTTTACTTAACATTAACAAAAGAGTTTACGAGGCTAAAATTACAGATTAGCAATATGATAATAAGTGCATTTACGTAGAAAGTATTTCATATGACGCTTCGAAACATGCACTGTTCCTCATGAGCATTACTCTACGCCTTCTGTGAAAACATGGAGGTAATATCCCCGAAAATTACGAAAATATGTTGGTAAATGTTTCCGGTGACATTGTAATTAAAAGCTTCAAAATCAAAAAATTGCAAAAATCCGACTCAAATGGGATAAAAAACCATCAAAAACTGTGTATACCATTCATTTTTATGCAAAGGAACAGAAAAATAAGCGAGAGAAGAAATATTTTTACTTACATTAACAAAAGAGTGTACGAGGCGAAAATTTAAGATTAACATTATATTAATAAGTGCATTTACGGAAAAAGTATTTCATATAACGCGTCGAAACTTGCACTGATCGTCAACAGCATTACTCTTAGCCTTCTGTGAAAACATGGAGGTAATATCCCCGAAAATTCCGAAAATATGTTGGTAATTGTTTCCGGTGACAATGTAATTAAAAGCTTCAAAATCAAAAAATTGTAAAAAATCCGACTCGAATGGGATAAAAAACCATCAAAAACTGTGTATACCATTGAGTTTGATGCAAAGGAACAGAAAAATAAGCGAGAGAAGAAATATTTTTACTTACATTAACAAAAGAGTTAACGAGGCTAAAATTTCAGATTAGCATTATGTTAATAAGTGCATTTACGGAGAAAGTATTTCATATGACGCTTCGAAACTTGCACTGTTCCTCATGAGCATTACTCTACGCCTTCTGTGTAAACATGGAGGTAATATCCCCGAAAATTACGAAAATATGTTGGTAAATGTTTCCGGTGACATTGTAATTAAAAGCTTCAAAATCAAAAAATTGCAAAACTCCGACTCGAATGGGAAAAAAAACCATCAAAAAATGTGTATACCATTGAGTTTGATGCATAAAAAAAGAAAAATAGGCGACAGAATAAATATTTTTACTTAGATTAGCAAAAGAGTGTACGAGGCTAAAATTTCAGATTAGCATTATGTTAATAAGTGCATTTACGGAGAAAATATTTCATATGACGCTTCGAAACTTGCACTGTTCCTCAACAGCATTACTCTACGTCTTCTGTGAAAACATAAAAGTAATATCTCCAATAGTTAAGAAAATATGTTGGTAATTGTTTCCGGTGACAATGTAATTAAAAGCTTCAAAATAAAAAAATTGCAAAAATCCGACTCGAATGGGATAAAAAACCATCAAAAATCTTGTATACCATTGAGTTTGATGGAAAGGAAAAGAAAATTCTGCGAAAGAAGAAATATTTTTTCTTACATTAACAATAGAGTGTAAGAGGCAAAAATTTCAGATTGGCATTATGTTAATAAGTGCATTTACGGAGAAAGTATTTCATATAACGCGTCGATACTTGCACTGAACCTCAAAAGCAATACTCTACGCCTTCTGTGAAAACATGGAGGCAATATCAATGAAAATTCCGAAAATATGTTGGTAATTGTTTCCGGTGACAATGTAATTAAAAGCTTCAAAATCAAAAAATTGCAAAAATCCGACTCGAATGGGATAAAAAACCATCAAAAACTGTGTATACCATTGAGTTTGATGCAAAGGAACAGAAAATTCTGCGAGAGAAGAAATATTTTTACTACATTAACAAAAGAGTGTACGAGGCTAAAATTTCAGATTAGCATTATGTTAATAAGTGCACTAACGGAGAAAGTATTTCATATGACGCTTCGAAACTTGCACTGTTCTTCAAGAGCATTACTCTACGCCTTCTGTGAAAACATGGAGGTAAAATCCCCAATAATTATGATAATATGTTGGTAATTGTTTCCGGTGACAATGTAATTAAAAGCTTCAAAATAAAAAAATTGCAAACATCCGACTCGAATAGGATAAAAAACCATCAAAAACTGTGTATACCATTGAGTTTTATGCAAAGGAACAGAAAATTCTGCGAGAGAAGAAATATTTTTACTTACATTAACAAAAGAGTGTACGAGGCTAAAATTTCAGATTAGCATTATGTTAATAAGTGCATTTACGGAGAAAATATTTCATATGACGCTTCGAAACGTGCACTGTTCCTCAACAGCATTACTATACGCCTTCTGTGAAAACATGGAGGTAATATCCCAAAGAATTATGAAAATATGTTGGTAATTGTTTCCGGTGACAATGTAATTAAAAGCTTCAAATCAAAAAATTTCAAATATCCGATCCCAATGGGATAAAAAACCACAAAAAACTGTGTAAGCCATTGAGTTTGATGCAAAGAAACAGAAAATTCTGCGAGAGAAGAAATATTTTTACTTACATTAACAAAAGAGTGTACGAGGCTAAAATTTCAGATTAGCATTATGTTAATAAGTGCATTTACGGAGAAAGTGTTTCATATAACGCGTCGATACTTGCACCGAATCTCAAAATCAATATTCTTTGCCTTCTCTGAAAACATGGAGGTGATATTCGCAAAACTGTCGAAGATATGGGTGTAAATGTCTACGGTGACTAAATTAGCAAAGGGCTTCCAAATGAAATTAAGATTCGAAAATATGTGGGTAATTGTTTCCGGAGCCAATATAATGAAAAGCTTCAAAATCAAATAAATGCAAAACTTTGACTCGAATGGGATAAAAAACCATGAGAAAATTTGTATACCATTGAGTTTAATAAATAGGAACAGAAAAATATGCGAGAGAAGAAATATTTTTTCTTACATTAGCAAAAGAGTGTACTAGGCTAAAATTTCAGATTAGCATTATATTAATAAGTGCATCTACGAAAATATTATTTCATATGACGCTTCGAAACTTGCACTGTTCTTCAAGAGCATTACTCTACGCCTTCTGTGAAAACATGGAGGCAATATCCTCGAAAATTCCGAAAATATGTTGGTAATTGTTTACGGTGACAATGTAATTAAAAGCTTCAAAATCAAATAATTGCAAATATCCGAATCGAATGGGAAAAAAAACCATCAAAAAATGTGTATACCATTGAGTTTGATGCATAGGAACAGAAAAATATGCGAGAGAAGAAATATTTGTACTTACATTAACAAAAGAGTGTAAGAGGCTAAAATTTCAGATTGGCATTATGTTAATAAGTGCATTTACGGAGAAAGAATTTCATATAACGCGTCTATACTTGCACTGAACCTTGACAGCAATACTCTACGCCTTCTCTAAAGAAATGGAGGTGATATCCTTATAACTGTCGAAAAAATGGGTGTAAATGTCTACGGTAACTAAATTAGCAAAGGGCTTCCAAATGAAAGAAATGGTTTCCATGGATACTTGAGATTGAACGGAAGATGGCGAAGGGAACTAATTTTTTGGATAGGCATGGAGGTAATATCCGCATAACTATCGAAGATATGGGTGTAAATGCCTACGGTGACTAAATTAGAAAAAGGCTTTTAAATAAAGAAATGGTATCCATGGTTACTTGAGATTGAATAGAGGATGTCGAAGGGAACTTATTTTTTGGATAGGCATAACTGGAATTAACAAAAGAGTGTACAAGGCTAAAATTTAAGATTAGCATTATATTAATAGGTGCATTTACGAAAACATTATTTCATTAACGCGTCGAAACTTGCACTGATCCTCAACAGCATTACTCTACGCCTTCTGTGAAAGCATGGAGGTAATATCCATGAAAATTCCGAAAATATGTAGGTAATTGTTTCCGGTGACAATGTAATTAAAAGCTTCAAAATCAAAAAATTGCAAAAATCCGACTCGAATGGGATAAAAAACCATCAAAAACTGTGTATACCATTGAGTTTGATGCAAAGGAACAGAAAATTCTGCGAGAGAAGAAATATTTTTACTACATTAACAAAAGAGTGTACGAGGCTAAAATTTCAGATTAGCATTATGTTAATAAGTGCACTAACGGAGAAAGTATTTCATATGACGGTTCGAAACTTGCACTGTTCTTCAAGAACATTACTCTACGCCTTCTGTGAAAACATGGATGTAATATCCCCAATAATTATGAAAATATGTTGGTAATTGTTTCCGGTGACAATGTAATTAAAAGCTTCAAATCAAAAAATTTCAAATATCCGATCCGAATGGGATAAAAAACCATTAAAAACTGTGTATGCCATTGAGTTTGATGCAAAGAAACAGAAAATTCTGCGAGAGAAGAAATATTTTTACTTACATTAACAAAGGAGTGTACGAGGCTAAAATTTCAGATTAGCATTATGTTAATAAGTGCATTTACGGAGAAAGTGTTTCATATGACGCTTCGAAACTTGCACTGTTCCTCAAACGCATTACTCTACGCCACCTGTGAAAACATGGAACACAACAAAAACTGTGTATACCATTGAGTTTGATGCAAAGGAACAGAAAAATAAGCGAGAGAAGAAATATTTTTACTTACATTAACAAAAGAGTGTACGAGGCTAAAAAAGTCAAAAACTCTACGCCTTCTGTGAAAAAATGGAGATAATATTTGCAATACTTCCAAAAATATATGAGTAATTGTTTCCGGTGACAATATTATAAAAAGCTTCAAAATCAAAGAAATACAAAACTTCAACTCGAATGGGATAAAAATTCAAAAGAAAATGTGTATACCATTGAGTTTTATGCATAGGAACAAAACATTTTGCGTGAGAAGAAATATTTTTAATTACATTAACAAATGAGTGATTGAGGCTAAAATGTTCAGATTAGCATTATGGTAATAAGTGCATTTACGGAGAAAGTATTTCCTATAACGCAATGAAAATTTCACCAATCCACAACAGCATTACCCTACGTCTTCTGTAAAAACAAAAAAGGATATATCCGCATTACTTCCGAAAATATGTGGGTAATTGTTTCCGGTGACAATATAATGAAAAGTTTCAAAATCAAAGAAATGCAAAACTTCGATTCGAATGGGATAAAAAACCGTCAGAAAATGTGTATGCCATTGATTTTAATGCATAGGAACAGATAATTTTGCGAGATAAGAAATATTTTTACTTATATTAACAAAAGAGTGTACGAGGCTAAAATGTTCAGATTAGCATTAAGGTAATAGGTGCATTTCCGGAAAAAAGAATTTCATATAACGCCTTGATACTTTCACCGATCCACAAAAGCATTACTCTACGCCTTCTGTAAAAACATGTATGTAATATCTGCATTACTTTGGAAAATATGAAGTAAATAGTTAGATTAACTCTTCGACGGCCATCGGGATTACTATTTTGCATTTAAATGTGCCGTCCCATAGGTAGCAATGGAACATATTGGTCCCTTACTAATGGTATATTTGTGTCCCATTGGAACCTACGGGTTAGAAGTTAACAATCGTTTACGCCTTCTGAGAAAAAATGGAGGTAATATCTGCATTATTTTGGAAAATATGGAGGAAATAGTTTTCGGTGACAATATTAGAAGCAGCTTAAAAGTCAAAAAAAATGAAAAAAGTCGACACAAATGGGATAAAAAACCATCAGAAAATTGTATGCCATTGAGTTTGATGCATTGGAAAAGAAAATTTTGCGAAAGAAGAAATATTTTTAATTACATTAACAAATGAGTGAACGACACTAAAATGTTCAGATTAGCATTATGGTAATAAGTGCATTTACGGAGAAAGTATTTCATATAACGCAATGAATCTTTCACTGATCCACAATGGCATTACCATACGCCTTCTGTGAAAACATGTAGGTAATATCCGCATTACTTTTGACAATAAGTGGGTAATTTTTTCCGGTGACAATATAATGAAAAACTTCAAAATCAAAGAAATGCAAAAATCCGAATCGAATGGGATAAAAAACCATCAAAAAATGTGTATACCATTGAGTTTGATGCAAAGGAAAAGAAAAATTTGCGAGAAAAGAAATATTTTTACTTACATTAACAAAATAGTGTACGAGGCTAAAATTTCAGATTAGCCTTATGGTAATAAGAGCTTCTACGGATAAAGTATTTCTTAAAACGCGTCGAAACTTGTACTGATCCTCAAACGCATTACTCTACGCCTTCTGTGAACACATGGAGGTAATATCCGCATTATTTCTGAAAATATGTGGGTAATTGTTTCCGGTGACAATATAATGAAAAGCTTCAAAATCAAAGAAATGCATAACTTCGATTCTAATGGGATAAAAAACCTTAAGAAAATGTGTATACTATTGAGTTTGATGCATAGAAACAGAAAACTATGCGAGAGATTAAATAGGTTTATTTACATTAACAAAAGATTGTACGAGGCTAAAATGTTCATATTAGCATTATGTTAATAAGTGCATTTACGGAGAAAGTAATTCATATAACGCGTCGAACCTCGCACTGATCCACAAAAGCATTACTCTACGCCTTCTGTGAAAACATGGAGGTAATATCCGCATAACTATCGAAAATATGGGTGTAAATGCCTACGGTGACTAAATTAGCAAAAGGCTTCTAAATGAAAGAAATGGTATCCATGGTTACTTGAGAGTGAACAGTCGATGGCGAAGGCAACTAATTTTTCGGATAGGCTTAACTGGAATAAGTGCTGTTACAGACTAAGTACTCAAGGTTTAGTCATGTAATTTGATGTGCAGGTATAACGTATATTTCTTAACCAACCCTGAAAGAATGGCGGTTATATCTGCATAAGATTCGAAAATATGTGGGTAATTGTTTCCGGTGACAATATAATGTAAAGCTTCATAATCAAAGAAATGCAAAACTTCACTCAAATGGGATAAAAATCCGTCAGAAAATGTGTATGCCATTGATTTTAATGCATAGGAACAGAAAATTTTGCGTGGGAAGAAATATTTTTAATTACATTAACAAATGAGTGAATAAGGCTAAAATGTTCAGATTAGCATCATGGTAATAAGTGCATTTACGGAGAAAAAATTTCATATGCCGCGTTGAAACTTTCACCGATCCACAAAAGCTTTACTTTACGCTTTCTGTGAAAACATGTAGGTTATATCTTCATTACTTTGGAAAATATGGAGGAAAGAGTTATATTAACTCTTCGACGGCCATCGGGATAACTATGTTGCATTTATATGTGCAGTCCCATAGGTAGCAATGGGACATATTGGTCCCGTACTAATGGTATATTTGTGTCCCATTGGTACTTACGGGTTACAGCTCAACAATCGTTTACGCCTTCTGAGAAAAAATGGAGGTAATATCTGCATTACTTTGGTAAATATGGAGGAAATGGTTATATTAACTCTTCGAAGGCCATCGAGATTACTATGTTGCATTTATATGTGCCGTCCCATAGGTAGCAATGGGACATATTGGTCCCGTACTAATGGTATATTTGTGTCCCATTGGTACTTACGCGTTACAGGTTAATTGAGTTTGATGAATAGGAACAGAAAAATATGCGAGAGAAGGAATATGTTTACTTACATTAACAAAAGAGTGTACGAGGCTAAAATGTTCAGATTCGCATTATGGTAATAATTGCATTTAAGGAGAAAAAATTTCATATAACGCGTTGAAACCATTACTGATCCACAAAAGCATTACTCTACGCCTTCTGTGAAAACATGTAGGTAATATCTGCATTACATGGGAAAATATGGAGGAAATAGTTATATTAACTCTTCGACGGCCATCGGGAAAACTATGTTGCATTTATATGTGCCGTCTCATAGGTAGCAATGGGACACATTGGTCCAATACTAATGGTATATTTGTTTCCAATTGGTACTTACGGGTTACAGGTTAACAATCGTTTACGCCTTCTGAGAAAAAATGGAGGTAATATCAGCATTATTTTGGAAAATATGGAGGAAATAGTTTTCGGTGACAATATTAGAAGCAGCTTAAAAGTAATAGAATGCAAAAATTCGACTCGAATGGGATAAAAAACCTTTCACTGATCGACAACAGCATTACCCTACACCCTCTTAGAATACATTGACGTAATATCCGCATTACTTTCGAAAATATGTGGGTAATTGTTTCCGGTGACTAAATTAGCAAAAGGCTTCTAAATGAAAGAAATGGTATCCATGGTTACTTGAGATTGAACAGAGGATGGCGAAGGGAACTAATTTTTTTGATAGGCATGGAGGTAATATCCGCAAAACTATCGAAGATATGGGTGTAAATGCCTACGGTGACTAAATTAGCAAAAGGCTTCTAAATGAAAGAAATGGTATCCATGGTTACTTGAGATTGATAAGAGGATGGAGAAGGGAACTAATTTTTTGGATAGGCATAACTGGAATAAGTGCTGTAACAGACTAAGTACTCAAGGTTTAGTCGTGTAATTTGATGTGCAGAAATAAGGTGTATTTCTTAATTTGCCCTGAAAGAATATCGGTTATATCTGCATAAGATTCGAAAATATTTGGGTAATTGTTTCCGGTGACAATATAATGAAAAGGTTCAATATCAAAGAAATGCAAAACTTCGACTCGAATGGGATAAAAAACCATCAAAAAATGTGTATACCAATGAGTTTGATGCATAGGAACAGAAAATTCTGAGAGAGAAGAAATATTTTTACTTACATTAACAAGAGAGTGTACGAGGCTAAAATTTCAGATTAGCCTTATAGTAATAAGTGCATTTACGGAGAAAGAATTTCATATAACGCGTTAAAACTTGTATTGATCCTAAAACGCATTACTCTACGCCTTCTGTGAAAACATGGAGGTAATATCCGCAATTCTTACGAAAATATGTGCGTAATTGTTTCCAGTGACAATATAATGAATATCTTCAAAACTTAAAGAAATGCAAAACTTCGGCTCGAAAGGGATAAAAAACCGTCAGAAAATGTGTATGCCATTAAGTTTAATGCATAGGAACAGAAAATATGGCGAGAGAAGATATATTTTTAATTACATTAACAAAAGAGTGTACGAGGCTAAAATGTTCAGATTAGCATTATGGTAATAAGTGCATTTACGGAGAAAGAATTTCATATAAGGCGTTGAAACCTTCACTGATCCACAAAAGCATTACTCTACGCCTTCTGTGAAAACATGTAGTAAATATATCTGCATTACTTGGGAAAATATGGAGGAAATAGTTATATTAACTCTTCGACGGCCATCGGGATAACTATGTTGCATTTATATGTGCCGTCCCATAGGTAGCAATGGGACAAATTGGTCCCGTACTAATGGTATATTTGTGTCTCATTGGTACTTACGGGTTACAGGTTAACAATCGTTTACGCCTTATGTGAAAAAATGGAGGTTATATCCCCATTATTTTGGAAAATATGGAGGAAATAGTTTTCGGTGACAATATTAGAAGCAGTTTTAAAGTAAAAAAAATGCAAAAATTCGACTCCAATGGGATAAAAAACCATCAAAAAATTTTGTATGTCATTGAGTTTGTTGCATAGAAAACGAAAATTTTTAAAGAGAAGAAATATTTTTAATTACATTAACAAATGAGTGAACGAGGCTAAAATGTTCAGATTAGCATTATGGTAATAAGTGCATTTACGGAAAAAGTATTTCATATAACGCAATGAAACTTTCACTGATCCACAACAGCTTTACCCTACGCTCTATTTGAATACATTGAGGCAATATCCGCATTACTTCCGAAAATATGTGGGTAATTGTTTCCGGTGAAAGTATAATGAAAAGTTTTAAAATCAAAGAAAACCAAAAATCCGACTCGAATGAGATAAAAAACCATCAGAAAATGTGTATACCATTGCGTTTGATGCATAGGAACAGAAAAAAATGCGAGAGAGGAAATATTTTTACTTACATTAACAAAAGAGTGTACAAGGATAAATTTTCAGATTAGCCTCTTGGTAATAAGTGCATTTACGTAGAATGTATTTCATATAACGCGTCGAAACTCGTACTGATCCTCAAACGCATAACTCTACGCCTTCTGTGAAAACATGAAGGTAATATCCGCAATACTTTGGAACATATGTGGGTAATTGTTTCCGGTGACAAATTAATGAAAAGCCTTAAAAATGAAAGAAATGCAAAACTCCGACTCGAATAGGATAAAAAACCATAAGGATATGTGTATATCATTGCGTTTGATGCATAGGAACAGAAAATTATGCGAGAGAAGAAATAAGTTTACTTACATTAACAAAAGAGTGTACGAGGCTAAAATGTTCAGATTAGCATTATGGTAATAAGTGCATTTACGGAGAAAATATTTCATTTGAACTGTCAAAACATGCAATGATCCACAAAAGCATTACTCTACGCCTTTTGTGAAAATATGGATGTAATATCCGCATTACTTCCGAAAATATGTGGGTAATGGTTTCCGGAGACAATATTATAAAAAGCTTCAAAATCAAAGAAATGCAAAAATCCGACTCGAATGGGATAAAAAAACATTAGAAAATGTGAATACCATTGACTTTGATGCATAGGAACAGAAAAACATGCGAGATAAGGAATATGTTTACTTACATTAACAAAAGAGTGTACGAGGCCAAAATGTATAGATTAACATTACGGTAATAAGTGCATTTACGAGAAATCATGTCATATGCCACGTCAAAACTTAAGCTGATCCACAAAAGCTTTACTCTACGCCTTTTGTTAACTAATGGAGGTATTATCCGCATTACTTCCGAAAAAATGTGATTAATTGATTCCGGTGACAATATTATAAAAAGCTTCAAAAACGAAGAAATGAAAAACCTCGACTCGAATGGGATAAAAAACCATCAGAAATTGTATGCCATTGAGTTTGATGCATAGGAACAGAAAATTTTGCGAGAGAAGAAATATTTTTAATTACATTAACAAATGAGTGAACGACACTAAAATGTTCAGATTAGCATTATGGTAATAAGTGCATTTACGGAGAAAGTATTTCATATCACGCAATGAATCTTTCACTGATCCACAACGGCATTACCATACGCCTTCTGTGAAAACATGTAGGTAATATCCGCATTTCTTCCGAAAATATGTGGGTAATTGTTTCCGGTAACAATATAATGAAAAGCTTCAAAATCAAAGAAATGCAAAAATCCGACTCTAATGGGATAACAAACATCAGAAAATGTGTATATCATTGGGTTTGATGCATAGGAACAGAAAAATATGCGAGAGAAGAAATATTTTTACTTATATTAACAAAAGAGTGTACGAGGCTATAATTTCAGATTAGCATTATGTTAATAAGTGCTTTTACGGAGAAAGTATTTCATATGACGCGTCGAAACTTGCACTGATCCACAAAAGCAGTACTTTTAGCCTTCTGTGAAAAAATGGAGGTAATATCCGTATAAATGTCGAAGAAATGGGTGTAAATATCTACGGTGACTAAATTAGCAAAAGGCTTCTAAATGAAAGAAATGGTATCCATTGTTACTTGAGATTGAACAGAGGATGGCGAAGGGAACTAATTTTTTGAATGGGCATAGCTGGAAAAAGTGCTGTTACAGACTAAGTACTCAAGGTTTAGTCGTGTAATTTGATGTGCAGAAATAAGGTATATTTCATAATTTACCCTGAAAGAATGTCGGTTATATCTGCATAAGATTCGAAAATATGTGGGTAATTGTTTTCGGTGAAAATATAATGAAAAGCTTCAATATCAAAGAAATGCAAAAATCCGACTCGAATGGGATAAAAAACCATTAGAAAACGTGTATACCATTGAGTTTGATGCATAGGAACAGAAAAATATGCAGGAGAAAAAATATGTTTACTTACATTAACAAAAGAGTGTACGAGGCTAAAATGTTCAGATTAGCATTATGGTAATAAGTGCATTTACGGAGAAAGTATGTCATATGACGCTTCAAAACTTGCACTGATCCACAAAAGCATTACTCTACGCCTTTTGTGCACATATGGAGGTAATATATCCGCATTACTTCCGAAAATATGTGAATAATTGTTTCCGGTGACAATATTATAAAAAGCTTCAAAATCAATGAAATGCAAAACTTCGACTCGAATGAGATAAAAAACCGTCAGAATTATGTATGCCATTGAGTTTTATGCATAGGAGCAGAAAATTTTGCGTGAGAAATAATTTTACTTACATTAACAAAAGAGTGTACGACGCTAAAATGTTCAGATTAGCATTATGGTAATAAGTGCATTTACGGAGAAAGAATTTCATATAACGCGTTGAAATTGATCCACAAAAACATTACTCTACGCCTTCTGTGAAAACATGTACGTAATATCTGCATTACTTTGGAAAATATGGTGGAAATAGTTATATTAACTCTTCGACGGCCATCGGGATGACTATGTTGCATTTATATGTGGCGTCCCATAGGTAGCAATGGGACATATTGGTCCCGTACTAATGGTATATTTGTGTCCCATTGGAACTTCCGGGTTACTGGTTAACAATTGTTTACGCCTTCTGAGAAAAATAGAAGGTAATATCAGCATTATTTTGGAAAATATGGAGGAAATAGTTTTCGGTGACAATATTAAAAGCAGCTTAAAAGTCAAAACAAATGCAAAAATTCCAATCGAATGGGATAAAAACCATCAGAAAATGTTTATACCATTGAGTTTGATGCATAGGAACAGAAAGTTTTGCGAGAGAAGAAATATTTTTAATTACATTAACAAAAGAGTGTACGAGGCTAAAATGTTCAGATTAGCATTATGGTAATAAGTGCATTTACGGAGAAAGTGTTTCGAAACTTACACTGATCCACAAAAGCATTACTCTACGCCTTCTATGAAAACATGGAGGTAATATTCGCAATACTATATAAGATATGGGTGTAAATGCCTACGGTGACTAAATTAGCAAAGGACTTCTAAAAGAAAGAAATGGTATCCATGGTTACTTGAGATTGAACAGAGGATGGCGAAGGGAACTAATTTTTTGGATAGGCATAACTGGAATAAGTGCTGTTACAGACTAAGTACTCAAGGTTTAGTCGTGTAATTTGATGTTCAGGAATAAGGTATATTCCTTTACCTACCCTTAAAGAATGGCGGTTATATCTGCATAAGGTTCGAAAATATGTGGGTAATTGTTTCCGGTGACAATATAATGAAAAGTTTCAAAATCAAAGAAATACAAAAATCCGAATCGAATAGGATTAAAAACCATCAGAAAATGTGTATACCATTTAGTTTGATGCATAGGCACAGACAATTCTGCGAGAGAAGAAATATTTTTACTTACATTAACAAAAGAGTGTACGAGGCTAAAATTTCAGATTAGCCTTATAGTAATAAGTGCATTTTCGGAGAAAGTATTTCATATAAGGCATCGAAACGTGTACTGATCCTCAAACGCGTTACTCTACGCCTTCTGTGAAAACATGTAGTTAATATCTGCATTACTTGGGAAAATATGGAGGAAATAGTTATATTAACTCTTCGACGGCCATCGGGATGACTATGTTGCATTTATATGTGCCGTCCCATAGGTAGCTATGGGACATATTGGTCCCGTACTAATGGTATATTTGTTTCAAATTGGTACTTACGGGTTACAGGTTAACAATCGTTTACGCCTTCTGAGAAAAAATGCAGGTTATATCAGCATTATTTTGGAAAATATGGAGGAAATAGTTTTCATTGACAATATTAGAAGCAGCTTAAAAGTAAAAATGGGATAAAAAGCCCACAAAAAATTTTGTATGCCATTGAGTTTGATGCAAAGGAACAGAAAATTTTGCGAGAGAAGAAATATTTTTAATTACATTAACAAAAGAGTGTACGAGGCTAAAATGTTCAGATTACCATTATATAGTAATAAGTGCATTTACAGAGAAAGTATTTCATATAACGCGATGAAACTTTCACTGATCCACATCAGCATTACCCTACGCCTTCTATGAAAACATGAATAAGGTGGAACAGCTGATCATTCAGTGTAGAAGGATAATCACTAATAAACATCTTGAAGTTAATAACCCAGTTTAGTAACATTTCGGATTCATACAATCTTTCAGTATGACACTGGTTCACACAGCCTTCAAACAAATGATTAAAGTATATTCTGACGGTCACAAACATGGATCAGTAGAATGATATGATAGCATCTTTGATATCAATTATCATAAATAATTTGGATGTCCAGCTGGCAACATCCAACAAATGAGAAATAAATCTAAGTAACAAAAAACCAACACCCAGTAGACGAAACATCTGACTCGTCAGGTGTAATGAATTAACAAGAATGAGAATATCGCACACAACAAAGCAAATATTCTAGAAGGCAGGATTATACAATTGTTCAATGAAAGTAGACTAGTATTCATTCCCTGGCAGAAAAGAATGGTAACGTTTGTGTAACCTAATGGTAACTTTGGAGTGTACCATGAATGTAGGAAAATGGTAAACTCTGTGTAGGCTCTGTGTGTAACTATAGTGTACATAGTTATAACTCCAGTGTACAATCTGTGTAACTTTGTGGTAAAGTGGCCCAATCTGTGTAGGTTTTGTGTGTACCTTGTGTAACAATTGGTGCTGAATTGTGTACAGTGTGTACTGATTGTGAGTCTGCTGTGGTACATGATGTGTACATAATGTACACAACCCACGTAGCACACTGCCACGAAAATGTGCCTTGAAGTCGCCTCGGAAGCACATAAAAAAGTATGATATAAAAAAATATACATTGCAATCAATCAATTTCACTGTTTTATTGTGCAATGGCATGATATAAGTCGTCGTATTAAGATACCTCGTAACTACCTAATGCCTACCTGTATCGAATATTTATCTAACCTACGACTCCTAAGTGCACCTAATTACGCACCCACAATTGAAATAAAGGTGTTGAGAAAGACGTATATATGTAGTCACTTCCGTGGATAAATGTGTCTTCGAGAACTATAATTATTAAATGATTATTCCGTGATAGTTTGAGGAAATGCATTAAAATCTTGATAAAAGTTTTTCACCATTAATTAATGCCAGATAACTGTTATCCTATTTTGCCACATAGTATGAATATAAATGCAATATTACTGCGAATAAACAAAATTTTTCCAATTCCCGCACGTTGACATGAACTAGAAAAGGAAGAGCATAATGGAAATACATATTACATATGTACACTTCTGCCGTGGATTACAACTAAAGGGAATGATTAAATGCTCCGAAGAAGATAAAACTCTCTTTGCTCGAGTATGGTGACATTTATTAAAATTCATTTGGTACAATTGTTTCAACCAAAGTAGAAACACATCAAATACCTAAGTAAAAGGTGAGACTTCAATGCAATTTTGCTAAGTTCTCAATATTCGTCCCTCGTCGTTTTATATAGCTCATTCACAAGAATTATTTAAACACCGACAAGAACATTAGTTAAGGTGAGCTTTCGTCTTGCCAGCTGAAACGCAACTTTCACCCACTTGCAATTGTTAACAGATCAGTATCACAATAAAATTCACTTCACTTATCATGCAAACCTTGCACATTTATGCAATACTTTTAGGGTAAACACTTACATTCATGAGCACAACAATAGCCACAAAAGCCATCACGTTTTCGAGATTTAATGGTACTTTATCCTTCGTACATACATCAGCGTTGAACTACTACTATGATATTATCACCACCTAAAGCCAAATTTCTCGTTTATCACTGCACTCACAATGAATCAAAGCATAATAATCACTGAACACAATTTAAGAAGAACATTTGCTTCACCCTAAATCACCAACAACTAATTATTGCATTGGTCTTTATCACACTTTCGGCATTTAATGGTACTTTATCCTTCATACATTAGCGTTGATAACAACAACGTAAGGCCAAATTTCTCCTATATCACTGTAGTCGCATTATACGAAAGCATAATAATCTCCAAAAACAATTTAAGTAGAACATTTTCTTGACTCTTAAATTACCGACAACTCTTGTTTACATCGTCCATTAGTGGCAGCGGAATGGTGCTTAGGAAGTTAGCACAGCTAGCGAGGCATGGCAGGGAACCCAGGGAACCAATAATGCGCAGGATACAATAAAGAGCATCTCCAATCGCTTTTACGACTTAAGAAACCAAAGCAATACAAAACTTTTTTACTGAAGTAAATTACGAAAAACTAATGCAGATTCCGGAACGAGGTGGTTTTATGCGCATTCAATGCACCTTGGCGCTTATTGGGTGGTACAATTGTGATGACATTTGTGTACCCAAAAATGGTAATTGCTGTGTATATATTGTGTACAATTCTGGTGTCTCAATGGACTGGTAACTTAGTGGTATAATCTGTGTAACATCTGATACAACAAATTGAGTACGGCTGTGGTATCAATAATGTACAGGGTGTAACAACTGTACGATTTGTGTAACTTTGTGAGTAGAAAAGTGTAGTAAATGTGTAACTTTACATAATGTACCATATTTATACACATATTTGTTACACTAATTTTTCGCCAGGGTTGAAAGTAATAGTATGCAATTGTGTGACACCAGTTAAATATACTTTAGATAATTATAATAATCATACAAATATACCAATATTATTTTATATTCAAGTTCACCCTAGTATTAATAATATCAATGATCATTTAAGTATAACAATAATTCTGTATTCCAAGTTCACCCTAGTATTAATAAGATTAATGATTATACAAAATTTGTGAGTGGATCCCCCATATTCATGAACCTTAAAAACTAATTAAATTTTTTCGCACAACCAATTGGGTTGTACTGTTAAGCATTGACAACTCAATGAAGGAATTTGGGTTGATAGAAAAGACTCAGGATAAGATTGGAGTCATTTTTAAGGACAAATTAGATTGATATCTCTCCAATGTCACTACGCATATGTAAGAAATTGTTTTCCATGAAAAAACAGCAAAAAATGGAAAATTAATTTGGGTAAGATGAGAGATTCAATCAGTTCTCGGGCCAGGTTAAGTCAAACGTGTTAGAAAAACTAAATAATTGAAAAAATAATTTAGTGGCCACCGTCATAGATAATTCAATTCAAAATTTGTTGGGGGTTGGAACCCCAGACCAGCTAAGCATGATACTAGAGCTGGGTGCTGTTTGCGACAATCATTACAATTGCCGGGCAATGGGATCGCACCCCCTACGCCAGATACATGACCTAACAACCCAATATTCAACATACATAACCTGACTACAGAAATTAGATAGCCAGGTAGAGACAGAAAATGATAATGTTTGCAATTACACAGTTAATCACCACAAAAAAGCACTAATCACCCTAGGAGGACAATGGTATAAACACTGTCGATGTCACACACATGAATCTTAACAGCCATTGACCCTCCGCAACTTATCTGGAAGCGAGTCACCTTGGGAATGTTCCTGGCTGTTCTCCCCACATCCCATTCCAATCAGACCATTCGTCCTCCAACAGATTTCACAATTTGCACACTTTGAGAGAAAGACAACATTAAGTATGGTGATCACTGTGTTCACATTATTAAGTATTTGTATAATAATATATTAATAGAATAGTACATATTGATCAACTAAAAGGCATCAAATAACAGTGTGTTTAAATAGAATCATAGTATTTCATTGAGTTAATTTGAAAAATGCAATAGTCACACCATATTGAGCTAGTGAGAATTTACAGAGTCACCATGATAAATTTTCAGCTGAGAGACATGACATATTTTTTCTTTATCATGTGTTAGCTCAAGAACAACTGTTACAGGAGACACAAATTTTTTAATAATGAAAGGACCTTCCCAAAGAGGCATTAGCTTGGCTGTTCTCTTGTCTGCCTTTGAGCTAATAGGATGATTTTTACAAAGAACTTAATCCCCAGGGGCAAAATTTACTGGAGAGTGGAGTTTGTTAAAAGCCTCCCCATGTTTTACCCTTGCCTTTTTGAGATTGGCGACCACTTGTTGCAAGTAGGCTTTCCTCTGATCATCCTTAATTTTATCCTCGAACAGCTCAATAGGAATTGACCACTGATTTGTAAGAGGATGTGGCAGTTGTCTACCAAACATTATTTTGGCAGGAGATTGGCCAGTGCTACCATGTACAGCAGTATTGAAAGCAAAGTTTAGATCATAGAGGAAAAGGTCCCATGTAGAGTGAACATTGTTACATAAAATGGTCAAGGCAGATTTTAAATTTCGATGAAGTCTTTCGACTTGGTTAGCACAAGGGTAATATGGAGATGTGAAAACTTGTTTTATACCAAGTTGTAAACACATCTCCCTAAGCAGGTGTGACTTAAAAACTGAAGCATTATCAGAGACCAGATATTTTGGAAAACCAAACTTGGAGAAAACTCTTTGAGTGAGGACAGACACAACAGCACCAGCTGTAGCCTTTCGTACAGGCTCCATTATACAAAATTTAGAGAACCCATCAATTAGTGTTAAAATATACTGATTACTACCCTTTGTGGATGGGAATGGGCCGACAAAATCCATATAAATTCTTTCCCAGACATCAGAAGGGATGTTAGAAGATAACATGCCAGGCGAAGAACAATTTCTAGGTTTACATGTCTGACATAAGTGGCAATTTCTGACCATGTCAAAAATTTCCCTTTTCATATCCTTCCACCAATATTCCCTGCTAATTTTCTCATAAGTTTTGGACATTCCCAGGTGAGCGCCAAAACTATAGCAATGAAAATATTGGAATATCATTGGTCGAAGCACGACAGGTAAAACAACCTTCCCTCTAAGAGTTCTTGAATTGCCAAAACATAGCAGCTGGTTCTTAACAAAATAATTTGCACAAGACAAGGGATCTTTCTGCAATTTCTGGAGAACATCCCTCAAAGTAGGATCTGACCTTTGATGGTCTCTAATATTAACAAATGATAAAGGAACATTATTCAATACACAAGCCATTGGTGGAAATAGATCATCACCAACTTTAGATGAATCAATATCACTAGCAACATTATCACTAGACACAGGAACGACACGAGAAAGGCAATCAGCTACATTATTGGCAGTTCCCCGTACATGATGGATGGTGAACTTATAAGAAGAGAGTTTAAGAACCATTCTACCCAACTTTCCCAGCTGTTTGGGATGTGAAAATAACCAAGACAATGCTCCATTATCAGTATACAAATGAAAAGGTTTTACTTGAAGGTACACATTGAATTTCTCGACACCCCAGCATATAGCCATACATTCCAACTCGTAAGTCGGAAACTTTCTTTCATGGTCCAATAATGCTTTACTAGCGAATGCCACAGGTATGAAATCACCGTTTACTTTATGGTTTAACACTGCAGCTAATGCGAGGCTACTAGCATCAACAAATAAGTGAAATTCATCCTCGAAACGAGGGAAAGACAGCACTGGGGGCTTAATCAAAGCTTGCTTTAACTGAATAAAAGCTTCATTCTCTGCCGTTGACCAGTGAAAGGGAACATTCTTACGTTTAAGGCTATTTAAAGGAATAGAAATTTCAGAATACCTTGGAATGAACTTGGAATAGAAACCACATAACCCCAGAAATCTCGCTACTTCCTTCAAACTCTTTGGAGCAGGGAATTTTTCGATTGGCTTAACTCTATCAGGATAAACTTGAAGTTTTCCATGGGATATCAAGTGGCCCAGGAAGGTGAGAGACGTAGTGCCAAGTTTAAACTTCTCCTCACATACAGTAAGTCCAGCCAAACGAAGTCTCTTAAGGACAGCATCGACGTGATTAATATGATCCCTGGAATTTTTTGAATAGATACACAAATCATCGATATAAGGATACACACAAGAATACTTTAGATCTCCCAGTACCTCGTTAATTAAGCGAGTGAATACTTGGGGAGAATTGGCAAACCCGAATGGCAGACGAGTATATTGATATATCCCGAACGGTGTGACAAAAGCAGTATATTTCTTCTAATTTTCAGACAAAGGAATTTGGTGAAAAGCAGAATTAATATCAAGTATGGTAAAGTATTTTGCGTCAGCTAAATATTTAAATGCATGTTCGACCGACGGAGTGGGATAACCGTCTATTTGAACCTGCTTATTAAGCTTACGATAATCCACAACTAACCTCTCCGTACCATCCTTCTTGGGAATTAAAAAGGCTGGAGAAGACCAATTTGAGTTAGAATTCTCAATAATTCCCTTTTCGAGCAGCGACTGCACATGTTTTTTCATGATCTGTGCCTTAACGGGAGATAAAGAGAACGGATGACTCCGAATCGGGTTACAGTCAGTTAATTCTATTTCGTAAGTCATAAGCGATGTGGTCCCCAAATCGTGGGTCATGACATCGGGATATTGCGACAACAAATATTTTAACTCACTTATCAAATTATCCGAAGAATTAGATCCATTTTCAATGAGAAAAGGATTGCTGCAAGAATCTGTCGACCGACTGCTGCTTGGCACTTCGGGATACGCACTCGATGCGCAATTGTCAACTGAATAAGCGATAAAATCTTACTTAGTAGCGGGAGACGTTTCAAAAGAGACAGCTTTCGGATGAACAATCATATTGGATTTCCGAATAAAATCAAGGCCTAGAAGAATTGGAAATGGAATATTGGCTACATAAAATGTATGCTGCCAGGAAAATTTGTCGATTTGAACCTTAAGTTGGATCGACATCCTTAATTGAAACGGTTGACCAGAAACTGTCAATAGCTCGATAGAGTCGGAAGACTTTTGAGATTTGCCACCGCGAATTTTAAGAGTTTTGAAGAACTTTTCGTCGCAAATAGAAACGGAACAACCAGTATCAATGAGGGCATTGCAAGAAACAGACTGAAGTTTTATCGGAAGAAGGGGCAAATTACTGTTACAATTTTGACGTACGCTCATGAAACTCACGGCTGGTTGGCGTGTTTCACGGGCTTTCTTCCGACATTCCCTTGCATGATGCCCAATTTTACGACAATACGAACAAATTATTTGCCTTGCGGCAACTGGGGAGACATTAGGAGAAATACTATGAAATGTATTGGCGTACTCGGCACAATCCATCAATTACTTTGACGCCTGGGTTATGACAGAGTCGAGCTCCTCAAAGGTCGTGGGCTGGCGAGCAAACATTATGGCGGATTTAGTGAGAGGATTTAACCCTTGAATAATTAACCGAACGGTTTGGCACTCGGTGAACTCTAACGCCAACACTTGAATCGCGTTACGAACAGAACATACGAAATCATCAGGAGTTTCACGGGGGAACTGAAATCTCTTTACTTTAGTGGGAACAAGACGGTCAAACTCTCGATCACATACAATTTTTCCCCAAATTCGTTTGGTAATTTCGGCCCACGAAAGATTCTGATTTAACATAGAGAGCCAAAACTGATGAGAACTAGCTGGCAGCTTGGTAATGACTAAATACAACAACGTAGACAAAGGAACTAGCGAAAGAGAGACAATTTCTGTCAGTTTCAACATAAAATTATACCAATTTTCTGTATTGGAAACCTCGAATGGTGGAAAATCAGCGATCAGCTGCTTCACTATGACCAGACCTTCAGACAGCGGCAGAACAGGTTGCATTGGGACTGGCGGTGCGACATGGGTTGGATTCTGCTCGTTCACCTGGCCTCGGGGAACCACGTTGGCTGTGGATTCCGCCGGAACACCAGAAGTTTCAAGTGTAAGCCCAGATCCCCCATTAGATCTAGCACGCCTGTCCTCGGCCGTGGTCAAGTAAGCCCTTGCGTACTGATCGACTGAATCACCAGGCATACTGACGAAACTCCACTCAAATTGCCGGAAGATAAGACGAAAATACTTCGTCACACAAGAATTTACACAATAAACTCCGACAGGAATTTACAATGACCTATTCTAGGGCCTCGAACTGGAAACCAGGAACACGAAATAAATTACGAAAAAGAAAACCCTTGCCTATTTAGATTGCCGTTAGCGGCAGAGAATAAACTTCCGTGAAGGAAGAAAATGAAATACCAGAAATAATGACGATCACAGATCCTCATACAACACTCACCAACTGCGTTGGAAAGACAGGAAAAGAATAACCACGCTCTGCTACCAGTTTGTAGCGCTATCGGGAGAAGGAGCAGATTTTCTCGCCGATAACGCTCTTGAAAACACAAACTCTTTCCAAGCTCGGGTGAGAAAAATGAGGAAAACACGAGTATTATCAATCATAAACTTAACTTATCAATATATTTTACAAATCACAAATAAAACCAAACCAATTACAAGAATTTACCCATAGATCGAGTGCCAGGCGACCGTAATGAAAGTTTCCAGTCGGAAAATAGTTAAAGTTTAACAAGTACGAGAGGTTGAACTTCTCTGGTCTCTGATAATGCTTCAGTTTTTAAGTCACACCTGCTTAGGGAGATGTGTTTACAACTTGGTATAAAACAAGTTTTCACATCTCCATATTACCCTTGTGCTAACCAAGTCGAAAGACTTCATCGAAATTTAAAATCTGCCTTGACCATTTTATGTAACAATTTTCACTCTACATGGGACCTTTTCCTCTATGAATTAAAACTTTGCTTTCAATACTGCTGTACATGGTAGCACTGGCCAATCTCCTGCCAAAATAATGTTTGGTAGACAACTGCCACATCCTCTTACAAATCAGTGGTCAATTCCTATTGAGCTGTTCGAGGATAAAATTAAGGATGATCAGAGGAAAGCCTACTTGCAACAAGTGGTCGCCAATCTCAAAAAGGCAAGGGCTAAATATGGGGAGCTTTTAACAAACTTCACTCTCCAGTAAATTTTTCCCCTGGGGATTTAGTTCTTTGTAAAAATCATCCTATTAGCTCAAAGGCAGACAAGAGAACAGCCAAGCTAATGCCTCTTTGGGTAGGTCCTTTCATTATTAAAAAAATTGTGTCTCCTGTAACAGTTGTTCTTGAGCTATCACATGATAAAGAAAAAATATGTCATGTCTCTCAGCTGAAAATTTATCATGGTGACTCTGTGAATTCTCACAAGCTCAATATGGTGTGACTATTGCATTTTTCAAATTAACTCAATGAAATACTATGATTCTATTTAAACACACTGTTATTTGCTGCCTTTTAGTTGATCAATATGTACTATTCTATTAATATATTATTATACAAATACTTAATAATGTGAACACAGTGATCACCATACTTAATGTTGTCTTCCTCTCAAAGTGTGCAAATTGTGAAATCTGTTGGAGGACGAATGGTGTGATTGGAATGGGATGTGGGGAGAACAGCCAGGAACATTCCCGAGGTGACTCGCTTCCAGATAAGTTGCGGAGGGTCAATGGCTGTTAAGATTCATGTGTGTGACATCGACAGTAATTATACCATTGTCCTCCTAGGGTGATTAGTGCTTTCTTTATGGTGATTAACTGTGTAATTGCAAACATTATCATTTTCTGTCTCTACCTGGCTATCTAATTTCTGTAGTCAGGTTATGTATGTTGAATATTGGGTTGTTAGGTCATGTATCTGGCGTAGGGGGTGCGATCCCATTGCCCGGCAATTGTAATGATTGTCGCAAACAGCACCCAGCTCTAGTATCATGCTTAGCTGGTCTGGGGTTCCAACCCCCAACAAATTTTGAATTGAATTATCTATGACGGTGGCCACTAAATTATTTTTCTATTAATTAGCTTTTTTCTAACACGTCTGGCTTAACCTGGCCCGAGAACTGATTGAATCTCTCATCTTACCCAAATTAATTTTCCATTTTTTGCTGTTTTTTCATGGAAAACAATTTCTTACATATGGGTAGTGACATTGGAGAGATATCAATCTAATTTTTCATTAAAATGACTCCAATCTTATCCTGAGTCATTTCTATCAACCCAAATTCCTTCATTGAGTTATCAATGCTTAAAAGTACCACCCAATTGGTTGTGGGAAAAAATTTAATTAGTTTTAAGGTCCATGAAATTGATTGACCTCTCATTCTGAGTCGTTCTATCAACCCAACTTCTTCAATAACTGTGTTTATGCTTAACAGTGCAACCCAAGTGGTTGCATAAAACCATGATATTAGTTTTTAAGGTTCATGAATATGGGGGATCCACTCGCAAATTTTGTATAATCATTAATATTAGTAATACTAGGGTGAACTTGGAATACAGACTGATGTTGTTATACTTGAATTATCATTAAAATTGTTAATACTAGGGTGAACTCGAAATACACAAAGATATTGTTATATTTTAATTATCTATAATATTATTAATACAAGGGTGAATTTTGAATATAAATTGACACAGACTTATCTCTGGTTAAACTGTGAAAAAATGGAGGTAATATCCGCATAACTGTCGAAGATATGGGTGTAAATGTCTACGGTGACTAAATTAGTAAAAGGCTTCTAAATGAAAGAAATGGTATCCATGGTTACTTGAGATTGAACAGAGGATGGCGGAGGGAACAAATTTTTTGGATAGGCATAACTGGAATAAGTGCTGTTACAGACTAAGTACTCAAGGTTTAGTCGTGTAATTTGATGTGCAGGAATAAAGTATATTTCTTAACCTTTCCTGAAAGAATGGAGGTTATATATGCATAACATTTAAAAAATATGTGGGTAATTGTTTCCGGTGTAATATATAATGAAAAGCTTCAAAAACAAAGAAATGCAAAACTCCGACACGAATGGGATAAAAAACCATAAGAAAATGTGTATACCATTGAGTTTGATGCATACAAACAGAAAAATATGCGAGAGAGGAAATATGTTTACTTACATTAACAAAAGAGTGTACGAGGCTAAAATGTTCAGATTAGCATTATGGTAATTACTGCATTTACGGAGAAAGAATTTCATATAACGCGTTGAAACTTTCACTGATCAGTAAAAGCTCTACTCTACGCCTTCTGTGAAAACATGTATGTAATATCAGCATTATTTTGGAAAATATGGCGGAAATAGTTATACAAACTCTTCGACGGCCATCGGGATAACTATGTTGCATTTATATGTGCCGTCCCATAGGTAGCAATGGGACATATTGGTCCCGTACTTATGGCATATTTGTGTCCCATTGGTACATACGGGTTACAGGTTAACAATCGTTTACGCCTTCTGAAAAAAAATGGAGGTAATATCAGCATTATTTTAGAAAATATGGAGGAAATAGTTTTCGGTGACAATATTAGAAGCAGCTTAAAAGTCAAAACAAGTGCAAAAATTCGACTCGAATGGAATAAAAAACCATCAGAAAATGTGTATGCCATTGAGTTTTATGCATAGGACCGGAAAAATATGCGAGAGAAGAAATATTTTTAATTACATTAACAAATAAGTGAACGAGGCTAAAATGTTCAAATTAGCATTATGGTAATAAGTGCATTTACGGAGAAAGTATTTCGAATAACGCAATGAAACTTTCACTGATCCACATCAGCATTACTTTACGACTTCTTTGAAAACATGGAGGTTATATCAGCATTACGTCAGCAAATATGTGAGTAATTGTTTCCGGTGACAATATACGGCTAAAATGTTCTGATTAGCATTATGGTAATAAGTGCATTTACGGAGAAAGTATTTCATATGACGCGTCGTAACTTGCACCGATCCACAAAGCATTACTCTACGCATTCTGTGAAAAGATGGAGGTAATAATTGCATAACTGTCGAAGATATGGGTGTAAATGTCTACAGTGATTAAATTAGCAAAAGGCTTCCAAATGAAAGAAATGGTATCCATGGTTACTTGAGATTGAACAGAGGATGGCGAAGGGAACTAATTTTTTGGATAGGCATAACTGGAATAAGTGCTATTACAGACAAAGTACTCAAGGTTCAGTCGTGTTTTTTCATGTGCAGGAATATATATATTTCTTAATCTACCCTGAAAGAATGGCGGTTATATCTGCATAAGATTCGAAAATATGTGGGTAATTGTTTGCGGTGACAATATAATAAAAAGCTTCAAAATCAAAGAAATGCAAAACTCCGACACGAATGGGACAAAAAACCATAAGAAAATGTGAATATCATTGAGTTTGATGCATAGGATCAGAAAAATATGCGAGAGAAAAAAAAATGTTTACTTACATTAACAAAAGAGTGTACGAGGCTAAAATGTTCAGATTAACTTTATGGTAATAAGTGCATTTACGGAGAAAAAATTTCATATAACGCGTTGAAACTTTCAGTGATCCACAAAGGCATTACTCTACGCATTCTGTGATAACATGTAGGTAATATCTGTATTATTGTGGAAAATATGGAGGAAATAGTTATATTAACTCTTAGACGGCCATCGGGATATATATGTTGCATTTAAATGTGCCGTCCCATAGGTAGCAATGGGACATATTGGTCCCGTACTAATGGTATATTTGTGTCACATTGGTACATACGGGTTACAATTTAGCAATCGTTTACGCATTCTGAGAAAAAATGGAGGTAATATCAGCATTATTTTGGAAAATATGGAGGAATTAGTTTTCGGTGACAATATTAGAAGCAGCTTAAAAGTCAAAACAAATGCAAACAAATTCGACTTGAATGGGATAAAAAACCATCAGAAAATGTTTATGCCATTGAGTTTAATGCATACGAACAGAAAATTATGCAAGAGAAGAAATATTATTACTTACATTAACAAAAGAGTGTACGAGGCTAAAATGTTCAGATTAGCATTATAGTAATAAGTGCATTTACGAAGAAAGTATTTCATATAACGCGATGAAACTTTCACTGATCTACAACAGAATTCTCCTACGCACTTTTTGAAAACATGGAGGTTATATCCTTATTACCTCTGAAAATATGTGGGTAAATGTTTCCGGTGATAATATTATAAAAAGCTTAAAAATCAAAGAAATGCACAAATTAATTACATTAACAAATGAGTGAACGAGGCTAAAATGTTCAGATTAGCGTTATGGTAATAAGTGCATATACGGAGAAAGTAATTTCATTAACGCAATGAAACATTCACTGATCCACAACAGAATTACTTTACGTCTTCTGTGAAAACATGTAGCTAATATCTGCATTACTTTGGAAAATATCGAGGAAATAGTTATATTAACTCTTCGACGGCCATCGGGATAACTATGATGCATTTATATATGCCGTCCCATAGGTAGAAATGGGACATAAGGGTCCCGTACTAATGGTATATTTGTATCCCATTGGTACTTACAGGTTACAGGTTAACAATCGTTTACGCCTTCTGTGAAAAAATGGAGGTAATATCTGCATTACTTTGGAAAATATGGAGGAAATAGTTATATTAACTCTTCCACGGCATTGGTACTTATGGGTTACAGGTTAACAGTCGTTTTCGCCTTCTTAAAAAAAATGGAGGTAATATCAGCATTATTTTGGAAAATATGGAGGAAATAGTTTTCGGTGACAATATTAGAAGCAGCTTAAAAGTAAAAAAAAAGCAAATATTCGACTCGAATGGGATAAAAAACCATCAGAAAATTGAATGCCATTGAGTTTGATGCATAGCAACAGAAAATATTACGAGTGAAGAAATATTTTTAATTACATTAAGAAATGAGTGAACGAGGCTAAAATGTTCAGATTAGCATTATGGTAATAAGTGCATTTACGGAGGAAGTATTTCATAAAACGCAATGACACTTTCACTGATCCACATCAGCATTACACTACGCCTTCCATAAAAACATGAAGGTTACAGCAGCATTACGTCCGAAAATATGTGGGTAATTGTTTCCGGTGACAATATAATTGAAAAGCTTCAAAATCTAAGAAATGCGAAACTCCGACTCGAATGGGATAAAAAACCATCAAAAAATGTGTAAACCATTGAGTTTGATGCATAGGAACAGAAAAATATGCGAGAGAATAAATATTTTTACTTACATTAACAAAAGAGTGTACGAGGCTAAAATTTCAGATTAGGATTATGTTAATAAGTGCATTTACGGAGAAAGTATTCCATATGACGCGTCAAAACTTGCACTGATCCAAAACAGCAGTACTCTACGCCTTCTGTTAAAACATAGAGGTAATATCCGCATAACTGTCGAAGATATGGGTGTAAATGCCTACGGTGACTAAATTATCAAAAGGCTTCTAAATGAAAGAAATGGTATCCATGGTTACTTGAGATTGAACGGAGGATGGCGAAGGGAACTAATTTTTTGGAAAGGCATGGAGGTAATATCCGCATAACTATCGCAGATATGGGTGTAAATGCCTGCGGTGACTAAATTAGCAAAAGGTTTCTAAATGAAAGAAATGGTATCCATGGTTACTTGAGATTGAACGGAAGATGGCGAAGGGAACTAATTTTTTGGAAAGGCATGGAGGTAATATCCGCATAACTATCGAAGATATGGGTGTAAATGCCTGCGGTGACTAAATTAGCAAGAGGCTTCTAAATGAAAGAAATGATATCCATGGTTACTTGAGATTGAACAGAGGATGGCGAAGGGAACTAATTTTTTGGATAGGCATAACTGGAATAAGTGCTTTTACAGACTAAGTACTCAAGGTTTAGTCGTGTAATTTGATGTGCAGAAATAAGGTATATTTCTTAACCTACCCTGAAAGAATGGCGGTTATATCTCCATAAGATTCGAAAGAATGTGGGTAATTGTTTCCGGGGACAATATAATGAAAAGCTTCAAAATCAATGAAATGCAAAACTTCGACTCGATTGGGATAAAAAACCATCAGAAAATGTGTATACCATTGAGTTTGATGCATAGGAACAGAAAATTCTGCGAGAGAAGAAATATTTTTACTTACATTAACAAAGGAGTGTACGAGGCTAAAATTTCAGATTAGCCTTATGGTAATAAGTGCATTTACGGAAAAAGTATTTCATATAACAAGTCGAAACTTGTACTGAACCTCAAACGCAATACTCTTCGTCTTCTGCGAATACATAGGGGTAATATCCGCAATACTTCTGAAAATATGTGTGTAATTGTTTACGGTGACAATATTATAAAAAGCTTCAAAATCAAAGAAATGCAAAACTTCGACAGGAATGGGATAAAAAACCGTCAGATAATGTGTATGTCATTGAGTTTTATGCACAGGAACAGAAAATTTTGCGAGAGAAGATATATTTTTCTTACATTATCGAAAGAGAATACGAGGCTAAAATGTTCAGATTAGCATTATGGTAATAGGTTGATTTACGGAGAAAGAATATCATATAACTCGTTGAAACTTTCTCTGATCCACAAAAGCATTACTTCCGAAAATATGTGGGTAATTATTTCCGGTGACAATATTATAAAAAGCTTCAAAATCAACGAAATGCAAAACTTCGACTCGAATGGGATAAAAAACCGTCAGAAAATGTGTATGCCATTGAGTTTTATGCATAGAAATAGAAAATTTTGCAAAAGAAGAAATATTTTTACTTACATTAACAAAAGAGTGTACGAGGCTAAAATGTTCAGATTAGCATTATGATAGTAAGTGCATTTACGGAGAAAGAATTTCATATAACGCGTTGAAACTTTCACTGATCCACAAAAGCATTACCCTACGCTTTCTGAGAAAACATGTAGGTAATATCTGCATTACTTTGGAAAATATGGAGGAAATAGTTATATTAAATCTTCGACGGCCATCGGGATATTTTTGTTGCATTTAAATCTGCCGTCTCATAGGTAGCAATGGGACATATTGGTCCCGTACTAATGGTATATTTGTGTCACATTGGTACATACGGGTTACAATTTAACAATCGTTTACGCCTTCTGAGAAAAAATGGAGGTAATATCAGCATTATTTTGGAAAATATGGAGGAAAATAGTTTTCGGTGACAATATTAGAAGCAGATTAAAAGTAAAAAAAAAGCAAAACTTCGACTTAAATGGGATAAAAAACAATCAGAAAATGTGTATGCCATTGACTTTGATGCATTAAAACAGAAAAATATGCGAGAGAGGAATTATTTAGACTTACATTAACTAAAGAGTGTACGAGGCTAAAATTTCAGATTAGCATTATGTTAATAAGTGCATTTATGGAGAATGTATTCCATATGATGCGTCGAAACTTGCATTGATCCACAATAACAGTACTCTACGCCTTCTGTGAAATAAATGGAGGTAATATCCCCATAACTGTCGAAGATATGGGTGTAAATGTCTACGGTGACTTAATTAGCAAAATGCTTCTAAATGAAAGAAATGGTATCCATGGTTGCTTGAGATTGAACAGTGGATTGCGAAGGGAACTAATTTTTTGGATAGGCATGGAGGTAATATCCGTATAACTATCGATGATATCGGTGTAAATGCCTACGGTGACTAAATTAGCAAAAGGCTTCTAAATGAAAGAAATGGTATCCATGGTTACTTGAGATTGAACAGAGGATGGCGAAGGGAAATAATTTTTTGGATAGGCATAACTGGAATAACTGCCGTTACAGACTAAGTACTCAAGGTTTAGTCGTGTAATTTGATGTACAGGAATAAGGTATATTTCTTAACCTACACTGAAAGAATTGCGGTTATATCTGCATAAGATTCGAAAATATGTGGGTAATTGTTTCCGGGGACAATATAATGAAAAGCTTCAAAATCAAAGAAAAGCAAAACTTCGACTCCAATGGTATAAAAAAAACATCAGAAAATGTGTATACCATTTAGTTTGATGCATAGGAACAGAAAGTTTTGCGAGAGAAGAAATATTTGTAATTACATTAACAAATAAGTGAACGAGACGTTCAGATTAGCATTATTGTAATAAGTGCATTTACAGAGAAAGATTGTCATATAACGCATTGAAACATTCTCCGATCCACAAAAGCATTACTCTACGCCTTCTGTGAAAACATGTATCTAATATTTGCATTACTTTGGAAAATATGGAGGAAATAGTTATATTAACTCTTCGACGGCCATCGGGATAACTATGTTGCATTTATATGTGCCGTCCCATAGGTAGCAATGGGACATATTGATCCCGTACTAATGGTATATTTGTGTCCCATTGGGACTTTCGGGTTACAGGTTAACAATCGTTTACGCGTTCTGAGAAAAAATGGAAGTAATATCTGCATTACTTTGGAAAATATGGAGGAAATAGTTTTCGGTGATAATATTAGAAGCAGCTTAAAAGTAAAAAAAAAAAAAAAATTCGACTCGAATGGGATAAAAAACCAATGTGTATACCATTGAGTTTGATGCATAGAAACAGAAAAATATGCAAGAGAAGAAATATCTTTACTTACGTTAACTGAAGAGTGTACGAGGCTAAAATTTCAGATTAGCATTATGTTAATAAGTGCATTTACGGAGAAAGTATTTCATATGACGCGTCGAAACTTGCACTGTTCCATAATAGCATTTATCTACGACTTCTGTGAAATAATGGAGGTATTATCTGCATAATTGTCGATGATATGGGTGTAAATGTCTACGGTGACTAAATTAGAAAAAGACTTCTAAATGAAAGAAATGGTATCCATGGTTACTTGAGATTGAACAGAGGATGGCGAAGGGAACTAATTTTTTGGATAGGCATGGAGGTAATATCTGCATAACTATCGAAGATATGGGTGTAAATGCCTGCGGTGACTAAATTAGCAAAAGGCTTCTAAATGAAAGAAATGGTTTCCATGGTTACTTGAGATTAAACAGAGGATGGCGAAGGGAACTAATTTTTTGGATAGGCATAACTGGAATAAGTGCTATTACAGACTAAGTACTCAAGGTAAAATCATGTAATTTGATGTGCTGGAATAAGGCATATTTCTTAACCTACCCTGAAAGAATGGCGGTTATATCAATATTAGATTCGAAAATATGTGGGTAATTGTTTCCGGTGACAATATAATGAAAAGCTTCAAAATCAAATAAATGCAAAACTTCGACTCGAATGGGATAAAAAATAATCAGAAAATGTGTATAAAATTAAGTTTGATGCATAGGAATAGAAAACTCTGCGAGTGAAGAAATATTTTTACTTACATTAACAAAAGAGTGTACGAGGGTAAAATTTCAGATAAGCCTTATTGTAATAAGTTCATTTATGTAGGAATAAGGCATATTTCTTAACCGACACTAAAAGAATGGCGGTTATATCTGCATAAGATTCGAAAATATGTGGGTAATTGTTTACGGTGACAATATAATGAAAAGCTTCAAAATTAAAGAAATGCAAAACTTCGACTCGAATGGGATAATAAACCATCAGAAAATGTGTATACCATTGAGTTTGATGCATAAGAACAGAAAAATATGCGAGAGAAGAAATATGTTTACTTACATTAACAAAAGAGTGTACGAGGCTAAAATGTTCAGATTAGCATTATGGTAAAAAGTGCATTTACGGAGAATTTATTTTATATGACGCGTCGAAACTTGCACTGATCCACAAAAGCATTACTTTTCGCCTTCTGTGAAAATATGGAGGTAATATGCGCATTACTTCCGAAAATATGTGGGTAATTGTTTGCGGTGACAATATTATAAAAAGCTTCAAAATCAAAGAAATGCAAAACTTCGACTCAAATGGAATAAAAAACCGTCAGAAAATGTGTATGCCATTGAGTTTTATGCATAGGAACAGACAATTTTGCGAGAGAAGAAATATTTTTACTTACGTTAACAAAAGAGTGTACGAGGCTCAAATGTTCAGATTAGCATTATCGTAATAAGTGCATTTACGGAGAAAGAATTTCATATAACGCGTTTAAACTTTCACTGATCCACAAAGGCATTACTCTACGCATTCTGTGAAAACATGTAGGTAATATCTGTATTATTGTGGAAAATATAGAGGAAATAGATATATTAACTCTTCGCGGCCATCGGGATAACAATGTTGCATTTACTTAGGTAGCAATGGGACATATTGGTCCCGTACTTATGGTATATTTGTGTCCCATTGGTACTTACGGGTTAATGGTTAACAATCGTTTACGCCTTCTGAGGATAAATGGAGGTAATATCAGCATTATTTTGGAAAATATGGAGGAAATAGTTTTCGGTGACAATATTAGAAGCAGCTTAAAAGTCAAAACAAATGCAAAAATCCGACTCGAATAGGATAAAAAACCATAAGAAAATGTGTATGCCATTGAGTTTGATGCATAGGAACGGAAAAATATGCGAGAGAAGAAATATTTTTACTTACATTAACAAAGGAGTGTACGAGGCTAAAATTTCAGATTAGCATTATGTTAATAAGTGCATTTACGGAGAAAGCATTTCATATGACGCGTCGAAACTTGCACTGATCCACAAAAGCATTACTCTCTGCCTTCTGTGAAGAAATGGAGGTAATATCCGCATAACTGTCGAAGATATGGGTGTAAATGTCTACGGTGACTAAATTAGCAAAAGGCTTCTAAATGAAAGAAATGGTATCCATGGTTACTTGAGATTGAACAGAGGATGGCGAAGGGAACTAATTTTTTGGATAGGCATAACTGGAATAAGTGCTGTTACAGACTAAGTACTCAAGGTGTAGTCGTGTAATTTGATGTGCAGGAATAAGGTATATTTCTTAACCTACCCTGAAAGAATGGCGGTTATATTTGCATAAGATTCGAAAATATGTGGGTAATTGGGTATTTTCCACATATTTAAAACTATCGATATTCTGATTCAGTTACTTGAACTTATTGCATTGGCTAAAATTTTTCTTATCCAATTGTATGAATTTCGGTTTTAAGAGATAAAGAAAGTAGAAGGTTACGAAAGCACCCGAGCCCACTCCAAAAACAACCGAATGGCCTGTGACGTCATTTTCGCTGTTTACATTTAGACCCAGGCGTTTCCTTATGCTTACAGTGGAAACAAATTTGGCGAAATTAGTTTCTGATGTGTTCGCGTTTCTAAATATGCCTTTAAATGGCATCTAAGTAAGGGATATAGATGGCGTTTTGTGCCACAATGTACAAATACATCGGTTGAAACACCGAACAAGAAATTTATTCACGCTATCACGACATTGAATGATTGAAATTTCTTCCTTGGATTCCTCAATGTACACCCGTAAAAATGTATGCTTTACTCCGCTCTTAGTGTTCTGGACATATTCTTGCAATGACTGTGCACAGTGGTCCATCTCTCTTTACTTGGACGTATCCTATAACATTATCACCATAACTCTCACGAGAAGCTTTATAATATAACAACACTTAAATTAAACTTTGAATAGACATTTAGGAGATGAGAATCTATTTTTAGGCATTTCTACAGCAGATAAGCCACTTCTAGAAACCTCCTCTACAAACAATCACTAATTAGCAAATAAAAAATTAACGTTTTAGGTGTGTCGAGTATTGGCAGCACAAACATTTGGCCAGTACTGTTTTATGTTGATATGTTACTAAGATACTGTTTGTTTACTGTTGCATGGACTGATATGGACTTCGATAAAGAAAGAAGTATCATAATGATTATGAGTGTATTGGAAAAACAGTTAATAAAGTTCATACACCAAATACATAATTATATATATCAAAAATGATATAAAACAGTAATGACGATTTTAAAAGCAAACTTTATGCTTACATTTTTTGGACTTAAGCTCAACGAATTTCCGCACCATTAAATCGATCGTCCTTCTTCATTAAAACGCCTAACATAAACATATCCACTTTGGGTAAATTATCTTATGTGGTTTTAAAAAAACCATTGCACGCCATTGTCTTTGTTTTCAATGAAAATTCTATAAATATACGGTAGATCTTCTAAAGTTACTCGCTTTCTCCCTTCTCCCTCTATCGCTCAGCGAAAATGACGTCAAGCCAATCAGATATCGTTTCGCAGCGGCGTAAAAAATTTGAAATTTCGATTATTTGAATCTTAAATATCTCAATTAATATTGAATAAATTTTAAAACTACTTTCACTCCGCAAGCTTGTTCGAGTTTAAGTAACATATAAAGATCCGTAAACTTAAATTTAAAATTTTGGAAAATACCCAATTGTTTCCGGTGACAATATAATGAAAAGCTTCAAAATCAAAGAAATGAAAAACTTCGACTCGAATGGTATAAAAAACCATCAGAAAATGTATATACCATTGAGTTTTATGCATAGGAAAAGAAAATTCTGCGAGAGAAATATTTTTACTTACATTAACAAAAGAGTGTACGAGGGTATAATGTTCAGATTAGCATTATGGTAATAAGTGCATTTATGGAGAAAGAATTTCATATGACGCGTCAAAATATGCACTGATCCACAAAAGCATTACACTACGCTTTCAGTGAAAATATAGAGGTAATATCTGCATTACTTCCGAAAATATGTGGGTAATTGTTTCCGGTGACAATATTGTAAAAAGCTTCAAAATCAAAGAAATGCAAAACTTCGACTCGAATGGGATAAAAAGCCGTCAGAAAATGTGTATGCCATTGAGTTTTATGCATAGGAACAGAAAATTTTGCGAGAAAAGAAATATATTTACTTACATTAACAAGAGAGTGTACGAGGCTAAAATGTTCAGATTAGCATTATGGTAATAAGTGCATTCACGGAGAAAGTATTTCATATAACGCGTTGAATCTATCACTGATACACAAAAGCATTACTCTACGCCTTGTGTGAAAACATGTAGGCAAAATCTGCATTACTTTGGAAAATATGGAGGAAATAGTTATATTAACTCTTCGACGGCCATCGGGATTACGATGTTGCATTTATATGTGCCGTCCCAAAGGTAGCAATGGGACATATTGGTCCCGTACTAATGGTATATTTGTGTCCCATTGGTACTTACGAGTTACAGGTTAACAATCGTATAAGCCATCTGAGAAAATATGGAGGTAATATAAGCATTATTTTGGAAAATATGGAGGAAATAGTTTTCGGTGACAATATTAGTAGCAGCTTAAAAGTAAAAAAAATGCAAAAATTCGACTCGAATGGGATTAAACACCATCCGAAAATCGTATTCCATTGAGTTAGATGAAAAGGAACAGAAAATTTTGCGAGAGAAGAAATATTTTTAATTACATTAACAAATGAGTGAACGAGGATAAAATGTTCAGATTAGCATTAGAGTAATAAGTTTATTGACTGAGAAAGTATTTCATATAACGCGTCGAAACTTGTACTGATCCTCAAACGCTTTACTCTTCGCCTTCTGTGAAAACATGGAGGTAATATCCGCAATAATTCCGAAAAAATATGGGTAATTGTTTCCGGTGACAATATAATGAAAAGATTCAAAATCAAAGAAATGCAAAACTTCGACTCGAATGGGATAAAAAAACCATCAGAAAATGTGTATGCCATTGAGTTTAATGCATACGAACAGAAAATTATGCAAGAGAAGAAATATTATTACTTACATTAACAAAAGAGTGTACGAGGCTAAAATGTTCAGATTAGCATTATGGTAATAAGTGCATTTACGGAAAAAAAAATTACATATGACACGTTGAAACTTTCACTGATCCACAAAAGCATTACTCTACGCCTTCTGTAAAAACATGTATGTAATATCTGCGTTAATTCCGAAAATATGTGGGTAATTTACCGTATGCAGTGGGTATGCAGTTATTACCTCCATTTTTACTCAGAATTCGTAAACGATTGTTAACCTGTAACCCGTAAGTACCAATGGGACACAAATATAACATTAGTACGGGACCAATATTTCCCATTGCTACCTATGGTACGTTACATATAAATGCAACATAGTTATCCCGATGGCCGTCGAAGAGTTAATATAACTATTTCCTCCATATTTTCCAAAGAAATGCTGATATTACCTCCATTTTATCTCAGAAGGCGTAAACGATTGTTAACCTGTAACCCGTAAGTACCAATGGGACACAAATATAACATTAGTACGGGACCAATATGTCCCATTGCTACCTATGGTACGTCACATATAAATACAACATAGTAATCCCGATGGCCGTCGAAGAGTTAATAAAACTAGTTCCTCCATATTTTCCTAAATAATGCTGATATTACCTCCATTTTTTCTCAGAAGGCGTAAACGATTGTTAATCTGTAACCCGTAAGTATCAATGGCACACAAATAAAACATTAGTACGGGACCAATATGTCCCATTGCTACGTATGGGACGGCACATATAAATGCAACATAGTTATCCCGATGGCCGTCAAAGAGTTAATATAACTATTTCCTCCATATTTTGCAAAGAAATGCAGATATTACCTCCATTTTTTCTCAAAAGGCGTAAACGATTGTTAACCTGTAACCAGTAAGTACCAATGGGACACAAATATAACATTAGTACGGGACCAATATGTCCCATTGTACCTATGGGACGGCACATATAAATGCAACATAGTATTCCCGAAGGCCGTCGATGAGTTAATATAACTATTTCCTCCATATTTTCAAAAGAAATGCAGATATTACCTCCCTTTTTTCTCTAAAGGCGTAAACGATTGTTAACCTGTTACCCGTAAGTACCAATGGGGCTCAAATATAACATTAGTACGAGACCAATATGTCCCATTGTTATCTATGGGACGGCACATATAAATGCAACATAGATTTCCCGATGGCCGCGGAAGAGTTAATATAACTATTTCCTCCATATTTTCCAAAATAATGCTGATATTACCTCCATTTCTTCTCAGAAGGCGTAAACGATTGTTAACCTGTAACCCGTAAGTACCAATGGGACACAAATATAACATTAGTACGAGACCAATATGTCCCATTGCTTCCTACGGGATGGCAAATATAAATGCAACATAGTTATCCCGATGGCCGTCGAAGAGCTAATATAACTATTTCCTCCATATTTTCCAAAGAAATGCAGATATTACCTCCATTTTTTCTCAGAAGGCGTAAAAGATTGTTAACCTTTAACCCGTAAGTACCAATGCGACACAAATATAACATTAGTACGGGACCAATATGTCCCATTGCTACTTATGGGACGGCACATATAAATGCTACATAGTTATCCCGATGGCCGTCGAAGAGTTAATATAACTATTTCCTCCATATTTTCCAAAATAATGATGATATTACCTCCATTTATTCTCAGAAGGCGTAAACGATTGTTAACCTTTAAACCATAAGTACCAATGGGACATAAAGATAACATTAGTACGGGACCAATATGTCCCATTGCTACTTATGGGACGGCACATATAAATGCAACATTATTATCCCGATGGCCGTCGAAGAGTTAATATAACTATTTCCTCCATATTTTCCCAAATAATGCTTATATTACCTCCATTTTTTCTCAGAAGGCGTAAACGAATGTTAACCTTTAAACCATTAGTACCAATGGGCCAAAAAGATAACATTAGTATGGGACCAATATGTCCCATTGCTACTTATGGGACGGCACATATAAATGCTACATAGTTATCCCGATGGCCGTCGAAGAGTTAATATAACTATTTCCTCCATATTTTCCAAAATAATGATGATATTACCTCCATTTATTCTCAGAAGGCGTAAACGATTGTTAACCTTTAAACCATAAGTACCAATGCGACACAAATATAACACTAGTACGGGACCAATATGTCCCATTGCTACCTATGGTACGGCACATATAAATGAAACATTGTAATCCCGGTGGCCGTCGAAGAGTTAATATAACTATTTCCTCCATATTTTCCAAAATAATGCTGATATTACCTCCATTTTTTCTCAGAAGGCGTAAACGATAGCTAATCTGTAACCCGTAAGTACCAATGGGACACAAATATAACATTAGTACAGGACCTATATGTCCCATTGCTACCTATGGTACGGAACATATAAATGAAACATAGTTTTCCCGATGGCCGTCGAAGAGTTAATATAACTATTTCCTCCATATTTTCCAAAATAATGCTGATATTACCTCCATTTTTTCACAGAAGGCGTAAACGATTGTTAACCTGTAACCCGAAGGTACCAATGGGACACAAATATAACATTAGTACGAAACCAATATGTCCCATTGCTACCTATGGGATGGCACATATAAATTCAACATAGTTATCATGATGGCCGTCGTAGAGTTAATATAACTATTTCCTCCATATTTTGCAAAGAAATGCAGATATTACCTCCATTTTTTCTCAAAAGGCGTAAACGATTTTAACCTGTAACCAGTAAGTACCAATGGGACACAAATATAACATTAGTACGGGACCAATATGTCCCATTGTACCTATGGGACGGCACATATAAATGCAACATAGTATTCCCGATGGCCGTCGAAGAGTTAATATAACTATTTCCTCCATATTTTCCAAAGAAATGCAGATATTACCTCCCTTTTTTTCTCTAAATGCGTAAACGATTGTTAACCTGTTACCCGTAAGTACCAATGGGGCCCACATATAACATTAGTACGGGACCAATATGTCCCATTGTTACCTATGGGTTGGCACATATAAATGCAACATAGTTATCCCGATGGCCGTCGAAGAGCTAATATAACTATTTCCTCCATATTTTCCAAAGAAATGCAGATATTAACTCCATTTTTTCTCAGAAGGCGTAAACGATTGTTAACCTTTAACCCGTAAGTACCAATGCGACACAAATATAACATTAGTACGGGACCAATATGTCCCATTGCTACTTATGGGACGGCACATATAAATGCTATATAGTTATCCCGATGGCCGTCGAAGAGTTAATATAACTATTTCTTCCATATTTTCCAAAATAATGATGATATTACCTCCATTTATTTTCAGAAGGCGTAAACGATTGTTAACCTTTAAACCATAAGTACCAATGGGACACAAAGATAACAGTAGTACGGGACCAATATGTCCCATTGCTACTTATGGGACGGCACATATAAATGCTACATAGTCATCCCGATGGCCGTCGAAGAGTTAATATAACTATTTCCTCCATATTTTCCAAAATAATGCTGATATTACCTCCATTTTTTCTCAGAAGGCGTAAACGATTGTTAACCTTTAAATCATAAGTACCAATGGGACACAAAGAGAACATTAGTACGGGACCAATATGTCCCAATGGGACGGCACATATAAATGCTACATAGTTATCCCGATGGCCATCGAAGAGTTAATATAACTATTTCCTCCATATTTTCCAAAATAATGCTGATATTACATCCATTTTTTCTCAGAAGGCGTAAAGGATTGTTAACCTTTAAAACATAAGTACCAATGGGACACAAAGATTACATTAGTACGGGACCAATATGTCCCATTGCTACTTATGGGACGGCACATATAAATGCTACATAGTTTTCCCGATGGCCGTCGAAGAGTTAATATAACTATTTCCTCCATATATTCCAAAATAATGATATATTACCTCCATTTTTTCTCAGAAGGCGTAAACGATTGTTAACCTTTAAACCATAAGTACAAATGGGACACAAAGATAACATTAGTACGGGATCAATATGTCCCATTGGTACTTATGGGACGGCACATATAAATGATACATAGTTATCCCGTTGGCCGTCGAAGAGTTAATATAACTATTTCCTTCAAATTTTCCAAAATAATGCTGATATTACCTCCATTTTTTCTCAGAAGGCGTAAATGATTGTTAACCTTTAAACCATAAGTACCAATGGGACACAAAGATAACATTAGTACGGGACAAATATGTCCCATTGCTACCTATGGGACGGCACATATAAATGCTACATAGTTATCCCGATGGCCGTCGAAGAGTTAATATAACTATTTCATCCATATTTTCCAAAATAATGCTGATATTACCTCCATTTTTTCTCAGAAGGCGTAAACGATTGTTAACCTTTAAACCATAAGTACCAATGGGACACAAAGATAACATTAGTACGGGACCAATATCTCCTATTTCTACCTATGGGACGGCACATATAAATGCTACATAGTTATCCCGATGGCCGTCGAATAGTTAATATAACTATATCCTCCATATTTTCCAAAATAATGCTGATATTACCTCCATTTTTTCTCAAAAGTCGTAAACGATTGTTAACCTTTAAACCATAAGTCCCAATGGGACACAAAGATAACATTAGCACAGGACCAATATTTCCCATTGCTACTTATGGGACGGCACATATAAATGCTACATAGTTATCCCGATGGCCGTCGAAGAGTTAATATAACTATTTTCTCCATATTTTCCAAAATAATGCTGATATTAGCTCCATTTTTTCTCAGAAGGCGTAAAGGATTGTTAACCTTTAAACCATAAGTACCAATGAAACACAAAGATAACATTAGTACGGGACCAATATGTCCCATTGCTACTTATGGGACGGCTTATATAAATGCTACATTGTTATCCCGATGGCCGTCGAAGAGTTAATATAACTATTTCCTCCATATTTTCCAAAATAATCCTGATATTACCTCCATTTTTTCTCAGAAGGCGTAAACGATTGTTAACCTTTAAACCATAAGTACCAATGGGACACAAAGATAACATTAGTACGGGACCAATATGTCCCACTGCTACTTATGGGACGGCACATATAAATGCTACATAGTTATCCCGATGGCCGTCGAAGAGTTAATATAACTATTTCCTCCATATTTTCCAAAATAATGCTGATATTACCTCCATTTTTAGTCAGAAGGCGTCAACGATTGTTAACCTTTAAACCATAGGTACCAATGGGACACAAAGATAACATTAGTACGGGACCAATATGTCCCATTGCTACCTATGGGACGGCACATATAAATGCAACATAATTATCCCGATGGCCGTCGAAGAGTTAATATAACTATTTCCTCCATATTTTCCAAAATAATGCTGATATTACCTCCATTTTCTCTCAGAAGGCGTATACGATTGTTAACCTTTAAACCATAAGTACCAATGGGACACAAAGATTACATTAGTACGGGACCAATATGTCCCATTGCTACCTATGGGACGGCACATATAAATGCTACATAGTCATCCCGATTGCCGTCGAAGAGTTAATATAACTATTTCCTCCATATTTTCCAAAATAATGCTGATATTACCTCCATTTTTTCTCAGAAGGCGTAAACGATTGTTAACCTTTAAACCATGAGTACCAATGGGACACAAAGATTACATTAGTACGGGACCAATATGTCCCATTGCTACCTATGGGACGGCACATATAAATGCTACATAGTTATCCCGACGGCCGTCGAAGAGTTAATATAACTATTTCCTCCATATTTTCCAAAATAATGCTGAAATTACCTCCATTTTTTCTCAGAAGGCGTAAACGATTGTTAACCTTTAAACCATAAGTACCAATTGGACACAAAGATAACATTAGTACGGGTCCAATATGTCCTATTGCTACTTATGGGACGGCACATATAAATGCTACATAGTTTCCCGATGGCCGTCGAAGAGGTAATATAATTATTTCCTCCATATTTTCAAAAATAATGCTGATATTACCTCCATTTTTTCTCAGAAGGCGTAAACGATTATTAACCTTTAAACCATAAGTACCAATGGGACACAAAGATAACATTATTACGGGACCAATATGTCCCATTTCTACTTATGGGACGGCACATATAAATGCTACATAGTTATCCCGATGGCCGTCGAAGAGTTAATATAACTATTTCCTCCATATTTTCCAAAATAATGCTGATATTACCTCCATTTTTTCTCAGAAGGCGTAAACGATTGTTAACCTTTAAACCATAAGTACCAATGGGACACAAAGATAACATTAGTACGGGATCAATATGTCCCATTGCTACCTATGGGACGGCACATATAAATGCTACATAGTTATCCCGATGGCCGTCGAAGAGTTAATATAACAATTTCCTCCATATTTTCCAAAATAATGCTATTATTACCTCCATTTATTCTCAGAAGGCGTAAACGATTTTTATCCTTTAAACCATAAGTACCAATGGGACACAAAGATAACATTAGTACGGGACCAATATGTCCCATTGCTACCTATGGGACGGCACATATAAGTGCTACATAGTTATCCCGATGGCCGTCGAAGAGTTAATATAACTATTTCCTCCATATTTTCCAAAATAATGCTGATATTACCTCCATTTTTTCTTAGAAGGCGTAAACGATTGTTAACCTTTAAACCATAAGTACCAAATGGGACACAAATATAACAATAGTACGGGACCAATATGTCCCATTGCTACCTATGGGATGGCACATATAAATTCAACATAGTTATCATGATGGCCGTCGTAGAGTTAATATAACTTTTCCTCCATATTTTGCAAAGAAATGCAGATATTACCTCCATTTTTTCTCAAAAGGCGTAAACGATTGTTAACCTGTAACCAGTAAGTACCAATGGGACACAAATATAACATTAGTACGGGACCAATATGTCCCATTGTACCTATGGGACGGCACACATAAATGCAACATAGTATTCCCGATGGCCGTCGATGAGTTAATATAACTATTTCCTCCATATTTTCAAAAGAAATGCAGATATTACCTCCCTTTTTTCTCTAAAGGCGTAAACGATTGTTAACCTGTTACCCGTAAGTACCAATGGGGCTCAAATATAACATTAGTACGAGACCAATATGTCCCATTGTTATCTATGGGACGGCACATATAAATGCAACATAGTTTTCCCGATGGCCGCGGAAGAGTTAATATAACTATTTCCTCCATATTTTCCAAAATAATGCTGATATTACCTCCATTTCTTCTCAGAAGGCGTAAACGATTGTTAACCTGTAACCCGTAAGTACCAATGGGACACAAATATAACATTAGTACGAGACCAATATGTCCCATTGATTCCTACGGGATGGCAAATATAAATGCAACATAGTTATCCCGATGGCCGTCGAAGAGCTAATATAACTATTTCCTCCATATTTTCCAAAGAAATGCAGATATAACCTCCATTTTTTCTCAGAAGGCGTAAAAGATTGTTAACCTTTAACCCGTAAGTACCAATGCGACACAAATATAACAATAGTACGGGACCAATATGTCCCATTGCTACTTATGGGACGGCACATATAAATGCTACATAGTTATCCCGATGGCCGTCGAAGAGTTAATATAACTATTTCCTCCATATTTTCCAAAATAATGATGATATTACCTCCATTTATTCTCAGAAGGCGTAAACGATTGTTAACCTTTAAACCATAAGTACCAATGGGACATAAAGATAACATTAGTACGGGACCAATATGTCCCATTGCTACTTATGGGACGGCACATATAAATGCAACATTGTTATCCCGATTGGTTTCGAAGAGTTAATATAACTATTTCCTCCATATTTTCCAAAATAATGCTGCTATTACCTCCATTTCTTCTCAGGAGGCGTAAACGATTGTTAACCTTTAAACCATAAGTACCAATGGGACACAAAGATAACATTAGTACGGGACCAATATGTCCCATTGCTACTTATGGGACGGCACATATAAATGCAACATTGTTATCCCGATGGCTGTCGAAGAGTTAATATAACTATTTCCTCCATATTTTCCAAAATAATGCTGATATTTGCTGCATTTTTTCTCAGAAGGCGTAAACGATTGTTAACCTTTAAATCATAAGTACCAATGGGACACAAAGAGAACATTAGTACGGGACCAATATGTCCCATTGCTACCAATGGGACGGCACATATAATTGCAACATAGTTATCCCGATCGCCATCGAAGAGTTAATATAACTATTTCCTCCATATTTTCCAAAATAATGCTGATATTACCTCCATTTTTTCTCAGAAGGCGTAAAGGATTGTTAACCTTTAAAACATAAGTACCAATGGGACACAAAGATTACATTAGTACGGGACCAATATGTCCCATTGCTACTTATGGGACGGCACATATAAATGCTACATAGTTATCCCGTTGGCCGTCGAAGAGTTAATATAACTATTTCCTCCATATTTTCCAAAATAATGCTGATATTACCTCCATTTTTTCTCAGAAGGCGTAAACGATTGTTAACCTTTAAATCATAAGTACCAATGGGACACAAAGAGAACATTAGTACGGGACCAATATGTCCCATTGCTACCAATGGGACGGCACATATAAATGCAACATAGTTATCCCGATCGCCATCGAAGAGTTAATATAACTATTTCCTCCATATTTTCCAAAATAATGCTGATATTACCTCCATTTTTTCACAGAAGGCGTAAACGATTGTTAACCTGTAACCCGAAGGTACCAATGGGACACAAATATAACATTAGTACGAAACCAATATGTCCCATTGCTACCTATGGGATGGCACATATAAATTCAACATAGTTATCATGATGGCCGTCGTAGAGTTAATATAACTATTTCCTCCATATTTTGCAAAGAAATGCAGATATTACCTCCATTTTTTCTCAAAAGGCGTAAACGATTTTAACCTGTAACCAGTAAGTATCAATGGGACACAAATATAACATTAGTACGGGACCAATATGTCCCATTGTACCTATGGGACGGCACATATAAATGCAACATAGTATTCCCGATGGCCGTCGAAGAGTTAATATAACTATTTCCTCCATATTTTCCAAAGAAATGCAGATATTACCTCCCTTTTTTTCTCTAAATGCGTAAACGATTGTTAACCTGTTACCCGTAAGTACCAATGGGGCCCACATATAACATTAGTACGGGACCAATATGTCCCATTGTTACCTATGGGATGGCACATATAAATGCAACATAGTTTTCCCGATGGCCGCCGAAGATTTAATATAATTATTTCCTCCATATTTTCCAAAATAATGCTGATATTACCTCCATTTCTTCTCAGAAGGCGTAAACGATTGTTAACCTGTAACCCGTAAGTACCAAGGGGACACAAATATAACATTTGTACGAGACCAATATGTCCCATTGCTTCCTGTGGGATGGCATATATAAATGCAACATAGTTATCCCGATGGCCGTCGAAGAGCTAATATAACTATTTCCTCCATATTTTCCAAAGAAATGCAGATATTAACTCCATTTTTTCTCAGAAGGCGTAAACGATTGTTAACCTTTAACCCGTAAGTACCAATGCGACACAAATATAACATTAGTACGGGACCAATATGTCCCATTGCTACTTATGGGACGGCACATATAAATGCTATATAGTTATCCCGATGGCCGTCGAAGAGTTAATATAACTATTTCTTCCATATTTTCCAAAATAATGATGATATTACCTCCATTTATTTTCAGAAGGCGTAAACGATTGTTAACCTTTAAACCATAAGTACCAATGGGGCACAAAGATAACATTAGTACGGGACCAATATGTCCCATTGCTACTTATGGGACGGCACATATAAATGCTACATAGTCATCCCGATGGCCGTCGAAGAGTTAATATAACTATTTCCTCCATATTTTCCAAAATAATGCTGATATTACCTCCATTTTTTCTCAGAATTCGTAAACGATTGTTAACCTTTAAATCATAAGTACCAATGGGACACAAAGAGAACATTAGTACGGGACCAATATGTCCCAATGGGACGGCACATATAAATGCTACATAGTTATCCCGATGGCCATCGAAGAGTTAATATAACTATTTCCTCCATATTTTCCAAAATAATGCTGATATTACCTCCATTTTTTCTCAGAAGGCGTAAAGGATTGTTAACCTTTAAAACATAAGTACCAATGGGACACAAAGATTACATTAGTACGGGACCAATATGTCCCATTGCTACTTATGGGACGGCACATATAAATGCTACATAGTTTTCCCGATGGCCGTCGAAGAGTTAATATAACTATTTCCTCCATATATTCCAAAATAATGATATATTACCTCCATTTTTTCTCAGAAGGCGTAAACGATTGTTAACCTTTAAACCATAAGTACAAATGGGACACAAAGATAACATTAGTACGGGATCAATATGTCCCATTGGTACTTATGGGACGGCACATATAAATGATACATAGTTATCCCGTTGGCCGTCGAAGAGTTAATATAACTATTTCCTTCAAATTTTCCAAAATAATGCTGATATTACCTCCATTTTTTCTCAGAAGGCGTAAATGATTGTTAACCTTTAAACCATAAGTACCAATGGGACACAAAGATAACATTAGTACGGGACCAATATGTCCCATTGCTACCTATGGGACGGCACATATAAATGCTACATAGTTATCCCGATGGCCGTCGAAGAGTTAATATAACTATTTCATCCATATTTTCCAAAATAATGCTGATATTACCTCCATTTTTTCTCAGAAGGCGTAAACGATTGTTAACCTTTAAACCATAAGTACCAATGGGACACAAAGATAACATTAGTACGGGACCAATATCTCCTATTTCTACCTATGGGACGGCACATATAAATGCTACATAGTTATCCCGATGGCCGTCGAATAGTTAATATAACTATATCCTCCAAATTTTCCAAAATAATGCTGATATTACCTCCATTTTTTCTCAGAAGGCGTAAAGGATTGTTAACCTTTAAACCATAAGTACCAATGAAACACAAAGATAACATTAGTACGGGACCAATATGTCCCATTGCTACTTATGGGACGGCTTATATAAATGCTACATTGTTATCCCGATGGCCGTCGAAGAGTTAATATAACTATTTCCTCCATATTTTCCAAAATAATCCTGATATTACCTCCATTTTTTCTCAGAAGGCGTAAACGATTGTTAACCTTTAAACCATAAGTACCAATGGGACACAAAGATAACATTAGTACGGGACCAATATGTCCCACTGCTACTTATGGGACGGCACATATAAATGCTACATAGTTATCCCGATGGCCGTCGAAGAGTTAATATAACTATTTCCTCCATATTTTCCAAAATAATGCTGATATTACCTCCATTTTTAGTCAGAAGGCGTCAACGATTGTTAACCTTTAAACCATAGGTACCAATGGGACACAAAGATAACATTAGTACGGGACCAATATGTCCCATTGCTACCTATGGGACGGCACATATAAATGCAACATAATTATCCCGATGGCCGTCGAAGAGTTAATATAACTATTTCCTCCATATTTTCCAAAATAATGCTGATATTACCTCCATTTTCTCTCAGAAGGCGTATACGATTGTTAACCTTTAAACCATAAGTACCAATGGGACACAAAGATTACATTAGTACGGGACCAATATGTCCCATTGCTACCTATGGGACGGCACATATAAATGCTACATAGTCATCCCGATTGCCGTCGAAGAGTTAATATAACTATTTCCTCCATATTTTCCAAAATAATGCTGATATTACCTCCATTTTTTCTCAGAAGGCGTAAACGATTGTTAACCTTTAAACCATGAGTACCAATAGGACACAAAGATTACATTAGTACGGGACCAATATGTCCCATTGCTACCTATGGGACGGCACATATAAATGCTACATAGTTATCCCGACGGCCGTCGAAGAGTTAATATAACTATTTCCTCCATATTTTCCAAAATAATGCTGATATTACCTCCATTTTTTCTCAGAAGGCGTAAACGATTGTTAACCTTTAAACCATAAGTACCAATTGGACACAAAGATAACATTAGTACGGGTCCAATATGTCCTATTGCTACTTATGGGACGGCACATATAAATGCTACATAGTTTTCCCGATGGCCGTCGAAGAGGTAATATAATTATTTCCTCCATATTTTCAAAAATAATGCTGATATTACCTCCATTTTTTCTCAGAAGGCGTAAACGATTATTAACCTTTAAACCATAAGTACCAATGGGACACAAAGATAACATTAGTACGGGACCAATATGTCCCATTTCTACTTATGGGACGGCACATATAAATGCTACATAGTTATCCCGATGGCCGTCGAAGAGTTAATATAACTATTTCCTCCATATTTTCCAAAATAATGCTGATATTACCTCCATTTTTTCTCAGAAGGCGTAAACGATTGTTAACCTTTTAACCATAAGTACCAATGGGACACAAAGATAACATTAGTACGGGATCAAAATGTCCCATTGCTACCTATGGGACGGCACATATAAATGCTACATAGTTATCCCGATGGCCGTCGAAGAGTTAATATAACAATTTCCTCCATATTTTCCAAAATAATGCTATTATTACCTCCATTTATTCTCAGAAGGCGTAAACGATTTTTATCCTTTAAACCATAAGTACCAATGGGACACAAAGATAACATTAGTACGGGACCAATATGTCCCATTGCTACCTATGGGACGGCACATATAAATGCTACATAGTTATCCCGATGGCCGTCGAAGAGTTAATATAACTATTTCCTCCATATTTTCCAAAATAATGCTGATATTACCTCCATTTTTTCTTAGAAGGCGTAAACGATTGTTAACCTTTAAACCATAAGTACCAAATGGGACACAAATATAACAATAGTACGGGACCAATATGTCCCATTGCTACCTATGGGATGGCACATATAAATTCAACATAGTTATCATGATGGCCGTCGTAGAGTTAATATAACTTTTCCTCCATATTTTGCAAAGAAATGCAGATATTACCTCAATTTTTTCTCAAAAGGCGTAAACGATTGTTAACCTGTAACCAGTAAGTACCAATGGGACACAAATATAACATTAGTACGGGACCAATATGTCCCATTGTACCTATGGGACGGCACACATAAATGCAACATAGTATTCCCGATGGCCGTCGATGAGTTAATATAACTATTTCCTTCATATTTTCAAAAGAAATGCAGATATTACCTCCCTTTTTTCTCTAAAGGCGTAAACGATTGTTAACCTGTTACCCGTAAGTACCAATGGGGCTCAAATATAACATTAGTACGAGACCAATATGTCCCATTGTTATCTATGGGACGGCACATATAAATGCAACATAGTTTTCCCGATGGCCGCGGAAGAGTTAATATAACTATTTCCTCCATATTTTCCAAAATATAGCTGATATTACCTCCATTTCTTCTCAGAAGGCGTAAACGATTGTTAACCTGTAACCCGTAAGTACCAATGGGACACAAATATAACATTAGTACGAGACCAATATGTCCCATTGATTCCTACGGGATGGCAAATATAAATGCAATATTCTTATCCCGATGGCCGTCGAAGAGCTAATATAACTATTTCCTCCATATTTTCCAAAGAAATGCAGATATTACCTCCATTTTTTCTCAGAAGGCGTAAAAGATTGTTAACCTTTAACCCGTAAGTACCAATGCGACACAAATATAACAATAGTACGGGACCAATATGTCCCATTGCTACTTATGGGACGGCACATATAAATGCTACATAGTTATCCCGATGGCCGTCGAAGAGTTAATATAACTATTTCCTCCATATTTTCCAAAATAATGATGATATTACCTCCATTTATTCTCAGAAGGCGTAAACGATTGTTAACCTTTAAACCATAAGTACCAATGGGACATAAAGATAACATTAGTACGGGACCAATATGTCCCATTGCTACTTATGGGACGGCACATATAAATGCAACATTGTTATCCCGATTGGTTTCGAAGAGTTAATATAACTATTTCCTCCATATTTTCCAAAATAATGCTGATATTACCTCCATTTCTTCTCAGGAGGCGTAAACGATTGTTAACCTTTAAACCATTAGTACCAATGGGACACAAAGATAACATTAGTACGGGACCAATATGTCCCATTGCTACTTATAGGACGGTACATATAAATGCTACATAGTCATCCCGATGGCCGTCGAAGAGTTAATATAACTATTTCCTCCATATTTTCCAAAATAATGCTGCTATTACCTCCATTTATTCTCAGAAGGCGTAAACGATTGTTAACCTTTAAACCATAAGTACCAATGGGACACAAAGATAACATTAGTACGGGACCAATATGTCCCATGGCTACTTATGGGACGGCACATATAAATGCAACATTGTTATCCCGATGGCTGTCGAAGAGTTAATATAACTATTTCCTCCATATTTTCCAAAATAATGCTGATATTTGCTGCATTTTTTCTCAGAAGGCGTAAACGATTGTTAACCTTTAAATCATAAGTACCAATGGGACACAAAGAGAACATTAGTACGGGACCAATATGTCCCATTGCTACCAATGGGACGGCACATATAAATGCAACATAGTTATCCCGATCGCCATCGAAGAGTTAATATAACTATTTCCTCCATATTTTCCAAAATAATGCTGATATTACCTCCATTTTTTCTCAGAAGGCGTAAAGGATTGTTAACCTTTAAAACATAAGTACCAATGGGACACAAAGATTACATTAGTACGGGACCAATATGTCCCATTGCTACTTATGGGACGGCACATATAAATGCTACATAGTTATCCCGTTGGCCGTCGAAGAGTTAATATAACTATTTCCTCCATATTTTCCAAAATAATGCTGATATTACCTCCATTTTTTCTCAGAAGGCGTAAACGATTGTTAACCTTTAAATCATAAGTACCAATGGGACACAAAGAGAACATTAGTACGGGACCAATATGTCCCATTGCTACCAATGGGACGGCACATATAAATGCAACATAGTTATCCCGATCGCCATCGAAGAGTTAATATAACTATTTCCTCCATATTTTCCAAAATAATGCTGATATTACCTCCATTTTTTCTCAGAAGGCGTAAAGGATTGTTAACCTTTAAAACATAAGTACCAATGGGACACAAAGATTACATTAGTACGGAACCAATATGTCCCATTGCTACTTATGGGACGGCACATATAAATGCTACATAGTTTTCCCGATGGCCGTCGAAGAGTTAATATAACTATTTCCTCCATATATTCCAAAATAATGATATATTACCTCCATTTTTTCTCAGAAGGCGTAAACGATTGTTAACCTTTAAACCATAAGTACAAATGGGACACAAAGATAACATTAGTACGGGATCAATATGTCCCATTGGTACTTATGGGACGGCACATATAAATGATACATAGTTATCCCGTTGGCCGTCGAAGAGTTAATATAACTATTTCCTTCATATTTTCCAAAATAATGCTGATATTAACTCCATTTTTTCTCAGAAGGCGTAAATGATTGTTAACCTTTAAACCATACGTACCAATGGGACACAAAGATAACATTAGTACGGGACCAATATGTCCCATTGCTACCTATGGGACGGCACATATAAATGCTACATAGTTATCCCGATGGCCGTCGACGAGTTAATATAACTATTTCCTCCATATTTTCCAAAATAATGCTGATATTACCTCCATTTTTTCTCAGAAGGCGTAAACGATTGTTAACCTTTTTAACCATAAGTACCAATGGGACACAAAGATAACATTAGTACGGGACCAATATGTCCCATTGCTACCTATGGGACGGCACATATAAATGCTACATAGTTATCCCGATGGCCGTCGAAGAGTTAATATAACTATTTCCTCCATATTTTCCAAAATAATGCTGATATTACCTCCATTTTTTCTCAGAAGGCGTAAACGATTGTTAACCTTTAAATCATAAGTACCAATGGGACACAAAGATAACATTAGTACGGGACCAATATGTCCCATTGCTACCTATGGGACGGCACATATAAATGATACATAGTTATCCCGATGGCCGTCGAAGAGTTAATATAACTATTTCCTCCATATTTTCCAAAATAATGCTGATATTACCTCCATTTTTTCTCAGAAGGCGTTAACGATTGTTGACCTTTAAACCATAAGTACCAATGGGACACAAAGATAACATTAGTACGGGACCAATATGTCCTATTTCTACCTATGGGACGGCACATATAAATGCTACATAGTTATTCCGATGGCCGTCGAAGAGTTAATATAACTATTTCCTCCATATTTTCCAAAATAAAGCTTATATTACCTCCATTTTTTCTCAGAAGGCGTAAACGATTGTTAACCTTTAAACCATAAGTACCAATGGGACACAAAGTTAACATTAGTATGGGACCAATATGTCCCATTGCTACCTATGGGACGGCACATATAAATGCTACGTAGTTATCCCGATGGCCGTCGAAGAGTAAATATAACTATTTCCTCCATATTTACCAAAATAAAGCTTATACTACCTCCATTTTTTCTCAGAAGGCGTAAGCGATTGTTATCCTTTAAACCATAAGTACCAATGGGACACAAAGATAACATTAGTACGGGACCAATATGTCCCATTGCTACTAATGGGACGGCACATATAAATGCTACATAGTTTTCCCGATGGCCGTCGAAGAGTTAATATAACTATTTCCTCCATATTTTCCAAAATAATGCTGATATTACCTCCATTTTTTCTCAGAAGGCGTAAAGGATTGTTAACCTTTAAACAATAAGTACCAATGGGACGCAAAGATAACATTAGTACGGGACCAATATGTCCCATTGCTACTTATGGGACGGCACATTTAAATGCTACATAGTTATCCCGATGGCCGTCGAAGAGTTAATATAACTATTTCCTCCATATTTTCCAAAATAATGCTGATATTACCTCCATTTTTTCTCAGAAGGCGTAAACGATAGTTAACTTTTAAACCATAAGTACCAATGGGACACAAAGATAACATTACTACGGGGCCAATATGTCCCATTGCTACCTATGGGACGGCACATATAAATGCAACATAGTTATCCCGATGGCCGTCGAAGAGTTAATATAACTATTTCATCCATATTTTCCAAAATAATGCTGATATTACCTCCATTTTTTCTCAGAAGGCGTAAACGATTGTTAACCTTTAAACCATAAGTACCAATGGGACACAAAGATAACATTAGTACGGGACCAATATCTCCTATTGCTACCTATGGGACGGCACATATAAATGCTACATAGTTATCCCGATGGCCGTCGAAGAGTTAATATAACTATTTCCTCCATATTTTCTAAAATAATGCTGATATTACCTCCATTTTTTCTCAGAAGGCGTAAAGGATTGTTAACCTTTAAACCATAAATACCAATGGGACACAAAGATAACATTAGTACGGGACCAATATGTCCCATTGCTACTTATGGGACGGCACATATAAATGCTACATAGTTATCCCGATGGCCGTCGAAGAGTTAATATAACTATTTCCTCCATATTTTCCAAAATAATGCTGATATTACCTCCATTTTTTCTCAGAAGGCGTAAACGATTGTTAACCTTTAAACCATAAGTACCAATGGGACACAAAGATAACATTAGAACGGGACCAATTAGTCCCATTGCTACTTATGGGACGGCACATATAAATGCTACATAGTTATCCCGATGGCCGTCGAAGAGTTAATATAACTATTTCTTCCATATTTTCCAAAATAATGCTGATATTACCTCCATTTTTATTCAGAATGCGTCAACGATTGTTAACCTTTAAACCATAGGTACCAATTGGACACAAAGATAACATTAGTACGGGACCAATATGTCCCATTGCTACCTATGGGACGGCACATATAAATGCAACATAGTTTTCCCGATGGCCGTCGAAGAGTTAATATAACTATTTTCTCCATATTTTCCAAAAAAAATGCTGATATTACCTGAATTTTTCGTCAGAAGGCGTAAACGATTGTTAACCTTAAAACCATGAGTACCAATGGGACAGAAAGATAACATTAGTACAAGACCAATGTGTCCCATTGCTACCTATGGGACGGCACATATAAATGCTACATAGTTATCCCGACGGCCGTCGAAGAGTTAATATAACTATTTCCTCCATATTTTCCAAAATAATGCTGATATTACCTCCATTTTTTCTCAGAAGGCGTAAACGATTGTTAACCTTTAAACCATAAGTACCAATTGGACACAAAGATAACATTAGTACGGGTCCAATATGTCCTATTGCTACTTATGGGACGGCACATATAAATGCTACATAGTTTTCCCGATGGCCGTCGAAGAGGTAATATAATTATTTCCTCTATATTTTCAAAAATAATGCTGATATTACCTCCATTTTTTTTCAGAAGGCGTAAACGATTATTAACCTTTAAACCATAAGTACCAATGGGACACAAAGATAACATTAGTACGGGACCAATATGTCCCATTTCTACTTATGGGACGGCACATATAAATGCTACATAGTTATCCCGATGGCCGTCGAAGAGTTAATATAAGTATTTCCTCCATATTTTCCAAAATAATGCTGATATTACCTCCATTTTTTCTCAGAAGGCGTAAACGATTGTTAACCTTTAAACCATAAGTACCAATGGGACACAAAGATAACATTAGTACGGGATCAATATGTCCCATTGCTACCTATGGGACGGCACATATAAATGCTACATAGTTATCCCGATGGCCGTCGAAGAGTTAATATAACAATTTCCTCCATATTTTCCAAAATAATGCTATTATTACCTCTATTTATTCTCAGAAGGCGTAAACGATTGTTATCCTTTAAACCATAAGTACCAATGGGACACAAAGATAACATTAGTACGGGACCAATATGTCCCATTGCTACCTATGGGACGGCACATATAAATGCTACATAGTTATCCCGATGGCCGTCGAAGAGTTAATATAACTATTTCCTCCATATTTTCCAAAATAATGCTGATATTACCTCCATTTTTTCTCAGAAGGCGTAAACGATTGTTAACCTTTAAACCATAAGTACCAATGGGACACAAAGATAACATTAGTACGGGACCAATATGTCCCATTGCTACTTATGGGACGGCACATATAAATGCTACATAATTATCCCGATGGCCGTCGAAGAGTTAATATAAATATTTTCTCCATATTTCCGAAATAATGCTGATATTACCTCAATTTTTTCTCAGAAGGCGTAAACGATTGTTAACCTTTAAACCATAAGTACCAATGGGACACAAAGATAACATTTGTACGGGACCAATATGTCCCATTGCTACTTATGGGACGGAACATATAAATGCTACATAGTTATCCCGATGGCCGTCGAAGAGTTAATATAACTATTTCCTCCATATTTTCCAAAATAATGCTGATATTACCTCCATTTTTAGTCAGAAGGCGTAAAGGATTGTTTCCCTTTAAACCATAGGTACCAATGGGACACAAAGATAACAATAGTACGGGACCAATATGTCCCACTGCTACTTATGGGACGGCACATATAAATGCTACATAGTTTTCCCGATGGCCGTCGAAGAGTTAATATAACTATTTCCTCCATATTTTCCAAAATAATGCTGATATTACCTGAATTTTTCGTCAGAAGGCGTAAACGATTGTTAACCTTAAAACCATAAGTACCAATGGGACAGAAAGATAAAATTAGTACGGGACAAATGTGTCCCATTGCTACCTATGGGACGGCACATATAAATGCTACATAGTTATCCCGATGGCCGTCGAAGAGTTAATATAACTATTTCCTCCATATTTTCCAAAATAATGCTGATATTACCTCCATTTTTTCTCAGAAGGCGTAAACGATTGTTAACCTTTAAACCATAAGTACCAATTGGACACAAAGATAACATTGGTACGGGTCCAATATGTCCTATTGCTACTTATGGGACGGCACATATAAATGCTACATAGTTTTCCCGATGGCCGTCGAAGAGGTAATATAATTATTTCCTCCATATTTTCAAAAATAATGCTGATATTACCTCCATTTTTTCTCAAAAGGCGAACACGATTATTAACCTTTAAACCATAAGTACCAATGGGACACAAAGATAACATTAGTACGGGACCAATATGTCCCATTTCTACTTATGGGACGGCACATATAAATGCTACATAGTTATCCCGATGGCCGTCGAAGAGTTAATATAACTAATTCCTCCATATTTTCCAAAATAATGCTGATATTACCTCCATTTTTTCTCAGAAGGCGTAAACGATTGTTAACCTTTAAACCATAAGTACCAATGGGACACAAAGATAACAATAGTACGGGATCAATATGTCCCATTGCTACCTATGGGACGGCACATATAAATGCTACATAGTTATCCCGATGGCCGTCGAAGAGTTAATATAACAATTTCCTCCATATTTTCCAAAATAATGCTATTATTACCTCCATTTATTCTCAGAAGGCGTAAACGATTGTTATCCTTTAAACCATAAGTACCAATGGGACACAAAGATAACATTAGTACGGGACCAATATGTCCCATTGCTACCTATGGGACGGCACATATAAATGCTACATAGTTATCCCGATGGCCGTCGAAGAGTTAATATAACTATTTCCTCCATATTTTCCAAAATAATGCTGAAATTACCTCCGTTTTTTCTCAGAAGGCGTAAACGATTGTTAACCTTTAAACCATAAGTATCAATGGGACACAATGATAACATTAGTACGGGACCAATATGTCCCATTGCTACCTATGGGACGGAACATATAAATGCTACAAAGTTATCCCGATGGCCGTCGAAGAGTTAATATAACTATTTCCTCCATATTTTCCAAAATAATGCTGATATTACCTCCATTTTTTCTCAGAAGGCGTAAACGATTGTTAACCTTTAAACCATAAGTACCAATGGGACACAAAGATAACATTAGTACGGGACCAATATGCCCCATTGCTACTTATGGGACGGCACATATAAATGCTACATAATTATCCCGATGGCCGTCGAAGAGTTAATATAAATATTTTCTCCATATTTTCCGAAATAATGCTGATATTACCTCAATTTTTTCTCAGAAGGCGTAAACGATTGTTAACCTTTAAACCATAAGTACCAATGGGACACAAAGATAACATTAGTACGGGACCAATATGTCCCATTGCTACCTATGGGACGGCACATATAAATGCTACATAGTTATCCCGATGGCCGTCGAAGAGTTAATATAACTATTTCCTCCATATTTTCCAAAATAATGCTGATATTACCTCCATTTTTTCTCAGAAGGCGTAAACGATTGTTAACCTTTAAACCATAAGTACCAATGGGACACAAATATAACAATAGTACGGGACCAATATGTCCCATTGCTACCTATGGGATGGCACATATAAATTCAACATAGTTATCATGATGGCCGTCGTAGAGTTAATATAACTATTTCCTCCATATTTTGCAAAGAAATGCAGATATTACCTCCATTTTTTCTCAAAAGGCGTAAACGATTGTTAACCTGTAACCAGTAAGTACCAATGGGACACAAATATAACATTAGTACGGGACCAATATGTCCCATGGTACCTATGGGACGGCACATAAAAATGCAACATAGTATTCCCGATGGCCGTCGATGAGTTAATATAACTATTTTCTCCATATTTTCAAAAGAAATGCAGATATTACCTCCCTTTTTTCTCTAAAGGCGTAAACGATTGTTAACCTGTTACCCGTAAGTACCAATGGGGCTCAAATATAACATTACTACGAGACCAATATGTCCCATTGTTATCTATGGGACGGCACATATAAATGCAACATAGTTTTCCCGATGGCCGCGGAAGAGTTAATATAACTATTTCCTCCATATTTTCCAAAATAATGCTGATATTACCTCCATTTCTTCTCAGAAGGCGTAAACGATTGTTAACCTGTAACCCGTAAGTACCAATGGGACACAAATATAACATTAGTACGAGACCAATATGTCCCATTGCTTCCTACGGGATGGCAAATATAAATGCAACATAGTTATCCCGATGGCCGTCGAAGAGCTAATATAACTATTTCCTCCATATATTCCAAAGAAATGCAGATATTACCTCCATTTTTTCTCAGAAGTCGTAAAAGATTGTTAACCTTTAACCCGTAAGTACCAATGCGACACAAATATAACATTAGTACGGGACCAATATGTCCCATTGCTACTTATGGGACGGCAAATATAAATGCTACATAGTTATCCCGATGGCCGTCGAAGAGTTAATATAACTATTTCCTCCATATTTTCCAAAATAATGCTGATATTACCTCCATTTATTCTCAGAAGGCGTAAACGATTGTTAACCTTTAAACCATAAGTACCAATGGGACATAAAGATAACATTAGTACGGGACCAATATGTCCCATTGCTACTTATGGGACGGCACATATAAATGCAACATTATTATCCCGATGGCCGTCGAAGAGTTAATATAACTATTTCCTCCATATTTTCCCAAATAATGCTTATATTACCTCCATTTTTCCTCAGAAGGCGTAAACGATTGTTAACCTTTAAACCATTAGTACCAATGGGCCACAAAGATAACATTAGTACGGGACCAATATGTCCCATTGCTACTTATAGGACGGCACATATAAATGCTACATAGTCATCCCGATGGCCGTCGAAGAGTTAATATAACTATTTCCTCCATATTTTCCAAAATAATGCTGATATTACCTCCATTTTTTCTCAGAAGGCGTAAACGATTGTTAACCTTTAAATCATAAGTACCAATGGGACACTAAGAGAATATTAGTACGGGACCAATATATCCCATTGCTACCAATGGGACGGCACATATAAATGCAACATAGTTATCCCGATGGCCATCGAAGAGTTAATATAACTATTTCCTCCATATTTTCCAAAATAATGCTGATATTACCTCCATTTTTTCTCAGAAGGCGTAAAGGATTGTTAACCTTTAAAATATAAGTACCAATGGGACACAAAGATTACATTAGTACGGGACCAATATGTCCCATTGCTACTTATGGGACGGCACATATAAATGCTACTTAGTTTTCCCGATGGCCGTCGAAGAGTTAATATAACTATTTCCTCCATATATTCCAAAATAATGATATATTACCTCCATTTTTTCTCAGAAGGCGTAAACGATTGTTAACCTTTAAACCATAAGTACAAATGGGACACAAAGATAACATTAGTACGGGATCAATATGTCCCATTGGTACTTATGGGACGGCACATATAAATGATACATAGTTATCCCGTTGGCCGTCGAAGAGTTAATATAACTATTTCCTTCATATTTTCCAAAATAATGCTGATATTACCTCCATTTTTTCTCAGAAGGCGTAAATGATTGTTAACCTTTAAACCATATGTACCAATGGGACACAAAGATAACATTAGTACGGGACCAATATGTCCCATTGCTACCTATGGGACGGCACATATAAATGCTACATAGTTATCCCGATGGCCGTCGAAGAGTTAATATAACTATTTCCTCCATATTTTCCAAAATAATGCTGATATTACCTCCATTTTTTCTCAGAAGGCGTAAACGATTGTTAACCTTTTTAACCATAAGTACCAATGGGACACAAAGATAACATTAGTACGGGACCAATATGTCCCATTGCTACCTATGGGACGGCACATATAAATGCTACATAGTTATCCCGATTGCCGTCGAAGAGTTAATATAACTATTTCCTCCATATTTTCCAAAATAATGCTGATATTACCTCCATTTTTTCTCAGAAGGCGTAAACGATTGTTAACCTTTAAATCATAAGTACCAATGGGACACAAAGATAACATTAGTACGGGACCAATATGTCCCATTGCTACCTATGGGACGGCACATATAAATGCTACATAGTTATTCCGATGGCCGTCGAAGAGTTAATATAACTATTTCCTCCATATTTTCCAAAATAAAGCTTATATTACCTCCATTTTTTCTCAGAAGGCGTAAACGATTGTTAACCTTTAAACCATAAGTACCAATAGGACACAAAGTTTACATTAGTATGGGACCAATATGTCCCATTGCCACCTATGGGACGGCACATATAAATGCTACATAGTTATCCCGATGGCCGTCGAAGAGTTAATATAACTATTTCCTCCATATTTACCAAAATAAAGCTTATACTACCTCCATTTTTTCTCAGAAGGCGTAAGCGATTGTTAACCTTTAAACCATAAGTACCAATGGGACACAAAGATAACATTAGTACGGGACCAATATGTCCCATTGCTACTAATGGGACGGCACATATAAATGCTACATAGTTTTCCCGATGGCCGTCGAAGAGTTAATATAACTATTTCCTCCATATTTTCCAAAATAATGCTGATATTACCTCCATTTTTTCTCAGAAGGCGTAAAGGATTGTTAACCTTTAAACCATAAGTACCAATGGGACGCAAAGATAACATTAGTACGGGACCAATATGTCCCATTGCTACTTATGGGACGGCACATATAAATGATACATAGTCATCCCGATGGCCGTCGAAGAGTTAATATAACTATTTACTCCATATTTTCCAAAATAATGCTGATATTACCTCCATTTTTTCTCAGAAGGCGTAATCGATTGTTAACCTTTAAACCATAAGTACCAATGGGACACAGAGATAACATTAGTACGGGACTAATATGTCCCATTGCTACTTAAGGGACGGCACATATAAATGCTACATAGTTATCCCGATGGCCGTAGAAGAGTTAATATAACTATTTCCTCCATATTTTCCAAAATAATGCTGATATTACCTCCATTTTTTCTCAGAAGGCGTAAACGATAGTTAACCTTTAAACCATAAGTACCAATGGGACACAAAGATAACATTACTACGGGGCAAATATGTCCCATTGCTACCTATGGGACGGCACATATAAATGCAACATAGTTATCCCGATGGCCGTCGAAGAGTTAATATAACTATTTCATCCATATTTTCCAAAATAATGCTGATATTACCTCCATTTTTTCTCAGAAGGCGTAAACGATTGTTAACCTTTAAACCATAAGTACCAATGGGATACAAAGAAAACATTAGCACAGGACCAATATTTCCCATTGCTACTTATGGGACGGCACATATAAATGCTACATAGTTATCCCGATGGCCGTCGAAGAGTTAATATAACTATTTCCTCCATATTTTCCAAAATAATGCTGATATTAGCTCCATTTTTTCTCAGAAGGCGTAAAGGATTGTTAACCTTTAAACCATAAGTACCAATGAAACACAAAGATAACATTAGTACGGGACCAATATGTCCCATTGCTACTTATGGGACGGCTTATATAAATGCTAAATTGTTATCCCGATGGCCGTCGAAGAGTTAATATAACTATTTCCTCCATATTTTCCAAAATAATCCTGATATTACCTCCATTTTTTCTCAGAAGGCGTAAACGATTGTTAACCTTTAAACCATAAGTACCAATGGGACACAAAGATAACATTAGTACGGGACCAATATGTCCCACTGCTACTTATAGGACGGCACATATAAATGCTACATAGTTATCCCGATGGCCGTCGAAGAGTTAATATAACTATTTCCTCCATATTTTCCAAAATAATGCTGATATTACCTCCATTTTTATTCAGAATGCGTCAACGATTGTTAACCTTCAAACCATAGGTACCAATTGGACACAAAGATAACATTAGTACGGGACCAATATGTCCCATTGCTACCTATGGGACGGCACATATAAATGCAACAAAATTATCCCGATGGCCGTCGAAGAGTTATTATAACTATTTCCTCCATATTTTCCAAAATAATGCTGATATTACCTCCATATTTTCTCAGAAGGCGTAAACGATTGTTAACCTTTAAACCATGAGTACCAATGGGACACAAAGATTACATTAGAACGGGACCAATATGTCCCATTGCTACCTATGGGACGGCACATATAAATGCAACATAGTTTTCCCGATGGCCGTCGAAGAGTTAATATAACTATTTTCTCCATATTTTCCAAAAAATATGCTGATATTACCTGAATTTTTCGTCAGAAGGCGTAAACGATTGTTAACCTTAAAACCATGAGTACCAATGGGACAGAAAGATAACATTAGTACGGGACCAATGTGTCCCATTGCTACCTATGGGACGGCACATATAAATGCTACATAGTTATCCCGACGGCCGTCGAAGAGTTAATATAACTATTTTCTCCATATTTTCCAAAAAAAATGCTGATATTACCTGAATTTTTCGTCAGAAGGCGTAAACGATTGTTAACCTTAAAACCATGAGTACCAATGGAACAGAAAGATAACATTAGTACGGGACCAATGTGTCCCATTGCTACCTATGGGACGGCACATATAAATGCAACATAGTTTTCCCGATGGCCGTCGAAGAGTTAATATAACTATTTTCTCCATATTTTCCAAAAAAAATGCTGATATTACCTGAATTTTTCGTCAGAAGGCGTAAACGATTGTTAACCTTAAAACCATGAGTACCAATGGGACAGAAAGATAACATTAGTACGGGACCAATGTGTCCCATTGCTACCTATGGGACGGCACATATAAATGCTACATAGTTATCCCGACGGCCGTCGAAGAGTTAATATAACTATTTCCTCCATATTTTCCAAAATAATGCTGATATTACCTCCATTTTTTCTCAGAAGGCGTAAACGATTGTTAACCTTTAAACCATAAGTACCAATTGGACACAAAGATAACATTAGTACGGGTCCAATATGTCCTATTGCTACTTATGGGACGGCACATATAAATGCTACATAGTTTTCCCGATGGCCGTCGAAGAGGTAATATAATTATTTCCTCCATATTTTCAAAAATAATGCTGATATTACCTCCATTTTTTCTCAGAAGGCGTAAACGATTATTAACCTTTAAACCATAAGTACCAATGGGACACAAAGATAACATTAGTACGGGACCAATATGTCCCATTTCTACTTATGGGACGGCTTATATAAATGCTACATAGTTATCCCGATGGCCGTCGAAGAGTTAATATAACTATTTCCTCCATATTTTCCAAAAAAATGCTGATATTACCTCCATTTTTTCTCAGAAGGCGTAAACGATTGTTAACCTTTAAACCATAAGTACCAATGGGACACAAAGATAACATTAGTACGGGACCAATATGTCCCATTGCTACCAGTGGGACGGCACATATAAATGCAACATAGTTATCCCGATGGCCATCGAAGAGTTAATATAACTATTTCCTCCATATTTTCCAAAATAATGCTGATATTACCTCCATTTTTTCTCAGAATGCGTAAAGGATTGTTAACCTTTAAAACATAAGTACCAATGGGACACAAAGATTACATTAGTACGGGACCAATATGTCCCATTGCTACTTATGGGACGGCACATATAAATGCTACATAGTTTTCCCGATGGCCGTCGAAGAGTTAATATAACTATTTTCTCCATATATTCAAAATAATGATATATTACCTCCATTTTTTCTCAGAAGGCGTAAACGATTGTTAACCTTTAAACCATAAGTACAAATGGGACACAAAGATAACATTAGTACGGGATCAATATGTCCCATTGGTACTTATGGGACGGCACATATAAATGATACATAGTTATCCTGTTGGCCGTCGAAGAGTTAATATAACTATTTCCTTCATATTTTCCAAAATAATGCTGATATTACCTCCATTTTTTCTCAGAAGGCGTAAATGATTGTTAACCTTTAAACCATAAGTACCAATGGGACACAAAGATAACATTAGTACGGGACCAATATGTCCCATTGCTACCTATGGGACGGCACATATAAATGCTACATAGTTATCCCGATGGTCGTCGAAGAGTTAATATAACTATTTCCTCCATATTTTCCAAAATAATGCTGATATTACCTCCATTTTTTCTCAGAAGGCGTTAACGATTGTTGACCTTTAAACCATAAGTACCAATGGGACACAAAGATAACATTAGTACGGGACCAATATGTCCTATTTCTACCTATGGGACGGCACATATAAATGCTACATAGTTATTCCGATGGCCGTCGAAGAGTTAATATAACTATTTCCTCCATATTTTCCAAAATAAAGCTTATATTACCTCCATTTTTTCTCAGAAGGCGTAAACGATTGTTAACCTTTAAACCATAAGTACCAATGGGACACAAAGTTTACATTAGTATGGGACCAATATGTCCCATTGCTACCTATGGGACGGCACATATAAATGCTACATAGTTATCCCGATGGCCGTCAAAGAGTTAATATAACTATTTCCTCTATTTTTACCAAAATAAAGCTTATACTACCTCCATTTTTTCTCAGAAGGCGTAAGCGATTGTTAACCTTTAAACCATAAGTACCAATGGGACACAAAGATAACATTAGTACGGGACCAATATGTCCCATTGCTACTAATGGGACGGCACATATAAATGCTACATAGTTTTCCCGATGGCCGTCGAAGAGTTAATATAACTATTTCCTCCATATTTTCCAAAATAATGCTGATATTACCTCCATTTTTTCTCAGAAGGCGTAAAGGATTGTTAACCTTTAAACCATAAGTACCAATGGGACGCAAAGATAACATTAGTACGGGACCAATATGTCCCATTGCTACTTATGGGACGGCACATATAAATGCTACATAGTTATCCCGATGGCCGTCGAAGAGTTAATATAACTATTTCCTCCATATTTTCCAAAATAATGCTGATATTACCTCCATTTTTTCTCAGAAGGCGTAAACGATTGTTAAACTTTAAACCATAAGTACCAATGGGACACAGAGATAACATTAGTACGGGACTAATATGTCCCATTGCTGCTTAAGGGACGGCACATATAAATGCTACATAGTTATCCCGATGGCCGTAGAAGAGTTAATATAACTATTTCCTCCATATTTTCCAAAATAATGCTGATATTACCTCCATTTTTTCTCAGAAGGCGTAAACGATAGTTAACCTTTAAACCATAAGTACCAATGGGACACAAAGATAACATTACTACGGGGCCAATATATCCCATTGCTACCTATGGGACGGCACATATAAATGCAACATAGTTATCCCGATGGCCGTCGAAGAGTTAATATAACTATTTCATCCATATTTTCCAAAATAATGCTGATATTACCTCCATTTTTTCTCAGAAGGCGTAAACGATTGTTAACCTTTAAACCATAAGTACCAATGGGACACAAAGATAACATTAGTACGGGACCAATATCTCCTATTGCTACCTATGGGACGGCACATATAAATGCTACATAGTTATCCCGATGGCCGTCGAAGAGTTAATATAACTATATCCTCCATATTTTCCAAAATAATGCTGATATTACCTCCATTTTTTCTCAAAAGTCGTAAACGATTGTTAACCTTTAAACCATAAGTCCCAATGGGACACAAAGATAACATTAGCACAGGACCAATATTTCCCATTGCTACTTATGGGACGGCACATATAAATGCTACATAGTTATCCCGATGGCCGTCGAAGAGTTAATATAACTATTTCCTCCATATTTTCCAAAATAATGCTGATATTAGCTCCATTTTTTCTCAGAAGGCGTAAAGGATTGTTAACCTTTAAACCATAAGTACCAATGAAACACAAAGATAACATTAGTACGGGACCAATATGTCCCATTGCTACTTATGGGATAGCTTATATAAATGCTACATTGTTATCCCGATGGCCGTCGAAGAGTTAATATAACTATTTCCTCCATATTTTCCAAAATAATCCTGATATTACCTCCATTTTTTCTCAGAAGGCGTAAACGATTGTTAATCTTTAAACCATAAGTACCAATGGGACACAAAGATAACATTTGTACGGGACCAATATGTCCCATTGCTACTTATGGGACGGCACATATAAATGCTACATAGTTTTCCCGATGGCCGTCGAAGAGTTAATATAACTATTTCCTCCATATATTCCAAAATAATGATATATTACCTCCATTTTTTCTCAGAAGGCGTAAACGATTGTTAACCTTTAAACCATAAGTACAAATGGGACACAAAGATAACATTAGTACGGGATCAATATGTCCCATTGGTACTTATGGGACGGCACATATAAATGATACATAGTTATCCCGTTGGCCGTCGAAGAGTTAATATAACTATTTCCTTCATATTTTCCAAAATAATGCTGATATTACCTCCATTTTTTCTCAGAAGGCGTAAATGATTGTTAACCTTTAAACCATATGTACCAATGGGACACAAAGATAACATTAGTACGGGACCAATATGTCCCATTGCTACCTATGGGACGGCACATATAAATGCTACATAGTTATCCCGATGGCCGTCGAAGAGTTAATATAACTATTTCCTCCATATTTTCCAAAATAATGCTGATATTACCTCCATTTTTTCTCAGAAGGCGTAAACGATTGTTAACCTTTTTAACCATAAGTACCAATGGGACACAAAGATAACATTAGTACGGGACCAATATGTCCCATTGCTACCTATGGGACGGCACATATAAATGCTACATAGTTATCCCGATGGCCGTCGAAGAGTTAATATAACTATTTCCTCCATATTTTCCAAAATAATGCTGATATTACCTCCATTTTTTCTCAGAAGGCGTAAACGATTGTTAACCTTTAAATCATAAGTACCAATGGGACACAAAGATAAATTAGTACGGGACCAATATGTCCCATTGCTACCTATGGGACGGCACATATAAATGCTACATAGTTATTCCGATGGCCGTCGAAGAGTTAATATAACTATTTCCTCCATATTTTCCAAAATAAAGCTTATATTACCTCCATTTTTTCTCAGAAGGCGTAAACGATTGTTAACCTTTAAACCATAAGTACCAATAGGACACAAAGTTTACATTAGTATGGGACCAATATGTCCCATTGCTACCTATGGGACGGCACATATAAATGCTACATAGTTATCCCGATGGCCGTCGAAGAGTTAATATAACTATTTCCTCCATATTTACCAAAATAAAGCTTATACTACCTCCATTTTTTCTCAGAAGGCGTAAGCGATTGTTAACCTTTAAACCATAAGTACCAATGGGACACAAAGATAACATTAGTACGGGACCAATATGTCCCATTGCTACTAATGGGACGGCACATATAAATGCTACATAGTTTTCCCGATGGCCGTCGAAGAGTTAATATAACTATTTCCTCCATATTTTCCAAAATAATGCTGATATTACCTCCATTTTTTCTCAGAAGGCGTAAAGGATTGTTAACCTTTAAACCATAAGTACCAATGGGACGCAAAGATAACATTAGTACGGGACCAATATGTCCCATTGCTACTTATGGGACGGCACATATAAATGATACATAGTCATCCCGATGGCCGTCGAAGAGTTAATATAACTATTTCCTCCATATTTTCCAAAATAATGCTGATATTACCTCCATTTTTTCTCAGAAGGCGTAATCGATTGTTAACCTTTAAACCATAAGTACCAATGGGACACAGAGATAACATTAGTACGGGACTAATATGTCCCATTGCTACTTAAGGGACGGCACATATAAATGCTACATAGTTATCCCGATGGCCGTAGAAGAGTTAATATAACTATTTCCTCCATATTTTCCAAAATAATGCTGATATTACCTCCATTTTTTCTCAGAAGGCGTAAACGATAGTTAACCTTTAAACCATAAGTACCAATGGGACACAAAGATAACATTACTACGGGGCCAATATGTCCCATTGCTACCTATGGGACGGCACATATAAATGCAACATAGTTATCCCGATGGCCGTCGAAGAGTTAATATAACTATTTCATCCATATTTTCCAAAATAATGCTGATATTACCTCCATTTTTTCTCAGAAGGCGTAAACGATTGTTAACCTTTAAACCATAAGTACCAATGGGACACAAAGATAACATTAGTACGGGACCAATATCTCCTATTGCTACCTATGGGACGGCACATATAAATGCTACATAGTTATCCCGATGGCCGTCGAAGAGTTAATATAACTATATCCTCCATATTTTCCAAAATAATGCTGATATTACCTCCATTTTTTCTCAAAAGTCGTAAACGATTGTTAACCTTTAAACCATAAGTCCCAATGGGACACAAAGAAAACATTAGCACAGGACCAATATTTCCCATTGCTACTTATGGGACGGCACATATAAATGCTACATAGTTATCCCGATGGCCGTCGAAGAGTTAATATAACTATTTCCTCCATATTTTCCAAAATAATGCTGATATTAGCTCCATTTTTTCTCAGAAGGCGTAAAGGATTGTTAACCTTTAAACCATAAGTACCAATGAAACACAAAGATAACATTAGTACGGGACCAATATGTCCCATTGCTACTTATGGGACGGCTTATATAAATGCTACATTGTTATCCCGATGGCCGTCGAAGAGTTAATATAACTATTTCCTCCATATTTTCCAAAATAATCCTGATATTACCTCCATTTTTTCTCAGAAGGCGTAAACGATTGTTAACCTTTAAACCATAAGTACCAATGGGACACAAAGATAACATTAGTACGGGACCAATATGTCCCACTGCTACTTATAGGACGGCACATATAAATGCTACATAGTTATCCCGATGGCCGTCGAAGAGTTAATATAACTATTTCCTCCATATTTTCCAAAATAATGCTGATATTACCTCCATTTTTATTCAGAATGCGTCAACGATTGTTAACCTTCAAACCATAGGTACCAATTGGACACAAAGATAACATTAGTACGGGACCAATATGTCCCATTGCTACCTATGGGACGGCACATATAAATGCAACAAAATTATCCCGATGGCCGTCGAAGAGTTATTATAACTATTTCCTCCATATTTTCCAAAATAATGCTGATATTACCTCCATTTTTTCTCAGAAGGCGTAAACGATTGTTAACCTTTAAACCATGAGTACCAATGGGACACAAAGATTACATTAGAACGGGACCAATATGTCCCATTGCTACCTATGGGACGGCACATATAAATGCAACATAGTTTTCCCGATGGCCGTCGAAGAGTTAATATAACTATTTTCTCCATATTTTCCAAAAAAAATGCTGATATTACCTGAATTTTTCGTCAGAAGGCGTAAACGATTGTTAACCTTAAAACCATGAGTACCAATGGGACAGAAAGATAACATTAGTACGGGACCAATGTGTCCCATTGCTACCTATGGGACGGCACATATAAATGCTACATAGTTATCCCGACGGCCGTCGAAGAGTTAATATAACTATTTCCTCCATATTTTCCAAAATAATGCTGATATTACCTCCATTTTTTCTCAGAAGGCGTAAACGATTGTTAACCTTTAAACCATAAGTACCAATTGGACACAAAGATAACATTAGTACGGGTCCAATATGTCCTATTGCTACTTATGGGACGGCACATATAAATGCTACATAGTTTTCCCGATGGCCGTCGAAGAGGTAATATAATTATTTCCTCCATATTTTCAAAAATAATGCTGATATTACCTCCATTTTTTCTCAGAAGGCGTAAACGATTATTAAGTTTTAAACCATAAGTACCAATGGGACACAAAGATAACATTAGTACGGGACCAATATGTCCCATTTCTACTTATGGGACGGCTTATATAAATGCTACATAGTTATCCCGATGGCCGTCGAAGAGTTAATATAACTATTTCCTCCATATTTTCCAAAAAAATGCTGATATTACCTCCATTTTTTCTCAGAAGGCGTAAACGATTGTTAACCTTTAAACCATAAGTACCAATGGGACACAAAGATAACATTAGTACGGGACCAATATGTCCCATTGCTACCAATGGGACGGCACATATAAATGCAACATAGTTATCCCGATGGCCATCGAAGAGTTAATATAACTATTTCCTCCATATTTTCCAAAATAATGCTGATATTACCTCCATTTTTTCTCAGAAGGCGTAAAGGATTGTTAACCTTTAAAACATAAGTACCAATGGGACACAAAGATTACATTAGTACGGGACCAATATGTCCCATTGCTACTTATGGGACGGCACATATAAATGCTACATAGTTTTCCCGATGGCCGTCGAAGAGTTAATATAACTATTTCTTCCATATATTCCAAAATAATGATATATTACCTCCATTTTTTCTCAGAAGGCGTAAACGATTGTTAACCTTTAAACCATAAGTACAAATGGGACACAAAGATAACATTAGTACGGGATCAATATGTCCCATTGGTACTTATGGGACGGCACATATAAATGATACATAGTTATCCTGTTGGCCGTCGAAGAGTTAATATAACTATTTCCTCCATATTTACCAAAATAAAGCTTATACTACCTCCATTTTTTCTCAGAAGGCGTAAGCGATTGTTAACCTTTAAACCATAAGTACCAATGGGACACAAAGATAACATTAGTACGGGACCAATATGTCCCATTGCTACTAATGGGACGGCACATATAAATGCTACATAGTTTTCCCGATGGCCGTCGAAGAGTTAATATAACTATTTCCTCCATATTTTCCAAAATAATGCTGATATTACCTCCATTTTTTCTCAGAAGGCGTAAAGGATTGTTAACCTTTAAACCATAAGTACCAATGGGACGCAAAGATAACATTAGTACGGGACCAATATGTCCCATTGCTACTTATGGGACGGCACATATAAATGCTACATAGTTATCCCGATGGCCGTCGAAGAGTTAATATAACTATTTCCTCCATATTTTCCAAAATAATGCTGATATTACCTCCATTTTTTCTCAGAAGGCGTAAACGATTGTTAACCTTTAAACCATAAGTACCAATGGGACACAGAGATAACATTAGTACGGGACTAATATGTCCCATTGCTGCTTAAGGGACGGCACATATAAATGCTACATAGTTATCCCGATGGCCGTAGAAGAGTTAATATAACTATTTCCTCCATATTTTCCAAAATAATGCTGATATTACCTCCATTTTTTCTCAGAAGGCGTAAACGATAGTTAACCTTTAAACCATAAGTACCAATGGGACACAAAGATAACATTACTACGGGGCCAATATGTCCCATTGCTACCTATGGGACGGCACATATAAATGCAACATAGTTATCCCGATGGCCGTCGAAGAGTTAATATAACTATTTCATCCATATTTTCCAAAATAATGCTGATATTACCTCCATTTTTTCTCAGAAGGCGTAAACGATTGTTAACCTTTAAACCATAAGTACCAATGGGACACAAAGATAACATTAGTACGGGACCAATATCTCCTATTGCTACCTATGGGACGGCACATCTAAATGCTACATAGTTATCCCGATGGCCGTCGAAGAGTTAATATAACTATATCCTCCATATTTTCCAAAATAATGCTGATATTACCTCCATTTTTTCTCAAAAGTCGTAAACGATTGTTAACCTTTAAACCATAAGTCCCAATGGGACACATAGATAACATTAGCACAGGACCAATATTTCCCATTGCTACTTATGGGACGGCACATATAAATGCTACATAGTTATCCCGATGGCCGTCGAAGAGTTAATATAACTATTTCCTCCATATTTTCCAAAATAATGCTGATATTAGCTCCATTTTTTCTCAGAAGGCGTAAAGGATTGTTAACCTTTAAACCATAAGTACCAATGAAACACAAAGATAACATTAGTACGGGACCAATATGTCCCATTGCTACTTATGGGATGGCTTATATAAATGCTACATTGTTATCCCGATGGCCGTCGAAGAGTTAATATAACTATTTCCTCCATATTTTCCAAAATAATCCTGATATTACCTCCATTTTTTCTCAGAAGGCGTAAACGATTGTTAATCTTTAAACCATAAGTACCAATGGGACACAAAGATAACATTAGTAAGGGACCAATATGTCCTACTGCTACTTATGGGACGGCACATATAAATGCTACATAGTTATCCCGATGGCCGTCGAAGAGTTAATATAACTATTTCCTCCATATTTTCCAAAATAATGCTGATATTACCTCCATTTTTATTCAGAATGCGTCAACGATTGTTAACCTTTAAACCATAGGTACCAATTGGACACAAAGATAACATTAGTACGGGACCAATATGTCCCATTGCTACCTATGGGACGGCACATATAAATGCAACATAATTATCCCAATGGCCGTCGAAGAGTTAATATAACTATTTCCTCCATATTTTCCAAAATAATGCTGATATTACCTCCATTTTTTCTCAGAAGGCGTAAACGATTGTTAACCTTTAAACCATGAGTACCAATGGGACACAAAGATTACATTAGTACGGGACCAATATGTCCCATTGCTACCTATGGGACGGCACATATAAATGCAACATAGTTTTCCCGATGGCCGTCGAAGAGTTAATATAACTATTTTCTCCATATTTTCCAAAAAAAATGGTGATATTACCTGAATTTTTCGTCAGAAGGCGTAAACGATTGTTAACCTTTAAACCATAAGTACCAATGGGACACAAAGATAACATTAGTACGGGACCAATATGTCCCATTGCTACTTATGGGACGGCACATATAAATGCTACATAATTATCCCGATGGCCGTCGAAGAGTTAATATAAATATTTTCTCCATATTTCCGAAATAATGCTGATATTACCTCAATTTTTTCTCAGAAGGCGTAAACGATTGTTAACCTTTAAACCATAAGTACCAATGGGACACAAAGATAACATTTGTACGGGACCAATATGTCCCATTGCTACTTATGGGACGGAACATATAAATGCTACATAGTTATCCCGATGGCCGTCGAAGAGTTAATATAACTATTTCCTCCATATTTTCCAAAATAATGCTGATATTACCTCCATTTTTAGTCAGAAGGCGTAAAGGATTGTTTCCCTTTAAACCATAAGTACCAATGGGACACAAAGATAACAATAGTACGGGACCAATTTGTCCCACTGCTACTTATGGGACGGCACATATAAATGCTACATAGTTTTCCCGATGGCCGTCGAAGAGTTAATATAACTATTTCCTCCATATTTTCCAAAAAAATGCTGATATTACCTGAATTTTTCGTCAGAAGGCGTAAACGATTGTTAACCTTAAAACCATAAGTACCAATGGGACAGAAAGATAACATTAGTACGGGACAAATGTGTCCCATTGCTACCTATGGGACGGCACATATAAATGCTACATAGTTATCCCGATGGCCGTCGAAGAGATAATATAACTATTTCCTCCATATTTTCCAAAATAATGCTGATATTACCTCCATTTTTTCTCAGAAGGCGTAAACTATTGTTAACCTTTAAACCATAAGTACCAATGGACACAAATATAACATTAGTACGGGACCAATATGTCCCATTGCTACCTATGGGACGGAACATATAAATGCAACATAGTTATCCCGATGGCCGTCGAAGAGTTAATATAACTATTTCCTCCATATTTTCCAAAATAATGCTGATATTACCTGAATTTTTTGTCAGAAGGCATAAAAGATTGTTAACCTTTAAACCATAAGTACCAATGGGACACAAAGATAACATTAGTACGGGACCAATATGTCCCATTGCTACCTATAAGACGGCACATATAAATGCTACATAGTTATCCCGATGGCCGTCGAAGAGTTAATTTAACTATTTCCTCCATATTTTCCAAAATAATGTTGAGATAACCTCCATTTTTTCTCGGATGGCGTAAACGATTGTTAACCTTTAAACCATAAGTACCAATGGGACACAAAGATAACATTCGTACGGGACCAATATGTCCCATTGCTACCTATGGGACGGAACATATAAATGCTACAAAGTTATCCCGATGGCCGTCGAAGAGTTAATATAACTATTTCCTCCATATTTTCCAAAATAATGCTGATATTACCTCCATTTTTTCTCAGAAGGCGTAAACGATTGTTAACCTTTAAACCATAAGTACCAATGGGACACAAAGATAACATTAGTACGGGACCAATATGCCCCATTGCTACTTATGGGACGGCACATATAAATGCTACATAATTTTCCCGATGGCCGTCGAAGAGTTAATATAAATATTTTCTCCATATTTTCCGAAATAATGCTGATATTACCTCAATTTTTTCTCAGAAGGCGTAAACGATTGTTAACCTTTAAACCATAAGTACCAATGGGACACAAAGATAACATTAGTACGGGACCAATATGTCCCATTGCTACCTATGGGACGGCACATATAAATGCTACATAGTTATCCCGATGGCCGTCGAAGAGTTAATATAACTATTTCCTCCATATTTTCAAAAATAATGCTGATATTACCTCCATTTTTTCTCAGAAGGCGTAAACGATTGTTAACCTTTAAACCATAAGTACCAATGGGACACAAATATAACAATAGTACGGGACCAATATGTCCCATTGCTACCTATGGGATGGCACATATAAATTCAACATAGTTATCATGATGGCCGTCGTAGAGTTAATATAACTATTTCCTCCATATTTTGCAAAGAAATGCAGATATTACCTCCATTTTTTCTCAAAAGGCGTAAACGATTGTTAACCTGTAACCAGTAAGTACCAATGGGACACAAATATAACATTAGTACGGGACCAATATGTCCCATTGTACCTATGGGACGGCACATATAAATGCAACATAGTATTCCCGATGGCCGTCGATGAGTTAATATAACTATTTCCTCCATATTTTCAAAAGAAATGCAGATATTACCTCCCTTTTTTCTCTAAAGGAGTAAACGATTGTTAACCTGTTACCCGTAAGTACCAATGGGGCTCAAATATAACATTAGTACGAGACCAATATGTCCCATTGTTATCTATGGGACGGCACATATAAATGCAACATAGTTTTCCCGATGGCCGCGGAAGAGTTAATATAACTATTTCCTCCATATTTTCCAAAATAATGCTGATATTACCTCCATTTCTTCTCAGAAGGCGTAAACGATTGTTAACCTGTAATCCGTAAGTACCAATGGGACACAAATATAACATTAGTACGAGACCAATATGTCCCATTGCTTCCTACGGGATGGCAAATATAAATGCAACATAGTTATCCCGATGGCCGTCGAAGAGCTAATATAACTATTTCCTCCATATATTCCAAAGAAATGCAGATATTACCTCCATTTTTTCTCAGAAGGCGTAAAAGATTGTTAACCTTTAACCCGTAAGTACCAATGCGACACAAATATAACATTAGTACGGGACCAATATGTCCCATTGCTACTTATGGGACGGCACATATAAATGCTATATAGTTATCCCGATGGCCGTCGAAGAGTTAATATAACTATTTCCTCCATATTTTCCAAAATAATGATGATATTACCTCCATTTATTCTCAGAAGGCGTAAACGATTGTTAACCTGTAACCCGTAAGTACCAATGGGACACAAATATAACATTAGTACGAGACCAATATGTCCCATTGCTTCCTACGGGATGGCAAATATAAATGCAACATAGTTATCCCGATGGCCGTCGAAGAGCTAATATAACTATTTCCTCCATATATTCCAAAGAAATGCAGATATTACCTCCATTTTTTCTCAGAAGGCGTAAAAGATTGTTAACCTTTAACCCGTAAGTACCAATGCGACACAAATATAACATTAGTACGGGACCAATATGTCCCATTGCTACTTATGGGACGGCACATATAAATGCTACATAGTTATCCCGATGGCCGTCGAAGAGTTAATATAACTATTTCCTCCATATTTTCCAAAATAATGATGATATTACCTCCATTTATTCTCAGAAGGCGTAAACGATTGTTAACCTTTAAACCATAAGTACCAATGGGACATAAAGATAACATTAGAACGGGACCAATATGTCCCATTTCTACTTATGGGACGGCACATATAAATGCAACATTATTATCCCGATGGCCGTCGAAGAGTTAATATAACTATTTCCTCCATATTTTCCAAAATAATGCTGATATTACCTCCATTTTTTCTCAGAAGGCGTAAACGTTTGTTAACCTTTAAACCATAAGTACCAATGGGACACAAAGATAACATTAGTACGGGACCAATATGTCCCATTGCTACTTATAGGACGGTACATATAAATGCTACATAGTCATCCCGATGGCCGTCGAAGAGTAAATATAACTATTTCCTCCATATTTTCCAAAATAATGCTGATATTACCTCCATTTTTTCTCAGAAGGCGTAAACGATTGTTAACCTTTAAACCATTAGTACCAATGGGCCACAAAGATAACATTAGTACGGGACCAATATGTCCCATTGCTACTTATGGGACGGCACATATAAATGCTACATAGTTTTCCCGATGGCCGTCTTAGAGTTAATATAACTATTTCCTCCATATTTTCCAAAATAATGCTGATATTACCTCCATTTTTTCTCAGAAGGCGTAAACGTTTGTTAACCTTTAAACCATAAGTACCAATGGGACACAAAGATAACATTAGTACGGGACCAATATGTCCCATTGCTACTTATAGGACGGTACATATAAATGCTACATAGTCATCCCGATGGCCGTCGAAGAGTTAATATAACTATTTCCTCCATATTTTCCCAAATAATGCTTATATTACCTCCATTTTTTCTCAGAAGGCGTAAACGATTGTTAACCTTTAAACCATTAGTACCAATGGGCCACAAAGATAACATTAGTACGGGACCAATATGTCCCATTGCTACTTATAGGACGGTACATATAAATGCTACATAGTTTTCCCGATGGCCGTCTTAGAGTTAATATAACTATTTCCTCCATATTTTCCAAAATAATGCTGATATTACCTCCATTTTTTCTCAGAAGGCGTAAACGATTGTTAACCTTTAAACCATAAGTACCAATGGGACACAAAGATAACATTAGTACGGGACCAATATGTCCCATTGCTACTTATAGGACGGTACATATAAATGCTACATAGTCATCCCGATGGCCGTCGAAGAGTTAATATAACTATTTCCTCCATATTTTCCAAAATAATGCTGATATTACCTCCATTTCTTCTCAGGAGGCATAAACGTTTGTTAACCTTTAAACCATAAGTACCAATGGGACACAAAGATAACATAAGTACGGGACCAATATGTCCCATTGCTACTTATAGGACGGTACATATAAATGCTACATAGTCATCCCGATGGCCGTCGAAGAGTTAATATAACTATTTCCTCCATATTTTCCAAAATAATGCTGATATTACCTCCATTTCTTCTCAGGAGGCATAAACGTTTGTTAACTTTTAAGCCATAAGTACCAATGGGACACAAAGATAACATTAGTACGGGACCAATATGTCCCATTGCTACTTATAGGACGGTACATATAAATGCTACATAGTCATCCCGATGGCCGTCGAAGAGTTAATATAACTATTTCCACCATATTTTCCAAAATAATGCTGATATTACCTCCATTTTTTCTCAGAAGGCGTAAACGATTGTTAACCTTTAAACCATTAGTACCAATGGGCCACAAAGATAACATTAGTACGGGACCAATATGTCCCATTGCTACTTATGGGACGGCACATATAAATGCTACATAGTTTTCCCGATGGCCGTCTTAGAGTTAATATAACTATTTCCTCCATATTTTCCAAAATAATGCTGCTATTTCCTCCATTTCTTCTCAGGAGGCATAAACGTTTGTTAACCTTTAAACCATAAGTACCAATGGGACACAAATATAACATTAGTACGGGACCAATATGTCCCATTGCTACCTATGGGATGGCACATATAAATTCAACATAGTTATCATGATGGCCGTCGTAGAGTTAATATAACTATTTCCTCCATATTTTACAAAGAAATGCAGATATTACCTCCATTTTGTTTTAAAAGGCGTAAACGATTTTTAATCTGTAACCAGTAAGTACCAATGGGACACAAATATAACATTAGTACGGGACCAATATGTCCCATTGTACCTATGGGACGGCACATATAAATGCAACATAGTATTCCCGATGGCCGTCGAAGAGTTAATATAACTATTTCCTCAATATTTTCCAAAGAAATGCAGATATTACCTCCCTTTTTTTCTCTAAATGCGTAAACGATTGTTAACCTGTTACCCGTAAGTACCAATGGGGCTCACATATAACATTAGTACGGGACCAATATGTCCCATTGTTACCTATGGGACGGCACATATAAATGCAACATAGTTTTCCCGATGGCCGCCGAAGATTTAATATAACTATTTCCTCCATATTTTCCAAAATAATGCTGATACTACCTCCATTTCTTCTCAGAAGGCGTAAACGATTGTTAACCTGTAACCCGTAAGTACCAAGGGGACACAAATATAACATTTGTACGAGACCAATATGTCCCATTGCTTCCTGTGGGATGGCAAATATAAATGCAACATAGTTATCCCGATGGCCGTCGAAGAGCTAATATAACTATTTCCTCCATATTTTCCAAAGAAATGCAGATATTAACTCCATTTTTTCTCAGAAGGCGTAAACGATTGTTAACCTTTAACCCGTAAGTACCAATGCGACACAAATATAACATTAGTACGGGACCAATATGTCCCATTGCTACTTATGGGACGGCACATATAAATGCTATATAGTTATCCCGATGGCCGTCGAAGAGTTAATATAACTATTTCCTCCATATTTTCCAAAATATAGATGATATTACCTCCATTTATTCTCAGAAGGCGTACACGATTGTTAACCTTTGAACCATAAGTACCAATGGGACACAAAGATAACATTAGTACGGGACCAATATGTCCCATTGCTACTTATGGGAAGGCACATATAAATGCAACATTGTTATCCCGATGGCTGTCGAAGAGTTAATATAACTATTTCCTCCATATTTTCCAAAATAATGCTGATATTACCTCCATTTTTTCTCAGAAGGCGTAAACGATTGTTAACCTTTAAATCATAAGTACCAATGGGACACAAAGAGAACATTAGTACGGGACCAATATGTCCCATTGCTACCAATGGGACGGCACATATAAATGCAACATAGTTATCCCGATGGCCATCGAAGAGTTAATATAACTATTTCCTCCATATTTTCCAAAATAATGCTGATATTACCTCCATTTTTTCTCAGAAGGCGTAAAGGATTGTTAACCTTTAAAACATAAGTACCAATGGGACACAAAGATTACATTAGTACGGGACCAATATGTCCCATTGCTACTTATGGGACGGCACATATAAATGCTACATAGTTTTCCCGATGGCCGTCGAAGAGTTAATATAACTATTTCCTCCATATATTCCAAAATAATGATATATTACCTCCATTTTTTCTCAGAAGGCGTAAACGATTGATAACCTTTAAACCATAAGTACAAATGGGACACAAAGATAACATTAGTACGGGATCAATATGTCCCATTGGTACTTATGGGACGGCACATATAAATGATACATAGTTATCCCGTTGAACGTCGAAGAGTTAATATAACTATTTCCTTCTTATTTTCCAAAATAATGCTGATATTACCTCCATTTTTTCTCAGAAGGCGTAAATGATTGTTAACCTTTAAACCATAAGTACCAATGGGACACAAAGAAAACATTAGTACGGGACCAATATGTCCCATTGCTACCTATGGGACGGCACATATAAATGCTACATAGTTATCCCGATGGCCGTCGAAGAGTTAATATAACTATTTCCTCCATATTTTCCAAAATAATGCTGATATTACCTCCATTTTTTCTCAGAAGGCGTAAACGATTGTTAACCTTTTTAACCATAAGTACCAATGGGACACAAAGATAACATTAGTACGGGACCAATATGTCCCATTGCTACCTATGGGACGGCACATATAAATGCTACATAGTTATCCCGATGGCCGTCGAAGAGTTAATATAACTATTTCCTCCATATTTTCCAAAATAATGCTGATATTACCTCCATTTTTTCTCAGAAGGCGTAAACGATTGTTAACCTTTAAATCATAAGTACCAATGGGACACAAAGATAACATTAGTACGGGACCAATATGTCCCATTGCTACCTATGGGACGGCACATATAAATGCTACATAGTTATCCCGATGGCCGTCGAAGAGTTAATATAACTATTTCCTCCATATTTTCCAAAATAATGCTGATATTACCTCCATTTTTTCTCAGAAGGCGTTAACGATTGTTGACCTTTAAACCATAAGTACCAATGGGACACAAAGATAACATTAGTACGGGACCAATATGTCCTATTTCTACCTATGGGACGGCACATATAAATGCTACATAGTTATTCCGATGGCCGTCGAAGAGTTAATATAACTATTTCCTCCATATTTTCCAAAATAAAGCTTATATTACCTCCATTTTTTCTCAGAAGGCGTAAACGATTGTTAACCTTTAAACCATTAGTACCAATGGGACACAAAGTTAACATTAGTATGGGACCAATATGTCCCATTGCTACCTATGACACGGCACATATAAATGCTACATAGTTATCCCGATGGCCGTCGAATAGTTAAAATAACTATTTCCTCCATATTTTCCAAAATAATGCTGATATTACCTCCATTTCTTCTCAGGAGGCATAAACGTTTGTTAACCTTTAAACCATAAGTACCAATGGGACACAAAGATAACATAAGTACGGGACCAATATGTCCCATTGCTACTTATAGGACGGTACATATAAATGCTACATAGTCATCCCGATGGCCGTCGAAGAGTTAATATAACTATTTCCTCCATATTTTCCAAAATAATGCTGATATTACCTCCATTTTTTCTCAGAAGGCGTAAACGATTGTTAACCTTTAAACTATTAGTACCAATGGGCCACAAAGATAACATTAGTACGGGACCAATATGTCCCATTGCTACCTTTGGGACGGCACATATAAATGCTACATAGTTTTCCCGATGGCCGTCTTAGAGTTAATATAACTATTTCCTCCATATTTTCCAAAATAATGCTGATATTACCTCCATTTCTTCTCAGGAGGCATAAACGTTTGTTAACTTTTAAGCCATAAGTACCAATGGGACACAAAGATAACATTAGTACGGGACCAATATGTCCCATTGCTACTTATAGGACGGTACATATAAATGCTACATAGTCATCCCGATGGCCGTCGAAGAGTTAATATAACTATTTCCACCATATTTTCCAAAATAATGCTGATATTACCTCCATTTTTTCTCAGAAGGCGTAAACGATTGTTAACCTTTAAACCATTAGTACCAATGGGCCACAAAGATAACATTAGTACGGGACCAATATGTCCCATTGCTACTTATGGGACGGCACATATAAATGCTACATAGTTTTCCCGATGGCCGTCTTAGAGTTAATATAACTATTTCCTCCATATTTTCCAAAATAATGCTGCTATTTCCTCCATTTCTTCTCAGGAGGCATAAACGTTTGTTAACCTTTAAACCATAAGTACCAATGGGACACAAATATAACATTAGTACGGGACCAATATGTCCCATTGCTACCTATGGGATGGCACATATAAATTCAACATAGTTATCATGATGGCCGTCGTAGAGTTAATATAACTATTTCCTCCATATTTTACAAAGAAATGCAGATATTACCTCCATTTTGTCTCAAAAGGCGTAAACGATTTTTAATCTGTAACCAGTAAGTACCAATGGGACACAAATATAACATTAGTACGGGACCAATATGTCCCATTGTACCTATGGGACGGCACATATAAATGCAACATAGTATTCCCGATGGCCGTCGAAGAGTTAATATAACTATTTCCTCAATATTTTCCAAAGAAATGCAGATATTACCTCCCTTTTTTTCTCTAAATGCGTAAACGATTGTTAACCTGTTACCCGTAAGTACCAATGGGGCTCACATATAACATTAGTACGGGACCAATATGTCCCATTGTTACCTATGGGACGGCACATATAAATGCAACATAGTTTTCCCGATGGCCGCCGAAGATTTAATATAACTATTTCCTCCATATTTTCCAAAATAATGCTGATACTACCTCCATTTCTTCTCAGAAGGCGTAAACGATTGTTAACCTGTAACCCGTAAGTACCAAGGGGACACAAATATAACATTTGTACGAGACCAATATGTCCCATTGCTTCCTGTGGGATGGCAAATATAAATGCAACATAGTTATCCCGATGGCCGTCGAAGAGCTAATATAACTATTTCCTCCATATTTTCCAAAGAAATGCAGATATTAACTCCATTTTTTCTCAGAAGGCGTAAACGATTGTTAACCTTTAACCCGTAAGTACCAATGCGACACAAATATAACATTAGTACGGGACCAATATGTCCCATTGCTACTTATGGGACGGCACATATAAATGCTATATAGTTATCCCGATGGCCGTCGAAGAGTTAATATAACTATTTCCTCCATATTTTCCAAAATATAGATGATATTACCTCCATTTATTCTCAGAAGGCGTACACGATTGTTAACCTTTAAACCATAAGTACCAATGGGACACAAAGATAACATTAGTACGGGACCAATATGTCCCATTGCTACTTATGGGAAGGCACATATAAATGCAACATTGTTATCCCGATGTCTGTCGAAGAGTTAATATAACTATTTCCTCCATATTTTCCAAAATAATGCTGATATTACCTCCATTTTTTCTCAGAAGGCGTAAACGATTGTTAACCTTTAAATCATAAGTACCAATGGGACACAAAGAGAACATTAGTACGGGACCAATATGTCCCATTGCTACCAATGGGACGGCACATATAAATGCAACATAGTTATCCCGATGGCCATCGAAGAGTTAATATAACTATTTCCTCCATATTTTCCAAAATAATGCTGATATTACCTCCATTTTTTCTCAGAAGGCGTAAAGGATTGTTAACCTTTAAAACATAAGTACCAATGGGACACAAAGATTACATTAGTACGGGACCAATATGTCCCATTGCTACTTATGGGACGGCACATATAAATGCTACATAGTTTTCCCGATGGCCGTCGAAGAGTTAATATAACTATTTCCTCCATATATTCCAAAATAATGATATATTACCTCCATTTTTTCTCAGAAGGCGTAAACGATTGATAACCTTTAAACCATAAGTACAAATGGGACACAAAGATAACATTAGTACGGGATCAATATGTCCCATTGGTACTTATGGGACGGCACATATAAATGATACATAGTTATCCCGTTGAACGTCGAAGAGTTAATATAACTATTTCCTTCTTATTTTCCAAAATAATGCTGATATTACCTCCATTTTTTCTCAGAAGGCTTAAATGATTGTTAACCTTTAAACCATAAGTACCAATGGGACACAAAGAAAACATTAGTACGGGACCAATATGTCCCATTGCTACCTATGGGACGGCACATATAAATGCTACATAGTTATCCCGATGGCCGTCGAAGAGTTAATATAACTATTTCCTCCATATTTTCCAAAATAATGCTGATATTACCTCCATTTTTTCTCAGAAGGCGTAAACGATTGTTAACCTTTTTAACCATAAGTACCAATGGGACACAAAGATAACATTAGTACGGGACCAATATGTCCCATTGCTACCTATGGGACGGCACATATAAATGCTACATAGTTATCCCGATGGCCGTCGAAGAGTTAATATAACTATTTCCTCCATATTTTCCAAAATAATGCTGATATTACCTCCATTTTTTCTCAGAAGGCGTAAACGATTGTTAACCTTTAAATCATAAGTACCAATGGGACACAAAGATAACATTAGTACGGGACCAATATGTCCCATTGCTACCTATGGGAAGGCACATATAAATGCTACATAGTTATCCCGATGGCCGTCGAAGAGTTAATATAACTATTTCCTCCATATTTTCCAAAATAATGCTGATATTACCTCCATTTTTTCTCAGAAGGCGTTAACGATTGTTGACCTTTAAACCATAAGTACCAATGGGACACAAAGATAACATTAGTACGGGACCAATATGTCCTATTTCTACCTATGGGACGGCACATATAAATGCTACATAGTTATTCCGATGGCCGTCGAAGAGTTAATATAACTATTTCCTCCATATTTTCCAAAATAAAGCTTATATTACCTCCATTTTTTCTCAGAAGGCGTAAACGATTGTTAACCTTTAAACCATTAGTACCAATGGGACACAAAGTAAACATTAGTATGGGACCAATATGTCCCATTGCTACCTATGACACGGCACATATAAATGCTACATAGTTATCCCGATGGCCGTCGAATAGTTAAAATAACTATTTCCTCCATATTTACCAAAATAAAGCCTATACTACCTCCATTTTTTCTCAGAAGGCGTAAGCGATTGTTAACCTTTAAACCATAAGTACCAATGGGACACAAAGATAACATTAGTACGGGACCAATATGTCCCATTGCTACTAATGGGACGGCACATATAAATGCTACATAGTTTTCCCGATGGCCGTCGAAGAGTTAATATAACTATATCCTCCATATTTTCCAAAATAATGCTGATATTACCTCCATTTTTTCTCAAAAGTCGTAAACGATTGTTAACCTTTAAACCATAAGTCCCAATGGGACACAAAGATAACATTAGCACAGGACCAATATTTCCCATTGCTACTTATGGGACGGCACATATAAATGCTACATAGTTATCCCGATGGCCGTCGAAGAGTTAATATAACTATTTCCTCCATATTTTCCAAAATAATGCTGATATTAGCTCCATTTTTTCTCAGAAGGCGTAAAGGATTGTTAACCTTTAAACCATAAGTACCAATGAAACACAAAGATAACATTAGTACGGGACTTATATGTCCCATTGCTACTTATGGGACGGCTTATATAAATGCTACATTGTTATCCCGATGGCCGTCGAAGAGTTAATATAACTATTTCCTCCATATTTTCCAAAATAATCCTGATATTACCTCCATTTTTTCTCAGAAGGCGTAAACGATTGTTAACCTTTAAACCATAAGTACCAATGGGACACAAAGATAACATTAGTACGGGACCAATATGTCCCACTGCTACTTATGGGACGGCACATATAAATGCTACATAGTTATCCCGATGGCCGTCGAAGAGTTAATATAACTATTTCCTCCATATTTTCCAAAATAATGCTGATATTACCTCCATTTTTAGTCAGAAGGCGTCAACGATTGTTTACCTTTAAACCATAGGTACCAATGGGACACAAAGATAACATTAGTACGGGACCAATATGTCCCATTGCTACCTATGGGACGGCACATATAAATGCAACATAATTATCCCGATGGCCGTCGAAGAGTTAATATAACTATTTCCTCCATATTTTCCAAAATAATGCTGATATTACCTCCATTTTCTCTCAGAAAGCGTATACGATTGTTAACCTTTAAACCATAAGTACCAATGGGACACAAAGATAACATTAATACGGGACCAATATGTCCCATTGCTACCTATAGGACGGCACATATAAATGCTACATAGTCATCCCGATGGCCGTCGAAGAGTTAATATAACTATTTCCTCCATATTTTCCAAAATAATGCTGATATTACCTCCATTTTTTCTCAGAAGGCGTAAACGATTGTTAACCTTTAAACCATGAGTACCAATGGGACACAAAGATTACATTAGTACGGGACCAATATGTCCTATTGCTACCTATGGGACGGCACATATAAATGCAACATAGTTTTCCCGATGGCCGTCGAAGAGTTAATATAACTATTTTCTCCATATTTTCCAAAAAAAATGCTGATATTACCTGAATTTTTCGTCAGAAGGCGTAAACGATTGTTAACCTTAAAACCATGAGTACCAATGGGACAGAAAGATAACATTAGTACGGGACCAATGTGTCCCATTGCTACCTATGGGACGGCACATATAAATGCTACATAGTTATCCCGACGGCCGTCGAAGAGTTAATATAACTATTTCCTCCATATCTTCCAAAATAATGCTGATATTACCTCCATTTTTTCTCAGAAGGCGTAAACGATTGTTAACCTTTAAACCATAAGTACCAATTGGACACAAAGATAACATTAGTACGGGTCCAATATGTCCTATTGCTACTTATGGGACGGCACATATAAATGCTACATAGTTTTCCCGATGGCCGTCGAAGAGGTAATATAATTATTTCCTCCATATTTTCAAAAATAATGCTGATATTACCTCCATTTTTTCTCAGAAGGCGTAAACGATTATTATCCTTTAAACCATAAGTACCAATGGGACACAAAGATAACATTAGTACGGGACCAATATGTCCCATTTCTACTTATGGGACGGCACATATAAATGCTACATAGTTATCCCGATGGCCGTCGAAGAGTTAATATAACTATTTCCTCCATATTTTCCAAAATAATGCTGATATTACCTCCATTTTTTCTCAGAAGGCGTAAACGATTGTTAACCTTTAAACCATAAGTACCAATGGGACACAAAGATAACATTAGTACGGGATCAATATGTCCCATTGCTACCTATGGGACGGTACATATAAATGCTACATAGTTATCCCGATGGCCGTCGAAGAGTTAATATAACAATTTCCTCCATATTTTCCAAAATAAAGCCACAATTACCTCCATTTATTCTCAGAAGGCGTAAACGATTGTTATCCTTTAAACCATAAATACCAATGGGACACAAAGATAACATTAGTACGGGACCAATATGTCCCATTGCTACCTATGGGACGGCACATATAAATGCTACATAATTATCCCGATGGCCGTCGAAGAGTTAATATAACTATTTCCTCCATATTTTCCAAAATAATGCTGATATTACCTCCATTTTTTCTCAAGAGCCGTAAAGGATTGTTAACCTTTAAACCATAAGTACCAATGGGACACAAAGATAACATTAGTACGGGACCAATATGTCCCATTGCTACTTATGGGACGGCACATATAAATGCTACATAATTATCCCGATGGCCGTCGAAGAGTTAATATAAATATTTTCTCCATATTTCCGAAATAATGCTGATATTACCTCAATTTTTTCTCAGAAGGCGTAAACGATTGTTAACCTTTAAACCATAAGTACCAATGGGACACAAAGATAACATTTGTACGGGACCAATATGTCCCATTGCTACTTATGGGACGGAACATATAAATGCTACATAGTTATCCCGATGGCCGTCGAAGAGTTAATATAACTATTTCCTCCATATTTTCCAAAATAATGCTGATATTACCTCCATTTTTAGTCAGAAGGCGTAAACGATTGTTTCCCTTTAAACCATAAGTACCAATGGGACACAAAGATAACAATAGTACGGGACCAATATGTCCCACTGCTACTTATGGGACGGCACATATAAATGCTAAATAGTTATCCCGATGGCCGTCGAAGAGTTAATATAACTATTTCCTCCATATTTTCCAAAATAATGCTGATATTACCTCCATTTTTTCTCAGAAGGCGTAAACGATTGTTAACCTTTAAACCATAAGTACCAATGGGACACAAAGATAACATTAGTACGGGACCATTATGTCCCATTGCTACCTATAAAACGGCACACATAAATGCAACATAGTTATCCCGATGGCCGTCGAAGAGTTAATATAACTATTTCCTCCATATTTTCCAAAATAATGCTGATATTACTTGAATTTTTCGTCAGAAGGCGTAAACGATTGTTAACCTTAAAACCATAAGTACCAATGGGACAGAAAGATAACATTAGTACGGGACCAATGTGTCCAATTGCTACCTATGGGACGGCACATATAAATGCTACATAGTTTTCCCGATGGCCGTCTTAGAGTTAATATAACTATTTCCTCCATATTTTCCAAAATAATGCTGATATTACCTCCATTTCTTCTCAGGAGGCATAAACGTTTGTTAACCTTTAAACCATAAGTACCAATGGGACACAAAGATAACATTAGTACGGGACCAATATGTCCCATTGCTACCTATGGTACGGCACATATAAATGCAATATAGTAATCCCGATGGCCGTCGAAGAGTTAATATAACTATTTCCACCATATTTTCAAAAATAATGCAGATATTACCTCCATTTTTTCTCAGAAAGGGTAAACGATTGTTAACCTGTAACCCGTAAGTACCAATGGGACACAAATATAACATTAGTACGGGACCAATATGTCCCATTGCTACTTATGGGACGGCACATATAAATGAAACATTGTAATCCCGGTGGCCGTCGAAGAGTTAATATAACTATTTCCTCCATATTTTCCAAAATAATGCTGATATTACCTCCATTTTTTCACAGAAGGCGTAAACGATAGCTAATCTGTAACCCGTAAATACCAACGGGACACAAATATAACATTAGTACAGGACCTATATGTCCCATTGCTACCTATGGTACGGAACATATAAATGAAACATAGTTTTCCCGATGGCCGTCGAAGAGTTAAAATAACTATTTCCTCCATATTTTCCAAAATAATGCTGATATTACCTTCATTTTTTCACAGAAGGCGTAAACGATTGTTAACCTGTAACCCGTAAGTACCAATGGGACACAAATATAACATTAGTACGGGACCAATATGTCCCATTGCTACCTATGGGATGGCACATATAAATTCAACATAGTTATCATGATGGCCGTCGTAGAGTTAATATAACTATTTCCTCCATATTTTGCAAAGAAATGCAGATATTACCTTCATTTTTTCTCAAAAGGCGTAAACGATTTTTAACCTGTAACCAGTAAGTACCAATGGGACACAAATATAACATTAGTACGGGACCAATATGTCCCATTGTACCTATGGGACGGCACATATAAATGCAACATAGTATTCCCGATGGCCGTCGAAGAGTTAATATAACTATTTCCTCCATATTTTCCAAAGAAATGCAGATATTACCTCCCTTTTTTTCTCTAAATGCGTAAACGATTGTTAACCTGTTACCCGTAAGTACCAATGGGGCTCACATATAACATTAGTACGGGACCAATATGTCCCATTGTTACCTATGGGACGGCACATATAAATGCAACATAGTTTTCCCGATGGCCGCCGAAGATTTAATATAACTATTTCCTCCATATTTTCCAAAATAATGCTGATATTACCTCCATTTCTTCTCAGAAGGCGTAAACGATTGTTAATCTGTAACCCGTAAGTACCAAGGGGACACAAATATAACATTTGTACGAGACGAATATGTCCCATTGCTTCCTGTGGGATGGCAAATATAAATGCAACATAGTTATCCCGATGGCTGTCGAAGAGATAATATAACTATTTCCTCCATATTTTCCAAAGAAATGCAGATATTAACTCCATTTTTTCTCAGAAGGCGTAAACGATTGTTAACCTTTAACCCGTAAGTACCAATGCGACACAAATATAACATTAGTACGGGACCAATATGTCCCATTGCTACTTATGGGACGGCACATATAAATGCTATATAGTTATCCCGATGGCCGTCGAAGAGTTAATATAACTATTTCCTCCATATTTTCCAAAATAATGATGATATTACCTCCATTTATTCTCAGAAGGCGTAAACGATTGTTAACCTTTAAACCATAAGTACCAATGGGACACAAAGATAACATTAGTACGGGACCAATATGTCCCATTGCTACCAATGGGACGGCACATATAAATGCAACATTGTTATCCCGATGGCTGTCGAAGAGTTAATATAACTATTTCCTCCATATTTTCCAAAATAATGCTGCTATTACCTCCATTTCTTCTCAGGAGGCGTAAACGATTGTTAACATTTAAACCATAAGTACCAATGGGACACAAAGATAACATTATTACGGGACCAATATGTCCCATTGCTACTTATAGGACGGCACATATAAATGCTACATAGTCATCCCGATGGCCGTCGAAGAGTTAATATAACTATTTCCTCCATATTTTCCAAAATAATGCTGATATTACCTCCATTTTTTCTCAGAAGGCGTAAACGATTGTTAACCTTTAAATCATAAGTACCAATGGGACACAAAGAGAACATTACTACGGGACCAATATGTCCCATTGCTACCAATGGGACGGCACATATAAATGCAACATAGTTATCCCGATGGCCATCGAAGAGTTAATATAACTATTTCCTCCATATTTTCCAAAATAATGCTGATATTACCTCCATTTTTTCTCAGAAGGCGTAAAGGATTGTTAACCTTTAAAACATAAGTACCAATGGGACACAAAGATTACATTAGTACGGGACCAATATGTCCCATTGCTACTTATGGGACGGAACATATAAATGCTTCATAGTTTTCCCGATGGCCGTCGAAGAGTTAATATAACTATTTCCTCCATATATTCCAAAATAATGATATATTACCTCCATTTTTTCTCAGAAGGCGTAAACGATTGTTAACCTTTAAACCATAAGTACCAATGGGACACAAAGATAACATTAGTACGGGATCAATATGTCCCATTGGTACTTATGGGACGGCACATATAAATGATACATAGTTATCCCGTTGGCCGTCGAAGAGTTAATATAACTATTTCCTTCATATTTTCCAAAATAATGCTGATATTACCTCCATTTTTTCTCAGAAGGCGTAAATGATTGTTAACCTTTAAACCATAAGTACCAATGGGACACAAAGATAACATTAGTACGGGACCAATATGTCCCATTGCTACCTATGGGACGGCACATATAAATGCTACATAGTTATCCCAATGGCCGTCGAAGAGTTAATATAACTATTTCCTCCATATTTTCCAAAATAATGCTGATATTACCTCCATTTTTTCTCAGAAGGCGTAAACGATTGTTAACCTTTTTAACCATAAGTACCAATGGGACACAAAGATAACATTAGTACGGGACCAATATGTCCCATTGCTACCTATGGGACGGCACATATAAATGCTACATAGTTATCCCGATGGCCGTCGAAGAGTTAATATATCTATTTCCTCCATATTTTCCAAAATAATGCTGATATTACCTCCATTTTTTCTCAGAAGGCGTAAACGATTGTTAACCTTTAAATCATAAGTACCAAAAGGACACAAAGATAACATTAGTACGGGACCAATATGTCCCATTGCTACCTATGGGACGGCACATATAAATGCTACATAGTTATCCCGATGGCCGTCGAAGAGTTAATATAACTATTTCCTCCATATTTTCCAAAATAATGCTGATATTACCTCCATTTTTTCTCAGAAGGCGTTAACGATTGTTGACCTTTAAACCATAAGTACCAATGGGACACAAAGATAACATTAGTACGGGACCAATATGTCCTATTTCTACCTATGGGACGGCACATATAAATGCTACATAGTTATTCCGATGGCCGTCGAAGAGTTAATATAACTATTTCCTCCATATTTTCCAAAATAAAGCTTATATTACCTCCATTTTTTCTCAGAAGGCGTAAACGATTGTTAACCTTTAAACCATTAGTACCAATGGGACACAAAGTTAACATTAGTATGGGACCAATATGTCCCATTGCTACCTATGACACGGCACATATAAATGCTACATAGTTATCCCGATGGCCGTCGAAGAGTTAAAATAACTATTTCCTCCATATTTACCAAAATAAAGCTTATACTACCTCCATTTTTTCTCAGAAGGCGTAAGCGATTGTTAACCTTTAAACCATAAGTACCAATGGGACACAAAGATAACATTAGTACGGGACCAATATGTCCCATTGCTACTAATGGGACGGCACATATAAATGCTACATAGTTTTCCCGATGGCCGTCGAAGAGTTAATATAACTATTTCCTCCATATTTTCCAAAATAATGCTGATATAACCTCCATTTTTTCTCAGAAGGCGTAAAGGATTGTTAACCTTTAAACCATAAGTACCAATGGGACGCAAAGATAACATTAGTACGGGACCAATATGTCCCATTGCTACTTATGGGACGGCACATATAAGTGCTACATAGTTATCCCGATGGCCGTCGAAGAGTTAATATAACTATTTCCTCCATATTTTCCAAAATAATGCTGATATTACCTCCATTTTTTCTCAGAAGGCGTAAACGATTGTTAACCTTTAAATCATAAGTACCAATGGGACACAGAGATAACATTAGTACGGGACTAATATGTCCCATTGCTACTTAAGGGACGGCGCATATAAATGCTACATAGTTATCCTGATGGCCGTAGAAGAGTAATATAACTATTTCCTCCATATTTTCCAACATAATGCTGATATTACCTCCATTTTTTCTCAGAAGGCGTAAACGATAGTTAACCTTTAAACCATAAGTACCAATGGGACACAAAGATAACATTAGTACGGGGCCAATATTTCCCATTGCTACCTATGGGACGGCACATATAAATGCAACATAGTTATCCCGATGGCCGTCGAAGAGTTAATATAACTATTTCATCCATATTTTCCAAAATAATGCTGATATTACCTCCATTTTTTCTCAGAAGGCGTAAACGATTGTTAACCTTTAAACCATAAGTACCAATGGGACACAAAGATAACATTAGTACGGGACCAATATCTCCTATTGCTACCTATGGGACGGCACATATAAATGCTACATAGTTATCCCGATGGCCGTCGAAGAGTTAATATAACTATTTCCTCCATATTTTACAAAATAATGCTGATATTAGCTCCATTTTTTCTCAGAAGGCGTAAAGGATTGTTAACCTTTAAACCATAAGTACCAATGAAACACAAAGATAACATTAGTACGGGACTAATATGTCCCATTGCTACTTATGGGACGGCTTATATAAATGCTACATTGTTATCCCGATGGCCGTCGAAGAGTTAATATAACTATTTCCTCCATATTTTCCAAAATAATCCTGATATTACCTCCATTTTTTCTCAGAAGGCGTAAACGATTGTTAACCTTTAAACCATAAGTACCAATGGGACACAAAGATAACATTAGTACGGGACCAATATGTCCCACTGCTACTTATGGGACGGCACATATAAATGCTACATAGTTATCCCGATGGCCGTCGAAGAGTTAATATAACTATTTCCTCCATATTTTCCAAAATAATGCTGATATTACCTCCATTTTTAGTCAGAAGGCGTCATCGATTGTTTACCTTTAAACCATAGGTACCAATGGGACACAAAGATAACATTAGTACGGGACCAATATGTCCCATTGCTACCTATGGGACGGCACATATAAATGCAACATAATTATCCCGATGGCCGTCGAAGAGTTAATATAACTATTTCCTCCATATTTTCCAAAATAATGCTTATATTACCTCCATTTTCTCTCAGAAAGCGTATACGATTGTTAACCTTTAAACCATAAGTACCAATGGGACACAAAGATAACATTAGTACGGGACCAATATGTCCCATTGCTACCTATGGGACGGCACATATAAATGCTACATAGTCATCCCGATGGCCGTCGAAGAGTTAATATAACTATTTCCTCCATATTTTCCAAAATAATGCTGATATTACCTCCATTTTTTCTCAGAAGGCGTAAACGATTGTTAACCTTTAAACCATGAGTACCAATGGGACACAAAGATTACATTAGTACGGGACCAATATGTCCCATTGCTACCTATGGGACGGCACATATAAATGCAACATAGTTTTCCCGATGGCCGTCGAAGAGTTAATATAACTATTTTCTCCATATTTTCCAAAAAAAATGCTGATATTACCTGAATTTTTCGTCAGAAGGCGTAAACGATTGTTAACCTTAAAACCATGAGTACCAATGGGACAGAAAGATAACATTAGTACGGGACCAATGTGTCCCATTGCTACCTATGGGACGGCACATATAAATGCTACATAGTTATCCCGACGGCCGTCGAAGAGTTAATATAACTATTTCCTCCATATTTTCCAAAATAATGCTGATATTACCTCCATTTTTTCTCAGAAGGCGTAAACGATTGTTAACCTTTAAACCATAAGTACCAATTGGACACAAAGATAACATTAGTACGGGTCCAATATGTCCTATTGCTACTTATGGGACGGCACATATAAATGCTACATAGTTTTCCCGCTGGCCGTCGAAGAGGTAATATAATTATTTCCTCCATATTTTCAAAAATAATGCTGATATTACCTCCATTTTTTCTCAGAAGGCGTAAACGATTATTAACCTTTAAACCATAAGTACCAATGGGACACAAAGATAACATTAGTACGGGACCAATATGTCCCATTTCTACTTATGGAACGGCACATATAAATGCTACATAGTTATCCCGATGGCCGTCGAAGAGTTAATATAACTATTTCCTCCATATTTTCCAAAATAATGCTGATATAACCTCCATTTTTTCTCAGAAGGCGTAAACGATTGTTAACCTTTAAACCATAAGTACCAATGGGACACAAAGATAACATTAGTACGGGATCAATATGTCCCATTGCTACCTATGGGACGGCACATATAAATGCTACATAGTTATCCCGATGGCCGTCGAAGAGTTAATATAACAATTTCCTCCATATTTTCCAAAATAAAGCCACAATTACCTCCATTTATTCTCAGAAGGCGTAAACGATTGTTATCCTTTAAACCATAAATACCAATGGGACACAAAGATAACATTAGTACGGGACCAATATGTCCCATTGCTACCTATGGGACGGCACATATAAATGCTACATAGTTATCCCGATGGCCGTCGAAGAGTTAATATAACTATTTCCTCCATATTTTCCAAAATAATGCTGATATTACCTCCATTTTTTCTCAGAAGGCGTTAAGGATTGTTAACCTTTAAACCATAAGTACCAATGGGACACAAAGATAACATTAGTACGGGACCAATATGTCCCATTGCTACTTATGGGACGGCACATATAAATGCTACATAATTATCCCGATGGCCGTCGAAGAGTTAATATAAATATTTTCTCCATATTTCCGAAATAATGCTGATATTACCTCAATTTTTTCTCAGAAGGCGTAAACGATTGTTAACCTTTAAACCATAAGTACCAATGGGACACAAAGATAACATTTGTACGGGACCAATATGTCCCATTGCTACTTATGGGACGGAACATATAAATGCTACATAGTTATCCCGATGGCCGTCGAAGAGTTAATATAACTATTTCCTCCATATTTTCCAAAATAATGCTGATATTACCTCCATTTTTAGTCAGAAGGCGTAAAGGATTGTTTCTCTTTAAACCATAAGTACCAATGGGACACAAAGATAACATCAGTACGGGACCAATATGTCCCACTGCTACCTATGGGACGGCACATATAAATGCAACATAGTTATCCCGATGGCCGTCGAAGAGTTAATATAACTATTTCCTCCATATTTTCCAAAATAATGCTGATATTACTTGAATTTTTCGTCAGAAGGCGTAAACGATTGTTAACCTTAAAACCATAAGTACCAATGGGACAGAAAGATAACATTAGTACGGGACCAATGTGTCCCATTGCTACCTATGGGACGGCACATATAAATGCTACATAGTTATCCCGATGGCCGTCGAAGAGTTAATATAACTATTTCCTCCATATTTTCCAAAATAATGATGATATTACCTCCATTTTTTCTCAGAAGGCGTAAACGATTGTTAACCTTTAAACCATAAGCACCAATTGGACACAAAGATAACATTAGTACGGGTCCAATATGTCCTATTGCTACTTATGGGAAAGCACATATAAATGCTACATAGTTTTCCCGATGGCCGTCGAAGAGGTAATATAATTATTTCCTCCATATTTTCAAAAATAATGCTGATATTACCTCCATTTTTTCTCAGAAGGCGAACACGATTATTAACCTTTAATCCATAAGTACCAATGGGACACAAAGATAACATTAGTACGGGACCAATATGTCCCATTTCTACTTATGGGACAGCACATATAAATGCTACATAGTTATCCCGATGGCAGTCGAAGAGTTAATATAACTATTTCCTCCATATTTTCCAAAATAATGCTGATATTACCTCCATTTTTTCTCAGAAGGCGTAAACGATTATTAACCTTTAAACCATAAGTACCAATGGGACACAAAGATAACAATAGTACGGGATCAATATGTCCCATTGCTACCTATGGGACGGCACATATAAATGCTACATAGTTATCCCGATGGCCGTCGAAGAGTTAATATAACAATTTCCTCCATATTTTCCAAAATAATGCTATTATTACCTCCATTTATTCTCAGAAGGCGTAAACGATTGTTATCCTTTAAACCATAAGTACCAATGGGACACAAAGATAACATTAGTACGGGACCAATATGTCCCATTGCTACCTATGGGACGGCACATATAAATGCTACATAGTTATCCCGATGGCCGTCGAAGAGTTAATATAACTATTTCCTCCATATTTTCCAAAATAATGCTGATATTACCTCCATTTTTTCTCAGAAGGCGTAAACGATTGTTAACCTTTAAACCATAAGTATCAATGGGACACAATGATAACATTAGTACGGGACCAATATGTCCCATTGCTACCTATGGGACGGAACATATAAATGCTACAAAGTTTTCCCGATGGCCGTCGAAGAGTTAATATAACTATTTCCTCCATATTTTCCAAAATAATGCTGATATTGCCTCCATTTTTCTCAGAAGGCGTAAACGATTGTTAACCTTTAAACCATAAGTACCAATGGGACACAAAGATAACATTAGTACGGGACCAATATGCCCCATTGCTACTTATGGGACGGCACATATAAATGCTACATAATTATCCCGATGGCCGTCGAAGAGTTAATATAAATATTTTCTTCATATTTTCCGAAATAATGCTGATATTACCTCAATTTTTTCTCAGAAGGCGTAAACGATTGTTAACCTTTAAACCATAAGTACCAATGGGACCCAAAGATAACATTTGTACGGGACCAATATGTCCCATTGCTACTTATGGGACGGAACATATAAATGCTACATAGTTATCCCGATGGCCGACGAAGAGTTAATATAACTATTTCCTACATATTTTCTAAAATAATGCTGATATTACCTCCATTTTTTCTCAGAAGTCGTAAACGATTGTTAACCTTTAGACCATAAGTACCAATGGGACACAAAGATAACATTAGTACGGGACCAATATGTCCCTTTGCTACATATGGGACGGCACATATAAATGCAACATAGTTATCCCGATGGCCGTCGAAGAGTTAATATAACTATTTCCTCCATATTTTCCAAAATAATGCTGATATTACCTCCATTTTTTCTCAGAAGACGTATTCGATTGTTAACCTTTAAACCATAGGTACCAATGGGACACAAAGACAACATTAATACGGGACCTATATGTCCCATTGCTACTTATGGGAAGGCACATATAAATTCTACATAGTTATCCCGATGGCCGTCGAAGAGTTAATATAACTATTTCCTCCATATTTTCCAAAATAATACTGATATTACCTCCATTTTTTCTCAGAAGGCGTAAACGATTGTTAACCTTTAAACTATAAGTACCAATGGGACACAAAGATAACATTAGTACGGGAACAAAATGTCCTATTGCTACCTATAGGACGGCACATATAAATGCAACATAGTTATCCCGATGGCCGTCGAAGAGTTAATATAACTATTTCCTCCATATTTTCCAAAATAATGCTGATATTACCTCCATTTTTTCTCAGAAGACGTATTCGATTGTTAACCTTTAAACCATAGGTACCAATGGGACACAAAGATAACATTAGTACGGTACCAATATGTCCCATTGCTACTTATGGGAAGTTACATATAAATTCTACATAGTTATTCAGATGGCCGTCGAAGAGTTAATACAACTATTTCCTCCATATTTTCCAAAATAATGCATATATTACCTCCATTTTTTCTCAGAAGGCGTAAACGATTGTTAACGTTTAGACCATAAGTACCAATGGGACACAAAGATAACATTAGTACGGGACCAATATGTCCCTTTGCTACATATGGGACGGCACATATAAATGCAACATAGTTATCCCGATGGCCGTCGAAGAGTTAATATAACTTTTTCCTCCATATTTTCCAAAATAATGCTGATATTACCTCCATTTTTTCTCAGAAGACGTATTCGATTGTTAACCTTTAAACCATAGGTACCAATGGGACACAAAGATAACATTAGTACGGGACCAATATGTCCCATTGCTACTTATGGGAAGGCACATATAAATTCTACATAGTTATCCCGATGGCCGTCGAAGAGTTAATATAACTATTTCCTCCATATTTTCCAAAATAATACTGATATTACCTCCATTTTTTCTCAGAAGGCGTAAACGATTGTTAACCTTTAAACTATAAGTACCAATGGGACACAAAGATAACATTAGTACGGGACCAATATGTCCTATTGCTACCTATGGGACGGCACATATAAATGCTACATAGTTATCCCGATGGCCGTCGAAGAGTTAATATAACTATTTCCTCCATATTTTCCAAAATAATGCTGATACTACCTCCATTTTTTCTCAGAAGGCGTAAAGGATTGTTAACCTTTAAACCATAAGTACCAATGGGACACAAAGATAACATTAGTACGGGACCAATATGTCCCACTGCTACTTATGGGACGGCACATATAAATGCTACATAGTTATCCCGATGGCCGTCGAAGAGTAAATATATCTATTTCCTCCATATTTTCCAAAATAATGCTGATATTACCTCCATTTTTTCTCAGAAGGCTTAAACGATTGTTAACCTTTAAACCATAAGTACCAATGGGACACAAAGATAACATTAGTACGGGACCATTATGTCCCATTGCTACCTATGGGACGGCACATATAAATGCAACATAGTTATCCCGATGGCCGTCGAAAAGTTAATATAACTATTTCCTCCATATTTTTCAAAATAATGCTGATATTACCTCCATTTTCTCTCAGAAGGCGTATACGATTGTTAACCTTTAAACCATAAGTACCAATGGGACACAAAAATAACATTAGTACGGGACCAATATGTCCCACTGCTACTTATGGGACGGAACATATAAATGCTACATAGTTATCCCGATGGCCGACGAAGAGTTAATATAACTATTTCCTCCATATTTTCCAAAATAATGCTGATATTACCTCCATTTTTTCTCAGAAGGCGTAAACGATTGTTAACCTTTAGACCATAAGTACCAATGGGACACAAAGATAACATTAGTACGGGACCTTTATGTCCCTTTGCTACATATGGGACGGCACATATAAATGCAACATAGTTATCCCGATGGCCGTCGAAGAGTTAATATAACTATTTCCTCCATATTTTCCAAAATAATGCTGATATTACCTCCATTTTTTCTCAGAAGACGTATTCGATTGTTAACCTTTAAACCATAGGTACCAATGGGACACAAAGATAACATTAGTACGGGACCAATATGTCCCATTGCTACTTATGGGAAGGCACATATAAATTCTACATAGTTATCCCGATGGCCGTCGAAGAGTTAATATAACTATTTCCTCCATATTTTCCAAAATAATACTGATATTACCTCCATTTTTTCTCAGAAGGCGTAAACGATTGTTAACCTTTAAACTATAAGTACCAATGGGACACAAAGATAACATTAGTACGGGACCAATATGTCCTATTGCTACCTATGGGACGGCACATATAAATGCTACATAGTTATCCCGATGGCCGTCGAAGAGTTAATATAACTATTTCCTCCATATTTTCCAAAATAATGCTGATACTACCTCCATTTTTTCTCAGAAGGCGTAAACGATTATTAACCTTTAAACCATAAGTACCAATGGGACACAAATATATCATTAGTACGGGACCAATATGTCCCATTTCTACTTATGGGACGGCACATATAAATGCTACATAGTTATCCCGATGGCCGTCGAAGAGTTAATTTAACTATTTCCTCCATATTTTCCAAAATAATGCTGATATTACCTCCATTTTTTCTCAGAAGGCGTAAACGATTGTTAACCTTTAAACCATAAGTACCAATGGGACACAAAGATAACATTAGTACGGTATCAATATGTCCCATTGCTACCTATGGGACGGCACATATAAATGCTACATAGTTATCCCGATGGCCGTCGAAGAGTTAATATAACAATTTCCTCCATATTTTCCAAAATAATGCTATTATTACCTCCATTTTTTCTCAGAAGGCGTAAACGATTGTTATCCTTTAAACCATAAGTACCAATGAGACACAAAGATAACATTAGTACGGGACCAATATGTCCCATTGCAACCTATTGGACGGCACATATAAATGCTACATAGTTATCCCGATGGCCGTCGAAGAGTTAATATAACTATTTCCTCCATATTTTCCAAAATAATGCTGATATTACCTGAATTTTTTCTCAGAAGGCGTAAACGATTGTTAACCTTTAAACCATAAGTATCAATGGGACACAATGATAACATAAGTACGGGACCAATATGTCCCATTGCTACCTATGGGACGGAACATATAAATGCTACAAAGTTATCCCGATGGCCGTCGAAGAGTTAATATAACTATTTCCTCCATATTTTCCAAAATATTGCTGATATTACCTCCATTATTTCACAGAAGGCGTAAACGATTGTTAACCTTTAAACCATAAGTACCAATGGGACACAAAAATAACATTAGTACGGGACCAATATGTCCCATTGCTACTTATGGGACGGCACATATAAATGCTACATAATAATCCCGATGGCCGTCGAAGAGTTAATATAAATATTTTCTCCATATTTTCCGAAATAATGCTGATATTACCTCCATTTTTTCTCAGAAGGCGTAAACGATTGTTAACCTTTAAACCATAAGTACCAATGGGACACAAAGATAACATTTGTACAGGACCAATATGTCCCATTGCTACTTATGGGACGGAAAATATAAATGCTACATAGTTATCCCGATGGCCGACGAAGAGTTAATATAAATATTTCCTCCATATTTTCCAAAATAATGTTGATATTACCTCCATTTTTTGGCAGAAGGCGTAAACGATTGTTAACCTTTAAACCATAAGTACCAATGGGACACAAAGATAACATTAGTACGGGACCAATATGTTCCATTGCTAGCTATGGGACGGCACATATAAATGCTACATAGTTATCCCGATGGCCGTCGAAGAGTTAATATAACTATTTCCTCCATATTTTCCAAAATAATGATGATATTACCTCCATTTTTTCTCAGAAGGCGTAAACGATTGTTAACCTTTAAACCATAAGTACCAATGGGACACAAAGATAACATTAGTACGGGACCAATATGTCCTATTGCTACCTATGGGACCGCACATATAAATGCTACATAGTTATCCCGATGGCCGTCGAAGAGTTAATATAACTATTTCCTCCATATTTTCCAAAATAATGCTGATACTACCTCCATTTTTTCTCAGAAGGCGTAAGCGATTGTTAACCATTAAACCATAAGTACCAATGGGACATAAAGATAACATTAGTACGGGACCAATATGTATCATTGCTACCTTTGGGATGGCACAAATAAATGAAACATTGTCATCCCGATGGCCGTCGAAGAGTTAATATAACTATTTCCTCCATATTTTCCAAAAAAAATGCTGATATTACCTCCATTTTTTCTCAGAAGGCGTAAACAATTGTTAACCTTAAAACTATAAGTACCAATGGGACACAAAGATAACATTAGTACGGGACCAATATGTCCCATTGCTACCTATGGGACGGCACATATAAATGCTACATAGTTATCCCGATGGCCGTCGAAGAGTTAATATAACTATTTCCTCCATATTTTCCAAAATAATGCTGATATTACCTCCATATTTTCTCAGAAGGTGTAAACGATTGTTAACCTTTAAACCATAAGTACCAATGGGACACAAAGATAACATTAGTACGGGACCAATATGTCCCATTGCTACCTATGGGACGGCACATATAAATGCTACATAGTTATCCCAATGGCCGTCGAAGAGTTAATATAACTATTTCCTACATATTTTCCTAAATAGTGCTAATATTACCTCCATTTTTTCTCAGAAGGCGTAAACGATTGTTGACCTTTAAACCATAAGTACCAATGAGACACAAAGATAACATTAGTTCGGGACCAATATGTCCCATTGCTACCTATGTGACGGCACATATAAATGCAACATAGTTATCCCGATGGCCGTCGAAGAGTTAATATAACTTTTTCCTCCATATTTTACAAAATAATGCTGATATTACCTCCATTTTTCTCAGAAGGCGTAAACGATTGTTAACCTTTAAACCATAAGTACCAATGAAACACAAAGATAACATTAGTACGGGACCAATATGTCCCATTGCTACTTATGGGACGGCACATATAAATGCAACATAGTTATCCCGATGGCCGTTGAAGAGTTAATATAACTCTTTCCTCCATATTTTCCAAAATAATGCTGATATTACCTCCATTTTTTCTCAGAAGGCGTAAACGATTGTTAACCTTTAAACCATAAGTACCAATGGGACACAGAGATAACATTAGTACGGGACTAATATGTCCCATTGCTACTTAAGGGACAGCACATATAAATGCTACATAGTTATCCCGATGGCCGTAGAAGAGTTAATATAACTATTACCTCCATATTTTCCAAAATAATGCTGATATTACCTCCATTTTTTCTCAGAAGGCGTAAACGATAGTTAACCTTTAAACCATGAGTACCAATGGGACACAAAGATAACATTAGTACGGGGCCAATATGTCCCATTGCTACCTATGGGACGGCACATATAAATGCAACATAGTTATCCCGATGGCCGTCGAAGAGTAAATATAACTATCTCCTCCATATTTTCCAAAATAATGCTGATATTTGCTGCATTTTTTCTCAGAAGGCGTAAAGGATTGTTAATCTTTAAACCATAAGTACCAATGGGACACAAAGATAACATTAGTACGGGACCAATATGTCCCATTGCTACTTATGGGGCGGCACATATAAATGCTAAATAGTTATCCCGACGGCCGTCTGAGAGTTAATATAACTATTTTCTCCATATTTTTCAAAATAATGCTGATATTACCTCCATTTTTTCTCAGAAGGCGTAAACAAGTGTTAACCTTTAACCCAAAAGTACCAATGGGACACAAAGATAACATTAGTACGGGACCAATATGTCCCATTGCTACCTATGGGACTGCACATATAAATGCTACATAGTTATCCCGATGGCCGTCGAAGAGTTAATATAACTATTTCCTCCATATTTTCCAAAATAATGCTATTATTACCGCCATTTTTTCTCAGAAGGCGTAAACGATTGTTATCCTTTAAACCATAAGTACCAATGGGACACAAAGATAACATTAGTACGGGACCAATATGTTCCATTGCTACTTATGGGACGGCACATATAAATGCTACATAGTTATCCTGATGGCTGTCGAAGAGTTAATATAACTATTTCCTCCATATTTTCCAAAATAATGCTGATATTACCTGAATTTTTTGTCAGAAGGCGTAAACGATTGTTAACCTTTAAACCATAAGTACCAATGGGACACAAAGATAATATAAGTACGGGACCAATATGTCCCATTGCTACCTATGGGACGGCACATATAAATGCAACATAGTTATCCCGATTGCCGTCGTAGAGTTAATATAACTATTTCCTCCATATTTTCCAAAATAATGCTGATATTACCTCCATTTTTTCTCAGAAGGCTTAAACAATTGTTAACCTTTAAAACATAAGTACCAATGGGACACAAAGATAACATTAGTACGGTACCAATATGTCCCATTGCTACCTATGGGACGGCACATATAAATGCTACATAGTTATCCCAATGGCCGTCGAAGAGTTAATATAACTATTTCCTCCATATTTTCCTAAATAATGCTGATATTACCTCCATTTTTTCTCAGAAGGCGTAAACGATTGTTGACCTTTAAACCGTAAGTACCAATGAGACACAAAGATAACATTAGTTCGGGACCAATATGTCCCATTGCTACCTATGTGACGGCACATATAAATGCAACATAGTTATCCCGATGGCCGTCGAAGAGTTAATATAACTTTTTCCTCCATATTTTACAAAATAATGCTGATATTACCTCCATTTTTCTCAGAAGGCGTAAACGATTGTTAACCTTTAAACCATAAGTACCAATGAAACACAAAGATAACATTAGTACGGGACCAATATGTCCCATTTCTACTTATGGGACGGCACATATAAATGCAACATAGTTATCCCGATGGCCGTTGAAGAGTTAATATAACTATTTCCTCCATATTTTCCAAAATAATGCTGATATTACCTCCATTTTTTCTCAGAAGGCGTAAAGGATTGTTAACCTTTAAACCATAAGTACCAATGGGACACAAAGATAACATTAGTACGGGGCCAATATGTCACACTGCTACCTATGGGACGGCACATATAAATGCAACATAGTTATCCCGATGGCCGTCGAAGAGTTAATATAACTATATCCTCCATATTATCCAAAATAATGCTGATATTACCTCCATTTTTTCTCAGAAGACGTAAACGATTGTTATCCTTTAAAACATAAGTACCAATGGGACAAAAAGATAACATTAGTACGGGACCAATATGTCCCATTGCTATTTATGGGACGGCACATATAAATGCTACATAGTTATCCCGATGGCCGTCGAAGAGTGAATATAACTATCTCCTCCATATTTTCTAAAATAATGCTGATATTACCTGCATTTTTTCTCAGAAGGCGTAAAGGATTGTTAAACTTTAAACCATAAGTACCAATGGGACACAAAGATAACATTAGTACGGGACCAATATGTCCCATTGCTACTTATGGGGCGGCACATATAAATGCTACATAGTTATCCCGACGGCCGTCTGAGAGTTAATATAACTATTTTCTCCATATTTTTCAAAATAATGCTATTATTACCTCCATTTTTTCTCAGAAGGCGTAAACGATTGTTAACCTTTAAACCATAAGTATTAATGGGACACAAAGATAACATTAGTACGGGACCAATATGTTCCATTGCTAGCTATGGGACAGCACATATAAATGCTACATAGTTATCCCGATGGCCGTCGAAGAGTTAATATAACTATTTCCTCCATATTTTCCAAAATAATGCTGATATTACCTCCATTTTTTCTCAGAAGGCGTAAACGATTGTTAACCTTTAAACCATAAGTACCAATGGGACACAAAGATAACATTAGTACGGGACCAATATGTCCTATTGCTACCTATGGGACCGCACATATAAATGCTACATAGTTATCCCGATGGCCGTCGAAGAGTTAATATAACTATTTCCTCCATATTTTCCAAAATAATGCTGATACTACCTCCATTTTTTCTCAGAAGGCGTAAGCGATTGTTAACCATTAAACCAAAAGTACCAATGGGACATAAAGATAACATTAGTACGGGACCAATATGTATCATTGCTACCTTTGGGATGGCACAAATAAATGAAACATTGTCATCCCGATGGCCGTCGAAGAGTTAATATAACTATTTCCTCCATATTTTCCAAAAAAAATGCTGATATTACCTCCATTTTTTCTCAGAAGGCGTAAACAACTGTTAACCTTAAAACTATAAGTACCAATGGGACACAAAGATAACATTAGTACGGGACCAATATGTCCCATTGCTACCTATGGGACGGCACATATAAATGCTACATAGTTATCCCGATGGCCGTCGAAGAGTTAATATAACTATTTCCTCCATATTTTCCAAAATAATGCTGATATTACCTCCATATTTTCTCAGAAGGTGTAAACGATTTTAACCTTTAAACCATAAGTACCAATGGGACACAAAGATAACATTAGTACGGGACCAATATGTCCCATTGCTACCTATGGGACGGCACATATAAATGCTACATAGTTATCCCAATGGCCGTCGAAGAGTTAATATAACTATTTCCTCCATATTTTCCTAAATAATGCTAATATTACCTCCATTTTTTCTCAGAAGGCGTAAACGATTGTTGACCTTTAAACCATAAGTACCAATGAGACACAAAGATAACATTAGTTCGGGACCAATATGTCCCATTGCTACCTATGTGACGGCACATATAAATGCAACATAGTTATCCCGATGGCCGTCGAAGAGTTAATATAACTTTTTCCTCCATATTTTACAAAATAATGCTGATATTTACTCCATTTTTCTCAGAAGGCGTAAACGATTGTTAACCTTTAAACCATAAGTACCAATGAGACACAAAGATAACATTAGTTCGGGACCAATATGTCCCATTGCTACTTATGGGACGGCACATATAAATGCAACATAGTTATCCCGATGGCCGTTGAAGAGTTAATATAACTATTTCCTCCATATTTTCCAAAATAATGCTGATATTACCTCCATTTTTTCTCAGAAGGCGTAAACGATTGTTAAACTTTAAACCATAAGTACCAATGGGACACAGAGATAACATTAGTACGGGACTAATATGTCCCATTGCTACTTAAGGGACAGCACATATAAATGCTACATAGTTATCCCGATGGCCGTAGAAGAGTTAATATAACTATTTCCTCCATATTTTCCAAAATAATGCTGATATTACCTCCATTTTTTCTCAGAAGGCGTAAACGATAGTTAACCTTTAAACCATGAGTACCAATGGGACACAAAGATAACATTAGTGCGGGGCCAATATGTCCCATTGCTACCTATGGGACGGCACATATAAATGCAACATAGTTATCCCGATGGCCGTCGAAGAGTTAATATAACTATTTCCTCCATATTATCCAAAATAATGCTGATATTACCTCCATTTTTTCTCAGAAGACGTAAACGATTGTTAACCTTTAAAACATAAGTACCAATGGGACAAAAAGATAAAATTAGTACGGGACCAATATGTCCCATTGCTACTTATGGGACGGCACATATAATTGCTACATAGTTATCCCGATGGCCGTCGAAGAGTAAATATAACTATCTCCTCCATATTTTCCAAAATAATGCTGATATTACCTGCATTTTTCTCAGAAGGCGTAAAGGATTGTTAATCTTTAAACCATAAGTACCAATGGGACACAAAGATAACATTAGTACGGGACCAATATGTCCCATTGCTACTTATGGGGCGGCACATATAAATGCTACATAGTTATCCCGACGGCCGTCTGAGAGTTAATATAACTATTTTCTCCATATTTTTCAAAATAATGCTGATATTACCTCCATTTTTTCTCAGAAGGCGTAAACGAGTGTTAACCTTTAAACCAAAAGTACCAATGGGACACAAAGATAACATTAGTACGGGACCAATATGTCCCATTGCTACCTATGGGACGGCACATATAAATGCTACATAGTTATCCCGATGGCCGTCGAAGAGTTAATATAACTATTTCCTCCATATTTTCCAAAATAATGCTATTATTACCTCCATTTTTTCTCAGAAGGCGTAAACGATTGTTATCCTTTAATCCATAAGTACCAATGGGACACAAAGATAACATTAGTACGGGACCAATATGTCCCATTGCTACTTATGGGACGGCAATATAAATGCTACATAGTTATCCTGATGGCTGTCGAAGAGTTAATATAACTATTTCCTCCATATTTTCCAAAATAATGCTGATATTACCTGAATTTTTTTTCAGAAGGCGTAAACGATTGTTAACCTTTAAACCATAAGTACCAATGGGACACAAAAATAATATAAGTACGGGACCAATATGTCCCATTGCTACCTATGGGACGGCACATATAAATGCAACATAGTTATCCCGATTGCCGTCGAAGAGTTAATATAACTATTTCCTCCATATTTTCCAAAATAATGCTGATATTACCTCCATTTTTTCTCAGAAGGCTTAAACAATTGTTAACCTTTAAAACATAAGTACCAATGGGACACAAAGATAACATTAGTACGGGACCAATATGTCCCATTGCTACCTATGGGACGGCACATATAAATGCAACATAGTTATCCCAATGGCCGTCGAAGAGTTAATATAACTATTTCCTCCATATTTTCCTAAATAATGCTGATATTACCTCCATTTTTTCTCAGAAGGCGTAAACGATTGTTGACCTTTAAACCATAAGTACCAATGAGACACAAAGATAACATTAGTTCGGGACCAATATGTCCCATTGCTACCTATGTGACGGCTTATATAAATGCAACATAGTTATCCCGATGGCCGTCGAAGAGTTAATATAACTTTTTCCTCCATATTTTACAAAATAATGCTGATAATACCTCCATTTTTCTCAGAAGGCGTAAACGATTGTTAACCTTTAAACCATAAGTACCAATGAAACACAAAGATAACATTAGTACGGGACCAATATGTCCCATTGCTACCTATGGGACGGCACATATAAATGCTACATAGTTATCCCGATGGCCGTCGAAGAGTTAATATAACTATTTCCTCCATATTTTCCAAAATAATGCTATTATTACCTCCATTTTTTCTCAGAAGGCGTAAACGATTGTTATCCTTTAATCCATAAGTACCAATGGGACACAAAGATAACATTAGTACGGGACCAATATGTCCCATTGCTACTTATGGGACGGCAATATAAATGCTACATAGTTATCCTGATGGCTGTCGAAGAGTTAATATAACTATTTCCTGCATATTTTCCAAAATATTGCTGATATTACCTGAATTTTTTTTCAGAAGGCGTAAACGATTGTTAACCTTTAAACCATAAGTACCAATGGGACACAAAAATAATATAAGTACGGGACCAATATGTCCCATTGCTACCTATGGGACGGCACATATAAATGCAACATAGTTATCCCGATTGCCGTCGAAGAGTTAATATAACTATTTCCTCCATATTTTCCAAAATAATGCTGATATTACCTCCATTTTTTCTCAGAAGGCTTAAACAATTGTTAACCTTTAAAACATATGTACCAATGGGACACAAAGATAACATTAGTACGGGACCAATATGTCCCATTGCTACCTATGGGACGGCACATATAAATGCTACATAGTTATCCCAATGGCCGTCGAAGAGTTAATATAACTATTTCCTCCATATTTTCCTAAATAATGCTGATATTACCTCCATTTTTTCTCAGAAGGCGTAAACGATTGTTGACCTTTAAACCATAAGTACCAATGAGACACAAAGATAACATTAGTTCGGGACCAATATGTCCCATTGCTACCTATGTGACGGCTTATATAAATGCAACATAGTTATCCCGATGGCCGTCGAAGAGTTAATATAACTATATCCTCCATATTATCCAAAATAATGCTGATATTACCTCCATTTTTTCTCAGAAGGCGTAAACGATTGTTAACCTTTAAACCAAAAGTACCAATGGGACACAAAGATAACATTCGTACGGGACCAATATGTCCCATTGCTACTTATGGGACGGAACATATAAATGCTACATAGTTATCCCGATGGCCGTCGAAGAATTAATATAACTCTTTCCTCCATATTTTCCAAAATAATGCTGATATTACCTCCATTTTTTCTCAGAAGGCGTAAACGATTGTTAACCTTTAAACTATATATACCAATGGGACACAAAGATAATATTAGTACGGGACCAATATGTCCCATTGCAACCTATGGGACGGCACATATAAATGCTACATAGTTATCCCGATGTCCGTCGAAGAGTTAATATAACTATTTCCTCCATATTTTCCAAAATAATGCTGATACTACCTCCATTGTTTCTCAGAAGGCGTAAGCGATTGTTAACCTTTAAACCATAAGTACCAATGGGACACAAAGATAACATTAGTACGGGACCAATATGTCCAATTGCTACCTATAAGACGGCACTAATAAATGCTACATAGTTATCCCGATGGCCGTCGAAGAGTTAATATAACTATTTCCTCCATATTTTCCAAAATAATGCTGATACTACCTCCATTTTTTCTCGGAGGCGTAAGCGATTGTTAACCTTTAAACCATAAGTACCAATGGGACACAAAGATAACATTACTACGGGACCAATATGTCCCATTGCTACTAATGGGACGGCACATATAAATGCTACATAGTTTTCCCGATGGCCGTCGAAGAGTTAATATAACTATTTCCTCCAAATTTTCCAAAATAATGCTGATATTACCTCCATTTTTTCTCAGAAGGCGTAAAGGATTGTTACCCTTTAAACCATAAGTACCAATGGGACACAAAGATAACATTAGTACGGGACCAATATGTCCCATTGCTACTTATGGGACGGCACATATAAATGCTACATAGTTATCCCGATGGCCGTCGAAGAGTTATATAACTATTTCCTCCATATTTTCCAAAATAATGCTGATATTACCTCCATTTTTTCTCAGAAGGCGTAAACTATTGTTAACCTTTAAACCATAAGTACCAATGGACACAAAGATAACATTAGTACGGGACCAATATGTCCCATTGCTACCTATGGGACGGAACATATAAATGCAACATAGTTATCCCGATGCCGTCGAAGAGTTAATATAACTATTTCCTCCATATTTTCCAAAATAATGCTGATATTACCTGAATTTTTTGTCAGAAGGCATAAAAGATTGTTAACCTTTAAACCATAAGTACCAATGGGACACAAAGATAACATTAGTACGGGACCAATATGTCCCATTGCTACCTATAAGACGGCACAAATAAATGCTACATATTTATCCCGATGGCCGTCGAAGAGTTAATTTAACTATATCCTCCATATTTTCCAAAATAATGTTGATATTACCTCCATTTTTTCTCAGATGGCGTAAACGATTGTTAACCTTTAAACCATAAGTACCAATGGGACACAAAGATAACATTAGTACGGGACCAATATGTCCCATTGCTACCTATGGGACGGCACATATAAATGCTACATTATTATCCCGATGGCCGTCGAAGAGTTAATATAACTATTTCCTCCATATTTTCCAAAATAATGCTGATATTACCTCCATTTTTTCTCAGAAGGCGTAAACGATTGTTAACCTTTAAACCATAAGTACCAATGGGACACAAAGATAATATTAATACGGAACCAATATGTCCTATTGCTACCTATGGGACGGCACATATAAATGCTACATAGTTATCCCGATGGCCGTCGAAGAGTTAATATAACTATTTCCTCCATATTTTCCAAAATAATGCTGATACTACCTCCATTTTTTCTCAGAAGGCGTAAGCGATTGTTAACCTTTAAACCATAAGTACCAATGGGACACAAAGATAATATTAGTACGGGACAAATATGTCCCATTGCTACCTATTAGACGGCACATATAAATGCTACAAAGTTATCCCGATGGCCGTCGAAGAGTTAATATAACTATTTCCTCCATATTTTCCAAAATAATGTTGATATTACCTCCAATTTTTCGCAGAAGGCGTAAACGATTGTTAACCTTTAAACCATAAGTACCAATGGGACACAAAGATATCATTAGTACGGGACCAATATGTTCCATTGCTACCTATGGGACGGCACATATAAATGCTACATAATTATCCCGACGGCCGTCGAAGAGTTAATATAACTATTTCCTCCATATTTTCCAAAACAATGCTGATATTACCTCCATTTTTTCTCAGAAGGCGTAAACGATTGTTAACCATTAAACCATAAGTACCAATGGGACACAAAGATAACATTCGTACGGGACCAATATGTCCCATTGCTACTTATGGGACGGAACATATAAATGCTACATAGTTATCCCGATGCCCGTCGAAGAATTAATATAACTATTTCCTCCATATTTTCCAAAATAATGCTGATATTACCTCCATTTTTTCTCAGAAGGCGTAAACGATTGTTAACCTTGAAACCATAAGTACCAATGGGACAAAAAGATAACATTAGTACGGGACCAATATGTCCCATTGCTACATATGGGACGGCACATATAAATGCAACATAGTTATCCCGATGGCCGTCGAAGAGTTCATATAACAATTTCCTTCATATTTTCCAAAATAATGCTATTATTACCTCCATTTTTTCTCAGAAGGCGTAAACGATTGTTATCCTTTAAACCATAAGTACCAATGGGACACAAAGATAACATTAGTACGGGACCAATATGTCCCATTGCAACCTATGGGACGGCACATATAAATGCTACATAGTTATCCCGATGGCCGTCGAAGAGTTAATATAACTATTTCCTCCATATTTTCCAAAATAATGCTGATATTACCTGAATTTTTTCTCAGAAGGCGTAAACAATTGTTAACCTTTTAACCATAAGTACCAATGGGACACAAAGATAATATTAGTACGGGACCAATATGTCCTATTGCTACCTATGGGATGGCACATATAAATGCTACATAGTTATCCCGATGGCCGTCGAAGAGTTAATATAACTATTTCCTCCATATTTTCCAAAATAATGCTGATACTACCTCCATTTTTTCTCGGAGGCGTAAGCGATTGTTAACCTTTAAACCATAAGTACCAATGGGACACAAAGATAACATTACTACGGGACCAATATGTCCCATTGCTACTAATGGGACGGCACATATAAATGCTACATAGTTTTCCCGATGGCCGTCGAAGAGTTAATATAACTATTTCCTCCATATTTTCCAAAATAATGCTGATATTACCTCCATTTTTTCTCAGTAGGCGTAAAGGATTGTTAACCTTTAAACCATAAGTACCAATGGGACACAAAGATAACATTAGTACGGGACCAATATGTCCCATTGCTACTTATGGGACGGCACATATAAATGCTACATAGTTATCCCGTCGGCCGTCGAAGAGTTATATAACTATTTCCTCCATATTTTCCAAAATAATGCTGATATTACCTCCATTTTTTCTCAGAAGGCGTAAACTATTGTTAACCTTTAAACCATAAGTACCAATGGACACAAAGATAACATTAGTACGGGACCAATATGTCCCATTGCTACCTATGGGACGGAACATATAAATGCAACATAGTTATCCCGATGGCCGTCGAAGAGTTAATATAACTATTTCCTCCATATTTTCCAAAATAATGCATATATTACCTGAATTTTTTGTCAGAAGGCATAAAAGATTGTTAACCTTTAAACCATAAGTACCAATGGGACACAAAGATAACATTAGTACGGGACCAATATGTCCCATTGCTACCTATAAGACGGCACAAATAAATGCTACATAGTTATCCCGATGGCCGTCGAAGAGTTAATTTAACTATATCCTCCATATTTTCCAAAATAATGTTGATATTACCTCCATTTTTTCTCAGATGGCGTAAACGATTGTTAACCTTTAAACCATAAGTACCAATGGGACACAAGGATAACATTAGTACGGGACCAATATGTCCCATTGCTACCTATGGGACGGCACATATAAATGCTACATATTATCCCGATGGCCGTCGAAGAGTTAATATAACTATTTCCTCCATATTTTCCAAAATAATGCTGATATTACCTCCATTTTTTCTCAGAAGGCGTAAACGATTGTTAACCTTTAAACCATAAGTACCAATGGGACACAAAGATAATATTAATAGGGAACCAATATGTCCTATTGCTACCTATGGGACGGCACATATAAATGCTACATAGTTATCCCGATGGCCGTCGAAGAGTTAATATAACTATTTCCTCCATATTTTCCAAAATATTGCTGATACTACCTCCATTTTTTCTCAGAAGGCGTAAGCGGTTGTTAACCTTTAAACCATAAGTACCAATGGGACACAAAGATAACATTAGTACGGGACCAATATGTCCCATTGCTACCTATTAGACGGCACATATAAATGCTACAAAGTTATCCCGATGGCCGTCGAAGAGTTAATATAACTATTTCCTCCATATTTTCCAAAATAATGTTGATATTACCTCCATTTTTTCGCAGAAGGCGTAAACGATTGTTAACCTTTAAACCATAAGTACCAATGGGACACAAAGATAACATTAGTACGGGACCAATATGTTCCATTGCTACCTATGGGACGGCACATATAAATGCAACATAGTTATCCCGATGGCCGTCGAAGAGTTAATATAACTATTTCCTCCATATTTTCCAAAATAATGCTGATATTACCTCCATTTTTTCTCAGAAGGCGTAAACGATTGTTAACCATTAAACCATAAGTACCAATGGGACACAAAGATAACATTAGTACGGGACCAATATGTCCCATTGCTACATATGGGACGGCACATATAAATGCAACATAGTTATCCCGATGGCCGTCGAAGAGTTCATATAACAATTTCCTTCATATTTTCCAAAATAATGCTATTATTACCTCCATTTTTTCTCAGAAGGCGTAAACGATTGTTATCCTTTAAACCATAAGTACCAATGGGACACAAAGATAACATTAGTACGGGACCAATATGTCCCATTGCAACCTATGGGACGGCACATATAAATGCTACATAGTTATCCCGATGGCCGTCGAAGAGTTAATATAACTATTTCCTCCATATTTTCTAAAATAATGCTGATATTACCTGAATTTTTTCTCAGAAGGCGTAAACGATTGTTAACTTTTAAACCATAAGTATCAATGGGACACAATGATAACATTAGTACGGGACCAATATGTCCCATTGCTACCTATGGGACGGAACATATAAATGCTACAAAGTTATCCCGATGGCCGTCGAAGAGTTTATATAACTATTTCCTCCATATTTTCCAAAATAATGCTGATATTACCTCCATTTTTTCTCAGAAGCCGTAAACGATTGTTAACCTTTAAACCATAAGTACCAATGGGACACAAAGATAACATTAGTACGGGACCAATATGTCCCATTGCTACTTATGGGACGGCACATATAAATGCTACATAATTATCCCGATGGCCGTCGAAGAGTTAATATAAATATTTTCTCCATATTTTCCGAAATAATGCTGATATTACCTCCATTTTTTCTCAAAAGGCGTATACGATTGTTAACCTTTAAACCATAAGTACCAATGGGACACAAAGATAACATTTGTACAGGACCAATATGTCCCATTGCTACCTATGGGACGGAACATATAAATGCTACATAGTTATCCCAATGGCCGTCGAAGAGTTAATATAACTATTTCCTCCATATTTTCCAATATAATGCTGATACTACCTCCATTTTTTCTCAGAAGGCGTAAGCGATTGTTAACCATTAAACCATAAGTACCAATGGGACATAAAGATAACATTAGTACGGGACCAATATGTATCATTGCTACCTTTGGGATGGCACAAATAAATGAAACTTTGTCATCCCGATGGCCGTCGAAGAGTTAATATAACTATTTCCTCCATATTTTCCAAAAAAATGCTGATATTACCTCCATTTTTTTTCAGAAGGCGTAAACGATTGTTAACCTTAAAACTATAAGTAACAATGGGACACAAAGATAACATTAGTACGGGACCAATATGTCCCATTGCTACCTATGGGACGGCACATATAAATGCTACATAGTTATCCCGATGGCCGTCGAAGAGTTAATATAACTATTTCCTCCATATTTTCCAAAATAATGCTGATATTTCCTCCATTTTTTCTCAGAAGGTGTAAACGATTGTTAACCTTTAAACCATAAGTACCAATGGGACACAAAGATAACATTAGTACGGGACCAATATGTCCCATTGCTACCTATGGGACGGCACATATAAATGCTACATAGTTATCCCAATGGCCGTCGAAGAGTTAATATAACTATTTCCTCCATATTTTCCTAAATAATGCTGATATTACCTCCATTTTTTCTCAGAAGGCGTAAACGATTGTTGACCTTTAAACCATAAGTACCAATGAGACACAAAGATAACATTAGTTCGGGACCAATATGTCCCATTGCTACATATGGGACGGCACATATAAATGCAACATAGTTATCCCGATGGCCGTCGAAAAGTTAATATAACTTTTTCCTCCATATTTTACAAAATAATGCTGATATTACCTCCATTTTTCTCAGAAGGCGTAAACGATTGTTAACCTTTAAACCATACGTACCAATGAAACACAAAGATAACATTAGTACGGGACCAATATGTCCCATTGCTACTTATGGGACGGCACATATAAATGCAACATAGTTATCCCGATGGCCGTTGAAGAGTGAATATAACTATTTCCTCCATATTTTCCAAAATAATGCTGATATTACCTCCATTTTTTCTCAGAAGGCGTAAACGATTGTTAACCTTTAAACCATAAGTACCAATGGGACACAGACATAACATTAGTACGGGACTAATATGTCCCATTGCTACTTAAGGGACAGCACATTTAAATGCTACATAGTTATCCCGATGGCCGTAGAAGAGTTAATATAACTATTTCCTCCATATTTTACAAAATAATGCTGATATTACCTCCATTTTTTCTCAGAAGGCGTAAACGATAGTTAACCTTTAAACCATGAGTACAATGGGACACAAAGATAACATTAGTACGGGGCCAATATGTCCCTTTGCTACCTATGGGACGGCACATATAAATGCAACATAGTTATCCCGATGGCCGTCGAAGAGTTAATATAACTATTTCCTCCATATTATCCAAAATAATGCTGATATTACCTCCATTTTTTCTCAGAAGACGTAAACGATTGTTAACCTTTAAAACATAAGTACCAATGGGACAAAAAGATAACATTAGTACGGGACCAATATGTCCCATTGCTACTTATGGGACGGTACATATAAATGCTACATAGTTATCCCGATGACCGTCGAAGAGTAAATATAACTATCTTTTCCATATTTTCCAAAATAATGCTGATATTACCTGCATTTTTTCTCAGAAGGCGTAAAGGATTGTTAATCTTTAAACCATAAGTACCAATGGGACACAAAGATAACATTAGTACGGGACCAATATGTCCCATTGCTACTTATGGGGCGGCACATATAAATGCTACATAGTTATCCCGACGGCCGTCTGAGAGTTAATATAACTATTTTCTCCATATTTTCCAAAATAATGCTGATATTACCTCCATTTTTTCTCAGAAGGGGTAAACGAGTGTTAACCTTTAAACCATAAGTACCAATGGGACACAAAGATAACATTAGTACGGGACCAATATGTCCCATTGCTACCTATGGGACGGCACATATAAATGCTACATAGTTATCCCGATGGCCGTCGAAGAGTTAATATAACTATTTCCTCCATATTTTCCAAAATAATGCTATTATTACCTCCATTTTTTCTCAGAAGGCGTAAACGATTGTTATCCTTTAAACCATAAGTACCAATGGGACACAAAGATAACATTAGTACGAGACCAATATGTCCCATTGCTACTTTTGGGACGGCACATATAAATGCTACATAGTTATCCTGATGGCTGTCGAAGAGTTAATATAACTATTTCCTCCATATTTTCCAAAATAATGCTGATATTACCTGAATTTTTTGTCAGAAGGCGTAAACGATTGTTAACCTTTAAACCATAAGTACCAATGGGACACAAAGATAATATTAGTACGGGACCAATATGTCCCTTTGCTACCTATGGGACGGCACATATAAATGCAACATAGTTATCCCGATTGCCGTCGAAGAGTTAATATAACTATTTCCTCTATATTTTCCAAAATAATGCTGATATTACCTCCATTTTTTCTCAGAAGGCTTAAACAATTGTTAACCTTTAAAATATAAGTACCAATGGGACACAAAGATAACATTAGTACGGGATCAATATGTCCCATTGCTACCTACGGGACGGCACATATGAATGCTACATAGTTATCCCGTTGGCCGTCGAAGAGTTAATATAACTATTTCCTCCATATTTTCCAAAATAATGCTGATATTACCTCCATTTTTTCTCAGAAGGCGTAAACAATTGTTGACCTTTAAACCATAAGTACCAATGGGACACAAAGATAACATTAGTACGGGACAAATATGTCCCATTGCTACCTATAAGACGGCACATATAAATGCTACATAGTTATCCCGATGACCGTCGAAGAGTTAATTTAACTATTTCCTCCATATTTTCCAAAATAATGTTGATATTACCTCCATTTTTTCTCAGAAGGCGTAAACGATTGTTAACCTTTAAACCATAAGTACCAATGGGACACAAAGATAACATTAGTACGGGACCAATATGTCCCATTGCTACCTATGGGACGGCACATATAAATGCTACATAATTATCCCGATGGCCGTCGAAGAGTTAATATTACTATTTCCTCCATATTTTCCAAAATAATGCTGATATTACCTCCATTTTTTCTCAGAAGGCGTAAACGATTGTTAACCTTTAAACCATAAGTACCAATGGGACACAAAGATGACATTCGTACGGGACCAATATGTCCCATTGCTACTTATGGGACGGAACATATAAATGCTACATAGTTATCCCGATGGCCGTCGAAGAATTAATATAACTATTTCCTCCATATTTTCCAAAATAATTCTGATATTACCTCCATTTTTTCTCAGAAGGCGTAAACGATTGTTAACCTTTAAACTATATATACCACTGGGACACAAAGATAATATTAGTACGGGACCAATATGTCCTATTGCTACCTATGGGACGGCAAATATAAATGCTACATAGTTATCCCGATGTCCGTCGAAGAGTTTATATAACTATTTCCTCCATTTTTTCCAAAATAATGCTGATACTACCTCCATTGTTTCTCAGAAGGCGTAAGCGAATGTTAACCTTTAAACCATAAGTACCAATGGGACACAAAGATAACATTAGTACGGGACCAATATGTCCCATTGCTACCTATAAGACGGCACATATAAATGCTACATAGTTTTCCCGATGGCCGTCGAAGAGTTAATATAACTATTTCCTCCATATTTTCCAAAATAATGTTGATATTACTTCCATTTTTTCGCAGAAGGCGTAAACGATTGTTAACCTTTAAACCATAAGTACCAATGGGACACAAAGATAACATTAGTACAGGACCAATATGTTCCGTTGCTACCTATGGGACGGCACATATAAATGCTACATAATTATCCCGATGGCCGACGAAGAGTTAATATAACTATTTCCTCCATATTTTACAAAATAATGCTGATATTACCTCCATTTTTTCTCAGAAGGCGTAAACGATTGTTAACCTTTAAACCATAAGTACCAATGGGACACAAAGATAACATTCGTACGGGACCAATATGTCCCATTGCTACTTATGGGACGGAACATATAAATGCTACATAGTTATCCCGATGCCCGTCGAAGAATTAATATAACTATTTCCTCCATATTTAAAAAAAAATAATGCTGATATTACCTCAATTTTTTCTCAGAAGGCATAAACGATTGTTAACCTTTGAACCATAAGTACCAATGGGACACAAAGATAACATTAGTACGGGACCAATATGTCCCATTGCTACATATGGGACGGCACATATAAATGCAACATAGTTATCCCGATGGCCGTCGAAGAGTTAATATAACTATTTCCTCCATATTTTCCAAAATAATGCAGATATTACCTCCATTTTTTCTCAGAAGGCGTAATCAATTGTTAACCTTTAAACCATAAGTACCAATTGGACACAAAGATAACATTAGTACGGGACCAATATATCTAATTGCTACTTATGGGACGGCACACATAAATGCTACATAGTTATCCCGATGGCCGTCGAAGAGTTAATATAACTATTTCCTCCATATTTTCCAAAATAATGCTGATATTACCTCCATTTTTTCACAGAAGGCGTAAACTATTGTTAACCTTTAAACCATAAGTACCAATGGACACAAAGATAACATTAGTACGAGACCAATATGTCCCATTGCTACCTATGGGACGGAACATATAAATGCAACATAGTTATCCCGATGGCCGTCGAAGAGTTAATATAACTATTTCCTCCATATTTTCCAAAATAATGCTGATATTACCTGAATTTTTTGTCAGAAGGCATAAAAGATTGTTAACCTTTAAACCATAAGTACCAATGGGACACAAAGATAACATTAGTACGGGACCAATATGTCCCATTGCTACCTATAAGATGGCACATATAAATGCTACATAGTTATCCCGATGGCCGTCGAAGAGTTAATATAACTATTTCCTCAATATTTTCCAAAATAATGTTGATATTACCTCCATTTTTTCTCAGATGGCGTAAACGATTGTTAACCTTTAAACCATAAGAACCAATGGGACAAAAAGATAACATTCGTACGGGACCAATATGTCCCATTGCTACTTATGGGACGGAACATATAAATGCTACATAGTTATCCCGATGCCCGTCGAAGAATTAATATAACTATTTCCTCCATATTTTCCAAAATAATGCTGATATTACCTCCATTTTTTCTCAGAAGGCGTAAACGATTGTTAACCTTTAAACCATAAGTACCAATGGGACACAAAGATAACATTAGTACGGGACCAATATGTCCCATTGCTACATATGGGACGGCACATATAAATGCAACATAGTTATCCCGATGGCCGTCGAAGAGTTAATATAACTATTTCCTCCATATTTTCCAAAATAATGCTGATATTACCTCCATTTTTTCTCAGAAGGCGTAATCGATTGTTAACCTTTAAACCATAAGTACCAATGGGACACAAAGATAACATTAGTACGGGACCAATATGTCCCATTGCTACTTATGGGAAGGCACATATAAATGCTACATAGTTATCCCGATGGCCGTCGAAGAGTTAATATATCTATTTCCTCCACATTTACCAAAATAATGCTGATATTACTTCCATTTATTCTCAGAAGGCGTAAACGATTGTTAACCTTTTAACCATAAGTACCAATGGGACACAAAGATAATATTAGTACGGGACCAATATGTCCTATTGCTACCTATGGGACGGAACATATAAATGCTACATAGTTATCCCGATGGCCGTCGAAGAGTTAATATAACTATTTCCTCCAAATTTTCCAAAATAATACTGATATTACCTCCATTTTTTCTCAGAAGGCGTAAAGGATTGTTAACCTTTAAACCATAAGTACCAATGGGACACAAAGATAACATTAGTACGGGACCAATATGTCCCATTGCTACATATGGGACGGCACATATAAATGCAACATAGTTATCCCGATGGCCGTCGAAGAGTTAATATAACTATTTCCTCCATATTTTCCAAAAAAATGCTGATATTACCTCCATTTTTTCTCAGAAGGCGTAAACGATTGTTAACCTTTTAACCATAAGTACCAATGGGACACAAAGATAATATTAGTACGGGAACAATATGTCCTTTTGCTACCTATGGGACGGCACATATAAATGCTACATAGTTTTCCCGATGGCCGTCGAAGAGTTAATATAACTATTTCCTCCAAATTTTCCAAAATAATGCTGATATTACCTCCATTTTTTCTCAGAAGGCGTAAAGGATTGTTAACCTTTAAACCATAAGTACCAATGGGACACAAAGATAACATTAGTACGGGACCAATATGTCTAATTGCTACTTATGGGACGGCACACATAAATGCTACATAGTTATCCCGATGGCCGTCGAAGAGTTAATATAACTATTTCCTCCATATTTTCCAAAATAATGCTGATATTACCTCCATTTTTTCACAGAAGGCGTAAACTATTGTTAACCTTTAAACCATAAGTACCAATGGACACAAAGATAACATTAGTACGAGACCAATATGTCCCATTGCTACCTATGGGACGGAACATATAAATGCAACATAGTTATCCCGATCGCCGTCGAAGAGTTAATATAACTATTTCCTCCATATTTTCCAAAATAATGCTGATATTACCTGAATTTTTTGTCAGAAGGCATAAAAGATTGTTAACCTTTAAACCATAAGTACCAATGGGACACAAAGATAACATTAGTACGGGACCAATATATCTAATTGCTACTTATGGGACGGCACACATAAATGCTACATAGTTATCCCGATGGCCGTCGAAGAGTTAATATAACTATTTCCTCCATATTTTCCAAAATAATGCTGATATTACCTCCATTTTTTCACAGAAGGCGTAAACTATTGTTAACCTTTAAACCATAAGTACCAATGGACACAAAGATAACATTAGTACGAGACCAATATGTCCCATTGCTACCTATGGGACGGAACATATAAATGCAACATAGTTATCCCGATGGCCGTCGAAGAGTTAATATAACTATTTCCTCCATATTTTCCAAAATAATGCTGATATTACCTGAATTTTTTGTCAGAAGGCATAAAAGATTGTTAACCTTTAAACCATAAGTACCAATGGGACACAAAGATAACATTAGTACGGGACCAATATGTCCCATTGCTACCTATAAGATGGCACATATAAATGCTACATAGTTATCCCGATGGCCGTCGAAGAGTTAATATAACTATTTCTTCAATATTTTCCAAAATAATGTTGATATTACCTCCATTTTTTCTCAGATGGCGTAAACGATTGTTAACCTTTAAACCATAAGCACCAATGGGACACAAAGATAACATTAGTACGGGACCAATATGTCCCATTGCTACCTATGGGACGGCACATATAAATGCTACATAATTATCCCGATGGCCGTCGAAGAGTTAATATAACTATTTCTTCCATATTTTCCAAAATAATGCTGATATTACCTCCATTTTTTCTCAGAAGGCGTAAACGATTGTTAACCTTTAAACCATAAGTACCAATGGGACACAAAGATAATATTAGTACGGGACCAATATGTCCTATTGCTACCTATGGGACGGCACATATAAATGCTTCATAGTTATCCCGATGGCCGTCGAAGAGTTAATATAACTATTTCCTCCATATTTTCCAAAATAATGCTGATACTACCTCCATTTTTTCTCAGAAGGCGTAAGCGATTGTTAACCTTTAAACCATAAGTACCAATGGGACACAAAGATAACATTAGAACGGTACCAATATGTCCCATTGCTACCTATTAGACGGCACATATAAATGCTACAAAGTTATCCCGATGGCCGTCGAAGAGTTAATATAACTATTTCCTCCATATTTTCCAAAATAATGTTGATATTACCTCCATTTTTTCGCAGAAGGCGTAAACGATTGTTAACCTTTAAACCATAAGTACCAATGGGACACAAAGATAACATTAGTACGGGACCAATATGTTCCATTGCTACCTATGGGACGGCACATATAAATGCTACATAATTATCCCGATGGCCGTCGAAGAGTTAAATTAACTATTTCCTCCATATTTTCCAAAATAATGCTGATATTACCTCCATTTTTTCTCAGAAGGCGTAAACGATTGTTAACCTTTAAACCATAAGAACCAATGGGACAAAAAGATAACATTCGTACGGGACCAATATGTCCCATTGCTACTTATGGGACGGAACATATAAATGCTACATAGTTATCCCGATGCCCGTCGAAGAATTAATATAACTATTTCCTCCATATTTTCCAAAATAATGCTGATATTACCTCCATTTTTTCTCAGAAGGCGTAAACGATTGTTAACCTTTAAACCATAAGTACCAATGGGACACAAAGATAACATTAGTACGGGACCAATATGTCCCATTGCTACATATGGGACGGCACATATAAATGCAACATAGTTATCCCGATGGCCGTCGAGGATTTAATATAACTATTTCCTCCATATTTTCCAAAATAATGCTGATATTACCTCCATTTTTTCTCAGAAGGCGTAATCGATTGTTAACCTTTAAACCATAAGTACCAATGGGACACAAAGATAACATTAGTACGGGACCAATATGTCCCATTGCTACTTATGGGAAGGCACATATAAATGCTACATAGTTATCCCGATGGCCGTCGAAGAGTTAATATATCTATTTCCTCCACATTTACCAAAATAATGCTGATATTACTTCCATTTATTCTCAGAAGGCGTAAACGATTGTTAACCTTTTAACCATAAATACCAATGGGACACAAAGATAATATTAGTACGGGACCAATATGTCCTATTGCTACCTATGGGACGGAACATATAAATGCTACATAGTTATCCCGATGGCCGTCGAAGAGTTAATATAACTATTTCCTCCAAATTTTCCAAAATAATACTGATATTACCTCCATTTTTTCTCAGAAGGCGTAAAGGATTGTTAACCTTTAAACCATAAGTACCAATTGGACACAAAGATAACATTAGTACGGGACCAATATGTCCCATTGCTACATATGGGACGGCACATATAAATGCAACATAGTTATCCCGATGGCCGTCGAAGAGTTAATATAACTATTTCCTCCATATTTTCCAAAAAAATGCTGATATTACCTCCATTTTTTCTCAGAAGGCGTAAACGATTGTTAACCTTTTAACCATAAGTACCAATGGGACACAAAGATAATATTAGTACGGGACCAATATGTCCTATTGCTACCTATGGGACGGCACATATAAATGCTACATAGTTTTCCCGATGGCCGTCGAAGAGTTAATATAACTATTTCCTCCAAATTTTCCAAAATAATGCTGATATTACCTGAATTTTTTGTCAGAAGGCATAAAAGATTGTTAACCTTTAAACCATAAGTACCAATGGGACACAAAGATAACATTAGTACGGGACCAATATGTCCCATTGCTACCTATAAGACGGCACATATAAATGCTACATAGTTATCCCGATGGCCGTCGAAGAGTTAATATAACTATTTCCTCAATATTTTCCAAAATAATGTTGATATTACCTCCATTTTTTCTCAGATGGCGTAAACGATTGTTAACCTTTAAACCATAAGTACCAATGGGACACAAAGATAACATTAGTACGGGACCAATATGTCCCATTGCTACCTATGGGACGGCACATATAAATGCTACATAATTATCCCGATGGCCGTCGAAGAGTTAATATAACTATTTCCTCCATATTTTCCAAAATAATGCTGATATTACCTCCATTTTTTCTCAGAAGGCGTAAACGATTGTTAACCTTTAAACCATAAGTACCAATGGGACACAAAGATAATATTAGTACGGGACCAATATGTCCTATTGCTACCTATGGGACGGCACATATAAATGCTTCATAGTTATCCCGATGGCCGTCGAAGAGTTAATATAACTATTTCCTCCATATTTTCCAAAATAATGCTGATACTACCTCCATTTTTTCTCAGAAGGCGTAAGCGATTGTTAACCTTTAAACCATAAGTACCAATGGGACACAAAGATAACATTAGAACGGGACCAATATGTCCCATTGCTACCTATTAGACGGCACATATAAATGCTACAAAGTTATCCCGATGGCCGTCGAAGAGTTAATATAACTATTTCCTCCATATTTTCCAAAATAATGTTGATATTACCTCCATTTTTTCGCAGAAGGCATAAACGATTGTTAACCTTTAAACCATAAGTACCAATGGGACACAAAGATAACATTAGTACGGGACCAATATGTTCCATTGCTGCCTATGGGACGGCACATATAAATGCTACATAATTATCCCGATGGCCGTCGAAGAGTTAATATAACTATTTCCTCCATATTTTCCAAAATAATGCTGATATTACCTCCATTTTTTCTCAGAAGGCGTAAACGATTGTTAACCTTTAAACCATAAGAACCAATGGGACAAAAAGATAACATTCGTACGGGACCAATATGTCCCATTGCTACTTATGGGACGGAACATATAAATGCTACATAGTTATCCCGATGCCCGTCGAAGAATTAATATAACTATTTCCTCCATATTTTCCAAAATAATGCTGATATTACCTCCATTTTTTCTCAGAAGGCGTAAACGATTGTTAACCTTTAAACCATAAGTACCAATGGGACACAAAGATAACATTAGTACGGGACCAATATGTCCCATTGCTACATATGGAACGGCACATATAAATGCAACATAGTTATCCCGATGGCCGTCGAAGAGTTAATATAACTATTTCCTCCATATTTTCCAAAATAATGCTGATATTACCTCCATTTTTTCTCAGAAGGCGTAATCGATTGTTAACCTTTAAACCATAAGTACCAATGGGACACAAAGATAACATTAGTACGGGACCAATATGTCCCATTGCTACTTATGGGAAGGCACATATAAATGCTACATAGTTATCCCGATGGCCGTCGAAGAGTTAATATATCTATTTCCTCCACATTTCCCAAAATAATGCTGATATTACTTCCATTTTTTCTCAGAAGGCGTAAACGATTGTTAACCTTTTAACCATAACTACCAATGGGACACAAAGATAATATTAGTACGGGACCAATATGTCCTATTGCTACCTATGGGACGGAACATATAAATGCTACATAGTTATCCCGATGGCCGTCGAAGAGTTAATATAACTATTTCCTCCAAATTTTCCAAAATAATACTGATATTACCTCCATTTTTTCTCAGAAGGCGTAAACGATTGTTAACCTTTAAACCATAAGTACCAATAAGACACAAAGATAACATTAGTACGGGACCAATATGTCCCATTGCTACATATGGGACGGCAAATATAAATGCAACATAGTTATCCCGATGGCCGTCGAAGAGTTAATATAACTATTTCCTCCATATTTTCCAAAATAATGCTGATATTACCTCCATTTTTTCTCAGAAGGCGTAATCAATTGTTAACCTTTAAACCATAAGTACCAATGGGACACAAAGATAACATTAGTACGGGACCAATATGTCCCATTGCTACTTATGGGAAGGCACATCTAAATGCTACATAGTTATCCCGATGGCCGTCGAAGAGTTAATATAACTATTTCCTCCATATTTACCAAAATAATGCTGATATTACTTCCATTTTTTCTCAGAAGGCGTAAACGATTGTTAACCTTTTAACCATAAGTACCAATGGGACACAAAGATAATATTAGTACGGGACCAATATGTCCTATTGCTACCTATGGGACGGCACATATAAATGCTACATAGTTATCCCGATGGCCGTCGAAGAGTTAATATAACTATTTCCTCCATATTTTCCAAAATAATGCTGATACTACCTCCATTTTTTCTCAGAAGGCGTAAGCGTTGTGAACCTTTAAACCATAAGTACCAATGGGACACAAAGATAACATTACTACGGGACCAATATGTCCCATTGCTACTAATGGGACGGCACATATAAATGCTACATAGTTTTCCCGATGGCCGTCGAAGAGTTAATATAACTATTTCCTCCAAATTTTCCAAAATAATGCTGATATTACCTCCATTTTTTCTCAGAAGGCGTAAAGGATTGTTAACCTTTAAACCATAAGTACCAATGGGACACAAAGATAACATTAGTACGGGACCAATATGTCTAATTGCTACTTATGGGACGGCACATATAAATGCTACATAGTTATCCCGATGGCCGTCGAAGAGTTAATATAACTATTTCCTCCATATTTTCCAAAATAATGCTGATATTACCTCCATTATTTCACAGAAGGCGTAAACTATTGTTAACCTTTAAACCATAAGTACCAATGGACACAAAGATAACATTAGTACGAGATCAATATGTCCCATTGCTACCTATGGGACGGAACATATAAATGCAACATAGTTATCCCGATGGCCGTCGAAGAGTTAATATAACTATTTCCTCCATATTTTCCAAAATAATGCTGATATTACCTGAATTTTTTGTCAGAAGGCATAAAAGATTGTTAACCTTTAAACCATAAGTACCAATGGGACACAAAGATAACATTAGTACGGGACCAATATGTCCCATTGCTACCTATAAGACGGCACATATAAATGCTACATAGTTTTCCCGATGGCCGTCGAAGAGTTAATATAACTATTTCCTCCATATTTTCCAAAATAATGTTGATATTACCTCCATTTTTTCGCAGAAGGCGTAAACGATTGTTAACCTTTAAACCATAAGTAGCAATGGGACACAAAGATAACATTAATACGGGACTAATATGTTCCATTGCTACCTATGGGACGGCACATATAAATGCTACATAGTTTTCCCGATGGCCGTCGAAGAGTTATAATAACTATTTCCTCCATATTTTCCAAAATAATGCTGATATTACCTGAATTTTTTGTCAGAAGGCATAAAAGATTGTTAACCTTTAAACCATAAGTACCAATGGGACACAAAGATAACATTAGTACGGGACCAATATGTCCCATTGCTACCTATAAGACGGCACATATAAATGCTACATAGTTATCCCGATGGTCGTCGAAGAATTAATATAACTATTTCCTCCATATTTTACAAAATAATGCTGATATTACCTCAATTTTTTCTCAGAAGGCGTAAACGATTGTTAACCTTTAAACCATAAGTACCAATGGGACACAAAGATAACATTAGTACGGGACCAATATGTCCCATTGCTACATATGGGACGGCACATATAAATGCAACATAGTTATCCCGATGGCCGTCGAAGAGTTAATATAACTATTTCCTCCATATTTTCCAAAATAATGCTGATATTACCTCCATTTTTTCTCAGAAGGCGTAATCAATTGTTAACCTTTAAACCATAAATACCAATGGGACACAAAGATAACATTACTACGGGACCAATATGTCCCATTGCTACTTATGGGAAGGCACATATAAATGCTACATAGTTATCCCGATGGCCGTCGAAGAGTTAATATAACTATTTCCTCCATATTTACCAAAATAATGCTGATATTACTTCCATTTTTTCTCAGAAGACGTAAACGATTGTTAACCTTTTAACCATAAGTACCAATGGGACACAAAGATAACATTACTACGGGACCAATATGTCCCATTGCTACTTATGGGAAGGCACATATAAATGCTACATAGTTATTCCGATGGCCGTCGAAGAGTTAATATAACTATTTCCTCCATATTTACCAAAATAATGCTGATATTACTTCCATTTTTTCTCAGAAGACGTAAACGATTGTTAACCTTTTAACCATAAGTACCAATGGGACACAAAGATAATATTAGTACGGGACCAATATGTCCTATTGCTACCTATGGGACGGCACATATAAATGCTACATAGTTATCCCGATGGCCGTCGAAGAGTTAATATAACTATTTCCTCCATATTTACCAAAATAATGTTGATATTACCTCCATTTTTTCTCAGAAGGCGTAAGCGATTGTTAACCTTTAAACCATAAGTACCAATGGGACACAAAGATAACATTACTACGGGACCAATATGTCCCATTGCTACTAATGGGACGGCACATATAAATGCTGCATAGTTTTCCCGATGGCCGTCGAAGAGTTAATATAACTATTTCCTCCAAATTTTCAAAAATAATGCTGATATTACCTCCATTTTTTCTCAGAAGGCGTAAAGGATTGTTAACCTTTAAACCATAAGTACCAATGGGACACAAAGATAACATTAGTACGGGACCAATATGTCTAATTGCTACTTATGGGACGGCACATATAAATGCTACATAGTTATCCCGATGGCCGTCGAAGAGTTAATATAACTATTTCCTCCATATTTTCCAAATTAATGCTGATATTACCTCCATTTTTTCACAGAAGGCGTAAACTATTGTTAACCTTTAAACCATAAGTACCAATGGACACAAAGATAACATTAGTACGAGACCAATATGTCCCATTGCTACCTATGGGACGGAACATATAAATGCAACATAGTTATCCCGATGGCCGTCGAAGAGTTAATAAAACTATTTCCTCCATATTTTCCAAAATAATGCTGATATTACCTGAGTTTTTTGTCAGAAGGCATAAAAGATTGTTAACCTTTAAACCATAAGTACCAATGGGACACAAAGATAACATTAGTACGGGACCAATATGTCCCATTGCTACCTATAAGACGGCACATATAAATGCTACATAGTAATCCCGATGGCCGTCGAAGAGTTAATTTAACTATATCCTCCATATTTTCCAAAATAATGTTGATATTACCTCCATTTTTTCTCAGATGGCGTAAACGATTGTTAACCTTTAAACCATAAGTACCAATGGGACACAAAGATAACATTAGTACGGGAGCAATATGTCCCATTGCTACCTATGGGACGGCACATATAAATGCTACATAATTATCCCGATGGCCGTCGAAGAGTTAATATAACTATTTCCTCCATATTTTCCAAAATAATGCTGATATTACCTCCATTTTTTCTCAGAAGGCGTAAACGATTGTTAACCTTTAAACCATAAGTACCAATGGGACACAAAGATAATATTAGTACGGGACCAATATGTCCTATTGCTACCTATGGGACGGCACATATAAATGCTTCATAGTTATCCCGATGGCCGTCGAAGAGTTAATATAACTATTTCCTCCATATTTTCCAAAATAATGCTGATACTACCTCCATTTTTTCTCAGAAGGCGTAAGCGATTGTTAACCTTTAAACCATAAGTACCAATGGGACACAAAGATAACATTAGTACGGTACCAATATGTTCCATTGCTACCTATGGGACGGCACATATAAATGTTACATAATTATCCCGATGGCCGTCGAAGAGTTAATAAAACTATTTCCTCCATATTTTCCAAAATAATGCTGATATTACCTCCATTTTTTCTCAGAAGGCGTAAACGATTGTTAACCTTTAAACCATAAGAACCAATGGGACACAAAGATAACATTCGTACGGGACCAATATGTCCCATTGCTACTTATGGGACGGAACATATAAATGCTACATAGTTATCCCGATGCCCGTCGAAGAATTAATATAACTATTTCCTCCATATTTTTCAAAATAATGCTGATATTACCTCCATTTTTTCTCAGATGGCGTAAACGATTGTTAACCTTTAAACCATAAGTACCAATGGGACACAAAGATAACATTAGTACGGGACCAATATGTCCCATTGCTACATATGGGACGGCACATATAAATGCCACATAGTTATCCCGATGGCCGTCGAAGAGTTAATATAACTATTTCCTCCATATTTTCCAAAATAATGCTGATACTACCTCCATTTTTTCTCAGAAGGCGTAAGCGATTGTTAACCTTTAAACCATAAGTACCAATGGGACACAAAGATAACATTAGTACGGGACCAATATGTCCCATTGCTACCTATTAGACGGCACATATAAATGCTACATAGTTATCCCGATGGCCGTCGAAGAGTTAATATAACTATTTCCTCCATATTTTACAAAATAATGCTGATATTACCTCAATTTTTTCTCAGAAGGCGTAAACGATAATTAACCTTTAAACCATAAGTACCAATGGGACACAAAGATAACATTAGTACGGGACCAATATGTCCCATTGCTACATATGGGACGGCACATATAAATGCAACATAGTTATCCCGATGGCCGTCGAAGAGTTAATATAACTATTTCCTCCATATTTTCCAAAATAATGCTGATATTACCTCCATTTTTTCTCAGAAGGCGTAATCAATTGTTAACCTTTAAACCATAAGTACCAATGGGACACAAAGATAACATTACTACGGGACCAATATGGCCCATTGCTACTTATGGGAAGGCACATATAAATGCTACATAGTTATCCCGATGGCCGTCGAAGAGTTAATATAACTATTTCCTCCATATTTACCAAAATAATGCTGATATTACTTCCATTTTTTCTCAGAAGACGTAAACGATTGTTAACCTTTTAACCATAAGTACCAATGGGACACAAAGATAATATTAGTACGGGACCAATATGTCCTATTGCTACCTATGGGACGGCACATATAAATGCTATATAGTTATCCCGATGGCCGTCGAAGAGTTAATATAACTATTTCCTCCATATTTTCCAAAATAATGCTGATACTACCTCCATTTTTTCTCAGAAGGCGTAAGCGATTGTTAACCTTTAAACCATAAGTACCAATGGGACACAAAGATAACATTAGTACGGGACCAATATGTCCCATTGTTACTAATGGGACGGCACATATAAATGCTACATAGTTTTCCCGATGGCCGTCGAAGAGTTAATATAACTATTTCCACCAAATTTTCCAAAATAATGCTTATATTACCTCCATTTTTTCTCAGATGGCGTAAAGGATTGTTAACCTTTAAACCATAAGTACCAATGGGACACAAAGATAACATTAGTACGGGACCAATATGTCTAATTGCTACTTATGGGACGGCACATATAAATGCTACATAGTTATCCCGATGGCCGTCGAAGAGTTAATATAACTATTTCCTCCATATTTTCCAAAATAATGCTGATATTACCTCCATTTTTTAACAGAAGGCGTAAACTATTGTTAACCTTTAAACCATAAGTACCAATGGGACACAAAGATAACATTAGTACGAGACCAATATGTCCCATTGCTACCTATGGGACGGAACATATAAATGCAACATAGTTATCCCGATGGCCGTCGAAGAGTTAATATAACTATTTCCTCCATATTTTCCAAAATAATGCTGATATTACCTGAATTTTTTGTCAGAAGGCATAAAAGATTGTTAACCTTTAAACCATAAGTACCAATGGGACACAAAGATAACATTAGTACGGGACCAATATGTCCCATTGCTACCTATAAGACGGCACATATAAATGCTACATAGTTATCCCGATGGCCGTCGAAGAGTTAATTTAACTATATCCTCCATGTTTTCCAAAATAATGTTGATATTACCTCCATTTTTTCTCAGATGGCGTAAACGATTGTTAACCTTTAAACCATAAGTACCAATGGGACACAAAGATAACATTAGTACGGGACCAATATGTCCCATTGCTACCTATGGGACGGCACATATAAATGCTACATAATTATCCCGATGGCCGCCGAAGAGTTAATATAACTATTTCCTCCATATTTTCCAAAATAATGCTGATATTACCTCCATTTTTTCTCAGAAGGCGTAAACGATTGTTAACCTTTAAACCATAAGTACCAATGGGACACAAAGATAATATTAGTACGGGACCAATATGTCCTATTGCTACCTATGGGATGGCACATATAAATGCTTCATAGTTATCCCCATGGCCGTCGAAGAGTTAATATAACTATTTCCTCCATATTTTCCAAAATAATGCTGATACTACCTCCATTTTTTCTCAGAAGGCGTAAGCGATTGTTAACCTTTAAACCATAAGTACCAATGGGACACAAAGATAACTTTAGTACGGGACCAATATGTCCCATTGCTACCTATTAGAGGGCACATATAAATGCTACAAAGTTATCCCGATGGCCGTCGAAGAGTTAATATAACTATTTCCTCCATTTTTTCCAAAATAATGTTGATATTACCTCCATTTTTTCGCAGAAGGCGTAAACGATTGTTAACCTTTAAACCATAAGTACCAATGGGACACAAAGATAACATTAGTACGGGACCAATATGTTCCATTGCTACCTATGGGACGGCACATATAAATGCTACATAATTATCCCGATGGCCGTCGAAGAGTTAATATAACTATTTCCTCCATATTTTCCAAAGTAATGCTGATATTACCTCCATTTTTTCTCAGAAGGCGTAAACGATTGTTAACCTTTAAACCATAAGAACCAATGGGACACAAAGATAACATTCGTACGGGACCAATATGTCCCATTGCTACTTATGGGACGGAACATATAAATGCTACATAATTATCCCGATGGCCGTCGAAGAGTTAATATAACTATTTCCTCCATATTTTCCAAAATAATGCTGATATTACCTCCATTTTTTCTCAGAAGGCGTAAACGATTGTTAACCTTTAAACCATAAGAACCAATGGGACACAAAGATAACATTCGTACGGGACCAATATGTCCCATTGCTACTTATGGGACGGAACATATAAATGCTACATAGTTATCTCGATGCCCGTCGAAGAATTAATATAACTATTTCCTCCATATTTTCCAAAATAATGCTGATATTACCTCCATTTTTTCTCAGAAGGCGTAAACGATTGTTAACTTTTAAACCATAAGTACCAATGGGACACAAAGATAACATTAGTACGGGACCAATATGTCCCATTGCTACATATGGGACGGCACATATAAATGCAACATAGTTATCCCGATGGCCGTCGAAGAGTTAATAAAACTATTTCCTCCATATTTTCCAAAATAATGCTGATATTACCTGAGTTTTTTGTCAGAAGGCATAAAAGATTGTTAACCTTTAAACCATAAGTACCAATGGGACACAAAGATAACATTAGTACGGGACCAATATGTCCCATTGCTACCTATAAGACGGCACATATAAATGCTACATAGTAATCCCGATGGCCGTCGAAGAGTTAATTTAACTATATCCTCCATATTTTCCAAAATAATGTTGATATTACCTCCATTTTTTCTCAGATGGCGTAAACGATTGTTAACCTTTAAACCATAAGTACCAATGGGACACAAAGATAACATTAGTACGGGAGCAATATGTCCCATTGCTACCTATGGGACGGCACATATAAATGCTACATAATTATCCCGATGGCCGTCGAAGAGTTAATATAACTATTTCCTCCATATTTTCCAAAATAATGCTGATATTACCTCCATTTTTTCTCAGAAGGCGTAAACGATTGTTAACCTTTAAACCATAAGTACCAATGGGACACAAAGATAATATTAGTACGGGACCAATATGTCCTATTGCTACCTATGGGACGGCACATATAAATGCTTCATAGTTATCCCGATGGCCGTCGAAGAGTTAATATAACTATTTCCTCCATATTTTCCAAAATAATGCTGATACTACCTCCATTTTTTCTCAGAAGGCGTAAGCGATTGTTAACCTTTAAACCATAAGTACCAATGGGACACAAAGATAACATTAGTACGGTACCAATATGTTCCATTGCTACCTATGGGACGGCACATATAAATGTTACATAATTATCCCGATGGCCGTCGAAGAGTTAATAAAACTATTTCCTCCATATTTTCCAAAATAATGCTGATATTACCTCCATTTTTTCTCAGAAGGCGTAAACGATTGTTAACCTTTAAACCATAAGAACCAATGGGACACAAAGATAACATTCGTACGGGACCAATATGTCCCATTGCTACTTATGGGACGGAACATATAAATGCTACATAGTTATCCCGATGCCCGTCGAAGAATTAATATAACTATTTCCTCCATATTTTCCAAAATAATGCTGATATTACCTCCATTTTTTCTCAGATGGCGTAAACGATTGTTAACCTTTAAACCATAAGTACCAATGGGACACAAAGATAACATTAGTACGGGACCAATATGTCCCATTGCTACATATGGGACGGCACATATAAATGCCACATAGTTATCCCGATGGCCGTCGAAGAGTTAATATAACTATTTCCTCCATATTTTCCAAAATAATGCTGATACTACCTCCATTTTTTCTCAGAAGGCGTAAGCGATTGTTAACCTTTAAACCATAAGTACCAATGGGACACAAAGATAACATTAGTACGGGACCAATATGTCCCATTGCTACCTATTAGACGGCACATATAAATGCTACATAGTTATCCCGATGGCCGTCGAAGAGTTAATATAACTATTTCCTCCATATTTTACAAAATAATGCTGATATTACCTCAATTTTTTCTCAGAAGGCGTAAACGATAATTAACCTTTAAACCATAAGTACCAATGGGACACAAAGATAACATTAGTACGGGACCAATATGTCCCATTGCTACATATGGGACGGCACATATAAATGCAACATAGTTATCCCGATGGCCGTCGAAGAGTTAATATAACTATTTCCTCCATATTTTCCAAAATAATGCTGATATTACCTCCATTTTTTCTCAGAAGGCGTAATCAATTGTTAACCTTTAAACCATAAGTACCAATGGGACACAAAGATAACATTACTACGGGACCAATATGGCCCATTGCTACTTATGGGAAGGCACATATAAATGCTACATAGTTATCCCGATGGCCGTCGAAGAGTTAATATAACTATTTCCTCCATATTTACCAAAATAATGCTGATATTACTTCCATTTTTTCTCAGAAGACGTAAACGATTGTTAACCTTTTAACCATAAGTACCAATGGGACACAAAGATAATATTAGTACGGGACCAATATGTCCTATTGCTACCTATGGGACGGCACATATAAATGCTATATAGTTATCCCGATGGCCGTCGAAGAGTTAATATAACTATTTCCTCCATATTTTCCAAAATAATGCTGATACTACCTCCATTTTTTCTCAGAAGGCGTAAGCGATTGTTAACCTTTAAACCATAAGTACCAATGGGACACAAAGATAACATTAGTACGGGACCAATATGTCCCATTGTTACTAATGGGACGGCACATATAAATGCTACATAGTTTTCCCGATGGCCGTCGAAGAGTTAATATAACTATTTCCACCAAATTTTCCAAAATAATGCTTATATTACCTCCATTTTTTCTCAGATGGCGTAAAGGATTGTTAACCTTTAAACCATAAGTACCAATGGGACACAAAGATAACATTAGTACGGGACCAATATGTCTAATTGCTACTTATGGGACGGCACATATAAATGCTACATAGTTATCCCGATGGCCGTCGAAGAGTTAATATAACTATTTCCTCCATATTTTCCAAAATAATGCTGATATTACCTCCATTTTTTAACAGAAGGCGTAAACTATTGTTAACCTTTAAACCATAAGTACCAATGGGACACAAAGATAACATTAGTACGAGACCAATATGTCCCATTGCTACCTATGGGACGGAACATATAAATGCAACATAGTTATCCCGATGGCCGTCGAAGAGTTAATATAACTATTTCCTCCATATTTTCCAAAATAATGCTGATATTACCTGAATTTTTTGTCAGAAGGCATAAAAGATTGTTAACCTTTAAACCATAAGTACCAATGGGACACAAAGATAACATTAGTACGGGACCAATATGTCCCATTGCTACCTATAAGACGGCACATATAAATGCTACATAGTTATCCCGATGGCCGTCGAAGAGTTAATTTAACTATATCCTCCATGTTTTCCAAAATAATGTTGATATTACCTCCATTTTTTCTCAGATGGCGTAAACGATTGTTAACCTTTAAACCATAAGTACCAATGGGACACAAAGATAACATTAGTACGGGACCAATATGTCCCATTGCTACCTATGGGACGGCACATATAAATGCTACATAATTATCCCGATGGCCGCCGAAGAGTTAATATAACTATTTCCTCCATATTTTCCAAAATAATGCTGATATTACCTCCATTTTTTCTCAGAAGGCGTAAACGATTGTTAACCTTTAAACCATAAGTACCAATGGGACACAAAGATAATATTAGTACGGGACCAATATGTCCTATTGCTACCTATGGGATGGCACATATAAATGCTTCATAGTTATCCCCATGGCCGTCGAAGAGTTAATATAACTATTTCCTCCATATTTTCCAAAATAATGCTGATACTACCTCCATTTTTTCTCAGAAGGCGTAAGCGATTGTTAACCTTTAAACCATAAGTACCAATGGGACACAAAGATAACTTTAGTACGGGACCAATATGTCCCATTGCTACCTATTAGAGGGCACATATAAATGCTACAAAGTTATCCCGATGGCCGTTGAAGAGTTAATATAACTATTTCCTCCATTTTTTCCAAAATAATGTTGATATTACCTCCATTTTTTCGCAGAAGGCGTAAACGATTGTTAACCTTTAAACCATAAGTACCAATGGGACACAAAGATAACATTAGTACGGGACCAATATGTTCCATTGCTACCTATGGGACGGCACATATAAATGCTACATAATTATCCCGATGGCCGTCGAAGAGTTAATATAACTATTTCCTCCATATTTTCCAAAGTAATGCTGATATTACCTCCATTTTTTCTCAGAAGGCGTAAACGATTGTTAACCTTTAAACCATAAGAACCAATGGGACACAAAGATAACATTCGTACGGGACCAATATGTCCCATTGCTACTTATGGGACGGAACATATAAATGCTACATAATTATCCCGATGGCCGTCGAAGAGTTAATATAACTATTTCCTCCATATTTTCCAAAATAATGCTGATATTACCTCCATTTTTTCTCAGAAGGCGTAAACGATTGTTAACCTTTAAACCATAAGAACCAATGGGACACAAAGATAACATTCGTACGGGACCAATATGTCCCATTGCTACTTATGGGACGGAACATATAAATGCTACATAGTTATCTCGATGCCCGTCGAAGAATTAATATAACTATTTCCTCCATATTTTCCAAAATAATGCTGATATTACCTCCATTTTTTCTCAGAAGGCGTAAACGATTGTTAACTTTTAAACCATAAGTACCAATGGGACACAAAGATAACATTAGTACGGGACCAATATGTCCCATTGCTACATATGGGACGGCACATATAAATGCAACATAGTTATCCCGATGGCCGTCGAAGAGTTAATATAACTATTTCCTCCATATTTTCCAAAATAATGCTGATATTACCTCCATTTTTTCTCAGAAGGCGTAATCGATTGTTAACCTTTAAACCATAAGAACCAATGGGACACAAAGATAACATTAGTACGGGACCAATATGTTCCATTGCTACCTATTAGAGGGCACATATAAATGCTACATAATTATCACAATGGCCGTCGAAGAGTTAATATAACTATTTCCTCCATATTTTACAAAATAATGCTGATATTACCTCCATTTTTTCTCGGAAGGCGTAAACGATTGTTAACCTTTAAACCATAAGTACCAATGGGACACAGAGATAACATTCGTACGTACCCATATGTCCCATTGCTACTTATGGGACGGAACATATAAATGCTACATAGTTATCCCGATGCCCGTCGAAGAATTAATATAACTATTTCCTCCATATTTTACAAAATAATGCTGATATTACCTCAATTTTTTCTCAGAAGGCGTAAACGATAATTAACCTTTAAACCATAAGTACCAATGGGACACAAAGATAACATTAGTACGGGACCAATATGTCCCATTGCTACATATGGGACGGCACATAAAAATGCAACATAGTTATCCCGATGGCCGTCGAAGAGTTAATATAACTATTTCCTCCATATTTTCCAAAATAATGCTGATATTACCTCCATTTTTTCTCAGAAGGCGTAATCAATTGTTAACCTTTAAACCATAAGTACCAATGGGACACAAAGATAACATTACTACGGGACCAATATGTCCCATTGCTACTTATGGGAAGGCACATATAAATGCTACATAGTTATCCCGATGGCCGTCGAAGACTTAATATAACTATTTCCTCCATATTTACCAAAATAATGCTGATATTACTTCCATTTTTTCTCAGAAGACGTAAACGATTGTTAACCTTTTAACCATAAGTACCAATGGGACACAAAGATAATTTTAGTACGGGACCAATATGTCCTATTGCTACCTATGGGACGGCACATATAAATGCTACATAGTTATCCCGATGGCCGTTGAAGAGTTAATATAACTATTTCCTCCATATTTTCCAAAATAATGCTGATACTACCTCCATTTTTTCTGAGAAGGCGTAAGCGATTGTTAACCTTTAAACCATAAGTACCAATGGGACACAAAGATAATATTAGTACGGGACCAATATGTCCTATTGCTACTTATGGGACGGCACATATAAATGCTACATAGTTATCCCGATGGCCGTCGAAGAGTTAATATAACTATTTCCTCCATATTTTCCAAAATAATGCTGATATTACCTCCATTTTTTCACAGAAGGCGTAAACTATTGTTAACCTTTAAACCATAAGTACCAATGGACACAAAGATAACATTAGTACGAGACCAATATGTCCCATTGCTACCTATGGGACGGAACATATAAATGCAACATAGTTATCCCGATGGCCGTCGAAGAGTTAATATAACTATTTCCTCCATATTTTCCAAAATAATGCTGATATTTCCTGAATTTTTTGTAAGAAGGCATAAAAGATTGTTAACCTTTAAACCATAAGTACCAATGGGACACAAAGATGACATTAGTACGGGACCAATATGTCCCATTGCTACCTATAAGACGGCACATATAAATGCTACATAGTTATCCCGATGGCCGTCGAAGAGTTAATTTAACTATATCCTCCATATTTTCCAAAATAATGTTGATATTACATCCATTTTTTCTCAGATGGCGTAAACGATTGTTAACCTTTAAACCATAAGTACCAATGGGACACAAAAATAACATTAGTACGGGACCAATATGTCCCATTGCTACCTATGGGACGGCACATATAAATGCTACATAATTATCCCGATGGCCGTCGAAGAGTTAATATAACTATTTCCTCCATATTTTCCAAAATAATGCTGATATTACCTCCATTTTTTCTCAGAAGGCGTAAACGATTGTTAACCTTTAAACCATAAGTACCAATGGGACACAAAGATAATATTAGTACGGGACCAATATGTCCTATTGCTACCTATGGGGCGGCACATATAAATGCTTCATAGTTATCCCGATGGCCGTCGAAGAGTTAATATAACTATTTCCTCCATATTTTCCAAAATAATGCTGATACTACCTCCATTTTTTCTCAGAAGGCGTAAGCGATTGTTAACCTTCAAACCATAAGTACCAATGGGACACAAAGATAACATTAGTACGGGACCAATATGTCCCATTGCTACCTATTAGACGGCACATATAAATGCTACAAAGTTATCCCGATGGCCGTCGAAGAGTTAATATAACTATTTCCTCCATATTTTCCAAAATAATGTTGATATTACCTCCATTTTTTCGCAGAAGGCGTAAACGATTGTTAACCTTTAAACCATAAGTACCAATGGGACACAAAGATAACATTAGTACGGGACCAATATGTTCCATTGCTACCTATTGGACGGCACATATAAATGCTACATAATTATCCCGATGGCCGTCGAAGAGTTAATATAACTATTTCCTCCATATTTTCCAAAATAATGCTGATATTACCTCCATTTTTTCTCAGAAGGCGTAAACCATTGTTAACCTTTAAACCATAAGAACCAATGGGACACAAAGATAACATTCGTACGGGACCAATATGTCCCATTGCTACTTATGGGACGGAACATATAAATGCTACATAGTTATCCCGATGCCCGTCGAAGAATTAATATAACTATTTCCTCCATATTTTCCAAAATAATGCTGATATTACCTCCATTTTTTCTCAGAAGGCGTAAACGATTGTTAACCTTTAAACCATAAGTACCAATGGGACACAAAGATAACATTAGTACGGGACCAATATGTCCCATTGCTACATATGGGACGGCACATATAAATGCAACATAGTTATCCCGATGGCCGTCGAAGAGTTAATATAACTATTTCCTCCATATTTTCCAAAATAATGCTGATATTACCTCCATTTTTTCTCAGAAGGCGTAATCGATTGTTAGCCTTTAAACTATAAGTACCAATGGGACACAAAGATAACATTAGTACGGGACCAATATGTCCCATTGCTACTTATGGGAAGGCACATATAAATGCTACATAGTTATCCCGATGGCCGTCGAAGAGTTAATATATCTATTTCCTCCACATTTACCAAAATAATGCTGATATTACTTCCATTTTTTCTCAGAAGGCGTAAACGATTGTCAACCTTTTAACCATAAGTACCAATGGGACACAAAGATAATATTAGTACGGGACCAATTGGTCCTATTGCTACCTATGGGACGGCACATATAAATGCAACATAGTTATCCCGATGGCCGTCGAAGAGTTAATATAACTATTTCCTCCATATTTTCCAAAATAATGCTGTTATTACCTCCATTTTTTCTCAGAAGGCGTAATCAATTGTTAACCTTTAAACCATAAGTACCAATGGGACACAAAGATAACATTAGTACGGGACCAATATGTCCCATTGCTACTTATGGGAAGGCACATATAAATGCTACATAGTTATCCCGATGGCCGTCGAAGAGTTAATATAACTATTTCCTCCATATTTACCAAAATAATGCTGATATTACTTCCATTTTTTCTCAGAAGGCGTAAACGATTGTTAACCTTTTACCATAAGTACCAATGGGACACAAAGATAATATTAGTACGGGACCAATATGTCCTATTGCTACCTATGGGACGGCACATATAAATGCTACATAGTTATCCCGATGGCCGTCGAAGAGTTAATATAACTATTTCCTCCATATTTTCCAAAATAATGCTGATACTACCTCCATTTTTTCTCAGAAGGCGAAAGCGATTGTTAACCTTTAAACCATAAGTACCAATGGGACACAAAAATAACATTAGTACGGGACCAATATGTCCCATTGCTACCTATGGGACGGCACATATAAATGCTACATAATTATCCCGATGGCCGTCGAAGAGTTAATATAACTATTTCCTCCATATTTTCCAAAATAATGCTGTTATTACCTCCATTTTTTCTCAGAAGGCGTAAACGATTGTTAACCTTTAAACCATAAGTACCAATGGGACACAAAGATAATATTAGTACGGGACCAATATGTCCTATTGCTACCTATGGGACGGCACATATAAATGCTTCATAGTTATCCCGATGGCCGTCGAAGAGTTAATATAACTATTTCCTCCATATTTTCCAAAATAATGCTGATACTACCTCCATTTTTTCTCAGAAGGCGTAAGCGATTGTTAACCTTTAAACCATAAGTACCAATGGGACACAAAGATAACATTAGTACGGGACCAATATGTCCCATTGCTACCTATTAGACGGCACATATAAATGCTACAAAGTTATCCCGATGGCCGTCGAAGAGTTAATATAACTATTTCCTCCATATTTTCCAAAATAATGTTGATATTACCTCCATTTTTTCGCAGAAGGCGTAAACGATTGTTAACCTTTAAACCATAAGTACCAATGGGACACAAAGATAACATTAGTACGGGACCAATATGTTCCATTGCTACCTATTGGACGGCACATATAAATGCTACATAATTATCCCGATGGCCGTCGAAGAGTTAATATAACTATTTCCTCCATATTTTCCAAAATAATGCTGATATTACCTCCATTTTTTCTCAGAAGGCGTAATCGATTGTTAACCTTTAAACCATAAGTACCAATGGGACACAAAGATAACATTAGTACGGGACCAATATGTCCCATTGCTACTTATGGGAAGGCACATATAAATGCTACATAGTTATCCCGATGGCCGTCGAAGAGTTAATATATCTATTTCCTCCACATTTCCCAAAATAATGCTGATATTACTTCCATTTTTTCTCAGAAGGCGTAAACGATTGTTAACCTTTTAACCATAAGTACCAATGGGACACAAAGATAATATTAGTACGGGACCAATATGTCCTATTGCTACCTATGGGACGGAACATATAAATGCTACATAGTTATCCCGATGGCCGTCGAAGAGTTAATATAACTATTTCCTCCATATTTTCCAAAATAATGCTGATATTACCTCCATTTTTTCTCAGAAGGCGTAATCGATTGTTAACCTTTAAACCATAAGTACCAATGGGACACAAAGATAACATTAGTACGGGACCAATATGTCCCATTGCTACTTATGGGAAGGCACATATAAATGCTACATAGTTATCCCGATGGCCGTCGAAGAGTTAATATATCTATTTCCTCCACATTTACCAAAATAATGCTGATATTACTTCCATTTTTTCTCAGAAGGCGTAAACGATTGTTAACCTTTTAACCATAAGTACCAATGGGACACAAAGATAATATTAGTACGGGACCAATTGGTCCTATTGCTACCCATGGGACGGAACATATAAATGCTACATAGTTATCCCGATGGCCGTCGAAGAGTTAATATAACTATTTCCTCCAAATTTTCCAAAATAATGCTGATATTACCTCCATTTTTTCTCAGAAGGCGTAAACGATTGTTAACCTTTAAACCATAAGTACCAATGGGACACAAAGATAACATTATTACGGGACCAATATGTCCCATTGCTACATATGGGACGGCACATATAAATGCAACATAGTTATCCCGATGGCCGTCGAAGAGTTAATATAACTATTTCCTCCATATTTTCCAAAATAATGCTGATATTACCTCCATTTTTTCTCAGAAGGCGTAATCAATTGTTAACCTTTAAACCATAAGTACCAATGGGACACAAAGATAACATTAGTACGGGACCAATATGTCCCATTGCTACTTATGGGAAGGCACATATAAATGCTACATAATTATCCCGATGGCCGTCGAAGAGTTAATATAACTATTTCCTCCAAATTTTCCAAAATAATGCTGATATTACCTCCATTTTTTCTCATAAGGCGTAAAGGATTGTTAACCTTTAAACCATAAGTACCAATGAGACACAAAGATAACATTAGTACGGGACCAATATGTCTAATTGCTACTTATGGGACGGCACATATAAATGCTACATAGTTATCCCGATGGCCGTCGAAGAGTTAATATAACTATTTCCTCCATATTTTCCAAAATAATGCTGATATTACCTCCATTTTTTCACAGAAGGCGTAAACTATTGTTAACCTTTAAACCATAAGTACCAATGGACACAAAGATAACATTAGTACGAGACCAATATGTCCCATTGCTACCTATGGGACGGAACATATAAATGCAACATAGTTATCCCGATGGCCGTCGAAGAGTTAATATAACTATTTCCTCCATATTTTCCATAATAATGCTGATATTACCTTAATTATTTGTCAGAAGGCATAAAAGATTGTTAACCTTTAAACCATAAGTACCAATGGGACACAAAGATAACATTAGTACGGGACCAATATGTCCCATTGCTACCTATTAGACGGCACATATAAATGCTACAAAGTTATCCCGATGGCCGTCGAAGAGTTAATATAACTATTTCCTCCATATTTTCCAAAATAATGCTGATACTACCTCCATTTTTTCTCAGAAGGCGTAAGCGATTGTTAACCTTTTAACCATAAGTACCAATGGGACACAAAGATAATATTAGTACGGGACCAATTGGTCCTATTGCTACCTATGGGACGGAACATATAAATGCTACATAGTTATCCCGATGGCCGTCGAAGAGTTAATATAACTATTTCCTCCAAATTTTCCAAAATAATGCTGATATTACCTCCATTTTTTCTCAGAAGGCGTAAAGGATTGTTAACCTTTAAACCATAAGTACCAATGGGACACAAAGATAACATTATTACGGGACCAATATGTCCCATTGCTACATATGGGACGGCACATATAAATGCAACATAGTTATCCCGATGGCCGTCGAAGAGTTAATATAACTATTTCCTCCATATTTTCCAAAATAATGCTGATATTACCTCCATTTTTTCTCAGAAGGCGTAATCAATTGTTAACCTTTAAACCATAAGTACCAATGGGACACAAAGATAACATTAGTACGGGACCAATATGTCCCATTGCTACTTATGGGAAGGCACATATAAATGCTACATAATTATCCCGATGGCCGTCGAAGAGTTAATATAACTATTTCCTCCAAATTTTCCAAAATAATGCTGATATTACCTCCATTTTTTCTCATAAGGCGTAAAGGATTGTTAACCTTTAAACCATAAGTACCAATGAGACACAAAGATAACATTAGTACGGGACCAATATGTCTAATTGCTACTTATGGGACGGCACATTTAATGCTACATAGTTATCCCGATGGCCGTCGAAGAGTTAATATAACTATTTCCTCCATATTTTCCAAAATAATGCTGATATTACCTCCATTTTTTCACAGAAGGCGTAAACTATTGTTAACCTTTAAACCATAAGTACCAATGGACACAAAGATAACATTAGTACGAGACCAATATGTCCCATTGCTACCTATGGGACGGAACATATAAATGCAACATAGTTATCCCGATGGCCGTCGAAGAGTTAATATAACTATTTCATCCATATTTTCCATAATAATGCTGATATTACCTTCATTATTTGTCAGAAGGCATAAAAGATTGTTAACCTTTAAACCATAAGTACCAATGGGACACAAAGATAACATTAGTACGGGACCAATATGTCCCATTGCTACCTATAAGACGGCACATATAAATGCTACATAGTTATCCCGATGGCCGTTGAAGAGTTAATTTAACTATATCCTCCATATTTTCCAAAATAATGTTGATATTACCTCCATTTTTTCTCAGATGGCGTAAACGATTGTTAACCTTTAAACCATAAGTACCAATGGGACACAAAGATAACATTAGTACGGGACCAATATGTCCCATTGCTACCTATGGGACGGTACATATAAATGCTACATAATTATCCCGATGGCCGTCGAAGAGTTAATATAACTATTTCCTCCATATTTTCCAAAATAATGCTGATATTACCTCCATTTTTTCTCAGAAGGCGTAAACGATTGTTAACCTTTAAACCATAAGTACCAATGGGACACAAAGATAATATTAGTACGGGACCAATATGTCCTATTGCTACCTATGGGACGGCACATATAAATGCTACATAGTTATCCCGATGGCCGTCGAAGAGTTAATATAACTATTTCCTCCATATTTTCCAAAATAATGCTGATACTACCTCCATTTTTTCTCAGAAGGCGTAAGCGATTGTTAACCTTTAAACCATAAGTACCAATGGGACACAAAGATAACATTAGTACGGGACCAATATGTCCCATTGCTACCTATTAGACGGCACATATAAATGCTACAAAGTTATCCCGATGGCCGTCGAAGAGTTAATATAACTATTTCCTCCATATTTTTCAAAATAATGTTGATATTACCTCCATTTTTTCGCAGAAGGCGTAAACGATTGTTAACCTTTAAACCATAAGTACCAATGGGACACAAAGATAACATTAGTACGGGACCAATATGTTCCATTGCTACCTATGGGACGGCACATATAAATGCTACATAATTATCCCGATGGCCGTCGAAGAGTTAATATAACTATTTCCTCCATATTTTCCAAAATAATGCTGATATTACCTCCATTTTTTCTCAGAAGGCGTAAACGATTGTTAACCTTTAAACCATAAGAACCAATGGGACACAAAGATAACATTCGTACGGGACCAATATGTCCCATTGCTACTTATGGGACGGAACATATAAATGCTACATAGTTATCCCGATGCCCGTCGAAGAATTAATATAACTATTTCCTCCATATTTTCCAAAATAATGCTGATATTACCTCCATTTTTTCTCAGAAGGCGTAAACGATTGTTAACCTTTAAACTATAAGTACCAATGGGACACAAAGATAACATTAGTACGGGACCAATATGTCCCATTGCTACATATGGGACGGCACATATAAATGCAACATAGTTATCACGATGGCCGTCGAAGAGTTAATATAACTATTTCCTCCATATTTTCCAAATTAATGCTGATATTACCTCCATTTTTTCTCAGAAGGCGTAATCAATTGTTAACCTTTAAACCATAAGTACCAATGGGACACAAAGATAACATTAGTACGGGACCAATATGTCCCATTGCTACTTATGGGAAGGCACATATAAATGCTACATAGTTATCCCGATGGCCGTCAAAGAGTTAATATAACTATTTCCTCCATATTTACCAAAATAATGCTGATATTACTTCCATTTTTTCTCAGAAGGCGTAAACGATTGTTAACCTTTTAACCATAAGTACCAATGGGACACAAAGATAATATTAGTACGGGACCAATATGTCCTATTGCTACCTATGGGACGGCACATATAAATGCTACATAGTTATCCCGATGGCCGTCGAAGAGTTAATATAACTATTTCCTCCATATTTTCCAAAATAATGCTGATACTACCTCCATTTTTTCTCAGAAGGCGTAAGCGATTGTTAACCTTTAAACCATAAGTACCAATGGGACACAAAGATAACATTACTACGGGACCAATATGTCCCATTGCTACTTATGGGAAGGCACATATAAATGCTACATAGTTTTCCCGATGGCCGTCGAAGAGTTAATATAACTATTTCCTCCAAGTTTTCCAAAATAATGCTGATATTACCTCCATTTTTTCTCAGAAGGCGTAAAGGATTGTTAACCTTTAAACCATAAGTACCAATGGGACACAAAGATAACATTAGTACGGGACCAATATGTCTAATTGCTACTTATGGGACGGCACATATAAATGCTACATAGTTATCCCGATGGCCGTCGAAGAGTTAATATAACTATTTCCTCCATATTTACCAAAATAATGCTGATATTACTTCCATTTTTTCTCAGAAGGCGTAAACGATTGTTAACCTTTTAACTATAAGTACCAATGGGACACAAAGATAATATTAGTACGGGACCAATATGTCCCATTGCTACCTATGGGACGGCACATATAAATGCTACATAGTTATCCCGATGGCCGTCGAAGAGTTAATATAACTATTTCCTCCATATTTTCCAAAATAATGCTGATACTACCTCAATTTTTTCTCAGTAGGCGTAAAGGATTGTTAACCTTTAAACCATAAGTACCAATGGGACACAAAGATAACATTACTACGGGACCAATATGTCCCATTGCTACTAATGGGACGGCACATATAAATGCTACATAGTTTTCCCGATGGCCGTCGAAGAGTTAATATAACTATTTCCTCCAAATTTCCCAAAATAATGCTGATATTACCTCCATTTTTTCTCAGTAGGCGTAAAGGATTGTTAACCTTTAAACCATAAGTACCAATGGGACACAAAGATAACATTAGTACGGGACCAATATGTCTAATTGCTACTTATGGGACGGCACATATAAATGCTACATAGTTTTCCCGATGGCCGTCGAAGAGTTAATATAACTATTTCCTCCATATTTTCCAAAATAATGCTGATATTACCTCCATTTTTTCACAGAAGGCGTAAACTATTGTTAACCTTTAAACCATAAGTACCAATGGACACAAAGATAACATTAGTACGAGACCAATATGTCCCATTGCTACCTATTAGACGGCACATATAAATGCTACAAAGTTATCCCGATGGCCGTCGAAGAGTTAATATAACTATTTCCTCCATATTTTTCAAAATAATGTTGATATTACCTCCATTTTTTCGCAGAAGGCGTAAACGATTGTTAACCTTTAAACAATAAGTACCAATGGGACACAAAGATAACATTAGTACGGGACCAATATGTTCCATTGCTACCTATGGGACGGCACATATAAATGCTACATAATTATCCGGATGGCCGTCGAAGAGTTAATATAACTATTTCCTCCATATTTTCCAAAATAATGCTGATATTACCTCCATTTTTTCTCAGAAGGCGTAAACGATTGTTAACCTTTAAACCATAAGAACCAATGGGACACAAAGATAACATTCGTACGGGACCAATATGTCCCATTGCTACTTATGGGACGGAACATATAAATGCTACATAGTTATCCCGATGCCCGTCGAAGAATTAATATAACTATTTCCTCCATATTTTCCAAAATAATGCTGATATTACCTCCATTTTTTCTCAGAAGGCGTAAACGATTGTTAACCTTTAAACTATAAGTACCAATGGGACACAAAGATAACATTAGTACGGGACCAATATGTCCCATTGCTACATATGGGACGGCACATATAAATGCAACATAGTTATCCCGATGGCCGTCGAAGAGTTAATATAACTATTTCCTCCATATTTTCCAAAATAATGCTGATATTACCTCCATTTTTTCTCAGAAGGCGTAATCAATTGTTAACCTTTAAACCATAAGTACCAATGGGACACAAAGATAACATTAGTACGGGACCAATATGTCCCATTGCTACTTATGGGAAGGCACATATAAATGCTACATAGTTATCCCGATGGCCGTCGAAGAGTTAATATAACTATTTCCTCCATATTTACCAAAATAATGCTGATATTACTTCCATTTTTTCTCAGAAGGCGTAAACGATTGTTAACCTTTTAACCATAAGTACCAATGGGACACAAAGATAATATTAGTACGGGACCAATATGTCCTATTGCTACCTATGGGACGGCACATATAAATGCTACATAGTTATCCCGATGGCCGTCGAAGAGTTAATATAACTATTTCCTCCATATTTTCCAAAATAATGCTGATACTACCTCCATTTTTTCTCAGAAGGCGTAAGCGATTGTTAACCTTTAAACCATAAGTACCAATGGGACACAAAGATAACATTACTACGGGACCAATATGTCCCATTGCTACTTATGGGAAGGCACATATAAATGCTACATAGTTTTCCCGATGGCCGTCGAAGAGTTAATATAACTATTTCCTCCAAATTTTCCAAAATAATGCTGATATTACCTCCATTTTTTCTCATAAGGCGTAAAGGATTGTTAACCTTTAAACCATAAGTACCAATGAGACACAAAGATAACATTAGTACGGGACCAATATGTCTAATTGCTACTTATGGGACGGCACATATAAATGCTACATAGTTATCCCGATGGCCGTCGAAGAGTTAATATAACTATTTCCTCCATATTTTCCAAAATAATGCTGATATTACCTCCATTTTTTCACAGAAGGCGTAAACTATTGTTAACCTTTAAACCATAAGTACCAATGGACACAAAGATAACATTAGTACGAGACCAATATGTCCCATTGCTACCTATGGGACGGAACATGTAAATGCAACATAGTTATCCCGATGGCCGTCGAAGAGTTAATATAACTATTTCCTCCATATTTTCCATAATAATGCTGATATTACCTTAATTATTTGTCAGAAGGCATATAAGATTGTTAACCTTTAAACCATAAGTACCAATGGGACACAAAGATAACATTAGTACGGGACCAATATGTCCCATTGCTACCTATAAGACGGCACATATAAATGCTACATAGTTATCCCGATGGCCGTTGAAGAGTTAATTTAACTATATCCTCCATATTTTCCAAAATAATGTTGATATTACCTCCATTTTTTCTCAGATGGCGTAAACGATTGTTAACCTTTAAACCATAAGTACCAATGGGACACAAACATAACATTAGTACGGGACCAATATGTCCCATTGCTACCTATGGGACGGCACATATAAATGCTACATAATTATCCCGATGGCCGTCGAAGAGTTAATATAACTATTTCCTCCATATTTTCCAAAATAATGCTGATATTACCTCCATTTTTTCTCAGAAGGCGTAAACGATTGTTAACCTTTAAACCATAAGTACCAATGGGACACAAAGATAATATTAGTACGGGACCAATATGTCCTATTGCTACCTATGGGACGGCACATATAAATGCTACATAATTATCCCGATGGCCGTCGAAGAGTTAATATAACTATTTCCTCCATATTTTCCAAAATAATGCTGATATTACCTCCATTTTTTCTCAGAAGGCGTAAACGATTGTTAACCTTTAAACCATAAGAACCAATGGGACACAAAGATAACATTCGTACGGGACCAATATGTCCCATTGCTACTTATGGGACGGAACATATAAATGCTACATAGTTATCCCGATGCCCGTCGAAGAATTAATATAACTATTTCCTCCATATTTTCCAAAATAATGCTGATATTACCTCCATTTTTTCTCAGAAGGCGTAAACGATTGTTAACCTTTAAACTATAAGTACCAATGGGACACAAAGATAACATTAGTACGGGACCAATATGTCCCATTGCTACATATGGGACGGCACATATAAATGCAACATAGTTATCACGATGGCCGTCGAAGAGTTAATATAACTATTTCCTCCATATTTTCCAAATTAATGCTGATATTACCTCCATTTTTTCTCAGAAGGCGTAATCAATTGTTAACCTTTAAACCATAAGTACCAATGGGACACAAAGATAACATTAGTACGGGACCAATATGTCCCATTGCTACTTATGGGAAGGCACATATAAATGCTACATAGTTATCCCGATGGCCGTCGAAGAGTTAATATAACTATTTCCTCCATATTTACCAAAATAATGCTGATATTACTTCCATTTTTTCTCAGAAGGCGTAAACGATTGTTAACCTTTTAACCATAAGTACCAATGGGACACAAAGATAATATTAGTGCGGGACCAATATGTCCTATTGCTACCTATGGGACGGCACATATAAATGCTACATAGTTATCCCGATGGCCGTCGAAGAGTTAATATAACTATTTCCTCCATATTTTCCAAAATAATGCTGATACTACCTCCATTTTTTCTCAGAAGGCGTAAGCGATTGTTAACCTTTAAACCATAAGTACCAATGGGACACAAAGATAACATTACTACGGGACCAATATGTCCCATTGCTACTTATGGGAAGGCACATATAAATGCTACATAGTTTTCCCGATGGCCGTCGAAGAGTTAATATAACTATTTCCTCCAAATTTTCCAAAATAATGCTGATATTACCTCCATTTTTTCTCAGAAGGCGTAAAGGATTGTTAACCTTTAAACCATAAGTACCAATGGGACACAAAGATAACATTAGTACGGGACCAATATGTCTAATTGCTACTTATGGGACGGCACATATAAATGCTACATAGTTATCCCGATGGCCGTCGAAGAGTTAATATAACTATTTCCTCCATATTTACCAAAATAATGCTGATATTACTTCCATTTTTTCTCAGAAGGCGTAAACGATTGTTAACCTTTTAACTATAAGTACCAATGGGACACAAAGATAATATTAGTACGGGACCAATATGTCCTATTGCTACCTATGGGACGGCACATATAAATGCTACATAGTTATCCCGATGGCCGTCGAAGAGTTAATATAACTATTTCCTCCATATTTTCCAAAATAATGCAGATACTACCTCCATTTTTTCTCAGTAGGCGTAAAGGATTGTTAACCTTTAAACCATAAGTACCAATGGGACACAAAGATAACATTACTACGGGACCAATATGTCCCATTGCTACTAATGGGACGGCACATATAAATGCTACATAGTTTTCCCGATGGCCGTCGAAGAGTTAATATAACTATTTCCTCCATATTTTTCAAAATAATGTTGATATTACCTCCATTTTTTCGCAGAAGGCGTAAACGATTGTTAACCTTTAAACAATAAGTACCAATGGGACACAAAGATAACATTAGTACGGGACCAATATGTTCCATTGCTACCTATGGGACGGCACATATAAATGCTACATAGTTTTACCGATGGCCGTCGAAGAGTTAATATAACTATTTCCTCCATATTTTCCAAAATAATGCTGATATTACCTCCATTTTTTCTCAGAAGGCGTAAACGATTGTTAACCTTTAAACCATAAGAACCAATGGGACACAAAGATAACATTCGTACGGGACCAATATGTCCTATTGCTACTTATGGGACGGAACATATAAATGCTACATAGTTATCCCGATGCCCGTCGAAGAATTAATATAACTATTTCCTCCATATTTTCCAAAATAATGCTGATATTACCTCCATTTTTTCTCAGAAGGCGTAAACGATTGTTAACCTTTAAACTATAAGTACCAATGGGACACAAAGATAACATTAGTACGGGACCAATATGTCCCATTGCTACATATGGGACGGCACATATAAATGCAACATAGTTATCCCGATGGCCGTCGAAGAGTTTATATAACTATTTCCTCCATATTTTCCAAAATAATGCTGATATTACCTCCATTTTTTCTCAGAAGGCGTAATCAATTGTTAACCTTTAAACCATAAGTACCAATGGGACACAAAGATAACATTAGTACGGGACCAATATGTCCCATTGCTACTTAGGGGAAGGCACATATAAATGCTACATAGTTATCCCGATGGCCGTCGAAGAGTTAATATAACTATTTCCTCCATATTTACCAAAATAATGCTGATATTACTTCCATTTTTTCTCAGAAGGCGTAAACGATTGTTAACCTTTTAACCATAAGTACCAATGGGACACAAAGATAATATTAGTACGGGACCAATATGTCCTATTGCTACCTATGGGACGGCACATATAAATGCTACATAGTTATCCCGATGGCCGTCGAAGAGTTAATATAACTATTTCCTCCATATTTTCCAAAATAATGCTGATACTACCTCCATTTTTTCTCAGAAGGCGTAAGCGATTGTTAACCTTTAAACCATAAGTACCAATGGGACACAAAGATAACATTACTACGGGACCAATATGTCCCATTGCTACTTATGGGAAGGCACATATAAATGCTACATAGTTTTCCCGATGGCCGTCGAAGAGTTAATATAACTATTTCCTCCAAATTTTCCAAAATAATGCTGATATTACCTCCATTTTTTCTCAGAAGGCGTAAAGGATTGTTAACCTTTAAACCATAAGTACCATTGGGACACAAAGATAACATTAGTACGGGACCAATATGTCTAATTGCTACTTATGGGACGGCACATATAAATGCTACATAGTTATCCCGATGGCCGTCGAAGAGTTAATATAACTATTTCCTCCATATTTACCAAAATAATGCTGATATTACTTCCATTTTTTCTCAGAAGGCGTCAACGATTGTTAACCTTTTAACTATAAGTACCAATGGGACACAAAGATAATATTAGTACGGGACCAATATGTCCTATTGCTACCTATGGGACGGCACATATAAATGCTACATAGTTATCCCGATGGCCGTCGAAGAGTTAATATAACTATTTCCTCCATATTTTCCAAAATAATGCTGATACTACCTCCATTTTTTCTCAGTAGGCGTAAAGGATTGTTAACCTTTAAACCATAAGTACCAATGGGACACAAAGATAACATTACTACGGGACCAATATGTCCCATTGCTACTAATGGGACGGCACATATAAATGCTACATAGTTTTCCCGATGGCCGTCGAAGAGTTAATATAACTATTTCCTCCAAATTTCCCAAAATAATGCTGATATTACCTCCATTTTTTCTCAGTAGGCGTAAAGGATTGTTAACCTTTAAACCATAAGTACCAATGGGACACAAAGATAACATTAGTACGGGACCAATATGTCTAATTGCTACTTATGGGACGGCACATATAAATGCTACATAGTTTTACCGATGGCCGTCGAAGAGTTAATATAACTATTTCCTCCATATTTTCCAAAATAATGCTGATATTACCTCCATTTTTTCACAGAAGGCGTAAACTATTGTTAACCTTTAAACCATAAGTACCAATGGACACAAAGATAACATTAGTACGAGACCAATATGTCCCATTGCTACCTATGGGACGGAACATATAAATGCAACATAGTTATCCCGATGGCCGTCGAAGAGTTAATATAACTATTTCCTCCATATTTTCCAAAATAATGCTGATACTACCTCCATTTTTTCTCAGAAGGCGTAAGCGATTGTTAACCTTTAAACCATAAGTACCAATGGGACACAAAGATAACATTAGTACGGGACCAATATGTCCCATTGCTACCTATTAGAAGGCACATATAAATGCTACAATGTTATCCCGATGGCCGTCGAAGAGTTAATATAACTTTTTCCTCCATATTTTCCAAAATAATGTTGATATTACCTCCATTTTTTCGCAGAAGGCGTAAACGATTGTTAACCTTTAAACCATAAGTACCATTGGGACACAAAGATAACATTAGTACGGGACCAATATGTTCCATTGCTACCTATGGGACGGAACATATAAATGCTACATAATTATCCCGATGGCCGTCGAAGAGTTAATATAACTATTTCCTCCATATTTTCCAAAATAATGCTGATATTACCTCCATTTTTTCTCAGAAGGCGTAAACGATTGTTAACCTTTAAACCATAAGAACCAATGGGACACAAAGATAACATTCGTACGGGACCAATATGTCCCATTGCTACTTATGGGACGGAACATATAAATGCTACATAGTTATCCCGATGCCCGTCGAAGAATTAATATAACTATTTCCTCCATATTTTCCAAAATAATGCTGATATTACCTCCATTTTTTCTCAGAAGGCGTAAACGATTGTTAACCTTTAAACCATAAGTACCAATGGGACACAAAGATAACATTAGTACGGGACCAATATGTCCCATTGCTACATATGGGACGGCACATATAAATGCAACATAGTTATCCCGATGGCCGTCGAAGAGTTAATATAACTATTTCCTCCATATTTTCCAAAATAATGCTGATATTACCTCCATTTTTTCACAGAAGGCGTAAACTATTGTTAACCTTTAAACCATAAGTACCAATGGACACAAAGATAACATTAGTACGAGACCAATATGTCCCATTGCTACCTATGGGACGGAACATATAAATGCAACATAGTTATCCCGATGGCCGTCGAAGAGTTAATATAACTATTTCCTCCATATTTTCCAAAATAATGCTGATATTACCTCCATTTTTTCTCAGAAGGCGTAATCGATTGTTAACCTTTAAACCATAAGTACCAATGGACACAAAGATAACATTAGTAAGAGACCAATATGTCCCATTGCTACCTATGGGACGGAACATATAAATGCAACATAGTTATCCCGATGGCCGTCGAAGAGTTAATATAACTATTTCCTCCATATTTTCCAAAATAATGCTGATATTACCTCCATTTTTTCTCAGAAGGCGTAATCAATTGTTAACCTTTAAACCATAAGTACCAATGGGACACAAAGATAACATTAGTACGGGACCAATATGTCCCATTGCTACTTATGGGAAGGCACATATAAATGCTACATAGTTATCCCGATGGCCGTCGAAGAGTTAATATAACTATTTCCTCCATATTTACCAAAATAATGCTGATATTACTTCCATTTTTTCTCAGAAGGCGTAAACGATTGTTAACCTTTTAACTATAAGTACCAATTAGACACAAAGATAATATTAGTACGGGACCAATATGTCCTATTGCTACCTATGGGACGGCACATATAAATGCTACATAGTTATCCCGATGGCCGTCGAAGAGTTAATATAACTATTTCCTCCATATTTTCCAAAATAATGCTGATACTACCTCCATTTTTTCTCAGAAGGCGTAAGCGATTGTTAACCTTTAAACCATAAGTACCAATGGGACACAAAGATAACATTACTACGGGACCAATATGTCCCATTGCTACTAATGGGACGGCACATATAAATGCTACATAGTTTTCCCAATGGCCGTCGAAGAGTTAATATAACTATTTCCTCCAAATTTCCCAAAATAATGCTGATATTACCTCCATTTTTTCTCAGTAGGCGTAAAGGATTGTTAACCTTTAAACCATAAGTACCAATGGGACACAAAGATAACATTAGTACGGGACCAATATGTCTAATTGCTACTTATGGGACGGCACATATAAATGCTACATAGTTATCCCGATGGCCGTCGAAGAGTTAATATAACTATTTCCTCCATATTTTCCAAAATAATGCTGATATTACCTCAATTTTTTCACAGAAGGCGTAAACTATTGTTAACCTTTAAACCATAAGTACCAATGGAAACAAAGATAACATTAGTACGAGAACAATATGTCCCATTGCTACCTATGGGACGGAACACATAAATGCAACATAGTTATCCCGATGGCCGTCGAAGAGTTAATATAACTATTTCCTCCATATTTTCCAAAATAATGCTGATACTACCTCCATTTTTTCTCAGAAGGCGTAAGCGATTGTTAACCTTTAAACCATAAGTACCAATGGGACACAAAGATAACACTAGTACGGGACCAATATGTCCCATTGCTACCTATAAGACGGCACATATAAATGCTACAAAGTTATCCCGATGGCCGTCGAAGAGTTAATATAACTTTTTCCTCCATATTTTCCAAAATAATGTTGATATTACCTCCATTTTTTCGCAGAAGGCGTAAACGATTGTTAACCTTTAAACCATAAGTACCAATGGGACACAAAGATAACATTAGTACGGGACCAATATGTTCCATTGCTACCTATGGGACGGCACATATAAATGCTACATAATTATCCCGATGGCCGTCGAAGAGTTAATATAACTATTTCCTCCATATTTTCCAAAATAATGCTGATATTACCTCCATTTTTTCTCAGAAGGCGTAAACGATTGTTAACCTTTAAACCATAAGAACCAATGGGACACAAAGATAACATTCGTACGGGACCAATATGTCCCATTGCTACTTATGGGACGGAACATATAAATGCTACATAGTTATCCCGATGCCCGTCGAAGAATTAATATAACTATTTCCTCCATATTGTCCAAAATAATGCTGATATTACCTCCATTTTTTCTCAGAAGGCGTAAACGATTGTTAACCTTTAAACCATAAGTACCAATGGGACACAAAGATAACATTAGTACGGGACCAATATGTCCCATTGCTACATATGGGACGGCACATATAAATGCAACATAGTTATCCCGATGGCCGTCGAAGAGTTAATATAACTATTTCCTCCATATTTTCCAAAATAATGCTGATATTACCTCCATTTTTTCTCAGAAGGCGTAATCGATTGTTAACCTTTAAACCATAAGTACCAATGGGACACAAAGATAACATTAGTACGGGACCAATATGTCCAATTGCTACTTATGGAAAGGCACATATAAATGCTACATAGTTATCCCAATGGCCGTCGAAGAGTTAATGTATCTATTTCCTCCACATTTACCAAAATAATGCTGATATTACTTCCATTTTTTCTCAGAAGGCGTAAACGATTGTTAACCTTTTAACCATAAGTACCAATGGGACACAAATATAATATTAGTAAGGGACCAATATGTCCTATTGCTACCTATGGGACGGAACATATAAATGCTACATAGTTATCCCGATGGCCGTCGAAGAGTTAATATAACTATTTCCTCCAAATTTTCCAAAATAATGCTGATATTACCTCCATTTTTTCTCAGAAGGCGTAAAGGATTGTTAACCTTTAAACCATAAGTACCAATGGGACACAAAGATAACATTAGTACGGGACCAATATGTCTAATTGCTACTTATGGGACGGCACATATAAATGCTACATAGTTATCCCGATGGCCGTCGAAGAGTTAATATAACTATTTCCTCCATATTTTCCAAAATAATGCTGATATTACCTCCATTTTTTCACAGAAGGCGTAAACTATTGTTAACCTTTAAACCATAAGTACCAATGGACACAAAGATAACATTAGTACGAGACGAATATGTCCCATTGCTACCTATGGGACGGAACATATAAATGCAACATAGTTATCCCGATGGCCGTCGTAGAGTTAATATAACTATTTCCTCCATATTTTCCAAAATAATGCTGATATTACCTGAATTTTTTGTCAGAAGGCATAAAAGATTGTTAACCTTTAAACCATAAGTACCATTGGGACACAAAGATAACATTAGTACGGGACCAATATGTCCCATTGCTACCTATAAGACGGCACATATAAATGCTACATAGTTATCCCGATGGCCGTCGAAGAGTTAATTTAAATATATCCTCCATATTTTCCAAAATAATGTTGATATTACCTCCATTTTTTCTCAGATGGCGTAAACGATTGTTAACCTTTAAACCATAAGTACCAATGGGACACAAAGATAACATTAGTACGGGACCAATATGTCCCATTGCTACCTATGGGACGGCACATATAAATGCTACATAATTATCCCGATGGCCGTCGAAGAGTTAATATAAATATTTCCTCCATATTTTCCAAAATAATGCTGATATTACCTCCATTTTTTCTCAGAAGGCGTAAACGATTGTTAACCTTTAAACCATAAGTACCAATGGGACACAAAGATATTATTAGTACGGGACCAATATGTCCTATTGCTACCTATGGGACGGCACATACAAATGCTTCATAGTTATCCCGATGGCCGTCGAAGAGTTAATATAACTATTTCCTCCATATTTTCCAAAATAATGCTGATACTACCTCCATTTTTTCTCAGAAGGCGTAAGCGATTGTTAACCTTTAAACCATAAGTACCAATGGGACACAAAGATAACATTAGTACGGGACCAATATGTCCCATTGCTACCTATTAGACGGCACATATAAATGCTACAAAGTTATCCCGATGGCCGTCGAAGAGTTAATATAACTATTTCCTCCATATTTTCCAAAATAATGTTGATATTACCTCCATTTTTTCGCAGAAGGCGTAAACTATTGTTAACCTTTAAACCATAAGTACCAATGGGACACAAAGATAACATTAGTACGGGACCAATATGTTCCATTGCTACCTATGGGACGGCACATATAAATGCTACATAATTATCCCGATGGCCGTCGAAGAGTTAATATAACTATTTCCTCCATATTTTCCAAAATAATGCAGATACTACCTCCATTTTTTCTCAGAAGGCGTAAGCGATTGTTAACCTTTAAACCATAAGTACCAATGGGACACAAAGATAACATTAGTACGGGACCAATATGTCCCATTGCTACCTATTAGACGGCACATATAAATGCTACAAAGTTATCCCGATGGCCGTCGAAGAGTTAATATAACTTTTTCCTCCATATTTTCCAAAATAATGTTGATATTACCTCCATTTTTTCGCAGAAGGCGTAAACGATTGTTAACCTTTAAACCATAAGTACCAATGGGACACAAAGATAACATTAGTACGGGACCAATATGTTCCATTGCTACCTATGGGACGGCACATATAAATGCTACATAATTATCCCGATGGCCGTCGAAGAGTTAATATAACTATTTCCTCCATATTTTCCAAAATAATGCTGATATTACCTCCATTTTTTCTCACAAGGCGTAAACGATTGTTATCCTTTAAACCATAAGAACCAATGGGACACAAAGATAACATTCGTACGGTACCAATATGTCCCATTGCTACTTATGGGACGGAACATATAAATGCTACATAGTTATCCCGATGCCCGTCGAAGAATTAATATAACTATTTCCTCCATATTTTCCAAAATAATGCTGATATTACCTCCATTTTTTCTCAGAAGGCGTAAACGATTGTTAACCTTTAAACCATAAGTACCAATGGGACACAAAGATAACATTAGTACGGGACCAATATGTCCCATTGCTACATATGGGACGGCACATATAAATGCAACATAGTTATCCCGATGGCCGTCGAAGAGTTAATATAACTATTTCCTCCATATTTTCCAAAATAATGCTGATATTACCTCCATTTTTTCTCAGAAGGCGTAATCGATTGTTAACCTATAAACCATAAGTACCAATGGGACACAAAGATAACATTAGTACGGGACCAATATGTCCAATTGCTACTTATGGGAAGGCACATATAAATGCTACATAGTTATCCCAATGGCCGTCGAAGAGTTAATATATCTATTTCCTCCACATTTACCAAAATAATGCTGATATTACTTCCATTTTTTCTCAGAAGGCGTAAACGATTGTTAACCTTTTAACCATAAGTACCAAAGGGACACAAAGATAATATTAGTACGGGACCAATATGTCCTATTGCTACCTATGGGACGGAACATATAAATGCTACATAGTAATCCCGATGGCCGTCGAAGAGTTAATATAACTATTTCCTCCAAATTTTCCAAAATAATGCTGATATTACCTCCATTTTTTCTCAGAAGGCGTAAACGATTGTTAACCTTTAAACCATAAGTACCAATGGGACACAAAGATAACATTATTACGGGACCAATATGTCCCATTGCTACATATGGGACGGCACATATAAATGCAACATAGTTATCCCGATGGCCGTCGAAGAGTTAATATAACTATTTCCTCCATATTTTCCAAAATAATGCTGATATTACCTCCATTTTTTCTCAGAAGGCGTAATCAATTGTTAACCTTTAAACCATAAGTACCAATGGGACACAAAGATAACATTAGTACGGGACCAATATGTCCCATTGCTACTTATGGAAAGGCACATATAAATGCTACATAATTATCCCGATGGCCGTCGAAGAGTTAATATAACTATTTCCTCCAAATTTTCCAAAATAATGCTGATATTACCTCCATTTTTTCTCATAAGGCGTAAAGGATTGTTAACCTTTAAACCATAAGTACCAATGAGACACAAAGATAACATTAGTACGGGACCAATATGTCTAATTGCTACTTATGGGACGGCACATATAAATGCTACATAGTTATCCCGATGGCCGTCGAAGAGTTAATATAACTATTTCCTCCATATTTTCCAAAATAATGCTGATATTACCTCCATTTTTTCACAGAAGGCGTAAACTATTGTTAACCTTTAAACCATAAGTACCAATGGACACAAAGATAACATTAGTACGAGACCAATATGTCCCATTGCTACCTATGGGACGGAACATATAAATGCAACATTGTTATCCCGATGGCCGTCGAAGAGTTAATATAACTATTTCCTCCATATTTTCCATAATAATGCTGATATTACCTTAATTATTTGTCAGAAGGCATAAAAGATTGTTAACCTTTAAACCATAAGTACCAATGGGACACAAAGATAACATTAGTACGGGACCAATATGTCCCATTGCTACCTATAAGACGGCACATATAAATGCTACATAGTTATCCCGATGGCCGTTGAAGAGTTAATTTAACTATATCCTCCATATTTTCCAAAATAATGTTGATATTACCTCCATTTTTTCTCAGATGGCGTAAACGATTGTTAACCTTTAAACCATAAGTACCAATGGGACACAAATATAACATTAGTACGGGACCAATATGTCCCATTGCTACCTATGGGACGGCACATATAAATGCTACATAATTATCCCGATGGCCGTCGAAGAGTTAATATAACTATTTCCTCCATATTTTCCAAAATAATGCTGATACTACCTCCATTTTTTCTCAGAAGGCGTAAGCGATTGTTAACCTTTAAACCATAAGTACCAATGGGACACAAAGATAACATTAGTACGGGACCAATATGTCCCATTGCTACCTATTAGACGGCACATATAAATGCTACAAAGTTATCCCGATGGCCGTCGAAGAGTTAATATAACTATTTCCTCCATATTTTCCAAAATAATGCTGATACTACCTCCATTTTTTCTCAGAAGGCGTAAGCGATTGTTAACCTTTAAACCATAAGTACCAATGGGACACAAAGATAACATTAGTACGGGACCAATATGTCCCATTGCTACCTATTAGACGGCACATATAAATGCTACAAAGTTATCCCGATGGCCGTCGAAGAGTTAATATATCTATTTCCTCCACATTTACCAAAATAATGCTGTTATTACTTCCATTTTTTCTCAGAAGGCGTAAACGATTGTTAACCTTTTAACCATAAGTACCAATGGGACACAAAGATAATATTAGTACGTACCCATTGGTCCTATTGCTACCTATGGGACGGAACATATAAATGCTACATAGTTATCACGATGGCCGTCGAAGAGTTAATATAACTATTTCCTCCAAATTTTCCAAAATAATGCTGATATTACCTCCATTTTTTCTCAGAAGGCGTAAAGGATTGTTAACCTTTAAACCATAAGTACCAATGGGACACAAAGATAACATTATTACGGGACCAATATGTCCCATTGCTACATATGGGACGGCACATATAAATGCAACATAGTTATCCCGATGGCCGTCGAAGAGTTAATATAACTATTTCCTCCATATTTTCCAAAATAATGCTGATATTACCTCCATTTTTTCTCAGAAGGCGTAATCAATTGTTAACCTTTAAACCATAAGTACCAATGGGACACAAAGATAACATTAGTACGGGACCAATATGTCCCATTGCTACTTATGGGAAGGCACATATAAATGCTACATAATTATCCCGATGGCCGTCGAAGAGTTAATATAACTATTTCCTCCAAATTTTCCAAAATAATGCTGATATTACCTCCATTTTTTCTCATAAGGCGTAAAGGATTGTTAACCTTTAAACCATAAGTACCAATGAGACACAAAGATAACATTAGTACGGGACCAATATGTCTAATTGCTACTTATGGGACGGCACATATAAATGCTACATAGTTATCCCGATGGCCGTCGAAGAGTTAATATAACTATTTCCTCCATATTTTCCAAAATAATGCTGATATTACCTCCATTTTTTCACAGAAGGCGTAAACTATTGTTAACCTTTAAACCATAAGTACCAATGGACACAAAGATAACATTAGTACGAGACCAATATGTCCCATTGCTACCTATGGGACGGAACATATAAATGCAACATAGTTATCCCGATGGCCGTCGAAGAGTTAATATAACTATTTCCTCCATATTTTCCATAATAATGCTGATATTACCTTCATTATTTGTCAGAAGGCATAAAAGATTGTTAACCTTTAAACCATAAGTACCAATGGGACACAAAGATAACATTAGTACGGGACCAATATGTCCCATTGCTACCTATAAGACGGCACATATAAATGCTACATAGTTATCCCGATGGCCGTTGAAGAGTTAATTTAACTATATCCTCCATATTTTCCAAAATAATGTTGATATTACCTCCATTTTTTCTCAGATGGCGTAAACGATTGTTAACCTTTAAACCATAAGTACCAATGGGACACAAAGATAACATTAGTACGGGACCAATATGTCCCATTGCTACCTATGGGACGGCACATATAAATGCTACAAAATTATCCCGATGGCCGTCGAAGAGTTAATATAACTATTTCCTCCATATTTTCCAAAATAATGCTGATATTACCTCCATTTTTTCTCAGAAGGCGTAAACGATTGTTAACCTTTAAACCATAAGTACCAATGGGACACAAAGATAATATTAGTACGGGACCAATATGTCCTATTGCTACCTATGGGACGGTATATATATGCTACATAATTATCCCGATGGCCGTCGAAGAGTTAATATAACTATTTCCTCCATATTTTCCAAAATAATGCTGATACTACCTCCATTTTTTCTCAGAAGGCGTCAGCGATTGTTAACCTTTAAACCATAAGTACCAATGGGACACAAAGATAACATTAGTACGGGACCAATATGACCCATTGCTACCTATTAGACGGCACATATAAATGCTACAAAGTTATCCCGATGGCCGTCGAAGAGTTAATATAACTATTTCCTCCATATTTTTCAAAATAATGTTGATATTACCTCCATTTTTTCGCAGAAGGCGTAAACGATTGTTAACCTTTAAACCATAAGTACCAATGGGACACAAAGATAACATTAGTACGGGACCAATATGTTCCATTGCTACCTATGGGACGGCACATATAAATGCTACATAATTATCCCGATGGCCGTCGAAGAGTTAATATAACTATTTCCTCCATATTTTCCAAAATAATGCTGATATTACCTCCATTTTTTCTCAGAAGGCGTAAACGATTGTTAACCTTTAAACCATAAGAACCAATGGGACACAAAGATAACATTCGTACGGGACCAATATGTCCCATTGCTACTTATGGGACGGAACATATAAATGCTACATAGTTATCCCGATGCCCGTCGAAGAATTAATATAACTATTTCCTCCATATTTTCCAAAATAATGCTGATATTACCTCCATTTTTTCTCAGAAGGCGTAATCAATTTTTAACCTTTAAACCATAAGTACCAATGGGACACAAAGATAACATTAGTACGGGACCAATATGTCCCATTGCTACTTATGGGAAGGCACATTTAAATGCTACATAGTTATCCCGATGGCCGTCGAAGAGTTAATATAACTATTTCCTCCATATTTACCAAAATAATGCTGATATTACTTCCATTTTTTCTCAGAAGGCGTAAACGATTGTTAACCTTTTAACCATAAGTACCAATGGGACACAAAGATAATATTAGTACGGGACCAATATGTCCTATTGCTACCTATGGGACGGCACATATAAATGCTACATAGTTATCCCGATGGCCGTCGAAGAGTTAATATAACTATTTCCTCCATATTTTCCAAAATAATGCTGATACTACCTCCATTTTTTCTCAGAAGGCGTAAGCGATTGTTAACCTTTAAACCATAAGTACCAATGGGACACAAAGATAACATTACTACGGGACAAATATGTCCCATTGCTACTTATGGGAAGGCACATATAAATGCTACATAGTTTTCCCGATGGCCGTCGAAGAGTTAATATAACTATTTCCTCCAAGTTTTCCAAAATAATGCTGATATTACCTCCATTTTTTCTCAGAAGGCGTAAAGGATTGTTAACCTTTAAACCATAAGTACCAATGGGACACAAAGATAACATTAGTACGGGACCAATATGTCTAATTGCTACTTATGGGACGGCACATATAAATGCTACATAGTTATCCCGATGGCCGTCGAAGAGTTAATATAACTATTTCCTCCATATTTACCAAAATAATGCTGATATTACTTCCATTTTTTCTCAGAAGGCGTAAACGATTGTTAACCTTTTAACTATAAGTACCAATGGGACACAAAGATAATATTAGTACGGGACCAATATGTCCCATTGCTACCTATGGGACGGCACATATAAATGCTACATAGTTATCCCGATGGCCGTCGAAGAGTTAATATAACTATTTCCTCCATATTTTCCAAAATAATGCAGATACTACCTCCATTTTTTCTCAGTAGGCGTAAAGGATTGTTAACCTTTAAACCATAAGTACCAATGGGACACAAAGATAACATTAGTACGGGACCAATATGTCCCATTGCTACCTATAAGACGGCACATATAAATGCTACATAGTTATCCCGATGGCCGTTGAAGAGTTAATTTAACTATATCCTCCATATTTTCCAAAATAATGTTGATATTACCTCCATTTTTTCTCAGATGGCGTAAACGATTGTTAACCTTTAAACCATAAGTACCAATGGGACACAAAGATAACATTAGTACGGGACCAATATGTCCCATTGCTACCTATGGGACGGCACATATAAATGCTACATAATTATCCCGATGGCCGTCGAAGAGTTAATATAACTATTTCCTCCATATTTTCCAAAATAATGCTGATACTACCTCCATTTTTTCTCAGAAGGCGTAAGCGATTGTTAACCTTTAAACCATAAGTACCAATGGGACACAAAGATAACATTAGTACGGGACCAATATGTCCCATTGCTACCTATTAGACGGCACATATAAATGCTACAAAGTTATCCCGATGGCCGTCGAAGAGTTAATATAACTATTTCCTCCATATTTTCCAAAATAATGCTGATACTACCTCCATTTTTTCTCAGAAGGCGTAAGCGATTGTTAACCTTTAAACCATAAGTACCAATGGGACACAAAGATAACATTAGTACGGGACCAATATGTCCCATTGCTACCTATTAGACGGCACATATAAATGCTACAAAGTTATCCCGATGGCCGTCGAAGAGTTAATATATCTATTTCCTCCACATTTACCAAAATAATGCTGTTATTACTTCCATTTTTTCTCAGAAGGCGTAAACGATTGTTAACCTTTTAACCATAAGTACCAATGGGACACAAAGATAATATTAGTACGGGACCAATTGGTCCTATTGCTACCTATGGGACGGAACATATAAATGCTACATAGTTATCACGATGGCCGTCGAAGAGTTAATATAATTATTTCCTCCAAATTTTCCAAAATAATGCTGATATTACCTCCATTTTTTCTCAGAAGCCGTAAAGGATTGTTAACCTTTAAACCATAAGTACCAATGGGACACAAAGATAACATTATTACGGGACCAATATGTCCCATTGCTACATATGGGACGGCACATATAAATGCAACATAGTTATCCCGATGGCCGTCGAAGAGTTAATATAACTATTTCCTCCATATTTTCCAAAATAATGCTGATATTACCTCCATTTTTTCTCAGAAGGCGTAATCAATTGTTAACCTTTAAACCATAAGTACCAATGGGACACAAAGATAACATTAGTACGGGACCAATATGTCCCATTGCTACTTATGGGAAGGCACATATAAATGCTACATAATTATCCCGATGGCCGTCGAAGAGTTAATATAACTATTTCCTCCAAATTTTCCAAAATAATGCTGATATTACCTCCATTTTTTCTCATAAGGCGTAAAGGATTGTTAACCTTTAAACCATAAGTACCAATGAGACACAAAGATAACATTAGTACGGGACCAATATGTCTAATTGCTACTTATGGGACGGCACATATAAATGCTACATAGTTATCCCGATGGCCGTCGAAGAGTTAATATAACTATTTCCTCCATATTTTCCAAAATAATGCTGATATTACCTCCATTTTTTCACAGAAGGCGTAAACTATTGTTAACCTTTAAACCATAAGTACCAATGGACACAAAGATAACATTAGTACGAGACCAATATGTCCCATTGCTACCTATGGGACGGAACATATAAATGCAACATAGTTATCCCGATGGCCGTCGAAGAGTTAATATAACTATTTCCTCCATATTTTCCATAATAATGCTGATATTACCTTCATTATTTGTCAGAAGGCATAAAAGATTGTTAACCTTTAAACCATAAGTACCAATGGGACACAAAGATAACATTAGTACGGGACCAATATGTCCCATTGCTACCTATAAGACGGCACATATAAATGCTACATAGTTATCCCGATGGCCGTTGAAGAGTTAATTTAACTATATCCTCCATATTTTCCAAAATAATGTTGATATTACCTCCATTTTTTCTCAGATGGCGTAAACGATTGTTAACCTTTAAACCATAAGTACCAATGGGACACAAAGATAACATTAGTACGGGACCAATATGTCCCATTGCTTCCTATGGGACGGCACATATAAATGCTACAAAATTATCCCGATGGCCGTCGAAGAGTTAATATAACTATTTCCTCCATATTTTCCAAAATAATGCTGATATTACCTCCATTTTTTCTCAGAAGGCGTAAACGATTGTTAACCTTTAAACCATAAGTACCAATGGGACACAAAGATAATATTAGTACGGGACCAATATGTCCTATTGCTACCTATGGGACGGCACATATAAATGCTACATAGTTATCCCGATGGCCGTCGAAGAGTTAATATAACTATTTCCTCCATATTTTCCAAAATAATGCTGATACTACCTCCATTTTTTCTCAGAAGGCGTCAGCGATTGTTAACCTTTAAACCATAAGTACCAATGGGACACAAAGATAACAATAGTACGGGACCAATATGACCCATTGCTACCTATTAGACGGCACATATAAATGCTACAAAGTTATCCCGATGGCCGTCGAAGAGTTAATATAACTATTTCCTCCATATTTTTCAAAATAATGTTGATATTACCTCCATTTTTTCGCAGAAGGCGTAAACGATTGTTAACCTTTAAACCATAAGTACCAATGGGACACAAAGATAACATTAGTACGGGACCAATATGTTCCATTGCTACCTATGGGACGGCACATATAAATGCTACATAATTATCCCGATGGCCGTCGAAGAGTTAATATAACTATTTCCTCCATATTTTCCAAAATAATGCTGATATTACCTCCATTTTTTCTCAGAAGGCGTAAACGATTGTTAACCTTTAAACCATAAGAACCAATGGGACACAAAGATAACATTCGTACGGGACCAATATGTCCCATTGCTACTTATGGGACGGAACATATAAATGCTACATAGTTATCCCGATGCCCGTCGAAGAATTAATATAACTATTTCCTCCATATTTTCCAAAATAATGCTGATATTACCTCCATTTTTTCTCAGAAGGCGTAATCAATTGTTAACCTTTAAACCATAAGTACCAATGGGACACAAAGATAACATTAGTACGGGACCAATATGTCCCATTGCTACTTATGGGAAGGCACATTTAAATGCTACATAGTTATCCCGATGGCCGTCGAAGAGTTAATATAACTATTTCCTCCATATTTACCAAAATAATGCTGATATTACTTCCATTTTTTCTCAGAAGGCGTAAACGATTGTTAACCTTTTAACCATAAGTACCAATGGGACACAAAGATAATATTAGTACGGGACCAATATGTCCTATTGCTACCTATGGGACGGCACATATAAATGCTACATAGTTATCCCGATGGCCGTCGAAGAGTTAATATAACTATTTCCTCCATATTTTCCAAAATAATGCTGATACTACCTCCATTTTTTCTCAGAAGGCGTAAGCGATTGTTAACCTTTAAACCATAAGTACCAATGGGACACAAAGATAACATTACTACGGGACCAATATGTCCCATTGCTACTTATGGGAAGGCACATATAAATGCTACATAGTTTTCCCGATGGCCGTCGAAGAGTTAATATAACTATTTCCTCCAAGTTTTCCAAAATAATGCTGATATTACCTCCATTTTTTCTCAGAAGGCGTAAAGGATTGTTAACCTTAAAACCATAAGTACCAATGGGACACAAAGATAACATTAGTACGGGACCAATATGTCTAATTGCTACTTATGGGACGGCACATATAAATGCTACATAGTTATCCCGATGGCCGTCGAAGAGTTAATATAACTATTTCCTCCATATTTACCAAAATAATGCTGATATTACTTCCATTTTTTCTCAGAAGGCGTAAACGATTGTTAACCTTTTAACTATAAGTACCAATGGGACACAAAGATAATATTAGTACGGGACCAATATGTCCCATTGCTACCTATGGGACGGCACATATAAATGCTACATAGTTATCCCGATGGCCGTCGAAGAGTTAATATAACTATTTCCTCCATATTTTCCAAAATAATGCAGATACTACCTCCATTTTTTCTCAGTAGGCGTAAAGGATTGTTAACCTTTAAACCATAAGTACCAATGGGACACAAAGATAACATTACTACGGGACCAATATGTCCCATTGCTACTAATGGGACGGCACATATAAATGCTACATAGTTTTCCCGATGGCCGTCGAAGAGTTAATATAACTATTTCCTCCAAATTTCCCAAAATAATGCTGATATTACCTCCATTTTTTCTCAGTAGGCGTAAAGGATTGTTAACCTTTAAACCATAAGTACCAATGGGACACAAAGATAACATTAATACGGGACCAATATGTCTAATTGCTACTTATGGGACGGCACATATAAATGCTACATAGTTTTCCCGATGGCCGTCGAAGAGTTAATATAACTATTTCCTCCATATTTTCCAAAATAATGCTGATATTACCTCCATTTTTTCACAGAAGGCGTAAACTATTGTTAACCTTTAAACCATAAGTACCAATGGACACAAAGATAACATTAGTACGAGACCAATATGTCCCATTGCTACCTATTAGACGGCACATATAAATGCTACAAAGTTATCCCGATGGCCGTCGAAGAGTTAATATAACTATTTCCTCCATATTTTTCAAAATAATGTTGATATTACCTCCATTTTTTCGCAGAAGGCGTAAACGATTGTTAACCTTTAAACAATAAGTACCAATGGGACACAAAGATAACATTAGTACGGGACCAATATGTTCCATTGCTACCTATGGGACGGCACATATAAATGCTACATAATTATCCCGATGGCCGTCGAAGAGTTAATATAACTATTTCCTCCATATTTTCCAAAATAATGCTGATATTACCTCCATTTTTTCTCAGAAGGCGTAAACGATTGTTAACCTTTAAACCATAAGAACCAATGGGACACAAAGATAACATTCGTACGGGACCAATATGTCCCATTGCTACTTATGGGACGGAACATATAAATGCTACATAGTTATCCCGATGCCCGTCGAAGAATTAATATAACTATTTCCTCCATATTTTCCAAAATAATGCTGATATTACCTCCATTTTTTCTCAGAAGGCGTAATCAATTTTTAACCTTTAAACCATAAGTACCAATGGGACACAAAGATAACATTAGTACGGGACCAATATGTCCCATTGCTACTTATGGGAAGGCACATTTAAATGCTACATAGTTATCCCGATGGCCGTCGAAGAGTTAATATAACTATTTCCTCCATATTTACCAAAATAATGCTGATATTACTTCCATTTTTTCTCAGAAGGCGTAAACGATTGTTAACCTTTTAACCATAAGTACCAATGGGACACAAAGATAATATTAGTACGGGACCAATATGTCCTATTGCTACCTATGGGACGGCACATATAAATGCTACATAGTTATCCCGATGGCCGTCGAAGAGTTAATATAACTATTTCCTCCATATTTTCCAAAATAATGCTGATACTACCTCCATTTTTTCTCAGAAGGCGTAAGCGATTGTTAACCTTTAAACCATAAGTACCAATGGGACACAAAGATAACATTACTACGGGACAAATATGTCCCATTGCTACTTATGGGAAGGCACATATAAATGCTACATAGTTTTCCCGATGGCCGTCGAAGAGTTAATATAACTATTTCCTCCAAGTTTTCCAAAATAATGCTGATATTACCTCCATTTTTTCTCAGAAGGCGTAAAGGATTGTTAACCTTTAAACCATAAGTACCAATGGGACACAAAGATAACATTAGTACGGGACCAATATGTCTAATTGCTACTTATGGGACGGCACATATAAATGCTACATAGTTATCCCGATGGCCGTCGAAGAGTTAATATAACTATTTCCTCCATATTTACCAAAATAATGCTGATATTACTTCCATTTTTTCTCAGAAGGCGTAAACGATTGTTAACCTTTTAACTATAAGTACCAATGGGACACAAAGATAATATTAGTACGGGACCAATATGTCCCATTGCTACCTATGGGACGGCACATATAAATGCTACATAGTTATCCCGATGGCCGTCGAAGAGTTAATATAACTATTTCCTCCATATTTTCCAAAATAATGCAGATACTACCTCCATTTTTTCTCAGTAGGCGTAAAGGATTGTTAACCTTTAAACCATAAGTACCAATGGGACACAAAGATAACATTAGTACGGGACCAATATGTCCCATTGCTACCTATAAGACGGCACATATAAATGCTACATAGTTATCCCGATGGCCGTTGAAGAGTTAATTTAACTATATCCTCCATATTTTCCAAAATAATGTTGATATTACCTCCATTTTTTCTCAGATGGCGTAAACGATTGTTAACCTTTAAACCATAAGTACCAATGGGACACAAAGATAACATTAGTACGGGACCAATATGTCCCATTGCTACCTATGGGACGGCACATATAAATGCTACATAATTATCCCGATGGCCGTCGAAGAGTTAATATAACTATTTCCTCCATATTTTCCAAAATAATGCTGATACTACCTCCATTTTTTCTCAGAAGGCGTAAGCGATTGTTAACCTTTAAACCATAAGTACCAATAGGACACAAAGATAACATTAGTACGGGACCAATATGTCCCATTGCTACCTATTAGACGGCACATATAAATGCTACAAAGTTATCCCGATGGCCGTCGAAGAGTTAATATACCTATTTCCTCCATATTTTCCAAAATAATGCTGATACTACCTCCATTTTTTCTCAGAAGGCGTAAGCGATTGTTAACCTTTAAACCATAAGTACCAATGGGACACAAAGATAACATTAGTACGGGACCAATATGTCCCATTGCTACCTATTAGACGGCACATATAAATGCTACAAAGTTATCCCGATGGCCGTCGAAGAGTTAATATATCTATTTCCTCCACATTTACCAAAATAATGCTGTTATTACTTCCATTTTTTCTCAGAAGGCGTAAACGATTGTTAACCTTTTAACCATAAGTACCAATGGGACACAAAGATAATATTAGTACGGGACCAATTGGTCCTATTGCTACCTATGGGACGGAACATATAAATGCTACATAGTTATCACGATGGCCGTCGAAGAGTTAATATAATTATTTCCTCCAAATTTTCCAAAATAATGCTGATATTACCTCCATTTTTTCTCAGAAGCCGTAAAGGATTGTTAACCTTTAAACCATAAGTACCAATGGGACACAAAGATAACATTATTACGGGACCAATATGTCCCATTGCTACATATGGGACGGCACATATAAATGCAACATAGTTATCCCGATGGCCGTCGAAGAGTTAATATAACTATTTCCTCCATATTTTCCAAAATAATGCTGATATTACCTCCATTTTTTCTCAGAAGGCGTAATCAATTGTTAACCTTTAAACCATAAGTACCAATGGGACACAAAGATAACATTAGTACGGGACCAATATGTCCCATTGCTACTTATGGGAAGGCACATATAAATGCTACATAATTATCCCGATGGCCGTCGAAGAGTTAATATAACTATTTCCTCCAAATTTTCCAAAATAATGCTGATATTACCTCCATTTTTTCTCATAAGGCGTAAAGGATTGTTAACCTTTAAACCATAAGTACCAATGAGACACAAAGATAACATTAGTACGGGACCAATATGTCTAATTGCTACTTATGGGACGGCACATATAAATGCTACATAGTTATCCCGATGGCCGTCGAAGAGTTAATATAACTATTTCCTCCATATTTTCCAAAATAATGCTGATATTACCTCCATTTTTTCACAGAAGGCGTAAACTATTGTTAACCTTTAAACCATAAGTACCAATGGACACAAAGATAACATTAGTACGAGACCAATATGTCCCATTGCTACCTATGGGACGGAACATATAAATGCAACATAGTTATCCCGATGGCCGTCGAAGAGTTAATATAACTATTTCCTCCATATTTTCCATAATAATGCTGATATTACCTTCATTATTTGTCAGAAGGCATAAAAGATTGTTAACCTTTAAACCATAAGTACCAATGGGACACAAAGATAACATTAGTACGGGACCAATATGTCCCATTGCTACCTATAAGACGGCACATATAAATGCTACATAGTTATCCCGATGGCCGTTGAAGAGTTAATTTAACTATATCCTCCATATTTTCCAAAATAATGTTGATATTACCTCCATTTTTTCTCAGATGGCGTAAACGATTGTTAACCTTTAAACCATAAGTACCAATGGGACACAAAGATAACATTAGTACGGGACCAATATGTCCCATTGCTTCCTATGGGACGGCACATATAAATGCTACAAAATTATCCCGATGGCCGTCGAAGAGTTAATATAACTATTTCCTCCATATTTTCCAAAATAATGCTGATATTACCTCCATTTTTTCTCAGAAGGCGTAAACGATTGTTAACCTTTAAACCATAAGTACCAATGGGACACAAAGATAATATTAGTACGGGACCAATATGTCCTATTGCTACCTATGGGACGGCACATATAAATGCTACATAGTTATCCCGATGGCCGTCGAAGAGTTAATATAACTATTTCCTCCATATTTTCCAAAATAATGCTGATACTACCTCCATTTTTTCTCAGAAGGCGTCAGCGATTGTTAACCTTTAAACCATAAGTACCAATGGGACACAAAGATAACAATAGTACGGGACCAATATGACCCATTGCTACCTATTAGACGGCACATATAAATGCTACAAAGTTATCCCGATGGCCGTCGAAGAGTTAATATAACTATTTCCTCCATATTTTTCAAAATAATGTTGATATTACCTCCATTTTTTCGCAGAAGGCGTAAACGATTGTTAACCTTTAAACCATAAGTACCAATGGGACACAAAGATAACATTAGTACGGGACCAATATGTTCCATTGCTACCTATGGGACGGCACATATAAATGCTACATAATTATCCCGATGGCCGTCGAAGAGTTAATATAACTATTTCCTCCATATTTTCCAAAATAATGCTGATATTACCTCCATTTTTTCTCAGAAGGCGTAAACGATTGTTAACCTTTAAACCATAAGAACCAATGGGACACAAAGATAACATTCGTACGGGACCAATATGTCCCATTGCTACTTATGGGACGGAACATATAAATGCTACATAGTTATCCCGATGCCCGTCGAAGAATTAATATAACTATTTCCTCCATATTTTCCAAAATAATGCTGATATTACCTCCATTTTTTCTCAGAAGGCGTAATCAATTGTTAACCTTTAAACCATAAGTACCAATGGGACACAAAGATAACATTAGTACGGGACCAATATGTCCCATTGCTACTTATGGGAAGGCACATTTAAATGCTACATAGTTATCCCGATGGCCGTCGAAGAGTTAATATAACTATTTCCTCCATATTTACCAAAATAATGCTGATATTACTTCCATTTTTTCTCAGAAGGCGTAAACGATTGTTAACCTTTTAACCATAAGTACCAATGGGACACAAAGATAATATTAGTACGGGACCAATATGTCCTATTGCTACCTATGGGACGGCACATATAAATGCTACATAGTTATCCCGATGGCCGTCGAAGAGTTAATATAACTATTTCCTCCATATTTTCCAAAATAATGCTGATACTACCTCCATTTTTTCTCAGAAGGCGTAAGCGATTGTTAACCTTTAAACCATAAGTACCAATGGGACACAAAGATAACATTACTACGGGACCAATATGTCCCATTGCTACTTATGGGAAGGCACATATAAATGCTACATAGTTTTCCCGATGGCCGTCGAAGAGTTAATATAACTATTTCCTCCAAGTTTTCCAAAATAATGCTGATATTACCTCCATTTTTTCTCAGAAGGCGTAAAGGATTGTTAACCTTTAAACCATAAGTACCAATGGGACACAAAGATAACATTAGTACGGGACCAATATGTCTAATTGCTACTTATGGGACGGCACATATAAATGCTACATAGTTATCCCGATGGCCGTCGAAGAGTTAATATAACTATTTCCTCCATATTTACCAAAATAATGCTGATATTACTTCCATTTTTTCTCAGAAGGCGTAAACGATTGTTAACCTTTTAACTATAAGTACCAATGGGACACAAAGATAATATTAGTACGGGACCAATATGTCCCATTGCTACCTATGGGACGGCACATATAAATGCTACATAGTTATCCCGATGGCCGTCGAAGAGTTAATATAACTATTTCCTCCATATTTTCCAAAATAATGCAGATACTACCTCCATTTTTTCTCAGTAGGCGTAAAGGATTGTTAACCTTTAAACCATAAGTACCAATGGGACACAAAGATAACATTACTACGGGACGAATATGTCCCATTGCTACTAATGGGACGGCACATATAAATGCTACATAGTTTTCCCGATGGCCGTCGAAGAGTTAATATAACTATTTCCTCCAAATTTCCCAAAATAATGCTGATATTACCTCCATTTTTTCTCAGTAGGCGTAAAGGATTGTTAACCTTTAAACCATAAGTACCAATGGGACACAAAGATAACATTAGTACGGGACCAATATGTCTAATTGCTACTTATGGGACGGCACATATAAATGCTACATAGTTTTCCCGATGGCCGTCGAAGAGTTAATATAACTATTTCCTCCATATTTTCCAAAATAATGCTGATATTACCTCCATTTTTTCACAGAAGGCGTAAACTATTGTTAACCTTTAAACCATAAGTACCAATGGACACAAAGATAACATTAGTACGAGACCAATATGTCCCATTGCTACCTATTAGACGGCACATATAAATGCTACAAAGTTATCCCGATGGCCGTCGAAGAGTTAATATAACTATTTCCTCCATATTTTTCAAAATAATGTTGATATTACCTCCATTTTTTCGCAGAAGGCGTAAACGATTGTTAACCTTTAAACAATAAGTACCAATGGGACACAAAGATAACATTAGTACGGGACCAATATGTTCCATTGCTACCTATGGGACGGCACATATAAATGCTACATAATTATCCCGATGGCCGTCGAAGAGTTAATATAACTATTTCCTCCATATTTTCCAAAATAATGCTGATATTACCTCCATTTTTTCTCAGAAGGCGTAAACGATTGTTAACCTTTAAACCATAAGAACCAATGGGACACAAAGATAACATTCGTACGGGACCAATATGTCCCATTGCTACTTATGGGACGGAACATATAAATGCTACATAGTTATCCCGATGCCCGTCGAAGAATTAATATAACTATTTCCTCCATATTTTCCAAAATAATGCTGATATTACCTCCATTTTTTCTCAGAAGGCGTAAACGATTGTTAACCTTTAAACTATAAGTACCAATGGGACACAAAGATAACATTAGTACGGGACCAATATGTCCCATTGCTACATATGGGACGGCACATATAAATGCAACATAGTTATCCCGATGGCCGTCGAAGAGTTAATATAACTATTTCCTCCATATTTTCCAAAATAATGCTGATATTACCTCCATTTTTTCTCAGAAGGCGTAATCAATTGTTAACCTTTAAACCATAAGTACCAATGGGACACAAAGATAACATTAGTACGGGACCAATATGTCCCATTGCTACTTATGGGAAGGCACATATAAATGCTACATAGTTATCCCGATGGCCGTCGAAGAGTTAATATAACTATTTCCTCCATATTTACCAAAATAATGCTGATATTACTTCCATTTTTTCTCAGAAGGCGTAAACGATTGTTAACCTTTTAACCATAAGTACCAATGGGACACAAAGATAATATTAGTACGGGACCAATATGTCCTATTGCTACCTATGGGACGGCACATATAAATGCTACATAGTTATCCCGATGGCCGTCGAAGAGTTAATATAACTATTTCCTCCATATTTTCCAAAATAATGCTGATACTACCTCCATTTTTTCTCAGAAGGCGTAAGCGATTGTTAACCTTTAAACCATAAGTACCAATGGGACACAAAGATAACATTACTACGGGACCAATATGTCCCATTGCTACTTATGGGAAGGCACATATAAATGCTACATAGTTTTCCCGATGGCCGTCGAAGAGTTAATATAACTATTTCCTCCAAATTTTCCAAAATAATGCTGATATTACCTCCATTTTTTCTCATAAGGCGTAAAGGATTGTTAACCTTTAAACCATAAGTACCAATGAGACACAAAGATAACATTAGTACGGGACCAATATGTCTAATTGCTACTTATGGGACGGCACATATAAATGCTACATAGTTATCCCGATGGCCGTCGAAGAGTTAATATAACTATTTCCTCCATATTTTCCAAAATAATGCTGATATTACCTCCATTTTTTCACAGAAGGCGTAAACTATTGTTAACCTTTAAACCATAAGTACCAATGGACACAAAGATAACATTAGTACGAGACCAATATGTCCCATTGCTACCTATGGGACGGAACATATAAATGCAACATAGTTATCCCGATGGCCGTCGAAGAGTTAATATAACTATTTCCTCCATATTTTCCATAATAATGCTGATATTACCTTAATTATTTGTCAGAAGGCATATAAGATTGTTAACCTTTAAACCATAAGTACCAATGGGACACAAAGATAACATTAGTACGGGACCAATATGTCCCATTGCTACCTATAAGACGGCACATATAAATGCTACATAGTTATCCCGATGGCCGTTGAAGAGTTAATTTAACTATATCCTCCATATTTTCCAAAATAATGTTGATATTACCTCCATTTTTTCTCAGATGGCGTAAACGATTGTTAACCTTTAAACCATAAGTACCAATGGGACACAAAGATAACATTAGTACGGGACCAATATGTCCCATTGCTACCTATGGGACGGCACATATAAATGCTACATAATTATCCCGATGGCCGTCGAAGAGTTAATATAACTATTTCCTCCATATTTTCCAAAATAATGCTGATATTACCTCCATTTTTTCTCAGAAGGCGTAAACGATTGTTAACCTTTAAACCATAAGTACCAATGGGACACAAAGATAATATTAGTACGGGACCAATATGTCCTATTGCTACCTATGGGACGGCACATATAAATGCTACATAGTTATCCCGATGGCCGTCGAAGAGTTAATATAACTATTTCCTCCATATTTTCCAAAATAATGCTGATACTACCTCCATTTTTTCTCAGAAGGCGTAAGCGATTGTTAACCTTTAAACCATAAGTACCAATGGGACACAAAGATAACATTAGTACGGGACCAATATGTCCCATTGCTACCTATTAGACGGCACATATAAATGCTACAAAGTTATCCCGATGGCCGTCGAAGAGTTAATATAACTATTTCCTCCATATTTTTCAAAAAAATGTTGATATTACCTCCATTTTTTCGCAGAAGGCGTAAACGATTGTTAACCTTTAAACCATAAGTACCAATGGGACACAAAGATAACATTAGTACGGGACCAATATGTTCCATTGCTACCTATGGGACGGCACATATAAATGCTACATAATTATCCCGATGGCCGTCGAAGAGTTAATATAACTATTTCCTCCATATTTTCCAAAATAATGCTGATATTACCTCCATTTTTTCTCAGAAGGCGTAAACGATTGTTAACCTTTAAACCATAAGAACCAATGGGACACAAAGATAACATTCGTACGGGACCAATATGTCCCATTGCTACTTATGGGACGGAACATATAAATGCTACATAGTTATCCCGATGGCCGTCGAAGAGTTAATATAACTATTTCCTCCATATTTTCCAAAATAATGCTGATATTACCTCCATTTTTTCTCAGAAGGCGTAAACGATTGTTAACCTTTAAACTATAAGTACCAATGGGACACAAAGATAACATTAGTACGGGACCAATATGTCCCATTGCTACATATGGGACGGCACATATAAATGCAACATAGTTATCACGATGGCCGTCGAAGAGTTAATATAACTATTTCCTCCATATTTTCCAAATTAATGCTGATATTACCTCCATTTTTTCTCAGAAGGCGTAATCAATTGTTAACCTTTAAACCATAAGTACCAATGGGACACAAAGATAACATTAGTACGGGACCAATATGTCCCATTGCTACTTATGGGAAGGCACATATAAATGCTACATAGTTATCCCGATGGCCGTCGAAGAGTTAATATAACTATTTCCTCCATATTTACCAAAATAATGCTGATATTACTTCCATTTTTTCTCAGAAGGCGTAAACGATTGTTAACCTTTTAACCATAAGTACCAATGGGACACAAAGATAATATTAGTACGGGACCAATATGTCCTATTGCTACCTATGGGACGGCACATATAAATGCTACATAGTTATCCCGATGGCCGTCGAAGAGTTAATATAACTATTTCCTCCATATTTTCCAAAATAATGCTGATACTACCTCCATTTTTTCTCAGAAGGCGTAAGCGATTGTTAACCTTTAAACCATAAGTACCAATGGGACACAAAGATAACATTACTACGGGACCAATATGTCCCATTGCTACTTATGGGAAGGCACATATAAATGCTACATAGTTTTCCCGATGGCCGTCGAAGAGTTAATATAACTATTTCCTCCAAATTTTCCAAAATAATGCTGATATTACCTCCATTTTTTCTCAGAAGGCGTAAAGGATTGTTAACCTTTAAACCATAAGTACCAATGGGACACAAAGATAACATTAGTACGGGACCAATATGTCTAATTGCTACTTATGGGACGGCACATATAAATGCTACATAGTTATCCCGATGGCCGTCGAAGAGTTAATATAACTATTTCCTCCATATTTACCAAAATAATGCTGATATTACTTCCATTTTTTCTCAGAAGGCGTAAACGATTGTTAACCTTTTAACTATAAGTACCAATGGGACACAAAGATAATATTAGTACGGGACCAATATGTCCTATTGCTACCTATGGGACGGCACATATAAATGCTACATAGTTATCCCGATGGCCGTCGAAGAGTTAATATAACTATTTCCTCCATATTTTCCAAAATAATGCTGATACTACCTCCATTTTTTCTCAGTAGGCGTAAAGGATTGTTAACCTTTAAACCATAAGTACCAATGGGACACAAAGATAACATTACTACGGGACCAATATGTCCCATTGCTACTAATGGGACGGCACATATAAATGCTACATAGTTTTCCCGATGGCCGTCGAAGAGTTAATATAACTATTTCCTCCATATTTTTCAAAATAATGTTGAAATAACCTCCATTTTTTCGCAGAAGGCGTAAACGATTGTTAACCTTTAAACAATAAGTACCAATGGGACACAAAGATAACATTAGTACGGGACCAATATGTTCCATTGCTACCTATGGGACGGCACATATAAATGCTACATAGTTTTACCGATGGCCGTCGAAGAGTTAATATAACTATTTCCTCCATATTTTCCAAAATAATGCTGATATTACCTCCATTTTTTCTCAGAAGGCGTAAACGATTGTTATCCTTTAAACCATAAGAACCAATGGGACACAAAGATAACATTCGTACGGGACCAATATGTCCCATTGCTACTTATGGGACGGAACATATAAATGCTACATAGTTATCCCGATGCCCGTCGAAGAATTAATATAACTATTTCCTCCATATTTTCCAAAATAATGCTGATATTACCTCCATTTTTTCTCAGAAGGCGTAAACGATTGTTAACCTTTAAACTATAAGTACCAATGGGACACAAAGATAACATTAGTACGGGACCAATATGTCCCATTGCTACATATGGGACGGCACATATAAATGCAACATAGTTATCCCGATGGCCGTCGAAGAGTTAATATAACTATTTCCTCCATATTTTTCAAAAAAATGTTGATATTACCTCCATTTTTTCGCAGAAGGCGTAAACGATTGTTAACCTTTAAACCATAAGTACCAATGGGACACAAAGATAACATTAGTACGGGACCAATATGTCCCATTGCTACCTATTAGACGGCACATATAAATGCTACAAAGTTATCCCGATGGCCGTCGAAGAGTTAATATAACTTTTTCCTCCATATTTTCCAAAATAATGTTGATATTACCTCCATTTTTTCGCAGAAGGCGTAAACGATTGTTAACCTTTAAACCATAAGTACCATTGGGACACAAAGATAACATTAGTACGGGACCAATATGTTCCATTGCTACCTATGGGACGGAACATATAAATGCTACATAATTATCCCGATGGCCGTTGAAGAGTTAATATAACTATTTCCTCCATATTTTCCAAAATAATGCTGATATTACCTCCATTTTTTCTCAGAAGGCGTAAACGATTGTTAACCTTTAAACCATAAGAACCAATGGGACACAAAGATAACATTCGTACGGGACCAATATCTCCCATTGCTACTTATGGGACGGAACATATAAATGCTACATAGTTATCCCGATGCCCGTCGAAGAATTAATATAACTATTTCCTCCATATTTTCCAAAATAATGCTGATATTACCTCCATTTTTTCTCAGAAGGCGTAAACGATTGTTAACCTTTAAACCATAAGTACCAATGGGACACAAAGATAACATTAGTACGGGACCAATATGTCCCATTGCTACATATGGGACGGCACATATAAATGCAACATAGTTATGCCGATGGCCGTCGAAGAGTTAATATAACTATTTCCTCCATATTTTCCAAAATAATGCTGATATTACCTCCATTTTTTCACAGAAGGCGTAAACTATTGTTAACCTTTAAACCATAAGTACCAATGGACACAAAGATAACATTAGTACGAGACCAATATGTCCCATTGCTACCTATGGGACGGAACATATAAATGCAACATAGTTATCCCGATGGCCGTCGAAGAGTTAATATAACTATTTCCTCCATATTTTCCAAAATAATGCTGATATTACCTCCATTTTTTCTCAGAAGGCGTAATCGATTGTTAACCTTTAAACCATAAGTACCAAAGGACACAAAGATAACATTAGTAAGAGACCAATATGTCCCATTGCTACCTATGGGACGGAACATATAAATGCAACATAGTTATCCCGATGGCCGTCGAAGAGTTAATATAACTATTTCCTCCATATTTTCCAAAATAATGCTGATATTACCTCCATTTTTTCTCAGAAGGCGTAATCAATTGTTAACCTTTAAACCATAAGTACCAATGGGACACAAAGATAACATTAGTACGGGACCAATATGTCCCATTGCTACTTATGGGAAGGCACATATAAATGCTACATAGTTATCCCGATGGCCGTCGAAGAGTTAATATAACTATTTCCTCCATATTTACCAAAATAATGCTGATATTACTTCCATTTTTTCTCAGAAGGCGTAAACGATTGTTAACCTTTTAACTATAAGTACCAATTAGACACAAAGATAATATTAGTACGGGACCAATATGTCCTATTGCTACCTATGGGACGGCACATATAAATGCTACATAGTTATCCCGATGGCCGTCGAAGAGTTAATATAACTATTTCCTCCATATTTTCCAAAATAATGCTGATACTACCTCCATTTTTTCTCAGAAGGCGTAAGCGATTGTTAACCTTTAAACCATAAGTACCAATGGGACACAAAGATAACATTACTACGGGACCAATATGTCCCATTGCTACTAATGGGACGGCACATATAAATGCTACATAGTTTTCCCGATGGCCGTCGAAGAGTTAATATAACTATTTCCTCCAAATTTCCCAAAATAATGCTGATATTACCTCCATTTTTTCTCAGTAGGCGTAAAGGATTGTTAACCTTTAAACCATAAGTACCAATGGGACACAAAGATAACATTAGTACGGGACCAATATGTCTAATTGCTACTTATGGGACGGCACATATAAATGCTACATAGTTATCCCATGGCCGTCGAAGAGTTAATATAACTATTTCCTCCATATTTTCCAAAATAATGCTGATATTACCTCCATTTTTTCACAGAAGGCGTAAACTATTGTTAACCTTTAAACCATAAGTACCAATGGAAACAAAGATAACATTAGTACGAGAACAATATGTCCCATTGCTACCTATGGGACGGAACATATAAATGCAACATAGTTATCCCGATGGCCGTCGAAGAGTTAATATAACTATTTCCTCCATATTTTCCAAAATAATGCTGATACTACCTCCATTTTTTCTCAGAAGGCGTAAGCGATTGTTAACCTTTAAACCATAAGTACCAATGGGACACAAAGATAACATTAGTACGGGACCAATATGTCCCATTGCTACCTATAAGACGGCACATATAAATGCTACAAAGTTATCCCGATGGCCGTCGAAGAGTTAATATAACTTTTTCCTCCATATTTTCCAAAATAATGTTGATATTACCTCCATTTTTTCGCAGAAGGCGTAAACGATTGTTAACCTTTAAACCATAAGTACCAATGGGACACAAAGATAACATTAGTACGGGACCAATATGTTCCATTGCTACCTATGGGACGGCACATATAAATGCTACATAATTATCCCGATGGCCGTCGAAGAGTTAATATAACTATTTCCTCCATATTTTCCAAAATAATGCTGATATTACCTCCATTTTTTCACAGAAGGCGTAAACGATTGTTAACCTTTAAACCATAAGAACCAATGGGACACAAAGATAACATTCGTACGGGACCAATATGTCCCATTGCTACTTATGGGACGGAACATATAAATGCTACATAGTTATCCCGATGCCCGTCGAAGAATTAATATAACTATTTCCTCCATATTGTCCAAAATAATGCTGATATTACCTCCATTTTTTCTCAGAAGGCGTAAACGATTGTTAACCTTTAAACCATAAGTACCAATGGGACACAAAGATAACATTAGTACGGGACCAATATGTCCCATTGCTACATATGGGACGGCACATATAAATGCAACATAGTTATCCCGATGGCCGTCGAAGAGTAAATATAACTATTTCCTCCATATTTTCCAAAATAATGCTGATATTACCTCCATTTTTTCTCAGAAGGCGTAATCGATTGTTAACCTTTAAACCATAAGTACCAATGGGACACAAAGATAACATTAGTACGGGACCAATATGTCCAATTGCTACTTATGGAAAGGCACATATAAATGCTACATAGTTATCCCAATGGCCGTCGAAGAGTTAATGTATCTATTTCCTCCACATTTACCAAAATAATGCTGATATTACTTCCATTTTTTCTCAGAAGGCGTAAACAATTGTTAACCTTTTAACCATAAGTACCAATGGGACACAAATATAATATTAGTAAGGGACCAATATGTCCTATTGCTACCTATGGGACGGAACATATAAATGCTACATAGTTATCCCGATGGCCGTCGAAGAGTTAATATAACTATTTCCTCCAAATTTTCCAAAATAATGCTGATATTACCTCCATTTTTTCTCAGAAGGCGTAAAGGATTGTTAACCTTTAAACCATAAGTACCAATGGGACACAAAGATAACATTAGTACGGGACCAATATGTCTAATTGCTACTTATGGGACGGCACATATAAATGCTACATAGTTATCCCGATGGCCGTCGAAGAGTTAATATAACTATTTCCTCCATATTTTCCAAAATAATGCTGATATTACCTCCATTTTTTCACAGAAGGCGTAAACTATTGTTAACCTTTAAACCATAAGTACCAATGGACACAAAGATAACATTAGTACGAGACCAATATGTCCCATTGCTACCTATGGGACGGAACATATAAATGCAACATAGTTATCCCGATGGCCGTCGAAGAGTTAATATAACTATTTCCTCCATATTTTCCAAAATAATGCTGATATTACTTCCATTTTTTCTCAGAAGGCGTAAACGATTGTTAACCTTTAAACCATAAGTACCAATGGGACACAAAGATAACATTAGTACGGGACCAATATGTTCCATTGCTACCTATGGGACGGCACATATAAATGCTACATAATTATCCCGATGGCCGTCGAAGAGTTAATATAACTATTTCCTCCATATTTTCCAAAATAATGCTGATATTACCTCCATTTTTTCTCAGAAGGCGTAAACGATTGTTAACCTTTAAACCATAAGAACCAATGGGACACAAAGATAACATTCGTACGGGACCAATATGTCCCATTGCTACTTATGGGACGGAACATATAAATGCTACATAGTTATCCCGATGGCCGTCGAAGAGTTAATATAACTATTTCCTCCATATTTTCCAAAATAATGCTGATATTACCTCCATTTTTTCTCAGAAGGCGTAAACGATTGTTAACCTTTAAACTATAAGTACCAATGGGACACAAAGATAACATTAGTACGGGACCAATATGTCCCATTGCTACATATGGGACGGCACATATAAATGCAACATAGTTATCACGATGGCCGTCGAAGAGTTAATATAACTATTTCCTCCATATTTTCCAAATTAATGCTGATATTACCTCCATTTTTTCTCAGAAGGCGTAATCAATTGTTAACCTTTAAACCATAAGTACCAATGGGACACAAAGATAACATTAGTACGGGACCAATATGTCCCATTGCTACTTATGGGAAGGCACATATAAATGCTACATAGTTATCCCGATGGCCGTCGAAGAGTTAATATAACTATTTCCTCCATATTTACCAAAATAATGCTGATATTACTTCCATTTTTTCTCAGAAGGCGTAAACGATTGTTAACCTTTTAACCATAAGTACCAATGGGACACAAAGATAATATTAGTACGGGACCAATATGTCCTATTGCTACCTATGGGACGGCACATATAAATGCTACATAGTTATCCCGATGGCCGTCGAAGAGTTAATATAACTATTTCCTCCATATTTTCCAAAATAATGCTGATACTACCTCCATTTTTTCTCAGAAGGCGTAAGCGATTGTTAACCTTTAAACCATAAGTACCAATGGGACACAAAGATAACATTACTACGGGACCAATATGTCCCATTGCTACTTATGGGAAGGCACATATAAATGCTACATAGTTTTCCCGATGGCCGTCGAAGAGTTAATATAACTATTTACTCCAAATTTTCCAAAATAATGCTGATATTACCTCCATTTTTTCTCAGAAGGCGTAAAGGATTGTTAACCTTTAAACCATAAGTACCAATGGGACACAAAGATAACATTAGTACGGGACCAATATGTCTAATTGCTACTTATGGGACGGCACATATAAATGCTACATAGTTATCCCGATGGCCGTCGAAGAGTTAATATAACTATTTCCTCCATATTTTCCAAAATAATGCTGATACTACCTCCATTTTTTCTCAGAAGGCGTAAGCGATTGTTAACCTTTAAACCATAAGTACCAATGGGACACAAAGATAACATTAGTACGGGACCAATATGTCCCATTGCTACCTATAAGACGGCACATATAAATGCTACAAAGTTATCCCGATGGCCGTCGAAGAGTTAATATAACTTTTTCCTCCATATTTTCCAAAATAATGTTGATATTACCTCCATTTTTTCGCAGAAGGCGTAAACGATTGTTAACCTTTAAACCATAAGTGCCAATGGGACACAAAGATAACATTAGTACGGGACCAATATGTTCCATTGCTACCTATGGGACGGCACATATAAATGCTACATAATTATCCCGATGGCCGTCGAAGAGTTAATATAACTATTTCCTCCATATTTTCCAAAATAATGCTGATATTACCTCCATTTTTTCTCAGAAGGCGTAAACGATTGTTAACCTTTAAACCATAAGAACCAATGGGACACAAAGATAACATTCGTACGGGACCAATATGTCCCATTGCTACTTATGGGACGGAACATATAAATGCTACATAGTTATCCCGATGCCCGTCGAAGAATTAATATAACTATTTCCTCCATATTGTCCAAAATAATGCTGATATTACCTCCATTTTTTCTCAGAAGGCGTAAACGATTGTTAACCTTTAAACCATAAGTACCAATGGGACACAAAGATAACATTAGTACGGGACCAATATGTCCCATTGCTACATATGGGACGGCACATATAAATGCAACATAGTTATCCCGATGGCCGTCGAAGAGTAAATATAACTATTTCCTCCATATTTTCCAAAATAATGCTGATATTACCTCCATTTTTTCTCAGAAGGCGTAATCGATTGTTAACCTTTAAACCATAAGTACCAATGGGACACAAAGATAACATTAGTACGGGACCAATATGTCCAATTGCTACTTATGGAAAGGCACATATAAATGCTACATAGTTATCCCAATGGCCGTCGAAGAGTTAATGTATCTATTTCCTCCACATTTACCAAAATAATGCTGATATTACTTCCATTTTTTCTCAGAAGGCGTAAACAATTGTTAACCTTTTAACCATAAGTACCAATGGGACACAAATATAATATTAGTAAGGGACCAATATGTCCTATTGCTACCTATGGGACGGAACATATAAATGCTACATAGTTATCCCGATGGCCGTCGAAGAGTTAATATAACTATTTCCTCCAAATTTTCCAAAATAATGCTGATATTACCTCCATTTTTTCTCAGAAGGCGTAAAGGATTGTTAACCTTTAAACCATAAGTACCAATGGGACACAAAGATAACATTAGTACGGGACCAATATGTCTAATTGCTACTTATGGGACGGCACATATAAATGCTACATAGTTATCCCGATGGCCGTCGAAGAGTTAATATAACTATTTCCTCCATATTTTCCAAAATAATGCTGATATTACCTCCATTTTTTCACAGAAGGCGTAAACTATTGTTAACCTTTAAACCATAAGTACCAATGGACACAAAGATAACATTAGTACGAGACCAATATGTCCCATTGCTACCTATGGGACGGAACATATAAATGCAACATAGTTATCCCGATGGCCGTCGAAGAGTTAATATAACTATTTCCTCCATATTTTCCAAAATAATGCTGATATTACTTCCATTTTTTCTCAGAAGGCGTAAACGATTGTTAACCTTTAAACCATAAGTACCAATGGGACACAAAGATAACATTAGTACGGGACCAATATGTTCCATTGCTACCTATGGGACGGCACATATAAATGCTACATAATTATCCCGATGGCCGTCGAAGAGTTAATATAACTATTTCCTCCATATTTTCCAAAATAATGCTGATATTACCTCCATTTTTTCTCAGAAGGCGTAAACGATTGTTAACCTTTAAACCATAAGAACCAATGGGACACAAAGATAACATTCGTACGGGACCAATATGTCCCATTGCTACTTATGGGACGGAACATATAAATGCTACATAGTTATCCCGATGGCCGTCGAAGAGTTAATATAACTATTTCCTCCATATTTTCCAAAATAATGCTGATATTACCTCCATTTTTTCTCAGAAGGCGTAAACGATTGTTAACCTTTAAACTATAAGTACCAATGGGACACAAAGATAACATTAGTACGGGACCAATATGTCCCATTGCTACATATGGGACGGCACATATAAATGCAACATAGTTATCACGATGGCCGTCGAAGAGTTAATATAACTATTTCCTCCATATTTTCCAAATTAATGCTGATATTACCTCCATTTTTTCTCAGAAGGCGTAATCAATTGTTAACCTTTAAACCATAAGTACCAATGGGACACAAAGATAACATTAGTACGGGACCAATATGTCCCATTGCTACTTATGGGAAGGCACATATAAATGCTACATAGTTATCCCGATGGCCGTCGAAGAGTTAATATAACTATTTCCTCCATATTTACCAAAATAATGCTGATATTACTTCCATTTTTTCTCAGAAGGCGTAAACGATTGTTAACCTTTTAACCATAAGTACCAATGGGACACAAAGATAATATTAGTACGGGACCAATATGTCCTATTGCTACCTATGGGACGGCACATATAAATGCTACATAGTTATCCCGATGGCCGTCGAAGAGTTAATATAACTATTTCCTCCATATTTTCCAAAATAATGCTGATACTACCTCCATTTTTTCTCAGAAGGCGTAAGCGATTGTTAACCTTTAAACCATAAGTACCAATGGGACACAAAGATAACATTACTACGGGACCAATATGTCCCATTGCTACTTATGGGAAGGCACATATAAATGCTACATAGTTTTCCCGATGGCCGTCGAAGAGTTAATATAACTATTTACTCCAAATTTTCCAAAATAATGCTGATATTACCTCCATTTTTTCTCAGAAGGCGTAAAGGATTGTTAACCTTTAAACCATAAGTACCAATGGGACACAAAGATAACATTAGTACGGGACCAATATGTCTAATTGCTACTTATGGGACGGCACATATAAATGCTACATAGTTATCCCGATGGCCGTCGAAGAGTTAATATAACTATTTCCTCCATATTTACCAAAATAATGCTGATATTACTTCCATTTTTTCTCAGAAGGCGTAAACGATTGTTAACCTTTTAACTATAAGTACCAATGGGACACAAAGATAATATTAGTACGGGACCAATATGTCCTATTGCTACCTATGGGACGGCACATATAAATGCTACATAGTTATCCCGATGGCCGTCGAAGAGTTAATATAACTATTTCCTCCATATTTTCCAAAATAATGCTGATACTACCTCCATTTTTTCTCAGTAGGCGTAAAGGATTGTTAACCTTTAAACCATAAGTACCAATGGGACACAAAGATAACATTACTACGGGACCAATATGTCCCATTGCTACTAATGGGACGGCACTTATAAATGCTACATAGTTTTCCCGATGGCCGTCGAAGAGTTAATATAACTATTTCCTCCATATTTTTCAAAATAATGTTGATATTACCTCCATTTTTTCGCAGAAGGCGTAAACGATTGTTAACCTTTAAACAATAAGTACCAATGGGACACAAAGATAACATTAGTACGGGACCAATATGTTCCATTGCTACCTATGGGACGGCACATATAAATGCTACATAGTTTTACCGATGGCCGTCGAAGAGTTAATATAACTATTTCCTCCATATTTTCCAAAATAATGCTGATATTACCTCCATTTTTTCTCAGAAGGCGTAAACGATTGTTATCCTTTAAACCATAAGAACCAATGGGACACAAAGATAACATTCGTACGGGACCAATATGTCCCATTGCTACTTATGGGACGGAACATATAAATGCTACATAGTTATCCCGATGCCCGTCGAAGAATTAATATAACTATTTCCTCCATATTTTCCAAAATAATGCTGATATTACCTCCATTTTTTCTCAGAAGGCGTAAACGATTGTTAACCTTTAAACTATAAGTACCAATGGGACACAAAGATAACATTAGTACGGGACCAATATGTCCCATTGCTACATATGGGACGGCACATATAAATGCAACATAGTTATCCCGATGGCCGTCGAAGAGTTAATATAACTATTTCCTCCATATTTTTCAAAAAAATGTTGATATTACCTCCATTTTTTCGCAGAAGGCGTAAACGATTGTTAACCTTTAAACCATAAGTACCAATGGGACACAAAGATAACATTAGTACGGGACCAATATGTCCCATTGCTACCTATTAGACGGCACATATAAATGCTACAAAGTTATCCCGATGGCCGTCGAAGAGTTAATATAACTTTTTCCTCCATATTTTCCAAAATAATGTTGATATTACCTCCATTTTTTCGCAGAAGGCGTAAACGATTGTTAACCTTTAAACCATAAGTACCATTGGGACACAAAGATAACATTAGTACGGGACCAATATGTTCCATTGCTACCTATGGGACGGAACATATAAATGCTACATAATTATCCCGATGGCCGTCGAAGAGTTAATATAACTATTTCCTCCATATTTTCCAAAATAATGCTGATATTACCTCCATTTTTTCTCAGAAGGCGTAAACGATTGTTAACCTTTAAACCATAAGAACCAATGGGACACAAAGATAACATTCGTACGGGACCAATATGTCCCATTGCTACTTATGGGACGGAACATATAAATGCTACATAGTTATCCCGATGCCCGTCGAAGAATTAATATAACTATTTCCTCCATATTTTCCAAAATAATGCTGATATTACCTCCATTTTTTCTCAGAAGGCGTAAACGATTGTTAACCTTTAAACCATAAGTACCAATGGGACACAAAGATAACATTAGTACGGGACCAATATGTCCCATTGCTACATATGGGACGGCACATATAAATGCAACATAGTTATGCCGATGGCCGTCGAAGAGTTAATATAACTATTTCCTCCATATTTTCCAAAATAATGCTGATATTACCTCCATTTTTTCACAGAAGGCGTAAACTATTGTTAACCTTTAAACCATAAGTACCAATGGACACAAAGATAACATTAGTACGAGACCAATATGTCCCATTGCTACCTATGGGACGGAACATATAAATGCAACATAGTTATCCCGATGGCCGTCGAAGAGTTAATATAACTATTTCCTCCATATTTTCCAAAATAATGCTGATATTACCTCCATTTTTTCTCAGAAGGCGTAATCGATTGTTAACCTTTAAACCATAAGTACCAATGGACACAAAGATAACATTAGTAAGAGACCAATATGTCCCATTGCTACCTATGGGACGGAACATATAAATGCAACATAGTTATCCCGATGGCCGTCGAAGAGTTAATATAACTATTTCCTCCATATTTTCCAAAATAATGCTGATATTACCTCCATTTTTTCTCAGAAGGCGTAATCAATTGTTAACCTTTAAACCATAAGTACCAATGGGACACAAAGATAACATTAGTACGGGACCAATATGTCCCATTGCTACTTATGGGAAGGCACATATAAATGCTACATAGTTATCCCGATGGCCGTCGAAGAGTTAATATAACTATTTCCTCCATATTTACCAAAATAATGCTGATATTACTTCCATTTTTTCTCAGAAGGCGTAAACGATTGTTAACCTTTTAACTATAAGTACCAATTAGACACAAAGATAATATTAGTACGGGACCAATATGTCCTATTGCTACCTATGGGACGGCACATATAAATGCTACATAGTTATCCCGATGGCCGTCGAAGAGTTAATATAACTATTTCCTCCATATTTTCCAAAATAATGCTGATACTACCTCCATTTTTTCTCAGAAGGCGTAAGCGATTGTTAACCTTTAAACCATAAGTACCAATGGGACACAAAGATAACATTACTACGGGACCAATATGTCCCATTGCTACTAATGGGACGGCACATATAAATGCTACATAGTTTTCCCGATGGCCGTCGAAGAGTTAATATAACTATTTCCTCCAAATTTCCCAAAATAATGCTGATATTACCTCCATTTTTTCTCAGTAGGCGTAAAGGATTGTTAACCTTTAAACCATAAGTACCAATGGGACACAAAGATAACATTAGTACGGGACCAATATGTCTAATTGCTACTTATGGGACGGCACATATAAATGCTACATAGTTATCCCGATGGCCGTCGAAGAGTTAATATAACTATTTCCTCCATATTTTCCAAAATAATGCTGATATTACCTCCATTTTTTCACAGAAGGCGTAAACTATTGTTAACCTTTAAACCATAAGTACCAATGGAAACAAAGATAACATTAGTACGAGAACAATATGTCCCATTGCTACCTATGGGACGGAACATATAAATGCAACATAGTTATCCCGATGGCCGTCGAAGAGTTAATATAACTATTTCCTCCATATTTTCCAAAATAATGCTGATACTACCTCCATTTTTTCTCAGAAGGCGTAAGCGATTGTTAACCTTTAAACCATAAGTACCAATGGGACACAAAGATAACATTAGTACGGGACCAATATGTCCCATTGCTACCTATAAGACGGCACATATAAATGCTACAAAGTTATCCCGATGGCCGTCGAAGAGTTAATATAACTTTTTCCTCCATATTTTCCAAAATAATGTTGATATTACCTCCATTTTTTCGCAGAAGGCGTAAACGATTGTTAACCTTTAAACCATAAGTACCAATGGGACACAAAGATAACATTAGTACGGGACCAATATGTTCCATTGCTACCTATGGGACGGCACATATAAATGCTACATAATTATCCCGATGGCCGTCGAAGAGTTAATATAACTATTTCCTCCATATTTTCCAAAATAATGCTGATATTACCTCCATTTTTTCTCAGAAGGCGTAAACGATTGTTAACCTTTAAACCATAAGAACCAATGGGACACAAAGATAACATTCGTACGGGACCAATATGTCCCATTGCTACTTATGGGACGGAACATATAAATGCTACATAGTTATCCCGATGCCCGTCGAAGAATTAATATAACTATTTCCTCCATATTGTCCAAAATAATGCTGATATTACCTCCATTTTTTCTCAGAAGGCGTAAACGATTGTTAACCTTTAAACCATAAGTACCAATGGGACACAAAGATAACATTAGTACGGGACCAATATGTCCCATTGCTACATATGGGACGGCACATATAAATGCAACATAGTTATCCCGATGGCCGTCGAAGAGTTAATATAACTATTTCCTCCATATTTTCCAAAATAATGCTGATATTACCTCCATTTTTTCTCAGAAGGCGTAATCGATTGTTAACCTTTAAACCATAAGTACCAATGGGACACAAAGATAACATTAGTACGGGACCAATATGTCCAATTGCTACTTATGGAAAGGCACATATAAATGCTACATAGTTATCCCAATGGCCGTCGAAGAGTTAATGTATCTATTTCCTCCACATTTACCAAAATAATGCTGATATTACTTCCATTTTTTCTCAGAAGGCGTAAACAATTGTTAACCTTTTAACCATAAGTACCAATGGGACACAAATATAATATTAGTAAGGGACCAATATGTCCTATTGCTACCTATGGGACGGAACATATAAATGCTACATAGTTATCCCGATGGCCGTCGAAGAGTTAATATAACTATTTCCTCCAAATTTTCCAAAATAATGCTGATATTACCTCCATTTTTTCTCAGAAGGCGTAAAGGATTGTTAACCTTTAAACCATAAGTACCAATGGGACACAAAGATAACATTAGTACGGGACCAATATGTCTAATTGCTACTTATGGGACGGCACATATAAATGCTACATAGTTATCCCGATGGCCGTCGAAGAGTTAATATAACTATTTCCTCCATATTTTCCAAAATAATGCTGATATTACCTCCATTTTTTCACAGAAGGCGTAAACTATTGTTAACCTTTAAACCATAAGTACCAATGGACACAAAGATAACATTAGTACGAGACCAATATGTCCCATTGCTACCTATGGGACGGAACATATAAATGCAACATAGTTATCCCGATGGCCGTCGAAGAGTTAATATAACTATTTCCTCCATATTTTCCAAAATAATGCTGATATTACCTGAATTTTTTGTCAGAAGGCATAAAGATTGTTAACCTTTAAACCATAAGTACCATTGGGACACAAAGATAACATTAGTACGGGACCAATATGTCCCATTGCTACCTATAAGACGGCACATATAAATGCTACATAGTTATCCCGATGGCCGTCGAAGAGTTAATTTAACTATATCCTCCATATTTTCCAAAATAATGTTGATATTACCTCCATTTTTTCTCAGATGGCGTAAACGATTGTTAACCTTTAAACCATAAGTACCAATGGGACACAAAGATAACATTAGTACGGGACCAATATGTCCCATTGCTACCTATGGGACGGCACATATAAATGCTACATAATTATCCCGATGGCCGTCGAAGAGTTAATATAAATATTTCCTCCATATTTTCCAAAATAATGCTGATATTACCTCCATTTTTTCTCAGAAGGCGTAAACGATTGTTAACCTTTAAACCATAAGTACCAATGGGACACAAAGATATTATTAGTACGGGACCAATATGTCCTATTGCTACCTATGGGACGGCACATACAAATGCTTCATAGTTATCCCGATGGCCGTCGAAGAGTTAATATAACTATTTCCTCCATATTTTCCAAAATAATGCTGATACTACCTCCATTTTTTCTCAGAAGGCGTAAGCGATTGTTAACCTTTAAACCATAAGTACCAATGGGACACAAAGATAACATTAGTACGGGACCAATATGTCCCATTGCTACCTATTAGACGGCACATATAAATGCTACAAAGTTATCCCGATGGCCGTCGAAGAGTTAATATAACTATTTCCTCCATATTTTCCAAAATAATGTTGATATTACCTCCATTTTTTCGCAGAAGGCGTAAACTATTGTTAACCTTTAAACCATAAGTACCAATGGGACACAAAGATAACATTAGTACGGGACCAATATGTTCCATTGCTACCTATGGGACGGCACATATAAATGCTACATAATTTTCCCGATGGCCGTCGAAGAGTTAATATAACTATTTCCTCCATATTTTCCAAAATAATGCAGATACTACCTCCATTTTTTCTCAGAAGGCGTAAGCGATTGTTAACCTTTAAACCATAAGTACCAATGGGACACAAAGATAACATTAGTACGGGACCAATATGTCCCATTGCTACCTATTAGACGGCACATATAAATGCTACAAAGTTATCCCGATGGCCGTCGAAGAGTTAATATAACTTTTTCCTCCATATTTTCCAAAATAATGTTGATATTACCTCCATTTTTTCGAAGAAGGCGTAAACGATTGTTAACCTTTAAACCATAAGTACCAATGGGACACAAAGATAACATTAGTACGGGACCAATATGTTCCATTGCTACCTATGGGACGGCACATATAAATGCTACATAATTATCCCGATGGCCGTCGAAGAGTTAATATAACTATTTCCTCCATATTTTCCAAAATAATGCTGATATTACCTCCATTTTTTCTCAGAAGGCGTAAACGATTGTTATCCTTTAAACCATAAGAACCAATGGGACACAAAGATAACATTCGTACGGGACCAATATGTCCCATTGCTACTTATGGGACGGAACATATAAATGCTACATAGTTATCCCGATGCCCGTCGAAGAATTAATATAACTATTTCCTCCATATTTTCCAAAATAATGCTGATATTACCTCCATTTTTTCTCAGAAGGCGTAAACGATTGTTAACCTTTAAACCATAAGTACCAATGGGACACAAAGATAACATTAGTACGGGACCAATATGTTCCATTGCTACCTATGGGACGGAACATATAAATGCTACATAATTATCCCGATGGCCGTCGAAGAGTTAATATAACTATTTCCTCCATATTTTCCAAAATAATGCTGATATTACCTCCATTTTTTCTCAGAAGGCGTAAACGATTGTTAACCTTTAAACCATAAGAACCAATGGGACACAAAGATAACATTCGTACGGGACCAATATGTCCCATTGCTACTTATGGGACGGAACATATAAATGCTACATAGTTATCCCGATGCCCGTCGAAGAATTAATATAACTATTTCCTCCATATTTTCCAAAATAATGCTGATATTACCTCCATTTTTTCTCAGAAGGCGTAAACGATTGTTAACCTTTAAACCATAAGTACCAATGGGACACAAAGATAACATTAGTACGGGACCAATATGTCCCATTGCTACATATGGGACGGCACATATAAATGCAACATAGTTATCCCGATGGCCGTCGAAGAGTTAATATAACTATTTCCTCCATATTTTCCAAAATAATGCTGATATTACCTCCATTTTTTCACAGAAGGCGTAAACTATTGTTAACCTTTAAACCATAAGTACCAATGGACACAAAGATAACATTAGTACGAGACCAATATGTCCCATTGCTACCTATGGGACGGAACATATAAATGCAACATAGTTATCCCGATGGCCGTCGAAGAGTTAATATAACTATTTCCTCCATATTTTCCAAAATAATGCTGATATTACCTCTATTTTTTCTCAGAAGGCGTAATCGATTGTTAACCTTTAAACCATAAGTACCAATGGACACAAAGATAACATTAGTAAGAGACCAATATGTCCCATTGCTACCTATGGGACGGAACATATAAATGCAACATAGTTATCCCGATGGCCGTCGAAGAGTTAATATAACTATTTCCTCCATATTTTCCAAAATAATGCTGATATTACCTCCATTTTTTCTCAGAAGGCGTAATCAATTGTTAACCTTTAAACCATAAGTACCAATGGGACACAAAGATAACATTAGTACGGGACCAATATGTCCCATTGCTACTTATGGGAAGGCACATATAAATGCTACATAGTTATCCCGATGGCCGTCGAAGAGTTAATATAACTATTTCCTCCATATTTACCAAAATAATGCTGATATTACTTCCATTTTTTCTCAGAAGGCGTAAACGATTGTTAACCTTTTAACTATAAGTACCAATTAGACACAAAGATAATATTAGTACGGGACCAATATGTCCTATTGCTACCTATGGGACGGCACATATAAATGCTACATAGTTATCCCGATGGCCGTCGAAGAGTTAATATAACTATTTCCTCCATATTTTCCAAAATAATGCTGATACTACCTCCATTTTTTCTCAGAAGGCGTAAGCGATTGTTAACCTTTAAACCATAAGTACCAATGGGACACAAAGATAACATTACTACGGGACCAATATGTCCCATTGCTACTAATGGGACGGCACATATAAATGCTACATAGTTTTCCCGATGGCCGTCGAAGAGTTAATATAACTATTTCCTCCAAATTTCCCAAAATAATGCTGATATTACCTCCATTTTTTCTCAGTAGGCGTAAAGGATTGTTAACCTTTAAACCATAAGTACCAATGGGACACAAAGATAACATTAGTACGGGACCAATATGTCTAATTGCTACTTATGGGACGGCACATATAAATGCTACATAGTTATCCCGATGGCCGTCGAAGAGTTAATATAACTATTTCCTCCATATTTTCCAAAATAATGCTGATATTACCTCCATTTTTTCACAGAAGGCGTAAACTATTGTTAACCTTTAAACCATAAGTACCAATGGAAACAAAGATAACATTAGTACGAGAACAATATGTCCCATTGCTACCTATGGGACGGAACATATAAATGCAACATAGTTATCCCGATGGCCGTCGAAGAGTTAATATAACTATTTCCTCCATATTTTCCAAAATAATGCTGATACTACCTCCATTTTTTCTCAGAAGGCGTAAGCGATTGTTAACCTTTAAACCATAAGTACCAATGGGACACAAAGATAACATTAGTACGGGACCAATATGTCCCATTGCTACCTATAAGACGGCACATATAAATGCTACAAAGTTATCCCGATGGCCGTCGAAGAGTTAATATAACTTTTTCCTCCATATTTTCCAAAATAATGTTGATATTACCTCCATTTTTTCGCAGAAGGCGTAAACGATTGTTAACCTTTAAACCATAAGTACCAATGGGACACAAAGATAACATTAGTACGGGACCAATATGTTCCATTGCTACCTATGGGACGGCACATATAAATGCTACATAATTATCCCGATGGCCGTCGAAGAGTTAATATAACTATTTCCTCCATATTTTCCAAAATAATGCTGATATTACCTCCATTTTTTCTCAGAAGGCGTAAACGATTGTTAACCTTTAAACCATAAGAACCAATGGGACACAAAGATAACATTCGTACGGGACCAATATGTCCCATTGCTACTTATGGGACGGAACATATAAATGCTACATAGTTATCCCGATGCCCGTCGAAGAATTAATATAACTATTTCCTCCATATTGTCCAAAATAATGCTGATATTACCTCCATTTTTTCTCAGAAGGCGTAAACGATTGTTAACCTTTAAACCATAAGTACCAATGGGACACAAAGATAACATTAGTACGGTACCAATATGTCCCATTGCTACATATGGGACGGCACATATAAATGCAACATAGTTATCCCGATGGCCGTCGAAGAGTTAATATAACTATTTCCTCCATATTTTCCAAAATAATGCTGATATTACCTCCATTTTTTCTCAGAAGGCGTAATCGATTGTTAACCTTTAAACCATAAGTACCAATGGGACACAAAGATAACATTAGTACGGGACCAATATGTCCAATTGCTACTTATGGAAAGGCACATATAAATGCTACATAGTTATCCCAATGGCCGTCGAAGAGTTAATGTATCTATTTCCTCCACATTTACCAAAATAATGCTGATATTACTTCCATTTTTTCTCAGAAGGCGTAAACGATTGTTAACCTTTTAACCATAAGTACCAATGGGACACAAATATAATATTAGTAAGGGACCAATATGTCCTATTGCTACCTATGGGACGGAACATATAAATGCTACATAGTTATCCCGATGGCCGTCGAAGAGTTAATATAACTATTTCCTCCAAATTTTCCAAAATAATGCTGATATTACCTCCATTTTTTCTCAGAAGGCGTAAAGGATTGTTAACCTTTAAACCATAAGTACCAATGGGACACAAAGATAACATTAGTACGGGACCAATATGTCTAATTGCTACTTATGGGACGGCACATATAAATGCTACATAGTTATCCCGATGGCCGTCGAAGAGTTAATATAACTATTTCCTCCATATTTTCCAAAATAATGCTGATATTACCTCCATTTTTCCACAGAAGGCGTAAACTATTGTTAACCTTTAAACCATAAGTACCAATGGACACAAAGATAACATTAGTGCGAGACCAATATGTCCCATTGCTACCTATGGGACGGAACATATAAATGCAACATAGTTATCCCGATGGCCGTCGAAGAGTTAATATAACTATTTCCTCCATATTTTCCAAAATAATGCTGATATTACCTGAATTTTTTGTCAGAAGGCATAAAAGATTGTTAACCTTTAAACCATAAGTACCATTGGGACACAAAGATAACATTAGTACGGGACCAATATGTCCCATTGCTACCTATAAGACGGCACATATAAATGCTACATAGTTATCCCGATGGCCGTCGAAGAGTTAATTTAACTATATCCTCCATATTTTCCAAAATAATGTTGATATTACCTCCATTTTTTCTCAGATGGCGTAAACGATTGTTAACCTTTAAACCATAAGTACCAATGGGACACAAAGATAACATTAGTACGGGACCAATATGTCCCATTGCTACCTATGGGACGGCACATATAAATGCTACATAATTATCCCGATGGCCGTCGAAGAGTTAATATAAATATTTCCTCCATATTTTCCAAAATAATGCTGATATTACCTCCATTTTTTCTCAGAAGGCGTAAACGATTGTTAACCTTTAAACCATAAGTACCAATGGGACACAAAGATATTATTAGTACGGGACCAATATGTCCTATTGCTACCTATGGGACGGCACATACAAATGCTTCATAGTTATCCCGATGGCCGTCGAAGAGTTAATATAACTATTTCCTCCATATTTTCCAAAATAATGCTGATACTACCTCCATTTTTTCTCAGAAGGCGTAAGCGATTGTTAACCTTTAAACCATAAGTACCAATGGGACACAAAGATAACATTAGTACGGGACCAATATGTCCCATTGCTACCTATTAGACGGCACATATAAATGCTACAAAGTTATCCCGATGGCCGTCGAAGAGTTAATATAACTATTTCCTCCATATTTTCCAAAATAATGTTGATATTACCTCCATTTTTTCGCAGAAGGCGTAAACTATTGTTAACCTTTAAACCATAAGTACCAATGGGACACAAAGCTAACATTAGTACGAGACCAATATGTTCCATTGCTACCTATGGGACGGCACATATAAATGCTACATAATTATCCCGATGGCCGTCGAAGAGTTAATATAACTATTTCCTCCATATTTTCCAAAATAATGCAGATACTACCTCCATTTTTTCTCAGAAGGCGTAAGCGATTGTTAACCTTTAAACCATAAGTACCAATGGGACACAAAGATAACATTAGTACGGGACCAATATGTCCCATTGCTACCTATTAGACGGCACATATAAATGCTACAAAGTTATCCCGATGGCCGTCGAAGAGTTAATATAACTTTTTCCTCCATATTTTCCAAAATAATGTTGATATTACCTCCATTTTTTCGCAGAAGGCGTAAACGATTGTTAACCTTTAAACCATAAGTACCAATGGGACACAAAGATAACATTAGTACGGGACCAATATGTTCCATTGCTACCTATGGGACGGCACATATAAATGCTACATAATTATCCCGATGGCCGTCGAAGAGTTAATATAACTATTTCCTCCATATTTTCCAAAATAATGCTGATATTACCTCCATTTTTTCTCAGAAGGCGTAAACGATTGTTATCCTTTAAACCATAAGAACCAATGGGACACAAAGATAACATTCGTACGGGACCAATATGTCCCATTGCTACTTATGGGACGGAACATATAAATGCTACATAGTTATCCCGATGCCCGTCGAAGAATTAATATAACTATTTCCTCCATATTTTCCAAAATAATGCTGATATTACCTCCATTTTTTCTCAGAAGGCGTAAACGATTGTTAACCTTTAAACCATAAGTACCAATGGGACACAAAGATAACATTAGTACGGGACCAATATGTCCCATTGCTACATATGGGACGGCACATATAAATGCAACATAGTTATCCCGATGGCCGTCGAAGAGTTAATATAACTATTTCCTCCATATTTTCCAAAATAATGCTGATATTACCTCCATTTTTTCTCAGAAAGCGTAATCGATTGTTAACCTTTAAACCATAAGTACCAATGGGACACAAAGATAACATTAGTACGGGACCAATATGTCCAATTGCTACTTATGGGAAGGCACATATAAATGCTACATAGTTATCCCAATGGCCGTCGAAGAGTTAATATATCTATTTCCTCCACATTTACCAAAATAATGCTGATATTACTTCCATTTTTTCTCAGAAGGCGTAAACGATTGTTAACCTTTTAACCATAAGTACCAATGGGACACAAAGATAATATTAGTACGGGACCAATATGTCCTATTGCTACCTATGGGACGGAACATATAAATGCTACATAGTAATCCCGATGGCCGTCGAAGAGTTAATATAACTATTTCCTCCAAATTTTCCAAAATAATGCTGATATTACCTCCATTTTTTCTCAGAAGGCGTAAAGGATTGTTAACCTTTAAACCATAAGTACCAATGGGACACAAAGATAACATTAGTACGGGACCAATATGTCCCATTGCTACTTATGGGACGGCACATATAAATGCTACATAGTTATCCCGATGGCCGTCAAAGAGTTAATATAACTATTTCCTCCATATTTCCCAAAATAATGTTGATATTACCTCCATTTTTTCACAGAAGGCGTAAACTATTGTTAACCTTTAAACCATAAGTACCAATGGACACAAAGATAACATTAGTACGAGACCAATATGTCCCATTGCTACCTATGGGACGGAACATATAAATGCAACATAGTTATCCCGATGATCGTCGAAGAGTTAATATAACTATTTCCTCCATATTTTCCAAAATAATGCTGATATTAACTTCATTTTTTCTCAGAAGGCGTAAACGATTGTTAACCTTTAAACCATAAGTACCAATGGGACACAAAGATAATATTAGTACGGGACCAATATGTCCTATTGCTACCTATGGGACGGCACATATAAATGCTTCATAGTTATCCCGATGGCCGTCGAAGAGTTAATATAACTATTTCCTCCATATTTTCCAAAATAATGCTGATATTACCTCCATTTTTTCTCAGAAGGCGTAAACGATTGTTAACCTTTTAACTATAAGTACCAATGGGACACAAAGATAATATTAGTACGGGACCAATATGTCCTATTGCTACCTATGGGACGGCACATATAAATCCTACATAGTTATCTCGATGGCCGTCGAAGAGTTAATATAACTATTTCCTCCATATTTTCCAAAATAATGCATATACTACCTCCATTTTTTCTCAGAAGGCGTAAGCGATTGTTAACCTTTAAACCATAAGTACCAATGGGACACAAAGATAACATTACTACGGGACCAATATGTCCCATTGCTACTAATGGGACGGCACATATAAATGCTACATAGTTTTCCCGATGGCCGTCGAAGAGTTAATATAACTATTTCCTCCAAATTTCCCAAAATAATGCTGATATTACCTCCATTTTTTCTCAGTAGGCGTAAAGGATTGTTAACCTTTAAACCATAAGTACCAATGGGACACAAAGATAACATTAGTACGGGACCAATATGTCTAATTGCTACTTATGGGACGGCACATATAAATGCTACATAGTTATCCCGATGGCCGTCGAAGAGTTAATATAACTATTTCCTCCATATTTTCCAAAATAATGCTGATATTACCTCCATTTTTTCACAGAAGGCGTAAACTATTGTAAACCTTTAAACCATAAGTACCAATGGACACAAAGATAACATTAGTACGAGACCATTATGTCCCATTGCTACCTATGGGACGGAACATATAAATGCAACATAGTTATCCCGATGGCCGTCGAAGAGTTAATATAACTATTTCCTCCATATTTTCCAAAATAATGCTGATACTACCTCCATTTTTTCTCAGAAGGCGTAAGCGATTGTTAACCTTTAAACCATAAGTACCAATGGGACACAAAGATAACATTAGTACGGGACCAATATGTCCCATTGCTACCTATTAGACGGCACATATAAATGCTACAAAGTTATCCCGATGGCCGTCGAAGAGTTAATATAACTTTTTCCTCCATATTTTCCAAAATAATGTTGATATTACCTCCATTTTTTCGCAGAAGGCGTAAACGATTGTTAACCTTTAAACCATAAGTACCAATGGGACACAAAGATAACATTACTACGGGACCAATATGTCCCATTGCTACTAATGGGACGGCACATATAAATGCTACATAGTTTTCCCGATGGCCGTCGAAGAGTTAATATAACTATTTCCTCCAAATTTCCCAAAATAATGCTGATATTACCTCCATTTTTTCTCAGTAGGCGTAAAGGATTGTTAACCTTTAAACCATAAGTACCAATGGGACACAAAGATAACATTAGTACGGGACCAATATGTCTAATTGCTACTTATGGGACGGCACATATAAATGCTACATAGTTATCCCGATGGCCGTCGAAGAGTTAATATAACTATTTCCTCCATATTTTCCAAAATAATGCTGATATTACCTCCATTTTTTCACAGAAGGCGTAAACTATTGTTAACCTTTAAACCATAAGTACCAATGGACACAAAGATAACATTAGTACGAGACCAATATGTCCCATTGCTACCTATGGGACGGAACATATAAATGCAACATAGTTATCCCGATGGCCGTCGAAGAGTTAATATAACTATTTCCTCCATATTTTCCAAATTAATGCTGATACTACGTCCATTTTTTCTCAGAAGGCGTAAGCGATTGTTAACCTTTAAACCATAAGTACCAATGGGACACAAAGATAACATTAGTACGGGACCAATATGTCCCATTGCTACCTATTAGACGGCACATATAAATGCTACAAAGTTATCCCGATGGCCGTCGAAGAGTTAATATAACTTTTTCCTCCATATTTTCCAAAATAATGTTGATATTACCTCCATTTTTTCGCAGAAGGCGTAAACGATTGTTAACCTTTAAACCATAAGTACCATTGGGACACAAAGATAACATTAGTACGGGACCAATATGTCCCATTGCTACCTATAAGACGGCACATATAAATGCTACATAGTTATCCCGATGGCCGTCGAAGAGTTAATTTAACCATATCCTCCATATTTTCCAAAATAATGTTGATATTACTTCAATTTTTTCTCAGATGGCGTAAACGATTGTTAACCTTTAAACCATAAGTACCAATGGGACACAAAGATAACATTAGTACGGGACCAATATGTCCCATTGCTACCTAAGGGACGGCACATATAAATGCTACATAGTTATCCCGATGGCCGTCGAAGAGTTAATTTAACTATATCCTCCATATTTTCCAAAATAATGTTGATATTACCTCCATTTTTTCTCAGATGGCGTAAACGATTGTTAACCTTTAAACCATAAGTACCAATGGGACACAAAGATAGCATTAGTACGGGACCAATATGTCCCATTGCTACCTATGGGACGGCACATATACATGCTACATTATTATCCCGATGGCCGTCGAAGAGTTAATATAAATATTTCCTCCATATTTTCCAAAATAATGCTGATATTACCTCCATTTTTTCTCAGAACGCGTAAACGATTGTTAACCTTTAAACCATAAGTACCAATGGGACACAAAGATAATATTAGTACGGGACCAATATGTCCTATTGCTACCTATGGGACGGCACATATAAATGCTTCATAGTTATCCCGATGGCCGTCGAAGAGTTAATATAACTATTTCCTCCATATTTTCCAAAATAATGCTGATACTACCTCCATTTTTTCTCAGAAGGCGTAAGCGATTGTTAACCTTTAAACCATAAGTACCAATGGAACACAAAGATAACATTAGTACGGGACCAATATGTCCCATTGCTACCTATTAGACGGCACATATAAATGCTACAAAGTTATCCCGATGGCCGTCGAAGAGTTAATATAACTATTTCCTCCATATTTTCCAAAATAATGTTGATATTACCTCCATTTTTTCGCAGAAGGCGTAAACTATTGTTAACCTTTAAACCATAAGTACCAATGGGACACAAATATAACATTAGTACGGGACCAATATGTTCCATTGCTACCTATGGGACGGCACATATAAATGCTACATAATTATCCCGATGGCCGTCGAAGAGTTAATATAACTATTTCCTCCATATTTTCCAAAATAATGCTGATACTACCTCCATTTTTTCTCAGAAGGCGTAAGCGATTGTTAACCTTTAAACCATAAGTACCAATGGGACACAAAGATAACATTAGTACGGGACCAATATGTCCCATTGCTACCTATTAGACGGCACATATAAATGCTACAAAGTTATCCCGATGGCCGTCGAAGAGTTAATATAACTTTTTCCTCCATATTTTCCAAAATAATGTTGATATTACCTCCATTTTTTCGCAGAAGGCGTAAACGATTGTTAACCTTTAAACCATAAGTACCAATGGGACACAAAGATAACATTAGTACGTGACCAATATGTTCCATTGCTACCTATGGGACGGCACATATAAATGCTACATAATTATCCCGATGGCCGTCGAAGAGTTAATATAACTATTTCCTCCATATTTTCCAAAATAATGCTGATATTACCTCCATTTTTTCTCAGAAGGCGTAAACGATTGTTAACCTTTAAACCATAAGAACCAATGGGACACAAAGATAACATTCGTACGGGACCAATATGTCCCATTGCTACTTATGGGACGGAACATATAAATGCTACATAGTTATCCCGATGCCCGTCGAAGAATTAATATAACTATTTCCTCCATATTTTCCAAAATAATGCTGATATTACCTCCATTTTTTCTCAGAAGGCGTAAACGATTGTTAACCTTTAAACCATAAGTACCAATGGGACACAAAGATAACATTAGTACGGGACCAATATGTCCCATTGCTACATATGGGACGGCACATATAAATGCAACATAGTTATCCCGATGGCCGTCGAAGAGTTAATATAACTATTTCCTCCATATTTTCCAAAATAATGCTGATATTACCTCCATTTTTTCTCAGAAGGCGTAATCGATTGTTAACCTTTAAACCATAAGTACCAATGGGACACAAAGATAACATTAGTACGGGACCAATATGTCCAATTGCTACTTATGGGAAGGCACATATAAATGCTACATAGTTATCCCAATGGCCGTCGAAGAGTTAATATATCTATTTCCTCCACATTTACCAAAATAATGCTGATATTACTTCCATTTTTTCTCAGAAGGCGTAAACGATTGTTAACCTTTTAACCATAAGTACCAATGGGACACAAAGATAATATTAGTACGGGACCAATATGTCCTATTGCTACCTATGGGACGGAACATATAAATGCTACATAGTAATCCCGATGGCCGTCGAAGAGTTAATATAACTATTTCCTCCAAATTTTCCAAAATAATGCTGATATTACCTCCATTTTTTCTCAGAAGGCGTAAAGGATTGTTAACCTTTAAACCATAAGTACCAATGGGACACAAAGATAACATTAGTACGGGACCAATATGTCCCATTGCTACTTATGGGACGGCACATATAAATGCTACATAGTTATCCCGATGGCCGTCAAAGAGTTAATATAACTATTTCCTCCATATTTCCCAAAATAATGCTGATATTACCTCCATTTTTTCACAGAAGGCGTAAACTATTGTTAACCTTTAAACCATAAGTACCAATGGACACAAAGATAACATTAGTACGAGACCAATATGTCCCATTGCTACCTATGGGACGGAACATATAAATGCAACATAGTTATCCCGATGATCGTCGAAGAGTTAATATAACTATTTCCTCCATATTTTCCAAAATAATGCTGATATTACCTGAATTTTTGTCAGAAGGCATAAAAGATTGTTAACCTTTAAACCATAAGTACCATTGGGACACAAAGATAACATTAGTACAGGACCAATATGTCCCATTGCTACCTATAAGACGGCACATATAAATGCTACATAGTTATCCCGATGGCCGTCGAAGAGTTAATTTAACTATTTCCTCCATATTTTCCAAAATAATGCTGATATTAACTCCATTTTTTCTCAGAAGGGGTAAACGATTGTTAACCTTTAAACCATAAGTACCAATGGGACACAAAGATAATATTAGTACGGGACCAATATGTCCTATTGCTACCTATGGGACGGCACATATAAATGCTTCATAGTTATCCCGATGGCCGTCGAAGAGTTAATATAACTATTTCCTCCATATTTTCCAAAATAATGCTGATATTACCTCCATTTTTTCTCAGAAGGCGTAAACGATTGTTAACCTTTTAACTATAAGTACCAATGGGACACAAAGATAATATTAGTACGGGACCAATATGTCCTATTGCTACCTATGGGACGGCACATATAAATGCTACATAGTTATCCCGATGGCCGTCGAAGAGTTAATATAACTATTTCCTCCATATTTTCCAAAATAATGCATATACTACCTCCATTTTTTCTCAGAAGGCGTAAGCGATTGTTAACCTTTAAACCATAAGTACCAATGGGACACAAAGATAACATTACTACGGGACCAATATGTCCCATTGCTACTAATGGGACGGCACATATAAATGCTACATAGTTTTCCCGATGGCCGTCGAAGAGTTAATATAACTATTTCCTCCAAATTTCCCAAAATAATGCTGATATTACCTCCATTTTTTCTCAGTAGGCGTAAAGGATTGTTAACCTTTAAACCATAAGTACCAATGGGACACAAAGATAACATTAGTACGGGACCAATATGTCTAATTGCTACTTATGGGACGGCACATATAAATGCTACATAGTTATCCCGATGGCCGTCGAAGAGTTAATATAACTATTTCCTCCATATTTTCCAAAATAATGCTGATATTACCTCCATTTTTTCACAGAAGGCGTAAACTATTGTAAACCTTTAAACCATAAGTACCAATTGACACAAAGATAACATTAGTACGAGACCATTATGTCCCATTGCTACCTATGGGACGGAACATATAAATGCAACATAGTTATCCCGATGGCCGTCGAAGAGTTAATATAACTATTTCCTCCATATTTTCCAAAATAATGCTGATACTACCTCCATTTTTTCTCAGAAGGCGTAAGCGATTGTTAACCTTTAAACCATAAGTACCAATGGGACACAAAGATAACATTAGTACGGAACCAATATGTCCCATTGCTACCTATTAGACGGCACATATAAATGCTACAAAGTTATCCCGATGGCCGTCGAAGAGTTAATATAACTTTTTCCTCCATATTTTCCAAAATAATGTTGATATTACCTCCATTTTTTCGCAGAAGGCGTAAACGATTGTTAACCTTTAAACCATAAGTACCAATGGGACACAAAGATAACATTACTACGGGACCAATATGTCCCATTGCTACTAATGGGACGGCACATATAAATGCTACATAGTTTTCCCGATGGCCGTCGAAGAGTTAATATAACTATTTCCTCCAAATTTCCCAAAATAATGCTGATATTACCTCCATTTTTTCACAGAAGGCGTAAACTATTGTTAACCTTTAAACCATAAGTACCAATGGACACAAAGATAACATTAGTACGAGACCAATATGTCCCATTGCTACCTATGGGACGGAACATATAAATGCAACATAGTTATCCCGATGGCCGTCGAAGAGTTAATATAACTATTTCCTCCATATTTTCCAAAATAATGCTGATACTACCTCCATTTTTTCTCAGAAGGCGTAAGCGATTGTTAACCTTTAAACCATAAGTACCAATGGGACACAAAGATAACATTAGTACGGGACCAATATGTCCCATTGCTACCTATTAGACGGCACATATAAATGCTACAAAGTTATCCCGATGGCCGTCGAAGAGTTAATATAACTTTTTCCTCCATATTTTCCAAAATAATGTTGATATTACCTCCATTTTTTCGCAGAAGGCGTAAACGATTGTTAACCTTTAAACCATAAGTACCATTGGGACACAAAGATAACATTAGTACGGGACCAATATGTCCCATTGCTACCTATAAGACGGCACATATAAATGCTACATAGTTATCCCGATGGCCGTCGAAGAGTTAATTTAACCATATCCTCCATATTTTCCAAAATAATGTTGATATTACTTCAATTTTTTCTCAGATGGCGTAAACGATTGTTAACCTTTAAACCATAAGTACCAATGGGACACAAAGATAACATTAGTACGGGACCAATATGTCCCATTGCTACCTAAGGGACGGCACATATAAATGCTACATAGTTATCCCGATGGCCGTCGAAGAGTTAATTTAACTATATCCTCCATATTTTCCAAAATAATGTTGATATTACCTCCATTTTTTCTCAGATGGCGTAAACGATTGTTAACCTTTAAACCATAAGTACCAATGGGACACAAAGATAACATTAGTACGGGACCAATATGTCCCATTGCTACCTATGGGACGGCACATATAAATGCTACATTATTATCCCGATGGCCGTCGAAGAGTTAATATAAATATTTCCTCCATATTTTCCAAAATAATGCTGATATTACCTCCATTTTTTCTCAGAACGCGTAAACGATTGTTAACCTTTAAACCATAAGTACCAATGGGACACAAAGATAATATTAGTACGGGACCAATATGTCCTATTGCTACCTATGGGACGGCACATATAAATGCTTCATAGTTATCCCGATGGCCGTCGAAGAGTTAATATAACTATTTCCTCCATATTTTCCAAAATAATGCTGATACTACCTCCATTTTTTCTCAGAAGGCGTAAGCGATTGTTAACCTTTAAACCATAAGTACCAATGGGAAACAAAGATAACATTAGTACGGGACCAATATGTCCCATTGCTACCTATTAGACGGCACATATAAATGCTACAAAGTTATCCCGATGGCCGTCGAAGAGTTAATATAACTATTTCCTCCATATTTTCCAAAATAATGTTGATATTACCTCCATTTTTTCGCAGAAGGCGTAAACTATTGTTAACCTTTAAACCATAAGTACCAATGGGACACAAAGATAACATTAGTACGGGACCAATATGTTCCATTGCTACCTATGGGACGGCACATATAAATGCTACATAATTATCCCGATGGCCGTCGAAGAGTTAATATAACTATTTCCTCCATATTTTCCAAAATAATGCTGATACTACCTCCATTTTTTCTCAGAAGGCGTAAGCGATTGTTAACCTTTAAACCATAAGTACCAATGGGACACAAAGATAACATTAGTACGGGACCAATATGTCCCATTGCTACCTATTAGACGGCACATATAAATGCTACAAAGTTATCCCGATGGCCGTCGAAGAGTTAATATAACTTTTTCCTCCATATTTTCCAAAATAATGTTGATATTACCTCCATTTTTTCGCAGAAGGCGTAAACGATTGTTAACCTTTAAACCATAAGTACCAATGGGACACAAAGATAACATTAGTACGTGACCAATATGTTCCATTGCTACCTATGGGACGGCACATATAAATGCTACATAATTATCCCGATGGCCGTCGAAGAGTTAATATAACTATTTCCTCCATATTTTCCAAAATAATGCTGATATTACCTCCATTTTTTCTCAGAAGGCGTAAACGATTGTTAACCTTTAAACCATAAGAACCAATGGGACACAAAGATAACATTCGTACGGGACCAATATGTCCCATTGCTACTTATGGGACGGAACATATAAATGCTACATAGTTATCCCGATGCCCGTCGAAGAATTAATATAACTATTTCCTCCATATTTTCCAAAATAATGCTGATATTACCTCCATTTTTTCTCAGAAGGCGTAAACGATTGTTAACCTTTAAACCATAAGTACCAATGGGACACAAAGATAACATTAGTACGGGACCAATATGTCCCATTGCTACATATGAGACTGCACATATAAATGCAACATAGTTATCCCGATGGCCGTCGAAAAGTTAATATAACTATTTCCTCCATATTTTCCAAAATAATGCTGATATTACCTCCATTTTTTCTCAGAAGGCGTAATCGATTGTTAACCTTTAAACCATAAGTACCAATGGGACACAAAGATAACATTAGTACGGGACCAATATGTCCAATTGCTACTTATGGGAAGGCACATATAAATGCTACATAGTTATCCCAATGGCCGTCGAAGAGTTAATATATCTATTTCCTCCACATTTAACAAAATAATGCTGATATTACTTCCATTTTTTCTCAGAAGACGTAAACGATTGTTAACCTTTTAACCATAAGTACCAATGGGACACAAAGATAATATTAGTACGGGACCAATATGTCCTATTGCTACCTATGGGACGGAACATATAAATGCTACATAGTTATCCCGATGGCCGTCGAAGAGTTAATATAACTATTTCCTCCAAATTTTCCAAAATAATGCTGATATTACCTCCATTTTTTCTCAGAAGGCGTAAAGGATTGTTAACCTTTAAACCATAGGTACCAATGGGACACAAAGATAACATTAGTACGGGACCAATATGTCCCATTGCTACTTATGGGACGGCACATATAAATGCTACATAGTTATCCCGATGGCCGTCGAAGAGTTAATATAACTATTTCCTCCATATTTCCCAAAATAATGCTGATATTACCTCCATTTTTTCACAGAAGGCGTAAACTATTGTTAACCTTTAAACCATAAGTTCCAATGGACACAAAGATAACATTAGTACGAGACCAATATGTCCCATTGCTACCTATGGGACGGAACATATAAATGCAACATAGTTATCCCGATGGCCGTCGAAGAGTTAATATAACTATTTCCTCCATATTTTCCAAAATAATGCTGATATTACCTGAATTTTTGTCAGAAGGCATAAAAGATTGTTAACCTTTAAACCATAAGTACCATTGGGACACAAAGATAACATAAGTACGGGACCAATATGTCCCATTGCTACCTATAAGACGGCACATATAAATGCTACATAGTTATCCCGATGGCCGTCGAAGAGTTAATTTAACTATTTCCTCCATATTTTCCAAAATAATGCTGATATTAACTCCATTTTTTCTCAGAAGGCGTACACGATTGTTAACCTTTAAACCATAAGTACCAATGGGACACAAAGATAATATTTGTACGGGACCAATATGTCCTATTGCTACCTATGGGACGGCACATATAAATGCTTCATAGTTATCCCGATGGCCGTCGAAGAGTTAATATAACTATTTCCTCCATATTTTCCAAAATAATGCTGATATTACCTCCATTTTTTCTCAGAAGGCGTAAACGATTGTTAACCTTTTAACTATAAGTACCAATGGGACACAAAGATAATATTAGTACGGGACCAATATGTCCTATTGCTACCTATGGGACGGCACATATAAATGCTACATAGTTATCCCGATGGCCGTCGAAGAGATAATATAACTATTTCCTCCATATTTTCCAAAATAATGCATATACTACCTCCATTTTTTCTCAGAAGGCGTAAGCGATTGTTAACCTTTAAACCATAAGTACCAATGGGACACAAAGATACCATTACTACGGGACCAATATGTCCCATTGCTACTAATGGGACGGCACATATAAATGCTACATAGTTTTCCCGATGGCCGTCGAAGAGTTAATATAACTATTTCCTCCAAATTTTCCAAAATAATGCTGTTATTACCTCCATTTTTTCTCAGAAGGCGTAATCAATTGTTAACCTTTAAACCATAAGTACCAATGGGACACAAAGATAACATTAGTACGGGACCAATATGTCCAATTGCTACTTATGGGAAGGCACATATAAATGCTACATAGTTATCCCAATGGCCGTCGAAGAGTTAATATATCTATTTCCTCCACATTTACCAAAATAATGCTGATATTACTTCCATTTTTTCTCAGAAGGCGTAAACGATTGTTAACCTTTTAACCATAAGTACCAATGGGACACAAAGATAATATTAGTATGGGACCAATATGTCCTATTGCTACCTATGGGACGGAACATATAAATGCTACATAGTTATCCCGATGGCCGTCGAAGAGTTAATATAACTATTTCCTCCAAATTTTCCAAAATAATGCTGATATTACCTCCATTTTTTCTCAGAAGGCGTAAAGGATTGTTAACCTTTAAACCATAAGTACCAATGGGACACAAAGATAACATTAGTACGGGACCAATATGTCTAATTGCTACTTATGGGACGGCACATATAAATGCTACATAGTTATCCCGATGGCCGTCGAAGAGTTAATATAACTATTTCCTCCATATTTTCCAAAATAATGCTGATATTACCTCCATTTTTTCACAGAAGGCGTAAACTATTGTTAACCTTTAAACCATAAGTACCAATGGACACAAAGATAACATTAGTACGAGACCAATATGTCCCATTGCTACCTATGGGACGGAACATATAAATGCAACATAGTTATCCCGATAGCCGTCGAAGAGTTAATATAACTATTTCCTCCATATTTTCCAAAATAATGCTGATATTACCTGAATTTTTTGTCAGAAGGCATAAAAGATTGTTAACCTTTAAACCATAAGTACCATTGGGACACAAAGATAACATTAGTACGGGACCAATATGTCCCATTGCTACCTATAAGACGGCACATATAAATGCTACATAGTTATCCCGATGGCCGTCGAAGAGTTAATTTAACTATATCCTCCATATTTTCCAAAATAATGTTGATATTACCTCCATTTTTTCTCAGATGGCGTAAACGATTGTTAACCTTTAAACCATAAGTACCAATGGGACACAAAGATAACATTAGTACGGGACCAATATGTCCCATTGCTACCTATGGGACGGCACATATAAATGCTACATAATTATCCCGATGGCCGTCGAAGAGTTAATATAACTATTTCCTCCATATTTTCCAAAATAATGCTGATATTACCTCCATTTTTTCTCAGAAGGCGTAAACGATTGTTAACCTTTAAACCATAAGTACTAATGGGACACAAAGATAATATTAGTACGGGACCAATATGTCCTATTGCTACCTATGGGACGGCACATATAAATGCTTCATAGTTATCCCGATGGCCGTCGAAGAGTTAATATAACTATTTCCTCCATATTTTCCAAAATAATGCTGATACTACCTCCATTTTTTCTCAGAAGGCGTAAGCGATTGTTAACCTTTAAACCATAAGTACCAATGGGACACAAAGATAACATTAGTACGGGACCAATATGTCCCATTGCTACCTATTAGACGGCACATATAAATGCTACAAAGTTATCCCGATGGCCGTCGAAGAGTTAATATAACTATTTCCTCCATATTTTCCAAAATAATGTTGATATTACCTCCATTTTTTCGCAGAAGGCGTAAACTATTGTTAACCTTTAAACCATAAGTACCAATGGGACACAAAGATAACATTAGTACGGGACCAATATGTTCCATTGCTACCTATGGGACGGCACATATAAATGCTACATAATTATCCCGATGGCCGTCGAAGAGTTAATATAACTATTTCCTCCATATTTTCCAAAATAATGCTGATACTACCTCCATTTTTTCTCAGAAGGCGTAAGCGATTGTTAACCTTTAAACCATAAGTACCAATGGGACACAAAGATAACATTAGTACGGGACCAATATGTCCCATTGCTACCTATTAGACGGCACATATAAATGCTACAAAGTTATCCCGATGGCCGTCGAAGAGTTAATATAACTTTTTCCTCCATATTTTCCAAAATAATGTTGATATTACCTCCATTTTTTCGCAGAAGGCGTAAACGATTGTTAACCTTTAAACCATAAGTACCAATGGGACACAAAGAAAACATTAGTACGGGACCAATATGTTCCATTGTTACCTATGGGACGGCACATATAAATGCTACATAATTATCCCGATGGCCGTCGAAGAGTTAATATAACTATTTCCTCCATATTTTCCAAAATAATGCTGATATTACCTCCATTTTTTCTCAGAAGGCGTAAACGATTGTTAACCTTTAAACCATAAGAACCAATGGGACACAAAGATAACATTCGTACGGGACCAATATGTCCCATTGCTACTTATGGGACGGAACATATAAATGCTACATAGTTATCCCGATGCCCGTCGAAGAATTAATATAACTATTTCCTCCATATTTTCCAAAATAATGCTGATATTACCTCCATTTTTTCTCAGAAGGCGTAAACGATTGTTAACCTTTAAACCATAAGTACCAATGGGACACAAAGATAACATTAGTACGGGACCAATATGTCCCATTGCTACATATGGGACGGCACATATTAATGCAACATAGTTATCCCGATGGCCGTCGAAGAGTTAATATAACTATTTCCTCCATATTTTCCAAAATAATGCTGATATTACCTCCATTTTTTCTCAGAAGGCGTAAAGGATTGTTAACCTTTAAACCATAAGTACCAATGGGACACAAAGATAACATTAGTACGGGACCAATATGTCCAATTGCTACTTATGGGAAGGCACATACACATGCTACATAGTTATCCCAATGGCCGTCGAAGAGTTAATATATCTATTTCCTCCACATTTACCAAAATAATGCTGATATTACTTCCATTTTTTCTCAGAAGGCGTAAACGATTGTTAACCTTTTAACCATAAGTACCAATGGGACACAAAGATAATATTAGTACGGGACCAATATGTCCTATTGCTACCTATGGGACGGAACATATAAATGCTACATAGTTATCCCGATGGCCGTCGAAGAGTTAATATAACTATTTCCTCCAAATTTTCCAAAATAATGCTGATATTACCTCCATTTTTTCTCAGAAGGCGTAAAGGATTGTTAACCTTTAAACCATAAGTACCAATGGGACACAAAGATAACATTAGTACGGGACCAATATGTCCCATTGCTACTTATGGGACGGCACATATAAATGCTACATAGTTATCCCGATGGCCGTCGAAGAGTTAATATAACTATTTTCTCCATATTTCCCAAAATAATGCTGATATTACCTCCATTTTTTCACAGAAGGCGTAAACTATTGTTAACCTTTAAACCATAAGTACCAATGGACACAAAGCAAACATTAGTACGAGACCAATATGTCCCATTGCTACCTATGGGACGGAACATATAAATGCAACATAGTTATCCCGATGGCCGTCGAAGAGTTAATATAACTATTTCCTCCATATTTTCCAAAATAATGCTGATATTACCTGAATTTTTTGTCAGAAGGCATAAAAGATTGTTAACCTTTAAACCATAAGTACCATTGGGACACAAAGATAACATTAGTACGGGACCAATATGTCCCATTGCTACCTATAAGATGGCACATATAAATGCTACATAGTTATCCCGATGGCCGTCGAAGAGTTAATTTAACTATATCCTCCATATTTTCCAAAATAATGTTGATATTACCTCCATTTTTTCTCAGATGGCGTAAACGATTGTTAACCTTTAAACCATAAGTACCAATGGGACACAAAGATAACATTAGTACGGGACCAATATGTCCCATTGCTACCTATGGGACGGCACATATAAATGCTACATAATTATCCCGATGGCCGTCGAAGAGTTAATATAACTATTTCCTCCATATTTTCCAAAATAATGCTGATATTAACTCCATTTTTTCTCAGAAGGCGTAAACGATTGTTAACCTTTAAACCATAAGTACCAATGGGACACAAAGATAATATTAGTACGGGACCAATATGTCCTATTGCTACCTATGGGACGGCACATATAAATGCTTCATAGTTATCCCGATGGCCGTCGAAGAGTTAATATAACTATTTCCTCCATATTTTCCAAAATAATGCTGATACTACCTCCATTTTTTGTCAGAAGGCGTAAGCGATTGTTAACCTTTAAACCATAAGTACCAATGGGACACAAAGATAACATTAGTACGGGACAAATATGTCCCATTGCTACCTATTAGACGGCACATATAAATGCTACAAAGTTATCCCGATGGCCGTTGAAGAGTTAATATAACTATTTCCTCCATATTTTCCAAAATAATGTTGATATTACCTCCATTTTTTCGCAGAAGGCGTAAACGATTGTTAACCTTTAAACCATAAGTACCAATGGGACACAAAGATAACATTAGTACGGGACCAATATGTTCCATTGCTACCTATGGGACGGCACATATAAATGCTACATAATTATCCCGATGGCCGTCGAAGAGTTTATATAACTATTTCCTCCATATTTTCCAAAATAATGCTTATATTACCTCCATTTTTTCTCAGAAGGCGAAAACGATTGTTAACCTTTAAACCATAAGTACCAATGGGACACAAAGATAACTTTCGTACGGGACCAATATGTCCCATTACTACTTATGGGACGGAACATATAAATGCTACATAGTTATCCCGATGCCCGTCGAAGAATTAATATAACTATTTCCTCCATATTTTCCAAAATAATGCTGATATTACCTGCATTTTTTCTCAGAAGGGGTAAACGATTGTTAACCTTCAAACCATAAGTACCAATGGGACACAAAGATAACATTAGTACGGGACCAATATATCCCATTGCTACATATGGGACGGCACATATAAATGCAACATAGTTATCCCGATGGCCGTCGAGGAGTTAATATAACTATTTCCTCCATATTTTCCAAAATAATGCTGATATTACCTCCATTTTTTCTCAGAAGGCGTAATCGATTGTTAACCTTTAAACCATAAGTACCAATGGGACACAAAGATAACATTAGTACGGGACCAATATGTCCCATTGCTACTTATGGGAAGGCACATATAAATGCTACATAGTTATCCCGATGGCCGTCGAAGAGTTAATATATCTATTTCCTCCACATTTACCAAAATAATGCTGATATTACTTCCATTTTTTCTCAGAAGGCGTAAACGATTGTTAACCTTTAAACCATAAGTACCAATGGGACACAAAGATAACATTAGTCCGGGACCAATATGTCCCATTGCTACCTATGGGACGGCACATATAAATGCTACATAATTATCCCGATGGCCGTCGAAGAGTTAATATTACTATTTCTTCCATATTTTCCAAAATAATGCTGATATTACCTCCATTTTTTCTCAGAAGGCGTAAACGATTGTTAACCTTTAAACCATAAGTACCAATGGGACACAAAGATAACATTCGTACGGGACCAATATGTCCCATTGCTACTTATGGGACGGAACATATAAATGCTACATAGTTATCCCGATGCCCGTCGAAGAATTAATATAACTATTTCCTCCATATTTTGCAAAATAATGCTGATATTACCTCCATTTTTTCTCAGAAGGCGTAAACGATTGTTGAACTTTAAACCATAAGTACCAATGGGACACAAAGATAACATTAGTACGGGACCAATATGTCCCATTGCTACATATGGGACGGCACATATAAATGCAACATAGTTATCCCGATGGCCGTCGAAGAGTTAATATAACTATTTCCTCCATATTTTCCAATATAATGCTGATATTACCTCCATTTTTTCTCAGAAGGCGTAATCAATTGTTAACTTTTAAACCATAAGTACCAATGGGAGACAAAGATGACATTAGTACGGGACCAATATGTCCCATTGCTACTTATGGGAAGGCACATATAAATGCTACATAGTTATCTCGATGGCCGTCGAAGAGTTAATATAACTATTTCCTCCATATTTACCAAAATAATGCTGATATTACTTCCATTTTTTCTCAGAAGGCGTAAACGATTGTTAACCTTTTAACCATAAGTACCAATGGGACACAAAGATAATATTAGTACGGGACCAAAATGTCCTATTGCTACCTATGGGACGGCACATATAAATGCTACATAGTTATCCCGATGGCCATCGAAGAGTTAATATAACTATTTCCTCCATATTTTCCAAAATAATGCTGATACTACCTCCATTTTTTCTCAGAAGGCGTAAACGATTGTTAACCTTTAAACCATAAGTACCAATGGGACACAAAGATAACATTAGTACGGGACCAATATGTCCCATTGCTACCTATGGGACGGCACATATAAATGCTACATAATTATCCCGATGGCCGTCGAAGAGTTAATATAACTATTTCCTCCAAATTTTCCAAAATAATGCTGATATTACCTCCATTTTTTCTCAGAAGGCGTAAAGGATTGTTAACCTTTAAACCATAAGTACCAATGGGACACAAAGATAACATTAGTACGGGACCAATATGTCCCATTGCTACTTATGGGACGGCACATATAAATGCTACATAGTTATCCCGATGGCCGTCGAAGAGTTAATATAACTATTTCCTCCATATTTTCCAAAATAATGCTGATATTACCTCCATTTTTTCTCAGAAGGCGTAAACTATTGTTAACCTTTAAACCATAAGTACCAATGGACACAAAGATAACATTAGTACGGGACCAATATGTCCCATTGCTACCTATGTGACGGAACATATAAATGCAACATAGTTATCCCGATGGCCGTCGAAGAGTTAATATAACTATTTCCTCCATATTTTCCAAAATAATGCTGATATTACCTGAATTTTTTGTCAGAAGGCATAAAAGATTGTTAACCTTTAAACCATAAGTACCAATGGGACACAAAGATAACATTAGTACGGGACCAATATGTCCTATTGCTACCTATGGGACGGAACATATAAATGCTACATAGTTTCCCGATGGCCGTCGAAGAGTTAATTTTACTATTTCCTCCATATTTTCCAAAATAATGCTGATACTGCCTCCATTTTTTCTCAGAAGGCGTAAACGATTGTTAACCTTTAAACCATAAGTACCAATGGGACACAAAGATAACATTAGTACGGGACCAATATGTCCCATTGCTACCTATGGGACGGCACATATAAATGCTACATAATTATCCCGATGGCCGTCGAAGAGTTAATATTACTATTTCCTCCATATTTTCCAAAATATTGCTGATATTACCTCCATTTTTTCTCAGAAGGCCAAAAGGATTGTTAACCTTTAAACCATAAGTACCAATGGGAAACAAAGATAACATTAGAACGGGACCAATATGTCCCATTGCTACTTATGGGACGGCACATATAAATGCTACATAGTTATCCCGATTACCGTCGAAGAGTTAATATATATTTTCCTTCATATTTTCCATAATAATGCTGATATTACCTCCATTTTTTCTCAGAAGGCCAAAACGATTGTTAACCTTTAAACCATAAGTACCAATGGGACACAAAGATAACATTAGTACGGGACCAATATGTCCCATTGCTACCTATAAGTCGGCACATATAAATGCTACATAGTTATCCCGATGGCCGTCGAAGAGTTAATATAACTATTTCCTCCATATTTTCCAAAATAATGCTGATATTACCTGAATTTTTTGTCAGAAGGCATAAAAGATTGTTAACCTTTAAACCATAAGTACCATTGGGACACAAAGATAACATTAGTACGGGACCAATATGTCCCATTGCTAATTATAAGTCGGCACATATAAATGCTACATAGTTATCCCGATGGCCGTCGAAGAGTTAATATAACTATTTCCTCCATATTTTCCAAAATAATGTTGATATTACCTCCATTTTTTCTCAGAAGGCGTAAACGATTGTTAACCTTTAAACCATAAGTACCAATGGGACACAAAGATAACATTAGTACGGGACCAATATGTCTAATTGCTACCTATGGGACGGCACATATAAATGCTACATAGTTATCCCGATGGCCGTCGAAGAGTTAATATAACTATTTCCTCCATATTTCCCAAAATAATGCTGATATTACCTCCATTTTTTCACAGAAGGCGTAAACTATTGTTAACCTTTAAACCATAAGTACCAATGGGACACAAAGATAACATTAGTACGAGACCAATATGTCTAATTGCTACTTATGGGACGGCACATATAAATGCAACATAGTTATCCCGATGGCCGTCGAAGAGTTAATATAACTATTTCCTCCATATTTCCCAAAATAATGCTGATATTACCTGAATTTTTTGTCAGAAGGCATAAAAGAGTGTTAACCTTTAAACCATAAGTACCATTGGGACACAAAGATAACATTAGTACGGGACCAATATGTCCCATTGCTACCTATATGACGGCACATATAAATGCTACATAGTTATCCCGATGGCCGTCGAAGAGTTAATTTAACTATATCCTCCATATTTTCCAAAATAATGTTGATATTACCTCCATTTTTTCTCAGATGGCGTAAACGATTGTTAACCTTTAAACCATAAGTACCAATGGGACACATAGATAACATTAGTACGGGACCAATATGTCCCATTGCTACCTATAAGACGGCACACATAAATGCTACATAGTTATCCCGATGGCCGTCGAAGAGTTAATATAACTATTTCCTCCATATTTTCCAAAATAATGCTGATATTACCTCCATTTTTTCTCAGAAGGCGTAAACTATTGTTAACCTTTAAACCATAAGTACCAATGGACACAAAGATAACATTAGTACGGGACCAATATGTCCCATTGCTACCTATGTGACGGAACATATAAATGCAACATAGTTATCCCGATGGCCGTCGAAGAGTTAATATAACTATTTCCGCCATATTTTCCAAAATAATGCTGATATTACCTGAATTTTTTGTCAGAAGGCATAAAAGATTGTTAACCTTTAAACCATAAGTACCAATTGGACACAAAGATAACATTAGTACGGTACCAATATGTCCTATTGCTACCTATGGGACGGAACATATAAATGATACATAGTTTCCCGATGGCCGTCGAAGAGTTAATTTAACTATTTCCTCCATATTTTCCAAAATAATGCTGATACTACCTCCATTTTTTCTCAGAAGGCGTAAACGATTGTTAACCTTTAAACCATAAGTACCAATGGGACACAAAGATAACATTAGTACGGGACCAATATGTCCCATTGCTACCTATGGGACGGCACATATAAATGCTACATAGTTTTCCCGATGGCCGTCTAAGAGTTAATATAAATATTTCCTCCATATTTTCCAAAATAATGCTGATATTACCTCCAATTTTTCTCAGAAGGCGTAAACGATTGTTAACCATTAAACCATAAGTACCAATGGGACACAAAGATAACATTAGTACGGGACCAATATGTCCCATTGCTACCTATGGGACGGCACACATAAATGCTACATAGTTATCCCGATGGCCGTCGAAGAGTTAATATAACTATTTCCTCCATATTTTCCAAAATAATGCTGATATTACCTCCATTTTTTCTCAGAAGGCGTAAACGATTGTTAACCTTTAAACCATAAGTACCAATGGGACACAAAGATAACATTAGTACGGGACCAATATGTCCCATTGCTACCTATGGGACGGCACATATAAATGCAACATAGATATCCCCATGGCCGTCGAAGAGTTAATATAACTATTTCCCCCATATTTTCCAAAATAATGCTGATATTACTTCCATTTTTTCTCAGAAGGCGTAAACGATTGTTAACCTTTAAACCATAAGTACCAATGGGACACAAAGATAACATTAGTACGGGACCAATATGTCCCATTGCTACCTATGGGACGGCACATATAAATGCAACATAGTTATCCCGATGGCCGTCGAAGAGTTAATATAACTATTTCCTCCATATTTTCCAAAATAATGCTGATATTACTACCATTTTTTCTCAGAAGGCGTAAACGATTGTTAACCTTTAAACCATAAGTACCAATGGGACACAAAGATAACATTAGTACGGGTCCAATATGTCCCATTGCTACTTATGGGACGGCACATATAAATGGTACAACGTTATCCCGATGGCCGTCGAAGAGTTAATATAACTATTTCCTCCATATTTTTCAAAATAATGCTGATATTACCTCCATTTTTTCTCAGAAGGCGTATAGGATTGTTAACCTTTAAACCATAAGTACCAATGGGACACAAAGATAACATTAGTACGGGACCAATATGTCCCATTGCTACTTATGGGACAGCACATATAAATGCTACATAGTTATCCCGATGGCCGTCGAAGAGATAATATAACTATTTCCTCCATATTTTCCAAAATAATGCTGATATTACCTACATTTTTTCTCAGAAGGCGTAAACGATTGTTAACCTTTAAACCATAAGTACCAATGGGACACAAAGATAACATTAGTACGGGACCAATATGTCCCATTGCTACTTATGGGACGGCACATATAAATGCTACATAGTTTTCCCGATGGCCGTCGAAGAGTTAATATAACTATTTCCTCCAAATTTTCCAAAATAATGCTGATATTACCTCCATTTTTTCTCAGAAGGCGTAAAGGATTGTTAACTTTTAAACCATAAGTACCAATGGGACACAAAGATAACATTAGTACGGGACCAATATGTCCCATTGCTACTTATGGGACGGCACATATAAATGCTACATAGTTTTCCTGATGGCCGTCTAAGAGTGAATATAACTATTTCCTCCATATTTTCCAAAATAATGCTGATATTACCTCCAATTTTTCTCAGAAGGCGTAAACGATTGTTAACCTTTAAACCATAAGTACCAATGGGACACAAAGATAACATTAGTACGGGACCAATATGTCCCATTGCTACCTATGGGACGGAACACATAAATGCTACATAGTTATCCCGATGGCCGTCGAAGAGGTAATATAACTATTTCCTCCATATTTTCCAAAATAATGCTGATATTACCTCCATTTTTTCTCAGAAGGCGTAAACGATTGTTAACCTTTAAACCATAAGTACCAATGGGACACAAAGATAACATAAGTACGGGACCAATATGTCCCATTGCTACCTATGGGACGGCACATATAAATGCAACATAGTTATCCCGATGGCCGTCGAAGAGTTAATATAACTATTTCCTTCATATTTTCCAAAATAATGCTGATATTACCTCCATTTTTTCTCAGAATGCGTAAACGATTGCTTACCTTTAAACCATAAGTACCAATGGGAAACAAAGATAACATTAGAACGGGACCAATATGTCCCATTGCTACTTATGGGAGGGCACATATAAATGCTACATAGTTTTCCCGATGGCCGTCGAAGAGTTAATATCACTATTTCCTCCAAATTTTCCAAAATAATGCTGATATTACCTCCATTTTTTCTCAGAAGGCGTAAACGATTGTTAACTTTTAAACCATAAGTACCAAAGGGACACAAAGATAACATTAGTACGGGACCAATACGTCCCATTGCTACTTATGGGACGGTACATATAAATGCTACATAGTTTTCCCGATGGCCGTCTAAGAGTTAATATAACTATTTCCTCCATATTTTCCAAAATAATGCTGATATTACCTCCAATTTTTCTCAGAAGGCGTAAACGATTGTTAACCTTTAAACCATAAGTACCAATGGGACACAAAGATTACATTAGTACGGGACCAATATGTCCCATTGCTACCTATGGGACGGCACACATAAATGCTACATAGTTATCCCGATGGCCGTCGAAGAGTTAATATAACTATTTCCTCCATATTTTCCAAAATAATGCTGATATTACCTCCATTTTTTCTCAGAAGGCGTAAACGATTGTTAACCTTTAAACCATAAGTACCAATGGGACACAAAGATAACATTAGTACGTGACCAATATGTCCCATTGCTACCTATGGGACGGCACATATAAATGCAACATAGTTATCCCGATGGCCGTCGAAGAGTTATATAACTATTTCCTCCATATTTTCCAAAATAATGCTGATATTACTACCATTTTTTCTCGGAAAGCGTAAACGATTGTTAACCTTTAAACCATAAGTACCAATGGGACACAAAGATAACAATAGTACGGGACCAATATGTCCCATTGCTACTTATGGGACGGAACATATAAATGCTACATAGTTTTCCCGATGGCCGTCTAAGAGTTAATATAACTATTTCCTCCATATTTTCCAAAATAATGCTGATATTACCTCCATTTCTTCTCAGAAGGCGTAAACGATTGTTAACTTTTAAACCATAAGTACCAATGGGACACAAAGATAACATTAGTACGGGACCAATATGTCCCATTGCTACCTATGGGACGGCACATATAATTGCTACATAGTCATCCCGATGGCCGTCGAAGAGTTAATATAACTATTTCCTCCATATTTTCCAAAATAATGCTGATATTACCTCCATTTTTTCTCAGAAGGCGTAAACGATTGTTAACCTTTAAACCATAAGTACCAATGGGACACAAAGATAACATTAGTACGGGACCAATATGTCCCATTGCTACCTATGGGACGGCATATATAAATGCAACATAGTTATCCCAATGGCCGTCGAAGAGTTAATATAACTATTTCCTCCATTTTTTCCAAATTAATGCTGATATTACCTGAATTTTTTGTCAGAAGGCGTAAACGATTGTTAACCTTTAAACCATAAGTACCAATGGGACACAAAGATAACATTAGTACGGGACCAATATGTCCTATTGCTACCTATGAGATGGCACATATAAATGCTACATAGTTATCCCGATGGCCGTCGAAGAGTTAATATAACTATTTCCTCCATATTTTCCAAAATAATGCTGATATTACCTCCATTTTTTCTTAGAAGGCGTAAATGATTGTTAACCTTTAAACCATAAGTACCAATGGGACACAAAGATAACATAAGTACGGGACCAATATGTCCCATTGCTACCTTTGGGACGGCACATATAAATGCTACATTGTTATCCCGATGGCCGTCGAAGAGTTAATATAACTATTTCCTCCATATTTTCCAAAATAATGCTGATATTACCTCCATTTTTTCTCAGAAGGCGTAAACGATTGGAAACCTTTAAACCATAAGTACCAATGGGACACAAAGATAACATTAGTACGGGACCAATATGTCCCATTGCTACTTATGGGACGGCACATATAAATGCTACATAGTTTTCCCGATGTCCGTCTAAGAGTTAATATAAATATTTCCTCCATATTTTCCAAAATAATGCTGATATTACCTCCATTTTTTCTCAGAAGGCGTAAACGATTGTAACCCTTTAAACCATAAGTACCAATGGGACACAAAGATAACATTAGTACGGGACCCATATGTCCCATTGCTACCTATGGGACGGCACATAAAAATGCAACATAGATATCCCGATGGCCGTCGAAGAGTTAATATAACTATTTTCCCCATATTTTCCAAAATAATGCTGATATTACCTCCATTTTTTCTCAGAAGGCGTAAACGATTGTTAACCTTTAAACCATAAGTACCAATGGGACACAAAGATAACATTAGTACGGGACCAATATGTCCCATTGCTACCTATGGGACGGCACATATAAATGCAACATAGTTATCCCGATGGCCGTCGAAGAGTTAATATAACTATTTCCTCCATATTTTCCAAAATAATGCTGATATTACTACCATTTTTTCTCAGAAGGCGTAAACGATTGTTAACCTTTAAACCATAAGTACCAATGGGACACAAAGATAACATTAGTACGGGTCCAATATGTCCCATTGCTACTTATGGGACGGCACATATAAATGCTACAACGTTATCCCGATGGCCGTCGAAGAGTTAATATAACTATTTCCTCCATATTTTTCAAAATAATGCTGATATTACCTCCATTTTTTCTCAGAAGGCGTATAGGATTGTTAACCTTTAAACCATAAGTACCAATGGGACACAAAGATAACATTAGTACGGGACCAATATGTCCCATTGCTACTTATGGGACGGCACATATAAATGCTACATAGTTATCCCGTTGGCCGTCAAAGAGATAATATAACTATTTCCTCCATATTTTCCAAAATAATGCTGATATTACCTCCATTTTTTCTCAGAAGGCGTAAAGGATTGTTAACCTTTAAACCATAAGTACCAATGGGACACAAAGATAACATTAGTACGGGACCAATATGTCCCATTGCTACTTATGGGACGGCACATATAAATGCTACAATGTTTTCCCGATGGCCGTCGAAGAGTTAATATAACTATTTCCTCCAAATTTTCCAAAATAATGCTGATATTACCTCCATTTTTTCTCAGAAGGCGTAAAGGATTGTTAACTTTTAAACCATAAGTACCAATGGGACACAAAGATAACATTAGTACGGGACCAATATGTCCCATTGCTTCTTATGGGACGGCACATATAAATGCTACATAGTTTTCCTGATGGCCGTCTAAGAGTTAGTATAACTATTTCCTCCATATTTTCCAAAATAATGCTGATATTACCTCCATTTTATCTCAGAAGGCGTAAACGATTGTTAACCTTTAAACCATAAGTACCAATGGGACACAAAGATAACATTAGTACGGGACCAATATGTCCTATTGCTACCTTTGGGACGGCACATATAAATGCTACATAGTTATCCCGATGGCCGTCGAAGAGTTAATATAACTATATCCTCCATATTTTCCAAAATAATGCTGATATTACCTCCATTTTTTCTCAGAAGGCGTAAACGATTGTTAACCTTTAAACCATAAGTACCAATGGGACACAAAGACTACATTAGCATGGGACCAATATTTCCCATTGTTACTTATGGGGCGGCACATATAAATGCTACATAGTTATCCCGATGGCCGTCGAAGAGTTAATATAACTATTTCCTCCATATTTTCCAAAATAATGCTGATATTAGCCCCATTTTTTCTCAGAAGGCGTAAAGGATTGTTAACCTTTAAACCATAAGTACCAAAGGGACACAAAGATAACATTAGTACTGGACCAATATGTCCCATTGCTACTTATGGGACGGCTTATATAAATGCTACATCGTTATCCCGATGGCCGTCGAAGAGTTAATATAACTATTTCCTCCATATTTTCCAAAATAAAGCTGATATTACCTCCATTTTTTCTTAGATGGCGTAAATGATTGTTAACCTTTAAACCATAAGTACCAATGGGACACAAAGATTACATTAGTACGGGACCAATATGTCCCATTGCTACCTATGGGACGGCACATATAAATGCAACATAGTTATCCCGATGGCCGTCGAAGAGTTAATATAACTATTTCCTCCATATTTTCCAAAATAATGCTGATATTACCTCCATTTTTTCTCAAAAGGCCAAAACGATTGTTAACCTTTAAACCATAAGTACCAATGGGACACAAAGATAACATTAGTACGGGACCAATATGTCCCATTGCTACCTATGGGACGGCACATATTAATGAAACATAGTTATCCCGATGGCCTTCGAAGAGTTAATATAACTATTTCCTCCATATTTTCCAAATTAATGCTGATATTACCTGAATTTTTTGTCAAAAGGCGTAAACGAATGTTAACCTTTAAACCATAATTACCATTGGGACACAAAGATAACATTAGTACGGGACCAATATGTCCTATTGCTACCTTTGGGACGGCACATATAAATGCTACATAGTTATCCCGATGGCCGTCGAAGAGTTAATATAACTATTTCCTCCATATTTTCCAAAATAATGCTGATATTACCTCCATTTTTTCTCAGAAGGCGTAAACGATTGTTAACCTTTAAACCATAAGTACCAATGGGACACAAAGATAACATTAGTACGGGACCAATATGTCCTATTGCTACCTTTGGAACGGCACATATAAATGCTACATAGTTATCCCGATGGCCGTCGAAGAGTTAATATAACTATATCCTCCATATTTTCCAAAATAATGCTGATATTACCTCCATTTTTTCTCAGAAGGCGTAAACGATTGTTAACCTTTAAACCATAAATACCAATGGGACACAAAGATAACATTAGTAAGGGACCAATATTTCCCATTGTTACTTATGGGGCGGCACATATAAATGCTACATAGTTATCCCGATGGCCGTCGAAGAGTTAATATAACTATTTCCTCCATATTTTCCAAAATAATGCTGATATTAGCCCCATTTTTTCTCAGAAGGCGTAAAGGATTGTTAACCTTTAACCCATAAGTACCAAAGGGACACAAAGATAACATTAGTACTGGACCGATATGTCCCATTGCTACTTATGGGACGGCTTATATAAATGCTACATCGTTATCCCGATGGCCGTCGAAGAGTTAATATGTCTATTTCCTCCATATTTTCCAAAATAATGCTGATATTACCTCCATTTTTTCTTAGAAGGCGTAAATGATTGTTAACCTTTAAACCATAAGTACCAATGGGACACAAAGATAACATAAGTACGGGACCAATATGTCCCATTGCTACCTTTGGGACGGCACATATAAATGCTACATTGTTATCCCGATGGCCGTCGAAGAGTTAATATAACTATTTCCTCCATATTTTCCAAAATAATGCTGATATTACCTCCATTTTTTCTCAGAAGGCGAAAACGATTGGAAACCTTTCAACCATAAGTACCAATGGGACACAAAGATAACATTAGTACGGGTCCAATATGTCCCATTGCTACTTATGGGACGGCACATATAAATGCTACAAAGTTATCCCGATGGCCGTCGAAGACTTAATATAACTATTTCCTCCATATTTTTCAAAATAATGCTGATATTACCTCCATTTTTTCTCAGAAGGCGTATAGGATTGTTAACCTTTAAACCATAAGTACCAATGGGACACAAAGATAACATTAGTACGGGACCAATATGTCCCATTGCTACTTATGGGACGGCACATATAAATGCTACATAGTTATCCCGATGGCCGTCGAAGAGATAATATAACTATTTCCTCCATATTTTCCAAAATAATGCTGATATTACCTCCATTTTTTCTCAGAAGGCGTAAACGATTGTTAACCTTTAAACCATAAATACCAATGGGACACAAAGATAACATTAGTAAGGGACCAATATGTCCCATTGCTACTTATGGGACGGCACATATAAATGCTACATAGTTTTCCCGATGGCCGTCGAAGAGTTAATATAACTATTTCCTCCAAATTTTCCAAAATAATGCTGATATTACCTCCATTTTTTCTCAGAAGGCGTAAAGGATTGTTAACTTTTAAACCATAAGTACCAATGGGACACAAAGATAACATTAGTACGGGACCAATATGTCACATTGCTACTTATGGGACGGCACATATAAATGCTACATAGTTTTCCCGATGGCCGTCTAAGAGTTAATATAAATATTTCCTCCATATTTTCCAAAATAATGCTGATATTACCTCCAATTTTTCTCAGAAGGCGTAAACGATTGTTAACCATTAAACCGTAAGTACCAATGGGACAAAAAGATAACATTAGTACGGGACCAATATGTCCCATTGCTACCTATGGGACGGCACACATAAATGCTACATAGTTATCCCGATGGCCGTCGAAGAGTTAATATAACTATTTCCTCCATATTTTCCAAAATAATGCTGATATTACCTCCATTTTTTCTCAGAAGGCGTAAACGATTGTTAACCTTTAAACCATAAGTACCAATGGGACACAAAGATAACATTAGTACGGGACCAATATGTCCCATTGCTACCTATGGGACGGCACATATAAATGCAACATAGATATCCCGATGGCCGTCGAAGAGTTAATATATCTATTTCCCCCATATTTTCCAAAATAATGCTGATATTACCTCCATTTTTTCTCAGAAGGCGTAAACGATTGTTAACCTTTAAACCATAAGTACCAATGGGACACAAAGATAACATTAGTACGGGACCAATATGTCCCATTGCTACCTATGGGACGGCACATATAAATGCAACATAGTTATCCCGATGGCCGTCGAAGAGTTAATATAACTATTTCCTCCATATTTTCCAAAATAATGCTGATATTACTACCATTTTTTCTCAGAAGGCGTAAACGATTGTTAACCTTTAAACCATAAGTACCAATGGGACACAAATATAACATTAGTACGGGTCCAATATGTCCCATTGCTACTTATGGGACGGCACATATAAATGCTACAACGTTATCCCGATGGCCGTCGAAGAGTTAATATAACTATTTCCTCCATATTTTTCAAAATAATGCTGATATTACCTCCATTTTTTCTCAGAAGGCGTATAGGATTGTTAACCTTTAAACCATAAGTACCAATGGGACACAAAGATAACATTAGTACGGGACCAATATGTCCCATTGCTACTTATGGGACAGCACATATAAATGCTACATAGTTATCCCGATGGCCGTCGAAGAGATAATATAACTATTTCCTCCATATTTTCCAAAATAATGCTGATATTACCTCCATTTTTTCTCAGAAGGCGTAAACGATTGTTAACCTTTAAACCATAAGTACCAATGGGACACAAAGATAACATTAGTACGGGACCAATATGTCCCATTGCTACTTATGGGACGGCACATATAAATGCTACATAGTTTTCCCGATGGCCGTCGAAGAGTTAATATAACTATTTCCTCCAAATTTTCCAAAATAATGCTGATATTACCTCCATTTTTTCTCAGAAGGCGTAAAGGATTGTTAACTTTTAAACCATAAGTACCAATGGGACACAAAAATAACATTAGTACGGGACCAATATGTCCCATTGCTACTTATGGGACGGCACATATAAATGCTACATAGTTTTCCTGATGGCCGTCTAAGAGTTAATATAACTATTTCTTCCATATTTTCCAAAATAATGCTGATATTACCTCCAATTTTTCTCAGAAGGCGTAAACGATTGTTAACCTTTAAACCATAAGTACCATTGGGACACAAAGATAACATTAGTACGGGACCAATATGTCCCATTGCTACCTATGGGACGGCACACATAAATGCTACATAGTTATCCCGATGGCCGTCGAAGAGTTAATATAACTATTTCCTCCATATTTTCCAAAATAATGCTGATATTACCTCCATTTTTTCTCAGAAGGCGTAAACGATTGTTAACCTTTAAACCATAAGTACCAATGGGACACAAAGATAACATAAGTACGGGACCAATATGTCCCATTGCTACCTATGGGACGGCACATATAAATGCAACATAGTTATCCCGATGGCCGTCGAAGAGTTAATATAACTATTTCCTTCATATTTTCCAAAATAATGCTGATATTACCTCCATTTTTTCTCAGAATGCGTAAACGATTGTTTACCTTTAAACCATAAGTACCAATGTGACACAAAGATACCATTAGTACGGGACCAATATGTCCCACATCTACCTATGGGACGGAACATATAAATGCTACATAGTTATCCCGATGGCCGTCGAAGAGTTAATATAACTATTTCCTCCATATTTTCCAAAATAATGCTGATATTACCTCCATTTTTTCCCAGAAGGCGTAAGCGATTGTTAACCTTTAAACCATAAGTACCAATGGGACACAAAGATAACATTAGTACGGGACCAATATGTCCCATTGCTACTTATGGGACGGCACATATAAATGCTACATAGTTTTCCCGATGGCCGTCGAAGAGTTAATATCACTATTTCCTCCAAATTTTCCAAAATAATGCTGATATTACCTCCATTTTTTCTCAGAAGGCGTAAACGATTGTTAACTTTTAAACCATAAGTACCAATGGGACACAAAGATAACATTAGTACGGGACCAATACGTCCCATTGCTACTTATGGGACGGCTTATATAAATGCTACATCGTTATCCCGATGGCCGTCTAAGAGTTAATATAACTATTTCCTCCATATTTTCCAAAATAATGCTGATATTACCTCCAATTTTTCTCAGAAGGCGTAAACGATTGTTAACCTTTAAACCATAAGTACCAATGGGACACAAAGATTACATTAGTACGGGACCAATATGTCCCATTGCTACCTATGGGACGGCACACATAAATGCTACATAGTTATCCCGATGGCCGTCGAAGAGTTAAGATAACTATTTCCTCCATATTTTCCAAAATAATGCTGATATTACCTCCATTTTTTCTCAGAAGGCGTAAACGATTGTTAACCTTTAAACCATAAGTACCAATGGGACACAAAGATAACATTAGTACGGGACCAATATGTCCCATTGCTACCTATGGGACGGCACATATAAATGCAACATAGTTATCCCGATGGCCGTCGAAGAGTTATATAACTATATCCTCCATATTTTCCAAAATAATGCTGATATTACTACCATTTTTTCTCAGAAGGCGTAAACGATTGTTAACCTTTAAACCATAAGTACCAATGGGACACAAAGATAACAATAGTACGGGACCAATATTTCCCATTGCTACTTATGGGACGGAACATATAAATGCTACATAGTTTTCCCGATGGCCGTCTAAGAGTTAATATAACTATTTCCTCCATATTTTCCAAAATAATGCTGATATTACCTCCATTTCTTCTCAGAAGGCGTAAACGATTGTTAACTTTTAAACCATAAGTACCAATGGGACACAAAGATAACATTAGTACGGGACCAATATGTCCCATTGCTACCTATGGGACGGCACATATAAATGCTACATAGTCATCCCGATGGCCGTCGAAGAGTTAATATAACTATTTCCTCCATATTTTCCAAAATAATGCTGATATTACCTCCATTTTTTCTCAGAAGGCGTAAACGATTGTTAACCTTTAAACCATAAGTACCAATGGGACCCAAAGATAACATTAGTACGGGACCAATATGTCCCATTGCTACCTATGGGACGGCATATATAAATGCAACATAGTTATCCCGATGGATGTCGAAGAGTAAATATAACTATTTCCTCCATTTTTTCCAAATTAATGCTGATATTACCTGAATTTTTTGTCAGAAGGCGTAAACGATTGTTAACCTTTAAACCATAAGTACCAATGGGACACAAAGATAACATTAGTACGGGACCAATATGTCCTATTGCTACCTATGAGATGGAACATATAAATGCTACATAGTTATCCCGATGGCCGTCGAAGAGTTAATATAACTATATCCTCCATATTTGCCAAAATAATGCTGATATTACCTACATTTTTCTCAGAAGGCGTAAACGATTGTTAACCTTTAAACCATAAGTACCAATGGGACACAAAGATAACATTAGTGCGGGACCAATATGTCCCATTGCTACTTATGGGACGGCTTATATAAATGCTACATCGTTATCCCGATGGCCGTCGAAGAGTTAATATAACTATTTCCTCCATATTTTCCAAAATAATGCTGATATTACCTCCATTTTTTCTCAGAAGGCGTATAGGATTGTTAACCTTTAAACCATAAGTACCAATGGGACACAAAGATAACATTAGTACGGGACCAATATGTCCCATTGCTACTTATGGGACGGCACATATAAATGCTACATAGTTATCCCGTTGGCCGTCAAAGAGATAATATAACTATTTCCTCCATATTTTCCAAAATAATGCTGATATTACCTCCATTTTTTCTCAGAAGGCGTAAAGGATTGTTAACCTTTAAACCATAAGTACCAATGGGACACAAAGATAACATTAGTACGGGACCAATATGTCCCATTGCTACTTATGGGACGGCACATATAAATGCTACAATGTTTTCCCGATGGCCGTCGAAGAGTTAATATAACTATTTCCTCCAAATTTTCCAAAATAATGCTGATATTACCTCCATTTTTTCTCAGAAGGCGTAAAGGATTGTTAACTTTTAAACCATAAGTACCAATGGGACACAAAGATAACATTAGTACGGGACCAATATGTCCCATTGCTTCTTATGGGACGGCACATATAAATGCTACATAGTTTTCCTGATGGCCGTCTAAGAGTTAGTATAACTATTTCCTCCATATTTTCCAAAATAATGCTGATATTACCTCCATTTTATCTCAGAAGGCGTAAACGATTGTTAACCTTTAAACCATAAGTACCAATGGGACACAAAGATAACATTAGTACGGGACCAATATGTCCTATTGCTACCTTTGGGACGGCACATATAAATGCTACATAGTTATCCCGATGGCCGTCGAAGAGTTAATATAACTATATCCTCCATATTTTCCAAAATAATGCTGATATTACCTCCATTTTTTCTCAGAAGGCGTAAACGATTGTTAACCTTTAAACCATAAGTACCAATGGGACACAAAGACTACATTAGCATGGGACCAATATTTCCCATTGTTACTTATGGGGCGGCACATATAAATGCTACATAGTTATCCCGATGGCCGTCGAAGAGTTAATATAACTATTTCCTCCATATTTTCCAAAATAATGCTGATATTAGCCCCATTTTTTCTCAGAAGGCGTAAAGGATTGTTAACCTTTAAACCATAAGTACCAAAGGGACACAAAGATAACATTAGTACTGGACCAATATGTCCCATTGCTACTTATGGGACGGCTTATATAAATGCTACATCGTTATCCCGATGGCCGTCGAAGAGTTAATATAACTATTTCCTCCATATTTTCCAAAATAAAGCTGATATTACCTCCATTTTTTCTTAGATGGCGTAAATGATTGTTAACCTTTAAACCATAAGTACCAATGGGACACAAAGATTACATTAGTACGGGACCAATATGTCCCATTGCTACCTATGGGACGGCACATATAAATGCAACATAGTTATCCCGATGGCCGTCGAAGAGTTAATATAACTATTTCCTCCATATTTTCCAAAATAATGCTGATATTACCTCCATTTTTTCTCAAAAGGCCAAAACGATTGTTAACCTTTAAACCATAAGTACCAATGGGACACAAAGATAACATTAGTACGGGACCAATATGTCCCATTGCTACCTATGGGACGGCACATATTAATGAAACATAGTTATCCCGATGGCCTTCGAAGAGTTAATATAACTATTTCCTCCATATTTTCCAAATTAATGCTGATATTACCTGAATTTTTTGTCAAAAGGCGTAAACGAATGTTAACCTTTAAACCATAATTACCATTGGGACACAAAGATAACATTAGTACGGGACCAATATGTCCTATTGCTACCTTTGGGACGGCACATATAAATGCTACATAGTTATCCCGATGGCCGTCGAAGAGTTAATATAACTATTTCCTCCATATTTTCCAAAATAATGCTGATATTACCTCCATTTTTTCTCAGAAGGCGTAAACGATTGTTAACCTTTAAACCATAAGTACCAATGGGACACAAAGATAACATTAGTACGGGACCAATATGTCCTATTGCTACCTTTGGAACGGCACATATAAATGCTACATAGTTATCCCGATGGCCGTCGAAGAGTTAATATAACTATATCCTCCATATTTTCCAAAATAATGCTGATATTACCTCCATTTTTTCTCAGAAGGCGTAAACGATTGTTAACCTTTAAACCATAAATACCAATGGGACACAAAGATAACATTAGTAAGGGACCAATATTTCCCATTGTTACTTATGGGGCGGCACATATAAATGCTACATAGTTATCCCGATGGCCGTCGAAGAGTTAATATAACTATTTCCTCCATATTTTCCAAAATAATGCTGATATTAGCCCCATTTTTTCTCAGAAGGCGTAAAGGATTGTTAACCTTTAACCCATAAGTACCAAAGGGACACAAAGATAACATTAGTACTGGACCGATATGTCCCATTGCTACTTATGGGACGGCTTATATAAATGCTACATCGTTATCCCGATGGCCGTCGAAGAGTTAATATGTCTATTTCCTCCATATTTTCCAAAATAATGCTGATATTACCTCCATTTTTTCTTAGAAGGCGTAAATGATTGTTAACCTTTAAACCATAAGTACCAATGGGACACAAAGATAACATAAGTACGGGACCAATATGTCCCATTGCTACCTTTGGGACGGCACATATAAATGCTACATTGTTATCCCGATGGCCGTCGAAGAGTTAATATAACTATTTCCTCCATATTTTCCAAAATAATGCTGATATTACCTCCATTTTTTCTCAGAAGGCGAAAACGATTGGAAACCTTTCAACCATAAGTACCAATGGGACACAAAGATAACATTAGTACGGGTCCAATATGTCCCATTGCTACTTATGGGACGGCACATATAAATGCTACAAAGTTATCCCGATGGCCGTCGAAGACTTAATATAACTATTTCCTCCATATTTTTCAAAATAATGCTGATATTACCTCCATTTTTTCTCAGAAGGCGTATAGGATTGTTAACCTTTAAACCATAAGTACCAATGGGACACAAAGATAACATTAGTACGGGACCAATATGTCCCATTGCTACTTATGGGACGGCACATATAAATGCTACATAGTTATCCCGATGGCCGTCGAAGAGATAATATAACTATTTCCTCCATATTTTCCAAAATAATGCTGATATTACCTCCATTTTTTCTCAGAAGGCGTAAACGATTGTTAACCTTTAAACCATAAATACCAATGGGACACAAAGATAACATTAGTAAGGGACCAATATGTCCCATTGCTACTTATGGGACGGCACATATAAATGCTACATAGTTTTCCCGATGGCCGTCGAAGAGTTAATATAACTATTTCCTCCAAATTTTCCAAAATAATGCTGATATTACCTCCATTTTTTCTCAGAAGGCGTAAAGGATTGTTAACTTTTAAACCATAAGTACCAATGGGACACAAAGATAACATTAGTACGGGACCAATATGTCACATTGCTACTTATGGGACGGCACATATAAATGCTACATAGTTTTCCCGATGGCCGTCTAAGAGTTAATATAAATATTTCCTCCATATTTTCCAAAATAATGCTGATATTACCTCCAATTTTTCTCAGAAGGCGTAAACGATTGTTAACCATTAAACCGTAAGTACCAATGGGACAAAAAGATAACATTAGTACGGGACCAATATGTCCCATTGCTACCTATGGGACGGCACACATAAATGCTACATAGTTATCCCGATGGCCGTCGAAGAGTTAATATAACTATTTCCTCCATATTTTCCAAAATAATGCTGATATTACCTCCATTTTTTCTCAGAAGGCGTAAACGATTGTTAACCTTTAAACCATAAGTACCAATGGGACACAAAGATAACATTAGTACGGGACCAATATGTCCCATTGCTACCTATGGGACGGCACATATAAATGCAACATAGATATCCCGATGGCCGTCGAAGAGTTAATATATCTATTTCCCCCATATTTTCCAAAATAATGCTGATATTACCTCCATTTTTTCTCAGAAGGCGTAAACGATTGTTAACCTTTAAACCATAAGTACCAATGGGACACAAAGATAACATTAGTACGGGACCAATATGTCCCATTGCTACCTATGGGACGGCACATATAAATGCAACATAGTTATCCCGATGGCCGTCGAAGAGTTAATATAACTATTTCCTCCATATTTTCCAAAATAATGCTGATATTACTACCATTTTTTCTCAGAAGGCGTAAACGATTGTTAACCTTTAAACCATAAGTACCAATGGGACACAAATATAACATTAGTACGGGTCCAATATGTCCCATTGCTACTTATGGGACGGCACATATAAATGCTACAACGTTATCCCGATGGCCGTCGAAGAGTTAATATAACTATTTCCTCCATATTTTTCAAAATAATGCTGATATTACCTCCATTTTTTCTCAGAAGGCGTATAGGATTGTTAACCTTTAAACCATAAGTACCAATGGGACACAAAGATAACATTAGTACGGGACCAATATGTCCCATTGCTACTTATGGGACAGCACATATAAATGCTACATAGTTATCCCGATGGCCGTCGAAGAGATAATATAACTATTTCCTCCATATTTTCCAAAATAATGCTGATATTACCTCCATTTTTTCTCAGAAGGCGTAAACGATTGTTAACCTTTAAACCATAAGTACCAATGGGACACAAAGATAACATTAGTACGGGACCAATATGTCCCATTGCTACTTATGGGACGGCACATATAAATGCTACATAGTTTTCCCGATGGCCGTCGAAGAGTTAATATAACTATTTCCTCCAAATTTTCCAAAATAATGCTGATATTACCTCCATTTTTTCTCAGAAGGCGTAAAGGATTGTTAACTTTTAAACCATAAGTACCAATGGGACACAAAAATAACATTAGTACGGGACCAATATGTCCCATTGCTACTTATGGGACGGCACATATAAATGCTACATAGTTTTCCTGATGGCCGTCTAAGAGTTAATATAACTATTTCTTCCATATTTTCCAAAATAATGCTGATATTACCTCCAATTTTTCTCAGAAGGCGTAAACGATTGTTAACCTTTAAACCATAAGTACCATTGGGACACAAAGATAACATTAGTACGGGACCAATATGTCCCATTGCTACCTATGGGACGGCACACATAAATGCTACATAGTTATCCCGATGGCCGTCGAAGAGTTAATATAACTATTTCCTCCATATTTTCCAAAATAATGCTGATATTACCTCCATTTTTTCTCAGAAGGCGTAAACGATTGTTAACCTTTAAACCATAAGTACCAATGGGACACAAAGATAACATAAGTACGGGACCAATATGTCCCATTGCTACCTATGGGACGGCACATATAAATGCAACATAGTTATCCCGATGGCCGTCGAAGAGTTAATATAACTATTTCCTTCATATTTTCCAAAATAATGCTGATATTACCTCCATTTTTTCTCAGAATGCGTAAACGATTGTTTACCTTTAAACCATAAGTACCAATGTGACACAAAGATACCATTAGTACGGGACCAATATGTCCCACATCTACCTATGGGACGGAACATATAAATGCTACATAGTTATCCCGATGGCCGTCGAAGAGTTAATATAACTATTTCCTCCATATTTTCCAAAATAATGCTGATATTACCTCCATTTTTTCCCAGAAGGCGTAAGCGATTGTTAACCTTTAAACCATAAGTACCAATGGGACACAAAGATAACATTAGTACGGGACCAATATGTCCCATTGCTACTTATGGGACGGCACATATAAATGCTACATAGTTTTCCCGATGGCCGTCGAAGAGTTAATATCACTATTTCCTCCAAATTTTCCAAAATAATGCTGATATTACCTCCATTTTTTCTCAGAAGGCGTAAACGATTGTTAACTTTTAAACCATAAGTACCAATGGGACACAAAGATAACATTAGTACGGGACCAATACGTCCCATTGCTACTTATGGGACGGCTTATATAAATGCTACATCGTTATCCCGATGGCCGTCTAAGAGTTAATATAACTATTTCCTCCATATTTTCCAAAATAATGCTGATATTACCTCCAATTTTTCTCAGAAGGCGTAAACGATTGTTAACCTTTAAACCATAAGTACCAATGGGACACAAAGATTACATTAGTACGGGACCAATATGTCCCATTGCTACCTATGGGACGGCACACATAAATGCTACATAGTTATCCCGATGGCCGTCGAAGAGTTAAGATAACTATTTCCTCCATATTTTCCAAAATAATGCTGATATTACCTCCATTTTTTCTCAGAAGGCGTAAACGATTGTTAACCTTTAAACCATAAGTACCAATGGGACACAAAGATAACATTAGTACGGGACCAATATGTCCCATTGCTACCTATGGGACGGCACATATAAATGCAACATAGTTATCCCGATGGCCGTCGAAGAGTTATATAACTATATCCTCCATATTTTCCAAAATAATGCTGATATTACTACCATTTTTTCTCAGAAGGCGTAAACGATTGTTAACCTTTAAACCATAAGTACCAATGGGACACAAAGATAACAATAGTACGGGACCAATATTTCCCATTGCTACTTATGGGACGGAACATATAAATGCTACATAGTTTTCCCGATGGCCGTCTAAGAGTTAATATAACTATTTCCTCCATATTTTCCAAAATAATGCTGATATTACCTCCATTTCTTCTCAGAAGGCGTAAACGATTGTTAACTTTTAAACCATAAGTACCAATGGGACACAAAGATAACATTAGTACGGGACCAATATGTCCCATTGCTACCTATGGGACGGCACATATAAATGCTACATAGTCATCCCGATGGCCGTCGAAGAGTTAATATAACTATTTCCTCCATATTTTCCAAAATAATGCTGATATTACCTCCATTTTTTCTCAGAAGGCGTAAACGATTGTTAACCTTTAAACCATAAGTACCAATGGGACCCAAAGATAACATTAGTACGGGACCAATATGTCCCATTGCTACCTATGGGACGGCATATATAAATGCAACATAGTTATCCCGATGGATGTCGAAGAGTAAATATAACTATTTCCTCCATTTTTTCCAAATTAATGCTGATATTACCTGAATTTTTTGTCAGAAGGCGTAAACGATTGTTAACCTTTAAACCATAAGTACCAATGGGACACAAAGATAACATTAGTACGGGACCAATATGTCCTATTGCTACCTATGAGATGGAACATATAAATGCTACATAGTTATCCCGATGGCCGTCGAAGAGTTAATATAACTATATCCTCCATATTTGCCAAAATAATGCTGATATTACCTACATTTTTCTCAGAAGGCGTAAACGATTGTTAACCTTTAAACCATAAGTACCAATGGGACACAAAGATAACATTAGTGCGGGACCAATATGTCCCATTGCTACTTATGGGACGGCTTATATAAATGCTACATCGTTATCCCGATGGCCGTCGAAGAGTTAATATAACTATTTCCTCCATATTTTCCAAAATAATGCTGATATTACCTCCATTTTTTCTTAGAAGGCGTAAATGATTGTTAACCTTTAAACCATAAGTACCAATGGGACACAAAGATAACATAAGTACTGGACCAATATGTCCCATTGCTACCTTTGGGACGGCACATATAAATGCTACATTGTTATCCCGATGGCCGTCGAAGAGTTAATATAACTATTTCCTCCAAATTTTCCAAAATAATGCTGATATTACCTCCATTTTTTCTCAGAAGGCGTAAAGTATTGTTAACTTTTAAACCATAAGTACCAATGGGACACAAAGATAACATTAGTACGAGACCAATATATCACATTGCTACTTATGGGACGGCACATATAAATGCTACATAGTTTTCCCGATGGCCGTCTAAGAGTTAATATAAATATTTCCTCCATATTTTTCAAAATAATGCTGATATTACCTCCAATTTTTCTCAGAAGGCGTAAACGATTGTTACCCATTAAACCATAAGTACCAATGGGACACAAAGATAACATTAGTACGGGACCAATATGTCCCATTGCTACCAATGGGACGGCACACATAAATGCTACATAGTTATCCCGATGGCCGTCGAAGAGTTAATATAACTATTACCTCCATATTTTCCAAAATAATGCTGATATTACCTCCATTTTTTCTCAGAAGGCGTAAACGATTGTTAACCTTTAAACCATAAGTACCAATGGGACACAAAGATAACATTAGTACGGGACCAATATGTCCCATTGCTACCCATGGGACGGCACATATAAATGCAACATAGATATCCCGATGGCCGTCGAAGAGTTATTATAACTATTTCCCCCATATTTTCCAAAATAATGCTGATATTACCTCCATTTTTTCTCAGAAGGCGTAAACGATTGTTAACCTTTAAACCATAAGTACCAATGGGACACAAAGATAACATTAGTACGGGACCAATATGTCCCATTGCTACCTATGGGACGGCACATATAAATGCAACATAGTTATCCCGATGGCCGTCGAAGAGTTAATATAACTATTTCCTCCATATTTTCCAAAATAATGCTGATATTACTACCATTTTTTCTCAGAAGGCGTAAACGATTGTTAACCTTTAAACCATAAGTACCAATGGGACACAAATATAACATTAGTACGGGTCCAATATGTCCCATTGCTACTTATGGGACGGCACATATAAATGCTACAACGTTATCCCGATGGCCGTCGAAGAGTTAATATAACTATTTCCTCCATATTTTTCAAAATAATGCTGATATTACCTCCATTTTTTCTCAGAAGGCGTATAGGATTGTTAACCTTTAAACCATAAGTACCAATGGGACACAAAGATTACATTAGTACGGGACCAATATGTCCCATTGCTACTTATGGGACAGCACATATAAATGCTACATAGTTATCCCGATGGCCGTCGAAGAGATAATATAACTATTTCCTCCATATTTTCCAAAATAATGCTGATATTACCTCCATTTTTTCTCAGAAGGCGTATAGAATTGTTAACCTTTAAACCATAAGTACCAATGGGACACAAAGATAACATTAGTACGGGACCAATATGTCCCATTGCTACTTATGGGACGGCACATATAAATGCTACATAGTTTTCCCGATGGCCGTCGAAGAGTTAATATAACTATTTCCTCCAAATTTTCCAAAATAATGCTGATATTACCTCCATTTTTTCTCAGAAGGCGTAAAGGATTGTTAACTTTTAAACCATAAGTACCAATGGGACACAAAGATAACATTAGTACGGGACCAATATGTCCCATTGCTACTTATGGGACGGCACATATAAATGCTACATAGTTTTCCTGATGGCCGTCTAAGAGTTAATATAACTATTTCCTCCATATTTTCCAAAATAATGCTGATATTACCTCCAATTTTTCTCAGAAGGCGTAAACGATTGTTAACCTTTAAACCATAAGTACCAATGGGACACAAAGATAACATTAGTACGGGACCAATATGTCCCATTGCTACCTATGGGACGGCACACATAAATGCTACATAGTTATCCCGATGGCCGTCGAAGAGTTAATATAACTATTTCCTCCATATTTTCCAAAATAATGCTGATATTACCTCCATTTTTTCTCAGAAGGCGTAAACGATTGTTAACCTTTAAACCATAAGTACCAATGGGACACAAAGATAACATAAGTACGGGACCAATATGTCCCATTGCTACCTATGGGACGGCACATATAAATGCAACATAGTTATCCCGATGGCCGTCGAAGAGTTAATATAACTATTTCCTTCATATTTTCCAAAATAATGCTGATATTACCTCCATTTTTTCTCAGAAGGCGTAAACGATTGTTTACCTTTAAACCATAAGTACCAATGTGACACAAAGATACCATTAGTACGGGACCAATATGTCCCATTGCTACCTATGGGACGGAACATATAAATGCTACATAGTTATCCCGATGGCCGTCGAAGAGTTAATATAACTATTTCCTCCATATTTTCCAAAATAATGCTAATATTACCTCCATTTTTTCTCAGAAGGCGTAAGCGATTGTTAACCTTTAAACCATAAGTACCAATGGGACACAAAGATAACATTAGTACGGGACCAATATGTCCCATTGCTACTTATGGGACGGCACATATAAATGCTACATAGTTTTCCCGATGGCCGTCGAAGAGTTAATATCACTATTTCCTCCATATTTTCCAAAATAATGCTGATATTACCTCCATTTTTTCTCAGAAGGCGTAAACGATTGTTAACTTTTAAACCATAAGTACCAATGGGACACAAAGATAACATTAGTACGGGACCAATACGTCCCATTGCTACTTATGGGACGGCACATATAAATGCTAAATAGTTTTCCCGATGGCCGTCTAAGAGTTAATATAACTATTTCCTCCATATTTTCCAAAATAATGCTGATATTACCTCCAATTTTTCTCAGAAGGCGTAAACGATTGTTAACCTTTAAACCATAAGTACCAATGGGACACAAAGATTACATTAGTACGGGACCAATATGTCCCATTGCTACCTATGGGACGGCACACATAAATGCTACATAGTTATCCCGATGGCCGTCGAAGAGTTAATATAACTATTTCCTCCATATTTTCCAAAATAATGCTGATATTACCTCCATTTTTTCTCAGAAGTCGTAAACGATTTTTAACCTTTAAACCATAAGTACCAATGGGACACAAAGATAACATTAGTACGGGACCAATATGTCCCATTGCTACCTATGGGACGGCACATATAAATGCAACATAGTTATCCCGATGGCCGTCGAAGAGTTATATAACTATTTCCTCCATATTTTCCAAAATAATGCTGATATTACTACCATTTTTTCTCAGAAGGCGTAAACGATTGTTAACCTTTAAACCATAAGTACCAATGGGACACAAAGATAACAATAGTACGGGACCAATATGTCCCATTGCTACTTATGGGACGGCACATAAAAATGCTACATAGTTTTCCCGATGGCCGTCTAAGAGTTAATATAACTGTTTCCTCCATATTTTCCAAAATAATGCTGATATTACCTCCATTTCTTCTCAGAAGGCGTAAACGATTGTTAACTTTTAAACCATAAGTACCAATGGGACACAAAGATAACATTAGTACGGGACCAATATGTCCCATTGCTACCTATGGGACGGCACATATAAATGCTACATAGTCATCCCGATGGCCGTCGAAGAGTTAATATAACTATTTCCTCCATATTTTCCAAAATAATGCTAATATTACCTCCATTTTTTCTCAGAAGGCGTAAACGATTGTTAACTTTTAAACCATAAGTACCAATGGGACACAAAGATAACATTAGTACGGGACCAATACGTCCCATTGCTACTTATGGGACGGCACATATAAATGCTACATAGTTTTCCCGATGGCCGTCTAAGAGTTAATATAACTATTTCCTCCATATTTTCCAAAATAATGCTGATATTACCTCCATTTTTTCTCAGAAGGCGTAAACGATTGTTAACTTTTAAACCATAAGTACCAATGGGACACAAAGATAACATTAGTACGGGACCAATACGTCCCATTGCTACTTATGGGACGGCACATATAAATGCTAAATAGTTTTCCCGATGGCCGTCTAAGAGTTAATATAACTATTTCCTCCATATTTTCCAAAATAATGCTGATATTACCTCCAATTTTTTATCAGAAGGCGTAAACGATTGTTAACCTTTAAACCATAAGTACCAATGGGACACAAAGATTACATTAGTACGGGACCAATATGTCCCATTGCTACCTATGGGACGGCACACATAAATGCTACATAGTTATCCCGATGGCCGTCGAAGAGTTAATATAACTATTTCCTCCATATTTTCCAAAATAATGCTGATATTACCTCCATTTTTTCTCAGAAGGCGTAAACGATTGTTAACCTTTAAACCATAAGTACCAATGGGACACAAAGATAACATTAGTACGGGACCAATATGTCCCATTGCTACCTATGGGACGGCACATATAAATGCAACATAGTTATCCCGATGGCCGTCGAAGAGTTATATAACTATTTCCTCCATATTTTCCAAAATAATGCTGATATTACTACCATTTTTTCTCAGAAGGCGTAAACGATTGTTAACCTTTAAACCATAAGTACCAATGGGACACAAAGATAACATTAGTACGGGACCAATACGTCCCATTGCTACTTATGGGACGGCACATATAAATGCTACATAGTTTTCCCGATGGCCGTCTAAGAGTTAATATAACTATTTCCTCCATATTTTCCAAAATAATGCTGATATTACCTCCATTTCTTCTCAGAAGGCGTAAACGATTGTTAACTTTTAAACCATAAGTACCAATGGGACACAAAGATAACATTAGTACGGGACCAATATGTCCCATTGCTACCTATGGGACGGCACATATAAATGCTACATAGTCATCCCGATGGCCGTCGAAGAGTTAATATAACTATTTCCTCCATATTTTCCAAAATAATGCTGATATTACCTCCATTTTTCTCAGAAGGCGTAAACGATTGTTAACCTTTAAACCATAAGTACCAATGGGACACAAAGATAACATTAGTACGGGACCAATATGTCCCATTGCTACCTATGGGACGGCATATATAAATGCAACATAGTTATCCCGATGGCCGTCGAAGAGTTAATATAACTATTTCCTCCATTTTTTCCAAATTAATGCTGATATTACCTGAATTTTTTGTCAGAAGGCGTAAACGATTGTAAACCTTTAAACCATAAGTACCAATGGGACACAAAGATAACATTAGTACGGGACCAATATGTCCTATTGCTACCTATGAGATGGCACATATAAATGCTACATAGTTATCCCGATGGCCGTCGAAGAGTTAATATAACTATTTCCTCCATATTTTCCAAAATAATGCTGATACTACCTCCATTTTTTCTCAGAAGGCGTAAGCGATTGTTAACCTTTAAACCATAAGTACCAATGGGACACAAAGATAACATTAGTACGGGACCAATATGTCCCATTGCTACTAATGGGACGGCACATATAAATGCTACATAGTTTTCCCGACGGCCGTCGAAGAGTTAATATAACTATTTCCTCCATATTTTCCAAAAAAATGCTGATATTACCTCCATTTTTTCTCAGAAGGCGTAAAGGATTGTTAACCTTTAAACCATAAGTACCAATGGGACACAAAGATAACAATAGTACGGGACCAATATGTCCCATTGCTACTTATGGGACGGCACATATAAATGCTACATAGTTATCCCGATGGCCGTCGAAGAGTTAATATAACTATTTCCTCCATATTTTCCAAAATAATGCTGATATTACCTCCATTTTTTCTCAGAAGGCGTAAACGATTGTTAACCTTTAAACCATAAGTACCAATGGGACACAAAGATAACATTAGAACGGGACCAATATGTCCCATTGCTACTAATGGGACGGCACATATAAATGCTACATAGTTATCCCCATGGCCGTCGAAGAGTTAATATAACTATTTCCTCCATATTTTCCAAAATAATGCTGATATTACCTCCATTTTTTCTCAGAAGGCCAAAACGATTGTTAACCTTTAAACCATAAGTACCAATGGGACACAAAGATAACATTAGTACGGGACCAATATGTCCCATTGCTACCTATGGGACGGCACATATAAATGCAACATAGTTATCCCGATGGCCGTCGAAGAGTTATATAACTATTTCCTCCATATTTTCCAAAATAATGCTGATATTACTACCATTTTTTCTCAGAAGGCGTAAACGATTGTTAACCTTTAAACCATAAGTACCAATGGGACACAAAGATAACATTAGTACGGGACCAATATGTCCCATTGCTACCTATGGGACGGCACATATAAAAGCAACATAGATATCCCGATGGCCGTCGAAGAGTTAATATAACTATTTCCCCCATATTTTCCAAAATAATGCTGATATTACCTCCATTTTTTCTCAGAAGGCGTAAACGATTGTTAACCTTTAAACCATAAGTACCAATGGGACACAGAGATAACATTAGTACGGGACCAATATGTCCCATTGCTACCTATGGGACGGCACATATAAATGCAACATAGTTATCCCGATGGCCGTCGAAGAGTTAATATAACTATTTCCTCCATATTTTCCAAAATAATGCTGATATTACTACCATTTTTTCTCAGAAGGCGTAAACGATTGTTAACCTTTAAACCATAAGTACCAATGGGACACAAAGATAACATTAGTACGGGTCCAATATGTCCCATTGCTACTTATGGGACGGCACATATAAATGCTACAACGTTATCCCGATGGCCGTCGAAGAGTTAATATAACTATTTCCTCCATATTTTTCAAAATAATGCTGATATTACCTCCATTTTTTCTCAGAAGGCGTATAGGATTGTTAACCTTTAAACCATAAGTACCAATGGGACACAAAGATTACATTAGTACGGGACCAATATGTCCCATTGCTACCTATGGGACGGCACATATAAATGCAACATAGTTATCCCGATGGCCGTCGAAGAGTTATATAACTATTTCCTCCATATTTTCCAAAATAATGCTGATATTACTACCATTTTTTCTCAGAAGGCGTAAACGATTGTTAACCTTTAAACCATAAGTACCAATGGGACACAAAGATAACAATAGTACGGGACCAATATGTCCCATTGCTACTTATGGGACGGCACATAAAAATGCTACATAGTTTTCCCGATGGCCGTCTAAGAGTTAATATAACTGTTTCCTCCATATTTTCCAAAATAATGCTGATATTACCTCCATTTCTTCTCAGAAGGCGTAAACGATTGTTAACTTTTAAACCATAAGTACCAATGGGACACAAAGATAACATTAGTACGGGACCAATATGTCCCATTGCTACCTATGGGACGGCACATATAAATGCTACATAGTCATCCCGATGGCCGTCGAAGAGTTAATATAACTATTTCCTCCATATTTTCCAAAATAATGCTAATATTACCTCCATTTTTTCTCAGAAGGCGTAAACGATTGTTAACTTTTAAACCATAAGTACCAATGGGACACAAAGATAACATTAGTACGGGACCAATACGTCCCATTGCTACTTATGGGACGGCACATATAAATGCTACATAGTTTTCCCGATGGCCGTCTAAGAGTTAATATAACTATTTCCTCCATATTTTCCAAAATAATGCTGATATTACCTCCATTTTTTCTCAGAAGGCGTAAACGATTGTTAACTTTTAAACCATAAGTACCAATGGGACACAAAGATAACATTAGTACGGGACCAATACGTCCCATTGCTACTTATGGGACGGCACATATAAATGCTAAATAGTTTTCCCGATGGCCGTCTAAGAGTTAATATAACTATTTCCTCCATATTTTCCAAAATAATGCTGATATTACCTCCAATTTTTTATCAGAAGGCGTAAACGATTGTTAACCTTTAAACCATAAGTACCAATGGGACACAAAGATTACATTAGTACGGGACCAATATGTCCCATTGCTACCTATGGGACGGCACACATAAATGCTACATAGTTATCCCGATGGCCGTCGAAGAGTTAATATAACTATTTCCTCCATATTTTCCAAAATAATGCTGATATTACCTCCATTTTTTCTCAGAAGGCGTAAACGATTGTTAACCTTTAAACCATAAGTACCAATGGGACACAAAGATAACATTAGTACGGGACCAATATGTCCCATTGCTACCTATGGGACGGCACATATAAATGCAACATAGTTATCCCGATGGCCGTCGAAGAGTTATATAACTATTTCCTCCATATTTTCCAAAATAATGCTGATATTACTACCATTTTTTCTCAGAAGGCGTAAACGATTGTTAACCTTTAAACCATAAGTACCAATGGGACACAAAGATAACATTAGTACGGGACCAATACGTCCCATTGCTACTTATGGGACGGCACATATAAATGCTACATAGTTTTCCCGATGGCCGTCTAAGAGTTAATATAACTATTTCCTCCATATTTTCCAAAATAATGCTGATATTACCTCCATTTCTTCTCAGAAGGCGTAAACGATTGTTAACTTTTAAACCATAAGTACCAATGGGACACAAAGATAACATTAGTACGGGACCAATATGTCCCATTGCTACCTATGGGACGGCACATATAAATGCTACATAGTCATCCCGATGGCCGTCGAAGAGTTAATATAACTATTTCCTCCATATTTTCCAAAATAATGCTGATATTACCTCCATTTTTCTCAGAAGGCGTAAACGATTGTTAACCTTTAAACCATAAGTACCAATGGGACACAAAGATAACATTAGTACGGGACCAATATGTCCCATTGCTACCTATGGGACGGCATATATAAATGCAACATAGTTATCCCGATGGCCGTCGAAGAGTTAATATAACTATTTCCTCCATTTTTTCCAAATTAATGCTGATATTACCTGAATTTTTTGTCAGAAGGCGTAAACGATTGTAAACCTTTAAACCATAAGTACCAATGGGACACAAAGATAACATTAGTACGGGACCAATATGTCCTATTGCTACCTATGAGATGGCACATATAAATGCTACATAGTTATCCCGATGGCCGTCGAAGAGTTAATATAACTATTTCCTCCATATTTTCCAAAATAATGCTGATACTACCTCCATTTTTTCTCAGAAGGCGTAAGCGATTGTTAACCTTTAAACCATAAGTACCAATGGGACACAAAGATAACATTAGTACGGGACCAATATGTCCCATTGCTACTAATGGGACGGCACATATAAATGCTACATAGTTTTCCCGACGGCCGTCGAAGAGTTAATATAACTATTTCCTCCATATTTTCCAAAAAAATGCTGATATTACCTCCATTTTTTCTCAGAAGGCGTAAAGGATTGTTAACCTTTAAACCATAAGTACCAATGGGACACAAAGATAACAATAGTACGGGACCAATATGTCCCATTGCTACTTATGGGACGGCACATATAAATGCTACATAGTTATCCCGATGGCCGTCGAAGAGTTAATATAACTATTTCCTCCATATTTTCCAAAATAATGCTGATATTACCTCCATTTTTTCTCAGAAGGCGTAAACGATTGTTAACCTTTAAACCATAAGTACCAATGGGACACAAAGATAACATTAGAACGGGACCAATATGTCCCATTGCTACTAATGGGACGGCACATATAAATGCTACATAGTTATCCCCATGGCCGTCGAAGAGTTAATATAACTATTTCCTCCATATTTTCCAAAATAATGCTGATATTACCTCCATTTTTTCTCAGAAGGCCAAAACGATTGTTAACCTTTAAACCATAAGTACCAATGGGACACAAAGATAACATTAGTACGGGACCAATATGTCCCATTGCTACCTATGGGACGGCACATATAAATGCAACATAGTTATCCCGATGGCCGTCGAAGAGTTATATAACTATTTCCTCCATATTTTCCAAAATAATGCTGATATTACTACCATTTTTTCTCAGAAGGCGTAAACGATTGTTAACCTTTAAACCATAAGTACCAATGGGACACAAAGATAACATTAGTACGGGACCAATATGTCCCATTGCTACCTATGGGACGGCACATATAAAAGCAACATAGATATCCCGATGGCCGTCGAAGAGTTAATATAACTATTTCCCCCATATTTTCCAAAATAATGCTGATATTACCTCCATTTTTTCTCAGAAGGCGTAAACGATTGTTAACCTTTAAACCATAAGTACCAATGGGACACAGAGATAACATTAGTACGGGACCAATATGTCCCATTGCTACCTATGGGACGGCACATATAAATGCAACATAGTTATCCCGATGGCCGTCGAAGAGTTAATATAACTATTTCCTCCATATTTTCCAAAATAATGCTGATATTACTACCATTTTTTCTCAGAAGGCGTAAACGATTGTTAACCTTTAAACCATAAGTACCAATGGGACACAAAGATAACATTAGTACGGGTCCAATATGTCCCATTGCTACTTATGGGACGGCACATATAAATGCTACAACGTTATCCCGATGGCCGTCGAAGAGTTAATATAACTATTTCCTCCATATTTTTCAAAATAATGCTGATATTACCTCCATTTTTTCTCAGAAGGCGTATAGGATTGTTAACCTTTAAACCATAAGTACCAATGGGACACAAAGATTACATTAGTACGGGACCAATATGTCCCATTGCTACTTATGGGACAGCACATATAAATGCTACATAGTTATCCCGATGGCCGTCGAAGAGATAATATAACTATTTCCTCCATATTTTCCAAAATAATGCTGATATTACCTCCATTTTTTCTCAGAAGGCGTATAGGATTGTTAACCTTTAAACCATAAGTACCAATGGGACACAAAGATAACATTAGTACGGGACCAATATGTCCCATTGCTACCTATGGGACGGCACACATAAATGCTACATAGTTATCCCGATGGCCGTCGAAGAGTTAATATAACTATTTCCTCCATATTTTCCAAAATAATGCTGATATTACCTCCATTTTTTCTCAGAAGGCGTAAAGGATTGTTAACTTTTAAACCATCAGTACCAATGGGACACAAAGATAACATTAGTACGGGACCAATATGTCCCATTGCTACTTATGGGACGGCACATATAAATGCTGCATAGTTTTCCCGATGGCCGTCTAAGAGTTAATATAAATATTTCCTCCATATTTTCCAAAATAATGCTGATATTACTACCATTTTTTCTCAGAAGGCGTAAACGATTGTTAACCTTTAAACCATAAGTACCAATGGGACACAAAGATAGTATTAGTACGGGACCAATATGTCCCATTGCTACCTATGGGACGGCACACATAAATGCTACATAGTTATCCCGATGGCCGTCGAAGAGTTAATATAACTATTTCCTCCATATTTTCCAAAATAATGCTGATATTACCTCCATTTTTTCTCAGAAGGCGTAAACGATTGTTAACCTTTAAACCATAAGTACCAATGGGACACAAAGATAACATTAGTACGGGACCAATATGTCCCATTGCTATTTATGGGACTGCACATATAAATGCAACATAGTTATCCCGATGGCCGTCGAAGAGGTAATATAACTATTTTCCCATATTTTCCAAAATAATGCTGATATTACCTCCATTTTATCTCAGAAGGCGTAAACGATTGTTAACCTTTAAACCATAAGTACCAATAGGACACAAAGATAACATTAGTACGGGACCAATATGTCCCATTGCTACCTATGGGACGGCACATATAAATGCAACATAGTTATCCCGATGGCCGTCGAAGAGTTAATATAACTATTTCCTCCATATTTTCCAAAATAATGCTGATATTACTACCATTTTTTCTCAGAAGGCGTAAACGATTGTTAACCTTTAAACCATAAGTACCAATGGGACACAAAGATAACATTAGTACGGGTCCAATATGTCCCATTGCTACTTATGGGACGGCACATATAAATGCTAAAACGTTATCCCGATGGCCGTCGAAGAGTTAATATAACTATTTCCTCCATATTTTTCAAAATAATGCTGATATTACCTCCATTTTTTCTCAGAAGGCGTATAGGATTGTTAACCATTAAACCATAAGTACCAATGGGACACAAAGATAACATTAGTACGGGACCAATATGTCCCATTGCTACTTATGGGACGGCACATATAAATGCTACATAGTTATCCCGATGGCCGTCGAAGAGATAATATAACTATTTCCTCCATATTTTCCAAAATAATGCTTATATTACCTCCATTTTTTCTCAGAAGGCGTAAACGATTGTTAACCTTTAAACCATAAGTACCAATGGGACACAAAGGTAACATTAGTACGGGACCAATATGTCCCATTGCTACTTATGGGACGGCACATATAAATGCTACATAGTTTTCCCGATGGCCGTCGAAGAGTTAATATAACTATTTCCTCCAAATTTTCCAAAATAATGCTGATATTACCTCCATTTTTTTCTCAGAAGGCGTAAAGGATTGTTAACTTTTAAACCATAAGTACCAATGGGACACAAAGATAACATTAGTACGGGACCAATATGTCCCATTGCTACCTATGGGACGGCACATATAAATGAAAAATAGTTATCCCGATGGCCTTCGAAGAGTTAATAAAACTATTTCCTCCATATTTTCCAAATTAATGCTGATATTACCTGAATTTTTTGTCAAAAGGCGTAAACGAATGTTAACCTGTAAACCATAATTACCAATGGGACACAAAGATAACATTAGTACGGGACCAATATGTCCTATTGCTACCTTTGGGACGGCACATATAAATGCTACATAGTTATCCCGATGGCCGTCGAAGAGTTAATATAACTATATCCTCCATATTTTCCAAAATAATGCTGATATTACCTCCATTTTTTCTCAGAAGGCGTAAACGATTGTTAACCTTAAAACCATAAGTACCAATGGGACACAAAGATAACATTAGTACTGGACCAATATTTCCCATTGCTACTTATGGGGCGGCACATATAAATGCTACATCGTTATCCCGATGGCCGTCGAAGAGTTAATATAACTATTTCCTCCATATTTTCCAAAATAATGCTGATATTACCTCCATTTTTTCTTAGAAGGCGTAAATGATTGTTAACCTTTAAACCATAAGTACCAATGGGACACAAAGATAACATAAGTACGGGACCAATATGTCCCATTGCTACCTCTGGGACGGCACATATAAATGCTACATTGTTATCCCGATGGCCGTCGAAGAGTTAATATAACTATTTCCTCCATATTTTCCAAAATAATGCTGATATTACCTCCATTTTTTCTCAGAAGGCGTAAACGATTGGAAACCTTTAAACCATAAGTACCAATGGGACACAAAGATAACATTAGTACGGGTCCAATATGTCCCATTGCTACTTATGGGACGGCACATATAAATGCTACAAAGTTATCCCGATGGCCGTCGAAGAGTTAATATGACTATTTCCTCCATATTTTTCAAAATAATGCTGATATTACCTCCATTTTTTCTCAGAAGGCGTATAGGATTGTTAACCTTTAAACCATAAGTACCAATGGGACACAAAGATAACATTAGTACGGGACCAATATGTCCCATTGCTACTTATGGGACGGCACATATAAATGCTACATAGTTATCCCGATGGCCGTCGAAGAGATAATATAACTATTTCCTCCTTATTTTCCAAAATAATGCTGATATTACCTCCATTTTTTCTCAGAAGGCGTAAACGATTGTTAACCTTTAAACCATAAATACCAATGGGACAAAAAGATAACATCAGTACGGGACCAATATGTCCCATTGCTACTTATGGGACGGCACATATAAATGCTACAAAGTTTTTCCGATGGCCGTCGAAGAGTTAATATAACTATTTCCTCCAAATTTTCCAAAATAATGCTGATATTACCTCCATTTTTTCTCAGAAGGCGTAAAGGATTGTTAACTTTTAAACCATAAGTACCAATGGGACACAAAGATAACATTAGTACGGGACCAATATGTCCCATTGCTACTTATGGGACGGTACATATAAATGCTACATAGTTTTCCCGATGGCCGTCTAAGAGTTAATATAAATATTTCCTCCATATTTTCCAAAATAATGCTGATATTACCTCCATTTTTTCTCAGAAGGCGTAAAGGATTGTTAACCTTTAAACCATAAGTACCAATGGGACACAAAGATAACATTAGTACGGGACCAATATGTCCCATTGCTACTTATGGGACGGCACATATAAATGCTACATAGTTATCCCGATGGCCGTCGAAGAGTTAATATAACTATTTCCTCCATATTTTCCAAAATAATGCTGATATTACCTCCATTTTTTCTCAGAAGGCGTAAACGATTGTTAACCTTTAAACCATAAGTACCAATGGGACACAAAGATAACATTAGAACGGGACCAATATGTCCCATTGCTACTTATGGGACGGCACATATAAATGCTACATAGTTATCCCGATGGCCGTCGAAGAGTTAATATAACTATTTCCTCCATATTTTCCAAAATAATGCTGATATTACCTCCATTTTTTCTCAGAAGGCCAAAACGATTGTTAACCTTTAAACCATAAGTACCAATGGGACACAAAGATAACATTAGTACGGGACCAATATGTCCCATTGCTACTTATGGGACGGCACATATAAATGCAACATAGTTATCCCGATGGCCGTCGAAGAGTTAATATAACTATTTCCTCCATATTTTCCAAAATAATGCTGATATTACTACCATTTTTTCTCAGAAGGCGTAAAGGATTGTTAACCTTTAAACTATATGTACCAATGGGACACAAAGATAACATTAGTACGGGTCCAATATGTCCCATTGCTACTTATGGGACGGCACATATAAATGCTACAACGTTATCCCGATGGCCGTCGAAGAGTTAATATAACTATTTCCTCCATATTTTTCAAAATAATGCTGATATTACCTCCATTTTTTCTCAGAAGGCGTATAGGATTGTTAACCTTTAAACCATAAGTACCAATGGGACACAAAGATAACATTAGTACGGGACCAATATGTCCCATTGCTACTTATGGGACGGCACATATAAATGCTACATAGTTATCCCGATGGCCGTCGAAGAGATAATATAACTATTTCCTCCATATTTTCCAAAATAATGCTGATATTACCTCCATTTTTTCTCAGAAGGCGTAAACGATTGTTAACCTTTAAACCATAAGTACCAATGGGACACAAAGATAACATTAGTACGGGACCAATATGTCCCATTGCTACTTATGGGACGGCACATATAAATGCTACATAGTTTTCCCGATGGCCGTCGAAGAGTTAATATAACTATTTCCTCCAAATTTTCCAAAATAATGCTGATATTACCTCCATTTTTTCTCAGAAGGCGTAAAGGATTGTTAACTTTTAAACCATAAGTACCAATGGGACACAAAGATAATATTAGTACGGGACCAATATGTCCCATTGCTACTTATGGGACGGCACATATAAATGCTACATAGTTTTCCTGATGGCCGTCTAAGAGTTAATATAACTATTTCCTCCATATTGTCCAAAATAATGCTGATATTACCTCCAATTTTTCTCAGAAGGCGTAAACGATTGTTAACCTTTAAACCATAAGTACCAATGGGACACAAAGATAACATTAGTACGGGACCAATATGTCCCATTGCTACCTATGGGACGGCACACATAAATGCTACATAGTTATCCCGATGGCCGTCGAAGAGTTAATATAACTATTTCCTCCATATTTTCCAAAATAATGCTGATATTACTACCATTTTTTCTCAGAAGGCGTAAACGATTGTTAACCTTTAAACCATAAGTACCAATGGGACACAAAGATAACATTAGTACGGGTCCAATATGTCCCATGACTACTTATGGGACGGCACATATAAATGCTACAACGTTATCCCGATGGCCGTCGAAGAGTTAATATAACTATTTCCTCAATATTTTTCAAAATAATGCTGATATTGCCTCCATTTTTTCTCAGAAGGCGTATAGGATTGTTAACCTTTAAACCATAAGTACCAATGGGACACAAAGATAACATTAGTACGGGACCAATATGTCCCATTGCTACTTATGGGACGGCACATATAAATGCTACATAGTTATCCCGATGGCCGTCGAAGAGATAATATAACTATTTCCTCCATATTTTCCAAAAATATGCTGATATTACCTCCATTTTTTCTCAGAAGGCGTAAACGATTGTTAACCTTTAAACCATAAGTACCAATGGGACACAAAGATAACATTAGTACGGGACCAATATGTCCCATTGCTACTTATGGGACGGCACATATAAATGCTACATAGTTTTCCCGATGGCCGTCGAAGAGTTAATATAACTATTTCCTCCAAATTTTCCAAAATAATGCTGATATTACCTCCATTTTTTCTCAGAAGGCGTAAAGGATTGTTAACTTTTAAACCATAAGTACCAATGGGACACAAAGATAATATTAGTACGGGACCAATATGTCCCATTGCTACTTATGGGACGGCACATATAAATGGTTCATAGTTTTCCTGATGGCCGTCTAAGAGTTAATATAACTATTTCCTCCATATTTTCCAAAATAATGCTGATATTACCTCCAATTTTTCTCAGAAGGCGTAAACGATTGTTAACCTTTAAACCATAAGTACCAATGGGACACAAAGATAACATTAGTACGGGACCAATATGTCCCATTGCTTCTTATGGGACGGCACATATAAATGCTACATAGTTTTCCTGATGGCCGTCTAAGAGTTAGTATAACTATTTCCTCCATATTTTCCAAAATAATGCTGATATTACCTCCATTTTTTCTCAGAAGGCGTAAACGATTGTTAACCTTTAAACCATAAGTACCAATGGGACACAAAGATAACATTAGTACGGGACCAATATGTCCCATTGCTACCTATGGGACGGCACATATAAATGCAACATAGTTATCCCGATGGCCGTCGAAGAGTTAATATAACTATTTCCTTCATATTTTCCAAAATAATGCTGATATTACCTCCATTTTTTCTCAGAAGGCGTAAACGATTGTTTACCTTTAAACCATAAGTACCAATGTGACACAAAGATACCATTAGTACGGGACCAATATGTCCCATTGCTACCTATGGGACGGCACATATAAATGCTACATAGTTATCCCGATGGCCGTCGAAGAGTTAATATAACTATTTCCTCCATATTTTCCAAAATAATGCTGATATTACCTCCATTTTTTCTCAGAAGGCGTAAGCGATTGTTAACCTTTAAACCATAAGTACCAATGGGACACAAAGATAACATTAGTACGGGACCAATATGTCCCATTGCTACCTATGGGACGGCACATATAAATGCAACATAGTTATCCCGATGGCCGTCGAAGAGTTAATATAACTATTTCCTCCATATTTTCCAAAATAATGCTGATATTACCTCCATTTTCTCTCATAGGCGTATACGATTGTTAACCTTTAAACCATAAGTACCAATGGGACACAAAGATAACATTAGTACGGGACCAATGTGTCCCATTGCTACCTATGGGACGGCACATATAAATGCAACATAGTTATCCCGATGGCCGTCGAAGAGTTAATATAACTATTTCCTCCATATTTTCCTAAATAATGTTGATATTACCTCCATTTTTTCTCAGAAGGCGTAAACGATTGTTAACCTTTAAACCATATGTACCAATGGGACACAAAGATAACATTAGTACGGGACCAATATGTCCTATTGCTACTTATGGGACGTCACATATAAATGCTACATAGTTTTCCCGATGGCCGTCGAAGAGTTAATATAACTTTTTCCTCCATATATTCCAAAATAATGCTGATATTACCTCCATTTTTTCTCAGAAGGCGTAAACGATTGTTAACCTTTAAACCATAAGTACCAATGGGACACAAAGATTACATTAGTACGGGACCAATATGTCCTATTGCTACCTATGGGTCGGCACATATAAATGCTACATACTTATCTAAACAGGAGCTAACGTGCCTTTTATTCTTAAATAATCCGAAACAGATTTTTTCCAGTGCTACCAAGTGGACCGACGCGAGAGTGAAGTGTAATGGCCGACATTTGTTCTATGGAATCAGTGAGAATGGATGTGGGAGACTTTGCTGTGGTCGCTGCTGCTGTTAAGGCTTTAATGGAGCCTTTGCATTATTTATATGAAGGTGATGAAGAGGAAGCGGCGTTAATGGCCCTGGTTGCCCGTTTACCGGCTGCACCAATTTTAATTCCCAGAATTGAAGGGTATGTGGAAAACGTTGTTCCATCACTAACGCCTGCAGAAGTCCAGTCCCACTTCAGGTGAGCACTTGTAATATATTACAATCGTGTATTACTACGATGAATTTATTACACACCTTATACAACTAACCCTTAGTGTACATAGAGTTCATCCCAACTTCAGGTGAGCACATGTATTACAGTGTAAGCGTGACTTGTGGGAAGGTAGTCTCGAATTTAAAAAAAATATTTTTATCGTGGATTTATTTTACTCTGATTAACAAAACAACGATTAAGATTAATTTGGATTAACTTTTCCAAAAATAATTTGAAAAATTTCACTTCGCCTCGTGTTGTGCTCTTAAGATCTATGAATGTGTTTCAGAGTGCTTCCTCGAATTTTCGATACCCCTGCGGGTAGGGGGATGGAGAATACTACCGCAGTATCCCTGCTTGTCGTAAGAGGCGTCTAAAAGGGCGGGGAGAAAACCCCGAAAACAAACCCATAGCCAACAAGGGTTGAGCCCGGACAGTCTTGTGGGTCAACTGTCTGTGTGCGGCCATACCACCTGGCCTGCGATCCACCCGCATGTTTGCCGTGTGCGGAGACCCGTAAGGGGGAGAAAGGGATCCTGGTGTGTGAGTTTCCCGGCACGCAGCCGGGTGTCGGATGCCCGGTATGCGCCGGAGTTCAATACCCCACTTCGGCCCTAGATCCCCTGTAAACGGGCGGTCAAGATCTAGCCAGTCTTGATCAATTGGCTTATCGACACGTTTCGATGGCGAGTGCTGGAGTGATTGGGGTCTGTTTAGGGCGGCCGAAGGTTTATGGGTTTGGAGGGCCCATGCACTGGAGGCCTAACCTGAAGCAAATCCCCTACACGATAGTGCTATATCCCTTGGGTTGCCCTGGCGACCACACCGGCTGGCGGTGTGGCGTCCCAAATATGTGGCTCCGTGGTGGGTCGGGAGCCCAGGGGATGAAACCTTATCGTAACTCTTATCTTAATGGAACCAGATACCCTTCCTCCATTAAAAAGATCCCGTCCGGAAACGGTCGGGGGAGTTAACCCGGTGTCCGCTTGTAGGCGGTACTTGATAATGTGATGTACAAAGGAAGATGAGACCCTTACCAAGGAGTCTCCTTCCTAAACCGTAGAATCCTTTCAGCAGCAGTTACTGGCCACTTAATATCCGCCAAGAAGCTGCGTGACGGAACATTATAAATAGAAACGGCTAATGATTCTCAAAGTGCAAAATTACTAAATTTTACCCGTCTCAATTATATGCCAGTGAAGGTCGAGGTGCACCGCACCTTGAAAACCAGTCGGGGAGTGATAAGCAGCTACGACCTGCTGTATGTCGACGACGATGAAATAGAGGGAAATGGCCCCTCAGGGCATTATAGACTGTCATCGATTGAAAATAAAGCGGAACGGTGAGCTGATCAACAGCACGTCTGTCATCCTCACCTTCTCGCGCGACACGCTCCCCGACAAGGTTTTTGTTGGGTATGAATCGCTTCCTGTCCGCCCATTTATCCCTAGCCCCATGCGATGTTTCCAATGCCAACACTTTGGCCATATCGCCACTAGATGCAAGGGCAAGGCCACCTCCCCGCGCTGTGGTAAGGAAAAGCATGAGGGTTATGGTTGCACCTCCGAACCTTTTTGTGTCAATTGCGAGGGTGCACACCCAGTGTACTCCCGCGATTGACCGAGAATGAAAGAGGAAAAGAAGATAATGGAGATAAAAACAGTTGAAAAGTTGCCGTATATAGAAGCCAGGAAAAAGTACCGCACCCTAATATCCCCTACGTTCTCCAGATCTTTCGCTGCTGTCGCTGAAACCTCAACAATTAAAAATGGACGTAATAATACTCAGAAAAAGGATGCAGATAAAGCAATAGAAGAAGCAAAGCCTAGAAAAGATGAACCCGCCGAAACCCACTGGGACCCCTCCCTCGGGGCGTGAGAAAACGCCATCCCCCGGCCCCTCCGGGGTACGCGCTCCATGCCCAGAGGAGCCTATGGAATAGGATGACCCGTCTGAGACACTTAGCCAGACAAAAGGGGAAAAAGAGTCGCATTAGGCGCAGATTCCAATAACGGATGGACCGACTTCTGATTTTAACTTAATTCTCCCTTTTTACATTTTTTCCCTTTTTAAATAAATTCTATTTTACAGTGGAACTGTAATGGGTTTTATCGTCACAAGAAGGAGTTAACCATTTTAATTCGTGATTTTTATGCCTTGGTTCTTCACAACATATGTTTATTGAGGGAGGATGTTCTCCTGGCTATGGCAGTCGGTCGACGAACACCGAAAGAAGAACCACCAAATTTCAGAGATGGCGATTACCTGGATAGGGCAGAAGGGAACAGAGAAAGCTGCTGCTCAATGGGAGCGGCTGACAGAGCTATTGAATGAATGTGGAACGTAAAATATTTGCGAGCAATGGAAGAAGATGGGTAGGAAAAAGTAAGGTTGAAGTATTCATATTATTTGATTTTTTGGGGCTAACCAAAATTAAACATTTCTTATGCAGACATGGAGGGGTTTGCGACGGAACATGAGGGTCAAAGTGGCCAGAGTAAAATCTGCGGCCCGGGCAACTGGCAACCTCCCTGTGGAGTAGGAGCTTTCGGACTCCCGGGATCGGGCGGACCGGGCCCTGGACGACCGGTTGTGACTCCGTCGTTTCCTCATTAATGGGATTCGATGTAGCAAACACCCTAGAACATATGTTGTTTCGCGTTCCGCCTTTAGCCCCTTAGCATATTTTATGACTCTGGGGTCGGAAGCTGCCTTTTCCCAAGCCCTTCTTCCACTTCCAACTTTTCCGCACCCTTCTTCAAATCGGGGTATAAAGCCCGTTTCACAAGGTCAAATTCCATTCCAGAATCATTGATCAAGGTTTCTCGAATGGACACGACGTCATCACCTGTCTCCGGCATCAGCATAAATACTGAGTACCGGACTCAGTCCTTAAAGCTCCGATAGAAAGCCTTAGTACTACGTTGTGAACTGTTGTTAACGGCCTTAGGTATGATTCGCGCCCAGAGGCGTAAGCGCAGGAACCGTAGTCTAATCTGGAACGTACAAGGGCACGGTATACTAATAGCAAAGAGCTGCGGTCGGCTCCCCGTGAGTTTTTTTCCCGGCTCCTGTGTTAACTGCGTGCTCTAAGGCAGTATTACTGCATGCATAGGAAGCTGTGGGTCATAGCATTTGTTCCGTATTTTCTGAGGAAGGCATCGCAATGTGGGAACGAATTGGTTTCGAGGGAGAACAAAGGAAAAATGGTAAGGGCGTAATAGAATTAGTATGTACATATAAGTGTTAATTCGAATTTCACTGGTTGAGTATCCTTTGTGCAGGTATTGTGTCTTTATATATTTTCTCACAACCTGAATTTTTTTCTTTGTTCATTTGTATCCCATTACCCCTTTTTAAGGATGTAGCTTGGAGGCGTTTCTGCGGAAATCCATTGCTGGAGGATATCCCAGCTGAGAAGCTTTGAACTAATAGACACATCTGTGTCCATCATTTTGAAGATAAATATTTCACGTATCCAGGATCAATCAAATATTTGTTGTATGCTGAAGATTTTTCACCCTATTGATAATCCTAGTGATCATATTGAATTACAAAATTGTTTAAATAGGCTGGTCGGCTGGTGCAATACGAACTTCATACACTTGAATATTAAAAAATGCAGTTTACTTACTTACCATAATACGAATACTCCCATAAAATATGATTATGTTATTCGCGATAGTGTTTTAAATAGAGTCCAAAATATTTCTGACTTAGGGGTGCTTTTTGGTGACAAAATGAGTTTTCAGCTACATATGCAGTTCATTGCCAGGAAGGCATATAAGATGTTGAGTTTCATCTTTCATGTTACTAGGGACTTTACTGATATTAACTGCATTAAACTTATTTATGTATCATTGGTGAGACCCATCTTGGAATATTGTTCGATATTTTGGTATCCATACTATACGAAATATGAGCATTAATTGGAAAATATTCAAAGGAAATTCGTTAGATTTATCTCATTTAAATTCAATCTGGATAGGAATCGTGGTGAATATGAGGGCATTATGAATTGTATGAGCTTACCACTTCTCTCCTTTAGGAGGATACAATTAGGATTAAAATTTCTATATAATATCCCAAATGGAAATATTCAATGTTCTGAACTATTATCCCTGATAAATATCAATTGCCCAATAGTTTCCACTAGAAACCCTGGTCTCTTTAACATACCCTACCTACTAAGAAATTATACTTATTTTTTACCCCTATATCGAATAATGAGAGAGACTAATGAGTTCTGTGCTAACACTGATTATTTTAATATATATCTGTTATTGTTTTCTGTAAGGTCCAATGTTAAATAATATTGTTTTAATTATTTGTATAAAAAAGATATTCTTTCATGTTTACACTGTACTTGTCACATATTTGTTTTATTTTCATTATTACACTGTATTAGTGTGTTAGACTCTTGTTTCTGATTCTTGCCTCAATTATTACTATGATAGTATTACCTGAAATTTCTATTATAATGAAAATATACTCCATACCTAGTGCGTATAAATTTGTGTTTCTGTATTCATTTTGATACTCTATTAGACTGTTGTTTCTGATTCTTGTATCAATTCTTTGTATGATATTATTATTACATGAAAGTTCTATTGTAATGAAAATATACTCCATACCTATTGTGTGCCTCTGTATTTTAATGTGACAGCTTACTGTGATTCTTGTACCTTAACAAAAGGGCCTTGGCCGTAAATAAAAATTATTATTATTATCATTGAAGCTCCTCCCTTCAGCTCTAACGAACCCTGTTTGACCCTGTTGTTACCCCAGTAGTTATACCTAATCAACAACTGCCCCATGCACTCTGTTCATCCCAACCGCCTCCTGTGTCTAGTTCCTCTCATACTATAATTACCTGCTCCACATCCTCTCAACCCAAGTCATATCCTGTACCCAAATCTCCTGATATCATAGAAATGCCTCTGTGTCCATCATAATCAGCCTGTAACCACACCAATATTGCATTGTTCATCGCCCTCTTCACCCCAAGATTCTCATTCATCAATAGATTTTATCTCCTCCCCCTCCGGTATCACCACATCCTTCCAATTTAAGCCTGTACCTCCTGTACCCTCATCTCCACACATGTCCGAAATGCTACTCCATGTACATAACATTCAGCATCCTGCATCTCCACCGTCATCGCCTTGTACATCAGCTCCTTCACCACCTCAACCTTCACCTACTTCTGCCTCCACCCCTCTCATACCATCAACCCTTCCCGGGAGAAAATCCAAACCTCATTCATTCCTTGCCCAGATTGGGATGAGTAGGGTAAACGAAATGACTCCTAGGAAAAAACTACTTTATAGTTAGTTAGAGTTAGGTTTTTGTAGGGTGCCTCGTCGACGAAGGTCATTTGCACCTCAATAAAATATTCACTTCGTCAAAATTGTATTAAAATAATAAATAAATATAAACAACATAACAAGTTAAAATGGGCATAATTAAAATAAAACACCAGACATTGGTTCGTCACATATATTTTAAAAGCCCAGTCTCTTTTAAAAACAAAACTACCCGGCTGACACAATCGGTGTCCTCGCCTAGGACTTGTCCCAGATCCCTCCTGATGTTTAGCCGGTCGCGCACAGCACGGTATCTATCACACTCTGTCAGGAAATGCCTCACAGTAATGGGAGAGTCGCAATCCTCACAATGTGGTGGAATCTTCTCTTCTGTGAAGAGGTAAGAGTGGGTGAGGGCACAGTGCCCTATCCTCAACCGTGAGATTGCGACTTCTTCCCTGCGAGTCTTCCCAACAGATGTGGGCCACACTGATATCACCGGCTTAATGGCGCGTAACTTATATCCCACCAGGGATCGCCAGGTTTCTTTCCACTGTTTTAAGGCTACGTTGAGAAACGTAGCCTTCAAGTTATCATGGGGTACCAACGCAGATGTAATAGTCGCGTCCTGGAGAGACTTCTTTGCTGCCAGGTCTGCTCTCTCATTGCCGGCTATTCCCATGTGTCCGGGGACCAACACAAACACGATTCTCACGTTCCTCTTGCTAAGTGATATCAACGCGTGATAGTTGTCTTGCACAAGGGGGTGGGACGGAGAAAAGCCGGAAATGGTCTGCAGAGCGCTCATTGAGTCGCAACAGACCATGAAGGACGCATTCCTGCATATTATCCCTCCTAGAGCAATCTTTATGGCGAAGATTTCCGCTGTGTATACACTACACAGCGTATTTAGCTTCGCACCGATGGCTCCTTGGTGGGACGAGAAAACCGCACTTGCACAAACACCCTCCGTCTTCGATCCGTCCGTGTAAACGGGGATTAAGTCGGAGTGGCGGTGCAGCATCTCACAGAATCTGCGCTGATACTCCATAGCTGTTGTTGACGACTTCTGGCGATCGTGCAGGTCAAACCTGACCTGAGGTAGTGGTACCCGCCAAGGTGGGTCGGCCGAGGTCCCAACAGGGTACACTTCCGGAAGTGTCAAATCACTACCTTCCATAAAATCATTAAAAGTAGGGCTTAAGGGTCTAGTAGCCCGTGTCCGCCTGTTAAAAATATTTAAAAACGGGGGTTAAAAATTACATTAAAACTAGGAAGCGCTCTCATAGATAAAATCTTTGCAACATAGTTGCACATAAGGATGTTTCGGCGAGTACTCAACGGGGGCTCGCCGGCCTCGCCGACTTCAATTCCCATAGCGAGAATGGCTCATTATATTCGGCAGATTCTCGGCGCTCGGCGAAGTTCAATACGACAGATTCCGAGCGTTCTTTGATGGTCAAGAACGCTACAGAGTAATTCACCACACGTCGAGCTCTCGCCCGGATGCCACGGAAGGAGGAAAGATTGGTGGCCGTGGGGAATTTACTAAAAATGCGTAAGACACGTTTACGCTCCTTAATGACCTTGGCGCACTCTTCATTCCACCAAGGTACCGCTGGTCGACGGATGCCGCCGCCCTTTGATAATGGGACGCTGCATTTGGCTGCTTCCACTATACTTGCGGTAAGCAGCTCAACGTTACATGTCCCGGCGCGTTGGTCATTGTACTCCAAATTAAAGGAATCTTTATAAACAGACCAGTCGACTTTGCGCACAATCCAGTTGTCTGAGCGAATAAAATCTGGGTTAAAATTCAGTTCAGATCTGATTAAAATAGGGAAGTGGTCGCTTCCACAGAGATCTGAGTGGACGGACATGTTGATTTTGGCGTAAAGACTGCTCGTACAAACACATAAATCAATGGAGGAATACTCCCCGTTAAAAGAATTAAAACGGGTTTTCTCTCCATTATTTAGTAAAAAAAAAAGGTTAAAATCGTTAAAAAAAAAAGCTGACTAAAATTCGTCCTCTCCTGTTGCTATGGGCCGTAGAACTTCCCCACAGGGGGTCATGGGCGTTAAAATCGCCCAATAAAATAAATGGCCTTGGCAACTGATGGACAAGAGCATCTAGATTCCCAAGGCTCACCGGGGCACCTTCTGGCAGGTAAACGTTGCATAACGTTAATTTCTCACGCGCATGCACGGTCACGGCCACTGCCTGAAACGGGGTGGTCAACTGCACTCGAGAAGTGTAAAGGGCTTTTCGAACAGCAATAGCCACCCCGCCCTGGGCTCGTTGGCCTCTTAGGTCGTCGACCCTATAGACCGTATATCCTTTTAAAATGCCCTTGTCCTTAACTTTAAAATGTGTCTCTTGCAGACAAATGCAAGAGGGGTTAAAATCATTAATTAAAATGGCCAGCTCCTCCTTGTACCGATAAAAACCATTACAATTCCATTGTAATGAAAAAACCATTATAAATATTTAAAATAAGATGAAAATATAGATTAACTAAAATAAAAATAGTTAAAAATCAGAGCAGCCAATGTCCACCACAGAAAGCAATCAGCGCTGTTGCCTTCCCTTGTTTTTATTCTCTGGATTTCTGTATCGGAGACACAGAAATCCTCGTCCATTGCCTCCGGCTGGGGTTTTTCCCCTTGCTGGAGGGACCGGGGGAAGGTGTCTTCTCACGCCTAGAGGGCGAGACCCCGGTTGAGGTTTTAGGCGGGCTCTTCATTGGAGAGTCCGCAGAGGTGGTTATATCCATTTTCTCTACGGTGTCTGTCTTTACCTTAGGCGGTTTCACCTGTTTATCGGGGTTATCTTTATCAGGTTCCGTCTGTGTGCCCATTGTGCACATTTTCACGGGAACGGAAGCGACTGATGCAAATGATTTGGAAAAAGTTGGGGCAATCAATGCCCGAAACTTTTTCCTCGCCTCTATATACGAGAACTTTTCCAGCATCTTAATCTCCATGATTTTCTTTTCCTCCTGCATCTTGGGACAATCGCGGGAGTACACCGGATGTGCACTAGGGCGGATTGGAAAAATCGATTTTTCGCGGAGAAACTTGGCCTTCTGGAAAAAGTTGTCAAAGTGACTCAAAATAAGGCCAGAAAAATTTGGGACCTCTAGGTCAACCCTTGACCCTCGCGCCGTGGCCATTTATGGGGAGGGGGGCTGAAAATGGAAAAAGTCACGCTTTTATAGCGGTTCCCCATAGATTTTGCTGAGTTGCGACCTCAGGGGCAAAAATTTCGTCCATTTGGACGTATCTGCTGCCGTTAAGCCACAAAATGTCTATTTTGAGTGCGCGGCCGCGAGTAATTATGCTACGCCCACGCAGCGCCGCGACGCGTCGCAGCACAACGGACAGCAGGCCGATCGCACCTCCTGCCGGCTGGCGTCTCCTGCCCGCTCGCCGCGAATGCAGCAAAACTCATCATGCATGCGTCTTCCGTCGTTGGTCTAACTAATATTAGAGCATAATGTCCATGGAATAACAATTACGGAAGAATTATTTGTGATTAATATAATACACCGTCATCATTCAGGTATTATAGAACAACTCCCTGATTGTGCAGGATTTAGCCTACTTTTACAATTCTTTTCAACATGGAGAAAGAATCCAAAAATAGTCACCAGAGCTCACCACGTCAAGGTACCTGAACTATGACCTCCCCCGCCAACCCACCCACTCATATAAAATTGAGTAACGCATTTACTTTATCAGATTAGATGTTATCTGAAAAATAAACAAGTGGTCATTTTGTAGACCAATCGGTTTATCTGTGTGTAAGTATTCGTCTTTAAAAATTATTTTCATTGAACACTTAAGGTCATTATCGATATATTTATTTTTGAAGTCAGACAGATAAATGTAAAACTGACTCTATCACAGCATGAACTGAGACTTGGTTTCGAAGGTCGGCATTTTGGTTCTGCTTTCTAGTCTTTTCAGCATTTCTAATTGTCTCTCCTCGTCTTTTGCGGATGTCAGTGAAGCTTGGGTTACCTCTTTCACTAATCTTTCCACTGCTTGTGTGGTAGGGAAAATTGAGTTCCGAAGTTGAGCATTGCTTAAGTAATTCTCGAATTTCTTCAGCCATATGCGATAGAGCAGGGAGGTCGGTGTTCTCGTCCCATTTGATCAGCAGCGTGTAGTCTTCTGCATCAAAATTAAAAACTGGTAGTAATTCAAAAGGTCTTGAATTTCCGGTCGCACGCGTATTTCTTCGCGCCTCTAATATATTTTCCACGCATCTCTTCGCACTTGATCTCGATGGTCAGAAATCATTGAGAGGAGTAAATTTTCTGGGTGCCCGAAAAATCCGTTTCTCTGAATAACAGGATCAATGCCATTTTTAAGACCTTCCGGTAGATATCTCGACCAATTTATTAGTTTCCATAAATTTACAGCACCGTCGTGTATACAATGGTTTCGCTTCACTGACAACGACACAGGTGCGTATACGTTTTGAATGAATGACACCAGATTTTGTAAATTAGCACTTGGATTTTCAGTGGACACGTATAGCCACTGTATTCGGTTGGCCGTAGTGAGCCAGCGAGAATGAGCCACTTTCCCTAGAGTTTTCCTGGCAAAATTTTCCGAGTAAAATCCTTTCGACACTGCATTGGATATTTCCAAAAGTTACTCCTGGTAAGTGCTCAGTAATGTCAAGTCTACTTCGTAGGATAAATTTTGTTGGAATTGGCTCGAGTTAGTTAGTTAGAGTTAGGTTTTTGTAAGGTGCCTCGACGACGAAGGTCATTTGCACCACAATAAAATATCATAACTTCATCAAAATTGTATTAAAATAATAAATAAATAAATAAATATAAACAACATAACAAGTTAAAATGGGCCAAATTAAAATAAAACGCCAGATATTGGTTCATCACATGTATTTTAAAAGCCCAGTCTCTTTTAAAAACAAAATTACCCGGCTGACACAATCAGGGTCGTCGCCTAGGACTTGTCCCAGGTCCCCCCTGATGTTTAGCCGGTCGCGCACAGCACGGTATCTATCACACACTGTCGGGAAATGCCTCACAGTAATGGGAGAGTCGCAATCCTCACAATGTGGTGGAATCTTCTCTTCTGTGAAGAGTTTCTCAACGTAGCCTTCAAGTTATCATGGGGTACCAACACAGATGCAATATTCGCGTCCTGGAGAGACTTCTTTGCTGCCAGGTCTGCTCTCTCATTGCCGGCTATTCACATGTGTCCGGGGACCCACACAAACACGATTCTCACGTTCCTCTTGCTAAGTAATAGCAACGCGTGATGGATGTCTTGCACAAGAGGGTGGGACGGAGAAAAGCCGGAAATGGTCTGCAGAGCGCTCATTGAGTCGCTACAGACAATGAAGGACGCATTCCAGCATTTTATTCCACCTAGAGCCATCTTTATGGCGAAAAGTTCCGCTGTGTATGCACTACACAGCGTACTTAGCTTCGCACCGATGGCTCCATGGTGGGACGAGAAGACCGCACTTGCACAAGCACCCTCCGACTTCGACCCGTCCGTGTAAACGGGGATAAAGTCGGAGTGGCGGTGCAGGATCTCACTGAATCTGCGCTGATACTCCATAACAGTGGTTGACGACTTCTGGCGATCGTGCAGGTCAAACCTGACCTGAGGTAGTGGTACCCGCCAAGGTGGGTCGGCCGAGGTCCCAACAGGGTACACTTCCGGAAGTGTCAAATCACTACCTTCCATAAAATCATTAAAAGTAATGCTTAAGGGTCTAGTTGCCCGAGTCCGCCTGTTAAAAATATTTAAAAAACGGGGATTAAAAATTACATTAAAACTAGGATGCGCTCTCATCGATAAAATCTTTGCAACATAGTTGCACATAAGGATGTTTCGGCGAGTACTCAACGGGGGCTCGCTGGGCTCTGAGTATAGACTCAGGACTGGAGATGTCCTGAAGGCACCAGTTGCCAAACGGAGCTCCGCGTTGTGATCCGTATTCGACGGTTTCAAATAACTCTCGCGCGCAGAAGAGTAAACGAAACATCCATAATCTAATTTTGAGCGCACCGGTGCTCTGTACAATAAAAGCATAGTGGAGCGATCGGCTCCCCACGAATGATTAGATAAAAAGCGTAAAATGTTGTAGTAGTATTTCGTAGTAGTAGTAGTATTTGGGTGATTTGGGTGCTTCGACAGCTAAGGTCATTCGCACCACGTCAATCTAACATCACCATGTCAAATTATGTAAAATAAATAATTAAATAGACAAATAAAAGCAACACAACACATTAAAATGGGCGTAAGATAAAACACCAATAATGGTTCGTCACAAACAGTTAAAAAGCCCAGACTCTTTTAAAAATAACATTATCCGACAGACACAATCAGGATCGTCTCCTAGGACGTGTCCTAGGTCTCCCCTGATGTTCAGCCGGATGCGCAGAGCACGGTACTTATCACACACCGTCAGGTGTCTCACAGTAATGGGAGAGTCCCAATCCTCATAGTAGGGCGGGATCTTCTCTTCGGTGAAGAGGTAAGAGTGAGTGAGGGCACAGTGCCCTATCCTCAGCCGTGTGATTGGGACCTCTTCCCTGCGAGTCCTCCCGACTGATGTGGGCCACACTGATACCACCGGCTTTATGGTGCGCAACTTATTCTGTCAGGGAATGCCAGGTTTCCTTCCACTGTCCGAGGGCTACGTTTCTCAACGTAGCCTTTAGGTCTTCATGCGGTACCAATACTGACGAAATTTGTTCGTCTTGAAGAGCCTTTTTCGCTGCCGAGTCGGCCATCTCGTTACCGGTTATTCCCACGTGTCCAGGTACCCACAGAAAACGGATAGTGATTCCTTTGTTAGAAAGGGATAAAAGATAATTCTGAATCTCCTGGACAAGTGGGTGCATCGGGGAATAACCGGAAATGGCCTGCAGCGCACTCATAGAGTCACTGCAGACCATGTATGCGCCGCAATTGCCCCTAATACCACCAAGAGCCATCTTTATGGAGAAAAGCTCCGCCGTGTAGATACTGCACAGCGGGCTTAGCTTCACCCCGATGACTCCATGGTGGGACGAGAACACCGCGCATGCGCATGCCGACTCGGACTTCGAGCCATCCGTAAACACGGGAGTGAAATCGGAGTGGCGGCACAGCTCTTCCCTAAAAAGTTGTTGGTACTCCATGGGCGTCGTGGAACCTTTCTGGCCAGTTAGTAGGGTAAAAATACACTTGGGATAGGGCACTCGCCATGGTGGGTGGCTGGAATATCCATGGCCGTACACTTCTGGAAGTATCACATCTGTTCCTTCCATAAAATTGTTAAAACGGACGCTCAGGGGTCTGGTGGCCCTTGTCCGCATGTTAAAAATGTTTAAAAACCTGGGATTAAAAATTACGTTAAAACACGGGTGAGTCCTCATAGATAAAATTTTTGCGACGTAGTTAGCCATTAAGATGTTCCTCCGGGTATCCAGCGGGGGCTCTCCGGCATCCGAGTATACGCTCAAAACGGGAGACGTCCTGAACGCTCCGGTCGCCAAACGTAGCCCCGCGTTGTGAACCGTTGCCAGCGGTTTCAGGTAACTTTTGCGACCCGAGGAGTAGACGAAACATCCATAGTCCAACTTGGAACGCACCATTGCCCTGTAAAATGAAAGCATGGTGGTCCTGTCAGCGCCCCATGTAGTGTGCGATAAAACCCGTAAAATATTTAAAACGTAAAAACATTTTTCTTTTAGAGTCCGGATGTGTTCCTTCCAATTAAGCTTGGAATCGAACACCATCCCGAGAAAGCGAACCGATTTAGCGTATGGTAAAACCCTACCGCCGAGGCGTAACTCTGGTGGTATATGGTTGCCCCTGAACCGATGAAAATGCACACATTTTGTCTTTTCCACTGAGAAGCGGAAGCCATTCTTTTGGGACCAGCCATCCAGTTTATTAAGACAGAGTTGTATTTGTCTGGACGCGGTTACTAGTTTGGATGACCGGCAGAGAATAGCCAGGTCATCCACGAACAATGATCCCATGACAGGTCCCGTGATGCAGTCGATAGCGTCATTGATCGCAATAGCGAACAATGTCACACTAAGGACTGATCCTTGAGGCACTCCATTTTCCTGCGTATAGGGATCGGAAAGGTGCTTACCTACTCTGATTCTAAAAACTCGGTCAGATAAAAAATTTTTAATAAAAAAGGGAAGATTTCCCCTAAAACCCCAGCCATGCAACGTGTTTAAAATCTTCTGACGCCAGACCCTGTCATACGCCTTCTCCAGGTCAAAGAAGACCGCGATGACGTGCTGGCGCAGAAGAAAGGCCTCCTGGATGAAATTTTCGCTCCGAACGAGGTGATCAATGGTTGATCGACCTCGCCGGAAACCACACTGGATATTCGACAGAAGGTTCCGCCGCTCTAACCACCAAACGAGCCGACGGTTTACCATCCTTTCCATTACCTTGCACAGACAGCTAGTAAGGGAGATTGGCGTAAAATGTTTAAAACTTTCAAACACCTATTCTTTAAAATCATAATTTGTTCAGGCCAATGCAGGCGACGGTCAAAAATTAAACCTAAAAACCGGATCGACTCTGTGTAAGGAAGAATCCTACCACACAGACGAAGATCCGGTGGGGGTTCGTATACACGCTTGCGGTGGAAATGGAGGCATTTCGTTTTTTCCGCAGAGAAACGAAAGCCACTTCCCTTTGACCATTCGCTGAGTCTATTAAGAGTCAGCTGAATGACTCGTGCAGCACTGGCTAGTTTTGACGACCGGCAGAAAATGGCCAGGTCGTCTACTAACAGCGATCCCATCACTGGTGCTCTGAAACATTCCGTGACGTCATTAATCGCAATAGCGAAGAGCGTCACGCTCAGTACAGAGCCTTGTGGTACCCCGTTTTCCTGAACATAAAATTGGGATAAGTGATTGCCTATCCTCACTCTAAATACCCGTTTAGTTAAAAAGTTTTGTATAAAAATGGGTAAATTTCCCCTAAAACCCCACTGGTGCAACTTTTTTAGTATCTTCTGGCGCCAGACTCTATCATATGCCTTCTCCAGGTCGAATAATACGGCAATGACATGCTGGCGCAGAAGTAAGGCCTCCTGGATGAAGTTTTCGGCTCTGACAAGGTGATCGATTGTCGATCTATCTCACACCCACATTGGACACTTGAAAGAAGGTTCCGTCGCTCCAACCACCAAACGAGCCGGCGGTTCACCATTCTTTCCATTACCTTGCACAGGCAACTAGTCAAGGAGATGGGTCTATAGTTATTGGAATCAGCCCTGTCCTTTCCTGGTTTAGGAATTGGGACCACTACAGATTCCCGCCAGGAGGTAGGAAAGCTTCCCTCAGCCCACACCTGGTTGAGGGTGCGGAGGCAATCCAACAACGCTGTCTCCGGAAGATTCCGTAGAAATGCGTTGTGGACGCCATCCATTCCTGGCGAATTGTCCTTAGAATCTGCAATGGCGGACTTCAATTCCCATAGCGAGAATGGATCATTATATTCGGCAGATTCTCGGCGCTCGGCGAAGTTCAATAAGACAGATTCTGAGCGTTCCTTGATGGTCAAGAACGCTGCAGAGTAATTGGCGTCACTGCTGATCTTTAAAAATTAATGCCCGAAGACTTCGCTTATCTCTTGGGGTGTACGAAGCACCCTGCCGTTGTCTTCGATGTAAGAGACGCCGTGTACTAGCCGTGAACCAGAGATGCTCCTTACCTTGTTCCAAACCTGTGCAAGGGGTGTCCTGTTATTAATGGATGAGATGTAATTTATCCAGGAGGCCTTCTTAGCCTCCTTCACCACACGTAGAGCTCTCGCTCGGATGCGACGGAAGGAGGAAAGATTGGTGGCCGTGGGGAATTTACTAAAAATGCGTAAGACACGTTTACGCTCCTTAATGGCCTTGGCGCACTCTTCATTCCACCAAGGTACCGCTGGTCGACGGATGCCACTGCCCTTTGATAATGGGACGCTGCATTTGGCTGCTTCCACTATGCTTGCGGTAAGCAGCTCAACGTTACACGTCCCGGCGCGTTGGTCATTGTACTCAAAATTAAAGGAATCTTTATAAACAGACCAGTCGGCTTTGCGCACAATCCAGTTGTCTGATCGAATAAAATCTGGGTTAAAATTCAGTTCAGATTTGATTAAAATAGGGAAGTGGTCGCTTCCACAGAGATCTGTATGGACGGACATGTTGATTTTGGTGTAAAGACTGCTCGTACAAAGACATAAATCAATAACGAGGGAGGAGATGTTGCACTAGTGGTCGTTATATTGAATCTGTGTGTTATATGGAGTACATTGATCAGGTTTGCCTGGTGGCCACTATATCAAATCTGGGTGTTATATGAGGTTCATCAGGTATTACTGTATCCTGTAGTAGTCAATTATTTAGCACTGTAACTGATATCACACATGAGGTGTTTCACTGGTGGCCAAGCAATTGCATCTGTGTTTCATGCAGAGTATATCAGCTGATTCCTGCAATTTTTTTGGGATGCATTTGTATGTACCTTGAAATTATATATCGTTATATTGAACCTGTGTGTTGCACGAGGTAAAGATGTACCCATGTAGTTGTAACTAAGGAGATGATGTTGCATTGGTGGCCAATCTATAGAATCAATGTGTTAAATGAGATGTATCATGTAGTAATCATGAGATGTATCATATATTAATTAATTGTTCAGCCCTTTAGCTGATATAACGAGGGAGGAGATGTTGCACTAGTGGCCGTTATATTGAATCTGTGTGTTACATGAAGTACATTGATCAGGTTTGCCAGGTGGCCATTATATCAAAACTGTGTGTTGTATGAGGTTCATCAGGTCTAACTGTATCCTGTAGTAGTCCATTATTCAGTACTGTAACTGATATCAGACATGTGATATTTCACTGGTGGCAAACTAATCATATATGTTTCATGCACCGTATATCAGCTGATTCCTGCATTTTTGGAATGCATTTGTGTGTACCATGTCATTATGGTTTGTGTGAGTTTCATAATTTTTTGCCAGTTTGATAGGCTGAGTCTCACCTTTCTTCTTCCTCTCAACATTGATTCCCCAAATATTTCATTGATTCAGTGAAAGGTACATACCTAGTTGTTGTGAAGTATGTTAAGTCATCGATGGTATTTGTCCATTCAAAACAATTATTTCCTCATGAAATACTGGTAGGTTATTTAATATTATCAAAGTTTGACATGCATACCTATGTAGGCACATTGTCATGGTGGTTTGTGAGAGGTTAATACTTTGTGGCCAGATCTATGAGCTGAATATAAAACTTCCTACCATGAAAAGATCGAGGGCAATCGCAGTTGAAATATCGAGGCAATCTGGAGAAGTGTTCGACTGTGGTAAGATCCTGATTTGTAAAATCAGATGATTTTTACAAAATGTTCGTTAAAGGTGATCGCTGTTGACAAATGGAGGAAATCTGGAGAAGTGTTCGTAAGGGTAAGACCAGAAGATTTAAAAAAAATTGCTATTCATTATCGCATCATATAAAAAATTATTCCCCTCGTCGAATACATAATTTACGATTAAAAATGTTGAAAGGTACCTTTTGTCAGTGATGGTATTTATCCATTCAAAACAATCATTTTTTGCTGATGGTACTGTAAGTTATCAAGTATTCTCGAAGTTTGGATTGCATTATCAGGCACACTGTCATTCTTCTTCGTAGCAGTTTTATAACTCATCGCCGTTCCTATAAACTTGGTTACGCCTTCCTGCTTCGTTTAACCATTTCCTTTTAAAGTATGTAATTCATTTACCGTATTTTATCTGACGCCATAACGCCTTTTATTCGATTTACGATTCAAAATAAGGTAAATGTTGTCAAGTAAAATATTTCGGCGATGGTATTTGTCCATTCAAAACAATTAAGTTCCGCTGAAATATAGCTAAGTTCTTTAGTAGGTATTGTCTTCTTTAACATCTTGTCCATCATAATGCTGGCTACAAAAATCATAGCTGGGGAAAACAGCCAGTAATCACTAGGTAGGCATTCTTAGCTCTCCGCGATTCGGCACACCCTGCCTCGACGGCAGCCTTCGCATGCCATCACCGTCCGCCTGCATCTCGTGACGTCACGAAAGAGCGCTCAGGCCTTTTATCTCGGTGGTCGTGGCCTGCCTCGCTCCCGCCACCCCTTCCCCAGCGGTCCCCCTACCCCCTTCGGTCGAGAGAACGTCCACTTCGTCCCCCGTCGCCGCCGAGTGACCCCCCTCCCGACCCCCCCCCCAACCGCCTGAACCGCCCCTCCCCCCGACCCCCCTCGCTACTTTTTCCGCCATAGAGGGACGCAGGAGCCATGAGGGGAAGAAGAGGAGAAAATCGCATTGGGATGCGGATTGTGTGGATGTTGTGTGTTTTTAGTATGACGGTGGAATCGGTGGAAGGGCAAGGTGTGGTGGAACTGAAAAGCGGGGTAGTCTTTGACATGCAACAGGACGTCGTGTTGCCGGAAGTGTCTTGGTGGTGGTCATTAATTTCGACCTAAGAGAAATGAAACATACAAACAAATATAAGCAAATTGGTCAAATATTCGATAGGGAAAGGGAAAGAATAGCTGTGGACGGGAATGGAAGCCTGGGCAGAGGGTATAATCTAGCGTTAGAGAGGATGTTTGGAGAATATTATCGCATGAGAGAGGAGATGGAGGTTTTGGTGGATTTGACTGAAAATCAGAGATTACGGCGAGGGTTGATTGACGCGGGTGGAAAAATCATTAAGGCGTTATTCGGCACGCCGGACGATTTGCGCAGTATTAACGAGAGGGTAGGGAAGTTAGAATTGGAGGGTGGGGGTATCAGAACGGAAGTAGCACATCAGCTGAGCGTGATGGCGGGTTTTGAGAGGCGAATAACTAATACCACTAGGTTTTTACGCAGCCTGGTCGCAGAACTAATAACGGTCAATAATGACAATAGAAATACACTTGAGAGGGTCATAAATGCCACTAATGGACTTAAGAAAGACATCGTAAGGGAGGAGACACTTAGGCAAATTGGCCACGTATTAGTGAACACCAGGATCGATATAGTAGCTATTAGAATAGCTTTAGAAAACTGTGTGTAACCGCCTAAGTAGCACGTTAATAACCCCCGGAAAGTATTTAGAAATATTGAGAGAAATTAGGGATAGGTTAAGACCCCCGTTGCGTATGATAGCGCCCTGCGATCACGAATCTCTTTACAAGTACTACGACGCTGCGAAGGCATCCGCTGTCATTGTTGGTGATCAATTACGGCTCATAGTTGAAATACCTTTAGGAAGCGAGGATAGCGTCTTTGAAAGTTATAACATTCGGGCAGTGCCGGTGTGGTTCCCAAAACTTCGTGTTTAGTATGCGGAAAGTGGAAAACAAAATCGCTCGCCTTGTACCAGTAAATGAAGATGTTCTGTTTGCTCATTGGATGGAACACAGTGAAGATATTTCTCCTTCGCCAAATAGCAACGTATTCATCGCTTGCTACACCACGGCTCATGCACGTTTGGAACTGTACAGCTGTTTGGAACTGTACAGCTATCTAGAACAATTAAACGAGCGTGTTCTGTATTTTGACACGGATAGTATAATATTCACCAAACTCCCGGGTGAATGGGAACCTCCAGTTGGAGATTTCCTAGGTCAATTGACGGATGAGATGTCACCGATGGGGGAGGGGTGTTTCATTTCCGAGTTCGTGTCAGGCGGACCGAAAAACTACGCATATCGGGTGTGTTCAACCGTCAAAAAGGAGTATGAGAAATATATTTGTAAAGTTCGCGGAATTACCATCAACTCCTAAAACGATGATGTAGTATCTTTTCAGTCTCTAAAAGCTATGGTTATGGACGGGTCTCCCGCCGTAGTTATCAGGAATAACAAGAAAATTTCACAGTTTAAGAACCTAGAAATCGTGTCAAGGGCAGAAAGAAAGATATTTAGAGTTGTGTACACCAAGAGAAAGCGTGTAGACGATTTTGACACGGTGCCATATGGCTACAAACTTCAGCGGCTATAAATAGGAACTTAACTGCAGTGGTGTTCTTTGTATCTTACGACCTAAAATTTGCATGGAATATATATGTCTAGTCAAAAAAATATAAAAAAAATAAAATAAATCCCCTTCCGTTGACTTCCACCTTGTCCCGGTGGAAGGGCTTTGGCATTCCCGAAAAACGGTCACGACATGTCTTTAATAATGAGACCGGAGATAGGGATCGTTATTGCATTGGAATCTAACTAAGAGTAGTCTCGTGTTTTTCGATGACGTACAGCTCTAATTCAACACCAGTATTAGTCCATCCGTGGGTTTCGATATACGTCGCAGTGTTTACCTCACCAATTAAATAAGGCGAAAGAGTGATATCTTGTTACAGTCGGATAATGGACGTTAGACTGAGACATCGTTTTGGTGCTCTTATAGCGGGCCCGAGCGCATGCGGTAAGACGGTATTTACCAGTCGTATGATTAAATTCCGAAATAAATGGTTGACGTCCCTTTTGACGGCAGCAAGTTTCGCAAAACTTGACGACCTGGCATGTTAAGCTTTCCATTACCTCTTTGGTTTAGAATGATTTTCAAAGCATCCCTCACCGAAGAAAGATGTAACAGGATGTGAGCCCCAGTGCTGTTATTATTCATTCACATGTCCCCCATCAATCCCCTTCCAAAGGATTAATTAATGTGCAGTGTAATGCTAATCAAATTATAGTGGACACATTGGATTATTCACTGATCAGTGATGAGTGTGAGGAGGATGATACTGTCAATGGTAGTTGGCTGGATGGATCATGGTTTGACCACCTCATCTATTGCACTTGTTTCGATGACTCCGCTGAAGAATATGTTTACAAAGAAATCGAAAATTTACTTTTATGTTTAAATGCTGCAGATGCATAATACATTTTTTTAATTAACTTTCAACGTATTGTCTTCTATTTACTAATTAACATTACCAATTTTCATCATCCGAACTACGTTTCCCAAGGCCAAGGCAATGTTAAATTCTGTCACCGTAACCTCTATACACCTGCGATTAAATTATATGCCATCTTTGGACGAGAAAAATATTTTTACTAATTTTAGGTGTTATTCATAAATTTAGTTTCCCACCATTATCGCCAGGAAAGAATTTACAGAAAGACAGTGACAGTGCCAGTGAGTCGGATGTGAACGAAACTTTTGAGAGTTCTTGGGGTAGTAGTATTAGTTGTTTAGGGTGCGTCGACGGCATGGTCATTTTGCACCTCAAACTGTCAAAATGATAGATATACTTTTTATATCCGGAGAAGGCAGGTTGCATGGAAGTTAGATATTCTGCTTTTCTATTTTTATTCCGATGTTAAAAACATTGAAAATTGCTAAATTTTTCTTATAATTTATTAAAAAGCGCCGTTTCCTTTAGAAATAAAATGATGCGGCCAATTGCATCGGGGTCGACCCTAGGTCGCCTCCAATGTTCAGTCGGCTACGCAGGTCTCGGTATCTGTAACACTCCGTCAGGATATGCCGAATTCCGAGAGAACAGTCACAGTCATCACACCGGGGTGGAATTTTCTCTTCAGTGAAGAGAAAGGAGTGGGTCAGAAGGCTGTGCCCTTTCCTCATACGGGTGATGACGACTTCCTCTCGGTGGCTCCTCCTGACGGAAGTGGGCTACGCTGACCTTACCGGTTTGACTGTGCGCAGTTTTTTATTTGAGATGTTTCTCCACGACTCCCTCCACTGCTGAAGAACTGCACTCTTTAGTGAAACTCGTAGGTCTTCACAAGGTACCAGCGTCGACTCAAGATCTTCAAGATTGAGAGCGGGTTTTGCGGCAGAGTCGGCTTTCTCATTTCCGGCAATTCCCGTGTGACCAGGGACCCAAAGAAAACAGACGGTGGTTCCCTTCTTGTGAAGGGAAAGCAAAGATGAGTGGATACCCTGGACGATAGGGTGCATAGGAGAGAAGCCAGAAATGGATTTTAGGGCGCTCATTGAGTCTGAGCAAACCACGAAGGAGCCACCATCAACATCTATCCCATCAAGAGCCATTTTAATAGCAAACAGTTCCGCTGTGTAAATACTACACACCGGACTGAGTTTCGCTTTCATGACTCCATGGTGGGATGAAACTACCGCACAGGCACAGGCTGTGTCTGACTTCGAACCGTCTGTAAACACGGGTACGAATTCGGGATGGTGGCAAAGAAACATTAGAATTGTTGCTGGTACTCTTCAGCAGTGGTAAAAGCTTTTTGTCGGTCGTGAAGGAACATTTTAATGTTGGGAGTGGGAGTTAACCATGGCGGGTGATTCGAATGCCGAAAGGGGTAGAGTTCAGGTAATAACATACCTCGTTCACGAATAAAATTACGGAAATGTACACTTACAGGCCGAGTGGCTTTTGTCCTGCGATTAAAAAATTCTAAAAAACGAGGCTTAAAAACAAGGTTAAAACACGGGTGCGTCCTCATCGTTAAAATTTTGGCACCGGATTTGCACATGAGCAGGATCCTTCGGTGGCACAATGGCGGCTATCCTGCATCCACATGGATGCTGACAACAGGACTTGTCCGGAAAGCACCCGTGGTGAGCCGGAGCCCTGCGTTGTGCACGCTGTTCAGGGGTCGTAGGTGAGACTCCCGAGTGGATGAGTAAATGAAGCATCCGTAGTCCAACTTTGATCGCACCAATGCACGGTATAATAAAAGGAGTGTTGTGCGGTCTGCTTCCCACGATACGTGGCTTAAAAACTTTAAAACATTTAAGGATCTAAAACAATTGTTTTTTAAAACTTGCATGTGTTCCCGCCAATTGAGGCGGAAATCGAAGGTCATTCCCAAAAAACGGACCGACTGTGCGTAGTCAAGATCTCCACCACCTAAGCGCAGCGGAAATGGGATATGGACTCCCCTTAGGTGATGAAAGTGGACACAGTTTTCCCTGGAGAAAAAACAAAGCCGTTTCTTTGTGTCCACCGGTGTAAACTATTTACTGTCAGTTGGATTTGTCTGGAAGTAGTGAGAAGTTTGGATGATCGGCAAAAAATCGACAAGTCATCGACAAACAATGATCCAATTACCGGGGTTTTTATGCAATCCGCAATATCGTTAATTGCGATGGCAAAAAGTGTTACGCTTAGCACAGATCCCTGAGGTACGCCGTTATCTTGCCTATAAGGTCCAGTGAGGTGCTGTCCCATTTTTACCTTGAAAACTCGGTCGGATAAAAGATTTCTGATAAAAATTGGCAGACTGCCCCTGAAACCCCACTCATGCAGCGTGCTTAAAACCTTCCGCCGCCAGACTCGATCGTAAGCCTTCTCCAAATCGAAGAAGACCCCGATCACGTGCTGGCGGCGGAGAAAGGCTTCCTGGATGAAATTGTCGATTCGAACTAGGTGGTCCATGGTGGAGCGGCCCCGACGAAATCCGCACTGAATTCTGGATAGAAGGCCTCGGCGCTCTAACCACCAAACGAGCCGCCGCACAGTGGGCCCAAATCGAAAATCGCCGGACAAAAGTCCAAAATTGCTTTTTTTGAGATATCGACTTGAAACTTGGCGTATATACACACAAATGATTGTTGATTATGAAATGGTAAAACATTTCTCATAGGTCTTTCCCGTTACTTAGATACAGAGGCTCAAACACGACCAAATTTCCAAAAAAGCGCCCGCTCTCATTTTTCATCGAAAATCTTAAAAGTTGAGCAGATATAGGAGTAATGAAAGGATTTTTATGAAATAAAAAACATTACTATTTGTAAACAGGGTACTTCACCTATACTATGCATAACTTTCAGACATATTTGCCCATATTTGAGTGCTTTTACGTCACAAAATGGCGGACCCTTTTTTTAGGCAACATTTGACATAAAATAGACAATATACTCCTTATTCGGAAAATGGTCTCTGGGATACTTCATCAGAGTATAAATTAAACATATTTATAGATTATTCCGTAAAAATATTTGAAAAAAGTTTGCGACGCCGAGAATAAACTAGGTTTTTCGATCGCGCGTCGCGGCCCGGCTCCGCGCAGCGGGACCTGGAAATACAGTGTTCCCCGTTGGATTGTTCAAGTTGTGTGGACGTTAACTCCTCGAATTCAACTTTTTCAGGCTATGCATGTTGTTACTGATATCTAAAGATTCCAAACTGAAGATTTTGCGAGGATATTGAATCGAGAGAATGGATCAGTGCACACGTAACTGCGACACATTTATTTTTCTTTGGATAATTTTCGGAATCATGCTGCAAATTATGAACGTCTTTCAACTCTTGAGAAAGAATGCGGGTTCTCGGGGTGCCATGCAAGTTTTCCATAAAAAAGCAACATTTGGGATACCCTTCTTTCCCTTCACCCTCTCCTCCCCCACCCCGAACAACACCTTTACTCCTTTACTCCCTTTTTTTACTCCACCTTTACTCCCCGAGGAGGGTGGCGCGAAAAGGAACGTTTTATGACACCGGGTTGCCGTTGACGGGAAATAGCGGGTATTTCCATTGGCGCCCTTTCTATAAGAAATGCATATTGACAGGCAGTTGTAGTTTGGTTTTGGTGAAGTAGTGTGGTGCCTGTGCACTCGTGAGTTTAGAAAACCCATAGCATTTGGTTATTTGGCTCGTGAAATACTGACATATTTCCTCCTCCAGTTCCCTGTGGTGACAGCATTATTGTTTATTTTCTTAAAAGTATACCTCTTTTTTAAGGTAAGCAATTTATTTTAATTTCTTCTTTCCCACCAATGACGTTTTTTACCCACATTATGCGTCGTAGTTTTCTCATTAGTGTTCATATATATTTTGTTAACTTCTCGTGGTATATCTTTTACCACGCGTACTTACTGCTAACTATTATTTCAAAGTATCTTCATTTTTTTCTTTTATCCTTCGTATATATTATTTTCTTAATTTAGTGGACCGTTACACAGGTTTTTCCTCAAACGTGTTGTGATTTGCCTTCACACCAGATCACGCGTCTTGAACTCCATAAAACAGTAACGGATATGAAGGGAAAATCATTAAATGACAAAAAATAATATTTGATTGATTATTTGTCACGAAGATTAGATTTAGGGTCACATGATGACGCTCTAAAACGTCTTAGTGAATTCATTTGGATTAGTTTTTTGGTGCCCTACATGATTAAGTGGGAATAGTTTTCCCGGAATAACGAGCGATATTTTCTCCATCATAATGTTTGGCTCAATGAGTCAATCATTTTGCCTGATAACGTGCGTCATTATTTACCAAGTACTTCTACGGCGACTGCTATGTGTTTTTCTACAAATCTCTAATGTATTCATTAAACGACATTATTTTTACTCTTTAGCCTTTAATATTGAAAATTTACTTTATCAGGCACATTGGGAAGGCCAGAAAAAGAATTTAGGTGTTACATCTACATAGCAAAAAATTCCGAAATGAATAACATAGCAGCCATGAATAATCGACCGGCAGATGTAGGCATATGCTTATGGTTTATCGACGCTGCATTGCTACATTCGTTTTTTGAGTGTCTTTTGCATATTTCGTATCGACTGGGGTTTAAGCAATGACGGGTGAGAATACATCAAAGCTCAAGGTGGAACTTTTAATTGCTTCAATTCAAATTATTCTGAAAAATAAATCGCTAAATTATAATTAAATTCCTTTCTAGGCTCTTGGTTATCTTAAAATAGAGCTGTGCAAGAGAAAAGCTATAATACAGAAGACTTTCAGAGAAAGGATGGGTTTATTCGTAGATGTGCTCAGGCCTGGAACAGGAAATACGAATGATGGAAATACAGCTAGACGTTTTTTTGATTCTCCTAAACTGGTAGCTGATGTAACAGGTAATGGTGTAAATCCACTTATATGCTCAGAGATAGCTACATATGGCCAATGCCACGTATTACACTCAACAATTCAACAGTGAGTTTACTTGTTGAGTAATATACTTCTGTTATCGAGGCTAATTCAGCCAGCTTTCCGAAGAGGCGATGGAGGCTCGTAATAAGGACGCCAGGATATTCCGAGAAAGTTTCACGCGGGAACACTCCAGGATGGCCACCAATGAGTACCTATTCAAAAGACTTTTGATCACGTCCGATCCATTGCTTTCCTCCACCATTACTTTGACTGCGAAGGCTCATAGGAGGCTTTCAAAGGAATTACGGGAACTAATACTAATAGAAGACAAAGAAGAAGCAATAGAATCAGACAGCGAGTATGAGTATGAGTAGTAATTACGATTCGTCCGAGGACTAAGAATTTACCTTGAAACGAACAATCGGCAAAGGAAGTTGGGTCAACGGTGTTGTAGTGACGGATTCGCGGGGATGGGTTAACGTGGTTAAGGAAAGAATAGTGAAAGGCGATCGCATTGTAAGGAGCCCGCTACCCACCACCCTTTGCTAAACCGCTCCCTTACCCACCCTTGCTAATCCCTCATGAATCCCTCCCGCAGACCCAACTTCCTCTCCTTTCATTTTCTCCGGGTATTCCCTGCTTGAGTTTTTTCCCTTCATTGCCTCAAACATACCTCTCACTTTCATCTCTCTCTCTCTTATGGAGCGCGTTGGTACACGAGCGACAAACTCATCGTCTCTAGCTGTTTCTTAACCTTCTTACCCATTCGTAAATATATTCATGGTGTGTGCTTTCAGAAATTTGTCAACTACCTGAAGATGACTAGGTGAGTTAAAATTTAGGATGCTCTGAGGGTGAAAATCATTTGAGAAAATGATATTTGTTTTCTCTTCAGTATCTTACAAGTAATGGCATTTCATTTATGTTATTGAATTGGTATTTAAAGGTACTGGTGACATCAAAACGAATGTAAGCCATTCTCATTAATTGCCATCCTATTTTCAAAATACATTCTCTTTTTTTGCCATATTCTGCGTAAGATTTGGCGCAGCGAATTCGATATAGAAAAATATCAGTTTTCCAGTTTTGTTTAATATATTATCGATGAATCTAATTGTGTTTTCATCTATGTATATTCCTTTATTTTTCGTCGAGAGCATTGTAAATTGATATAATTACATTGTGTGCTTAGTATTGCGAAATAAAAATGCAAAGCCACTGGAGACTCAAGCTTAAATTAATCCATCCCTCAAACATAATGATCTAGTATGTCACTCATTACAAAGATATTACATTGCGCACAAAGATATCACATTGCAGAATTTTTTTTGTAAAAACTCATGAAATCATGCTGATTTTAAACTCAAGCTTGAATTTCATTGTAAGAAGCTTTAAAGAATGAAATTGGGAGAATGATTCCCTTTAGGTAACTCCTTAAAATAATATATTGATTTTTTTAGAATATCAGTTCCAATCTAATTGTAGGAGAGTAACTACTATTGCTATTTCTGGCGCATCAAAGAGTCAGATGACGAAGAGTGACAACAAGTTGTAATTTGCCAAGCAGGTATGTTGTTTTACAGGCTGAACATTGTCATAAATCGTTCCTTTTCGCGCCACCCTCCTCGGGGAGTAAAGGTGGAGGGTGTTGTTCGGGGTGGGGGAGGAGAGGGTGAAGGGAAAGAAGGGTATCCCAAATGTTGCTTTTTTATGGAAAACTTGCATGGCACCCCGAGAACCCGCATTCTTTCTCAAGAGTTGAAAGACGTTCATAATTTGCAGCATGATTCCGAAAATTATCCAAAGAAAAATAAATGTGTCGCAGTTACGCGTGCACTGATCCATTCTCTCGATTCAATATCCTCGCAAAATCTTCAGTTTGGAATCTTTAGATATCAGTAACAACATGCATAGCCTGAAAAAGTTGAATTCGAGGAGTTAACGTCCACACAACTTGAACAATCCAACGGGGAACACTGTATTTCCAGGTCCCGCTGCGCGGAGCCGGGCCGCGACGCGCGATCGAAAAACCTAGTTTATTCTCGGCGTCGCAAACTTTTTTCAAATATTTTTACGGAATAATCTATAAATATGTTTAATTTATACTCTGATGAAGTATCCCAGAGACCATTTTCCGAATAAGGAGTATATTGTCTATTTTATGTCAAATGTTGCCTAAAAAAAGGGTCCGCCATTTTGTGACGTAAAAGCACTCAAATATGGGCAAATATGTCTGAAAGTTATGCATAGTATAGGTGAAGTACCCTGTTTACAAATAGTAATGTTTTTTATTTCATAAAAATCCTTTCATTACTCCTATATCTGCTCAACTTTTAAGATTTTCGATGAAAAATGAGAGCGGGCGCTTTTTTGGAAATTTGGTCGTGTTTGAGCCTCTGTATCTAAGTAACGGGAAAGACCTATGAGAAATGTTTTACCATTTCATAATCAACAATCATTTGTGTGTATATACGCCAAGTTTCAAGTCGATATCTCAAAAAAAGCAATTTTGGACTTTTGTCCGGCGATTTTCGATTTGGGCCCACTGTGCGCCGGTTCACCATCATTTCCATTATTTTGCACAGGCAGCTGGTTAGAGAAATGGGTCTATAACTGTTCGGGTCACCACGATCTTTGCCCTGCTTTAGGATGGGGATTACTGCTGACTCCCGCCATGTTGATGGAAAACCACCATCAATCCAGAGCTGGTTGAAGGTGTGGAGGACCTCCAACAATGCCTTCTCCGGAATATTACGGAGAAAGGCATTGTGGACCTCATCAAGACCCGTAGATGTGTTGCCTAAGTCGGCAATGGCAGACTTTAATTCCCACAGGGAGAAAGGAAGGTTATAGTCGGCTACACGTCGCGTCTCATTGTAATTGATCGGAATCAATTCGCAGCGCTCTTTTATGTGTAAAAAATTCTTGTCGAATGCGTCGTTGCTGCTAGTTCTGGAGATAAACTGGCCAAATGCCTTTTCGATGTCATGTGGTGATGTTAGAACATCACCACTGACATTAAGAAAAGAAACACCTAGCTGCTGCTGATTGCCCGATAAACCCCTTACTTTGCGCCACACCTGTGCAATTGGTGTCCTGCAGTTGACACCGGAGACAAATTTCATCCAGGAATCTCTTTTTGCATCCCTTACGGCCTGTCGAGCTTTCGCTCTCAGTCGTCGGAAGGAGGATAGATTTCTTTCGGTGGGGTATTTATTAAATATTCCCAACGCTTTTTTACGTTGGCGAATAGCTTTCGCGCATGTCATCATTCCACAACGGTACCGCAGGCCTAGTAATTATACGGCGTGACCGTGGAACACTGGTGTCTGCAGCTTCGATGATAATTGCAGTCAAATTGTTAACATTTTCAACACTATCATTGGTTTCGTCATATTTGAAATTAAAAGTCTCCTTAAAATGTCCCCAGTTCACTTTCTGAACAATCCAGTGACCCTTCCGAATAAAATCTGGATTAATATGTCGTTCCTTGGTAATAAAAATGGGATAGTGATCGCTCCCACGCAAATCGTCATGTACAGACATATTTAGTTTTGTAACTAAAATTCTCGATACAATACATAAATCGATACTCGAAAAGTCGCCAGTAAAACTGTTAAAACGGGTTTTCTCCCCATTGTTTAGTAAAACCAGGTTACTATTACATATAAAATGGGATAAAATCCGTCCTCTACGGTTGGACAGAGCTCGAGCACTTCCCCATTAAGGATCGTGAGCGTTAAAATCTCCCATTAAAATGAAAGGCTGAGGTAGCTGGCGGACAAGGGCTTCTAGGTTAAAACGGGTGACCGGCGCATTCTCCGGGAGATAAACGTTACACAACGTGATCTCCTCGGGGGCACGCACGGTCACTGCCACAGCCTGAAAGGGTGTGTTGAGCTGCACTCGGGAGGTGTAAAGGGCCTCTCGAGTAGCAACCGCCACTCCACCCTGGGCTCGTTGGCCACTGGTGTCGTTCAGTCTAAAAACGTTAAAACCATTTAAAATGCCATTGTCCGTTGTTTTAAAATAAGTCTCCTGCAAACATATGCTAGACGGGTTAAAATCACGAATTAAAACAATCAGCTCCTCCTTACGCCGATAAAAACGATTGCAGTTCCACTGCAAAGTAAAAGCCATTAGAAATATAAAAAAATTGAAAATAAATAAATTAATTAAATAATTATTTTTAAAATGTAAAACACAGTTGGAGGATCAACGCTTGATGCGATTTCTCCCCCTACCTTTGGTTCTAGCCCGGAGGATCTCTGTCTCCGAGAGACATTCGTCCTCTTGCATTGACTCCGGTTGGTTGAGTCGGGCTAAACCAGATGGTCCGGGAGATACTGAGTTGCCTCGTTCTTTTGCGTGGCCCCGGCGGTGGTTATAGTGGTGTTCTTCCTAGAAGAACCCGGAACGGTGGCTTGTGTTTTATTTGCCGGATTTGTGGCCTTAGCCGGCGTGGCCTTAGCCGGCATGGCCGATTTCTGCACAGAGACTTTAGTTTTTTGGCTAGCATTATCTTCTGTATGAGTCGAGATTGTGACCTTGGCAATAGGTTGGGAAGCGACATGGGCGAACGACTTGGAGAAAGTAGGAGCAACTTGCGCTCTGTACTTTTTCCGAGCCTCGAAGTACGGGATTTTTTCAACCGTCTTGATCTCCATTACTTTTCGCTCCTCGATCATCTTTGGGCAATCACGTGAGTACACCGGATGTGCACCCTCGCAATTGACGCAAAGTGGGTCACCCTTGCATTCCGCACCCTCATGCTTCCCCAGGCTGCAGCGGGGCAGGTGGCCTTGCCCTCGCACCGTGTGGCCATGTGGCCGAATCGCTGGCACTGGAAACATCGCAACGGTGCCGGTATGAATGGCCGCACTGGCACCGATTCATAACCGACAAACACCTTGTCGGGGAGATGGTCGAGCGTGAACGTGAGAACAACTGACGTTGTGCTTACCCTTTCTCCGTTGCGCTTTGTGGTGAGTCGACGAGCATCGGTGACCACCTGAGAGGCCATCTCCTGCTTGATCTCGTCGATCTCAACGTACAAAAGGTCGTAGTGACTAATCACTTCCCGACAGGTGTTCAAGGTGCGGTGTACCTCGACTTTCACGGGAATTTTGCCATGCTTTTCAAGAAGTAATAGCTTCTCGCTTTGAGCCCTCCTAGCCGTTTCGATGAGCAGTGTGCCACCGCGAAGTTTCATTGCAGAATTTAGTTGACCAGGAACTGAACCAGACAATAACTTACGAATAAGGAAGGGAGACACCTTCTTCAGGCTCTCCCCTTCCTTCTGGCACCTCATCACTAGGTAGCGCAGACTAGCGCCGAGAACATTAACTCCCCCGCCCGTATCCGGGCGGGATCTTTTGGGAGGTGGAATCTTTTGGGAGGCGGGGATTTGTATCCGCCATTCCAAATTGTTCTTCGTCCCCCGGGCTCCCCACCCACCATGGAACCACACAATTGGGACGCCGCACCGCAAACCGGTGCGGTCGCCAGGGCTACCTGAGGGGATATAGCACCATAGAGGTGGTTGCCTGTTTCGGGTTGGATCTTCGATGCACGAGCCCACCAAACCCGTACATCTCCGACCGCCCTACGCAGACCCCCACCTCCTTGGCACTCGCCACCGTTAAGCTAACGCCACGGAAGCCGATTGACCGGGAGTGGCATCCGACACCCTGCTGGATACCATAGTCCTCACCCTCCAGGATCCCCTTCTCCTCCTTACGGGTCTCCGCACACGGCTAACATGCGGGTGGATCGCAGGCCAGGTGTTATCGCCGCACACAGACAGTTGACCCACAAGACTGTCCGGGCTCAACCCTTGTTGCCTCTGGGTTTGTTTTCGGGGTTTTCTCCCCGCCCTTTTAGTTGCCTCTTACGACAAGCAGGGATACTGCGGGAGTATTCTGAATCCCCCTACCCGCAGGGGGGGTTGAGAGTTCTTTCTGGTCCCCCAAACTAATAACCGAAGAACACAACGCCAGCAGTGACATAGAAAGAGTTGCCAGTGTCTTGCCAGGAAAGAATTTACAGACAGACAGTGATAGTGCCAGTGAGTCGGAATTGAACGCAACTATTGAGAGTTCCTTCAGATCTCCCATAAAAATAACCAATGAACTCAACGCCAGCAGTGATATAGAAATAGTTTACGAAAATATAAACAAAATTGTAGATGACGTGACATTTGATAGATTAAATAGTGACAACAGTGATTGTGTTATTGAGAACGAATGCAACTCTAGTGCAGAGACAGTACTTTTAAACCTTTCGAAAGGAACGAACGAGCAGTTTCTTCACTGTTCTTAGCAAATAACTTGTGGATAATCCATACTACTCACTTATAAGTGATACATGTGAGTCACGGAGTGTCCTTAGTGATTCCTGGTTAAGTAGTAGTAGTAGTATTTGGGGTTGTGGGTGCGCCGACGGCCGAGGTCATTTTGCACCAAGTCCAATTTATAAATGCTGTCAATGCATTGAGCAGCTCTAGGCTCTTTGTTGCAACTAAAATAGTTTTAACTAAAGAGATAAACTAAAATAGAAATAAGTATTTTAAAAAATACTTAAAATATATATAAATTAATATATATATATATAATATAAATAATAAAATTATTAAATTGAGTGGTAGATATTTATATCTTTTAAAAACCCGATTACCTGATTAAGTCGGTCAGCGTTATCACCCAGATCGTATTTAAGATTTCCCCTTAGGCCGAAAAGATTGCGAGCTTCTTGGTAGTTAACACACTCCGCCATGATGTGTTGCACTGTCTGAGGCTTATCGCATGTATCACAGTGGGGGGGTATCTTATTTTCCGTGAGTAGGAAAGAATGGGTCAAGGCGCAGTGGCCTATCCGCAAACGGGCAATAATAACTTCTTCCCTCCGATTAGCTCGGACTGAAGAAGGCCAAGCCAGAGTGTCAGCTTTTATCCTACGCAGCTTGTTTCCCTCCATACAACTCCAAGTTTCATTCCACTGCTTAGTGGCAATCCGTCGAAGCATGGACTTGACATCTTCTGATAAAACCAAGTCCAAGACGGGTTCCGGGTTTTCCAACGCCTCTTTTGCCGCTCTATCTGCTTTTTCATTACCTGAAATGCCTACGTGGCCAGGAATCCAAACAAAAAGGATTTGGATTCCTTTTTGAGTAAGGGATGAGAGGACAAAATGTATTTCCTGAATAATAGGATGATCTGAGTACATGGCTGATATGGCTTTCAAACAGCTTAAGGAATCAGAACAGATTAGGAAAGATCCTTGACTGCCCTTAATATTACATAAAGCCATTTTTATGGCGAACAGTTCTGCGTTAAATACACTATAGAGTGGACTTAGCCTCGTCTTAAGGATGCCGTGATGTACGGATGCCACTGCAGCCCCACACGCGAGATCTGACTTGGACCCATCAGTGTAAACAGGTATGAAGCTGGGATAAGCTTCTAGAAGTCCCTTGAACATCTGCCTGTATTCAATAGGGGTCGTTAATTGTTTGCAGTATTTTTGTAAACAGAGGTTTACGTTAGGCAGGGGCATTAGCCAGGGTGGTTGGTTACAGTATTTAACCTGATGCACTTTGGGCAGTGACATGCCCACTTCTTCAATAAAATCTCTAAAACGTATTCCAAGCGTTGCCTTCGATTAAAAACATTTATAAACCGAGGTTTAAAAACTATATCAAAGCAGGGGTGCGTTTTCATCGATAAAATCTTTGCTACATAGTTACTCATTAAAATTTTCCTTCGCGAGGCCAAAGGTAGCTCCCCTGAGTCCGAGTAGATACTCGAAACGGGTGATGTCCGGAAGGCACCAATGGCTAGACGGAGTCCGGTGTTGTGCACGGTATTCAAGGGTTTCAAATAAGATTCTCTTCCAGCAGAGTATACCACGGACCCGTAGTCCAGTTTTGACCTCACCAGTGAACGGTATAATAAAAGCATCATGGAGCGGTCTGCGCCGCATGTCGAATGGCTTAAAAATTTAAAAATGTTTAAAATCTTTTGGCATGCGTTTTTAGTGTGTAGAATGTGATCACGCCAGTTAAGTTTCTTATCTAAATAAAGGCCGAGGAAACGATGGGATTCCACAAACGATAAGACCTTGTCTCCAAGCCTTAAGGTTGGACTAGGAAAGATTCCCCTCAGCCTGTGGAAATGCAGGCATTTCGTTTTTTCTTCAGAAAAACGGAGACCATTTGCAAGGGACCAGTCTTGTAGGCGGTTTAGGGTCATTTGGACCTGCCTCTCAGCCGTTGACAATTTCGATGACCTGCAAAAAATCGCCAGGTCGTCGACGAAGAGTGAGGCCGTTACGGGCGATTGAACGCATTTTGCAATGCTGTTAATTGCGATAGCAAAAAGTGTAACGCTAAGGGCCGCACCTTGAGGAACTCCGTTCTCCAGTAGGTATGGTTGGGAGACGGTATTTCCTATTCGGACTCTGAAGGAACGCCTATTTAAAAAGTTACACACGAATATGGGTAGATTGCCTTTAAAACCCCAGTCGTGTAATGACTGTAAGATTACATGTCTACACGTTGTGTCGTATGCTTTTTCAATGTCGAAAAAAACCGCGATTACGTGCTGTCTAAGGAGAAATGCCTCCTGAACGAAGGCCTCGATTCTCACCAGGTGGTCGACAGTACACCTGCCACGTCGAAAGCCACACTGGATATTCGATATGAGTTTGCGGCTTTCAAGGCACCACACTAGCCGTTTGTTTACCAATCTTTCCATCAGTTTGCATAAACAACTCGTTAAGGATATTGGGCGATAGTTAGAGGGGAGAGATTTGTCCTTTCCCTGCTTGGGGATCGGAACGATAATGGATTCTCGCCAGCTCTCCGGAAATACCTGCTCCGACCACACTTGATTGAGTGTGGCAAGTAGTTCTGGCAACGAAGAGTGAGGGAGATTCCGCAAGAAAGAGTTATGTATTAAGTCACTCCCAGGTGAGGTGTCTTTAGCGCTTTCTATGGCCGATTTCAACTCCCACATTGTGAAGGGGTTATTGTAAGAGTCGGAGTTCTTAACGTCACAGAAATTAAGACGCCTTCTTTCGGCTCTGGATTTAAGGCTTTTAAATGATGGATGGTACCTGTCACTGGCGCTAATAGCGGCATAGTGTTCACCGAAGGCTTCCGCAATATCGATAGGGGATGAAAGAATGGTTCCATTTCGTTTTAGCCCTGAGACCGGAGAGAAATTGCGTTTGCCCATCACGGATTTTATTTTATTCCAGACCTGTGTAGAAGGCGTTCGATGGTTAATACTGGAAACATACTTCGTCCACGATCTCTTCTTTGCTTCTCTAACGACCTGCCTGGCCTTAGCTCGCAGTCGTCTGAAAGCTGCAAGGTTAGTAGAGGTAGGAAATTTGCTAAAAATACGCAGCGCCTTTTTACGCTTGCGGATGACATCGGCGCATTCCTCGTTCCACCATGGAACTGGAGGGCGGCGCGGGGTGCCGGTGGTTGACGGTACGCTACCTTCCGCGGCTTCAAAGATAGCTTTCGTGAGACACTCTACATTGCTCCGCGCTGACTTACTGTCAGAGAATTTGAAATGTAACTTACGTTTAAAATCAAACCAGTCGGCTTTCTTTAGAAGCCATGTTTGAGGGGCATTAAAACAACACGCATTCCCCGTTTTACTAATTAATAGGGGGAAATGGTCGCTGCCGCAGAGATCATCAATGACCGACATTGCAAAGAGAGGGACTATGGACTCTGTACTAATCCATAAATCTATAGAGGAATATCCTCCGTTAAAAACGTTAAAATGGGGTTTTTCCCGATCGTTTAATAAAATCAAGTTAAAATCGTTTAAAAATATTTCTAAAAGACGCCCTCGGCCATTAAAATCACGCATACTATCTCCCCATAGGGTGCTGTGTGCGTTAAAATCGCCCAATAAGACGAAAGGCCTAGGAAGCTGGTTGACTAGATTTTCTAGGTTTTCTTTATTTACTGGCATCCACTCAGGGAGATACAAATTACAAAATGTAATGACCTCCGGAGTAGCGATGGTGACTGCTGCGGCTTGAAACGGTGTCTGCAGGTCCACCCGAGAGGTGTAAAGGGCCTCTCGGACGAACACAGCAACCCCTCCGCGAGCTCTGTCACCACCAAGATCGTCTTTCCTTTCTAATTTATAACCTCTTAACTTCACTTTGTCGCAAGCTTTAAAATGGGTCTCTTGTAAAAACAGGCAATCAGTGTTTAAATTATTGACCAAGAGTTTCACCTCCTCTAAGTGGGAGTAAAAGCCATTGCAATTTCATTGCAAAAATAAGGCCATTGAAATTGTAAAAAAAAATAATTAAAATAAAAGTAATAGGATCAAAAATTAGCTAAAATGCTATACTATCTTTTGATTTTAGCTTTTGGCTTATTTTTACTGCGAACCTGGAGAACTTCTTCCTCAGTTGGACTGAAGTCCTCTTCCATAGCTTCTGCACGGGAGAGTGAGTTCTCCCGAGATTGATTTGGTGAGGGCGTTTTTTCGCGCCTCTGAATATAAACTTTCTTTGGCGAACCGCCATTTCCCATTTTAAGGTTCGCATTCTTTGGGGCAGCAGGTTTTGCATCGGCTTTCTCTTCTGCGTTTTCTTTTGGCCCCTTAGGAGCAGGGGGAGGATTATTTTCCTGTTCTTTTTTATTACACAACTCTTTTCCGGTCTCAACAATTTCCATTTCTGTCATTTCAGTGGGTTCAGTTTGTGTACTGATGGTTGACGTTGGCTTGGAGACCACCGAGGCAAACGAACGGCTGAAGCTTGGTGGAGCAAGGGTCTTGTATTTTTTGCGGGCCTCAAAGTAGGATATCTTCTCTATGGTCTTGATTTCCATAATCTTTCTTTCCTCTTGGACTTTTGGGCAGTCCCGAGAGTAAACCGGGTGAGGACCCTCGCAACTGATACAAAGTGGAGCTGATGAACATTCTCCTTCATTCATATCCTTTCCACAGCGAGGGCAGGTAGCCTTACCTTCGCATCTTGTGGCCATGTGCCCGAATCTTTGGCACTGAAAGCACCGCATAGGACTTGGAATATATGGTCTTACTGCAACTTTCTCGAAACCGACATTTACTTTTTCAGGAAGCTTATCCAAGTTGAAAGTTAGCACAACAGAAGTGGTGTTGATTGTTTCTCCATTCTTTTTGGTTGTGAGTCTGCGACAGAAGGTAACCCCTTGCGAAGCCATCTCCTGCGTTATCTCTTCGACATCTACATATAAAAGATCGTAATGGGATATTATTCCCTTACACGTATTTAGGGTTTTGTGTAAACTCACTTGAACGGGCATCGTGTGTAACTGAACCATTCCCAACACTCTATCGCTTTGCTTCTCATTTGCGGTCTCTATAAGAAGAGTGCCATCACGGAGTTTCTTCACTGACCTCAATTCGCTCGCTACATAAGCTGTCAAGGCTCTGTGTATAAGAAAAGGTGAGACTTTCTTAAAAGACTCACCCTCTCTTGTGCACTTCATCGTTAAATAGCGCTTACATGCGCAAAAAGCACAGTCTCCCCCACCCGTGTCCGGGCGAGGTCTTTTAGTTGGAGGAAGGTTTTCTTCACCCATTCACTTTGAAACTTCGTCCCCCGGGCTCCCCACCCGCCACGGAGCCGCACATTTGGGACGCCACACCGCCAACCGGTGTGGTCGCCAGGGCTACCCGAGGGATATAGCGCTTCTGGCATGGTTGTCTGCTTCCGGGTTGGTCTCTGATAACGCGGGTCCTCCAAACCCGCGCAACTTCGACGCCCATCTGCAAGACCCCCATGCCGCCTGCACTTGCCTGCTGAACGTCAATTCGAACTAGCTAGCCGATTGATCAGAGGCGTCTACTCTCTGACCTCCCGTTTCAGTGGAGTCCGAGGCCAAAGTGGTGTATTGCAACTCGACTTTCAGAGGATCCGACCCCCATCCAGACCGGGAAGCTCAACCACCAGGATCATCTTTCCCCACCTTACAGGTCTCCACGCACGGCGAACACGCGGGTGAGTCCTTAGGCCAGATGTTATGGCTATACTCAATACAGTAGACTCACATACTGTCCGGACACTGCCTCAACGCACTATGGGTTTTTTAACGAGGTTGTCTCCTCGGTGGGCTCGGGTCCGTGGGGGCGCTACTCCCCATAGGAAGTGATCACCCCCTTCCCCCCGTGCGGGGCTTTCCACAACAGTTGATGAAATGAAAGCTCTTTTCGGTATCCTAATTATTATTGAGTTTCACTCACTTCCAAGCATGCGACTCAATTGGTCAAATGATCAAAATTTTCATGTGTCAAGAATATCATCTGTAATGACTCTCAAACGATTCTTGAAACTGATTCGGTGCATTCACTTGAATGATAATAATAAAGCACCAGAGAGGAATACTCCAGAATTTGATAAATTGTATAAACTAAGACCACTGTTAACATTTTTATCTCATGCCTATCGTACTATGTTCAATCCATCAAGATTCATTTCTATTGATGAAAGTATGGTTAAGTATAAAGGCAGAAATTGTATGAAACAGTGCATGTCCTTGAAACCAATAAAAAGAGGTTTTAAAATTTGGGTTGGTGCATGTGCTGTTTCAGGATTTATGGTTTGTTTTGATGTATGCACGGGAAGGGCTGAAGGGGTAGATCCTTCATTGGGTCTTGGTGAGAGAGTTGTGTGCACCTTGCTTAACATTTATGAAGGGTTAAATTATTGTGTATTTTTTGATAACTTTTTTACTTCTCTGCCACTTTTGAACAAGTTATTGTGTAAGAACATCTTTGGCTGTGACACAATTAGGTCCTCTAGAAGGCAATTTCCAAAGACACAACTAAAACCTGTACCCTCAACCACAGTCCCGAACTATAAATAAAAGAAGTGCACAATCTGACCTTTATTGCCCCGCCCATAGAACCACCAAATATCATCACTCTTTCCTGATAAAATCTACAAAATTATGGAATTTCCTCCCCATTCATCTAAAGAATATTTTAAACACACAGACATTCAAGACAAAACTTTATTCTTACCTTCTACAAAAAAACATAATTCTGTGATTCAGTCTACACCAAAAATGAACTTGTGAAACTGTTGCTCAGTATTAGTTTTTCGTTTGATTTTATATCAAAAAGAAGCTGCAACGACTTTCTTTACTGTTTTATCATTGGTTTATTATTCACTAAAATGTCTTTGATTGTAAATTCTGATTTAGAAATGTGTTAAAAATTATTCTTCAGTTATCCAGTTCAGATTCTGTTTTTGCTTATGTTTACACTAAAAGGATTGTCACTTTTTTCTTAATTGTATTCTTCGTTTAGGTTTATTTTATTTTTATATGATGCATTTTTGATTGTATGTCTTTTCTGTGATTAGAGATATAAAACTGGCATGTAATGTATACATTTATATATGTTCAATAGCAGGTTAAGTACCTTAAGCTCACCACCATTGTAAAATTGGTGCTCTTAGGGGTATTGTACCCAGAGCAAATAAATATTATTATTATTATTATTACCCTTGTCTCCAAACATGTCCGAAATGCCACTCCATGTTCTTAACATTCATTATGCTGCATCTCCACCTTCATCGCCTAATACATCAACTCCTTTCCAACTTAAACAATCACCTAATTCTGCCTCCACTCCCTCTCATACCTTCCACCCTTCCAGTTCCGGGAGAAAAAGACTAGAAAGAAAAGAAAGAAGGGGAGAAAACATCATTCATTCCTTGCTCTGATTGGGATGAGTAGAGTAAAAGAAATGACTCCTAGGAAAAAAATATTTATACTTCCCTTCGAAAACAGCAAAGAGAGATAAATAGACTTTTCAAGGGTGGAAAGTCCCTAAGAGCAAAAGTGAAAAAATTGAAAGTGACATCAATGGAAAATGCAATGGATTATATAAATAAAAATCTGAGCGCCACTGAAAGTCTCTTTGTTTCAGCAATTTTGATACAGCACCCAAAGAAAAAGCATGGAAGGAGATGGACGCAAGCAGAGAAGGTGTCAAAAAAGGATACAGCCTGCTGAGAAGCATGCTGCCTCTGCCAGCTAGATCTACCCTCATGCCCATTTTAAGGGCCATTCCTTTCTCTGCTGGCATCAATGAGGACATAATGAAACACATAAAGTTAGTAGCAGGGAAGAGAAAGGGGGTAGACAGATACTGCCCTCTAATATTTGCCGAAATATCTGTAAAACCATGCTTGACTTACGAAAAAAAGGAAGATTTCTTTGATGGACTTGTAGGCCATGGTGACGTTCGACAAAAGGTCATGGCAAATCAGGCCTTAGTCTTAATGGTGCGTGGCATTTTTGCCAATTACAAATAGCCTGACATACTACTTAAGCTACGGTAGTACGCCAGGCTACATACTAAGTGAATTAATAAAGAAAGTAATTGTAGCCATAGGAGGAACTGGATTGAAAATTGTGGCCACAGTATGCGACATGGGGAGGAGCAATGTTAAAGCGATCAGCATCCTAGTCGCCAGTACCGAGCATCCATATTTTGAATTGGTTGGACGAAAGATTTATACTGTGTGTGATCCTCCCCAACAATTCAAAAGTATACGCAATCTTTTTCTAAATATGATATCAGAGTTCCTGTACAGATTTGGGATCAAGAAACCATATTGACTGCGGAATGGGGGAACATCCTGCAACTTGCAGAGGATGATGCATCGGCTAAATTTCTTCCCCTGAGGTGAGTCATTCTCCTTCATTTGCTCTAAAATAACAAATTCTGATCATTTAAAAAAAATAGCATATGGAACCCTGAATTTCTAAAGTTCATATTTCTATGTGATGTAATATTGTTATTAACTACCTTTACCTTGATCAAGTGTGTTCAATCTATCAGCGACACATCTTCAACCAACATCTTACCAGAAGATGAGATTAAATTTGGCTACTGAAGTGATCAGCAATCGCGTGGCTGCAGGTGTTCACTCACTAGTGGCGAGAAGTGTATTTGGAGCTGGAAGTGAATTTATTTCATATATTCCATATTTCTTTATGCATGTAATACTTCATTTTCAGATACGCTGGATATAAATGGCCCAGCTACTGCAAAATTGTTGATGGAAGTGGACAGCCTCTTTCATAATTGTGGTCGTCAGGGACACATAGAAAACCGCTTAAGCAGTCAATGAACAATGATAGACCACACTTATCGTTATGGGCAACTATGAAGAGAAAGATCAAGTTATGGACCTTCATTGGAAAGAATTGGAAGAATTGGAAAGATCCATCCACCGTCACAAGATGGGTGGATTACTACAATTAACGCAGCATCTCTTCTATGGAATGATTTTCGCCAAAATGGTGTCCAGCAAATTAAAAATCAAGACCCGCTGGAAATTATTTAAATATAATCACGCATAACTGTGGTGCAAACCATTCACCTAATGCATCACAATTCAAGGCAGCTCCAAAACAACAGTGATCAACAATCTGGTGTTGACAAATGCAATTGCCAACACATTAACCGATGACTGCAATTTGTTGAGCGGTATTTCAGATTTCTTTTAGTAGGGCACACAAGACCTCAGTGAAATAGATCGCACCTACAGTAAAACAAAAGAAGTAACTCTTTCAAATAAGATGATATGTTCAGTAGCATGTGTCAGTGCCTATGCTGCTGAAATGTTTTTGAAGGGTCACCAATGTGATGCTTGTAAATGCTCCTTAACTACCGAACCTTTTCTGTGTGAGGATGTTCTCTTATCATTGATGCATGATGACATAGCTGACTAAGACATTTGCCCATCTGAGTCGTTTATGACTACCATTTCCAATGCAGTTACTGTGGGAATACAGTCACTGAGGGAGATATGCCACATCCAATCATTGAGTGTGGTTTTTGAACCGGATATTGAAAGGGCAACAGAATGTGATTTCTTCAGTTGCTCCGAACACCTGAATGATTTCAAAAAATATTTTTCTGCATTTGTTATGTGAGGTAGCATAAAACCATTTTGCATTGAGAGTAATAGATGTCAACATTTGTAATATTGGGGTAAGATATACTTAAGAAACAGTAGTAGTAGTTTAGGTTTTTTGGGTGCGTCGACGGCATAGGTCATTTTGCACCACAACACAGGTAACATTGAGGTACTTAATTACTTTGCCGCACTTAACCCGTCAGCGCCCACGGGTGCCATACGGCACCGCAGTGCAGCGCCGAGCCGAAACTCCTACAATGTAACTAATATGTGACTCTTAGCGTACATTTCGGTGCGCACACTTAGTAGAAGGTTTCTTCTATCATTCAGCCAGTGTGAATTGTGTTTCGCACCACATCGGATCGTCCAGTCTGTTTCACAGCAAAAGGCTTTTTTCCGGACCCATGAGTTATGGGTACTCGATCGAGGTAAGTGCTCACTGTGTCTATAATTATTAGTTTAAAAGCTATACCTTAATGTTTTCTTGAAATGTAAAATACAAAATAATATTTGTAAACGAATTAGCAGGATCTAGTGATTAAAAGTTGAGATATGTGAAGTTAAACACTAGCGGTGCCGTTTGACACCGCTGGGCGTTACCCGTATCAATTCACCTTGTGGTTCTATTTTGCTTACGGTTGCGATTTACAGCTCTATATTTCATCGTAAAGCAGTTTTCTTCACAGAAATGGGTGCTGAACGTTTTCAAAAGGTATATAAGCTATGTTTAAGGCTTCTTTTCATATAAAATATTATTCAGTAAGATTTAAGAAATACAAATATTGACTCGTAGATTTCCACGGCGTTGGTTTCCAAACGTTTGCATGACTTCTGGGTTTCACCGCGTGGGATTTGTTGGTAGATTTATAATGCTGTGGGTTAATTTCAAGGTTATGATTCATGAATTTTTACTTTTCGAAAAAATTCAAACACCAAATTAGTCTCATATTTTTCTTACAAATAAACCCTTTTTTATCACTGTACTGAGAATTGTTTTATTCATGCGTAGAGCGATACATTATGTATGCATGAGGTAATATGCGAATGAAGTGTTAAAAGTATAATTCTACAATTATTTACATTTCTAAAACTCTATTATTCTAAAATGCTTCAATTGCTGATGCCACGTTACTTTCTCCAAGCTCTTAATTATATTTTGTTCACTTAGGAATTAAACTCTTCAAGAGGTTTTAGACCTCCTAGAGGAAGAAGAAGTTGATAACGTCCACCAAATATTTGTAGAGCCACCAGAGAGCACCGTTTTGACTGACGAAGATTCAGATGATGATGACGGTGGCTTAGTTGACAATTTATCTGGTCGTCAGCTCCGAGCAAAAGCAGAGATACTGTTTTTAAAAGGTGGAGAAAATGATGATGAAGAATTTGATGAGCAAAGTGGCCGTAATATTTCAACAATTCAGGTTGATTCTAGTAAGCCCGTCACCGGAATGTCGCGCAATATGAAAAGAAAAAGAGCTCCGGATCTTAAAAAAACGGAGAGAGAAAATGGATGGAGATGTATCTAACTGCAGCTCGAAGAAAAATAATGAAATTTCTAAATTTATATGGCAAAAAAACCAAGATATCAATGGTAGAGTCTTTCTTCCCTAGCGCTGACTATTCAGACCTCCGGAATTTAAATGCTGTGGATATTTTTGAACTATTTCTTTGGTGAAAAAGTGGTTAACTTATTAATCTCCGAGAGCAATAATTATGCGCTATTCTGTAACTGCCCTTCACCTAATATTTCTTTCGAAGAGATGAGTGTTCTTGGGAATTTTAATTCTCTCCGGATATAATGAGGTCCCTGACAAGCGCAATTACTGGGAGGAAGGGGGAGACGTCCGGAACGATTTTGTGTGCAATGCCATGCGAAGGAACCGTTTCCTGGAAATTGAACGCTTTCTACATTGTGCGGACAACAATGCTCCTCATCACACTGACAAATATTGGAAGTTGAGACCTCTAATGAACCTATTGCAGGAACGAATTAGGAAACTATTTAGACCTGAGCAAAATATTGCCTATGACGAGGGTATGGTGGCTTACTACGGATCCCATGGATGTAAGCAATTCATAAGAGGCAAGCCTATTACGTTCGGCTACAAGGTATGGTGCTTGAATAGTGCAGCTGGTTACCTAATCGACTTCGAGGAATCGACTACCTAATCGACTTGTGACAAATCGAAGGAACTTGAAGCAAAAGAAAGTTACGCTGCGCAACGCTCAAAAACTAAGAAATCAATGCGTTCTGCATTGCTAAATTTCAAGAAAAAAGTACTTGGTGAATTACTCGAAGAAAATCCGAAATCTTTTTGGTCATATGCGAGAGAGCTTCAGGGAAAATCTTCAACCGTAGATTCGTTATTTGATAATGATGGCAAACTTGTCACCGAAAATATTGACAAAGCTAACACGTTAAATTCCCACTTCAAAAGTGTATTCACCACAGACGATACTGCATGTAATTTTGAAATACAATTCACTGAGGAACCGATGAAAGAAATCACTATTCAACGTGATGGGATAACTAAACAGCTACAGTCGATAAAAAATAGTAAATCTCCGGGTCCGGAGGGAATACCCGCGCGTGTCCTCAAGGAGTTAGCGCCACAGATCGCACCGTTCTTAGACATAATATTCAAGAAGTCATTGTCTGAAGGAAAGATACCATTAGACTGGAAAATTGCAAACGTTACACCGATATTCAAAAAGGGAAACAGACACGACCCAGGGAACTATCGACCAATTTCATTAACGTCGATTATAGGCAAGATACTCGAACATATCGTCGTTAGCAATATCATGACGTTCCTGGACAGTCGTAACGTCCTCCATGGCTGTCAGCACGGCTTCCGGAAAGGTAGATCATGTGAAACACAACTCGCGCTCTTTCTTCATGACGTTCTCAAATCTGGCGAATCGAAAAGACAAGTTGACGCATTATTTCTAGATTTTAAGAAAGCTTTCGACACGGTACCTCATAACAAACTTTTATACAAATTACAGTCATGCGGCCTAAACGAAACAGTAGTAAACTGGATACGCGACTTTCTGAGTGATCGTAAGCAAAAGGTAGTTCTTGACGGAATTAGCTCTGATGTCGTTAAAGTGACATCAGGTGTCCCGCAAGGAAGCGTGATCGGACCCCTTTTGTTCATTATATACATAAATGATCTATGCTCTCGAATTAGCAGTAAAATACGTCTATTCGCCGACGACGCTGTCATCTATCGTGAAATTAGTGATCACTCTGACTTTGAAACTCTATCATCGGATTTAAACAACGTTCATGAGTGGAGCCAAGAGTGGGGACTCGAACTTAATCTGAGCAAATGCACGGCGGTACATTTCTTGCGGAAGTCGTCCAACTATTCCCATGTATATGCTGTGGATGGTGTTAACATAAAGGCGACAGATGAAGTGAAGTATCTAGGAGTTACGATAACTTCGGACCTATCGTGGGGAGCACATATAAGAAATATTTGTGGCAGAGCTCTGAAGAAGCTAGGATTCGTCAAGCGTATTGTGGGAAGATTTTCGGATGAAAAAGTAAAAGAGAGGTGCTATTTCGCACTCGTCCGGCCACACCTTGAATATGCAGCGAGCATATGGGATCCGGTGCAGAAAGACTTAGTCCGGGAACTTAATAAAATACAAAGGAAAGCTGCGCGATTCGTCAAAAACAGCTACGGGCGTACTGACAGCGTTACACAGATGTTAAACGAATTAGGCTGGGAACCGCTAGAGACTCGGAGGCTGCGCGCTAGGCTTAGATTGCTTGAACAATTGAGAATAGATATCTTTCAGAGCGACACGGAGAACATCATATTAGAACCCCACTATATTTCCAGGTCCGATAGAAACGATAAATTAAGAGAGATATTTTGCCGAACGGATAGGTATGGGAATTCGTTTTTCCCCCGAACAATAAGGGACTTCAATAAATGCTAGGCGTAATTTCATTAGAGCGTTTCCTTTTTATCTTTAAGCGGCTGGTGTCCTAACACCCCCCGCCACACGCCTATTGAGGCGGCTTGCGGGGTAATATGTAGATGTAGATGTAGATGTAGATGAGGCATACCAGGGAAAAAGGCATAATGGAAATGAAGTATACGAAAAGAGGTGCGGAAAATCAACAGCCCCGATGTTATCAATGTTGGACAATCTCAGAGAAGATGCACGGCACCTGCCGTATTATATTTTCTTCGACAATCTTTTTACAGGTAGGCGGTATATTTGTAATTCTTATAAAATGATGTCACTATCTGTTTCCCACGAGGGGAAGGAAATAAGCTTTGGTTTTTTTTATGTAGGAATGAACCTCTTGATGGAGCTGAAAAGTAGGGGCTATAGTGGCACTGGTACACTCCGGAGCAATCGATTGCCGAAAGGAAGTAACCTCACCCCGAAATCCATTTTTCAAAAGGAGCCACGGGGAAGTTACGAGTACAGCTGTGATAAAGAGACATCTATAATCATTGTTCAACGGGAGGACAATGGGGCTGTAATGGGTGCATCAACACGGTATGGTGTGCATCCTGTGACAAGCGTAGCAAGGTACTCGAGTGGTGCGAAAAAGAAAATTTCTGTGACGCGACCGAAACTATTTGAGGCGTACAATGAGAACATGGGTGGTACCGACCTGATGGACCGAGGAATAAATCGCTACAGAGTGGGTGTGCGCCGTAGGAAATGGTGGTGGCCAATTTTTACGTGGCTGTTAGATGTTTGTGTACACAACACTTGGATTTGGATGCGTAAATCAGGAGTGGATATATCGCAGCTGGAGGTAAGGAGGCTTATTGTCCAAGTATACCTGGTTAAGTACGGAACTGGCTCACATCAGGGAAAACAGATAGGGAAAAATGCCGGACGCCTTGCACCAAATATGCTACGATACGATGGCATAAACCATCTCGTTATTCCCACCCACAAGGGGAGTAGGAGAAAATGTGCTGGTGATTATTGCATGTCTCAAACAAGAACCGAGTGCAAGAAATGTAATGTTGGTCTTTGTGTTCAATGTTTCGCTCATTACCATTCCAAATCTAATGTGTAATAAATAAATTAAATAGAGGTTTTATTATAGTTGACGTTTGATTCTTCCCAAAATACCTTTATGAGCGAAAAGACCCCACTTACGCCCAGCGGTGCCATATTTATGCCAAAAATTTTAGGAGCCTTCTTTATTGCTCATATGTATCATATTTTGGAAAAATGAACGATGTTTGATTCAAAAAAAACTTTGGGCGCTGACGGATTAAACAGGAAATTGTAAAATAGATATTCTCAATGATATTTAAATTTAATCGCTTAATTAAATAACTAAAGAATTTCCTGAGCATCTGTCCCCCTTGACATTTGCATATTCTTGTACTAGTATACTTTTCATGAAATGTGAAATTGTGCCCACATGTTAACTATGTTAATTATTATACTGCTAGGCCTTATGTCAACCAGTGGTTATTTCCTGAAATTGAATCTACTTATCTACTGAAATGAATTACATTATCTTGAATGATACATGGTACCCTAGATAAGCATTTCTTTAGTTCCTTATAGTATTGTAAGCATACCCTTGGTGAGAAAAGTTACCGCCGAATAGCATTTCATGTTTACATTTTAGGTCAGAATCTGAAAAATTATATAAAACCCATATGTTAGAAGGAACTAATCACATCATTGACTCTTTATATGCAATGTCTTCAGCTGCATTATTCTGATTAAAGTAGATGCAAATTAACTTTTTTAAATTACATTACAAATTACAGCTTAGACTATGGATGAATAGAAGTATGGTGGCAGAGATAGAAGTTTTTGTCATAAGTATAGCTTTGCCGTTATGAATAGGGATGCTAACGTGACATCTCTCGACTGCAAACAAAGGGTTCAATATTACAATGTTGCATTGTAGCTTAGTTTCTATAATGCAACATTCTGCAAAAACTTAAATGCTCTGCTATTTTCATCTCAGTGGCTTGTATGCCAACCATCCCATTAATTAATAAGAAAATTACTTTCTGTCAAAGAACCTGACCCAATGACTTCTATTTTTTCCTGAAGTACCATGACATTGCTGAACATAGTGTGAATGTTGATGCCTCAGATGCATTCTACTCCCTTCCACACACCCTTGAGGTGGCTTGTAGGGCATTTTGTAGATGTTGATACCTGTCCTTTTCTGTGTTAGTGTACTTGTAGGCTATCTATCAACTGATTTCCCTGGTTCAGTGATTTCAAAGATGTTATCCTATCATTCGCTTCTAAGTCCAGTGCTGTTATTGGGGAGTCATGAGGATATGGGAGCTGTGGAAGGAAGTTCTCCATATACAGGGAACCTGTCAATGTCAAGGGCACCAGCAGTGCTGAACACTCCTTCAGTAGGGGCTGCCCGGGAAAGGAAAAAAAATGGCAAATGATGGAGGTCCTGAGCTGGAGGACTTCCTACAAAAAGCAAGTAATGCCCTGGAAGATAGTAAAAGAAGGCATACTTGTGGGGAGCAATTTGGCTTGTATGTAGGAATGGAGCAGGACGAAATATCAAATACAATTGTTAGAAAGAAAGCTATTAGTAGCATTAATAATATACATTTAGAGGCATTTTTAGAAGATGGTGGTTTATAGTTAGTTGTGTGGTTGTCTCGTATGGAATAAATACAAGTAATTGCAAAGAACCAAATGTTTTCATTTTAAACTATCCCACTGCTAAAATGACATTTTCTCTTCAGAATCATTTCCTTGCATCCATTACTCAGAGCTCCCTTACTGGAAACACAATTAACAGGTGATATAATAATAAAAGGTCTTCATTTATGTATGACAAGCTTGTTGGGAGATTAGGATCAACTCCTAATCAACTATAGCTTATTCTAAGTAGAGGTATTTCCTTGATTTGGAATGCGACATTAGACATAATTATAGATTAACATACTTTTTGTCAAGCATAGAGAACTCATGTCATTGTAATGTTTTAGGAATACCTAGGCAACTATGACTAGGGCCTGGGCCTAGTTCCAATCTTAATCCCATTTCATCCCACGACTGATGATTACCTTAGAATATTCTTTATTTTAATGCTCAGTCAATTCGAAACAGAACTTTTCAAATTGAATGTGCTATCCAAGAACTTGAAGCTGATATAGTGATTATTGTAAAACATTGGCTAATGGAGAATGAAATCTCTGTTCTTACCCTTCAAGGCCTCAATTTAATATCCTACTGTACTCGCAATCAGCGTCAAAGTAGCGGTGTTTATATCTATGCTAGACCTAACTTATGTGTTAACTGTTTTAACCCAATTCTCAGTGTTGATAAAACTTTTGAATTCTGTGGAACCATTCTGAAAGTTGGTAATTAGGGGAGACCCGGGCAAAGTGGCTAACACGGGCAAAGTGGCCAGGCCAGGTTTTTGGGTCCGTAAGGTGCTGCTCCCTAGCGTCAGTCATGATAACTACATGAGTAGGACGCCATTAGTTGTGTGAGGAAATTTGGGTGCGATGCGTTTGCGTTTGTCAGTTTTATGAAGAAAACATTGGTTTTTACTACTGCTGATCTAAGGTACGTGCTTAATACTATTCGCTTTGTACTTTTACTGTGATTTTCTTAAGTTTATCAACCACATTGCTAAGAATAGTATGTATTTACGCTCAGTTTAATATCTCAATCAACTGTGTAGGTTTCAGTAGATGCGGGGGTAGAGGTATTTTAATTAATGGCGTCGCTTCGGGCAAAGTGGCCACGGGCAAAGTGGCCATCATGGCCACTTTGCCCGGCAGAAGTCCTTTTGTGGATTATAATTGTAATACTAATTATTATTAAGTATTAAACAGGTTTTAGTATAATTTGACTCATATTTTTTGCTCATATAATAGGTAATAGCTTATTATTATAGCCTATAGGTAGGCCTACATAGATATTTTTGGTTTTAGGTTTTGAAATGGTCCACAAATACAAGAGGAAAAGCGAGCAGCAATCATGGGATGCGGGTGCGATGCAGAGAGCTATAGAAGCGGTCACAAATGATGGAATGCCCTATTCAACTGCGGCCAAAACGTTCTCCGTTCCAAGAAACACTCTGAAGAGGAGGGTCCTTGGTAAGAATATTGATGCCAAGGGCAACATAAAGGTGCTGGGGAAGTACCGTGCTGTTTTCACAGAAGAACAAGAAGCAGAACTGGTACGGCACATATTGGATTTGGAGGTTCGTTTCTTTGGTGTCACGATTTCAGATCTTCGCTCTTTAGCATACAGCCTAGCTGAAAAAATGGCATTCCGAACAATTTTAACAGAGAAACCAAAATGGCTGGCTTAGATTGGGTTGCTGAATTCAGACATCGGCACCCCAAAATTAGTTTAAGGAAACCAGAGCAGACCTCTGCTGCAAGGGCTCAGGCATTCAATAAACATAACGTGACAAAGTTTTTTAATATTCTTAAGGGCGTTCAAGAGAAACATTTCCACCCTGCCCACAGGGTTTTTAATGTAGATGAAACTGGGCTCGTAACAGTTCAATCAAAGAGCTCTAAGATTATCGCTCTCAAGGGTAGGAGACAAGTTGGAGCTCTGACATCAGCAGAAAGAGGCCAGCTGTCGACCTTTGTTGTGTGCATGTCAGCTGGCGGAAACTTCATTCCTCCATTTGTTGTTTTTTCAAGACTTCGAATGAAAGCAGAGCTCCAAGATGGAGCTCCACCAGGAACAATGATTGCATGCCACCCGTCTGGTTGGATGCAGAGCGATATTTTTCTTCAGTGGTTTGACCATTTCCTTGCTCATGCCAAACCATCAGCTGCCGACCCAGTGTTGTTAATATTAGATGGTCATTCTACCTATGCAAAAAACCTGGCATTTATTGAAAAAGCGAGGGAGAAGCACACTACCGTGGTTTGTTTACCGCCTCACTGTAGCCATAAAATGCAGCCTCTTGATGTCTCGTTTATGGGCCCTTTTAACACATTCTATGTTCAAGCTATTGAAAAATATCTAAAAAAACAATCCTGGAAGGGTTGTTACCCAGTTTCAAGTTAGCCGACTTCTTGGGGAAGCTTTCTTAAAAGCAGCAACTCCAGCCACAGCAATAAATGGATTTCGCAAGTGCGGCATTGTGCCGCTAGACCAAGATGTCTTCACAGAAGCTGATTACGTTGCTGCCGAATGCACTGATGTGCCTCTTCAACAGCCTAGACCAAATCAAGAAGGGCTTGAAGCACGTCAGACTGAAGACGACGTGGAAGAAGAAGGCCTACTTCTCGAAGACCCACAAGATCAAACTAAGGCTGGGCAAGAATATCTACAACCTGGACCACCTTCGAGACCCCAGCCAGATCCACCCTCCAGTCCACAACCTAGGACCTCTTCCAGCTCACAAACAGGACCTTCCTTCGCTGTAAGCCCAAAAGATATAATCCCTTTACCAAAAACAACAGTTGTTAAAAAGGAAACGAAAAGGAAAAAAGGAACTGCTGCTGTGCTGACCTCAAGCCCATATAAATTGGAATTAGAACAAGCAAAAAAGAGAAAAGAAGAAAAAGAAAAGGCAAAAGAAATGAGGCGAGTAGCAAGGGAAGAGAAGAAGAAAGAGAAAGGAGAAAAAGGAAAGACGACAAAAAGGAAAATGAAGACTACAAACACAGTAAGCAAAGCAGGACAGAAATATCAAAAAGGAAAGTGTGGAGTTAAGGTGACACGTCAACTACAATTTGATGAACAATCTGACAGCAATGAAAGTGACACTGATTGTCTCTAGTGCAATGAATTGTATTCATGTTCAAAGGGTCGTGAAGGATGGATAAAATGCTCTGGTTGCAGCCGCTGGGCCCACGAAGCTTGCGCTGGATGTGAGGAGGAGGACGATTATTTCGTGTGTGAATATTGTCTGTAGGAACAACAGAAACAAGTTACTTTGTTAAATTTATTTTTTGCCATTTTTTCATTTAATAATTTTGTGCCTTTTTTGTACCATTTCCATGTTATTTGCCTAATTACATTGCAATACATTTCTAATATTGATATAAATCTGTTAACTATTTATTAAAACAATGCCGGGCAAAGTGGTCACATGTGGCCACTTTGCCCTACCCGTGTGGGCAAAGTGGCCATTTGGTAGAGTTAAAAAAAAAAATAAATAAAAGGAGCTACTTATAGTACTACACCTTTATACCAACAGATAGGAAACTTAATAGGCTAGTTATACACGTAATATTGTCTCTTCAAATTAACATTTGAAAAATATAAAAATAAAATTCCCTTAGAGTGGCCGCTTTGCCCGGGTCTCCCCTACAAATATGTTATTCCTTGTGTGTATCGATCACCAAGCAGTATAAGACTACATTACCATGGCATAATCTTGGCCAAAAAGGAGATTGTTGATTGGTGGGTTCACAAGACACCTATGCCCGATGAAAGCATCTGTGAAGTAATCCAGACATTATTTAGTTTTTGCGAGAATGATGTGAAGTTTTACAACTCGATCGACTGGCATGCTAAGAAGGTGAAATTTGGGGAAGTTATTTATGAACGGAGACACGTTAAGACGAAGAATCCATTGGTGGACTTACATGGGACTTCAAAAGACACAGCTATTTAACAAGTCATGTTCCCAGACTATGACTTGATTCCTGAGGTAATAAAATCTGACATTAGGAAAGTCCTGAAAGAAAGTGTTTGCAACAACATCTCAATAACAAGTCAGATTAGAATAATCCTCAACAAGATGGAAACAAAAGCATGCACTATTCCAATGATACCTGGAATGCCGGATAGCATGGCCTTCATAAAACAATCTGTCACAATAATTTTATAATGACAAATGTCAACTTCGTCAATCCTAGGCCCAGTAATGATTATTACAAACTGCTTACATCTTTTGCTGAGTCATTAGTGTTTGCAGCAAAGAAAAATCATTGGACTTTTGATCAAATAGTTGATGTGATAAAAGCCACAACAAGAACTGACTTGACTATAAGGGAGATCATAAAGGGCTATATCACAAAAGAAAACACGCTAATAATGTGGCTAAAGGTTGCCTTAAGGATGACTGTGACATTCGAGCAGGTTGTGGGACATTGCAAATTTTCACCCATAATGAACAAGGTTGTGAGGCACTCCAGGAAAAACTTAAATGATGTTTTGTACGACACTTATGAAGGTGAGGAGACCGTTTACTTTGGACAGTATTGTATTGTAACCTGTAGAAGGAGAACCTGTACAAAACAATAGGTTGTATAAGAACCGACCCCTGTTAAATTATTTCAATGAAACAATGGATACTATTTATTACCCAGAGAAGCGGTTATCCATTGACGAATCGATGGTTCTTTGGAGTGGGAGCTTGATTTTCAAGCAATACATCAAGGGGAAGCGTCATAAATATGGTGTCAAGCTGTTTATGATGACACTTCCAAATGGTTTGGTGTCATGTTGTAGTATATACTCTGGTGCTAGGGATGACGATATAGGAGGACCTAATCATACGGAAAAAGTAGTGAAGCAGTTAATGAAAAATAAATTGAACAAAGGACACTCTCTATTCATGGACAATTTTTATAATAGTCCGCGATTGACTAAATTCCTTTTGGAAAATAAAACACATGGGTCATTCCATGTCAAATCAACCAAAAAATTGGCAAAATTTACCTGACCCTTTGCGATTTTGATGAAAATTGGTAAAGTTGTTGGTCCTACAGAGAAAATAAATAATACCAAGTTTTACACCCCTGGGCCAAATACTTAGTTAGAAATTTGGGTCTAAAAATGACCCAAAAATCAAATTTTAGGTCTGCAGTGCACCTTTTGAATTGCCGTAACTCGGATACCAACACACTCAGAGAGTTGTGTGTGGTGTCAATTTAAAGCTCTTGAAATTGCCTTTCATTTGATAGGTCATATGCTGAGGTTAAAAATAATTATAGGTCAAAGGTCAAGGTCAACATACTTTGACCTTGAATTATGAAAAAAGGGATATTTTATTTTGCTTAATTTTTTTTTCAAAACAACATACATGTTTCATTAATATATGTACCAACTTACTTGCATTACTTGGCCACATCACATGAAAAAGTAGTAGTTTTTTCCGTAGCATGTGCCAGTGGCTATGCTGCTGCAATGTTTTTGAAAGATCACCAATGTGATGCTTGTAAATGCTCCTTAACTACTGAACCTCTTCTGTGTGAGGATGTTTTCTTATCATTGATGCATGACGACATAGCTGACAAGGACATTTGCCCATCTGAATCGTTTGTGACTACCATTTCCAATGCAGTTACTGTGGGAATACAGTCACTGAGGGAGAGATGCCACCTCCAATCATTGAGTGTGGTTTTTGAACCGGATATTGAAAGGGCAATAGAACATGATTTCTTTTTAATTGCTCCGAACACCTGAATGATTTAACCTTTAGCGTCCGTGCGGTCCCAAAAGGGACCACCTAATGTTTTCGTTTATGGCCTTGCGGTCCCTTTAGGGACCGCTGAGACACACTTCGTTTAAAATCGGCTTATAATGAGTTTCGTCGCTGAGAGAGTGTAAATATTTTTTTAGGCTCCTGGAATGACACTGGCTAAGATCAGAAAATAGGTTACACTTGCCATTTGACTATGCGTTGGTCATCGCATTTGATATTAGTTTCTCACCTTTCCAACTCTATTTGACTCGCGTACTCCCTTATCTCTCTCCTGGTTATCTCGAACCTTTCTTCCCTCTCATCAGCTGACCTTGACGTTGGGCGTAAACACTTCTGGGTGGCCCGAGCACATGGTTGGATCTTTTCCTTACCACACAAACAAAGATTACGATGGAACTCTCTCAGTTATTTACATTCCTCGGTTCCATGCTTGGTGTCTTTTCGGACGGTTACCACGAGAACGGTTTTTATCCAAAGGAGTGTGGTTTTTTTATATTATTTTTATACCATATATGCAATGGCTCAGAACCTTACGGATAAGGATATAGAGGTGTTTCTTGAAAGTGATTCGGAGGCAGAAAAGGACCCATCTGATTCGAGTGACGGAGACTCAGAAGATGAGTGCCCCTTGGCTCCTGGTCCCGGCGGTGAATGGATCAAATTCAGTCAACGCATCCGCACCGGGAACCGGAATATTCCCTTCTCGGGCGAGGAGAGTGGATTCCGGAGAGAAGAGGCCCTTCACGTACATTGAGATTCATCTCCTGGGGAAATATTTCTTCTCTTCTTCGCAGAGATTATTCATGTGCTCGTTGAGGAGACTAACAGGTACTACAGTCAGTACGTGGATGCACTAGGTGAACACAAAGGACCATCACCAAGTCCTGAGGTGACCACTGATGAAATGTTTTCTTTTCTGTCTCTTGTCATTCAAATGGGACATGACGTACGTGACACACTGAAAGATTACTGGTCAACACTGGAACAATTTCATACACCATTTTTCAGAAATATAATGCCTCGCGACAGATTCTTGCACATACTCCGATTTCTCCATTTCAGTGATAATCGTCATCAACCTGACAAAAATGACGATGATCATGACCGATTTTGGAAGTTGAGACATATTTTTGAAAAACTCAATGCTTCTTATGCAAAATTTTATAAACAGAGCGAAAATTTGGCAGTGGATGAAATAATTGTTTTATTCAAAGGCAGAGTCATTTTCAAGCAGTATATACCAAACAAACAAACGATTTGGAGTAAAATTATATAAAATTTGTGATTCCACTGGCTATACTTATGACATGGTAGTTTATTTAGGAAAAGACAAAAAAAAGGCGACTGCGACAATGTCGGCGACACATGCGACTGTGAAGCATCTGACGAGGAGAGTTGAAGGTGTTGGACACAAACTATATATGGACAATTTTTTCTCCTCTCCTGACTTATTCGATGACCTAAAGACGAGAAAAATTTTTTGTTGAGGTACAGTTAGACCCAACAGAAAGGGAATGCCAAAAAATCTCGACAGAAAGCAAAAACTAAAAAGAGGCGACTTACGTGTTAGAGTACGAGACGATTTGACGGCAATTACGTGGAGGGACAAGCGAGACGTACATCTACTCACTAATATGCACAATCCACCAGCAGAGGGCAATATCTGTGATGAACACGGGAATGGAATGAAACCCGTAATCATTCAGGACTACAACCGTAACATGGGTTTCGTTGATAAAGGAGACAGAATGGCGAACAGCTATTCAATTAGTAGAAAGACCTGGAAGTGGACAAAAAAAGTATTTTTCCATTTGATGGACGTTACCATACTGAACTCCTTCATAATTTCTAAATCCCTAGGTAAAGATGTATCCCACCGTACGTTTAGACTACAGTTGGTGCGCGATCTTCTGGAAAAAGTTGGGAATCGTTCAGTAGCTACGCATAGAGGGAGACCTACCCATGTGACATGAACATTACCAGATTAGACGCTAAAGAGGTAGAGCACTGGCCTGAAAAAACTAGCAAGTTACGATGTCGCGTGTGTTCAACGAAGAAGATCGTCAGGCGCACGAACATTCGCTGCGTGAAGTGCGACGTTGGACTCTGCATTGCTCCCTGTTTTCGGGAGTATCATAAAAAAAAGAAACTATAAAAAAGCTAAATAAATTAAACATTTATATTTGATTAAAAATTGATTACATAATATTATAATTGAACGTAAAGTTTATGAAATCTTGAAAATCACATTTCCTTGATAGGAAAAACGTATGAATATTCGTTTTTAGATAAGCTTCTGTAAAGTTAAAATAAAATATTGGAAATATGAATGAATAAATTATACACAATGTGCTGTTGTCTTTAAAATAGTGTTTGTTTTATTTTCCTATCACAAATAGTTTTTCAGTTATTTATAATTAACTGGAGAGCTGCTTATATTTTAAACCTAGGCCATTTAAATGCCCGGCCATGCAGTGATACATCTGGGATTTAAAGCCGTACTTTAAAGGTTAAAACTTTTTTTAAATCATTCTTGAAATGGTTGACTGTGTTCGTATGCGGTGGGAGGAGCGAAGTACTTGGTCTCCTCATACTCATAAAATTGTGAAAATGCACGTCAAATCCATACTTAACACATGCAAGGAGGAAGAGGAAGACGGTGAAATACAAGAACGTAGACATCACGAGCAAGTGAACATATCCCAAATTAATCCGGAGGACATCGGAAGCACACCATCATCATCGAACGTCAATGCTTTCGCAGAGGAAATCCGATCAGAACACAGGAAGGGGAGCATTTTCTCCTCGAGGAAATGATACGTAAAGACTAATACAATTGCAAGTAATTAATTGACAACTTAAAATGTCAAAGTGTTTGTGTAAGACGTTATCTAATTGATAGGGAAAACGATCTAATTTTGTTCAATTTGATGATGATTTCTGATCCTGAGAAAAATAACGTGTACTTACACATGAAAATAACTTGCATTTAACTCGATAAAAATAAATGCTTTAAAAAGGAATTACACCATCTTTTATTTGTGTACTCGCCTCTTAATTCATCCGCCACCAGATTGAAAGTGTTTGTGTATGACGCTATCTCATTGATAGGGAGCATGTTCTAATATGCTCAATGAGATAATGATTTATGATCCTGATAAAAAAATCTTTTACTTGCACGTGGCAATTACTTGCATTAAACTCATTAAAAATAAAAGCTTTCAAACTAAAGCATTCACTCAATTCATCCACCACCAGAATACCAAGACGTATGTATAGATATAAAAAAGTTTAATTTAACCTTATCATCGAACGCACCCAGATTCTGACGTCACCATTCCTTAGCTTGGGTTAAACTAGGATGGCGTGGGTACGCAAATTCCTGCTATACTGCCCCAAGAGGGGGAGGGAGACTGGAATTCTAACTGGGATTCAAATTTATTGCTACTTGCTTAACAGCGCCACCTAAACCTGAGGCGCGACCAGAAAATTTATTAACCAATACTTTTAAACAATAATGTTATGAATGGATGAAATTAAATATTTGACTAAAATTCCTTAATCTTATGTTATTTAAAATACCTATAATCTTTAAATTATGTTCGAAACCGTCAAGCGACCCGTCTGCTCAGCCACAATGCTGTGCGAGTTTCGAATTATTTTTGAAGAATTTGTATTGCAATCGGAGGTGTTTTAGCGATACAAATTACTTTTGTCAGTAAAAATTGCTGTGCAGTTCGAGAACATTTTGTCAACATGCGCGATAAATGAGCTGTTCGCTGTTGTAGTAGTAGGTTTAAGGTTGTAGGGTGCGTCGACGGCTAGGTCATTTTGCACCACTACACAATCTTCGTAGTAAAAGAATTAAATATTAGTCACTTGCACTTATGTCACTTATTTAAAAAAATATATATAAAATGTGATTTAAAAAAATATATAAAAACTTATATTTTTTGGAATAGTCCTGTCTCTTTCAGAAATAAAATGACTCTGCTTAAAACATTAGGGTCGTCTCCTAGGACGGATTTTAGGTCTCCCCCTAAATTGAGCCGCCTTCGCGCGTTACGGTATTTGTCACACTCCGTCAGGATGTGCTGAATGTTGAGAGGACAGTCGCAATAATCACACTGAGGTCGTACTTTCTCTTCCGTGAAGAGAAATGCGTGAGTTAAAGGGCAGTGCCCTATCCTCAAACGTGTGATGACGACTTCCTCTCTTCGGCTGTTCCTGACGGAAGAGGGCCACACTGACGTTACCGGCTTGATGTCTCGAAGTTTATTATTTTGTGTAGAACGCCAAGACTCCTTCCACTGCCCTAGGATTATTTGTCTCAAGGAAGATTTTAGGTCCTCGTGAGGTACCAGCGTGGACTTTGTCTCGGCCTCGTTCAGAGCCTCTTTGGCCAAAGCGTCCGCCTTTTCATTTCCGGCTATTCCCGCATGCCCCGGGACCCAAAGGAACCAAACGCGTACTCCCTTTCTGCTGAGAGACAGTAGGGAAGAATGAATGTCCTGAATGATCGGGTGCATGGGCGAAAAGCCGGAGATTGATTATATTGAGCTGAGGGAGTCGGTGCATATAACGAAGAAGTTACCTTCGTCACATAGGTTTTCAAGTGCCATCTTCATGGCAAATAATTCCGCTGTGTATACACTACACATCGGATTTAATTTTGCTTTGACTGCTCATTGGTTAGGCGAGAACGCTGCGCAGGCACAGGCCAACTCTGACTTAGATCCGTCTGTGTACACTGGCACAAAATCAGAGTGATTCCCTTTAAACATTAAAAACTGACGCTGGCATTCCGAGGGAGTGGTGAAGGATTTTTGTCGATCACACAAGACCGCTTTAACCACGGGGGTGGGTGTTAACCAGGGAGGGTGTGATGAGTAAGAGACAGGGTACACTTTAGGTACCCTGAAATCACACCCGCGAATTAAATCATTAAAACGAACACAAACAGGCCTAGTGGCCTTCGTCCGTCGGTTAAAAATTTCTAAAAATCGAGGTTTAAAAAGTACGTTAAAACAAGGGTGTGCCGTCATGGATAAAACTTTGGAGACATAACTGCACATAAGCGCGTTCCTCCGGTGGCATAGAGGAGGCTCCCCTGCATCAGAGTAGATGCTTACGACCGGGCTTGTCCGAAATGCCCCCGTACAGAGTCGTAACCCCGCGTTGTGTACGGGGGGCAATGCTCGTAGGTACGACTCGCGGGCGGACGCATAAATAAAACAACCGTAGTCTAATTTAGAGCGCACCAATGAGCGATACAATAAAAGCAAAGTTGTGCGATCTGCTCCCCATGATGTGTGGCTTAGAAGCTTAGAAACTTTAAAATATTTAGTGAATTAATACATTTTGTCTTTAAAAGATTAATATGTTCTCGCCAATTGAGCCTGTGGTCGAGTGTCATACCTAGAAAGCGGGCCGACTGGACAAAAGGGAGATTTCTTCCCCCAAGGTGTAATGTGGGCTGCATTTGGATTCTTATTTTCCAGTGGAAATGGACACATCTGGTTTTCTCATGGGAGAACCGAAAGCCGTTCCTTTGGGTCCACTGGTCCAATTTGTTCAATGTCATCTGAACCATTCTGGATGCAGTTGCCGCCTTGGATGATCTGCAGAAAATTGCCAGGTCATCCACGAACAGTGTGCCTATCACCGGAGCCCTGATACAATTCTCGACGTCATTTATCGCAATGGTGAAAAGCGTCACGCTCAAGACGGAGCCCAGGGGAACTCCGTTGTCAAGACGGTAAAAATCAGATAAAAACTGCCCTATTCTAATTTAAAAAACTCGATGCGTTAAAAACTTTTGAATAAAATTCGGCAGATTGCCTCTAAAACCCCACTCGTGCAAAGTCATTAAAATCTTCCGCCGCCAGACCCGGTCGTAAGCCTTCTCCAAATCGAAGAAGACACCGATCACGTGTTGGCTGAGGAGAAAGCCTTCTTGGATGAAATTGTCGATCCTCTCCAAATGGTCCATGGTGGAACGACCGCGTCTAAATCCACATTGGATGTTGGAGAGAATGTTTCGGCGCTCTAACCACCAAACGAGCCGCCGGTTCACCATTCTCTCCATTAACTTGCACAGGCAGCTGGTGAGAGATATTGGCCGGTAAGAATTCGGATCAGCTCTATCTTTCCCATGCTTGGGAATGGGGACAATGACAGACTCCCGCCAGGACGAAGGAAAGTGACCTTCAGCCCACAGCTGATTATACGTCTGCAGGACTTCCTGCAGCGCTGTCTCCGGAAGGTTGCGGAGAAATGCATTGTGGACCCTGTCTGGTCCTGGAGAGGTGTCGTGGGAGTCATCGATGGCAGATTTCAACTCCCACAAGGAAAAGGGGAGGTTGTAATCTACCATTGTACGCGTCTCCTTGAAGCCGATAGGAATTTTCTCGAGACGTTGCTTCAACGCTCGGAAGGCAGGATCCAGATTTTCATCACTGCTCACCTTGGCGATTGACTGGCCGCTTATCTCGCCAATGGCAGCTGGAGAAGTAACCACATTTCCTCCGACTTTTAAGAAGGAGACGCCGAGCTGCTGGTTGTTTCCCGAAATGCTCTTCACCTTACGCCACACCTGTGCTAGTGGTGTGCTGATATTGACACCACAGACAAAATTCATCCAAGAGGCCCTCTTTGTCTCCTTTACGACCTGACGGGCTTTAGCTCTCAGACGCCGAAAAGAGGACAGATTGTTTTCAGTGGGATATTTGTTAAAAATTTGCAACGCCTTCTTGCGTTTCCGAATGGCTTTGGCACATTCATCATTCCACCAAGGCACAGCAGCTCTCGACACGATGCGCCGAGACCGCGGTACGCTCATGTCGGCGGCGGTGATGATGCTGTTAGTCAATAATTGTACATTAAAAGCGCTATCGCGATTTTTATCGCACGTAAAATTAAAATTGCTTTTAAAACAAGACCAATCGGCCTTCCGCACAATCCAGTTGCCCGGTCGAATAAAATCAGAGTTAAAACGTCGCTCCTTAAAAATTAAAAGAGGGAAGTGATCGCTCCCACAAAGATCTTCGTGCACTGACAAAGACACCTTATTTGTTAAACTACTCGATAGAATGCATAAATCAATGGAGGAGAAATCACCATTGAAAGAGTTAAAACGGGTCTTCTCCCCGTTGTTCAGTAAAACTAGGTTAAAATCTAAAATAAAACTTGATAAAATGCATCCCCTGCGGTTGCACTGTCCCGCAGTGCTTCCCCAGAGAGGATCATGGGCGTTTAAATCTCCGAGTAAGATAAAAGGCCGAGGAAGCTGGTGGACAAGGGATTCTAAATTAAAACGGGTGACCGGTGCACCCTCCGGCAGATAAACGTTGCATAACGTAACCGCCTCCGGTGCGTGCACCGTTACCACTTGAAACTGTTTATTCAGTTGAACTCGGGAGGTGTATAGGGCCTCTCGAATAGCAACTGCCACTCCACCCTGGGCTCGTTGGCCGCTGGTGTCGTCATATCTCAGAACGTTAAAATATTTTAAAATACCTTTGTCCGTGTCTTTAAAATGCGTTTCTTGAAGACAAACGCAGGAAGGGTCAAATCTCGGATTAAAATGTCCAGCTCCTCCTTGTGCCGATAAAATCCATTTACAGTTCCACTGTAATATAAAAGCCATTAATAATATAAAAATTTAAAAAATAAATATATAAATAAATTAAATAATTAATTTAAAAATGTCAAACACAGTTGGAGGATCAACGCTTAATGCGATTTCTCCTCCTACCCTTGGTTCTAGCCCGGAGGATTTCTGTCTCCGAGAGACATTCGTCCTCTTCCATTGACTCTGGATGATTGAGTAGGGCTAAACCAGATGGTCCGGGGGATACTGAGCTGCCACGCTTCGTTTGCGTGGCCCCGGCGCACAGTGGTCCCAAATCGAAAAAAGCTGGCCAAAAGTCATTTTTTTCGAATTTTTACAAGGAATTTTTGAATGTTGTATTCGGATTCTACAGGATATGGTCTACAAAATACGCTACTAATTTGGTATTTTCATTGATCATAGCGGCTACAGGGACCCGTCAAACATGGAGCATTCAGCGTAAAAATGACAGTTGCGTGAAATCGGTCTATTTCGAGGAAGTTCAGCTACATGGAGGACAAACTTTACACAATATATTTAGCCAAGAAACATTTTTACCTACAAATATAGACATTAGCGCATATTGGAAAATACATTTTATTCGGGTTTTACTATGTTTACTATTTTATATATTTTTAAAACTTTTAGCGTTTTTTACCCGAATTTTCAAATAAAATGTACAGTATCGTTTAGAGCGTCACTTTCCGTCGCGGAGTCTTTTGCATGAATACGAAGGGGATAGTATATTCAACGTAGCAGTGAAGAAAATGTTTGCTAATATTTGCTACTCCGACCTCAGCATTGATTTAACTACAATGATGCAATGCGCTGACGCGGGAGGCGGCCGGGCTGGCGCGTGGTAGGGCTCGAGGAAATCTATGGGTATTATTCAATGTTGTTGCATATTTTATTTTCTATAACAAAATTATGCCTCATAAATTAACATCTCTTCTCATAAGTAGTATATTTTTAAGTCTATAAATGGTTTCCAGTTGACCTTACTTATTATTTACGCGTGCCGATGTTCTCCTTAAGATAGTTTAAGAACTCCAGCGGAAGGAAATAATTGCGGAACGAAAGTATGCAGCTGAGTATATATAGTAATCTACAAAAACTTGAATGCATTCAGAAGAAGAAAAAATCCCTCAAAATGCTACTCCACCCTGTCCTTCCGTTAGGTGGATTAGTTTTCGTCCTCACGCGGCACATTGACCCTCTGTCGCCTCCGTAGCGGCCTCCTCAACCGCATGCAGGGCAAACGACTGCCGAAAAGGCCTACTAAGCTATTTATTGCGCCCACCACCGCTCTCTGTACACTAGAAATGAATTGCACTTCGGCCATCGAGGATGAACGGAGTAAGTCTTATCAACCTTCATATGTGAATTTTCTTGGAAAATCGAGATAATAGGATTACGAACCTTACCCTGTGTAAAACCCAAATTACTTTTAGACATCGCTTGTCCGAAACTTTCTCGCTAAAATTCAGTTTTTCTCAGAGTTTGCCCAAAGAAAGACGTGAAAGTGAGTTTCTTCAAGCGTGGAAGAGGTCGAGTATTCTCTAAGTTTTGAAAAGACTGCAGGATTGAAGAAAAGAGGCTATAGTGTTTTAGTGTAGTTTAGTTCAATACCCCTTTACAATTCTGTGGTTATTTTTGGTGTAATAAGAGTATTTAATTTAGTTATCGTTGTTTTTACCTTAAAACCACTCGGCTAAGAGCTCAGTGGATATGAGAAATTTCACGCGTCTTGAGATGCATGAAAAATTTCTTGAAAGTGGAAAAGGATCTATGTCGTTTAAGAAACAATACGTATTGTACTACTTAAGCAACAAGTTAAAGTTAGATGTGGACGTAAATGGAAAAATTATCTTACAAAGCTTTGTGTAAAAGTTTTTTTCTCAAATTATCTTCGCCGGTGGAAGGAAAGCAAAAGAAATACAGTTTTTTAGAAGAAAGTTCGCTGAATGGCTAAAATAGAAGTTGAAATTTCCTCCACGCTTATTTAAATGTCTTCCCAGTACATCCGGTAAGTATATAATGTGGGATTTGTGATGAGTTTAGAGTGATATCCAATTCCATGGATCAGCCATCGCCAAAGCAGCTGCCCTTCCTATTAGCCACTTGTCCGAGGAGGCAATTGAGGCGAGGAATAAGGATATAAGAAGATTCAGGGAGCACCATACCAGGAAATTTTCCAGGATCGTAACAAATGAAGACCTGTTTAGAAGATTACTCCTAACTTCAGACCCCTTGATATCTAGTATTTCAAAGGTTCAAAGAACGAAATTACTTCCATTACCTGCCGAGGTAAAGATTTTACTAATCCAGGAAGAATTGAGTGAGCAGAGTAGGGATGACAGTTATGAGGGTTTGTCAGATAATTATTATGGGTGTATTTAGAATTTTTTCTTAACAATGGCTGTGAAAGATAAGGAAAAATGTTAATTTATTTCTTTGGCGGTTAAATAAACCCAAATGAATGGAAAATCTCATTAAAATTTTCGTACCAAATTATGTGCCCGGTAATTTGATCCCCCACCGCGAAAAGAGCTTATTGCAATCGGAACAATAAATTTGGCGTATAACTTGAATTCATAGGAGTTATGAAATATTGTTTACGACATTTCAATGCTTGTATTAATGCCTCCATTGAAAATTGTTAAGAAGTGACCCAGTTTAAAAATGCTTCCAAATCCATTGGCCCGTTTCAAGGAACTAAAAAATTGACTGCGTCAACTTAATTAGAATTAGTTATTATATTTTTTTAAACAATTAATGCAGTACAATAATATTAATCATAGACTTATAATATAAACTTCCAAATAAGATTAGCTTAGTATCAAATACAATCAAACATATGAGAAAGTAGAAAATGTTCTCTTGGTTCATTCACAATTAATTGTTCAAAGATTGTCCAAAAATAAACAATACAATTCATTAAATATATGCTTTTAAATATCTAACTCAGTTCTATAATATGTATAATTTGTATTTACTATCGCGGAAGTAATCTTAAATTCCATTGGGCTTTTTGAATTAATTGTTTAAACAAAATGTGAAATAATAATAAAAGTATTGCAAATACATAAAAAATAGTTAAAAATCCAGAATTAGCGGATCAAAAACTATGGAAATAAACCTTTGCATCAAATATGTACGTAATAATAACAGCGTTATTAATTTTGGCCAGCTTTTTTCGATTTGGGACCACTGTGCGGCGGTGGTTATGGTGGGGTTCTTCCTGGGAGAACCCGGACCGGTGGCTTGTGTTATATTTGCCGGATTTGTTGCCTTAGCCGGCATGGCCGATTTCTGCACAGAGACTTGGGTTTTTGGGCTCCCATTATCTTCCGTCTGAGTCGAGATGGTGACCTTGAAAATAGGTTGGGAAGCGACATGCGCGAACGACTTAGAGAAAGTAGGAGCAACTTGTGCTCTATACTTTGTCCGAGCCTCGAAATAAGGTATTTTGTTAACCGTCTTTATCTCCATTACTTTGCGCTCCTCGATCATCTTAGGACAATCACGAGAGTACACGGGATGTGCACCCTCGCAATTGACGCAGTGGGTCACCCTTGCATTCCGCACCCTCATGCTTCTCTAGGCCGCAGCGGGGGCAGGTGGCCTTGCCCTCGCACCGTGTGGCCATGTGGCCGAATCGCTGGCACTGATAGCATCGCATGGGTGCCGGTATGAATGGCCGCACTGGCACCGATTCATAACCGACAAACACCTTGTCGGGGAGCTGGTCACGCGCGAAGGTGAGTACAACAGATGTCGTGTTTACTCTTTCACCGTTGCGCTTTGTAGTGAGTCGACGAGCATCGGTGACCCCCTGAGAAGCCATCTCCTGCTTGATTTCGTCGATCTCAACATACAAAAGACCGTAATGACTAATCACTCCCCGACAGGTGTTCAAGGTGCGGTGCACCTTGACCTTGACGGGAATATCATACAGCTTGTCCATTTTCAGCAATTTCTCACTTTGAGCCGTTGTAGCCGTTTCGATGAGCAGTGTGCCATCGCGAAGTTTCTTGGCTGATTTTAGTTCCCCAGGAACGGAACCAAACAATACTCTCCGAATAAGGAAGGGAGACACCTTTTTCAGGCTCTCACCTTCCTTCTGACACCTCATCACTAAATAGCGCTGACTAGCGCCGAGAACATTAACTCCCCCGCCCGTATCCGGGCGGGATCTTTTGGGAGGTGGAAGACTGGATTCCGCCATTCCAAATTATTCTACGTCCCCCGGGCTCCCCACCCACCACGGAGCCACACATTCGGGACGCCGCACCGCAAATCGGTGCGGTCTCCAGGGCTACCCGAGGGGATATAGCACCCTAGAGGTGGTTGTCTGTTTCGGGTTGGATCTTCGATGCACGAGCCCACCAAACCCGTACATCTCCGACCGCCCTAAGTAGACCCCCACCTCCCTGGCACTCGCCACCGTTGAGCTAAACGCCGCGGAAGCCGATTGACCGGGAGTGGCTAGCTCCCGGCCGCCCGTTTACACAGAATCCGGGGCCAAAGAGGGGTATTGGCGCCAGGTCCATACCGGGCATCCGACACCCGGCTGGGAACCACGGACCTCACCCTCCAGGATCCCCTTCTCCTCCTTACGGGTCTCCGCACACGGCAAACATGCGGGTGGATCGCAGGCCAGGTGGTATGGCCGCACACAGACAGTTGACCCACAAGACTGTCCGGGCTCAACCCTTGCTGGCTCTGGGTTTGTTTTCGGGGTTTTCTCCCCGCCCTTTTAGTCGCCTCTTACGACAAGCAGGGATACTGCGGGAGTATTCTCAATTCCCCTACCCGCAGGGGGGCTGTTCGCTGTTGTCAGTCTAAAAGAGTCAGTCAGTTGTTGGTCTCAAAACACCGGGAACATACCGCATTCCATGCGAATGTGGCAAATTGCACATCGGGGAGACAGAGAAGTATAGAAACCAGGGTAAAGGAGCATCGACGCCACCCACGACTCGATCAACTTGAGAAATCGTAGTAGTAGTATTTGGGTGATTTGGGTGCTTCGACAACTAAGGTCATTCGCACGACGCCAATCTTCCATCACCATGTCAAATTATTTAAAATAAATAATTAAATAGACAAATAAAAGCAACACAACTCACATTAAAATGGCCGTGAGATAAAACATCAAATAATGGTTGGTCACAAACAGTTAAAAAGCCCCGACTTTTTTAAAAACAACATTATCCGACAGACACAATCAGGATCGTCTCCTAGGACGTGTCCTAGGTCTCCCCTGATGTTCAGCCGGATGCGCAGAGCACGGTACTTATCACACACAGTCAGAAGGTGTCTCACAGTAATGGGAGAGTCGCAATCCTCACAGTAGGGCGGGATCTTCTCTTCGGTGAAGAGGTAAGAGTGAGTGAGGGCACAGTGCCCTATCCTCAGCCGTGTGATTGCGACCTCTTCCCTGCGAGTCCTCCCGACTGATGTGGGCCACACTGATACCACCGGCTTTATGGTGCGCAACTTATTCTCCGTCCGGGAATGCCAGGTTTCCTTCCACTGTCCGAGGGCTACGTTTCTCAACGTAGCCTTTAAGTCTTCGTGCGGTACCAATACTGACGAAATGAGTTCGTCTTGAAGTCTTCTTCGCTGCCGAGTCTGCAATCTCGTTACCGGCTATTCCCACGTGTCCAGGTACCCACAGAAAACGGAACAAAAAAATGTTTCAGGGTTCTAAATCATACATATTATTTGATCTTAAGGTTGTGTATTGAAAACATTCGCTTGCACTGTATATTTTAACCTTTGCATTTCCAAATTATTTCAACCATTGAGGAAGAAATTCTTCGCAATTTAATATTTATACGGAAGGCGTTAGTAAGCTTTGACGACAGACTCAAGGCCTTAGAATCGATACATAAAAATTGCCGGGATAATTTAAGAGAGCCTTCTGATCAAGAAGTGAGAAAGATTTCACAGGATTGGACTGCAGTTTTTCCGGTGAAGTCAGTGGGTGAATTAGAGATGAAACTAGTTGATCCAGGGTACAGACAGGAAGTGGTATGTATCAACTTCAACTAAGTGATGTTGCATCATCAGCAGGTTAATGTTGAAGTTATCACGTGGAGGATTTTCAATGTGGATTCATTATTTTCATATTTATACTCGTACAAGTGGGATAGGTAACTGGTCATAGTGGTGAAGGATGCATGCTTCACCACCAAGCTGATTTGATGCGATTTGAGGGTCTTAACTACAGTGAACTTGTTAGCATGTTTCTTGGTAGATATTTCTCAAGAGGTTTAGTTCTACTTATATTATATTTAAATTATAAAATATCGCTCTCACAATAATATTTTGAAAGATCAAACTCCTATTTTTACAATGGAACAAAATGGTGTGCAATTTTATTTTAGTGTCCATTATTTGCAAATGACATGCTTTATCTGTCCTTTGATTTATTAAATACTTAGTAATGAAGAGAAAACAATCGCATGGTGACTTTTTTTGGGTCCCTTCAACATTGTGATTAGGAGAGTCCAGCATAGTTCCTTTTAGATAAAGTTTGAAGGTTAAATACATTATGATGTTTTCTTCATTGAGCATGAATTTTTCAAAAATTCCCAAGTATTCACAGATAATATAGGTCTGTGAAGATTGTCCTGTACCCTGCCTGTCTAGAAGCATTAGTGAAATCAGTTACTTGTAATTTATCCGCAAATAAGCTTTTTTCTGGAGATAACACTCATGCTGCGGAAACCACCCCTTGCCACTCAAAATGACCTCTCTATCTCCAGAGGGCACCGATTTTACTTGAAGGCGGCACGCGATTTTCAAGTATTTTTTCATGGAAATATCTTCCCTTGGATGTACCATTCACGAATATAACGTCTTCATGCTATGGAACATTTCCTTTCTGCTTATATTCCTTAAAATGTTTCGGCTTTATTTTAAATCGACCGCTATTCTCCACATCAACTCTTTTCCCAGTTCGTGTTCTGCTCTCGTGGTGGAAGGTTGTTCTATCCGAGTCTTGTTAGCGCGCTTCTTTTTCGCAATGCCTTCCTGCGGTATTTGCAATTCAACCGCGCGGCGCGGTCAAAAGCTCACCTGTGGCGAATGCAAGACTTTCTTCCATGCGGCCTGCGTCTCTGTGTCCGATGTGGACGTTCAAGCTCTTGAGGATCTTCGAAAGACGTGGGTGTGCGACTCCTGCACATCCCAGCTGCGTGCTTCTCGGAGTGACTCCACACCCCTGAGACCCCGATTCGACATCGCTTCTGGTGGCGAATCATTGGCTGCCATGGTCACTGAGCTGCTAAACAGGGTTAAGGAGCACCAAGAGGACATGAAAGTCTCGCTGACGGATATCCGGACATCCGTCTCTGACCACGCTGACGCCCTCAAAGGTATCACTACTTCCCTCGCCAGTATCACCCAGCGCCTTGACAGCCTGCACGAGGAGAATATGGTGATCGCAAAACGTGTTTCGATTCTTGAATCTCGGTTCAATGCAGCTGAACAGGAGGGCCTCCGCAATGTCATCGAAATTCGTGGTGTTCCCCACGTCGAAGGTGAAATTGTTGATTCAGTGGTGTGCAATGTTTGCAAGGCGATTGGAGTGGAAATCAGTGCATCGGATATCGATTACTCTTATCGCCTAAAATCTCGTGGTGGCAGTCCGTCAACTTATTCTTCTCTAATGATAGTGCGCTTTCTTCGGCAGTCACTTGCTTCAAGCGTGGTGGCCGCCCGTGAAGTAAAAAGAAACTTAAACTCCCACGACTTAGGCTTCAATCATTCTACAGCGTCTCCTACATATGTCAATGAATCCCTCTCATCTCTTAACCGTAAGTTGTACTCATTGGCACGTGATCTAAAAAAAGTGGTAAACTCAAGTACTTGTGGGTGCAAAATGGAAGAATTTATGTTCGGAGAGAAGATGGTTCTGAGCGCCTCAATTCTGTGCGAGAACGATATCGACCAACTGAAATGAAATTTAATTCGCCGTCCCATTGGTAGCAACCGTGGGCGCGAAGTAAACATTTCTAACTATGTTAAAATTTTCTGTGTTAACTGTCAATCTTTATTTGGTCATATTGACAAATTTCGTATCCATTTTTCAAATGCTTCTTATGATATTATATGTCTCACTGAAACATGGCTCAATCCGAAAATCCCTGAGGAATTTGTTGTCTCTTCCAAATTACCATCTGTTGAGGCATGATCGCCTTGGTAAAATAGGGGAAGGCGTTGGTATATTTATTCGTCACGATTTTCATGTCTCAGTGTTAGCCTCCTCTCCTGCAGTGTATTGTTCTCAACCTGAATACCTGATTGTCGAAATCACTGGACTAGGTTCGCAAAAACTAATGCTAAGTGTAATCTATCGCCCCCCAAAAGTTGGATTTATGTCTGTATTTGAGAACGACTTTCTCCGCTTCTTCCCCACCTTTAAAAATGTAGTCATAGTGGGTGTAGTAAATGTAGTCAAAATTTCGTAGGCTTAAAAACTTCGATGTACTCAACTTTCAGAATAAATTGGCGACCTTGGACTGGAGTGTTGTTTTGGATTCAAACTGTATTGATCTCAAAGTAAATTATTTAAACTCTCATATGTTAAAGTGTATCAATCTCACTGCTCCTTTGGTATCGTGCTATCCCAAACGTACCCATGCTCCTTGGTGCAATGAAGAAATTCGTCAACAAATTCAAGAACGCAATCGCCTCCGCCTTACATATACTCGCTCAAGAACGCTTACAGATTTTCAATTATACAAGGTTTCACGGAACTCGTATTTCGGAAGCTAAACGCCAGTATTTTAGCTCAAAATTTTCGCAAGTCAGAAATCAACAGACAGCATGGCGTGACCTAAGGAATCTGGGGCTGGTACGAAAGCGTTCAAATGTACTGCCTAACCATATTTCTATAGATCAAATAAACCAATTTTTCAATTCCTTGCCCACCAGTGGAAGCACCAAGCCAATATCTGCCTTAAATTCCGTCGATTTTTCTGTCCCATTCGATGCTAATAATTTCTTCTTCCAATACATCACCCCTGAATGTGCTTTGAAGCACCTGAAGCTTACCAAATCGAACTCCCTAGGGTACGACCAAATTTCAATGATGTTCGTTCACAAGGCCATACATGTTCTACTGCCATATATTCTCGAAATTTTCAACCATTCTTTAACTTATTCTCAGTTTCCAACTGTGTGGGAAAAGGGCCTCATTACACCTATACGCAAGGTCAGTAAACCCGAAAAACCCTCTGATTTTCGACCTATCTCAATTCTCTGCGGCTTATCTAAAACACTGGAGAAAATTGTTCATACTCAAGTTTTTGAATATCTCAAATTGCACGATAAACTTGATCCTTATCAGTCGGGCTTCCGTAAAGGCTTTAGTACTCAGACTGCCTTGCTCAAAGTCACGCACGACATTCGCCTCGCCACCGACAACAAACTGATCACACTCGTGGTTTTATTTGATTTCAGCAAGGCTTTCGATCGAGTGAACCATTTTCTGCTCTTACGTAAACTAAAATCCCTCAGTTTCTCTAGTTCCACCCTGAACTGGTTCCATTCCTACTTGACGGGCAGAACTCAAGCAGTCAAGGGTCAGGGTAGTGGGCTATCTTCTTGGCTCCCGGTCTCATGCGGTGTCCCTCAAGGCTCCGTCCTCGGACCTCTCTTGTTCACTCTGTATACTCTCGATCTGACTAAGAGCATCAATCACTGTAAATATATGCTTTACGCAGACGACTTACAAATATATGTTCATTCTACCGTAGAAGAGCTTCCATACAAAATCGACATGATTAACTCAGAGATTCGCTCAATATGCAACTGGGCTGAATTGAACTGCCTTCAGTTAAACCCCAACAAAACTCAAGCTATAATTTTTGGTAATAAAAGACTTCTAAACACAATTGCTTACTACAGGCTCCCAAATTTAATTGTCTCCTCCACCACTGTGCAGATTACCAAGACTGTAAGATATCTTGGACTCACGCTCACCTGCAACCTATCATGGGATCAGCATGTGCTTGATGTATGTAATAAAGGGAATAAGGCTCTTTATTTATTGAAACTACAAAAGAAAAATCTTCCTGTTTCCACGAGAATTATGCTTGTCTCATGTGTTATCTTCCCCATTATTGATTACTGTATACTAGTCTATAATGACTTACCTAGTGTATTTGAAATGTGTCTGCAACGGCTAATTAACTCCTGTGTTAGATTTATCTTTGACTTACGTAGAGATGAACATTTGTCCAAATTCTACACTAATCTGAATTGGTTACCTCTTCATTGCCGAAGGAATTATATCTTGGGATCTTTTCTGTTCTCCTTATTCCAAAACCAGACTCCTGCATACCTGTACGAATTATTCATCCCCCGCAAAAAAGTTACTGGAATTTCCACCGGCCGTGTTTCTGACCTTCAAATTCCTCAAGCCCGCACCAATATATATTTCAAATCTTTTCATTTAACAGCATCTAGATTCTGGAACTCTCTACCGCCAAATATAAATACGTCACAATCACTTCAGTCGTTTAAAGGGAGGCTGTACTCCTATTTGAAGTCTAGGGCTTAAGTTAGTCTCCTCAACTTATTGAAGTTATCATCTTAAACTTGTGATGTTATTAAAACTTTCTACATAAATATACATATATGTATGTGTGTGCTTATTATGATATATGTTAAAACTTATATTTTTGTGTTATTAATATTGAATATTTTACATTTTTTATCTAAATATGTACTACTTGTTAGCCTAGTAATAATCTCCATAATGCCATATTTTTGTCAAAATGTCATTTATTAAGAGTAGAACATTTCCTGTATTTTCTTTTTTTCTCAAATAGGTTTTACCTAGAGCATAATAAATATTCATTCATTCATTCATTCCCATTCCCTTATCTCAGGTGGGCGTAACTCAGGACAACTATCCATGCGCTTTTAACCCATTTTACGCTATCCCTTCACTATTCTATGCTATTTAACTGGCCCTGTCTATATCACCATACAACCCCCTCCTTTTACACCCCCTACTTTCCCATCCCTTGCCTATCTCACTGACCCGTATGTGCTTGGTTCAGAGAAATCACTTCATTCGACGTTTGCAGTGAGTTCGTCTATACTATGATTAGTAGTGCTTTCGATCAATCCGTGTTCTATCATCTCCATCTATACATCCCGATTTACGTGTGCATCTGTCTCTCAGTGTTCGTTTTCCGCTTTTAAGTTCGTTTTCCGCTTTTAAGTTCCTTTTCTTTTCAATTTATTTCATTTTCCTTTCCGTTCGTTATGAGTTGTCATTCCTGTTCTTTTTCCTATACCTCTGCGGCGAGGACTTTTCTTTCTGAGGAGGACGGGTTAAAGTTTTTAGAAGTTCATGGCTGCATTTTGCCCACCGAGGGGCAGCTCTGTGGCAAATGTGGCCATAATTTGAAGTTCAGGGAGGACAAAGGGGTGTGGTTTTGTCGTCGACTGTCCCGTGACCGCCGTGGACGCCCTAGGAGGTGCCAATTTCGCATGTCGCGATTCAAAGGAAGGAATTGAATGGCGGTGCATCTTCTACTGTGTCTCAGCGTAACTTTAACTCTTTAGCACGGGCATGTTGTGAAAAATATCCTCATTGCCAACAGATACTTGGCTAGAGCGGAATTTGGCTTCCTTCCCACACCACAATCCTAATAACCCTTCCCATCCTCCTTAGGGTATTTTCTTACCGGTGGGCAGAGCGGGAGCTGCAAATCTCTCGCGCAATGTTCACCGACTGGTGCCAATTTGTGCGAGAGGTTTGCTATGCTGACCTCCTTTCGACTCAAACTAAGATTGGGGGGCCGGGAAAAACAGTCGAAATAGACGAAAGCCATTTTGGCCACCGGAAGTTCAACGTCGGGCGGCTCAGGGTTGGGAATTGGGTGTTCGGCGGGGTGGAGAGAGGCAGCCCAACCGGAGCGCCGGCACACTCCTGTCCACCATAGAAGAAAATATCCTCCCCGGTACTACAATCATCAGCGATTGTTGGAAGGGGTACCGGGGATTAGCCGATAATCCCAAATACCTTCACCTCGCCGTTAACCACTCCCTTAATTTTGTCGATCTCTCCTCAGGCGCTCACACACAAACTATCGAGCGTCTGTGGAGGGACGTCAAAGAAAACCTTCAGGTCGGGCCCGGGAACACCTCCTTGGATACCTCAGCCTTAGGTTGAGGCTGAGGAACCATCGGACAGAGGAGTCTCTCCTCAATGATGTCGCGAAAGTATACACTCCCCAGTCACCGTCCTCCATAAGTTTTGATTGCCTAAAGTTTTTATCGCAACTCACGAGCTTCTTCCATATTCCTCTTACTAATTCTGTTAATTCTTCAATTTTGTCACGTCTTCCTACTTTATTGTATTGAACGACTTCACGCCCGTCCTCCTAATACCTCGTTTCATTTTATTTCACTTTTTTTCATTTTACCCTATTTAATTTACTTTATTTTTCATTTCATCGCCCTTATTTAAATACTAGCCTCTTCTTCGCTTTATGTTCCTCAATTTCATATTAAGTTACTATTTACACCCAACCCCTATTCTTTCAAAAACTGATTATCGGGCTTTGAGGTGCAAATCACCCGCTCCAACATCGACGCACAATGAATCTCTAGAACATGGCGAAGTTTCATTGGCACCGAGCTTGTGCTGCCACCTAGAGAAGAGCCGCCGTACTTCACCTTTGATATATTCCTACGCATTTCCACCTCCGATGTTTATATCACGCTTTTTCGGTAAGCTCGCTTTCAATATTAATTTTTTTCATTTCATCGAGTTCCCCTCAAGTGAGCACCGGGTTTCCATCATAAAAATTGCAATTTTAGCCTTTTAGGGGAGGGGAGGGGAAAGTAGGTCCTGCCAGGATAGAGAATTTTACCCAAAAAAGAACTGAGCATATGGAAATAATTGAGGCATCAATAAGGGAGGAAAGTGATATCGATCACGGCTCTAGTGAGAACAGTACAGAGATATCAGTGGGTATTGATTATAAGGAGCTGTATGAAGAATGCGTCCAGCAAAATTTGGCATATTTAGGATTTTGTTTGTTTGGTCATTTTGAAAGAATGAGCCTAAGCACCTAATGCATGTACTATAGCATCTTGAATGGACTGAGAGGAGAGGTAGGCCATGAAAGCCACGGTGACACTAGAAGCTCCCCAGAGGAGAAGTGACTATAGAAAGAAGTGTGAGGAACAAAGCATGAATGAGACATAAGCGAAAGACATATCCAAAATACGGGCAGAGATGTAGACATTAATGAAAGTTTTAGAGGACTAGAACCTGTCTTAAATACAGGAAAGGTGGCTTGTTAAACTTGTTATTTTCCTTCTGAGCCGAAATTTTCGTATGCCAAGTTTATGTCTGTTGTGACACGGAAATCGGTGGTGCAAGATGAGAACTCTCTCTCTCCGTGAACAACTGCACGCTTGTGTTGTGTTTATAAGCTCTAAGCAGGCGCCCGGCCGCTGTCCAGGGTGATCCAGCGGTTACTATCGCCCGCCCGGTCGTGTACCCACTCTTTCGAAGTGTACCGCGTGCCCGCGCGTCGACGACTTACAGGCGTCATTCGCGGCGCGCACAACATGTGTAGCAAGAGATTTTAATTGGCTATAAACTTTGTCCTAATGTCCTTCTCAAGTTCAAGTTAATTTTCTCTTTCACTTAATGCCATTTATGTCACAAGGAGTAAAATCTGCACTATTCATACCTATAAATATGGAGCCTTGGAGCTCATTCATTCGTCCGACCGTTTTTCACATAGCTGATCGCGATCAATATGCATGATTCAAATGTTGGACTATTTATTCTATGTCACGATTACGCAATGCATTTTAAAGGAAAAGGTGCTCTGAAAATCGGAATGCATTTCTGATAAGAATCAATCACACCGAATATTTTCATTTTGGTGTTCTGAATTCATTGACAAATATACTCGTAGGAGATGCGGTTGTTGTGGGGAATGTAATCGAACTCCAAATGAATGTTGACGGAGTGCCACTTTCCAAGAGCTCTCGCTGTGAGTTCTGGCCTATTCTGATGTCAGTGATGACCATGGAAAAGCCCTTTCCTTTCACTGTTAGCATTTTTTGGGGATACTCGAAAACTTCCTCACTAAATGAATAACCTGCACGATGTGGTGGCAGAATTGACAACATTGGTCGACCAAGGGGCATGCATAGGAAGTAAAATGTAATCTTTCAAGATTGATTCCATTGTGTGCGATGCACCTGCCAGGTCGTTTTTGAAGCAAGTGAGAGGCCATAATTCATATTATGGCTGTGAAAAATGCCTTGTTGAGGGGCAGTATTGTGGATAGGAGGATGGTATTTCTGGATATAAACTGCACTGAAAGAACTGATAACTCTTTCAGTGACAAAACTCATGAGGATTCCCATACTGGTGTTTCACCCTTGGAAAAACTCCCCATCGATTTTATCTGTGATTTCCCAAATGATTACATGCATATGGTTTTCCTCGATGTAGTCAGAAAAGTGTTCCATAGTTTCCTCAAAGGTCACAAAAATGTAAGAGTTGGTGCTGCTATATTGAAGGCGATTGATGATATTCAGCTACAAATTGCATCATACACATGCTTTGAGAGTCAAAGAAAACCAAGAGTTCTACGTGACATTTGTAACTGGAAAGCCACAGAATTCAGGCTGTTTGTAGTTTATACAGCTCCTCTAATTGTGAGTTATGACTGAGGAAGTTGCTACTCATCTTTTGTACCTATATGCTGGTATTATAATTCTTTGCTCTCAGAAGTATCTTGAGGATAAGGATTTACTGGATTTTGCCCGCAAGAGTTTGAGGTACTTTGTGGAGGCATTTCGTGATTTTTATGGCATTTACAATTGCTCATACAACGTTCATGGTATCATTCATTTAGTGGATGATACAATTAAGTTTGGGCCACTGGATAAATTTAACTGTTTCAGCTATGAAAACCATCTCCAAAAGTTAAAAAGAATGGCACAGAATACAAGACTTCCCATGCAGTCAGTTGCCCGCCGGGTGACGGAAAGTAATTGCTACAGGACTGTCAGTGCGAAGAAAAGAAAAAACTCTGAGAAAAATTTTAATAATAGTGAGTTACCTGTTAACTGCTCTTTTCCAGTGTACAAATTTCTTTACGCAAAGTTTGGACGCATTGGATGAGGTGCAGATAATTGCGTCATCCTAAAATCCTTAGATGTTTTTCTTGTTGAGGCCACTACTACAATGGTCGCGTTCAGCAGACTCAACAGTTGCGGAACCGGTGAGACCTTTCCTGCTGAACGCTCTATGGTAGTTCACCGGTGTCACTGATCAGACGCCATTTTTTCCACCGGAGAAAATCACCGATTGCGATCCAGAACATGTTGAAAAGCAATATGGCTGCGCCCAATACGTCTCTTCTGCTATGGTCGCGAATAGATATGTTTATGGAGGAGTGACGTTTGAAATTCAAGATTCTGAAGACATACATGAAAAACTGGCTTCAGGTTTGTCATCGGCTAATTAAAATAATTAGTTACTCAAGTAGATCATGTGAAATCTACTATATAATAAGATGTAACCGAGGTCACGAATTGTATTTGAAATTTTTCAACTCTGAGAATCTTTTCCGTTTCCCTTGGTTTTCTTAATCAGAGAATTTTCTCTTGACTCTATTTATAAAAAACAGACGTGAACGGATGTGAGTTAACCTCTTGCTTGTGATTGTGAGAAAAGTCTTCATATCGTCATTTCATGGCATAATAATGAGATTAAAACGTATACATTAAGCATTAAGAATACTTTGATGTAAATAAAGCATGTGCGATTACCTACTGACCGCTTTGTCTGTTTACTGGCTTATGTAATCTTATTTCGTTTGTCATTTAATCAACGTTTATGATGAGACATTAGTGAAGTATCTGTCCTCATATAATGACTCGTGTTAACTATTTAATTTGCAAATGCCATTTTTACAGATTCAGAATTTTTTATTCAATACATGAAAGAGAACTTCCCGGAATTTCCGGTAGAAATATATGCTAGCAAGTATTTGATTCATCAATTCATTTATAGGCATTGTCGAAGGAAAGAGGCCTTGATTCAAATTTGGGTAGTCAAATACTTTTTTGGGGTACCTGTCCTGACGCCCCTTAACCAATAAAATCTTATTCTACCTTCCCAGATTAATATTCATTGTAGATCATACTCATAGTTACATTAGTTTCAGTTAAATTGTAAGGCAAATTTTGCAGGTTTATGTGAACCATGGTTTATGTTGATGAGAGCAATTTTCAGAAAACCCTAACAGAAACCTTTGCCTGGAGCCCTTCCTTAACCAAACTCTTGCTCCACGAGTACCTGGTGAGGAAAGAAAAATTTAGGAACCCAAAAATAAAGAAGAAAGTTTTATGGAGAGAAATTGTTTTCACTTTCAAAGAAAGAGGGCACAACATATCTGAAGACATTTTAGATTCAAAAATGAGGAATATGAAAAAAACATATAGAACAATAAAAAGTAGTAAGGCATCCACTGGAAGGGAGAGAATATCATGGGACCATTACGATTCAATGGAGGAAATTTTCTGTGATGACAAAACAGTTAATCCTGGCTATACTGTATCATCTTTTCTGCCAGCCAATTCAGCAATTCCTGGCACTAGTACCACCCTAGAACCCCCACCTCCCAGTTCATCAAACATCCCAATGCACTTCTACAGCCAGTGTATCTGGTGTATCTGCATCTGGTGTACCTGCAGATATAGTTGCTATTACTGATGATATCGAGGACCTGCCTGAGCTTTGTAGGAAAGCTATGAGGGGCAAAAAGTTGTATGGTCTCAGGAAGCAACAATTACAGCTAGAAAAAGAGCATTTTGATGCTATCAATAGGTTGACCACGACAATAGAAGAGTCGAATGAAATACAGAGGGAGAGAAATAGGATTCTCCACTCACTCGTAGCTCAATGTGGCCCAAGGAGTGGCAGTACATACATTTCAAATAATTTTTTAAAACGTTCTTTTCATTTAAAAAAATCATTCAATTTATTTGTATGATTATTACTTATTATATTATTTTTTATATATGTCAGTATACCTGAGCTAAAATGCATATTAAATATTACCCAAGCATGGCCATTATATTATTCCTTTTGGCAACTGCCTCAGGTAAATTGACTTCATTCTCATTTCTTACGTCATGATATTTCTTGATGACAAATATTTCTTATATGTGCTCCCCACGATAGGTCCGAAGTTATCGTAACTCCTAGATACTTCACTTCATCTGTCGCCTTTATGTTAACACCATCCACAGCATATACATGGGAATAGTTGGACGACTTCCGCAAGAAATGTACCGCCGTGCATTTGCTCAGATTAAGTTCGAGTCCCCACTCTTGGCTCCACACATGAACGTTGTTTAAATCCGATGATAGAGTTTCAAAGTCAGAGTGATCACTAATTTCACGATAGATGACAGCGTCGTCGGCGAATAGACGTATTTTACTGCTAATTCGAGAGCATAGATCATTTATGTATATAATGAACAAAAGGGGTCCGATCACGCTTCCTTGCGGGACACCTGATGTCACTTTAACGACATCAGAGCTAATTCCGTCAAGAACTACCTTTTGCTTACGATCACTCAGAAAGTCGCGTATCCAGTTTACTACTGTTTCGTTTAGGCCGCATGACTGTAATTTGTATAAAAGTTTGTTATGAGGTACCGTGTCGAAAGCTTTCTTAAAATCTAGAAATAATGCGTCAACTTGTCTTTTCGATTCGCCAGATTTGAGAACGTCATGAAGAAAGAGCGCGAGTTGTTTTTCACATGATCTACCTTTCCGGAAGCCGTGCTGACAGCCATGGAGGACGTTACGACTGTCCAGGAACGTCATGATATTGCTAACGACGATAAGTTCGAGTATCTTGCCTATAATCGACGTTAATGAAATTGGTCGTAGTTCCCTGGGTCGTGTCTGTTTCCCTTTTTGAATATCGGTGTAACGTTTGCAATTTTCCAGTCTAATGGTATCTTTCCTTTGGTACCGTTGAGCTAACGCCACGGAAGCCGATTGACCGGGAGTGGCAAGCTCCCGGCCGCCCGTTTACACAGAATCCGGGGCCAAAGAGGGGTCTTGGCCCATAGTCCATACCGGGCATCCGACACCCGGCTGGGAACCATAGACCTCACCCTCCAGGATCCCCTTCTCCTCCTTACGGGTCTCCGCACACGGCAAACATGCGGGTGGATCGCAGGGCAGGTGGTATGGCCGCACACAGACAGTTGACCCACAAGACTGTCCGGGCTCAACCCTTGTTGGCTCTGGGTTTGTTTTCGGGGTTTTCTCCCCGCCCTTTTAGTCGCCTCTTACGACAAGCAGGGATACTGCGGGAGTATTCTCAATCCCCCTACCCGCAGGGGGGCTTAAGAATTGTTTTCAGCATTCCCTCCTCACACATATCCTGCTCCATCCAAATCCTCTTTTTCCTCCTTATCTCCACCATAAGTTTTTCTCCTCCAAACCCACATCTACCACCACTTCTTTGCTACCGACAGCCTTGAGTTGAAACTATTCAATTACAAGATTTCACAGTAACATTTACCTGGTGACTCTCAATTAATAGTCCACTGGTATTCATCATTCCCTTCAGTTGTAGATTCAACATTCATTACTATGCCCCTAGGAAAGAAAAAGTTTGGAATTAAAAAGGGTAACTATGAGATACGAAAGAAATTCAAAAGTGAACATCTGTGGAAAACAAGTTGAAAAGAAAAGATTTAGATTGTTTTACATACATAATTTTAAGTGATGGGCTCCATTGCGATGCAACGTACAGATACAGGATGTACAAAATCTTAAATGCACTTGGTGATAGGGGTTAGAAGGATGATGTGATGGAAGGTTGAGTAATGGTATCAGGAAAACCCCTTCAAAATGAAAATTTGAGATAAGGGCATCAGCATTTTTCCCTGAATGTGGCCGACCAAGAGGGAATGGTTGAGTTGGATGGCCTGGGAGAAGGGGAATTTCCAGAGAAGATAAAGGGAGATTGGTGTGATGTGCCCTCGAGTCTCACCATGTCCCCAGTTGGGATAGGAGGGTAAGAGTTCAACTCTATCCTTAGCATGCCTGAGAAAGTGTATTGATGAGTTCCTGTGGTATGCTGATGTGATTTTAGAATGGGTAAAAATTTGGTTATCTAATTAAAAATAGGTTTTTCACCAATGATTTTCTTTAATTAACCTTTCATCACCTTCATTCACTATCCTTCTGTCCTCATTCACCAAGTGTATTCAATATTGTGTATTTCCTGTACCAGAGGTCACACCACGATAACCTGTCATTAAAAATTATCTATGTGAAATATTAAAAAAATAATTTCATCATTAAGAAATTTCATGTAGTCACACTGAAAAAGTTTTGATATTCTTGGGAAATAAAAAGGATAGTAATGGGACAGAAACCAAGGATGGTTAACATAAAGGTGATTAAAAAGTAGGCCCTTAACTTGAAGTAGTGATGGGTAGGCAAAACAGATGATAGATGGGAGCCAAATGATTCTCTGCCTTGAGACGATGATGCAACTGAATAATGAGAGTTGTAAATTTCAATTATTAGTAACATAATGATAGTAATGACACATAGTTAAAAAATTGTGCTATATATACTTACTATTTACAAATTAAAAATGGAGTCAGGTGAATGTTATGTACACTATATACACATATAAAAAATGCAATGCTGCAAAAATTATGTGAAGAATTGCCTGACCACAGACATCCTCACATCTTCAGCAGCAGCATTCCTCTCTCCATCAGCACCACGTTCAATGTATTCCAAATTTGGAAGAGCTTCCTCCTGAGGCATGTCCACACGATAGGCCAGCATCATGTTGTGGAGCACTGAGCATGACAATACTATCTTCGCTGCGCTCTCAGGGTTATAATGGAGGACCCTATCATGGTGGAGGCATCGCCATGTCATTTTAAGGACACCGAAGAGACGCTCCACACAGTTTCGGGTTTGGCAGTGGCAGTGGGTATAACGACCTTCAGGGGTGTCCGGATCCGCATCACGGATGGGTTTCAGCAGGAATGGCTGGAGAGCGTACCCAGAATCACCTTAAAAGAATTAATAAACACTTCCCATAAATTTCAACACCCTAATGCCTCATGTGAAATGGCATCCGGATTATTGACAATAACTACCCAAGAGCCAAGTATTCATGATACCTTCATCATACAACCTTTGCATTGCTTGTTTTGCCAGGCTGGCATTCCAAATAAACTGGTCATGAACTGACCCTGGGTAACGAGCATTGATGGCTAACACTCGAAGATCGTGATCGCAGATCTATCGATAAGAAAAATTCAAAAGGAAATACACCTCAATATGAATGAATAGAAGACAACCATTATTGAATAAGATTGTAAAAACATTTCTTACCACTTGCACGTTGAGGGAATGACACCTTTTGTGGTTGTTGAAGTACATTTTTTCCCTCACAGTGGGCTTCACAATTTTTATATGGGTGCAATCAATGCAACCGACTACCCCTGGAAAGCCCCTCATTTCCATGAATCTGTTATATAAAGAAAATCCATGCAACGAATTTGACAACACATCACTATGCTCCCTTGGAAGTACAGTATCATCTAAACTCTACCATAGTTATCATTCATTCAATTACCTTATTGTTACCCAATTAAGTTATTGACCTTGCTAATAATATTGAAGTTACTCTTGATAAAAATAGTATCTCTGAGCTGTATGTTCTCCCAAAATCAAACATTAAACCAAGAAAAGTTATAGTTAAATTCACCAATAAAGCTGTGAAACAATCTATTCTTGCTAATAAAAAGAAATTAAACGATGATAAATTTAGTAAAAAATATCCTGACTCAAAAGTATACATAAATGAAAGCCTAACTTATTTTCATCGGCAGCTCTTGTGGCAAGCCAAGACTAAAGCACAGGAACTACATTTTAAGTTTGTATGGTATAAAAATGGTAAAATATTAGTTAGGAAGAGTGAAGGCACTCAAATAATTAAAATAACTTGTGAGAAAGATCTAAGCAAATTGGAATAATCTATTGTATCAATAACCACTACCCTAAAGGTAAAATGAGAATGTTCATGTATCTATTAATCAGGTAAACAGAAAATAATCAAGTGATCAAGGTTGGTCATGAAAAACATTTAAAGAATTAAATATAATACTAAATAAGAAAAAAAAAATTGATCAAAATGGAACCACTATCTGTAATTTCTATTACCCCACATTGTAGATCATATGCTAACATGGCTAACTTTTGTAATAATAATACATCCTCTAAAGGCTATATTTTTTACTTACTGAATGTGAGGTCTTTAAAGAAACATTGGGATGAACTTAATGTGCTGCATAATCAACTTAACAAATTTAACCATGTCTTTGGCTTTGCCCTAACTGAGGTTAATGTAAAATTGTCAGAAATACATCCCTTTCATTTAATTGGATTCACTTCCTACCATAAGTTAAGACAAAATCAAAGAGGAGGGGGAATTATTTTCTATCTAAAGGAAAATATACCTGGTCAGGTGATTGATACTGAGATGAGTGTGAATCTCTTATATTGACGACTAACTTTGGCTCTCAAACTATGTTAATAATAAACATTTATAGACCACCACATAAAAACAAAAAGGAGTTTCTTACTAGTCTAGAAGCATTCATTGAGAGCAGAAATGAAAAACAAATAATACTACTTGGGGACTTCAACTTAAACTTAAAATCTAAGAGGGATACCACTGTGGCAGAATATAAAAACATCCTTGCTAACTGTGGTTTCCTGACCTACATTAATAAAAACACCAGATTAGAAATAAGAAACGATAAAGTCATAAGATATTGCATTGACCATATTAGTGTTAGAGGTTTGCATTATAATATTAATGGCTTCATTATAAATACAAAACTCTCTGATCATTTTCCAGTTGGCATTTTCATCCACACTAATGACATACCTGACACCAACTCCAACTGTCCTTCCTCCTACCTTTGTAACCGGATAGTAAGGCAGATGATGAACAACATAAACTGGTTGAAACTATTAACATTAAATGACCCAGACTGCATATATCAGCAACTTCACGAACAACTGAGTCACATATACGTGAAGGCCACCGTCAAGAAAACAAACAATAACAGAGTAAAAACGTATAAGCAACCTTGGATTAACGATATAATTTATTTTGAAATACAGAGAAGAGATGCATTATTTAGAAAGTGGAAATCTAACCCAACAAAAGATTCACATAGACAGAATTACAAAATACAAAGAAATAAAGTCACTGCCTTGCTAAGAAAGACCAAAAATAACTTCTACAAATCAAAATTTGTAAAACATAAAAATAACATTAGAAAAACCTGGAAACTAATAAACAATCTCAGAAGAGCTCCAAACAAAACAAATGTTGACGCACTAATAAAAATTAACTTTCGGAAAGAGTGGAATGTAAACATTGTTTGCGAAGCTTTTGCTTCACAGTTCACTAGCAATATTAAAAACATACTGCCAAACTGCTCACACCACCTCCTCAGTGATTGTAATATTAATATTAGCCCCCATACCTTCTCACTAATGCCAATAACGGCAATTGAAGTACGCAATATCTTAAACAACATGAAGAAAAAAAGCCCTGGATATGATAAAATTAGATTGGTGGACCTTACATATAGACAGGAATTAACCACATTAATATCAAAGTGGATAAACCTAAATATCGAACAAGGAAAGATGCAAGCTAATTTAAAACTTGCAACAATTAGGCCAATTTATAAACAAGGAAAGAGAAATGATACTAACAACTATCGTCCAATATCTATTCTTCCCTCACTTGATAAAATCATGGAACGCTATGTTGCCAACCAGTTGAGAGGTTTTCTTGCTAAATTTAATGTCATCACTCGACACCAGTATGGATATCAACAACAAAAAAGTACTAAAATTCTTCTTGAAGACTTCAGCGAAGACGTTCGGAAATGTCTAAATAAGAAACATTCCGCACTCGCTGTGTTTATCGATTTTCAAAAAGCATTCGATACAATCGATATAAACATTCTTTTGAAAAAACTGGAACGATCAGGAATACGTGGAGCACCGCTCTCCTGGCTTAGATCTTACCTCAGCGACAGGAAAATAGTGGTCAGGTTGTTCGATCATCACAGCACAATAAAAACCATAGAAACTGGTGTTCCACAGGGATCCATTTTAGGACCAATTCTATTTCTTTTATACATCAATGATATACCTGACCATATTAAAAGATGTAAAATATATATGTATGCAGACGATATCGCTTTACTTTCGACCAGTAAGTCCTTTGAGATGGCAAGGCAAAAACTTGAATCCGATTTTTGTGCCATCCAAAGATGGTGTCATAACAATAAATTAGTAATTAACAATAAAAAAACTGTTACTTTACAATTTATCAGTGTTAAAGAAAAAAGAAAAGCTATAAACTTAACGCTTCATTCCCACTTATGCTTGCACTCCACTCAGGGCTGTCAAACAAGCAATACCTGCCGCTTATATTCATGTGTATTAATTTCCCAGGTTGATAATTTTAAATACTTAGGTTTGATTATAGACGAAAAATACAATTTTAGGCCACATTTGAATTATTTGTGTGGAAAGCTTCGATGCATTCTCTTTCAATTATCTCTTTTAAAATATACGTTGTCAACTGAGGTGAAAAAGTTACTTTACCAAGGATTAGCCGAAGCTATCATACGATACGGACTAACCGTATGGGGTACAACGTACCGAAGTTTTTTATACGAGGTATTGAAAATTCAAAATAAAATAGTAGCCTGTCTGGATGTAACTGAGTCCAATGTATCAAATATATATATGAAATTAGGTTTATTACCATTACCAGAACTTTTTCAGTATGTAATAATATGTGAAAATGTTTTCCAAAACAAGTTTAAAATACAAAGAATTGTTAAACATAATATTGGACTTCGCTGTATCGAAAAATATTGTTCCAAAATGTAATAACAGGCACGGTAAGAGTTGTTTAATGTATATTGTACCAAAGATATTCAATAAGCTACCACAAACCTTACGTGAAACTGAAAAAATCTCTGTATTAAAGAGAGAAGTAAAAAAATGGTTGTGGAATAAAGAAATATGCAATTGAGTCAATAGGGTAAGCTAACAGCTGATAAAATTAAATGTTGTGAACTTAATTTTAAAATAATATACTAAGTTCTTAAACTAAGAAGTTTACATATGATTTTTTAGAAATTTTTTTAAATATGATTTATCCATTCACAACTTTTATTACATTTTGGAATATAATTATGTTTTCTTTTAAAATTTTTTATCTGTTTTTGACTGAAAAATGCTGTGCATTCTATAAAAATAGTTAAAAAATAAACGAAACAAAGGTAGATTTTAATGTTGTGATAGAAATTGTACTTTTTGTTTTGTGTATATTTATGTTTTTTATTACTATGAAATGGGTTTGTCTTTTACTTTTAACAAATTATAATTTCTGACAATTGAACAGGTAACTAAATACATTATTACATTTTTATTTATTTATTTATTTTTTATCTTTTTTTAAACTTGAACTAATGTACTAATGTATAAATATAGTATTTAATCGATTTTAAATATGTATTGAACTACCTAGTGAAAATAAATAGACATAAATAAGAGCACCTGCCGACAAGCCTGGAAAGGCTTAGCAGGACTTAAAAGGTATCCTATGTATGTTATGTATGATAAATGGCTTGACTGTATTGTATATATCAGTTTTCTATAATAATAATAGCGATCGTAATTTAATAATATAAATAATAATTAAAAAAAAAAAAACCTGTTTTTAATGCTTTGCCTCTCCTCAAAAGTTAAAGGGAAGCTGATGAATCTATTAGCAAAAACATCAATTAGAGCACTGCTCACCGCAGCTAAATTTCTGCTCACCGACGTACAGTGGTCTGAGATACCCAATTTCTCGATCAAAATTCTAAAATACACGCTTTTTGTCTAAATGTTTACTTTTAAGGGTTTTGCGGGACACTGAGTTCATTTTTGACGGTTTTAAGGCTCATCGGAGACTTTTAAGACCAATATGGTCGATGACTCAGTATTCATCGACGAATGACGCATCCAACTATGGAGCAAAGCTCCATCCCGTCCTATTATCATTTTTCAGCTTATGTAAACTGTCCATTATCATTAACTATATCATCTCATACATTGGTGGAATATAATGTAGTGGAGTTGGTGAGAACTCACCCCCTTCCACAAACCCATGTGGTGGCTCGCCGGGAATTATGTAGGTGTAGAAGAGATTTTTTTATAACATGAGTGTATCCCGATAGTAAAATGACTTAGTAGCGACTGCTGCTCTTAATAGATTGAGATTAAGTTACTCTGCCTTTTTGCGAATGAATTTAGAGAAAATAAAACAATATTTATATGTTTTTTCAAAGGCATTTTAATCAAGTGAGAACATTTGAAATAAAATTGTAATTAGTGACATCTCATTCATCATCGCCTTAATCGGAATTGTTTTCAGTGAAATTCAGGTTGAATGGGACAGGTGTCCTCAATAGGTTGAGTACATCTCTCTCTAAAGAACCACTTTTTTTCCTGGATAATGGGCGCATTAATGGAAGCAAGGGGTCTGATGATATCAATAGCATGTGCAGAAGGTCGGTATTTGATGCTTCCCTGGATATCTTCCGGGTATTTTCCAGACGAAATCGCTTAGCATCCTTATTCCTTGCCTCCTGAGCTTCTTCGGAAAACAGGCCAATGGGCAGGGGTGCAGCTTTAATTACCTCTGACCCATGGATCAGTATTTTGTGTACACTGGCTGGCATATAGTACCACGGGAATAGCCTTACAAATTGTTCTGCCGTCTCCACGCAATAAGCATTATAAGCATCTGTATTAAGTTCATAGCCACTACACAATGCTTTCGAAATCGCAGAAAATCGGCTGATGAGGTTTTCATCTAAACCAGTAATTTCTGCCGAAAGTTTTGGATCGCTGAAAAATCTTCTAGCCGTATTCCCGTCGTTAGAAGATCCTCCTCCACCTTGTTGCAGCCTGTCCACTATCAGCCCCATCTTCTCTCTAAATAACGACTGAATTTTCTCTTTTCTTATCTTCACTCTTCCCAGGTTATTTTTTGACGCTCTCCATGCCTTAGTTTCTATTTTATATGATACATGGCATAGGCATTCAAAGGCGCGAATCCATCCGTGAATGATAGGAAGGCCAAACTTGTAGCTGTCTTTGTTCACATGACGCTTTCTCAGCAAAGCTATGTCGTTCATTTCGGACGGTTTCGCCCCGCAAACGTTGCACGTTTGTGCTGAACTGGTGGACGTATGTGTGTTTCACACTTTTCCATCGATCATGGTCATATGTAAAATGTGTGAAATAGAAATAGATCTGTGATTTAGGGAGAACTGAGTGGGAACCAAACCTTTTATCTGCTGCTCAATACGTTGCGAGGTAAGGATAGTGAGCTGATGAGTTTCCTTGGAAAACTCAAACTGAACTGGTCGGCAAAGTCTACTCGATGAAGGCCTTGGATTTTGCCATACAACAGTCTTAATATTTTTGTCCAAAGAATACAGCTGCAAGGGGACAAGTGATGTCATTAGCATGCTGCTATCATTAAATGAGGGATGTGGGATCTTCTGCTTGAACATAGAATAACCAGAGCTGCCATCCAAACCCCATTTATAAATCAAGTATAAGGAATTTCCAGAGAATGAGCCATGAAATGCCTCATCCAAAGCAGTGATTAGTCGTTGTGAGGTCAAATTCAGCAATGATTGCAATCTAATCTCTGCTCCAGTATCAGTCATAATAATGCTCTCTGGCGGCGGATAGCACTTAGATTTTGCTTTCAAAACTTCCTCGTATGGCGGGTAAATGGGAGCATTTCTTTCTGAGGCTCCGCGTCTCATACGTAAGTATTGGTACTTACTTAATTTGGCATCAACGATTAACTCGAGAGCTTCCTCGGGGGTGTACATCCGAACCTTGTAGTTCCCATCACGGTCCCTTTTCCATGCCTGATTAATTTTCGAAGCTCTTGTTGGAGTGGTCACGGCCTCTTTTACAAGCTTCGCTGCTTCAATTTTTCCCTCCGACCGAAGACTCGAAGAAGCTGCAAAAGCTAGCTCTTCAGTGCTCGTAGTGTCACATATGCTTCGGCGCTTTGATATATCCGTGAGATTCTCAAAGTCTGCCGGTGGCCTTCCAACACCTGAAGCCAAACCATGAAAGTTAACATTCACTCGTGCTCAGAACACTGTGATACCTCATATTAAAACCGTAGTGCACCGCTTTCCTGTTAGTGATGGTTTAGCTGTGTCCTCATCCCAATTTAGATCTATTTCTGTATCCAGCCACTCAGCATTTAGATTGAGAAAGCGGGGAAGGCTTCTATTACTCGAAGCCCATCTAGAGTTGAGCTTTGAGCAAAAGGTTCGCAAACGATGCATAACAATTCTCTTTTTCTCCCCGAGAATCCGGATTCCCGATGATCTGTATTGATATAAAATGAATAATACGAGAGTTCTCCAGCAGGAAATGCCCTCACAAGATATTCAAAATCGAATGATTCTTACCGTTCTATATGTTCAAATAAGTGCTGACATTTACTGCTGTTTCCTTCAGAACCTCTTTCTCTTAAAATGTTGAAGTGATCTCTTTTTCTTAACATCATTCTTCGGAAACTGACAAGAAATTGAGTATTAGAAACCCCTTTTCCACAAATACGAATTTTCCACATATAAATAAAACTTTGTTTACAACCAAGGTTTCCATGGATTTCATTATCATCAGGTTCCCACATTTCTAAATTGAAATTTGACCAGAAACTATGGTGGCATGTTGGTGTAACCCGTTCACGTCACAAGGTTTTTTCATCACGAATTTTATCCCTTTGTAAAATACATTTCAATGATACTACCTGGTGACGACTTAATTAACATTTAAAATGTGTTTTGATCTGATCATGTATGAGGAAAAAAGCAACTTTCTTTAAGCTACCAATGATGTACAAATTTCACGCAATATCGCCAGATTCTAACTCATTTAGAACGTAGTTCGAACCACGTGGCCGTTTCCGCCGACCACGACCTAGCTCAGTTAACAGCATAAATTAAAAAATGGAGCAAAAAGTAGCAGCTAATCTCTTCAAATATCCCTAAAAGACACTTCAATCTACGATTCAGTAAGAAAAGATGTGTGGTGCAAGACGGTGCAAGGTATGTTTCACAAATGCTTTCGCAATAATGTGACGTAAGCGTAGTGTCATAAAAAAGCAACAATAAGGACGTTGTTTGGAGGACACGAAGTCGAGTAATGGATGTTTTTCATTAGAAGACATGTTATTGTCATCAATTATGGCGGAATTTGATCTTATCCTTGGGTAGAAACGAAAATATCACAATGTAGATATTTGGAAAAACTGATGGAAATAATAGAGCTACGCCAACTTTCAACTTTTGTGGCCCTTTTTTATTAAATAAAGAGCTTGCAAAGTTTTTTTTCGCTAGGTCAGAGCTAAATGGATATTTAAGGTTACAGTAGCACAAATTTAAACTATTTTTTTAACATTTTGTAATTTGACTTTTGATCGAGAATTCGGGCTCTCCAGACCACTGTCGCGACGGCTGCCCCATGGATATCATCATGTCCTGTCCAACACATCGTTGATACGACCCTGTGGCAAAAAACCTAATGACGGACAGCATCTAAAAGAGAAACTTAGAATATTGTGACCTATATGATGCATGTAAGAGCCACAATGGTTGATAAATGCGTCCCTTCACGTAGTTACCTGAGCATGCACCGGCAAGCCACTAGATCTTCTACGACTTAGCCGTGGTGTCAGTTGTGTGACGATATCCATCGCCAATCCTCTGGATATGCGGAAGAGAAGTCGAAGGTCCTCTTCCCGCATCTCGAAGGGATTGCCAGCATCGCGTATCTGCCGCCGAAGTAGGCGCAGCTGTTGCCTCCGTCGACGTTGATGCTCCCACATCAACATCGGAACGAAGTAAAGAGCCTCCATTATCCTTAATAAAAATGAATGGAAAGGAATGAAAGTGATCACTTATGAAAGAAATATTAAATGATTCTGTTAATATTCCATTACCTAAGTTACCGCACAGTACTTAATATATTAATACCTTGTTTACCAACGTTCGCTTATGATAGTTCCGTTCGGGAAGTCCAATGAGGTGCAGAGAGAGTAAGGGCCAAACGAAGCAAAGGTCAAATCAGGAGAGTAAGGGCCAAACGAAGCAAAGGTCAATGCGGAAGAGAAAAATTCAAGACAAGCCGGTGGTCAAAATCAAAATAACAATCAGAGTCGCACGTAAACTAAGTAGCCGCCAATACAAGCCCGGTGACAAACGAATGTGTTTCTTTGCGCAGTCTGCCACAAGGTGGCTCCGTTATGAGTTCAACTTTTACGATTGTCCGGAATTAGAACAGCTATTTTCAGATCAGACATACATACATTTGTACATTTTGGTGTGGTTACACGGTGCATTTTCGCGTTCAAACCATTCTCAGCCACTTCAATCGCAATCTAGACAAAGGTATCGGCACATATATCGTCAATTCTATGTACGCGCATATTAAGTTAAACTTACGCACTTCATTTCTTGATTTTTAATTCATTTTATTCATCGGAAATGAAAACATCAATTAGCTACGATCGTAATTAAAGAAGAATGTGCCATTAATAAACAATTCCACCGTTAATACATAATGAAACATTCAAGTGCATTGCCGCGACGAATCTACCACGGGCTCTCTTGGCCGTGAATACTACCACGGACGAGGGAGTCATAGTGACGACGCTCAAATTTACAGAATCGCTCCAACGTCGTAGCCGTCATAGAATTGACGAAATCCGCTTATGACGGCCATATGACATTTACAGAATCGAGCTGCAGAAGCAGAAGAAAGAGACCAAGAGATTGAAGGTAATCACTGCAAAGCTTAAACAAAGCAGAAAAATGGATAAGCAGTTCGCAAAGGCCGCTGTGATGAGCAGTATGGAAAAGTCTCTTTCACCAGCTGGCTTCGACTTGGTCTCACAAGGAGACTTCGCCAAAAAGATGTAAAGAACCAATATGAGACCTTTTTTATGTGATAGTAGACTATTAGATAGGAATACGGTTGATGGGTTCTGGCTCCATTCGCGCTGGTTCGAAAGAAAAATAAATTAGAAAAACTACAGAATTCTGCTCCGTTCTGCCCCGCGCAATATATTCACTAAATCTATCTCCCAATACCTATAACCCGTTAGACTAGGGGTAAAGCGTAGGACTCACAGTATCATGATAGAAATTGGTCCTTGGTTCGATACTCGGGACTGGAATATTTTTTCTTGTTTTCGAACGTTCACATTTTTAGTAATATGCATCAAAATCTTTAAACTTGTTTTTTTGAGTAATATTTAATTTTTTTCATCTTTGCAAATAATAGAAAATGCACTCGTCACTAATATTGATAGCTCACTCACCCGTTCCTCGCATATCGTACAACCAAGATATATTCAAGCGGACCAGACAAGGCGGCGGTGCTGATGCCGACGTTAAGGAATCTTAATTCGGAATCGAGAGAATTTAAAATTGACACCAACAAGGAAGGTCCCAGGTTCGAGTCCTGCTGCGAGTAGTTTTTCTAATATTCCAATCCGGTAATCCAAATGCGTATCTTCGCAATTTCTGCTTTTGCTATACCTAATTTGAACAATTTAAGGAAATGTTCCTGAAAAATGTTAATAGCCTACTAACCCTTGCCTCGGATATCGTTATGCGAAGAATTTATTCATGTGAATAAGTTAATCTAGAGTTGTTCAATTTTATTATAAAGAAGCTTCAAATTCAAACACTTTCGTAATTTTCTTCTTTAAAATTCGGAAGTGAGTGATTACAAAAATACTCCCTATGCGGGCGTTCAATAGTGGGACCCGTGGGACTCATTTAGCTTTCCGAAAACCCTCCAAAGTCAGCAAAGCCCCTGTGTAACGGTAAATGCCAGGGCCTGCATAGCGGTACATTTGTGAAAGGGTGCTCTACTTGTATTTTCCTGTCGTTGGCAGTAGTTTGGGTCAAGCTCTTCATCAGTTCACAGTGGAAGTCCAGCGTTTGGAAAATAATTTTAGTAGTGAAATTACTCTGCCAAACAGTTTCTTTCAGAGAAGGGGAAATGGAGTAGTAGTAGTAGGTTTAAGGATGTAGGGTGCGTCGACGGCTAGGTCATTTTGCACCACTACACAGTCTTCGTAGTAAAAGTATTAAATATTAGTCACTTGCACTCATGTCACTTATTTTGAAAAAAATTAATATAATGTGATTACAAATAAAAAATAAAAACTTATATTTTTTGGAATAGTCCTGTCCCTTTTATAAATAAAATGACACGGCTTAAAACATTAGGGTCGTCTCCTAGGATGGATTTTAGGTCTCCCCCTAAATTGAGCCGCCTTCGCGCGTCACGGTATTTGTCACACTCCGTCAGGATGTGCCGAATGTTGAGAGGACAGTCGCAATTATCACACTGCGGTCGTACTTTCTCTTCCGTGAAGAGAAATGCGTGAGTTAAAGGGCAGTGCCCTATCCTCAAACGTGTTATGACGACTTCCTCTCTTCGGCTGTTCCTGACGGAAGAGGGCCACACTGACGTTACCGGCTTGATGTCACGAAGTTTATTATCCTGTGTAGTACGCCATGACTCCTTCCACTGCCCTAGGATTATTTGTTTCAGGGAAGATTTCAGGTCCTCGTGAGGAACCAGCGTCGACTTAGTCTCGGTATCGTTCAGAGCCTCTTTGGCCAAAGCGTCCGCCTTTTCATTTCCGGCTATTCCCGCATGCCCCGGGACCCAAAGGGACCCAAAGGAACCAAACGCGTACTCCCTTTCTGCTGAGAGACAGTAGGGAAGAATGAATGTCCTGAATGATCGGGTGCATGGGCGAAAAGCCGGAGATTGATTGCATTGAGCTGAGGGAGTCGGTGCATATAACGAAGGAGTGACCTTCGTCACATAGGTTTTCAAGTGCCATCTTAATGGCAAATAGTTCTGCTGTGTATACACTACACATCGGATTTAATTTTGCTTTGACTGCTCCTTGGCTAGGCGAGAATGCTGCGCAGGCACAGGCCAACTCTGACTTAGATCCGTCTGTGTATACTGGCACAAAATCGGAGTGATTCCCTTTAAACATTAAAACCTGACGTTGGTATTCCGAGGGAGTGGTGAAGGATTTTTGACGATCACACAAGACCGCTTTAACCACGGGGGTGGGTGTTAACCAGGGAGGGTGGGATGAGTAAGAGACAGGGTACACTTTAGGTACCCTGAAATCACACCCGCGAATTAAATCATTAAAACGTACACAAACAGGCCTAGTGGCCTTCGTCCGTCGGTTAAACATTTCTAAAAAACGAGGTTTAAAAAGTACGTTAAAACAAGGGTGTGCCGTCATGGATAAAACTTTGGAGACATAATTGCACATAAGCGCGTTCCTCCGGTGGCATAGAGGAGGCTCCCCTGCATCAGAATAGATGCTTACGACCGGGCTTGTCCGAAATGCCCCCGTACAGAGTCGTAACCTCGCGTTGTGTACGGGGGGCAGTGCTCGTAGGTACGACTCGCGGGCGGACGCATAAATAAAACAACCGTAGTCTAATTTAGAGCGCACCAGTGTGCGATACAATAAAAGCAAAGTTGTGCGATCTGCTCCCCATGATGTGTGGCTTAGAAACTTTATAATATTCAGAGATTTAATACATTTTGTCTTTAAAATATTGATATGTTCTCGCCAATTGAGCCTGTGGTCGAGTGTCATACCAAGAAAGCGGGCTAACTGGACAAAAGGGAGATTTCTTCCCCCGAGGTGTAATGTGGGCTGCATTTGGAGTCTTATTTTCCTGTGGAAATGGACACATCTGGTCTTCTCATGGGAGAACCGAAAGCCGTTCCTTTGGGTCCACTGGTTCAATTTGTTCAATGTCATCTGAACCATTCTGGATGCAGTTGCCACCTTGGATGATCTGCAGAAAATTGCCAGGTCATCCACGAACAGTGTGCCTATCACCGGAGCCATAATACAATTCACGACGTCATTTATCGCAATGGCGAAAAGCGTCACGCTCAAGACGGAGCCCTGGGGAACTCCGTTGTCAAGACGGTAAAAATCAGATAAAAACTGCCCTATTCTAATTTTTAAAAATCGTTGCGTTAAAAAATTTTGAATAAAATTCGGCAGATTGCCTCTAAAACCCCACTCGTGCAAAGTCTTTAAAATCTTCCGCCGCCAGACCCGGTCGTAAGCCTTCTCCAAATCGAAGAAGACACCGATCACGTGTTGGCGGAGGAGAAAGCCTTCTTGGATGAAATTGTCGATCCTCACTAAATGGTCCATGGTGGAACGACCGCGTCTAAATCCACATTGGATGTTGGAGAGAATGTTTCGGCGCTCTAACCACCAAACGAGCCGCCGGTTCACCATTCTCTCCATTAACTTGCACAGGCAACTGGTGAGAGATATAGGCCGGTAAGAATTCGGATCAGCTCTATCTTTCCCATGTTTGGGAATGGGGACAATGACAGACTCCCGCCAGGACGAAGGAAAGTGACCTTCAGCCCACAGCTGATTATACGTCTGCAGGACTTCCTGCAGCGCTGTCTCCGGAAGGTTGCGGAGAAAAGCATTGTGGACCCCGTCTGGTCCTGGAGAGGTGTCGTGGGAGTCATCGATGGCAGATTTCAGCTCCCACAAGGAAAAGGGGAGGTTGTAATCTGCCATTGTACGCGTCTCCTTGAAGCTTATAGGAATTTTCTCGAGACGTTGCTTAAACGTTCGGAAGGCAGGATCCAGATTTTCATCGCTGCTCACCTTGGCGATTGACTGGCCGATTATCTCGCCAATGGCAGCTGGAGAAGTAACCACTTTTCCTCTGACTTTTAAGAAGGAGACGCCGAGCTGCTGATTGTTTCCAGAAATGCTCTTCACCTTACGCCACACCTGTGCTGATATTGACACCAGAGACAAAATTCATCCAAGAGGCCCTCTTTGCCTCCTTTACGACCTGACGGGCTTTAGCTCTCAGACGCCGAAAAGAGGACAGATTGTTTTCAGTGGGATATTTGTTAAAAATTTGCAACGCCTTCTTGCGTTTCCGAATGGCTTTGGCACATTCATCATTCCACCAAGGCACAGCAGCTCTCGACACGATGCGCCGAGACCGCGGTACGCTCATGTCGGCGGCGGTGATGATGCTGTTAGTCAATAATTGTACATTAAAAGTGCTATCGCGATTTTTATCGCACGTATAATTAAAATTGCTTTTAAAACAAAACCAATCGGCTTTCCGCACAATCCAGTTGCCCGGACGAATTAAATCAGAGTTAAAACGCCGCTCCTTAAAAATTAAAAAAGGGAAGTGATCGCTCCCACAAAGATCTTCGTGCACAGACAAAGACACCTTATTTGTTAAACTGCTCGATAAAATGCATAAATCAATGGAGGAGAAATCACCATTGAAAGAGTTAAAACGGGTCTTCTCCCCGTTGTTCAGTAAGACTAGGTTAAAATCTAAAATAAAACTTGATAAAATGCGTCCCCTGCGGTTACACTGTCCCGCAGTGCTTCCCCAGAGAGTATCATGAGCGTTAAAATCTCCGAGTAAGATAAAAGGCCGAGGCAGCTGGTGGACAAGGGATTCTAAATTAAAACGGGTGACCGGCGCACCCTCCGGCAGATAAACGTTGCATAACGTAATCGCCTCCGGTGCGTGCACCGTCACCGCCACCGCTTGAAACGGTGTGTTGAGTTGCACTCGGGAGGTGTAAAGGGCCTCCCGAGTAGCAACCGCCACTCCACCCTGGGCTCGTTGGCCACTGGTGTCGTCCAGTCTAAAAAGGTTAAAACCATTTAAAATGCCTTTGTCCGTTGTTTTAAAATGAGTTTCCTGCAAGCACAGAATCCGGGGCCAAAGAGGGGTATTGGCGCCAGGTCCATACCGGGCATCCGACACCCGGCTGGGAACCACGGACCTCACCCTCCAGGATCCCCTTCTCCTCCTTACGGGTCTCCGCACACGGCAAACATGCGGGTGGATCGCAGGCCAGGTGGTATGGCCGCACACAGACAGTTGACCCACAAGACTGTCCGGGCTCAACCCTTGCTGGCTCTGGGTTTGTTTTCGGGGTTTTCTCCCCGCCCTTTTAGTCGCCTCTTACGACAAGCAGGGATACTGCGGGAGTATTCTCGATCCCCCTACCCGCAGGGGGGAGGGGAAATGGATCCAGCTCCGGGACCATCAAGTAGAAGTGATATAGCCGATGGTTCTTCAACTTCTAAACCCACTTTTTGCAAAGAAGATGTAACTGGAGCTGTTCGTCATTTTGAAGGTAGGCAGTTAAAAATTATTTCCATAACTTGATTTAATGAAAAGAGAGATGGCACTTTTCCACAAATTTATTGAAGTGCCATCTCTCTTTTCATTAAATGAGGATGTCATTCCACTATATCTCGCCTGCCTCAGTTACTTTTATTTCCATAACGTTATTCGAAATATATATTTTATCGTGATTCATTATTTTAAGTATTCTATACAATAATAAATAAGCATTTTATTAAATTACAGATACCCTGCGTGGGATGAATGTTATTGACGACCAGAAAAACGCTTCTGTATCGCTACGCTCTAAATTAATCGGAGAGGAAGCTGTAAGGAGGTTCCTTGATCTTCTCGATGAATTTAATTTCTAAGAGATGGATGAGCTGTTTACCTACAGTGAGAAGAGCTATGACTGTAATCTCCAAGTGACGGAAGGGAGTACGGAAGTCGTGAACGAAGAAAGATCCAGTGGTGACTCGTCGCCGACGGATGAGAGTGAATATGAGCCCAGCCCCAAGAAGTCCACATATCACCACATTCCTCTGGATGTTAAAATAAAAGTAGTAAATTTATCAAAGGAACATCCTAATTGGAGTACTTCAACCCTTCGACATCAAGGATCGATGCGGTTGAAACACAAGGGAATGCTGGCGATTTGGGAGAAAGATATTTAATGTGGAGGAACGAAACTCGACAAGCTGGACATGATAAATAGATGGGTGCATGATCGCTTTGTGGAAGCCAGAAATAGAAACCAATCAGTGACGACAAGGACTTTGCAGGAGTGGGCGATTTCGGCGGCATTTCAGCACATATCGCCAGATTTTGAATTCTCTGCGGGTGCGACGAGGGTTTCATCTTTCAAGAAGAGACACCGAATCGTGCAACGTAAAGTCACGAAATACGTATCTACGAGCGAGCAAGCGTCGATAGATGAAATTTGACAATCTGAACTAAAATTTCAAAAACAAGCGAAGAGTCTCATCTCCCAATATAATGAAGATTTTGTGATTAAAACAGATCAGACCGGGTGTGCGTACAGGGGGGATATAAAGAGAACGCTGACAAAGAAAGATGAAAAAACAGATCAGGTGGCTCTTAGGAGTTTGAGTAAAGTCACTCATTCCTATGTACGCAGTACGCTATCACCGCCTCTGGAAAGCTGCTCCCCAAAGTGTTTTTGTGCATGCAGGAACCTGGAGGTGAATTTGGTCCGAGAGTGAGTGAATCCATTAGAAAACTGGAAAGTGAATGTTCAAATGTCTCTGTTGTGTGGTCTAAATCAGGGAAACTTACTACTGGTTTGTTTATCCCGTTTTTAAAAAATGTGCTGAAACCTTATGTAAAAAATTATAATAAGTTTATATTGCTCATTGACTCTTGGGGAGGACAAACAAATACTGCGATATATGACAAGATATTTATCGACGAATATGGTGAACCGTTGTGAAGTTTAAAAATTATACCTCCAAAGTGCACCTCCATATGCCAACCTTGTGATGTTTATTTTTACAGGCAAGTGAAACAATTTATTGCACGGCTCCAAAATTGCACATTCCTTCTTCAAGAGAAGACAGGTTTCTTCCCGCGAGGACATTATAAAAATTCATGCGATTGTTCATCACCAATTGTCATCACCAGCATTTTGTAGTAGTATTAGTTTTTTAAGGGTGCGTCGACGGCATGGTCATTTTGCACCTCAAACTGTCAAAATTTTAGATATACTTTTTATATCCGGAGAAGGCAGGTTGCATGGAATATAGATATTCTGCTTATCTATTATTATTCCGGTGCTAAAAACATTGAAAATTGCTAAATTTTAATTATAATTTATTAAAAAACGCCGTTTCCTTTAGAAATAAAATGACGCGGCCAATTGCATCGGGGTCGTCACCTAGAATGGACCCTAGGTCGCCCCCAATGTTCAGTCGGCTACGCACGTCTCGGTATCTGTCACACTCCGTCAGGATATGCCGAATTCCGAGAGAACAGTCACAGTCATCACACCGGGGTGGAATTTTCTCTTCAGTGAAGAGAAAGGAGTGGGTCAGAAGGCTGTGCCCTATCCTCATACGGGTGATGACGACTTCCTCTCGGCGGTTCCTCCTGACGGAAGTTGGCCACGCTGACGTTACCGGTTTCACTGTGCGCAGTTTATTATTTGAGATAGTTCTCCACGACTCCCTCCACTGCTGAAGAACTGCACTCTTTAGTGAAACTCGTAGGTCTTCACAAGGTACCAGCGTCGACTCAAGATCTTCAAGATTGAGAGCGTTTTGCGGCAGAGTCGGCTTTCTCATTTCCGGCAATTCCCGTGTGTCCAGGGACCCAAAGAAAACAGACGGTGGTTCCCTTCTTGTGAAGGGAAAAGCAAAGATGAATGGATACCCTGGACGATAGGGTGCATAGGAGAGAAGCCAGAAATGGATTACAGGGCGCTCATTGAGTCTGAGCAAACCACGAAGGAGCCACCATCAACATCTATCCCATCAAGAGCCATTTTAATAGCAAACAGTTTCGCTGTGTAAGAACTACACACCGGACTGAGTTTCGCTTTCATGACTCCATGGTGGGATGATACGACCGCACAGGCACAGGCTGTATCTGACTTCGAACCGTCTGTAAACACGGGTACGAATTCGGGATGGTGGCAAAGAAACATTAAGAATTGTTGCTGGTACTCTTCAGCAGTGGTAAAAGTCTTTTGTCGGTCGTGAAGGAACATTTTTATGTTGGGAGCGGGAGTTAACCATGGCGGGTGATTCGAATGCCGAATGGGGTAGAGTTCAGGTAATAACATACCTCGTTCACGAATAAAATTACGGAAACGTACACTTACAGGCAGAGTGGCTTTTGTCCTGCGATTAAAAAGTTCTAAAAAACGAGGCCTTACACTAGAATGCCGGGTACTTTGTATCCCCCGATAATGCCGGGAGGGTGTCATTTTGACACCCATGTTCATTATAGCCGCGTTACGTTGCAGATTATTTTTTTATAGTTGCTTATTTGTCAAATTCATTGCAATGTTTGTTTTTGTTTCCTTAATATTTTCAAAAAATATTTTTTTTAAGAGACTACCATTGAAGAAAAAATTTTTATGCAAAACGTCTACTCTCTTGTACTGCGTCTTCCATCGAAGATTACGCTGAAACGTTGCGTCTACCATCGAAGATTACGCTGAAACGTTGGAGGACGCACGTAATTGATAAATAAGTAATCATTGAATACTTTTTATGAGCATTTATTGTTTACATAAAAATAGTTAAATTATATGTGCATAAAACACCTTAGATAAGAAAATCTTGTTTTATTCTTTTTAGAAGTATTAATAATTTTTGCAACAGGTTTTTGTCTTAGAATGTGGAAGTTTGCTTTAAAAGATGAAAATTTGCAAACGATAAAATCAATTACGACTGTTAAAATACAAAATTGTTTAAAAGAAAACACAAATCCTTTGTAAGAGCAAAAAGAAATCGAATACTGTTTCGTAAAGACTTACAAAAAGATTTATCTAAAATGCAGATTCTTCACATTTCTGACACTTTCGCTGTTTTGGCCGTACATGAGCCACATACTGACTTTTTACATAGCTTACAAAAACCAACAGTTCTGTTTTTATTGCATTTTATTTTAACTTGACAGTTCCTAGTCAGATCTGGATCTCGCACCTCTTCACACTCGTTAGAGGGTTGACAAATATTATTTGACGCAATGTACGGACTTGCAAGCTCTTGTGCTAACTTTTGCAAAAACATTTTTCGGAATATTTTTTGTGAAGTTATATCTTTATAAATTATCCAGGAATTTATAGCAGCCAAGTCAAGAGTATTCTGGAAAGAATGAACGGGCCATCGCCTGGTTCCACTTCTGACCGAATACTTCCGCCCCATTTGATCAATTATATCTACTCCAAACTTTGTCTCATTATAAAACTTTACAGTTTCGGGCGATTTCTTAGTGTTCACCAATATCAACATGAGGGTGAAGAGAGCTTAGAATAAGAACACATTTTGTCGGTTTTCCCTGGTAAACGATAAGTGTTACGCCACCATTTTTATACAATTTAGAGGAATACAACTCTTCTCGAGAAGCTTTTATTTCAGCAGGGATTTCCCTCCTTCCCTTATTTACGGTTCCCAAAAGACATGTTCCCTTTTTTCAGTTCTTTGGCGAGCAAAAGTGATGTGAAATAATTGCCAGTAGTGACATTTCTGCCCTTACTCAAATAGCTCGTATTACGTAGCTTTGAAGTCTGGCTAGCGCCCCTTCCACGTCGGCGCACAGACTCACGACCACGCTTAGATTTCTTCTCTCCGATTGCCGGTGCAGATACAGGTTCATCTACAAACACCTCAGGAATGGGTTCCACAGCATGGCCATCTTCTGTGGCAGGATCTTGAACAAGAAAGCGACGTCTTTTTGAAGTCTGGCCAGCGCCCCTTCCATGTCGGCGCACAACCTCACGACCACTCAGAAATTTCTTCTGTCCAATAGCCAGTGCAAATCCAGTTTCGTCACAAACACAATAATGAACACATTGCTAATGCCGTACATAGTAGCAGATACAATAACTCAATCATGTGTATGTGCGTATTGTAAAATAAATATGTATATCTTTCATAATTAATTACTACAATGAAATATGCAAAACGTTGAAACTTACCGTGCTCACTATTTTCATCGCTTTCGGATGAACTTGACTGACCCTCCGGTGCAATCCAATCGTTGTCCGACTCGACATCTTCATCAGACCCTTGCTCCGAAACGCCTTCAGGAATATCGTTGAGCATTGCAATAATTTGCTCTGGCTTAACACGTCTATGCAGTGCCATTATCAAGACCAAACTGCCATCGCATATCGAGTAGCACATTTCGACGGGTCGCGACACGCTGGCGAACCAGTCCGCCAAACTCCGCGCCAGACAGCGAGACAGGGAGCCAAACATAGATCCTCGGCAGAAGCCGACTACATCTTCGCGTGCGTCACTACACTGTTGTGTTTCAGGGCAAATACTTCACGAGCTACTAAATTTTCGAAAAAATTGCAAACAGCGGATATTTATTTAAATTGTGTAAAACATAAACATTCATGAAGGTAATGTACTAATAGTAATATACTAATTTGACTAGTAATTATCAAACCACATACACCTAAACCGAAAGAAGAAATGATAAAATATACCGGGTGTCAAAATGACACCCTTCGGCATTCAAAGTAAATTCGGATTTTTTAGACAAAAAAAGGGAGGGGGTAACCCCTTAACACTGTCGTCTTGTTAAGCACTAAAAATGAATAAAAGCCACGAAATATTTTTTTCTTCAACAATATTTAAAGGCCCGCTCCGCAAAAAATGTACGCGTAGGGTGTCAAAATGACACCCTTCGGCATTCTAGTGTTAAAAACAAGGTTAAAACACGGGTGCGTCCTCATCGTTAAAATTTTGGCAACGTAGTTGCACATGAGCAGGATCCTTCGGTGGCACAATGGCGGCTCTCCTGCATCCACATGGATGCTGACAACAGGACTTGTCCGGAAAGCACCCGTGGTGAGCCGGAGCCCTGCGTTGTGCACGCTGTTCAGGGGTCGTAGGTGAGACTCCCGAGTGGATGAGTAAATGAAGGATCCGTAGTCCAACTTTGATCGCACCAATGCACGGTATAATAAAAGGAGTGTTGTGCGGTCTGCTCCCCACGATACGTGGCTTAAAAACTTTAAAACATTTAAGGTTCTAAAACAAATGTTTTTTAAAACTTGCATGTGTTCCCGCCAATTGAGGCGGAAATCGAAAGTCATTCCCAAAAAACGGACAGACTGTGCGTAGTCAAGATCTCTACCACCTAAGCTCAGCGGAAATGGGATATGGACTCCCCTTAGGCGATGAAAGTGGACACACACAGTTTTCCCTGGAGAAAAGACAAAGCCGTTTCTTTGTGTCCACCGGTGTAAACTATTTACTGTCAGTTGGATTTGTCTGGAAGTATTGAGAAGTTTGGATGATCGGCAAAAAATCGCCAAGTCATCGACAAACAATGATCCAATTACCGGGGTTTTTATGCAATCCGCAATATCTTTTATTGCGATGGCAAATAGTGTTACGCTTAGCACAGATCCCTGAGGTACGCCGTTATCTTGCCTGTTCGGGTCACCACGATCTTTGCCCTGCTTTAGGATGGGGATTACTGCTGACTCCCGCCATGTTGATGGAAAACCACCATCAATCCAGAGCTGGTTGAAGGTGTGGAGGACCTCCAACAATGCCTTCTCCGGAATATTACGGAGAAAGGCATTGTGGACCTCATCAAGACCCGTAGATGTGTTGCCTGAGTCGGCAATGGCAGACTTCAATTCCCACAGGGAGAAAGGAAGGTTATAGTCGGCTACACGTCGCGTCTCATTTTAATTGATCGGAATCAATTCGCAGCGCTATTTTATGTGTAAAAAATTCTTGTCGAATGCGTCGTCGCTGCTAGTTCTGGAGATAAACTGGCCAAATGCCTTTTCGATGTCATGTGGTGATGTTAGAACATCACCACTGACATTAAGAAAAGAAACACCTAGCTGCTGCTGATTGCCCGATAAACCCCTTACTTTGCGCCACACCTGTGCAATTGGTGTCCTGCAGTTGACACCGGAGACAAATTTCATCCAGGAAGCTCTTTTTGCATCCCTTACGACCTGTCGAGCTTTCGCTCTCAGTCGTCGGAAGGAGGATAAATTTCTTTCGGTGGGGTATTTATTAAATATTCGCAACGCTTTTTTACGTTGGCGAATAGCTTTCGCGCAGTCATCATTCCACCACGGTAACGCAGGCCTAGAAATTATACGGCGAGACCGTGGTACGCTGCTGTCTGCAGCTTCGATGATAATTGCAGTCAAATTGTTAACATTTTAAACGCTATCATTGGTTTCGTCATATTTGAAATTAAAAGTCTCCTTAAAACATCCCCAGTTCGCTTTTTGAACAATCCAGTGACCCGTCCGAATAAAATCTGGATTAAAATGTCGTTCCTTGGTAATAAAAATGGGATAGTGATCGCTCCCACACAAATCGTCATGACAGACATACTTAGTTTTGTAACTAAAATGCTTGATACAATACATAAATCGATACTCGAAAAGTCGCCAGTAAAACTGTTAAAACGGGTTTTCTCCCCATTGTTTAGTAAAACCAGGTTACTATCACATATAAAATGGGATAAAATCCGTCCTCTACGGTTGGACTGAGCTCGAGCACTTCCCCATAGAGGATCGTGCGCATTAAAATGAAAGGCTGAGGTAGCTGGCGGACAAGGGCTTCTAGGTTAAAACGGGTGACCGGCGCATTCTCCGGGAGATACACGTTACACAACGTGACCTCCTCGGGGTCACGCACGGTCACTGCCACAGCCTGAAAGGGAGTGTTGAGTTGCACTCGGGAGGTGTTAACCCGGCGTTACTCGCGCGGGGTGCCCTGAACACCCCACCCTTTTTATCATTGTATAATTTTTTTAGTATTTATTTCATGGACCTCTCTTCTTCAGTAGCTGAAATGTGATATGTTTTCTTTTTAATGATACCGGCATTTTCAGGCATACATTGTAAACAACCTGCGTAGTAGCCTCAAAAGGGGACAATGTTCGTTTTACCCAATTTCCTACGGCCAATGATTACTCCAAACTTCACTGTTTTTGTTGCAACTGTGTAACTGTGAAATATTTGTTACAATATAAAATCATTCTCGTATTTTACTTTTATCTGTTGGAGGATGCCTCTCAAACCATTTTCTATGTACTCGCACCCGGCGTTACTCGCGCGGGGTGTCCTGAACACCCCAGTTGTCTCCGCGCCGTAGACTCCTCGGCATGTGCTTTTTGTGAGGTAGATTTTTCTTGATATTATCCTGCCATTGAACAGTAGTGATGAAATAGTAAATATATTTATGGTTTACCTATTGATCATAATCTCTTATCTAAATTTCAGGTTTTCTGCTCGAGATGACTACCTACAACGTTTTCGAAAATATTATTTTATTCATCTCCATATTACCACACATAACTTCATATCGAGTGTAGTAGGTCACCCAGAAAAAGGTCATTACCTAATATTGAAAGTTTAATTTCGATACATTTTCCTACTACTAAAATATAGTTCAGAAACACGGTTTTATGGGTTACTACTTTGCACGGTATAATTTCATGTTAGAAAGAATATATTTTGGTGCTAATTGCTTCGAATTCATTCTTGTGTCGGTGCAATGGAACAATGTGTTTGTATATTTTAATACATATCTACTATTCATTAGCTAGGGAAATTTATTGCAAAATCAAAATTATGCTTTTTTTATCTGTAGATTTCGACAAATTTAGAGAAAGAATAATAAGACTTTTGAAGGAATCATCCGATGAAGAATTGACTGACCCCGACGATATTTATTCTGATGATTGCGTTGAATCTTCTGAACACGACACCGAAACATAGGAGAAGGCTGACCTTTCCGAAATGAACTGTTCATTTAAAATTACAATATTTTATTGGGGAAGTAAAACACAACTACATGGAGCGAAAAGGAGCTGCGCCCCAATGTAAGAACACCAAAATCAAATATAATTACCAAAAATCTTGATTTCAAAGGTAGGAAAGAAAATATCAAGAGCACTATTGATTGCTTTCGATTATCTTTTGATAGGCAAGTGGTAAATACAATTACTGTATGCACAAATATTCAAATTCAACTCGTAGGTGTGAATAATTCGCGTGCGAGAGATGCCAGGCCAACTGACGAGGAAGAAATTGAATGTTTCATAGGGCCTTTGCTCTTCGAGGGAACAAATAGATATGGGTTACCACATATAAAGAATTGATGGGATCGAGATGGCTTGGGTGCTGGTATATTTTACGAGGCAAAGAATTATCAAAGATTCTGTTTTCTTTTGCAGTCTCAGATTTTATGATATAAAAAGCAGGGTAGAAAGAAAAATTATGCACAAAATAGCTCCGATTCGTCAATGTTTTGGAATTCTGGTGAGAAAGTTTCAGGATAACTATGCCATATCGGAGTACACCACGGTAGATGAGCAATTAGTCGGCTTTAGGGGAAGATCTTCATGCAGTCAAATTATCCTGTAAGATATGGCTTCAAAATATTGGTAATTGGTTGACAATAATGTATTCTATACTTTCAATTTGTAGGTATATGCATGGAGTCAACCCGAAGGACCCTACAAAGTAGACAATACTCCTAAAGAGGTGGTGAAGCGCTTAGTGGAACCAATTTTTGAGACGTAGATAAATGTCACTACTGAAAATTTGTTGCTAGTGTTCCCCTTGCAGAAGATTTGTTACAAAGTAAATTGACACTGATGGGAACTATGAAAGAAAAGGAAATGCCACCTCAGATGGTTTGCCTAAAACAGAGGGACGAGAATGTAAGTCTCTTTGGAATTAGAAAGAGCATGACTATCTTATCTTATATTCCCAAAAAAGGTAAAAATATAACTTTTTGGCAACGATGATAACGTAAATCCAAGAAGCAAGATGTATAGATCAAATTTCCTACGAGAAATTGCGAGGGAAATGACAAAATCATTTATAAGAAGAAGATCGTAAATAAATTACCCCAAAGGAACTGAAAAGAAAGACGTGTTAGCGCGGGTTTTCCTTCGTTGGGTGACACTCCAAAAAGATAGAGGAACGAGTCATTTAGTGAAGATATTTATTGGTTTTGCGTTACACATTGCGACGCGCGTACGCCCGCTTCAACCTTCGGTCTTAAGCACACATCACCGACTGACTTCCTGCGGACGGCGTCGTCACCTTCGCCTTACTCACGTGTCCACCCAGCTTTCTGCCAAGTTGCCGACGTCCGCATAGCTCCCACGAAGGCACTTATTACAAGTGCCTACGTCTAGGCATAGAAATACCATGAGCCGTCTCAAAGAACGTCCGGTCTCATGTCCCGTTCCTCAGAGGCGACACAGCGCCGCTTACAACCACACCCCCTTCAAAGTGAATTGTTGACTATCCCATGACAACAATTCAATACCATAAGACACACGGAAACCAATAAAAAATCACAATAAGGCAAAAGAAAAATGAAAAAGGAAGTACCCAATGAATCAATTAAAAGAACTTAAGAGAAAAACACAGTACAAGTTGAAATATACGAATTCAATTCAAGTTGATCAATAAGTTCGGAGTTCAATCTTCGGCCCGTGGCCTACGCTTTTCCAGAAACATTAAATTCCCACCCTCACCAGCACTCATTATCTTCACACAGGAATCCCTCGGATTCCAAAACCCTCTTGGCAATTCACGACCCTTCCCACACTATGGATGCACTCAACACATTTAACACATCATCACTCTTAGCCAATACCCCTTCAATTTAACACCTTAAATCTAACATTACATAACCAGGACAAAGTGTATAATAACCCTTATAATGACAAAACAGAATGAAAAATAGAAATAAAAAAACTCCCTTTTAGTCAATGGCCAGAGGGATTACCTTAAGCCCGGCGATCAATCGATCGCCGAGGGACCTCCCCGGTTCCGGGGCCTAACCCTCCCCTTGGATTCCAGAAAGTCCCATCGTTACGCGCACGTTTCTACCGTCAATGATCTTGGGTTCTCGCGTCCTACTCCTCACGTCTCGACATTTATTAGCGACCCAATTCCACTTCCAAAACAATACCACTCCCATAATGACAGCCACTATTACCGCCGGGCTAACGTGCCACGCTTCGAACGACGGCGGCGTCTTCGACTGATCGAGGCCGTTAAATTCCTCTACCCATTTGGCTATGTCAGTCGGTCTCCCAGACCACTCTTAACTCCCTTTTAAGTTCGTCCCTCAGTTTCTCGAATCGTGAATCATTTCCCCATTGCAACAACTCACGGCCGTGAATTAACGGCGCTTCAGGCAGCACGATCTCAATTAATTTCCCGTTCATAGTACTACGCCCGTGCTGCGCCGACAGGAGCTTAAAGTTATCTCCCACGATATCGCAACGACTAACGTTCGTGATTATTCCGCTGCCCTCCAGGCGCGCCATCTTCGGTCTACTTTTCCCAAAACCATCCCTACATACGAACGTCACAATCGTGGGGCGTGGAACTGCAAAAAGCCACCCGTGGGAAATCCTTTCGAAATGCCCCTCGGTCAAATTCACTAATTCTCTCCGGCAGCCTGTGGCTTCTCTCCCCATAAACAACTGATATTCGCAACCTCTGGGTGCGCCTGTCCTTATCGCAAAATTTGACGGACACAATTGCAAGGCCCCCGTTCGGCAGCCCTTCATGGCTTCGGCCGATAGCACCGAATGCTGAGACCGGTCCGTACTAATTAGTAACGTGTCCCCTAATTTCCAATACCCAAAAACCCTCAGATTTGGAATCCACACCGGAACCGCCCGAATGTCATATCTCTCGAAAACACTGTCCTTACTCCCTAATGGCACCTCTATTATTAGGCGTAACTGTTCCCCAGAACGACGTCTGCTGCTTTAGCAATTTCGTAGTAAATGTAAAGCGATTCGTGATTACAAGGCGCGAGCATGTACAAGGGGGGGCGGATATTATCTCGAATTCCCTTCAATATTTCCAGATACTCTCCTGGCTTCACTAATGTGCTACTCAATCGGTTATACACGCTATTTTCCAACGCAATTCTTATTCCCACAATGTCAATTCTAGTATTAACCAGCACGTGCCCAATTTGCCTTAGCGATTCCTCGCTTAACACCGCGCGTGTAAGTTCCCCTGTAGCATCTGCAATGCCTTGAATTGCTTTCCTACTTTCGTTTCCGAATGTAATCAATTCCGTGACCAAATTACGTAGGAATTTAGTCGTGTTAGTAATGCGTCTCTCCAATCCTTCAATCACGCTAAGTTGATGTGCAACCATTGTTCGGGTGCCCTTCCCTTCCCCCTCTATCCGCCTAATCTTCTCATTAATCCGATGCAGGTCGTCAACGTCCAAGGTGCCGAACACCGTTTGTAACAACATACCCCCAGCATCTATCCATCCTCGCCGTTGCCTTCGATTCCCGGCCAAATCCACCAAGACTTGCATTTCCTCCCTTACTTGGTGATACTCGTCAAACATACGCTTCAGTGCTAATTCATAACAGTTACCCAATGGTCCCCGCTCGCTGTCACGTATCCTCCCCTTAGCTCTATCGAAAATTGGCCTATTAATTTATATTCATTATTCATCTCCTTCAGATCAAAATTAATTACCACCATCCAATCGTGTTCTATTAACCCCACATCTTGTCCACGATCAAATACCAAACCGTTTTTTAATGGCACCAACTCTTGAGCCATTTCAAGTCCCGCTATCCCCGCGGCGACTAAAATGGCGAGTACCAAAGTCATGATTTTGGTTCCTCTTCCTCCAGCTGCTTCGACAGCACTCCTTGTGAGCGGAGCGAATACGGGTGCGAGGGCAAGGGGAAAGGTGGCGGGGAGGGGACAGCGCAGTCGGCTGCCGCTCGTTGGTTGCTGCGGAGGAGATATGGGGATCGTTGAGGGAGGGGAGGACGGAACGGTGGAGGGGGGACTGCTTCGTTCTGCTGCGGACTGCTCTCCCCTTCAATTGGTGGAGGGGAAGTAACTCCTTCCCCCTCTGCTGGCGCCTCGCCGTCTGCTCCTTCCTTGCTTTTCCCGTCACTGGGCGGTGGGGAAGTTACTCCTTCCCCCTCCGCGACCTCCCCGTTCTCCGTCACCCACTGAGTGGCTTCTTGAAGGTCGGCAGATGGCTGACGCGTCGTCTCCACGGAGTCGAACTCTATTTCACTACAGGGGGGGTACAATTGTGGGTTGGGGAGGGGGTGGATTCTTCCGGGGTCTTCCACGGGGGCGAGCACGTCTCATTCCTAAATCTGGGGTGGAATAGAACCTGAGTAAGGTTTCACGCGGTTCACATGTACCACAATTTTTCGAAATGGAAGCTCCAACTCTACATTGTAATCGGACAACACTCTTATCACTTGATACGGCCCTTCCCAGGGGTGATGAAACTTTTTGACTTACCCTGGTTTCAAACACGGGTCGCGTAAATATACGTAGTCACCCACCTCGTACCCACGTTGCTTTCCTTTTGTTTTTACCCCCTCTGCTTGAGTCGTTTGCGCCTTTCGATTGTTTTCTTTGCAAACTTCCCACAACTTTTCTAATCTCGCACACAATTCTCCCACAGCCGGGTGCTCAGACGGAACATCGTTCGCCGCCATGAATTCAAAGGGTGAGGCCATTGGAAAGCCGAATATCACTTCAAGGGGGGAGTACTTTGTGCTGCGGTGCACATTAGTGTTGTACGTCGAGACTGCGTAATCTAGCCAACTACCCCAGTCATTATTTTTGCAGTTCACGTAATTGCTCAATATTTGGGCGATCGTACGATGCACTCGCTCGACCCTCCCGTTCGCCTCCGGGTGGTAAGGCGTAGTTCGCAATCGCCTCACCTCGAGCAGTCTACACATCTCGCGGAATAACTCCGATTCGAAGTTGGTTCCTTGATCGGTGAGAATCGTCTTTGGGACTCCGAATCTCAAAATCCACTTTCTAACAAGCGCCACAGCCACCGTCTTCGCAGTTTGGTCGGCCATGGCTGTCATGACTACATATCGCGAAGAGTGATCCACCATTGTTAATATGAACCGGTTTCCTTTATCGGTTCGCGGCAATGGGCCTACGACATCTAGCCCTAAGAACTTAAACGGCCGCGAGGCGTAGGGCACGTCCTGCAAGGGGGCCCTAGTGCCTCCATACGGGCTTCTCCGATTGCAGGCAATGCAGTGCTTGACGTGCTCCCTCCCAGCCCTTTCGATACCTGGCCACCAATATTGCGATATTAGTCGAGTCACAGTTGCTTCCCTACCTAAATGTCCCGCGGTTACATGATCATGGCACTGCTTGAGTATTTCCTCCCTACAGTTTCTTGGTACAACGGTCCTGTTCCCCCGTTTCGTTTTCCTAAATAACACGTTGTCTATTACCGCGAAATTTCTGTCTCTCCGCCAACCTCGGCACTCCTCATCGCTCCCTTGCGCGTCAGCAAAGTCTATCACTCCCTCAGCGACCACGCCCCTCACCTTCCGGCTGAGCGTGTCGGCATTTAAATGCGCCTTCCCGGGCTTGTGCGCCACGTCATAGTCGTACTCACTTAGTTGAAGTGTCCAACGCATTAGCCTGCTGCTCGGGTCCTTGAGACCAAACAACCACTTTAGAGCAGCATGATCGGTTACAATCAGGAATTTACGACCGAAAACGTAGCACTTGAATTGTCATACGGCGAATATTACAGACAGGAGCTCCTTCTCTGTTGTGGTATAGTTTAACTCGGGGTTTGTCAGTTGCCGAGACGCGTATGCGACCGGGTGTTCCTCTCCCTCGATCACTTGCGAAAGAACGGCTCCTATCGCGAAATTACTCGCGTCGGTAGAGATGAAGGGTCGGTTGAAGTCGGGGTAGATTAATACCGGACTCAAGAACCTTATAAGAGGACGTTTATCTCCTACTTCGATCGTGTTATCAACGGCCGCGAAAGAAATCAAGTTCTAACTAGAGGGGCTGCAATCGCGTGGTAGGCCAAGAATTTCTAGTCTTAAAATAATTGTGTTAAATGGCTGTTGCGGGGCGAGTTTGAGTGGAAGGAGGGAAGAAACTGTGTTGGAGAGGTGTGTATATGCTAGAGAAGCAACTGCTCGATCGCTGCGCCACGTACAGTGGAAAAGAGGAAACGGCATTTTTTCACAAGATGGCGGAGAGGAAAAATCGCACTTCTCAGGTTTAAAAGTTTCCTATTCCTAGAGTAAATGATGCATTGTTGTGTTGAAAGTATTTTACAAATGCGCAAGGTTTGCATAATAAGTGAGGTGAATTTGGTTCCGATATCTCTGTTAAAAGTGGGTGAAATTACGAAAACGCTGGCGGGACGAAAGCTCATATTTACCGAGGCCTACCTCGCAACACCAGCGCCTTAACTGGCGACCCGTAATTTGAGCAAATGACGATCGGAAGCGCACCAAGATTTCCGTCCTCATTGTAAGGTTCATGACCGGACTACTCATCAACGCTTCCTTCAAGTTTTTCCACCGCCCTGTCGCACTCAGGTGTCCAATTAAAAGTAGTTCCCTACCGTAGCAATGCCGTCAGTGGTCGGGCGAGGACGGCATAGTTATCCACGAACCTTCTGTAATAGTTGGCGAGTCCCAGAAATGATTGTATTTCCTTCGCCGTTCTCGGGGTTGGGTAATCGCGCACCGCGGCAACCTTTTCTTGGTCGGGCCTGATCCCGTCGGCGCTGATTACATGGCCAAAGTACTTTACTTGCGGAAGGGCAAAGTGGCACTTGGCCAATTTCAACGACAGGCCGGCCGCTTCCAACTTTTCGAATACCTTGCTCATTCGTGAGGCGTGAGTATCAATTGAATCGCTAAACACGATGACGTCGTCTAGATACACTAAGCATTCCGACGGCGTCAACCCTCGAAGCTTTTGGTCCATCATTCTTTGGAATGTTGCGGGCGCGTTCCTCAGTCCAAACGGCATACGGACGTTTTCGTAATGGCCACTGTTTACGATAAAGGCGGCCTTCTCGCGCGAGTTCGCAGCCATCGGAATCTGGTGGTATCCGCTCGTGAGGTCGAGGGTCGTGAAGTACTTACAGCCGCCTAAATATTCCAAAGTCTCTGTGATGTTAGGAACTGGGTAAATATCTGGCTTAGTGAGAGTGTTCAGGGCCCTAAAGTCTATGCAAAATCGATAGTTTGGCTTGCCATCCAGTGACTTTTTGGGTACCACCACCACCGGAAACGCCCACGGGCTGCTACTAGGCTGGATGACCCCCTGGTCTAGTTGTTCTTTCACGAAGTCCTCTATCAGGGGCTTCAGATGGTGAGGAGTCCTGTACGGTTTCTTATAAATTGGGCGGGCATCACCCGTCGGAATTTCGTGCTCCACTAGATGAGTGGCAGGAGGCCCCCCCCGTGTGCGTAAACAAATCCCGAAATCTCTCAATCACCGGGGCTAGTACTCCACGCTCCTCCCGTTTTAAGTGTTCCAACTTATCCCGAATGTCCCTTCCGAATTCATTCACTTCCGTTACTCGTACGAATTTGTCTTCCCATCCAGTCGTACCCTCTTCGCGGCCCACCGAAATGTTCTCACCCGAGTGCACATCGCTAACTCTCGCGATCAGTGTCCCCTTGGTCAGCGTTAAGAGTGTCAAGTCCAAAATTACTTACGTGGGTGGTGACGCATCCCTCATCGCTCACCCTTCACACACACCTGGCCACCCAGCACTCCTCCTCCTCCAGGGCAGACTCCACCAGGCACTCCTGGACCGGCCGCCAAACCTCCGAGTCCAAGAAAATGGGCAGAAGTCGCACGCTCCAACCCGGAACGGTTTCAGCTCGCAGGAGTCGAACCGGTACGTCAACTCCTCCATGCCGGTGGTATGTCTTCGTGGGGTATCCTCGTGGTAGCTTCTCGCCCTCTCCGGACCACGTCGGGGCGGAAAGGGAGGTCACGGCCGGTCGCCGCCGCCAACGGCGGCTCCACTACCGGTGGCAGCGGCCTCCTCGGCCCCACGAGGGCGGCCTCGTCAGCCGGGGACGATGTCGGTCCGTCAGTCGGTCTTCTGCGCCTCCTCCTTCCCCCTCTCTCCTTGCACCGGGGCGAAACCACGCCCACCTTTCCTTCCGAGCTCCCTGCCGCCTCCCCCCCCCCGTCGAAGCACTCTCTCGCCGGGGTAAAACCACGCCCACCTTCCCTTCCAACAGACGGGGCTCGCCGATAACATCCTACCGCACTCATCGCTCCCTCCCCCTCCCCGTTTCCTTCTCTTGCGCGTCGGATAATTGAACTCTTTTCCCATTCAATACTAACACTCCCCGAGCAAGATCAATCACTGCGCCGTTTTCCTTTAAAAAGTCCATCCCCCACAGTCACGCATAGTCGCCCATCGAGTCCACCAGTTGCGCACGCAGCATCAGTGACAAGCCACCAACTCTCAAAGGGGCCACTACTTCGCCGTAATTTCGCATGTGCCCGCCTGAGATCCCTCGGATCCTCAAGGGTGAGAAAGTGGGGGTCAACTTGCCACTGCACCGTCTAGTCATTGGGCTCCTGTGTCCACTAACATGGGCCACACCCGTCCGTCCTTCTCCACTTGTACTACCAACCCATTTGCCTCGCGGAGCGAGCAAACAGGCGTGATCGCCACCTCCCGCGGGGGCCGCGTTCGGCGATTAACTCGGCCCCACCCTAGTTTAAACCCGGCTTCCTGTCGCCCGACGGCCGCTGAGTACTCTTACAGTCCACCATCGAATGCCCCTGGCGGCCGCAAGCGAAGCAGGGCCCTCGGGGGCGGCTAGGGCACGAGCGTTTGAAATGCCCCTGCTTCGCACAAAAAAAACATGCCTTCGCTGTCGATGCAAAGATTTCCATCTCCTCCGCTGGCTTCTGCACCCGCCGTTCCACCTCTACGACGCGCGTGGCGTCCTCAATGGCGTCGTCAAACGTCGCCGGCATCCTCAGTCGCGTTTGCCTTCCCACCTCGCCAGAGAGGCCGTTTAAGAAGGCGTCCAACGCCCTCTGGTCGGCCTCTTCTCGGATGGCAGCCACCCTCTCCTCCGTGCCTTCGACCGAATAGGTCCGTACATTCGTCTCACGGACCCGATCCGCGAATTCGTGTATGGTCTCCCCCGTCTTCATCCGTAGGGTGGACAGCAACTCCCGGTAGTACCGGCGGCTTTTCCTCGACCTGTACCTCTCCTTCAGCAGTCCGGTAATCTCCCGATACGTCAATACCTCTCTGCCTTCGGCCTTAGCTCGGCAATACGTGTCCGCGGCCCCCTTTAGTCGCAGCCTAATAGCATGCTGCTTCTCCTCCTCCGTCCATTTACTCAGCACAGCAGCCCTGTCAAACCGTTCGATAAACGCGTCTAAATCTTCCGCCGGTCCGCCGCAGAAATTCTCAACCGACGCTAGGAGGGCAAAATTCCCCGGTTGTCGCTCCGCGTAGACGTCAGGGATCGGGGCGGGGGGGGGCGGGGGGGTGCAGGGGTCTCTCGGCCTCTTGAGCCATAATTCTCGCGTTCTCCTCCTGCAGGTCCTTTACCTGCGCACTCAGCGTGTCTAACGCTCGTTGGAGCTCCATTTCTTGGCCCAATATACTAACCCTGCCCGCCATCCTCACTTACTTTCACTTCAGACTAAGTTCCTCTTTCTGTTGGAGGCCAACGTCGCACTTCTGACACCAGTTGTTAGCGCGGGTTTTCCTTCGTTGGGTGACACTCCAAAAAGATAGAGGAACGAGTCATTTAGTGAAGATATTTATTGGTTTTGCGTTACACATTGCGACGCGCGTACGCCCGCTTCAACCTTCGGTCTTAAGCACACATCACCGACTGACTTCCTGCGGACGGCGTCGTCACCTTCGCCTTACTCACGTGTCCACCCAGCTTTCTGCCAAGTTGCCGACGTCCGCATAGCTCCCACGAAGGCACTTATTACAAGTGCCTACGTCTAGGCATAGAAATACCATGAGCCGTCTCAAAGAACGTCCGGTCTCATGTCCCGTTCCTCAGAGGCGACACAGCGCCGCTTACAGACGGATTATTTCAGTGATTCATCAACGTGTGCAAGTTCAATGAAAGAAAGAGAAAAGGAAAAAATGGTAGATGTTTTGTATGTCCGAGGAATAAAGACAATAAAGCATAAATGTTCTGTTGCTCGTGCGGTAAGTGGATGTGAGCGAAATATATGACGAACATTTGCTAATGTTGCAATTAAAAAAGGTAGTTGAGTAAGTATCATTGAAGTTAAACTCAAAGTGCCAAAAGTACAATTTGTGATTTATATTTTTTGAAATCTGGACAATATATTTTTGATAGGTACGTTTTGGCAAAATTTGTGAGTAAGAGGTGACAACGGACTTCGGTGCCTATGCCATAATAAAAGTATTATCAGTATTTCATATTCAAAACTCTGATAAAGTAATTTACGTAAGAGACAGAGGCGGATCCGGACATAAATTTTGGGGGCAATTCCCCCCCCCCCCCCAAAATTAGAAATCAGCAACTTATATATTCTAAGCAACGTATATTCTAAGTTTTCCGGTGGATTAAGAAAACAAGGAGCTTCTCGGGTGGTACACCGGTTCGCAGTGTTCATTGAAGCAGGCATTTCAACACTAATCGAGAATCGTCCTCAGAGCAGAGGTGACTCTCCTATGCGCTGAGAACGCCGCTCGATTAGAGATGAAACGTCATGACAATGTTACAATGAACTCTGTGCCAGCAAATAGACTTTGTTGAGCCCCATTACGCCTCGGAACTTAGCCTCAGCAAAAATATTTTCTTCGTGATTTGGAAGTGGGAATTTTCCACTCCCCCCTTGAATCCGCCACCGGTTAGAGATGACATTTACAAGTAAAAACAGATTTAAATAACATTAATGGTTTTTACAAAGAAAATATTGTGTAACCCATTCTGAAACAAATATGTTCATTGGGGTGTCAGGAGCACCCCACGCGAAAAAACCTTTATCGGAAAACGCGCGCGAGTAACGACGGGTTAAGGTCCTCCCGAATAGAAACTGCTGCCACTCCACTCTGGGCACGTTGGCCACTGGTATCGTCAAATCTAAAAACTTTAAAACCTTTTAAAACACCGTTGTCGGTAGTTTTAAAATGGGTTTCTTGCAGGCATATGCAAGATGGGTTAAGATCCCGTATTAAAATGGCCAGCTCCTCCTTATGCCTATAAAAACCATTACAGTTCCACTGTAATATAAAAGCCATTAATAATATAAATAATTAAAGAATAAATAAATAAATTAATTAATTAATTTAAAAATGTAACACACAGTTGGAGGATAAACGCTTCATGCGATTTCTCCTCCTACCTTTGGTTCTAGCCCGGAGGATCTGTCTCCGAGAGATATTCGTCCTCTTCCATTGACTCCGGTAGATTGAGTCGGACTAAACCAGATGGTCCGGGGGACTGTGAGTTCCCACACTTGGTTAGAGTGGCCCCGGCGTTGGTTTTGGTGGGGTTCTTCCCAGGAGAACTCGAACCGGTGGTTTCCGTCTTGTTTGCCGGATTAATGGCCTTGACCGGCGTGGCCGATTTCAGTGAAGTATACTCTTTTGGCTCACAATTTCTTCCGTCTGTGTCGAAATGGTGACCTTAGCAATACGAGGGGAAGCGGCATGGGCGAATGATTTGGAAAAAGTAGGAGCAACTTGTGCTCTGTACTTTTTCCGAGCCTCCAAGTACGGGATTTTTTCAACCGTCTTGATTTCCAATACTTTTCGCTCTCCGATCATCTTTGGGCAATCACGTGAGTACACCGGATGTGCACCCTCGCAATTGACGCAAAGTGGGTCACCCTTGCATTCCGCACCCTCATGCTTTTCCTGGCTGCAGCGGGGGTAGGTGGCCTTGCCCTCGAACCGTGTGGTCATGTGACCAAATCGCTGGCACTGGAAACATCGCATGGGTGCCGGTATGAATGGCCGCACTGGCACCGATTCATAGCCGACAAACACCTTGTCGGGGAGCTGGTCACGCGCGAAGGTGAGTACAACACATGTCGTGTTTACTCTTTCTCCGTTGCGCTTTGTAGTGAGTCGACGAGCATCGGTGACCCCCTGAGAGGCCATCTCCTGCTTGATCTCGTCGATCTCAACATACAAAAGGTCGTAATGACTAATTACTCCCCGACAGGTGTTCAAGGTGCGGTGCACCTCGACCTTGAGGGGAAAATCATGTACCTTTTCAATTTTAAACAATTTCTCACTTTGCGCTGATGTTGCCGTTTCGATGAGCAGTGTGCCATCGCGAAGTTTCTTGGCTGATTTTAGTTCCCCAGGAACGGAACCAGACAATATTCTGCGAATAAGGAAGGGGGACACCTTTTTCAGCCTCTCGCCTTCCTTCTGACACCTCATCACCAAATAGCGCTGACTAGCGCCGGGAACATCAACTCCCCCGCCCGTATCCGGGCGGGATCTTTTTGGAGGTGGAAGATTGGTTTCCGCCATTCCAAATTATTCTTCGTCCCCCGGGCTCCCCACCCACCATTGGGACGCCGCACCGCAAACCGGTGCGGTCGCCAGGGCTACCCGAGGGGATATAGCACCCTAGAGGTGGTTGTCTGTTTCGGGTTGGATCTTCGATGCTCGGGCCCACCAAACCCGTACATCTCCGACCGCCCTACGCAGACCCCCACCTTCCTGGCACTCGCCACCGTTAAGCTAACGCCACGGAAGTCGATTGACCGGGAGTGACTAGCTCCCGGCCGCTGGTTACACAGAATCCGGGGCCAAAGAGGGGTATTGGCCCCCGGTCCATACCGGGCATCCGACACCCGGCTGGGAACCACGGACCTCACCCTCCACACCTCCATCCCCTTCTCCTCCTTACGGGTCTCCGCACACGGAAAACATGCAGGTTGATCGCAGGCCAGGTGTTAGGGCCGTACAAAGACAGTTGACCCACAAGACTGTCCGGACTCAACCCTTGCTGGCTCTGGGCTTTATTTCCGGGGTTTCCTTCGCCGCCCTTTTAGTCCCCTCTTACGACAAGCAGGGATACTGCGGGAGAATTCTCAATCCCCCTACCCGCAGGGGGAGGGGGCAATGTTAAATTCTGTCACCGTAACCTCTATACCCCTGCGATTAAATTATATGCCATCTTTGGACGAGGAAAATATTTTTACTTATTTTAGGTGTTTTTCTTAAATTTGATTCCCACCATACTCGCCAGGAAAGAATTTACAGAAAGACAGTGACATTGCCAGTGAGTCGGATGTGAACGCAACTTTTGAGTTCTTTCTGGTCCCCCAAACTAATAACCGAAGAACACAATGCCAGCGGTGACATAGAAAGAGTTGCCAGTGTCTTGCCAGGAAAGAATTTACAGACAGGCAGTGATAGTGCCAGTGAGTCGGAATTGAACGCAACTATTGAGAGTTCCTTCAGATCTCCCATAAAAATAACCGATGAACTCAACGCCAGCAGTGATATAGAAATAGTTTACGAAAATATAAACAAAATTGTAGATGACGTGACATTTGATAGAATAAATAGTGACAACAGTGATTGTGTTATCGAGAACGAATGCAACTCCAGTGCAGAGACAGTACTTCTAAACCTTTCGAAAGGAACGAACGAGCAGTTTCTTCACTGTTCTAAGCAAATAACTTGTGGATAATCCATACTACTCACTTATATGTGATACATGTGTGTCACGCAGTGTCCTTAGTGATTCCTGGTTAAGTGAAATAATAATTCGATGAGGCATAAGTCGGTGCGGGATGTTTAGCCTGCAGGGATTAGGAGATAATTTTTAACGGCGAAGACCCTGTAGCCGACTTCCTTGAGTCTTGTCTGTCTGAGTAAGAAAGGATTCAAAGAAATAATTTGTTTGGCACATACCGCAAAAGCGTATCATAATCACTTTCTTTTGAAATGTATGATTGAAAAAATGAAATGGGAGCCAAAAGTTATCATGTGTGGAGCATGACATTCGGTGCGCTTTAATTTCTTGACTCATTGAAATGTATGCCTATGTGACTATCAAATTTGCCATCAGCTTTTGGGTTGAGGGAAAATATATGCAAGGGTAATTTCCCCCATTTTTATAATACACGGCGTAATGCCAATTACGTAAGACCAATGCCTGTATCCGAAGCATATGGGATTTCCCAAATGAATCGTGATGAAAAAGCAAAATTTATGAGCTGATACGACGAAATGTCTTCCACCGTTTTCGATATGAAAACTGAAATTCGCAAATACTGCGTTCAGGATGTTAAAATTTTACGGATGGCATGCCTAAAGTGCAGGGAAATGTTTATATCTCTGAACGATGTAGACCCCTTCCGCGAGGCTATCACGATTGCCAGTGCCTGTATGATTGTCTACAGGAAGACCCATCTTCGTGAAAAGACGATAGGCATCCTACCACCAGGTGGTTATCGCTGGGCAGAAGTGCAGTCTAAAAAAGCGATTCAGTGGATCCTCTTTGAAGAAGTGGAGAGGGGGATCAAAATCCAAAGTGTAGCTACCAGCCGGTAAGTAGCGGTTGTTGGGCAGGAGGGTTGACGGTTTTGTCGAAATAAATGGGGAAGAGTTGTGTTTGAATTCCATGGCTGTTTTTTCCATGGTTGCCCAACTTGTTTCAGCTCACGGCAAGATCCCATCCACAACAGCCCCAGTGAGACCACGCACAATCGCTATGGAAACACTGAAGCAAAAACGGCCCTGCTAATTAAAGCCGGGTTCAAGGTTGTCGAGATGTGGGAATGCCAGTTTGCAAGAGTGCTGAGCAGGAACGAAAATATGAATAAATTTGTCCAGAATCATCCACTTCTACAGAGAACGCCATTGAATCCGAGTTAGCTAGAGTTAGGTTTTTGTAGGGTGCCTCGACGACGAAGGTCATTTGCACCACAATAAAATATCATAACTTCAACAAAATTGTATTAAAATAATAAATAAATAAATATAAACAACATAACAAGTTAAAATGGACAAAATTAAAATATAACACCAAACATTGGTTCATCACATGTATTTAAAAGCCCAGTCTCTTTTAAAAACAAAATTACCCGGCTGACACAATCAGGGTCGTCGCCTAGGACTTGTCCCAGGTCCCCCCTGATGTTTAGCCGGTCGCGCACAGCACGGTATCTATCACACTGTCGGGAAATGCCTCACAGTAATGGGAGAGTCGCAATCCTCACAATGTGGTGGAATCTTCTCTTCTGTGAATAGGTAAGAGTGGGTGAGGGTACAGTGCCCTATCCTCAACCGTGAGATTGCGACTTCTTCCCTGCGAGTCCTCCCGACAGATGTGGGCCACACTGATGTCACCGGCTTAATGGCGCGTAACTTATTTCCCACCAGGGATCGCCAGGTCTCTTTCCACTGTTTTAAGGCTACGTTTCTCAACGTAGCCTTCAAGTCATCATGGGGTACCAACGCAGATGCTATATTCACGTCCTGGAGAGACTTATTTGCTGCCAGGTCTGCTCTCTCATTGCCGGCTATTCCCATGTGTCCGGGGACCCACACAAACACGATTCTCACGTTCCTCTTGCTAAGTAATAGCAACGCGTGATGGATGTCTTGCACAAGAGGGTGGGACGGAGAAAAGCCGGAAATGGTCTGCAGAGCGCTCATTGAGTCGCTACAGACAATGAAGGACGCATTCCAGCATTTTATTCCACCTAGAGCCATCTTTATGGCGAAAAGTTCCGCTGTGTATGCACTACACAGCGTACTTAGCTTCGCACCGATGGCTCCATGGTGGGACGAGAAGACCGCACTTGCACAAGCACCCTCCGACTTCGACCCGTCCGTGTAAACGGGGATAAAGTCGGAGTGGCGGTGCAGGATCTCACTGAATCTGCGCTGATACTCCATAACAGTGGTTGACGACTTCTGGCGATCGTGCAGGTCAAACCTGACCTGAGGTAGTGGTACCCGCCAAGGTGGGTCGGCCGAGGTCCCAACAGGGTACACTTCCGGAAGTGTCAAATCACTACCTTCCATAAAATCATTAAAAGTAATGCTTAAGGGTCTAGTTGCCCGAGTCCGCCTGTTAAAAATATTTAAAAAACGGGGATTAAAAATTACATTAAAACTAGGATGCGCTCTCATCGATAAAATCTTTGCAACATAGTTGCACATAAGGATGTTTCGGCGAGTACTCAACGGGGGCTCGCCGGCCTCTGAGTATAGACTCAGGACTGGAGATGTCCTGAAGGCACCAGTTGCCAAACGGAGCCCCGCGTTGTGAACCGTATTCAACGGTTTCAAATAACTCTCGCGCGCAGAAGAGTAAACGAAACATCCATAATCTAATTTTGAGCGCACCAGTGCTCTGTACAATAAAAGCATAGTGGAGCGATCGGTTCCCCACGAATGATTAGATAAAAAGCGTAAAATGTTTAAAACTTTCAAACACCTATTCTTTAAAATCATAATTTGTTCACGCCAATTCAGGCGAAGGTCAAAAATTAAACCTAAAAACCGGATCGACTCTGTGTAAGGAAGAATCCTACCACACAGACGAAGATCCGGTGGGGGTTCGTATACACGCTTGCGGTGGAAATGGAGGCATTTCGTTTTTTCCGCAGAGAAACGAAAGCCACTTCGCTTTGACCATTCGCTGAGTCTATTAAGAGTCAGCAGAATGACTCGTGCAGCACTGGCTAGTTTTGACGACCGGCAGAAAATGGCCAGGTCGTCTACAAACAGCGATCCCATCATTGGTGCTCTGAAACATTCCGTGACGTCATTAATCGCAATAGCGAAGAGCGTCACGCTCAGTACAGAGCCTTATGGTACCCCGTTTTCCTGAACATAAAATTGGGATAAGTGATAGCCTATCCTCACTCTAAATACCCGTTTAGTTAAAAAGTTTTGTATAAAAATGGGTAAATTTCCCCTAAAACCCCACTGGTGCAACTTTTTTAGTATCTTCTGGCGCCAGACTCTATCATATGCCTTCTCCAGGTCGAAGAATACGGCAAAGACATGCTGGCGCAGAAGGAAGGCCTCCTGGATGAAGTTTTCGGCTCTGACAAGGTGATCGATTGTAAATCTATCTCGCCGAAACCCACATTGGACACTTGAAAGAAGGTTCCGTCGCTCCAACCACCAAACGAGCCGGCGGTTCACCATTCTTTCCATTACCTTGCACAGGCAACTAGTCAAGGAGATGGGTCTTAGTTATTGGAATCAGCCCTGTCCTTTCCTGGTTTAGGAATTGGGACCACTACAGATTCCCGCCAGGAGGTAGGAAAGCTTCCCTCAGCCCACACCTGGTTGAGGGTGCGGAGGCAATCCAACAACGCTGTCTCCGGAAGATTCCGTAGAAATGCGTTGTGGACGCCATCCATTCCTGGCGAGGTGTCCTTAGAATCTGCAATGGCGGACTTCAATTCCCATAGCGAGAATGGATCATTATATTCGGCAGTTTCTCGGCGCTCGGCGAAGTTCAATAAGACAGATTCTGAGCGTTCCTTGATGGTCAAGAACGCTGCAGAGTAATTGGCGTCACTGCTGATCTTTGAAAGTGACTGCCCGAAGACTTCGCTTATCTCCTGGGGTGTACGAAGCACCCTGCCGTTGTCTTCGATGTAAGAGACGCCGTGTACTAGCCGTGAACCAGAGATGCTCCTTACCTTGTTCCAAACCTGTGCAAGGGGTGTCCTGTTATTAATGGATGAGATGTAATTTATCCAGGAGGCCTTCTTAGCCTCCTTCACCACACGTCGAGCTCTCGCTCGGATGCGACGGAAGGAGGAAAGATTGGTGGCCGTGGGGAATTTACTAAAAATGCGTAAGGCACGTTTACGCTCCTTAATGGCCTTGGCGCACTCTTCATTCCACCAAGGTACCGCTGGTCGACGGATGCCACTGCCCTTTGATAATGGGACGCTGCATTTGGCTGCTTCCACTATGCTTGCGGTAAGCAGCTCAACGTTACACGTCCCGGCGCGTTGGTCATTGTACTCAAAATTAAAGGAATCTTTATAAACAGACCAGTCGGCTTTGCGCACAATCCAGTTGTCTGATCGAATAAAATCTGGGTTAAAATTCAGTTCAGATTTGATTAAAATAGGGAAGTGGTCGCTTCCAAAGAGATCTGTATGGACGGACATGTTGATTTTGGTGTAAAGACTGCTCGTACAAAGACATAAATCAATGGAGGAATACTCCCCGTTAAAAGAATTAAAACGGGTTTTCTCTCCATTATTTAGTAAAAAAAGGTTAAAATCGTTAAAAAAAAAAAAGCTGGCTAAAACTCGTCCTCTCCTGTTGCTATGGGCTGTAGAACTTCCCCAAAGGGGGTCATGGGCGTTAAAATCGCCCAATAAAATAAATGGCCTTGGCAACTGATGGACAAGAGCATCTAGATTCCCAAGGCTCACCGGGGCACCTTCTGGCAGGTAAACGTTGCATAACGTTAATTTCTCACGCGCATGCACGGTCACGGCCACTGCCTGAAACGGGGTGGTCAACTGCACTCGAGAAGTGTAAAGGGCTTCTCGAACAGCAATAGCCACCCCGCCCTGGGCTCGTTGGCCGCTAATGTCGTCGAACCTATACACCGTATATCCTTTTAAATCGCCCTTGTCGGTAACTTTAAAATGTGTCTCTTGCAGACAAATGCAAGAAGGGTTAAAATCATTAATTAAAATGGCCAGCTCCTCCTTGTGCAGATAAAAACCATTACAATTCCATTGTAATATAAAAACCATTATAAATATTTAAAATAAGATAAAAGTATAGATTAACTAAAATAAAAATAGTTAAAAATCAGAGCAGCCAATGTCCACCACAGAATGCAATCAGCGCTTGAAGCGCTGTTTCCTTCCCTTGTTACTTATTCTTTGGATTTCTGTATCGGAGACACAGAAATCCTCGTCCATTGCCTCCGGCTGGGGTTTTTTCCCCTTGCTGGAGGGACCGGGAGAAGGTGTCTTCTCGCGCCTAGAGGGCGAGACCCCGGTTGAGGTTTTAGGCGGGCTCTTCCTTGGAGAGCCCGCAGAGGTGGTTATATCCATTTTCTCTACTGTATGTCTTTTCCTTAGGCGGTTTCACCTGTTTATCGGGCTTTTCTTCATCAGGTTCCGTCTGTGTGCGCATTGTGCACATTTTCACGGGAACGGAAGCTACTGATGCGAAGGATTTGGAAAACGTTGGAGCAATCAATGCCCTAAACTTTTTCCTCGCCTCTATATACGAGACCTTTTCCAGCGTCTTAATCTCCATGATTTTCTTTTCCTCCTGCATCTTGGGACAATCGCGGGAGTACACCGGATGTGCACCCTCGCAATTGATGCAGGAGGCAGCCGCTTCGCACTTGTCCCCATCGTGTTTGTCTTTGCCACAGCGCGGGCAGGTGGCCTTGCCCTCACATCACGTAGCGATGTGGCCGAAGCGCTGGCATTGAAAACATCTCATGGGGCTTGGAATGAATGGCCGAACTGGAACAGATTCATATCCAATGAATACCCTGCTAGGAAGCTTCTCCATGGCGAAGGTGAGGATCACAGATGTGGTGCTTTTCACCTCGCCATTACGGCGACTCATAATTTTCTTACATCCCGTGACGCCTTGGGACTCCATCTCCTTGGAGATGGTGTCGTCGTCCAGGTGTAGCAGATCGAAGTGGGAGATAACTCCCCGGCAGGAATTTAAAGTGCGGTGCGGCTCTACGGACACTGGAAAATCGTGGAACTTCTTCATTCCTAAGAGGTTCTCACTCTGTAGGTCAGTCGATGTCTCGATTAATAGCGTTCCGTCCCTAAGTTTTTTGGCAGATCTCAGATCTCCAGATAGATACCCCGAAAACACTCTCTTTATGAGGAAGGGAGACACTTTCGTGAAGGTCTCGCCTTCCCTCGTACATTTCACTATCAAGTAACGCTTTGAAGCGCAGAAAACACATTCTCCCCCGCCAGTGTCCGGGCGGGATCTTTTTGGGGGTGGAAGATTAGTTTCCGCCATTCCCAATTTTTCTTCGTCCCCCGGGCTCCCCACCCACCATGGAGCCACACAATTGGGACGCCGCACCTCAAACCGGTGCGGTCGCCAGGGCTACCCGAGGGGATATAGCACCCTAGAGGTGGTTGCCTGTTTCGGGTTGGATCTTCGATGCACGGGCCCACCAAACCCGTACATCTCCGACCGCCCTACGCAGACCCCCACCTTCCTGGCACTCGCCACCGTTAAGCTAACGCCACGGAAGCCGATTGACCGGGAGTGGCTAGTTCCCGGCCGCCCATTTACACAGAATCCGGGGCCAAAGAGGGGTATTGGCCCCCGGTCCATACCGGGCATCCGACACCCGGCTGGGAACCACGGACCTCACCTTCCAGGATCCCCTTCTCCTCCTTACGGGTCTCCGCACACGGCAAACATGCGGGTGGATCGCAGGCCAGGTGGTGTGGCCGCACACAGACAGTTGACCCACAAGACTGTCCGGGCTCAACCCTTGCTGGCTCTGGGTTTGTTTTCGGGGTTTTCTCCCCGCCCTTTTAGTCGCCTCTTACGACAATCAGGGATACTGCGGGAGTATTCTCAATCCCCCTACCCGCAGGGGGACATTGAATCCGAGAGACGCATTTTTTGGCGGGCGTACGAATGCGGTGCGCTTATATCACAAAGTAGATGAAGCACTGGGAGAGCAAATAAAATATTTTGATGTGTGCTCTCTCTACCCCTTCGTAAACAAATACAAACATTATCCTATTGTCCGCCCAAAGATCTATGTCCCATTGAAAATCTTGAGGGCCTGGTAAAATGCAGTGTTCTCCCTCCAAGAGATTTATTTCACCCTGTACTTCCTGTCAAAGTCAACAAAAAAACTCGTCTCCCCCCTGTGCGCCACATGTGCTAGAGAGGAAAATCAAAATAAACGTGAAAACACTAAGCTGAGGAGAGAAAGCTCACCGGAACCTGGGTCACCGCAGAGCTGAAGAAATCTGTATCCTAGGGATACACACTGATTAAAATACATGAGGCATGGAATTTCCAGGTTGTACAGTATGACGCCCAGTCTTGGGAGGGAGACCTCTTCTCTATCTACATCAATGCATTCCTCAAACTCAAGCAGGAAGCCTGAATGGTGCTCCTCTGAGGTAGAAAAAAAATAAGTACATTGAACAGTTCAAGACCAGAGAAGGTATACAGCTTGACCGAGATGCTATATGTAACAACCCGGGTTTAAGATCGCTCCCGAAACTAATGCTCAATAGTTTCTGGTGTAAATTTGGCCAAAGAGATGGTCTTTCTAAAACCACAATTCTAACAAAAGGGATTAATTGTAGTCTTCTGAACAGCCAAAAAGGTTAAGGTGTCTCGCCTTGTGCCAGTAAATGAAGATGTTCTGTTTGCTCATTGGATGGAACACAGTGAAGATATTTCTACTTCACCAAATAGCAACGTATTCATCGCTTGCTACACCACGGCTCATGCACGTTTGGAACTGTACAGCTATCTAGAACAATTAAACGAACGTGTTATGTATTTATACACGGATAGTATAATATTCACCAAACTCCCGGGTGAATGGGAACCTCCAGTTGGGGGTTTCCTTGGTCAATTGACGGATGAGATGTCACCGATGGGGGAGGGGTGTTTCATTTCCGAGTTAGTGTCAGGCGGACCGAAAAACTACGCATATCGGGTGTGTTCAACCGTCAAAAATGAGTATGAGAAATATATTTGTAAAGTTCGCGGAATTACCATCAACTCCTCAAACGATGATGAAGTATCTTTTCAGTCTCTAAAAGCTATGGTTATGGACGGGTCTCCCGCCGTAGTTATCAGGAATAACAAGAAAATTTCACGGTTTAAGAACCTAGAAATCGTGTCAAGGGCAGAAAGAAAGATATTTAGAGTTGTGTACACCAAGAGAAAGCGTGTAGACGATTTTGACACGGTGCCATATGGCTACAAACTTCAGCGGCTATAAATAGGAACTTAACTGCAGTGGTGTTCTTTGTATCTTACGACCTAAAATTTGCATGGAATATATATGTCTAGTCAAAAAAATATAAAAAAATAAAATAAATCCCCTTCCGTTGACTTCCACCTTGTCCCGGTGGAAGGGCTTTGGCATTCCCGAGAAACGGTCACGACATGTCTTTAATAATGAGACCGGAGATAGGGATCGTTATTGCATTGGAATCTAACTAAGAGTAGTCTCGTGTTTTTCGATGACGTACAGCTCTAATTCAACACCAGTATTAGTCCATCCGTGGGTTTCGATATACGTCGCAGTGTTTACCTCACCAATTAAATAAGGCGAAAGAGTGATATCTTGTTACAGTCGGATAATGGACGTTAGACTGAGACATCGTTTTGGTGCTCTTATAGCGGGCCCAAGCGCATGCGGTAACACGGTATTTACCAGTCGTATGATTAAATTCCGAAATAAATGGTTGACGTCCCTTTTGACGGCAGCAAGTTTCGCAAAACTTGACGACCTGGCATGTTAAGCTTTCCATTACCTCTTTGGTTTAGAATGATTTTCAAAGCATCCCTCACCGAAGAAAGATGTAACAGGATGTGAGCCCCAGTGCTGTTATTATTCATTCACATGTCCCCCATCAATCCCCTTCCAAAGGATTAATTAATGTGCAGTGTAATGCTAATCAATTTATAGTGGACACATTGGATTATTCACTGATCAGTGATGAGTGTGAGGAGGATGATACTGTCAATGGTAGTTGGCTGGATGGATCATGGTTTGACCACCTCATCTATTGCACTTGTTTCGATGACTCCGCTGAAGAATATGTTTACAAAGAAATCGAAAATTTACTTTTATGTTTAAATGCTGCAGATGCATAATACATTTTTTTAATTAACTTTCAACGTATTTTCTTCTATTCACTAATTAACCTTACCAATTTTCATCATCCGAACTACGTTTCCCAAGGCCAAGGCAATGTTAAATTCTGTCACCGTAACCTCTATACACCTGCGATTAAATTATATGCCATCTTTGGACGAGGAAAATATTTTTACTTATTTTAGGTGGTATTCATAAATTTTGTTTCCCACCATACTCGCCAGGAAAGAATTTACAGAAAGACAGTGACAGTTCCAGTGAGTCGGATGTGAACGCAACTTTTGAGAGTTTTTTCTGGTCCCCCAAACTAATAACCGAAGAACACAATGCCAGCAGTGACATAGAAAGCAGCAACCAGCAGTGACATAGAAAGAGTTGCCAGTGTCTTGCCAGGAAAGAATTTACAGACAGACAGTGATAGTGCCAGTGAGTCGGAATTGAACGCAACTATTGAGAGTTCCTTCAGATCTCCCATAAAAATAACCGATGAACTCAACGCCAGCAGTGATATAGAAATAGTTAACGAAAATATAAACAAAATTGTAGATGACGTGACATTTGATAGATTAAATAGTGACAACAGTGATTGTGTTATTGAGAACGAATGCAACTCTAGTGCAGAGACAGTACTTTTAAACCTTTCGAAAGGAACGAACGAGCAGTTTCTTCACTGTTCTAAGCAAATAACTTGTGGATAATCCATACTACTCACTTATAAGTGATACACGTGAGTCACGCAGTGTCCTTAGTGATTCCTGGTTAGGTGAAATAATTCACAATTTGTGTTTCTGTGATTTATGTGTGGCAAATGTCAGGGATGAAATAAGTATCTTTGCATACCCCCAGCTACAGTCTTCAGTGAAAGGCTTTTCAGCACTGCAGGGAATATTGTAGATGCCAAAAGAAATAGGTTGGATCCAGAGAGGCTCAAAATGATTGTTTTGGAATAAAAACTTAAACAATGGACTGCATGATCTGTGAATGTGGAAAAATGTCTGTATTTGAATTTATTTTTACGTACATCATAATGTGTAATGTCCATATGATTTTTCTTTTGTTAAATTGAAAGATAATGTGCAACAATACCTATAGTTACTAAAACTTCCAAATATCAGTTAAGTTATTCCTCATTGTAGTCTTTATTCTTTAGTCCTTTGCTATTATGTTTTTCTGCTATAATTTTTGAAGTGAAAAAGCTAAATTACTATTTTATTGACTCTTATTTGCGTGCGTCTCATGAGATTATCTCGCCTGGTGATGCGGGAAGATTGCACGTGTTACAAGTAGGGGTTTTGCTGAGAGTGCAACACACCAGAGTGGGTTGCAGAATGTAGCAGCCATGACAGCTCGTATTGATGCGAATACAATTTATATTTCGCAAAAAAGGGATGATTAATTGCTACAAGAGGCACGTTGTTTAATACTTGGCAGATGCTTGTATTGAAGCATTATATAGAGTACTTCGTGCGGGATCATGGTGATGTGTGTTATACGCTCACCATGAATAACTTAACAGTGCCATGGACACCAGATTGGTAATCAGTTGATTGGATGTTGGGCACCAGCTACGGGATTATGCCGAATTGAATTGAAAAACCCTATAAGACAGCCGCCGAAGACCATCTAATAGTGTGGAACATACTTGATGAGCTTAAAATTGAAAATGCCACGTATCAATTATCATCTCTACGTCGTCGGGATTTCGCTATCCGTGGTACACTTCCCACTACCACCTCTGAACTGATTAAAAGTGATTTAACGGCACTCGGATTCCCCGTTGTGCATGTAGAAAGAATATACTCCACTCGTCCTTCAAATGAACAAAGATAGGCTGGTCTCAAAGACCTTCCTAAACATCAGACTCGCGTGTGCAAGGCTACTTTCGAGCCCTACGTCGATAGTCTCGCCCTCCAAAGCATCGATTTTCTCACCGGTGCATCAGTCACAATTAATCCATTTAAACATCCCGCCCAACCGTCGCAGTGCTATAGATGCATGGCATTCGGTCATACTAAAAATTACTGCGCTATACCCTTCATCTGTGTTAAATGTGGAGAACAGCTCGCCTCCAACACATGCACTAAGCCTCGTTCAGAACCTGCCAAATATTACTTTTGCCATGGCGCAAACCCGGCCAATTACCGCGGCTGCACTGTTCATCGTGCTACAAGACTAGAACTTGCAGAAAAAAGAAACAAAACAGAATCTGCTCGTGAAGAGCGCAAAGCCGCCCGTCAAACGGCACCAAATTTTTCTTACCGCGACGCCGTAAACAACGACTAGTTCCCTTCCCTCCCAGCTCAGCAGCCTACCGCCCCACCTCTTCCCAAGGGGTGTCGCCCCCCCAACCTCCCGCCCCTCCCCGCCGCCACCTCAACTCACAGCGGAGACACTGCGAAACTACTTTCATGGTTTAAAAACATTCAGAACAAACTCTCCGCGCTCCCTTCCATCGGTGCAAAGAAGGCATTTCTCTTTGGAGAACTCCTCGCCGTTAATTGTCCCTAATCATCGCGAACACGCCGGGAAACAACGCTACCACACAAATCAAACTATTGTCTTGGAACTGCCAAGGCATAACGGGCAAGAAACATGAACTATTCCAATACGCCTCCGATCACCGCACTGATGTAATACTCCTACAGGAAACACATTTAAAACCACACATAAACCTTTATCATGAACAACACCACGTTTACAGGTTAGACAGAAACCATACAAAAGGGGGAGGAGTTGCCGTCCTTGTACGCGTGAATTTACAACATTCCGTGTTAACCGTGCCCTAATTTCATCAACTAGAAGCCCTGGGTATTGCAATAACCACTCCACACGGTACTCTGAATATATACTCCGTTTACCATCCTTCGACCACAAAGGCCGAAGATTTTCTCTTCTTGAGAGTATATATTTGACATCTGCCGTCGATTTCACTCCCCGATAGAAAAAATTGGTAAGTGTTATCAGGTCTCAAAGAAAATCTATTTCTAAATTTACGAGAATGTCCATAGCAATCACAAGAAAGTACCAAAATATTTTGAAATTCCGTGGTGATACTTTTGTAGAACATTTAGAGCAGAATTTCCCCACCTCATTCACCCAATTCCTCCGGAACCAATTGAGAATTGCTGGCAAGACACCTTAAGGAAGAAGGTGGACTAACGAGGAGAAAATCATGGCTCTTCCTTTGTATAAGAAAAGCCCAAAGGCTTACACTTTGTTAAGATCATTTGTTCCTCTGCCCAGTAAAAGAACGCTCAATTCCTTATTGCAGCAGATACCCTTTTCCACGGGAGTCCATGCAGATTTGGTTACTCATTTATCCATCCATGCATCAGAAATGGCTGAAGAGGATAAGTTTTGTACTCTACTCTTTGATGAGATGAGTGTGAAGCCGTTTTTAGACCGCGTCTAAATCCACATTGGATGTTGGAGAGAATGTTTCGGCGCTCTAACCACCAAACGAGCCGCCGGTTCACCATTCTCTCCATTAACTTGCACAGGCAGCTGGTGAGAGATATTGGCCGGTAAGAATTTGGATCAGCTCTATCTTTCCCATATTTGGGAATGGGGACAATGACAGACTCCCGCCAGGACGAAGGAAAGTGACCTTCAGCCCACAGCTACAGGACTTCCTGCAGCGCTGTCTCCGGAAGGTTGCGGAGAAAAGCATTGTGGACCCCGTCTGGTCCTGGAGAGGTGTCGTGGGAGTCATCGATGGCAGATTTCAGCTCCCACAAGGAAAAGGGGAGGTTGTTATCTGCCACTGTACGCGTCTCCTTGAAGCCGATAGGAATTTTCTCGAGACGTTGCTTCAACGCTCGGAAGGCAGGATCCAGATTTTCATCACTGCTCACCTTGGCGATTGACTGGCCGATTATCTCGCCAATGGCAGCTGGAGAAGTAACCACATTTCCTCCGACTTTTAAGAAGGAGACGCCGAGTTGCTGGTTGTTTCCCGAAATGCTCTTCACCTTACGCCACACCTGTGCTAGTGGTGTGCTGATATTGACACCACAGACAAAATTCATCCAAGAGGCCCTCTTTGTCTCCTTTACGACCTGACGGGCTTTAGCTCTCAGACGCCGAAAAGAGGACAGATTGTTTTCTGTGGGATATTTGTTAAAAATTTGCAACGCCTTCTTGCGTTTCCGAATGGCTTTGGCAAATTCATCATTCCACCAAGGCACAGCAGCTCTCGACATGATGCACCGAGACCGCGGTACGCTCATGTCGCACAGTGGTTCCAATTGATGAAAACGTGGTCATAAGGGGAAGAAAGAGTTCCTCGCTATGGATTGTTATGTTTACAGTTGTTTACTCTTATTACAGTAGAGCTGTAATACGCAGGTATAAGGGTCATATCTTTTGTATTCATGTTCATATCTCAGTCCGAAAGTGAGCCACGTGGGACGTTTTTCTAAGCCGGCAGAGAGAGTGAAAAATAGCGCGTTACTAATATCGCTATAAAAGATTTTTAATGCTACAGATTTTATCTGTTTGAAGTGGATTATTCTTGTGAAAGTATGTATAAATGTAAAACGTAATAAAATATAAGATTTTATAAAAATAGGTACTAAATATTTGTTAATAAACAAACTGAAAAAGATGAAATTTGAAATAATTGAAATTCTGGAAAGCCATATGCAAAAAGTAAATAATTCTGCATAATTCTGCGATAAGATATACATAGTCGTATAGTATATAGTATAAAGTTACAAATCACTTTGAATCAGCTGCAACTAGCTGCAACTGCATTGCTGACACATGTTTTAATACAGAAGTGTTTAATAACGCTGTCAGTATATGTAACGTTAAGTTTAAATGTATTAGTTTTATTTGTATATACTATATAAAGAAAAGTAGGTACATGTATATATATTTAGCATATAATGTTTTTGTTTATTGAGATTATTCATTATTATATGAAAAAATAATGAAAAAAATTAATTTAAAAATAATAAACAACTTAAAATAAGTTGAGTGACTGATGTAAATATTTACCACTAGCATAATTATCAAAACAATAATATAGATGATAACAATTACAACAAATAAACAAAACAAATGAAGTTGAATGGCTGATGTAACTATTTATCAAATTGAATTTATATCGTAGCATAATTAAGAAAATAACGATAGTAGAAAAAACGAGAAGAATGATATCTAGATGGTTCCTTTTGATGACCTCCTTTTTATTGTGTTGTCTTCTTCTTTCTTTATTAAAATTATGATTTTTGAAAGCACCTAGAACTACAAAAATTGAAACAAACAATAAATAGCAACGAAGGTATAATCAAGCAATTGATTTGGTAGGAACTCTCTCTCTGAGGCAACTAGATAAATCAAATGTTTATGAACTTTTCAACATAACTATCTACAAAATAATGTAAACCATTATTAGATTAAAGGATATTTTTTAATAATGAAAGGTCATCTGAATGTCGTATACAAAAAATTGAAGAAGTATTTTCTAAAGAAATGAAATATTCTGTCACAATCGCAGAAGCTGACAAACAAACTGTCCGGAAATTCATGACCGAAAAATAATGTTTTAATAAAAAAATATTTTGAAAAATACAAAGAATGGCTTGCAGTGTTTGTTAATTTCAATATACCTGAGAAGAAGTTTGCAACTCAAAATCAGCCAGGTGAATAAAATTTAAATAACAATCAACTTATAAATAATACTGTCTAAATGAAAAATTCAATTATGCATTTTCTTGTGTTTAGTTAGGCCCAATTCAGAGTTCTCGACTTTAAGCGAGAGATCGAAGCGTAGGACTCAAGAACTTCGTGCGACAACAAGCTTAGAAGAACTGTCATATGCTACACATATGAGTCTTCGTGCTTCAGGACAACTTGATGCCTCAAAGTTGTCAAATATGTCACTTCAGGCGATTCATCAAAACCACAGGTGTGCAGACGATCGTAAGATTATAATTCTGAGAGTACCATGTCCGCTGAAGATTCTGTGTCACTTTTTGTGGAATTAAGCTTGTCAGTCAATCAGTATAAGGGACTTCGAGCCACAAGTTTGGCCTATAATTGTGAATTATATCCGCCTTATAAGACTGTACTTAAAGCCAAACAGCAATGTTACCCTTTAAATGCTGATATGACGTTTACTGAATCAAGGGGGGAAGTAAAATTGCAATCTTTGTTACATCGTACAACTGAAAGATTACTTTTGGCGCAAAAACAAGTTGTTAAGTATTTAAGTTCAGATCATTTATGTAATTTAAATTTGGTATGTAAATGGGGTTGTGATGGGACTTCCGGCCAGAGTATTTACAAACAAACGTTTTATGATGATAAAGATGCGAGTAAATCAGATGCTAGTATATTTTTCACTTCTCTAGTGCCACTGCAGCTTATATCTGCTTATGATCAAACTGTTGTTTGGAAAAATCCGCGATCTTCGTCTTCTCGATTCTGTAGACCTCTACGCATTCCATTTCTTCACGAAAACGCGGAAACCACAATGAAGGAGATGAATTATATTCAGGAACAAGAGAAGCAAGCTGAAACTTTTCATATGATTATGGACGGAAAAGAAATAACAGTTTCGTATCAACTTGCATTTACTATGATTGACGGTAAAGCTTGCAACGCATTGACAAACTGCATCTGCTCAGCGTTGTTACTTATGTAAGGCAACATCAAAAGATTTTAATGATATAGATGAAATGCTTAAGAGAAAAATCACTGAGGACAATTTACAGTTTGGGATTTCTTCCCTTCATGCGTGGATACGAGTTGTTTACATATATCATACAAGTTGGACATTAAAAAGTGGCAAGCGCGTTCAACTGAAGAAAAGGAGAAAGTTGCAACTCGAAAGAAAATTATTCAATTGGGATTACGCAAACAACTGGGACTTATTGTCGATCAACCGAAGCCTGGTTTTGGAAGTTCCAATGACGGAAACACTGCTCGACGATTTTTCGAAGACGCTTCTGTTTCTTCGTTGATAACGGGAGTAGATCAAAGATTAATTGAACGATTTCACATTTTGTTACAGGTAATTTCAAGCGGTTACGAAATTAACGTTATCAATTTCAAAGCATACGCTTTGGAAACCGTGAGAAAATTCGTTCAAATATATCCTTGGGTTCTACATGCCAACTTCCGTGCATAAATTTTTGATTCATGGTAAAGAAATAATAGAATCAGCGTTATTACCAATTGGACAAATGTCCGAAGAGGCACAAGAATCGTGCAACAAATATATTCGCAAATTTAGAGCTGATTATGCGCGAAAATGTAGTCGAGTCAAAACGATGCAAGATATTTTTCTACGTCTCATGATGACATCAGACCCATTCATTTCTAGTTTAACCCATATATGCCCAGTGGGTCGTTTTCGACCCACGGGATAAAAAAAATCCTAATCTCTCTAATTTGAAGAATTTGTCTACATTGTTGTTATTTTCGTCTTACAGGGAAGCATGCGATTCATTCTTGGTGTAATATTTCGAAGGATACATTTTTAAATTATTGTAATGTGGACACAAACAATGACCTCTCTTTACTGTGATTTTTGAATAACTTTGATGTACAGTGTAACCAACATTTTCCAGCTCAATGAAAACGATACGACTATTTAGAAGACTTTGTGTACTCAATTTCATTATTCCGTATTCAATTACCAAATTTCATGTCTCATGTCTACCACGTGTCATGGTATTAGTGTGGGTCGTTTTCGACCCACTGGGCAGATAAGGCTAGTTTTTTGAGCAAGTCCAGGAGTGCTAGGTTGACCGTCGAACGTTCTCTCTGCTGAGCCGCGCTAAGATTCTATGGGAGTGCATAAGTCGACATAACCTTTGGCATGGCAAGGTTGGTATATAATTTCCTAAAGGAAAACATTTTTTTTTCGTGAGTTCTAATAAACTAATTTATTTCTCTAATTTAGTCGCAAACTGCTGACTACAACTGAAATCCTTCACGAGCTGGAAGAATTGGATGAAAAACTGAATGAATAAGGGATGAAATAAATATTTACATAACTCCTCCGGAAGATGGAAACGAAACATGTGAGGATTCTGGGGACGATGAATGTAACGATCCTGATCGTCTTTGTGGCCGGCAGCTGCAAGCGGAAGGTGACTTCAACATTGACAGTGAAGATGACCCTGGTGAAGTTGATGAGGAAATCAAATTCGTTGAAGAATCATCCCATTCTATAAGGAGAAGGAAATCAACCAAAACCCAAAACATGAGACGGAGATGGGTGAGCTGTGATCTAACTACCCCTGTTTCTGATTCTTGGAGTACATGTTTCACACCTCCACTCACTTTATCCTCGTCCAGTCACCCATTCGAGTTTTTCGAACTTTTTATTGATGAAAACATCATTACGAAACTTTTTGAGTTTACAAATCAATATGCAGCATCGAGGAATAGGTGTGTGCAGGTTTCGAAGGAAGATATCTATACATTTTTAGGCATATTGTTTTTGTCCGGATATAACTGGCTCCCAAGAAGAAGAATGTATTGGGAAGAAAAGGAAGATGTCTACAATTCACTGCTGTCTAGAAGCATGAGAAGAAACAAGTTTGAGGATATACTTACGAACATCCACTGTGCAGATAATAGTAAATTAGACATATCTGATCGTCTGGCAAAATTGCGTCCAGTCATTTGTGAACTGAACAAAAACTTTTGTAGATTTGCGCCTTTAGAAGAATCTATTTCTATCGATGAGGCTATGATTCCATACTATTAAAGGCATGGATGCAAACAGTTTATTCGAGGAAAGACAGTGCGATTCGGTTACAAGGCCTGGGTAGCTGCCCTCCGCCTAGGGTACTGCATCCAATTTGATATCTACCAAGGGAAAGGACAAAAGGATTTCCGCTTCATCAAGAGGGCTCGGTGAATCTGTGGTCATGGGGTTTGCTGAAAACCTAAAAAATAATTTTCCACTTCTGAATTTCTCCCTGTATTTTGATAATTTTTTCACTTCTGCGAATCTAATAAGTGAACTAACAAAATTTGGTTATGGTGGAACGGGAACCGCTAGAGTGAACCGAGTTGATAACTGCCCCTTGCAGGATGTAAAAGTGTTTAAAAGAAATGAGAGAGGTAAATATGAGTGTCGTGTATCCCGGGAGGACAATATCAGTGCAGTTAGGTGGATGGACAATAACGTCGTCACAAAGTTATCTAAACAGTTTGGCGTCGAACCTCAGCAGAAGGCAACGCGATACTCAGCATCCGTAAAAGGAAGAATTGAAATTCCACAACCCCACGTTGTTGCGATGTACAATCGAAACATGGGTGGTGTAGACCAAATGGACAACAATATTTCTAATTACCGTATTGGTATTTGTGGGAAAAAGTGGTACACGCCCATATTTCTCTGGATGATGGAAATATGCATGAGCAATGCATGGTGTCTCAGCAGGACTTATGATATGAAACTGGACAGTTTAGCATTCAGAAGAGAAATTGTAATTTCAATATTGAAGAAATATGGTAATCCACCACAACGAGCAGGACCAACGAGCAAGTTTTCACCTTCAGAGATAATTCGAACGAGCGGACCCCAGCATATCATTCTCACTAATCAGTCAAGAAGAAGATGTGTTTTGTGTAGTAGTAAAACAGTTAAATCATGCCAAAGATGTTGCATTCCTTTGCACGATAAGTGCTTTGAGGAGTACCATAAAAATATCTCTGACTGTTAAAATTTTGAAGGAAATAAAAAATTATTTTATATGAATAGTAATGATATTTTATTTATTTTAACAACTTACCCCAAAAAAATTCTAGTTAAATTATATTTCACCTTAAAAACAAAAAAAACAACAATTTGGAAATCATAAAGCAGTTGCAACGGAATAACTCCGGAGAGCCTATTAGAAAACGATCTATAAGTGAATATCCTAAATTTGCTCACCAATGCCCAGTGGGTCAAAACGACCCATGCCATAATTTTTAAACAAATACTTCAGGAATTTTTTCAATATTTTTTCGATTGTCCAGAGGAATAATAAGTCTGAAAAATGTAAAAATAGTAAAATTTTCATGCAAAAAATTAGTGGGCATAAATGGGTAAAAGAAGCTACCCACTAAAAACTTAGGACCTTATCGCCGGAAGCAGTTGAACTTTTGATTCAGCCATCTGCTGCTGAATCAAAAATTATGAAAGTGACATTAGTTTAACTGATGAGTCATCGAATTTTGAATCTGATGATTCAATTGAACCCAATTTTTTTAAATGTTGCATTCAATACCACAATTTTTTTATTTTATGTATTTACTTGAATTAAACAGTTCAAATTTCAAGATTTATGTTTTTCATGTTAAATATTTTTTATAATTGTTGTCAAAAACCCCATCAATTACCAATTGAAGAAGAAATACGCCATTTGTTAAATAATTAAAATTTTTCACGACCTATTGGATCCGTCATTTTGTTTTTCCAAAAAATTATGTCGGTTTCGTAATCAGCGAAACCAACAGCTCCTTAAACTACCAAATTTAATAAAAAATGTTTTTTTTTATATTTTCCTTTTTTTCGCCATATTGGATCCGCCATTTTTTCAATAATGTTTCGTAATCAGCCACCTCAAAAACCCCTTAATTCATCAAATTTAAGAAGAAATGTGCGTTTTGTTTCAAATTTTCAATTTTTTCCGCCATATTGTTTTTCCACAAAATAATATCAGATTCGTAATCAGTGACCCAAAATTACTCAAGTCCAGAAGTGATACAGAAGTTTGTGGACAATAAACCATTTTTAAGGTTTCATGACCACGTTTTCGGCATTTGGAACCACTGTGTGTCGGCGGCGGTGATGATGCTGTTATTCAATAATTTTACATTAAAAGCGCTATCGCGATTTTTATCGCACGTATAATTGAAATTGCTTTTAAAACAAGACCAATCGGCCTTCCGCACAATCCAGTTGCCCGGTCGAATAAAATCAGAGTTAAAACGTCGCTCCTTAAAAATTAAAAGAGGGAAGTGATCGCTCCCACAAAGATCTTCGTGCACTGACAAAGACACCTTATTTGTTAAACTACTCGATAGAATGCATAAATCAATGGAGGAGAAATCACCATTGAAAGAGTTAAAACGGGTCTTCTCCCCGTTGTTCAGTAAAACTAGGTTAAAATCTAAAATAAAACTTGATAAAATGCGTCCCCTGCGGTTGCACTGTCCCGCAGTGCTTCCCCAGAGAGGATCATGGGCGTTTAAATCTCCGAGTAAGATAAAAGGCCGAGGAAGCTGGTGGACAAGGGATTCTAAATTAAAACGGGTGACCGGTGCACCCTCCGGCAGATAAACGTTGCATAACGTAACCGCCTCCGGTGCGTGCACCGTTACCACTTGAAACGGTGTATTCAGTTGAACTCGGGAGGTGTATAGGGCCTCTCGAATAGCAACTGCCACTCCACCCTGGGCTCGTTGGCCGCTGGTGTCGTCATATCTCAGAACGTTAAAATATTTTAAAATACCTTTGTCCGTGTCTTTAAAATGCGTTTCTTGAAGACAAACGCAGGAAGGGTCAAATCTCGGATTAAAATGTCCAGCTCCTCCTTGTGCCGATAAAATCCATTTACAGTTCCACTGTAATATAAAAGCCATTAATAATATAAAAATTTAAAAAATAAATATATAAATAAATTAAATAATTAATTTAAAAATGTCAAACACAGTTGGAGGATCAACGCTTAATGCGATTTCTCCTCCTACCCTTGGTTCTAGCCCGGAGGATTTCTGTCTCCGAGAGACATTCGTCCTCTTCCATTGACTCTGGATGATTGAGTAGGGCTAAACCAGATGGTCCGGGGGATACTGAGCTGCCACGCTTCGTTTGCGTGGCCCCGGCGCACAGTGGTCCCAAATCGAAAAAAGCTGGCCAAAAGTCATTTTTTTCGAATTTTTACAAGGAATTTTTGAATGTTGTATTCGGATTCTACAGGATATGGTCTACAAAATACGCTACTAATTTGGTATTTTCATTGATCATAGCGGCTACAGGGACCCGTCAAACATGGAGCATTCAGCGTAAAAATGACAGTTGCGTGAAATCGGTCTATTTCGAGGAAGTTCAGCTACATGGAGGACAAACTTTACACAATATATTTAGCCAAGAAACATTTTTACCTACAAATATAGACATTAGCGCATATTGGAAAATACATTTTATTCGGGTTTTACTATGTTTACTATTTTATATATTTTTAAAACTTTTAGCGTTTTTTACCCGAATTTTCAAATAAAATGTACAGTATCGTTTAGAGCGTCACTTTCCGTCGCGGAGTCTTTTGCATGAATACGAAGGGGATAGTATATTCAACGTAGCAGTGAAGAAAATGTTTGCTAATATTTGCTACTCCGACCTCAGCATTGATTTAACTACAATGATGCAATGCGCTGACGCGGGAGGCGGCCGGGCTGGCGCGTGGTAGGGCTCGAGGAAATCTATGGGTATTATTCAATGTTGTTGCATATTTTATTTTCTATAACAAAATTATGCCTCATAAATTAACATCTCTTCTCATAAGTAGTATATTTTTAAGTCTATAAATGGTTTCCAGTTGACCTTACTTATTATTTACGCGTGCCGATGTTCTCCTTAAGATAGTTTAAGAACTCCAGCGGAAGGAAATAATTGCGGAACGAAAGTATGCAGCTGAGTATATATAGTAATCTACAAAAACTTGAATGCATTCAGAAGAAGAAAAAATCCCTCAAAATGCTACTCCACCCTGTCCTTCCGTTAGGTGGATTAGTTTTCGTCCTCACGCGGCACATTGACCCTCTGTCGCCTCCGTAGCGGCCTCCTCAACCGCATGCAGGGCAAACGACTGCCGAAAAGGCCTACTAAGCTATTTATTGCGCCCACCACCGCTCTCTGTACACTAGAAATGAATTGCACTTCGGCCATCGAGGATGAACGGAGTAAGTCTTATCAACCTTCATATGTGAATTTTCTTGGAAAATCGAGATAATAGGATTACGAACCTTACCCTGTGTAAAACCCAAATTACTTTTAGACATCGCTTGTCCGAAACTTTCTCGCTAAAATTCAGTTTTTCTCAGAGTTTGCCCAAAGAAAGACGTGAAAGTGAGTTTCTTCAAGCGTGGAAGAGGTCGAGTATTCTCTAAGTTTTGAAAAGACTGCAGGATTGAAGAAAAGAGGCTATAGTGTTTTAGTGTAGTTTAGTTCAATACCCCTTTACAATTCTGTGGTTATTTTTGGTGTAATAAGAGTATTTAATTTAGTTATCGTTGTTTTTACCTTAAAACCACTCGGCTAAGAGCTCAGTGGATATGAGAAATTTCACGCGTCTTGAGATGCATGAAAAATTTCTTGAAAGTGGAAAAGGATCTATGTCGTTTAAGAAACAATACGTATTGTACTACTTAAGCAACAAGTTAAAGTTAGATGTGGACGTAAATGGAAAAATTATCTTACAAAGCTTTGTGTAAAAGTTTTTTTCTCAAATTATCTTCGCCGGTGGAAGGAAAGCAAAAGAAATACAGTTTTTTAGAAGAAAGTTCGCTGAATGGCTAAAATAGAAGTTGAAATTTCCTCCACGCTTATTTAAATGTCTTCCCAGTACATCCGGTAAGTATATAATGTGGGATTTGTGATGAGTTTAGAGTGATATCCAATTCCATGGATCAGCCATCGCCAAAGCAGCTGCCCTTCCTATTAGCCACTTGTCCGAGGAGGCAATTGAGGCGAGGAATAAGGATATAAGAAGATTCAGGGAGCACCATACCAGGAAATTTTCCAGGATCGTAACAAATGAAGACCTGTTTAGAAGATTACTCCTAACTTCAGACCCCTTGATATCTAGTATTTCAAAGGTTCAAAGAACGAAATTACTTCCATTACCTGCCGAGGTAAAGATTTTACTAATCCAGGAAGAATTGAGTGAGCAGAGTAGGGATGACAGTTATGAGGGTTTGTCAGATAATTATTATGGGTGTATTTAGAATTTTTTCTTAACAATGGCTGTGAAAGATAAGGAAAAATGTTAATTTATTTCTTTGGCGGTTAAATAAACCCAAATGAATGGAAAATCTCATTAAAATTTTCGTACCAAATTATGTGCCCGGTAATTTGATCCCCCACCGCGAAAAGAGCTTATTGCAATCGGAACAATAAATTTGGCGTATAACTTGAATTCATAGGAGTTATGAAATATTGTTTACGACATTTCAATGCTTGTATTAATGCCTCCATTGAAAATTGTTAAGAAGTGACCCAGTTTAAAAATGCTTCCAAATCCATTGGCCCGTTTCAAGGAACTAAAAAATTGACTGCGTCAACTTAATTAGAATTAGTTATTATATTTTTTTAAACAATTAATGCAGTACAATAATATTAATCATAGACTTATAATATAAACTTCCAAATAAGATTAGCTTAGTATCAAATACAATCAAACATATGAGAAAGTAGAAAATGTTCTCTTGGTTCATTCACAATTAATTGTTCAAAGATTGTCCAAAAATAAACAATACAATTCATTAAATATATGCTTTTAAATATCTAACTCAGTTCTATAATATGTATAATTTGTATTTACTATCGCGGAAGTAATCTTAAATTCCATTGGGCTTTTTGAATTAATTGTTTAAACAAAATGTGAAATAATAATAAAAGTATTGCAAATACATAAAAAATAGTTAAAAATCCAGAATTAGCGGATCAAAAACTATGGAAATAAACCTTTGCATCAAATATGTACGTAATAATAACAGCGTTATTAATTTTGGCCAGCTTTTTTCGATTTGGGACCACTGTGCGGCGGTGGTTATGGTGGGGTTCTTCCTGGGAGAACCCGGACCGGTGGCTTGTGTTATATTTGCCGGATTTGTTGCCTTAGCCGGCATGGCCGATTTCTGCACAGAGACTTGGGTTTTTGGGCTCCCATTATCTTCCGTCTGAGTCGAGATGGTGACCTTGAAAATAGGTTGGGAAGCGACATGCGCGAACGACTTAGAGAAAGTAGGAGCAACTTGTGCTCTATACTTTGTCCGAGCCTCGAAATAAGGTATTTTGTTAACCGTCTTTATCTCCATTACTTTGCGCTCCTCGATCATCTTAGGACAATCACGAGAGTACACGGGATGTGCACCCTCGCAATTGACGCAGTGGGTCACCCTTGCATTCCGCACCCTCATGCTTCTCTAGGCCGCAGCGGGGGCAGGTGGCCTTGCCCTCGCACCGTGTGGCCATTTGGCCGAATCGCTGACACTGATAGCATCGCATGGCTGCCGGTATGAATGGCCGCACTGGCACCGATTCATAGCCGACAAACACCTTGTCGGGGAGCTGGTCACGCGCGAAGGTGAGTACAACAGATGTCGTGTTTACTCTTTCTCCGTTGCGCTTTGTAGTGAGTCGACGAGCATCGGTGACCCCCTCAGAGGCCATCTCCTGCTTGATCTCGACGATCTCAACATACAAAAGGTCGTAATGACTTATCACTCCCCGACAGGTGTTCAAGGTGCGGTGCACCTCGACCTTGACGGGAATATCATGCAGCTTGTACATTTTCAACAATTTCTCACTTTGAGCCGTTGCAGCCGTTTCGATGAGCAGTGTGCCATCGCGAAGTTTCTTGGCTGATTTTAGTTCCCCAGGAACAGAATCAGACAATACTCTCCGTATAAGGAAGGGAGACACCTTTTTCAGGCTCTCCCCTTCCTTCTGACACCTGATCACTAAATAGCGCTGAATAGCGCCGGGAACTCCCCTGCTAGTATCCGTGCGGGATCTTTTTGGAGGTGGAAGTGTTTCCGCCATTCCAAATGATTCTTTGTCCCCCGGGCTCCCCACCCACCATGGAGCCACACATTCGGGACGCCGCACCGCAATTCGGTGCGGTCGCCAGGGCTACCCGAGGGGATATAGCACCCTAGAGGTGGTTGTCTGTTTCGGGTTGGATCTTCGATGCACGGGCCCACCAAACCCGTACATCTCCGACCGCCCTACGCAGACCCCCACCTCCCTGGCACTCGCCACCGAACGTATCGGAAGCCGATTGACCGGGAGTGGCTAGCTCCCGGCCGCCCGTTTACACAGAATCCGGGGCCAAAGAGGGGTATTGGCCAATAGTCCATACCGGGCATCCGAAACCCGGCTGGGAACCACGGACATCACCCTCCACGATCCCCTTCTCCTCCTTACGGGTCACCGCACACGGCAAACATGCGGGTGGATCGCAGGCCAGGTGGTGTGGCCGCAAACAGACAGTTGACCCACAAGACTGTCCGGGCTCAACCCTTGCTGGCTCGGGGTTTGTTTTCGGGGTTTCCTTCCCCGCCCTTTTAGTCACCTCTTACGACAAGCAGGGATACTGCGGGAGTATTCTCAATCCCCCTACCCGCAGGGGGGGTCAACCACTGAGTTTCATCAACCACAGAGTTTCATAATTTCAAAATTTTAATATCATGAATTGTACTTATTAAAATACTTGCATATTTATGGAATATGAAGGAATTGGGAAGACCATATAACTACTTGGTTCATTAATACAGGTGTTCTGGGGTCAGATGGTGTGGCCACTACTACATTCCTCCTCCTCTGCGATGAGGTATTCGACAGCCTGAATGCTTCATTGCATCGTCGAGACCGGTGTAAGGTATTGAAAGGGCCTGTCACATCATCGTCACCTCATTTCCAGTTCTGGGAGACTGCCATCAAACGAATTGATAGTCTTTAAGTTTTTGTCTTGTGGTAGGAGACCACCCTCTCAGGATGGCTGGTTGGCACCCATTAGGAGAGTGAGAATTCTGTGGAAAGTTGTGCTCGAGGAGGGCTTTCATCACTTGGAAACTAGGAAGTTGAACCAAGACCCTTTGGAAAACCTTTTTGGCATAATCAGGTTGAACTGCGGTCAGAACCACCATCCTAATGGTCCACAATTTGTCAGCGCATTGAAAACCCTAATGTTCCACAATTTGTCAGCGCATTGAAAACAGCCTTGATTGAAGGTTTTTCTGCACCATCTACACAACATAATTGTGAGCTGGATGAAGGTAATTTTCTAAGTAACCTTAAGTCCTTCTTAGAGAAGGGTTTTGGTTCTTCTACCTCTGAAAGGGACAGTGCTTCTGATACATCTGCAATCGCTTACTCTAAAATGTAAGACCGTTTCTTTAAAACATCTTTGGGGGGAATTAGAGTTCAAATCATTGCATATGTCAGCAGCTACATTTGCTGACTGGTGAAAGATTGCAGCTGTTGCCATAACCCCCGCATCGCTGCCATTCGACTCCTTGCATCCTCAAATTACCGGCAACATCTCACCCAATTGCTCCCTTACCTCAATTATCCACCTCGAATAAACCTTGATAACCAATACCTATACATCAATGCTAAATGCCCCGCTGACTATCGGACCGCAAAAAGATTCCTCACCCAAAGAAACCTCCCATACTTTACCAACCCGCTACCCTCTGAGAAAAGAAGAGCCTTCGTACTGAAAGGAATTCCAGAGTGCACTTCTACTGATCAAATTGCGAAGGACCCGGAAGAAGATGACTTTTTAACAACTGGCGTAATTCCCATTAAATCCCCACCCAATCATCCCTTTTCTTTAAACTTGCCCTTGTGGACGTGTCTCAAGAGACGGAGCTTCTGGCTATTAAAACTTACTGTGGGGTCGATATCCGGGTTGAGGAATACCAACCCTCAGTCAATCCTGCTCAATGCCTCAAGTGCCTGCAGTTTGGGCACACTAAGAATTACTGTAATCTAGCCCAACGATGCAGACTCTGTGCAGAAATGCACCATCGTTCTGCTTGCACAATCACAGACCAAAAAATCTTTAAATGCGCAAACTGCGAAGGCGCGCACTCTGCGATGTTTCGTTTCTGCCCGTCTTTCATTAAGGCTATTGCTGTAAAAAACGGTGAGCCCGTGCCGACGGAAGCTGCAGCACTACCACAGACCGACGATCAAGCTCCCACTCCACCACCAAACGCGTGGGACATTCACCCCCAGCGCTCGAAAGTACCTGAACAGACTAGGCCCACTCCTCAGACCACGACATTGGACGTAGACATAGGTCCTTCCCCTTCATCCAACTATAGAAACCAACCTTTCGTCCTGCCCGATATCGTGCCTCCTCCCCCAATCGGAACTTCGGAGGAACTTCTATACCACGACATTCCGGCAATTCCCCCTCCGGAGGAATTCTCATCCTTCCCCAGTCTTCCATCTACCAGCAACAATTCTCCTGAAGAGCGAGTTAATTTTTGCCTTTCCACTCCTGATCACATCCCTTCATCTTCCACTACAACGTCACCTAACGCTTCTGTGCCGGCTCTTAATGAGACACCGGTTAATTATTCCCTAACCACTCCGCTACCCACTTCACCTGTTCAACCTCACCCAGTTGAGAGCATTAATATTCCACCGCAATCCGGTAACTTGGCTCAAAGTCACAATGAAAATTCCACTTTAAACCTAAACTGGCCGGAAATAATTAAAGCCACAGCTGCTTCACTTGCTGCGGTTATGACATCGCCACCAAATCAAAGACTCAATGCCTTTCTTAACTCCTACGCCAATCTCTGCAACTCATTCTTAAACAATGGCCAATAAATATCACAGTACTCTCCTGGAATTCGAACGGTATATACTCCAAAATTGTCGACCTACACCTACTCATCTCCACACACAACCCAGACATTATTACACTGTCCGAAACACATCTCACTCCAAACAACATCTTTTTGCTCCAGGCTACCACTCATACAGATTTGATAGACAGACCTCAAAGTACCAACCCTGGTGGTGGTGAAGCTATCTGGATCAAAAACTCATTGAAACACGAACAACTCCCACACAAACACTCCAAAATAGAACACTCGGGCATCTCCCTCACCACTGCCATCGGCCGAGTCAACATTTATAGTGCTTACCATCCCCCAAAGCCAATTCAAACAGAATGGCTGGAAAAGCTTTTCAGCTATAAATCTCCAAACATTGTCTTTGGAGACATAAACTGTAAACACACCGACTGGGGCTGCCAGACTTCCAACAGGAATGGACTTATACTCAACACATACTGTACCTAAGTGCGATATTCCACAGGAGAAAAATCATTCGCCTTGACCGGGATTCGAACCCGGATCCCTCGATTTCGCGCCGAGTGCTTTATCCAGTTAAGCTACCGAGGCGTCCTTCTCTCCTGTGGATTTTTTGGTCCTCACTTAGAGAAAGTTGCTTTCTCTAAGTGAGAAGCACATCAACCCGATGGGAAAGGCAAAGATGAAGGTGAAATATGCAGCTGAAATATTCAGTAATACTATGGCTTCAGCAATGAGCGCATATATAGCATTCGGTGAGTTTTTTCTCAATTCCAATTTTCATATCTATTCAACATGTTCCATGACCGTGAAGTCATTGAATTTAATATGCATGGTTGAACTGATTTTCAATATCACTCCATTTTCCACAGTGTCATTTTTACGTGGTGTTTTTTTTAAGAATACTACCGGATTAGTTAAACTTCTTCAAGCTGTATCATTTCTGTTGTGTTTGTGTTAATTCAATTTAGCTATTTTTTGACTTTTACATGTGGATTGCCCACTGAAGCAAATACGACAGCGTCACTGTTGGGCCATATGGAGGACATATTTGATAGCTGCAATGCATCAAAAAGTGCAACAAGCCCCTCCAGCAAGTTGTCAAAAAAGGCACTCAGCATGCTGCATTTTGGCGGGAGGCATACGAGAAAATTGAAGCAGACTTTCTTGGATGGAGGTGGGGAAAAAGTCATTGCACCACCGAAGAAAGGTTGGCTCTTCACCTAAACTGCACTGCAGAATTTGTGGAATCAGCTCCGAGGCAGTCATCTACCTGGAATCCCGAAGCTTAAACCAGGACCCACTGGAGAATTTCTTTGGGCAAATTCGGTTCAACTGTGGATCCAACAGGTTTTCAACACTTGGACAGTTTCTCGGCAGATTTAAGACTGAGCTAGTTAATCGAATGTCCACGAAGGTGAAGGCGAGAAATTGTGAGCCTGATTCATTGAGCTTATTTGGAGATTTTAGTTGGATTGTGGAAGGTGATTGTGAAAGAAATCCTGTGACAGTGGAAAGTTGTTTTCAACAATGTGAAGAAAACGGGAATGGTGTAAGTGTTCAGTATGCCGCTCATCTGGGTGCAACCATTATTCGAAATGTTTAGCAAAAAGTGTGTGCAAGATGTTTTTACCCTCTAATTTTAACCTGTTTTAAGTCACCAATAGTTATTTCCTCTACAACGACGCTAAGTGAACAACAGTTCAAAGAGCATTTAATTAAGTCTAAAAGCTTTAGTAAATTCTAATTCACAATAACGAAATTATTGGTTTTTTCATTCCATTGTGCATAAAATCTTAATTCTGTAGAAACTTTTAAAGTTTTCATAGCCACCTAACATGTTATATTTTTTTCTGGCTATGGAAAGAAAAAAAGTTATATCTGGCTTCGCTTCAGCCGATCCGCTTGTGGTAAGACCATATGCAAATACTGCCGCGGCTCCTTAAGCATAGTTGGGGGGCTCTACCAGTAATCTGGGTAGACATTTAAAATCGAAACATCCCACAGTACCAATCAAAAGATGATCATCCGGTGCCCAGTCGTCGTCTGTGTCAGCCCAATCTCTTACTCAAACTCCTACTGCAGAAGAAGAAGATAACAATTTGGGTGATCTCCGTCCTCGAACAGAGCTTGGTGTTTCATCGCCAACAATTGACGACCAGTCCGTTTCTATTACCTCAGTGACACCGAAATCGCGGAATCAAACTCCTATCACTTCATTCGTTGATATTATTAAGCCTGTCCCTTTAAACAAATGCAGGCTACTGGATGCTCAGTTGGCAAAAATGATTTGTAAGGAATTTCATCCTTTAAGCATAGTGGATGGTCACGAATTCAAAGTTTTTTTTAAGAATGCGTAATCCAGGATACCAGTTTCCATTAAGAAAAACTTTATCTAATAGTCTGATTCCAGCTATATTCAACGATTTGAAAGTAGCATTAAAAAGAACACTCGAATCAGTGCCAGCTGTGAGTCTGACGATGGAGGGATGGACATCGCGAGATAATATGAGCTTCTTCGCGGTAACAGTTCATTTTATCAATGACGAAACCAAACTGTGGTCACATTTATTGGAATGTGCTGAATATTCAGAGGCATAGTGCACAGAATATCGCTGATTGGTTGTTATAAGTCGCGAAAGAATGGGGAATTAACAATAAAATTGCAGCCATATCTACAGACAATGGTGCAAATGTTACCGCAGCAGTTCGACTTTGCAAGTGGAGACATGCCCCTTGCGATGCGCACTCCTTGAACTTAGTAGTTCAGAAAGGACTTAAAACTATAGAACACGTCATAGTTAAAGCTAAAGAAATAGGTCAATACTTTAAACAAAGCGCGAAGGCAATTTCCAAGTTGGTGGAAACGAAGTAGAATGGGAGTTCCCAACTTAAAATTAAAACAAGACATTCCCACTCGATGGAATTCAACATTTGAAATGCTAAAAAGGTTGCTTGTAAATAAGAATCCGGTAGTGTCTGTATCAGCTGTTTTGGGAGCTGACGATAGATTCAGAATTTCCTGGGATGAGTGGCGTTTAATCGAGGACAGAAATGAATTTATTATTATTATTTGAAGAAGTGACTAGGGAAATAAATTCTGAGAAAACCGTCACCATTTCTAAAGTTTCCATTATATCACGGTTTTTAACGAAGAAAGTGGAAAATTTGATTGCTTCTCTCAGCCAATTGGGGGAAATGAATGGGGAAATAATTTCATTGTATAATTGTACATTGGAAGAGTTGTAAAGCCGATTTGTCGATTTATACAAGCAAATAGTTTCAGAGTCAAGTTTTCTTGACCCTCAATTTAAGAAAAAGGGTTTGGTGTTGACAGTGAATGGCGATTCAAAGCAACCTACAATGCTCTGGTGGAGAAAGCGAGATCACTATAAAATATTTCATCACCCATGCCTTCTACAGCAGAAGGAACATCATCGTCATCTTCTTTGTGGTCTGAATTTGATGAAGCAGTAAGGGAGGTAAGTAGCAAAGGCTTAATTTTTTTATACTTTTTATCTACTTTAACGTTAAATTTTAATCTGACCGCAGTAGCGGACACTGACATGATCAGTCGTAAATATATTGTCCATATTGTAACGGCGGCGCTTCCCCCCCCTTTCTATCTTGCGCGCCTGACCCCATTTCTTTCCTGAGCAATGGCATAGTAATTATGAAGTACGTTTTAAAAATATTAGTTATAGTATATTTTGATTTAATGATATTTGTGTTAATTATGTTACGTATGAGATGCCATTGATGCCGATTTGTGTTACGCGCGAGGGCTAGTAGCCTAAAAAAGTGAGATTAAAGGTGGCGCTAATTGCCTAAAAAAGTGTGATTAAAGGTGCCGCTAGGGGCGTGAAACCGGCAACGGTGTGCGAAGTAACTCTCGAAGGGACTAGAGGTCAGGAACGAAGTATCCGGAAGCAGTAAGGACCGGTCATCCCCAGATATCGGATATGATTCGGACTATTGTGAGTACAATTTCTCTTGATTTTCCCTCAAATTTCGGTTTGGTTGAATTTCCTGAGAATCGGATGCTCCCAGGGGAGCCCTATGACCCGCCATCTGCGGCGTCCTCCCCAAGGGCATCACCAGTGCCACCAGATGCCATAAGTGACAGTGAAGACTTTCCTGAAGTGCTACCATGTGTTCGCCCATACATATACACCTCCCATTCAGTTCGGGAGCTGGTGACACAATGCGCCAATATTCCTATGCCTCAGGATGCTAAGTTAATCAGTTACGTGAAGAAATAATTGTTGATGCAACTTCTTCATCTGGAAAGAGACGTTACACTTCCCAGCTGCTCAAATACCTAGACATTTCTCAGTCAGAGATGACCCAAAGAAAAAAAAGCTGTATAGGGCAGTGCAGAAGCAGAATAAAGAGACAAAGAGATATAAGGTAATCACTGCAAAGATTAAACAAAGCTGAAAAATGGATAAGCAGTCCGCAAAGGCCGCTGTGATGAGCAGTATGAACAAGTCTTTCACCAGCTGGCTTCGCCTAGTTCTCTGCTGTGTTGAATGAGGTGAAGAGAAGGCAAAAAGATAGGCGATGGCCTTTGCCAACAAAAATTATCGCCCTATCTCTAATGAAACAGGGTCCAAGACTTACAGATGCTATAGGAGAATTTTCCTTTTGCCTTCAAAGAGTACTCTTCTCCCCTTACTCCAGAACATACCCTTTGATACTGGGGTGAACACTGAGAAAATGCATCAACTGTCTGATGTAGTCGCAAAATTTAAGGAAGAAGATAAATTTTGCATCATGTTATTTGATGAAATGGCAATAAGGCCGCAGTTGATATACAGTGTGAGAAGTGATGCGATTTCGGGGTTTGTTGATCAAGGAAATATTGGTCAGTCACCATCAATTGCTCAACAAGCCCTTGTCTTCATGGTTAAAGGTATTGCAAGCAGCCCGTGGCATATTTATTTAGTGGACCTGCCACTAAATCAGACACTTGCTGTTTTAATTAAATAAGTGATCCATTCACTGAAAGACACTGACCTCACTGTTTTAGCAACATTGTGTGATATAGGCCGAACAATGTTAAGGCTCTTAACATTTTGGGAGCAAGTTACTCTGATCCCAGGTTTGAGATTGAGGCCAACACGATTATCACCGTTTGATCCACCACATTTATTGAAATGTTTCAGGAGTATGTTCTCGAAAAATTATATTCTCGTGGATGTTCAACTTGCGGGAGAGGTAGTTTCACCACTTCTGGGAAAGTGGTCACACTTAAAGTAACTAGTGGACAAGAGTGTATGAAGTCCCTTTGATCCGTAAGTACTGAACTATATATTATTTTGATTAGGAAAATAATTACTTATTTTTCTATGATCTCGATTTCTGCATTTCCTTATCTGAAATATCAAGTGTTTCATAAATGTCAGCATACCAACTGCTATGTATTAATAACAGATTAAAGTAAATCTTATCTCTTTCCTCAGCATCTTATCAGGCATTTATCCCCAAATGGCTTCCAGAAGATGAAAGTGAATATGGCTGCTGAAGTTTGCAGTAGGACAGTGGACAATGCAATAGAAACTATGGTTGCCAAGAGTATGTTTCATGAGTTTTCTGTGACATGATAAATAGAAAACTTTCAGAATGTTGATATATATCCAAATGTCTTATAAAAAACTTACTTATCGAGAGACTAAACAAAATATATTGGAATTGGTGCTCGTGTGAGTGAAATTTTGAGTGGGATAATCGAATTCCAAGGTTTTACCGCGAGTGATGGAAGCTACATTATAAAAGAACTGGCGATAATTAATGTTGACAATCAGTATTGCAATACATGGCTTTTTAAATCGCCGGCTAAACACCTATACGCCAGAGATACGTCATGGTTAAAAGATAATTATCACGGCTTGAACCAGTACTCTGGCTATGTAGAGTATGTCTAATTGGAGAGTATAATTTGTAAATATTCCAGACGATATAAGTTTTTATTCACGAAAGGAGCTGAAAAAGCTTCTCTTAATCGTCTACTTCCCAAGGGGATTTATGTGGTAGACTGATCAATTTTTGGCTGCCCTTTTTTAAAACTTTAATCACTAATGAGAGCTGTTTGATTGAAGCTCATATTAACCGCAATTTTCAAAATGCAAGAAAGAATTGTTATAAACTTGCTAATTGGTGTAATACAAACAAAAATTTGTTAATAATAAATTTTGTAAAGCCCTATCCTGTGTTATTTTATTTTAAAAGAAACCTTTACCGAACAGAGAGAATATTTGCTACAAAGTCAAGGGGAAATTAAATGAGTGATCAATGGTTGTTGTTGACTGCATGCAGAGGGACTTGGCAGACTAAGCAGAACTTTTAATTGTATAATTCCTACCACATTATATTCCCCACGAGGCGACTAAACTGACCTGATCAGTCGTAAATATATTGTCTATATTGTAACGGCGGCGCTTCCCCCCCCTCTTTTCTATTTTGCGCGCCTAACCCCATTTCTTTCCTGAGCAATGGCATAGTAATCATGAAGTACGTTTTTTCATATTAATTATAGTTTATTTTCATTTAATGATATTTGTGTTAATTACGTTACTTATGAGTTGCCATTGATTGCCGATTTGTGTTACGCGCGAGGGCTAGTAGCCTAAAAAGGTGTGATTAAAGGTGGTTCTTAGGGGCCTGAAACCGGCAACGGTGTGTGCGAAGTAACTCTCGAAGGGACGAGAGGTGAGAAACGAAGTAACTCTCGAGGTGACGAGAGGGAGAGAAATCGAAAGAACTCTCGTGGTAGAAGAAGCACCTCATTGGGAGATCAAAAGTGTGGACGTGTGGCTTGACAGTATCAGCTGGTGTGGAGCAGGAGAGACGATATGCCACGGGAGGAGGGTCGGCGCTGGGAAAGCAATTATCCCGGGTGGCGCACGACCTGAAAGCAGAAAAAATCTCGTCTCCGGGCTCGCTGCGATTGAATAAGTAGCACTGCCCGATTTCCACTCTTCCCCCCCACCTCCTTTGGCAATGCCGACAGCATTAGTGTGTTATCCCGTTCTCGCAGTTACCACCCAGTGACAGAAGTGATTTGTCCCCTTCGTTTCAGACCGCGAACTTTTGTTGCATCAGTTTTTTTTGTTTCAGTTCAACCTGGTTTGTTCGGATAATTAATCTCCCGTCCGACAAAACATTATAGAAGTGAAAAAATAAAGGGACGAGGAGCGTGTATAAGTAGCGTTAAAAGGGTTTTCATTATTTCACGTACTTGTGTTCACTTCATCCATCATTAGTTCACTCCATTTGATCGTTGTCTGGCATTTCCCATTAAATGTTTCGCCGATCAGTCATTCATCTTTCATTAGTAAGTAAAGAGTGTGCTTTTGAAAGAAAATGAATTCCCCAAGGCCGTAATCTTTAATGGACGAAAAGCGGGGAGGGAAAGAAGGGATGAATAGGGTGTTGAAAGGTTAGTTAGTTAACCAGACCGGACAAAAAAGCAAAAGATAACAAAAATTAAAAATTAAGACAAGCACTCGCTCACGCACTCTACTCACGGGTTTGCTGAAGAAACAAATTACCGCGAGGGCTCAATCACGCACACAATCAGGTTTGCGAAGTATTAACATACGCCAGTGACCCACTCACACAATTAAAGAACAAAAACAGATACAATTTACAAATTAAAACATGCACTCACTCATGCACTCTTCTCACGGGTTTGATCTGGTGAACAAATTACCGTGAGGGCTCAATCACGCACACATACAGGTTTGCGAAGTATTAACTTACGCCAGTGACCGTCAAGCACACGGGGATGAGGAAGGAAAGGCGAGGGTTTAAAGCGCCCAAGAAGGTTCTCTTCATTTTCTTTCAATTTTTTAACGGCCGTAGAACGTTCAATTGTTTATAGTGTGCTTTTCTTTAATTTGCCATTGCCTGTCGTTAACCTCAGTAATAAATGTGCATTGGTATAATTCTACCTCAACTCACTTCTTTCCCGCACCGGATCATCGCCTTCCTAACCCCCCCCTCTTCCGTCGTTCGCCCCGCCCCGAGGCTAAGAGCCCATTCACCTCTTAGCACCGGTTTGCTACAATATAAGGGCTTTGAAAATGCCTTTAAATATTTCAACACCCATCCCTTCCACATAACTTGAACATCCTATTGCCATCCAACGACGACATCTTGTTTATGGTTGGAAGTGGTAGTAAATTTCATAGTCACACTTAATGAGAGACAACTGTAGGTACTCATATATGACAAACTTGATTTTTTGTGTCAATGTATTAGTTGACTGCTGAATCCAACCCGAAGGCCGCTAGCATTGTCGAGGTCGACAAATATTTAGCAGAACCACTCCTACCACGACACTTGGACCCTCTCCCCCTGGTGGAACGAGAGAAAAGGACTCTACCCGCATTTATATGCCATTATTATGTTGCGGCGTTTGTGTATCAGTGCCACGAGCGTGCCCTGTGAACGCCTCCAATCCAAAGCAAGGCATACTTCGCTTTTATGAGGCGCCAGGTTGGCAAATCAAGAACGGGAATCGTAGTCATTGGCGTCACTCCCTTTAAGCCTATTGAGCTACAAGAGACGTTTCACAGCTACCCCGCTAGTTATTGTTAGCATCATAGGCGTATTGAGCCAAAGCACCAACAACTTGATTTTAAAAGTCGACGATCCGAAGAGAACATTATGTCTCAAACTGACGGACAATCGACCCCAGAGCCCGTTGATCAAAGGCCCACTAATGATTCACCTGCTGACGAGACTTTCAAGCGATTATTTGCTGATGTCTTTGACGTAGTTGTCGTAGAAGAGTACCGACACACTGGGGATGTGATTACTTACACTCCCTAAGTCTTTACTGAAAATCTAGACAAAGAATTCAAGGTCACATTCGATAAATTCCACATGGAACAAACTCGAGAGGAGTATCTCCTCAATAGTGTGCATCGCAGAGAATACATGCTCTATTTAGAGCAACGTATAAAGTACTGATGGCAAGAAGCCACTCATTAACATTCCTACTAAGGATGTGAAGGGTTGGCACATCTGTCAAACACCTTTTGGTAAGACAGAAGTCCCATTAATAATACCAGGTAGACTGACATCATACCTCAACCAGTACCAACAAGTGCGAAAACTGCTACTTAATTAGTTAGTTATGCTTAATAGCATTTCCACTGGAAGAGATTAAGAGAGAGGAAACTTGGACAAACATCCAAGACTACTCGAGACGTACTTGCTCATTTTCTGAAGTGAAAGACAGTGAGAGACGAACATTATATTCGCTCTTCCTATCTGTTGCATTGCTGAACAAGATGTGTACTTCAAAAGCAAAAAGCGTCATTAACCTCCTATCTCTCTTATTATTATCTATTCTTGAAAGGAGTCTCATTAAGCCATCCAAATTATCCATGATTATTTTCATAAATTCTAATTTTTTTAAACGTTTCCAACTGAGTACATTCGTTTGTAATTATTTGTTTCAAATTTTACAATCAATAAGAAGGGAACGAGATGCGAAAAATGGAGTTTTATCTTTATATGTCATTGCAATTCTAGATATTCTATTCTAGATCAATATTCTATGTACCTACGTATTATTTTTCCTACATTTTTTTAAATTGTGTGCATGTTATTGCTACTGTTTCATATTTACTTTTTCCTTGGTTCAAATGTTGACTTACATGTTGCCGTGGCTTTTATATAAAGCTTAAGTACCTACATTTAAGAAATACATCCATAATATTAAAATGAATTTCAATAAATTGGTTCATTTATAACAGGGTTTTCCAACCAATGATTTTTTTGAAGTCCCAATCAAAGATGGGGATGTTATTTTTTTTCTCTATTCAATAGAAAGAATTTAAGCGCATTTCGACGCTTTATTTCCTTTCTCATGGCATCGCCCCATACCTTTTATTTAATTGAGACTTTTATAATATAGGAGTCAAACTTGTTGCTTCATTGAATTCCAATGAAACTTCGTCTACAGGGTCAAGCAGAAATGAGATATACTTTTCAGCCCCCTCAAAGATATTAGGAAGGAAGGAAAAGAAAGTGAAGGAGCATTAGCAGAAGAAGAGCAAGGATTATGAGGCCTTCGCCTCAACCCATTGGTCGCCTCTTACGACCAGCAGGGATGCTGTGGGAGTATTCTTAACCCCCTTCCCACAGGGGCATACATCACTTTATTACACCACCAACACAAAATAACAGAAATGCACAAGAATAAAATTGCACTCAGTAATGGCTAAACACAATAACTGAACTGGTTCAAATTCATAACGTTGATCATCAATTACAAATAATGAGGAGAAAAAGAGCTTCAATATGGTTGACTTCCATATTTTGTTTATTTTATCAAGTTTACTGGTATTCACAACAAATGCAACAATTGTGAACAAAAGCAAATTATAAGTGCCATACATATAATGGATAACAGCATAGAATTAGGATTGATGCAAAGAGACTAGCAGATAAACTGCAAAAATGAGGTTAACTCAATACTTTCCAATGTTAAAATGCGTAAGGGAAGGTTGACCACTGACCACTTTGACCACTGACTTTTGTGGGCACCTGGTGATGAATAGAAGAACAGTGCTTGAGTTCATAGTAATATCACAGAGGCAGTGTTTAAATGTGTTTTAGTAAAGCTGAGAAAAATCATACAAAATAAAAAGTTATCGGTTAGCATCCGAAAAAGTAAATATTATAAGTTTTTTGTAATGTAATTTTGCTTTATATAAAATAGCTTATTATTTATGCATATAACAGTGAATTGTGAGTAACATTAGTAGAAAAATTTAAACCACAAATAAGCTAATTTTGACATGTGGACTTCATTGAAAGACTTACAATATTGTACCTTTGACAACTCATTTTGAGTTGTACCTCTGACCAGTCAAAGATACAACATGGCCTTATGTTTGGTCCATAACAATCTTTCTTTCTTTAATTACAGATATGCCAAGAAGTTAGTCAGGCGTAACTAGAAATAAGATTGAGAAGATATGGGGGAAGCAGCGGGAGCTGTAAAGTAAAGAGAAATGACCATAGGAAATGCTGCAAAAACTTTCACGGTAAAAAAAGTCTCACTCCTTGGAGACACAGACTAAGAGGGCCTACCACAGCACACCTGACCAGCCCAATATTCCTATTAACACTCGGCCAAATCTCAACGGAATCACTTCAACCTGAAGATATCCTCTGGCACGAGGATGAAACTGTCGTCATTTCAAGATACACAACGTGATGGAAAACCAGAAGCCATTCAGCATCACTTCATCATGAAACACCGTAGAAGCCTATGTCAGAATTTCATTACTAGTGGCTTTAGAGTTTCAGGATTTGTCCCCACGAATTGAAATATTTTTGTGGATTTATTTGCTACCTCAAGCATAACTGACAGTTCAATTCAAAAAGCAAGCTCAAGCAGTCCAATTCAAGAAAACTCAGATGAACAGCTTCTTGACGTTATTTGTCCTTGCCCAAGAGTTAACCCAAGTATAGAAAGTAGTGAAGGATGGAGTAGAGGATTATCTAGAGTAGTAATCAACACCCCTGACAAGGAGGAAATTGAGATAAATATGAAGAAAGCCATCACTAAGCAGAAACTTGAGAAGCCTAAGAAAACTACAGCTACAAGATATCTCTTTGAAGACTCTTCTGACTCTGAAGACTTGAATGCTAGTGACCTCAGTGATGATGAGTCATCTTTTGATTTGGAAGAGGAATTAGATCATTCAGAAGACCAAGTTGAAGTAACTGCGAACATTTTCAACCCTGACTTGAGCCAAGAAAACATTAAAGAACCGATTACATTTCGGCTTTGGTGCTTCTTGATGCAGGGAAGGGAATTCAACATTTTGCAGCCCAAGTACTAAAAGTAGTCTGGAAAGAGAGATTTGAAGTGAAATTTATGAGACAGTATAGGAAGCACTACAACAATTTCACAATGCCTCATGTGGATGTCATCAGCGTGGTCCTAAGAAAAAAAATTGTCGGAAAGTTCATAATTGTTCACACAAGTGCAACGACAACAGCATGAACAAATTAGATTTTTGTAATTTTTCTATCTTAGTTATGATAAAAATGTGAACTACATAATTTAGAAATGAGTTCACTTTGTAAAATTCCACAAATAGTTTCATTTCTTCCTACTTTTGTGATATTTTACAAAGTGAACTCGTTTCTAAATTATCGCAATGTCATTCCACCAAGTCAAGCCTGAAAATCTGATACATTTGAACTACATAAGTTTTCATATGAATGTTCTGTTTTCTTCAGATGGCCAAAGGTACCACAATGTTATTGTACCTTTGACCAGTTGCATGATTCTACAAAAAGGATACTTTCAGAAAACTATTTCAGATACAAAATGAGAATAGTATTATAATTTGAGATAAAGTTTACAATGTCAAACAACATAACAAAAATATTGCTTAAATTACTTACATGTCATGTTAAATTAAAAACCAGAAAAGCGGTCACCTTCCCCTATATGTTAACAACTTTTCTCACAAAAATGTTCCCACAAATTTCCTTATGCTCTGATTTATGAGGATAGAGCATCCATTACACTTTCCATTGCACCGATGATGTTATTATGAATCAAGCATGGGAGTTCACATTCTTTAAATATTTCCAAAACAAACATCATTTTCACCCTTGGTAGATCATTTAAAGTCCTTTTGAGGATTCTGTATTTTTTTCAGTTCCTTGAAGGTAATCAATAATTATTACACCTCATTATTAGTCACTTAGAAGTGTCACCAAAAACGTTATTTGAATTTTAGAGCATAGAAACTAATCAATGATAGTGAGTCAGCCAGGGCAAAATTGCATGAAATTTGTATTTACTTAACACTTGAATATTTAGTGCTTAGGTTAGGGTATGCTATTTGATTATGATATGTGCAATATATCACACAAAGAAATACAAGCAATTGGTAATAATTATTGTCATAAAACAATTTTGAGGATACCGGGACTAGTCACGGTATTTTTCTTTACGGAGTCACCTGCAAGTGCACATCAGTGCTGTATTCCACAGAGGAAAAATCATTCGCCTTGACCGGAATTTAAACCCGGATCCCTCGATTTTGTGCCGAGTACTTTAACCAGTTAATTTACCGAGACATCCTTCTCCACTGTGGATTGTAGAAGGACGCCTCGGTAGCATAACTGGTAAAATCACTCGTGCAAAATCAAAGGATCCAGGTTTGAATCCCGGTCAAGGCGAATGATTTTTCCTCTGTGGAATATCGCACATATTGTCATGAAGGTGTATTTTTTCCATTCAATAGATTAATGACTCCCCCAAGGTGGGTTAATGCAATGAGGTACCTAGATTTGCAGTTTTACAGCAGCTGTTTCACTTCACTAAGCAATCAACTTATGATTTGTTTACCACCTGATGATGATTCCATTTACTGAGAAGTGCATGTGTAAATGAGGTCAATCCATTAATATTTCCTCACATTTAAAATACCAGTAAATACCCATATGATGATTATCACATTTCCCTCAAAATACATTTTCTAACTGAAGCAGTCTTCAACCCTTCCTACTACATAACTGGCATCCTAACACCACTTGCCATACACCCCTAAGGTGACAAGCAGAGAGGGTTGCCACAATGCAATGCCCGGATAACCAGATTTTTCCTGAAGTCCAGGTAGAAAAAACTGTCCTGACTGATTCATTCCAAATCATGTTTAAGTCATTTAAAAAAAATGGGACTCATCAAGTGAGTAAAATAACACAATATAAAAATATTTTCAGGCTACTGCCATCAAATGGCAGTTTTCCCACCTTCTTGGAATAATTACTCCAAAGTACAACAGATGGCAGAAATGCGATCTCTGGATCCACTTACAATATTGCTTCCTATCTTTTCCCCCATTATTAGATTCAGGTGTTCTTGGGTGGATTCATTTGGTGCTGGTCAGATAATTATTTTTATCACTAGAATCACAAAAAACTTATATGTTTAACGTGGCACCTCTCAATACACCTGTCAACTTTTTTTAACAGGAGAGGCCACCGACTGGGGATCCAGGAGTAGACAAAGAGAGAGAGAGACCTGGGTACTCGAACACCACCAAGCAACTGACATCAGTTCCACTAAAACGGGGAAATTTTGACATATGCCACCAACATACAAAAGACTGTAAAGGAAGCTTTCACAGCCTACTTTACAATGTTATCTGGATTTATAGACGAAGTATAAACTCAGTGCTATAAGAGCACAAAATCATACAGTTCATTGGAGAGCTGATATGCAAGGATATGCAGCATTACAGTGTTGTAGAAAATGATGGTTTCAAAGCCTTTACCAAGCCCATGAAATCACATTATACCATGCCCTAAATGACATATCTTTCAAATAAAATAATTTAAGAGCTGTATGAGGAGACAAAAAACACAGAGCAGGATATTTTGCAAGAATTTATGCACTAAGGCTATTAACAGCAGGGCTTCAAGCACTGATAAGTAACTAATACACTGCCTTAAAAACTTGGCCCCAATGATTTCATTTCTAGATTTCACCATTTTTCAAAATATCTTCTCTATCCACACAATATCACATTTTGCAGCATTAGCCCTCCAACCTGCCAAAGAGAGCTTGATGACATTATTATATTACGAATGTGGGGAAGACAACACTCGATGTTAAATATCATCAAAACCAGCATGAGACTGCAACAGAAACATGTGAAGTGCACATTCAAGACAAGTAGTTATGATCAGCATAATAAACCACTTCATAAGTACAGGATCCTCACACACAATAAATATTTGCAAGTTATCAAGGCTGAAAAATAACAAAGCTGTGATTAGATACCAACGAAGCCATATCATCGCTTTTCACGTTTCCACACAATAACCAAGCCATGGCAGTCACTCGTTGCCAAAAGTGACTCATCGTAGTTGAAGCTGACGCCAAGCACAGGGGAAGCATGGCCCTGAAGTTTGTTCACCGTGGCTGGTCTGCCCTCACGTTCAATGTCCAAGAAGTAAACACACGAGTCTTCACTTCCTGTCACTTAAATTCAAAAAGAAATGTACAATAAATATCAACACAGTTCAAAGAGCTATCACCATAATTACATGAAAAGGGCTTGCTGATAATATTTCTTTCAGGTTCAAAGATTTTCTTAAGACTGAAGTTAACTTTCATTTAACATGTGTTAGAATATACACATTTTTCTTCAAACGTTTACTTCACCACAGATTTTGTCTCACACTCACAAGACCCAGGTTTCAATGAATTATCATCATTGTGTGTTTGGATCAAATCGAATCATCGAATGTGTGTTGCAATTGAACAATTACTACGTACACAAGAGCTTCCCAGACCCAAGCACCAGATGATGATGATTCTTCTTGAAACCCCAGTCGTGAGAGCGTGAGAAAAAATATCAGTGGTCATGTAATAGTTAGAATAAAAATTTACATCATGCAATGCCATGAAATTACCATCAAGCAAGTTTTATTAGTGTTACAAGAGTTTATATTTTTATGATGGAGTGAAACAAACACACTCCATAGTAGTATTTGCCGGCATTCAAGACAGTTTTTTTACCCGAAATAATTCTAAAATTTGAAGTAGATCTTTGCGGTCAAAGATAATGTTATTCATAGGTCATTAAAAAAATTCAACAAACACAAATCGGAAAATTTGTGCCAAATTTGAAAGAAATAGCCAATTCATTAAATAAATTATGTGAACTCTGCCATTTTGGAAAACAGAGAAACATTTGAAGCTCACTAAATGGTAACCAATCTGAAGTTCAAGACTGAAAAGATATCCCACTCTATCAAATCTTTCACTACTTCACAACATCAAAGTTTTTACAGGAAAAAGCCTACAGTATGTGTAAATAAAGTTTCAAGACTGATTTTTTCCTGAGTAGCGGAGCGCACGGAGACCGATCCCACCCCCTGGGTTATGTGGTGGGGGGTGTCGCCAAGCGACCCAAGCATCGGCATTTGCCGGCGAGACGCTGGAGTGAGAACATCGTGATTGCAGTGAGGGTCTGTTTCAAAATGCCGTCGAGAAATCGGAGCATCCAAAATGCAGCGCCTTTTGGAGCAGCGGTGTTCGATCAAAATTTGTGTCAAACTGAACAAGACCTTTACGGAAACATTCAAAATGATTCAAAAGGCCTACAAAGAGATTGTCATGTCAAGTACCATGGTTTTCATGTGGTACAAGAGATTCAAAGATGGCCGCGAAGATGTGGAGGACAATGAACGCTCTGGAAGACCTTCAACGAGCAGAACTGACGAAAATCTGGCCAAAGTGCGTCATGTTTTAAACGGTGACCGACGTCTCAGCATCAGAATGATTGCAGATGAAATGGGTTTGAATCACCAAACTGTTTCAGCTAGCGACAGAAAATTTAATGATGAGAAAAATGTGCGCAAAACTTGTCCCCAGAGTGCTCTCGGATGATCAGAAGGAGCGGCACCTGAATGTTTCGTAGGAAATGCTCGAACGTTTGCAAGCCGAACCCGATTTTTTGGACAAAGTGGTTACTGGTATTGAGACCTGGGTCTTCGAATACGATCCAGTGACTTCTTTTTGTTCCCTCGGATGAAGAGAGACCTGAAAAGGAACTGGTTTAACAGCGTCGCAGCAGTCCAAAAGGCTTCAACGAGGGTTTTGGACAGCATTCCGGTTGCAGAGTTCAGGGAACTTACCAGCAGTGGAAATCTCGTTGGCAGCGGTGTGTGGATTCTCAAGGCACCTATTTTGAAGAATTTTAGTCCGATGTACGAAAGTGTTCAGTAAATTTTGTGTTCTGAGACCAGTCTTGAAACTTTATTTACACACCCTGTATATTGACAGGTGGGACCACCTTTCTCATTTCACTATGTTAAAATGTCACAACATTGGGCTTCGCTATAAAGAGACTCTACTGTAATATAAGAGTAGCTACTCTCAATGATATTTGGGTATTAAGTAATTTATGCAGAATTTATAAGTCCCAGTGCATCCTTGTCAGTTGTACTAGTTTTTGCATTTATTTTCTAGAATGATTATTTGCTAAATGAAGACTGCTATTATCATTACAATTCATCATCATGCAAACAAGATTCCACTTATAAGGAAAACACAAGACTGATCAAACCCTTTAATTTAAATTTGGAAATCTATGAGGAGATATATGGGTCATTTCCATCAATCAAAAGAACACTGATCAGAAGTGAGTACCTTCGACTGGAAAGACCAAAACAAACTAAGCAATTCACGAAAAAGGACTACATATTTGGAACATATGGCGTGATTCAGGGTTGTTAGTATGTTTAGACTGTTGATGGACAGCAAAGTTTGTGTGATGCCGAAAGCTGTGACCGTTAATATTCATTGTAAATTAAAAGTGACTTTTTTATTCCACATATATTCTTTTTTTGAAACATAACAATTTACGTGGAATAATGAAGTCACTCTTTGCAATTACAATGTTAAGCAAATTCCACCAATTCACGCCTGAGACAACGGAGTTGTTTAATACTCGTGTTGAGGAGCATAAAAATGAAGAGTTTTATATATTTGATAGGGCAAAAGGGTTTAAATAAATTCTCTCCCTACCGACATTGACCCCTTTTCTCTATCCCCTAAAAATTTCACTGACTTGGCCTAAACTCATATTATCGGAAAAAACCTATAAAATGTAGTCAATAATCTGCAAAATGCTTTCATCTTGGCTTTGTTGTTTTTGTTATTGCTTGATTTTTAGTTGTTAATGTGTCTCTCATTGTGATTTTTATAAGTGCACATAAATTGGCAACATTGCTGTATGTGTACCATTTTCTTCAAAATAAAATAAATAAAAATAAGCATTTGTTAAGACAAATATTCCCTAAGAGAAGGTTGATAACAGGAGCATGAGGAAATTCCTTAACAAACATTACCCTGGTAAGAAGTTTAAGTCATTTTTATGTCAGAATTCTTGCCTCATGTAAATTGAAATGTACATGCATTCATTCTTTTAGTAAATCCACATTAACAAAAAAAAATACTTGATAAAAGTTTTTTGTTGATACAGTGGAAGCCCGGTTTAACGAGTGCTCATAATCCCTCAGAAATCACTCGCTAAATCGAGCGCTCATTGTATCCGAAAGTGTTGAATAAAGCCACCTAATTCTCATAGTCATTCGTATTTACCGTTTTTCTTTTGTTTCCATGGTATTTGACGAAGGTAAACATCAAAAAAAGTCGTTTCAGGCACAATCTGGTGGAATATCAACTAATTTTAAGAAAGAAACAGGACATTTACCATTGCATAAAATATTAATTCCTCCAGTTTCGGTGTTTTTCTTCCAGTTCTTCTATTTTTTGATCGCAGAAGAAAGCTGTAAAGACACCGTAACTAATCGGAATTAAAATACTGGGTATACTGAAGTTTTTGGATAATTTTGCGAATATGTCATGACTATAATATCAACTTTGTCGAGTTTTCGAATGTTAACCAGTACGTCTATCAGTTGGGAAAATTGGCCTGAAGGTTCACTGAAATACGGCATGTACCGGTGGTCGAAGATAATTCTCGCATAGTCACCTATTCCTAGCAGTTTCTATGATTCAAATTCAAATATCTACCGCAAATTAGTGTCATCGAGTATTTATTTACACTAGAAAAGAAAATACCTCAGTCGATTGGCTAGCACATCATGTTTCGTGCAAGTACTGCCATCTCCAGGATATAGAACGAACAAAGGTATGTGTTTCTTGGAAAAATACCCACGCGATTTGAACAATGATGATAACCTGTGAAATTAGGAATCTCAAAATAAAACAAAAATATGGTGAACGGGATGAATTTCAATTATTAGCGCAGTATAAGGCTTGGTTATATTTTAAAAATAACAAAAATATGCAAAAATTATCACAGCTAACAAAAATATATAATTCCTTTTTGAACGTACGAGAAAATAAATAATACTTTTGCAAACGAAAACCATGTTGACTTCATTGGGAAAGTACGAGCATAACAAAAAAAATAGGGGACCTTCTTTATCACAAACACATCACACGTACTTCACATCAATAATATAAATCACAAAATAGTTTCAATGCCTACTCAGTGGTGAAAAAAGTATCAAGCATTGTCTGCTTCAATTTAGTGGCAGTTGCGGAAAGCACAAATCCTTCCACTTCACTGAATGTTTTTAGTTTGTCCAGGGAAGCATTACTGGCCCTATAGACGTCGCTAATTACTTTTATAGCCTGCTGTGCTTCAGCTCTCGAGGGCATAGGCACCGTTTCTTCTTCTTCGGAATCGGAACTAATTACGTCGTCAACTTTGTTTCTGACTGAGTCAATCAATTCGTCTTCCGTCAACTCCTCCCGCACAGGCAAGCTGTCATCGGCAGTGGCATAGTCGCGAAACTCGCAGGGACCAAAATGCACGGTAATGTCCTGCCAACCTTCAGGGTCAGGGTTACTCAGGGCTTCATCTAAATGCTCGTCATCCTGGGTGTTTCCCTCGACAATGAATCTTGCAAGCCTGAAGCTAGCCGATATGTGCACCAGAGAAATCTTTTTCCCAGCTGATTGCAACCGCCCGCATTGCATCAAGTACATTCCACTTCAGTCTCTGTATGTCATTCTTTGGAAGACGAGTCACGATGTAATTCACTAATAAACTCCTGAAATTGTGCTTGAAGAGTTTAATGACACCTTGATCTAAAGGTTGCAAAACGCATGTAGAATTTGGTGGTAAAAATACTAGTTCCACATGCCTAAGTTCAATATTTGGATGGGCCGGACAATTATCAACAAATAGCACTACTTTACGATTTTTCCCCCCAATCCTTGCATCGAATGCTCGCAACCACTGCGTGAATAACTCAGAAGTCATCCACGCATTTTTATTGTGACTGTAGGAGCACGGTAATGTTTTTACGCCCCTGAAACACCTGGGATGGGCGTATTTCCCCACAATATACGGCTTCACCTTATCTGAGCCATCCATATTCACACAAATCATAACTGTCAATCTCTCCTTACTCCTTTTGGTCCCTTTGCAAGGATCCCCTCGAACTGCAAGAGTTGAGTTAGGCAAGAGGTTGTAGAATAGACCAGTCTCGTCAGCGTTATAGATATCGCAGGGCTCATATTTACTCAGGAAACTTTTAAGGACTGGATCCCAGTCCTCCACAGCTTTCGGATTCACACTCGTTGACTCGCCCGACACTTTGTGAAGTGATATACCCTTCCTTTGCTTGAAACGAGCAAGCCATCCGTCCGAGCTTTTGAAGTTCTCGATTCCAAATCCAGTGGCAATGTAGTCAGCTTTCGCCTTTAACATCGGACCGTTTATGGGCAGTCCTGCAGACCTTTGCTGACAAAACCACTTGAATAGTGCAGATTCCATTTGAGGATGTTCCCCATGCCGCAAATGTTTTTGGCTGCTAGGTCGTCCTAGTTCGGTCACTGCTGCACGAATTTTATCTTTGTTCTTTAATATTGTGAACAACGTAGATGACGACACACCAAACCGCCTCCCGATATCAGTCTTAGAAGATCTGTTACTTTCGCACTCGTCTATAATTTTAATTTTGGTTTTAAGGTCCAAAGATTTACATTTCGCGGACATGATGCTGCCGCACAAACCACATGAGACAACTCCGCCCCTCCAACTGAGAAAACTCTGCCCCTTACCTACATCACAACTCTCTGCTGCCGTGTGATTGGGCGCATCGAGTTGACGGAATGGTTTGAGTTTTTCAATCGCTCCGACAGATTGCTCTCATTCTGCTGAATGTTGAGGCCCCATGCCATGGATCGTGCCCTAAGCATCGGATACATTGCTTCGAGCTGAATGAGAAGTGATGAGAGGACTGGTTGCTGCAATTCGGAGCGGAATATTATTTTTGACATAATAATATCGGAGTCAATAAATAATATAGGAGCTTTTAACCTTATCAGCCGACTGTGTCTCTCAGGCACAAAAAAATCTCTAGACTGCCGAGCGTGTTCATATGGCACACTGCGTCCTCCTTTCACCCTCAAGGCCCCTGAGACTGTCAAATGATAGAAATTCATATTTTTGTAGGGGCATTTGACTAAGAAGATATTTGGTGGAAATCACCTCCCCCCTCCTTACGCCATGCTTAGTCCAAAAAGTGCCGCGATCGAACCATAAGTAGGTGACGTTGCCCCTACCCTAAAAGCCTGCCCCCTTTACCAACCACCCCCCCCCATCGTGCCATTCAAACGATCAACCCGGACAGTAGCGAGTCCCTTTACCCGTGGTGTCTCCGTCACCCCCCCCCTCACTCCCCACCCACTCACCCACCTTCTCCTCCCCCCCATCCCTTAGTCTTGTCTCAAAACTCACCAAACCCTAACATACGACCCTGCACCCCCCCCCCATCCCCCTCCTCACCGTTTAGCAAAGACATCTTCAACTCCCCCCCCTCCACCCTCCTCCGTGGGGTGTGACGAGTGAGATGTATAGGGACTAGTGTTTTTTTTTTCCTTGTGGTTAATTTTTAGCAGGGCACGGCAATGACAGTGCCCATTTTTTAAGTTTATAGTATTCTATTTTTAGTCACCATTATGATGGGCACGAAGTTCTTCTTATGTGCAAGTGATGAGTGTCGTGTGTAGTCTGTTTTATTTTTGTGTGGATAAACTGCAATGACAGTGATTTAATATATATGTTTTTCAATTTTCAATCTTTTCACCATTCTTACAATGGACAGGAGGTACATATTATGTGCAATTGACGAGTGTGGTATATATAGTGAAAATTTGTTTATACAGTAGAAACTCGAAATTACGAAGTTGATGGGACCGGAAAAATCGCCACTTCGTAATACAGTAGAAACTCGAAATTACGAAGTTGACGGGACCGGAAAAATCGCCACTTCGTAATATCAAATTTCGTATGAACGAGTATCTTTCAAAAACATCGCGATGAAGCTTTTTTTTTGTTTCCTTAGATTAAGATGTACTCTCGCGACATACTTGCATGATTTACGAAGTTATAATTCATGAAAGTATTTTTAAATGTGTATTAATGCCCACAGGGTGCACTCATTGTCCGTTGAGCACAACTTATTTGTCGGAGTTTGATTCTTCCTATCTTTGGGATTTCCACCGCGTCGTTCCAGCTTTTCGAGGCGGAAATCCCGAAAATCAGAAGAATAAACCACCTTCCAAGCCCCGCCGAAATTTACAACGCGACAACCAACTTTTCGTACTTTTTTCCAATGAATGATTAGGCAATGAAGCGTCTTTGCACAATTTTCGTGCAGTTTGGACTAAGCCTGTGAAGCTTCTAAGCGCATTTTTCTATATTATTTCCTAACTAAAGAACTCGTAACTTTAGCGATAGCGATGCATAATCATCAATAATATTGATTTATAAACACAGGAAGTGAGCGACTTGCGCGATCATTTGCACCGGATATTGAAGACAGTGAAAATAAGATTCTCTCGCGGATGCTTATGTATTTAGTACAAATACTGATATGCCCGTTAATCTCGCGAAATAACAATCGTTATTCTCCCTTGGATTCATCTTATTTGTGCGTGGTTATTTCCGATACGATGGAGCTTATAGAGGAGTCCAACTAAATATGTACTTCCTTTCAAAAGTAGATTGTACATACAAGCCACGCACTTTAACGGCGGAGGCGATCGCTCCTTTTGCACTTAATCGGCTACTTTCGTTGCTAACACTACAAATCAGTAATTTTCGTTTTCCACTATACTATGCGAAAGCTTCATTTGTGGCTCTATTCAGATTAGGTCGCCTGCTCTTCATTCACTAAATCTCAGGATCCATTTAAAGAATCAATATTGAACTAAAATTTGGGTTATTTTTTGTTATTATTTTCCCTCTACTTTCGATCAAGAAAGGAGATTTTCGTCCGAGCATTGCAGCTCCAGGTCAGGCCACGCACCAGGCCGGAATCAGCTGTCTCCCCCTCCTTTCCCCGTCATTCCGCGGTTTACTCACCCTCCACCATTCTCCCTCTCATGAAAACAGCTACGCGACCCATGGTCTCGGAGTATCGTGCGTCACTTGAGACGTGGATCTACCTGGCAGCCAAAGCCAAGAGATGCACGCGAGGAATAAACATCGAATGAATCATCGACTTCCTGGAAGAGCAAGGATTAGAGAAAGCCAAGATAACCCTGACGTAGAAATAATGCAAAGAAGATACAACTTGGACAGCCTAGAACAACAAAGCGTTAGACAGCTTTACCAAAAACGTCTGGATGAAAAACTTCTTTGCCGAAAAACATTATCAAATACAGAGGATCTTTATAGGCATTTATCTCAATGCATACATGAAGCTGCGTATGAGTCGTTAGGCTACTATGAAAAGAAGAAAAGAAAGCCATATTGGTGGGATCATGAAATTGAAAAAGAAATAGAAGAAAAAAGGTCGAAATATAACAAATATCTGACCACGAAATCAGACAATGACTAGGTTGCATACAAAGAAGCACAAGCGAAAGTGCGACGAAAATTAACCCAGAAAAAGAACGCTAGCTGGGAAAAGAAATGCAACCACTTAAATACCTACATAGGAGGAACCAGAAATACAGAAAGCTGGAAGTTTTTGAGATCATTGAGGCAGGATAAAAATAAAGATTTAATTACGTCTATTAGTAAAGAGAAATGGGAAATATACTTTAAAAAATTATTGACAGAGGATAGAGAAGAATATAAAAATGAACCCCACCTGCTAACCATAGGAAATGTTACATCACCTATAGTAATGCAATGCAGTGAAGTTAAACAGGCTTGTAAATCCCTAAGAAATGGAAGAGCTGCTGGCCCTGGAGAAATACCGGGAGAACTGTTAAAATATGGATCAGAGTTACTGTACAATAAATTAACAGAACTCTTTATTAAATGTCTAAATGGAGAAGAGGTACCAGAAGATTGGAGAATTTCCTATATCTCACCGTTATACAAAAAAGGCAATAAGAACGAGTGCGATAACTATCGCGGAATATCTGTGACTAGTACAATTAGCAGATTATATGGCAAAATAGTAAAAAATAGAATTGAGAAAGAGTATGCAGACAAGGAATCCGAAGAACAAGCGGGGTTTAGAGAAGGAAGATCTACTGTAGACCATCTGTTTTGTTTAACACAACTGATAGAGAAAACCTGGGCATACAACAAGGAACTTCACCTCTTATATGTTGACCTTAAAAAAGCATATGATACGGTGCCGCAAATGAAACTGTGGGAAGCCTTGAAAAGAGCTAACATAAGCTCATACTTAATAATAGCCATAAAAAATTTGTACAAAAATAGTGCAGCCAAGATCAAAATGGGAAACGACTTCTCTCAGGGATTCACAATAAATAAAGGTCTAAGACAGGGCTGCTGTATTTCCCCCACACTTTTTAAAATATATTTAGACCAAGTGCTTAAGGGTTGGAAAAGGAAATGCAACTCCATGGGAATACCTTTGAAAGAAAGTACCATATACACCTTAAGCTATGCAGACGACCAAGTTATTCTATCACAAGATTATGAAGATTTAGAATATATGACCAGAAAAATAATAGAAGAATACAAAAATTGGGGTCTTGATATCAGTATCGACAAAACAAAATATATGTGTATGGGAGGAATGCAACAGAATCTTATTTTAGAAAGTGGGCAACAAATAGGACACTGTAAAGAGTATAAATATCTAGGGATGCAAATTGCAGAAAGTAAAACAATGGAGGTAGCCATTAGGGATAGATGCAATAAAGGCAAAAAAGCAATAACACTATTAAATAGCTTATTGTGGGACAATACAATATCCATTGAAAACAAAAAGAGAATTTATAATACCATAGTAAAGAGCATAGTAACCTACAGCTGTGAAATATGGCCACTAACGGAGAAATCAGAAAAACTGTTACTGACGACTGAAATGGACTTCTGGCGAAGAGCAGCCGGTAAATCAAAAAGAGAAAGAGTAAGGAATGAAAGAATTAGAGAAATAATGAATGTCAATGATACCATAATAGATGATATAATAACGCAGCAGTTGAGGTGGTATGGACACGTAAAACGAATGGGAAATGAAAGACTCCCGAAACAAATGCTGCTGTGGAACCCGGAAGGAAGACGGAGGAGAGGCAGACCGAGGAAAAGTTGGATACAAGGGATAGAGAAAGAAATGAGAGAAAGAGGATTAGATGAAGAACTCTGGAATGATCGGGAGGCATGGAAATTGGGAATCGGAAGACGTAGAACGTCGTAAACCGATATATATATATATATCATCGACTTTGCGCCGAACTGTCACATCTTATCTTCCTCCTCCCTTACATCGACCGGCTGCCGGGGAGGGAAGACATGCTTTTGGAGAGTGGGGGGCTTTTACTTAAAGGGTTCAAGAGTTGACATGGGGGGCCGGCAGAGTCAGCGTGGGACATCGCATCCTGACCTAGTGTTGAGGGGGTGGGACGGAGGGGCCACTCGAAGGGGCCTGATCTCCTGGGGGGCCGGAACGGGAGCTTTGGTGTGATGGCTCGTGCCAACCTTGCAGAGTGGGGAGGGGGGGGGACACGGAGACTTGAGGGGAAATATGACCAGTATGGGAGAGAAGGGAAGCGCTTGATAGTTTCGCCGGAAGTGAGAAAGGTGATGGAGAAGAGTAAGCCGCCGTTTTAGAGCAACAGAGATGGAAAGCAGGGTGAATTTTCGTAGTGGGGGAAAAACAATATGGGAATGTGCGGGAATTTCTATTTCGCATTTCCTTCATTTCCGGTCCATTCGGGCAGTCTTATAAAAGGGAATCAGTGAATAAGAATTGAAGAAGAAATACGACAATCGAATGAATGTGTATTATAAAAAATACGTCAGCTCTTCTGTCGAGAGAATCACTCAATTAACAAAAAAAAAGTTATTTATTTTTGCGCTTTGCTTCGCTCCATCGTTGCTCCCACCATGGCCTCTCATTTGGATAAATGGAAACTGAACTGGGAGTTGACGTCATTAGCAATTTGGAATCGATGTAATGCATCCCGAGTTAGAAAAATTTAATTCTTATTAGGAGAAATCAGGACTTGGTCATTTTCGTTACAAGCCTCAAGTTCGTTTCTTTGCAAGATCGTGATCTATCGATTTAAATTGCTGGGGGTTACAGCCAATAAACTGCCAACTTGTGATAAGTAATGCCTCAACGCACCTACCCTAAGATCCTGGCCAATTCGGTGTCCTGCTTCCGCACTGGTAGGTAATTCCCACCCCCGATGACCTCCCGAGGGGGTGGAGGTAGATGCAAGTGCTTCCAATTGGGCTACGATGATGACGAGTTTTCATGATCCCTCTCCGACAGCGTGACTTTCTGCATCTCATAGGATGGTTCCACTTATCCTCTTCTTGTTTATATCTCTAATAAGGATTAAGCTAGAAAACCCTTATTTAATTCTCAATCAATCTGCAGGAACGCAGCTGAGCTCTCGTTTAGAATATTTTTTCAATCAATGGGTTGAAGCGAAAGGGGAGAAAGGTACCTCACCATTTTCCGATACAAATATGTATGGGTGCTTGAGCGTTTTTTTTCCCTTTGATTATGCATGCGCCCAGCGCTAGTCATACTTTAGAATTAATGTGCGTAAAAGTAATTGGTCGTACGAACCAAGCGAACTCGTATTTTCTCTGGTTTTCTTGGCTGTTGGCGATGGAAGAAGGGAAGGGCTCGAAGCTCGAAGTCTACATCAAAACGCTCAATTAGGGCGGGAAATTGAACCTGATTGTTTCGATGATAGCTATTGCCAGCCGGAATAATTATACCTTGGAGCAAGGTTGAGTGTAATCAGTCTGAAATAGTGCGAAAAAAAGCTTCTTTGGGTTATGTTTACGACTGAATCTACCGCTCGAACAATACAGCACCATCTCCGATGCATATCATTGTTTTTGAGCACACACGCGCAGCAAACAAATGCTGTACCAGGAATATTCATCACGGATTAATGCTTGCGAAAATCGGTTGCAAAAAATTCCAGGGATCATGAGAGGAAAATGCTGGTTGTAGCAATTAGTCTCTCGCGGGCGAGTATATCCGTACACGACTAATTTACATTTTTTACTCGTTGGCAACTCTGTGGACTCGTAGTAACAAAGCCGAACGCATTTTTAGTTCGATTGGTTCCATATTTTATGCGCTACGATGCCTACAATTCAAAGTCGTTCTTAAGGTCTGGTTTCACTGGGGCGTCCAGCAACCACGTCCAACCGCCGCGTCTGGACGTCGCAGCTGGACGACGCGGCCGGGTGGTTTCATCCAGGCAACTACATCCCGTTCCCGCGGCTGGGCGATGTGGGAGAGTGTGGAATTAGTTTAATTACGAATTTGTTATCGCTTTGTGTTTCCTGAAAGTGAGTTGATTTTAAGCTGAAATGGATGGTGAAGATTTAGTTTTGTTGGAAGACAAAGAAAAGGACGACCAATGTTGCAAGTAGTTTTACAAAAAAGAGCTGGAAAGGACGCGTAATATAAAATGCGGAGAGAGGAGAGCAGAAAAATCACCGAAAATTGGGACTGCCCGACTAGGCGTCTGCGTCTCGACTGCTCTCGAAACAGTCGAGACGCAGACGTCGGGCATCAGCCGTCGAACTCGACGGCCGACACGCATCAGTGAAACCGAACCCATTTGATATAGATTGAATGAGTACGGCAGTGACTTCCGGCTGCTGGACGCGGGATGCCCCAGCGAAACCACACCTTTACTATTGCAGCATTGAAAAATGAGATATCGTTCAGGTAATACATTCAGTGCATAATGTATTCGGCGACGATGATTAATTAGATGTTTAACTGTGACAAGGAGCGCCGGAAAACGTTACTGTGATCCATCACTATTCGTATCAACGAGTAACTTTTTCACGTCGGGACCAAGATCCGAGGTTCGTAATTCTAAAACTTCGTTATTTCGTAATATCACGTACTTTTACATACACTAAGATACCCTTTTGGTCGGGACCGAAGATTTTGCTTCGTAAAATCAAAATTTCGTAATTTCGAAGTTCGTATTTTTGTGTTTCTACTGTATTAATATTAGGCCATATAAACTCCCTATAATTTTTGTTGGTTAGAGAGAAGAAATAGTTTTTACTTGTTAGGGTGATTTTTTATTATTAGACTGTAAGGACGGTGATTTAACATGTGTGTTATTCATTTTTTTCAAATGGACATCATTCTTCTGATGGACAGGAGGTACACATTGTGCGCAAGTGACGAGTGTGGTTCATTTTAGTTAACAGTAGTTTTATTACCAGTAAGCCATTAACTCTAGATAATTTTCTTGGTTAGGGAGAAGAATTAGTTTACTTGTTTGTGTAAAGTTTAAGTCGGACACCTTAATGACGGTGATTTTTTTTTTAATGTGTGTGTATTATATAGTTCTGTTAGTGATAATTAGACCTTTCCTCTTTAAGAGGGTGGTCAGTGGTCACGGCAGTTTTTCAAGCGCTTGGTCCCCAAATCCTCCTTTACCATGCACCCCTTCTCACCCCCTCCACCACCTCCCCCTTACACCCCTAGAAACCCGCTCTAAACACTCCAGCCCTCCCCTTCCCCCCAGCCATCGGAGTCCCCTAGCAGTCTTCTGAGAAACCCATAGCATCTTTTGTACTCATTTTTAAACTTAACGGAAATCCTTTTCCCTTCCCCATCCCCACCCACCACCTCTCCTGTCCTCAACGCAAGCCCAGGCTATATATTCCCACGCAACCTTCCGCTAAATGCACATGATTATGCCACAGTGTGGTGAAACGCGCGTCGTGCCAGCGTAAGAAAGTTTGTGGAATTACAAAGGTGGTTTTCTCATCATGGATATCCATAATTTCCACGAGGTCAGGCCTGAGATCATCAGTTTTATACGCACAAAGATATATATTTTTATAAGAGAAGCATTCAGAATATGTATAGAAGGTCCTCCAACCATGATACTTTTTCTTGGTTACGTCAAGATAATGAGATTTTGTTCGACCATCTTTCGCCTAAATGATGCATCTCCTTACTCTAGGTTTGTTTACTTGGTGTGAGACCAGGAAACGTCATCCTTTTGTCATGACAGAGAAGGATATACAGCCCTATTATATCCTTATATTCTTAGAAAGCACTCAACGATAGGAGCATCTTACTTTCATGAGAGGTTTTTTCCTTATCGCCATACGCGTAATATGTTCCCCTGGACCATCTGTCTGCTGAATGACTCATCCTCTTTGTTCGAGTTTGCTTATCTCGCTGGTAAGGAGGAAAGGGAATCTTTATGTGAGCACAAATCAAGATAACAGGATGCTGAATGATGCCTTTGGTAGCATGCGAGCCTTTCTGCATACATACACTTCGAAGTCCTTCCCGTCTGGAAATCTGTTGTGAGTAACATTTTCATATCATCGCGGGCTGGTTCGGTGAGACAGTCTCTCCTGAAACTGATCGTTCAAGAGTGTTGTGTGCTGTCGCATGAGTATTTTTGAGACAGTATTATTAGTAATATCGTAGTTCTAGCAATATGGCTTCTGGAAGTAAACTTCTGGAAGAAGAGGAAGGTATAGAAATTCTGATAGAGAGCAGTTGTGATGGAGACAGTGACACGTATGTTGAGCCCTCCTGGTGTTTGCCGTTGCGGAAATGCATGAATGAAAGATTGAAATATACATTGCTGGGCAGCATGCAGCGACAAGTAACATGGCTCTAGATTTCCATGAGTCAAAAATCTATTCTAGGCCGCCAATCTAACTACAACAGAGTTGAGCTTTCCACTTTCATCGCTACCATCCCTAACACGGGAAAAGATGGAGGGGGTTTCACCACAATGTAACAGTGTCCGTGCTTAAGACATCGCCTAGCGACGGAGCCAGCCATAGGGGAGGGGGGACCTAACTCCCTCTTCTACTCTCAACTTGCTTGTGGTCCGCCCACTCCCCTCTCACTGATGACTGGGCCTAACAAAAGAAGAACTCAAGGCCGTAAATCACTAATGTTTGGACATAACTGGCTTCAGGTGTTGCAGATATGGCTCACATCTTGAATATTTAGTTTATTTAACAGATAATACAAAACAAAATACCGTATTTACTCGTGTAAGCCGCGCCCTCGTGTATCCCGCGCACCCCCATTTCCGTGGGCAGACTCCTGAGGAAAAAAATTATTTTTATAAAAAAATTAATTTTTTTCCCTTGAGCCTGAATCATTATGTCATAACATGAATGCATATTCTTTAATATAAATTCTGTGCCAAAGTTAAGTGTTGATGTACATTTACTCATGAATTTATTGCGTTACGTTTTAATATCGTCACGATACACAGCCCGTTTTATTGTGCATCATTTTCTCCTAACATCACACAGTAGTATACAATCACATCATCCAGCTAAAAAAATTGCATCTGTTCGAAATGAAGATATCCAGCTAAAATAATTGCAGAACTATATACAATTTCAGCCCATGATCATTCGATTATGGAAATCTGTCGGGGAATCAACAAATAAAAGCAGAATGCCGTCCGTACCTGATCGATGCCTGAAATGTGGTACGTTTGGTTCACGGTCATAGCTGATAAGGGACTTCCCAACGGGCAACGTCCCACCCCACCCCCCAACTTTTGGAAGCCACCTGTATGATGTTAGGGCGTGGGAAAGCGATGAGTGAAATGTGATACTTATGATGAAATGTGATGCTGACTCAAGAAAAAATATCACTTTACTCCGACCCCCGAACTATGAGCACCAAGGCGAGGGTGGGGGGGGGGAGAGAGAGAGAGGTGGAGAGGAGAGGCGGGCCAAGGACACGTAGCCGTTCACTGGACTGCCGGAATCGGCGTGAAGGCCTGTGGAAAAAAGCGCTGGACATCCTCTTTGCTTTATACAACTACAGTAATTGTATTAAACGTACGTACCAACTTGAGGAGTACCAACATTGAAAGACAAACGATGCAGCTAGAACTTATATTAAAGCTCATTTTCGTATCACTCATAGCCGAGTAGCATTTCCGCGAAATGATCGATTTTAGGTAAGTTAACTAATTTTTTCTCCGATGTGGTTGATATCAAGTAAACGCCCTATAAAATAAGTTCTAGCAACATTCTTCCTGCGCCAAACGGTGAAAACAATTTCTTTGTCTATTAACATGGCGATGTTAAAGTCTTAACGGTCTGAAAATGGATTTCCTGGCGTGGTATCCACTTCCATAAGTGAATGATGCTTCCTATAAAAGGAAGTAAAAACAGATTTGAGTTCCGATTCTCTCTTCGCATGCACCAATGCACTACGTTATTTATCCCATTGATGTGGCGATGCGTTTCAAAGCTCTCCCGGGCGCTTCGCAACATAAATTCAGGTTATGGAAAAATCATTAAGAAGTGTGAAATCAACCTCACAGCTACCACCGGGGTAAGGTTACAATTTGAATCGACAAAAATAACGGCTCCCTCGTTCGAGCATCGGCTGTATCAACCTAGTGTTGGCTGCCGAAGCCCCTGAAAGGAGGCCCAACCCCTCCCCCACTAGTGAAAGCCGAGAAAGTTAATTAAATGGAGGAGGCATGACCGTGAACGCTCATGGGCGATAGTGAAGCAAGAATAGGGGTGCTTGGGAAGGCTTTTGTGCCGAGTAGGTGTTGCCAAACCAGTCACAAAACATCGCCTTGCCAGTGGGTTTTAACATAGATTTGACGAAAATCGAACGCGACCGCCAGACACGTAAGCCAGAGGAAGGTCTAAACTGTGCCGACTGCAATGGCGGAATTGGTTTCAAGAATCAAGTGGTATGTCGCCTCCATTTCTTTTCTAACCACCTTGAGTGAAAGCCACCAGGGTAAAAGCGAAACTGGGCGAGGGTAGATAATAACAGATAAGGTGAAGGAGTGATCCTCTCGGGTTACCCCCTTCTCTTTCTCGCTGAATGAGTCCCTCGCAGATGAATTTCGTCGCGCCCAGAAATAAGGAACGAAGAACTTTTTTCATGAGGGGTCTTCTGGGAAAAACCGGTTTGGACGCGCCAATTGTTCAGATCAGACTGAGGTATCACCCTAAAATCTGACAGCATTATTGTTTCCGGGTGAGTGATTGAGAGGGATAAGTGGATGGAAGGACTGCCTGTAAGGCAATTTCCAAATACCCTGGAAAGGATATTTTACCATTCATCACATAAACCTGAATCGAGCCTCGTATTGCCGGTAATAATCATTTGCCATCACAAAACGAATGAGTGAATGGAATCATGCCTCTATTTGATGCGAAGTCAGCTTGACACATGGAAGTCGATTTCCATTGAAATGTAAAGAGTAGCAATATCTCTACTGGCAGGGAATCTTTCGGCTTTCGTCTTACTTCCGAATCATCCGTAAAAATTTATGACGCAAGTAAACAATGAACATTGTAAATTGATATGTCGAGATAATGTTGTTAAAATTTCTCACGGCAAAGTGGGGTAGTGCCAATCCGCAAGTTGCAGCACGCCGCACCGCCAGCTGCAACGGCAAAATAATTTATCCGGTGGCGCCAAATTTGAAATTCTTTCACACGTTTGAATTTTTCGATTGGATATGTATGTTCGTATCTTTGAAAGTTCGTAAGTCGGATGATCGCAAGAAGAGGACTTTCTGTATTCACTTTGGAGAAACTAACGACAGGAATTTAAGGTAAAATGGTGCGCAGCTTACATGAAAATCTGGAGGATTCGTGTAAGCCGCGCACCCCCAATTTTTCACCGGCATTTTCGGAAAAAAGTGCGCGGCTTACACGAGTAAATACGGTAGTTAATTTTTGCTAGGTGGTGCATCGCCCTCGAGAGATATCTGTCATAATATCGAGCGTATACCGTGGAAGGAACTTTTTGGCCTCGCTATATCCACTTTATTTTACATGTAAAACATAGGCCTTTTGGCGGTACAAAGACAATCACTCGCTAAAACGGGATTTTTGCAATAAGCCGTACTCACTATACCAGGCTTCCACTGTAATAATTAAGCTTCTTGATCATTTCAGAAGCTGGAGATTACCATAAGCGGAAATATTACAGTCGAAGTATGTGACTCAAATAGGGAAACAGAGACATGGAGCAATGAAAGAGGTGATTATGGATAAGCCTCTTACTGTGTTGTGTGGTGAAACCACAGACAGGATGGGAAGATGTTTATTTATTGTATTGTTGAGACCACTAGTTTGCACTTAAAGCCAGAAGGTATATGTAGTTTCAGTGAAGTCCTTGGAGAACGCTCATGGCTCAGTATGTGCACGAGCAATAAATGCAAGTCATGAGTGACTGAGAAATTCAATTGATTAATGTGGTGGCCACTGCAACAGATTATGCACCATATATGAAAAAATTTGCGGAATCCCTTAGCTTGAACTTTCCTGAAAAAACTATACACGTTCAATGCTGGGCCCACAAACTCAGTATCATTGTATGTTATCAAGGCAGCTGCACGAATTAAATACTTGCATTAGCCACGGTAAATCATCATTCCTTTGCTAGGAAAAGGAAGCATAGATATTTGACTTTTCTTAGCTCTAATAAAATATTCCGTGGAAAAACAGGCTCTTTTGTTCCCAATTCCACTGTTGAGAGAGTGGAACTCTAGGTTGAGGTTATCCGAGTAAATAAGAGGGTACAAGTAGATTTAAGAGAATTTTCAAAATTTGAAAACTTGAAGATTGTAGTTCTTTCAGCTACTTCAGTGACCTTACTTTGGCTGAGATGCAGGTGATCAATGCATCAGCCACATTTTTATAAGAATATTGTAAATGTTTGATAAAATGCATTGAAGTCTTAGAAGGGAACTCATACCCTTAAATACACAGCATCTGTGGTAATATGAAGGATAATTTGGTTTGATTTCGGAGTATAACTAATTATGTAGTTTTTAAAGAGAAGATTAAAAATTTACCCAACCAATGCCACATAAAACTAACAAGGCTGATCAATGAAGAATGTGGAAACAGTTTTGTTGCAAATACAAGTAAGTTGTTTGACATAAGAAATATTGTGTGTAGCAAGATAGATTATGTCCTTGAATAATTTAATAGCTAAGATTTCCATCATGGCAACACCTTCTCCGAAAGATTGTTTAAGGGTTTACTGCTTTTCAGGAGCAAGTATGAATGAGTCTACAGGATGGTCACACAACTGCTGATGTTTTTAAGATTTAGTATGGGCTGAAGCAGAATTATCCTGAATTTGCAAAAAAGTAGCATCAAAGCCCTTTAGATGCCAACTTCTAACGTAGACTCAGAAAGGGTATTTTCCCATTATAGGAATATTTTAACATACTTGAGGTCTAATCTAAAGCCAGAAAGCATTGAAATAACCCGGCTCTAATACCTTCAACACTTTGATTTTGAATTGCGATTGGAATATAACTTCAGTCTTTGGTCATCAGCTGTCACATCAAGCAAGGCATTGCCTAAGCTCATGTTGGTGTCAGTTATGATTGTCTTTGAGTCGATTACAATGGAGAACGAAAGAAGACGTAGTCAAATTTCAAGCTTGAATTCAAAGTTAGATAGTTTTAGGGACATAGACCATAGTACAGTAAGTCCTTGATTTACGTCGTTCCGACTGACGTCTGATTCAATGTTACATCCATGCTACCGAGAGCCTTCAGAAAATTTTTCCCAGTAAAATTAAAAAAAAAATACCTGTGAAAATCATTAAATAATATCGTTGTTTTATTTTTATAGATTAATCCTGCTATGAAAAGCCCCTCGGAAAAATGTACCCGCGAGCGGCATGCAGCCTTCTGTTTGGTACTTTAGCCGGATGTACCAGAGGCTCATTTCTGTAAGCTACATAGTTTAAAGTGGTGACAGAAAATAAATATGTAGTAAGGGTTTGAGGAGGAGAGTGATATTGAGGGAAAGTGATATTTCAGCCAAAAAACATCCCGTGTGATGCCAGCCATAAAAAACTCCCTCCTTGACCTGCGAGAAATGAATCCATCATCATAAAATAACTACAATAGGCATTTCGTTTGTCATCTTTTCGTAGCTAATAAACCGGTGTCCACGGTAAATTTTTTCGTAAATTTATTTATGAATAATTCATGAATACTCACAGAGTTACACTGCGCATGCGCAAGTCAATATTCGGTAAATTTCTGTAAATAAGAAAACTCTGTAAATTCTCCATGAAACTGTCACTGATCGGCTTTTCTGACATGATTTTCCAGCGCGACATCACAATAGTACATTGGGCGCGATTACGTGATATAATACCGAGCGCATTATCACGATACTATATCGTGATATTTTATCGGGCACGATTTTTTTAACAAGCACAATATCACGATATTTTATTGTGATATTTATTGTGACATTTTATCGGGCGCGATTATTTTATCGAGCGCAATATCACGATATTTTATCGTGATATTAATCGTGATATTTTATCGGGGCACGATATCAAGATATTTTATTGTGATATTTATCGTGATATTTTATCGGGGCACGATATCGTGATATTTATCGTGATATTTCATCGGGACGTGATATCGTGATACTTTATCGGGACGTGATATTGTGATTTTTATCGTGTGATATATCACGATATTTTATTGAGTCGCGATAGCACGATATTTATCGTCTCGATATGAGTTATCGTTTGATACGCGATAAGACAATATTTATCGTCACGATATGAGTTATCTTTATCGCTAATATAGGATATTCTAAAATTATCGTATCACGATATTGAGTCACGAATATTGCCCAGGCCTAATTTCGGTGACTCTGGACTAGCGAACTACTATATAGGAATTCTGACGTGTTCTATTGTGAGCAAGCATGCTTGTTCTTGCAATTCCTTCAGTTTATACGTAAGGCTAAAGTAATTCCCGGGTAATTATAGAAATAGGTGCGTGCTATTCCATATCATGGCTCGTAGGTCCCGCAAAAATATCTTCTCTGATTGTACAGAGACCACACTATTGATGGCAGCACAAAAAGTTCTCTTCTCGGCCGTCAGCCGATCAGCGCCCAAATACATGAATTTTTCCTGCTCGTGTGACATGGGGTCCAACAGTTCACGAATCTCTTTTCATGAATATGGAATTCATGAATAAATTTACGAAAAAATTTACTGTGGGACACCGGCTTTACTGAATACATTCCTGAGGCAAGAATTAAGTCAGTCGGGTTTCTCTCGGAATCGTTTGTTTGCTACACGAAATTCTGCGTCCTCGTAGCAAAGTTGAGTTGAGACATTAAAAGTGATTTTTAAATCCATTGCATTACTGGCTATCCATAAATATGGTTAATAAACCTACAGGAAGTGCGTACACAAAGAGTCCTCGCAAAGCAATCAATTTAGATGCAAAATAGGAGGTTCTCCACCATTTCAAAATCGGAGAACGAGGTGCCGATATTGCACGCACATTGGACTATCCACTGAGCAAACAATTCATGCAAATTGAAAAAATATGAACATCTCTTCATTAAGAGTGATGCCAAAGAGTTCCGCACAAAAAATGAAGAGATGGGATACCCTTATTGAGGATATGCGTGCCCTTCTCGTGATATGATTTAAGAAATCGATCAAAGATTGACCATCCTGTAATGAGGAAGAAATCTTGCAAAGCTAGGATGACGACACCAGATTTTCAGAAATGGGTTCACTCACATTTTTCACCTTAGGTGAAATATGTGACTGAACCCATTCCTGAAAAATACACCCTCGGTGAAAAATTACTGCGAAGAAAATGGTCTCACAAATAAGGCTTTATTAATTTTCGATAATGCCCCGGGTCATCCAGTGAATGTTGACGATTGCACGGGCAATATTGAAACCGTATTCCTTCCACCAAATTCTACTTTGCTGATCCAACAAATGGACCAAAATGTCATAGCAACAATTGAAGTTTATTACGATTGTCCAGTGATGAATAAACTAGTAAAAAAACAATATTAAAGGATTAATTGGCGAATTTTGGAAAGAGCACAACATCAGCAAAGCCGTGGACAGCATTGGTGCTTCATGGTATGAGGTGACACAATCAACACTAAATGGTTTTTGGAAAAACATTTGGACATAATGTGTCAACTCTAGATGCTTCCAAGATGCACCTGCAAAAGAAATCCAACAGCAGATTGTTTAGCTGGCGAAGGAATTTGGATTCAATGAAATGGACGAAGATTACGTTAATATGTTAATGCAAGTGGAAAGGAATTAATAATGGAAGACTATTTGGGAGCTTCACTAATAACTGTAATGATCAAAAAACAAGATGTCGATGACACTGTTGCTCTAGAGGGACCACCCGAGAAAGAGTTGACAGCAAAACCCTTGTCTCATGCCTACAGCTCAATTTAAGCAGGAGTAAACATTTTGATAGAGACTTTGTAGAGACTCAGAAAATGCTCCAAGCAGAATTAAGACGTATTGGCCTGCTACAGGAAAATGTACAGCGTAAAAATAATAAAGCCCATGCAATCTAACCTTCGTTCTTTTTTCACAACACAACAAAATTAAGGTTCAGGGCAGATGAGCACAGAGAGTAGCATATCTTCTTGCAGTGAAGATGCATTAGAATATCCATGCAAATATTTCTCCTTCGGACATAATTTTATCAGATTTTTCCCTAAAAAGTGCATTGGTACAACAATTTGACACACATCCCAGAACAATTGAAGGCGATGTAACTTCCCATATTTATGAAATTGCATGAGTTTCAGAGCAAATAAATATTTATCTTTTGTCATCATGATTTATTCTTGCCAAAATATTATACTACCATCAACAGGGCATTATTTTCTCTAGTGATATCGTCAATGAATATTACTTTCCACCTTTTCACTGTTAATCGCAACTTGTGATTTATAAATTATGCATTTTTGTGGTAAACCACCGCTTGAGAAATTCGTGGCTCTAATCGGCAGAGTAAGTGAGATGACAGCAGAGGGGAAATTTGACAGTAAGGGATGTGCGCAGAAATTAAGTAATGCCTCATACAAGTCTTTAACCATTGGTCGCGCTATGAGATTTTCTCTCACACGAAATTTAAACTTGTGCTCACTTTAAAATCATGAGTTAGAATTCGTTCCCTTTCCTTCTAGCTGACTTTTTATCTCTTCCTATTGACCGACCATCTCAAAAAGTGTAAATGAAGCATCCGCAGCTGTGTAATGATGTCTGATACCATCGGCTGCAAGGTGTGAGAATTTTCCTCATCGCGCTACCACTGGCGTTAGTGTTTTTGTATCACTCAGTTGCGTTACACTTTCGCAACATGCGGGCAAAGTTGATTAATTTCATGGAGAGCAGATACGTTAATGCAAATTTATGAGTCACGAGAAAGTATGTCCTCGTAAATAAATAATTCTTCTTGAGAATAGTAATTTTCTTCATTAATACACAATGGTACCATCGCCAGTAAAAGTAGCAATGATTACGTAATTGTATCAGTAATTGTGTATATGTGGAAATAATTGTTTCAAATGAACATTAAGATAAATAAATTAAATCTAAATATAGTGTAATATATTGCCACTAAACGCTATATGATAGATATAATCAATGATACATCTGAGTGTGAGAAAAAGTCTCACACGTGACCGCTCGCGTGATAAGTAGCTTAGCGACCACTCCCGGGTTAATCGGCGAAGAAAATGTTTCTTCTCCCTCCAGTGCTCCATTTCACCCATTTCCATACACTGCAACCTATGGGCAGCCTCGTTTCGAGGACAGTCCTCTTACAACTCTCTCGTATTACTGTGATCTGCCACCATCAATTGTGTGTAGCCACGGCAACCACCATATGCATTTGTTGTAATGTGATGCCCACTTTCAAGATCGTAGTCAAACTTCATTTTATTAGCATGGAATAGTAAAATCATCAACAGTTATGAACGATCTCCTTTGATGTATAGTGGATTCTGTTAAGCATACAAATTCATAAATTTAAAAAAAAACCTTCAAAAGATTTTGGAAATTAAATATTAGCAGTCACTTTCGTGGATTACAATGCTAAATGCATAATGCACGTACATTGCTATTCAACTGTCAGTGTCCAGATTAAAAGCATAGAAGTGCGTATTGGTGAAAAATGGCACGTGAATTCCAAAATTCAAGACTGATAACAGGGCTTCATCACAACTTTAATCTTTTTTCTAAAATAAGTGTATATTAGTTCTATATTTATAGCCATTAAAATTTAATCGTTTCTCAAATTTATTTGTTTTTGAATGAAGGTGTAAGTACATAGGCGATGTAAACATTCTGTACCTGATGATACCGTAAATTGGCGAGACACATCGTACTACATAATTAAATACTTTAGAAAAGTACAAAGTATGTATGTATTTTACTTTATCATGAATACGAGCATTCAAAACTTCTACCAAGGTAAGCATGCCACAGTCAAGTTTAGCCTTGGTAAATAATTGCATTTAATTGGTCACGGAAATTGCCGCTTCAATATACGTCGCACTTCTTCAGCACGTATCCCCAACGGAAATTGAGGACTTACTGTATGTTGAAGGTCAGTGTGGCATGAAAGTACGACATATCATTGAGTACTTTATTGACAATATTAAAAAATCAACAGAAGTTCGAAAAGGCTAATGAAAGCACTCCTTTTGGAAGTGATCACAAAAGATACGTGGATCGAAGCACAGTGAAGTAGAGGATGCTGTGTTCAAATGGTTAGGTGGCATATGTGCACGAAACGTTCTGGTTAGTGGTGTACTATTGAAAGCACAAGCACGCAGGTTCGCGATTGCTCTACTCAAGAACCTTCATCCCGGGAATGGGTGGTTGGATCACTTCAAAAAATGATACAACATCGCATACCACTCCATTAGAGGGGAGTGTAATTCAGTGGATGTTGCTGCCTGCCATTAGTGGCTTAATCAAAATAAATACCTTATTAAGAAGTACACCAAGCCTGATGTCTATAATGTAGACAAAACAGCCCTCTTCTTCCAATTGACCCCGAACAAGACAATTCATGTTAGGGGGTGAGCCGTGCCATGGAGGTAAACACAGCAAGGTCAGAATCACGATATTGAGCAGTACCAATCTAAATTGAAGGGATAAGAGGCTTCTTCGTGTGATAGGGAAATCCGTGAAGCCACAGTGCTTTTAAGTTGTTCACCATATGCCCGTCGAGTATGGGAGCAACAAAAAGGTGTGGATGACGCATGAATTGTTTTCAGAGTGGCTCGTCGAATTCGACAACGATATGCAGCATCAAAAACTTCAAGTTTTGTTGTTGATGGACAACTGCACAGCTCATTGCATACCACTTAACCTTAAGGCTGTTACAGTAAAATTCCTCTTGGTAAACACCTCTGCTAAACTTCAGCCATTAGATCAAGGAATAATTCATGCTCTTAAAGCACGCTATAGACGTCGATTGGTCGAAAGAACACTAACAAACATTCGTGTTGAACGATCTACCACCATCAGCCTCTGGGAAGCAATCCAGATGATTTACGCAGCATGGTGAAGTCTCTCAACAGCAACAATTTCAAACTGTTGGAAACACGCAAGTTTTGACTTTCAAAATGACAATGATGATGAAGCTGAAGACATTGCATTCCAGCGGCTCGAGTTCTGGAGTCGCAAACAACATCCCGAATATTGAGGGCAGCAATCTATGAGAGGAAGATGAGTTATGGGGCCAAATACCGGAAAAGGAAGGTAGTCTTGAGGACTTAGCGACAACTGATGATGAGTTTTTGACCTGCGAGCCTCAAAATGTAGTCAATTTTAGAATGTGTCAGTGAAACCAGCATTACGGTGGAAGATACAGACAGCAGCCATCTAAATCACAGTGAAAACATTCAAAATCCTATGCTGAATTGTATAGAAAATCTGAATGATTAGGACATCGTGTGCCATTACTGCGAAGGACATGGGTTAAATGTGCAGACCCTGAGGCATATTCAAGAATTAATCGCCAACAAAAGAAAGCAAACCAAACCGACAGACTTTTTAAAACTGTGAACATTCACATCCCTGCGACTAATGTGTGAATGCAATATTTTGACACTGTCTTCGGAACTTCTGAGTAGGCTTAAGTGCTACATGTTTATCTGTAAATTATTTTTAGCCATTATTAAAAGTCTCTTATGTATAAAGTAAACCCTCACATAGCGGGGTCTTACATAACACGATTTCCTTAAGACGTGGTTGTGGTTATGTATCTGATGTTAAAAGATGCTATCTTTCTTCTCAGTAAGACGTAGTTTCAGATGTCACAATTGAAACGAACTCGGGAGTCACACCCCATCATTATTCACCTTATTGTTTCAAGGATTAACCCTTTAAGTGCCAGCGTCACTATAGGCGATGCTTGAAAACTCTCCCAAAAGTGCCAGCGTCGCCTATAGCGACGCTAAGTTTAGAGTTTTTTTATTCATCGTGAACACAATTATTCACAGTGATTTTTTTTATATTTAAGCTTCATAATGTTCTACAAACATAATACAACTCAAATTTACCTTTATAAAACAATTGGTTATTTAAATCTCTTTTAAATACTGTGGTCTCAAGTTCAGTGGCACTTCCACCGCCCTCTTATTTGCTTAGTGTTTTTCTTTGGATTTTTTCATGGGAAAATGCTCATAATTCATGAATATTGTGTGTCAATATCTTTTTCTTTTTGTATTATCTTCTACAAGGATCTCCACAACATTATTTTACGGGTACTGGGAAAAAATAGATAGGTAATCAGTCCTGGATACGTAGTGTTTTTGAGAGGAATGCTTTCTTCCCGGGCGTGCATTATCTGCCCTCGAATGACTGAGATGATGCCACTCTTGAATCTTTTGCAGCACAAAAGATTCTGACAATGAGAGTCACTGCAGGCGTAAACAAAGTTGCCACCGGCCTGACCCAGAGAGATTAGGCCAGCGGCTACTTTTTTTATGACTCGGAGGGTCTTAGTCATGCCTTTTGGTCGACAATCACATAGGTAGTGATTTCGGTGACGGGCAAAGTGGAGGGTTCTGTTTGGGAGATTTATTTATGACTTGGAGTGTCTGAGCACGGCCATCTGGTCTAAGTCATGTGTTTGGGTTAACAATTACAATGAAAGCTCTTTCGGTGACGGGAAAAGTGGAGGATGCCGTAGAAAGCAGTTGCATTTCCGAAAGAGCAAGAGATGCAAGCTAACTAGGTTTCTTATTTCCTACCAAAATTTGCGTGTGATACGAACGAAAAGTTTTTTTATTTACGACGATAGTTTATTTTCTCTAAGATGAGTGAAGTGCGGTAAAGAAAGAAAAAGTCGACAAATATTGGTAAAGGTGGGCTTTCGTCTCGCCAGTGAAAATGCAATTTTCACCCACTTTCATCAGATGTATCGACATCAAAAGCACCTCACATATTTTGAAAACCTCTTACATTTTACAAATGCACATTCTTTCCTCTACCACTAGGTATCATAGTCAATTTCTCCATATACGTAGCTTTTTCATAAAAAAATCACTGGGTAGACGAAAACTCATCTTTACCATTTTTTATTTCCTTGTGATATGAACGAAAGTTTTATTTATTTACAACGAAAGTTTATTTTTTCCCTATGATGAATAAAGTGTGGAAAAGCAAGAAAAATATCTATGATTTGATATGTAAAATATCAAGTGACAGTGATTTCCTAATAAGTTCATCTGATTGTAGTGAATCAGTGGAGGAAGAAGACATTAGTGATTCTGAAACTTCATCATCGGAAACCGACGAGAGTGAAAGAGATGGGGAAGACTGCACCGCGTCAGCAGTATGCCGAAGTTCTAGGTTCGGAGCATGCTCCACTCCATGATTATGCGCCAATAGTGTAATTTCGTTGTTGAGCTTGAAGTGTAAAAGTTACCTGAAGATGACACAACGTGTCGAAACCTAGGTCATCTCAATAAAATTAACTGTGGAGTTCACTACGTTTTTCATTTGTCCATAATGGAAAACTTCCACCATATCTCGCCGGAATTCATATCCTCTATTATGAGTGCTAGTGAAGCAGACCAGGCGAAGCTATACTTCAAACTCTTTATCAAATTTTGAATCGTCTCACTAAATGCATACTTTAACAATCAGTGTTTAAAACTCGGAGTACACACCCAATGACTAACCTTCCAAACACAAGCCCTCAAAACCCTTCCCCTTACTCAATCCCCCTCCCCTCCAATATTTTGTGTATATAAGTGAGGTTGAAGTGTAAAAGTTACCTGAAGATGACACAACGTGTCGAAACCTAGGTCGTCTCAATAAAATTAACTGTGGAGTTCACTACGTTTTTCATTTGTCCATAATCTTTCATCTTCCTATATGTATTTGCAAAAGTTGGTGAATCTCATAATTGCGTATTTTTCTCAGTACATAGATTGATGTCAATAGATGAAGTCTATGAACAGATAGGAAGAACAAGAAGACAACGGGAAAGACAAAGCTGAGCCCAAATCTCCTCCAACATACGCAAAAGCAGTGGAAGCGATGGAGAGTCACGAAGTCGATGAAAGTGTGATGAATATGTACTTAAATAAAAATGGACTGTACTATCAAAGCATTAGGGCTCAAAATGAAAAAACCAAAGCACCTTGGACAGATTCTTCCTGCCCCCATACGTTTTTATGTATGTAATTCCATTAAATTACGAGGGCAGACTTAAAAGTAAGGTCTCCAATTTTTTTTGTCATAGAAAATGACATTTATTTACATTTTTTGATACATCGTTGGAAAGGTCATGGCTTCAGCTACTTTTCGATGTAGTCACGCTGGCGCTCGATGATTTTCCTCATCCGCATGATGAACTTTTGAATACCGTCGTCATACCAGCTTCCGTCCGCGTTGCGAAGGCGTTGACCTCATCTTGCACCTTGTCGTCCGTCGCGATCTTCATCCCTCCTAGGTGTTTCTTCAGGGTGAGGAGTATTGCTGGTGGATTTCATGCCCCGGGGAACCACTATCAACAAGGAAAGATACTGCCACACATTACAAAAGCTTCGGCGCGCCATCAAGAACAAACGTTCAGGAATGCTGACGAAGGGGGTCTCATTTCATCACGACAACGCGCGACCGTATACGGCTAGTCAGATGCAGGAACTGATCTCGAAGTTTGGGTGGAAAGTGATCGGGCATCCTCCGTACAGCCTCGACATCGCACCAAGTGATTTCCACATGTTCCTCACCCTGAAGAAACACCTAGGAGGGATGAAGATCGCGACGGACGACAAGGTGCAAGATGAGGTCTACGCTTTCGCAACGCGGACGGAAGCTGGTATGACGACGGTATTCAAAAGTTCATCATGCGGATGAGGAAAATCATCGAGCGCCAGCGTGACTACATCGAAAAGTAGCTGAAGCCATGACCTTTCCAACGATGTATCCAACAATGTAAATAAAAGTCATTTTCTATGACAAAAAAAATTGGAGACCTTACTTTTAAGTCTACCCTCGTATGTATTTTTGTTTTCAATATTTGTGGAGAACACGAAGGAAGTTCCATTTTTGTTTTGTTACAAGCAATCAAGTTTATGCCATTACTCACAGGAAAGAGGATGTTTTTGGGCAATTAGCTCAATTTGTTTATTTGTTTATTGTTCTGTCAATCTTTACAATACTATAATATTTTTTCATGAAAATGTTCATCATGGTAAATACAAATATAACATTTTCAGTGCAATCATTGTAATCTAATAAATGCAATTTTATTTTTGTATCCACGATTTCCACTAACATGAAGCGCAATTGCGCGAGAAGTAAGCACTCGTGCCACGGATTCATCTGCCTCCGACCTAATTATTTCATTGGAAGTGTGAAGAGAAACATTTTGCTAGGGGGCTTTGCTAACCTTGCCCCTGAACTTTGTGAAAGCAGCATCTGCAAACTAAACATGCTATTTGGTCATTGTCGTCATCATCAATAATTGAGTACGCATCAACGTTAGGTATTGTATGTATTTTCTTGGGAGGCAGAATAGGTAGAAAATAAAATACTTTTACAATAAACGATCACCAGTTACCTAGGGCATGACCTAAAATAAGCAGCAGGATATCATTCCCCTGCAATTTCTGCAACCAACCAGTAGGTATTTGACTTTCCATGGAATGCCTACCCTGTTTTGCACGTTTTCTTGGTTACCACGTTCAGAATCCCGGGTCCCTTCAAGAATGTGCTATCGAGAGTCCGCTGTATTTTAAAATTGAAATTGAAATTTTAAACATTTGTTTAAAGTAGCTTGTTTTCATTTGTGTGAAAAACAACAAATAATGCCAATCGTAACCATTGCTAGGTCTTAATCAAAAATATTTTGAAATTTACAAAACCAGGGAAAACACTCTTGTACTCATTTAAGCCATAAATTGAAACAAATTACCAGTTATCTAAATTCCTCAATTTACAGGGAGTAAAACTGTTTTTTCGGCACAATTGTATTTTGCCATAATAACACAGTTATGGAAATTGCAAGAATGCAGGCACGGAATTAGAGTGGGGTTTTTTTCCCATCTGTCATTTATACATGTGTGCATGCATTCTAGCAATTTGCCACTTAACATGATGCAATTTTCAATGCACATCCATGCATAAATCAGAGATTGTGCAATAAAGTGCCTCGTGCAAAATGGCATTTAGAATTGCAAGGGACTTTCAAGATCAGAATAACAATTTAAAATCGCTAATAGTTGTTAAAAAGATAATTATTTAAAGGAAACCACCCATTATGAGGACATATGTCCTACCACGAGCTATCATAGCCTACCCATGAGCTGTCACATTAGCCTTTAAATGCCTAGCGTGCCCAAGAAGTCCCTATAAATTGTTATGCTGCATGCTGTGAGTGCCCAAAACATCCCAGTTCCGGGTATACATCGATTTAAATCTGGCAGCCAGGCGAATACACCAGGATTTAAATCCGGCTGATAAAGGTTAATCTACTTTTATTTACAACTTAATTTACAGATATCAGCAGATTTTCACACCTATTCATCACTTTATGCTATTTTATTAACTGCCGATCAGAACTTATAATTGCCACAATTTAGGTTGCCATTGTTATAGGTTTTCCAGGGGATAAAGAAGCTGTCCTTTGAATGTAAGGCGAGTAAAAAAACAGGGATAGCATAAGTTACAAAGAAGAATGGATACTTAAACAATTTACCAGTACTCAAAGGTTTGCTTAAAACCAACATATTTTTTTACAGAAATTACATCTTCTGAGACTCAACCCATACAATTACAACCCATACAATATAGCATTGGCATTAAATGTAAAGCAGAAGTACTTCACCCAAATTCTACAATTGTGTGAATTTCACAGTGAAAAAATCATTCGCCTGGACTGGGATTCGAACCCAGACCCCCCGATTTCGCACCGAGTGAACTCTTAACCAGTTAAACTACCCAGGCGTCCTCTATCACTGTAAATTTCATGGAGGCTTTACGAGTGAGTTGTCTTCACAAGTACCGTGCATACAATGACATGGAGTACCCCTGTGCCAGCGCTAAGTGCTACTGTCCATGAGGTAAAGCCCAACTTCAAACACAAAGGTGTTTACTTAAAAGACAAATTTCAAAGAAGTGCAGAACTGGCCACGCAGTAATTTTAACGGAATCACTCGCTGATAGTCACACAATTGTGTGAATTTCACAGCGAAAAAATCATTCCCCTGTGGCCCTATGTCTGAGTGCTTACTCGAATGCGAGGGAGACGTGAAACTCGAATAGGCAATCTCACCTGATGAGCGTTCGAGACGAAATTCAGGATGCCCGGGGTAACTACGAAGTGGGGTGTATGAGTGAGAAAGGAGCCGCACGTACAAATATGGCAACAATGGGCGAGCGAGAAGGGAGGAGCGAGGAGGAGGGACGTGGCCTCCGATGACACAGGTTTCCAACTGTGGCAACGTCGGTAATGAATGACTTCAAAACAATGTAACCAATCACCGCCCACGAATTTCTGTACATTTTTCCGTGAACGCTGTACATGTTACAAATGACGATCAAATATAGGTCATTAACCTAAATGACCTCAGCAATTGAAGCACATAGAGCAAAAAATCTACAACAATGACCTGCCGTTTTTAGCGTCCAAACTCTGAATTATCTACACGTTTAGCTGTCGTTCTTCGACTAGCTGTAAGAAGCGGAAAAATAAGAACATGACAGTCTCAAAGATTAATATGGAGTAGAAAGAAATGCATACTGAATTTGTAGAAGGTCAATTTACAAACAAATTAAATGTTTTCACTTTCGATCACAGAAGGTATTTTAAAACAGACAGGGGTAAATATACCATGATATATTATGTGGCATAGCAGTACATTAGAATGTCATAAATAAAATTTATCAACATAAATAAAAAACGTGACGAATTTAAGCCAATGCTTAAGCTGTAACGATCGGATGCTAGATAGTTTCAAAATTGGGCATCAAAACCTTAAAAACGCTTAAAAAATTTAAAATGGTAATAATATATATACGTGTCCATGGATTATTATATTTTGGAGATAAATGCATAAAGTAAACATTGATAATCAAAGAATGTGCAGCGCGCACCTTGTAGCACGTAAAATATCTACAATGCAAATGAATTATCATTATTTCAACAAATATTTTACGATAACATTATATGTATGAAATACAAATACCTTAGTTTCAGCTGACTGAGCTGACGATTTTGACAGAACCCTAACCCTTAAGAGTGCCGGGGAGCGCGCTCCTCTCATCTCTCGGCAAAAGTGCTGGGAGCGCTATGGCGTTCCCTCTGCAATGTCACTATTTCCTATATTAATATTTTTTCAAATATTAATATACAATAAAATCATTAAATATGTCAAACGTTAAACCAAATATAATAAACGTTTCCTAAATTTTCTGAAAATATAATTTTATTTGTGTATGATGCATAATTTTTTTCGTAAACTACTGCAAAATCACCAAAAATGCCACGGCAATTTTAGCATTGAACCTAGGAAATTGGTTGGCACTCAAAGGGTTAAGAAAGGGGGTTAGGTCCCTAATTGACGTTCTAGCAAGCTCTTTATTAAGCCAATACAATTTAATGAATTCATTATTTTCAATATTAAATGGAGATTTTCTCTCGTGCATTGCATGAGGCCTTCGTTCTTCCATTTCCTCTAAATGAGCTTAAAGTTGCACTGTAGACAAGCAGCTGCCATTTCGAAATAAATAAAATCTCGAATGTGCGAAGAGGATCTCACCCGGCTTAAGGGAGTGAGTCTTTTTTCGAGCACACGACTCCTCCTCGCCAGTTCGGGCCCGTACCAAATTCACTCACCGTCCGAGAAAGTACCACGTGACTCACTCGGAATCGCTCCCCCGCATACACGAGTGAGAACTCAGGCATAGACCACCTCGCCTGGGATTCAAACCCAGACCATTCAATTTCCCTTCGAATCCCAGTCCAGGCGAATGATTTTTTTCACTGTGAATTGTGTGAACATGGTGAGTGAGACCCCATTAAAATTACTGCGTGGCCAGTTCCACAGTTCTACAGTTGAGTCATAGGAATGTCAACGTGAAGAAAATTTACTTAGAATGCACCATTACATGTAATGAACACCAATGCAGATTAAATTTACAGCTGCATATTTGAAAATATGACTCCATCTTGAATAGAAACTTTCAGAATGGATTAACCACAGGAGTTCAGGACTTTCAGCAATTCTGAATCTATTACTTTTTCTAGGAGAAATATTGAAAACGTTTTGATACCCTTTCAAAACATATCAAAAGCCATACACACCATTATTCACCACTAGGGATGGTTGGATCGGATATGTCGGATCCAAATATCCACGGATATTTCGTTTCACTGGATAATGAAATCGGATCCAAATTCATTGAAAAAAATCGGATCTGAATCCGAAATTTAAAATTAATGCTTTAGTGGATGAATCGTCCTATGAGAGGGAGTAAAAAGATCAGAGTTCCGACTCTCTTTTCTCATGCGCCTATGCACTACGTTACTTTTTGTTTCAAAGCTCTCTCGGGCATTATGCAACAGAATTTCAGGTTGTGTAAAAAGTTTTTTTTGGGGAATAAAGGAATGGAAGGGGGTCAGTTCAGCCTTTAACCCTTCCGCACGGTTCACCGTATGGTGTATGTCATCAGTGGTCTGGCTCCACTAGCGGTTCGACGTACGTGGTACGGCGGCTGATACTCCTTTGGTTAAGATTTTTATTTCTCTTCATCTCAGCACTTTTTGAAGGGTAAACGTTATCGCTGGCCTCTGAGAAGATGCCTTGAATCGTTATCATAGTCTTTTGCAACATGAAAAAGCACTTCATAGGCAATAAAGATAGAAGAATATCTGAGCTCATCACCATTGCAAGGTCTGCGTTGACCTCCTTCCTCATCACAAAGAGCTCTCTTATTCTGCTTGCCTTTTGTTTGTCTGGCATCTGGATTCTGTCTCTCATATTAGGGGACCTTCGTAATCACTTCTCTCGGACCATTCACATGCCTTCGTTCATCCTTTTTTTTGACCTACAGAGTAGTGGCCACGTCGCCTCACTTCCAAACTCTCTCAGTGTGTAGATCCCTTTCGTGTGGAGAAGTCCAGGAAGCACAATACAAATTTAGCAATGGAGTCTAAAAGGAAAAAGTTATTTTTGAGCGAAGAAGAAATACAAGATATAGTTGAAAATGTGGGAGAAGAAGATGAAGTGCTTCTTGATTCAGGTAGTGAGTGTTCAAGCGAAGAAGAAGGTGATTACTCAGTGAATACCCTTCCCCAAATTTGTGATAGCGGAGACGAAACTGACGGTGATACACCAAGTAGGGCACATGATCTTTCTTCCTCGTGGGTCTGGGATGATTTCGATGAATGCATCATTCCAAAAAAAATTTCTTTCACTGGGAAATGTGGTCCAACAGTACTTGTTGATAATATAGTTGAGTCTTTCACAAATACTTTTTGATAGAGAAATAATGGAAAAAATCGTTTTCGAGACGAATAGATAATTATTTATAAAATAATCCACTATCCTCTCGGTCACGATTGAACAATTGGAAACCTGTTGATGTTGGAGAGATTTATGTGTATTTAGGGTTGGTAATGTTGATGGGAATTATACAAAAACCGACTATTCGTTCGTACTTTTCACGAAACCCACTTCTGGAAACAGAAATTTTCTCTAAAACTATGTCCCAGGACAGATTCGAATGTATCTCAAAGTTTTTACATTTTGTTGGTAATGATAATATCCGTCACTATAGTGGTAACAAAAAACTTTTCAAAATTCAACCTATCACAGATTACTTGAAGAGTAAATTTGAAAAAATGTATGTACCAAAAGAAAATATTGCTGTTGATGAATTCTTTCTCTATGGAAACAAGGGGCGTCTATCATTCAGGCAATATATTCCTTTGAAGTCATCTAAATTTGGCATAAAAACCTTTGAGCTTTGCGAATCTGATACTGGCTACTTATGGAGTTTTATTGTTTACTCAGGAGCTGATTCAACTATTTCAATCACAGAAACTCCTGATGGACTCAAGACATCAGCAATAGTGATAAAGTTAGTACAACCCTTATTAGAGAAAGGCTATTCGTTATGGTTAGACAATTATTATAATTCACCTGCTTTGGCAAAGTTTTTATTGGATCACGGTACAAATGTTGCTGGAACTTTACGATTATCTCGAAAAAACTTTCCAAAAGAGGTGAAATTAGCAAATTTGAAAAAAGGAGAACATATAACAAAAGTTTGCGACGGAATAATGGTAATGAAGTGGAAAGAAATAAACCAGTTTCACTTATTTCAAGCTTCCATTGCAATAATTTTCGAGAAAAAGATGGCAAAACTGAACCAGTGTGTGTTTTAGAATACAACTCCGCAATGGGTGGTGTTGACCTAAAAGACCAAAAGCTTCAGCCGTATTTATTAGAACGAAAAAAGACAAAGAAATGGTATATGAAACTATTTAGAGGGTTATTGAATGTTTCCGTTCACAATGCATTAGTATGCATATTCAACAGTGGTCAAAAAAAGGTAGATCATCTAAACTTTTGTCTTCAGCTAATTCAGCAGCTCTTTGAAAAATACGGAGCTAGCTCAAATACATCAACACCTAAGAGGCCTCCCACAAATCCGTCACCACGCCGTTTAGTCGAGAGACATTTCATTGAAAAAATACCGCCCGCCGGGAAGAAGTCCCGGACTCAGAGAGGATGCCAAGTGCGCTCCGCTAGAGGCAAAAGGAGGGAAACAGTGTACTGGTGCCCTGACTGCAATGCTGGCTTATGTTTAGAGGAGTGCTTCAAACTTTATCACACCAAAGTTAACTTTTAGGACTCAAGTTTTCCAACTTGAAGTGATTGCACAAGCTAAATTATAAAGAAAAATGTAAGTAAAATTTTTATTACATTAATACAACATTTAAGTATATCATACTAAAGTTTTTCGATGACAATCAAAACTAACAAAGATATAAATAATAGTTTGCAAAGGTGCAGAAAATGAGATTTTTTTAAAAATTTAAATACCGCGAGTAGGGCCTGGCTGTTTAAATGCGTTGACCGGCTGGAAGGGTTAATCGATATTTGTTCATTTTTATCGATGAATCATTGTTCCATCCAACACAATGCATTGCTCGTAAGATGACAAATGACACCATTGAATATCTTAAAAATTATTACTAAAAATCACAGGCTGCCTACAGATATGGCTTTAGCCGCGTAAAACAACGAATGCCATCTCTACGGCCATATCACGTACTACTAGGAGTAACATGGCACCTGACGGTGGTTCACATAGGGAGCGTTGTTAATAATGGAATTACTGAGGCTGATGGGAAATTTAGGTAGTAAAGCTGATGGGAAACTTTAATGGCGTAATTGTGGATTACAGTTTGCGCACAGCATTAAGGTTGTTCAGTCGTTTATATCCTAAAGATTGTGTATTGTGCTGAAGATTGTACAGTTGCTATTTATATTTATTAATATAGGTGATAAAAATGTCTTCCCTGGAGTGGGAACATTTGTCTTTAGATAAGGAGAACCCCACGTATGCTATGTGTGTACACTGTGGCATGAAACTATCACGAGGAAGTGAAAAATCCACCTCACCGCTACTGAAGCATCTGCAGGCGAAGCACATGTCAGTATACCAAGGTAAAGTGACAAAAAGCAAGGGAAACTACACTGCGTGTGAGAAAAAGACGAATTCCACTCAAATTGCAAATTTTTCTGAAGACAGAAGCCTACTTTCACGTCCAAACGATGGAGGACCCTGATGACGTTGAGTATTCACCTAGCCCAATGTCTTCGTCTTTATCCATGTCATCAGCCTCAACCACAGCTGTTAAAAGCATCTCAAATAAGTTTTCACGTGTGCAACCGACTTAAAGCCAATTTATTGATGTAAAAAAAAGTTCAGTTCAACAGATAGTCTGTCAAAATATATCACTAAGCTGATTGCTGAAATGATATGCATCGATGATCTGCCGTACAGTACTGTGGAGAATTATGGGTTTTGAAATCTAACTGCACATTTGGAGCCATGTTACACAATAACTGGACGAAAGGTATTTTCAAATAAAGTAATTCCTGATATTTACGAGAAAGTGCACGAAAGGGTTAAAGAAAACTTTGCAGCCAGTGATATTGACGTGGTTAGTGTCACAACTGACATGTGGACATCTGTCGCGAACCATGACTATTTGAGTTTAACTGTACATTATTTCAATAGTTCTTTTGAACTGAACAGCATGTGTATTGATGTTGTCCCATTCCCTGAGGTCAACCATACTGCCAGTAATTTTCGTGACTTTTTCATGAACATTTTTAAAGATTGAGGTCTTGCCGAAAAAGTGCAGGCAGTTGTGACTGATAATGGTCGGAACATGGTCGCTGCTATTGAAATGTCGGGTTACTCTCGTGTGAGTTGTTTTGCTCATACGTTACAACTGGCTTTGAAGGACGGGCTGCTGAACTCAAAAATTGTGTCAAATCTTGCCGCTGTGTGTAGAAGAACTGTTGGGCAATTCAAACACTCCAGTGGTGCATCAAAGGTGTTGAAAAAATGCCAGACTGTGGAAAATGTTCCTCAACATTCTAACAACTAATTCAAGATGAGAGTATCCACTTAAAAAAACAGCTCCTAATGAAAATGGGTTGCAGGGGATAAAAAATGACCTCCTTGCCTCATCAAAGAAAAGTGCCTCATATATATAATTGTTTCGGACCTGCTGGGGACGGCACGGCTGTCGACGGGCACGGCTGAGGGCGGGCCCGTTTCAGTTAATCTTGCGTTGGCCTTTGCGATAAGGAGGTTATCCTGATCCTGAGTAAGGGTGACTTATTAGTCCTCAAGTGTTCTTTTTCTTGGAGGTTAATGGGGTTGGATGAAATGGTGCATTTTGAGTAGTTGCTATTGCGAAGTTCCTTATATAGCGGACTGTTCGTCGTCCGTCGAATCAGTCGATCACGATGGCTAAGAGTGTGAAGAACGCTGCTCCTGCTGCGGGTTATTGGGTGTCTACTACCTTCGAGGATGCCGTGACTTTCATAACGGCATATTTGGAGGAAGTCAAATCCATAAAGCTGATACTGCATCCTTCGGCTTTCTTCCTAAATAACGAGGAGGAAGTGGAGATACACCTCGGCTGCAATTTAGACACAATTTTGGATGTGGACATGCTGGAGGTGGACGATTTCTTCGGGGCCGCCTACGAAAAGCTGACGGACATCAAGGAGTTCTCCCAGATGATTGGATCCGGCCTCACCTTTTTGGGCATCGCAGCGTGGTGGTTTACCATGGCGCCTTCTCAACCGAACAACGCACCGAATCCCACGCCTAGGAACACCCGGAACGCCGAATTCTTCTCCCCGGGCTCAGGAGCGAGGAGGGTGAGGATGAAAAATACGTTTGCGGGATGCTTGGCACTTGGGCACACGTGGGATACCACTTTGAACAATAGGCAGCAGATGAGAAGTGTCGAAAGGTGGCTCAAGGAAAATTCCTCTGTGATCGTGGACAATATGCATATATCCGAGTTACCTGCATGGCATGTTTCAACCGGTAGATTCAATATTCAAGTTTTTAACGAAAGGGGAAATGTTCTCTATGACGTATCCCTGTCTCCTTTCGATAAGGTAATTCGTATGTTCTATAAGGATAAAAAATTCACTTTCATTACTAAACTGGACGCTTTTCTGAGGGATAAAACCAAGGGTAAAGCTAGATTATTTTGCGAAGGTTGCAAACGATACCATGCGCACGGAAAGTGTGACGTTCGCGTATCATGCGTGAGCGATTCTCAAATTAGAGCCGATAACAAACCAAAGTGTAAGCATTATTTGGTCGTATACGCGGACTTCGAGGCTTACGTCGATGGATTGGGAGAGCACCACCTTTCTGGTTACTGCTGGTATGCTCTCAGCAGAAAAGAAATCGTTAAGAAGGCCATCCATACCGTTGATGATGAGCCTGAGATTGCTGCTCATTTCGTGAGATGTCTGTCTTCGTGGTTGAAACTCTGGTCACTTTGTCCTGGTTTCGAGACTTCAAAATGCATGATTTGTGGAAGCGAAATTTTAAATAAAGATAATGTGATACACGGGAGATGGAATTACATTGACGGGGCGAGGGGATCGTATCACAAAAGATGTTGGCATTATTACGAAAACGCCGCTGTTATTCTCTTCCACAATTTTTGCGGATACGACAGTCATTTGATTTTACGCGAAATCATACGTGAATTCGGCACTCACGTGCAATGCAACGCCAAATCGTTCGAGAAAATAGATGTGATGGCCGTCCTTACCGAGGAAACACGGTTTCGAATAATGGATAGTTTCAATTTCCTACCTTCTTCCCTGGATGCCCTCTCCTCGACGATCGACTCCCCAAAGTATTTGCCCGAGGAATATCAAAGAAAAGCTCCGTTCCCATATGAGTGGTTTGATTCCGTAAATAAACTACGTCACACTCTCCCCGATAGTGAGGACGCTTGGTATAGCAGGGTCACGGGAGTTCAGCAGGATAAGGCTGCGGCCTTCGAGGTCTTCGATAAGGAATGCATGCTGACCTTTAAAGATTATCATAATTTTTATCTCGATCTGGACGTCACATTGCTAACCGAAGTGTTCGAGTCTTTCCGCGATGCTTCCTTCCTCACCTACAAATGTGACCCCGTTTATTTCCAAGGCATTCCGTCCTTCACGTGGTATTGCAGTCTTTTGATGAATCCCTCCGCGTTCAAAGTAATGACCGATCCCGAATTGTACGTACTCGTGAAAGAAAACATCAGAGGAGGAGTCGCTCAATGCGTCAAGAGATATGCCAATGTGGAAGGTAAAGCGGACGAATGCATATTGTTCATGGACATTAACGGGTTGTATTCAAGTGTGATGTGCGAGAAACTGTGCGTGGAGCACGTCGAAACGATGAATGAACTTCCTTCGAATTGGGAGCGATGGGCGCATGATGGCGACCGCTGCTTTCTAGCGTTGGTGAATCTTAGCTATCCTCCCGGACTTCACGACTCTCATCACCAATACCCCCTGGCTCCGCACAAGTTCAACGAGAGACTTTGCACGACGTTCGTGGACCGAGAGCGGTATTTGGTGCACGTGAGAAATTTAAAGTATTATGTGAAAAAAGGACTCATCATCACGAAGGTGCACAAAGTGTTTATATTCACTCAAGAATATGTATTTAAAGACTATGTCACGCGAAATATAAACTTAAGAAAAGAATCCAAGAGTAAATGTTATTCAAATTTGTTCAAATTGGCAAACAATAGTTTGTACGGAAAATGTTGTGAGGACCCTTTCAGATACAAAAGATTTGCAGTCCTCCAAGAGAAAATAAATCCCGACACCGGGAGAAGGAATTCCTTTCTTCAAGATTGTCAAAATTATATCATGGTGGACGATAAATATTTTTGTGAATTCAAAAATAAATATAACAAAAAATAAATATAAAACAAAAATATTAGGAGAAATAGAATTTCTAAGAAACAGTTCAGATATTGCACTTCTGCTGTCGCTACACCCATCTTGAGCACACGACAACAAATATTCAAATCTGTTTCGTCTTTCAGTAACAAGTCTGTCTTTCACATACAATTGAATAGCGAGAGTACATTCCCGCATCAAATTAGAACCGTGCAAAAATAATAAATGAGTCCATTCATCAGCATCCGTATAATCATATAACTCACTCCAAGACGTAGCCTTGTATTTCCGGATCAGATCACTTAAACGTCTTGTAGCGTTTGGAGGGTCCTGCTTCGCCATCCACGGGTTTCGGCGACGAACTGCTCACGGGCCTTTTTCGCGTCAGCTCCAAAAATCTGCTGCTCTGGTCCTCGCTGTGATGTGGCGACAAAGGATTGATGGAGATGTAGGGTTCCCAATCGCCGAACTTGTTTTTGATCGTCTCCACCCTCGTAGAGTATGGTAATGAGAGACGTACAGCGTTTTCACCTTTTTTCTCGAACTTCACGTTCGATTGCACAAATACCCCGCTAATGAGGACGAATAGATCCTCCAAGGACAACTCCGCGAGGTCCAATGATTGTAATAGCCACTCGGACGGAGTTGATAATGCAGACATCGCATCTGATGTGTCCTCCATCGAGATTTGTTTTATACTGAGGGGATTTATCATTTGATGTTATATATCTGAAAAAATTTAACCTTTAGCATTTGACATTTGACTTGTGCATTTCGAAGCGAGGCGATTATCATCTGTTCTGAAAGGGGCCCGCCCTCAGCCGTGCCCGTCGACAGCCGTGCCGTCCCCAGCAGGTCCGAAACAATTATATATATATATTTGGTGACATTGAAGAGTCAAGCTTGCATTGCTATGCGACTTTACTAGATCCACGTTTTAAAGACATGCCATTTAGAGCAAAAAAACCTGGCAAACATTACCAAGAGACAGCTACTGAGGAAAGCCAAGGAAGAGAAAAGTATGTGCATTCCGAGGTATGTAATCATAAAAATTCAAGTTTTTTATGCAATGGAGAAAAATGTTTTACTAAAAAATTCTTTGCCTAACATTGTTTATATTTGATTTCTATCAGAATTCTCACTAAACGACCACTGGAAAAGGGAGAAGTGGAGCAAAACAGCCTCAAAGGGGGTCATCTCTTTGGAATGAAAAATAATGAAAAATGAAAAATAAGTGAGCTCTTACTGCTTGTAAATAAATTAAGTAAACAACTCCAAAAGCCATAAACAATGTACCTTTCTTAAGGAAGGGAGGAAAGACAACGGTCACAATCACTTAACGCGCTTGCGCATTTCTGATAGTACCCGTGAGCCCTGTTCAAGAAATTCACAAGTAGGACAAAGTTGTTTAGGGGGAGTTATCCCACACCAGGGACAAACGTACGGCAAGTACACTCCACTCCATTAAGTCATTTGTGAAGAGTGACAACGCTCAACTACCGCGTGAAGGGCCACACACACACTCGTTTCTTTGGGTTCAATACCACAGCCTCTCTTCGTAGAGACAGTGAATAACAAAGGAGCTGCTGCAGGTGTTGGAAGAGTTGGAACTCTATTTTAGTGAACCAGCGCTACCTAGTGCCAGAATAACTGAATACTGGAAAAATAAGGACTCACTTCCAACACTTCAGAGGCTAGCAAAAAAGTATCTCTGCATCCCCCAAGCTACTGTTGCCAGTGAGAGGGCCTTCAGTACGCGTAAGTAAGCGTAATCGCTTAGATCCCGAGCGTATCAAGGTATTGGTGTTCTTAAAAAAAAACTTGAAAGCATTCAAGGAATCGAAATGAGTTTGGCAGAATAGGGTTTTTATACAACCATAAGAGTTCACAAAAATATAAATTGGTTTTTTCAGTAATCCTTTTGTTTTTACAACTATATAAATTGATCAGAGCCAATAGAATTATTTGATGAACTCAATACTCTCAGGCGTTACTTTGTTAAATTCCATTTTGACAGAATCAAAACAAACTTAGTAAATTTTAGTGGATTTTATTCAATACGACCGGTTTCATCGCATCACACCTAGAGATGTTGCTTATGCGATGAAACCGGTCATATTGAGTAAAATCCATTGCAAAATTAAAGTTTGTTTTGAGTCTGTCAATAGAATTATTTTTCGGGACAGTTCTGTACTTTCACTTGAAAATATCTATCATGAACTAAATTTTCTCTTGGATTAAATAGCTGTTTTGAATGGAAATTTGCAAGATTTTTAAATCCTCAAATTGGAATTCATTATTTGTTTTGAATTTTTACTCGTTAAATGCAATATTGTATTATGAATAAATATTATAGATTTGAAAATGTAATTTGGTCCCAATAACTGTTTGAAATATGAAAAACGATAAAATGTCTAAGACATAATTGAAATAACATTGTTTTTATTGGATGTACCCAAAAGAAACTAGATTACTTAAATAACTTCATTTTATAATTAAAAATGCACCTGGATCCGAAAATATCCGAAGATCCAACACCTGAAATCAAGGATCTGGTCCGGATCCGAAAAAAATCTTGGATCCGTCCATCCCTATTCACCACATTTAATAGTATAGTTGTTCATTTTAGTTTAGTTGTTGTTATAGTTATTACACCAAAAATCTACATATCACAGGAGAAAAATACAGACTGCCATGACTTTACAAAAACATTTCAATAGCACTCACCGACACAAGCCCCCTGTCGAAAAGACATGATTGGACAAAAGGTAGACCGAACCAACTGCTTCTGGTGGTGAATTATAAACTTCCTACGGAGGACTAGGCTTCCTTCTTTGTCTCTCACTCTGCAAAAGAATGAATCCATAAACTTAAATTCATAATTAACGTTAGATTTTGGTTTGCATCATAAGAGACCATAAAACTTTGAGTACTAAAAACAAATAATTACGGATGAGTCGATTCCAAATGTCGATTCTCGATTCCACCAATTTCTAAGGCTTAGAATCGGTATCGAGAATCAATCACCTAAAGTCGATTCCGATTCCAACGATTCCAGATAGAACATTTTAAACATAGACTATAAGTGGAGGATATTCTTGCTAATTGTCATTAAAAACACTTTTTGAGCGACTTAATTGTCTTCTTATTTTAATCCAGCCAGTACTTGAATTTAAATAATAGTCGTACTCTACTGGTATATCAATATCCCACCTGTTATTTGCAATAAGTATCGATGGAATCGGAATCGAGAATCGATTTGAAAGAATCGGAATCGAAAAAAAGTGGAATCGACTCATCTCTACAAATAATCAATAATAATGTCATGATGAGTGTTTGAAATAGTGCAATATGATAGCAACAACACACACTAAATCCTCATGTAAAATTTTGCACTCTTAATTATTATTAGAAGCCATACAACTGCCTAGGCATGGAGTTGTCACAAGTGATTGAGCAACATTCACCATGAAGTTCACCATTTTCATCTTTACCTAAGACAAATAAACATTTGCTGCTATCACTTATAACACTTGAAAATCCCTGCACTCTTTCAGCGATGTGAAAATCACAAAAATGAAAACCTACAAAATTACCTTGAGTCATGCTGATCACAAAACGTGTGTAACGATGGATCGGGGCCGCCAGGATCGTAATTTAAGTGGGTTCTTGCCTTGGGTGCCAGAAGCAATGAATGAATCCAAGCTGCGATTTCAAATAAAAGAGTAAAAGGCACCTTACGTTCGGATCTCGAGGAGACTGGCTTTAGCCGGTGCGGAGCGATGGTGCGCAGGAAGGCGGTCAGAGGGTAGTGGACGGCTCGGCGGTGACTTACGTTCTGCGGGCGCCCTCGTGACTTTCCCCTAGTTTTTGGTGTTGAAATCGGACCCAAGAGTTTGGGTAATTAGCACGGGGCCTGAGGGGCCTTAGGTTGCCAACAGAGTACACGATACAAGTTGGAGAAACGGAAGAGTCCGCAGCTGGGACCGTACTTCAAGTGGTTTCCTCCCCACGAGTCTATTCCTTCCTTCCACGGAAGAACACTCTGCCCTTCGTCACCACACCACAAGACACAAGATGACTTTTCTGCTAAATCTTAGAGTTTATATACCCAAAATTTAGCCCTATCCGGTCCCACCCCTCCTCCTGTTGACTTGGAGGAGCATACGGACACTCCAATTTAGATGCGGAAGCATCAAGGTGTTTCTATGACGCTTCGGTGTTGTTGTCTTGTTTTTCTCCGCAAAATATTCCATGAGCCTGTATTTGCTTGGTCCGAGCCACTCCCATTGCCTCCAGCCTCGCCTTCCCACACTTAGTCCGCCCATCGCATCTGCTTCCTTCTAGGTGGACGCAAATATTTTTGCGGTCACTACACTACTCCCTCCATTCTCTAAATTGAGCAGCCTCTCTACAAGACTGCTCACATTTTAACCCCGAGATGTCTCCTTGATCCTCTAGCTTATGCCTTTCCTCTTATATTTATTTTTTCTCACACACATTGAACACACATACAGACAACATGACAGAAAATGACAGGGACACAGCAGAAAACATCACAAAACAACACAAACAGATTTTTCCCACTTGAGGTGGCAAACCACACAAAACACGAACTTATGGGTTTTTCTCATCCAACAAAAAAAACCATAATTCCCTTTATCTCCAAAAAACATTTTTACTTTTCACTGGCGCACAAAAAATATAATAAAAACAAAATTTACTTTTTCTTTTCCATGTCAAGTTGTCCATGTCCATCCCCTCACCTTCCCTTAGTCTAATGCCCCATAGTTAATCCCATAATCCCTCCTTTGGACGTCGACCGCCGGCCAGGGCCGCAGCCTAAACTTCGGTGCCTTGGGCTCTTTGATGGAGCCGAAGGCAAGGGCCGCATCGGCGACCTCGGCGTCCCGGAACCTCAGGTACCCCCACACTTCTCCTGTCTCCGGCACTTGCTGGAGGTGGGTTTCGATAACCTCCGCGGCCATCTCCAGGTCCCTCAGCCACAGGTCTATCCTAGGGATAGGAAAATTTCGCGATCGCAAATTTCGCGAATTTAGGCAAAAATGTCCTGAGAGTGGTAGTTAGTTACAACATAACTCCATACTGACTGGGGAAATGACTTTTGAACTCGCGACATATCGCGAATTGTGCCCCAAAACGCGAATTTACATTTTTTATGAGAAAATGGTTGTAAGTACATTTCAAACGCAAGAAAAACATTAAAATTGCAAGCAAATGTTCTCAATTCGATTTAAACGAACTCGCGTCCAAATATTCCTGAGGTATGCGGAAGTTTGCAGCTCATCGTAGCATAACCGGTGTTATGACAAAAATCACGGGAGGATGACATCGGGTGCTTTCGATTTACGACGATAACCGGCAATACACAGCTCGTCACGCCTCAGTGCTTTCTATTTACAATCAGTGGAATAGCCATCTATCGGCATCTATGATCGGTGGCTCTCCGCTCCGAGGTGAGTCGAACAAAGGAAAAGCAATATGCGCATTTATTCTAAGTAATCTGCTACAGCAAGGTTTCTCAAACTTTTCCTCCGATGGAACACCTTGTCCATCCTGAAATTTTAACGGAACACCTTGTGGACTTCATATATATTAAACCATTGCGTTTAGGTAGCAGCGTATAGAGCCATTATAGGTTACTTTGAACACCCATTAGCCTTCCGCGGAACATAGTTTGGGAATCCCTGTGCTACAGATTTGAAGACGAGACGGACTGCGCATGTGTTAATAGCCGCTTTGAGTTGTTTCATTTCAATGGGATCGTTCACAAAGAGATTTTAAATGCTAATTATAGTTTTGAAACTAAAGAGACTTTTTTTCCGATTTTTTTATTTTGTACTGATTTGTTCATTACACTCTACTACGGATTTGAAGACGAGACGGACTGTGCATGCGTGAATAGCCACTTTGAGTTGTTTCATTTAAATGGGCTTGTTCGCCAAGAGTTTTTAAAATGCCAATTCTGAAAGAGTTTGAAAAATAAAGAGAGACGTATTATTCCGTTTTTTGATCCGTCGCCTGCTTTTCGAATTATTGGCGATGAAAAATCGGGGTTCTTAACCCTTTCACGTAAAAGAACCAACATGAAAAGTTTCGAAGTCACTCACTGCTCCGTCCAATCACACTGGGCGCTATGCAGCATTCCCCTTCCCTCGCTTTCCAGCGAGCTAATTACAAACTGAACCGGATCTCTGATGTTGTCACGAACTTTTTGAGTGGGAGGCAAGTTTCACGAATTTTTGTTTTTGATTTAAGAGTGAGTGGCGGAATATAGAAGAATTTTGTCTCCACGGAAAATCTATTTGCCAATCCATCTACCGAATTCGTGAATTAAATTGCAATTTTGCACTTTAGTTAACGACCTTATTGCAATGGGGTTGTTCCATTGCAATGGTTGCGTAGCTAGCTTTAAAGCACCAATCAAGGCCAACTACGACATCAGGCCGACATCTTTGGCATCAGGCTGTCCACGTGCACCCAGGTACTGTAGAACATCTTTCCACCGTACCGACGCCCAGAGGGGGAGAGGGAAGGTGGGGCGGGTAGAAGGTGAAGGAGGACGGATTGAGGGAGGAGGGGTGGTCCAGGGGTTTGGTGCATTTGGAGTGGCATGGAGCGGAGGAAAAGATGTGGTGAAGAAGAGGAGAAAAAGAACAAAATTAAGAAAACAAAATTTTCTTCCGCTTTCATAAGACTATAGCGGAGTAGGTAACATTTCCATCTCCTCCGGTGCCGATGGTACAGGTGGGGGTGGGGTCGACCTTCTCCGATACAAGCAGAAAACTACGATGCCTGCCGCGCAAGTTTCGGCCCCGGCGCTAAGGATCAGGCCGGCATAAGAGAAGGTGGGCCCGGAGGGTATCCAAAATGTCGCCTCCCAAGTCTCCGCTTCTTGGAGCATCTCGTGTAGGTGCTCCACTGAGATACCCCCTGGCTCTGGAGGGTGTGGCGGGACTGACGGACGAGGTCCTTCAGCCTCCGTTGGTTTTCGGCCGAAGGTTTCCCTAGGTAGGGGTGAAGAGGGCCTTGCAAGATGTTCGGGATGTCCGGCATATATATGTCCTGTAGCCGGGTGGTAATGGCTAGGCTCTGATGGAAGAAGGGGGTGAGCACCTGCCCTTCGATGTAGCCGGAACATCCGGGTTGCAGTTCCACCACACCGGTGTCGACGAGAAGTCTCCGTCACGTTCAAAGCTTCCTCGCTCTCCAGACATCTCTGAAGGAAACGGCTTTTCCGTGGGACGCTGTATACCCAGCGGTTGGTGGCTCTTGTTTTGTGGAACAATGGTCTAGGGTGGGCAATTAGTCGCGTGTCGCAGTCTTTAGTTTCGTCAGCCCCCAAAAAGATGGCAGATAGGCATGAAGTATAAGGGAACTCTGACACTTGCTGCCTAGGAGGGCACATCGTCATCGGCCCATAAGTGCAGCTATTTAAGTCGCTATCATATACCAACATGTGTCGAAGGTGATTCTCGGAAACCGCTAAATAAGGTGCTTCAGGGACGATTGTAAGTGATGCGTTAAAATTAGGAACTTTAACGGGTAAGGCCACCACTCTAAATAATTTAAATAGTTGGTTCCCAGATTGGAGTGGAATTTCAGTGACTATTCTGATTTTTTGATTAAGAATGGCATAGGTAACTCGCGCCGTTGCATAATATGAATAAATATCCGCATGAGTGAGGGTAAAAGGGAAGCGTACACCAGCGGATAGTTTGGTTTGCACCTGCTTCAAGGCCTCTAAAAAATCTGAGGGGGGTATAAAATGTGGGCTTAAACGATTGTGAATCGTACCCTCCCAAGCCTGTGCAAAAGAATTTAGTTCCCCTTTTAATTCCGCTAAAATGGTCTCTAATTGTCGAAGTCCCGCAAAAATAGAGAGGGTATTGGAGATACGATGGGACAACATGCGGAAGCCTTCGCCTAATTCTAAATTTATAAGGGCCAGCTTGGTCACCAACCGTGAAGTAATGTTACTAACCTTCGCGACGATTAGTTCGTTCCTTCTAGCCCGAGCATACGTCGAGTTGATAATAGTCGCCTGCAACTGTATCAAATGCATGCTTTTTTGGGTGGCTGTCCTTACTGTCACCATCTCCTTTTCTACTGAGGCCAAGTCCGCTTCCGTAAGAGTTCCGAAAAGAAATTTTAATGCTTCTCCTCCGAAATTAATGAGCCCCCGTTTTTCCCTATTTCGAGTTTTCTCAAAACTCCAAAGTTGTAGGAGGATAGCGGATACTTCTTGCTCTAGATTCTTTCCTTCTGTCTGTAGAATCTTTTGAACTAACTGTTGGAAGTCGTCTGTGAGGGCGGTCCGATTCACACCTCCGGTGGAACATCCCTTTAGTCCCTCTGACAAGAGGTATTGCACCTTTATCATGAGGTGGTTTGTCACCCGTAAGTAATGTTCGCTGTCTACTTCAAACGCAAAAGCCCAGCATTTCCCTGCTAACAAAAAACTTCCCTCCTCAAGGAATGCTACTCCCCTCCCAACAAACTCCGTCGTTTCCCCGTAAGTGGTGCAACAGAGCATCGTTACCAGAACACACCATTGAGCCATGTTAATCGTCCTTCGGTGCAGTGAAATTTCTCCCCTGTCGGTTCGACCGGTCCTCGGCTGCGAAGGGGATATCGATGTGTGGGGGGAGAGGGGACTGGGGGTGGGAGAGGGGGCGGCCATGGAGGGGGGCAGTTTCCCACTCGTCACTGGGGACAACACAGGGTGGTGGAAAGGGAAGGGAGGGCTCCTGCTTACTCCCTGCTGCCCTTTCACTTTCTCTTGGGGCGGTAGGGGAGGATGTGGAGGGGCATTAAGGGCTTCACTCACTTGGCACTGTTTCAATCTATTCACATGCATTATCTGAGGGCCCTTATTTATTCCCGTGTACACTTTTAATCCTATAATTCACTGTTTTGGTTTGGTCCAAGATTTCATACGGTCCTACCCAATGTTTATCTAACTTCCTAGTTGTCCCTGGGCGAGTAGTCTTTTTGCACGAACACCCAATCGCCTTGATGGAACGTCACTTCCCTGGCACGTTTGTTACATTCTTTTGCCTGCACCTCTTGCCCCATGCTCAATCTTTCCGTAACTGTTTGAAAAGCGAGTTTTAATCGCGCTTGTAGTTCAGCTGCATAGTTGCGACCTGTAGAGTAATTAATAGAATGCGGCGACGTAATATCGTCAAACGGTAACTTAATTTGGTTCCCATGCATGAGAAAATACGGGGTTTCCTGTGTCACAGTATGAGGGGAGCTCCGATAGGCTAATAGGGTGAAAGGCAACCATTAGTCCCAGTCACGTTGATATTTGTCCACAAAATGTGACAAAATGCCCATCAACGTTCTATGGCTCCACTCGATTAAACCATTACCGGCTGGATGATAAGCCGTTGTATGTAACTTCCTTATTTTCAAAATTTTGCATATCTTGCGCATGAGTTTAGACGTGAAATTGGCTCCATGATCCATTAACAATTGTCGAGGGACCCCGTGACGTGTAATTATTTCCTCCACAAACACCTTAGCCACCATTTCAGCTCAGTTTGGTCGGGAATGGCTATTGCTTCTGGGTACTTAGTAAATGCGTCCTGGAAGGTAAGTATATATCGGTGTCCTCTATCCGTTCTTGGAAGAGGGCCAACTATATCCATTGCCAGTCGCTGCAGTGGACCATTCACCTCCGGTAGGGCCTGCGGTGGTGCTCCGTTTTATTTACGCGGGTCTTTTCGCAGTTGACACGAATGGCAGCGTTCGCAATATTGGACCACATCGCGTAGCAATTTTGGCCACCAAAACTTGGCTCGTATTGTTCCCAGGGTGCGTTTTACTCCCATATGACCTGCCCATGGTTAGTCATGAAATGCTTTAACACTAGAAGGTCCGGGGTATGTTGCCTACCTAAAAGGTCCGCGAGCGGTCAATTGACCGCTATGCGTTATTAGAAGGACTTCGCTGTATTCGCGCTTTAAGATGCCCCTTTTTATTGTTTTTACACATCATGAGCTTTTCGATTACTACTTTTTGGCACTTGAACCCGGTTATAGTTGGATTTTAGGCGGATTAGAGTGGTTTTACAGTTCATAAAATGGAATTGGTCGGAAATAATTTCATTTTCTTTCGATTTTTTTTTCATTTATTAAAAAAAATGTACAGATATCTTCTTTTATAACACAATTACATGGAAATGTTTTAAAACACTGGTTTTTAAGAAGTGAAAATTATCATACACAGCAAAGTAAGAATAAAATCTCGACAGAAGATTTTCTAGTGAAAAAGTGACTGTCACAGAGAACATGGCAAATTTGCAGATGAGTACAAAAGTTGCTTTAAACGGTAAGTATGATTTGTTTAACATATTTCTACTTTGTTTTTATCTACTAGAAGACATTTTACATAAAGCTTTCCACTACATTACATTTTTTTCAGGAACAGAACAAAAAAAACTTAAAAGTGTACGAAAGAACATGGTTTTTGTTCTTGAGGTAAGTAACAAGGGTTTTTGCTAGTGTCATATTCTATATGTAAAAAAAACGTACAAGATAAAAAAAATTGATAATCTTAACTTGTACATATTATATTAGCGCTATTAGGAGACACATAAGAATGAAAATTTTTAGTAACAAAAAGTCGTAACCTCTAAGAGGCAGGTCTATTTTATTTCTAGGCTTCCTCGCATATCTTGCAAACCCTAATATCACTTTCACACTTACCACACATACGTTTCTTGCATCTCTTACATGACTTATTTGTTTTGTTTACAGAGCCCAATTTGGCACTGCCTGCGACTACCTGAGTCAGGAGGACCGACGTCTGCTACACGCTGCATTTTTCTACTTTCTACGTTAGTCTTAGACATTTCTTTTGCAACTCCCAAAATGAAAGATTTACGTGAAACATTAGAGTTAAAGACTAAGTTGTACAATGAATGAGCATTAAACATGGCTAGATCTAGGATGTTATAGAAAACATGCTCGGGCCATCACCGTGTGCCAGACCAAACGCTGTATTTACGAGTCATTTTATCAACCGTATCGACTCCGCATTTGTTCTTATTGTAAAAAAGTACCGTCTCTGGCTTTTTTTTCTCCGTCTCACCGTCAATTTGTACACAGGGGTGCATACTACTAAGAACTAGGACGTTTTTGTTAGATTTAGATTGATAACCGGTCAAGGTGATTTCTTCATGCTTATAGATAACAGCGCTAAAACGAGAATCACCACATTTCTTCAAAGTAGGCAGTATTACTCTTCTATTTCGATTAAGCGTCCCTACAAGGCTAGTTTTTTTTCTTCTTGAGTTCTTTTGTAAGATTCAAGGAGGTAAAGTAATTGCCCATTGTGACGTTTCTGCCCTTGTTTAGGTAAGGCTCAACAAGTTGTTTGACAATGTTTTCGCCGACACGTTCTGTACTGGGCCTTGCCTCATCTTTGCCTACATAGGGAATAATATTGAGCACGTACCTGTTTTTCGTATCAGTAGCGACCCAAAATTTAATCCCAAATTTATCGGGTTAATTTTCCATGTATTGTAAAAATGGGCACCTGCACTGTCGGATACAGTTGCTCATCAACAGTAATACTTTCGCCAGGTCTGTAGCATGCTAAGCAATTTTCAACAAACTTATTCCAAAAGAAAGAAATAGAAATACTTTGCTTATTTTCTACAATTTTACTTTAATTGTCGACTAGTTTCGATACACTGTATCATCTTCAACGGACTAGTGGTACAAAAGACAGGGACATAGTTATATACTGAATGGGTTGGGAAGGGGTGGGGAAGGATATGGAAGCGGTTGGTAGGAACATGTCAAATTAGTGAATAGGCGGGGTGGGGAAGCGAAGGAAAGGAAAGTAGGGGGGGAGGTTAGGAGTGGAGCGTGGGTTGACGTCATAGGGAAGGGGAACTAGGGTTGGGGGGGGGGAGGGTTGGGGAAGGGTATGGAAGGTAGGAAACTGTAGAAATTAGGGAATAGGCGCGGTAGGGAAGCGAAGGAAAGGAAAGTAGGGGGGGGGGGGAGTTGAGAGTGGAGCGTGGGTTGACGTCATAGGGAAGGGGAACTTTGGTTGTCTGGGGATTTTTTGGGGTGTAATTGTGGGATATCTAGGAGGGGGGAGTGGAAAGGGAAAAGGTGGTCATTAGTTATCAGTTCTTTTCTTTTCACACATTTCAAAATTTCCAACTGCTCGCGGATGTCCAACTGTGTTCCTTTCTTAACTTTGTGCAGTAACTCAGGGGTGAAATCAGATTGGTGGCCTTTTTCCAGGAGATGGGTTGCAAATTGGGACATCCCGGTGTTCTTCACGTAATCCCGTCGGTGTTCTGCTGCACGCACCCTTAGACTCCTCCCACTCTGGCCGACGTATTTAGCATCGCAGTCATTACACTTCAGCTGGTAAACCCCGCTCTGGAGGGCTGGTTCTATGGGATCTTTGACCGAAGGCAGCATGCTGTTAAGATTTCTGTTGTTGTAAAAGGCTGGTTTAATGTTCAACTCATTTAATAAATTTCCTATTTTAATGGAGGGTTGCCCCTAAATATTTAATTCGTCGCCATGAAATTTGGTCACTGGGAGGGGGATTGTAAATTTCTCTCAATAAAAAAAAAAAAAAAACTTTTCTTTTTGCTTTCTAGCAAATCGTCAATAAATTGCTCTGTATAACCGTTGGCAACAGCAATGTTTTTTATATTAGTTATTTCTAAAGTGAAAGCTGAGGGCTCTAAGGGTATGGATAATGCTCTGTGTAGCAAGCAATGAAAAGCAGCTAATTTTTGGTTCATTGAATGTTTCGAGGATGCGTGGAAGACCTGGTCTGTGCAAGTTGGTTTGCGGTAAATAGAAAACTTGTGATGCCCATCTTTGATTGAAATATTTAGATCCAAAAAGGCTAATGCATCTCCCTCTTGTAACTCCATCGTGAATTTTATGTTAGAGTTTAACGAATTGATGTATTTTAAAAAACATTTCCAATTGTCTCTTAGTTCCCCTCCAGAGACATAGTATATCATCTACGTAACGGTACCAATAATGCACATTTTTAAGGAGGGGGTGGGGGTTATCACCGTGAAAAAGTTTGTTTTCTAGGTTGTTCAAAAATATTTCCGCAAGCAGAGGTGACAAGGGGGAACCCATAGCTAATCCTTCCATTTGTTGATAGAAATTACCATTAAAAATGAAATAATTCTGATTAATGCACATTTTCAATAAAGATATGAGTTCATTACAAATGATTTGTGGTGTCTTAGCTTCCAGTAGCACATCCTTAGCCAAGAGAACTGCTTCTTCTCTTGGGACACTCGTGAACAAATTCACAACATCAAAGGACACTAATACAGAATTCTTGGGTGGAGTCACTTCTTCTAAGAATTTTGTCAGTTCTATGGAATTTTTTATGCTGTATGTTGCACGAAACTTGGAATGTTCTATAAATTTGCACTTCACCACCCTAGACAAGGAATGCACTGGGGACCCGATGCCTGACACTACGGGGCGGATAGGTATGGATTGTTTATGCACTTTGGGCATTCCGTAAAACCTGGGGGCTGTGGGATTCATCTCTATTACTTTCCACTTTTCACTGGGGGTGAGGACCGTTTTGATTTCGGAAATAACTGTTTTGCACTCTGATTGAAACTTCACTGTAGGGTCTTTGTTTAGCAATTGCACATGGTTGGCCGTAATGAAATCTAAACATTTGTCAATGTAAGTTTGTTTGGCCATAATCACTGTTGAATTCCCTTTATCTGCTTTAATAGCTACCAAGTTCGCAGTTTTAAATGATTTTTTGATGGAATTAATGATAGTTCCTTCTCGGTTATGGAAAGTTAGCTTAACGTTACTGGGGTCCTCTTCTTTTTTCAGAATTGAATTTAAGTTGTGAGCTACGACACTTTTAAACATGTGATCTTCTTTTCTTATGGCTACTTCACAGTCCACCACTAAGTCTATCAAATCATTGTTCTCGTTTTTAAGGTTGGGACAGTATTTGAGACCTTTTTCTAGCTTTTTAAGTTCCATTGGTCTGAATTGGTGATTTGATAAGTTGATGACTCTATCGTGGAAGGTTAAGGGACTCAGTTTAGGACTTACAGTTTCATGGCTCCTGGGTGGTGGTTGTTTTTTCCTCAGGTTGAGCAGCTTCTTCTTTACTGTCTGCAGCTTCTTGTAGGCAATTTCACTTGCCAGGCCCCTCCCCCCCTACTTTCCTTTCCTTCGCTTCCCCACCCCGCCTATTCACTAATTTGACATGTTCCTACCAACCGCTTCCATATCCTTCCCCACCCCTTCCCAACCCATTCAGTATATAACTATGTCCCTATGTCTTTTGTACCACTAGTCCGTTGAAGATGATACAGTGTATCGAAACTAGTCGACAATTAAAGTAAAATTGTAGAAAATAAGCAAAGTATTTCTATTTCTTTCTTTTAATATGGATTTCTACAAAGTAAAGGCCTCAACCATGAAGTGTATCAAACTTATTCCAAGCAAATCTGATAGCAAGCAAAATTTGTTGGTTTGTTAACGGGCAGTACGGCTGGCCCTGTCATCAAAACGTAAAAATCTCATGATTTCCTTGAACCGATTTCTACAAATTGTCGCCGAAAAAAATGGTTGGCCCCATTGCCCACACATGCATATGGATCTGGCGTCGCTGGGTGGAGGAGGAAAGCGCTTGAGACACGCTCAACTAAGGCATGTCCAGACATGAATCGTTCCAAGCGTGTGAATATGCACTGTACACTACCGTGGTAGCGAGCGGTGGGGTGGGGGATTTTATTCGGGAACTTGAAACAAAGCTTCAACAGTTATGGCCCTCAATCAGCAACAAATGAAAGAAAAACGATTTTTTAAATATAAAACCCATGATTATGATCGTTTATTATGATAGAACTAGATATTAGGACCCATATTAGGCAGGAAACGTGCCTGATGTCAACGAAAAGGCTTAAAATGCAATAGCGGTCAATTGACCGCTCGCGGACCTTATAGTATAACCCGCTTGTTGCGCCAAAAGTACTTGTTAATTTTACAAAATATTTCACACAGTGGCTTATGCCCCTAAAATATTAAGTCAAACAAAATCAGATTCGCACAAAAATAACTTTTTGAGTGAGGACGATAAGAAAGTTGCGAACGGTCAATTGACCGCTATCGGACCTTCTAGTGTTAACCCATTCGGGACCGTAACTTTTTTTTTCCGATATTTTTGTTCATATTCGCATATATCATGGTCAATGCGTCCTGAATACATCCTATGAAGTCGGTTTGTTGATATGACCCTCTGTTTGCGAAAAAAATAGGGGGCATCAAAATGCCCCTTGGGACCGAATCAGTCTAGTAGCCCCATTAGCGGTAAATTTACTGTTGTGTTCACAAAAAGTCATTTTAAGACATATGTTTTGTAACTTCGTTCAAATTATTTTTTCTGTGTAGATAGTCACCTTTCTTTCTTAAAGGTCCAACATCATGTACTTTTGTCAAGCACAGTTGAGAGTACTTCAACTTCAAACCAGCAGCATATAGAAATAACTTCGGAAAGGTATATGAAACATAGTGAATCTTTAGTAATGAAAATACAACCTTTTTTGTTTAAGATAATATTGCACAACTTTCATGTGAATAACACAATATATTCAGTACAAAAATTAAACAAAATGTTATCTGATCCACATACAACAGTTGTAATTTGAAGTAAAAGATTATTTACGACATTCAAAAAGTGATATACGCAATAAGAAACAATCTCATAGTGCATGCTCACTCACTTAGTGAAAACAAAATGAAATGCTTCATATAATAAAACTTTAGGAACACATGCTACCATTTTAGAAAAATTACAAATGTTATAATGCCAGTAATTTTATTTCTGGTGGAAGTCTTCAACACAATGAGTGTGCATTGGCACATTTTTTACAGGCTATGGGGGTTTGATTTTGACTGCAGTGCACACATGTACGGTGAGGATTACCAGCAGGAGTAATGTGTCCACCATGGAATGTTCTTACAGGCTTAGAAGCCCGATCATTGTATCGCATGGGTACGGTACTCAATGCTGACTGGCCGTACTTTCTGAGGAGTGCCTGGACGCATCGTCGACGAAATCCCAGCTGATCCAATGCACTAAGCCCCTTGGACTTTGCGAAGGTCCATGTATTAGCCATACACACATCAATCAACCATAGAGCAGTCGGCATTTACCACTTCTTTCCCCGAATGCCTATGCAATAATTCGAGATATATATTGTCAAGGAGATCGACTCCTCTCATGTACAGTTCTGTTCAAAAAAATCGTACCGCCGAAAATTTCTAAGTCCCCAGTTTTTGATGATGTGGCATCGTGGCTGAACCACGCCCCCCTGTGACGGAGAACAACAAACTTTCCAAGCGGAACGAGAGCCCTCCCTCCCAGTAGCTGGGGGAGTTGAACCATCCACGGAAGGAAATTTTTGCCTGGGAAAAGGATTATTTCCGAGGGGAGGGGTAAGGTTTCTTTTCTTGTGATGTGTGAGTAAGAAGAAAAGGGAGATGTGCGGGGGAGCAATAAACTCTCCGAGCGAACGGCGGCCCTCCTTCCGAACTCGCTTGCCGAGAGGGAACCTCCACCCGATGGACGATTTTGACCTGCTAAGGGATTTCTGAGGTTGGATTTCGGGCTCCCGTTTGGTTATGCGTGAGCGAAAATGAGTAGATGAACGATCGGTCAGTCGGCCAAAGTCACCAGATATCTCTCGTATTAGAAAGCTACCATGTAGAAACCAGGACTCAAATATCCATTGAAAGTCTTTATCAGAGTACGGGGAATAATTCCGCTGCAAATGACATATCTTCCATTATTTTTTCTCTAGAAAAGGCTATTACCGCGAATCGTCGCTCAAAGAGATCGAATCGTGTCGAAGAGAATTTATGAATTATTTTGGATTCGTTAACTATTTGGTTATTCTTCCGCTCCCTTACGTGAACAAATAAAACGTCTCCCTCCCCGGAGCTCCTTTAGTTTCTTACAAGTATTTTTCATTTATACGCGTATTCATTGACGTAGAAACTTGTCAAAAGTTTGACGCATTTTCGCAATCGCTGTCTGGAATTATATGGCTTCGCTTCTTTGGTTTGAATTTCTTCCATCGATAATAAATATGCATCTCAATTTTCTTAGGATGCAAATAGACCAATGCCATTTAATTATAATGCTGGAATGCCGTGGAAACCAGCTAGGAAATAAGCTCAAAGCCTGCCTTCATTCAACTATTACTAACCGAATAAAAATGGCTTGGTTGCTACGCACTGACGAATCGTCATACGGATTCAGCATTTACTTGATTGGTCTGCGGCAGTTTTACCCACCTTTTCATATCAACTAACCACTTTCTGCAGTAAAAAGACCACGAATCAAAAAAAATAAATAAAGGAAACGTCCTAAACCTTAAAGTCGCCCGAACACCTCCATATCCAACCGCCGTCAACCAGCATCAGCTGAAAAGACAAGGAAGATGCGCACGCGCGCAGTGAAATATGCCAGCCTGTCTTCACAATCCCCCATATCCTTGTAGCATACGTAATTTTTATAGAACAATACATTGAATAATCACAACTAACAGCATGAAATAAGTTAAAAAAGGACGGCAAAAAATGCGCCAAAGAATGAATACTAACACTGCCTGAGTAAATTTCCCCAAACTTAATTCCAGAAACAGTAAATGATTGCAAGGAAAAAACTGAACCAATATAGGGTAAAATGACAAGAATTAATTATGGCATCTTGGAAATTATATGGATTCGTTTTTATTGTTTAAATTTATTTAAATTTGCGAGCGCATTCATTAATGTTAATAATTATAGCAATTTCGACTTAATTGTGTTATCTCATATATTTGTGGCAGTGCAATCCCTTTTGTATTTGAACTTTCGTAAATTGTTTTTAGTAATTTACTTCTTTTCGGACTTTTGTTTAATTTCTCCTTATGGCTGCTAATTCTTTCCGAAAGTAAGCCAGGAAACGCATGTGTCTTTCAGAAGAGCGCTTACAACTTTTTATTTGATCTAATTAGGTGCGTAGATAAATTTGGTGTGGGTGGAATTACAATACACAACTAGCTACAAGAATGTGCGATATTAACAATAAAAGACTAATAGTTTGGATAAGGGATTTAAAACTGGATCACTCAAATTCGCTCTGTAGTAACCCATAATGTCAGGCTCAAATTTTAGCGCACACCTATCTTCGCAAAGTATTCTGGGAAAGAGAATTTCAGGGGTGATGTATTTATGCGCAAACTATTACTAATTAATGTTTTGATTTTAAAGTAGTGAGCTTTCTAAAGTATCCAATATCATATCAAGTTCTTTCGCTATGCTTGGAACTATATATCTGCGCTTTTTTGATTTTCCATGTTTTTCTAAAGAGGCAAGGGAAGCCGTATCCACTTCAAATATCTCAGGATGTAAGTAGATCGATGCTATTTTATTCCAATATTGGAATGCCTAGGAAAAAAAACTTTCAATCCACTCAATCATGAACTTCAGCCAGTACTCTATTATTGTTTCGCGTTGGATATGGATTAAATTTCCTTGCTACCAATAAAGTAACATGATGCAAATAATTTCTTCTTTCATCCCTTTCAAATGCCTCTTTCAATCTACTCAGTCCTGTGTATATAATCTTTGCTACTCAGTTAGTGAGGAAACTGTATTAGCGAAGATCTTTGCATAGAGGCACCACCCCTTTGGTCCTTATAATCTTTCCTGAGAGAGCAATAAACATTCCTTACCAAAGGAAGCCCCTTCCATCACCCTCGCTTGAAGAAAGGCCCGAAACTGCCAAAAAGTGACAATGGAAAGGAGCAGCGGCTTCTTATTCTACTATGAGCGAAGAAGCAACGTTGTGGTCAGTCAAGCTGTTTCCGCACATTATGTGGATGCGTGGAAGCGGCCCATACATGTGAAAACTTACATTATCTCTCGTTCACAGCAGCTAGGAAGCGCGGAAATGAAACGCCCACTTCATTGGCTTATATCCTAAACTCCTATTACTTTCAAAACGTCGTAATTAATTCTGCACGTTTTACAGGACATTGGTTCAATTTTCTATACTTCGCCATAAAATATTTGCTGCTTAGGTAATAAGGTTAGGAAAAAAGCCACAAAACGCATAGTATAAAGCGCTATTTCGAATGTTTTTCCATGAATCTCGCATGAGAAAAATCTGACCTATGGCGAATAGAAAACGCAGTAATGGCGGTGAAGCAAGAGGGTGACGAATTGAACCTGATACAACCACTAAGATCAGCCAGCTCAAGTCATTCATATGCGGTATAATGTCATTAGTGAACACATAATATACGCGTATTTGAAGTTCTGCATTGGATAATAAAACGACTGAATTCACAAGAAGGATGACATGATTGCGAAAAGTGCATTTTTCAATCTGCACGTCCTTCTTTCTGAGCCGCGAAATATCACGAAATTATTTGCTAAAAGAATTTGAAATTAAAAGCTCATCGTTTTAAAATTAAACAATTGTTTGTGCAGAAATACATCATCCATAGAAAATGTTTTCCCTTAATGCTTTGCAAGGACAGTTGTGCGCTCAAATTCGAGCCTGACATTATCGGTTACTTCAGAGCAAAATTGAGTGATCAAGTTTCGATCCACAATATATATCACCATTTCAAATATAATATAGATTGCGATATCACAAGGACTTCCAGGTAACGAAAATGCGTCAAAAATTTGAATTTTTTTACATTAATGAATACGCGTATAAATTAAAATGATCATAAGAAACGAAAGGAACTCCGGTGATTGAGACCTAAGATTGGCTTTTGTTTTCCGTGGCTGCTTGCATCTGTCGTGTGCGAGGGATCTTGGCGCGCCTGAACTTCGCAGATCTCCGTCTTCCTTCTTACTCACACATCACAGCAAAAGAAACCCTAGCCCTCCCCTCGAAAATAATCCTTTTCGCTGGTCAAAATTTTCCTTCCGGGGGTGGTTCAACCCGCCCAGCTACGGGTAGGAAGGGCCGCTTGGAGAGGTTAATGCTCTCTGAGGGGGGCGTGGTTCTGCCATGTTGCCACTTAGTCATAAAAATCGGACTTGGAAATTTTCAGCGGTACGATTTTTTTGAACAGAACTGTACCTACCTATTATAGTTGTGTATTACATTAGACTGGGTAATCAGTAATTTATTCTTTTCCTTGAGACAGTATTAGTTGATTGAACAGATTGCACTCTATGTTCGTTCGAAAGCGTATATACAACGTTATTATCCATCCATGCTACGGCCGAAATTCCTTTTTCTTCCACAGTGAAGGATTCATATGTTCATCTAGCCCTTTCCTGCTTTGTCTTTATTTCCACCAAAGGACATTTACCTATTCGGTTCACTCTTACAGTCCCTGTTCCTTTTATGCCCTTATCACATAAATTGCAGAGCAATTTGGTGCCCGTGAACAAATTGTCGAAATAAAATTCGAATTGAATCCCGGTAAAATGGTACACATGGGAGTCACAGAAAGAGACTACCCCTGATTCCCCCAGTCCCTGGTCACCAGGCCTCTCATTGCATGCATTTTTTCTTGAAATAGGTCTGCTTCAAGACAATATCCTGATGTTTGAGCCATAACCCAGGCCTAGAATCCAAAACGGGCGGGTTACAAACATCCAAACTGCTTGCACCCATGCCTGCCAAAATAGGGGATCATTGCCTCATCAATTGAAATATTTTTGTTGTTAGGTGAATTTATGATAAATGTATACATTTAGTAATTTCAATGAATCTACTGCGGCACATAGCACTTGATACATGGATGTTACGTACATCGTCGGCTGTTTTCCAAAACATTTTCTTGCGGGGAAGGGGGACTACATATATTGACATTCTTTATCTAAGTTCCATTAGTATTATTATCTGCATCTGCCTGGGAGCTTGAGGGTCGATCATGCTCCTCTTCATTGTCCATGTTGTAGATTTCAGTCATAGGACGAAGTTGCTTCGCTATTAGGGCAACAGGGTTGTTGCAACTTTTATCTCCAGAATCTTTATCCAATTCTGTATCCTCTGGTGGCAAATCTAGTATATCCGTCGGCGCGGAACTACTGAATTCGTTTTCAGCTGCATTTTCAAGGATATTTATGATCTCTGCATGGGATGGGTTATCCCGTCTGAAAGATTATATGTAGTAGTTATAAAAAAAATATTAAACCATCATTATCCATTTATGTATGGCACTAGTGTTCTAAAGTTGCTCATAGGAATTATAATAATTATTGGCGACTTTCATAAATATTACCGACGGATGTATGAGAAAATGTTGAGAATGTGAATGTTATAAGAGACAGTGCTGCCTCATCTGATTCATCTATTGTAAGCATGTGGGATGCCTTTCGGACAAAAACAGAATGTATTGTTAGGTAAGCGTAATATTTGACGGGAGAGACAGCCCCCAGGACGCCATACCAAACACGACTGGGTCGGGCCCAAGGGGCATTTTGATGCCCACCTTGTGTTCTACTTACTATAAAATTTAAAAAATATCAGTCACTACATTACTGGTAATACTAGCATGTTTCTTCATATATACTTGTAAATGTAAACACATGAATCGTACTTTTGTGTTTTATAACCAGTCAGTACTTACATTTTTCTTGGAGCGTGTAACAGCTTCAACGCCATGTTGTTTTCCATGCTTCTCTATGCCACGTGGAAGGATGATTTACGTGATCTATTTGACCTGAGGTGTAGTACAGGGCTTCTTACAATCCCTTATTGCATAGTTAACTAACCATTATCGAAAGTATGAGCGGCGCAAATTTTTAAATGAGTGGGCATCAAAATGCCCGTTGGTCCCGAATGGGTTAAGCAACCTCTCTCTCATGCTTTTGGGAGCAACCAATTGCTCCTCACCCTTTACCCCTTCACGATACAAGACCCCTTCTTGATCGATGTAAAAATCTTTCTTCCCCCTGATTTCCCCACTTGGTCCCTAGCCTTCTTACACCACGAGTCCATTGCCTGCTCGTCCTGTATCAATTGCCGATCCAACACGGGCTCGAACGGAGGTTGAATAACCACCACCGCGTTACGAGACTGCGTCGGCATTCTGGTGTTTTCCCAGGCTGGTGTTGGATCTCGGAAGTCGTATTCGCTTAATAGCAGCGACCACCACGTTAAGCATGAGGAGGTGTCTTTTAGTGAGAACAACCATTTCAATGGCCTATGATCTGTGATAACCATAAAGATTCTTCCATACAGATAGCACCTGAAATATTTAATTGACCACACTACGGCAAGGCACTCTCTCTGTGGCGCTGTAGTTACGATCCTCCTTGTTTAATTGCCGGCTGGCATAAGCGACTACATACTCTCCCGTGGAGTTCTTTTATGCCAACACCGCTCCCAATGCTTCCCCCGATGCATCCGTATACACTATGAAAGTTTTTCTGAAATATGGGTACCGAAGTACCGGCTAATTACATAAAAAGTCTCCTAATGTTGCAAAAAAGGCAACGGCTTTCTGAATCCATTCAAATTTTACACCTTTTCTATTGAGTTCGGTCAAAGGTTTGGCCGTTTGTGCAAAATCGGGAATAAAACGGCTATAGTATCCAACCAGACCTAAAAATGCTCTCAAAGTCCTTAAATTATGCGGTGGCGGAAAGTTTTTAATGGGACTAATTTTATCAGGATCGGGTTCCACTCCCCTCGATGAAATTACATGTCCTAAGTATTTCACTGATTGTTCTAGAAATTTATATTTACTATGTTTTAATTTTAATTCCGATTCCCTGAGTCACCCGAACACCTCCCATAAATGCATTAAGTGTTCGTCAACATTCCGGCTGAAGGCAATTATAACGTTGAGATATACCAAGCACTTATTTCCTTTAAGCCCGGATAAAACCGCATCCATTAGTCTTGGACTATTTGCAAGTCCGAAAGGCATCCTTAAGTATTCATAATGCCCCTCGGGAGTAGAAAAGGCTGTTTTCTCTCAATCTCTGGACTCTATCTCCATTTGCCAATATCCACTGGCCATGTCTAGTGTGGAAAAATATTTCGCTCCTCCCAGTTGGTCCAGCGTTTCTTGAATATTTGGCAAAGGATATTCATCTCTTCGAGTAATTTTATTGAGTGCCCGGAAGTCTGTGCAAAAACGTAGTTTCCCCTCTCCGTTCTCAGACTTTTTTGCTACAAGTACTACCAGTGCACTCCATGGTGAGGTGGAATCTTGAATATTTCCTTGTGCCAGCATCTCCGCGATATGTTCGTGCATTGTCTCCCGCTGTGCTTGCGGCACTCAATATGGCTGTTGGTATATTGGAGCATGGTTACCTGTGGGTATGGTATGCCGTACACGAGCTGTTTTCCCCAGCGGTTTTTCCTCCGCATGGAAAATATCCACTTAGTCCAAAAGGACATTTTGGAGTGCTTTCCCTTCTTCCTCTGGAAAGGCAACACATAGGCGCTCCAATTCTTCCGGGAGATTATATTCTCCTTCACTAATGGTAACGCAAGTTGCGGTTTTTGCCACGAAATCTCGTGTGATTCGCCCCACTATCGTGTTTATGGGAATTTCCAATTTTTCTCGCGACACATTCATTAATTTTACCGGGATCTGATTTATCTCCATCTTGTTTACAATCCCTCTTCCGACCATTACTCCATGCATAGAGATTTCGGCTGGTTCCATCAACAAGGCCGCTCCATTTTGGATTCTATTATCCCTCGGAAGGATAGCCATTGTAATTACTTCGCTACGAGGCGAGATTTCGATCCTTTCCACCAGCCTTACAGCGTCTCTCAACCCGGCTGCCACTCCCGCAAAATGTCCCGTTTGGACCTGCCATACCTCACTCTTACTTTCCTTACTTCCCTCTCGCTTTCCGGCTTCCTTTTTTTTCCCGCTCTCTCTCCCAATACGTCACTGGCTCCAGGTTTATCTCTTCCCTACCCACCGTCAACACTTCGGTTTGGAAATTCAAGTTCGCTCCCATAGTCCGTAGGAGATCCACGCCGATAATACCATCGGTGGGTATTCTTAAGTCCAAGCCTACCACCTGGAATGCGTGAAAAAAGGTTTGGTTACCTAATCGCACAGGGAGAGTCACGGAGCCTACCAATGCAAGGTGATGTCCAGTTACGCCACATAGTTGGGTCATGGGAGGGAGGAGGGTTTGGTGGGGGTGGGGAATTTCCTCTAATGAGCGACAGCTTGGCCCCGGTGTCGATGAAGAAAGTCACTCGGCTTCCTCCCACCTAAGCGGACACTGCGTAGCCCGTCCCGTCTGGTCTGCTGGTTGACGGCACCAATATCTCCCGCTTTCCCTTCACCATCGCTGAGTACCCTCTGCGCTGCGGGGCTGGTGCCCGGAGGAAAGTCTGTTTGGGTAGGTCCGGCGCTGTCCTCCCTGTGCTGGGTCGCCTCTTCGGGGGGTGGACGCTGGCATCGTCACACGTGGATGGTCCACGTGTGGCGAGGGTCGTTGCTGGCAGATGGAGGGAGGGGCTCCTCCCACCCGTGGCGATGCGTAGTTCCGAGGGGAAGGGGAGAATCGTGGCGAAAAGCTATTCGTGTGACATTCTCGTATAATATGTCCCGTTCGGTTACACTTAAAACAGCGCAAGGGATTTATCGTGCATTCCCTTGCGAAGTGTCCGTACTGGCGGCACTGAAAACACACTGGCTGTGGTGGGGGGGTGAAAATGTCGGTGGTGGAGGAGGTCTCGTGGCACCATCTTCCGGTGAGGTAGGGCCGGCCACCAAGCATAGCCTACTTCTGCCCTGCTCATCATTCTGCTCTTCCATCTTAGCGAGACGCACCGCTTCTTGGAAAGTAGAAGGTTCCCGGATCATTACGAATCTCCGGATCCCTTCTCTTAGTCCCTGCAATAATTGTTGCAAATAAGAAAAAAAATGGAGGGGACACACTACGAGAGATCCAACGTACAGCTGGCACGCAAATCATGCTTCTGGCACCTGTAAGTGAAACCATTCAGGTCTTACAGTACCCTAGCATTAAGTCAACTTATTTCCCTCTCCCAAAAAGGTGTGAAAGAGCAATCACCATATCGGTTTCGTATTACTTGTTATATTTGCGGAATATACAATAGATAAGTTAATTACTATGCTTTTATATTATTTATGTTGGTGAAGCCTTATTTATAACTATTTTTGTCATTGGGCTTTCTATTGCAAAGTGCAGGGATAATCACATTACGTATGGAAGTCTCCTAGCAGCTCTGAATTTTCCGACGAGCCTCTGATGAATATGTCGTTACAAGTCCAATTATTCAAATGTTCTTTGTGATATTACAACTCGGCACTTGATGTAATTTTAATATAATAGCACTTAAGAGCATTCAGTGTGACCTGCTAAGTCTAGGAAGTAAGCATGTCCTTACTGGTTGTATACATCGGAGATTCATTCTATGACCCGGCATTTTCTATGATCCGGCAATAGTCTGGTCCCAAGGGTGCCGGACTAAAGACTGTAAAGGCATTGTTTTAAGAAATTTGACTAATAAGGACCAAATATGGTTTTAAAATGTTGCCAAACACTACAAAAGTTATGGGGGAAAAATAACAATTTTTTCCTGATTTCTTTAAAAGGTTCGATGTTACGAAACTCAATACGAAGTGCCGATTTTTTGGTCCTCTGACCTCGTATTATCAGGTTTCTACTATATAACAAATATTGCGTGGAAAGAAGGAAAAAGAAATTATCTTCCCACGCACCATTTAGGACTATAACAAAATAGGGTGAGACACTAGGATGCTCTGTTGACAAACGATTTTCCCTTTCATCCTTAGTTCCATAGTTCCCTTTCGTCCTTTTCCATTCCTGATTCATAGCTATTATCCGAATACCTCATCCTCGCCTTTTTTCACAGTGGAGCTTCTATGCTGGTGGGTAGGTATATGCTTCCAGCAAGTCAATTTGCCTTCGGATGAGATGTGTTGATGATTGCTGCTCGTGGAAAAAAGGTCATTTTTCAACGGATGGAAGGAGAACTACATCATAATGTACATGTGTTTGGAGTGCAGGAGATCAGCATCAATATGATGGTGGCCACAGGATGAATTGTAGATGTGCCACAGTTAGGCGTGGGTGCCCACGCTGTGGTTAACGTGCCGCCACTGCCAAACTCTAGGTTGGTACGAGTATGATCATTGTTACTGCTGACACTTTGTAAATCAGCTGTGATGGGAGGATGGTTGTTGCACTTAGAAGCACAAACTTACCTCGCGGGTTACAGCCAGGCCCAGGCGAGGATACTTCCCTCTCCACCCTTTCTTCCTTCGAATTATGTGTTTCCAAGCTACGACCTATGAACTACAGATATTACAACAATACCAAAGATTGCTATCAATCTAGCCAGATAATGACACTTGGTTATCTGCATTTGTCACTGAATTCTGTTTCTTCATGAATTTCTAAGACAGCTGCAAAGCACTATCAGTAGGGACCCTGAAAAGTGGTAAATAAACTCGAGGGAAAGCGGTGTAAAAATCATAGCCCCAGCGATGCAAAAATCGCAAATTTCATGCTCCTGCGGTGAAAAAAATATTTACGTTTTTCTCAATTTATACAAACAAAGAATTGTATTAGAGACATAAATTGATGTATCTACCTTATTCTATCAAATCTTCATTGATAGTCAACAAAATACACAGCTACACGCAAAATACATGTCATTACAAAGGTGACTCAATGGCCACCCAGCCTGTGAGGACTGTGTTGTGTGGGTTGCCTATCACAAATTTCCTTGGTACTGCTTCTTTGCGTATTCAAAGCACAATGTGTAGGGACCCTGAAAAGTGGTAAAAAAGGTCGAGGGAAAGCTGTAAAAAAATCGATTATCATAGTGACAGCAGGTTAAAAATCTTGAATTTCATGAAACAGGTAAAAAGAAAATGTTGTTTATTTATCAACTGAAACATACAATGGACTTCATGGTTGACTCATGTTGAAAGATATAACCATTTATAAATGTATAAATAAATTACATAAGAAATAAACATATACAGGAATCACATATCGTGGCATAACTCAGTCACATGAAGAGCCAAAGATTATTTTAAGTTGTATTTCCAAAGTTTCTGGGGAAGCATTGGTTCTCAAATCACTTAGTAGGTATATTTCCATATGAAGAAATAGGCCGTTCACAATCCACATTTGATCATGGAACCCACAACATCTTTACACAAGGTTCCACAAACTCACTGTTGTCTCCCTTGATGCTCAGAAATGTATGGAGCTCATCAACTTTCTCTCCTTTTTGCAATTTTTCTTTTACAGTAGATTGCATGCACAAATAGCCAGTAAGTAGCACTGTGCAGTCAAGTTTATTCATAAGATTAATGGATGCTGCTGTCTCCACAAGGGATGCTTCAGTATTTTGGATAATGTTTTTCACATCAAATAATTTTCCCACACTTTAAGTCAAGTTCCGGGCAGTATCTGGTGTTGAAAGCCTAGTTAGCTTAACCTCACACAAACTACCTAGATGTATTAACTCTCCCCTCCTTACCACTGACTTAAAGTTATTAATTGCAGAAGTTGTCTGACTGCCTAATAAACCTTTACTAACTATCTTTAAATTGTGAAGTAGGCCATCAATTCTACTTTTGTAACTTATGTATGAAAGGAAATGATGATCCTTCTAAGGTGACGATGGAGTCAATTATTTGTTGCCCAAGTTCACTGGCTTTGATTATTTGAATGTTTTGCTCTTCTAATTTAGCTAAGTATTTCACTGCAACTCCCTCATCCACAGTCTTGCTAAAGTCTGCCATATCCTGAATATGTTCCCCAATATAAATTGCTGACTTGAACCAAGAATTCCATCTTTTCATGACTGGTGATGGAAAAGCAGTTGTCTTTGATTCATCTTCTGGATAGCGCTCTTTTACGAAAAATATATATCCGTTTCCTCTTTCTAGTGTTGAGAAAGAACATTTTTCCATTGGACATTCATAAATTCAAGTCATGAAGCTCTGTAGAAAACAAATTGGCTACAAGATTCAGCTAATGGGCCCAACACTAAACGTGTGTCATTGCAGGGCAGAGAACGTTACATTTGGGCACACAAAGTCATGTATTTAGCTGAATCTGTTACTAAAGCTTTGGCCTTGTCGTAAGAAATTTCAAATTCTTGTACTACAACCATTATAGCTATGGAGTATTCAATTGCATTTGTCTATTGTAGCATTTTAACTGCCCCTTCAAAGAACTTCTGCTCCACGGAGCAGGACAATATCCTTAGCAAGACAATGAATACACACAGACCCTTCCTGCCAGTGGTCTTATCACACATAATTGCAACTTGTTGGCCTTTACTCTGATACCTTTATCTGCTCCTTTCTTTTCTTGGCAACTTGTGGAGCATATTTCACGCTGCAGGTATCAGCACCTGGAATGTCTCCTGCTCCTGCAGTTATTCCGAAATTTTCAACACAATAAAGTCTTGCTGCTTGCAAAGTTCAGTTGCTAAAGTATGCAATATGCAATGCCTCTCAATGAATCAGGGGTGCTGTAGGATATCCCTTGGAAAATTAATAGACATGAAACGCATAAACATAAAAGTTAGAGTACTAACTGGGTCACAAATCAATTCCTCTTGTTCTTGCTTAGTTTTTTATGCAGTGCTGATTGTGTCTGATATGGAAAATCGTCGCTTATTCAACGTCCGTCGTCATCCTTCAACATTTTTCGATCTTTGGACATAACTTATGTGCAGCAAGCTGCCCCTTATGTGCTTTATGATGGAATCTTTTCCGCTCCAGTGGATTCGGATGTTACGAAATTCGCACATCATGATTTTCCTTCTTGCGTCAAATATATATAAACCATCGCTTCGAACTCCTTTTGGCGATTAAATATGCTGACAATTTTCGGCATTATGGTCTACAGAGATACTTTTTCTGATCAACAGTAGCTCCGATCGAACTATGTATAAACGTGTGGTGACACTAGTTCATCCAGAGATACATGAGAATCGGAAATATCTGCCTGAGAAGACTTGTCTTTTGTGGGTACCTCCCTGCGGCGCCGGCGACGCCGCAACTTATTCCAATAGACAATTAATGCTGGCTTGCCTGACTTAATTTTTTTTAAATTTCTTTCGGGACAAATAATGCGCCGCATCATACGGAAATATTAGTGTGTCCCTATCTCGTACTCTTTACTGCCCCGCCATGCCGGCAACTCTCCAGCCACCGACCCTCCGCCCCTGGTGCCGAATCAGTTTACTGCGGCGTGATTGCCGTCGCGCCGGAGTCATTTCATAAAGTCGGCAACATAATATACTCAACATCAGTCAGTGAATTCTATATTTTATCCTTAAATTACTCATTTTGTCTACCCGAGGAGTAATTACGACACGTCAGTAACAGCTTATGTAGCTCTTTGCTCTTTGAATAAGATTATTACGCCCAATTGACAAACTTTATTTGTCTCTTCGCCCAATCGCTAACACATTTAAGATACTCTTGTCTAGCATACTTATTAGTCCAATTAATGCTATGCGCAGACTTTCTGAAATCAACTTTCACAAGCGCAATTGCTTGAATGGCAACTTTTCTGAAAAATCTATCGGGATAAATACTACGCAGGTCATATTTAGGCGGCGCGACGAAAACGATGCACCCGACCCCGCCACCATGAATGCGATCTAGGGAGATATACGCAGATCTCATGATCACGTGCATCATCAGACTGATGAAAGCGTCGTGGTCATATTAATAATAATTATGCATTTATTTCACACCATAAGTTTTCAAACATTTTTTCACCAAATGGGACGGTGTCTTTCATTACGCGTTTTACATACAAATCAAAATAAAACTAAAAGAATTTCATGTTTTATTTTCGCAAAATATCGTACAATAAGTTAAAAAAAGTGAAATTTCACGCAAAATATCGCACTAACAGCTAAATACTGTTAAATGTCGCGAATAAAAAGTTATTCGCGAAATTTCAGTGCATTTTGTAAACGTTAAAGTGGCAAATTTTAACTTATTAGGGCTTTAAACATCCAAATAAAAACTTTAATGCTTTTCAAATACAATTGACGAAAAAATCCATTCGCGAAATTTCAGGGTCCCTAACTATCAGTATACCAACATTACCTAGGGTATACAATGGTAAAACGCAATGAAACTTCACTGAATTTGGAGGGTACATTTAGAGATGGGCCACTCTGAAAATTACCTCAGTAATTTTCGTAAATTACCGTGGTATTTTTTTGTAATTTACCACGCCGCTTTAAAATTACCCGATAATTCACCTGTAAACGAGATAAATTTTCATGCAGATAAATGCCCTATAAGTTCTTTTAAGCCAAGTTCACATTTCCCACGTGTTTAATTACTAATTGAGGCACGTTCAACTCATTTTTTGGAATATTTTAATTAAATTATAACATTATAGAATAATGTATTAGAATATTTTTCTTGAAAATTTCTCATACTTTGACAAAAGAAAGCCAGATTGCGTTTTGCTGCAGTAGTTCTATTTACAATTTTAAAAAATTGCTAATAGATTAATGTTGTATTAGGTATGGTTTAAACATCATTATTCCCGTCCTATTGCTATTAGCTTTTTTATTTAATCCGACATTTGCTGTAAAATGCTTAAAACTAAAAAATACTGGAAAATTATGGTAATTTTCGATAATTACCGTGGTGGTATTTTACCACGTGGTGGTGGTGGTAATTGACCTCTCAGATGAAAATGACGGTAATTTTCAAACCATCTCTAGCTGTACATTCTACAATTATGCTGTATTGAATCTGCATTGAGGAATCATTTACCTTAATGGAAAAATGAGGATTTCATTTGTCAGTAGAGTGTCTTGTATCTAGAACAAATATTGTAGCTGATCACCGGGCAAATGAAATGTATTGTAAACCCATAATTCAATGTTCCAGGCCCATGCAATTTTATAAACAACATAATAGTCATTGTGACGAGGGTGAATTGCTTCCCTAACACACGACTATGGTAAAATATTTCTTTGATTTAAAACCTGTGGGCAGGGTGGAGATCTTGACTCTCATCACGACTCTTTTCCATCTGGGTCAGATCCCATTGTCCAGGATCTCCAATTACTGGAGCAATGACTCACTTGTTCCTTCCGAATGGTAAACTGAATAACACACATAATACATATAACTTACCTGAATAAATAGATGGCATTGGCAGCACAGTTTACAAGTATTGAGGGATCTCTTGCCTCACGGCTAATCCATGCTCGATAAGAAAGGCAGGTTATTGCACTACCCTCACTAACACTAATGCGCCGGCATTTACTAAGTTTCCCTGAGCCCAGCTCAAAGAAGAATGACACTATTGTGCCCTGGAAAACAAAAGATAACATAAATTAGCTATAACATCCTAAAAAATGATATCTAAAACCCATTTCAAAATTGTGTAACCAGAGTTTGAAGCATAATATCCCAAAAATCGTACAGATATTGCAGTCACTTGAACATCAAATTAAAGCATGTTATTTTCTGCATTGATTGATAGTGACCACTTTGGCTGATTACTGATTCCGTTTAGCATTATTATTTCGCTAAGAATGGAAAAACTGCCCATTTTTCAAGCTCCCAAATGAATGCGTGTTAGGTTCATCATTACAACAATACTAGGAAAGTGGGCACAATGGCACGGGGCGTCTCCCATTTTTTTATTGCCAAATCTGATAAGAGTCTGTAAAATAAAAAGACCCGTATTTTTCCATTTTTCGATCCGTCACCTAGCTCTCGAGTTTTAAGCAATGATACACAGATGTTCTTAACCCTTTTGCTGGAATGGGCGTGCTGAGACTTCTTACGTCATCCCTTCGTCCAATCACAACTGAGGCTGCGCAGCTCCTTAGCCCAATCAAAATCTGCTGCGCCAGAAGCTGTGTAGGCAGACCTCCCCTCCCCCACTCCACTCCCCAAAACAGCCAATGAGGGGAGGTGGATGACGTAGAAGGTCTCAGCGCAGCTCATTCGATGGGCGTCACCTTTTGCGCATTTTAATTTTAAATTTACGAGTGAATGGCTACAGTTAGAAGATTGATTTTTTCACTAAAATTCAGAAAAGGGAAAACTAGGAAAATTTATATTTTTGGTATTTTGACTTATTCTTGAAACATATTTTCATAAGTAATTAAATAACTAAATAAAAGTAAATTTTAACTTCATCAACTATGGTGCTTCTTCCCAAAATCACATTTGCTGTAAAGCATAAAGAAAAAGTAAAACATAACATTTTCTTCAAACAACCCAACTGGAATGCCCGCTCCATAATGTTTTTAAACAACCACAACTTTCTCAGTTCATATTATGATCTAATTTCGTAAATGTTAATACGTACATACCTTATCATTGCCACACCACAGAAGTTTTCCCGAAGAGTCAAATGTCAGTGATAGGATTTTTCCACCAACTTTACTGCTTCCTCCTCTTGGATATATTCCAGTAGAAATATTCAACACGGCCACCATGCCACATGAGTTTCCAGCATGAGAAAAATGGTAAGGAGAATGTGACCGTAAGAAGTGGATATAGTGAGGAACTGGGACTTAAGAACCTCAATCATTCATTTTGAATGGAAGCTAGCATAATTTCCAAAGTTACGATCAGAATGACTAAAAACTGGAAACTAAACTTCCTACAATTTACACAGTCAACATGTCCTCTTCTTATTTCATATTTTTAATGATCTGAACCAAAGAAGTAAAGCATGTATGCTAGGGTTCCCATAGTGTATTTCTGAAAAAACGGGACATTTGCAATTTTAACTTTAAAGATACTGGGACATCTCGTAAAAAAGCAGGAAGCATTAGAAATTAAGCATTAAATGTAATGAAATTCACCACGCCTGTATAATGAATCACAATCACACTTACAATGATTAGAAGAACAGAATTTCAAAATATGACTGATTAGAGTTCATGTTAACACGATATATATTAGATTATTTATTAAAAAATATGAACCTGATCAAAAAGTTCCTTTTCCTTAGATATTCAGGCATGGAAGACAACACAAGAAAAATCCTTTAAATAAAGACTTTACATTGATTGAAGTATGTACTGTTACATTTGATGAAGGGAAATTCTCTTCTAATACTATTGTTAATTAAGCACATACGTTTTGGCATGATATAAACTAAGTGCAACATTGAGTAGCAACCAATTTACAATCTAGCAATGCCGGCACTGAACTGATATCATGTCATATGCAACCGGGAACCATGAGGGTGTGCTAACAGGAGCGTGAAAAAGAAGAGCATCGTTATTACAATTACCAACTTCATATACCTCATCAAAGTTTCATGAATTCAACACCAGGAGTGCTGCATATTTAAAATGGAAAGCCTAGTACACTGCTTTCAGGAATGATACTTACAATAGAGAAAAGCAGGACATTTGGAAAAAAATGAGGACACAGGGACGTTCTATCAAAAAACAGGACTGTCCTGGGAAAACCAGGAGGAATGGGAACCCGAACGTATGTTCCAATTAAGAAAGGTTCAGCAATGAAGTATGGGTCAAATTTGCAGCATTTAACTACCGAGTACTTTCCAACCATGTAACTGCGCTAAACTGTTTTCATCTGTTTAGTTCAGTGTGTGTTCCAATGAGTCAGATATAAAATATTTTTCCTACTCACTCTCACAATTTTCCAAAAACAAATGATGATAGGATTTCATAGCCAGAGCCAAATCTCTCCAAAAATTCAAGTCACAATCTACTTATTTTTTTAAAATAAAGGATTGCTAGATACAGTTTAATCAACTCTAAATGGCAAAGAGGGAATTTACAGCTATTGATTTAGTAACAAGTTTCATACATAAGGAATATGAAATGCTAATTTGGAAAATACATAGGTGAATTAGCAGCACAAATCAACACACAAGAGCATCCATTACAGTAGTTAACTATGAGTTTGCAGACTCAGGGTGTCCGGTGAATCTCAATTTCTTTTTTCCCTGAGTTTTCCAGGTTTTCCGGGCTAATTTTTGCATTTTCCAGGGTCTTGCTGCACTTGGTTTCTAACATATTTTTTATGAATTTCTAATAAAATCGACATAATTTTGCCCACATGAAAAATACGAGAAATTTCGGTCCCTACTTTGAGTTAAATATGTAAGAGTATACAAGGAATGTGGAGTATTATGGGTTTTATTCCAACCAACAAATAAACAAAAATAATTAACTGACAACAAATATTTGAGTCCGGTGAAATTTGAACACAATAAACTAGATTCAGACTAGTTTGATAAAGAACATGTAAATAAAAGAAACTGGTGTGACATTTTTCAATGAGTGCATTTCCGATTCAATTTCAGCAACAAATTTCTCGGCTTTTCAAGAAATTACTTTATTTTGGGTTACAGCTCTTGAACCTTTTGCAGTAAGTACCTCTTTCTTATTCTTTTGAGGCCTTGGTACCTTTCCTCTTCTCCCCAAAGGCTTCACTGTACTTTACATGAGCATTTCAGAAACTGTGAATTAATTGCTTTACATGAGCATTTCAGAAACTGTGAATCTGACACATGAAAACATTCAATTATGTAGAACAAAATTGTATTTGTTGGACAATACACGAATCTTAATTAGTTTGGAATATCCTTTACCGTGGCCCTGTCGACTGCGGACCCGAGGGCCGTGATTTCCATACGCAGTGACCGTAAAATGTATTTCCACTCCTTCAAAAACATTTCTGCAAACATTATAACGAAGAGGGTGGAGATTATTGGGAGAGGATTATCAATTATATAACAATGCACCAATTACCCATTTAGGTTTCTGGCTGAATGGTTTTCGTATAATTATGGGAAATGTCACTGCGCATGCTCAGACATTCAGATTTCTCATAAATTTGGCAACACTAAGAATTCCATTTGTACGGCTCTTAGAACGGAATCAAGATTTCCGTTTGGAATTCTGTTTCCGCTGACGGAGATATACAATCACATTTCGGCATCAATTCCGATTTCATTCACATCAGCCATTTTACATGGGCATTACAATGTAAACTAACTACTACACCTGACGATGCCATAAAAATGGTGAAACGCGTTTTGCAAAATAAAAAGTGTAGAAAAGAACCAAACTTCTTTATTATAATGAATATGGGAATTATTCCGTGTGGCATTTGCCTCGTTATAAAATCAGCCCCCTGGACTACGCGAAGGGAGAGGGGGGTGGGGTGACGGAGCAAAAGCTGCGAGCGGGCGCACAACAACGAAAAGAGTATGAAATGAACAAGAAGCGCAAGGCTATGCTGAGCTGCGAGCATAATGCAAGCAAAGGCGCAGGTTAAACCTCTCTCTGCCGTGGAATGGAAATGGGCTGCCGTGTGTTTTCCAGGGTTTTTCAGAAAAATACAAAAATTCCCTGAGTATTCCCTGAGTTTTCCAGGACAAAATATTTCCCTGAGTTTTCCAGGTCGCCGGACACCCTGAGACTGAATCCTTGGCTATGAGGCTAATTTCATTCACCGGAGAAAAGGGCAGTGAGTTGCCATCAACACTGATAAATGTCACTTTGAACTCATGAAAGTCATAGCATCACTACATTCATAAAATATGGTCCCCAAAAATGAAAAGAACATGTTTTTCATAATTTTGGTTTTCAAGCTCAATTATTCTTTACCTAGCAACATCATCAAATAATGATAATAAATGTCTTCATAATAAAAAATATTGCATGGCAGTTGAATGGGAAGTTTCCGCAATAACAAAAAAATCATGAAAATCAATTGATAATTAAATAAATTTAGTTGTTTACAGCCCTTCTTCATTGGAATATTCAGGAAATGCATAAGGAGAACAAAGTTCATGTTCCTCAATTTTCTATAAGCTAAAGATGCACCGTTAAAGGATACTATGACAAAGTTATTGTTGACGGGATGGAATAAGCATGAAAGCACTTCAGCCCCAGCTTGATCTCGAACAATACGCAAACAATGAGGTTCTCCAGTCTGCTGGCCAACTTCCCACAAGCGAATAGTCCCGTCCAATGAGCTGCTGACCAGTAAGTCATTTGATATGGACCAATCACACCCTAGAATACAGATGCAGTGGTTAACAGCATGAATTCATCTAGAAATTTAACAACATTTAATCAATAAGCAGGCAATCACTAAGTATTTACCACATTTAGAAAACATCTCACCCTGAGATCAGTTTCTGTAAAATACCAAGCTTAGCAAGTAAGAAATAATATTGGCTTGAATTACTGCATCATGCTCTCATTCCTAGAGTAAGTGGTTTTCATAATGATATGCATACTGTAATGGTCCAAGCCGTTACACCTTGTGTTTTCCGCCCGAACCACTCCTTCCCCCCTTTTTTTTGCCTTTTCCTTTCTTATCGGCTTGTTAAGGTGGGAGGAGGTGTGGATGTGAAGATTTGGATGTATGTGTGCGTGTGAGGGTAGCGAGGCCGAGGGAAGGTCGAGTGGATGGAGTGGATTGACCGGTAAGAGTGAATCATAGGGAGTAGGGATGTGTCGATTCTCGATACCTATTCTCGATACCACCGATTCCTGCGACTTAGTATCGGTATCGAGAATCGATCGCCTAAAGTCGATACCGATACCGGCGATACATATATGAAACATGACTGGTAAAGTACTTCACAACGGCCGGTTGCCATGGTGATTGCCATCTTTTTTGTTGTTCTAAATTCATTGTTTTGTATTTTTATGCTGATGAGTAATGAAACTATTGAACTACTAATGACTGCCATTCAATTTTCGGTTTCTTTGGTTTGGATAATTTATATGATTATTTGTATTATTTTGAAGAAGTTCGACTTAGATACCAATAAAAATTAATCAAGTTTAGTACCTTACAATGTATTTGTTCGTTTATGCTGACATTTGTCATACTTTAATAAAGAGATCACGGCTCAATTCAATCGTAATTTAAAATCGAGAATATCTATATAATACGTTTTCTTATTGGTCGAGACGTGACATATCGTGTTACGGTCAGCCAATCTGTCTCAGCCTTCAAAAGACCCAAAATGAAAGTTTTAAAGCTGAAATATGCTGTGGGTGCTGAGTGTCGGTTACGAGAAATACGGAGTTGAGCGAGACATTTAAATATCATATTTGATTGAGGCACCAAATCTTGCCATCGGGATACTCATTCTGCAAACATCGTACCGCTTAAATAACATCGCATTGACTAAAATAAATCTATCACTTCTTTAAATGGAAGACCAAAGTGGTTGGATTTAATGAGAGTTCAGTCTACCAAAAAAAAACTGATTTAACTTGCCGCATAATCCTGCCGATATAAATTTTGAAAATATGATTTATTACGAGAATGTTTTTTGAACAACGACTTTTGGACTCAGCTCGATGTATAATTATTATCTGGCATTACGGCAGTTAAACATTACGTTATTTTTTATGGACTTTCATTCCTGGATCCCACATAAGCTTAGTCAACGTAAAGGCTTCAGAAGCTTGGAAATATTATAAAATCGACCCAAACAATGACAAGTTTGCAAGATGTGGCATTTGTGACAAGTTAGTTTCAAGAGGTGGCACTAGTAAAACGACAACTAACTTGTTAAAACATTTGAAAACTCGTAAAAATCGTGGACAAAAACTTGAATATACTAGGCCCAAACCTAGAATTCTAACTCAATCAGTGTCAAGTGAACCAAGTACAAGCAATGCAATAAGACATGGATCCACTAGTAAAATAGTAGCATTTTTCAAGCCCCAAATTGAAGCCTCCCCTGGAAGTACAAGCACTCGGCCTAACTTGGATACTAGCTCTGTAAGTCTAGAAAGTGATGACCCAGATGACCTATCTGAGTTGAGCATAGAAGTAAGTGACCACTGTGATCCTTATACTGAATCTGAACTGCCAGTAGGCCAAAGTGCATACTCGCCAACATCGGATACATCAGGATTACCATCACTTTATCCAAAGGTGATCAAGATTTAAAAAAAGAAGCAGCTTACCCTTGAAGGCACTTTTGAAAGGGTAAGCAAATTTTCTCCGATTGATGAAAGGGCAAAAACGATCAACAATTTAATTGCAGAAATGATTTGTTTTGACCTCCAACCATTGACAATTGTTGAAAATAAAGGGTTTTTGAAACATTTAGAACCAAGGTATGCTGTACCATCAAGGAAAACTTTTTCCAATAAAATTTTATGTGAGATGTATACTAAAGTCACAGGTGAAGTAAAGAGTGAGCTCAAAGAAGCAAAATATGTAGCCATCACCACTTATATGTGGACTTCTATAGCTCAAAATGACTTTATGGCTGTTACATCCCATTTTTACAAAGACAGAAATGCCATTACCTTGACCCACAGATGTTTGGACGTGGCACCATTTCCTGAAGTATCACATACAGGAGAAAGCATTATAAATTTTCTCAAGTTAGTTTTTGATGAGTGGGAAATTTCAGACAAGATTGTTGGAGTTGTTAGGGATAATGGGCCAGATATCACAGCTGCTTTGAATAGAAGTACACATGAGGCTTTTTCATGCGTTGCCCACACATTGCAACTAGTCATTAAAGATGGCTTCCTTGACAACCCAAAGATGAACAATCTCATTAAAAAATCAAGAAAGTTAGTGGGGAATTTTAAGCACTCTGCCAAAATCTCGAAAAAGTTGAAAGCTGTCCAACTACAGCTAGGCGTTCCTGTGCATCGTATGGTACAAGACGAACCTACCAGATGGAACAGTACTTATTATATGTTGAAAAGGCTTTTGGAGCAGAAAGATGCAATTGTATTGTTGTCAAGCAAAGGTGATACAATTCTTTCCGTGGATATGACTCCTGACGACTGGAAGACAATGGAATTTGCCGTGAAGTTGTTGGAAATATTTGAGACAGCAACAAATCAACTAAGCAAGGAAAATTCAACAATATCAGAAGTAAGTATGCTTATATTATTTTCATGCAATTGTAAAACCTTGGCAAAAACTTACTTAATGCAGTAGGCCTGTAACCTAAGTTATAGTAATTAATATACATTTTCATTTTCTACTGTATGACCAACCTAAGGTATACTTCGTATCCAGCATAAATGCATCATAATTACAAAATCCTGTTAACCTACAACTTATATAATTAAATTTGTTAACAATTTTTTTAAATTGAGGGTAAATTAGTTCATAGCAGTGTACTTCTTTGTGGCTGTGGACCTTCCTAAGACCTCATATTAAAACATAAGAATATATTTCAGAATTTGCAAAAAAATTAATGCAAACAATAAATTAATAATAAATGTAAAATAAAGGCAATTAATTTTTTTTCCAGGTTATTCCACTGATCCACACAGTTATGAAAGTAACTCAAAATCAAGATGTTTCTGGCTCTGGTCTCATGGGTCTAAAAAATGATTTAATTTCCTCAATGAAAAGGAGATATCCCTCAGTTGAGGCAAATTTAACCTTGGCATGTGCCACCATCCTTGATCCAAGGTTCAAGGACATTCCGTTCCAAAGCCAGGACCATTTTCAGGCTGCCAAAAAAAAATTGCTAAGGGAAATGGAAGGGGAAGGTTTACATACTCATTCGACTGAATATTCTACAACGAGTGGTGTCTCAGTCTCATTAGAAGAGTCAAGTAAGGAACAAGGTTTTTGGGCACAATATTCCAAGATGTTTATCCAGTCATCCCCTGTGCAGCAGCCAACATTAGTGGAGTATGCAGAGGAGCTTGAACAATACTTGCAAGAGCAACCACTTAACCCAAATCAAGCCGACATGTTGGGCTCTTACTGGTTTTCCAGTCCTCATTTGAGACTGAAACAAGTTGCACAAAAATATCTGTGCGTGCCCCCCTCAACAGTATTTAGCGAAAGACTATTTTCAACAGCAGGAAATATTTGTGATCAAAAAAGAAATCGCCTTGACCCACAGAGGATTAAAATGTTGGTTTTTCTGAACAAAAATCTGAAATAGGCTGAAACATGTAAGTGCCATAGTTGTATAGTTCATGATTTTCACACTAATCTCACACAACCCTAAGCAATTTTGTTATGTTTTTGCTAGAATTAAAAAATTAAGTTAATATTGCTATCCATTTTATACCTATTTTTATCTGTCTTTGCAAAGTATCTAATATTAATGGCATAGGTGTCGTTAAGAAACCTTTTCAAGTTCTATTTCAAAATGTAAGTGAAATATAATAGTGAGCAAAAATATATGCCTTCTGCCATAGATGGCTGAATGGAATAGACCACATTGTTTGTTCATCAATATTATGTAGTTATATTTTTTTAAATACTTATTATCATTATAGCCTTGGACAAATGTTCTCATCTGCATTAATTACTTGTTCAGTAAAGGCAAATGGTCTATAAATCCTTGTATGACCTATTACTTTAAGTAGTAGTAGTCTTTTGTACTACCAGTTTAGGTTCTTCTGATGTTTTCCTTAACCTTAACTGATTCATTACATTATTTTTGGGTTACAGAATAATAAGTAACAAGATTATTCATCTGTTCTCTCCATCTATTGTTTTGCTTCATGCATAATATATCCATTGTTTGGTATTTTTATGCTGATGATTAATGGAACTATTATACTATTATCATTATGACTGCCATTCAGTTTTCGGATTCTTTGTTTTGTATTTTTGTGTGGCAGGAAATAAAAGTTTTCATGACCAATATAACTGTTTTTATTTTTGTGAACATCTTAGGACTATTTTTTTATATAAATACATAGATGTTTTAAAAGCACTTGGTAAAATTAAGGGTTTTTAGCAAAAACTTAACAACTATAAGTAAAACATTGATGGTATCGGTATCGGGAATCGAGAATTTATTTTATAGGAATCGGAATCGGTATCGAGAATCGATAAATTTAGGTATCGAGACATCCCTATTAGGGAGTGTTTGATTTTGTCCATTGAGTGAAATGTGAAATTCCCTTTGTGTTCCCCCTCCATCAGTTTCTCCCCCTTCCGCAACGCCCCCTCTCCTGCCATTGAAAATGGTATATAAGGGCGATCGCCAGAGAAAAAAAAGAGAGAAGGCACTAAACAAATCACGGAGCGGAAGCGCTGAGCGAGAGCGTGGGTGATTGGAGGCGAAAGGTACCGAGAGAAAAGTACCTTATTTATTGTGTGGATCACAATTTCCCCATCAAGATATTTTGCATACCACGGAGACCACGAGCGGCATGTTTGAGCCTGGTGTCCATAGCAGAGATCGAAGAATTCGGACTGGTTCGACTGAGTGCCTAGCCCTGCAGCCGTCCCGTGCCACAAATCCAGCATCGTCGGTCACGTAAGATTACCGACCCGCCAAGACTTCCCCTATTTTCAGCCTCCTAGCTATCTAGCCAACGGTAGCTCCCCCCTCCCACGTTTTCAAAAGTATGCTTCGCCAGCGAGAGTGATTAGCGCCCTAAAAACCAATACTTCTTTTGAAAGTATTTTGCCAATAAAAGGGAAGGACTGATAATTACCTCCCTCTCCCCAAATTTGTGTGTTACTGGGGATATTCAATTGAATCGCCTGTGCGCGATAATAAGCTTTCTATTCTTTTGTTCTGTGTGTGGCTCATAGAAGAGCATTCGGTTACGTGTCTTGATCATCATTATTCATTTCACTTCAATCAGTCATATCAAGAAGGGTCCATTTCCATGCTTTAGATGTTTCATCTATCACTTATTCATTCATCCAGTCATTAGTCATTAGGAGGGTATTTTTTTGTAACGATTCGTGTCTATTATCGTAGAATATATGATTGTTATATGAAGTGTGAACGATACTTTCTGTTCAATCTTCCTACTTTGGCGAGCCAAATGAACCAAAACCTAAAACTTACAACCCATCTTCACCCTGCCACGGCGGCATGTTAAACTACACAAGGTCGGGGACCCCCCACCCGCTTATCCTCTCTTAAAGAGGCTGCTGATTGATCATGTTGTATTAGGTGACGCAGGTTTGCCCCGCGGATCTCGTGCGGGAGAGGTTCGCGAGGATATTTTTTTTTGTTTTTATATTGTACGTGTGTCTTTCGAACCTAAGATAATCCAGGCGGGCCATGGACCACTACAATACATAGAAAAACATTGATGAGTAAGAAATTATCTGGCATCCAAGAGAATCAGGAGAAAGCATGTTGGTATTTTTTGCCAAATGTTATCAACATAACACTCTTATCAGGAGCTAATTAATGCGATTTTAAACACTTGGTTTTTGGTGAATAACTTTGGATTTGCGTAAATGCACGAAGAGAAATAACCATGGTGCCATAATTCATCCATGACTAGCATTGTTGACTTGATTGATTGATTGGGTGGGCGAGAGCCTTCTGAAGCCCTCCTGGCACTCAGACCTCTTGGCCCATTGTGCCATCCCACGTTTAACCTGCCTGCCACTTGCAGACAGGGGACAAGATCACCACGGTAGAGGTATGAAGGAGGGGCCACCCCCAACCATCCCAGTACAGTAATGGAAGGAACCAACCTCCCTCCAACCTTCCCAGTCTGGGTCTTCCCTCCGGCCTCCCGGTATAGGTCTGGAGGGAGTGCCACCTCTCCTCCCACCCCCATAGAGGCATGGAGGAGGGACCCCAACCCCCATCCGGGCCCAACGTTGCTTAACTGACCTGACGGGAACCAGTCAGAAGCCAAAGGCCCTTGCCCTTCATTGTTGACTTAGTTTGGGTGAGGGCAAGGGCCTAGCCACTTTGACACACAGGTTCCTGCCAGATCACTGAAGTTAAGCAACGTTGGGCCCGGATGGAGTTTGGATGAGTGGCCCTCCTCCATGCCTCTACCGGGGTGGATGGAGGGGTGACACTCCCTCCAGATCTATACCAGGGGGGCCGGAGGGAGATATACCCAGACCGGGACGTTGGGAGGGAGGACTTCCTCCATACCTGTACCGGGAAGATTGGGGGTGGCCCTTCCTTCATACCTCTACCGTGGTGCTCTTGTCTCCTCTCTGCAAGTGGCAGACGAGTTAAAAGTGGGATGGCACAATGGACCAAAAGGTCTGAGTGCCAGGAGGGCTCCAGCAGGCCCTCCCCCACCAAATCAATCTACAATCTAGTTTGGTAGAGATGACAGCTTATGTACAGGAGATACTTTTGCTTAAAGAGCACCATTTATCGCACATTAAAAAAATTAAGTATTAAAGGCGCAATGATGAATATTGAAACAAAGAGCAACAATCACTGAGAAAAACTGCCCATGTGTTAATCGATATGTGCAACATAAACAGTCATGTAGATGTTTATAGCCTCTTTTGATGCAATAACCAGTGTTGCATGATGAAACAGTCACCTCATCGTTGTCATCTTGATTGAGGGAATCATCACCTTCTGCACCATCCATAGCTTAGTCTGTTTCACCTGTTGTACTGAAAGCTCAAAATTTGGCATAGCTGGAGGAAAAGTGATAGGTCGATTACGAGAGACCATGCGATGCAACCTAATGGCAAGATGTTAACATGAAATGAAGTGATGACACTGACCCGTGATTTTTAGTATGATCAGAGGTACTAACATGAAAGCAGAGATAGATGAGAATTTATTAATGATCCTTTGGAATTTTTCACAGCACAGACTTGTTCAGTTGCCTGTGTTTGACTTCTACAAAGATCCAACATTAACAAGGTACCCTTGGGGCAGATTGTGAAAGAAATACAAGTTTTTGCAGGATGTGAATGATAATTCAAAATATGACGGTCCCAGACAAAAAATATAAAAGAATACTCTTGAAGTTAGTGGTGAGACTTAACTAACTCAGTACTTCATGTTGGTTGACCCTACATTATATCGGGAAGCATAGAAACCAAGCAATTTCATCTCATTATTGACTTACTCAAAATATTTTATGCCATTTAACTCTTAAGATACCTATTGACACGGACATTCATTCATTAGAGTTATCTACCGGTTAGAGGTAGGTCATGATGAAAGTCAAGAGAATATCCACGGTTAGAGGTAGGTCATGATGAAAGTCAAGAGAATATCCAACAGACTCTTACACGTGCCGTGCCCTATCCACCTCTAGTATTTCTTTCTTCATCCCAGCATAAGTCCTACCTTTCTTCATCCACGGACAGTGAGTGAAAAAAAAACAATCAGTGCCATAATCCCTGGCTGTATAGATGTGCTTTTTTCCCGTAAAACCCCATGGAGTACCACCAATCATCTTATATGGTAACTGTGGAGGTGAGAGCAGCCTTTTAGGCCTCCTGGCTGAAATTGGCAAAATACAAGTCTTACACTGAGATGTCTCCAAGTAAGAATAAGCATTATGACGTTATGGATCACTCCACGTTGCCATATTGGTTTCAGTATTTGGTAAAAGATTCCTTCTCAGTTACGCCATAAACAATTTCAAAGGCTAATAGAAAGACTGTATTTTCTATTTTCCAATTGTGTTGCCAAGGCTATATTAGGTATTTATTGTCATAAGCAGGAACGGATGACTAGTGAGATGCAGCCGAATGCCTATAGGTGTCACCATGGTAGTTGCGAGTTATCCTTGCGGCGTGGTATATTCCGTGTGCACTTTTAGAATGTTGTCAGGAGCAACATAGCTGTTTACTTGAGGTATTTACCAGTATTTACAAGCACGAGTGAACCTAGTGCACATTCGAGTCAAATGCCTTTTGCAGGTGTTTGTTGTACGGCTGCATGGTGCAGAAATTTTCAAGGATGCAGTAGATCTGGTATAAGTATATCTTTCTTTCGCTTCCTCACAAATGCATCAAGGTATGTAATCTAGCAGAAAATGATAGCAGATAGCTTATACAATGGTAATTTTTGTGTTTGATATGTATTTTACATTTAAATTTTGACTTTTGACCTACCTTGTATTAATTGAAAGCAAATAAAAATGATTAAGTCTGCAAGTATGACTATAGCATCATATAGTTGTTTGATTCTTCATTTATGAAATGAGTAGCACCTCCCCAAGATAACTTAACAATCTAATAACTAACAACTATTTGATCCGGCGTTCATTTCATTGATTTAAGTGGTATGGTTTTCACGGTGGTGGCAGTGGTACATAATTCATCCTATATATTCATCAACATTTAGCTCATTTTCTAATCGGTAACCAGGAAAACATCAGTTACAACTTTTGATATTAACGCTTCTATGACGTGTATCCAAAATGATTTTATACACAGCCATCCATCAATCACTAATTTCACTTCAATATCTTATTCCTAATTAAGTCACCGTCAACCGTCTATACTGGTCAAAACTGTTGAAGTATAAGTGCACTGCACACTGGCGACACTACGGAGTAGTGGTGAACTAAATGACAGTTGCATTTATGATACTCTTTTGTTTTTTCGATGGTATCCCAGTACTGTTCAAGACAGCGGCAGTCTTGGTTTTGGTTGTGGTGCTATGTAGTCGTGTTCTGCCGCAAGTTTAATTTAAACTATTTTGTATAAACTTTAACAGGTTATGTGCCCAGAATACGTGCCTAAAGCAATTAGTTTAAAAGTTTATCCGGATTTTGTGCAATCGGTAAAGATTTGCATTTAGCTCGCAGTGTGCTGTATTTGACTCGCGTGTGTTTGAGTTTTGTTAAAAAGGACACGATGGCGATGAGTCCGGAAATTAAAATTGATAAGCTTGTCAGTGCAAGCAATTGGGCCAAATGGAAGTGGCAAATGAACATGCACTTTGAGCATTATGACATGATGCCTATTATAGATGGAACGCGGAAATGTCCAGTAATCGTGGATCCAGACAAAGTAACGGAGGCGGTCCAAAAGAGTGTTTGTGGATGGAAACGAGACAACGCGCACACGGCAGCATTGATTGCCAGTGCTATAAGTCAGCAAGTGGCAGACTTGGTTTTAACGTATACCAATGCAAAGGAAATATGGGACAAGCTGGTCAGCGTATATGAACAGAGCAGCATCCAGCGGTTAAGTATGCTCATGATGGAGTTTTTCAAGATTCAGCGCGATCCGGGTGTGGATATAGCATCACACGTCGCGAAGGTGGAAAAGGTATTCGCTGACATGAATACGGAGCTACGCCGACGAGGATCACACGATATACCAATCGAATTGCTGCACGGTCAAATTCTTGCAACCGTGGGGCAGGAATATCAAGAATTCAGCAATGTTTGGGAGTCTCTTGATGACAATAAGAGGACAACCAACAGTTTGCTCGAAAAATTGTGCACAATTGAGAAGAGGATGAAGTCATCGTCAGGAACGACTGATACTGGTGCGTTTGGGGCACATGCGTCAACCTCAAAAAATCCATCAGTATTACCCAAGGCAGTGTGCGGTAAACCACCGGGGTCCAGGAGGTCAACGAATGACAAAGGGGACCGTAAATGTTTCTATTGTGGTAAGAGTGGGGACCTGAAAAAGAACTGTTGGAAGCTGAAAGCTGATAAAGGTAATGGAGGAGTGATGGCTAATACAAACCTGTCCAGTGCTCCAAGTGACAGTGATCGTGGCACTGCATTTGCAGTGGTGGGCGACTCAAGATATGCTGACACTTGGGTGTGTGACTCTGGTGCTTCTCATCATATGACGTCAAATAAGCAGTATTTTACTATGTACTTATAACCGTTTCTTGACCCCAGTAAATGTATCTTTGGCAAACAAATCGCAGATATGTGCTTATGGCGCAGGTCGTATCAATGTACTAGTGTTGACTCGTGGAAAATGGAGTCATGGTTATTTAGAAAATGTTTGGTACGTGCCGGATATTGGGAGACATTTATTCTCAGTTAAGAGTGCGACGGAACATGGTATCGATGTATGCATGGGTAGCCAAAACGTTACACTTAGGAAAAATAAGCAAATAGTTGCGACAGGTGAGTGGAAAACGGATGCATATATAATGAACATGCGTGTGATAGTCCCAAGAGTGCCAGCTGAGGTTAATACGGAAACAGCAACTGAAATACTTCAGCTTTGGCATGAGAGACTAGGGCATCAGGATAAGTGTCATGTTCGGAAGGTACTCGAGCGAATGAACATCCATGTAGGTGTTAAAGAAACAGGAGATTTCTGTGATGGATGTGTCCAGGGAAAGGCTCACCGTAAGCCTTTTAAACCACGCTTGAATAGACCTCAGGTCGTCCCTGAACAAATAAATGCCGATGTTAACGGACCAATGTCAGTGGAGACTTTCCGCGGTGCTAGATATTTTGTGTGTTTCAAAGACGATTTCAGTAAGTATCGTCGGATATATTTTATTAAACAAAAGAGCGAAGTGTCAAGGTGTCTGCTAGCTTTCCTAAATGAAGCTTTTACAGCTGGACATACTGTAAAAACATTCAGGTGCGATGGTGGGAAAGAGTTCAACTGTGAAGAAGTTCGTCGGGTACTGTGTGATCGAGGAATCGCTTTGGTGTTGTCTGCTCCCTACGCACCCGAGCAAAACGGACTGGCAGAACGAGAAAATCGCACAATTGTGGAACTAGCACGGTCAATGTTGTCAGTTGGGAAATTGCCCAAGTCTATGTGGGGACATGCTTGTGAGACTGTGGTTTATTTATTGAATCGTACAGGGAAATCGTCAATCATTGACAAGTCTCCTTTGGCATTGTGGGATAGGCGAGAGATGAAAGACTTAAATCATCTTCGAGTTTTTGGCACGGAGTGTTATGTGCATATCCCAAAACAGTTCCGAAAGAAATTTGACAACAAGAGTATATTTGGCCGAATGGTTGGTTATCTGAATGAAAAGGATGGGTACCAGGTTTACGTGCCATCCCTCAAGAAGATTATTAATTCACACGATGTTTATTTTAAGCCAGAGTGCATCTGTACAGACTCATCTATGGGCACAAGTTCAAACAGGTTGGTCTTAAATGAAGAAATTGATCATCAACATCAGACAGATGTCGAGATGTCTGAACTTGAGGACGAGTCTGAGGAAGCGGATGAGGAGCCACACATGGAAAAACGACTATCAAAGCGTATGATCAAGAAGACACAGTGGATGAATTCCGGAGAATACGTATGTTATGTAGCATATTCTTCAAATGCCAGTGATGGAGATCCAGAATCCTATAGAGAAGCTATGAGTTGTCCTCAAAAGGCACACTGGTGTAAAGCTATGGAAGAAGAAATGGATGCCTTGGAGGAAAATGATACTTGGGAGTTGGTCGATCGTCTGGCAAGTATGAAAGTGATAGGTAACCGATAGGTTTTTCGTACAAAATTGAGTGCAGACGGAGGTGTTCAACGATACAGAGCTCGACTTGTTGCCAAAGGATATTCTCAACAGGAAGGAATTGATTATTACGATACGTTTAGTCCAGTGTCACGGTATAGTACTGTGCGAACCGTTCTTGTAATGGCAGCCATCGAGGGTTTGGAGCTGTGCAAATTTGATGTAAAAACAGCTTTTTTGTACGGCACACTTCAGGAGGAAGTGTACATGGCTCAGCCAGAGGGTTTTGATGATGGTAGCGGAAAAGTGTGTAGGCTCAAGCGAAGTCTATATGGTCTTAAACAAGCCCCAAGATGTTGGAATGCGCGGTTTGTTAAATTCATGAAAGAGCAGGGACTTAAAGCAAGCTCAGCTGATCCGTGTTTATTTGTGAGTCGTAGTAACGGCAGAAAATTGATAGTAACGATTTATGTTGATGATGGGTTGGTCATGGGTAATGATATTGATGAGATTAAAACATTCATTTACCAAATGGAACTCAACTTTAAAATTACGACTGGAAATCCTGACAACTACCTAGGTTTGCAGATAGAACGAAGTTCGGATGGGATCTTTGTGAGTCAAAGTTCCTAGACAAAAAGGATCCTAAAACGTTTTAATATGGATGAGGCAAATATGGTAGCAACACCCTGTGATGTTAGTGGTGATATTGCTGAGGAACCGGTTGCAGACAATGTGCCTTATCGGGAAGCAGTGGGATGCCTCCTGTAACTATCAACTGCAACACGTCCTGACATAGCTTTTGCTGTGTCAAGAGCTGCTCGAGTAATAGAACAACCGACCAAGGCAGATTGGGTGAGTGTCAAGCGAATCTTTAAGTATCTTCGGGGAACTGTCAATCATGGTCTGCTGTACCGTGGTGATGACCAGGGTTCCTTGGAAGCATATAGCGATGCCGACTTTGCAGGTGACATTAAGACTCGGAGGTCAACGATTGGAGTTGTGGCAGTTCTTGCTGGAGCAGCTGTCGCTTGGTCTAGTCAACTACAAAGGTCAGTGGCCCTGTCAACTACAGAAGCGGAGTTCGTCGCAGCCAGCGAGGGTGCTAAAGAATTGTTGTGGCTAAAGCGGTTGGTTGGTGAGCTTGGTTACCTTAGGGAACAAGTGCCAAATCTATTCATTGACAGTGCAAGTGCTGTGAAGCTTACAAAAAATCCAGAATTTCATAAGCATTCTAAGCACATAGAAGTGCGTCACTATTTTGTGCGTGAGTGTTACTTGAACGGTAGAATTGCAGTCAATCACATTGACGGTGAAAAACAAATTGCGGATATTCTGACGAAACCGCTCGGTCGTGTGCATTTTGAAACGCTCCGAAGTGGAATGGGTGTCTGGAAGAATGAATGAGTAAATGAATGGGTGAATGTTTGTTTTTTTTAAGAGGTCAGCTCTGTGCAGTGACTTAGGAGGAAGTGTTGAAGTATAAGTGCACTGCACACTGGCGACACTACGGAGTAGTGGTGAACTAAATGACAGTTGCATTTATGATACTCTTTTGTTTTTTCTATGGTATCCCAGTACTGTTCAAGACAGCGGCAGTCTTGGTTTTGGTTGTGGTGTGATGTAGTCGTGTTCTGCCGCAAGTTTAATTTAAACTATTTTGTATAAACTTTAACAAAAACGATCGGCCAATATGTAGACAATTGATTCTCTTGACCACACTTGATAAGTGTCGGCCACTATCGATTGTAAACTCAAAGGAATATACCGGGCCAGATGTTTCTAACATCGAAGGCGAAGACGAAACATATTCTATGGGATCAAATGGAAGTGAGCGGGCCCTGGTCATAAGTTCCATAATGAAATTTGTGGGGAAAGGGGGATGTGTAGGAGGAGGTGGTGGATCATTGATGAAGGGCAGCATGTTTGTGATAAAAATGACTCTGAAAGTCAGTGAAGTGCATTGCACCCGGTGAGAATAAAAATCCAAATATTTATTATTTTATTCCTCCTGGACAGCCAACGATGCAAAACAATGAAGCCATGTCCAGGTCAATTAGGATATGGCTGGAAGGCCTACCTGTGACTCCTTTCTCGTGACCACTTAGAATGAAGAGTACTTTGGGGGGTACATGAGCCACATCACAAACTGAAACTAGGCCATCAAGTGATGCACAACAAAGTCTGGAACGGTCATTGTTGCCAAACTTGATCATTGTCACGGCATCCATGTGCTAGAATGAAGAAAACAATATAAATGATTAAAGAAGGAAACCCCAATACCACAATGTTACTTTAGACAGTATATTTGTTATTCAGTTCTGTTTTTGACCACACTGACAGCAATAGCTGAGGATTTGGTATTTTTTTCCAGGGAAGAGTGAAATTTAATAATTATATTCAACCAATATTTATAGATTAACAAAATGAATTAACATCTGCATCTCAACATACTGCCCTGTGAGCCACGACAAGGGCATATAGCAAAGGATTTTAGAACAACTACCATGAAGAAGGGGGGAAATTGGGAAACAGAATTGGAAGATGGAAAAATGTAAAGCAAAATGTGTGCTGATGGAGTTTCTAGGTGCCTTTCTGCAGTCATTAATGGTGCATGGAAAGAAAGAATGTTTGTACGTATCTTTTAATCAGTGTACCTCTCTTATTTCAGTTCTGTGGACAAATTGTGGCATCAAAATTCTTCTTGTAACTTGGGAATTTGAGTAATTTAGTAAACATTTCCTGTAATCTTAGCCCGGTATGTAACCTCCATGTATCTAACAACTTCCAGCCTAGCCCTTCCATCAGTAGCATTACATCCTTTGTCTGCTAGTAGCAGTTTTAATGAAGCATGCCATTTTCCTTCTTTGTTCTCATTAAACCCTTCTGTGCAGGGTCTCCCATTAGGCTGTCATGCATTTTTTCTTTAAGATATGCAGAGGAGAACACAGTATCTTTTGATTTTTTTGATAATTAAGCATTAATATTTTTCTTTCCACCAACATTAAAACCACAGTAATTTTCACTTTGATGGGTTTTCAAAATCAGATCACTGCCAATTTCCCTGAATTCATTCCAGAGAGATTTAATTTTTTTACATTTATTGTTTTAGTAAGACATCTTTATCAGTCAAGTTAAGAGCAAGATGAACTTCATCATTTTCGAACGATATGCCTAACATCAAAAGAACATTAATTCGTATATTCAACCATTTACTGAGTACCTCGACTGATTTCAATGCAATGCCCCAACATTATCAAGATCTTCATCACACTGAATTTTCTGGAAATATCTTTTATACTTTATTTCATTTAGGTTAGGGGATGAGGGTTGTCAGCTGGCAGAATACTGGGAGCTCAGGATTTAACCGAGCTCTCTCAGACACAAGAAAAATTCAGATTTTAAATGAATAATCGGCTGATCAGACAGTCGTGCATTATGCTAATCCCATTGGTGAGATATTAGACAGCTCTTGGGCAATTAGGTCAGTAGTGAAACGAATGACTATCACACAAGTGCAACAATAAATACATTCTGTGTTTTGAAAAAAACATTTATAAGTATCATTGATTTAACAAACAAAAGACCTTGCCTTCCAAATGCCATAAAATGACTATGTACTTAAAGGTGTGGTGTGAGAACATATGGGAGGCAGTCATCGTAGTGCTGTCAGTCAGCATGGTGGGTGCACGTGTGATTCCGCCGGGCAACACAAAATGCCTGTTACTGGATTCACCGAGCAACTGCCTACATCATGTATTAGTAGCATGTTGCCAAATGCAGCAATTGATGCTCTCCTCATGGGTAGATATAAAATGGAATTCTCTGAAGCAGGCATAGATGTGCATAATCTAGTTAGGTATGCACAGTACCAGTGGCATAACAAAAAGGAGGGCAAAGTTACATTGACCCCCTCCAAATGATGCACTTTCAAAATGGTGCTGAAAATGGATCAAAAAGCCTCCAATCTCCAATTCAATGATGGGGTGCCACTCGAAGACACTCTTAGATTGATTTTACACACTTAGCTACACCCTTGTCAGTAGAAGGCAGTATGGTTGCTACTGACTCATTGAGCGTGTATCATAAACACACAACAGTCTCCTGTCTGGGTTTCAAAGACCCAACATGGACGTTGTAGAGTAGACCTAAGTATGAAGGTGAAAGCTAACACAAGTGGTAATGGAAGACTGACACGTTCATGAACGTATCAGTCTGAATGTTCAGTCTGTCAGTATGAATACTATGGGAATTGGAAGAGAAAAAACAAGAGGAGGGATGTATAAATAGAAGCTCCAAGCTTTTATTTCTCAATGCTCTGGTTTGTTTCCATTTGTCTACAATCAATCTGAGAAGCCAGTGTTATCATGGTTGGAGAAATGTCTGGCAAGAGGGAAGACGCAAAAGCAATGGTTTGGGAGTTACAGCCTCTTGCAATCTACCTGCACTGCAAAAACCAGTCTAGATTGATAAATTCAAGACACAGCTAAATCTGTATCCTTTCAGTAAGTCTTTTTTGTCATCCTTTTATGTGATGCTGTGTTAGAGCCCTGAGAGCACCAAAGCATTGGGATTCCAAAGAAATGTATCACTACTTCCGGTGCTATGGATAGAGCACAGATGTCTTCTAAAGAACTTCATTGGCTAAAATCAAATGAAATTTTTGGAAAACTTTGGGCTAAAACAGAAAAAAATATTTTGAAGTATAACTTTGATGAACAAAAGCTTCCACGGAGAAGAAAATTGCCATGGTCGAGAGAGTTTTTCCAGAAAGAGGGTGTTGAATCACCTAGAGCTCAACTTTGAGAAATCCATGCTGAGGCCCTAGAAACTGTGAAAGATGAGATGGAGTCATACTTTGACTAACCTGGCATTCATACTTGCCAAAAAGTGATGCAATTTCAGCTTGACATAATAAATAGAATTCTATTTCTGAAAGTTTGGTACAGCATGGTATCAATGAGGACCTATTCAAGTCCTAGGTTGAAATGTTATTCAATCTGGGTCCTAATTAATGAGCTTTAGTTAGTGAAAAATCATACTTATTAAAAAGTAGTGGTAATTTTTGGTGGTCGTCATTTTACGACAGAATATCACTAACTATAGGATGTTTATCCCATATGTATTTCCAGAGAAAATTTCCCTTCTCTCTCAGGGATTTTTTAAATCTACACAATGACATGAAATTATTTCTGGAGGTAAATAATGTGTTCCAGCTACTTCTTGTGATTTCTGCATCATCCTCAATGGCAGAGAGGAGCTTCAGCATGCTAAAAAGAGTCATCACCTAATTTAGGTCCAAAATGAATCAAAAGAGACTTTTCTATGTTGCATGTCTACCAAGACATTAAACTGCAGTACATAGCTGACCTCTGTGAAGAATTTGGAAGCAATAAGTACAAAGCCACTGTTTTTGAAGAAATAAAATGCATACTTTGTGTGATGTACGTTGCTTTCAGCAGATCATTTTTTATTGTGATTCGATATTAAGGTAGCCAAGTGTCACCCTCAAACTACACTTGTAAAATTTCTCATCAAAGCTGAAAACTTAAATGGGAAATCTCAATTACTTATGAGTTGATATTAAAAAAAAAATAGGATTTAGAAAGGCTAAGAAATTTGAAAAAATGTATTGGACAGTGGGAGGGGGGGGGGGAAACAAAACACTTGCCAACCCCTAAATCCACTACATTGTTAAACCACTGCCCAGTACAATGATCTACGAGGAACACTAGGGAAAATACAATACGTCAATCATGATATAAAAAACAAAGTTATGAGCTCAGTAGAAAAAGTTTCCATTCTCTGGATTCTATCTTTATTTTTCTTATTCATGCATTATATTTTAATTTCTTTTGACATAGACAATATGCAACCATGAGGTTCAACAAAAGGCAGGTAAATTGTGCTTCTTGAAGTTCTATTTTAAGTCAATAGAGCAAAGTGTACACATTTATTTTCTCTTACTTATTTTCACAGCAATGTACCTCAATAACTGACACTAATTTCTGGCCCTCAAGAAAATTGCGTGATAAATAACTTCGATACGAAGGAACATAGTATCAATAATAGCACCCACAGATTAGGCAAAAATATTTCTACGGTAAACAATCGACATATTCATCGGAGATCTTACCTGATCAAATATATGATGAACTCCAACAAAAGCATAATTTTCCGCGATCGTGTTTCCGCCGACAATGGCACGAGATGCTTCAGCCTGCTTGGTTGGAACAACTTCCCCTTGACCCAAAGTTTGGTAGTTATTTGCCTGCAGCTTGAATATGTCAGGAGATTCGCTGACCTGCAACACAAGGGCCATATTGAATAGGGGGAACGAGAGCGCAAAAATACCATGTGTAGAAAGTGCTGGTTAATATACTCACCCTAATACTGCTCCTGGCACTGGTACTTCGACTCTTCTGAGATACCTGGTCTGCGGGAACGCCATATCTTTGTTGTAGAAGCTGACCACGCAACCGCAGATATTGTTTACGTACAGAGGGATCCTAAAGGACAGATAAAATTAATACATAAGCAACTAAATAAGATCTTTACCATCGACAAAGAGGATTTAAGATAACCTTCCAGGATTAAAATCCTAACCTCACACCCACTGTATTCCCGCAAGAGTTGATTTCTTCTTCGTATGTACAATGTCCCTGAAAAAAGTACATATATAAACGTAAACCTACGCGAGTAAAATTACTGCTCAAGTACATGATGTAGACATAATATCTCCAATTTGAATAATCAAATATAATAAATAACAAATGTTGAAACACTCACTGAAATTTGGGTGACTAGGTGCACGGTGAGCATTGTACCGCGAATCCAAAGCGAACACCTGCTGCTTCCACAAGGCAGCCATTTGTACGTTTCCGGTCAAATTTTATGAATCAGTACTATCAGCTTTGAGGAGTAGATATCAAGTATTAAAATCGATTAAAATGTTGTTATATATTACTGTCACAACGTAATGTAATTAAGATAATTTAAGCTCGTATCTGTATTTACACATAAATCATACTCTTGAGTTTCACCGTTGTTCCCTGCCATAATCATCTCCCCGCCCATTGACGCTTATTTCCTGCGAGGAGTGAGCTAGGAGGACGTGTCGTCGTGAAAATGCAAGCCATCAAGTGTGTTGTTGTAGGCGATGGGTAAGTGCATATTCAATATATATTGTTTGTAGTGCATTTAATATTTACTTCGAATGTATAGCGTATACCCCACAAGCCTACCTCTAGCCCCAGATCAAGGTCTTACGTGATTTGCTGGCGGGCAGCGAATGTGTATATACAGTCGAGTAAAAATATTAGTCCTTCAAAATGTACTTGATGACGTCGAAATTTTGCCATGTCTTGGAAGAATTTTGCAGCTCTTACGTGGATGATTATATGTGATGGTTATGTTTTGGGGCAGTTAAGCTAAAAGTCTTGCTATTCCTCAGTTAATTTTCGAGGATGTTCTCCCTTTCTTCATTTTGAAGGTAGGGGTGTGAGAATCGTTTTGGTTTTTTGTTAAGTGAGCTCTCCTTAGTTATGGGGATGTTTGTAATTCCTTTTCATTTTTCTTTGTTCCGTATCGACGTAGTGTAGCAACTGGTAATATATTTGATCCGTCCTTCAAATATCTGATAAATCGTTTCGTAATTGTTTGTTCCATGTTTAGATTCTGCCATTTATGTTGGTTTTTCTTGCCTCACCATGGTGTTCTGTCATCGCGGAGCTGTCCTTCGTAATTCGTGATCTTGGACGTTGGTTGGACCATTATTCTCGTTATTCTGCGCTGAGCATGAATGTTATGTTGTAAATCTTGTGTACATTTTACCATTATAAGGTCACTTGCATGGTAATTTCGTGAATTAGGTTACATATACATCTTTTGCTTATGTCATGTATAGTCCTAATTAACGAGTAACTTATCGTAAGGACCCAACGTAAAAGTAATTTTTTACTAATCGTAATGGCATTATTTCTTCGGCAGACCCCGTTTCCTGTCATTTAAATTTATAATTGAATTTTCTTCCTGCCGCGCTTGTTGCTTTCGTTTGCCTGTTTACTGGCGTACATCCGTTATTAGAGTTATTCCAATTTCAGTTATTTGATGACAATGCGTTATTTGTTCCACCGTTTTCCGAGCTATTCCGCTGCTTGCATCGAAATTATCGAAAAACCGCACTCACTACAATTGTTTTCAATACTTCAGTTGCTTGAAACTGCCTTGTTAGAAATTTTCAGGGATGCGTTTCTGCAGCATCCCACGGTTTCTCTCGCCCTGATCCACTCGATTTACTCTCATGGTGATAGATTTGATGATTGCGTGAGCTTAGTCTTATATAGGCCAACGGTACGCCTGGAATTCAAATTTAGCCCCTCTCACACAAAAGCACGCTGTGATATATATTGGAAGTTTTCCAGATTTCCACAAGGTCGTTTAACTTCAGGGTGGCACATCCGTGCCATCCGCATCAGGCCGTGGAATATTACTGAATATAGAAATTAGCTCGTGCACTTGCATCTCTGTTTGCTTCCTTGCATCTTATATCAAGATGCACGTAGGCTACTTGTAGCCCTTCGAGGTCCTTCGTTAATCTACTGCTCGACCGTGACTTCTCGTAATATCAGCTGATGACACCCCAAGTGTGTATGTTATTTTGGATGCATGTCCTAAATTTCTGTCGTGGTGAACTCATCGCTTCTGACACTAGCTTAGCTGTCATGAACATTAGGTGCTCGGTGCTTCGAGAATAATGTATCATTCCCCTCATGTGATTTATGAAATAAATTAATAAAGAAATTCCAAGATTTTCGTGTATTTTTTTAAAGTTAAAAAAAAATATTTTGAAGTGGGATAGCGCGGTTAATAATTTAAAATATGGTATCTTAATGTATTTGCTGATATTTCTAGGAGTTGTTGTAATTATACGAATATCTACCGAATACCATGCAAGCCACCTCGTTGGTGTGTGCGTATCTCATGATTGAAAGAAATGTCTAAGGATATTCACCCCGCTTTCAATTGACTTAGTTTTTTTGTGTCCGGAGTGTTTGAAATTCTTTCCGAAATGTGTTGGCTAGAATTCGCTTTGCCCCTCTATCCGGAAGTTGGTTTCTGTGGGTTGTTGAGGAAGTCACCGCTAAAGCTGATATGTTTACATTGTACCGCGATTCCCTTTTCGTCTTAGTAGCAATTCTTTAACCATTTCCTCGCCCCAATGGTAGTGGAATTACTTACGATTCTAGGAAATGCGTTTTATAAATTGCCCTGAAATTTGGAGACATCACTGCTTCTGGATTGTGAGTCACATTAAACCAGCAGTTGCGTTAAGATCCGCGTTTGCGTCAATAGCGTTTTCCTCGAATCATGTGGAGGAATTTATCGCTCTTGAGAATATTTTCGTGGTCATTTAAGCGTGGTTGTATTCTTGTCTCTGAAGGGTAGGAATGAGTCCTCATGTAGGTCACCATTGGCTGTTCCGATTCTTGAATCATTGATGTTTAGTCACACAGTTCCTTTACTTCCAGCCAATCGGTGATAATTATCCCCTGTTGCCATGTTGAAGATATTTCTCGCTCTTTGCTTGTGCTCAGAAATAATTGGATGATGAAAATGTTGCAATTATTTAACACGTTTGCCCTAGATCAGGGTTTCCCAACCAGGGGTGCTTGCATCCCTTAGGGGTGCGAGTAAAAATTTCAGTTCTTCTTATTAAGGGTACCTGTTTTCCGGGTTTATGCCCCTTTTAATTTGTTGTAATATTTTTTTTATTTTCCATATGTTTAATCTAGCTATTAATATTATTAAAATTTGATGACATCAATTTGTTCTGTTCACCTTCACTATTATTCTTGAATAAACTATTGCTTTTAAGGGGTGCGGGAATATTTTCAGGGGTGTGGGGCATATAAAAAGGTTGGGAGCCACTGCTCAAGATGCTGCTGAACTCAGAATTGGAGATGTTTCAGTCCGCCTCACAGTTGCATCTTACAATTAGTTCTTGGTTTCTGTTTCGTTTGGCGATGGATCGGAGGATGTTTGTTGGTCGCCTGATTTCGGGAGATGAAAGATTGAAGCGTGTCGAGCGCAGCATTTATCTCCACGTCATTTTCACTCGGATCCGAGTACGAACCTTACATGCGGGTAGGATGTATCAGGGAGCCCATTGTGCGTTTCGTTAGCCGTTTTTTATTTGAGCATCGCCCTTCGATGGAAGCCAGATGATTCCATACGCTCGGTCGTTCCTCGGTTTTCCGCGGTTGACTCTATGTGGGCGTTATTCCATGTTGTGAACTTTTCTCTCGTAGTTCAGGGAGGGCAACCCCACAGACGATGTGGAAGCGTTGGCCCTCCTCGGCTTTAGTCGTGCTTCGGGAGTTGTGAAGCTGCCGTCAAGTAACCCAGTGATTTTCAAAATGTTGTGAGTGATTGCTTAAATTACCCCTTCGCCCTTTGTCCATCGAAGTGCTGTGCTTCGCCATTCCATCTCGAGCCCAACATTGATTCGAGAGAAGTGGATGGCTCTGTGCAGCGTTGTGTCTGGAGCTCGCTGGAGGACGTCATGTGTGGATTAATCTACGCAACCCATCTCCGGTGGTGTGCCCTGCCAAGATGCATTTCTTTACTTCCATAACTTTCGGTGTTTGCGTGTGCCTAATACAGTGGAATAACGAATGGTAGTATCTCCGATTTATTCAGTGGAAGGAAAGAGGAGGAGGATTAGTCGGTGACTCCCGCCCATTCCCCCTCGGATGAGCCCCTCTTCCCCCAAGGACACTCCGGGAGGGAGGAACGCCCAGGATTGTCCCTTCCCACCACAGCTGCCTGGGTGAGGGCGCACCCCCCTCGCCCCTCCCTGCATCCTTGGTCGCATCCGAACGCTGCTGTCCCCTTTCGCGTGCAGGTGGAAAAAATGTCACTTCCACATCGCTGTTGTGGCCGTGTTGATGTTTTCTAACGGCGGCGCCTGACCCCCCCGCCCCCCCCCCCCCTCTGCACCCTACCCCTCCACGACGACAGATCCCCTGCTGGTGCGGAGTTCGACCACACCTCCCAAACACCTCAACCCTTGGATTTACTTCAATACTTCGGTGACATCATGTACCAGTGGGATTATTTGAGTGTTGAAATACTGGTGCCTTGGTGCTTCGGTTCACCGGTTGCACGTCTCTTGTCGTCCTGTGATGCACCCACTTGTAGCGGTGCCGTGTATCGTCGACGCCCCTCGGACACACTCCTTGTATCGGCAAGAGGATGGCGACAGCGTCACCTCACCGTTCCCGAGTCGACTTGTGAGGTTATGCAGCATGTGATCCGCAGAAAGCCGAGTGAGTGCCGGCGTCCATAGTTAGCCCACTAGGCCATGGATGGTTGTGTATGTATGTACTTTAAACCTGGAAGGAGGAAGTGAGCATGTCGCGGTGGTAGCTGAGACAAGGAAGAGTCCGGATGATTCGTGGAAGGGGCTAGCCCTCCCCACCCCCATTCTCTCGTGTGGCCCTGAACCCCCTTCCACTGACGTGTGTCCAGTTGTTTCCCCCTACCCCACTGCACCAGTCAGATGTTGCACTTCGCCCTACACTGCGGTTATCTCGTCTTACTTAGTGGCGTGGCCTGGGGGTCGGGGCGAGGCTCAGGAGTGATCTCAAGGCACATCTCTTGATTGTTGTTCCACGAATACAGGGATCGTTGGGGTTATCACGTCGAAATTTGCGTTAGTAATTGCGAGGCTCCACCGTTTCTGAATCTGAAATCAAGACACATTTCCGAATCAGGCTCGCTTTGCAGTGGTTTTTGGCTCCAATGGAACGCCTTCTTTTTCTCAAGTGCTTGCTCCCCGCGGGGAAGGGCTTGGGAGTGGGCTTGACCGTCCAATCTGAATCTGAACCGAATTTTCAATTTTCTGTGGAAAATAGTTTTTTCCTAATTGATGAAAGCTAATTTGGAATTTCATTCTCATTTATATTCATATATCACTTAATCTAGTGCAACTTCCATGTTTTACGACAGTCCGCAGCTATTTAGTCTAACAGAATATTAAAAAAATGATGGATGGATTTTCCGCTCTTAACTATCTAGTTACTATACTCTAGAGTTATGTATTCATCTACGCTTATAAGGAATTAAAATTGTCACTTTTTGTGAATGTAGACTACAATGGTGACGCTATTTGTCTGACTTGTGCCCTGGGTGTGTTTTTCGTCAACGTTATATACCGTTTTTTATATTATGTGTATTATATGTATTCCATTGTTATGTTAAAATGATGCTTTCTCTGCATGTGCATATCCTCTCCCGCTCGGAATGAGATATCTTGCCACCTCTCTATCTCTTGTGCTCGATTCTAAGTGCCGAGGAATTGTTCCAAGAATGTGGGATATCTCCAGATAAGTGCTATCGGGAGTATTTTTCCTGCCGTTAGAAAGGGAGGGGGCTCAGAACTGATTTATTGGGAGATAACGATACTCATTCCTTCCGGCGGTAAAAGCAACTGGCAGCCGTTGCCCATCGTTTCGGTGGCCTTGGAGTGTGGATCCTGTGAAATGAATCGACTCACTCTTGACTTAGTGGAAACGATTTATCCAACAGTAAAACAATATCTTGCTGTTCATTTTATTTTTGAAATGAACCGCAGTGGCATGATCATGCATCGCGATTCCTTATCGAACCATTCACATGGCCTTTACTGCCAGCGTGGTGATGTACGTCATGCCGTAATCTCCAGGAGAAAATTTAGAAACTGCAATTTAGCGATTTCGTTAGGACCATCTTTTCTTCCCTGTTAAAACTCGTTCATATATTCGTGTCTTACGACGATGTGAATTGCGTTTGATCAATTTGAGGCGTGAGATAGTTCTCCTCCTCTAGCGTAACATACATCCCTGAGTTTTTATTTTTATCGAAGCTCTCCCCTGTGTGAAGGCTTGGCAGTACAAGATAATATTTTTCATGCTTCCTACCTCCAACATTGTAATTCCGTTCCCCGCTTATATTTAGTTATCTGTCTCGTACTGGTGCGTATGAAAAGTTGAGATCGTTGAGACTTCGTACCGCGATTCCGTTCTTTATTCGCATTTTTTGTGTGAAGCACGATTGATTATGAGTAATACGCATTTTAAGATGCTGCTCTATTCGCATATGGTCCATTCAAGTCAAATCCTGTTTGGACTTCCTTTCAATTTCTGCAGTCTCCATTTTTTCTAGTAGAACCGCCTAAACTCGAATTAGTAGTACCCTTCGATGTTAAAAATCGCGAAACGAATTCTTATGAGATAATATGTCTCTATTTAGTGTTGACTTTCTGGCATGTAATAGAAAGAAGGCACGAAAAAATATGGCATGAGATCGGACGTCTCCAATGAAGACGGGAGAGTAATTTTCGTGTTTACCCCGATATCCGCTCTCCACCCTCAGCAACACCCCTTCTGACCTCCCGAGAGCCAATCCCAGGGTGACGATCGTATTTCAAGCACACGATCCTTTTAATTTTGTTACTCGCATTACATCTATCAAAATTTTGTCACCGTCTATCATCTCTTCTTCATTGACGTGCAGCATATCGCCATTATTTCAGCATCCAAAATTTTCAAACCTGTTTTTTTTACGTTAATTAAGCCTCATCAAAATCATTTAGCCACATTTTTGGAAATTAAAGGCTTAAAGATAGTAGATCCGATTTCATTTCTAGGGGTAGTTTTTTTTTTTTTTTTTCTAGAAATTATGTAATAAAATATCCTTCTCGCTCAGGAAAGTACCAAGTTTTAAGAAAGATCCATTGTATTCCCCTGTAACATTCCATTATTTTCCATAATACCCTAGATCAAGGGTCCAGGAGCCCTTTGCCACGCACACGGGTTAGTGTGGGGTTGATGGATGTAGCGTAGGTGTAGAGTTATCGTCAAGAGACTGCCAGGCAACCGGCTGTTGATTTCCTTGTCTTTTGTGGCTTCTGTGGAATCGCTAGGGTCCCTTATGGAGAAGTTGGTTGGGGCATCGTCCTGGAAGCCCTAGGAAAGTTACGAAACTTAGGTGTGGGAAATATATTATCTACATCTACAAAATACCCTGCAAGCCACCTCAAGGGTGTGTGACCGGGGAGCTCTACCGGGTTTATGTTGGTATGTTATAATTTAATGCATTCTTCTCTTATGTTATGAATAGAGGTCACGCTCTATGTTACTGCGAAAATAAGTTTAAAATTCCTAAATTATATCCTAGTGGTGGTAGCGAAATGATGTAGAACTAAATGCCATTCCCCTGTAACTAATGCGTGTTTTCTGATTTGCGACTTAACTTACTATTTTTCATCCAATATCTTTTTCTATTACGGCGTTGAGTAGCTTTCAGAAACATAAACCTGCTCTGTTTGAAATTTATAACTTAATCTTCGTGATTGATTATTTTAGTAAATTTAATTGCTACTTCAGGAAGGTACCGACCTCAAATTCGTACGCAGAATGAAGTAATACTCAATTTGCCGTTGTGAGGTTTATTGGCCCTTTTGTGCAATTTTTGTGGCCTTATACAGTTTTAGAGAGAAGAGAATGTGCATGTATTCTTTACCCAATGGCTTTAGTGATGGTCGTGTTAAGTTTTTCTACACCCTTAGTAGCATTTCTAAGTGTTTCAGCTCGGCAGTTGTATATCGCTATCGTATTTTTTACGCCACGGAATATCTCTATCTTTTCGCCATGCCGTAGGAGACCGTTACTTTGCGGCAATTGTGCAGGTATGTGCCAGGAACGTCGCTGTCATTAACTTTTTGGTGGAGTCCATTGCTCTGAAATAATGCACGAATTTGGAGGTAAAAGACTCCAAACAAACTGTTTCGGTGGAAGGTCTTTTCTTTTACGGGCATTAATTTTCTTGTTAGCGCTCAGTTCACCTCTAGTTCACTCATAAGTTATTACCTCATTCCCGCGTAACACCAGCACCTTATGTACTTGACATGAGAAATATTGGCAGAGAACAGAGAGTGAGCACGTACAATCATGTCCTGGGTTCGAACCGGCGATCCCTAGCTCGCAGCCGAGGGCATCACTCCACTATCTCCAAGGCCCAAAGTGAAATTTTCTGGCCGTCTTGATCTTGATAACTTGAACTACACATTGACGATCGAAAAGACTCTGCCGTCTTTCAAGGGTCGTATCCTAGGGTGACAGGGAGGGTACAGTACTGTTCGGAGTTGTTGGGGCCTTGAGTGTACGGTACGAAATGTTTTCTTGGGTTCGATGCGGTGCGAAATTACGGTATAATATTTCACTTCTTGGTACCATTTCAACTAGAAAGCCTTATCATGTGACCGTTAATAGACTGATCAGCAATACTGTTTCATTTTTTTTAAGAGCCGTGAACGACGCCTCTTCTAATAAAGCAGCAATATTGCAAAATTTAACGCGCCACTTATTATTTTTAAGTTATGATTAGCCACTCCTTGGTTATGTACTCATTGAAAATGCTATTCGTATGAATATATGCTTTGTTTCGGACGTACCTAATTTTGACGCGTTATTTTTTTGCGCCCTTACGACACAGTATACTGCTAATTATTACGGCACACCTACAAAATATCCTGATGGTCACCTCAAGGGTGTGTGGCAGGGGGTGAGCAGTCACCAACATTCATTGCACTGTACCATATTAAAGTTAAATGTATCTACGACTGTTGATGCATGAGCATAAATCGCTGATGCTTGTCAGGAGGCGAAGCCTCACAAGCATGCACTACACTATTGATGTGTTACCAATGTTAAAGGGACCGTTAGTATTTATGTATTTTCCAACAACATAAATTGTTAGAGATTCAAGAGTTAAGCTTAAAGCATGCTCGGCGTGCTGTAAGTACTAGGTAGCAGATAAGGATACAAGTATTAGGGAGTACTACTACTATGAGCTGCACTACCTATCAACAAACTTAGTGAGAAGTCTCACTGTCATCTGTTATGGTCTCTTATCGTTCGAGGTCCGCCATTGCAGAACGATATTTTTAGGTGGTTCGAAATGCGGAAAAAATGAAACCGTACCATCTCGTACTGCTACTCTTGGTCATTCGGGATGAGACTGTCAACCATGGCAGTTTTAGAGTGAAATTGTTGGCGTGAGAGAGGTGGTGGTTCAGGAATGTTGAAATATGCGAGAAAGAGGGGAAGAGTTGAGATTGATCGAGAGGGAAGGAAGAGAGGAATGTGTGGGTGGAGGGATTCGAAGGGGCGTGTTCCATTGGATGTCACCGGGGAGGGAGGGACAACCTCCCTCTTCCCCCCTCCCCTCCTACGCCTCCCTCCATCCCCCAGAGAACAGCACCCTCCGCCGACAGTCGCTGTGCTCCGCCGGTCGTGGCGGACGTAGCAGGTCCATCATCCGTTGGACCTCGCGAGAGCGTCGTCGGTCCATTGTTTGTGTTGTGGATCGAGAAGGGACCTGGTGAAGAATGTTGGTCCTCGGTTCGCTGGCGGAGCAGTAGAGCATGGTCGAACGTGCTCGCGTCTTAGTCCGCTTCCCACAACTAAATAAAGAGTGGTGCCGTCATATTTCTTACCAATGACATCATCATTTACCTATATAGTAATGGTAAAGTTCAGCGTGGAATGTTGTATTATTATTGCATACGTGTCCGTACAATTCCGTCGCCAGTGGTTTTATACGATTCGATAATGCACAGTAACGTCTGAAGATTTGGTAAGAAAGGAAGATTTGTAAGCAATAGTTGCGTCATTCCTGAGAAGGTACTGGACCAGTGGTAACTCATCGTGTATGCCTGAAACCATACACATTTAGGACACTTTTCGACGGTGTGAAGTATGTACTTGTTTATAGGTCTAATAAGATCTGGAGGGAATACGGTGCTGTATAGAAATTTTTTTCGCGTGCTTCGCCAGGAATAGCTGTGGCTTATTTTATATACTTATATCCACATTCAATCAGTAACAGCTGACTGAATGTGGATGCCAGCATGCGGATATTTTTTTGAGAGGCAGCATGTCTCCCCTGTCGTAGCATCCGTATAGTTAAGGATATTTATACTATATTCATTGCGTCACTTCAGATGCAGACTGTCTACGCGTCATGGACCCTAACTTGATTCCTTAGATACTGCAATTTTTTGTATATCTGGATGTAGAATCACTCTTACAGAAACGAATATTTTCGTTTGTTAGTGTTAATTCATAAAAGTGATGAAGGTTCCCGCTTTCATTGATGTCCACCTGTAGGCTAGACCAAATGTTTTCCGTCTATTCTTTTTAGACAATAATCCTTCATCCTTGCTTGCAGGAAATCACTATTGGTGCAGTTTGCGTGCTAATGCTAAAATTATTTCACGAATAGAGCCTGTCTTGCGCCCAGATTTCCATTTACATAATTATCATTATAGTTGATAAATGTATTTCATTCTTTAGGATAACTTAGTCGTTTTGTAACCCAGTGAACTAAAGGTTTATGTGGCGCAAGTCTCATCCGGTTAGGGGCATTGGCAATTACTATTTTTTCCCGCGTGACCTCTTAAGAAGTGATTATACTCAAGTAATTTTACTTACCATTCTCCGGATACTCAACTAATTTTTCTTTCCATTCTCTGGTTGTCAGCGCTGAAAGTTGGTCATTACTGTTCGTCTTTAGGTTACGTTATTAATAAACCAATTGTCCTCCCGTTTATTTCCTTCTGGGGTCCTTATGAATTGAGCTCTTACTAGGGAAGGCGATTGGCTACGCTGACTCTGCCATGCACACTCACTCCGAACTTTGTGCTCCCAAAAATAAAGACCTATGTATGCTCAATAAGCTTGACTACTTGAAGCTATGACTGCTTACGATATAATAGTGTGTATTTTACCGCGCGGTAATATGATTTCCAGTTTCATTCGCCTGTGGCTGTGCTTTCATCTTACTTATTGTTAGTGGACTATTTTTTCTGTACCAGTAGGGAGACATTTGTATAAATATCGTTTATTACGTCCTTGGGTGATATGTTCTGTGTGATTCCGGAAGTTATTTGGTTGTTCGCGGGAGACTACAACTGCGTTGTAACAACCGAGTTCGTTGAGGATAAGTGGGTTGGTTGGTCAGGGAAGAGTTACATTGGAGGAAGGGTGGAAAGAAACCCGGCGTTGGGATTAGCCTACTCCTAACGGAAAGTGCCAAGGGGACTACATTTCTAAATCCCATCTGACGGGCCGCGTATTGCACTTGAAATGCTCTTCACACTTCGTCCGAGTTGGAGTCGAGATTCCACTGAAAAATCTTCGGCGATGGCGAGATCCAAGGGCAAGAGACCTCGGGATGAGAAGCCAGTGCATAATAATGCTGCAGCCACCCTACCAATCGGCGGTCCTCTTGACCAGGGAGGTTAGCGGGGCAGTGACTGAGTAGGGATTTCGTCGCAATGCTCTCTCGTTCGTCCGCCTCCCTCAAGGCGGCTCTCCGCTTTGGCTTGGAGACGTTCGCCCGCGGGGGCGTGAGTTTCCCTCGTTCGTTTGTGAGTGGCACGTCTCTAGGCGACGCACAGTGAATGCCTCATCGATCGGTCGACGACGCTTCAGCCGCGAGATTCCCGCCCCCGCGTGCGCCCTTCACGTCGACCACGCATCGTGCTTTTGGTGCCGTGGTGCGCGCTAAACGTCGTGAGAACGCGCGTTGGTAACCATCGTGCTGGGATATATCACAACGATCGTAATTAATCATGGTTAGATCTTGCGTCGCTGACGGAAGCACACTAATCAAATATGGTTGGCAAAATGGAGAAGCGTAAAATTTTAACGAATCGGCGGAGTGTCATTTCCTTTTCAGTTCATAAGGCATTGAAAACGTCTCAGGGAATCGGAATTTATAATTTCTTTCGTAGTCATTTGATTGCTCTTCACTTGTCCGTTGCTATTCCTGGAGAAGATAGTGCTGAATTACGATAGTGTGTTGTGAATTCGTGTGGATAGATTTAAGTTAGTGCATGCTGAGGATGGTTTTCTCAAGCGGGCGTGCGCCACCCTACCTCTCTTGTCGTACTCACTTCCTTCCTTCTTGCGTGGGCAGTGCATTACGCAACGAAATAATATACAGATTCCCGTTCTGTCGAAAATGATGGTCCCATTTGGGATTGGATGCGCGCGCATTGGCGTGCTTCCCACGCGGAAGTCACGGCCCGTTTCCCTACAGTATGTGTCCCGGGGCAGTAGAGGAAATAATTTAGTGATAAAATCCTCTCCCTCTGTGTATGCTATTAAGGGAGCACTTACAATACAAAACTCCGTAAACGTCGGATAGGACGTGAATGGCAGTGGCTTTGGGCTTCTCTCCGTCCCACACACTCCCTTCCTAATGCCTTCCTTCCATGTCTGAAGCTCCGAGATTCGCCGGCAATGGGTATGTGGTGGTGTCGTGAATTCGTGTGGCACTTGGAAAAGCTCGAATATGACTTTTCGGTCTGAAAATCGTGCCACGATTTGGCACTAGCCTCGTACATGAGGCTGAAACATACAGCCATGTTTTCACTTCATGTGAACTTATTTTAACTCCAGTGACATTTTTAAAGTGCTACATGCTGGAGGGGTAATTCGTGGAAAGAATTAATATCCACTTCCAGCGTGAGGACTGAATAGCAATAATAAGTAGTTACTTTGTCACTACTTAAACTTCTGTAAAAGAGGACTCCATTTGGCTATACTACGTTTTCAAGTTGAATGAGAAGCTCTCGGGAAAATCAAAATACTTGCCTCGCTGAAATGTTGATTTTCGTGCTTTTTTGGTGAGAAAAATGGAACGCAAGAGGTGCGAAATTTACAAAATGTAGTTTTTAGAATGTGTCTTATTCAGGAAAAATTTCCTTCCTGTAAAATTAGTCCTCTGTTTTGTCTTTAAAAAAGGGTATCGCACTGCTGTCGTTGCGTGGAAAAGTGTTTCATTTGTGCTAATTTTTCATCATTGGAAATATAAGAATTTTTTATCGTGGTTTTATTTAATATGTATGTACCTACTTCAGCTTCGTGTATTTTCTAACATTGCTATATCATCCCTGATTCGCTGAATGCATATTTTTGATATTATTACGTGGAACAACGACGTGACGAATGTGATCTCATTTTAAAGAAAAAAATTCCATCTATCCAATGATATAAAAATATATACCCCTTGCCACACAAATTTCCGAGCAATTTGCCTTAGAATATGAGTAATTTAACATGGGATAGATTACGGCCATGCGCTTCAGAGGAAGAAAATAAATTTAAAATAGTATTTAGAACACCTAGATTTAGTCAAAAAACTAACGGTGTGTAGTTTATGTGATTTATTAATTATTCCAACAAAAAAAAGAACTACTCACCATAATGATAATGATAAAATCGCAGAAAAACTTTCTGTTGTGAAGGAATTTTGTGCAGACGACCGGAAATCACACGATTCAGTTTGGCAACGTAGCACGGAATTATTTGTAAACAAACCGTCTGATCACAAGTAAAATTTTGCATCTCTAAGGAGATATTATAAGGTTTAGCATTGCTGACGTTATTTTTTTCCTATGAAAATACTAAGTACACAGAATACACTATGTAAGAGCGGACGACGATCATAAATAAATGGGATTCGCAGCAACGTTACTGCTAAGCTAGGTCGCTCTGGACGTCGACTGATAGGTTTTTGGTATTTGCCTAAATATGAACACACATGCTGTTATTTAAAGGCAGCAGCCTTAAACAATTTCAAAAATATCCTATTTCTTTTTAAAAACATGCTTCCGTAATATCCTTGCAATCGGAAATGAATGTACATTTCGTTCAAAGTAGTGAATAAAACCCGTAGGATATCGTCACTGTTTTTCGATCGCTCGTAAAAGACGCCATGGGGTTTTCCTACAAGCGACTGCGATTAGGTTGTGGAGCGACTAATTTAGTATTTAACTTCTGCCTTTTTTGGCCATGCTAAGGCGTCTGCTCTTGTCTCTGCCTTCATTAATCAAACCAAACCTCTCAAACTCAAACATATTTTACACATCTCAATGGATGGCCCAAACGATAATTGGAAATTTGTTAAGGATTTAGAGACATACTCCTTGACGGAATATGGCGTAGAAGAATCTCTTTTCCTGAAAATGGATTCGTGTGCTTTTCACACTCTGCCCAATGCATTTAAGACAGGCTTCAGCGGTTCTGGATGGATAGTTGAACATTTTTTGAGAGCGGAGTATAATTTATTCAAGGATGTACTGGCCTGATTTACTATCCAGATAAGTCAGTAAGTGACGTTTTATTTATGCTGTCTTTCATGCATAAGAACTGAGGTACCGGTACTTCGCATTTAAGTCCTTAAAAAGAAGGGTAATGAAAGAAGCTGTTTTTAACACAATTCTCAATATTTCTTTAGTTTTAAAATCTGTTTTTTGGTCTGGAAAAAGTCAGGGAAAATCAGAACTGGCAATGCGTATCAACCCTGTCATTTTTAAGGAGCACAAAATTGTCATTTCTTAACAAAACTGGCTAAAAATGCGCTTTAAGCGAACACCTTCATGGAATTATTTTGGTGATAAAATGAAGGCACCATTTCTTCCTTGTTTTTAGCTATCCGTCTATTTCCGACGGGTATTAGCTGGCCTCGGCGGCAGCGGGGGTCCTAGGGGATCCTGCCATCCCTCGGCTCCCTGCTCAAGTTTTTCACCATTTAAGGCATGGTTGTGTGTTCGTCTGGGCAATTGTTCGCAATTGGCAAAAGCTATTCACAATAAGGAAGTTATTTTTATGATCTCCCGTCCCAGTTTTTCCTCCCTCGCTGCGAAATTCCAAGCGTGCTTATATCCTCTATGTAGTGTTGAGATACGCAGCAGTACTCTGCTGCCAATCAGAGAGCAGCACTCAGTTGGCCGTGAGTGCTTTTACCAGGAGTGCGTGTTGCGTCAGCTCATGATTCGCTCAGACAGGCGTATCATACATTCCGCCGTGGTGGCGGCACTCTTCCAGATGCTGTAGAAACGCCTGGAGTTGCTCTTCCGTCTCTTTCGTTGATTGTGAAATGCATGGTTTTGCATACAATGTAAATGGATCCCGCATCATTTGTAATTTTGGCAGGATATATTGTTTTACTTCTTTCTCCAGTCAATCATTCAGCCTTGTCATTGACCGGCATTCTTATATTTGTTGATTGTCTAGTTTTGCGTTTTATAAAAAGTATACTTCCGTAATTATTTCGGCATATGTAATGATCTGACGTTGCCAACCGTGTTTTTTTATTTAATTGAGACCGCGTTTTTGTACTCGAACGCTCACGAGGGCTCGTGTTATGGTTGACTTTCAAATAATCGGACCAATACTCCACCATGCGGACGTGAAGTTGAAGCGGTATGAACCACTGGGACAGAATTCGGAAACGAAGTGCTTATTCTGAATCGCTGGTAGCGTTAAAAGCTGTTGTGTGGTGTTGGTTTGCCATGTTGCGCTCGCGGAAATAGCCAACCGAACTTTTTTTCATTTCGACTAAGGAAGTTGCAAATGTCACGATCGCAATTTTTGTCTCGCAGAAAAAAACCGTGTCCTCTTTTTATCACGCAGCACAACAAAATCGTACCTTTCCGCACGGTTTATGTCATCAATTGAACTTGGAATTGCACGGGAAAAATAGGAACATCAGGGACGAATTGTATCTTTCTGTCCTAGGAATTTTTCTATTGCGCGGAAATAGATGAAATAATAATAAGTATGTTTATTACTCCAAACACGAAATACATTTCAATAGTAAATTTTGAGTAACTTTAGGTAGCCTTGAAGGAGAACCTGTTTTAAGGCTACCATCAAATAATAACAGGTTATGCTTACACTTAAAAATACATATAGCTCATGTAGTTTCCGGTTGGACTGCGCACTGTTCTCCTGACTACCTTTGGCCTGCGCCTAGAGCCAGGGGGAGCGTGCGAGGTTCGGATTTGTTCTGGGACGAGTGCTGCATGCCTGGTGTGGAATCACCCCGTGCCACACACCCTAGTGGTGGCTTGCACGGTACATCGTAGATGTAGATGTAGTGAGGCCTAGACAATTACTTAACAATATGAGTGCGTACCTTAAGAAGCTACTTACTAACAGTTTATGGAGTTATTTATAAAATATTAACTTCAACATTTCCTCCTCATTCTCTTTGGTTCGAAGCCAAGACTGTACATTTTCGATAATATTTTTACGCATATTAAATTACATTATCAATAGGAGAACCTGTTTAAGGCTACCATCAAATAATAACATGTTACGTTTTCACATTTAACTTACATAAAGCTCATGTAGTGCCAATTTCTTTAAAATTAGCTAATAGTTCCTGGAAATTAGTGATAGTATGGTAAAGAAACCAGCCCATCTATGTTATTGAGCTACAAGCAAATCGCTGCAGTAATTGAAGTCCTAATGTGTAGTATTGGGAGGTAATGTTGACACTTCAGTCGTCTCGTTGGGATAGAAAAATTGTTCAGTAAAAAATTATATTTGTCGAGAAATCTTCACATTTTGAACTTCGGCGTTTTTCATACAGTAGCAAGGTATGTCATCGGTGAAAGGAGTATTTATATTTAAAGCGACGTGAACGAAAATGTGAGATTTCCCCTGCTTTGATTCGCATCACAGTACCGGTGGAGTCTCCCAATCATGCCTATTGTTTTAATTGACATTTGACTGACCCTTTGGATGACCACGGAACTGGTGTGTGCCCCGCATGCTGTCCGGAAACATTCCTTCTTCCGCCATCGCAGAACCGTTCCTAAAGTTTTAAATCTCGCCAAAGCTGTAACAAGCGCCCCGCTCAGATGATTGCGAGTCGAAGGGGTGCTTTCCGTTCGCTCTAGTGCGCTAATCACTTCGTAACATAATAGCGCACTTGCATTCCATTCGTTACAGGCTATGCGCACTAGGTAGCGCACTTCAAAACAGATCGGGACTAAAGTTGGTATGCGCTGAAAAACAAAAGAACGTCGATTATGGCATCCGTGATTCATGTCAAATTTGCTGATTTTCATTGAAGGCGTCAAAAATGCATATTGTAAAGTTTTTAATTACTCATTGATAAAAAAGCTTACATTTTTAAATTCTTACTTTGAACAAATTCCACAAATAAACACACAGCATTCGGCCGTGACTGCCGTTCAACCACAGAATGCTATCCTCTGGTAGGTTACAAAGCCTTTACATTAAACTTCGTTCGTGTGTGGTTAAGTGCGCTAATGTGTTCCGATGTGCGCTAACTTCAACACCTTGAATGGATAGCCCCCATAATCATGCGGACCCGTCCATGGAGACTGTGTGCGGAGACTTTTAGTTTATCCAGGTAGTGTAAGCAGAAACCCGTTTCCGTCAGAAATCTCTGCCTCGGAAGCGTCGTGACGTAAGCGTAGTACTCGTCCCTCTCACGCGTCTTTTAAACGCGACGCCCAGTGCCGACCGAGGCACGCGCCGCCCCCGTGGGTTAGCGACGGGGGGGGGGGGGGGGAGTGTGGGTTGGGGAGATCTTGAGCAAGCGGTCCGTCGTCCCACGGCTTCAATCGCCGGTGCGACTGGAAGCGAGTTGCACACTTCCAGAAGGTCAAGGCTTTTTTTTCCTAAGGAGCTCTAAATGTACTGTAAATACCTCGTATGCCAAAGATATCGAGGTTGCTGAGATATGTCGACGCCGGGATACTTATCGGGTGTATCGACATCTTAGCAATTTCGATAAACTTGTACTTATCGTCATAGTGACGGTAGTCATCGACAGTTTCGTATGCGTCGTATCATCGAAAGTATAAGGAGACTGTTGTAGGCTTGATTTTGTGGAAGTTATCCATTGCGGAAGCATTAAAATCACTTTCTTAACTCCACTAATTATGTATTATCACGGCCCGGTTTTCAACACTAGGTGTCGTCTTCAGGTGACCTTCACCTGAAGATATCAAGTGTTGAAACCCGGGGCGTGATAATAAATAATTAGTGGAGTTAACAAAGTGATTTTCATTTTCCGTTATCGAAAATATAGTCCTATCTACAGTAATTATGCACATTATCGTACAAAAAGTATCGGATTGGTGTCGATATCTTCATACCTCTTAGTCCTTATTTTTCTACCGCATGCGATTGAGCGTAAGACGTTAACCCATCTCTCAGGATGAGAAGATTCTTTCGTTCTGATGTTCATGAATGAGGATAGTGAAGCAGCGCGTAGTAGATAGTTGGATTGCGCTCGTGCATGGAGGAAGGTTATGGACCATGTAATTCGCTTTGCATAGGTGCGTAGGCTTTTGCGGAGTGTATAATTAGAATGCAGCATTTCCTAGCGCGCTGGGTGTTCAAACTATTCGAAGCTGTTAGTAAATAGATTCGTTTTGTGTCCAGAAGAATACCGAGGTGTGATGTTCTCCGTACTCCACTGGGTGGAGCGGGAAAGTAATGAGCGCTAGTCTCCCGCGATCGCTCGTGCCTCGCCTTGTGACCACAGTTCGTGATGGGACGCCTTTTTAAGCGTTTTTTTCTTCCCACTCTTTTTCGCCCACTCCTATAACTTCGCAGTTGGTCGACTCAACTGCCCGTTTCATCTTTAGCTCTCTTCTCCAAAAAGGTGTTACTTGTTTTCTGTAGGAAAAGCGGTATTACGAAGTTAAAAATATCGTTTTTTAAGTAGTGATGTTATTACTCCACATTAGGTTTATGACTATAATGTAACTAACTCACTTGTTGAGTCACTGGAGATGCTACAGTAAATTTTGCCTCACACCACCATCTTTGGCCGTAAGTGTTCACCAAGATGTCTTTTTCTAGAATAACGAATCTAAGAGGGCATTTTTAATATCGAACGTATATTGCGGGTATTACCTAACGAAAATTTGTTCGTATGAAAGTCAAACTGATAGCTCAAATGTATTAAGTTTCTTATAGACCTTACTGGCTTTTACGAAAGTTATTACGGTAAATGTCTCCGCTATCAGAGGTAACATTACTGTAGAGATGCTCATTTACAAAAAACGTGGAAACAACATTTTACTGAGCTTATTTCTCACCCAGCTTTGCGTGGAACTGATGTGCTCAGTGGGTTGTCCTTATTTCTATCTGTCAGTTATCTTACGGTGTTTTTTTTACGTAATCTGTTGTTTGATATTAAATTATCACCAGAATATTAACTTTCGGATAGAATATTTTACAGTTCCTATGAAGATATGCTTATTCGAACCACATGCCTCCCAACTTCGCGTCGATGTTCAGACCACTAAGCTATCCATTAACTAAATACCCCCAGAAGTAGCCCGTAGATAAGGCCAAGAGATGGCTGAGATATTTTTGGCATTGTCTTCGCCCCACCTTTCGTTTGTCCGTTTTATGCGCTCCATATTCCTTACGTTCACTTTCTGTTTGTACGATATGTGAAGAGAGTGGGCAAACAAGTAGTTTAATATAATGATAATAGGAGGAATTATGGCGAGTGAAGCCTCGAGTAATAGCAAGGAATACCGATGCACGTTGCCATGTTACCGACAGAGACACAATCCTCTCTCGTATTTCCGAGGTGATAACCTCTTTCGCACCCTCTCTCCTCCTTCCCGCTCCTTCCCGACAGAGTCACCTTTTCTCTCAAGTTCTGTTTTTCTCCGCGACTGTTCCATTGCGTGGGTGTGCAGCGAAGGTTCGTCGATGTTCTAAGGATCCCTTGTTTCCTTTCCTGGGCAGTTGCCGCGTGGAATGCATGGAGTGTGTGGTGGCCTTGGCTCACCGTTGTACGCCTTTCGAGGCAATGTGGATTCGACAACGGTCAGTGAGCTGTCGGCGTGGTTAGATGACGACGTCTACGCTTCGCTCACTTACTTACTCGTCTCATTATCCATCTCTTTGGCATACCTGACATCATTTGCCACGTCTGTTGCCCGTGCCCTTCTAATTAAGTTTTATTTCACATAAATTGACGTATCATTAACTGTGACCACACCTTAGACCGGTAATGCCAGGTTTTCAGAACTCCATTTATGGAAGTCATTCGGATTTCGAACTTTCGTTTTAATTAGGTAGATAATAACGGTGACATGGTATTTTTTTCCATCGTCTTTCGTGTTGTGTTGAATATCGGCGACTCTCTCACATGCGCCAGACATCGATATCGACGTCGACGTGCATTCAAATGTCCAAATCCTCCCCTTGGTGTCAAGAGCTCCATTGGGTGACGTTCGCTTGCGCTTTGATGATGCCTCGGTGCTTCCCTCTAGCGGAGGCGGGGAGAGCTCCGCAGGGGCGTGCACAAGGGGGCGGGTAGGGGTGTTCCCCTCCGTAGAACATCCTCTTCCCCCTCCAACTGCAATAATTATCCCTTACTGCGGTCACGGATCCCAGATGCGATGGTCGGCCTCCACGGGGGATATGACGGCCGCTGGACCAGAACGTCCGGTCCGCTCTTCCCAGGGTGTGAATGAGCCAAGTGAGCGATCCCCCCTCCGTATAAATCCCCCGTGAGAGAGGGGTTTGGGGGCGTCGCGCGGCCCCATTGGCTGTGCCTCCGGGCGTGGTTTGAGTCCCTTTCGGAGAAGGGCCCTCGGAGGCTGCTCCTATATGAATGGAGAGTCGGGCGACGACGGCAGCGTGAATGGAATAAAGAGACCCTCGATCCCCTCCTTTTGAGTCGACTGCCCACAAACCCCACACATTTAGAATCCACACGGAGTGACCTCCCGCCCCCCGCACAGGTTTCCATGGAGAAGAGATGCGCAAACAAAAGAACGCGTCCCCCACCCCTTCCGCGCGGCAATAAACTCTCTTTTCCGGGCGTTGTGTCTTCATTCTCTGTGGCGTGTGCAAAGATGGATCATCAGGAAACCTTACCGTGGTAGTTATCCTGAAATTATTGGGCCATTTTCGTCGTTGAGGTTGCAACCCTAAGATATTTTCCCCATCTTTTTTTAACGAGAATAGTACATACAATATCTTCCCTTGGACTACAACCTTGTCGTGGTGGAAGGGCTTGCGTGCTCCGATGACCCCTAGAGCTGCACTGGCGGGGGCAATGCTCCTGGTAGAGTCACCCATGTCAGATTGGTCGAAGGTTAGGAGACAGACGAATGGTAGTCCGCGCAGCGTCTGTACCTAAGTGAGGAGGCTGCAAAAGGTATCTGACCCCAGTGGAGCGGCCTCTGAAGTGATGGTGTCACGTAAAAAACACTATTGAGTAAGGCCACGGAATACTAGCTCAATGAAAACGAAATCCTTGAAACTACGGACAGTTCTCAAATGATAATAAATCCTGGCATCTACGGGACTCGGCCAAGAGGGCCGGGTGTCGTGCCCGGCAGCGGTGGGAGCAAGGGCCCTGCGGTCGTCGTCACACGAAACTCTTGCTCAGGCGTAGTAGCAGCAGTGGAAAAAAAGTAAAGAAGAGGAACGAAATAATCAGAATAGGCACGTGGAATGTTAGGACTATGCTGAGGGCAGGGAAGCTAGAAAATATACAGCAAGAAATGGAGAGGGTAGGTGTAGACATCATGGGTCCGGGTGAAGTAAGATGGAAGGATGACAGGGACTCCTGGAGCGATGACTATAAAGTAATTTATAGTGGAGGGAATGAAAGTCAGCGCGGGGTTGCATTCGTAATGAATAGGAAACTAGGTAGGAAAGTAGTGTATGCAGAACAGGTGAGTGATAGGATAACAGTCGTGGAACTCAAAGCAGATTCAACGAATTTAGTTATAATCGAGGTTTATATGCCTACCTCTAATCACAAAGAGGAGGAGGTAGATTGGGTATACGATCAGCTAGAAAAAATAATTGGTAGGATACCTGGGAGTAAGCACTTAGTAGTAATGTGAATGAGTATGCGGAACTCCATGGAGTATGAAAGTTACAATTTCTTTCTTGAAGTCATTTAATTCCCGTAGCTTATCGGTATTATATGGTAAGCGTTTGGTTCCAAAAGCAGTTTGATGTGCATGCAAACACGAACGGACGTTGCGTCGTTATTTTATTCATTTGCGCTTGTCTTATAATGATTGCATGACGACGGGCTAATTATCAGCGTGCAGATTTCACCGTCGATCTGTAATCTCAACAAGTTTCCGTCCCTTTTTATCCGATTGGGAGTTGCCTGGTCTTCCTCTGTAGTTCACCCCATCCATGGTTCCTGTCTAGGTCCAGGATATTTCCTCCGCCGTAAATTATCCCCGCAGTGTATCTTTGTACCAATCACTCCTTTCTTCAGGAACCAAACTCATTGTAACAATTTAGCAGCTACGATTTTCCACAGATAAAAATTTATTCGACCTGGGTTTTGATGCGTAGGACTCGGCTAGTTTAATGTCGGAAATTTTCTGAAACCCCTCATTTCCATCGTTCACACCTAGTACGAATGAGAATTAATCATTATCCATTGTCGCGTCTCTTACGAAATTAGTTGAACGAAATTTGTAAAAATCTAATTTTGAAAGTTATGTATAAGAAATCTACCAGTAAAAGTTGTGTTAAATGCGAAATTGTAAGGCTTATTTCTTATTGCCTTTTTGAAATTATCGAAGTGAGAGAAATATCAAAGCCTTCCTTAAGCCATGAAACGCGTGTCTTTATCCTTATGAATACTGCTTATAGTTAGAAAACAGTCGTAATTTCTTAGAAAACTGGTTTTAAGAGATTTCATAATCATAACTGCTTTAACTGCCCCAGATTGCGTGGCCTAAAAAATCCTGTGTTAATCCAATAACCATATAAATTGATTTTTGGGGAATAAATATAAATGACATAAATGTATCATCTTATATTTTCCAATTGTACGAAAACACTGGTGCAAGTTCTCGGTTTCAATCCCTCTCCTGTCCTTCCTTCCTCTTTGTCTCCTGTTATGGTGGAATGACTACGACGTTCCGCTGAGAGTCTCAGCCTGAGACCTGTCACCCGTCTTAAGGATGGGTCCCTAGGGTGGCCCAAAAAATACTTTTTTTTTTAAGTTTGTGGGGCGACTGCATTTTATGGTGCAATTTCATGTATAAACGACCCACAAAAAAATTCGGCTTGATTGCACAATATTTGACCCTGCCGATACGCGTTGAAACATTTTCGGCTCGGATGTAGGACAATTTGCCTACTTTACAGGGGCTATTTTCCGTTTTCTCCGGTATTCTACTGCAGAAATTGTCGTTAAAAAGAATAAATACAATCCTTGTTGACAAAAATTATTATTTCAAATGAGTTATTTTATTATTAATTTGTTAAAAATGGTTTACATAAAATTTACATGTACCTAGACCTTTTCTTTTCCATACTTATCAAACATTCTTCTATGCTTCTGCACCACTAGTAGCAAATGCTGTCTCTCACGTTCATTACAGGTAAGATTTTTCTTTAACAGATAATGTTTGGTAAGGGAAACACCCCTTTCGGCGGTGTCATTGACGACTTTAATATGTTTTACAACATTAAAACCTTTCAGGTACCTTTCATCGCAAAGCCAATCTTCAGGGTCTCTTGACAAAAAGCCTTCTACAGCATGATAGATTTCGCTTATCCTCGTTATAATTGGATAAAAATGTAATCAAGAAAGCGTTCAAAGCGGCACGATTATCGTTTGGCGGCAAAAGTAAACTCAGTCAATGCTTCATTAGAACAATGTTGCAAGACGGCATCATTGTCCTACAACGATGCAAGACAGCAACGGCACTCCATGATCACGGCTATATTGTTGTGCGACTCTCCCACCGCTGAAGACTCCAGTGACAAGGCAAGTGGTAACAATCGTGAAAGAAGTTCATGTTTTCAGAGGTGAAACCGTGTTTCTCTGAGTTATTGTTCTAGGAGTTTGCGTGATTTTACTTCGAAATGGCTGAGAAGAGTTATAGGCGTATCACTAGGAGGATACCAATGTTTGGCTCGTTGGTGACTGTTTCGATGAAAACTTGCCGAGAAATGGGTAAATTCCCACATTGCGAGAAGTTTTGAAGAGTTTCTTTGCTAGACTGCACTCCACGCCGGGCACTGCTAAATCCAAAGACGTCGCCAGACACACGGTGAGCGCATTGCTGGAGTTTTGGGCAGAAGCAAACTTCCCAACTCAAAATGCACGTGATGTTATTAAGAAACCATTAAACGTGTGTAGGGAATATAGGAGGTTAGGGAAAGATAAGGGCCTCAAATGCAAGAAGAGTGATATGAAGAGACAATTATTTACATCCAAGCTGGACAGGTTGTTCGACATTGGCCATAGGAAAGCTATGGAGCTCATTAAAGTAGATGATGACCGCCAATTTTACGTGTACATGCAAAGTGACCGCATTGGGTATATGGGCGGCATCGATAAGGAATGGTGCGCCATGCAGGAAAACAATCGTAAAAGGAATCATCAGAAGGAACTTGCAGCGGAGAAGGCGAAAGAATGAAGTACAAAGGAGACGAATGAGCTCTTTAAAAACCATGTTTCTTCCGAGGCTTCCGATACGTGCACGGCTGAAGACTCCGATGATGGTATGTAGGTTTGTATGTATGAATTATCAAGCTTAAATTTATGAATAATTTTATTTATGTATGTCACATAATTTTTGTTGCACTACACATTTTACAGAGTTTATAGCGAGCAAGCCTAAGAAGCGCAAGATTCACATTGTAAATGACTCGATGGTATCTGCTGCGTTAGATCGAACTCTGACGACTTCCGGTGGGGGATCCATGCTAATAAAAGCGGTTGCTCAGGCTACAGCGAAATACTACAGAGGAGGTGCAGATAGTTGCTTCCCACTCACAATTACAGCGAAAAAGGTCGGAATGTAGAGAGGAAATGGCAATTATGATAAAACAAGAGTTCACTCCGGATGTTCCTTTGGTCGTCCATTGGGATGGAAAGCTACTGCCCAGCAGTGAAGGTATTTATCGTAATTTATTTGTCCTTTCCATTATTTATTTTCAATATCTTGCATAGTCTGTAGGCACATCAGACCATTTATCGCGGTTTCGTTCCTTCTTTTAGATGCAGAAGACAATGCTGATCGGTTGCCAATTTTGGTATCTGGAGAAGGGGTTGAGCAGCTTCTTGGCGTTCCGGAATTGAAAAGGGGCACTGGTATTCAGAAAGCTACTGCAGTGGTTGAATATTTGACAAGTTGGAAACTTAAGGAGTGGAACCGTGAATAGTGGACGAGTAAATGGAGCCTGTGTTCATATTAAGCAAAAGCTGGGGAAAGAGCTGCTGGAGCTTGCTTGCAGACACCATATACTTGAACTAGTCCTCGCTGCTGTTTTTGATTCATTGATAAGTGTTTCGAAGAAGGCAACTTTACCATTTATTGATTGTCTAAAGGATAATTGGAAAAATATCGACAAAGGTATTTTGAAACGCTTGCTAATATATTTCCACGTGGAACCGTGGAGTGGAACCGTGAATAGTGGACGAGTAAATGGAGCCTGTGTTCATATTAAGCAAAAGCTGGGGAAAGAGCTGCTGGAGCTTGCTTGCAGACACCATATACTTGAACTAGTCCTCGCTGCTGTTTTTGATTCATTGATAAGTGTTTCGAAGAAGGCAACTTTACCATTTATTGATTGTCTAAAGGATAATTGGAAAAATATCGACAAAGGTATTTTGAAACGCTTGCTAATATATTTCCACGTATGCAGGGACATTAACTAAACTTTTATTTTTACTATGCTTACAGCGCGGTACCGCACTGCAGCGACAACACGGGGTAATTTGCGGAAGATCAACGACAAAAAAAAATCATTATATTTTGCTGCAACCAACTTAAGGTAAGAAACTACCTCACATTTTATACACGCACATCTATTTCCACCTTAAATAATCATTATTTCCTCATTTCCAGGTATTTCAGCCACGTGACGACTACCGGGAACTTCTGGAGTTGGTTATTATTTTCTTGGGTGGTTCAGTTCCAGGAACCACAGCCAATCAGTTTAAGAAGCCTGGCTCCATCAGCAAGTCGCGGTGGATGGCAAAGGCAATCTATTCATTCAAAGTATGGATGTTTAGAAAGCAATTGAGCCTGTCAACCGAAGAGAGTGACATCGTGTTTCAAATATGTTGTTGTAACGTTGGCCAGTAGCAAAGAGAAACATTACCAAGCAGCATTCAAACATTTTGCAACCATTTGTGGTATTTATCAGAAAAATTAGTTTGCTTGTCTTTGTTTGATCCTAATGTTTCATTGTCTTGTAAGAGGGCGATGGTCAGCTCTTTTTTAAAGGAAGTGCTGGATGTTTGCAGCCCTCGAGCGCAACTTCCTTCCAATCGTGGCATTAAGGATTTGGAATTGAGCAATTTCGTTTCCTCTAATTCTCGACGTTTCTTCGACATTACGGGCATTGATCAAGGCTTTTTGTCAAGAGACCCTGAAGATTGGCTTTGCGATGAAAGGTACCTGAAAGGTTTTAATGTTGTAAAACATATTAAAGTCGTCAATGACACCGCCGAAAGGGGTGTTTCCCTTACCAAACATTATCTGTTAAAGAAAAATCTTACCTGTAATGAACGTGAGAGACAGCATTTGCTACTAGTGGTGCAGAAGCATAGAAGAATGTTTGATAAGTATGGAAAAGAAAAGGTCTAGGTACATGTAAATTTTATGTAAACCATTTTTAACAAATTAATAATAAAATAACTCATTTGAAATAATAATTTTTGTCAACAAGGATTGTATTTATTCTTTTTAACGACAATTTCTGCAGTAGAATACCGGAGAAAACGGAAAATAGCCCCTGTAAAGTAGGCAAATTGTCCTACATCCGAGCCGAAAATGTTTCAACGCGTATCGGCAGGGTCAAATATTGTGCAATCAAGCCGAATTTTTTTGTGGGTCGTTTATACATGAAATTGCATCATAAAATGCAGTCGCCCCACAAACTTTCAAAAAAAAAGTATTTTTTGGGCCACCCTCCTTCCTGAGATTGATGTCGTACCTCCCCAAATCATTTGATCCTCTCCCTTGCGCCCTCTCCCTTGATGACGTTGACGCTCGGCTTTGCAGGAGGAACAGTGTTGATTGGCTTCCATTTCCCACGCTGTCCGACCTCCTTGGCTGGGGGACGAGGATGGTTCGATCGTCTTAGCCGGGCAAGAGCGCGTGGCTTGTCCCCGTGCATGTTTCATACATTGGCTGCGCGTGAGAACGCAATAAACCACCCACGGGTATCCCCGTCGTATGTCGCTGGGAATGGAAATTCGATCCTTAAGCTTGATCACGCCGTGGACCGTTAAGTGTTCTCCTGTGTGGCCTTGTGCGAATTAAAAATAAAAATAAATGCTCTCTCCTCGGGCCGGGCTGGTGAAGCATTCTACTCTCGTACTGCAGAGATGTGTGTCTCCCGTGTGGTAGATGAGGGGAGGGGCTAAGTGGAGGGGAAGGGAGCATCCGGGAGAAATGTTTAGATTGAAAGACTGCTGTTATAAACCTATGCGGAATTTGACTTCTCAACTTCGATTGCTTCACTCGTAGGAGGCGATTTCGAGGTATTCATCCCGGTTCTTCCCCAATTAAGCATTGGTTACCGGTAGCAATGTTCTTACCTATTTTACATCGTTATTAGTGGTGGAATGAAATGTTGTGTCGCATCGAAATGGCTGCAGCCGCAACTGTTTTGGTCAGACAACTCTTTCAAATGTCTGTTGCTAACAACAGGTTAGTTTCGTGATAGTGCCTCAGCCTCAGCTAGTATCAGTTGCCCTCTGTGCTGTGCAGCGGCAACTGATACTATCTGAAGCAGAGACTGTTTCGTCTTCTATTCTGTTCCAGCTGCACAGTAAGTGTGGCTGCGTTGCGGTTATAAGCTACACTTTGTTGGATTTGAATCTGTCGCAGGCGCTTGTTGGTTTATTCAGCCAACACATGTCCGCCCGTTGTTGCAGATTGAATAAAAAACCTATCATTCATGAATCCAAATGAAATTGTAACTTTATTTAAGTGAAAGATTTATAATTAATTAGAATACAGAATTACCTGACAGGTTCTAACAGCGCCGATCGATCGCCTGTTGTTTGGTGTGCCGCTATCTTTTGTCCGCAACAGGGTGTTTCGCGGAACTGTTTCGTTTTGAAACAGTTTCCGTTGGGAAACAGTTACAGTGAAACTGTTGTGCTCTTCAATTGCCACCACTAATCGTTGTCATCTTGAAGGCTCGTAGGTTTTTTAATGAACGCTTTGATTCACTACAATTCAAAGACGAACTCTGAAAAATATGTAAATTTGAGAGAAATTTTGTTTCCGTGGCGTAAAGAGTAGGTATGTACATACTTAGGAATTTTTACTAATCGCAGAATTACTAAAAAAAAGTAGTGATGTTTGCCACCACCGTAGAATTTGCTTAAGAATTATGAATTGTACATCGTGAATCGATGAGTACTTACACCTCTTTAGATATTATGATTTATAACACCATAGTAGAAATAGCTTACGTTTCCATGTATAAATATATGAGTGACATTTTTCGTCATGGTAGGCCTGTTCAACAGTGTGTTGTCACTTAGGCGACACTTTTAAGCATGCAAAATTTTGCTTGTCTGAGAGAATTAAGAGTCCGTGAGTACATGTATACCTTCGATTCTGTGTTGGCGGCCAGTGTCAAAATCACTCGTAACTCCGAAATACCTCTTTTCATTGTCCATTGCCATTATCCACTATGTTCGTTGACATAAGCAGGTGCCAAATTAACCAACTCGTATGGGCTCTTCATCTGAAACTATTTGGTTAATCGCAACCTTCGGTTTTTCTCACCGAGTGTATTTTTGGCATGATTCTTCGGTCGGTTAGGAAGATTGTGGATATTGCCATCCTCACGCTTTCTGCATTTTAAATTCTAGTAAACCTTCATATTGAGAAGAAATTCTTTTAAGATTATTTAAGGCAGTTTGAGCGCAATGTCACTTCACCTAGAATTTGATGAATTAGACCTCATTTTAAATAAATAAACTCGCATCTTTCCAATTGAATCAAAATATTAACCCTTTACCGAACTACTTCTCGAGCAATTTTCCTAAAAATCCAACCTATTTTACATGAGATAGATTGCGGCTGTGCGCTCCAGGAGGGGGAATGTTGACAAAATTCGGAATTTATAACACCTAGATTTCGTCAAAAAACTAACGGTTTGTACTTAAATAAAACTGCAGTAATTGTACTGTCCACTTAAATTTTAATGTAAATATTACACTACACGTGTTTCGACGTATCTTGGGTCGTCATCATCAGGTCTACTGTTCAATGATTATGACGCCCTAAGAAACGTCGAAACACGTGTAGTGTAATATTTACATTAACATTTAAGTGGACAGTACAATTACTGCAGTTTTATTTAAGTACTAAAATGCTGTTCCACCATATAATGCCAGAGACTGTCGAGTTCAACGGTATGTAGTATTCAAAGAACTGCGGAACTGGCCGCGCAGTAACTTGAACGGAGTCACCTGCTAGTGGTCACCCACTATTGTGTGAAATTCACAGTGATTAACAAATCATTCGCCTAGACTTAGATCAGAATCGCAAAATCAAGGCGTTTCAGAATCGCAAAAAAAACATTCTGTTGTGAAGGCGTTTTCAACGTACGACGTGAAAAAAGTGAGTCAAGTTAGAGACTAATGTGGTTATATTTATTTAATTACTGAGATTTTTCGTCGTATGTAATTATATTTTTGCACCATTAATAGTACTATATTTACTTCATACTTCTTACAGACGCTGAAATTAAAAACATAAATAAAGTTGGAATATGGTCTCCATTATGGCTTGGAACATATCTCGCTCAAATTTAGTATCTTGCGGGCCGTGGCAACTCACGCTTTCCCTTTTCTCGGCGGAGAATGTTCGGTAATGCCTTGGCACATGTGAGGAGCTGGTACATACGAGGGTAATTGAGGTGGTTTGGGGCGCCCATGTGCCCCTTCCACTCTCACCACCTACTCTGCCTCGAGTATCGCGCTCGTCCTGAGGTCGAGGGTGGTGGTTACGCGTACTTAAAAGCGGGGGGGGGGGGATCCGTGACTCAATCCGACGGGTGCCCTCGTCGTGACCGAGGTCAGTGAAGCGCTCAAAGGATGCGGCCCGTGTCTGTCACTCGTGGTGCTCGCTTGCATGGATAATAATGCTGGAGTGGGATGGGTGATGGGATATCCGAGAGTGGGTGATATTGATGTGTTACCTCAGCACTAATTGGGATTGAGTCGTTGATCAGTCAACTTCGTTTCGTCGCGCGTCGAGAAGTTCGTATTCTGGAGCCTTAATCAGTAAGGACTCGACACGGTCGAACCTCGGGAAATTCCGTGGATGTGTCGTCACTGCCCCAAACAAATCTCAACTTTTGAATGGGCCTATTTGAAATTTTCGACGCTGTGACATCAAATTTTCGTCATTTTAGAGGCTCGGAAATTCCAAAACCATACTGAATAACTCCCCTGAACGAGGCGGGCCGATCTCGGTCGGTGACGATGACGCCTGCGATGCTTACATCGGTGTACTATCGTTTTCACTGAAATGTAGACACCCAAACTGATTGTACTGATTTGATTAAATGGGGCCGGGTCGGAAAAAACATAGAGGGTTGGCACACGAGGCTAGCTGCGGCCTTTGCCTTAACGTCACCGAGAGCCGACGAGGACGGACGTGGATGCGACAGGGCTAGCGGAATTACAGTCAAATAAACTCCGAGAGCATAAGCCCTAGCGAAAGGAATGCACTGAGGAAACTCACGTCCACGCACACGTTGGGCCGATCGGAGTATTTTCTTTCGGGCTCCGTCGCGAGGTTTTTCCTCTCCCTAGATTCAGATTTGGACTCACCGTGAGTGTCTTATAAGGAAGCGGCTCCGTAGCCGAGATGGTTAATTCCATGCGTCGAAGTTGGTGTGCGGTTCTGGCGGGGTTCGAATCAGTAGTCAGGCCAATTTTTTAATCTTTTAGATTAAAAAGATGCATTCTTCATATCAACACAATTTATATAGTTGACAAAAGAAAGAGTTAATGCGGTTTTTTATTTACGGCTTAATTTATAAAAATAATGACTATCTACGTTACCACATTTATTTCTTAACAGATTTAATTCACTGAGAGGGAAAAAGCATTGGAAGTTGCAGTGGTTGCATCTTTGTGTCCTTGCAGTGAAATACCTACTCATTGTATCTACAATCCTCTATAAATAACCAAATGCATTCGTAGTTTCGATCATTTTGATAAACACAAGAGTTTGAAAAAGGTTTGTAATTCAATTGATGTTTTTCTTCTTCAAACTTCTAGTACTTGGTCACGTAAAAATGTGGGAAGTGAGGTGTTTTAAAGAACGAATGCTTTCCTTTCAGTGGGTGTGCGCAGAGCCAGATTAACAATAAGGCAAAAGTAGGCAGTTGCCTATGGGCCCCTTGTTATGAGAATTGTTTTCCCCTTTCTTCTCTTGCGACTTGTTTATTAACGTGGGCCCCGTTGCTTGTACTGCCTACAGGCCCCCAAGTGCGTTAATCTGTCACTTGGTGTACGAACCATAGTAAGCTATAAGGACCAGGTGGAAACAAATACGCATATCAGCTCTTTTATTCCAAATTATCCTACGATTTTTAATAGTTATATATGTTTGACCGAAATCAGCGTCACCAATATATTCAACCTTTTTATTAATTACAAATTTACAGGAATAAACCTGATGTTTTGATTTTTATTGAAAGTGAATCTAAATGTCATTTGACCATTTTATATTTTGACCCATTAAATAGACTTTTGGCTAGGCGATGAGTATATCCATGAATATGTGCTTCAAACTTAGGAGACAGATGGTGTTACATCGTCGTGATGGAACGTGCTCCGTCTTCTGAGCTCTCTGTTGCTGACAGAGGCGTTATCGCTGGGATGGTAGCCTCTGGAATATCCATCTCAGAGGTGGCGCGAAGGATGAGTGTAAATCAGATCACTGTTCGGAGGTGGGCTCGCCGTTATGCAGATGGCGACGCCGCCTTGATCAGTAGGCCTAGACCGGGGAAGTCACGCTGCACAGCAGCAGCGGTAGATAACTACATTGCTCACTACGCCCGGGAAAACCCTTTAACGAGCAAAGGGGCTGAGGGAATTCGGCAACATTTTAACCTATAATGTAGTTATTCTACCGTTCGACGGCGCCTCCATGAGGCGGGCTTAAAATCCCATCAGCCATCCCAGAAGCCACTGTTATCCGAACAACACAAACTGGCAAGACTGCGGTTCGCGGAAAAGTTCGTCAACAGACCGCAAGCATTTTGGGACCTTACCATTTTTGCGGACGAGAAGACGTTAAGGAGTGACTACAACGGCAGAATGCACTTGTGGCGTCCACGTAATGCGTGGTAAGTAACCTGTAGGTTCATATATTGTATACTGAATATATTGAATCAGAACCCGAATGTTGTCTCTATTGATTTTTCTCTCGAATGAGAGAAATAATAAATTATCATTAGTAAAATACATTGTAAATGCTAAGTTAAATATTAGTGATTAACTTGGCGAATCCACATAAAATGATGTATTTACGACTTAGGTTTCGCTACAGGACAACACCATCGGGTGATAATCGAATTGATCGAAGGTGATTCAATAATCACCTGATGATGCGGACTACAGTGAAACCTAGATTGTAAATAATTCACTTGATATGGAATCACAAAGTTATTCACTATTATTTTATATGAATCAGTTCCAATAAGTTACGCCAGAAACGATTAATTTTAGTAAATTCTAGGGTAAAAAATGTTTAAAGATTCATAGCCAATTTATAACGTTCGGTAACTGCAAAGATAATAAGACATAGTGCCGTAGACACTGATTTCAATGATGTTATTTGAAATAAATTATGTATGGATGTTTTTTCTATTACGATATTTAAAAAGGAATGGCGCTTAAATTTTAGTCAACAATATTAATAAGAGCTAATATTAAATATGTATTCAATCTCAGTGAAATTAAATAGTTATTTTTCATAATTCATTATACATGTGTAATTTTTTCTCTCTTATTAGGGTTGAATCTCTAAACATCCTGAGGAATCGTGGTTCTGGACGCATATCCCTAAGCTTTTGGGGGAGTATGACTGCTGCCGGCCCAGGACCTCTTATTAGAACCTCTCCAAAGATGAACGCACGAGAGTATGTCGGCATGTTAGAACAATATTTAAAGACCTACGCCAGAGAGATTGTTCCAGAAGGAGAGATAAATTTCATCCATGATAACTGCCCCGTGCACACAGCAGCTATTGTAGAAGATTTTTTTCAGAAAAAACGAGGAGATAGTGGTTACACCATGGCCGGCTCATTCACCCGATCCAAACCCCATTGAGAACTTGTGGGGAATGATGGCAAATGAATGGCAACCAAGGGGCGTTACAACAGTGGAGGCAAAAGAGGCGCATGTCCATGAGTTGTGGGACTCATTTCATCGACGGCCTCAAATATGCGAGAATGCTGTCGCATCAATGCCTCGCCGTCTGCAGCAAGTTGTAGAATCAGGTGGTGACGCCACTAAATATTAAAAAACTGAATGAACTTTGAATAGTTTTACTTTTTAAATACCCTTCCTACCCCGAGAGAAATACATCATGCCAAAATTGCACCTAAGCCTGATAAAAAGGATGCAGATATCGGTGACGTTGATTTCGGTCAAACATATATAACTATTAAAAATCGTAGGATAATTTGGAATAAAAGAGCTGATATGCGTATTTGTTTCCACCTGGTCCTTATAGCTTACTATGGTTCGTACACCAAGTGACAGATTAACGCACTTGGGGGCCTGTAGGCAGTACAAGCAACGGGGCCCACGTTAATAAACAAGTCGCAAGAGAAGAAAGGGGAAAACAATTCTCATAACAAGGGGCCCATAGGCAACTGCCTACTTTTGCCTTATTGTTAATCTGGCTCTGCGCACACCCACTGAAAGGAAAGCATTCGTTCTTTAAAACACCTCACTTCCCACATTTTTACGTGACCAAGTACTAGAAGTTTGAAGAAGAAAAACATCAATTGAATTACAAACCTTTTTCAAACTCTTGTGTTTATCAAAATGATCGAAACTACGAATGCATTTGGTTATTTATAGAGGATTGTAGATACAATGAGTAGGTATTTCACTGCAAGGACACAAAGATGCAACCACTGCAACTTCCAATGCTTTTTCCCTCTCAGTGAATTAAATCTGTTAAGAAATAAATGTGGTAACGTAGATAGTCATTATTTTTATAAATTAAGCCGTAAATAAAAAACCGCATTAACTCTTTCTTTTGTCAACTATATAAATTGTGTTGATATGAAGAATGCATCTTTTTAATCTAAAAGATTAAAAAATTGGCCTGACTACTGATTCGAACCCCGCCAGAACCGCACACCAACTTCGACGCATGGAATTAACCATCTCGGCTACGGAGCCGCTTCCTTATAAGACACTCACGGTGAGTCCAAATCTGAATCTAGGGAGAGGAAAAACCTCGCGACGGAGCCCGAAAGAAAATACTCCGATCGGCCCAACGTGTGCGTGGACGTGAGTTTCCTCAGTGCATTCCTTTCGCTAGGGCTTATGCTCTCGGAGTTTATTTGACTGTAATTCCGCTAGCCCTGTCGCATCCACGTCCGTCCTCGTCGGCTCTCGGTGACGTTAAGGCAAAGGCCGCAGCTAGCCTCGTGTGCCAACCCTCTATGTTTTTTCCGACCCGGCCCCATTTAATCAAATCAGTACAATCAGTTTGGGTGTCTACATTTCAGTGAAAACGATAGTACATTAGCTGTGTGTAACTTGAGGGAACATACGCTTTCATTTTTCTTGAGGTGTGTGATCTGTTATTATTTGCAGTTAGACTCGAGGTTCGATCGTCGAGGGTCGAACTCACGTGGAGACTATATCCTGCTGTGAGAGTAACTTTAATATCGGTTTAGTTCTCTATACCCCGTAATCCCGTTCCTCCCGAGGTTGCCGAAATAATTCCGATTCCCAGTTTGTCATTCAAACTAAGTTTGGGAAGAGGAAGAGTTGTCGAATTTGAATTAACCACCCTCCTCCTGTGACCGAACTGTTTCTATTTACTGTTAGCTAGGGGGTCTTAAATAGTCTTTTCTTTCGATCCAAAGCGTCCCCCTAAGTCTCGATGTGGAAGCTTTAGACGAATTGTGTAAGGAAATCTAATAGAACTCAGCCATTTTCTTAAATTTATATTTTCCAGTTCCGTTTGATCACTTAAAAGTTGCTGGTAACATTTGAGCGACGTGAAAAAAGCGAGTGCATGGTACATAAAATGAAAAATTCTAACAACTCTTCGAATATAATCGAATTGGTTGGTTGGTGTGGTCATTATTTTTAATTGTTCAATGAGCAATATCTTTCATTATTTTTTGCATCTTTGTAAGTCTGACGAAATGAAATAAATGGAGCCCTACCTCCTTGAGATTAGCGGAGCGAAATCAAACTCCTACCAGCCACGTTTCTTGCCTTCCTATATTTTTATTTGGACAGGGGTCCTTATCAAAGGTACAGTACCATCAGGAACATGTGTAGTTCTTTCGTGTGTAGTTCCAGATTTTCCTCATTACACTTTCTAGCTTTTTAAAAAAGAAGGAAAGGGTTTATGGTTTTCATCATTCTTGATTAAAGTTTAACTCAGTGCCTTTTCATTGATTGGTTAGGGCGAGTATTGAAATTGCCGTTTTCATGGAGTTCTGTTTCAAAAATGTACGGATAGACTTTTGTTCTATTCAATGTCTTTCGTCGTGTTGCGAGAATCGTAGCCGAAGCGAATCGGTATCATAACTGATCAGCCGATGATCAGCAAGTAGATGGACGAGGATGGCCCAGCATTTGGTGATGAGTGTATAATTTGATATAGGGAGTTGAATCTAACTTCAGCCCAGTGAGCACGATAAATCGCACGGAGAGTTAGACGTATACAAAAACGGAGGGTTAGAGTCGCTTATCGGACGGATGAATCCGGGTCGATCAGGGGGCCGTTCTTCGGCCGTGGTCCACTGTCTGGACGCTGTGCGTGAGTGTATTCGGGGCCTCCGGAAAGCCTCGCCGTCACTCCATTCCCGGAGGGCGTCTCTAGACACACGCCTTGATTCTCAACTCATCCAATTATGTACGGCCGCCGCCCTTCCTATCCCCCCCGCCCCGCCCTGCTCCATTTAAGGTCTGAATCTTCTTGTCCCGCCCTGCCTCCTCTGCCCGTCGGAGGAGGAGTGGGGTGGGAGTTGTGGGGTAGGGGTGGAATATCGTCTCAAGTAGAGAGAGAGAGGGAAAGGGTGGTTACGTGTACGGGGGGGGGGAGATAGTGGTCCTCCCTTTCATTAAATGTTTGTTCGCCGCTTCATGCAAACGACCCCTGCACGACCGGCATTTGTTCCGTCCTCTCCGTGGCGCTGCTCTTCCTCTTCGCCGCTCTAATGGTCGGTTTGGTTGTCCCTTCCTCGTGAGCGTTACCCGCCTGTTAAGGAGGTTCCACCGCGACTGTGTGAATCAAAACAAATACTAAATTCCACATTTTTTATATATTTTGTCCAAAAGATCCTGCTTTCGCTGATGAAATGCGTAACCATTAGAAACCCAAAGGTAAGGTAGAAAAAATCCAGTTTATTCCACAAATGTATTTTAAATGAGCACTTTTTTCAGCCAAAGGAGCCGAGTGCAGCGCCATTTCCTACGAATTACCGCATTTTGACTTCAATTACGGCAGTAATTACCTAATAATTAGAAAAATAAGGTGGTAAGAGGCCTATATTTTATTTTTATTAAATTTTACAGTTTTCCGCTAGAATGGCATTTGTATTTTAAAGGAAAAATAATATTTTTCCCTGTGTATCTCTCATTCCCCCGTTGAACACCATGTAATTTCAAGTTCAATTATAGAATAAATTAGCGTGGAAAGGTATTATTTTGTTTTTCATTTCAGATAGAGGAAAACTTTTTCTACAAGTTGACAGAATATGAATAAAATGACATTTAAGTCATTTTACGGTGGAACCACCTCAAGGCAGGTATGGCTGGAGGCTTGTTTCTCGCCGCTGCTATTTCTATACCAGACTGGTTTCGGCACAGCCCTCCTCGCGGTGTTTATTTATTTTTTTATTTATTATCTCACGCAGCCAAAAACGGCACAGTCGCTAATTACATTGGTCGATGTAATGAAACAAATGAACATAGAAAAGCATTAAAGAATGTCATGAAGAATGAAACAAAAACAAAATTTACTCTAATTTGTGGTTCCATTACCCAAGTGCCATTTGATGAATGATTTGAATGTTGGGTGAGGAGAAGAGGTAAAGGGATGAATGCGTTGAGGACAATATGTTAAATTTGGAGGGGATTCGGTAAAGCAGGGAACGCTGTGATTGGGAAAGACGGAATTTCGGGATGTGTAGGAGATAGAAGTTTCGTGTGAGGCTGGGAGGGACTTCCTTGGGAAATAGAACATTTTATACCAAATCGTTTCAAAAATAAACTTTGTTATATTCCACACTGTATTTATTAAAACTCTACCTGTTTCGACCTTCTCAGGTCATTTTCAAGAGGTAACAAAGAAATCGATTGACAGAAAGAGAGGTCATGTTATCATTCCACTCGCGAACCATTGATTTGATTTTATACTAAAACCCAAAAGCGTAATGTTCGAGTGAGTTTCTATCGGTGATAATGGCCGAAAAGAAAGGCAATTTAGAAAGTTAGCAAAACGGGAGAGGGTTCGTATAGTTAATTGATTGCAATTCAAGACTTAAAAGAGTGGAATGGCCGGGTGACGATTTTTTTCCATCGCAGGGTGTCTCGCAATCGAAAAATGCAATGCGTTAATGATTTCCAGTGAAGGACAAAGCGAATATCTCTCCCTCGGTTAATTCACGTGAAAGTGACTTGGTGGTGGAAAAAGTTATTTCTCTTAGAGGTTAAGAGTTCAGGAGTGCGTTGGCGAAATGACTCTTTGGGAGAGGCGCAGGCGTGCCCGCTAAGGAAATAGGTCGCGGCCCTCTTGCTGTGTGTGCAACATGGGCCGGCATGTAGGTATGTCAAGGCCATTTTCATCACGCCCATCTCGTTGCTGATTTTGGAGGTGACATCATGTATGATTGTCCCGTTTATGTGTAATCAGCTGTGATGTTCTATTTGGTCTTTTAGCTCAACATTAAAGTCGGCTGTTGCCTTTTTTGTTCAGTCAAAGCACCCATTTGATGGACAATGTTTTATCGCCGTTGTAAAAGATCAATATCAGGCGTCGACTTATGTGATCCACTCACGAAGCCACCTCCCCATCTGGCTGTGAACACATGGGATCGGACTTGATGGATTAGTGGCGTCGATGCTCATTCTGTGTTTTCCCAGTTTCACATTTTAACGTCGGTTAAAATATTCGTGTGTGGCCGTGGATAATTGCGATAGATCAATCATATGAAAATCCCACCCTCACTAGGTAGACTTTTTACTTTTGTTTAATTACTTAACATCGTTACTAACACTTCACCTCGCTTGAAATGTCCGGCATTATTTTGTTTTCTGCATGAAGTAGTATGTCGTAGCATTCATAAATTAATAGTATTAGTAATATTAACCACATGATGTCTCTTTAACCAGTTTACTAAATGTTCATTTACGAATTTCAGCGCAGTCAAACCAGTACTGTCCCAGTGTACTGTTTTGACTGCGCACTGTCCTCTTGACTGCTTTTTGGTGTCTGCGCCCAGTGGAACGTGCGAGGTTCTGACTTGTGCTGGGACGAGCGCTGCATGCCTGTGTGGAATCACCCCGTGCCGCACACCCGTAGTGGTGGCTTGCACGGTACTTCGTAGATGTGAGCCAGATGAACGTAATTGCAATGCATACACTCGTGTGGGCAGGTGGGAATGATTTCAGGACGAGGCCGTCATTCGGTCGCACAGCTTTCGCTGCTGATGTCACTGCTCGGATGATGATGAGACCTTGAGTGTGCCTCCTCCGTGATAAGCTTCTCTCCGTGCACTACGCGCTATCGGGCGTTCGATTTTCACGTCGCTGTTGGAGACGGAGAGCGTGTTCGTGTTATCCGATGTGCGCGTACGCCCATCCAGCCTTTATCTCTCTCTCTCTCTCGGTGGTACATAGAGACACACCCAGATTTTTCCGTCCTGGGCCAGCTGCGAGTGTGGGCCGAGTTTAAAACGCGGTGCACGTCTCACTGTCAGAGCTCCCTCTCGGGCCCCGTTCCATTTTCTTTGAAGGCAGTTCGAGCGAGATGTCTCTAGTCACGCAGTGGTTCTCTCTACCGGTGTGACGCTGCACGTTAAGAGTGCCGGGAAAACAGCTAGGGGTGCCGCGAGATTATTGCGAGAAAACGAAACATGTTTAGCATGACCAACTTTTGAATTCATTACTCTCATGCCCGACAGATTAATAATAATGTTTAATATTTTATTTGCTCCCACGTAATTGGTGCAAATTACAAACGAAATAACGGGAGCTTTAGGTGTTCTCCGAGATCATAAGACCTGAATTGAGCCACCAGAAAATCACAAAAAATGTATGTCATTAAAATTAAAGCATTACTTCACTGTTGCATAACTATAGTTCCATTGAAAATACCATCAAATTAAATGTTCAATATTTTCTTGATAGTTACTTAATCAATAAAACAAAAATTTACTTTCACACAGATGGTGACAGTAATCGAAGAACTCCTTCCAACATCACTCCAGTAGTATACTATTCCTAAAGTATGCCATATTATATGTTCGTTGGTGATTTTTACTATTACCTTAATTAAATAAATAAAATAAAATTGAGGAAGTATTTATTCAAATGTGAAGTCAAAATTTTCCTTTTGCGTATTCCACTTGAATGAATTAATATTTTTTAAATTAAAAAAATCTAAGGAGGGTGCCCCAACAGGGTGTAACTTCAGTCGGAAGGGTGCCGCTAACGCCAAAGGGTTGGGAATCGCAGCGATAGAGACTATATTCGAATTTTGTTTCAAAATGTAAGTAGTATTAAATAGGAACTAAGAAATGTAGAAACATCAGTGATGATCTCGACGGTTTCAGGCTCAACTTTGTGGAATTTCATTATTATTAAGGTGGTTTGAGCGAGATAGTTCCCAAGTGCAAATAAAGTCTATATTTGAATATAAATTTAAAAGTTAAACAGTTCTAAGAGACATTTAGTGTTTTTGTGAATATTTTTGATACAAATTGTTTGTTATTATCTTTAAAAACTTCAGTAATTAACTAAACGAACGTATTTTAGACTTTAACTTGACTTGTTATTGATATTACCAACCGTAATTTCACAAGTAATTATTTCACATTTGCGTAATAATTTTTGTACTTATTGCAAACTTTTGGTGCGATATCCTTGAATTAAAAAGACAATACACCAAACTGTAAGGAATACACAATCCAGGGAACAATATTTTAACATATTTTCAACATTAAAAAATCTGTACCTGAGGCTCTTCACCTGGCAACAGTGTTAATATTCTTGAGTTGGTAATTGGACTATGGAAATTGTGGTAAATTAATGAGTTCCTGGGATGGTTGACAAGATAAAGCAAATTTGATGGAAGATAGCTACTTAGGGAAAGATTGAATGATAAATAAAATAAGTACAATAGCTATACTAGTAATGTTATTTACTATTACTTATTTGAAATTATGATTAGATTACTGAGTGACAGGATTGGTTAATGTAATCAAGAATATTTGACAAAAGGTATTTAGTTACTTGAGGCACGGTTGGATTATTATTCATATGGGAAGTACAGCACTTGTGTGAATTTTAGCTTATGAGATGCAGTTACATGATACTATAAGGGTAGGGTATATGAATTTGCAGTGGAGCACATTTTTTTAAACTGACAAACTTGTTCCATCATTTTTAAATTGCAGTTCGTATATTTCTGAGATGCTGGAATGGGTAACGAGATTTTTGGCAGCTTTAATGTACTTGGGTGAAAATTTAATAGATTTAGTTCCACAATAATATGGGAAGATAAGTTATCTGAAATTGCCTAGGAGTAAATTAATTATGGCATTTCTACATTCTAAACTTATGATTAAAGGCAAGGGCAACGATTTCGTGCTCCGCGAGGTTGCTGTGGATAGTTCGTTATTATACGTACCTTTCCATAAAATACGGCTAATAATTCCTGTTACTTTTGGGCGTCACTAGCATTGCAATATATTTCAAGTAATAGTTTCGAAAAACAGTGACGATATCCTACGGGTTTTATTCACTACTTTGAACGAAATGTACATTCATTTCCGATTGCAAGGATATTACGGAAGCATGTTTTTAAAAAGAAATAGGATATTTTTGAAATTGTTTAAGGCTGCTGCCTTTAAATAACAGCATGTGTGTTCATATTTAGGCAAATACCAAAAACCTATCAGTCGACGTCCAGAGCGACCTAGCTTAGCAGTAACGTTGCTGCGAATCCCATTTATTTATGATCGTCGTCCGCTCTTACATAGTGTATTCTGTGTACTTAGTATTTTCATAGGAAAAAAATAACGTCAGCAATGCTAAACCTTATAATATCTCCTTAGAGATGCAAAATTTTACTTGTGATCAGACGGTTTGTTTACAAATAATTCCGTGCTACGTTGCCAAACTGAATCGTGTGATTTCCGGTCGTCTGCACAAAATTCCTTCACAACAGAAAGTTTTTCTGCGATTTTATCATTATCATTATGGTGAGTAGTTCTTTTTTTTGTTGGAATAATTAATAAATTACATAAACTACACACCGTTAGTTTTTTGACTAAATCTAGGTGTTCTAAATACTATTTTTAATTTATTTTCTTCCTCTGAAGCGCATGGCCGTAATCTATCCCATGTTAAATTACTCATATTCTAAGGCAAATTGCTCGGAAATTTGTGTGGCAAGGGGTATATATTTTTATATCATTGGATAGATGGAATTTTTTTCTTTAAAATGAGATCACATTCGTCAAATTCTAGGTGAAGTGATTTTTCGCTCAAGCCACCTTAATGAAAAAGAACTTCCCTCCTCTCCCCAACCCCTACCCTTGATGCATCATGATTTTGCCTTTACTGTTTGTACCTGAAGATGACGCCGCTGCGTAGAAACTAGTAGTACCGGAAAATAAATTGGTGGAATCACACAAAGTTTTTCTATTCATTATTTATCAATGATGATCATCTTGTTTTTATATTTGATGCTTAAACTTCGTTTTTTTAATGGTTGAACTTCTGAAGAATTAACAATGATATACTTATTTGAGGCTGGGAATTGTTTCACGTCCAACTATGAAAACGCCTTCACTTTCGAAGGTGTTAATGTGATTTTATGAAAAGTATTACATTGAGTGTTAAATTTATCTTTTCGATTATTGAAAAAAACATACGAATTACCCGCAGTTAAATTTCTAACATAACGTGTGCTCAGAAATTCTTCATTTTGCCGTAACTCATTCCTCATTTTGACTTGGAGACTCCCGCAGCAAGGGAAGAAGACGTCGAATATTGCTTCTTCTTCTTTCCAAATCATTGGTTTCCATGTTCTGCTCTCGAATATCGTTGCTTGTGACATTTAACCGACGATGTTTAGTTTGAATTGGCAGCAAAGTATTTATTACTTAATCCCCTCTGCAACTACGGACAACTACTTCACACGACTCCTGTTTTAACTCGGGTGTACTTCCTGACTCTGCCTTCTAAAAAGCGTGTTTTCGTTTTATTAACCCGCTTATCCATCGTTCTCCTTTCTGTCAAGGCCCTCGACATAGTATTGTTGCTCCCAATTAACGGCTCCTTTTTTCTCTTTTTATAACCTCCTCTTGTCATCCTCACGCTGCTTAGCTTCCATGTTTTCACATGCATATTTTTTCTACATTCGTTAGCGCCGCACATCAACAGCTCTAATCGTCGTATCACCCTGATCTATAATAATCGACGGTTAATCAGTTCTTTTAAACAGCATTTATCTTATCATATGTATGTTATCAAACTTAAAATTTTCTATAAATATTTTATCTCTCATTTTTCTCCTGGATAACTTTATCTGACGAAGGAATATTGGTCGGGAGAATTTTCTTCGGTCAATTACTGGCGCATTCTCAATATTTTCAGCTACCTTTTTATCTTGACTACAGTCAATTCACCTGGATCGTCACCTTAGTCTGTACCGACATCGTATTGTCTCATCGTAGTGAGCTCGCCGCCTCTCTTTTGATGTTGCTGATAGGATGTCACAATCTCGTATTATCCCATGATAACATCCAGCGTACGGAAACGAGTGCAATGCTTAACTTGTTTTGCTGTGATGGATTGTGCCTCGCCGCTTTCCACTTACGTTAGACGTGCGTGGAAATGTAGATCCTAGTATATTTCAAACATTAAATATTCAGTTCAATATAAAAAATGTAAGCGTACTAAGATGGTGCAAGCCTTCCTTTCCGATGTTCATAATGGTATGCGCAGCAGAATTTTTAATTGATCATTTCCCATTGGAAAGTTGATTTTATACGAGTTGTTTCAATAGGTTACACTATAAATAGTTTCGATATATGTAGTGTCTGAGAGCTGATCTTCTTTGCTGTACTTTATTAGAACGTATTGCGTGACGATTACAGTGATAGGGCACGGGTCGCCGAACAAGAAAGACCGATCCAAATGGTGATGTGCATGCTTTTTCGGAGCGCATGGTTCTCGTATCCTGGCCACTTATTACATTGGATTCTCTGTTAAATCTTGTTCTTGATAAGCATCTCTAGCGATTTTTTAACTGTTGTATTAGATTTATATTTGATCTTCGCAGAGATGATCATGTGTCCAAATATTACGCTGATCTAAAGTCGTTACCACTTGGTTCTCGAAGAAAATACTTCTTGTGGTCCTTCCTTTTCTCCCCCTTCCTTAATCGGAATCCCGCTCATCTATATGATCTATTTACCCCCAGAAGATGTGTTTACCAAAGATTAACACTGTCAGACGCCTAGCTTCCTTCATATCCCCCAAAGCCCGTGCCAACCTTTTATCTTAACTCCTTCCTTATCACTGCTTCCAAGATTTGGAACTCATTCCTTACTCTCACATCTAATCCTCCTCATCACTCCAATCATTCAAAGAAAAACTATATTCACATTTAAAAAATCAACATTAAATTTGTGATAATATGGTCAATGTAAATGGTGTTAAATTGGTTTAATTCGTTTTTATTTAATTCATGTGTGTATTTGATTATTTGAGCAGAGTTTATAAATTGTTTATAGTTTACTTGCACTAATGGATTACCCTAGAGCATTAATAAAGTTTTCATTCGTTCATTAAATCATGTAGGTTGGTAAAAAGCACACCGATGAACGATGAAGTCTGCATGGACGAGTTCCCAATTTTTATCGCCGCATCGTAACTGCGGAAGCCTGGCGATTGGACTAACTGTTTGGGAATCTTTTTATTTAGGTGTCCGTAATGTTATTTTGTGGTCCCCGGTGGGGAGGCATCGTTCGTTCCCCCCTCCTCCCCCCCATGTATTCGTGAATCGATCGTGTCACATGTTTCAGGGGAATCAGTTAGGGGTCGACTCATATTGGAGAGGGACATACTGTGGGAAGGCTCTCGTGTCCCTCTTTTGTTTCTCCCGTTTGACATGGGGTGGGGGGGCGTGGGATCGGAGCTCTTTAAGGTGCTTGACGCTATTTTTGTCTATGTACTGATTTTCGTGAAACTTTCCTTACGTGTTCTTATTAGTAATATCTATAGATAAAAATTAAAAAAAACTACATGTTACCGATATGGTTTCTTGGCAATTCAGTGCTATTTTAACACGTAGCCAAATGGCAGATGACATAAAATTTCGTAATAATTCTATTATATATTAACATATTTTCTGCAAAAGGCAAAATAAGACGTTTCATATAATGGTTGCTAACAAATATCAAGGTACCATACAGAGTAAAAAAAGTATTGAAATAGTTTTCGCTTAAATTCGAATTTCGCGCCGATATCCAAGTCGTAATAATGCTTCAAAAGGCGAAAAATGTTAAATATATAAGTATTATTGCATTATTTGCATTACTGTACGGATGGAATGATTTCCACCGTGTAAACAGATGTACTTCAGTGAAATGTGGTCCAAGGATTTTTTTTCGACTTGCTTAAAAAGTTATTAAGATGTGCACTCAATTGACTCACGATTGCCGATCCAGCCACCGTAATATGAACGGTGGACGCGTGAAGGGAAAATGGAATCGTTTTGTGGGTGTGTGCGCTAGGGTGTGGGATGATGTGAACCCACCCCCTTTCGTCGCGCTGGTATTCCCCTCTCCTTATAAGGTTCCACCCTCGTCCCTCAACCTCCAACCTCCTTACCCTCGGGGGAGAAGAGGATCTCTGGAGTGAAGAAGAAGAGGGCGGCGTTCCCTTCTCTCACTGCTGTCTCCCTCTTCTTCCCTTTGCCGTGGACTGCGATAATCCACGCCATCTCTGCGTTGGCGGGACTGATCTCAGAAATGCGAACGGCACTCCTTTCAAGTAGGTATGTAGTTGGAGCGAGATTTTTCTCTAGTCATTACAGAGGCCGCATTCGAATGTTATTATGAAAGCTAAGTAGTTGTAAGAACCATGAAGTAAATGTAATTATATTAATGACGCATTAACTTCGTTTTTATGCCCAAACTTCTCTGTAATAATATGTATTTACATTTGTGTGGCTTTGACTTTGCAAATTTGTTTCAAGCCATAGGCTGAAAACTCTTTTACATTCTTATGTTTTTTTGCGATTTTATAAAATTATTACGGTGAGTCGGGGTTTATTTTTTTAATAATTTAGAAAACTATTTCTGACGCGATCTGTGCTTCGGAACCTCATCATTATTTTTTTTCAGAAATTTCTTTTTCGAGCTCAGTCCCGTAAAAAAGGGCTTCTATTTTTTTTGCCAATATTTATTAAATTGTTGCGGAAAAAAGCTGGTTTTCGTATAATTAGAAAGATGAGATATTTTTCATGGCAATGAGACCAAATTCGTTGAATTTTGTTTGTTAATGTCTTACTTCACCATCTTATAAACATTCCGATCAAATTTGGTGGAGTATTTCCAAAACGGAAGCGTATAAAATCCTGATTTTGATTAGTTTCTGGTCATTTCCCATCCTATCAGGGAAATTATCCTGGTTCCCGTGGCGATGCATCGCTCCTTAAATTCCTTCTCCTGTGCATTATCGCCCTTCTCCTCCTCTTGTGACCATTTATATTCCCCTTCATCAAGTCCAAAATGCCTTCTTTTCTCTTCCATTTTCCCCTCTTCCTGCACATTCCGCCTTGGAACTACAGCCTCCAGCATCCCATTACCCCGTAATAGGTCCTCCATCCGCATTTTCCTCCTCTTCCAGTTTCCACCCCTCTCCATTCACTCCTTCCGCCATTACCGGGACTTATCCTTTTTTCTCTCCTCGTTTTTTTTCCGTCGTTCTCCAGATCTTAATTTCAGAAGCCTCCCATATTTGAATCCAAACGATCTCTTTCATCGTTCATCAACTTAAGGCTTCGTATTATGCTGATTTATGGTCAGGGTGTCCGGCGACCTGGAAAACCTTGAAAACCTGGAAAACTCAGGGAATACTCAGGGAATTTTTGTATTTTTCCAAAAAACCCTGGAAAACACTCGGCCGCCGATTTCCATTAAGACAGAGAGAGAGTTTTTACCTACGCCTTTGCTTGCATTATGCTATCGGCTCAGCATAGCCTTGTGCTCCCTGTTCATTTCATACTCTTTTCATAGCTGTGCGCCCGCTCGCAGCTTGTGCTCCGTCACCCCACCACTTCCACACGGAATAATTCCCATGTAAAATGGCTGTCATGAATGGAATCGGAATTGATTCCGAAATGCGATTGTATATCTCCATCAGCAGTAACAGAATTCCACACGGAAATATTCATTCCGTTCGAAGAGCCGTACAAATGGAATTCTTAGTGTTGACAAATTTACAAGAAATCTAAACGTCTGAGCATGCTCAGTAACATTTCCCGCAATTATACGAAAACCATTCGGCCGGCAACCTAAATTTCGTGAATTGGTGCATTGCTATATAATTGATAATCCTCTCCCAATAATCTCCACCCTCCTCATTTTAATGTTTGCAGAAATGTTTTTAAGGAGTGAAAATACATTTCACGGTCACTACGTATGGAAATCACGGCCCTCGGGTTCACAGTCGACAGTGCCATGGTACAGGGGCAATCCAAACTAATTAAAATTCATGTATTGTCCAACAAATACAATTTTGTTCTACATAATTGAATGTTTTCGGGTGTCAGATACGTACCTATCACAAAGCAATTAATTCAGTTTCCGAAATGCCCATGTAAAGTGCAGTGAAGCCTTTGGGGAGAAGAGGAAAGGTTCCAAGGCCTCAAAAGAAAAAGAATAAGAAAGAGGTTCTTACTGCAAAAGGTTCAAGAGCTGTAAACCAAAATAAAGCAATTTCTTGAAAAACCGAGGAATTCGTTCCTGAAGTTAAATCGGAAATGCACTCCTTCAAAAATGTCACACCAGTTTCTTTTATTTGCATGTTCTTTATCAAACTAGTTTGAATCTTGGTACGGAGGCTTCCGCGGTGATTAATTGGAAAAGTATTTTCCGGGTTAAGGCCGCGTTGGTCCATTTCGGCGGACGACAGTTTCGGGCGCATTCCAGCTCCCGTCTTCAGGTCCAACTGATCTGCCGAGCATCATTTTCTTCTATATATATCTAGTCAGGTGCGCGCTGATACGTTCGGTTTGAATCCCATTGTTGGAAAAGCCGTTTGAAAGATGCAGGGAGAGGATAACCGTCTTCCCTGTTGAAGTTCTTTCCGTGGTTCACTATTTCTATTGCCTCCCTTATCAGCCGAGGGAAATATTTATTTTCTCTGGCAATGATTTTGGATTCGTGGAATTTAATCACGTGTCCGGGTTCTGACCATGCATGCTCTACAACCGCGGAAAGGCGAAATTTTTTTTTCTTTTCGGTTGCCTTACGATGTTCTTCTAATCTGATTTTTAGGGATCTAGATGTTTGACCGATGTATGATTTACCACAGGTACACGACACTTCATACACTCCTTCGTATATGTCACATGGGTGACGATCTTTTTCGCTCCGAAGGAGGTCAGAGGTCTTCTTAACGCTTTTAAATCTCGTCAAGACGTCGTGTTTGGCGAGAACTCTTGCGATCCTCTCTGAAGTTCCTGCGACGTATGGTAAGATAGCATGTGCCTTTGCCTTCTGATGGTCTTCTCTTTCAGTCTCCAAGGTCGCATGACGTTTCTCTTCTTCCTTACGCGCGATTTTTCGAATTAATTCTCGGTTATAGCCATTCCCTTGGAGTGCGGCGAGGAGGTGTTGTTTTTCTTTCGCGAGCGAATCGGCATCCGAGATGGCATATGCCCTGTGATATAGAGTTTTGATAACTGATGCTTTTTGGCCAGGATGATGGTGGGATTTGGCATTTAAATAGCGGTCAGTATGCGTTTTCTTACGATAAACTGAATGTCCTAACGTGCCATTAGCTTTCTTTGTGACGAGAACGTCTAGGAAGGGGAGCCGATTATTTTCCTCTATTTCCATTGTGAATTGAATGGAAGTATTATGGCTGTTGAGATGTTCTAGGAATTTATTCAATTCATCAGTCCCGTGAGGCCATATGACGAAGGTGTCGTTGACAAATCTCACAAAGAGTTTTGGTTTTAGATGGAAAGAATCCAGGGCTTTCCGTTCAAAGTCTTCCATATAAAGATCGGCGATGACTGGGGATAAAGGAGATCCCATGGATGCCCCTTCAGATTGCTCGTATAATTTTCCATTCCAAGAGAAATAGCAACTATTGAGACAAAATTCTACCATTTTAGGAATATCCTTTGGAAGACCTTTTTCCGTTAGTCTTAATGATATCGATTGCCTCTTCAACGGGTATTTTTGTAAATAAGGACACCACGTCGAAACTGACAAGAAGATCATTTTCCGAAATCTTGGCTTCCTGTATAATTTCGATGAAATGGGAGGAGTTCTTTACGTAGGTGGTAGTTAGGCCTGAGAATGGTCGTAGGCTATGGGCTAGATACTTTGCGAGCTTATGCGTGGGTGAATCAATGGCACTTACAATGGGCCGGAGTGGTATCCCATCCTTATGAATTTTTGGCAACCCGTACAGTCGTGGAGGTTTAGGAGCGGTCTGGAGTAGTGGGCGTCTCTCCTCTTCAGGTATTGATGAATGCTTCAGGAGTTCCTTGATGTTTTTCTGGATTTTTGCCGTAGGATCCGACTTCAGTTCTTTGTAGGTTGGGTCGTCCAGCAAACTGTGAATCTTCTTTCTGTAGTCTTCCTTCGAGATGATTACAGTTGCGTTTCCTTTGTCTGCCGGCAATATTATTAAAAACAATATAAAGAAAAACAACACCTCCTCGCCGCACTCCAAGGGAATGGCTATAACCGAGAATTAATTCGAAAAATCGCGCGTAAGGAAGAAGAGAAACGTCATGCGACCTTGGAGACTGAAAGAGAAGACCATCAGAAGGCAAAGGCACATGCTATCTTACCATACGTCGCAGGAACTTCAGAGAGGATCGCAAGAGTTCTCGCCAAACACGACGTCTTGACGAGATTTAAAAGCGTTAAGAAGACCTCTGACCTCCTTCGGAGCGAAAAAGATCGTCACCCATGTGACATATACGAAGGAGTGTATGAAGTGTCGTGTACCTGTGGTAAATCATACATCGGTCAAACATCTAGATCCCTAAAAATCAGATTAGAAGAACATCGTAAGGCAACCGAAAAGAAAAAAAAATTTCGCCTTTCCGCGGTTGTAGAGCATGCATGGTCAGAACCCGGACACGTGATTAAATTCCACGAATCCAAAATCATTGCCAGAGAAAATAAATATTTCCCTCGGCTGATAAGGGAGGCAATAGAAATAGTGAACCACGGAAAGAACTTCAACAGGGAAGACGGTTATCCTCTCCCTGCATCTTTCAAACGGCTTTTCCAACAATGGGATTCAAACCGAACGTATCAGCGCGCACCTGACTAGATATATATAGAAGAAAATGATGCTCGGCAGATCAGTTGGACCTGAAGACGGGAGCTGGAATGCGCCCGAAACTGTCGTCCGCCCAAATGGACCAACGCGGCCTTAACCCGGAAAATACTTTTCTAGTTTCAATCTTGTTTATTGTGTTCAAATTGCACCTGACTCAAAATTTTGTTGTCAGTTAACCGTTTTTGTTTATTTGTTGGTTGGAATAAAACCTGTAATACTCCACATTCCTTGTCTACTCTTACATATTTAACTCAATGTAGGGACCAAAATTTCTCGTATTTTTCATGTTGTAAAAATTATGCCGATTTATTAGAAATTCGATTAAAATATGTTAGAAACTAAGTGCAGCAAGACCCTGGAAAATGCAAAAATTTGCCTAGAAAACCTGGAAAAATCAGGGAAAAAAGAAATTGAGATTCACCGGACACCCTGATGGTCTAATTTGTATCTATCGTGTCTATTATTGATCCCTCCACTTCGGAATTGTTTCTTCAATCAGTACATACGACTTCTATTGCCTTTACTTCCGAATTTAGTGGAATCTGATCATGATGTAATGAAAAGAATCGCTAATTGGCAGTCTTCTCTAGGATTTTGTCCCAACCGTAGTTTTAGCGTCTCATTTTCGTTTTCCTGGTTGCAACCACCCGGAAACAACAGCGAAAGGTACTTTTACTCAGAAATTTCTGATGGGATTAATTTTTCAACAATATACGAGCATATGGGCTGGTATTCTGAATGATACGGCGCCTATGCTATTTGCCCAGAATATCATCCAAGGCGCCTATTTTTCCCGACAATAGAGTCTCATATGCTATTTGCGATTCTGAATGTTTAAATAGCACCCGGAAGTTGCTATTTCATTGCTAGGGCGCATTTTGCGATTCTGAACGTCTGATAGCATCCGTGAGGGATGCTACTTGAAGGCGCCCGTCTGAACTCCGGGCTATCGGGAAAGCGCCCAAGATTTCCACTAAATTCCGTGCGCAACGCGACCATAATATTAATTTTCGCGTCGAAGTCTCATTCTTTTTCACTAGTTCTGCTATGGGAATTCTGATAAATGTTCACTGAGATGTGCTATATTACTATTTCAATCCTGTAGGCGTTCGCCAGCCCCGTAAACATGCGAGTGACACAAATACCATCTTTCTCTTTGCCCAGTTAACCGTTTGCTTTTTCTGTAATGCATAGTCAATGTATCGAATAATACCAAACGTTTACTACTCGAATGTTATTTATGTATGTTAATAATACGTTAACGTTCTTATTCTTCCTCACTGGGCGATATGTTTACTATCCGCGAATCCCGCTGATTCTAGTCAATCTTTAGCTGTTCATCCCTAATAATGTGCGCTCTACCCAGGGACGCCTGAATTTGCATAGGTAGGCAGTCTTGCCCTATATTCATCGATGGCTTCCTGCCAGGATTTAAATTTATACGGGAATATTTTCTGTGTCTCTCCCTTTTAATTTAATTGGAGCTTTTTGAAACATTTTTGGTCTAAATTTGCTTTCGGAAGAGGCTCGTTTTAATCTGATAGTTTCGTGTATGGGTGCCTGCTTCTCTCTGGGATTGCTTTAGTGCGCTGGAATGTTTTACTCTTTTCGTGTGGAATGTTAGCTCAGTTTCGGTCTCGAGGTGAATTAAAGATAGATGGAGTGTTCGCTTTCCTCTACCGTAGAGATAGTTCTGTTGGTTGAAAAGACAATTTAATGTGATAAGTCATCGTGTATGAGATAGAGAAAATGGTGTAAAGTGAACGGAAGAAGCCACATGACGTGTTGGTCTATGGGAAAACTTGCGGATTCCTTCGATTATCCCTCCTGTGGCTGCAAGAGAATATTATTCCCATCCTTGTGTAATTCTGGAATTATTCGTGGCAGGAACGTTTTGTTTTAGCGGAGATTAGTCGAAATTGTCTTGCCGTTCAAGAAAATGGGTCTTTTCATTAGTTAATTGTGGATTACTTCCTAGTATATCAATGGAAATGTCTTTGCTTTTTTGCCGACATGTCTTGTTTTCCTAAATCCTTGAGAATTTTATATCCCCAACGTGTTTGCTGATTTTTGGTCAAATTGTGCTAATTATTCATGAATACGCCGCATCTAATGATTATGATGTGTAACCTTCTTGGTCATTGTCTTTTGCTTGTTCACATAGTGGTGAAGCGTTTGTATGCGTTGCACATAATGTAGTGTGGTCGAATTCTTCTTTCAGAGAATGCCGTTTATGATGTGAAGTATGACAGTGAAAAAGCTTTACTGGAACCATTGCAGTTTGGTTTTAGCGAGATCGACAGGAGTTAAAATACTGTTAGCTTATTGGAATGAGCAGCGAAAGTGAACCTGTTGTGCTATTATTTAGTGTGAAATTATATGATATAACCTTAAAAATCAAGGCTCCTATGACCGTTGTCTTTTCACGATTCCTTTTCCTCTCGGAGGAACACCCCGGAATCGAGGCCAGAAGCTACTTATCTTTCCCCATTTGGTCCACTGAGAATGCCCTTTTGTTCGAGCCCCGGGATTAGCTCTCGTAGTCGCTAAACCGAGGATCGCGAAGGGGGAAGGCGTCTTTTCCGCGGGGACAAAAGCGCACCCACGCGGCCATTGTCCCGGCATTTTTGTCCTCGATTCGCGAAAAGTGCCCCGGTTTTTGTTTCCTCCCGTCTCCATTTGGGACGCCGCCGGCCCTCTCCCTCCCTCTAGGGGCTGTGAGGAGGAGGGTGGAGTTTTCGCTTCTTCCAGTCCCTCCGCCGTTTTAAAGCCGCTTCGGGCGCACTCTCTCTCTCTCTCTCTATCGATTAGGACGCTTGCACCACCACCACGAACTGGGGATGGGTGGGTTGGGAGCTGGATGGGGGGCGGGGCGCGGACTCCCGCCCTTTTAACCGCCCCGGGGCCGCTCCCAGCACCCAACCCTCTTTTCCCCCTTCCACGGCCCCGCGCCATTCTCCCTTCAGAACCCTCCCTTTCAAATACACGCGTGTACTACGACACCCCATTCACCATGGCAACCGGGGCTGCTCTCTTTCCGCGCGAGATGCTGGCTGGACCACCACCGTGTCATCCCGTCGCTCGCGCGGAGGCGGCCGGATGGGGGGAGAGCGCTGAGGTGGTCCCCTCCACTTGATACGCCACCCCTGTGCTCACCAACGACCCCCCTTCCCTCTCGTGTGATTCCTCCTCCCTTCCACCCCCTTCGCGCCTTTCAGAAAATGTTTGCACGGCGGATGATTCTGATGCTCCCAGTCGTTCGTGTTGGTGCGTGATCCCTCGAGGGAGAGGGTGGTAGTTTTTGTCGGATCTCGTGAGAAGGGAGCTTTTTAAAGGAGAGGAATTTCAGACATATCAGAAGAGTAAATACTTGCCGCGTCCCTCGCGAATTTGGATACGCAAGGGGAAGTGAGTAGATCTGCTGGTTTTGTTTTCGATCCCTGTATTTCCTCTACTAAATGCCAATGCCCTCCACCTATCGGCTCTAAAAGTACTGCACGTCTATGTTAAATTCGAACTTACCCTTTCGAAAATCGTCAGCCTTAAGTTAGAACATCACTCCTTCGTAACATTAGATACGACCTAAACGCATATTTATCACAGTTGATTAATTATTTACACCCAATGAAATGTAGTGTATAGGTTGCTGTATGTTTATGTTCAAAGTTTTCTTTTAGGTCAATCATCAATAATATGATCTAACTCGTGAGATGTTGATTCAGAATCGATGGAATTTGTCGTCGTTTACCATCAATGTAGTCTTAGTCGGTAATTCTTGTGCTCCTCTCAATTTTGTTTCACTCTTGGGGTGCATCAATGCAGAAGAAATACTAGATGAGTGCATACGTATGCATTGAGCTTCTGGCAAGGTGGAAACTCGTATCAGGTTTGCCGAGAAGGGTGCGTGCAAACATTGCAGCCAACGTTGGAGAGTAGGATGAGTCAGGAGAGTAACAATATTTTTTCAATCATAGAATCTTAGCAAATCCACGTCTTTTCATTTTGTATGTACTAAAGTTCTTTGTCATTTTTAAGTTTACTTTTGTTAGAAATAAGTGGTTCAAATAATTTTCGACCGTATCAAAATGGATGATAATTTTTCTCAAAAGACAACCGGTAAGAAGCGGTTGAAATGGGTTGTGGGCTTCCAAGCATTGCCCTTCTTGAGATGGTAAATTTTGCATTTATATTCTCAGAGTGAGATCGTGTTGACTTGGTGTGGTGGGATGTAGATGGGAAAATTTTTCTTTCAACCTATATTATCCCCAACTTGGAGATAGTGCCCAATTCATTCCAATCTTGTGGGTGCTACTGGTGATATTGCTTTTCCTTTGATTGGCGGGTTTGATTTCAAATAGAGTAATGACAATATTAAATGCATTTGTTTCCTTTGTCTTATTAAAAAATCGATGATTGTATTCGTTGATCAGCAGTTAGGACCCAGGACGGAGTTATTTTGACAAACTTGATTACTATGCGTTTTGTTGCCCCGGAGATATCGTGTGATCAGTCAGTTAGTCAGTGGTGTTTGCCTTTATTAAAATATCGCGGGGTCAATTAACGAACAGTGCATATATATGGGGAATGGTGTCAAATGAGTGCTCCTCTTCGGCCCGTGGTGTACATATACAATGGTAAGGGATTCCACGAAATGATGGGGGAAGTGAAAAGGTTCGGTCGCCTCCCCTCTTCGTAATCGGTGCGGATATCGATGCACCGAGATCCTTCCCCTCTTCTTCACTCCTCAGTGTGTGTCGCCGCGAGAGGCTGCGAATTGGCCCTCTAGGGCGCCCCCTCGTGGCGAACGAGTGATGGTTAGAAGAGAGCATGGGGCGATGCAGAACCGTTTGATCCCCCGACCCTTTTGCCTCGTTCTCCCCTCTGCGAATCTCACTTCCCCTTCGTTATCTCCCTCTCCTTCTCCCCCCTCTGCCCCCTTCCCGTCGTCCCCTCGGGCGCAGAGTCCTCATCGCCACCCTTCCGCGGTGGTCGTGAGTGCCACATTGTGGTGCCACATTGAACCCCTCATCCAATCTCTCCATCCAATCACGCCCTCTCAGGCATCCCCTCTCGAGATAGTACCGTTTAGAACCATGCCTTTTTTTTATATTTCTTTTCACACTTCCAGACAAAGTGTTTTCTTTTACTTTGGAATGTAGTCCTTCCTAAACTCACTTCTTTCTCCCTTAATTCACTCCTAACGGTGGTTTCGCCGCGACTGTGTGAGTCAAAACAAATACTCAATTACACATTTTTTATATTTTGTCAAAGAAATGCAGATTATTCCTCGAATGTATTTTAAATGAGCACTTTTTTCCAGCCATAGGAGCCGACTGCAGCGCCATTTCCTACGAATTACCGCATTTTGACTTCAATTACGGGAGTAATTCCCTAATAACAAAAAAAATAAGGTGGTAAGATGCCTATATTATATTTGTATTCAATTTCTATGGATTATTTCCTTCTAACCAATAGTTTTCCGCGAAAATGGCATTTGTATTTTATGGAAAAATACTATTTTCCCCCGTGTTTCTCTCATTCCCCTATTGAAAACAAAGTAATTTCAAGTTCAAGTATAGAATAAAATAGCGTGGAAAGGTATTATTTTGTTGTTCATATCAGATAGAGGACAAGTTTTTTTTACAAATAGACAGAGTATGAATAAAATGACATTTAAGTCATTTTACGGTGGAACCACCTTAACGGTGCTCAGGCTCAAGGACGACAGTGGACGTAATCTTATAGAGTTAACTATGTAACCTGAAATAGGGAAATTAAGTTTTTTTTTCATTTAAGTTATTGTATTGTTTTTCATGAGAAACACGTAAGATGTGAATTTCTCCAAAGCATTAAATGGTTGCAAAATGCGCCAATACGGCAGTAAAGAACGACGCCAGCCCTGTGCATTTTGTGATTCATTGTTGAATTATTGTAAGTATTGTGGAGGTTTGAAATCAGATCGCTTCCGTCACTATCATGTATGTACATTGTGGGCTAATCATTGAAGACTTGATTCGCAATCTTACTCAAATCATTGATGTATACTTTTTACTGCAACGAAAACTCAAGAAACTAAATCGTTCAGTGAAAGCACTATTTTTCCCAAAAGTATTTATTTTTTAAAAGATGGAACTTCTCATTTGTTTCGCCTCGCGCCGTCGAGGTCATATCCTACCCTTCAAGTCGAGCAAGGATGCACTAAATGGGAACTAGTGGTCCCCTGAAGTTCCCTGCTATCGCCTTCTAGTGAAAGCTTACCATTCGTGTACGGTTTGAATCTTTCGCCACCAGTTGTCGAGACTACCTAGCGATGCTAGACATTTTCCTGGATGCATTGCTTGCATGTTAAAACATCGGTCAGTAATCCATTGTTTCTTTTCTTAGTGGACAGTTAGCGTGATTTACTTTTTGCTTAGTTGCAAGGAAACATTTCGAAATCTTGCACTATTGTCAGTGTGAGTTTTTTTTGTCAGTGAGAACGAGAATAATACATACAGATAGTTGCATATTAATACAGTGTGATGTAGGGTTGTCACAACAGGCTTCATCTTCAACTTCGTTCTATTACGTATTACAAGCATATTACTTAGTTGCATTCAGGGGCGATTTTGGGGCCTCTTATTTTATTGGAGAATGGCAAGGCCGTCGCTAGAAAAATGTATGGGTGGGTACATTTAGGGGGGGGTGTTGTTGCAGCAAAGTAAGCGCTGTTATCCATGCTATTTGGACACCAGAAGAACTCGCAAACAAAATATGTTTTATTGCGAAATAAACCAGATACATAATATACAGATATGTATTCATAAATATTTAAAATGGGCTGTAAGTGGCAGTGCGACGAACTAGTTTCCAAATACCGGCCTACCGGTCTACTGTTCCCTCGATAAATGAATTGAACTGTTTTTAATTACACAATATGGAGATTACACAACTATTAAGTATCAAAAATCAATCGAGCGGCCGTAAATGGCGATGCGTTGAGAGGATGGAGACAGTTCAAATAGCAAAACGATCTCGCAAGTTGTGGCACATGCGCCACGCCCTCTCTCTCTTGCTGCCGCTGCTCGAGTTTTTCCGAATTGGTACGCACCACTCAACTGTGTCCACGATCGTATTAAACATCCACGAAAATTATTATTTTATTATGCTCCCGCACCACAATACTGGAACATCAAAATATTTTTCTTTGTAGTGCGGGCCCAATAGCCTACTAGTAATTGCGGGCCTGGCGTAAAGTAGGAATTTTTATCAAAACTTGGACGTTATGTTTGTTATGAAAACCTTGAAAACCTAATTCATCATGCATATCGGGCAGAAAGGGCACTAACCAATAGTTATGGGTAAATAACTATGGGTATGGGCTAACCAATAACTAGGTAAAATAATTTAATTGATTATATGAACTGTACTTACAGTATATTTTTCGTAGATTACAGTTAAAAACAGACATTAGTATAAATAATTCAAGAAGAAAATAAATTTGAAAAGCACTTGATTTTGACTCCCTGAATTTCTGTTTTTTAACAAACTCGTCGTTCTGAAATATCGCCAAATCACCGAACTAATAAATTGTTATATAAATAATAATGAAGTTTATTCCGTAAAACCTAAATGATTACCAAAAATAAATTTAAGACAGTACTAGCGCATGGCTGGGCCTCTTTCGAAATAAAATGATTGAGAAGTTGCCTAGTCAAGTTCGCTACACTGATCAACGCGCGTCGGCTAATGCATGTTCGATCGCATATTGTTAAAATTTGATCTTGATTTGATAAAATATACTTTTCAACCACTCACGCGTGGTATAGTCTGGTTGGAGGGCAATTAGCTGTCGAGTGAGTCAGCTATCGTGATGTATCTTAAGGCCTGGTTACACGGTACATGAGAATGTACAAGTTTCTGTACATTTGTGTGAATGGTTTCATGTACAGATTCTTGTACATTCTAATGGACAAAATCAATGAATAGGTGGCTACACGTTACATTTTTTCGGACAGATTTTCGTGCATTTTCTGATGCGCATTATGCGTTTTCGTTTGTTTTTCCTCATTTTAAACAGTTGGCGCGTTATTTAAACCATTTTTTGCCATGGAAACGACACATTCAGTTGTCATTTGGCTTTTGTTGGTGGTTTATTTGGTTTCAGGCGCTCGAATTGTTTTTGGATTTTGACCTCTTGCTCGTTGCTTGTAACAAAAAAGCCGCCAACACAAGCCAGATGACAACTAAATGTGTCATTTGCGTCGTCTGCCACCAGGTGTCTCTGTAATGAGGTCAACTTGATTGATTGTCTGAACGAAATTAGAACTGGTTCTATTTTCCGTTCAGACATTCATACAATCGTACATTTTCGTGTGGTTACAAGGTGAATTTTCTCGTTCATTCTGACATTCACACATTTTCTTGTACATTCTCATTTACCGTGTAACCAGGCCTTAAGGTATATCCTTGCTAATATTGTTGACACCTCCTGTCGGGGGTCCCGCTAACCCGCCTTGAGCCGGGGGCCCTCGGCGATCGCCGACCTAGCCAGACCGCCCCTGGTTTGTATTTCTCCTATATATAACTATACATAATGATTCATCGTATTTCTATTGTGTATCATCCAAGTACATTAATGTAGAAATGGATGGAGCCAGAGATATCTCCGGTATTGATGGCCGAGAACGTCGAGAAGATAATTCACCGAATTGCAGACCAAGGACTTGTTTTGTGTCAGGGTGTGATTCGAGATACAGAAATGCGAAGGAAAAGGAATGCCCTCATTTTCAGTGACACGAAGTGAGGAATAGTTTACAAAATGGGAAAGAGTGATACCTCGTGTAGTGATGAGGAAAACTGCTGTAGTTCGCGAACAACACTTCGCTCTAAGTGATGTGATTTGTAAATGGGAATCAGTGGACAAGCAAACTGGCAACTTAGTCTCATAGGAGCCGCATTATAACCTTTAAATTATGCTGAGGCAAGTGGAGCATATCCTAATGAGCAATATAATGTTTCTAGATTGCTATTCAAGAACATTAGAGTTATGTTTGGACGAGGTATTTTTCACATTTCCCTGTGAAACGCATGAGACATATAATTTCACAAATTTTTCATTAGGTATTTTTTTTAAAGAGACTTAGGCAGCAGTATTTAAGAATAAATGCTGACTTTATGTAAAAAATCAGTCTGCCGAAAATCATCTCTTTTTCTTGATACATGATGGAATTTAAAATGCTGTATTACGTGTAAAAAGGCACGATTAAATGCTTTGTGTGGGACAATAAAATAAAATCAATATCTTCTCTAAATCATGCATTTTCTTATGTATCATAATTTGAACGCCTACTTCCGATTCTACCTTTCTGCCTGAATTAAAATGACAAATAACTTGCTTAATAAGCAACACATTGCTAATATTTAATCACTGTGAACTTATTCAGCTGACTAATGTTTGCAATGGTAGTTATTTTTACCTCTCAGCTAAGTATTATTCTCTTCTAAAAAATTAAAATACTAAAAAAATATTCTCTTCATAATGCTTATGTGCCTTTATAATGTAAAATATTGACTACTTTTTTAATCTCAAGAGTCTTGTCCCTGATTTGTTTGAATGCTCCAGCTTCATTAAGGAATGATACGGTACAAGTGTAAAATAAATCCTGATATCCCCGGCCTTTTTTTCTTTCTCTCTATCCTTGCATAGTTTCTGAGGCAAAACAAGTGAAAAGCGTGAATTTTATTACTGTCTGGCCTTAAAACTTCATTGAAATAGCATACCAGAATTTTTGTTATTAGGAAGGAACAATACTGAAAAAGCATCTTTTCAGTCTGTAGGAATTATCTGAAATTTATGAATTGAGCTTGAAATGGTAAATATGCAGGTTATTAGCGTGACGAGTTAATGCTTTTACGTATTTTGAATAATTTATGCATTATTATTAACTTCTGAATGTATAGTATTGCTACAATGCTTGAATATTTTTAATGTCTTCAAAGTGCTGTGAAGGTAAAGGCTATAGTACCTCCAAGTATGAGGTTCTTAAATTGATAAAAGGATATTATTTATCAAAGTAATGTAATTAAACTATCACGCATGTTCAAGACAAAACTCAAGCTTACGTTCTGATTAGGTATTACACTTCTAATTGGCGTTACTACGGTTTAAATTAAATTCTAATAAGTGCCTGTCAACTTTTCCGTAAAGGTTCAAATTTAAATAATTGCAAGTTACCAGGTAAAAATGCTTTTTTTTAATAGAGCTTGCTGGTGATGTGATATTAAATACGAAAATTAAAATGTCATTCCGTAGGTATTACTCACTGTGGTTAAAATTACTTTGATTTTTAGCGATACCGCTAACCCCTATATGCACCTATAAACGTTCCCAAAATTGGCACGCCTACCAAGGGTTAATTATACGTATCAATATGAAACGTAGAGCGATTAAGAACCAAACATAGCAATGTCCAAATGCTTATCTTAATTATGATGAAAGGAGCTGCGATAGTTTCAAAACCATCATCATATTTTGTTCCAAAAATGCAAATATAGTTGCAAGATTTGTGCAGTTATCACCCACGCTATCTTAAGTGAAATTCATTTTATCGCGGTGGATGGAAATAAAAAATTAATACGAGTAGATAAGGTGCACTTTGTATGAGTTGAAAATTTCTGGGAATCATAATGTCATTTCTACATCTCTTTAAACCAGATTCTTTCAGTGCAACGCTTAAAAGCTAGCAGCGCTCGGTGCTAGCGACAACTTGCGGCGGAGGAAGGAAACCGTACGCTAAGGGAACGCATTTCTTTGTTGACATTCCTATCCTGTATACTAATCCGTGGTGGGAACTGATGTGATAGGGGAGGGATGTGAGGGGGACTGAGATTGCCCTGCGGGGGTGTGGAGTGGGGGGAGGTGCCACATTGGGTGGCGGGGGCATGGGAGCTGTTGCCTTCCCACCCCCCAAAATCCCATCTCATTGTCCTCCTCGTGCGACTGATTCCCAGATAATGATATCTTTTTCGGAAGCCCTCATCCCCTCCACCCTCTCTCTCTCTCTGTCTGCCACGAATGAGGAAAAGGAAGGATCTTTTTCTCCCTCCCTCTCCTCGCCACTCCTCCCCTAGACTCGCTCCCTTCTTTCGTTGTCCCTGCCGTGGAGCATGCAAATAATTACCCCAACTTGGGACTCTGCGCGGTCTTCCTATGCGCCGAAGAATTCGGAGGAGCCTACCATCCGGTTTTAAATTTGGAATAAATCGACGTGGAATTAGTTTTAGTTTGAATAAATATGTGCTCGTGAGCTCTTTTCAACATTTCAGGACGCCAGATAGCGAAATAGGCTCGGTCGTCCGAAATATAAATGTTTTTGATTCCTAATTCTCCGATTGTCTTGGCTGGCAAAATAGTGGCGCAGGGCAGAAGTGAATGCTCGAGTCTGCACGCACCCTGAAATAAATGTCCCAACTTAGGGGCGTTTGACACAGCATTCAACATTACTTATAGTTCCGTTGTCTCAGGCGTGACTTGGTGGAATTTGCTTAACATTGTGAATGAAAAGAGTGACTTCGTTATCGGTTATTTGGCGTGGCACCTATGTCGTCTTATAATAATGTATGTGGAATAACGAAGTCACTCTTTTCATTTAATCCTTTTAGTGGTCGGAAGTGTATCTCGCTACTTCATTCATCTGCTCAAAGGAAAAGTTGTTCTTTTCTCGTCGAATGTTAAATATAGAAAATAACCAGAAAGTGAGTATGGTATCTCAATGTTAATCCTCGATCAAATAAGTTTGACGATCAGTTTCGGTAGGCCCATCGAATTACAACTGAACTTTCCAGTTTCTGTTGGATTCATTTCAGTTAGAAGCTTGATTTTCATAAAGTCTAAATTAAGTTGATGTTTCCATTTTTTGCATACTGAGCTTTGGTTCTCTCATTCCTTATGTAACTGTCATTACCATAAAACCGTCAAAGTGATCTCAAAATTTTGGGATTTGATTCATGCGTTTTTTTAGCATAGCTTCTTCAGTTCCTGTAGTGTCGCCGAAATAACCGAGGATGTTATCATGTGTTATGTTTCTACATCTACATCTACATATTACCCTGCGAGCCACCTCTAGGGTGTTTGGCAGGGGGTGACAAGTCACCAAAATGCAGCATGCAAGCGGACCGCCACATGCACACCGCACGGTCATGAATATTAAGGATACTAACCAATTCCATCATTAACTAAAAACCATCATGCAGCATGCAAGAGAATCCCCACATGCACGCCACACATGTACGATGACACATTCTACATGCTACTTAAGAGGGCAATCTGCCTATGAAGCTAGAACATGCTAAACATGCTGTAAGAAACACCATAAAACTCCGTAAACATGCTTTAAGAAATACATAAGTTAGTAAGCTACACTACCAGTCAACTAATCTATTTCTAAGTCCTTACACAGCCGTTATAGTCTCTTATCGCTCGCGGAAAAAGCTCGCGGAATCGAAGCTGTAGTGTATCCTTATTTGTCCAGGATGATTTCGAGGGCCTTTTATTGTAGGCACATTAATTTTTTTGTAATAATACCTCGACAAGTTTTGCCTTGAAATTCAGAGAAAATTTTTTTTTCCTGTGATTTGTCGAAGGTCGTGGGTATTATTTTTTCTTTGTTGCCAGTGAAAATGAATCTCCGTCGATGGATGTCCTAGCAGCATTGTTTTAGTGCGCTCGTAGTGTAGACGTCGTCAAAGTCACCATTTCGACGAAAAATATGGTATTGATACAAAATTTGGTTTATGGAATCTATTCTTAAAGTGGGATTCATCGGAACGATAGGTAGTAAAAAAAATGAATCAACTGTGGATGTCTTTTGTGATTGATCTGTATCTCAATTAGGTTTTCGTAAAGTGGCATCGAATGTTGGGAGTAATAAATCTTGATAGATCAGCTCCGACGATTCTCAGATGGCAGTGTGTTGGTGTTTTCATACAAAGCTGCAAGTTGTTAGCGGATGTCCACGTGACTGTGGTCCATCAGAGAGGGATTTGTATCCATGGAGTGTGCTGGTCACGTTGAACCGTGGGTTTCATGGTCGAGGGAAACCATTTGGGAATGGTTTATGGGGGTGAAGGGGGCGGTCGTCCCACTGGCCCATGTGCGCCGAATATATTCGTGGGTGCAAGGGTCACGCCCCCTCTTTGCTCTTCTGTCCGGAAGTGAGTCGTTTCTCCTTCCTTGCATCCCTCCTACAATCCAATCCAAGAGCCCTCTCTGCACCCTCTTTTGTCTCCCTGTCTCTGGTGTGGCGGTCACCCTCCCTATTGCAACCCTTTTCTCCCTCCCCCCCCCTCAACCATCTCGGTTCCCGCCCACCCCCCTCTCTCCCTTGGAGCTCCCAATCCCTCTTCAGGGTGGTTTTCTTTTGTCTGGAACCCTCCTGCGTTCCTTTTTCATCCAAAGGGGTTGGTTTCCAACGCACCCCAGCACGCATTCATCGCAGGATATTTTTTGTACAGTGAGTGACCTTGCGCGCTCGTCATATTTTTTTCCTTCCAATAAAGGAAGAGTTGCTTGCTTGTTACTTCTTTTGTGCAGGATGGAAATAATTATTGAGAAAAATGTGATTCAAAGGAATGCGGATGAGGCATATGGAGGTTCAGGGGAATAGTCAGTCAGCGGTTTAACTATGAGGTGGGAGGATGATCAAGTAAGGAATGATGCGATTTATTTTAGCCAGTGGGAAGACGGTGATATACGTGGCAGGCTACATTGAAATCACGACGAAGGAAGAGAACCATAGAACTAACACTGCCCCATGATAGTCTCATTTTATGTCGGTAGTTGGCGTCATCCTTGGCTTGGCTTTCGAGCTCCCTGGCTTCGTGGCCGTTGTTGTTGATGATCTCTGGCAAAATAATCTTTGCTGTTTATAAGGCTTTAGCGGATTTCTAGTAGTGTTTTAAATATATTCTTGGTGTATCTGCCGCGTAGAAAATTTGTATGACCCGAAAATTAGCAACCCCGGAAACATTCGAAAACATCTTTCTCAGTATTTTTTGTCTATTTGAATTTGGGATGTTGTGGTGATTGAGTGGCAATCGCGACCACTTTTTTTTTTCTTTTTCGGTTAAGTTTGTCCCTACGCATAATTTCAGGTGTACGTCTTCAGGGATGAAACTAGGAAATCCAACGCGATGTTCCTCAGTTGTGGGCATATTTAGAGGGCATATTTAAAGGTCGAGGTTGCAAAGTACTCCCTTCCCCATGATAGATTTTACGTGGTGTATTTTTGAGCTGTTATGGCAATGGTAGAATACTAATTCACCAAGTTTTAAATACTTTGGTTGCGAACCGTGGTGCTTCTCCCCCTTCAAGTGAACTTGGAGTAACGATAGTGTAATTTGAATTGGAAGTGCTTGTCCTGATCTTTGGTAGTATCATGTATTCTATTTATCTCCATGAACTTAATGTCAGTATTGACTAATTTTCAAATTCGTGCGTCTATTATTCGTAATTCAAGCGAAAACATGCAATAACTTCCTAAAATTCGAAAAGGTACCACTGCTGAATGTTGAAAGAACTAGTTGCGAATCCGGCTGATTTTCTCGTCGATTTTCTTTACCTTATGATATTCAATGGCTCATTACGTTCTATTTTTGTCCGAAGGTGAAAGTTATTGCAATTGGTTCCAACTAATTTATGGGTGAAGGAAGAATGTATTTGGCGATGGTGTGCTTATGCGTAGTTTTGTCAACTATTTATCCAAACCTGTTTATTCGATTGCCCGGCTTTTTTGTCAGTAGTTCTACCTCACTCGCCAAAACGTGTTATGCCACCTTGTCTCAAATCTCGCGTACTTTTTTTTATTTTTACGGGTGCTGAGATGGAGCGAAATCAAACCTGGGTGGGTGCACCCTGTAAAACTTTTTAAGAAATACTTATCGCCTAAGGAGGGCGTCGGAGTACTGTGATGGAAAAACTCGATTAGCCGACCGCGGTGGCACTAGTCACGCTAATGAAAACTGTTTTTTTAATGACTTTAATATTTACTGGAGCAGCTAAAACTCATTCTACTGATCTAATGAATCAACGAAGTATTAGAAATCGATCTGTTATCTTTGCTCCATTTTAGCCTCAGAGTTTGAATAAATGGTCTTATTTGAATGAGTACAAACTTGGTAGATTTCGCAGAATTTATTTTAAACGACCGGTTTCGTTGTGGCAGGCATCTTTTGGGTTGCGGCCGCTTCCATGTTTAAAATACAACAGAATTATTCACCTGGAAACGCCAGCAGGACAGCTGGCTTCCGGCCGCAACCCGAAAGATGCCTGCCACAACCTTGCATCGCCACAGAAACCTGAGACGGAACACGACCGGTTTCGTTGACACCAGTTGAAATAAAAAATATGCACTCATTATAGCCATTCACATAATGAGGAAATTGTCTTATTTCTTTATAACGGAATCGTTCGTTGGCCGTCTAGGCCTCTATTTTATGCTAGCTCAAGCACTCTAATTTGGCTGTCTCTTTTTTTACAAACCTATTTCATTTCGTGAGCAATTGACGTTTTTCTTATAATCTGGACCAAGATTGAGATTGACTTCATACATTGTCTCTCTTTGCATTCTGTTTACGGATTGACCACTGTATGTGCTAAAGAAATTTTGCCTTAACTTCAAACTTTGGGTAATGCTTGGGTGACTCTTCCCTCCCATCTTAAGAGTTCTCAGTCTCCATGCTTATTGCTTGTGCTCTTAATTGGAGAAATTGCTCATCAGACAGGCGATGGCGGACGCAGTTCGAGATGAAATTTGTTTCTCTCGCAGTCTGAAGCGAAAGAAGAGGCATACAAAGGAAGCCTTCCGGAATGCATTCATGGATTTTAAAAGAAAAACATTAGTAGAATAATTACAGGACAACCCAAAGGCATTTTGGTCATACGTAAGGGAAGTTCAAGGCAATAGATCAACAGTTATTCCACTACGAAACGAAAATGGCGAATTATTAACAAGCAGTTCGGACAAAGCCAACTTATTAAATTCTTATTTTCAAAGTGTGTTCACCAAGTCATCGCAGAGTACATCCGTAAAGTTAAATGATCACTTCCAGCAAAAGATGCCGCCTATCGACATCTGCACTCACGGAATAGAAAACTTGCTAAAATCTATAAGTCCAAATAAATCCCCAGGTCCTGAAGAAATTCCTGCCCGCGTGTATAGAGAATTAGCTTGTGAAATAACACCCTACTTGCAGAATGTATTTAGTAAATCCATCAACGAACACAAAGTACCCATGGACTGGAAAATTGCAAATGTCACTCCAATATTCAAAAGCGGCGATAAGGAACAGCCATCGAACTACAGACCGATATCTCTCACATCTATCTCTTGTAAAGTCCTTGAACATATAATTGTAAGTTCAGTTATGAGACACCTCGATATAGAGAACTTGTTAACAAAAACACAACACGGATTCAGAAAGGGAAGGTCTTGCGAAACTCAATTAGCACTTTTTGCTCACGATATTTTAGTCTCGGGTGAACATAACGCTCCAGTTGATGCCATTTTTCTTGACTTTAAAAAGGCATTTGATAAAGTTTCCCACAGTAAGCTACTCATGAAAATAATATCCTACGGTTTAGACGACAACGTAATTTCCTGGATTAGAGAATTCTTAAGTAATCGCGTGCAAAGGGTTGTATTAGATGGCGCTATCTCTAATGAAGTAAAAGTCACATCGGGTGTCCCACAGGGAAGTGTCATAGGCCCGCTCCTGTTCCTTTTGTACATAAACGACATCGGTGATAAAGTTGACAGTAAGCTTAGATTATTTGCTGACGACGCAGTGGTGTATAGAGAAATTCGTAGCTTTAATGATAAGGAAGCGCTAACTAAGGACCTCGAGGCAATACAAGAGTGGTGCGATGCGTGGCAGCTAGAATTAAACCTGAAAAAATGCGTTGTTGTGAATCTTTGGAAACGGAAAAACGCTCCTTGTAACAGCTATTGCATAAAAAAACATAAAATTAGAGACCGTAGAATCCGTTAAGTACCTCGGAGTTAAACTGACTAATGATCTATCGTGGAGTAAACATATTCGAGAAATTACCGGTCAAGCTAATCGTAAACTGGGATTTGTTAAAAGAGTACTTGGCAAGTGCGACGATAAAGTTAGGGAAATCAGCTACTTCTCCCTCGTTAGACCCCACTTAGAATATGCCGCCAGTATTTGGGATCCTTATGAGATAGGCTCGGAAACTGAGTTGGAACGCGTGCAGCGAAGATCGGCAAGATATGTTAAAGGCCGTTATGATAATCTCGTTAGTGTTACTGACCTTTTGCAGCAACTGGGATGGGAAAAGCTTTCAGACCGTCGATTAAAATGTAGACTCAATCTATTATGTAAGTTCCAAACCGGTCTATTCCCTGACGACGTTGATAATATTTTACGAAATCCGACATACTACGGTAGATCAGATCATGAAAGTAAAATTAGGGAACTAGACTGCAGAACGGACAGATTTAAGATGTCATTTTTCCCACGAACGATAAGGGACCATAACAGCTGCAAATGAGACTTTTATCTAGGTTTGTCGTTAGGTAGTGTAGCTCTTAGTAGTAGTAGTACTCCTAATACTTGAATCCTTATCTGTTACCTAGTAAATACTAACAGCACGCCTAGCATGTTTTCTACATGGGTCTTGAGTCCCTGTCCATCTGTGTAGTTGTAGAATGCATGTATATTGAGGTCACTCTCCATTTTGATGACATCTGTAGTGTAGTGGTGCATGCTTGTGAGGCTTCGCCTCGTGACAAGCATTAGCGATTTATGCTAATGCATAATTAGTCGTAGTTACACTAACTCTAGGGTATAGTGTAATGCATGTTGGTGATTTCTCACCCCCTGCCACACACCCCTGAGGTGGCTTGCAGGGTATTTTGTAGATGTAGATGAAGAGGATCCCCAGGCGTGACTATACATTTATTCTTTTCCTTTTCCTTCTTCCTACTTTTTTCATTCCTATTGCATTCCATCGATGCATTCGCTCGTCTATTTCCATACGATGGGCTAGAACATAGGATCGATCCCATTTTGCGATCAACGTTTGGAATCTTTTTAGCTGCAGATCCTCCTGCAACTCAAGGAATGTTAGCTCCAAGTATCATTTCTTCCTCTGTCACGGTCATTTAGTTTTACTCCCTACTGTCTCCGGCGAGGAAGTAACATTCCCGTAAACCACCACAGGGGTTTTCTGGTCGAGAGGCTATGGTTGGTCACTAGCGTGGATTTTACCTTTTTTCCCGCAAACCAACACAGAAATTGTGGCGTAATATTGACGAGTGGTGCCAATCTATCATCAGTGGCATCATTTCTAGTCAAGTATGTGCATGCATGCATCGCGCTTCAGTAATGTTTAAGGTGATGTTTCAAACTCGCGCGTGTTGTCTCTTCCGTTCCAGGCTGCTGTGCGCTCTGCTGGAGTACATTTCAGATTTCTGTTCATGTTTATGGACGGAAAGGTAGACATGACAAAGTAATTGAAGATGGTATGGAACGCACTACCATTGTATCAACCTGTATGAGAAAAGTGACCGTCTGGTTCTAGTTTTGCAGTCGTGCCTCAAATGTCTGCCGTCCGCTGCCCACAATCCAGATAATCTCACGCTCACTCCGTCCTCTCCATTATCTCTTAGTACTCTTGAGTTCCGTTATTTCGAAGACATTCGAGCTCCAAGCAAATGAATGTGTGTAGCATCTAAATTATTGATGCATCGCATTTAGGAATGTTAAACCCCTCACACTCACCCCCGAGGTTATTTTGTTCATTGTCAAGGGACTGTAATTCCAACTTAAAAGTGATTCCGTCATTTTTTCCGCCATCTTTTGCTTGCTTCCGTCGTTAGCAATAGACTTTTTTTACCTTGCTCATTAGTGTCCACGAAAACAGTCTTTTTCCTGAAGTACTTATCCGTATTTACCTTCTTTTGTGCCTGCTTAGAACCAAGAAATGCATGGATAATTGTGTATTTTCCTTCTTAGGTTATTATTCATGGGTTTAGAAATGACAGTATGCTTTTGTAGCAGCCTTCCTCTTTCTCCATGTCTCATCTTCATCCACTAAAGTTGGTTTTTCGGCCGTGAGTTATTAACTTAGTTACAGCTTCGTGAAGGCAAAACATAATTCGATGCGAGGCAAAGGATAACTTTCCCCGATCGGTGATTCAAAGTTTCAAACCTTTTCAGTAGCTGGTGTTTTTGGTTGGCCATGTCATCAAGGATGACGTTAAACCTTTCACATCTTCTGTACCTTTACCGCTGAGACTCTGGTAAATTTATGAGCACGGACGCTGATGTAGTAATAGGAACAGAAAGTCCAACGTCCGTGTCCTAAGCAGTCCAACCAGAAACTGGGAGAGTGCTACGTAAATGAACATGCAAGCGTACAAAACAATGCTATACACACATCTAGCGGTTAATTTTACTAATAATGTTAATTCATGAGTGATACGAGATGCTGATTCCCGCGGAGAACAAAATAAAATAATGCCGGACACATGCGAGAGCAAATTTTGTGATTCGTCGACATGAAGACATCGCAACATAAAAACTAGCAAGCTTGAAGGGGTACATGTTTGCAGAAAAACGCGTTTGAAGTTTCAAAATAAAAATTGATGCTCTAAATTGCAAAATGTTTAACTAATGGCATCACAATATTATTCGTCATTGCTTTTTATTTCAAAAGAGCATTTGTGCTGTGACATCATACGTCCGGAGATATTGAGGACAGCTCAAACATAAATTTACGAGTCCAAATTATCACACTCCCGTAACTAAGGAGACGGGTGATATTTTGCATACCAATGGGGGTTTATCATGATTTTTGCTTTTTACTTTATCGTGCAGGGGGCCATGAAAAATGATAATTTCATTTCAACCATTGCTTCTTCCCTCTTCTTGACGTCACTGTTGATTTTCAGCCTTGAACCTCCCTCACGTATGACCAAAATGCCTTTGGGTTATCCTCTAAAAATTCTCCCAATATTTTATTTTTGGATTCCGTTAATACTTTTTGAAAGGCCGCCTTCGCTGTTGTTTTCGCTTTTTTTTATTTTTCGCATACCTTCTTATACTCCTCTTCGTGGAGATCCTGACGTGCGATCTTCATTTTTGCGTGCTTGGAGGGCGTGATAAAGAGATATTGCCTACAATCGGTGGAGCATAATGTTAAACAGATCCTTCAAAGCTTTGCTTAACTGATTGGCATTAACCATTGATTAATATATCCTCTGTATCTGAGGAAAACGTGGTGCCATCAACATATAATGAACAAAAAACGAATATTGAATAATAAGAAAGACCGGAGAAGAGTCAGTAAAAATCAACGACAATTAAAAATAAAATACGTAATAAAAGGATGAACCTGAACCTAAATCAAGTTCTGAACGCCAGCAATTTGCAGGTGGTATAATGGCAGCATGGAAACAATACGGAAGGGTTACAATGAAATACGAGTTATGGAAGTTAGGGAAGACTTAAGCAGAAATATGTTTGAAGTTAATGAAGAGATGGACGTAAAGTGGCCCGGCTGCAAGCCTATTATCGGATGGATGCGCGAAAACCCTTGTTATAATGAACCACGGACATGATTTTCAAAGAGCGATGAGCATTACATCAGCAGCTCGACCTCCAGAGCATTAGGCCAATTTCCTTGACAAGGTAAGCGTCAGTTGCTCAGCAGCGGGAGGAGAGCGGGTGGATGGTCCTCAGCCTCGTCTCTGCCTTGCCAAGCAACCCTTTCTCTCATATTGGCACACGTATTGGGATAACTATTGAAAGAAAATTTTACTCATGAATCGAATGCAAAAACATTCAATTTTCCGCTATTAGGTTTTCTCGTAGTCCAACGCGGCTACTGAATCCGTTGAAGCTGGATACGATATCGGTGCCAGCATTGTAAATGCCTACGTCACTCTTAAGTGGTTTCACTTTTCCCATCATTGGTAAGTTTTTCTGCAAATTAAAACGTTCCAGATTCTTGAAATAGAATGTAAGAAATGTGAGCGTAACGCTGAAAATGCTGATGGTTCGCTAATATCAAACCTATTGATGGTTTTCCTTACTCGGAGGCGGCTTACGTTTTTAACCGCTCGACTGGCCAGATATCTACATCTACATCTACAAAATACCCTGCAAGCCACCTCAGGGGTGTGTGGCAGGGGGTGAGTAATCACCAACATAAATCACACTATATCCTAAAGTTAGTGTAACTACGACTAATTATGCATCAGCACAAATCGCTAATGCTTGTCACGAGGCGAAGCCTCACAAGCATGCAACACTACACTACAGATGTCATCAAAATGGAGAGTGACCTCAATATACATGCATTCTACAACTACACAGATGGACAGGGACTCAAGACCCATGTAGAAAACATGCTAGGCGTGCTGTTAGTATGTACTAGGTAACAGTAAAGGATTCAAGTATTAGGAGTACTACAACTACTAAGAGCTACACTACCTAACGACAAACCTAGATAAAAGTCTCATGGCAGCTATTATGGTCCCTTATCGTTCGTGGGAAAAATGACATCTTAAATCTATCCGTTCTGCAGTCTAGTTCCCTAATTTTACTCTCATGATCTGATCTACCGTAGTATGTCGGATTTCGTAAAATATTATCAACGTCGTCAGAGAATAGACCGGTTTGGAACTTACATAATAGATTTAGTCTAAATTTTAATCGACGGTCTGAAAGCTTTTCCCATCCCAGTTGCTGCAAAAGGTCAGTAACACTAACAAGATTATCATAACGGCCTTTAACATATCTTGCCGATCTTCGCTGCACGCGTTCTAACTCAGTTTCCAAGCCTATCTCATAAGGATCCCAAATACTGGCGGCATATTCTAAGTGGGGTCTAACGAGGGAGAAGTAGCTGATTTCCCTAACTTTATCGTCACACTTGCCAAGTACTCTTTTAACAAATCCCAATTTACGGTTAGCTTGACCGGTAATTTCTCGAATATGTTTACTCCACGATAGATCATTAGTCAGTTTAACTCCGAGGTACTTAACCGATTCTACGGTGTCTAGTTTTATGTTGTTTATGCAATAGCTGTTACAAGGAGCGTTTTTCCGTTTCCAAAAATTCACAACAACGCATTTTTTCAGGTTTAATTCTAGCTGCCACGCATCGCACCACTCTTGTATTGCCTCGAGGTCCTTAGTTAGCGCTTCCTTGTCATTAAAGCTACGAATTTCTCTATACATCACTGCGTCGTCGGCAAATAATCTAAGCTTACTGTCAACTTTGTCACCGATGTCGTTTATGTACAAAAGGAACAGAAGCGGGCCTATGACACTTCCCTGTGGAACACCCGATGTGACTTTTACTTCATTAGAGATAGCGCCATCTAATACAACCCTTTGCACGCGATTACTTAAGAATTCTCTAATCCAGGAAACTACGTCGTCGTCTAAACCGTAGGATTTTAATTTCATGAGTAGCTTAATGTGGGAAACTTTATCAAATGCCTTTTTAAAGTCAAGAAAAATTGCATCAACAGGAGCGTTATGTTCACCCGAGACTAAAATATCGTGAGCAAAAAGTGCTAATTGAGTTTCGCAAGATCTTCCCTTTCTGAATCCGTGTTGTGTTTTTGTTAACAAGTTTTCTATATCGAGGTGTCTCATAACTGAACTAACAATTATATGTTCAAGGACTTTGCAAGAGATAGATGTGAGAGATATCGGTCTGTAGTTCGATGGCTGTTCCTTATCACCGCTTTTGAATATGGGAGTGACATTTGCAATTTTCCAGTCCATGGGTACTTTGTGTTCGTTGATGGATTTACTAAATATATTCTGCAAGTAGGGTGCTATTTCACAAGCTAATTCTCTATACACGCGGGCAGGAATTTCTTCAGGACCTGGGGATTTATTTGGACTTAAAGATTTTAGCAAGTTTTCTATTCCGTGAGTGCAGATGTCGATAGGCGGCATCTTTTGCTGGAGATATCGGAGAGCAAGGGACAAAAATTTTTAAAGCTGCGAGTAAAAGACAAGGCACGTTACGGGTTAAGCAATTTCACCATTGGGAAATTACTGGGTGCACCCCCGGGTCTTTCTTTACCCCTCGATGTATCGTCCACGCGACAGTTGTACCTCTCTGCTTCTTCCTCCCTCCGTCCTCCCGAATAGCTCAAGGAAGTGCTGTAATGCGCCTCAGTTCCCCGTCTCCGTCGTTGGTGGGGCCTTCCTTACTTACTCCTCCTCCTCCGTCTAATCTCTCCCCACCCGTCGGGTGGTTTCCTTCGCCATTTGTCGCTCCACTCCACAATGTCTCTTTCCTTCGAGGACCTTCGATGACAAGTGCACCCGGTTGGAGAAGCAGTTTGCGGAAATCGCTCTTCCCCCTTCATCCATAGCCTCGTCGAATCTTATCGTAAAAGTGTCGATGACGTGTGCACATTCAACTCATGACTGATCTCACTATTCACTCACGCTATTCTTCCCTTTGTAACACCTTGTCGTTTGGCAGCGCTAAATGATATTAAGAAATATATGGAAATTACAATACAGTATATTTTGGAATATCTGGTGCTTTCCCGGCGAATCTGTTGTATTAGGGCTTCTATGGGTTTCCAGCCGGGTGAGATGGTCCATAGTCTCCAACGTTTCGAGGTCCGACACGGCCCTCGTCATCAGGGATGCTGATAGTGATGCTGCACAGGATGCCCGCAATATATAGTTGCTCAGTTGTCTTCTGTGTGGTCGTCATTTTGGCGCCAATTTTCCCTATTGGCCTTCAATTCTCTTATGATAGGCAGCGATGTGTTGCTCAGGGAGAATCCTGCGTCACGATTGAAATTATTTCTCTCATGTCTCTCTCATCATCATTTCGTGACGCAGGATTATCCCTGAGCAACGCCTGGCTGCCTATCCTAAAGGCCGTTTTACACGGTACATTTGTTTATACAAACTCTTCCGTGAACTCTTGCATGAGGCAAAATGTATCGTGTAAAGCGGCAAATTGTGTGAACGCTTGTGCGAATGTCTCAATGCCTGCACGGGAAATAGAACATGTTCTAATTTCGTTTAGACAAACGTACAATCTCTCGTACATTCGTTTGTACAAAATCTTTCATCGTGTAAAACGGCCTTAAGAGAAGTGCAGACCAATAGAGAAAATTGGCGCCAAAATGACGACCACTCAGAAGACACCTGCGAAACTATATATTGCAGACATCCTGTGTGGCATCACCATCAGCACCCCTGATGACGAGGGCCGTGTCGGATCTCGAAACGTTGGAGACTATGGACCATCTCACCCGGCTGGAAACCCTAATTGAACAATATATTTTCTTTCTGCTAGACGTTTCTTCTCCTTCGAGCTCTTTCAACAATCAACCTCTCCCATTCATCAAAAGAACCAAACATAGCAAAAGATTATCTGAGATTTTCCCGGTGAATGTGATGTAGAAATGTTTCGCCTGTATTCGACCAGGCCTTCATATTTGCCAACTTCAACATCAGGGCTTCTGATTTGTCGCACGATTGAAATTTGGCCGTTATTTATATCCAACAATCCGGATCAGGTGTCTCCTGGTTGGTTCGTTTGTCTGATTGACCGTCGACGGATTTTCTCGTCTTCCCTTACAGTTTTAATGTGATTGATGACAGGATTCCAGGCACTACTTAATTGAAAACCAGTGTCTCGATTGAAATGCCTCAAACAAGTCATTCTTCGAAACGTCGCGTCGGCAGATGTGAAGCCTATTACCTGGTGGAATACCCGCGAAGCATTTATACAACACATATCTACTTTTAATACAAAACAAACTATCATGAATTTAAGGAGCGAGTCGTTACAACTATCGTTAGGTATTCTGTTCTTCAATATCTCATTCGTGTCCTCTTTAACGTCGGGATAGTCCAGTTATAAGGTAAGAATGAAATCGAGGACCGTTTCGAGCTCATCAAGCATGTTTTAGTCATGGAATTCCATGATGAAACCCCATACTTGCTGTGACAAGTTATAAAAGTCTCTCCAATGGACGTAAAAATGGGCACAACTCGTCAAAATTACACCACAATTGCTGTGTTGGTTAGCGGGAAAAAAGGGCTAGTCCACGCCAGTGACCAACCATAGCCTCTCGACCAGAAAACCCCTGTGGTGGTTTACGGGAATGTTAATTCCTCGCCAGTGACAACCACAGACACACTCACACTCAAATAGGGACCCTTCGCTAGGGCTAATGGGACCCTTCTAAGGATGCCAATGGGTTATGACCACAAACACTCAAGCACTCAAGAAATCACTCACTCACACACTCAAACGGGCCCAACTTCTGGGAGAATCTAGCTCAAATATGAGCGTAGTCAAAAAACGGCACAAAAAAACAAGAAAAGATGAGGGTGTGTGCGTCGGATACGCGTATTTCGGCCACGAAGTTGCCCTCTTCAGCGAACTGATGAAGGGAGTAATCACTTGCAAGGTTGTAAGTGAATCGAGAGGAGGGCAACCTAGAGTAAATACGAAAATGAAGAAAAGGGGGAGAGGAATTGTCCTTTTTTCCCGCAAACCAACACAGTAATTGTAGCGTAATTTTGACGAGTGGTGTCAATTTATTACGGCCATAGAAGAGATTTTTGATGACTTGTCACTTTAAAGAGGCCGTAGAGCTCAAGTTCCCTAGATTTCCCATACTTGTATCTATATCTATATCTACAAAATACCCTGCAAGCCACATCAGGGGTGTGTGGCAGGGGGTGAGTAATCACCAACATGCATTACACTATACCCTAAAGTTAGTGTAACTACGACTAATTATGCATTAGCATAAATCGCTAATGCTTGTCACGAGGCGAAGCCTCACAAGCATGCACCACTACACTACAGATGTCATCAAAATGGAGAGTGACCTCAATATACATGCATTCTACAACTACACAGATGGACAGGGACTCAAGACCCATGTAGAAAACATGCTAGGCGTGCTGTTAGTATGTGCTAGGTAACAGATAAGGATTCAAGTATTAGGAGTACTACTACTACTAAGAGCTACACTACCTAACGACAAACCTAGATAAAAGTCTCATGGCAGCTATTATGGTCCCTTATCGTTCGTGGGAAAAATGACATCTTAAATCTATCCGTTCTGCAGTCTAGTTCCCTAATTTTACTCTCATGATCTGATCTACCGTAGTATGTCGGATTTCGTAAAATATTATCAGCGTCGTCAGAGAATAGACCGGTTTGGAACTTACATAATAGATTGAGTCTACATTTTAATCGACGGTCTGAAAGCTTTTCCCATCCCAGTTGCTGCAAAAGGTCAGTAACACTAACGAGATTATCATAACGGCCTTTAACATATCTTGCCGATCTTCGCTGCACGCGTTCCAACTCAGTTTCCAAGCCTATCTCATAAGGATCCCAAATACTGGCGGCATATTCTAAGTGGGGTCTAACGAGGGAGAAGTAGCTGATTTCCCTAACTTTATCGTCGCACTTGCCAAGTACTCTTTTAACAAATCCCAATTTACGATTAGCTTGACCGGTAATTTCTCGAATATGTTTACTCCACGATAGATCATTAGTCAGTTTAACTTAGTTTTTGCATAACTTAGTTTCAGCTTAACATTAGTCAGTAACTTGTTGAGAAAAAGACTATAAAGTAAACGAAAATTTGGGTTCTTCCTTTTTCAATGCTGCATCGCGGCTGACTATATCCTAAAAAACCATCACACCCTCCAAAAAGACTCTAGAAACGATTTTTGTCTGGGGAAATCCGAGGTAGCGCGAGTGAATTAAGAGGCTTCGTGAGGTTTCACTCCACGATGGAATTGTAAGCTAAATCTTCCGATCTCTTTGAATCGGTCGATGGGTTGACGGTCAAGATTTTATGCTTTCTTTATCATGGCCTCAACATCAACGCGGAAGGGTCGTTAATCCGTGAAGCTCGCCACACCGTACCTTTTTGAATGCGCATTTACATGCCACACAGCGATTCGTTGGGCCATCTCTTCGTTCCCACGAGTGTTACGGGTCGTCTCTTCGCTCACTCACCTTCGTCCTTCCCGAGAGCTGAAAGAGTGGCCTCTGTGTTTAGCGAATACCCCGACGGCGAGTGAACCGAATAGTGGAGTGTACGTGGGTATGTATTTGTGCGCTCGGCGCTCTCTGGCGTTTGTGAAAGCCGCGAACAATCCGCTCGGGAGCCGCGGCGGCTTTGCGAATAGGGGTGGAACTGTGCGACTCTTTCCATCTTTGGTCTGCCCTTCCCCCCGTGCACCACGGGCGCATTCACGCGCGATCCAGGGGTCAGCGAGCTCAGCACGTCTCGTTCCATCCCTCCCCATTTGCTCGGTGTCGCGAAAAAAGCGCACTGCGAAGAAAGCGCACAGTTAACCCATTTGGAGTTACAAAAGGAATCCAGCCCCTATCTTTTTAGAAACAAGGAATGTTACCCACACAGAAAATAAAAGTTGAGCTGGGTAGGGTCGCATTGGCCCTTGTGCGCTCTCTTAGCACATTTCTATATTTGCGCTTCATTCGCTGTGCGCTTTTTCGCATAATCGGGGTAGAAGGAGAAGGGTAGAAGGTGGAGTAGAAGGATTACGCGAAAAAAGCTCTACTCCACCTTCTACTCCACCTTCAACCACACCTTGAACCACACCTTCTACCCCACCTTCTACGCAAACCTTCTACCCCACCTTCTCCCCCTGGACTGAGTCGACGCTCCCTCCACTGTTTCCCGGTTGTTGCGGAAGTGGCGTAGTGCTCTCTTGTTTATTTAGGATAATGGAAACTTCTAATTCGGTTTGGATGTAATTCTCTTCTTTCCGTTGGCTCGTGCGTGTTAGCTTTTCGCGTGCGTATTTGCGTCGACAGGGGAATGCACTTCCGCGTTGTTGTTTCTGCTAGATATCCAGATTTTTGGATTTTGTTTTCGATTTAGGTTATCTGAATGCTTAAGCTAGGGGTATGAGTGTTTTTTTATCTTTCTTTTCGTCCCGAACAAACTGGGATCGCGGACATTGATTTGTAGGATTGACGATGACGTTAAGTTTTGCGGTTCGGCATTGGGAATGAAAGGAAATTTATTTTTGGACCAGTTTAAGTTTAATAGCGGAAATAATTTATTTGGGTGTCATCATTAATTATTTTATATCAGTCGTATCCGAAAATCTATAAGACTAGTTTTTATTTTTGTTCGTCAATTAAGAACAAATTAATTACTCTCGAAGGTTTCATTTGCACGCATACATACAGGCCGAGACTAGCAGACTGAGTCGATTAAAAAAAATGTATTGCCAGAACTGATACATTCACTCGAAAATCTTCGAAGTAGCACCCTTGTGCGTCCACACACCGCTGCCAGCGGGTTTTCCATGTCTCGTACGCCTTCTAGAAGGTAGCGCCCGGAATGCTGCTAAGCTACCTCGTCACGGCTTGTTGTAACGCTTCCACCGAGCGGTGGTGACGTCCTTTCAACACGGATTTGAGGCGGGGGAAGAAGAGGAAGTCTGGTGGAGCAACGTCAGAGTTGTAGGATGGCTCATTGAATTTTTTGGGTCCTCACTCACGTGGTCGAGAAGCTCTTGGCAGATCCGCATGAGAGTTTCCTTCTGAGAGCACTCGCGGCTCCAACTTCGCACACACCTTTCTCATGCCCATGTTTTCTCTCACAAGTCGATGCACATCACAATTAGGGATGCCAAGTTCATCAGAAACCATGCGAGAACTTAAACTGCGATCCCTGTCCAACAAAGCTTTCACTCGTGCAAGATTTTCGTCACTCTTTTTAAGGGCGTCCTGAACGTTCGGTGTCTTCAACATCTTCTGTACCCTCCCGAAACAACTTGTGCCACTCAAAAACACCCGATCTACCCTTGGAGTTATCACCATTAAGCTGCCTTGAGCATGTCATGAGTCTCTTTCCCGGTTTTTCCCAGTTTCTCGCAAAATTTGATGGCGTAGCGCTGTTCCAATAACCAGTTCATGACGGAGCGTAACGAGGTCACGTTACAGAGGTTCCGCCAACGCACGATCCTCACTTCGCAAAGGCTGTGAGCCACCGACCTCCAGCCTCCTTTCCTGAGGCTCCCCTCCGTCGAACCCAGCCAGAGAAACCGCCACCCGTCCGACCATCTGTCAGGATCAGTCCTACTACTACTTTAGGGACAGACCCTGTATGTTCGCACTTCTTTGCAACTAATGGTAAAAATTTATATCCTAGTACATATTGTTCCCTGTCTAGGAATTCTTACGGATTAGAAAATTACGAATAACAAATGGGAGTGTACATGAGAAGTGTGATAGTTGCATTGCAGAGTGCGCTGGAGGCGTCTCGTGTAAAAGTTATCAATCGATACGAGTCCATCGGTCCGTCATTTCAAAGACATTTTTTTACATGCATCAATAGTAGATAAGTCGCAGGTATTTTCATAACGTACTTAGCTAATTTAAGCTTCGTTTTGAGTAAGTTTCATCTTGAGGTAAAGTCTTTGTACTTTTCTTGTTCACATAATTGTGGCCTGTTTCACCTCACTCGTCTCCGTGTAAAGTAAGGTATATTTAATGCTTTCAACATCAACATTGATGCGTTGAATTTAAATGTCATCCATGAAAAATAGAATAGAATAGAATGTTATAGAATTAATGATACAATAATGTTATTGCCATTAACTTTTCAAAGTAGCACTAAGTTTAAGAAAAGATTAATATATAATATTTCAAAAAATCTAACAATATCTTCCTCAGACAATATCCAAAACTTGACCAACTGTAGAAATACTTTACAACTTTTCGTATTTTTTATAGTATCAGGCAACATTATAAACTTTTGGATCAATATAAACAAAGAATCGCTTGAAAATGGTTTAGTTTTGGTTGATTAATGTTTGCCAAATGGTTCTTTCCTAAAGTTTATCTGTTCGAAATGCTTAATAGTGCAACTGTGGTAAAGTGGTAGGAGGATTTTACTACATTCGGTTTTCTGTGTTCATGGAAAAGAGTGCGCGGGCCATGGGGAAGTGCGCATTGCAGTTACGCGATAGATTTCCTCTCACCTCTCGAATGACTCTTTCCTTTTCTCCGGAGTGTGCAAATAATGGAAAGATGTCGAGTTTTTTCACAAAATAATTCAGTCATTGCTTGAACGAGACTCTTCCCATCCGTCCGCGGCAGTCATTTGCTCTCAATTGCTTTCTTTCCGTCGGATCTACACCCAGGCCACCGCCGAGGTTCAAGTAGCGTCAGGCTGGCTTCATTTGTGATTCTAGGTCATTGCTTCCTCTTCCATACACTCCTCAGCCCTAAGGCTCGCGTGAGTTGGTGGTATTTTTTTACGCGAAAATTAGCTCAATTACCCGAGGTCGATCGAATGCCAAATGCGAGGCGAGCCCTTTACTGTGTCATACCTTGCTTTTGTGTTTTACATGCGTGGGGATTTAATTTTAGCTTCATTAAAAAGCCGTTTCTCGGTGCATCATTTGCCATAAGGTTTTTTTTTATTATTACTGAGATCTGATTTATGTCATTGGCTCTTCAAACACTAAATTCTGGAAGTTGCTTTCATCCATTGGTCGTGTTGTGTCGCTCGTCACCATGCCTCGAATTAAAAGAGAAATTATCTTTGAAAATTGCATTCAGGATTATGTTACTACATTATTTCAGAAGGCACCAGATGCATTGAAAAATTATCATGAAGCTATTCCATAAATAAACCGCATAACAAGGAATTTCCTCGTTGATAGGAAACATAACACCTGAAGTTGATGCACTCCATTAGAACCAATGGTCGTCTAAATATTATAACATTTTGGAATCGCAGTCTTCTTTACCCTCATAGTGACAGCTGATCTCGCACAGCTGATCTCGCACAGCTGATCTCAAAAGCCTCGTTCGAAGCCCACAAGTTGAGACGGAGAGAGGAAAACTATCGCGGCTTTTAAGAAGCTACTCATCGTCATCATCACACCACGATGAATCACTCAAGTCGGCCTGCAGAGGCTAGAGTGTTTAGTAAAAAAGAAATTCCCTTCCCCATAATAGTCATTCCGAATATATCCACGTTCAAGAAGTCCCGATCTGCGTCCGAAAAAAGCCTCCCACGACCAGTAAGCGTAATTTAAGTGAGGACACCAAGACAAAAACATGGGAGGAAACCTGCGAGGAGAATTACGGTTGATTACGATCCCACAGTCCTCGGAATGTAAAAAGAGAGCGATCCTTGGAAGCAAAAGAGTACGACACGGAACGGAAGGCTGAAGGCGGCTGGGGGGTATCCCTGTCCTGGGGGATTGGACGGAAAATGAGAGAATTCGAACACGCGATGTAAACATTCAGGCGGAGGATGGCACCAAGCGGGAGAGGGTTAACGGAGGAATGGATGGCAAGTACCAAAACTCAAATTTATTTCTTCGTTAATATTATTTAGTGATCAAATTATGAGAAATTGCCACAAATTAAAGCCATAAAGTAAAGTAAAAATTGCATTAATAAAAGCTGTTTCCACTATGTCAGCACTATGGCCAGGCAAGGTTATGGAAAGGGCCTCGACTCCTTACACAGGCGACACTGTACCTAAAACAGTTATTAACAGGGTTAACTGGGTAATAATTTTAGCCAAAATAATGCAAATAATTAGTAAGGTATGAGTTCACATGTTTTCGCGGATAAAACCATCCCAACAACGGAACAACGGTGAAAGAACCTATTCCGAAAGATCTAGATCGTCTACACATGGCGAACTTTTCACCAGTCTTTCACCAGGTTTCTCACTAGTCTCTCAAGATTCTCACAAATCCACTAAAACTTCCCCGTCGGCCCGCCTGATGCAATATTCCATTAGTTTATGAAAATCTTCTTTCTTTTCTGAATTCCAACAACTGTTCGCATTAATTATGACTCCATGTTTCGGAATATCCTTTAGGGACCACACCGTTACGTAAAGGACCCTGAGGAATAATTACTTAGTAATAGCGGTAGAGAAAGGCATGCTTTTAAGGGAAACTAAAACGTCTCCGAAGGAAAATCATACCAAGCGCATCGTCGGTAGTAGGAGATGAAATGTGTGTGTGTGGTGACGAGTAGTGGGAGGAGTTAATTTTAAGAATTAGTCGGAGATCGTTGGCAGGGCGGATCCCCCCTGGGAAAAGAATCGGAGGGAGGGCCCGAGAAACCCCTTCAGGCCCGAACGCACACGAGGGAGAGACACGAGAAGGGAGACACGACCGAGTCCCTGCCCCTCGAACCCCCTCTTAACAACACCGCCCCTTTAATTTAACCTCTCCCCCCCTCCCACTCACATATCCCACTCTTCCTTCAACTCGCTCTCTGTCATCCATCCAAGCTTTCTCCGACAGTTCCCCTCCTCCGGAAAGGAATACGAATCATCACAAGGAGTGGTCTACCTATAAAGGGTAAGTTTATACGGAGACACAATGACCTCCCCTTCTATATAACAGCCGCAGGTGCCCAATGGATTAATATGCACCTTCATCCTGGTCCAATCGACTATCTTTATCTAATCCTAGACTTGGGACGATACCGATAGCGGGTATCGGCCATTTTACCGATACTTCGATACTTTCTAGTATTCGTTTTTTTCGGATACTTTTATTCAAAAGTATTCGTTTTTAGAAAAACGTCCAAAAACATCGAATTTTAAAATCCCACCTTCTTCAACTGACTGCGCAACACGTTGTGTATTTGTTTTCATTGCTGCGACACTGCTGCCCTCAAATATCTGCATGACTCTTGTATCCATGTGACTGGTTCAGCGAGTATTCGAAGGTATTTATTTTATTATTGAGTATTCCAGGGCAATTGAGGAGTTATCTACTGCAAGCCAAGTTTTGAAGTACAACGAAAAATGTCGCGGTCATCTGTGTGGAAGCATTTCACGAAATCATTGGACAATTCGGCAATTTGTAAATACTGTAAGAAGTCGTACAGACGTGGTGGTGTTGACAAGAAATCGTTTAATACATCAAATTTGTTTAAACATATTAATGCGTACAGGAGTTATTTAAACTTCAGAAGAAAAAATCCAGGTACGTATGTATAAATTCATACACTATCGAGTTTCCTTGTGACTTACGCAACCTTATTTTTTTTAATAGGTGCAATAAGGCACAGAATGACATAGTTTTTAATTTGATTTCCTACATTGATGCAAATCCTAATTAACGTGAAAAATGTACCTCACTTGAAGTGACCTAGTGATAGATGTTTTCTGCTAAAATGGTAGCAGTCGATCTGTGAGAGCCCTTCAAGTTTTCCCGTTTGCTTACAGATAAACTGTTGCGGGAGGAGCCAAAAGATTCCGACTCACATGGTCTCCATTGCTCCAGTCCTTGCGTTTCAGAACACAGGTTGGATATTACGGATGAGATTGTTGATGAAGACCTTGCACCTGATGATGAGTCTACTGCAAGCTGGTCTTGCACTATGAAACAGGCTACACTGCCACTTTTTGTTGAATCTAAAAGACTTTATGACATTAATGATGAGCGAGCACGAAAAATACACAAGGCAATTTGCAAGATGCTGTGTCTTAACTCGATGCCATTTAACTTTGTTGAATCTGTGGGTTTTAAAGAGCTAATGAGCATTGTCTGTCCTAGGTACAAGGTACCTAGCCGGAAATATTTTTCTGACAATCTAATACCTAAAGTGTATTTGAAAGTACAAGAAACTGTGAAACGTATCCTCAATGATGTTGCATCTTCAAAGCTGAACTTTAAAGAAATGATGAACCAGAAGGACTGGGCTTTAGTGAGTAAGATACTGGAAGTTCTTACGCATTTTGAACAGGCAACAAAAACAATAAGCTCCCAAAACACATGCTTGTCTGACATTTGGCCTCTAATTGAAAGTTTAAAAACTCTAATGAGGAGTTTTGCAGAAATGCAGGATGTGAAGGGTATGGCAAAAGATATTTTAGGAGAACTGGAAAGGCGGTATGACTGGACCTTGGAAAACAAAGAAACATATCTGTTGGCAACTGGGCTTGATCCAAGATACAAAATGAAATTTTTTGGTGATGAAGCAGTGGAAGTGTTTAAGAAAGTTGTCAAAAATAAAGCAAAAAGTAAAGATGTTGGACATTTCAATTTTATCAGAAAAGAACATGATTCATCTGGCTCCAAGTCTGAGGTGGATATAAAAACAATGAAACTTTTCCAGGTAAATTTGATTAAAGTAGATCAAAGTAAAGATAATAATTTCACATGCCATTGGGCCAAGTCCTGAGTGGTCTCTATCACCAACTATCTCAAACCAACCTTCGGGTTGAGAACTGTGTTTAGTTTTTTTATGCATAAAAAAACTGTACTTTTGGTGTACATACCATAGTTATTTTAGCATATTAGTAACTGAAAATGTACAGTGTGCTAAATTCATGTGCCTCTATTTTGTTTACCTGTTTTACAGGATGAATTTTTCTTTTTTGCAGGTTACTGAAACTCTTATTAGGCGTCAAACTCCTCAACTTTTGACAGAAGATGGCTTGGAAAAAGAAATTGAACTGTATTTATCTGAAGCCACTCAGTCCCTCCTATGTGATCCTCTGACCTATTGGCATCATGAAACTAGATTTAGAAATTTAAGGCAACTTGCTTCATGCTATTTGGGTGTACCTGCAGGTTCAGTGTTTTCTGAGCAAATTTTTTCAGAGACTGGTGTAATGGTTTCTGATAGAAGAACCCTCTTAACTGCTGAGCATGTTCAGCAGCTCATATTTCTTAAAAAGAATTTCCAGTATTTACAAATGCAAGAGGGCTTAAGAGTCTGAAATTTTATCCCAGTGATTAATTGTAAGAGTTGCAAAATAAAAGAGTTATCACAATGTCATTTCTCTCATTAATTGCTCTTATATCACACTTAGAATTACTGAGCTTAGTCCACGAGAAAGAAAGCACATATTAAATTTTTTGGGAAAAATAAGTAAGGTATCGGCAAATAATACTATCGGTATCGGCCGCTGGTATCGAGGTATCGGTTTGGTATCGGAAAAAGTGGTATCGGTCCAAGTCTATCTAATCCACAAAGTTTATATTTCACTCCGCGCATCCCCGCTGAACCCTCCCCATCCTCACTCATATCATAAGTCTTGAATCTCTGTCCATTTGTGTAGTTGCAAAATACAAACATATATATGGGTCAAACATATATATTAACGGTCCCTCTCCATTTTGATATTACCTGTAGTGTAGTAGTGCATGCTTGCGAGGCTTCGTCTCGTGGCAAGCATTAGCGATTTATGCTGATGCATAATTAGCCGTAGTTACACTAACTTCAGGGTATAGTGTTAGGCATGTTGGTGAATACTCACCCCCTGCCACACACCCCTGAGGTGGCTTGCAGGGTGTTTTGTAGATATCACTGACTTCAGCGGCCCAAATAGACCAAGTCCATCCTTTTACCCTGTCTCTCTCCTAGTGTCCTCCTTAGCAGCTGCGCGTTCTCACCCGACACATTCTTCGCGAGTTCTCCTCTCCATCCGCTCTGCACCACGCCCACCAACCTCTTCCTCGCCCACAACACGCCTTCAATCCACTCCCCCATGCTCAAGTTTCAGCACGCTCCAACGGTACGCTCCACAGTCTTTTCAAAGCTTTCCTTAACACCAATACATAAAGATACTACGCGTCCATCCACGCTCTCCTCTAAATGTCTCTTTCGCAAACGATCGTAAAACTACTGTATTAAACAGAATACAAGATCTAGCACTTAAAGATCAGATCAAACGTACGTTTGTTAGTTTAGGTGGTTTGAGCGAGACAGTTCCCTAGTCATAATGGAGACATATTCAAGTTTTATTTTTTTATTCCAGCGTCTGTAATAAGTACGAAATAAATTTTGTAGTATTAATGGCGCAAAGATATAGTTATTTATGACCAAAATTTTCATTAATTAAATAAATAAAGCTACATAAGTCTATAACTTGACTCATTTTTTCCCATCGAACGGCTGAATACCATTCAAAACAAGGTTTTTTGCGATTCCGTAAAAATTACTGTGTTGAGTAATCGATTACTTTTTATAAATAGTTAAGTTCACATGCAATCTACACACTGTTAGTTTTTTGATGAAATCTAGGTGTTATAAATTCCTAATTTTTTAAAAAAATATTCTCCCTCTGGAGCGCACAGCCGTAATCTATCCCATGTAAAACAGCTTGTACTTTTAGGGAAATTGCTCGAAAAGTAGTTCGGCAAGGTGTTGACATTTTGATATTATTGGAAATATGAGTTTTTTCTTTAAAATGAGGCCAAATTCATCAAATTCCAGGTGAAGTGATTTTTCGCTCCATCTACCTTAAGGAATGATTTCATCGAGTTTAGTCCGATAGGCGTAAAAAAAATCCGACACGAAGGCCATAATAAGAAAATAATCAACTGTCACAGCGACAAAATTCCAACAAAAATCTAAAACACCTACAATGTTGCATTGAAACATTAGTATTTTCTTAAATGATATCCACAGCCTACATGTGGGTTAAATCGATTTCATCCATAGGCATCAGGATCGAGAGGAAGCCTATTCATCCGGAGCAGCAACCCGATTTGTAGCAATGCGCAATTGAGAGTGTAATTAATGCACTCCATCATCAACGCTACACAGAAAAAAATACATGAAGGAACAACAACCGTCAATAAATACAAGGATCAATTATTTATCAATTACAATATAATAAGTGACCCTTTTATTTATTGACGGTTTTTGTGCCTTCATGTATTCTTTTCTGTTTAGCCCTGATGATGGAGTGCATTACACTCCGAACAGTCGGCTAGGTATTATAGTTTCGTTGTTCCTGACCAACCCTCGATACTTTAAAAGTGCTCCTAAATTATAGGAACACATTTTTCGTTATATCATTATTAAGTTTCAGGACATAAAATCAGTGTGCGTAAGTCAGGTGATGCACAAATTTACTACAAGAAATATTTTCCCCTCGCCAGCTGATTGGAAATTTCCTTGTTAAAAAAAACCTGTTTTTCATAACAGACATTTTTATGGATTTAAGAGTTGAGTTACTTATCGTTTAAACATGTTATGGTTTTATTTTCACTCAGACTTTAATCAATAAATATAAAAAAACAATTGAAGCCATCATAAAATTGAAAATTGCATCGATTGCAACCCATTCCAGAAGACGTGAGTCGCTTCTACGTCACGTCCGCCTCAAGTCCCATGCCAGGCACCCCATCGGTTGTAGGTCTGAATGTCCAAACACCCTATTTATCTTGGACAGAATCTACAGAAGAGAGAGAGAGAAAGGGGTATCAAGGGAGGGAGGGGGGGGAGATGGAAAAGGGGGGGGGGCGTGAGGGGGAGGGTTCCAACGCATAAGGGGAATGGCCGAGGGAATGCTGTGCGATTCGCAACAGTCAACAGAATATTTCGACTACTGTTCCACACGGAAGGGCGGATTTGTGGTCACGGGGGGGATGTTGCCTGCGCGAAAAAAATAAATTCGCACAGCTTCCTCTTCCATACACTCCTCAGCCCTAAGGCTCGCGTGAGTTGGTGGTATTTTTTTACGCGAAAATTAGCTCAATTACCCGAGGTCGATCGAATGCCAAATGCGAGGCGAGCCCTTTACTGTGTCATACCTTGCTTTTGTGTTTTACATGCGTGGGGATTTAATTTTAGCTTCATTAAAAAGCCGTTTCTCGGTGCATCATTTGCCATAAGGTTTTTTTTTATTATTACTGAGATCTGATTTATGTCATTGGCTCTTCAAACACTAAATTCTGGAAGTTGCTTTCATCCATTGGTCGTGTTGTGTCGCTCGTCACCATGCCTCGAATTAAAAGAGAAATTATCTTTGAAAATTGCATTCAGGATTATGTTACTACATTATTTCAGAAGGCACCAGATGCATTGAAAAATTATCATGAAGCTATTCCATAAATAAACCGCATAACAAGGAATTTCCTCGTTGATAGGAAACATAACACCTGAAGTTGATGCACTCCATTAGAACCAATGGTCGTCTAAATATTATAACATTTTGGAATCGCAGTCTTCTTTACCCTCATAGTGACCATATGGTGAAAAATTATTCTCTGCCACTAACTTGTGAATTGCCGGTAATTGAGTAAATGGAGAGTGATGTCTATTGTTTGAATTCACCGCGGGAAGTTAAAATGAACGTCTGTCGATGATTCTAGAGCTTTTCTTAATTTTGTTGCAAGGGTAGCCATTTACAAAATATAAACGATTCTAACTGTCGTCGGAAAACGGTGGGAATTCTGCCTTATGAACAGCACGCGGCCGGTTGACGCTTGTTTTTTTTAATAGCCAAGTGTTTGCTGGAAATAATTTATTTTTTTCGCGCAGGCAACATCCCCCCCGTGACCACAAATCCGCCCTTCCGTGTGGAACAGTAGTCGAAATATTCTGTTGACTGTTGCGAATCGCACAGCATTCCCTCGGCCATTCCCCTTATGCGTTGGAACCCTCCCCCTCACGCCCCCCCCCCTTTTCCATCTCCCCCCCCTCCCTCCCTTGATACCCCTTTCTCTCTCTCTCTTCTGTAGATTCTGTCCAAGATAAATAGGGTGTTTGGACATTCAGACCTACAACCGATGGGGTGCCTGGCATGGGACTTGAGGCGGACGTGACGTAGAAGCGACTCACGTCTTCTGGAATGGGTTGCAATCGATGCAATTTTCAATTTTATGATGGCTTCAATTGTTTTTTTATATTTATTGATTAAAGTCTGAGTGAAAATAAAACCATAACATGTTTAAACGATAAGTAACTCAACTCTTAAATCCATAAAAATGTCTGTTATGAAAAACAGGTTTTTTTTAACAAGGAAATTTCCAATCAGCTGGCGAGGGGAAAATATTTCTTGTAGTAAATTTGTGCATCACCTGACTTACGCACACTGATTTTATGTCCTGAAACTTAATAATGATATAACGAAAAATGTGTTCCTATAATTTAGGAGCACTTTTAAAGTATCGAGGGTTGGTCAGGAACAACGAAACTATAATACCTAGCCGACTGTTCGGAGTGTAATGCACTCCATCATCAGGGCTAAACAGAAAAGAATACATGAAGGCACAAAAACCGTCAATAAATAAAAGGGTCACTTATTATATTGTAATTGATAAATAATTGATCCTTGTATTTATTGACGGTTGTTGTTCCTTCATGTATTTTTTTCTGTGTAGCGTTGATGATGGAGTGCATTAATTACACTCTCAATTGCGCATTGCTACAAATCGGGTTGCTGCTCCGGATGAATAGGCTTCCTCTCGATCCTGATGCCTATGGATGAAATCGATTTAACCCACATGTAGGCTGTGGATATCATTTAAGAAAATACTAATGTTTCAATGCAACATTGTAGGTGTTTTAGATTTTTGTTGGAATTTTGTCGCTGTGACAGTTGATTATTTTCTTATTATGGCCTTCGTGTCGGATTTTTTTTACGCCTATCGGACTAAACTCGATGAAATCATTCCTTAAGGTAGATGGAGCGAAAAATCACTTCACCTGGAATTTGATGAATTTGGCCTCATTTTAAAGAAAAAACTCATATTTCCAATAATATCAAAATGTCAACACCTTGCCGAACTACTTTTCGAGCAATTTCCCTAAAAGTACAAGCTGTTTTACATGGGATAGATTACGGCTGTGCGCTCCAGAGGGAGAATATTTTTTTAAAAAATTAGGAATTTATAACACCTAGATTTCATCAAAAAACTAACAGTGTGTAGATTGCATGTGAACTTAACTATTTATAAAAAGTAATCGATTACTCAACACAGTAATTTTTACGGAATCGCAAAAAACCTTGTTTTGAATGGTATTCAGCCGTTCGATGGGAAAAAATGAGTCAAGTTATAGACTTATGTAGCTTTATTTATTTAATTAATGAAAATTTTGGTCATAAATAACTATATCTTTGCGCCATTAATACTACAAAATTTATTTCGTACTTATTACAGACGCTGGAATAAAAAAATAAAACTTGAATATGTCTCCATTATGACTAGGGAACTGTCTCGCTCAAACCACCTAAACTAACAAACGTACGTTTGATCTGATCTTTAAGTGCTAGATCTTGTATTCTGTTTAATACAGTAGTTTTACGATCGTTTGCGAAAGAGACATTTAGAGGAGAGCGTGGATGGACGCGTAGTATCTTTATGTATTGGTGTTAAGGAAAGCTTTGAAAAGACTGTGGAGCGTACCGTTGGAGCGTGCTGAAACTTGAGCATGGGGGAGTGGATTGAAGGCGTGTTGTGGGCGAGGAAGAGGTTGGTGGGCGTGGTGCAGAGCGGATGGAGAGGAGAACTCGCGAAGAATGTGTCGGGTGAGAACGCGCAGCTGCTAAGGAGGACACTAGGAGAGAGACAGGGTAAAAGGATGGACTTGGTCTATTTGGGCCGCTGAAGTCAGTGATATCTACAAAACACCCTGCAAGCCACCTCAGGGGTGTGTGGCAGGGGGTGAGTATTCACCAACATGCCTAACACTATACCCTGAAGTTAGTGTAACTACGGCTAATTATGCATCAGCATAAATCGCTAATGCTTGCCACGAGACGAAGCCTCGCAAGCATGCACTACTACACTACAGGTAATATCAAAATGGAGAGGGACCGTTAATATATATGTTTGACCCATATATATGTTTGTATTTTGCAACTACACAAATGGACAGAGATTCAAGACTTATGATATGAGTGAGGATGGGGAGGGTTCAGCGGGGATGCGCGGAGTGAAATATAAACTTTGTGGATTAGATAGACTTGGACCGATACCACTTTTTCCGATACCAAACCGATACCTCGATACCAGCGGCCGATACCGATAGTATTATTTGCCGATACCTTACTTATTTTTCCCAAAAAATTTAATATGTGCTTTCTTTCTCGTGGACTAAGCTCAGTAATTCTAAGTGTGATATAAGAGCAATTAATGAGAGAAATGACATTGTGATAACTCTTTTATTTTGCAACTCTTACAATTAATCACTGGGATAAAATTTCAGACTCTTAAGCCCTCTTGCATTTGTAAATACTGGAAATTCTTTTTAAGAAATATGAGCTGCTGAACATGCTCAGCAGTTAAGAGGGTTCTTCTATCAGAAACCATTACACCAGTCTCTGAAAAAATTTGCTCAGAAAACACTGAACCTGCAGGTACACCCAAATAGCATGAAGCAAGTTGCCTTAAATTTCTAAATCTAGTTTCATGATGCCAATAGGTCAGAGGATCACATAGGAGGGACTGAGTGGCTTCAGATAAATACAGTTCAATTTCTTTTTCCAAGCCATCTTCTGTCAAAAGTTGAGGAGTTTGACGCCTAATAAGAGTTTCAGTAACCTGCAAAAAAGAAAAATTCATCCTGTAAAACAGGTAAACAAAATAGAGGCACATGAATTTAGCACACTGTACATTTTCAGTTACTAATATGCTAAAATAACTATGGTATGTACACCAAAAGTACAGTTTTTTTATGCATAAAAAAACTAAACACAGTTCTCAACCCGAAGGTTGGTTTGAGATAGTTGGTGATAGAGACCACTCAGGACTTGGCCCAATGGCATGTGAAATTATTATCTTTACTTTGATCTACTTTAATCAAATTTACCTGGAAAAGTTTCATTGTTTTTATATCCACCTCAGACTTGGAGCCAGATGAATCATGTTCTTTTCTGATAAAATTGAAATGTCCAACATCTTTACTTTTTGCTTTATTTTTGACAACTTTCTTAAACACTTCCACTGCTTCATCACCAAAAAATTTCATTTTGTATCTTGGATCAAGCCCAGTTGCCAACAGATATGTTTCTTTGTTTTCCAAGGTCCAGTCATACCGCCTTTCCAGTTCTCCTAAAATATCTTTTGCCATACCCTTCACATCCTGCATTTCTGCAAAACTCCTCATTAGAGTTTTTAAACTTTCAATTAGAGGCCAAATGTCAGACAAGCATGTGTTTTGGGAGCTTATTGTTTTTGTTGCCTGTTCAAAATGCGTAAGAACTTCCAGTATCTTACTCACTAAAGCCCAGTCCTTCTGGTTCATCATTTCTTTAAAGTTCAGCTTTGAAGATGCAACATCATTGAGGATACGTTTCACAGTTTCTTGTACTTTCAAATACACTTTAGGTATTAGATTGTCAGAAAAATATTTCCGGCTAGGTACCTTGTACCTAGGACAGACAATGCTCATTAGCTCTTTAAAACCCACAGATTCAACAAAGTTAAATGGCATCGAGTTAAGACACAGCATCTTGCAAATTGCCTTGTGTATTTTTCGTGCTCGCTCATCATTAATGTCATAAAGTCTTTTAGATTCAACAAAAAGTGGCAGTGTAGCCTGTTTCATAGTGCAAGACCAGCTTGCAGTAGACTCATCATCAGGTGCAAGGTCTTCATCAACAATCTCATCCGTAATATCCAACCTGTGTTCTGAAACGCAAGGACTGGAGCAATGGAGACCATGTGAGTCGGAATCTTTTGGCTCCTCCCGCAACAGTTTATCTGTAAGCAAACGGGAAAACTTGAAGGGCTCTCACAGATCGACTGCTACCATTTTAGCAGAAAACATCTATCACTAGGTCACTTCAAGTGAGGTACATTTTTCACGTTAATTAGGATTTGCATCAATGTAGGAAATCAAATTAAAAACTATGTCATTCTGTGCCTTATTGCACCTATTAAAAAAAATAAGGTTGCGTAAGTCACAAGGAAACTCGATAGTGTATGAATTTATACATACGTACCTGGATTTTTTCTTCTGAAGTTTAAATAACTCCTGTACGCATTAATATGTTTAAACAAATTTGATGTATTAAACGATTTCTTGTCAACACCACCACGTCTGTACGACTTCTTACAGTATTTACAAATTGCCGAATTGTCCAATGATTTCGTGAAATGCTTCCACACAGATGACCGCGACATTTTTCGTTGTACTTCAAAACTTGGCTTGCAGTAGATAACTCCTCAATTGCCCTGGAATACTCAATAATAAAATAAATACCTTCGAATACTCGCTGAACCAGTCACATGGATACAAGAGTCATGCAGATATTTGAGGGCAGCAGTGTCGCAGCAATGAAAACAAATACACAACGTGTTGCGCAGTCAGTTGAAGAAGGTGGGATTTTAAAATTCGATGTTTTTGGACGTTTTTCTAAAAACGAATACTTTTGAATAAAAGTATCCGAAAAAAACGAATACTAGAAAGTATCGAAGTATCGGTAAAATGGCCGATACCCGCTATCGGTATCGTCCCAAGTCTAGGATTAGATAAAGATAGTCGATTGGACCAGGATGAAGGTGCATATTAATCCATTGGGCACCTGCGGCTGTTATATAGAAGGGGAGGTCATTGTGTCTCCGTATAAACTTACCCTTTATAGGTAGACCACTCCTTGTGATGATTCGTATTCCTTTCCGGAGGAGGGGAACTGTCGGAGAAAGCTTGGATGGATGACAGAGAGCGAGTTGAAGGAAGAGTGGGATATGTGAGTGGGAGGGGGGGAGAGGTTAAATTAAAGGGGCGGTGTTGTTAAGAGGGGGTTCGAGGGGCAGGGACTCGGTCGTGTCTCCCTTCTCGTGTCTCTCCCTCGTGTGCGTTCGGGCCTGAAGGGGTTTCTCGGGCCCTCCCTCCGATTCTTTTCCCAGGGGGGATCCGCCCTGCCAACGATCTCCGACTAATTCTTAAAATTAACTCCTCCCACTACTCGTCACCACACACACACATTTCATCTCCTACTACCGACGATGCGCTTGGTATGATTTTCCTTCGGAGACGTTTTAGTTTCCCTTAAAAGCATGCCTTTCTCTACCGCTATTACTAAGTAATTATTCCTCAGGGTCCTTTACGTAACGGTGTGGTCCCTAAAGGATATTCCGAAACATGGAGTCATAATTAATGCGAACAGTTGTTGGAATTCAGAAAAGAAAGAAGATTTTCATAAACTAATGGAATATTGCATCAGGCGGGCCGACGGGGAAGTTTTAGTGGATTTGTGAGAATCTTGAGAGACTAGTGAGAAACCTGGTGAAAGACTGGTGAAAAGTTCGCCATGTGTAGACGATCTAGATCTTTCGGAATAGGTTCTTTCACCGTTGTTCCGTTGTTGGGATGGTTTTATCCGCGAAAACATGTGAACTCATACCTTACTAATTATTTGCATTATTTTGGCTAAAATTATTACCCAGTTAACCCTGTTAATAACTGTTTTAGGTACAGTGTCGCCTGTGTAAGGAGTCGAGGCCCTTTCCATAACCTTGCCTGGCCATAGTGCTGACATAGTGGAAACAGCTTTTATTAATGCAATTTTTACTTTACTTTATGGCTTTAATTTGTGGCAATTTCTCATAATTTGATCACTAAATAATATTAACGAAGAAATAAATTTGAGTTTTGGTACTTGCCATCCATTCCTCCGTTAACCCTCTCCCGCTTGGTGCCATCCTCCGCCTGAATGTTTACATCGCGTGTTCGAATTCTCTCATTTTCCGTCCAATCCCCCAGGACAGGGATACCCCCCAGCCGCCTTCAGCCTTCCGTTCCGTGTCGTACTCTTTTGCTTCCAAGGATCGCTCTCTTTTTACATTCCGAGGACTGTGGGATCGTAATCAACCGTAATTCTCCTCGCAGGTTTCCTCCCATGTTTTTGTCTTGGTGTCCTCACTTAAATTACGCTTACTGGTCGTGGGAGGCTTTTTTCGGACGCAGATCGGGACTTCTTGAACGTGGATATATTCGGAATGACTATTATGGGGAAGGGAATTTCTTTTTTACTAAACACTCTAGCCTCTGCAGGCCGACTTGAGTGATTCATCGTGGTGTGATGATGACGATGAGTAGCTTCTTAAAAGCCGCGATAGTTTTCCTCTCTCCGTCTCAACTTGTGGGCTTCGAACGAGGCTTTTGAGATCAGCTGTGCGAGCTGCTTACAGGAGACTCAGTGGAAATTCCTTTGAATCCCATCTTCCGGGGTTGAGGTAGAACCTGCTTGAGTAATTGGCTTGCCTGAAATTGTTCTCGAGCGTCCTCATGTGAACTAACCAAAGTTCTTTTTAATCGAACTGTCTAAACTCGTGTCTCTCTGTAGTTTCTACGCCCTCTGCGGAAATCCCGTCGTCATGCAGTGCCTCGCAATCAATTTCTTCCGGTCCACCGTACCAAACTGTTCGAGAATGTGTAAGATGTATTTGCATGGATATGAAAAAAGGCTCTTCCAGTCTGGAGGAGAAGGTGCGACGTGGCTCTCTTTCCTCTCATCGGAATATTTTTAAAGCGTGAAATTCTGCGTCCCTCGCGAACTTAGGGGAACTTCCGCCGAGAGAGAGTTGGGGGTCTGGGTTTTGTGAAAAAGGGTGCGGGCGCCGCAGACTTTAAAAAGGACTCCGTCTTGTTTTCTCTCGGCGGTCCGCCCTTTCAAATTCACTTCCCGCATGTGGAAGGGGGGGGGGGGAGCGCGGATTGTCGTCCATTCAAAGTGCCCCCCCTGACCCCCCCTCCCGCCCTCCATCCCTCTCTCCGGCGACCTACCTTTCATTAGCAGCAGTCGGGCACATGCACGGAGGGGGGCGTTTCCCACTCTCTCATCTCCCTCCCACATCTCCTTCCTTTCCCTTCCAGCTCTGCCGGCGACACATATCGATCCCCGTTGAGGCTGCCTCCTGCACGGAAAGGGAACAGTGGTGTTTGTGTGTGTGTTGAATATGCATATTTTGTGTATGTATCTGCCGACGTCCGTCCGCGAACATTCTGAGTAGAGAAAGTTGAGAGAATTTTACGAACGTGCCTAGTTTTGCGATCCTATTCATTTATCGTGGGCATGTTCTCGTAATATATGTACAATGTGCTATTCGTACGCTCACGTCTCCTAGTTTTATTTTTAATGCAGAGTTAATGCGTGGACGTGTGAGGGAAGTTCAGAGGTAACTACGTAGTCGGTTTGAAGTAGTGACCGTCCAAGGACCCATTTTTACTGTAGGGAAAAGCAAATATTACATAATATGGGGGATTGAAATTTACTGAGCTATTTTACTGAACGAGTGAAATTATGATGTGGTAAGTGAGCACTTAATGACCACCCTGTAATGGTAATTACTCTAAAAACCTCGTCGTTAGCCGTGCGCGTTGGTATTTATGGCGATTCCCATGCGATGGATGTTTGGATGTTGTTCCTTTGCCTTGGTTTTTAATTATGCGTCGCATCGCGAAGTCGTTGGAGCTTCAGGTTATTCGACATTTTTCCTCAACTTATGCGTGACTGGAACAGCTTTAGCATCTAAAGGTCTAGGTGGTTAAATTCATCTCATGAGAATTATTTTTAATTAGTTCAAGTCTGTTAAGTTTTAACTTTATTTTTTTCCCTTTTCTCTGCCCGACTAATTAACGATTATAATTTACCTTCTCGACTTTTTGTCCGCCACCCTTGCTTTTGGAGGTTAACGGCTCCCGAAGCTTGGTATTCATCAAGTGAGGGTATTGTGGGAATAGCTTCGGGTATTGTGAGAATAGAATTTGTGCGTCAAACCTGCTGTATTATAAAGTTAAAAGTATTAGGCGACAACTTGTGGAAATGAGTGACTACTGATATTATCGAAAGAATAAATAGTTTGTAAATTTCCGCACTGTTTATTTTAACCGACCAAAGTTTCGGTGTTGCCATTATCAAGGTAGTGATTATGCTGTGCATAATTTATGTTGTTCATAATTGCAACACTTGCCAAAAACTTAGTGCCACATAGTGTGGGAATTTGCAAAGTATATTTCTTGTGATAATGTTATCAGTGCTCTATTATGCTAAATAGCCTTTCAAATAAAAACATATATCGACGTGTGCAAACATGTATTTATCCCCAATTTATTGTATGGTAGCGAAACTTGGGAATGGTGGTTCGTTGGTTTTGACTATGTCGAGATATTCGATGATAATCGAATAATGAAGTAGATATATGATAGAGTCATTAGAAGTGAGAGAATGGTGTTAGATTAAGGATATCTCGAGAAAGGCATTGGTGATTGTGGTTGAGAATGCTATAAGACAAGGAATATGAAGTGTCTTTAAGAACAGGATGGCGTGTATTAATCAATGTATGAGGGCGACTGAAGGAAAAGAAGTATGCGAGGATAGGGCTGAGTGGAGGAAATTAAAAAATTAGGTAGCTTCACAGGCCTATCACAGGGAATTGAACATTTTTTACTGTCCCTACCCCGAAAGGTAGTGGTGTGATGGGTATGTATGTATGTCTTTTTAGGGAATATCTTACTTTCCTCACAAGAAAAGATTTACTCATCTGGATTCGATTATACTTCTATCTTGAATGTATCACCACATCCACTAATATTCACTTGATTTCATCGTGGCATGTATAAGCATTTTAGTTGAAGCACTTTATCCGATCGAACGAGACGAAGTGGTAGTCGGCTTGCACACGGCTAACTGCTCCCGCAACTTCCATATGGAATTGATATTTAACATAAGGCAGAATTTATTGCATTGAAGATATCTCTCATTGTCAGTACCGAGGTTACTTGTGCGCCGTCAGTAGGTTTCCACGTGAAAGAATCTAATTAAGATATCCGTGGCGTGAGAGAAGTTGACAACGATGCATTAACTAATTAGTGTCGCGGCTATTTTGTTTGGTTAACCCTAAAGTGCCTCGTTTTTGGGTATTTTCGATAACATTTATTTTCATTCACATTATGTTCATTATGCGTTTTTTTTTCAATTTTCTTACCTGAAGAAATATCCCATCATTCAAGTAAAATATGATTAAATTTGGTTTTTAGTAAAATATATTTAATCTATTTTAAAAAACTGTAATCGTGACGTTATATCGTCGTTGGCACTCGGGAGTAAAAGTTGCAAACAGCAGACTATCGATGCTTGGCACTTAAGTAGGGGGGTTGTCTCCAGAAGGTGCGGAGGAGCCAGGTGTTGGACTTGAGCGGAATGCCCTCTAGGCCGTCATGTCTGGCGAGAATCCTGTCTCCGAGTGAGAAAGTGAATGTTTGATCTTGGGCCATCACAGGATAGTTTCCATTCTCGTGAGCCGCCTTGTTAATTCCTGCGAGATTGACTGACTGGCAGGTAGGTCGCTTTGACCTTTCCTGGACGGGTGAGAAGGGAAAGGTCGCCAGGGGTGATGGAAGGTAAAGGAGGGAGGGGCGGTCGAGTGGTGTTTCGGTGAGGCTGTGACGCTGACCGCTTGTACGAAACGATACGGGATGTCGGATCGGATACCGGCCTACGATGCCCAATTTTACTACGGTAGTGTTTTAAGATGCAGTTGTTCTAGCTTCGTTGTTGGTTATTCTATGCACATTTAAATTTGTCAAATTATTCAAAAGTGTATAGTTTTCTGATTTAGAATGTGCATAAAGCGCATTTTCATGTATTTAATATATTCTGGAATATTTCTTACCATCTCCTACTTACACTAAAACCCGTGATAGTCTGTGTTTCGCAACCAACCACAGAAATACTTTTAAAAATGTCTGCTCTGTATTTGTATTGATATCCCAGTGGTATTTAAAATATTTAGGTAGCATCAAGGTTTCGACTGAACATTTGAATTCTCATATTCTCTTCAGTTGTTGTAAATCTGCTGCATCGCAAGATTCGTAGCGGCCGCAATGGGTAGTACTCTCGCAGTCTCTTGAGAAACTTAGAGAAAACCGAAAGATCGTGTTTTCGTTATTATCGGCTTCCGCCTGTAACACTCGTTTAGATGGTGCAGCACTTCTGACCGCTATTAGGCGAAACATGTGAAGGTGGTGGAGTCGCTATTTCTTCTTGTCCTGCTAATTTATGGGTGTTCTTTGTTTCCTATCACTGAACTGGCGAGTTCGTGCTCTTGCTTCGATTTCGTTGTGGGAGGTAAAAGTTAGCGGACAAAATTGGAAATATTTCGATTTCCCTTGTCTCTTTTTTTATTGAACAGGCAGCGATTTACATCTACGATGTACCGTGCAAGCCACCACTAGGGTGTGTGGCACGGGGTGATTCCACACCAGGCATTCAGGACTCGTCCCAGCACAAGTCAGAACCTCGCACGCTCCCCCTGCCGCTAGGCGCAGACGTCATAAAGCAGTCAGGAGACCAGTGCGCAGTTCAACCGGAAACTGGGAGAGTGATACGTAAATGAACATGCAAACGTGCAAAACAATGCTATACACACATCTAGTGGTTAATATTACTGATACTGTTAATTTATGAATGCTACGAGATGCTACTTCATGCAGAGAACAAAATAAAACAATGCCGGACAAGTCGACCAGTGTGAAGAGTTAGTAATGATGTGGTGTTATTAAGCACAAGTGAAAATTCTACTCTACCTGTTGTGGGTGGGAGTTTCATATGATTGATATATCGCAACTATTATGATCCCTTATTGTACGTGGGAAAAATGACATTTTGAATCTATGGGTTCGGCAGTCAATTTCCTTTATCTTATTCCTGGGATCGCTTCTACCATAGTGCGTTGGCTCTAGCAGTATATGTTGAACGTCCGGCAAAAAACTGTCTGTTCCGAGTTTACGAAAAAGATTTAACCTGTATACGAAGTGGGGTTTTGTTGCGGAGAAGACTCAATCCCCGGGAATCATGGAAATACCCCTTTGGGTTTATTTGCTTCTGAGACTATTTAGTTTAGCTTTATCATGCTGCATCCAATTGTTTGTTGAAGTATACCTCCTTGCTTTTAAAATAAATTGTTAAAATCAGTGCGGAAAAAAACGGTCGTAGGCATTTCCGTTGGCATTATGCATTTTCGCGCGGTGAGCTTGATTGATTCAAGTCCGTGTGATATGCGTGCTCAGTTATTTTTTTTACTTTTAGGTTCATTTTGTGATGTAAATTTTTAGCTTAACTTCTTATAGGTTAGGTTATGATTCCATATAGGCATTCGGGTATGTATGTCGTCTCTTGAAATATTAGGTATCCTTTCGAATGAACCATTTGATGTGGTCGAACTTGTGGTTATATTCGAAGAACTGCGGAACTGGCCGCGCAGTAACTTAAAAAGGTGTCAAACGCTGATGTTTACGCTAGTGTGTGAAATTCAAAGTGAAAAGATCATTCCCCTGGACAGGAACCAAGACCCCTCGATTTCGCGCTGAGTGCTCTTAACCGGTTAAACATGAAATTCAGAGTGGAAGAGGAAGAAGCCTGGGTAGCTTAACTGCTTAGAGCACTGCGATCTAAATCGGTTCTGGGTCTGGGTTCGAATTCCAGTCCAGGCGAATGATTTTTTCAGTGTGAATTTCACACAATTGTGGTTATATAACCACATAATGTTTTCTAAAGTAAGAGGTGTATAGATAAGTAAAAGATTACTTTACTATATCACCCAAGGGGAGTTGGAGTCGCAGGTTCCCCTCTCCCACCTACTCCTTTGTCACATACGAGAAAATAATATAAATAATGCATGTAGACCATAAAATTCTAACAAATTATTTAGGCTAAAGAAAATAATGCTACGAAGCTCAAAGAATAAGGAGTTGAGATCAGCAGTTTAAACTTTGTCTATGGAAGGGTTACATTGAAAAAAAAGAAACATTTGCCTTAAGTGTTTAGTTTTCAATATTTTAAATCATTTTTTAATAACATGACGCTGATAACATTCTAAGGTAATTTATTTTTTAGTGTTCATAGGTGTTTTCGATTGAAACCTAAGGGAGGATTAGCGGATGAGGCGTCGTCAGGTCATCGTTTCGAGTAACAATGCGGTGACATGTGTGCTACCAGGAATATCGGACTCGTTCCATTTTGTTCTGGTGCGATGAAAGTTGTGAGCGGCAATACCGTGGCATTAAAATGGCATGGGACGCTGTTGCTCCTCAGCTTTTTCGGTTATACGGTAATGTTAACGAAAATAAAAACTAATTTCGTATGTGGTGTAGTCTCAACGGCGCTCCTAAAGAACAAAAGTGTTCATCGTCGTACGCTGCCTTGGATTGCAGTTGGAAGATGGGTTAAGGGAAGTCGTTCGTCCCCCGACGTTCAAACTTGGGACTTCGGAATCAGAAGCTGACCCATTATTAACTCCGGCTCGGCACCGCATATCATTTCCGTCGTTACGGTGGAAGTTCTTTTGGAGCGAGTCGTGCGCTTTGTGCCTTGCGGGAGCGACGTCTTCTTGGAAGCTTAACAAGGCGAAAGTACTGAATGTCTCTCCTCTTTTCTTCTTCTTTTCGCGGCCGGGCGATTGTTTCTCTGCGTTTTGGTGCGAGACGGTTGTTGACCGTGCATTCTGTGCCATTGACACACCTGCTTACCGCACCGATACCAGCGGTGAACGCCCAGTGAAAGAGGGAGAGATTTGTAGTCTAATTAAGGGTGGATATATTTTAAAATAAAGAATTTCTCCAAAGAAAACTCGCTGCTAATCTGTTTTCCGATGAAGTTATAAAAAAAATGCTGCTATTTGTTTTATGTTAACGTACACATTTTTCGGGTGTATCAGACTATCGAGGTAGATTATCGAACGGAATAGTCGAAAACGTCGTGTTCCCTAGGGTACGATGGGGGATACAAGGCGGAAGGTCAGTTGATGTGGCCTCAATAGGTGCTTTCGTTCGTTGCGTCTCTATGCAACGTAATTTAGCCTTAGTTTGGTCGTTGCTTACGGCACGACTCGCATGCACTGACCGCTTCTCTGTACTTGAATAACTTTATGCAAGGATCTATTAGGAAATGAACATTAAATCCCTGCCACACGCCCTATTGCGGTGGACTGCAGAACTCACAGTGTGTGTGGATGCGGTTGAGAATTATGGCGATGGTGACTCCTTTCCTTTACGAGAATTGAATCCAACCCCTCCCTTATTTCATTCCTGGCGGATTTTTATAGCCCTGCTTGACTCATCGTGAACAGAGTAAAATTATTTGGATATTTTTTATTAGGTGTTTTTCGTGGGCCTTCTCTCTTGAAATCTCAAGGGTCTCAGCGAATACCCCGCGGCGAAGTAGTGACACCTAATTTTTATTGATTATAGATCTCGTATATTAAGTCATTCAGGCTTAGCTCTCGAAAGACTTTATTTTAATTCTACTAGTTGTTGATATATTCTCTAAGACTAATTCTGCTAATTCCCGTTAAACGTAATGAGTGTTCTCCCTCTCACTCTTGCGTCTCGGAAGCCAGCCTTGATTTCTGTGTCTGTGTTACTAATGAGCACGATAATGGCTTCTGTGCGGCGCGTAGAGTCTGAAATATGCATATTTATGTCATAAATGGAGCAATTTTACGTCTTGAGATGGAAGAAGCCGGCACTTGATGATTGTAGTGGATAATGTCACCGCTTCTTCACAGTATTTGCTTCGTCTGGGTGGGGTGTGAAATGTTTGTTGGCAGCCCTGCGCATGAATTTGAATGGAACTGACTGCGGTGGTTACGTTAGTAGCCACCATTACAGAGTTGATTTGCCTCACGATGGATACGCCACTGAAAGCATTAATTATGGTCGTCGATTTAAGCGAAACCGACCGAGGTGTTTATGGCTTCATGAAGACTCAACGTAAGCTGGTTTGGTAGAGTTAATCGGGAACAAATTGAAATTGAAATTTGTTCTTGGTAGCCTCTCTTTCTCCAGCCCTTCATGGGGAGCGCGAAGTAGATTAGTAGTTTGGTGAGTTCCGCTCTGGTGATGCGAGGTACACAATTACGTTTCCGGAATACGCTTTCTGTCGCTCTGGTAAATTGGGGAAAGACGGAAATTGGGTGTGAAGTTGTTGGGTACTGCCGTGGTACTCGACTCGGTGCCTAACTTTCCCCTCTTGAGATATTCTCACTATAGGTCGCACATCTTGAGGTCCTTGATCGGTAAATTTTCCCAAGTTTTCTAATCGAGACATTGCCCTGCCTCGCGACATTGCCCTGCCTCGGGACATTGCCATTAACCTCGGGACATTGCCCTGCGATGAAAAACGTAAAATAATGGAAATTACTACCCGTCTGCTCTCCATCTGTAGATCAATACGTGAACTGGTTTGGTCGAGTTAATCGAGAACAAATTGAAATTGAAATTTAACAAATGGAAATTGAAATTTGTTCTTGGTAGCCTCTCTTTCTCCAGCCCTTCATGGGGAGCGCGAAGTAGATCAGGTCCGTTCGTGTTTGATACAGCGAATAGGGCCGGCCATTGTGATGACTGGGATAGGGTTTCGACATGGCTGGACTCTGATATGTAAAATGAAATTGTGACTCTTGGAGTGGACAATAGATAATGGTGCACTGAGGAGATTTCTAGTAGATGGCAGGAGTTGCGCTGAAGAAATAATAGAGATGACAGAATCAATACAAACTTCGTAAATTTCACAATGGATCTTATTCAATACGACCGGTTTCATCGCATAGGCGACATCTTCAGGTGCTTATGCAATGAAACCCGTCGTATTGAATAAAATCCATTGCGAAATTTACAAAGTTTGTATTGATTCTGTCAATGTGAATTTTCACAAAGTAACGCCTGAGAGTATCGAGTTCATCAAGAGTAGAGATGTTCTAATGTCAGTAATACGAGAAGATTAAGAGTAGAAGGATAGCTCTCGAATGCGGTGATAGTGCACCTGTAAGTTGAAGGCCTCGTCGTGGTTGGTGGAAGCAGGGGAGAAGATCGTCGTATAAAGGTATCGGAGGGCTTGAGGAGGGATGAAGCATCGTAGGGTTGATTAGACATCTACATCTACGAAGTACCGTGCAATCCACCACTAGGGTGTGTGGCACGGGGTGATTCCACACCAGACATGCAGCGCTCGTCCCATCACAAGTCAGAACCTCGCACGCTCCCCCTGGCGCTAGAGGCAGGCCAAAGCAGTCAGGAGAACAGTGCGCAGTCCAACCGGAAACTGGGAGAGTGATACGTAAATGAACATGCAAACGTGCAAAACAATGCTATACACACATCTAGTGGTTAATATTACTGATACTGTTAATTTATGAATGCTACGAGATGCTACTTCATGCAGAGAACAAAATAAAACAATGCCGGACAAGTCGACCGGTGTGAAGTGTTACTAATGATGTGGTGTTATTAAGCACAAGTGAAGATTCTACTCTACCTATTGAGGGTGGGAGTTTCATATGATTGATCTATTGCAACTATTATGCTCCCTTATTGTACGTGGGAAAATGACATTTTAAATCTATCGGTTCGGCAGTCAATTTCCTTTATTTTATTCCTGTGATCGCTTCTACCGTAGCACGTAGCTTCCCACACTAATTCCTTCAAAATTGCTAACACTGCTAAGTTTATCGTAGACGAAGGGGGGAAGTGGCCCTGGGGCAGTTTGTGCTGGAATAGGGACTCTATTGACAAGAATAGCCCCTTAAGCATTCGGTTGCAAGAGGGTGACGGTGAAAAGTGGATGGGTACATTCATTGACCAGCTTGTTCTTAAAAATTAACGAATTAAATACTTTTCGATTGGTTGAAGTTTCTGTTCGAGTCCATTCGTTGGTTGGAGACGTGTGAATCCGGTGGGAAACCCGAGAACGTTTCGATATTCAGATACACATCTTCCCTGAGAATTAAATTATAATGAAAAAAAGTAGAATATATTCAAATGTCTTTCAATTGAATTGAACCTCGTAATTATTTCAGTCTATTGAAATGCTTTGTAGTTTTACACATTCACGGAACTATGCGAGTCACCCAAAAGTCGTTCGGGGGCGATTCCTCGCAGGGTATCCGCAGTCATGTTACGTTGGTAAATTAGATTCTGGCATTAGTATCAAAAGTTTAAAATTCAAGCGTTATACGCAATCGGAGTGTGAAGCATGTCTCTTATTGTCAGCTCCTCGTTTCCGTCTTTCCCATTGACTTATGGGGTTCGTTGAAAATTATCGTTAGGTGCCATTATTGTAATGCGTTTGCTACTTTACCTTAGTATGTTACCATTTCTTGATGTCTGATCGTTGTTATTGTAAATAGGTGTACTGCTCCACCTGGGTAAATAATATTCTCTTTGTAAATTATTATTCAGTAAAGAGACCATACTAAACTCTTTATTTCATTGTTACCGTAATGAACATTAATTGACGAGACTATACTTAATAAGCTACCAGAAAAGACGTTGGAAGGAAAATATTCTGGGATACTAATTGCAGTCTCGTATTTCTTACTTAATGATCCATTATTTCACGCATTGGTTTATGAGAAACTTTTTAAGGGTTGTTTTTTTTTAGCATTCTAGCTTACTTTTGCTGTCGTACGCCATGTTAGAGATAAGTTTTCCTGTTCCAAGTTTCCAAATTCTAAAGAGGTTTCATATATTCAGTTTGTCATTATTATGTTTAGAGGTAACTTACTGTAAATAGGGTTTGACTGCTGGCTTTCATAAATTCTGAGCTCAACTTTTTCTTGTGATTTGTTGTTGACATTTTCTTTCAACGATATTTAATAATTTTCTTTCTTTTTTCAGGTAAGTGTCGATGTGTTTGCTGCTCGTTTCCTTGAAAACTGTCGTGGGTTCCTGTCGGTGAGTTACGCCGGAATCACTGTTATAGGGGATTTCAAGTGTCCCAGTCATATTTCTGAGAGTAGATATTATTTGTTACTGTATAAGACGTGCAATCTCAAAGCGTTTTGTGTCGGTATTCTAATCTGCATAGTGTTTAGGTAGAAATTATCTATTGGACTCCAGTATAATACCTAATATATTTTCCTTTAGTTAGGCTTAATTATAGCATTGAAAAAGTGAAAGTGATGTGTTTATATAGTTGGCAGGAGTGGAGGATTTCGTTTATTACCTAAAGGAATACATTGATGTTGGCATTACTTTTTCCATGTGTGCTCTACTTTCTTTTGTCCAGCTGGGGAAGTCATTTTCGCAGTCTGTCTAATTTACAAAATAATCTGCCAACAAAACTAGGAAACGTTCTTAATACCTGCTGGTTCTAAGGTTTCTGCGGCGTTGATCAATGGACCTTCTCTCCATTTCTCGGGTCTTCAGTGCGTGCGTTGACATTGGTAGACCACAGAGATCACCAAAACGCCCTAGAACATCAATAGAGAATACGGATACCCTCTTCATAGTGCTTGGAAGAGAGTTCTCCGAGAAAGAGCCAACCAGAAAGCAGCAAGTTCGCAGGATACCCTATAAAAATTGGCCAAAAACTTAACCCGATACCTTTGACCTGAAGGCGCTGGTTGGAACACCATGGAAACTCTTCTGTATGTACCAATGTCAAAGCACGCGGTGAAGACCCGCGAAATGGAGAAAATATCCACTTTCTGATTACTTATCTAACAGGCGTATACTTAGCACTGGACTCTCATAAAATTCGAATAGCCAGCGATCGTTACTGCTGCATTCACGTGAGTTCCCCCTGGCGGTCAGTGGTCAGCATCAGTCGCGATATTTGCAGTTCATATCCCAATATGTCATTCCCTCAGCTACATGTATTCTCTCAGATTTTTCTGTGACAGTTAATGAATTGAGGACGCATTATTCCGCCTTAAACTGCGTCCCGGACATCCCTAGGAGTGAGAAAACATTCGTGGGAAGGTCGCCATGATTTCAGTCAACTTTCATTCCTCCGTTTGATCCCTAAATTTATTGTGCATGCATGGCACTTGATTTGGAATAAATAAAGAATTTAAGCTAGCGCAAAAGCTTAGGAGTAATCACGTGATGCTCTATCATTAGGTATGTATAAGTATTAGTCATCTATAACCCCTTATGAACTTGCTAAGGTCCTTTATTTCATAGCTGCAATGGTCATATCTTCGCCGTTTCTCCTCGCAGGGGCTGTTGGCAATCAATCTTTTCCGTTCACTTTCACGCGCCTGATGAAATATTCACTGTCCTCTCCTGGAATCAACTATGCTCCGCGTGCTTCTCGATGTACAATATATCCGGTCGAGTGGATTTTGATTACAAAAATGCTCAGGTCTTCCGTCCTTCGCGTCTTGCGCTCGCTGCAGTGTCAGGGTCAAGTATCGCCTGATTCTAAGGGTGTGTCCTCGCTTCCTTTCCTGTCACCTTTCTCTCGCGATGATCCCCTGCCTCAGTTACCTACTCTTGACATGAGTTTTTCCCACTCGATTAGATGCGGCAACACGCTCTTACCCCGCGATGCTCGGCGTGACGTCCAGTGGGCGGCGGCGGAGCGATCTTTCCGTCCTCCCGAGGAGAGACTTCCGCTCGGGTGTGACCGCCTTCCCGCTCACTTGGTCATCGGTCCAGACGCCACGTCGCGTCACTCGCCGCTCTCGCTTATCTCGCTCAGGAGGGCTTGCGTCATCTTACCGCGCGGAGATAGTTCTCGCAATCTTCGAAGGTAGTCTCGCCCACGCTTTGTGGTCTTCGCTTTTCCCTTTCATCTCTCCTTTTATTTGACGGTAGGGTCTGTCGTCCGCCCACCTCGTGGATTACGCAGGATAAAGGGGTGTCCGTATTCACCTCTGGGAAAATTCACCTCGAAGGAGGTAACCTGCTATGACGATTGAATATGTGGTCGGAGATGTTTCTTCTAATTTGTTGAGCCTCATCTCGAGTACGTCGTAAGTACAGGTTTGAGTCCCCAGGACAAAGATTCAATACGCGAACGGAACAAAATACTAAGGACTGACAGACTGCAAAAACTACTACGAGCGAGCTGCGAGTGTTACGCTGCTGACGGAAGCACTAGATTGATGAGAGCCGCATGAGACGAGCGAGGCTACACGCTAGGATAAGATTTCTTGAGAATTTCAGATAAAGCGAGTTTCAAGGGGGGACGAAGGATGTTAATTTAACCTCGCACAACATCTCAATGACTGCCAAAGGCGACTATTAGATGAGAGAGACTCAATGCCGACCACAGGTAGTTACATAAAATTCCTTCTTCCGTACCATTATTGGCTATGCAGTATATACAGATGGATTTCAAGTGACGCGATGGTCGAAGTTTCCGCGCCCCCTCTAAAAATATTTCCGATACCGACATTGAATGATCGGAAATGACTTCATTGTGGCTTTTTGTTTTCGGAGACTTCCCCTCGGTAACATTATTTTTCCGTGGGAGAGTGGCCAGCGTTTACATTCATGTAAACCTCTCTAATGTGAAAAACATTTTGCCACCTACGCGGCTTCTCGTTTGGCTAATCCTCGTTGATTCATCGGTTGGCGTTATTTCCGAACCATGCGAGATTCATGAACCTAGTCAATTCTGTGTTTAGCTTATCCGCAGCGTTCGAATGTTCTCAAAGCTGGCCTTTGAAGTCGCTGGTTTTCACTCAATGCAAACAGTGGATAGGCTCTTAATTTGCATTCTATTATATTCTATAGTCGTAAGCGGCATAAACCTGTTCTATATGGTGCGCAGGTATTACATTTCACCAATATCACTCTGGAATTTCGGATCGGAAGTGGGTCTGCTGAAATAATTGGGCTGAAGACTTACGAAGCGAGCCCAAATTTTATCTTATTTATTTACGATTTTTTAAAGAAAGTTCTCGAATTTAAGCCGCACTCCGATTTTGAGGCCCCAAAAAGCGGGGAAAAAGAGTTAGGCTAGATTTCCATGCTATTGTTAGCGGGTTTTAAGTATGCAGAGTAAGGTAAATGAATAACAGTTGTAGTTACGGCCGACAATCGGGCTCAGAGTGATATGAACCATGTCGTTCACAGTAATTAATCATACGTACATTTTGAGATTGCCTTAATTTTGAATTTAGATTCAAACCAACGTTAATACTCGCAATTTGTGTGACTTATTGTGCCCTAGAACTGCACAAAGCATTCAGCAAATTTGAAAATGTTGTGGTGCCAAGGAATACCAAAGATAATTGGTTGATATCAATTGTTCCAGGACTTAGTTTAATAAGCGGTTGCATCCTTTGTTTTTTTTGTTTCTGTATTTACCGTATTTCTCCGAATATAAGCCACACTCGAATATAAGCTGCACCCCGATTTTGGGGTCTCAAACAGGGAAAAAAAGTTAATCTTTAAAAGCGAATTTGAGCCGCACCTTTTTTTTAGTGCATACTGTAGGTACTACCTACAGTATTAGGCATTAGGATTTTGTATATGTTTTTACATTACCTATGTAACTGTTACACAATGTTACCTATATTATCCTTAAATATATGAATAAATGGTGCACCAATTTGACCTTTTTTCAGCGTTATTTCTTACTTTCCCCGTGGCTTAAGGCGAGTTCAGCTGTGGCGTCCGCGTGAATCCGAATGGCTGGTTTGCTCAAATCGGCCGTTTTTTACGATTTTTAAAGAAAGTTCTCGAATTTAAGCCGCACCTCGAATATAAGCCTTACCCCGATTTTGAGGCTCCAAAATCGGGAAAAGAAGTTAGGCTTATATTCGGAGAACTACGGGGGTTGGTGTTACCGCATTCTTAAGTGGTCTTTGCAATTATTATTACCATAGAAGTCATCAAGTTGTTAGCGACTTGAGTCCGTGCATGGAGTCCTTACTCCATTCCGAGCGAATCCGTTCCCGTTCGGCCCGTGGGAATTCCACCGGGGAGGGAATCAAAAAAGAAAACCATCTCTGTAGTCCTAATTATGGAAACAAATAAGGTCAATAACTGGGTGATATCCGAAGGTCTTGCCGTCTTACAATTAGAAAAACTTCGAACATGCTGAAAAAATTGTCGACAATTTCGAGATGTTGGTTTCGGGTGAAATGGAGAGTGCCTCATGCCAGTACATTTTCTCCGACAATTGTTGAATGCTGTTGTGCGCCGTGGTAAGAAAACATCCCTCGAAGAAAGCGGAAGCAATTCCATGCATTGAGTTATTCTTGGTGTCATCAACCACCAAAAGAGCATAATATATGGAATCTTCATGCCTCGAGTTTTTCGAAGTAATTAAAATGAGCCTTTTTTGACGTCAAGAAAGTTCGCTGAGCGTTCGTTGCATTTCTTCATAAAAAGAAGACTGATGACGTTCAATGCTCGCAATTCTTCGCGAACTCAAGGGGTATTGGACGTGAAAGTCTTAAGGTCAATTTATTCTATTTTCTATGATCCAGCAGTAATTAAAGAGGAATAATTTGGTCGCATGGTTCTGTAGTTGGGTCGCCCTTCGGCCCTTGGGAGTGGGTGGTGGTGTGTTCGGGAAATGCACGCCAGTTGCGCCACTTCCCGCTCTCCCCCGATTGATTGCTCCCCCACCCCTCTTTCTTTCTTTTGCCCCCTCTCCAACCGCCTCCTTCCCCTCTCCTCATGTCCCCCCTCCCCCCCTAAGGGAGGGGCTATAGCGCTGGAATCAGTGGACGGGACCATACCCGCGACTGACCCTCCTTTCTCCGCTAAGGTTTAATTATTTTAATATATATTGTCTTCAGGGCAACGTGAGCGATGTATCACTGCACGAAATTAACTCAAATTGTCCTCATTTTAAGGAACAACATCACATCTTCCTAATGATGATATTGTATCAGTCGCTTAATGTACTACTTCTCGCGTTATTTCCCCAAAGATATTCTCCACGGGATGTGGTACGGCTGTGCATTCCAGTGAGACTTTTTTTAAAAGGAAGAGCACGTTCTGACGCACTGATTACGCCAGAAATATAACGGTGTGTAGCTCATATTTTTTCTAAACCATGTATATAAAAAATAAATGCATTGCCCATCGTAAAAAATGATATGATCATAAAAAATCTTTGATTGTGAAGGTGTATAAAGTTAAAGAGTTAAATAATGAGTCACTTGTTAATTTTCCATACTGTCATAATACACCTGACCGGTTTCGATGTTAACCAGTACTTTATACACATCTGGAAATCCCTAAAACGTCGTCTTCCAATCATCCGAAACAATTTTATTCTCCCACTTTTACCCGCCGTAGTAAACGAATGTACGGCCAATCTCATTCACAATTTTCAATCTATAACTGGTGACTTTCGTGTTCTTGAAACGGTCATATTGAACATTACGTCTCCTGTACACCCTGCGCCTGATCGTCCTCTTCCGACGATATGTCGAATACCTCAACTTCCTTTTCACCATCATCCTCAGTTTTTTCGCGGGCCGCGCATAGCGGACTTTCCCAAAACGCTGTTTATTACCAGTAACCTATTCAACAAAGCAGAATCCATAATTTCATAATCATTTGTTGTGTGTAATAAGGACTGGCCGAGCGATGTTAGTCTTGCCTGTTGACGTTGTAGCTGGGTTGGTGTAAATGGCAAAGTATGTATGTATTCATGTCTTTCGACGACTAAATAGAAAGTGATGGAATATGTGTGTCCACTGGCTCTTTATCGGTCTGTCCATTGATTTCGTTTGAAGTAGAAAGTCATTTTAAATCTTAAGCGACTCTTGCTTCCACTGATAGCAGGATGGCAGAGTAGTGCCTGAAAGTCTCTCTAAAATCTTAAATAATAGTATCTCCCAAAACCTCACGAGACTTAAACAAAACGAGAAAAAGCTCTCTATTTTTTTGCTTCCAATTTGATAATTAATCTACTCATTTTCAAGTTCTATCCCTGCACTGTGACAACATATGTCGCATTACGAAAAGGAGTTAGTGAATTTAATAAATGTTTGTCCGTGTGGTTTGTTTACAATTAAATAGCATTCGGTGCACCGCCCCCTTTCATTGAACTCTGAAAATGTTTTTCCCAAGCCGCCCGTAAGGGTGTTTTGTTAGGTAAACTTTGTGAAAATGATGTTGAATGGGATATTGGGTTTGAACCAGAGATGGCGCGGGCGCTCCACTCCATGAGGAACGGAACAAAAGAGCCGCGTAAAGTTTTATGGGAGTTTGTTTGCTTTTGAAGAGATTCGTCAAAGTATGAAAAGGGCGCTCTCTTTAGGAATGGGGAGGAAACATTCCTTTCTCCGTGCGAAAAGTGCATTTGTGGAACAATTGAAGGTGAGCGCGTATTGGGTGCCCCCCAGTTATTCGGCATGGATTCTCCAGTAACAGTATCGAAGTGAGTGTGAGTGGGCGAATGTGGAGATTGAAATATATGCCTCGCAGGCAGAAGTACAAGCGAAAGAATGATTGATTCTCTGCAGTTGATTTCTTTTTTCCCTTTCTTTTGATCAAAAATTTTGGCGATGGCGGTATTTCTTGTGTCTCAGCACTAGTAGTATCACCAAAATCACAGATAATTGAAGAAAAGTTATGGAGCTGTACGCTTGGAAAATCTGAATAGTATCTGAATAGAATCTGGATAGACAACAATGGTCTATTTCGAGGATTTTAATTGATATCCGACCCAAAATTTCTAATGTGATCGAGATTCCGAAAAAGAGAATTTTAAGACTTGGCCGCTTTTACTCAAAGAAATTGCGATTTTAGATGAAATGAAAATTGACTCACCGACGATTTTAGGCTCCATTTTCCAGTTCCGACGAGTTCTCAATGGAGGTTCTCAATATTTGTGTTTCATGACATTTTTTAAATGTCGTGCAATTAGCCCATTAGTGGTACTTTCTACAGTTTAAAATCAAATATGAAGAAGATTATGGTGACATTGGAAAATGCTATATGTTTTGTTAGTTTTTCAACAATTTGACCGTTTCCCTCTTGAGAATCCTTCGGTTTCTGTCATAGACACGGCGAAACTAACGTCATGTGTGAATTATAAAGGTCAATATTTCTCAGGAATGGCATGTTTAGCCAATTTAAAACAGTTAATGATATTTGGGCCGGCTTTTTCCGAATTGATCCGAATTCCGAATTGTGTGTCGCCTTTTTGTGCTTTCATAAATATTCTATTTAATTGTTGTGTATATACATACCTTATTGATGCGTCTACATCTACGATGTACCGTGCAAGCCACCACTGGGGTGTGTGGCACGGGGTGATTCCACAACAGGCATGTCTAACTTATGTCCGAATGATAAAATTCCGCTTGGTGCACCTCGAGTGCCTGTTAACTTTTTTCATATCTCCATTGAAAATCAAGATTTTTTTGCACCTAGCGTGTCAATGGTTTAAAGAGATAGACGGAGTAACTAGATGCAACGCTGGAAAGTTGTCCTAGGGCTGACTCGTAAGTCCGAAGCTCATTAAGGTGTTTGAGCGAGATAGTTCCCTACTAGTAGTCATAATGGAGACCATATTCAAAATTAATGTTTTATATTTCAGCGTCCGTAAGAAGTATGAGATAAATATTGTAATATTAATGGCGCAATGACATAGCTATATAAGACCAAAATTCTCAGTACTTAAATAAATAAAGCTGCATAAGTCTCTAACTTGACTCATTTTTTTCCGCCGTACGGCTGAAAACCCTTCAAAACAGCAGATTTTTTTGCGATTCTGTAAAAATTAATGTGGTGAGTTATAGATTATTTTTATAAATAGTTGAGAAAACATTAAAACTACGCACTGTTAGTTTTTTGACGAAATCTAGGTGCTAAAAGTTCCTAATTTTTTAAGTATTTACCTCTGGAGCGCACAGCCGTCATCTATCCCATGTAAAACAGATTATATTTTCAGGCAAATTGCTCGAAAAACAGTTCGGCAAGGGGTTGATATTTTGATATAATTGGAAAGATGAGAGTTTTATCTTTAAAATGAAGTCAAATTTTAGGTGAAGTGATTTTTCGCTCAAACTACCTTAACTGCGGGGAAACTTAACCCTTTAGAATCCTGTCCCCTTTCACCCCCATAGTGTGTGTTCCCTGGCCCCCGTCGTTTTGTCTTCACCCGCGTGCTCAGTGAACCCCTTGCCTAACTTAAACCCCATCGCCCCCTCACCGGTCCCCCCTCACCCTCGGAAGAAGTGCAACCTCTCCCTCCCCGCCTCCCTCTCGTCTATTCATCGCTCCTCTACTCCAACACGCCCTCGCAACAGCTGAACGCGTCAAACCCTCTCAAACCCCTTTTAACGCACTTTTCCACCCCTTTACCCTCCCACTGTTGCTGCTCCCTTTTCATCCCTCTTCTCACTCCCCCCCTCCCATCCCCCCTATTTGGTTCTTGACTGCGAGCACTCTCCCCTTTGCCTGCGTGCCAGTGCCTTTGAACGTACACCTCGCACGCACGCGTCTCTCCACCCGACTACCCGCGCTAATGGCGTCTGTTTTCCCTTCCTTGGGCGACCGGAAGGTCAAGGTCGACGTTGGGAGGAGGGAATTATTTCATTGGGGGGAAATAAAAAATCTCCCTTGAGAAAATTATAACGGAGGCCTTTTTTTTAAGGCGCTAGGGTTTAGTGAGGCTCCCTCCTCACCCACCCTCCCCGTGGCTTCAATCTTAGGTCACAACATTCTTAAGAGAGCTGCTCTCCTTTACCCTCCAGTACTAGTCGTCTAAGTGTGCGGTGAGATTAATTACTTACGAAGGTCCAATGGTTTGGAATCATGGTTGTATGAATTAGGTGGTCGTTTGCAACCCTAAGGAGAGCCTTATTACAATTTCATTTACATATACTTAGGAAAATTAATTTCTTCCATTTAACTATAATAGTGTGGCTAACCTTGGTTTTATTTATTGTATTTATTTCCACAATTCCGAAAGCATCACCTTTGGACTTGAACATCGGGCGTATAAACAACAACGAAAAAACGCAAACACCCATGTCCTGAGTGGTGATAAATACACCCAGGCGGGACTCGCGACCCTCGGATTGGCAGGCGAGGATTTTATCCTGTCACCAACGTGGCCGACTGTTATTTTTTAATGAAAAAATTCTATTTTTTTGCAATACACTTTTCCATTTTAGTTTGTTTTTTGTGTAAATAGTTCACATAAGTATTTCCAGTTAAGGGAAACGGGTTGTTCTATAGGATATAACGTTTTCAGTGAAAGCCTTAGGGAAATATACTCTATGACTTGTTTTAAAGCTTCTTTGAGTGCCTTGTTCTTTGATTTTTTAAAATGTATCACGCGTCATAGGAAAGTTGGGCTCAAAATGTGACTCGAAAAGTCTTTATGCAAGTGCCGATCGTCTTCTAGGGCCCGATTCTGATCTTCCACCAGTGAATGACTGGTGGAAAGTTCCACCATTCGTTCATTGAACGACTCTTGACCCGTTCAATGAACGGCTCAATGACCCCCTCTGGAGAGCCGAGCGTCACAAACTTATGCCGATGTCCAACTTACCTCGAAAACGCGAACAAAACAATGTCTACCTTCCGCACGCTTACTTCCGTCGGAAAGTTTCCACCACGACACTAGCACTGTTCCACCAAGTGGATGACGGGTGGAAGGGAAGCTTGACTTATCACCAGTCATTGAGCGATGAACGATGTAGTGAACGATTCTATGGTGGAAGGTGGAACATGATGACGTAGTGTCGGAAAGTCATGACGTTTTGGTGGAAACTAATGACGTTTTGGTGGAAACTAATGACGTTTTGGTGGAAAAGTTGAACATCGGGAAAGCATCAGAAACAGGCCCCTAGTGGCAACTTCTATATTAACGGCCATTTTAGCGCTTCGCACATAGCAATTATTATCTCAGGATATTTCACTTTTTAAAAATAATTTGCCCGGACTAAATAATTCACAATGATAAATCATTCGCTTGGACTGGTGTGAGGGATTTGTTTTTCATTCTGAATGTCGTCCATTGATGTGGATCTTCCCTTGCAGGTTACTCCGTCCAGTTAATGTGCCTTGAAATATTCATGAATTAATCATAACAAAATGAGTTCGATTGAAATACATTAATAAATAGCTTGCCTACATTCTTATTTCGGTGCGGACAGTTTTAAATTTGCTGAAGAAATTTTTAAGAAAATGTTTCTCGAAATTTTCATGGTACTTTTTCCTGTTGTACTTTGCTCTCTTGTAGCGTATATACATCGATTCCACAGTACTCGGTGGAAAATGGCCTGAATTGATAGCATTGGTGTAATTACTGTGCAGTTTTAATAATTTCTTCTGGTTTATTGAACGATGTAATTATCTCCCAAGTTGTCAATCGCTTTGGAATATTATTGAGAATTACGTCGTTGCGACTTTGGCAGAAATGGAGTTTTTTAGGTTGGCTTACTGATTAGTTTCCCCTGCAGCTCGTTAATTGGATGTCCGAAAGTTGAGCATGGAGCATTGGATATTTGAAAATAGTCACTGGAACCGCGGCTTAATAATACAGTGTTGAAGTAGTTAGTATTACCATTATCCCATTCTTTCTTACCACAGTCTTTGTTGCCAACGTAACTCAGTTTAGCATTGATGTGTTCTCTTGTCTGTATTGTTTCTAATTATTTACCAACTTCAATATAATTTTCGTTCCTAGAAATGTGCTGTATTGTGTATTCACAGATTTCCTGCTAGTCAAACTCATTTGAATCACAAATTGTTCCCCAAGCGCGCGACTAGGCAGCAGTTAAGTGCTGTTATGTGTATTATGTCCCGATTGTGACTCCTCGACGTCATCAGCTCTTATGATTGTGCATGGAGTTCAAGTGCCCTTGCGTAAACTCCGCTTCTACCATTGTAAACTCTAATAAATACTGAGTTGTTAGATTCATGCGTCCAAACTTTTAAAATGAAGCTTATGAATAAACCATGCGCATAATGAACGTTTTATTGGAAACTGAGGAGCACACCTGTTGCTAACGGCGATCCCTATGTCGTTCAGTTAGGTTTCTGCTTCTCTCCCTCGACGCCCTCCTAACTTCTTCTGTTTATCTGGGCAACTTAATACAGGGATGCGGGTGTCTCATGTTTTTTTGTATTGCGACTGATGATATATGTATTTCATGCTACAATGACTACTCGGCAGATGGTTTCGCATCTCGTCACTCAATCGTCAAATTTACGATGCATATTTTTATGGATGAGCGGTTAATGAATTTGTAGTATTAACATATCAAACACCAGGTCAGCAGTTCAGCAGAGGAAAACTGAACAACTTAATTCGGCGAAGATCTATTTTCTCACTCGTTCAAGATTGAAAATGAATATGTGAAGTACGCATATTTTAGGGAGAATAATAAATTATTAATGTAATAGAAGCTGTTTACGAGGCTATGGTCATTCTAAAAATTAATCCTTCCTTATACGATTCGAATCCATAACCTTCGTCACACAGTCTTTACCGTTAGCCTCAATTCCATCCATATCCCGATCGCTTTAGATCGCTGAAAAGAGGATGATTTTTGTAACACATGCCCCGGGCGATTTCTTCATAAGCTCGGTGTCTGCGTAATTTTTCTGTTTATCTTCCCGTCGCCTTCGCGCTCGTGGAATGAATAGGATTGCCTGGATCCTCCCGGATCTATGGGAATTTCACCCGCTTTAAGTTCAAATAAAAAAATTATAAAATATTCTTCCCTTTAGGTATCTTCCCGTTTTCTGCGATTGATAAGTTTTTTTCACATGTTAATTGCTACTGCGACAAAATGTGTGGATGAATCTCATCAATTCGTGCATTAAATAAATGTTACGGAGGTTCGGAGAAGGCAGAGGAGGTTTTGAGAGGGGAGGGCATGTTGAAGAGGGTGATAGATGGGAGAACACTGGGGAAGCGTGGAAGGAAGTGGATAGGAATTCTGGATGAAGTACGAGGAGTTAGAAGATACGAGGGATTTGAGAGGGATCTAAGGGGCTGTCCATAAATGACGTCCACATGATAGAGGGGGGCGGGGTAACCACCTTGTGACAACATGTGACTGGGGAGAGGGGGGGCTGACTGCTTCATGTGACATCCACACTTCCACTGCATATTATGTCTTAGTTTTATTCAGACTGTGTAGGGTAAATTTTTTTTCATTTTTGTGACATCATTGAAGGGGGGTGGTGACACTATTTGTGACTAACTGTGACGGGGGGGGGGGGTGTAGTTTGGTCCAAAATTGTGTAACACCATTTATGGACAGCCCCTAATGGCGGGACATCCGTAGGAGAGAAGGCGAGACAATGTTTCGGAAATTGGGATGATGGATGGGCACTGTCCAAGAACCTACCAATCAGCTGGTAGAAGAATACTTGTAAAAACATGATGGTAAATGAAACAATTTGATAACAGTTTCATTGGGTCTTGGTAGAGCTTCTTCAATATGAAGATCAAATTGTAGGATTTCTGCTATCAGTCCTTGATAATGGTCTTTTTCAGAATCCAGTTGTAATCCTGCTTTTTAGATTTTTCTTCTGGAATGCATTACCCTTGGAGCTGCCCCCCCTAATACCCTTGGAAGCACCCCTTCAGCATTTGGCCAACCGCGGGCGGGTGCGGGCGAAGGTGTGTGGCGCCGCCTCCTTTGACGGAGAGAGAGAGCACTACCGAGTTCTGCGAATGCGCGTTGCACAGTGGCTTACTTTCGAGTGCGCCATGGAGATGATAAATAATGTTTACACTTTCCCCGAACGGGAAGTTATTCCTTTCTTGTTTACAAATATGAACTTCCTCACCGTCAAAGCCCCACAACTTTATTGCCGACCGGTCGTAAAGATTAAATAAAAAAAACAAGGATGCATTTCTTCGAGTTGCCTTCGGTAAACCGTATGATATGTTGGATAAATCCCTGCTCCCTCTTGAGGTGAATCAAAAGGGCCGTTTGCTTCTCTTAAAGGGCTTAAAATCAAAATGGCTTCGCTGGTTCTTTATCCCTGCGTCTCCTTTCCGTGCCGGCATTTTCCCTTTGATTTTCAAATGGCTTCCGGGAGTGCATACTTCATCCTCCTACCGTTGGTCAGCTCTGCGTTGCTTTGACACGAGAAGGCACGCGTGCTAAGATTCACGTAGTAAGATGCAAATAACTATTACTCTACATTAAAAAAATGACCAAAAATGAGGGTCCGCCATTTTGTTTAATATCTTTGGTAAATAATGACAGAAAAATTAAGTATACTACATCAATACAAATATATATGAAAAACAGTTTAATTTTACTGCATCAATTTTTATTCCAATTCTTAACCCATAAAGGCTTAGCAAGGGCTTGATTTTGAAGAGTTCGTGAGGAAATTGAGTGTAAACCATTTTTGCGTAATTTGTGCAAATTTGACCTTGTGCAAATTGTTAACTGTAGAGTACTAAGGAAAATGCTTTGCGTCATGGCATGTACAGGTCTTTTGAAAATATTTATGCAAAGTTTCAGCTTCCTGGCTTGAAAAAATCACTTTTTGACTTTTGGCCAGCTTTTTTCGATTTCAGCCCACTGTGCGACGCTTGGAACATCGGTAACCCCTATATCCAGTTCATGCTCTTAACGGCCCTTGACTAAACGCTCCGGAGGGTTATTTTGTAATTTTTCAGATCCAAATCGAGCAGAAATAGATTCGGATGTTTACGGGTTGGATCGGGCAGAAACGATTGAAAGAGTATCGGTATAAGAGTATTAGAATAACAGCACGGTTAATAAATTTCCGCTCGACTCTTAACGAAGACCTCACGTTTTGACCATAGAAGTGATCGGTGCGAAAATTGAATAAAATAATCTCCAGGACACGCCCCAACGAAGTAAGTGGGATTTGGGATGGCACAATATGGTAGGAAGAGACCCCACGTTTGGGGTTTTTGCTTTTATCTCTTCAGACGGCTTCAGCACTGCAGGACGGCTTGCGAAGGTGCTGAAGGCCACTTCCACTTCTCTCGCCGGCTTCCATTCCGATTTCTCCCCTCCTCGTTGGATACGGGGCGGGGGATCACTGCGCAGGCATAATCTCCTCCCCCTCACCTCCCCTACTACCCCTTTTCCGAACAAACATCCCGCCCCCTCAGCCAATTCCACCGGAAGTGATTGAGCCTCGGATGCGGAGCAATATCACGTTTTCTCGAATGCGGAGAAATATCACGTTTTCTCAGAACTGATAACCGATGGACACGTGAACCTTTCGGCGACGATTTTATGTATGTACTATATTCGAGTGGAAATCATATGGGTTCGTTTGAAACATTTTAAAAATTAATTTCTACATAAGTCTTGAGTCTCTGTCCATTTTTGTAGTTGCAAAATACATATACATTAATGGTCCCTCTCCATTATGATGATATATGCAGTGTAGTAGTGAATGCTTGTGAGGCTTCGTCTCGTGACAAGCATTATCGATTTATGCTAATGCATAATTAGTCGTAGTTACACTAACTTTAGGGTATAGTGTAATGCATGTTGGTGAATAATCACCCCCTGCCACACACCCCTGTGGTGGCTTGAAGGGTATTTTGTAGATGTAGATGAAAACTTCGAATACGTGAATCGCCATTCACTGGCATGCCTCTTTATTATTGTAAACAATCTATTTTGTACGTACCTTGGTTATCGTGGGTCCTTGTTTGATGATGTAGAAAAGGGCCCTCGTACACGTAGTGTGATATGCGTAGAAGTTCGCAGGTGGGGGGCAGTGGTGGTGCGCGGGGGACGGATTAAGAACGGTCGCTCTTTCTCTTCGAGGTGGTCTCCTCCTCGCCTATAGGATATCGGGGTGTGGGGTCCCTCCCCCCCCCTCCCCCCCCTCAATCCCCTTCCCTCCCCCGTGTTCCTCCCACCCACCCACCTCCGCGTGCTTGGCGTTTGAAAAGCATGCGCCGCGCTTTTCTCTCTTCGTTTTTTTTTAATTCCTGTGAGCTCGCGTTGCTGGATGTCCAGGGGATGGAAGTTCTTTCTTTACCGCCTCTTGCGAGTTTTTTTTTAAACTCTCTTGGATCATCGTCTATTCGAGCGCTTTTCGCCTCTCGTTGTTATATTTCCAGCTGCTTTTTGTGGCCTAGAATGTTTCAGAATCGTAAAAGTTGGGTTTACTAGTTGCTGCCGCCTTTCATGCGAGACTACTTTTGTCTATTGCTGGTCTGCGCCGTCAACAGCCGCTTGGGAGTTCTTCCCAGAACCGTTCAAATTGTGTGAGCTGATGTGAAAACAATAATTCCATTTTTGCTGTTTGATTGAATGTCAACATTTTATGAAGAAACAATAAAATTAGTAATAATAGTTCCAACTAGCATCGATTTATTTCGATATTTATTTCGATATATTATTCGTTACAAGTGCGAACGTAGTTTATAGCGTTGACTTTAACAGAAAGTTTGTATTACGCGTTAATCCTCATTAATATGGCGACCGGTGCCATAAATTTCCCATTAGCGTAATTATTTTTGCGTAGTGATTTTTGTGAATTATTGTAGCCTTGCATTCTATTTAATATTTTAATGATGTCACCACAATCGTAATATCTATTTTTTAGTGCAAACGACATAATATATTCACTTAATAAGAAGACAGCGCATTAATAAAGTCATCCAAGCCTAAAAGTGTTATCTCTCTCCCTCCTCCTACATACCTCAGGGTGGATTCACTCATAGAGTTCGTGTGCAACATTAATTGATGAAACTCCATGATTTGGTATGGAAATTATTACCTCATATTTATTCTAGGTAAATGATTCAATATAAAAATACCTTTTTTATAGACGACTCCAAGGTGCTTTGAAATGTTAATTTTCTCAGGCACCGAATGCGTCTAATGCTCTGTTTCCACTACGTTCCCCTTACCTAAGTTAAAAAAATGCCGGGCTACCAACCAGCGTCCCAAAGGGAACATTCTACAACCCGCGTAACTAGCAGCCTTCTGGGACCCATGATTGGTGTAAAGAGAAATAACGAATCTACGTTGTTCAGGAAAACGATGGAAGCACCAGTAATCGTGCTGGTAAGTTGGTGCTTAAGAATGTAAGAGAACTTTCTCCGTCTCAAGGTTGTCAGTGAATAAGAAATTCGTGAAAGAAGGCACCAGACTTTCGAATAGCTCTTTCGATTGCCGGAATCACATGATTAGCGTTCCCACTGCGACATTTTAACCGGCGTCACCTGCCAACCAGGGCCAGCCGATCGTGGTTGGATGTCCAACCGCTGTTGGCTCTTAACTGGCGTTGCCATTACAAAATGTGACCTGCGTCAGGTCTAACCGGCGTAAGATAAGCATATTGGAATCGGGGAATAAGACTTTCACTACTAGTTTAAGGCAGTAGTATCTATGAGATGGTAACTATTTCCGAGGTTATGTAAAAAAAAGTTTGCTGTGACCTTTTTGCGGAGAAACATGTTATATTGAAGCGAGGCCTGTATCGTGAGGGAGAGGAAAATATTCCAGCACAAAAAAATATCACGTAATGATAACGCTATTTCTTTTTCCACCTCATTTTTATTTCAATTGAAGGAATTTAACTTTTCATTCATGGCGTGGAATTGCATACTTTCGGATTAAAAATGTCATTACTCGAGCGCGGCTCCTGGGAAATTTTAAGTGAATACATCATTGCTAATTAAAAAGTAATAATCCGTTCATAGTTAACGCCCTTGAGAAATACCCACGACCGATCGAAGTCCCTCCTATTCACGGAAGTATCTTTGTATTTTCAAAATCTAAACGCATTAGGTCTGTCAGCATGTGTAGCTTCTTTTCAGCCACACAAGAATCCCTAAATTAGCTTCGAAAGTCTCCCAAGGGGATTGATTGAAAATCCAGCAAATAGGCTGAATATTAAAAATATTTGTTGCTACTGCCGTAAATGTATGGGAGTGTGCAATTGATAGTAATTCCGTAAAATATTCGAAAGAATGAAAAATGCCGTTACCTGGGATCGAACCCCAATCACCATATGAGGATAACCAGCTCAACCCACTGGGCCTCTGTTAGGAGTGGTGCGAACTTTAAAGGATTTACACGGAGGAAAATTCTTTAATAGCGTTTTTCTCTCGAACCCGGGCTTATATGTAAGAAAGCCGTGACACTTTTCCCGCATTCTCTGTATAGTTTCAGAAACTGATTGCATCGTTTGGATCCCGAACATAAGTCACGCGATGTCTCCTTGTGTGTGTAACTCTTGAAGATGAGTGACTGTAAACAAATATTTTTTTCGTATTTCCGGCCTCCATAGTGTATGCTGAGTCCAGCTACGTAATTAACTCAGAGAAAGAGAATACCTTTTAGAACCGTTGTTTTTTTACTTCTGTTTCTACTTTTGTCATTTTTTCATATGCAGTTGCGAAGAAATGTCTATTTTTTTCTGCTAGCTCCTTTTATTCTCTCGTTGCCCCTGAGTGTTGACTTGTGATTAGCTTGTGCGTGCGTGGCTTGAGGCGGCCGAGTCATTTTCGTTTGGAAAACTAATTAACCTATACCGCGCTTTGCTGTCAATCGATTGGCCTTCCGGAGTGTTCCCTATTGCTTAAGGTGATCGGATCCTTGCCTGCTATTCCCTCAATAGTCATTCAGAATGTTTTTATACAACTGTCGTAACTTTGCTGAGGAGGCGTGTGTTTCTCTCTAGCGGATTCCTTGCTGAATGCGCGCGCTTTTTTGCCCGTAGCCAGGAGGTCATTTGGGAATCCCGAGTGAGCAAGAAACTCCTAGCTCTCAATCGGTATTTCCGGTGCATGGATGCCTTTTATTCGATTTGTTCTTCTTTTTGCGATGCAATCAAGTTCCGGTGTGAGACTATTGATTAACGACCCAAGCTGTGGCATAATAGGTAACCCTAAATCATGCTACTGGAATTCTTTTCTTTTTTGGGGGTAATTACTTGATATATTTAATATAAAAAAACCTTGTGAATTTTAGTACCGTGTTTAATTGTGTACATACCTTGTGCGCTACTATACTTGGGGTGAATCCATTAATGTTGTCGTGATCTATGAGGGGGTGGTAGCCAGTCCTCATGAGCAGCTCGCGAGGGATTTTTATCCGCATAATTTCGCCCACCCGTGACTTCCTTTTCCGTTCATCTGCAGTTACTAATTATGCTGCTGAAACGGTGGCCTATTTCTTCCCGTGAGCTCTTTTGTGCTCCTTGTGTGTGTTTAAATTTACGACTCCAATTAGGCAGATGATTCGAGTGATGCATCTCATCTAAATTTTACTTGCCGTTCACGTAATGAGTCAAATTTTTCACCTCACAGTGGCAGTTCAAATGGCTTGTCGTGTGTCGATATTTGTTGGATAAAATGGAAGTAGAAGTAATTAGAAAATAGGTTCATTTTTTTGGTCGTTTTATCTTTTTTTTATAAATCAGGGTTTGGTATACTTCGTCGTTTTGTCTTTTTAGCCGATTTGGCTGTGGTTTATTCATTATGCCTGGCGGTGACATCCACCTTTTGAGCTAAACTTCAAGAATTTGTGCCCTCTGACTGAATCGACTTAATAATTATTTTCGTTTTCTCTGTTTATTTAGCGTGTTCTTGTTTGTGAAATTTGGCAAAGATCGATGAGAGCTTACTCTGGCAGATCATTCCGACGGATGCAAATTTCTCGTCCCGTTGAGCATTCGAATGAAAATTTTTATTTTCTCTCGTAATTCTTCTCTTATCGTAAGGGTGAAGTGGAAGAGGTCAGTAGAAGAAGACTTTTAGCTCCTAGGTGTGTCAGCTGTTTAGGTTATATCGCTGCGTTTTACCTTATCTGGCTACCTCGGTCGTTGCAGGAGGTTGGTGGTCCAGGCAGTGTGAGATAGATGATGAATCCCGATTTATTGCTGATATCACTTTGAAAAAAAAAAATAACTTGTTTAACGCCATTGGTAATTAAAAATAATAATTAGGCACTAAAATGCTTTTTTTAACGTGATTGTTCATGCAATTTTTCTCACACTCACTCGAGGATTCTACTGTAGCATTATATCCAAGTTAAATATTTAAGTACGTACAATACATCCTTCGTTTTTCACCAGAAAACCCTTGGCAAGATTCTTGTCTTCTTGTTACTATCATTTTATTTCGTTGAAAAGAATGCGATAATTGATATTTTTATCCGCAAATGGCTTTAATTATACGTATATGTGTAGGAAAATAGCCTGTTGAACGCTTAGAAAACTTTTTTAAATGAATTCCATTAAAAAAAAATGTGACGTACTTTCAATCTTCAAACTAACTAATACTAACTTTAGGGTATAGTGTAATGCATGTTGGTGAATATTCACCCCCTGGCACACACCCCTGAGGTGGCTCGCAGGGTATTTTGTTGATGTAATGTAGTATAGTATCCTTGGGGCACCCCTTAGTTGTTTGTGCTCCTAGAAGAATTCTCGCTACTTTTCTTTTTAATGGCCTTTTTTGCGTTCGTTCTCTGGGCATCTGGTCTCTTTCTCCACCCATCCAAACCCCTTCCTTAACCCCTTCCCCCTACACGTCACCTCCCTTCACTCGTCCCTTCGCGCACCGCGTGCGTCGCTGTGGAAACCCATCACTTCTCTCTCCCGTGCTTACTTACCCCGGCACCCGGTAACGATTTTGATCATTTGTGTGTATGCGTCGTGTCGCGGATGTGACAGATGACTCGTGATAATCTCTCCAATTTCACGGCCACTGCATTTCTCAGTACATTTTTGGGTCGGGGGGACATAGTATCAATCGGGCCCCTTGCTCGCTATATGAACTGACCGGTAATTGTGTATACATTCTGCCGTGAACGTATCTATTTCAGGGCCTGGTTTGTCAGATGGACGAGGAAAAGAAATAAACTACTGTCCTTGCTGCAAAGTTACGGGCTTCGTAAATGTTTGGCTCGGTTGTGTTTAGGAAGTGGCTGGCAGTGAAGCAATCGGAAGACCAGCCTAGCGTAGTGAGGGAAAACTCTTTCATAGACATACGTATGTCTATTTCGATGGCCTCTCATGGCCCGTCGGCGTCGTGTTCGCGAGGATATTATTTCTGTGGGATATTCTCTAAGAATTCGAAACTTCAGTCACAATTCATGGGTATATTTTGCGTAAATGTTTACCCTGCTGCATGGGCAAGTTAGGAGACAAGTTGGGTATTCAATCAAGTGAATAGGATAATTAATGAAAGAGGAGGGATATATAATCGCGCATCTAGAGTTTCCCTTTGTTTTTGTTGCCTTGCATTAATTGTGCATTGGATATAATGCTTGTTTTGTCGGTACCCATACATTCAATTTTTTCATCTTTATATCGCTTTCGTCTGACCTATGTACAAAATGCGGAGCCAGAAAATTATCGTGTGTTAGTCTGAGACCCGTGCGATATGAACCATAATTCTGTCGTGTGAGATATCTAGCTTTTCCCATTCCAGTCCCTCCGTAGCTGTATCACACTTCACTCTTCGCTTGCAGAGATAATAATAATAATATTAACATGCGCCATCATTAAAAACGAAGTGTGGTGGAGAGGTGAAGTTGAGCTTTGGTCACTATGATAGTCAGCGTCATGACGACCGACGCTTCTTTTAATCGTCTCGCACTTCTACGCCTCGCAACATTTTCATTCGGCTTCGAGCAGATGGCAATGAATCAAGGTTTTGAGTTTGCTCTGGACTGCACTGAATAAATCCTAACGTATGAGTTCATCACCACTACTCGGGGCTCACTCATTGCCAATAGCCGAGAGTCCCATGAACGATCGTTAACCAGGGCGCCACTAAACCGTGGAACCGCGAAAACCGTGAATTCGCCGTGAGAGAGAATGAATGAGTGGCCTCAAGAGAAACCGTGACCCACGGAGAGGAAACCCTCGTAAGAATAGGTTGGGGCCTTATTCAGAAAGAATTCGAAATCCTCGAATCTTGACAACATCTAGGGTTGAATGTATTCCTCTCGGGTTTCCAACCGGGTTAAGGTCTGCATGATGTACGCCGACGTTTCGTTGGGATACTTTCCCAACATCTTCAGGGCTGATGATGCCAATGTCAGTAGTGTTCCGATATATATACACCTCCTCCTTCACCTAGGTGGTCCCTGATTGGTTCGTATTTTTGTTGGGTTTCCCTCCTTTTTTATGGTCGGGTTCCAAGTGCTGCTTAGATTGAGTCCTAAATATCTATTCATGTTTTTGTGATGAAGCCGGATCTCTATGGCTTCTTTGGTTATTCTGTCCCAATAACCTCTGGTCCTCCCGAGTTGGGTGGTTTCTCCCCAATGGATGTTAATGATTCTCTTGTACGCAGTGGCCTCCGAGATGAATTCATTCAAGTAATTCACCGGGAAAAACTTAGATTCTTCGTCATCTAGGGTGTTTTTGACGTCGACATTCCGTCACTGTCGAGGCTTGAAAATGTCCAGTGCATTATTTCCTGAATAAGGCACGAGAAGACGGACGGCCTTGGACGGATAGTTAATACTCTCTCGAATCTCCGCTGCCCCCCCCTCGGAATGTTTTGGTGGCCGGGTAATGCGATGATAGTCCAGCAAACTGTTTCCTCTCAGCTTGTTTGGCTTCTGTGGTTCACGTCGACTGGGAGACATTTAGCTGGAACAAAAGCCATTGCCCTAGCAGGAGACAAGGCTTTGCAATTTCTGCTCGAAGGCTTGCACGCTCACGCGATTAATTGCCTTTCCTTAAGAGGACTTCTCTGATTCTTTCCATTTTTTTATGTCTTTGTACTTCGCGATGTGAGAGTTGAGGATTTAGAGTCAAGAGAATTCCGTTTTAATTTTATTAGGAGAGTTTACCACGGAGACACGTCTTATGGTGGCCATTTGGGCTCTAAACAGGTGTCGGGGCCGCACGCGGCACTTCGCTTATACCGTCCATTCTTTCTGGTTTCCTTGTTTTGTTGGATCATTTAAATACCAAGCGGTTTGCAGAGCTGGAAAACATCAACTTTAGGAGTTAATTTAGGAATTACAGTGCGTGTATGCTGTTGTTATCGACGAAGATTCGACACCTACTGAAAAATTGAAATTTTCCTTGTTTTAAAGAATATAAAAATAAATGATCCTCTCAAGTGGCCGCCTTAATATCCGTCGCCCGGAGTTTCCGTCGTGTGGCATTATTAGTTGTGATTCCATTCGTCCTCTTGGAAGTGGACCGATCTTGTTTGCCTTCTTGAAGGCTCTAATGACCCTCTTAATAAAAAAAGAGTTGTGCTCATGTTTAATTTTAGGCCGGCAGTTTTCTCCGTAGATTGAAGAAACTATCGAATGGACGAGATAAGTGTGTGACGCCCAAAAGACGTTCTCTATCTACACTTCCCTGTCTTAAGGCTGCGGCCGTGTGTATGCGTTTCTTCCTTCCGCCGCGAAAAATGTTTCGAAACGTGTGTGGGGCCGGGGCCGCGGTCCAAGTCCCGGCGGAAGCCCCCCGGGAGGTAAGGTCTCCACCTCCTGTCTGTCCCCACCCCATTCTATTGCCAGCCCCCCCCCTCCCCTCTTTCACATAACCCCCTCTGCACAGAGTATATATATATATACTCTGTGCCTTCACCACTGTTCGTTCCTCCCCTCAGAAGGAGCCGCGCTCCCACCTATAGCCAGTATGAGTTAATAATTGTCTCAGACTAAATTTTAAGCGGATGCCCCGCAGTCAACAATTTTGACAAAAATGCTATCAAACGAGTTTTGAGTATCGAATAACTGACAGAATTTGAAGCAAACGAATTTGAACGTCAAAATTCCCTCCACATTTTGAGCAAACGTAATTTCATCAACCTGGATAGAGACGCTTCTTATATTTTGACTTAGCAACCAATCAAAGATAAGCCAATTCAAATTGGCGTTCTCCTCGCTCACTTGTGCACATGACGGTTTTGCGTCAATTGGAGCAAATTTTTTGTGACTCTTGGCTACTAGCATTTTTTTAATCCTGCCAGCTGATTGGTAGGGTTATGGACAGTCCGAATCCTAGCATCCCAGTTTCTGGGATATCATCTCACTTTCCCACCTCTAGGCAGCTCGCCAGCAGGTCTCTCTTACATTCCTCATATCGTCTCCCTCTTCCGATTTCTTCCTCCAGAATTTCTATCCTTTTCCTTCCTATTCCACGCTTCTCCTGCGTTATCCCTTCGATCACCCTTTTCAACATGCCCTCGTGTCTCATAGCGTCTTCCATCCATCCCTTCTGCCTTCTCCGAACCTCCGCCACAACTTCCTTTCCTCTCCAACCACATCCAATACCTCCTCATTTATCTTCCTTGCCACCCAGATCACCATCTCCATCCTTCTCCAAACCCACATCTCAAACGCCTCAAGTCTACGTACGTGCCGCAATAACCAAGATTCCAATTCACAGAGAGCCACATATTAGTCTTTTTTTAAGTCCCTTTGCATTTTCAGTCTCCCCCCGCATTGATTCCCTTTTTTTTTTAAATGCTTCTTTAGTCAGGGTAATTCTACATCTGATGTCCCTACTACTAAAGCCATTTTGCTCCAAAATAATCCCTAGACACGAAAACTACTTCACCTGCTCAAATGTATGCTCTCCCACCCTCATGTATTCATCTCCGCCTTCTTACTTCTAAGAAATCTCACTACACACCTTGGTCTTCGTCAACGGTTTATCTTCATTGTAGACCTTTCTCACGTATCCTTTATTAGATTCATCAGTGACTCTAATCCATTCGATGACTATTAAAAATGTTAAGAAATATCTTTTTAAAAAAGGTGGAAGGGGGGGATCGATGTCCTAATATAAGAAGTTTCCTTAAGGTAGTTTGAGCGAAAAATCAATTCACCTATAATTTGTGGAATTTGGCCTCATTTTAAAGAAACAACTCTCATCTTTCCAATGATATCAAAATATCAACCCCTTGCCGAACTAATTTTCGAGTAATTTGCCTGTAAATAAAAGCTGTTTTACCTGGGTTAGATTATGGCTGACCGCTCCAGAGGGAGAATATTAATCAAATTAGGAACTTTTAGCACCTAGATTTCGTCAAGAAACTAACGATTTGTAGATTGCATGTTTTCTCAACTATTTATGAAATATAATCTATTACTCACCACAGTATTTTTTACAGAATAGCAAAACACCTGCTGTTTTGGAGGGTTTTCAGCTTGGAAAGGGAAAAATGAGTCAAGTTAGGGACTTATGTAGCTTTATTTATTTTTAATTACTGAGTATTTGGGTCATATAAAACTATATATTTTGCGCCATTACTATATCAATATTTATTTCATACTTCTTACAGACGCTGGAATCAACAAATAAAATTTGAATATAATCGACATTATGACTATAGGGAACTATCTCGCTCAAACCACCTTAATCTTAAAGTTTTGCGAGTTCTTCGCTAAAAAATATTTACTTATTTCACTTTCAAATTCATCGGTAGAGAGTTGAGTAGAGAGAGAATGCAATATTGTGTTTCTTATCCGTCGAGACTCGTGTATCCACATTCGACAGGGGACGCCCTCCTCTTGTGGTTTTCATCCCCTCGACTACAACCCCCTCATCCCCCGCTCTCCTTCCCCTCTGGTTTGTTTACTTCTCCGTCCGATTCCAACTCTCCCCCGCCCCCCCTTTTCCAGTTACGTCACGCCTCCGCGGGAGGAAGGGGGGGAGAGGAATTTTGAATTTGGCGGAGGGCGAGGCGATCGGCTGCCGTGCCACTCTTTACCGACAGAAGTCATTACGTGAGAGAAAGTACGTAAGTGGCGGTGGAGGGTTGAAGTAGTGAAGATGGCCGTGCAACGTGAGCGCCAGGGTTTTTTTCTTGGAGAGAGGGTAATTAGCCATGCCGGAAAATTCCCTGGAAAATATACTTCTATCAGTGGCGAGGTGTGTGGTCATCTATGGATGCGCCGATGACTACACCAGAATGTACAAAAACTAAGAACTTTAAAGTTTTTTAAAGAAGAACAGAAAACAACTAGAGCAGTAGAATAGTAGTGCTCTGGTAGAAAAATGTCATATACACGGTACTTGTGCCATTATTTGTCGAAGAACTTTCGTAAAAACACCAACTTCGGGCAATAGATTCTCTCTGCTCAGAGAATCTGATTCGGCGGCAGTACCGCTTCCCGCGCCCATCCCCTCCACTGGCGACGGCTATCGTGTTAAGCACGGCAAGTCATCTCTAGCTCAGTCGCATCCGTTGCTCGTTCGGCTACTATCGGCTCCGCTCGGCAACTCTCGCCAGAATCGCGTGGAGGGAATGGAGTTTTGAAACTTGTAACACGTTTGGCTTTGTTTTAGTGCCAGAGGTTGAGTGTTCGTGTTTTGTTATTGTTTTACATTTATAATTGTTTGTGCCGAATTACATTCGATATCAGTAATACAGGGATTAGGCATTTTTTATTATAAACTAGCATATCTGATTAATATCTTTGTATTTTATACGATAAATTTGACAGGTTGACTGCCAAGGGTTATTTTAAAAAATGTCCCCTTTCAGCCAAATTGTTATTTAATTGTGAGTATAATGCCTAATAGTGTCGTAAATTACCAGATATGGTAACTTTAATTTCTTTATGCTAGTAATGATTTCATTTTTACGCCAGTTTATTGTAGTGTTTTAATGTATAACCTCTGCACATAAACAATTACTATTTTTTAACCGCATTGTCACATTGTCCCTGTTGTAACGCGAGTCCCACCTTTTACTAGCCGCAGCGATGTTCTGTGTGCGAAAGAAGACCAGTAGCGCAGCCAGTGGGGGCCAAACTCCCCCTTGTGTCCTAGCGCCCCTAAGCTGTGTATTTTTCCATTGAAATTTTACATTTAAATTTAGTTTTTATAATTATATTGACAAATTATTTGTATTATTGTCCATAGTAGGAAAACTAAGTCTGTATTACAGAGGCTAAAAATAGCTTTTGATATGTGTTTTTCGGAAGGGGAATGATCATGTCTCGCGTCTGTCGGTGCGTCTGCGATGACTAGGCTAAAACATCACGCTTCGCCACTGACTTCTATGGAACAATTTCCCTGGAATGTATTTTCCATGGGAAATGCTTTTGAAAGTGGGTTGCAGTGGCTTAAAATATATTTATTTCACACCAAACGTAGTTGATTGTGAGAGGTGATTTTTTAAGTAATGGTTGTACGTCTTTTTTTTAATGAGAAATATTTTGTCTGTCTCATTATAATTAATTTAGTTTACTCTATAGTTGTGCAAATGAAATTATGCGGAATATTTTTGTTATGAATGTATATGTTTTCCTCTTTAGTCATGCATTCTATACACTGCACTCTATGTAATCGCTGGTCTAATTTTTCCTATGCCTGAAGATTTTCCATAAAGTAGTATTTTGTTTTAGGGAAATTACTGACCCTAGTATGTAATTTCTAAGGAAAAAAGTTCTTGGATAAATATTCCCTAGAACTGTAGGGCATTTCCTTAGAAAATAAAAATCTTATGAGTAATTTTCTATTTTTCCCTTGCTTTTCCCCATGTTCTAGGGGATTCTCATGGGGAAATTTCTATCAGGGAGGGTTGGTCTGTCGAACGTGCTAGTCCTCCGCCGCGAAAAATAGCACGAATGATACGTCCGACCCTCACTCAACGAAAGGCCAACGTAACAATGAAGTTCTGCCGGAAGGGGGAGCAGTTCGATTTTGCTCGCGGAAATGTCGAAGGATATCTATTCTGCGCTAAGGTGAACATTTTTACTGTAGCAGGAGGGGAATTGTGGTGACAAAGTAGTCGTCGTTGCATAATTGTTGACACTAGAATTACACTTGGAGGATTTGCACCATTCTTGACGATGTGTTCTTTTTTTAAATCCTTTGCTTCCGACACTAGAGTTTGTAGAAAATATTTTTTTATTTTGCGGTTGGTCTCGCGTGTGGGAGCGATCTGCTCGGTGTAGTGACTGCAGTTGCAACTTCCAATTTAGAAGCCAGGGTTCGAAACCCTGAAGTTCCCGAAAATAATCAGTGGATACCCTGATCCGTTCGTGGTTGTCGTGCGGGCATTCAATGCCCCATCCGTCGAATCGGAATCGTGTAACTGTTGAAACCTGTGACCTCTTTATGTCTCGACCCGTGGTTTTTCTTTTACCCTATTCGATTTTCTGGATAATTTTTTCGTTGCCAAAAACTATTCGTACACTCCAACCGTCAAAAATGGCCACAGTTGTCCGTCGCCGCTGGTGATGTTTTTTTCTGCTTCTGTGGTGCCTTAGCCAAACTTCTCGCCTACTCGTCCGGTTAAAATGGAGAAATTTTCTAATTTCCGAGTTGGAGAATTTCCTCTTCCGAGAAACGATGAAAATCTTCCTTGGGGACGTTTTCTCAATGGCGTGCATGTGGTATGTCGATGCGCGTGATTTGTCACCGTTACACGGTCCATTTCTTGTGGCCATCTCGGATTCGCTCGAGTACTAGCTGTATGCATTCCTTTTGATAGTTAATGTGAGTTTTTGTGGCTCGTAGCAACTCGTATCATCGTGCCGTTCTTCTCTCATTCCACTTTCTTGGAATGAATCCACCTCCTCCTACTTTTCGTAGACCCCCCCTTTACCTATCTCCCTTCTTTCCCTTTTCATATCCACGTCCAAGAACCTTATACGAGGACGTTTATCTCCTACTTCGATCGTGTTATCAACGGCCGCGAAAGAAATCAAGTTCCAACTAGAGGGGCTGCAACCGCGTGGTAGGCCATGAATTTCTAGTCTTAAAATGATTGTGTTAAATGGCTGTTGGGGGGGTGAGTTTGAGTGGAAGGAGGGAAGAAACTGTGTAGGAGAGGTCTGTGTAAGCTAGAGAAGCAACTGCTCGATCGCTGCGCCACGTACGGTGGATAAGAGGAAACAGCATTTTTTCACAAGATGGCGGAGAGGAAAAATCGCAGTTCTCAGGTTTGAAAGTTTCCCATTCCTAGAGTAAAAGATGCATTGTTGTGTTGAAAGTATTTTACAAATGCGCTAGGTTTGCATAATAAGTTAGGTGAATTTGGTTCCGATATCTCTGTTAAAAGTGGGTGAAATTACGAAAACGCTGGCGGGACGAAAGCTCACATTTACCGAGGCCTCCCTCGCAACACCAGCGCATTAACTGGCGACCCGTAATTTGAGCAAATGACGATCGGAAGCGCACCAAGATTTCCGTCCTCATTGTAAGGTTCATGTCCACGTCCAACGAGAAATAAGGGGCGATCGATGAATGGGGAATTCCCTCCCACCCCCCCGCACCAACCCACTACACCACGGGTGGGCCGGCATGGTGATATTAGCTTTGTTCGCGTCGCTGCAACTTCACTTTTTTGTGCCTTCTTGCCCCTTTCCGTTCGCGTCGCGGAAGGTGCAAGTGACGAACACTGTTCGCGTCGCGGGTTCGGGTTCAAAAGTTGCAACTTCTGCCTGCCCCTTTTGCACCCTTGTCGATGGTGGGGCAAAAGTGGCACGGAGGGCAGCAGAGAGAATTATGGGAAGAAGCAGACGAACTGAACTGAAGAAGCAGACGATCTCAACATTTTCTTCTGCTGTTACAGCGTATCGAAGACGAATATAATATGAATTCTACCACAGAATGTAACTCTGACTGGACTTAATTATCCGAGGGAATAAAATATCACTGAATTATATATGGCATTTCAATATCCATCGTTGTAAGATTATAATTGCTTCTTAAAATTAGAGGAATTTTGCATGTCGCACTACCAACAGCATTAACGAGGAATGCCTTCTGCTTTAAACCTATCGCCCTCAAATGTTTAAAAGAAATATATTCATAGGATTATTTCTAGAATACGCGATGGGGTGGGACCGAACGTCAATAAACTCCTACCTTCGTTCGATTTATTAAGTCCAAACTGTCGCCTCGGCCAAAAATTTATTATCAACCAAAGTAACATTTTGGTGTTGATCCTGGCTACTCAGATGCATTCTTATTAAGTTGCTTTGATGTACTTCATAAAGAATTAAACTTACTAAAGATCGTTAAATTAAACTGACAGGTAGTTTTTATAATTAACACAGGCTGTAAATTATATTAATAGATTAAGGATTAATAAAATAATATAGCTCATCTTTGAACAACTCCCAAATATTTGTGGTCAGATGAATATATTCACGGGACTGATGCCAGACAGAAAAAAATCGCATTATGGTTATTTTTTTATTCGAGGAAATAAAAGACACGCGTTGTGACGGAATATTTGCAACGATATAGTTTTTAAAATTATATGAAAATATAATTTGCTATATTCTACGTTATAATGACAGCTCTTCCTCTATTGAATGCAGACAATGATGTGATTCTCGACGAGAATGGAATGATGTCATTTATGCTGGAAGGTATATCCTAGTTTTTTAATTCAAAACATGTAGTTTGTTTCTAAAATTTACTCCAAACCAAACACAATTCTTCCAACCTTTTTTTTGTATTAATTAAATTGCAGAAGTGAGCTCAATTATCTAATTTACTTCACATTGCCAGTAAATTATTATAATTTCCTGGATCTAGTGTTCATTATTTATCACCATATATTTCCACTTATTAGATGGTTCCTCCGTTATAAAGATATTGGCCACGGAAATTGACCATAGTCAGGAGTTTTTGATGGCTGATATTGGCAATAACCAAAAGGTTAAACTGATTCTCCCGCACAAACCGGCTCCTACTGCAGTTCTCAATATCCCACCCCAAGAAGACACCGTCAACCAGCAGCAGTTTGCCTGGGATGATTCTTCCACAAAACTTTTTTTTTATGCCTATTTTAATTATAAGCAAAAATGTGGGAAGATAATGATTCAAAAAAGGCTGTACGAGGCAATAGCATCAGAAATGCAGAAGCATGGGTATGCCATTTCTGCAGTGCAGGTATGCTACAAATACAAGTCCCTGGAGAGGGCATTTAAGTTACATGTGGCATCTAATAAAACAGGTAGAGGTCGCAAGATATTAAATTATGAGACGTAAGTTTATTTTTTTAAGTTTTAAACTTTCCCTTACTGTCATAGCTTAATTACTCCTATAACAATGTTTCCTCCTAATAATAATATTTCACTTTTATATCTGGCCATAGGGAAATGATAGAAATATTTGGGAAAAAACACAAAATTGTTCCCAAGGTGGTGTCTGGCCGACATGGATTGACCATAGGAAGCACCAGTGCACAGTGGTCGGAATGACCCGTTTTGCCGGACAAAATTCGATTCTGTGAAATGTCGCAGATCTTTTCAAAATCGATTTCAAGTTGAAGTAAAATATCCAGACTTATATAAACAATGAGGTTTTTCTCGCTCAGGCGATTATAACCACACATATGAGCGTTTATTTCCGAGATCTTTCGCTCGGCGCGTTTCCACCCGTTTTCAGCGTCAATTTTCGTAATTTCTCCTACAGGCCGCTATCGCTCCAAAGAGGCCGTGATTACCGTTTTTATTATGTCTCATGTCTCTTTTTCATATTTGACAGGAATTAATCGAGCAGATTTACCAAATAGTTATTCAGGGCAATAAATATTAAATAGCAGTAGAAAATGTTGTACTCACATATTTGATTTGACTTATCTTCTGTGCACTACAGTGCACTACTATCCGACCTTAATAAACTTGTTCAGGGTAGTGTTGGAAAAGTTATCAAAAAATATTTAGCTGCGTCTAGGCGCGATTCACTGAGTAAGAGGAGAAAATGTCATAACGTGCCACGGCGCTGACCGCGTGCGACCCGCTGCGCCGCGCCGCTCGCGCTGCTAGGGCCGGAGCTGCACACTATGGTCACGCAGAAAACGAATGCTTGTTTACAAATGAGTCCACCACTACCAATGAAAGCAAGCCAGCTTCTTTCGACGTGATATGGACCAAAGCATCTCCCTAGATATTTAGTCGGCTCTATGCTCTGCTACGGAGTGTGTCTATCAGTTGCTCTGTGAAAGCGCCCAATTTTGGGGGAACTTAGTTCCAGTATAAATAAGTGTAAAAACTGTGAGGTTTTAACGTGTAAACCACCATTCACATCAAGCAATAATACATTGAAAACCGTTTGGAGTACTTCAACGTCTTGCAAGAAAAATGGTCCGGAGGCGACAAAAATGATCGCTCTCATCTCTTCGAGTACGTGATAAGGTATGAGAAACTAATATTTTCTCTAGTTGTTCAAGCGATATATTTCCCTTTCTGACTTCAATATTGTTTGAAATAGGGAACTAGAAACCAATTGTTCCATGGTTAATTTTAGGAAAAAAGGACTTAATGGAGAAGCAAGGGTAAAAGTTGCTAGAGTACGCAGACGTGTCGATGTAATTGTCACTCATGTTAGGGAAAGATGGCAAAAGAGTGGTAGAAAGCTACGAATGTTTTTGAGAAAAAATTCTGAATTGCTAAAAGAGGAACAGAGCTTTCTTTCCGATAGTAAAGGCTGCGATGTGACCATGCCCAGCTCCTCAGGTGAGTTGAAATTTTAGTGGTCCTCTTTTAAACAGGGATAGCTCTTTTGACTTCGAAATTCAAGTTCACCGTGCATCTCTCGATACAGGAGTCGGTCGACAACGGAAAAGCTTTGAAACTCTCACAGTACGCTCAAAAAGGAGAAGGACTGAAGATTTATGGGGAGCTTCTTCTGCACAGGAGCTAACATTTGCGTCTTCCACAGCCTTTCGTGACGATGGGAAGGAGGCCGCTGCGGAAATAGTTGGCCAGTTGTTTGACAGTCCTAAAAGAGCATTGAGAATTAGAAAAGCGTGGAAAACTGAAAAAGCAAGGGTTGCACAGCCGTGCTCCTACACCACTGACTAAGCTCTCAACTTGATGGTGCAAGCCAATTTATCAAAAGCACAATACCTGTTGTTGAGGCGAGGAGCTAAAACAAGAAATATCGACCTTTACCCCTCGTATGATCAGGTTCTTTTGGCTAAGAAAAGATGTTACTCCGCGGATAATAGTATTACTGTGACAGAAAGTACTGCCGAAGTGAAGCTGCAGGCCTTACTGGATCATAAGTAGCAAAGATTAGTCCTCGTTCAAGAGCCTGTAATAATCTCCCTGACAGAGTTTCAGCTTCAAAGCCTTACCCTCATGTCCAAGTATAGTCCGGATGGAAGAAGTGGACATTCTAACTACAAACAATTGGCTCCGGACCCACTATTTACCGACAGTAGCCTGATGGCAACAACCATTGTGCCTTTGCCTTTGAAAATGATTCATTCTAGATTTCGAGACATGATGGGACTAGTTGTGGACGCACCAAGACAGGGTGGGAGCGGATCAAGTAATGACAGAAACACCGCCCGTCGATTTTTTCAGAACCCTTCCCTTTCCGCTGAAATTACAGTAGGTAAATTGTAATGGATGGACCTTAAGTCGTATGCCGAGGGAGTTATTTCTGTTCTTTTCAAATACACCGTGCACTTCCTTCTAGGTCTCGACGAAAACCTGATAAAAAGATTTGCAGTCATACTTAATGCCTTGAGCAGCGGGTATGAAATCAACGTACCAGTTTTCAAGGACTATAGTTTTCAAACTGCGCGGGAATTCGTTAATGTGTACCCCTGGTACAATATGCCCCCAAGTGTGCATAAGATATTGGTGCATGGTGCTATTATTATTTCGGCACTGCCGCTACCAATAGGATACTTTTCTGAGGAGGCTCAAGAATCGCGCAATAAGGACTTGAAAAGATATCGAGAGCACAACACTACGAAAACATCACGAACAGCGACGAATGAAGATCTTCTGCATATGATGCTGCTATCGTCTGACCCCTTAATATCTTCCTTAAGCTCTTTACGAAAGAAGAAGAGAGGCAGCCTTTCATCTGAAGTGCTCTGTTTGTTAATGTCTCCCAGAAATATAACCCTTCCAAATGAAGATGATGATTCTGACTCATCACGTTCGTCTTCACCATAACATTCCTTAAAGAGTACGTGCAGCCAGCTTTCATTAAGTTCTCTTTCTGCTTACGTTTTTCTTTTAAATTATATATTTCACAGTGTTTATGATATTACATTTAAATGTTTAATTCAGAGTACTTCATATTCATTGCTACTGTTGTTGTACTCTTGAATCCTTTTTAAAAATTCAATGTTTTCAAGAAAGTCCCCTTAATATTTTTGTAAGTAGCAAGGCTGCATTAATAATTCTTTTATCGCTGTTTAGAAAACTTGTTAATTATTTTTGTTCTCAGTATTGTAATTCGAATATTTTAAGTAGTTATGCATTAAATAGGTAACGCATCAATACTAATATATTTTTGAGCCACATCAAGTACTCACAATGCCTTCCCGTGAATGAAAAAGTTTAATATTCGTGTACGAAGGATGTGAAATAAATGATTTCATGTCAAATGATCGCCTAACTTTCGTTTTTTATGTTATTTTGTTGCATGGTGCCATCCTTACGAAAAAAAAGTTGAAATAGTGGTTTTAAACTGACAATTATCTACCCTACGAATTTTGTCCGGCAAACGGGGTCTCTCCGACCACTGTGCAGTGGTGCCTTGCCAAAGTCAGTATTTTGGATGTACAAATCATTTCAATGCTTTGCATGCTACAGTTAGGGGAGGGGTGAAATCATAGCTCACTCTCACAAAAGTGGGAATTGAGATATGTTTGCTGTAAATAAAGGCTATACAAATGAATCTCTTTACAGTGTTGAAACTCCTGAAAGTGGAAGTGTCCACTCTGGGCCATCCACATCGTCAACAGTGCTAGAGGAAGTATCTCTCCCAGAAGGTCGATCCTCTGATAGCCAGAAAGAGCCTCTGGCTAAAACAAAAATCACGAAACTGGATGGGAAAACGGCAATGGTCCTTGAAGCTGTGAAAGAGGAAGTCGCTAGGCAGTCATGCCTCATTGAAAAGCAAATGGAGCAGGATAAGGCTATTTTAGAAGAGATGAAAAGTGCCAATGCAATCAATGCAATAAGTAATGCCCTGAAAGAGGAGGCTAATGCTCAAAGAGCAAGAAGGAATGAAATTCTTGTGAGCAAGTGGCTTTGTTAAAGGAGCAAGTGAGCAAGTGGCTTTGTTAAAGGAGCTCCTTAATAGGGATGAATAAATTATAGTAACACAATTTATTTTGCCTTCATCATTTAGTTATATTTAGAAATGAAACAGAGAGTAATGTTGTAAATGAATGTAATGGTATGTAAAGTATATAAAAATCAGTGAAACCTGGAATAGGGGATAACCCTCTACAAATTGGCCCCTCTCATTGCCAGTTGCCTACAAATTTCATCCCTGAGAATTTTCCCCCCATCGGCATCAACAGGGTCTCCCAGGTTATCAATGATTCCCTCAGCACCATGAATCACTTCAGCTTCCCTGTCAGGGTGATCCTCAGGCAGGGGTTCCTCCAACCCTTCCAAATCATCTAGGTCTGCAATATTGTGTAAAACACAACAGGCATGGATAATCCTCACAATCTCAATTACATCTCTAGTTTTGAGGTGGTTTAGCTGACGGAACCTTTGTTTTAACCACTCAAATGTGTGCTCCACAGTGATACGGCAGCTACTGTGCACGAAATTAAAATTTCTCTGTGCTCTTGTAAGGTGCCCATTATTCCTGAATGGGGTTATTAGGTATGGAGAGCAAGGGTATGCACTATCCCCTAGTAAGTAACCCTGACCTGTAAAAGTGTAAGGAAGAATATTTTATTTGATTATGATTGTAAATGTTTAATCAGTCATAATACAATGAAATGAATTTGATATGCCATGGAGTAAAAATGACACTGCAAAGAACTAGTACTGAAGAAAAATTCCCAATAAAACAAACCTTGACATAGATTTGGAAGTTCAGGGTAAATTGGGCTATTCCTAAACACTCTGGCATCATGTACAGATCCAGGATACCCTATGAATACATCTATAAATTTCCCCTTCTCATTTACCACTGCCTGGAGCTGTACAGAAAAGTATTTTTTTCCTATTAATATACGACTCCGGATCTTCCTCTGGTCTATCGATCCTCACATGGGATCCATCAATCAAACCTGAATTTTGAGTGAAAGTAGAAGTTATGACTGTTTTCAACTTGCAAACAGGCAAATTTAGAGCTTTTAATTAGTAGCTATCACCAATTACGTCAGGAAATCCTTTCCTGTTTAAATAATGCTCCTTTGTAACATTTTTATCCCTGTCTGTGGGTTCCTTAATGATCATAGGAGCCATTCCCACTATAAAGCCAGTCATTCTTTTAATGACAGAGTGCAAAGCACTCAAGCTCAAATTGAACCGGTCTGCCACATCCCGATAGCCAGCAGCCTCATGTCCAACAAACCACAAGAATGCCAACATATGTTTTTGAGGACTGACTGGCTCAAAACCTCCATGACCTACAGTGAAAATATATAGGTAACCATAATATAAATGTGCAAGAATTTCGCAGGTCATATAAATGAAAATAGAAAACGCAAACTACAACCTCGTAAAGTTGTAAAATCGGGTGACATTTGAAATTTCCCAATTAGATCTTGCACTATGCCGGGTTTTTATCGGAAATGCCTCACAAACTCACTGTCACTATACAGAGGTATTATATTTTCTACGTAGCCTGGGACGGCATTCCTCTCCTGGCGTTCAATAACATCGATGGCAGCGTAAATATGCTGTAAATTACCTGAGAAAATACAGGGAATATAATGGAGATAAGCTATCATGAAAATGACATCACGAATATAAGAAGACAAACAGAAGGTTACGAATAAATTAGTCATTCATGGAAAAATAGGAACGTGTTAGGCACAATGACAACTAATTTATTGAGAATTTCATGCATATTTAAAAAAAATCGAAGCTTAAAGAGATAACGTATGCCATATCTGAACTGCATAAATGTGAAACGCCAGAAAACACAAAAAAGAAAATATATAGTCCGGATGAAATTGATTAATGGGCGCCAGTAAACGTCACCACTTTCAGATTTATAAATAAACAGTTTTGGATTTTAAATCATAAGGGCCATGATCACCAAGCTTCACCTAGATGTTTACTGATGGTATGCATACAAAAAGCAAAGTGATCGCACCGAATTACAATTAAATCTTTCTTTATCACTGTGTGTTTGGCCAGATCACGCACCCATCTGAATCAACACAGCCAAATCGCAATATTCAATGGATTGACACATAATTTTACTACCTCTCTCCTGTGGCTGAACTAATGCTGGTAATACATAATGATTATCATCTTCATCTGAAGAATCCTGAAGCCCTTGGAGCAGATTTCTTAAAATGATATTACGCGCCATCCTTTCCGCAAAAGCGTTCGCGTCGCAGGAGTTGAACCTTTCTGCCCTCTTCTTTTCCCTCTTGCCCTCTCGGGTGCACAAGTCGCAGATGGGGCAAGCGACGCGAACAAAGCTATTGGTTCGTCTTTCGTGGTGAGCGGTCTGGAAAAAATGTACACGCTTAAAATTTTTTAATTTAATTTTTTTGTCATCTTTCAGCAGATAAAGGTCGATTAATTTTTAAATTATTTTATTTATCTTTACCGACGTTTCGCATTTTGATATGTATGCTTCTTCAGGGCTCAGAGAGAGGTCCTTCTGAATTAAACAGGAGGAACTCTCTCTGAGCACCGAAGAAGCATTCATACAAATGTGAAACGTCGGCAAAGAGAATAAATATTGTTCAAATTAATTGACCCCTATCTCCTGAAAGAAGACAAAAAACTACATAATAAAATAGGTCATGAAGAGGAATCATCTAAGTCATTTTTACAGACTAGTGCTGTGAAGAAATTGTTTTTCGCTACAAAAACATCTATTGAATACATCTAGCTCAAAAATGAGAACTATTGCGATTTAAAACAAGTTTTCATATCTACGCACTTGTCTTATGCCACCCAAGGTCTAAAAACTCCCACTCTCTCCACTACGCACCTACGAGTCTCTTTCAGGTTGTTTGAGCGAAAAACCACTTCACCTAGAATTTGATGAATTTGGACTCATGTTTAAGAAAAAAGTCTCACGTTTCTCATTATATCAACCCCTTGCCGAACTTCTTTTCGAGCAATTTGCATATAAATGTAAGCTGTTTTACATGGGATAGATTATGGCTGTGCGCTCCAGAGGGAGAATATTAAACAAATTATGAATTTATAATACCTAGATTTAGTCAAAAAACTAACGGTGTGTAAATTTCATGTTTACTCAACTATTTGTGTAAAATTATCTTCACCACAGTAATAATTACAGAATCGCAAAAAAAACCTGCTCTTTTGAAGGGTTTTCAGCCGTACGACGGGAAAAAAATGAGTCAAGTTAGAGACTTATGTAGCTTTATTTATTTAATTACTGAGAATATTGGTCATGTATAAATATATCATTGCGCCATTAATATTACAATATTTATTTCACTCTTCTTACAGACGCTGAAGTCAAAAAATAAAATTATAATATGGTCTCTATTATGACTAGGGAACTATCTCGCTCAAACCACCTTAATGACTGTGACAAATTAAAGTTACATTTTAGCATTTATTTGGAATAAGCCCTTATGCGACAATCTTTCTCTTACTGTCAAACCATAGCTTGTTTATCTCCTAGAGACTCCCGTTTTTGTGGAACACAAGATTCAAAGCAACTCAAGAACTTCGCTTAGTAATGCTATTGAACTATATTATTTGGATTTCAGACTTTCCCGGGGAAGGTGTACGTCAGGGATTTCTCGGGTACTCAGGTCCATGATGGCTGACGTTTCGACGTTCGCTCACCTCTTACGACGATGCTCGATTCGAAACGTTGGCCATCATGGACCCTGAGCACCCGGTGTCAAACCCGAGATATCCCTGGCATACAAACTATATTGTTACTTTAGAAATGCTTGTTAAGAAATCGAAGTTATTTGTGAAATTAATCTTAACTATGCGAAAGATAGTGAACTAGAAAATAGGTTGAATTCAATCCTTCCAGGCATAACTTTCTGGAAGTCCATTTTCGAATAATGACAATGCCAACTATGTTTAAATCCACAGAGTTCATTATTGGTACAACTAGTTTCAACGCTACGGCGTCATCATCTGGTGCTCAATGTCAGAAATCAATGACCATGAAATATTCATGAAATAATTTAGTAAATTAACATCAATATGATGAACACCTTATTGATACAGGTCTAAAAATGTAACTATAATCTGAGTGCACAAATGTGTAGGACGTATGTGTCCACTATCAACAGTCTCTCTTTCTTCATAGCTGAATGCGGTCCGCTGCGTTTATTGAAATCAACTTTTTTTTTCGATCAAAAGAGCATTTACAAGTTCTTTGCCAGATGTCAATTTGAGGAACCATACGCCGTTGTGTTGAAACTACTTGTACCAATAATAAACTCTGAGGATTTTGAATAAAAAGGTTAAACTTTGTTTTTTCCACATTAGATTTTAATTTTTACGACCATGGGTTCGACAGTTAACGTCATCATCAAGACCTGAAGCGCCTCATCAGGACCTGATGAGGCGCTTACTCCTACGGGACCAGATGATGACGTCGAAACCATGGTCGTAAAAATTAAAATCTAACATGGAGAAAAAAAACAAAGTTCAGCCTTTTTATTCAAAATGAATAGCAAGTTCCATAAAGTTATTACGCCGGAAACCATCAACTTTAACTCTGTGGATTTAAACATAGTTGGTATTGTCATTAATTTTTTTTTCTGAATGTATTTTTGTTTTGGCCGGAGAGAGTTAACCCGTTAGTGAAAGCGGCAACGCAGGTATTACTGCCGTGTCTGCTCTTCATACACTACTACATCCCCCTTGTGACCGGTCGGTCGATTCCTTCTTACCTCGTACCCCTGTGATAATGGCGTGGAAGTGAAGGGAGCTAACTATTCCGCAGTCGAAAAGCACACGCTTGGGTAGTAGCTCTGATGTGTTGAGCAGTGCGCGCGGAAGCTTAATGGTGGCGCTCCGTTTCACGTCACCGCATGTCCTTTATATCCTGGCTCTTTTTTGTTTGCCTCGACCGTCCGCGTTTGGCAATTAATTAAAGAGAGGGGGGCTGGAGAAGAGAAGGGGGGGGGCACTTCGTTTATGACGGTTTGTAAGGGTTGAGGGGAATAAAAGAAGGGGCTCCAGTCTGTTTTTGAGTGTTTTTTGCTCCTCTCCATCCCCCCCCCCTCAAACATCCCCTCTCACCCCCACCCCTCCGAGTCCCTTCGGTTGGCCCACCTGTTGATCGTCGCCTATCGTCACTCTGTGCTCTCGAGGACACACACACACGCATGCATACGTGATTCTCATTTGTTCTGATTCTTTTCATTTATGGTTGCCTTCCTTCGTGTGGAAATCTGCCTCCGCCGAAATTCGTCCTCTCTTTAAAAATCTGCTTTCTTATCCGTTCTTTCTTCCTTGCCAAATCGATGCCTTGTAGCCCCTAGTATTCCTGAAGCTTCGACATTGAATAGTTACGACTATCGAATTTATGTGTTTGGTGAGAATAAGCTTCATTGAACTAGGAGTGGTTCTCAAAATTCAGTTTCGCTTCGAGAATGAACTTCGTGTTTCCTAATTTCATTTACTTCTGAATGATGTGAGTGTATGCACATGATTATAGTGACGTATTAGGAATTTTAAAAAATGAGTCGAAGGAAGCGTTACGTTTGGAAACCGTTGATCTTAAGTAAATTTCTACTCCGAGACAACGCTTACTCGCTTTCTTACTTACTTGCGGCTCACTCGCTGTGGCAGAGGAATTGAGTTTAAAAGTCGCTCTCGGATATTGTTAGTCCGATCCTGATACATAGTTTTCGTTGGAGTAGTTTAGTGAAGTTATTTCGTCTGGATAAGCCTTATCTTAAACTCACTCTATTTTGACGCTGTAGTTTTTCTCGAGAAACATGAACCTCGCTATCTCTATTGCACGCTCTGTTTATCTCTCCGACCGATAGTTAATGAGGAATTGTTGGTCCCATCTCGTCCCCAGGATGAACACCACCTAACTCTCACTGTAACCATGTGTGCGCTGTGCGTCAAGGCATTGGATAAAAATAGCTCGGTAAAATATTTCTGGCCACTTGAGCAAAAGACTAGTTCCTGCAAATGCGCGCGTGTTGGGGATGCGTAACAGCAGTTGACTTAATGGTCTAACGAGAGAGCGTTTGGATGATATCGATCGAGAAAAAAGTAATGAAAATCATACTGTCTCATGAGTAGTGATGATTAAACATCTCAGTGATAAGCAAATAGGGTGTTATTATCTTCTCATTAAACTGCATAAAAGTTCACTGTCACAAAAACACGGTACAAAATTCCACTAATTATTTTATTGATGTCGACCGGTTTCGACGACTAAAGCGTCATTTACAAGAGTACAAAACAAAAACAATCGACGTCGATGGAAGAAAGAAAGAAGTCGACAGCAATAAAATAATTAGTAGAATTGTGTACCGTGTTTATGTGACAATGAATTCTATCTTCAATTTCCACCAAGTGTCGCCACAATCGATTAATTTGATTCATAAAAGTTGACTTTTATAACTAGATACCTTAGCTATGCTCCATTAAAGTTTTATTATGGGTAATTTTTCTTTTAAGGGATAAATTAATTTTTGTGTCGTCGTGTTCGCTTTTTACGCCAAAGTTCGTGACATGCTAGGCTGTGGGGACGGTGGTTTTATATCGGCCTTCCCTATTCCCTTACCAAGTTTGTTTCCTGGCTTCCAGAAGTGTCTTGTCTGTCATCATTGCCAGAGCCGTCGTACTTTACTAAGGGATAGTATCAATTGATCTTCTCTTTTCTTTTGTTAAGTATGCAGACTATATATAATAGTTTTTTATTCTCTCAAGGGCTCTTTGAAAATCCAAAGAGTCAGGAGAGGGCTTGAAGAAGGAGACGAACGCCCCCTTTTGTTTTCCATCTTCAGTAGACGATTCTTTGATTCTTGTTTAGTATATGGCGCGAATTTTTATTTAAGTTGTTTGGTATCAACTGTTCGGAGGCCTGCTTAAGTGTTGCTGTTTCTGGATCTATTTTAGCAGCAATCTTTTTATTGGAACCTCCGGTCAGGGAACGTCTATACAATACTTGGGCGGTCAGGTGTGCCTTACTTTTAATCGGTGAAACTCGTGTCGGAAATTCCGACTCGGAATGCGCTGTGGAGTAGGGGAAGAATATTTCGTCGTATCTCGCGATGGTGCTTTTGGGGTATCGGGGGATCCTTTGTGCGCTCTTGACTTAAAACGTTTAGAACCTCAATTATTCTATGATCGCATGTGTCTTTAAAAAAAGTTTATTTTACCCTAAACTAATAAGTTAACATTCTTTGTTTTCTCTTTTAACGCTTACCTAATTGTTTTCTGGAATCCGTTTAATTTATGAGAAAATGTGTTCGAAATCGAAAATGGGATGGATAGCTCCAGCACGTCTCCGAGCTCGTTTTTTTATAAAATTTTTTATCCGCGTTCTCAATTGATGGGCGTGAATATTGTATCGGGGGATAGTCGTCTTCCGGCCGGGGGCGCTTCGCTCTCACTCGGCGTACTTTCTGCCTCTCGTCCTGTCAAGAGCAGGATCTAAATATCGTCGTGGTTTCCGCTTTTATTTTTCCTATGGACATACTCCGGAAGCACGCGAAAATTGCGTAACCTCTAAAATTGAGGCATTTTGAGGACATTTTGGAGTCCCTCTCCCGAATGGAAGAGGACACAATTGGTGCGTTTTTTTTCCTCGGGAGGATTACTTCCGGCGGGAATCCCACCGACGCGGAAACTGTTACCATGCCATTTCCCGCCCTCCCCTTGTCGGACATGCGCCAAGTTGCGAACATGATGATAGTTCGGTGTCTATAGTATAGGTGTAGCTATACTTGGTGGCTCTCACCAGGGGAGAATTAGATGTGACTGAGGGGATGATCGAGCGTTGATGAGCGGGCAAAGATAGCGAAGGACTTCCGCTGGGACTTCTGGAGGAAGACTAGAGCCCTTTGACCCGCTTCTCTAGGATGATTTCCTCTCCATTTCGTCATTCTCTTCACAAGCGAGAGCCTCCCAAGTTTCGCTACGCCTATGCCGGGTTCTTTTTTCGGAAAGTCTTGAGATACGAGTCCTGGCGTCCATGGAAATATATCTCGAGAAAGAATTTCACTGTTCTCTTTCTCTGTCGGAAAGGACGTTTAATTTCCGTCCCCTTAAAGTCTTTATAGTTTTGTTGGACTCTAGTACGAAAGTACTTTTTAGCCATTGTGTCCATTACCGCGAACCATTACCGCGAAGATCATTCTCGTTGTAGTATTTTGTATCAAGTTCCCAACAAAACATAAATCAAGTCCAGAGTCATGAACGCCAAGACTGAAAGGGTTGAGAGGAGGAGGCTGATGTCGGCACGACTTTTCTGCCTTACACCACACCTCCCACTTTTATTCAAATAGTTTACCTCCGCACATAAAGCGCCGGTTCTCTGGTAAAAGATTTCATATATTCTTCATTAAAAATACTTCATTCAAATTACATCATGAGACCATATGAGAAAATACATAGGCTGAAACATTGGTTCTCTGAACAATAATAAATAACGATTAAATCGACGGCAGTAATGAAGCCGACTGACTATACAAATTTTATCCCTATTCATTGAAGATGGATAATCTCAAAGAGAGTGATGCCTTATAGGCTAGTTTGGTTCTAACGCTGTGTGGTTGATTGTACACAGTTAGTTGGGGATGTCTGTCCGATTCCGACAAAATAGCGTGCGCGACATGTGAAATAGATTGTCTCTCTTTAGACAAAATATCGTGTTATTAATTGAATGTATTAACGGCTAAATGTATCATGACTCAATATAAACGATACTGACATAACATAAAATACATAAGATTGCTTGTACTACTTTTGTTCTGTCTTCTGTGTTAATGAAGTTCGTACTTGTGTTAGAAGTCGTTCTTTGGAGTTGATATTGTAGATAGCAAGTAGTATTCTGATTCAGATTTGTCGCGCCATGAGGTGGGCGTTGTGTCTTTTTGGTATCTCTCGAACTTCACATTTTACTTTTTTACATTATCGCATAATTTATGAACGGCCAACCTTACTTTAAACCGCAATATCTTGGGAGTTTGATAAAATGTTAGGTCCCAGTGAATTTCCTCTCGCCTTAATTTCCCGAAATTTCCGAGACATGGGTGGGTGGCTGAAGCTACCGAGACGTGGTGGTACTGGTTGCTAAGTCATGAATTTCGGCAGAGCGATTTCTGTCGTTGCCTGGGCCAACTCTCGAAGGATGACGCTGCCGAGCCTTGCGCATTGGGTGGATATCTTAATTGTATTTTCATCGTGTAGACATGTTTTCGCTGATAAATTTTCATGCGTTTCAGTCGTTATTGGTCCCATCTTCTGTCTTCGCGAATAATATTGATAGGCATATGTGCTTAGCTTAAGGGTCGGTCACCCTTTGAGAAGAAACGCATTCCGCTCTTCCTCCGTGTTCGACGGGTTGCAGCCGTCCTTTTTCATCCCTTCCGTGCTCATCTCTCGATGCAGCGAAGCGGTTCCCAGCCCTAGAGGCACGCTTGTTGGTTTAGGGCCGTGAGAACACTGAATAATGACGAAAGTGTGGCATGAGATTTCCCATTCCGCGAGGTTCAGCTGATGAGGGTATTTTGGAGAGAGATGGGTTACCAAGGGCTGCAATCGAGTCGAAGGAGCATCGGAACCTCTTGCTATACGGCGCTCGACGTCGATTCTCCATTCACCATGTTTGCTGAATGGCCTGACGGACGTTTTTTAATCCGAAATTTTTCCTACTGTTTACCTGCCGGCGAGTCCGACTGACTTCGGCTAGAAGAGACTGGGGAGGAAGAGGAGAATTGAGGAAAGAGGAATAACGGAGATTTGGAGGAGAAACTCCCCCAGGACGACCAGAGGAGGAACAGGAAACAGTTTCATTAAGGCTCGCATCAGCGTCCCAGAAGGGGATTTTTCTGATGCCACGAAAAATCCCTATCAAAAAACTTCTGCCAAAATATTTCCCAATCAGCCGTTAACGATAGTTAACGTCTGCAGGGGGTCTCAAGTCTCTGGAGATAAATCTGGCCAGTACTCGTCGCCGTCTTTGATTGGGTTAGTTGTTAAGGTATTTGGCGACAGCAAGAGGTTAATAATGGACTGAGGATGAGTAAGTTATACACTAAAGACGGTGAAATTCGCCATGAAAAAATAATTTGACATGACCAGGATTCGAACCATGATCTCCCAATGATTTTTTCATGGCTAATTTCACCGTCTTTGGTGTATATCTTCGGCCCCGTGCGCGTGACCGCTTACCATATCATTTGTGCAATCTCAATGATTGGAAAATAAACTCAAGTTGCCTGTCGAAAGTCTTTGATCCTTGAGGATCAAAGACTTTCGAAAGAGAAGAAATGTTTTTGTCATTAGTCTAACGCATTGTTTTTATTGCCGCCAATTCCGCACTATGATTTTGTGTAGGACATTTGGGAAGTGCATTCACTCGGAACGTGTCCTCGTTATTCCCCTTTCGCTCCCTAATAACATTCCTCTGAAAGCCACGTACGCAAGCACCCTTTTGTTCTACGGAGCAGGACTCTCTCGGCGATAATTTTTCTCACCCCACTGTAGGTCGCCCGTGTGCCATTCGTCGGCCTCTCTCGTATTTTAGAGCGTTGTCGTCTCTCTCTGTAATCTCCGAGGCCCGGCTCACTGAGAACCCTGTTCCCACCCGCGTATCTCTGCTCACTGAGAACCCTGTTCCCACTCGCGTATCTCTGCTCACTGAGAACCCTGTTCCCGCTCGCGTATCTCTGCTCACTGAGAACCCTGTTCCCGCTCGCGTATCTCTGCTCACTGAGAACCCTGTTCCCGCTCGCGTATCTCTGCTCACTGAGAACCCTGTTCCCGCTAGCGTATTTCTGGAGCGTCACCGGGCTGCGGCTCTTAGCGGCTGTTCACACTGGCGGCTGCATTCCTCCCTTGCTATTGCCCGCTGTCCTTGTCCTTCCCGCGAAAGATGTATTCAGAGCTTATCCTTTCACATTCCTCCGGCTTCATCCTCTGGTCCTTTTACTCGCTCTGATTTTCTTTACGTGCATCCAGTCGGAAGAGTAGTGTGGTGGCTGTAAAGAGTGCAACGCGTGTCATAGGATGGAGGGATACTTATTCGTTTGAATGAATCTTATAAATCCTACATATTTGTTTCATCGTCTTTTTTCAATGTAGGGCTCGTTTAATCGGCCAGGAGATTTATTGCAATTAAATTTTAAACGTGAACGATCTTCTCTACATGGTTGGTATACTTTCTAAGGGCGATTTGTATTATTAGAAGCAGGGTTGATTGATTTAAATCACTTTAATTTAAATCATGATTTAAATCACGATTTAAATCACTTGATTTTTATTTTTAAAAATCAGGTGATATAAATCATAATGTGATCTATAAGTTTGATTTTTAAAGAGTCAAGAAAAGGAAGCTGTAAGTGTATAATTTTGATTTTTATTTCTTAATTAATACAATGAATCGACAGTTATCAGCACAATGGTGGCTCTCAAATAGAAATGATACTGTAGGAATGCATGTAACATGAAAATTTTTAAAAATCTTACATTTCAGTTTTTTAATAGAAAATACAATTAGCACAAAGAAAATCATCAGTATAATTGACAGATAATAAATTGTGCGACATTTAATTCTTAGAAAAATTCCATGACCCACGTCAATTTTCAATGTTAGAAGTGAGTCTGTCAGCTCAGAGTACATGTGGGATCAAGGAAAAAATTATGTTTTTTCTGCTAATTACGAGTGGAAGGCAGTGCACTATGTCACATGAATGAAGGCACAAAAGAAGACAACATTCTATAATTAGATTAAACAAAAATTTTACAACGAAGTTGCATATTTTACAGCATGAAGAGCAAATACAAGTTGTCATGCATAATAATGATTTAGCCAATTACAGACAAAGTGAGTGGTATAAGATATTAATAAATACCTCATATCACTCACCAGTCACGGTTAACAAGTGTTTTTATATTGAGAAGTTCATATATACACGAAAGAAAACCATTTAATTATCATATACTATTGCTATCAACACTGGATGGCTATTGGATGGCTATCATTTAAATGCTTGTATAAGAAAACTAATTTTGCAGCTTTATTGTGTCCTAATTTATTCCGCAATTTTGAATGAACTAAGTTAAAAATGGAAAAGACTCTTTCCACTCCAGCTGATGATGCTGGGCAGATGAAAAGCTGTTCAATTATTCTTACGATAGAATTTCCTTGGTTTTTATTCAAGGTATTCTCCTGAGACCTCCACCACTGCAATGCAGATACGTTATTGATAACCTCATCTGAAAACATATATTTTTGAAATGGATCACTCCTGGCCAAATATTTAACTATTATTGGAATAAATCCCTTTCCTGCGTATACTTCCTCAGCAAAATCCATGGCCAAATTCTTTTCCTCTTCTGTCAAGCTATAGTTCTTTTGCTTTGGATCTAAAAGATAAGCCAAGTAGTGCGCAGGAGTCATAGCTTGGCGATATCTTTCATTCAGTTTTAACAATACATTGGAATTTACTTTCTGCTTTGCCAGGTTGTCATGGAGTTCTTTCCATACTCCAACGCACGTCCCTATAGTACAGGTTTCTTGTTGTACTTTGTCTAAAGCTATGGCAATGGGCTTCATTACTGAAAGTAAGTCTTCTATGTTGCGTTTGATGCCTATGTTCGATACTTTTTTTTGAACCAGCTTATCTATTTTAGCCTTTTTTTCTTCACAAATCTTCATCAAAGTTGCCCAGTTTTTTACATAACACTCTAGAGTATCTGCATTTGTGTTCCATCGAACCTCTGTGGGAATAACAAGACTAGACACTGCTTTCCCAGTTTCTAATTTAAATTGTGATGATGCAAAGTGATTGTTCCTGAAGTACTTAAAAACAAATGTGACATGTTCTGATACATTATTCATATGAAGATCTTTACTTAGCAAATTAAGAATATGAGCCGAGCAGCCATATGCAATAAGATCTACCGATTTATCATCTAGCAAAGGTTTTCTCATTCTATTCATGTTGGCTGCATTGTCAGTGACAAAACTTCTGACATGACAGCCAACTTCATTTTCCAACTTATCAATTGTTGTTGAAACTAAATATTTCAAATACTCCCAAGTATGAGGATGACCTGACGTATCTATTGAGTCAATTAACACAGACCTACCACTTTCCCCTGAGACAGTGAGACAAACAATTGGCTCGTTGTGGATGTTCGACCAGCCATCCATGCTTAGGTTAACCACTGGTCGTCGAAGAGGCTCAAGCACCTTTTTTTGCTCATCATCGAAAATTTCGTCCAAAAGTACTCCACCGACAGAGAGACGTGAGGGGAATCATAACCTGGTCTTAGCTGAGAGCAAAGTCTTTGGATTTCATAATGCTCAACGGCACGAAAAGGAGTATTTGTCGCAAACAAATATTTTGCTACTTGTTTATCTAAGTCATGCTTCATTCCAGCCGATGTTTTCACCATAAATGATGTCATTTTCTTCTGCTTTTTTGAAGATGAGTCACCAGTCATGTTGTCTATTGGTTGGTCATTCAAATTATGGCCAGCCAAATTTGTAGGTGCTTGAAGAGGCTCGTTGTGTCGTTTATCCAATGGCCCCCCTTCTTCTGAAATGATCAGGGTTAACTTACAGTTGATAGCAATTTATTTATTCCCAAAACATGTTTTCTATGAATGAGAAAAATGTGATTTATAGACTAGTGTTAAGAAAATTATTTTATGGTCTTATTTTCTCATTAATTCTCGGGCCTGTCATTATTTTTTCAAAAAAGTATTTACGCTTTACAATACACAGAGAAAGAAGAATCTCTAGTAAATAGAAGAATTGGCGAGGAATATTTTCCTTCCCACATTCACTGTAGTGAGCTCCTAAATAATTTAGGCAAGGCTGGGAAGAAAAGGTTTTTCGAACTAGTCCATAGGATCTATGAGGAGGGGTGTTGGCCCGAGGACTTCATGAAGAAGGTTCTAATTCCCCTTCCAAAAAAGAAGAAGGCTTAGGAATGCGGAGACTATAGCACTATTAGCCTAATATCGCATGCAGAGAAAGTGGTGCTTAGGATTTTGAACAGGCGAATGAAGGCGAGGGCAAGCGATTATTTAGGGCTACAGGCTTTAGTTGATGCGCTAGATAAACGGTGCGAGGAATATGGAATGAAGATTAATCACAAAAAGACCAAAATTATGCTGTTTTGTAAGCTATCACGAGTTAGGAATATGAGGCTTAAGATAAAAGTAGGTGGTCAGAAATTAGAGCAGGTGGATCAGTTCAACTATTTGGGTAGCACACTAGAGGAAAACAGATATAGCAGTAAGGACATCAGGAAGAGAATTGCGTTAGCAAAGGAGGCGTTCATGACTAGGAAAGAGCTTGTAGCTCCATTTAACTAGCGCCCGGTCTGGCTGCGACGACCTTATCCGCCCATCCTCGCCGAACCTTCGAGAGGACGGGAGAGGTTTGTGGAACCCTCGACGTGGCGCCATTCAACTGCGACGACCTTGTTCGCCCGGATCCTCTCCGAATCTTCGAGAGAAGTCGGGAGAGGTTTGCGGAACCTAGCCAAAGTGTATATAAGCTTTCTCTCGCAACTCTTCTCGCCAGTGAGAGAGAGATACCTGTACGAACCTTAAGAGAACTAACTGTATCGGAGACAATAAAATAAATTTAACATCACCGCGTATATAATTCTTGGCGCCTTCTCCCACAGTGGTGACCCCGACGTGATCATAGTTATTAATTGAAGGTGCTATTCACTGTACGCGCCATGGAGGAGCTTCAACGGCAGCTTACTCTCCTCAAGCGTGAAAACGAAGAGCTGCAGCGGAAAATTCATCTCGCAGACACCGACGCCGGAGCACAACATCAGGCCGCACAGCATCAGGCTGCGCACACTCCTGGCGTTCACCGCGTGTCCCCGAAGCTTCCACCGTTTTGGCCTGATAATCCTGTCGTCTGGTTCGCCCAAGTGGAAGCTCAATTCGCTCTGTCTGGCATCACTCAAGACGCCACGCGATATGGACACGTCGCCTCCCATCTCGACGCCAGATGGGCGGCGGAGGTTCAGGATATACTTATTAATCCTCCCAGTGAAGGTCGGTACCAACTCCTGAAGGAGGAACTTATTCGGCGACTCTCGCTGTCAGAAGGAAAGCGGGTTAGGCAACTTCTCACCGAGGAAGAGCTAGGTGAGCGGACCCCCTCTCAATTCCTGCGCCATCTTCGCTCCTTAGCAGGAACCACCCAAGTCCAGGATAGTTTACTTCGGACGCTATGGCTGCAGCGTCTGCCGGCAACCGTCCAAGCTATTCTTCAAGTCCAACTGAACCTACCGCTGGACGAAGTCGCCAAACTCGCGGACCGCATCATTGAGGTCTCTCCGCCAAGCGTTCCATGGGCCATCCACACCGCTACCAGCATGCCGACCACCGATCCGATTCTTTCGCTCTCCATACAGTTGCAGGACTTAACTCGGAAGGTAGCCGCTCTTCAAGCGTGCTCTCGCTGCAATCACCGGCGGTCTCCGTCCCGCGACCGTTCCTATCCTACCGCCTCCTCAGGCTCTCCAGCATCTCGCTCCAGCTCAAGCTCTACATCAGGCCGTGTCTGTTGGTATCACCGCAAATTTGGGAATCAGGCTCGACGCTGCACAACGCCCTGCTCTTACGAGGCGGAAAACCCCGACGGCAGCCGCTAGTGGCGGAAACCGGTTGCCAACTCACAGGAAGCCGCCTGCTCGTCACAGACCGGGTCAGCAAGCATCGATTCCTCGTCGACACGGGCTCCGACCTCTGCTGTTTCCCGCGGCGACTATTAAATGGCCACTTCTCTCCTACCGGATTGGACCTCAGCGCCGCCAACCAGACGATCATCCGGACCTACGGTTACTTACCACTGCAATTAAATCTCGGACTCCGCCGCGATTTTTCGTGGCGTTTCATCATTGCCGACGTCGCCACGCCCATAATCGGAGCAGACTTCCTCGCCCACTACCAGCTACTACCTGACTGCCGCTTCAGGCGCCTGATAGACGGAAAAACTGGACTCACTGTCTCAGGTGTTCCTGCATCTTCGGTTCCGCTTAGCGTTAAGGTCTTGCTGTCACCGTCTGCCTATCAGAAGCTCATCGCGAAATTTCCGGGACTATCTCGCCCATCTGGTATCCCGCGGGAGACTCGCCACAAGACCGTTCATTATATTAAGACTACACCTGGACCACCAGTGTCATGCAGTCCGCGCCGCCTGGCTCCAGAGCGTCTTGTCATCGCGAAAGCGGAATTCGAAGCGATGATCCGGAATGGAACAGCGCGTCGATCTAAGAGCCCATGGGCATCACCATTACATCTCGTTCCTAAGAAGAATGATGGTTGGCGCCCTTGCGGCGATTACCGTGCCCTCAACGCTCGAACCATTCCGGACCGATATCCAATACGCCATATGCAGGACGTCGCAGCCAACCTGCACGGAAGCAAGATTTTTTCCGTCCTCGACCTCGTGAAGGCCTACACACAAATACCTGTGCATCCTGATGACGTGCCAAAAACAGCCATTACCACTCCGTTTGGTCTCTACGAATTTCCGTTTATGACCTTCGGACTTCGTAACGCCGGCCAGACGTTCCAAAAATTTATAGACGAGGTACTCCAAGGATTTGATTTCTGCTTTCCTTACGTGGATGACATCCTGATATTTAGTTCTGACCCCAGTGAGCACGAGAAACATCTTAATGCAGTCTTTCATCGATTGGAGCAGCACGGCATCCTGGTGAATTTCGGCAAAAGCGTTCTCGGTTCACAATCAGTGACCTTCTTGGGTCACCAAATCACTACAGAGGGCATTCGAGCCCTTCCTGAGAGAGTCGCTGCCTTACAGGAATTGCCTAAACCAGCAAATGCACGCGCTCTTCGACGTTTTTTGGGAGTCATGAACTTCTATCGTCAGTACCTGCCACATGCCTCTGAGTACCAGGCCGCGCTCCACACGGCCCTCTCCGGACTTCGCGGTTCTCAGCGCATCGAATGGACACCGACCTTAGAAAAGGCTTTTTCCGACTGCAAGACTGCCCTCTCTAATGCCACACTCCTGGCGCATCCAGTTCCAGAAGCAATCCTCGGCTTATTTACGGATGCCTCCCAAACAGCCGTAGGAGCTAGTTTACAACAACGCGTTGACAATAACTGGCAACCCTTGGCTTTCTTTTCCAAGAAGCTCACCACCGGACAGTCGAAGTGGCCGGCGTATTACCGTGAACTCCTGGCAATTTATTTGGCGGTGAGACATTTCCGACACATCCTTGAAGCGCAGCACGCCATAATATTCACGGACCATAAGCCGCTGTGCTTCGCGTTCCAACAACAGGGAGACAAACTTCCTCCTGTCCAACTAAACCATCTCACCTTCATTGCACAATTTACGACCGATATCCGCCACATTAGCGGGTCAGAAAACATTGTCGCAGATGCGCTTTCCCGCACCGATGCCATTAATCCGTCACCGGTTGACCTAGCCTCTCTTGCACAATCTCAACTGGAAGATTCTGAACTCCATGATGTACTCGGTGGAAATTCATCATTGCATTTGCAACGCATGCATGTACCTGGATTAAATACCGAAATTTACTGCGATACATCCACTGGTCGCCCCAGACCATATGTCCCTGCGTCACACAGGCGACAGGTTTTCGAATCTCTCCACAGCCTTAGTCACCCTGGTCCTAATGCCTCGGCCCGGCTTGTCACGGAGCGTTTCGTCTGGCCCCTTATGCAACGAGATGTTCGCGCTTGGAGCCGAGCCTGTGTGCCATGCCAACGAGCCAAAATTACCCGACACGTCTCTTCGCCACTTGGACACTTCGTACCACCGTCCGCCCGTTTTAAGCATGTTCATCTGGACATCATTGGTCCACTACCATCGGCCAATCACTTCCAGTACTGCCTCACAGCAATAGACCGTTTCTCCCGCTGGCCAGAAGTCTTTCCTCTGGAGCGGATCACGGCTGAAGATGTCGCAGACGCATTTACCCGTGGATGGATATCCAGATTCGGCTGCCCGGAACGCATAACAACTGACCAAGGCCGCCAATTCGAGTCAAAGCTATTACACGCTTTATCAGCATACATAGGCGCACATCGCTCTCGATCGTCAGCTTATCACCCCCAAGCAAACGGCATGGTAGAGCGTCTCCATAGGCAATTAAAGGCAGCAATTATGTGCCATCCCGGCTCATCGTGGTACGAAGCCCTGCCAATAGTGCTCCTCGGAATCCGGAGCGCCTTCAAAGAGGACATTCAGGCGTCGACCGCGGAGATGCTGTACGGCGAACCACTAAGACTCCCTGGGGAATTCATTCAGCCAACTCCCAACTCCGAGCATCCCTTGGACGTCACCCTATTCGTGGACCGGCTTCGGCAAATTACAGCTCGTTTGCGACCTGTTCCTGCTTCACGCCATGCCACACCTGGGATCTTCATTTTTAAGGACCTTGCCACATGCACGCATGTCTTCTTAAGAGACGACACCGTGCGTGGCGCCTTAAGACCTCCGTACACCGGCCCATACCGCGTGCTCAGCCGGGACAACAAGAATTTCACACTGCGTATAAAGGACATAAATATTATTGTTTCTATTGACAGGGTAAAACCAGCCTTTATTTTGGCCGACGACATTCCTGCGGCGCCCGACCCCGGAGACGAAGCAGCCTCTGAAGGACGCACACCCGCCTTATCACCACCGGACAAGCCGCCTACAGTGACGACGCGATACGGCCGCAGAGTGCATTTTCCTGATCGCTATCTCCCATAACCGTTCGCCTACGACGGACTTCCAGTCTCCGCAGGGGGCTGGTGTAGCTCCATTTAACTAGCGCCCGGTCTGGCTGCGACGACCTTATCCGCCCATCCTCGCCGAACCTTCGAGAGGACGGGAGAGGTTTGTGGAACCCTCGACGTGGCGCCATTCAACTGCGACGACCTTGTTCGCCCGGATCCTCTCCGAATCTTCGAGAGAAGTCGGGAGAGGTTTGCGGAACCTAGCCAAAGTGTATATAAGCTTTCTCTCGCAACTCTTCTCGCCAGTGAGAGAGAGATACCTGTACGAACCTTAAGAGAACTAACTGTATCGGAGACAATAAAATAAATTTAACATCACCGCGTATATAATTCTTGGCGCCTTCTCCCACAAGCTTATGAGAGGATCGCTGTGTAAGAACTTAAAGAAAAGGCTGGTGAAGAGTCTGATCTGGAGTGTAGCGTTATACGGTGCGGAAACGTGGACGTTGAGGAAGGAGGATGAGAAGAGACTTGAAGCGTTCGAAATGTGGGTGTGGAGGAGAATGGAGAGGGTGAAGTGGATGGAGAGGAAGAGGAATGAAGAGGTGTTAGATATGGTGGGCGAGGAGAGAAAGCTTCTAGGCGAGATTAGGAGGAGGCAGAGGGTTTGGATGGAGCGAGTGATGAGCGGGGAGGGGATTTTAAAAACTGCACTACAGGGAAGAATGCTGGGCAGGAGGGGAAGGGTTAGGAAGAGAATAGCATTTATAGATGAAATGAGGGGGGGTGCGTCTTATTGTGAACCGAAGAGGGAAGTACAGGCAGGGAAGGGAGACGGCCGGAGTGATTCCCAAATGCTCCATGCAAACCTACCTTAACCGGTAGAATACTTTAATAATTCACTGAAAATGTGTCACTTCAGCAGTCTTTCAAATTTAACTTGAACTCATTGTGACAGAAAAGTAGCCGTTAATATCAATTAACAAAATACGGGGTTAATCATATCATTGAATCATTCCCGATTTTCCATTCCTGTAGCTTTATTCCACTATATATTATTGAAAATTAGCAAAGAAAGCTATCCAAATCCTCAGTTCAGCAGAGCAATGCAGTATAAACATACTCCTCGAAAAAACTTTAGTGGAATCAGCATGAGCAGAGGAAAAGAATGGCGAAAATCGCATTTGAATGGATGAAATTTGCGATTAACACAAAATTTGCATGTTTGCGGTAAACCCTAAAATTTGTCTCTCTTTTGCATGTCCCTAGTCATTAATCAATACAGTTAGAAAAGCTGAAACTCACCTTGATTGTGCTTTTCATCCATTCCTGTAGTGATGCCAGGCAACTCCTTTTCAGCTACTGGACAGCATTTTCTGATGTGTTTCTTCATCCTTTCCACCAGTCCTTGCATCTCCACTCCGCAATTCCTACATGTTGCCTTTTTTCCTGATCCAACTCTTTTTTCTATAAACTTTTCCCATACCGGGTCTCTTTTTCGGCCAACCTGTCCACTCATCTTCAGTACCGTATACACAGAGGATATGCTCCCTCAAGGCTTGTGGCAAGACTAGGCTTATGTTGTAATGTTCACCCTCAATATATAGGAGCACTCAGTAATGTAACTTTGTTTGGGTTCATCATTTGAGTGGCTCAGGATGAGAAAAAGGTTTCGGTGTTTCAATTTTCTCAAGGAGAGGATCAATGGGAGAAGTGTATCATTGTATTTAACATAGTTCCCTTTCATGCGGGTGAAAGTAGCAGATACTGTTACATTTTGTATTTTTGGGTATTGGAGGGGTGAAGACTTCATATTGCATAACATAGCTAGTTGGGGCCAGAGATCACCTTACTTTGTCTCCCTCTTGATTTCTTAACTGCTGAGATCACATTACCTATACATTGTACTGCTTGTGCATTGCCATTGCAACCCATACTTGTGGTTCATGGCTCACAGTAGAGGGCTTTGGTTAGAATACTAGTGTATCCATTGAAAAAAAATTGTTTTCTGATTTAACTTCTAAGCGTAGGCACCATACAAAGTTGCAATTACAGAATTTTTCTAAACTTCATATGCTTTAGAACCGCATAATATAGCACATTTGATACTTCCAATGGCAATTTTGTATTATGCTGGCGTAATTTGTAATTTGATACCATATCGCATTTCCATAGTTCTCTCCTCTGATTGACTAAATGTTGTATCAAGTTTAGAGTATGTTGCCTCTTATTGTTTCTGCAAACGATCATTCTCCAATATGCTGCCCAAATAGTTAGTTTTGCAAATAACTGAATTTTTGATGAATGGAGAATCATAAAAATCTCATTTAAATCAATAAAATCCGATTTAAATCAAAAAAATCAACAAAAATGATTTTTTTGAAAAAAATCATGATTTTTATCAACCCTGATTAGAAGCATTCCATGCGAAAATTGAACGTTTGGTATTTACTCACGGTTTTGTGTTATGTCAACAGCTGTTTCAAATTCAAAGCTTAGTTTTCAGGACAAGGTTGTCTTTGTCAAGGATGTTTTGAAGGTGACGCTTTAGCGGTGAAATCTTGTGTAAATGTGAGCTCGCCTTTCACAACGCTTTAATTACATTAGGTAGACCATAATGCCTCCGAATTTTTTTTTCTTTTTTAATAACCTCTACTAATGATATTAATTTACATTTTTATCGTAGAAACCTCTGGTCAAATAGTATCATTTCGCGAGTGGACTTGGAAATATATTGGACATGTGGTGAGAATTCAACTTGTGTGAGAATGAAATGATTTAACAATTCTAATCAACGTAGTTTCAAATTTTGTGGTCTGATGCTGCAAACGTCGTGTTGCCATAGCAGTGATTTTATTCTTTGGTGTCGTGATCGACTTGAAGGTTGATTTCGGTGAGTGAGGGTTGATCTCACTTCATGTAGTGACCGCGGTGGAGTGTAAAATCCACACGTGTTCATTAATAGGATAGAATACCGGCAGTCGTGAAGAGTTGTTTGGAGCCTCTCCTCGAGTCCGACATGAAGAAGAACTTTCTAGTGTGAATGTGCTCCTTCCGTCGGATGCAACGTAACACAGTGGATACCTTTGCGACTTTCTTGAAACGGAAGCAAATGCGGTCGCCGGGGGTTCTCCTCTCACTTCTATCTCCGAAAATTTTCCCGTAAAATCAAATACTCGCCTATTCTCGAAGGCTGAAATGGCTTTTAAGCCGTCGATAACCTGTCGTGACTACCACTGCAAGTTTTGTCGGGTATGACCTTTCCCTGTGGCGCCTGCGGTTTCCCACGGAGCTCTGGCAACCAGGAAGTGGCAGTGTGTGCAGGTTTGCGACTTGGGCTCTCTTGAAGTATCACCGGTATCTGAGCTCCCAGGTCCTCAGTGAAGTGCTCTCACATTGGCAATAGGTAGTTAAGGATTTCTGAAATCCTACATGCATCTTCGTGGACTTAATTGCCTTTCCGCATGCCTAAAGTAATTCTTATCCCGACGGTATATTCCCCTTTCGGTCTGACACTCAGCGTGTCACCTCGGTTCCGTTCAGAATGCTTGTTCTCCTCAATTAATTTCTATTCGTTTATTATATTATCCCTCACGCCAAAGCACCCAACTTTCCGCAATTTATTCCGCATTTTTCGTTTCTAATGATTTCCAAGAAAAAACTCCCACTTCTTCCCTCAATGTAGCTAACTTTTCCATAGTTGATCCGATTGCTGCCACGATTCTCCATTCCAAGCTTTCTTTGGTATCCCATTTACTCCCATCAACTTTCCTCGGTGATCATATTTTGAAACAGTGCCCTCAGGCTACGTGTTGAAATCATTCTGATACTTTTACGTCGTTGCTTACATTTCTTTCTCATTCATTCTTCATATTATTGAAATGTTATGCTCTTTGTACACTGTTATGCCTCCGCATGCCTTCTTCACTGTTTGTTTTCTTCCAAATATTTTTTAAGTGCGTGAAATGTTCCGCGTATTCACAGTTATGTTTGTCTATTTTGATGTAGGTTTAGCCTCTCTATTTCTTGAAAGTCTCACCATTTCCTACATTTAGGTAACTATAACTGTTGGTAAGATAATCCAACTTTTTACAGTCGATGCTTTTTCTGAAGCTTAGGTTGTGCAACTATTTTTGTGATACATGTTAATACGTTGTCGATAACTGTATATTTTCTCGGCCTAGACCGACTTGCATCAATGCTTCTAATTGTATTCAGTACAGTAAGGGAAAGTAACAATGAAGAGCGTAATTAATGAAAAAAGTTATTCGAAAATTTAAAGCAATGTTCCGATAATAAAATAAAGTGTAACGGTGTTTTTTTTATATAAGACTGCTCTGGCAGCTCTTCCTCTCGCTGAGAGGGAAACCAAGACGTAGGAGTTACAGATAAAGAGTGTTATCGAGTTTTCCGATGGTCCCAAGAGGGAAATGACGGGCTCCTCTCTCCATATCGGCAGACCGAACTAGACATGAAAGAGACCGCTGATAGCTTTGCATAATCCTTTTTGAACTTACCTTCGTGACGGTTCGAGAGATTTGACGTTAATGAAGGTGATTATCGATTCGTCATGGGTAACGTGAGTTACAGAGCGCGTAACCGTTAACCGATTTTTCAATATTCTTCCCTTGAGTAAATTTCACTCATGTAGCGGCTAATGTAACTATGTGTGTCAATACACCTATTCGTTTGTATTGTTAAAAAATACTGCTATACTTTGATTACAAGCCTCATCTATTAACCTCCAAAATTAAGATATGAAATTGGTGATTAGCCTTCGAATATAATTTCTAGCGAACATTTTTTTCCAGCTACATTTCTATCGATTTTTTGTCTCCATTTTGATTTCAACTACTGCAGTAATTCACTGACTACTCAAAGAATAAGGTGAACATGTGCCTAAATCATGTTCCCATTCAATTCTACGAGAGAGAATTCGCTTCTCGTCCGAGATTCTGGCATGAATACTTTAGCGATACGAAGTACTAATTTTCCCCTTGTTTAGCCCCTTCTGGCATTTTTACATCACGTAATTCCAAGTTCAATCAGCGAAAAACAGAGGGTGTAAAGGCGGGATTTTGTTGTTTATATTAAAGGTGGGACATTCTTTTCTATAAATAGCCAGGATGTGAATAAATTGACCTATGTAAGTCACTCTACAATGAAATCACATCAGCCGTCAACACATTTTGCCGGACTCGTGGAGTTAATTTGACTTAATGTCAGCCGAAACATTAGGAGGAGGTGTAAAATTAAGGTGGTTTGGGCGAGATAGTTCCGTAGTCATAATGGAGACCATATCCAAATTTTATTTTTTTATTTCAGCTTCTGTAAGAAGTATGAAATAAATATTGTAGCTTTAATGGCGCCAAGACCCAAATGCTCAGTAATTAAATAAATAAAGCGACATAATTCTCTAACTTGACTCATTTTTTCTCTCCGTATGGCTGAAAACCCTTCAAAGCAGCAGGTTTTGTTGCGATTCTGTAAAAGTTACTGTGGTGAGTAATAGATCATCATCATCATCATACTAATATATAAAAATTGAATGGTGTCTGTCTGTCTGTCTGTTGCTCAATCACGCAAACACTACTAAACCGATTGACCTGAAATTTTGTGTGTAGTTAGAAAATGTATCGGGATGAAACATAGGCTATATTTAAAATCCGTCAGGCCCCCCCTGGGGGTCCCTTGTGGTCCATGCTAAGCATTGGGTTCGGTGCAGTGGTTTTATTTTTCGCTTTTAAAAATTACTTTCACTCTAGATAGAGGGCTGGAATTTTTTTTATCGGATGGCTGAATAAATGAAGTTTCTAATTCTTTCAATCGATTTTCTTTTGCGCTTCGTAATTGTCTGAATATCATATTTTTTGCTGAAAAGTCTGACATTTTTCTCTTTATTCAACAATAGCATATTTCCTTGACAACCAGAGATTTGAATTTCAAAGGATATTCACGCATCTGGCATTTAAGTTTTCCTGCCGGCCCTTGATAGCACGTAGAAAGAAAATTTGTATAAGAAGTGCCCAGAGTTCCAAGGGCCCCATGATAAATAGCTTCGGGGGGTAATCGATAAATTCAATGCATATTTACAAGTATACTCTTCAATGTCTATTCTCAAAGTAGCTCTCATTGGGGAACTGCATACAGAGAACATTTATGTAGTAAACGATACACACAAAGGAAGTAAACGTGGAAGAATATTTACGTGCAGCGAATAATAATGTTAATAATGTCTCTTTTGCTACAACAAACATGGCGTCGTTTATTATAGTTTAATACTCAGATGTATTACATTTAGTGGAACCGTCTGCCTCTCATTACGATTGAGAACTGTTTTTTAGACCAATTCCCTCATAAACTTTACGAGTTATTTATACTTAAACGTGTTAAAATTCAGTTTACTTATATTCACTCAATCATCGAGTTGCCTATTCGAGTCTCTTACTTGCTTCTGTGTTTCCCCTCCTTGGACTTAAAAATCCATAAACATGCCTAACAGAATAAAGGGTAACCTTTTGAAAAAATATTCTAAAGCATGAGGAATGTTTTCTTTGCGTGAAAATGAGTCCTTGCATGAAAAACGACAAAGGTTAGCCTTGGATGCTCAAATACATGCCTACCAGCAATCTTATGATAATCTCCCCGTGGTGTTTCTCGGATTACGCTAAGAACCGCACAAATTTCATCCTAACCAAACCTACTGACGGGTAACCAGTTAAAAATCTGGTTCAAATATTGAGCCATTTGTTTCGAAACTTTAATCTGTTTTAAGATGGCGGAAATTATAATTGCGTCACTACATGCTTCTTACCCATAAGAAGAACGGATATTCTGCGCAATGGACGTCATCGGTGCATGAAAATTGGCAAGTGCACTAAGACTGATCACCATAGATTTTTAATTTTGTAACCAATGATTATGATTTAGGAAACAATGAATATATCCACCCTTTATGCCAAAGGCATACTCCGGGTATTGAAGGATTCATAGGACAAATAAACATGACTGCTATTGAAAATGCTCCTTTTGACGTTGTCAACCGCTGGATTATACTCTACTCTCCTATCCTGATTAAGTTACTCAACGCACATATCAACGTTGAATGGCGGAACTCAATTAAGTCATTGAATGCAAATATATTAATGTACACAAGGGAAGTGATCAAGCTGTTATTCACTCAGAAGACGGCTCAAGAGAACTTGAGGGACGAGGTCACCATCTATCATATCTAGGTGCTATTTATTAAGTAGTAATGAGTCTTCGTGGCCCATTATTGGGTTTCCCGTGTATTAAAGAGGACAAAAAATCACTCAACTCTCCGTGCACGAAATGGAAAACGAACGAATTACAACGATCACAACAAACAAGATATGATACGAACACCTCAAATGATCATGCTAACAGTGTTCTTCAGGTTTTGTGGTTTTCTTATAAAATAAGTTCAATCTTTTTCACATCCGTTGAAGTTCAACGGGAACCTTCAGCTAGTTTTTTATAAATATGTAGTTAAGAAAAAATGCAATCTGCACACCGTTAGTATTTTGACGAAATCTAGGTGCTATAAGTGCCTAATTTTTTAATTATTCTCCCTCTGGAGCGCATAGCCGTAATCTATCCCATGTAAAACACTTTACCTTTTCAAGCAAATTGCTCGAAAAGTAGTTCGGCAAGAGGGTGATATTTTGATATCATAGGAAAGATGTTTATTTTCTTTAAAATGAGGCCAAATTCATTGATATTATAGGTGAAGTGATTTTTCGCTCAAACGACCTTAAAGTCGTTTTTATCGGAAACGCTGTGGGGTGGCGAGTTGGAGACGGGAAGGCTGACTGGGAACCGCGCGGGCATCCAGCGTCTCAATGATTGCGTAGCTGAGCAATGTGGAGAAGGGGAGGGTGATGATCGTTTCTCCCGGCTCATAATGGAGACTTATCTCTCTCTTCTGTCTTTTATCTCCCTCCCCCCAATCGTCGTGGCTGGCTGGGCGGACGAGAGTAGTCTGTGCGCCTCGCAGTTCCGTTGTAAAGGGCGGGATTATCTCCGCTTTCCCGATTTATCTCGCGCTCGCTCATATCTCGTTAGCCGCCTCGAGGGGAAATTGAAAAGAAAAAGAGCATTAGAGAAAGGCGTCATTGCCTAGGTCAGTTTAAAAATTCTCTCTTTTGATGCTCTCGCGTTTTGCCGGAAGCGATTCCATTCCCCCTCTCGCCCCCCTCCTCTCTTTTTTCGATTGTTGTCGTCCCCGCCCACCCCTCCCCTCTCCCGTCCCCGTTCCCCCGTGGTCTCGTTTTCTCCCCCGCTGCACCCTCCCGCCCCCACCCGCCTCTCCGCCGCTGACCCATAAAAGAAGTAATAATGAAGTTCAGCTCGCCGTTTTTACTCTTGGTGAAGCTTCTTTCAGCTTGGCGTTGCCGGAAACGTATGAGGTTTTCCTCGTCTGTTGGTGATGTCACCGTCTTTAAATAATTCTGTACTATAATAAAGCATTGCATAAAATGAGTATCTTCGTTTTTTGTGAGGTATAACCGGACACATCCCGTCCCACTCATTGACGATAAGTGCTCTTGGCGGCTGATGGAAATTTTTTCGCGTCATTTGGTTCGGTTGCAGAAATTAACAGAGTCAAGTATTGCAGTTTCGGTTGACTTAAAAGTTTTGTCTAAACGAGTTGAGTTCCATGAATGTTTCTCTTGCGATAATGTTTATAATCTCCGCTTTACGATTCAATTTCGGACGCGGTAATGGCCGCAATCGCTCTGTCTCCCGGATCCGGGATTTTCTGTTCGTTTGGAAGTGTCTCATTGTCAGTCACCTTTCTCCAGGGTTCCTCGCCTAATCACTTAGAGGAAAATGGGTTCGAAAAATGTTTGATAGCATAAAATAAGTACTTGAACAAAAATAATGATGAGTGTTACTTTGAAGGATTTGGTGACGATATTGATTCATTCTTCGGAATGACCCCTGCCATAAAAAGCACTTTTGAGCTTCAGGGAAACTGTGCAAATTGTAATTTTGCCCCACAACCAATGTCCCAAATCAGTATCGAGATATGTGGTCTCAGTTTACTCGATTCCCCCGTGGCGCGTTGACAGTTACACCAGCACCATCTCACCACAAAATGTGTCTTTGAATGAGTAACCTTGCTCCACATTACCTCGGTCATTCCTCCGCCCATCACCGCGCGCGGATGCTAATAAGCGCGAAATAAAATGACTATAGAATGACTGAATCGCGTCCTGCGTCCCCACCTCCGGAGGATCGCTTGTTTCTGTGAAATATTTTTTTTTCCTTGGAACGGATCCAAAACACGAGGTCGATTCTGCTCAAGAAAGGAGAAGCAGTCAACTCCCTCTGCTGTTCTGCCGTGCGTTTTTAAAATGAGGTCGTTTCCGTCCGATGCTTATCGCTTATTCACACGAGTATTTTTCCCGCGGAATGAAGCCTACCCGTCACTACTTTTCATATTTTCCGTCTTAAATAACTGGAAATAGACCCAGTTTTATACTGCTTGGTTTACTTTAATAGTTAGATGACATGTCCTTCCCGTCAGTGTTAAAACACTCCTCACTTTTCAACCCTTTCCTTATTCCCTCCGGTTCGACATACTTATTGTTAGATATACGTGTACTGTCCATGCAAAAAGTCGTGATACTCGAGTTTGAAACTTTGTATCTTTATAACCAAGTGAACCGATTGTAATGAAATAAATTTCATCTTAAAGACAGTTCATTTTTTACGTTTCATGAAATGTCTAGTGACCTCAAGTATGAAAAGTATATATAAATCTAAGGTTATCATTTTTATCGAATTTCTATTGAAAAAAATGTTAATATTTTTAATATAAGACACTGTCTCCGGCGTTACTTTGTGGAACTCCTTCATCTTTTTTTTAATAATAATAAACACTTGGTTGTTATTCCACACTTTATTGGTTGCCCGTAAACAACGGATATATCCGGGATTGCCCAACAAAATGGTTTTGACCCAAAACTGATTGGAAAACTTATTGAAAGATCTAACAAAAAACAAGCTTTAAATTTTATAACTTCAATTCAAGTTGATATGGACAAACCTTCACGCTGGTGCAAGCTACCTTTCATACCTCAGGTCTCATATAAGCTATGTAATATAATCCATAATGCCAAAGTGTCATTTTACAATCATGTGTCAGTGGGTAAAATGCTTTTTAATACAAAGGACAAGTATGACAATTTACAAAAAAGTGGTGTTTATCAGTTGAAATGTGATAACTGTAATATTAAATATATTGGACAAACTGGGAGAAATGTTAACATTAGAATAAAAGAACATAGACGATGTTTTTTAAATAATGACGAATCCTCTGGGATAGCCAAACATTTATGTGACGAAAACCATTGGTGTAATTTTGAACCTCGGATTTTACATTGTATTGACAAGGGACGTAAAATGGACTTCTTAGAACAGTTTGAAATTGTGAATTGCCCCACTAAACTTTGTAATGACCATATGTTCCCCTCCCAGTCACCTTTGCTTTACGTCACACTACCATCCCTCCACAACTCTCAACCTTAATTTGCTCATGCTTTTAAACCTTTTTGGGAATCTATTTCTTCATCCCTTCCCCCCCCCTTCCTTCCTTTGTTGATTTCTTATGCAAGCAATCACAAGGCCACCCCCACCCCACCCTCCTCAAAAAAACAGCCTTGTCCGTTAACAGTGCTCCCCACCCTCCTCCCCTGTTTTCAAATCCCCCCCCTCCACCTACGGATACCTATATAAGTGTAAGCCACCCAACTGTTTGTACCTGATGATGGCATGACATGCTGAAACCCGGGTCGTTTTGTTTCCAATAAAGTGTGGAATAACAACCAAGTGTTTATTATTATTAAAAAAGTTAATATTTTTGCCGCCGGAAATAGTTAAGCATGACTTAGAAAGCCAATAATTCTCATTTCATGTTAGCATAAGTTATTTAGCAATTTAAGGTGCATATGTTGGTAATGCATGCATGGAAGTAGAAATTTCTGATAGCACAATGAACACCCGATTTTTTTTTTATTTTTTGAAACTCCGCTGTTTGTTATTTCTGCGTTTACGAGAAATTTAAAAGTTTCGTAAGCGGTGGATGAAAGCCTGCTTGTGTAAGCGAATTCATCTACAAAGTGTGTAATAGCGCTTTTCGTTGTTGAATATAACTTTTCCTGATTGCGATATTTTGAAGGAGTTCATACTGTCTCAGTAGATTCATACATAAGGAGTTGACTGGAGGGTTATATCGATGGGAGAGCGTATTCTAGTGGTTTAATTTATTCCGGGTAAATGTTTTGCCAGGCATTAAATAGCCGCGCTTAAATGTGGGAGGAGTGACGAAACAACGAAACGGGAGTTAAAGCACCGTCGTAAACTCCAAGTTAAAGGGGATATAACCCCCAAGATAAGGGGTTAGAGGGTGTTGGCGCGGGCTATGTGCCGTGGCCATCCAATCCTCTTCTTGGCTCTTCCTCGAAGAGCTTCCTCAAGTCTCAATTTTGTTTCCAGCTTGAAATCGTTGACTAGGAAAAGGCAGTTCAAGAAAGGTTGCATTTTTTTGCTTTAATCCACTGGATGTGGGGTTTGGACCATGCTATACTGGCAACAAAATAGGATGGTGGACTTATTTAAAGGAAATGATATGCGGATAGGTTTGCAGAACTGAGGGAGAAATGAAATGAGAGGAGAGTCCTATCAAACTGAAAGTGGCCGATTCAAATCCCACCCTCGCACATGTATGTAAACGTATGTTTTATTTCCCCTAGGATTAAAATGTTGGGGTAGACGTTGCTTTATAAATACTGTGGGAGCACCTAATGCCGTAGTGTCTGATTACTCTGACGAATATACAATGGAAAGGTGATAAGGCGAATATGGTAGGGAAGGAAACTCAAGGGACAAGTTCGCAGGTGGGTGGACATATTGACGGAGTGCGTATCAGAAGATAACGGCGCAGTTGAACGACGGCGAGAATTTTGTGGAAGATGGAGGAAAGGAAAAGTGAATGTGTGGGACACGTGAAGAGTGATGGAAGTTATTCGTTAGCTAGACTAGCTCTTTCTGACTTTAGGGTGTAGAAACTCCGGATGGGGGCTTTAGCGCACCGGCACGGAATGTCAGGAGGCTCAGTTAATATACATTTGAAGTATTCCTTAGGATAGATTTACCAACCTTCATCACCCCTTAAATTCCGTACACCTGGCTTAGTTGTGTGAATCGTATGGACGCTTTTCCGTACGTTATCAATGAAGGAGTTCATTTACTGATACCCTCGTATTCTTGGACGTAGCCTCATTTCTTTCCCCCCTCGATCTTAACTTACGATCTCAAGGGCTCCCTGTGCTTCAAATCTTTCCGCCCTACAAACTTGATTACTTGAACAGATTTTAAAGTATCAGGCGAAAGTTTGTGGAAAATTGTCACAGATTGCATTGTAACAGAAAACACTTTGTAAATATTCCTCACCAATTTATATTCTACCGACCTAGGTTTCGGCAAACATTGCCATTATAAAGGTCCTTGATAATGGCAATGCTTGCCGAAACTTAGGTCGGTAGAATTAAAATTGGTGTGGAAATATTTACAAAGTGTTTTCTGTTACAATGCTTATTACTCGACTCTTACGTATACAGGAATAAAGTTTTTGAATTTTGTTTGTTTCTGTACTTTTTATTTTCATCTGTAGAGATACTTTTGTTTGCTCAGCGTCATGCTCGGTGACCATCATTGTTGGTTACGGGCAGATTTTTCTCGGTTGCTTCAGTCAAACAATTAGCGCTTTAGATTTCTTGTTTAATTGCTAATTGATTTCGGCCAGGGTGGGTTTTGTGTGCTTTTTTAACTGCCACATGTGAAACTGGACGCCAATTAACTCGCCAAAAAAAATATTTTGTAATCCTAGCGAGATAGAGCTCATGGTACTACTAAATTAGTTAGTAGTACCATGATAGAGCTACTACCATTTGTAGTTTTTTGCAATATTGGCGCTTGTATACGTTATTTTCGAATTTTAAATAAGAATTCTGACTCTCGGTATGCTATCTGTGGTTTAAGTACCCTTTTGTTTCCGCGGATATTGGTGATGTTCATTAGATTTAAACAATGTTAATGTCTAGACTTGTTCATATTTAATTGCTAAAATTATTTTTTCTTTTTTTTTTACAGGTAAGTGGCCTCATGTTCTTCTCATCGTGCCTTGTTTTCTCTATGATTGATGGTGAGTAGTTGAATGAGAATTAGGTAACTGCCGGAGTAATCTCTCCATTTCCGTGGAAGATAGAGATCCTCTGTATAATTCGACATAATGCAGATTGAAAATAGTGAAGCATGTAGGCATGATGTCATGCAGAATTGAGAACCTGTGTGTTGCCTTCGGTACTAATGCAAATGTAATAAAAACATAATACATGGGATGATTTTTGCCACAAACTATACTCCCCATCCACGGCAGGTGCGACACTAAACATCTAGTAATTTAGTATTCTTTTTGGTAACGTTGATTAAGATTAAAGTTTCCCGAAATGGCTGGACTTACAAACTTACTTACTTGTTAGTAAACAAAGGTATAATTTGGTAAACAAAGGTAACAGACGTGAAAAAATATTGGAAGGTTGAGCTCGAGGGCCTCCAATTTAGCAAAGCGAAGATGAAAAAAAACTCCCATGTGCGTAAAATGTTTTGTACCACACGTGACATGAAAAGTTATACGAGAACTCTAGCATATGTCAAGACTTGAGTTTTTCTTACTTTCAGTTCTTTTATTCGAATATTAATTGAAAAGCCGGCTGGAAAAGGCTTATGTATTGGCGAAATAGCCGAAAAGTAATGAATCAAGTAAATAATAAATAGAAATTAATGTGCTGTTTTTTATTTTAATGAAAACAATTATGTAACTATGGTAAACGGTATATAATAGGTAAATGTCAGAGATTTCTTTTTATAAAACATTGTTGGTGAAACAGGAGGAGCTGTTACTAAGCAGTTTCCCTTGAGTGTATTTTGAAAAATGCATACACCACCATTGGATGCATACCACCACCATGTGTCATTTGGTGGAGAACCTATATGGGAGCTCGCTTGCCATCTAGTGGGGTGAACGTCTGAATCACTATGCCTAGCATCTGAATCATACGTACGTGTAGACTTTTATATATTGTCTATGTTATAAATTGGATAGCGTTCGATCGTTAGGGATCCGTTCACATTCGACCCATCTCACTTTCTTCCATTGATGACCAACGTGCGATTTCAAAAGTGCAACCGTAGGGTAGACTAACGAAGATTACGGTGTTGTCAGATGGACAACATATTTCGCTCTCATTTTGAATCATTTAGAATATTTAGAATTTAAAAATGCCTGCAAAATTAAATTTCACTTCCTCACGAGTATAACACACTGCCCTCAATGCGTTCTTATTTGATAAATTAATTCATAATTAATTGTCATTCTCAGACTTTTACAAAAAAATAATTGAAAGCCTGCTTCAATTGCCTCGTAATATTTCATTAACACTCAAATTGTCTTGGCTGTTGCCGATAATAGGTAAAATAATACTACATCATTGTTTTATTGTATGTACCTTAAACTTCTTGACTGAGAAATAAAACACTTAAAATGAAGTATTTCAAACAGGCGAACAAAATGTCCGAAGTCCATCATGTGATTAATGCAATGTAATTTATGTGTAAAAATGTTCATGCGGGGAAGTTGTCTCCTTGTAATCCGCTCTAAAAACAGCTCTTTCCCATTGAAATAAAGCTTGTCGCGAATTGGAAGATTCTACGTTCAGAGTCACCTAAACATACGATAAACCTTGGTCTCAATAGTATCACCAAATATGAAACTGTTGTTTCTTGCACTAGTTAAACTTAGTGATACCAACTTTAATTAAGAGCTCCCATTGAATGTTCTTGTCGAATAATTTGCTTTGAATTGTCGCAGCTAAAAACCAAAACAAGACGCGTCATTGAAACTGTCCTCTAATATAATGCTGCACTGCATTCTAGGTCACTTTTTATAATTGAAGTCCCAAGAATAATGTGTCGTAAATTATCTGTAGTCCATAAAATATACCACACGGCAATAATTCTTAATATATCATTAAAGTAAAAACCAAAACAAACAGTTCTTCGATCGGTAATGGCCGATTCGGCAGGTACATACTTAAATGCCAAGGCCGAGGATTCGAGCGTCAAAGGCGATATGCGTTCGAACGTGAAGTTAAAACATCGCGATCGACGAGTGTTCTTTTTTATTTAATGAGATTCGCTGGTTTCACTCAACTTTAGGGAATTGAAACGAAACTTGCTGCATTAGCATTAATTATCTTTTCCTAAAGCTACCTGAATTTTTTCAAAATTATTTACCGCAGATTACTTAAGATATTTGATCGAGAAGTGGACCAACAATTACATATGGGTTCTTATGGGAACGCGAGGTGCGATTAGCTTTATTCATCGAAAAGAACGTTTTCTAGTTAAGAATAAGAAAAACAAAAATAATTTAAGTCATCGATAGAATAAGGTATGAAAATCATTTGATATACTTTATTTTTATTATTTTTGTTTTTCCTATTCTTAACTAGAAAAAGGTTCTTTTTAATGAATTAAGCTACTCGTACCTTGTGATCCCATAAGAACCCATGTAATTTGTTGTCCACTTCTCGATCAAATATCTTAAGTATTCTGCGGTAAATAATTCTGAAAAAAATCAGGTAGATTTAAGACAACATAAGTAATCCTTCCAGTAAGTTTCGTCGAATTCTCTTAAGTTGAGAGTGAAACCACCGAATCTCCTTAACAATAACCACCGAAAACAGCCCTTATATATGGCCCTTATATCGGGGTGTTAACAATTAACAACGGACGAGCACACAAAGCCATGCCCCAGGGAGGTGAAAAATCCTTCCCAGGCGGGACTCGAACCCGCGACCTTCGGGTTAGCAGGCGAAGACGATACCCCGCCGCCACCGAGGCCGGCAAAATCAAAATATTACCCACAATCCAGCGGGAATGACTCTTATTGCGCTAGAATTGCAAGTTATAAAATCGGCCCCAGTACCGTGGCGAAATTTGCACGTAATTCTCGTGTGGCTTCTCATCTAATGACGCGTGTAAAAGATGACGGGCCGCTCGTCGCGCATCGGCCCGCGGCACAGTGGTTCCCGGCCGAGGCACACTTTCTAGACATGGCGCGCGCATGACCAGGGGAACACACCGCTCGTCGATTCCATTCGTTTTCTCCCCATTTTCGACGAGGCTCGTTTTTTTCTCCACTCTCTTGACAGAGAGGAGTTTCGTAAGAGCTTCATCGGAGAGAAATGCGATCTCTCTCTCTCTTGTGGTCGTCTACCTATGCAGTCTCTGCACCAAATTGAAACTTGCGCTCCATTCAATCCTCGCATACTTACGGTGGTTTGAGAGCGAGATAGTTCCCTAGTCATAATAGAGACCATATTCAAATTTTATTTTGTTATTTAAGCGTCTGTAAGAAGTGCGAAATAAATATTGTAATATTAATGGCGCAAAGATATAGTTATATATGACCAAAATTTTCAGTAATTAAATAAATAATGCTACATAAGTCTCCAACTTGACTCATTTCTTCCCTCCGTACGGCTGATAACCCATCAAAACAGCAGGTTTTTTTTGCGATTCTGTAGAAATTATTGTGGTGAGTAATAGATTAATTTGTATAAATATATAGTTGAGAAAACATACAAACTACACACCGTTAGTTTTTTGACAAGATCTAACAAGGTGCTAATAGTTCCTAATTTGTTTAATATTCTCCCTCTGGAGCGCACAGTCGACATCTATCCCATGTAAAACAGCTTGTATTTACAGGCAAATTGCTCGAAAAGCGGTTCGGCAAGGGGTTGATATTTTTATATAATTGGAAATATGAGAGTTTTTCTTTAAAATGAGGCCAAATTCATCAAATTCTAGGTGAAGTGATTTTTCGCTCTCAAACAACCTTAAGAGTCGGATCGGATTCGTGACATGGTGGGTTAACTTGTTATCAGCCGAATGCCGAGCTCAACTCGAGCATGTAAAGGCGTTGGTTTGCAATGGCAGCAGTGGCGTCACTAGGAGGGGTGCGGACCGCTCCGGGTGACACCATCACATGGGGTGTCACCAACATGCAAAATATTACTGTCTATGATTCTATGTCACTCTATGAAATTATTGTTACGCATTGTTTCATCCCAGTGACAAATTTATTATTGAAATATATAAATATATCTGTTCTGTTAGTTATAAACACGAAAACGTGTAATAGCTTAGCGTGCATAATACGAAATGCAGCGCGGACTCGGGAGGAGGTCCATGGGGCAAGTTGTGAGGGGGTGACACTATGATTTATCGCACTGGGTGACACCAACCCTAGTGACGCCATTGAATGGGAGTCCGGATCGAAGGGGGTGTTGATCGAATGTAATCGATGATGGCTAGAGCTATTTGTTATCAAATTAATGTTTTGAATGGAATGTACGGTGCTCATCTACTGTTCGACGGAGTGATAATTTGATATCGCCATTCTCGCTAAACAGGAATGTGTTTGGATCCTAGTTTGCACCTTAGCCACGATTTTATGAACCTCATTTTAGCTGCTTCATCTGCTTCAAAAATAGGCGCTTGGGACAGGCAATGAATGTCTAGATGCTGTTCTTACTTTTCTCGGGAATTAGACTCTTTATGTGGAATCCCATCTTTAAGGAAAGGCGAACCTTAAAAGAGGTAAGTTCGAGTGGATTTAAAGAAAACATCCTTCGGTGTTATTTTTCCTTAAATTTATAAATATTAAGGGTCAAGTAATTTCTTATTCAAATATCGAATGGTTTTGTTATCATTGATACTTTCGTTGCAGCAGCACATTCGCATTCTATATTTATATCATTGCGGTTTTATGGTATTAGTATGGTGTTAGTCTTCGTCTCTATGTGAGCTTTATGCGAACTTTTTCGAAACACCCATTTCCCTTGGGACATCGTTATTCATTTTTAAGCAGAGGGTCCATAATTATAGTGAAAATACCTTCATCCAATCACATAATGGCCGTACTTGACAGTGGCGTGTAATATTCAGTGAACTAATCTTTCAATACTTGGAAATATCGCTGTGCTCTTTTCATAATGGCGTTACTCTTCTCGATTCGTAAGGGATGGATGAGATGCGACAATCCGTCTTTGGTGCTACTTTTACACGCATGAATCCGCCCAAGGTACATACATACATCGGAATCAACGCCTGTCAAGTCGTGGGGCGAGCCCTCTCGCGCCCCGCGACTTGGGTGGCATGTGCTCACCCTCCGAGCCGTATCTTGGAAAATACGGGAAATAAATGGAAAATATTATAAACGAGACACAACAAATGTGTAATAAGTCGTAGGTAATAACAGAATAGCAGTTGAAAACGCCGAGTGCTCCGTAATGGACAGGAATGAACAGCGAACAATGCCAACATTTCTGAACTTTGAGTGCACGTCTTTCTTTCGTCCGATTACAATAATATATAACACAATTTATTTTCTATCCCAAGAGGAGCAGAATTAGGGGATATCCCTGGAGAAATTCAAATTTCAAAAAATAAGGACTCACCCTAATGACGTACACAGAAGATTACTGTTCATTCTGATTTTCAAGTACCAGGCGAAAGCTTGTTGAAATGTGTCACAGACTGCATTATAACAGATACACTTTGTAAAACATTTCCACACCAATTTTAATTCTACCGACCTAGGTTTCGGCAAACATTGCCGTTATCAAGGCACCTTACCTTGATAATGGCAATGTTTGCCGAAACCTAGGTCGGTAGAATTAAAATTGGTGTGGAAATGTTTTACAAAGTGTATCTGTTATAATGCAATATATGTTCATTGCCTACGAGCGAAGTTCTGTAGCGGTCGATTCATTTTTTAAATTTATGTTCTTTGCCCGATTTGGTTTTTCTCTGTTGTCCCTAGGGACTTTCGTGGCCCCATTCTCGAATATAGACCAGCTGAAGTTGTAGGGAAGCACAGCAATCACCTGGGAACAGTGTTTGTTCTTTCGGAAGTCGTTTTTGCTCCGCGAAAAATGAAGTTCCTGGAATATTCAAACATTCATTAAACTCCTTGAACAATCATCTTCATTCTCCTTTCGCGGGTGCAAATCAATTAAAATTGCATCGACTCTCTTCCGACTGGCCTCCCTTTCTTTCCTCCCGCCCTCGTCTGTGCGCGTCATGCTTCTTCTGGCTCAGTTTGGGAGGGGGGAGGGGTTGTATCCTTTTCTTCTCCTCCGACGACGAGTGCGAATCAATTGACATTACCGCCCACGCCTCTTGCCGCTCCCTTCGTGAAGGGCGTAACTGCGTGCTAGTTGCCTGGACTACTCTCAAGGCCTTTCTCGTTGCCTCTCTTGTTATCACCTCGCTCGAGTGGGCGTTAATGGAGTCATAGAGATCGAGTCTTTTATCAGAAAATTCAAGATTTGTTTCCCATTGTTATATTTTTTGCATTATTTTCAGAATTACAGACAGCTGAATATTTAGCTTAGGGATTTTATTTTTAACGTTAACGTTTGGATATAAACGCAGGGAAGAGCAATGGCGTGCAATATAAATATGATAGACAAGAGAGCACGCGCGTTTTGCGGGCTTACGTTCATATCGAGATAAACGGACTGTATGCGGCGGTAATCATTTCGCTGAAATGGTTCTAGGGAATCCAGGGTGGCCACTTGTCTGGGAAGTCAGGGAAATGTCTGGTAGTCTGGTGAAAAAGGTTGGCTGTCAGGGAAATTTCAGGGATTTTCATGTCTTGTCAGGGAAACTCGTAGCGGTCGCACCTCTAGAAGTGGCTCGGCTCATGTTCCATATACTTCTTTCGTCTCTGCCGCCGTCCGGTGTATGTCGAGCCACTCATTGGCAGTTCTTTCTTCCTCCCTTTATCCCTGCTACCCGGCCATTCCCGGCTACCTTATCAAATATCTTGACTGAAGGGCAGGTCTGAAATGTGTGGGAATGGGTACCTTTTGGGAAACCCCGAAATTTTGTGGCCACCCTGGAATCAATATTCTTCGGGATTGCTTCTCATTAAAAGTGTATTGCTGTGTGTGGTACTAGCCTTTGTGTCCCCGTATGGCATGTCTTATTGCAATCTCCACTGGCGTACTTTTAGGAGTCTTACTCAGTTGTTCGTTTCGTGTCCCCCTAAGCGGTATGATTGGCTTACCTCAGTGAAGGCAGAATGTTCCTTCGACTTTGCCCGTGATGTGTGCCTTGTGAGTTGTGAGCAATTCACTGCAATTTCCGTATTTATTCCTACGCTTGTTGTGTAAGTTATCTTTTCAGTTTAAGCAAGATTGAGTTCCAGTTGAACAAGCAAATTGATTAAAATGTTATTTCACGAGGAAAAAATTGTGCCAACTGCGGACATTCAAATGAAGGACGCAAGCACGCATGCATGTATAACCGAATTGAAGAGGGAAAGATTCCAATGTTATCCACATGCTCTGCTCCTTTAATTGTGAAATTTTGAATTTATTTATGCGTAGTTTTTATTCGGAGGACTCTATTTTCTTCGAATGCATTGTCTCCATTGCAATGCCATGTGGTCATTGATTTCTGAATGCGCCCTTCTTTATCAGATCATAAGTGATCTCCGACTCCTTTTGTCAGTGTCCTTGGCCTCGACAGAGAAGGAGAAGCCCTTTCAGACGGAGCAGAGTTTGAATAAACCGCCCTCCCCCTCCCAGGAATAAAGGATCCTACACTGCCACGCCCCCTACGCGTGAGTCGGGTCGCATATGCAAGAACGGGATGGGGAGAGACGCGCGCATCTAAGGCCGTAAGGAGGTCCTCCCGGACGTGACGACAATTAGAGTCGCGTGGCCCACCTCTCAGAGCCGATGTTGTGTCTGGGGTATTTTAACTCAAAGTTCAAAACAGCTTCTTATATTTTGTTGCGTCAGGTAAAGTTGTGAAAATAGGGTGAGTCGGCATTTTTAAAGAGGGCAGGGTAAGCAAACTCGAATCTTACATTTTTTTTCGGATTTTCCGCCGCGTCTTGGACGATGTTTCGCCGACTATTCTGCAGGTTTCTTCAGGTCCAAGTGAGGAAGCATGCTGGATAGCCGTCGAAACATCGTCCTGAAGATGGAACGAGGCGGCAGAAAACCCGAAAGACGGAAGAATCCATCCAAGCTTCACGGAAACTTGCGTCATAACTTCGAATCTTACATTCGGTACTCAACGGTCGCGGAATTCTCTGCGGTTACCCAGAATTCTCTGTAATTACCCAAAATTAGAATGGGAATATGGCTTTAAAATTTAATTAGTGCCACAGCGATACGATCATTCAAAAATGATTTGGGTTGTAACATTTCAGTGTTAGGGGTACGTGATCTATGCTACAGCTAGCAAACGTAACTAGGAGACGCAGTATGCCGTGACTGACTTAACCAGTCATCAATATCAGTGGTTTTACTTGGCGAAGATCAAGAATCCCACTTAAGGTCTGTGTATGAAGATTAAGCTAGGAAACGCGAGTAATGTACGCGGAAAAATGCGGAAAAGATGCTCAATTCGAGGAATAACATGGCTCGCTCGGAGCCCATCATTTTCGTGTCAAAACTCAAATCGAGCCGTGATTAAACTTTTTAAATATCCCGAAGCGATTTTTATGTCATTTCAACTCCGAGTTTATTTTTATACTCGTTATCGACCATCATTCATTATGCAAAACAAAATATGGATTCATACAGCGATGAAAACTCTTGGAGACATGAAGCGTTACAGTATGTAAAACCTTTCACCCCTTGAGTCAAGTTTAAGGTGCATACATGTTGATAAGACGAAATCTTCCGATGGGATACCTGCATTACTTAAGATGCGTCAATCAAAATGTTTTTACTCAAACTGGTCATGTTTTCTCAAATTTGTGATTGGTAATGGTTATTCTCAATGTTTTATAATGTTTACTATTCGCTTGTTTGAACATCGGGTCAATCGTAAGGTCTCATATTCCCGTCATTTATATTTTTAGTCTGTATCGCTATTATGTATCATTGTCATTTAATGTAAGACGAAATTAATTAGCCAAATCAATTCTAAATGAAGCAGTCGATCACTTTTTTTCCTTAACGCTGGTGGAACTATATTCTAGTGTTGCTGACGATCCATTTTTGTTCCTTCACTGACCATTACTCTTGCCTTCTTGTGTGAAATATTTCCTTCAATACGTTTTCACTTAAATTCTTTGTACACTTTGAAATATTTTTTCTTTTGCATTTTTTATCCTACGCATTATGATCCAGCCGATTACAAAATGCAATAAACCTTCTTTTCGTGGCCATATAACGAATTATTCACGATATTAACTATACTTTTAAATTTAAATATAGTATATGTAAATTTTATTATATAACTGCAGTGAGCATAGAAAATAATAGTAGTCTCAGTGAAGATGTCGAGAAATTTTGTTTTGTACTCGCTGAATATGTTTGTGCAGAGGAAGTAGTTAGTTCTAATTTTTTGTGGGCCACGTCACTTAACTAGTGTGCGGTTTCTCTAGTTCTATTATTGTTATCTGGTTTCTTCTTGCTTTTACATAACATTTCTCATACCCAATCGTAGTTTTTGGCAATTTTCACCTCAAGGAATTTCGTACACAACCTATTAAATGATAAAGTCGGATGTCCCGCTGACACTAATGCTACTGTGGAAAATGAAAAAACTACTCTAAATCACGGAAATCTGATGGGATTTTTCGTTGGAGTAATTGTCGCCCCTGGGTATATAAGTGTGCTGGTCGTTAGACAAATGCGAGTGTTTTGGTGAAAAAGTTTCGATACTGATTTGCACCGAGAATTTCCACGCAGAATAATTTAAATGTCGCTGTTTGGAGCGGTGGAAGAGGGAATTTATAATATCCAGACGGGATTCCAGCATCGTCGACGTCCAGGTCGACGGATTTCAGCATCGTTAATGTGCCCACTGACTGAAAGGGGGGGGGGACTGCTCGACCCTGCCGCCGTGAGTATGGGGGGCCCTTCACCTAAATCCGGGAAATTCGTTGCGAGCGGTAAATTTGATGAGTTTGCGAATCTTCAGTCGGAGAATACAGTTTTTTTGTCAGTGCTTAAATAAAACTGCAGTAATTGTACTGTCCACTTAAATTTTATTGTAAATATTACACTACACGTGTTTCGACGTTTCTTAGGGCGTCATCGTCAGGTCTACATGCCTGAATGTGTAGTCGTTCTGAAACTGAAACGTAAAACTGAATTAATTTTTGCATACATGGTGTAAAATCTCACCTATTTCATCTTCATTTACTTTGGCCACTATTGAATCAGTAGTCGTGAACCTAGTGTGTTAAGTTAACTTTTCCACATATTCCGAGGTCTGACGTAAAAGTATCGTATCTCGTAACAATCCTATTTCCCGTTACAATTCAATGATACTGTGGTAGTGTAGACCTGATGAAGACGCCCTAAGAAACGTCGAAACACGTGTGGTGTAATATTTTACATTAACATTTAAGTGGACAGTACAATTACTGCAGTTTTATTTAAGTACTAAAATGCTGTTCCGCCATACAAGACGCCATACTTTTATAACGCCAGAGACTGTCGGAAGTTTTTTTGTCGTCACATGGAATGGGGAATGGGTTTAAATTTTCCTTCGTCAACTCGGGTGCCTGTATGCAAGATTATTTTTGTTATTTGAGTCTACTTGGCGATTCAGGTGGGGGTCTCCATGTGGGTGTGTGATTACCTCTACTAATTAGCCAGATAACCGCAGGACTTCCGCTTCCTTACACCATTTCTTTCTTCCGTTCGGCATACCTCTCGGCCTCTCTTAAGGTGATTCCACCGTAAAACGACTTGAATGTCATTTTATTCATATTCTGTCTACTTGTAGAAAAAATTGTCCTCTATCTGATATGAACAACAAATTAATACCTTTCCATGCTTTTTTATTCTATAATTGAACTTGAAATCACTTGGTGTTCAATGGAGGAATGAGAGAAATACGAGGAAAAATAGTATTTTTCCATAAAATATAAATGCCATTTTTGCGGAAAACTATTTATAAGAAGGAAATAAACGAGAGAAATTGAATAAAAATAAAATACAGGCATTTAACCACCTTGTTATTTTATTTATTATAGAATTACTGCCGTAATTGAAGTCAAAATGCGGTAATTCGTAGGAAATGGCGCTGCAGTGGGCTCCTATGGCTGAAAAAAGTGCTCATTTAAAATACATTCGTGGAATAATAATCTGCATTTTTTCTACTTTACTTTTGGTTTTCTATGGGTATAGCATTTCATCAGCGAAAGCAGGATTTTTTTTGGACAAAATATCAAAAATGTGGAATTTAGTATTTGTTTTGACTCACACGGTCGCCATTACTTCCGCTTCCTTACACCATTTCTTTCTTCCGTTCGGCATACCTCTCGCCCTCTCTTAATCCCATCCACAAAGCCTATTCCCTTTTTTCATCACACCCGCTTTGCATAACATCCTCCACATCATCAGCATCCCCTCGCCGCCTCTCAATTACTTCCTTCCACTCCCCCTCCTCCTCCACTTCCTCCAGCTCTGCTTCCTCACTTGCCATTCCAAGCGCTTCCTCCTTCCTCTTCCCCACCAACTTCTGAAATCCCTCCTTGCCTGAGCGCCTGGCTTTCTTCATTACACGTGCTACAAATCTACATGCTTCGCTACTCGCCACTCTTTTTTTAACACCCTTTCTCCGGGTCCTCATCATCAATTCTCTCCTTCAAGGTTCCTTAGTTCGAGCGAGATATTTCCCTAGTCACAATGGAGACCATATTTATTTTTTTTTTAATTTCAGTGTCTGTAAGAAGTGTAAAGTAAATATAATAATATGGATGACGCAAAAATATAGTTATATATGACAAAACTTCTCATTAATTAAATAAATATAACCTCACAAGTCACAATCTTGACACATTTTTTCACGCCGTACGGATAAAAAGCCTTCTAAACAGCATTTTTTGCGATTCTGTAAAAATTACTGCGATGATTGATTGATTATATTTTATAAATAGTTGGGAAAACATACAAACTACACGCCGTTGGGAATGATAAAAATTATGCGAATTACACAAAAGTTGGTTTATTCACGACCCGGGTTTCAACACATTATGTCATCTTCAGGTGAAGATGACATAATGTGTTGTTCGGGTGAAGATGTCACCTGAAGATGACATAATGTGTTGTTCGGGTGAAGATGTCACCTGAAGATGACATAATGTGTTGAAACCCGGGTCGTGAATAAACCAACTTTTGTGAAATTCGCATAATTTTTTATCATTCCTAACATGGAAAAATTTCACATAATACACCCTGAAACCGCAAATCTTCTTACACACCGTTAGTTTTTGACGAAATCTAGTTGTTAAAAAATTTCTAATTTTTTCAATATTGTCCCTCTGGAGCGCACAGCCGTAAAATCCCATCCCATGTAAAATAGCAATATATTTCTAGGCAACTTGCTCGAAAAGTAGTTCGGTAAAGTGTTAATCTTTTGATATCACTGGAAAAAAGTGAGTTTTTTTTCTTGAAAATGAGACCAAATTCATCAAATTCTGGGTGAAGTGATTTTTCGCTCATTCTACCTTAACACAACTCGCCACTTTTTTTTAACCACCCTTACTCCGGGTCCTTATCATCAGTTCTATCCTCGAAGTGAACGTCCCTTCGTAAATGCAACACTTGATATCCTAGTTACTGAAAATCTTCCACGAGTGAGCAGTGTGTGTGTGATAAAGCTGGATGGATGGACTTAAGTTGGGAGCCGATAGAGAGGGTGAGGCTACGCGCTAGGCTTGGATTACTTGCCTGACATTTCAGATCAAGCGAGTTTCAGGATAACAAAGAAACCCACTCCATATCCCTTGGACTGATAAAGCGACATCATATCATGATACATTGCCGAACTGATAGGTACAAATACTTAAACTTTCCACTTACTTTAAGGCCCAACGAAATAGAGCGAGTTAATAAGACTCTCCGTTAACATGCAATTCACTTTCTTATCTTTCTATTGAATTTACGTATTCACCTTCCCTATTCCCCCCTTTGCGTGGCTGATAGCAGATCTTGCCACACGCCCCTGAGGCGTCCCACAGAGCATTATGTAGGTGTCATCACGCCCTGTTTCCTCACAAGACGATTCCCAGAAAACAAATTTTAACATTTCACCGGCACTAGAAGTCTCTCGCCCACCTTAATCGATCACTAGGTGACCGTAATGATAACCACTCGTTCATTCCTCTCAAGCGATAGAAAATGGAACCAGTCAGCTCGCTATTCGGGGGAGGTGTGTACAGTCAGGCGGACCTTGAGTGATGCCATTTCGGGGAATGCTCCTGCCATTTCTCTGGCTGAAATGTCGATGCATATTTTTTTGTTCATCTCTAATCTCCCTCCCGAGGAAAAAAGTTCTCCGCTTCGTTTTCAGCGCCCTCGGCGGGCGCCGATATTTGTCGCTCCGCGGCGGAAAGTGTTTTTGAGGAAAAAGATGATAGTGCAGCGGGTGTGGGGTGGTAGTTGCCACAGTGTGTGAGGAGCGTCGCATCGCCCCGTGAGATTGTTCGTTCAATGGACGTGGCGAACTCACTCTCTCGCGTCGAGAATATGCGAGTAATGGGGCTTGGGAAAGGGTTGGGAGGAGGAGAAGAGAAGCAGGGCCGGGTGCAGGTGCGTCGCCCTATACGTACGTCTGCACGCCACTTCCCGCTCTCTTTTTTTTATCCCTCTTTTCCGCCTCTGTGCACTTCGCCCTGATGCTCAAAGTATGCGTGCGTGTGGTGTTTGTTTCCCCAATTGTGCAACCCCACCTCCCCTCTTTCCCATTGGCTGCCGTGCCCTCGCTCCGGTTCCCATGGAAACGCGTCTCTCTCCTCCCTCCTAACAATCTTCATTTTTTTTCGAACTCCGAAACCCTTTCTATATCTCTTTCGCCCCCCCCCCCCTTCGTCCCGCCCTCCCCCCTTTCCCCTCCCGCTCTCCCCATTGTTCGCCTCTTTCGGCAAGTTTCGGCTGCTGTCCTCCTCCTCCTCCTCGCCCCCCCCCCCCCTTCTCCATCAACGACGCCTCCGCTAACCACTGCACCCCGGAGTAGAGACGAGCGGATGCAATGATGTGAGGAATTTCGCGGAGGACCAAAAAAAAACTAATGCGGATCCTAATGGCAAAGTGAAGCGGAATAAGCGGATGTAGAGTTGCTACGATAGCTAGAGTTTGAACACGCGCCGAAACTTTTTTGACGCGACATCGTGTATACAACCATACTATTACATTTTTTGAGCTTAGTTCTCCGTCAGTCGTAAGCGGCGTGCTGCATGAGAGACATTTCAGCTCTCGTCTTTCCAGGTATTGAATGATTTTTTTCGCATTTGTTATAGACGTAAAAATCATCGCAAATCATCCTCTCTGCTTTGCGAAATTTACCCAGTAAGTTGACCTTAATGTGCATAATAATATTTATTCCTCTTTATTAATTCTGAAGCTAATGCTGCTATTGGTCGAAGAAAATTCCTAGAACCTAGTTTTACCTCGGAAAAATGTTGTTCAACTTACAGCAAGTGAAATGCATGTGGGGAGCTTATCAAGTATGAAAAACCAGCAGCACAAGGGTCCTTCGATAGAATATATATCGCATATAAATAAAAATACTTAGGGAAGTGTACCGACCAACTTTTTAGGCTGTACGAAGTATTTTCAGTTCTCCAAGTCAGCGTTTTCATTCATTTTAAGCCACCAAACGTTTAAAAATTTGTTGTGTTTGTCTGCGGCTATGAATATCAATAATATGTACTCTCGATGTGCGTGAACATTTTCGGACTCTCATTTGCTCTTTACCTCTCTTTGAAAGGTTTTCTGTGATTCCTTTTTTTGGTGACTGTTTGCCTCTAATTCTTTCTTTTTGAAGTGTGTGCTTTGGGTCCCCATTCTTCAGAGAGAGAAGGCGCACGAAATAGTTAGTTTTTTTCATCAAACTCAATGTCTTCTTGCGTTTCTATTGCAAGAAATGAGCGACACGCGTATCCGCTTTTAGGTCGTTGGGAGTTCAACGTCTGCACGAACACCGCCTTTTTTTGGTCGCGTTTTCAGGAAGGGTGTTGGCGAAATGAGTTGAATGGTCAGTGTTGTCCACTAAGGCTTCAGGCTATTACAAGTCAGACTCCGGAAGGCATAGTATTGATATTTTCCTTTTTTATTTTCAATAAATTTAATTTATGTCATATATTTCCAAATGGAACGGCAAGACAAAAGAAATTCTCCGCTATGGCTTCCGAAGACTTTGACCTTTGACAACGGCGTCCCGGTGGACTGAGGAGGGAGGCTTCGACCCGGGGGGAGGGGGAGGAGCCGCCCTTTTCCCACCCCCGCCCTTTCCCACTTGAAAGTTGCGAAGTCTCCTCGTCGATGTCCTCCCTCCCCTCCAACGCTGCGCACACCCCCCACTCCTTCCCCTCCACCCCTCCCGCCACATGTTCGCGTGACGTCCTCCTCCCTCCCCTCTCCCCACTCCTCCCCCCCCACTCCTCCCCCCCACTCCTCCCCCCCCCCGTGCATACACTTACGTGTGTTTGTATTAGCGTGGATGTGTTTCGGTTCCGTCTCCCTCCCCGCTACTCCTTCTTCCCCTTCACCCCCTTCACCCCCCACCACACCCTCATCCATCGGTCGCGTTCCCCGTTTTGCTCCCACGCCCCCTCGAGGCCGTTTTACACGGTACATTTATTTGTACAATCTATCGTGCGAACGCATATACAGCCAAGATTGCAAGAAAATATTGTACGAGCAACTGAATCAGACTGGATGTCGCTTTACACGATGAGTGTAAACGCACAATTTTCCGTGCAATTTAGCGGTAGAAATCGGTCGGAATTCGCGAGTGTTTTGTTTATTATGTCTATGTTTCACTCGTGAACATACGTTTCACTCACGGATTTGACACCTTGAAAAGCTGATCACCTGAAATACTCGGAACCTCGACTCGACCATCTTCCTTATACTGATAATTTAATTCTCCCGGTTTAGCTCTCTTGGACACTTCTCTCTTGCTTTATATTCGACCTTTGCATCGTTTCGTTTATTCTCATCTGGATTTTAGTGCAACAAGTCATTGACGTTTCTCGCAGGATCTCCACTCATGACTTACAAATTTCGTTATTATGTGTGTGTGACAAAGTGTTATTATCAAGTGGTATAGCGGAACACGGGACCTTTTTTTTAGTCCCTCCTAATTTCCCTCCCTTGTATTTGTACCAATGTTTTAATGTATTTTTTTACGATTTCGTTAGGTACTTTCTAACCAGCAGAAATAAAATGATTAGGTATTATTATATCACGCGGGATATCAAGAACTCTACTTGAGGACGCGACCAGTCATAAATTTGGGGGGATTAAATAATTTTAACCCAAAGATCGCGATTACACTGAAAAACCAGAACACCAAATAACACGACGAAATGATGATGTAAACTTTTAAGCAACTTTGAGTTAACTCTTCTCGGGTTCTCCACTGCTTCAAACTATTCATAATTGTCGACGTAATTAATTCTTACCTTGGGAATGAGTGACGAGTCGTCTCTCGAAACGTCGACAATTATGAATAGTTTAAACCGGTGGAGATCCCGAGAAGAGTTTACTCATTAAAGATTATATACACAGGATAATAGTTACTCATATTATTCGACGGGAAAGTGTTAATCCTTTTTATAAACAACTTTATTTTCAATCGTAACACAGGCACCACTGTTTTCGCCATATCTGCGCCATCTGTTGAATAAAACCAGATCGAAATTGTATAATTGTCTGAATGGAATAAGAACAGGTATTTTTTCCGTTCAGTCATTCATACATTCGCACAAGCGTTCGCACAATTTTCAACTTTACACGGTACAATTTCCTGACACATGAGTTCGCACGATAGATTGTACAAAAAAATGTACCGTTTAAAACGGCCTTTAGAGACACGAGGAAAACCTCAAGACAACTCCGGAGGATGGCCATTTGTGTGAGTTAGTTCTCGTGCATAATGTATGGAGGGTGACCATAGCATTGAATAAAATGACCATAGCGTTGAAGGGTGGCCTTGAAGCATCGAATTAAATGATGAAAGCTTTAGTTCTAATGTTTCCACAAAAATGTATTTTATTAAAACAAATATTTTACTTCGGCAAAAAGGAAATCATCATTTTCGACGAAACCAAAAATCATTGACAAAGAGAATCGATACTACCCCGGGCTAATTCAAGAAGCAATTTAGATCACAAGATTAAGACGTACTTCGCCGGAATGAACTGTTAAATCTCCATTTCCGTTGGAGAAAGTGGGATGTTTGTGAATCATTGTCGTAAACTTTGGAATATTGGTGAATATTAGTTTCAATAAAGATAAATCTTTATGAATAGAATATATTTTATACATGTTAACTTTGGCGTGAAAGAACTCAAAATTTGTGAGGTAATGTTTATTCTAGTAAAGAATCCTTCTCTGCATCTGAAGATAAGAGTAAAGTGATATACTATTTCATCCTGTGTTATAACGGCAAGCAACGAGTTCAAATTAGTCGCCTTGCTTCCCGCCTCTTCTTTCTTTGTCGTTGCCAATGTGAAAAAAATTGTTTTTTTAGCTTTGTATTTTAAAATAGACGAAGGTGGATTGTGCGAATGCTATTTTAATCTTGCATTTCAAAACAGACGATGGTAGAATGTGCGAATACCAGATTGAACGTGAAGTCATCAGCCGTGCGTTTATTGACTTGGGAGTTGACGACGCAGAAATCTTCAATTTTCTGCCTCGTAATCATATTTGAACAATGTGATATTCTTGCGGCTCTTGCTCGGACACGTCCAAGAGCTCTTGTGAGGCTGTTTTCGGAACTTATGATTCGTTGGATTTTTATGCTTAAGGAGGTGCTTTTACTCAACTTAAGAGAATTCGATGAAACTTGCGGGAAACATTAATTTGGTTGTCTTAAAGCCACCTGATTTTTTTTCAGAATTATTTGCCGCAGATATTTTTCTTCTTTCAGCTATTTGAACGAGAAGTGGGCATGAAAATACACGGGTTGTTATGGGAACGCAAGGCTTTATTCATCAGAAAGAACCTTTACTAATTATTCAATGCATAATAATTTATATCATCTATAGAAAAATGTATATGTAACTGATTTTTACTCCGAGCGCTTGAAAGAAATCCCTCGCGCGCGTTGCAGATCGTGTGAAATTGGCACCATATGAGAGTAATGTACTTGAACGTGGATGCATAACATGCAGGATGCAGAAGAAAAGGCATAAGAACTTTAAATTTCATGCCCAATTCTCGATCGAATATCTTTTAAAAACCTGCGGTAAATAATTCTGAAAATTTGCAGGTAGTTTGAGAACAATATTATTAAAATTTTCAGGAAGTTTCATTGAATTCTCTTAAGTTGGGTGAAACCACCGAGACCTCCTTAACCTCGCGTGCTCAGCAATTTTTAACTTGAAGACATCATATATATTTTTATTCTTTTTATTTTTATCGTTTGCAGAATAATATCTAATTTTATCGTCGCAGAGTTGTCACTTGAGATCAGTTTGAAAATGGCAAATATTTCGTTACGGGCTCAAAAATAATCTACTTCCAAGTACGATACATAGGTAGGTAGCGAATAAGTCCAAAAAATGGATAATTACCGCGGCAAATGTGTTCCTCATTTTGCCCAGTTCAAGATGACCTTGTATTCCTAACATCTTTGCATTGCATTTCTGGGCATTATATTCCCTCTCAAAACCGATTTCAGTCTTAAAATTTCCGTGTGCATACAGTGGATCTGAGTAATGTATGACGGTGGGCTTCACCTGTTGATTATTAGTTTGGTTTTCACTATCGGTCGTACTCTTTGAATCGGTGGACATTCCACAAGTTCGTACTGCGGAACAAACTAGATGATATTCATTAATTCAAGTATTCCACCAGCTGATTGATAGGTTCTTGTACAGTCCCCATTCTGTATCCCAACCTCATAGACATTGTCTCGCTTTCCCTCCTAAGGATGTCCCGCCATTAGATACCTCTTAAATTCTTCGTATCTTCTACCTCCACTTATTTCGTCCAGAATTCCTATTCTCTTCCTTTCTCTTCCACGCTTCCCCAGTGTTCTCCCCTCTATCACTCTCTTCAACATGCCCTCTCCTCTCAAAACCTCATCCATCCATCTCTTCTGCCTTCTCCGAACCTCCAACACAAGCTTCCTCTCCGACCATATCCAGTACCTCCCCGTTCGTCTTTCTCGCCATCCAGCTAACCTTCTCGTAGGTGAATAGATGATATAATTCGATTATTTTAGACAAATAAAGCAATAAATATTTATGCAAGGACAAGATGGAAATCACTCGTATAAAAAAGAATTGGAAAGTCCAGGTTACGCGATTTTACTGTACTTTTTGGCGTTTGAAACTCACTTGTTACTTTCTTCCTGCGATTTTGCGAAATTCACGCTAAGTACGGGTGGTGTGTCAGTTCTGTCCATTGACACAACAGATGAGGACGTATTAATCCCTGTCAAGTCTTATGGTATTTTTCGTAGCGATTCATTTGATGTGGATTTGCTGTGAACTCGCCCTCATTGCCTTCGTTCCATTTTCCCTGTAGCGCAGTGGTGATGAGTCAGGGGGGCTAGGTTCTCAAGTTTTCGCCGAAGTGGAGGAGAAGGCTTCCAGAAGACGCGCTGCACGGCCAACTGTCGCGCACATACGTTCTTGCGCGCGGCAACTAGGGGGCGCTGCCACGGGGAGCTGCGATGTGTAATTTGACTTCCAGTGAAGTTCTAAACCGTTGGTAAATTCTAAAAGAGAAGTGTTTTATATTCCGTTGTCACGGGCGTGACTTCGTAGAATTAGCTTAGCATTGTAAAATGGTAAATTTAATTAGTATTTTGTCATAGATTTATTCAAATACGACCTAGGTTTCGACGATGCTCGTCATCATCAGGTGACCTATGAAATCTATGTGAAAAAACTAAGCTATTTATCATTTTACAAATAAGTTTTTTACGCTCGAACAGCTTTCTATAAAGTCACAATTCGGTGACTTTTGAATTCTGAAAATCTCTGATGAATATGTAAACATAAAACTAGAGAATGGCTTGTTAAAGGCCAGCTCGTGTCAGAAGTCGTGAAGAATAACTTCCTTAATTTTTCTGCTGTTTTTATTAACTGCAATATTTTATGAAGCAGTCATCTTCCCTATACGCCTTTTCGTCAAATTTCGCGCGTGAAATCCCCATGAGTACCTACAGTTGACGAATTGGTAGAACCCTTACTGAAATTTGGCGTGTCGCAAAACTGTTGCTAGTGTATCGCCTGAACGACTTTCATTTAATATGGCTCATTTACCTTTACCAAAATGACATAAATAATTTCAATGTCGCTAAGTTTTAATTATCAGTGGCTGCTTTATGATTTTAGTAATATATTATTCAGTGTTATTATTTTAGTTGAATCTCTAGTAAAGGAATAAAAAATAGATATACTTACTACATTCTTACAATGGACAGTCAGTTATTTCGACTTCTGCAATCATCTTCAGCCCTGATAATGAATGCATTAGTTGAAACCACGGTCGTTAGTTAAATTCCTCTTGTTGAACTACATCTTTACCATTATTCATTTATGAATGATCGGTTCCGCCAAGTGACGTCAGAGCGATTGGATGTTTTTAACTTCCTAGATTTTCTCTGAAACGTAAATAGCGTAACTATTAAGTCCAGTCTCGCGGCGATGCAATGTTGAGGCAGAGGCATCTTCCAGGTTGCGACCGCGTCAAGATTTAAAAGTTTCACCTCAAGACGCCAGCAGGACAGCTGGCGAAACTGTCGTACTTTTAAATCTTGAACGCAGCAGCAACCCGGAAGATGCCTCTGCCTCCACAGCATAACTTTTACCTTCAGTGAGTCTTTTTTATTATGTCGGTTGTTAAATACGCCGTTTATCAACATTTTCATGCGTATCGCTACCATTATTATTGTTTAGCTCAGAAAATCCGACGGATGTGACGAAGGGGGGGTGGGTGATAGAGTGAACGCCGTCGCTGGATGGGGTCGGCGGGGATGTCCTTCTCAACCCCTTCCCTCCCTTTTACACGTCAGACCGTGTCCTCTGGGAATGTTTCTTGCCGAGCGAAATGCCGGGAGTGTTTTGTCGAGCAGGTCGCCGACCCGCTCGCCGTCCTCGTTCGTGACGCAACCAGCTCGCCTCTATAAGAAAAACTTCGCCTCCTTCCCGTCCTCCTCCTTTGCTTACACCCCTTCTCTCTGTCCCCAGCTGAGGCCGTTTTCGAACCTGTCAACCCATGCTATCTTGCCTGATCTTACCTTCGTACCTAGAGCGCGTTGGGCGGAGATGACGTCAAACTCACGTCACCACTTACGCCGGAAGTGTGAATATTCTCTACATGCAGAGTGAACTGACCGAGTGAATGAAAAAGCAGTCTTCTTATGCTCACTGTATATTTAGTTGGAATGGTTTGGGTATGTGATAATATGGGAATTTATGACAAATGGAAGCGTAGAAACTTCCTAACATGTAATGTTTTGTTATAAATACAGGTATTTATTTGATATTTGCTCATTTTTTTTAGAAAAAAAATGATGAACACATCATTTTAAATGGTTTTCGAGAGTGAATCTAGCTGTTGAAGTCAAGGAGCATAGAAAAATTTCTAATATCCGTGTGTTGAAGTGATTGTTAGCTAAGCGTTCTGTGAATAAGATAGATATTGTTGATATTCCGTAATTATTTGCCTTATTCGTCCCACGAAATTTATTTTTCGTGCACTGGAAGGATAATACACACTCGTTTAAAGAATTTAGGTGTACTGAAAAATACTCATAGGTCGGCATAATTTCATCGTCAGCGCTAGTTGCTACTATTATGAACATTTTGAGTTCCGAAGATTCAGGCGATATGGCGTAGAATTTAAACATGTCTACGGTTGAAGAGTTGAAAGCAATTTTCATCAAATAAAAGTTGGAAAAATACCTTATTACGACCTAGGTTTCGATGTTTTACACATCTTCAGGATCATCCGACATCGAAACATTCTATGAAAAGCATCGAAACCTACGTTTTTAAGTCTTTTTTTTTAACTTTTATTTGTGGGAAATTGCTTTTTACTCTTCAACCGTATAATGAACATTAGATTTCAAAATATCTAGATCAGAGCCAATTGGCATATTACCATAATGCTTAAGCATGTAATTAACCAGGAGAAATCGTAGGTTATTCGATCACAGTAGTAGTATATTCGTTGCGTGTTTTTGCCAAATGCCTTTTTTGTGTACCTACAAAGACTTCGTTGGCTATAAATCAATGGTAGAAGACAGGATCTATATGCATTCACTTTAGCGGTCCATTGCAATGAAAACAATCGTTTACTCGTCTTATTATGATATTGATTGATTTCTTTGTTCTTTTGCAGAAACATTTTATAAATAATATTGCCCTCTAAATTGTCTTCTAAGATTGAGAAGGAATTAAGAGATGTAGTTGACTTTATTTATTCACCAATGTTATGACTGTGGATGTTGTTTTTCATATGTTTAACGAGATGATGGCCGCATGATGTCTCTTCCGTCGTTGAACGGCTTCGAAAGTGTCAAGCGAAGATTCCACTCGGTCTACCCGGGGATCAAGATGACTTGAATGGCAGTGAACTATGCGTTTGGCAGGTTCGAAAACGGTCCAAGCCTCCCTTCCGGCTCGCCTCCCAGGCGAATACGCGGCTTAATACGTAAGGACTTAAATCTTTTGGTATACGCGTACTAGGTACTTATATATTTTGATATACGCGTTGCCGTTGAGTTCTTGCTTCCCATTTTAAGGTTCCAAGTTTGAATCTGAATGTGACTGATTTTTCATTGGAATCCCAATCCCTCCTTTCCACGCGGGGGGAAATTCTGAGTGCAATACTCCGTCCGTCAGATGGGACGTTAGTGGTATCCTTACATTGAAAGTAGACTGTTGCCATAGCCGTGTCCACTCATCCTCCATTCCCTGAAATAATTTATCTCATTTGCGGTTCGATAGCCCTATATATTGCGTGGTCAATCCTGCCACAGGTCACTTCTGCCCTACATAACTCTCTGTCCAAGATCTGGTATCCCGGGGCGTCCGGGCCCTACCACCGGCACCAGCCCCCTCTTCACCATTCGTAATACGAATATGCATCGCAGTGGTTGATTTTGAAAGGCCCTGCCGTCGATTTAGCACCGTGATGTTACGTATTCAGGAATCATGACGACTAGCTGTATTGGTTAGACCAGGCCACTGGACACTCGAGTGAAACCAGACGTTTCTGATAGTTGTTCCATACGTCCCTGTAAAATAATACGGTTTCGTTGCTAAAATGTCCCTAAATGGTGTCCTGTTTCCTCCTTCCAAAGATGAAGAAGTTTCGACTGTTTGGATAATGATAGTCTAGTGAGGAACTCAATTTATCTCCTATTTCTTTAGAAAGTACAGATTGGGGAAATGCTTGGGGTCCCTTCGTGGAGTGAGGGACTCCTCTCATCCATACCGGGATTCGTGTTTACTCTTCTCTGTAAGCGGAAATGTGTGGTTGTGATGGCGAGAGTATGATCTTCCCACCCAGAGGGTCTGAGATCGATTCCCAGCAGTGGCGCTGTTATTTCGGTAAAATCCTGATGCCTACTGGGTGGCAATGTGGAGTGCACTTCCAGTGTAGAGATCTGCCCTTCGGACGGGGCCCTTGGAATCCTTTTCGCCTTTCGTTTACTCCGGGGTCTTCGAACTTATCGTAACGAGGGCCACAATGGGTACTGAAGCACTTTTCAGCGGGTCGTAGTAAAAAAAATACAAATTGGAAACTCTAGATATGAGTTTTATCGAAATCAGAAAATTTTATCAACTAATTACAGAGTATGTGAGATTAAATTATCGTAAACTGATGACGACGAACACTATACCAGCAAAATTCTCATATTTTTATCAGAAAACCATTAAAATTAATGATGTTACTGCTTTTGTGCTTTTTAAATATTATTAGACTGAGATTTAAATTTTGAAACGCTAATTACTTAAAAGTAGCGACCATGCAAGCAAATATTACGCTGGGCATTTGCGCATAATTCTTAGGCGGGGCAGATTAAATCATCTTGCGGGCTAGATTTGGCTCGGAGACCCCTGCTCTAGGCAATTGGCCACTTCGGGTTTCTCCCCTTCCTTCCTCCATTCCTTACATAATTCCTCCCACACTGACCTGCCCTCCTACCGTTAACCACGCATGTGACGTCAGCTGCCTGTCACCTCTGCAAAAAAAACCAACCATCCATTCATTTATCTTAAATTTATCGTGCTATAGACGTAACTATTTGATGTCCATATGTCACGGAAGAATCGAGGCGCAGTGATTGTTATTTTTAATGCGCGATTTCCGAATTAAATACTTTTAAGATATGTAGTGCTTCTCTAGATCTTCTAAAAATAAAATTTGAAGATGAGGTACGCAATGCACGGACAATGAACGGCCGACGATCCATGCGGTCCCCCAAATGGAGCCTTCGCGGCTCAGAAGTGCATCAAAATCCGTTGAAAGCCTTTCTTTGCGTTACGCTTGTACCGAAAAGAAAGGAAAACCACGAAAAATCAATAGAAAAAATTGGACTTAAATTAGATCTTATACCGAAATTTTAGTGACAAGATTCTGCTGTCCATGTTTCCCAATAAACCTCCACGCAATCGTGTCGTGAACATTCTCAACTGACTTACAAGCAGAAATTGTTCACCGAAGCAAGGTAATAGTTGAAAGATTAGTCAGAAAGCCAGAGTATGGGTTCAGATGCGATTCAGGAGTAATCAGTTTTGGAAGAGCTGACACATTTTCACACATGACTGTAGAATTTATTCGTGTATCTGAAAGACGGCGAGACCTCGACCTGCGCCCTCCCAGACCTGGGATGGGGACTGAAGCTGCCACCTCTCCCAGAATTCAGAGGCCCTTCCAGAAATAGGCCTATTTAGTGAAGTTCTTTAGACGAGAGTTTAAAACCTGAATTTAGGAATCGGATGATCTGTTACTTTAGCCTGTTGAAGCTCGTTAATATTTGTCTGTAGACGTTTAGTTAGTTATAGTCTGTTCGATTTTAGTTGGATTACTGTTTCATGTAAGCCTAAGAAATCATAAGTATCTAATGATAATGTTGGTACTCTCTCGTTATGCAAATAACTTGCTTAGTAGGTATATGATAAAAAACAAGTGAAATATTTATCTTGCGTCGGCCGTCAGGAAATCTGTAATGTTCTCCGTCCAAATTAGAAATCACGGGGAATGACTTACTCTCCTTGTGGAAACCCTTTGAGGAACCCCTTCCAGAAAAAAATTGTAGTACATAGATAGATGGGTAGACGTCTTTATTGTGTCGAGATTGAGACTTTAAAATTCTCTTCTTCCATCTAACCCGTGTGTGGCGTAATAGATGTGCCAATGGCCGCCCGGTTCGGCTCTTCTCAACATTTATCGTGGATATAAACCGAAATAATTACGGATGATGTCATACAAAAGTCGTCGACAGGTTTGTTAGAGTAGCAAATTCATTCCATAAATAATAGCTATATGTATACAAATAGAGCAGAGATATTGGCGAGGGGGTTTAGTTGTTCCCTTCTCCGCTCCTGCGCGCCCTCGTGTAGTATTCCCTGCGAACCTTGCCCCCATTTCCCAAAATGGCCGGAATGATGTCGCCCCCCTTATTGACTCCGGGAAATGTGTCACGGGGGAGAGGGGAACGTCCTGCCCGCCTCGCAACGCGTGACCCCTCCCGTACCCTTTCTCCTCCACCCTACTCCTTCCCCCTTTATGCAACCCTTTTCCGGAATCGCTTGAGCGCATCCCTTCTCGCGTCGCTACTGGAAGGGGGCGGCGCTCAGACCCTTACTCCACACTCTCCCTCCTCCATCCCTTCCTCCCCCCCCCACCCACCCACCCACCCGGGGATGCGGAAATGGACGTCTTTTTTCGCTTTGGTGAATGATGTTTACACTCCAATGGAAGAAGAGCCTATTTAGTTGATAGACGCCCGTTTGACGCCTTCCCTCGTGTGATAAAGTTGTTCTTCGCCTTTTTTGCGCCCACTCTAGAATAGGCTTGTGCGACTATTCGATTAATTGAATCGTCGATTCAATTATTTTTACAATTGATCGATTGTCAATTTTTTTCAAGTGTCAATTGTTGTTCAATTGCCAATTGTTATTCAATTCATAATTATTGTCCGGTAATCGATTAATTGACGATTATTGATTCGCTATGGATTGAAAATTGTATGTACGTTTAAACTTGTTCGCTTTCGCTGGACGCCAGCCGATGGCCAACGCTGCTGATGCTTGCTGCTCGCTCGGACCTCCTGCTACCGCACAGGAGATCTTCAGGGAGAAAAGGGCTAGGTTTAGGGACATTCCAAACGTTAGGATGGAGGTCGACGTGGTGGTGGGAGAGGGCCACCACCTATTGTACCCCTCCGGAAGTTAGCGAGAATATATCTAGCTATATCCCGGCTATAACTAGCACACTGCGTCCGAGAGGTTGTTCAGTCTCGGTGGGAACATTGTCATCGATACACGCCACTGTCTGTCGAGGATGAACACGCTGAGGATCTCATCTGCATGTCTTCAAATAGCGATCTATTCCTTTAAATAATTAATAAAAGCCAACTGATTGAATTATTTTGTCGTTTTTCAAATGAATACATTCATTCTCCTCACTGCCAAAGGAAAGCCTTTGAGTAGTACAATCCAATTGAGTCCTGTCAATTTATAGGTTGATTTCAATTAATTGAGCAATGCCAATTAATTGACACCCATTTCGATGTCAATAAATTGGCCTTTGTCAATTAATTGAATGACTTAAATTAATTGTCAACCCTTCAATTCCCGACAATTGAATCGACCACATTTCCAATTATTCTTGTAATTGTTCGATATCGATTTTTTTCTATAATCGCACAGGCCTACTCTAGAATGCCTGTATGATTAGATTCTTATACATACAAACAAGCTAAATCTTAAGTTCTAAAATCTGTCGTTAAGTTGAAGCTCGTTGGTTTACCCACTGGTGGGTCATTGGTTTTATTGCTTTTTTTCATAACTACTGCTGTCTTTGGTAGTAGAAAATGCTATTGACAATTTTTTTCCTTCCTCGAATTGGCTTCGGTTAAATTCTGATGAAAACATATTGAGGCGAGTTATTATTTAACTTTTGCTACAAATATTTCGTTAGTCTTATGCCTGTAAAGTAACCGGTGCTCGATTCTTGATTCTTCTTAAGGAGGTTCCTGTGGTTTCACTCAGCTTAAGAGAATTCAATGAAACTTCCTGAAAGTATTAATAATATTGTTCTAAATCTACCTGCAAATTGTCAGTATTATTTACCGCAGGTTTCTTAAGATATTTGATCGAGAATTGGGCATGAAATTACACGTTCTTGTGCATTTTCCTCTGCCTTTTCTTATAGCTTTTCTTCTGCATCCTGCAAGTTCAGCATCCACGTTCAAGTAAATTACTCATATGGTGCCAATTTCACACGATCTGCAACGCGCGCGAGGGATTTATTCAAGCGCTCCGAGTAAAAATCAGTTACATATGCATTTTTCTATCGATGAAATAAATTATTATTCATTGAATAATTAGAAAAGGGTCTTTCTGATGATTAAAGCATTGCGTTCCCATAACAACCCGTGTATTTTCATGCCCACTTCTCGTTATAATATCTTAAGAAATCTGCGGCAAATAATTTGAAAAAAATCAGGTAGCTTTAAGACAACAAAATTAATGTTTCCAGCGAGTTTCGTCGAATTCTCTTAAGTTGAGTAAAAGCACCGTGCCTCCTGAATGGTGGTATGTACGTGTGTAATTGATCGCGACAAATAAAAATGATAGAAATTGGATTCGATGTTTTGAGGGGAGAATCAGACGCGTGGCTCAAGCTACGACTAATGGGCGTCGATTAATGAAACAAAACATTTTATCTTTCGCCATTCTCATGGGCCACGCATCGCCGCCGCGCCGAACTGACAACGGAAAGACGCAACGGGTCATACGTATATACAAAATTATCTTAATGGCGTAGAGAACCGATAACAAGATACAAACCAGGTAACTTTGAAGATGCAGGGACCAGCCACGGTATTTACCATTTACGGAGTCGCCGGCAAGTGCATTGAAGGTGGTTTGAGAGCGAGATAGTCATCCCTAGTCATAATGGAGACCATGTTCAAATTTTATTCTTTGATTTCAGCGTCTTTAAGAAAAATGAAATAAATAATTTAATATTAATGGCGCAAAGATATAGTTATATATGATCAAAATTCTCAGTAATGAAATAAATAAAGCTACATAAGTCTCTAACTTGACTCATTATTTCCCACCGTACGGCTGAAAACCCTTCAAAACAACAGGGTTTTTTTGCGATTCTGTCAAAATTACTGTGGTGAGTAATAGATTATATTTTATAAATAGTTTTTAAAAAACATGCAATCTACACACCGTTAGTTGTTTGACGAAATCTAGGTGCTAGAAGTTCTTAATTTGATTAATATTCTATCCCTCTGGAGCGCACAGCCGTAATCTATCCCATGCGTAAAACAGATTATACATTTTAGGCAATTTGCTCGAAAATTAGTTCGGCAAGGGGTTGATATATTTTGATATAATTGGAAATATGAGTTTTTTTTAAAATGAGGTCAAATTTATCAAATTCTAGGGGAAGTGATTTTTTGCTCGAACTACCTTAACTGCGATATTTCACATGGGAAAAATAATTCTCCTTGACCGGGATCCAGGTTAGAATCCCGGGTAACGCGAATTATTTTTCCTCTGTGGAATACCGCACAAACCAGGTAATTTGTTAAAGCATTTCTTTAAATGACATATCTAGGTGCGGGTAAACCGATAATCCTGGGAACGGTCTGGTTCACTTTACGCAGTCACATTGTTGAAAGTTTCCGAATGTTACTAAATGAATGATCAATTGTTCTTCATGCAGAGAAAATATTCTGTCTATCTACAAAATACCCTGCAAGCCACCTCGAGGGTATGTGGCAAGGGGTGAGTAGTCAACAACATGCGTTACACCATACACTATTTAAGTTAGTGTAACTACGAATATTGATAAATTAGCATACAACGCTAATGCATGTCAGGAGTTGTAGCCTCACAAGCATGCGCTACACTATAGATATTTATTTATCTCACACAACCAAAAACGGCACAATGGCTAATTGCATTGGTCGATGCAAAATAATAAATAAACAATATATGTGACCAATGTTGGAGGGACCTTAAGTATTTATGTATTTAGCACCTACAGAAACAGACAGAGGATCACGAAGCATGCACGGCGTGCTGTAAGTACTAGGGAGCAGATATTGAACTTACTCACTCACTCAATGATTCAACCCGAAGGTTGGTTTGGATAGTTGAGGGTAGAGCTCATCCCGGACTAAGGGGTGTGAATTTCACACATTCAGGCGTGTGAATTTTACTCATTCAGGCGTGGGTATTTCACACATTCAGGGTAGGGGGGCCAGCTCCTTTCCCTGGGCCACCTCGCACTCCGAGGATTTTTTTTTGTTCGGGGGCGTCCAAAGGCTTCACCTGTATTTGAACCCCGGACCCTTTCATCAGTAGCCAAGCCCTCTACCCACTAGGCCACCCCACGCTCCCCTAGATATTGAACTAGAGATTATGAAACATGGCTTTACAGCTTCATTTCTGTGAGTGTTTGATCAGGAGGTTCAGAGAGGAGAGCTCTTATTATTTTAAATAAGGAATCCGTGTGCGCTTGTGCGCAAGTCGTGGTGGCGTTGTCCTCTTGTTGGCGAGCCCGCTCCCTCATCTGGCGATCTGGCCTCGTCAGCCGATCGAAATGAGGAGAAGCCCCGCTGCTGGTGGCAGTGTTGGCCCGGAGAGGGTGTTCGTATATGTCGTGGGGCGCACGCGCAGAGTGTAAGCTGCTCTCCCCTGAGAAGGAGGCTGAGGAGGGGTGCAAAAGGGGCCATTGCCCCGGACCACCACCGTCGCTCGCTCGCTCGCTTAGTAGGTCCTCCTCTTCTCCCTCCCTCTTAACTCAATCCGCCACCGACCCTCCCGGGGGGGGGGGGGGCGAGGGGAAGGAGGGAGAGATTCCGCCGGCGGGATTTTGACCCCGTGACCCGCTATCATCTCTCGCTCTGCCTCCCTTAGGGTGGTCTCACTGACACGTAAATTCACTCAAAAATTCAATTAATTCGACCTCCACTCAATGAAAAACATCTCATATTTCTAATTACGTCTAAATTTTTAACACCGCAATACTTGCGAGATTTTTTCCTATTAAAAAAAAAACAATTCGTTTTCCATGGGATTCGGTACGTCTTATGTCATTATAGCGGCATTATTTAAAAATCGGCAAGTTGCGAAGCACAGAACGCGTCAGGAATGTATCTGAGTGTGCCTAGAATGTTTCTCAATTGTTACAAATATTAATACTCACCTTAATGCTTTTATCAAATCGCAAAAAAATACTTTTGGTTGTGAAGGCATTTTCTGCGTTCGGCTTGTAACAAATGAATCATGTTATAGCGTAATATAAGTGAACTTGTATAATTACTAAGAGTTTTAGTCGTATAATATAAAAATTCTGCGTCATTGATGTTGCTATATTTATCTACTTAATTTAATTAATAACTTACTTACAACTGTTTTTACTTTTTTTATAAAATTTTGAAATTGCCTCTTATCCTTACGTCAAGCAATCAAACTGCAGTTCGCCGCTGAAGGAATGCTTGGAGGGTCTTCTTCAGTTCCCTAAGTGAAGTGCTCCTCGGTTCAACATTGGCGTTTTCAAATTGTTGCCCAGTATTCGGATCACCGCGGCTAAATATTCATCCATTCATGTTTTTCTGCTCCAGATGGCGTGCTTCCTCATTGGATCTTCCTCCTCCGCTCCACGCTTCTCTCAGCCACACGCTCAGTGTCATCCGCGTAACTTCCATCTATTTTAATGTAATCTATCATTTGCTTCATTTTCCTTCCCCGCTTTCCTTCCACCATTCCTTCTATTCCCGTCGTCAGCAGACAATGTCTTCTCAGGGAATGTCCAATCCAATTCCTTTTTCTAATCGCGTCCATCAGAGTCATGTTCTCGCCCACTCTCCTCAGTACCTCCTCGTTTCTCACCTCATCCTCCCAACTCACTTTTTACATCTTCCTCCATATCCACCTCTCCAGGTCTTTTTTCATCTTCCTTCTTAAGACAGTTAAATCCGCAGCGTGGCTTTGTGAATATGCTTCAAAAATGTAAATTGGCCGTTGTCGATGTTAAAATTCTTTTAGCGATCGTAATGACGCGTGGCGCCATTGATCCGTTGGAAGATTTTTAAGAAGAAAACGTTTCAAAATTGAATGCGTTGGCTGTGTAAATAAATCGGGAGGGCTTTTTTTTAACGTCGACCGTTAATCAATCAATCATGTTTAGCGTAAAGAAACATACGTCTAACGCTTGAGTATGGCGACCAATCGCGGGCTAGGTATAAGTAAACAAAATATTTGTGTAAAAATACACGATACCCAAAATTATAGCCGAGATTGCTGCACGTTAACAGGAACATTACTGAACTAGTAACCTCATGGCAGCAGCTAAAAGAAAATGTTGCCTAAAAACTCAAATACGTGCGACGTGCCACCATATCCCACCATGCACCATCATTAGTGGTGGGTTCATTGATTTTATTGGGGTTCAGTGTAGTACATGATTACTCACCCCCTGCCACGCACCCTTGAGGTGGCATGCAGAGTACTATGTAGATGTAGATACACACCCGGACCCCACCTCGGGACCATTCCTTCTCGTGGCCGTTGCTTCACGTGACTGCGCACGCGACTCGACGGCCGCCCCGCATTTAAATAATAAAATGCGAAAATAATACCTTTCTTTCGCGAATCCGGAGCATCGGATATTATTTTTTCCTTCCTTCCTTGTGCGCTCGATAGATGAACCCCGTATTTGTGTTTTGGGTTTTCCTTTTCGCTGGGGGATTTTGATAAGTGCCCACTTCTCCAATCCGTGCCTCTTAAGAGGAGCGGCGGTTTAGTTTGCGGAAGCGTGTACGGCGGCGAAATTCTGATCTTTCCACGTATCTCCCTCCCTCCCTCGCTCGTTAATGGACCCCAATGACTCCCCCTGGTAGTGCTCATGAAATAAAAATCCCTCGCGTTCGCCCGTTAAACGGTGTGTAAATAGCTGAAGGAAATCGAGGATTGAAGGAAGTGAACAAAGAAAGGATGAGGACATCTTTTTCACGCTGCTCTTGTTGTTGCTTGATAAATTGATTCATGAATACTCATAAAGACAATGATGAGATATACTTTTGAAGACAATGAGGAGATATACTTTTGAAGGCTTGAAAACATACGCAAAATAGAAAGACTTAATGCAGTAGAGTATTTCCTTTTTTGTTCTCTCGCATCAAACATGACGACAGATAGTATTTTTAACATTTTAAGTGCCATTTACAAATTTTTCAATGAATTTTCAATGCGTGACCTACTTAAGTTCATGGAATCCCTGTTATTTTGTGAACATAAATTCTCTGCCAGAATTTTGCAGCTCGAATTGCTCGTAGTTTTAACGAGGGAGTATTGACTGGGTTGTCAATAATTTACAACTTTGGGTGGTTATGAAGGCTGAAAGGGATTGTACGAGTCCTCGCTAAATCGTAGCAGTAAGCAATTGGCATTTTGCATTGCCGTGCTTGGACCTTCCCCTCTCCTCCCTCCCAACCTCCCTTCCCCATAATCCCTCTTAATCTCGTGTGAATAGAACGAAGAACTGAGGAGCCATGCACGGCAGAACACCAAATTGAATGCACCTGTCGTGGCGCCTCTTAAATAAACTGGAAACAGTAACGGATTAACACGCTTGAGGGCCTGTAGTTAGTACAAGCACAATGGAGGGCCCATATTAATAATGAAGTCGCAAGAGAAGGAAGGGGAAAAATTCTTGGGGCCCTTAGACAGCTAACTGTCTACTTTGCCTTATTGATAATCTGGCACTGCCTGCAAAACTTAAAATACTTCGAATGAACCACATACACATTTAGGCCGCACTATAGCTGTATCTTTCCAGCACTAATCATTCTTGAAAATGTTCGGAGAAGTTTGCATAGACCTCAGGCGTGTTTTTCATTCATTTCGTCCAGACATTCATTCCTTATGCACCTCCTTGAATTATGTCGCTGTCTCTTCCGTCGTGGAACACCTAATACCACTCAAGTACACATCTCCTCCATAAGGTTCAACGGATTATTGGATCAAAAAAACAAGGAAAAATCAATGTAGAAATAGGGTTCATGACGAGGGGTTAATTAATGTGAGGGAAAGGGCCCGACACGTCGTGTGTGCTTGCGATGGGGGGGCGGGGGGATTTAACCCCGCCAGGAGCGTCATCGACACACTTTGAGGCCTCCCCGAGTAGTCCTTAAAATTCGAGTATTGATTCACCGGAAGCGCCTCCTCCTGTGTGTATGTTTGTGTGTGTGTTGGCTCCATTGATCTCAGTGCACCGACCTATTTCGGATGGGCGCACGTGTGTACTATATCCCTACGTCTTAAAAAAAACAAACTTCGTCAGTTAAATCCTTCGAAACCAAATTATACCAATTTCTTATTGAACAACAAAACCTTTGAAGTTTTGTATCTATTCACAACGCCTACAATGTTTTTCATTGCTGTAAAATTGTGTTAAATTTTTCATCTGATTTGCATCTGCTTGATTAATAAAAGTATGTATGTCAAATATAACTGATAAATAGTGAATTAATATTTTTGTTGGATTTGGACTTGCAATGGCATATGTATGTGTGCAAAAATAATAATATATAAATATTATATATTTATTGAATAAATTTATATGTATGTGATTTGTAAGGTAATGGTGGTAAATTAGGCATTACTTCACATTTTGCTTGCTGTTGTTTTATGTAGAAGACATATTCCTGCTTTTTGTTAATTATAATGTACTTCTAATATTTTACTTTATAAATGGCAAAATGTTACGTTATATCCGAGCAAATATTTTGATTTATAGGTAATTGTTCTTATATGGGACATTCTGTTATAGCGCATCCCCTAGAACAATAAATTTTCTGTCTAGGTATCTATCTGAAGTAGAAAGGGCGCGATCGCAATTTGTGTCGTCCATTGAATTGTCTTTCATTTTAAATAAGCGAGCGAATTGTATTGTTTATATTGTGGTCGATGAGGGGGCGCGACGGTTGGAGGAGATGGAGGGCTCGTCTTCAAATCCCGGAAGTGTGCAGATTTTTCTGTGGAATTCCGATCAATCCCTACGTGGATACCGTGTGGACGGCACGTCTGCACCTACGACCGCAGGTTGTGGCGTTAATGTACGTTTCGGAGACCGATACTCAAAATATGACCCACCTTTATCCAGATTTTAGCGTCGGTACGCAGTGCGAATTTGTGGAAGAGATCTCGGGTTTTCCACCGGTCAGCAGTAATTACACTGGTCGGCAAAAAAACATTTCTTGTCGAGCCCTGATAACATTCCTGCTGATTCTTATGTTAAATGACCTCCTGAATCCGAATATGACATCCGTTTTCCTCCATCACCCACCAATTTTGGGGGAAGCCCCCCCTCTTATTTTTATCATTTTGCGATAATTTGGAGGGATGGAAAGGATTATTTTACTATCATTTATATTTCTTCTCTGGTTTTAGAGAGGTGAAAAGTTCTAAAACATGAACATTTATGGTAAGGAGGTAGATTTGGGAGGATTAGTCTCCGTAAATTGCAAAAAACGCATTAAAAATTATCAACTTTTTCTTTTTTTCGCAATTTTTTCACTTATTTTCTTCATATTTCAGCTCCTATTCTATCTTCCCCTCCCTCAAATATCCCAGAATGATGGAAATATATATCAACAACGTATAGCAGCAATAATAAAAATATTTAGGAACACTGCATAGCAACAATAATTAAAATATGTAGCAATATTTCAGAAGATACGCTACCACGCTGGCGCTCTCAATACCTCGCGCGCATCAATAAAGAGTAAAATGGTAATTGTAAAGAGCGATGAATAACATAAGTACCTCCATTTGGTATTTGATTTTCTTTTATACCCTGTGGTAGAAGTTTCTCGTGCCAAAAACCAGCAGAACTCTGCCAACATGCCCGCATTCCACTTCCCTGAAAATCTCCTCTCAAATTTGCTAATGTCTTGATGGAACCGTTCCCCGTGCTCATCTGAATCTGCTCCTACATTTTCTGGGAAAAATTCCCGGTGTGAATGAAGGAAATGCACTTTTAGTGACATGTTACACATTATGGCCTTATACGCTGACAGCAATTCCTCGACATGAACGACATAATCATCACTTTTTTTGTTACCCAAAAAGTTCTCACACACGTTTCGGGATCCAAGCCAAGCTCGTTTTTCTTTATGATTCAGGTGTTTCATGAACGTCGAATCTTGGAAAAGTTTTCTAATCTGGGGGCCCACGAATACTCCTTCCTTGATTTTAGCCTCACTAAGACGAGGAAATTTAGTTTTTAAAAATTGAAATGCATCTCCTGTCTTGTCTATTGCTTTCACAAACTGTTTATTCAGTCCGATTTTGATGTGCAATGGTGGCAAGTAAATATTTTCTTTCGGGACCAGAGGATCATGAGCGACATTTTTATAACCAGGAGTAAAGCTTTCTCGCAGAGGCCAGTTCCATATGATGTAATGTTTTTCTCGGGCTCGGCTGTCCCATTCACAAAGGAAGCAGCATTATTTCGTGAAGCCTGATTGCAGTCCCGTGAGTAGAGCGACAACTTTCAGGTCAGCGCATACTTTCCAATTATAATCGTGATAATTAATTTTTTCAAGGATTCGGCTGATATTTCCGTACGTCTCCTTCATATCAACAGAGTATGCAACCGGGACTGAAGGTAAATCATTCCCATTGGCCAACAGGACCACTTTCAAGCTTGTCTTTGACGAATCTATAAACAGCCTCCATTTTTCTGGGTCACATGGCGTCATCAGTTCTATCATCAATGCATTTGAATTAGGGCAAAACACCAAGCCTTCATCTTCCGTAAAAAGTAATTTCAGTGTTGACTGTCTGGTCCTATGGGAAGAGATTTTTACGCCCTTTCATAAGAGATTCCACTGCTGAAGTCGAGATCCAAGAAGTTGAGATTTCGTCTTAGGCAACTCCAAATCCCTTACGAGGTCATTCAATTCTGACTGCGTAACTAGGTGAGGTTGTCGATCAGCTGAATCATCAGAACACTCTTCATCATCGGTGGAAGTATCACTTGGTCCCGGCTGTTGTTCAAAGTCATTCAAATCAATTTATGGCTCTAGAGTATAAGTTTTTGGGGGCTCAGGGATTCGCAAGGCTCGTTATGAGGAATTGGTCTTATAGCTGAAAGGATATTAGGATACTGAATTGTATGCTTACTTTTGCTGGAGAACCCGACGGTAGAAGTCATACAAAAGTAACAATCCGTGAGATGACAGCGAGGTTCACGCCAAACCATGGGCACAGCAAATGGCGTTGATTTACGCGTATCTTTGAGCCATTTGGTCATTCTACTGTGACAAGTAGTGCAGCAAACTCTTGGAGCCCAATCCTTGTCCTGATCGCCAACTTGGCAGCCAAAGTAAAATTTAAAGGCAGTTTTGAGAATCAAAGAAAGAGGTTTTCGCTGCGATTTTAAAGTCAATTCACCGCTAACATAGCAGAAACGATCAGGATGATTTTTACACACGCGTGGCATAATTACACATTAAATCACTAATCACAACTCACACTCACGTACTGCAATTCACTTGGAAAAAGCCGGAGTAAAACAACTTCCACTGTTTTACACAATTTAAACAACTTGGAAACACAGAATCATTGCCTAGAACACCGACAAGTTGACTCTGCGATCGCTAGAGGTATACCGAGGGAAGATGGCGACAACTGCAACATAATTTATTTGAGAGGCTGACACTTTGTGGAACTCCATGATGAAGGTAAAAGAACACTTTGTAACTTCAATGAGAATATAGGATCTCAATCGTATATTTGTAGTGGAACTACAAAGTATTCTTTTTTCCTTCTTTTGCTGTGAAAGCATGAGAATTGCTGCCCAAGACTGAGCGGGCGAGGCATTGCGAGCGCCAGCGTGGTAAAGTAAATCTTCCGAACTATTGCTATATATTTTAATTATTGTTGCTATGTTATGCAGCAAAATATTTTTATTATCACTGCTATTTCTTGTTGATATATATTTTCATCTTTCGGGGGAGGATGAGGTGAAATGGAAGCTGGAAATTTTAGAAAATACGTGAAAAATTGCGAAAAAAACGGCAAAATCGACCTTTTTTAATGCGTTTTTATACAATTTACGGGGACTAATTAATCCCCCCCAAATCTACCTCCAAACCATAAATGTTCATGTTTTAGAATTTTTCACCCCTCTAAACCCTTAGAAGAAACGTAAATGCTAAAATAATCCTTTTCATACCTCCGAATTATCGAAAAGTGATAAAAATAGGAGGGGGGGGCTCCCCCGAAAATGGTGGGTGATGGGGAAAAACGGAGGTCATTTTACATGAGAATTACCAGGAATGGTGTCAGGGCCGATTTTCATGCCGACCAGTGTTATCGTTGAGCACCGACGCGACGCTTCCAAGACTGATATCGCCATGAAGACTATGGCAGACAGCCCTCGAAGCGTCGATGCTGAACGATACTGCTATCCGGTTGAAAACCCGAATCTATTCCACCAAATTATTCGCCAGGGAATCCTGAGATCCTCAATGCAAATTGGCGTTGATTAATTTAATCAACAGGTCTTTGGATCAATTTATTTAATCAACAGGATGGTCCTGTGAATCCATCATGGGAATTTCTAGGATTTTAAGCCGATGCAACAAGCGACAAAAATTACTATTATTAGTGAGTTCTTGCAACTATGGCACCAAGCGTTAAATAAGGTTTAATAAATATGTGTCTGAAAATTGAAAAAGACTTCAACTATTTAAATTCTTTAATCATACTACTCAGAAAAGAGATATTTTATCTCTCACCATCCGCCCACAATCGTGTTCGGAATAAAAGGGTGCAAAGGCATATTCAGAGGTGTCCAGCACGTTTAATGTATTCAAGCCATGAAATTACGCCAGTGGCTTGACCTGCTATTGTTCGTAAGATATTTAGGCTATGAATGCCCTGAATAGGTCAATAATTTAGTAGACAGTTGTTTTGTTTGCTGTGTATGCTGTAGAAGTGCATTGGGAATTGTTTTATAATCAATTCGCTTCGAGGATTTAGGACTTTGGTATTTTTTATGTATGTGCCAGACAAAATGCATCGAATTATTAGGTACTTAACATTATATTTTATATTATAGCCAATAACTTAATGATAATGTGTCTGGCGATTAGTGCATGCCTGGTGAAGAACCACCCCATACACCTCTGTGTTGCTTGCTTGCAAGACATCACGTAGATGTTGATGATATAGATGGTAGATCTTTCAGCAGGTGCAATACGTATTCTATAATTTAACCCCTGGTGTAGAGCACGATGAGAGAGAGGGGTAAAAAGGTTTTTCTCCTACATTCGTTGTGACTGAGCCGCAAACAGTTTTCGGGCCCTTAAATTACGCCAATAACGCGATCGCGCTGTATGGGTGATTATATTTGGCGCCCGATATTCGCAGAAGGAATTTGGACAACCCTGGTGTCCAAATGGTGTCAACTTGGTGTGGTGTCTTTCTCGAGAGATTATGGTTTCTAGCAGCGTTTGTGGAATTTAGATGTGAATTGAAATCCTGGGAGGTTATATATTTGCCATTTAACATTTAAATGTCGACCTTAAATCCACCCTCTTGGAAAAACATGTTCAATCAAAATTGGTATTGGGTTTAGTGTGTTAGAGAGGGATGATTACTGAAGCTTATATTTTTGTTACTTTGCTCTGGTGTGATTCTGCACCTTCCTAACGAGGTCACGATGCACTAAGGTGCACTCTTGAAATTCCGGAACGAAGAGTGAATATACTTCCTTTCCGGAATATATTCACTGCTACGTTTTCAATTCTTGTCCGCACGGGTTCCATGCTGCCTCCGAGGGGGACTTATTTTGCATTAGTGCGTAGGTAGTGCAGGAAAAGGAGACAAGATTGCCCGCCATAAAAAATGCAGGGAAATGACAAAAATTACGAAAAAATTGACATGTTTTTATTCTCTCCTAATTCCTTTTTTCCTCCAGTCTACGTTTGACCCGTTCGTCCTACTTATGGTTTTTAAAGGAACTGGAACTGGTAATAATGCTATATTTGTTGTATTGATCATTCGGTCTGAACTTCTATGTTCATGATCTGTACACGTCAGTCCTAAGAGAGCGTATCGGCACTAACTTTGTGGAAACTATAGACTTCCATAACTCGAAAATAAACACTGGTACATTTTCCACACTTTATATTCTCCCCCACCGTTTTTTGTTTTAGCACATTATGATACAGCACCCTGACGAGGTCATGACGTGCTGAAACCCTGGTCAGTGGCGGAGAATATGAAGTGTGGAAAGTGTACCAGCGTTTATTTAAGGAATAATGGAAGACATTAGTCCTAGACGGTTTTAACCCCCAATAGTAAAGTGGGTTGCCCTGAGTGAACTTACTTGCTAGGCAGAGGTGCGATATGTGACTCACAAACTCGCCCCATGAAACTTCACAGTCCGCCCTTCTACACCTTTTCTTTCTCAAATGTCTTTTTTCTTTTCGTTCGAGGATTGCGAGTCATTGACTCGGCCAATCGACAGTGGATTTCCCGGAGCGACGTCCCCCCGTTTCCCTTCCCCATTCCCTCCCATCCCCCGCCGCCGTCTCCGGTCTGTAGCTCTTCCACCCCCTTTACACGAAATGTGTGTGCGCTCGTCTTCGCGGGGGATGTGCCGAGAGCGAGTTGTCGTTCTTTTGTTTGTCGGGAACAGAAGCGCCTCGGATGCTTAGCGACGGCCGGGCAGAGTCAACACGGCTGTTATTACTGTGGCCCCAATAACACGGGCGGCCGTGTAAAGGTACATCGCTTAAATTCATGCCCGCCCCGCGGGTGCAGGAGTTTCCTCTTTAATTCTTCAGAGCCCGTCTTTCCTCAATTTAGGGGATACCTCGCTGGCGGCAGATGGGTGGGAAGGGGGTTTTCATCTACATCTACGCAATACCCTGTAAGCCACCTCAAGGGTGTGTGGGAGGGGGCGAGTAGTCACCAACCGTGCATTACACTATACCCTAAAGTTAGTGTAACTACGACTAATTATGCATTAGCATAATTAGTCGTAATCGCTAATGCTTGTCACGAGGCGAAGCCTCACAAGAATGCTCTACACTATAGATATGCTACCAATGTTAGAGGGATGTTAGTATTTATGTATTTTGCAACTACTTAAACGGACAGAGATTCAAGAGTCATGCTGGAAACATGCACGGCGTGCTGTAATGCATGTATGCGTGTTGGTAGCAGAAAAGGATATAAGTATTAAGGAACAATACTATTGCTACTAATATCTACACTACCTATCGGAAAAACTAGTTAAAATTTTCATTGGCAGCTGTTTCGGTCTCTTCTCGTTCGCGGGAAAACAGACATTTTAAATCTGTTCGTTCTGCAGTCTAGTTCCCTAACTTTATTCTCATTATCTGATTTACCGTAATATATCGGATTTCGTAAAATATTATTAACGTCGTCAGAGAACAAATCGGTTTGGAGCTTACGTAACATTTTAAGTCTACATTTTAATCGTCGGTCTAAAAGCAATTCCCATCCCACTTTCTGCATAAAGTCAGTAACACTAACGAGATTATCATAACGGCTTTTAACGTATCTTGCCGATCCTCTCTGCACGCGTTCTAACCCGGTTCTTAAGCCTACCTCGTAAGGATCCCAAATGCTGTCAGCGTATTGCAAGTGGGGTCTAACAAGGGAGACATCTACATCTACGCAATACCCTGCAAGTCACCTCAAGGTGTGTGGTAGGGGGTGAGTTATGTGCATCAACATATAGGTATGCTACAGAAACTATTTGTCTTAGTGTATTTTAAAACTACACAAATTCATATTCATTTCTGTCTGTCAGCGTCGTGTCGCGCTAGTCGAGTGCGATGGAGAGTCTTTGTACTCATGTCGTAATGTACTTCGATCATCATATTTAGTCTAGATCTTATGTATGTATACGTACATGGTCGTCAAAGGTTTCCACTATTGGTCTTGCGATTCAATGCTCGCGGCATTGCGTTTCGTGGCGTTTTAGTGAATTCCTGTGGGAAACTTTCGTTCGTGCTTGAGGTAGTCTTTGTGTTTTTGGGTAATCGGAATAACGAAAGAGTTAAGGGTAGAGACGGGGGATAATATTGGATCTGGTAAAGGAACTTTAAATGGTCGGAACTTTAAAAGAGGCAATGTTTGAGAAATCTGTGAGTGAGATAATGAAATCACGCGTATCGCTCCCGTCTATTGACATCCTTGGAAGGAATTCCCCTCGGAAGCAGGGAAGTCAAGGCCTGCTTCTCAGAATCCTCGGGTGTGTGATGATGTGTTTGCTGTCGACTCACGCACACTCCCAAGACGCAGCGCAAATGAAAACAAAATGCAAGCGCTTGCGTCGTTTGCTCGCCTTATTCTGGTACACGCGATACGCAAATCCCAATGGCGACCTCGCGCTGATGTTTGATGCTACATTCTTTGAATTTTATGACAATATCGATGAATTGCTATGTGAATGATTTACATTTTTGCTCGATCCTAAGGTGGCTTAGCTACGAGGACAAAGAAATAAATATTTCTCTAATTTCCTCGGTGTTGAAACAATGTGCGGTGATGAAGGTCGTTGAAAACGGGAGGGGGGATTCTTTCACTGAGTCTGCATTTCCGCTGCAAGTGCTTCCTTAACACCGAACTCCTCTGGTATGTCCCATGTGTCATAGTCTTCAACTGCAATTCGCATCACTTCCTCAGTTCGTATGGAGTGAAATGTTTTCTCAACTGTTTATATTTTTATAAAGGATGCTAGTAATTTTTATATATTCCCCAACGTGTTTTGGTTTTCGAAAAAGAAAAATTATGTAGCTGTACCATTCGCGTTAAATTTTTTTAGGGTTAAATAAGAAGTTCTTGTATTTTGTTCTTATCAGGTGACACTGGAGGAGTTTCTGTCTCCCGTTGCTAACTATGTATCTGGAAATATTTTAAGACAGAGAAAACATTGTTAGTTTTAGTAACGAATAGCTTTTTTTCTGGATTATGCGTAAATCCTAGTACATTCCAGTTTTGACAGGCATTTTTATATACATTAATATTCGTGGATGGATTTGATGGCATATGTTAACGTGGCCAGCCGGAATGTTTTCCATTTTTATGGACCTCCATGCGATAGAAAGGGTGAACTGATATTTTCCATTTTTCCCTGAAGAGAGAGCTTTCGTGTACTGGAAGAATTTGCGGATTGATTTCAAGGATATTCTGAGCTGTACGGACAACTAGCTACTTGCTAGCTATGAAGAAAAGGGAGTTGGTTGACGGAATCGGGAGGAGTGCAGGGAAGTCACATGAAGGTGTGTTGTGGGATGTTGGAGGCTGTTAATGGCTAAAGGAGTAACTTTGGGCTGTCGGGACATCGAGGGAAGGGGACGCCATGAAGGGATGCGGAAGAAGATATGATTAGTTAAGGTGGGAGTCGATGTAGGTCATGATGGACTGTTGCATGACGGGAAAGATAACAAATGAGTTTGTATATTGGCTTCAAAGGCTTTGATGACGTAAAAGGCATTAATGTTTTGCTACTCATAGTGATATCGGTGTGTCCTCGTCGCTCCTTCGTGCCGTGCCGCAAGAAAGTGTCGCTGGACGATGAGACGAGGAGCAAGTTTCCCCTTGTACTCTCTCTCTCTCTCTCTCTCTCTCCATCCATCCCACATCCATTTTTTTGTTATTTCAACCAATGAACCTCTTTTATTGTTTCCTTTTTCGACTCCGCGTCCCTGAACCCCTTTTCTCTTTCATCCCATCCTTTTTCAAAGCACTTTCTCTTGATCGGTCGTTCGAGCGACTATTTAATTATTTTGCTCCTATGAAAACCCTTCTTTTTTCTTTGATATTCTTTCTCTTTTATATCTCCCTGGTGTTATTTTTTGTGCGCTAGGGTTCAAGGGAGTCCTCTATCTCTCCCCCTAACCCCTTAGGCGTCCTATGACGACGCCCCCCCTCTTTCTCTACCCCTCCCTTCCCTTTCTTCCCCCACCACATCCCTCTTTCTCCCGCGGGGCTCGTTGATATGTTTTTTTTTTCAATTTCCTACCTTTTTTGTGAACGGCTGCACTTCCTCGCTTTGATTTTTCTTTCATTTGGAAAGTCTGAGAATAAATTGCTTTAATGCTATATTTCTCTCTCGTCTGACCGTATTTCAGCCTTGGAAATCATTTTCGTCCTGTTAATATTCCAAATACTGATATCCTTGAATCGTAACATTTAATTTCCTCTCGATCCCTGTAGCGTTCCCACGTGGCTTTCTCCATCTATCGGAATAATTCTTCCTGAAATTTTTCTTTGTAAATTCTTCGTGATAAATGGAATATTTATTTTTGCAAAATCATTCATGCCTTACTTCTCTTCTATCTCAATCGAAAAAAATTAAATCCATGGATCTGAAATGTAATATGGACGTGATTTAGCGCGAATTTCTCCATGGTTATCGCTTGCATTTTCCATGCGTCGGGATCGGCTAAGACCTCTGTTTTAACATCGCATTTAATTGAAACTCATCCATATTCTCTGTTTCTGCAAAGAGTAGACAATCTGTACAATTATGGCTCGGTTGTAGATCATAAGTTTTGATTTACCTATAGTTCTTTCGGCCAAAGATATCATGTAGCAAGTATCTGATTGCTTTATGGTCGTCTTGAACTTAATTGTATTTACCGCATAATATCGTGCAGGAGTACAATATGAAGGCTCAAATAAGAACGTTTGAGCAAGATTAGAATACTTACTGTTGATAACAAAAAGGTCAAGGTATTTCTGATTTTGATTCTCTTCTATGTAATACAGCAACACTGTTAAGGTCTAAGCTACCATGCAAGTGATTCTGATTGCTTTCAGATCTTCGTGTATTGCTTAAAAAGTTAATGATTTTTTATTATTAGTTTAGATAGTCTTAGAAAAGTTAAAAAAAAAATTTCATTATGTTTTGTTCAACCTCCCACGTGTGCTAACTAGTAGAGTCTTAAGAGCTAAGATACTTATGAGATCAGAGCCAAGAGCTAAGATATCTAAGAGATATGATACAATATCTTATTTTTTTAACTTTTTTTTGTACGGGATTGCTTTAAAAGTGTTCACGAGTAATTATCAGCCTTAGGTAATCAGTATGCCAGAAATGATTAATCTTTCATGGACTGGCCTGGTTTAGAGTCGCGAGAATGGAATAAAGATGTTCAAAGAATGCTGATCCATTTCCTGCCGGCGCGCGGTGTTCGCGATATTTTCAATGGGATAATCTTTTGATTCAAATGGATGCTTTTTATCTTCGGCTCTTTTGTCCTTCATTGGAACCGAAAGGAAAGGAGTTGCTTGAATGAGAGCCCTGTGCTGAGTGGAACCGGAAAGGATTGAGCGGTGCTTCGCTTCGTTGCTGAGCTCCCCAAGTTTTGATCGGGGATTCCTCTCTTGAATTTATGGCAGACAGTGGAAGGTCAAACGTAATTTCGGCCATGGTCACGAAGGACTGGGTCCCATTTGACATTGACCGTGATTGACTCTTTCCTCCCTTGATTCGAAGCTTCCCTTGCTATAGCGTGGTCGGGGTTTTCATCGTCGCAGCAAACGAACTAAACGTCAAACAGCCAGCTTCTGTCTTCTGACGATGCCATGGTGGGCTTGACCGGTTAGAGTATTACCTACTGCTCTCCTTAGACTAAGCCATCCGGTGGTTTGCCTCTCATAAGATTGTACTGGGCGGTTTTCCAATGTATTGGTTTCAATATCAATATTTTTAAACATTGGGATTCCAAAATCACAATTTTTGGAACGACCAATACCAATATTCTGTATTCGATATTGGTGGTCGGAAAAAACCAATGTTTGTAATTGGAATATTGTATAGTGAAGAACCAATATTTACAATTGGAATATTGGATTACCGATGTTAAAAATCCAAGTATTGAATATTGGAACCCGGCGAGGAGGGTGGTCTTAGAGCGTGCCCTAATCTTTGAAAACAGACGGCGGGGCACTCAGTGAACAGCACTTCCTCTAATTCCACCATTGTTAATTGTAATGACTGAGGAAAAGAAGCGATTACATTGCTTTTCTTGTTTTATTTACATACTTACATAGTTAACACAGATATTACAATTTCCCAAACACTTTTTTCTTCTCCCTGGAGCGGGCCTAATCTGTGACACCTGCATGCGCGACCCTTTTAAGACCCTTTTTAAGTGGCCCAAAGCCCAAAAGCTCAAAATTAATGTGCGAGGATTATATATATTGTACATACCGTAATGGACGTGGCATACCGGCATACTGGATAGGAATTTCTTAGAGAAAACTTCACAAATAATTAGCCTAATATCCTGAAATTAACCATCAGTAAAATTATTTTCGGATTATTCCGAAAATAATTCGGGTTTCCGTCAGATATCTTCTTGTAATTGTTACACGCCAGCGCTCCAAACGCCTAAACGCCATATAATATTTATATTTCGACATCTTACACAGCACTCGACACAATCCTGTCCCGCACGGACGTAGCAACCCTCGAACGCTGGCAAGTTCGCTTGGGGAAAAATGACGTCACACCTCTAGAACTTACTACTTTCGCTCGCACCCCCCACTCCTTCCCTTTGACCTTTAGTATCTCAAAAACTACTACTTCTTTTGAAATTTCCCTTGGTAGATATTATTTTCTAGTGGTCTTCAACATTTTTAAAGTGTTTCAAAAAAATGTGAAAATTCCCCATTGTTACACGCCAGCGCTCCAAACGCCTAAACGTTATAACATTATATTACGGCCGTGATTGCTAGCTAAGTGAGAGGTCTATTTAAAAATACAGGCGTGCACTGGACATATGCGTTTAAGATTGGCTATATCAAAGAAATGCAGGAGCAAAAAGGTTTTTGGGGTTTTTGGCCAGCTTTTTCGCCCACTGTGCGGCGGAGCCATCAGTCCGCCTTTCCTTTGACGTCTTAAGACTCCTCTTTCTCATCATACCTGCCACAGGTTTACCGTCAGAAAGACTTTTTAAAATTGGCGGTGAGGTCATCACCGATACCAGAAATTCATTAACAGGAGAACGTGCTGAAAAGCTAATTTTTTGTGCTAGTAGAGTGAAATTACCTACATGCATGTGCCAGCCTGATTGTTTATTTGAGCAGAAAATTTGTTTCTGCAGCATTTGCAAACCATTGTAAGCCATATAATTTTACCTTAAAATATTGCCATGTTCAATATTTTCCAATTTTTCCAATGTTTCATTATTTCCAATATTACAGTATTTCCAATATTTCCAATATTCCAAAATGCCATTATTTCCGATATTAAATAGTCCAATAAATAGTCCGGACCTATTGCCTATTGATAGCATCGACCACTTGCTGTACCACGTCGCCATAGATACTTCATTTTTTCTGTTGAACTTGCTAAGCAAGTCCCGTCTACTCTCTTTTGCTTTAGTTAGTTTGTTTTTTTGCTCCCCGGGAAAGCGTCGGAGACGTAAGGAGAAGTCATTATGAACGGCCGGGAATTATTTGCACTCGGCGTCAATTCGCGATGCATTATTGTTGATCCCGTTGTGACTTTTCATTTACTTTTGATTGGTCTAGAAATGAAAGCGATGGCTGCCTGTAACCAGTGTTCTCCGTGGTTTTGAGGCTGAAAACGGTCATGCTTCGACATGAAGTGCATGAAAAATGACGCAGCGGTTTGATCTCAAAGTGCTTTGAATTCCGTTGTAGCGGCCTGCAGCCCGAGTCCGGTGGAAATCCGATGTTCTCGGGCCAACTCCCCTTTTCTTGCTTGCCCCTTTAAAAATATAGATAAATATATCTGCGTCCGAAAATGCCTCTGTAGTCTTGGAAACATTCTCTCGGGGTTGCTGTCATCGACTTTTTGCTTCTAGAAGTATGATTATATTTTATTAAAATAAAATAATGTGTATGATACAGGTGTTCAAAAATCTTGATATTTGGTAATGTACACAGAGCATATAAAAATAATAAAATGCTTAAAAATCCTCTTGTCAATTAAGTCTATCGTCGGATATATTCAGAACCTGAAATCAATTGAATAGCAAATAATCCTAAGCGATTTCTCTCGAAATTGTTCTTTTTCGAACAATAGTTTCATTCATTTTTGCGAAAAGTTTCATGTACGTTTAAATATATTGGATTGATTTAGTATTTGTTTGCATATTAAATAATCTAAATCTTGTTTATTTTCCTCTCTTTCTAGGTAAGTCTCCTCGTTTTTATTGCTGTCTTCTTTTGGTTTGACCTCGTCACCGCCTTGATGGTGAGTCGGGCTCGAGCTTTCTGAGCACACTCCCCCTGGTTAATTAAATTGCCTTCCATTGAATGACGTCCTGTCTCCAGTTTTTTTTGGAAAGGGTCACACTCGAGCGGTTAAAGAAGTAATTCAAAATAGTGAGTTCTCTTTTAAGGTAATTTGAGCGAAAAATCATTTCACCTAGAATGTTATGAATTTGACGTTATTTTCAAGAAAAAAAACTCCCATTTTTCCAATGGTATCAAAATAATAACCCCTTGTCGAATTACTTTTCGAGCAATTTGCCTAAAAATACAAGAGGTTTTACATCCGGGATAGATTATGGCTGTGCGCTCCAGAGGGATAGAATATTGAAAAAAATAGGAACTTATATGGGGAAATCCGCCTAACTTGAGCTCTTTAAATTTTTTTTCCTATTTTTTTAATTTAAAGGCACATCTCTGAAACTTTTTCCTTGCTTGAATACTACCCTTTGAGGTTGATAAACATGTGTGTAACTGGGTTTTGGAAATTGCTGAAATATGTATGGAGAAATTTGTAAAATAGAAAAAAATTAAAAATTTTCAATTAAATTTACTTCTAATGAAAACAAATTTAAATTTAAATTTAAATAAATAATATATTGAGTAAATCAGACCGAAATATAATTTTTTATTCATTTAATAATTTATTTGAACATAAATATAACATATACATACAGAAGATTGGCTCTATTTACATCAAAAACCGCTACATGTCAGATAATAATGTATGCATGATGCATATCATGTAACATAAAATATATTATGTCTCGTACTATAAAAATAAAATGTATCTTGCAACATAAACAACGCTTATATACAATATTCATTCATATAACTTATGAAATGCAATTATTATAAATATAAAAATGCACCGTTTAACATTATTTTTTTCTTTTTGTACAATGCATAATAGGTCATTATCATTTATTATTCACCTTAAACTTTTTAAATTTTTTTTCTCAGATTAGTTTTGGATTCAATATTTTTGTGAACTTTTATTTTAGCCTTCAAGCACTTTTCGTTGTTTTATTTTAATCACAGCATTTTTATTTCTCAGATTTTGCAATTTATTTATTTCACACTAAGTTTTTCACTTCCAAGCATTTAGCTTTGTCTATTGTTCTCAGAAATTTGTTTTTTTTTTCTTTCTTCGGGTGCCCATCTATTTGCTTTTAAAGGAAAATGTTTGCAAGGAACATCATACAAAGAATTACTTACGCAATACGAACAGGATAATTCATTTAGGAAGAGAGATTTGGGAATTTGTTTTGACAACATCAACTGAAATATTTTTGTTGTGTTTGGAGCCGCCAGTATTTTTGTATTAACTTTTAAATTAACTTCTTTGAAATCACTTTCATTAATTAAAAATGCTTTGATTTTGGTTGATGAATTAACTGTCTCTACCATTTTTTCTGCCGTAACGATATCATTACCCTGCATAACTGACCGATCGCAACGACTTTTCACAGTACCACCAGCCCCATCTGCCGCGCTTTTTCCGTGCCCAGGTGCCGTGAAACTCCACGTAGCATTTTTTAACTGTAGTTCGTTACAATATTGTTGAAAAAGATGAAAATTTTTTTTGTTTTTATACTGCGTGCTGGGGCCATCTGTCTGAATATGCATGGCATTAAGGTGAGGTATATTCATTTGTATTAATTTTAAAACAGGCTCCAAATGTGCCCAAACAGCAGCAGAATCATGACTAAGGCATTCAGAAACAGTACAAAATGATGTGCAAGTCAACTCATTTTGTTCATTTTTGAAATAGAATGTTCCAGCATGGAGGGATAACTGCTTCTTTGAAGCCCCAAAATGAGCACTTTGAATTTCGGCACTACACTAGTAAATATAATTCTGAGAAAAGTCTGCGATGATAAATACTTCGTTTGGTTTCAACTGGTTTTGTATAATTGATAAGGATCTACTTTGATGAATTCGAAGATATTCATGTTTCAAAAATTCAGGGATGATTTTATTTGCTTCACAAACCAAATTCTTTAACGTACAATCAACTCTTATTTTTGATGTAACTTTTACGGTATAAATTTTATTTTTTGCCCCAAGTCTTTCGATTGTATGAGTGAGCCATTTGTAGTACCAGGTGTTTTCGCTTTTAACGTTTGCAATGTCCATTTTTTTATTTTTAATGCAACTAGTACATCGACGATACCAGCATTCCATATTAAAAACATGACACTCTTGTTTTTGTAAGAGTTTGCAAAGAAATACTGTCTAACAAATTATGAAGAGGTAAGAGCTGAACTATAATTTTAATGTTCTCGTGAATTTTACACAAACATGTTTCGTGCCCACTAATCATTCGATTCATGATCCAAAAAGGTTTTAGTACTAAGTAATATTGTACGACTTAATTTTAACGTAGGTTCTTGTGACATAAATTTCTCGTACAAATTATTAACTGTGTCAAGTAAATACCTTTTTCTTTTTGAAACTTTATGTTTAGTAACTGTCTTGGACTCCTGGAGCCAAGACAGAATTTTCATCGTTTTCAAAGAAAATTTTAACCTTTGGAGCAAACTCTGATTTGATTATTTGAAAATTTGGACGTGATATTTGAATACTTAGTGAATTTGAATATTTATATCTCTTCACAGAAGAAACACTAACTAAATTTGAAAACTGTTTCATCATCCCATGATTTTTTGTAACTTCCCAAGAACTATTCTCATAAGGCTTTTTACTCAATTCAATCAATAATTTGTTCAAATAGGTCTTAAAATAGATCAAAATGCATGGAAAACGATTAGTTCCATTTATTTTTATATTTAATCTATTTATTTTTCATATATATGAATTTGTCTAATTAATATATTTGTATATATATTTTTGAGATTTTTGCGTGTTTGACAAATACTGTAATATTTTATACCTACACTTAGCACTTTCCAGGAATGTGTAATAGTACAAACACTAACAATTACTTACGTTATTACATCATTTACACGTATTATGTGATTGTGCCAGCTTAAAATGTCAATATTAATTCCCAGTTACGCATAGAGATATTTCAAAAATTAGCTATAAATGATGCTTCAGTGTTGAGGCACACTTCTTTAAAAGGTTTCAAATTCTTTCTTTGAATGTCTTATACACGATTCATTCATAAATAATGTAAAAATGTCAATGCTGAAAAATTTAGATCGATAAAACCGAAAGAAAGTCCAATTGATGCAAATGCAGTAACGCTAATTCTAACTCGAATATGTACCTTCATTTTTTTAGGCACATCAATGAAAGTAAATGAGATTAATATCTGAAACTGTGTAATATTATCTCAGAAAAATTCAATTCGATTAATGAAATGCTGAAAAAGTTATAGCGAAAATATTTGTTTAATATTTCCCCGTAACAATGTTAAAATTGACAAATTAAGGGATTTTTCAGATAAAATGTAACATAATTCAGTTACTTAGCAACGAAAAACGTTGTAAATTGTTGTATGCTTATAAAATTACATAATTTTAAATTACATTTGGTCTCGGCTTGAAATATATCGATTAGTCAAAAAATAAAACAGAGTAACATAGGTAACTCAAGTTAGGCGGATTTCCACATATAACTCATAGATTTCGTCAATAAACTAACGGTGTGCATGCATGCATATTTTGCATGTTTCTCAACTATTTTTAAAAATTGATCTATTACTCAAAGCAGTACTTTTTAGAGAATCGCAAAAAAACCTGTAGTGAAGACGTTTACACCGTACGGTGTGAAAAATGAGTCAAGTTAGAGACTTATGTGGTTATGTTTATTTAATTACTGAGAATTTTGGTCATATATAACTATATTTTTCCACCATTAATATTACCATACTTATTTCATACTTCTTACAGACGCTGAAATTTAAAAAAATAAAATTCGAATATGGTCTCCATCATGACTCGATGGGAAATATCTCGCTCATCCCCGGTCAAACTACCTTAATTCGTCAGTCAACTTTTTTTTAGTGGTTCAGCACGTGGGATTATTATGAAAAGTTTAAAAAAATGTAGGGAAGAAGTAATTCTGTAAATTTCAATTGTAAATATTCTATGACGGCGACACACTTATAGTTCTGAAGTGTAATGTTATTTGAAGCTTTAATAGGCCAGAAAAATATCACACACTTGGGGGTTTAATACCACCGTTCGAAAAGGAATGCGATAGCACGTACTGATTCTCACTCAGGGAATGTTGAACGTAAATTCTTCTGGGGTTGCTCTCCGGGTGATGTCCTCCCAATCTCCGCCGACGTGTCGATGTGCAACTCTCGCTCTAGATAACTTTGGCTGTGATTGGGGACCTGGGACCTTATTCAGTAAGGACTCGACATGGTCGAACCTCGGAAAATCCGTGAATGTGACGTCACTTCCCAAGACAAATCTCAACTTAATGTGACGTCACTTCCCAAGACAAATCTCAACTTTTGAATGTCCCTCTTTGAAATTTTAAAGGATGTGACGTAAAAATTTCATCACTTTCGAGGCACGGAAATTTCGAGAACATACAGAATAGCCCCCATGAACAGGTGTTTAACCCGAGAAGAATTTGTTTTATAATAATAATATTTATTCCTTAAGATGAAATTGAAAAAGAGAACCATATGCATGCACATAAAATGTTTACATTGAATATGCGATAGTTTATGAGAAACAGTTGGGTTTCTGTTACTCTGTGACCTTCTGCCGGTACCTCATTTCTGGTTGATTTCGTCCATTAATGTATTCCTAATCATGCCTCCTGCCAAATAGCGAGTGCTGCGAAATATGTGGTATTCCTGTGAGATACAATCTGCTTTATCGTGGTACTGCTCCTCAGCAGTGGTCTGGAAACATTTCATGCATCCTCCCGAGTCCGGAATAAAGCCTTGCGTAATCTTAATAATTCATTATATGGATTTGATGTTAATTATTTTCTTATCGTTTAGGAGGCGTTCCTCATAGGATTTCTACTCGATTTTATTTTTCAATTGCGACTGTCACCCATTGCTATTTGTTTAGAATTTCAATCCCCGTGCTTTATGGAATGAATGGCAAAATGTCTCCTGTTGGATGAGAAAATATCCTTTGCATTGGTTTCGTTTAGTTCGTTCGTGCATGATAATTTGTTTTTCAGAATGATGATGGTAAAATTGACAAGACCCGTCTTCCGGTGGCCACGAATATTAGCCAATCGGTTTCGTCTGCTCTGAAATTCGTAATCGATTTTCATTTCTGTAATCATAATTTAATTTTTTATCATTTTCATTTCGCTGTCTTTCCTCTAATGGTCAGTACTTTTCCACCAAAATGTCATTTGTCAAATATCACTGGACGACCTTAAAGGTGCGGTTGATATGGATTCATTAAATACCAAGGACTTCTTTTATCCTAAGACTTGTGCACTCCAACTTAGTATAAAAACATGTGGAGGAAAAAGAAATTTTAATTGGATTCTTTAGTCTGTAAGTTTTTCATCCATTGAAAGGAGTTCATTTTTTTATAATAATTAAGTCAACGGATTTTTTTTAGTTTCGATGCCGCTGAATGAACTCCCAACTCCGTTCAAAAGGCAATCCATCCAAACGACACGAAATAGTGTAGAATTGAAGTCAACCGTGTCCGTTGGGGTGTGATGGAACAGCATCATCTAAAATGAAAAGCTATATGGTACTACGGTCCACTTCATTTTACATTAACAACACGTGTTTTGGCTTTTTTACTTAGCCATCTTCAGGTACAGTACCAGAAGATGGCTTGGTAATAAAAAAACCAAAATACGTGTAGTCGAATTAAAATAAATCGGACAGTACGTTATCGATTGCTTTTCATTTTAGTGTAGAATTGTTTCGACGCAATATATTTAATACTTCAAGGAACAAACGGTGCTTTGAGATCTCAGGGTGTATCGTGGATAATTTCCAGGCAATAAAGAAGACTATCATTATTATAATAATGTGTCATTTTCGATGTGGGCTCGGTTTTTTCTTTCATTCACCTATTTGTAAAAACTTAATCCAGCTGAAAGCTTGGGAATTCGGAACGTCGTCGGTGGCTTGATGTCGGTAGATCTCCGTTTGGCCGTCGCAACGGTAAGAAACCAGCGTCGAATGGCTTTTAATTGATAAAGGCGTGGATAGGGAGCTCTAATTAAATCAAGGGACCGCCGGTGGTTGGAGGGGAGGTTGAAAGGGAGGGCGGACGCCATGGAGATAAAAAAACCCTTCCCCTTATCGGACCGCTTCCTTCTTCCTTTTATACGCCCAGCTTGTAGTCGTCGCTCATACAACGAGCGAGCAGTAGCTCAGGTTTTTGACGCCGTGGGGTCTTCCCTAAGCTTTCTGGTTTGAGTACCAATCATTCGGATGTCGTGCAGTCATTAAAGGCTCGTTCACAACATTTTAACGTGGCGTAACTTGGCTTGACTCGGCGCAACGCCAGAGATGAGACCTTGAGAATAGCGTCTACTAGTTCGCAACGACTCAGAGCAGCGTAACTCGACTTGGCGTAGCCTGGAGTTGAGCTCAGCTCAACTTTCTCTTAATGCCAGCCAATAGCATGGCATGCTCTACTATCGATAGTCGGGCAGCAATCGATTGCTACTCTCGATATCTCCTCGAGCAACCATATTGAAAACGTGATTTTGTTGTGAAGTCGTATGTGGATACGTTTGAGCGAAAATGGATGCGGATAAGTTGATAGAGTCAGTGCGAAATAACCCTCACATATTCAACAAACTTTACATTTTAATATCTCTGTAGTTCAACTCACTATTTACAATTAATACGTCACATATCAACTGAGCTGTTTCGGGGGAGCTGACTACAACTCTCGAAACTCACACTATCGATAGACCTCATAAATCGATTGAAAGATCGACGAGAGAATAAGTCAAGTTACGCCAAGTTAAGTTGTTTTGAATGAGCCTTATGAGATTACACAGGCGCGACGCACTGGTCGCGGTTTACTGATACGGTCGCGGGTCAATTCATAAGTCGGTCATATTCTGAACATTTTTCGTTTTCCCGCAATAATAATCTCGCGGCACCCCTAGCTGTTTTCTCGGCACCCTTAAGTGCCGCGGCACACCGGTAGGGGGAACCACTGCTCTGGGCTAAAGAATGAACGATACAATTTGATGATGGATGACAGTGATATGTGATTATTGTTGTAATTTTCACAGCCGTGCAAACATTGAGAGCCTGCGTAATATTTGGTATGTTAATGTACAAATGATAACGTTTGATGCAGCTTATCACAGTTATGGGGATACCGATGTAGCTAATTTTCATTGCATGAAGTTCAATGTATTCGCTGATAAGAATTATTAATTAATGGATGAATAAATTGGAAAATTAAGTCATTTATGAATCTTGAGTTGGAAAGAGTTCATCGTTACCGGAAATGGAATCGTGGACCATCGACCTATGAAAAAAAACAGGAAACCGATTGATCGATCGTTAATCACGCATCGAACTGTTTTTTCCTGGTTGCATTTCGATTCAACGCGTTTATTCGTCCAATCAGTTTCCCGGAAATGCGAGCTAAAATATAGAGCCCAATGTCATATTTCCACAGAATTCTGGGGCGGGAGACCACACTTCCGGTTTTTGACTTATCCTGCTATTATTTCCTCGCGGGTAAAGTGCGCGATAAAGCATGCTGATGTCAGAGACGATCTTCATGTACATGCATACAATTTTAGTCTCTGTAGGTGTTCTAATTACACAAAGGTTTTTTTACGCGTCTAAACCAAGTCCTCAATCTTGAAGCAAACACAAAAACGAAGGACAGCGAACCGCATTTTTTGCGAAAAGAGAGGGAATGGCTTCCCGATATTTTCTGATTATTAAAAAAAAGGAAATTTAATTGTTAACCATTATAGATAAGCAATATTGATGGACTTAATGGAAACATAAAAGTTACGAATTCATTTTGTTGTAAATTTGAAATTCCGTTTCTTGGAATCCAGCTTGCACCGGCATTCCGACCAAACATTACTTCTACAAACAGTACTTTTAGTTAAATTTTACTTACGTCAAACGCATACATTTTTGGACGTCTCTAAATGGTAGAAATGTCAATTTTCATATTCGTTAGCCGAATTAATATAATATTTTCAAATTCTCATTCATGTCTTGGAAAAGTAGAAGAGGTTAATGGTGGAGTTCCATAACTTCTGGAATTCCATCGCGAACTTCGTCCCTGGCGGGATTTAAGTCCTCGCCTGCTGACCCTAGGGTCGCGGGTTCGAATCCCACCTGAGCGGAGTTTTCACCACTCAGAGAAGATTGTGTGTGTTCGTCCACTGTTAAACACCCCTTGTAAAGGGCCCTTGGTGCTGTTTTCGGTGGCATTAGAAAATGTAATTCTGAAAGGATTTAAAGAACATTATGAACATTTTTAATATCCTTTGTAAATGTTGTTTCACTGGGATTATCTGGCACGTCCATTTTGTGTTCATTAAACTTCAGATAGTTACGTATTGAAAACAACTTCGTCTTGATAAAAAATTATACTTCATCTCGAAGCACATCTACTCAATATCTTTGCTAAATTCAAACTAAAATAATCTCCTTCACAATAGGGTGGTTTCCTATTTTTTTTTTATTGCCTAGATCTGAAGTTTATAACCCCTGGAGTACGTGTTTGAAGCCGTTCGATTTTTAAATGGCGTTAAGTATTTTTCCTTATTAATTAAAAAGTGAGAAAATTCAACGGCGCGAAAACGCGACGGCAAACTATTGCATGCTGGTTAATCCTACGTGTGACGTCACAGGTACGTACGCAACTACCGCAATCTGCCGCTAGGTGGTTCGCCGCCGCTGCTTATCTGCAGACGACGTCCGCCGAGAAATCTTTAGTAATAATAATAAATTTATTGACGGGAAAAAAACTATTTACAAAAGTAAACTTGGTGTAAAATGAAAATGAGCTTTATTTATTAATTTAGCTGCTCTAGTCGCATAGAGAAACCTCATCAAAATAATGAAACATTTATGGTTACGGTATGGGGAATGAAAATCGTATAGTATAATGTATTCTCAAATTAATGGTGCTAGCTCCTATTTTTTAGGTAAAGTTAGTATGAAAAGCATGAAATAAACCATTTTGTTCGTATCCATTTCGAAATATTTACCGCAAGCAAGCACGAAATCGTCACTTAATAACTATACGGAGAGCAGGTGCTGCGCCGCAGCTATGATACGATTACACATTAATTTAATTCATCCACTTTGTCGAGGTGTCATTGCCAGAACATGAAATTAGCAAAAAAGGCTTACCGTCAATAGCATAATGGATGGCAAAATCTCGAAGCAAACTATGTATGAGCAAATACTAAAACAACTAAAATGCGTTGATCACCCCTCACCGTGATCACAGACCATTGATGGGAACTCGTGATTCACTGCATCAGCTGATCAGCATCATATTCTCCAAGGAGTACCAGTAACATGCCTCCGAGAACATTGCTTTATAAAAATTGTTTTGTGCCGCAGTGTCACACAACAACATTTAGCGATAGCAAGAAAGCTTACGTCGCGGTTCCACTAATCGAGAAGAGGAGAATTTTGTGGTTAAAAGCTGTCAGAAGAGATTAGTACCTTGCTTTACTCCTCTGATTTCACCTGCACTAAACCGAACATCTTCTCTAAAGAACTCCACCACCATGGCCACATCCACTTACGGTAGATTGTCCGTACAAAACCAGTTTGTAAAGCCATTGAACTTCTTCTCATGAAACATTGTGGCTTTGTATATCAGCAAAAGGAACTGATGATGAAAGGTAACTAATGAAATATGCAAGGTATGAATGATAGGAATGGTAAATGAAAGGAATAGAAGATGAGATAAAGGAAATGTTTGTCAAAACGAAAGTGATCAAAACGTAAACATCTAGGCCGGAACACCACAGAACGCGAAGTCACAGGTACGCAGTTTCGTTATTCATTTCACTGCGCATGCGACGCTTGCCGCGAAGAACTCCTTCGCGGTAGCTCTGTACTAGCAGGTAGCGTAGGAGCCTAGAAAACTTCTTTTAATGGCATGCTCAACGGAGGAGACTTTCCGAAATTTGAGCATTTTATTCGAGGTATATTAATACATGTTCACCAGATTTTAGGGACTCTGAAATACTATAGTAAGTACAGTCGATGACAATTCCATATACCTCGCAATGTTGACTATCTACCTGTTACGTCATCATAAGAGCTGCCGCTGTTCCGCCATTTCCGAGCCTTTTCAAATGAACTTAAAATTAACATTCAATTTACTTGTAAACTAAGACTTTTTAATCCAAATAATTTGCGTGTAATGAATACGTTTATGCTGAGGCACCTGTCGCAATAAATGAATTCTGTTTTCTTTGATGAAGGAAACTACCCTATTCCATGTAAATAATGCATTTAACCTCAAATGTTAGGGAAACGAAAGCAAACTAACAACGATAGCAGTTATACCACAATACTTAAAAACCCCAACTTCGAAGTTTCAATTTTGGTCTTCAGAATCCAAAATGTCGTCTTTTCACACTCAAAAGAGTCCATGCTTAGCGCGGCGTGCGGCTTAGCGCGGCATTTCAATCAACGATACAATAACTACGATTCGGCTATGCGTTAGCGAAAGATAAATGAATCGGAATTGGATTTTGAGTTATTCAGTGGCTAAGAGAAGGTAACGACCGCTATCCCAGCACGGAATCCACTCGCCCGTGAATAAAATTCGTAGCGACAGTCGCTAGTATCGTCGCTACGTGACGATAGTGGCCGCTAATTAGAACCAGATTTGATGCCCAGGACGAGTATCAGTACACTTACTATCTGAGAACAAACGTGATGATAACGCGCTTTCGCTTATCTGGACGGTTACTGACGGTATAAGTACCCATGGCGGGCTCTAGGGTCTAATTTTGTGGCAGTGTTTACGGGTTAAATCGATGCAAAAATTTCCGACAAATACCTTAACAAAAACAACTTAACAGCAAATGCATCTTTTTTTAATTCTTCTGAGGAAGCAATGCATATCAAAAGACAAAATTTGATGTGCAGGCATGTGATTGGTTAGGAAATATTTGCAACCACGACTATCTACACCTACGAAATACCCTGCAAGCCACCTCAAGGGTGTGTGTGACAGGGTGGGTAGTCACCAATATGCTTTACATTATACCCTATTAAAGTTAGTGTTACTACGACTATTGATACATTAGTATAAATCGCTAATGCTTGTCAGAATGCAAAGGCTCACAAGCATGCACAACACTATAGATAAGCTACCAATGTTATAGGGACCGTTAGTATTTATGTGATTTGCAACTACATAAACGGACAGAGATTCAATAATTATTCCTTGTGCAGGCTTCCGCGGGTTGATGAGTATGAAGATACACTTGTTCCGGGTTTTACACCGCGTAGGTCCATTGATCTGGGACGACAGTTTCGCCGGCGTTGCAGTCGGCTTCTTCACTCTCTTCACTGACCTGAAGAAGCCGACTGCAACGCCGGCGAAACTGTCGTCCCAGAACAGTGGACCTACGCGGTGTAAAACCCGGAAGAAGTGTATCTTCATTCAAGAATTATGCTGAAAACATGCACGGCGTGCTGTGAGTACTAGGTAACAGATAAGCGTACGAGTATTGGGGAGTTAATCAACTAACTAGCTACACTACCTATCGACAAACCTAGTTAAAAAGTCTCCTTGGCAGTGCTGTTATGGTCTCTTATCGTTCGCGGGAAAAATGACATTTTAAATCCGCCCGTTCTGCAGTCTATAGTTCCCTAATTTTATTCTTATGATATGATCTACCGTAGTATGTCGGATTTCGTAAAATATTATCAACGTTGACAGAAAATAAATTGGTTTGGAACTTACTTGATGGATCAAGTCAAAATTTTAATCGACGGTCTGAAAGCAATCGACGGTCTGAAAGTGGGCATCGTAGAACGATAACCCATCGCTATCGCCGCACAATGGTTTCAAATACTGAAAACTTGGTCATAAGGTGGAAAAAAAGTTCCTAGCTTGGGATTTTTATGTTTACAGTTGTTTACCCTTATTGAAGTTAGAGTTATAATACGCAGGTATAAGGGTCTTATCTTTTGTATTCATGTCCATAGCTCAGTACGAAAGTGAGCCACTTTCGACGTTATTCTAAGCCGGCAGCGAGAGTGAAAAATAGCGCGTTACTAATATCGCTATAAAATATTTTCTATGCGACAGATTTTATCTGCTAAAACGGATTCTTCTTGTGAAAGAATTTATAATGTTAAACGTAAGAAAATATAAGCTTTTATAATAGTAAATGCTAAATATTTGTTAATAAACTAATATAAAAAATCAAATTTGAAATAGTTGAAATTCTGTAAAACCATATGTAAAAAGTACATAATTCTGCGATCAGCTTTCCATAGTCGTGTAGTATACAGTATTAAGTTACAAAATCACTTTAAATTAGCTGCAACTGCATTGCTGACAAGTGTTTTAATACAGAAGCGCCGGTACAGCCTGTACGTCGCGTCATAGTATCGTTTCGCTTTGCACCGCTCGATACCCGGGGGGAGTTCCTTTGTGGGCGCTTCCTCGGTTCGGGAGTCGTTCGTCGGCGATGAGGCGGGCGCCGCCGCCGTGCGTCACCCGTGAATCAGGCGCGTCGTCGTTCAGTGCATCGCGGCTGAGTCACCGCCGTTCGGCGCTGTCCACGAATGAGTGTGTAAGCCGTGACCTCCTCCTCCCATCCCCGGGTCCTTCCATTCAAGCCGCGATTGCTCCCTTTTCCATTTCCGACTGACTGACGTGTTCACTTCGCCAGAAGCAAACCCCTCTACCACCCACCCTCGGGTCTCGAGCTGCCCTCTCTCGTATGTGCGTTCGTCAAAGCCGCCCGCGACTAAAAGCGTGGAAGTTACTGATTTTTTGCCCTCTTGGATGGGTGAGGTCACTCGAATTATGTGCACGTGGATTCCGGCGTGAATCACCGCAAGGTCGTGGGACGAGCGAGCCGAGATGACCGTCGTTAGTCAGATTCCCCCCTCCCCCAGTACAGTGTGATATCGCGTCCGCCTCCTCCTCCGGCTTGATCCGCTGCTTCCACCGTCCCTGTCCATCCATCGGAAGTTGCTCAAGCGTCGGCTCTCTGTCATTCGGTCGGACTAATAAATGCGTCGACTTGGGCGTCAAATTTAAGGGGTGCCTTAAAGAGGTCAGCTGAAGATTCATTATTTGTGATTGAATTATAAGAAAATTTTATGTGCCAAATAGACTCTGTTGTGAAGCTGGATTGGAAAAAATTCCAACGCAATTCGATGTGTGTCTGATTCAGATAAGCCATTTATTCCACTTCCCCCAGGGATATGAAGGGAAACATTTGGCAGGAAACGGATGGGGGTGCGAGCAGAGTTATCTGCGGACACGAGAAGTCATTGGATTCTGGTTCTCGCGAAAAATTAGCGTGCCACGACATGGCAAAATTTCGGGTCGTCTTCGATGTATTATTTTAATCTATTTTTTACCTGAAGAATCTTCTCTTTTGATTATAAAACATCTCACAGTGGCTCAAATAATTGGCATCCCACGGATGAGAAGCGTTAATTTCCTCTAAGTAGGATATTCTTTGTGAGTCTCTCTTGAGGAAGTATTTGTAGTCGTATTTTATCATATCAATATATAATGTGATTTATATAGTAAAACATTATTTTGTAAAGAGTGCTACTTTCTTAGAAATAAAGTAGGTAGCATCTTGTAGGCGGTGGCTGCTGTCTTTCAATCTCCTTTCCTCGGTTACATATCGCAAAGGTGTCTGGCGTTTCGGTGTTGCACTTAGGTGCAGCTGAAGGATGGAGAAATTTTCAGCGTCTTTTGCCGGTGAAGAACTAGGTGATTTACAACCACTGAGTTTTCCTTTTACAACAAATTATTTTTTACAACATTTCCTCATTCTTCCAAAATGGGAAAAATCTGTAGTGTGTTGTTGAAGATAGAATGAGATTTTGAGTTGTGAAGCGCATGTCCACTATTTTGCTAAACTTGATTGCAATTCGCGAAAACGTAATGCGTTCATTGTACGACTGATAAGAAGTAATGCTTCGCCGCGGGCATTTTACAGTTCTGGCAGGTTGAACTCTCGTCTGTTGCCCCGTGAAACAATATCCCCGATATGAGGTTTTAAAGTTCGGACTGATGTTTGGAGTTATTATCCCTGTTCTAGTTAGCATCCCTTCGAAGCAGTCGGGGTAAACTGAAGCTTAACTGGTCGTTTTAAACCTGCCGTTTTTGCCCTTCCGCATGATAGTGCCCTCAGTGGTTTTACACCGTTGTTCATATCACTCTCGCTCCAAGTGGAGTAGCGTCATTCGTGTAGTTGTAGAATGCATGTATATTGAAGGTCCCTCTCCATTGTGATGACATCTGTAGTGTAGTAGTGCATGCTTGTGAGGCTTCGCCTCGAGACAAGCATTAGCGATTTATGCTCATGCATAATTAGTCGTAGTTACACTAACTCTAGGGTATAGTGTAATGCATGCTGGTGATTACTCACCCCCTGCCACACACCCCTTAGGTGGCTTGTAGGGTATTTTGTATATGTAGATTCGATTATTTCCCGGTGTGTCGTAAAATTTGCCCCATCTTTTTTTTTTGTCTCTCGCTCTTCGGGTGTTCAAGGTATTAAAGAAACGTCGGCATCGAGTCTCTTCGCTGATATCTCTCACGAGAAAAATTAAGGAGTCGTCTTCACAATATTTCCTAATACATATCTCCACTCGGAGCCGACGAATTAGGCAACGAGCGATCTTAGGGCACGTAATAGTTTTAGGGGAAGTGACTCTCTCTCTTTGTTCAACGCTATAAAGGATGCCCGCCGAATGATGCGTCCACTGTGAGTGATTCATCAGCATCGTAGAAATAGTCACACCCCCACTTGAGCTTCGTATTATATCGTCATCCAGTCGCCGTTTATGGAATGAATACATCAGTGTGTGTTCAATCAAGATGTTTTTCCCTCTCACTGTGCGTAAGGGGTCAATCCTTTTGAATCTCGAGGATAAATAACATCCTCTTGCTCGTCAGCACGTCCTTCGCTCATTGAGAAGAGATCATCCTTCGCTTGAAATTCGTCGATTTATATCGTTTTCTTCGCTAATTTCTGCAATCCTGGAATTAAAGCATTGATTTAAATAGCGACTCGTTCAAGAGAATTTTACATTTCCCCACCGTTGCGTAACCCTTGTCGGTGTGTCTGTGTGTTGATCCGATTGTTCATTGAAGCATCTTTGTGTGAAAGACCTTGGAGGCTGTTTTCATGGGTGTTGCAAATAAAATAATAAATAAGCCACGTGGGCTCATGTCTTCCCGGCTATCATGAGTCCCCTTCTCGTGGCTTGACTATGGAGCAAATGGATTTTGTCGATCCAAAATCACAACCGAGGAGAATTGAGGATATGTACATTCAAAAGGATAGTTTTAGTAGACGTTATGAATAACAGAAATGGCCATTTTCCACTAGACAAGGTTTAATACGACCATGGTTTCGATGCACTGCCCATCCCTTCCTCCTTGCCTCAAACAATTTCCCCTTGCCAACCTACTCGTAAGGTAGTCTGAGTCAGATTTCATTTCACTTGGAATTCAATGAATTTGGCCTCATTAAAAAGAATATCTCTTCTCTCCAAAGGTACCTAAATATCAGCCACTCAACCAGCATACGGTTAATGGTATGAGTATCCCTTCCAGAGAGACTTGACTTTAAAAAAATGGGAATTTCTAAATGATAGATCTCGTCAGAAATTAAACTTCCTATTTTGCACACTCTCTCTTGTATTTATAAAAATAAATCAATGACTCACCGCACTAATTTTTACAGAATCGCTAAAAAAAAAAGCCTTCGGATGTGAAGGCGTTCTCGCCATACGGCGTTAAAAAATGAGTCAAGTGAAAGACTTATTACGTTATATTTATTTAATCACTGAGGATTTCATTTATATTAAAAAATATTTTTGCGCCATTAATACTACAATATCTACCTCATGCTTCTTACAGATGCTGTAATTTACAAATGAAATTCCAAATATGATCTCTATTATGACTGGGGAGAAATATCGCACAACCTTAATGGCGCAAATGACCGCAGTTGTCGGTCGCATCCCACAAATAATGAACCAACCACACAGCTTGTTTAATTCTGAGCCGGCGGATTTTCGTGATGGGGAGCGTGTAGGTCGCATAGCGGAGGAGGCCGTGGGCGTAATAATATCCACGTGGCGCGGTCTGGCCTTCGCGCTCCCTCGACCTCCCTGCCGCCCTCCGACAACACCCTAATGCATGGGGCATTCAAGGCCCCGACTCGAGACGCAGGGCGATGGCCGCCCGGGCCATTTCGGATTGAACGCAGCCGTTGCCCTCATCACGAGGGAGTGACGGCCACGGAGTTCCCAAGGAGGAGGGGAAGCCCCCTTTCTCATCAGTATCTTCCGAAACTGCTGTACTGCATCCATCCATCTTTCTGCGCCAGTTTCCTAGTCATAATGGAGACCATATTCGAATTTTATTTTTTAATATCAACGTCTGTAAGAAGTGTGAAGTGATTATTGTAATATCAATGGTGCAAAAATATAGTTATGTATGGCAAAAATAAAATAAATATAACCACTTACGTCTCTAACTTGACACATTTTTTCACGCCGTTCGGATAAAAAGCCTTTTAAACAGTCGGTTATTTTTGCGATTCTGTAAAAATCACTGCGGTGAGTAATTGATTAATTTTTATAAATAGTTAAGAAACCATACAAACTACACACCGTTAGTTTTTTCGGCGAAATGTAGGTGTTATTAATTCATATTTCCTTCAATATTCTCCCTCTGGAGCGCACAGCCGTAATCTTACCCATGTAAAATATCTCATATTTTAGGCCCATTGCTCGTAAAGTAGTTCGGCAAGGAGCTAATATTTTTATATCATTGGAAATAGAGGAATTTTTTCTTAAAAATGAGGTCACATTCATAAAATTCTAGGTGAAGTGATTTTTCGCTCAAACTACCTGGAGTCAAATGTGTCTTACGTAAAGGTTTTCATAAAAAGTTAACGATCACCCCATGAGCTACTCTGCGTCGTGCGAATTAGTTATTGTAATACTTAAGTTTTGTCCTGGCTAGGTTATCATTTCATTCTTGGCGCCATAGCCACGCCTCTGCAGCAACATTTCTTCTTTACCTTCGGCCACTCGACTCAATCTGTGGTCTTGAAGCCTTCTCTGAGGTCTTCCTCGAGGCTGTCCAGCCGTCTTTTTCGTGGTTTTCCATTCTTGTCGTCTTCCCTGAAATATTCTAAATAGTCATTCTTTCATTTGTCATTCATTGTGTGACCTGCATATCGTATTCTGGCCCCTTTTACTGGACAAGTGTTCCATGTTTTCCGAAGAGCTGTTAGGGAAATAGAAGCATATATTAATCGAATAATGTATAAAAGTTGACGGTAAAACGCCACATTTCAAATTGAATTTAAAGATAGAAGAATTATTGAAATAGTACTCCACCATCCGTCTTTCTTTTTGTCTTTTTCTTTCGGAGTCGGGAGACTATTAGGCTTTAATGATCAATAGTTGCTGTGAAAAAAATCCATTACGTAACCCTGCCTTAGTCAGTTGTTTGTATAATGAGTTTTGTTGGTGCTGGGGAGTGTATCCAAGTTTATCTCGACTATAAAATGTGATCGATTGTCGTTTGTTGGTCTAACTTTTGAACGGACGGTCCGCTCTCTCCACCTCCTCCCAGTATGTTTGTTCCAGAATTCGGCTGCTCTTAGCATTCCGTTGAATTTCGCAGCAACTTTGTACCTTTTTCATCTAGAGCTTTTTTTGCACTCTCGGAGTATCGCGTCAACAGATGTCGCTCTTATTTGTAACCTTAGAAGAGCTTATTTTGGAAGGCCTTCGCGAAAAACTTGAGTAGCGAGTGATGGTTTCCAAACTTCGCGGAACATTAAGTGAATTTAGTGGATGTAAAATTTTGTTCAAAAAATTCTTCTCCTACCCTCCCATGATGCTGCGTTGTGATTTATCTCACGATTTCGAACAGCTGGTGGCATTTGATCTTGATTGGCAGAAAAATTTAACATACCGAGCATCATTTTTTTATTCATCTGGGATGGAGGCATTACGTATAATTTCACGGAAAACTCCCTCAGCACGAACCACTTGTTGGTACCGATAAGAAACCCAATGTAGAGACGGTGGAATCGCCGCCAAATGAACGGCGTGACGATGAGGTCGAAGTCTCGTTTTAACGCCCCAGAAACTTGTAAGTTAACCTGAATGATAGTTTCAAAAATAAACTTTGTTATATTCCACACCGTATTTATTAAAACTCAACCGGTTTCGACCTTTTCAGGTCATTCTCAAGAGTTAACTTCTCAAGAGTTAACAAGAATTAACTCTTGAGAATTTAAAAAATGTTATGTAATGGGAGGTCATCGTTCTGCCATTAAGACAATGCATTTCAAGGTGAAATTCCATCATTTTCAAGTCCATATATCTTCATTAAATGGCCAATCACATAGTAATATTTTTACACCAATCGATAGGAGACATCGTGGACTCTAAGATATGTCAAATTCAGAGCAGGTTTTCTGGTTAATGATGGTTCCTCCTTAAGGTAGTTCGATCAAGATATTTCCAGTGTCATAATGGAGACCATATTCGAGTTTTATATTTTTATTTCAGCGTCTGTAAGAAGTTTAAAGTCAATAATTGTAACATTATTGGCGAAAAAATATAGTTATACATGACAACCAATGTCAGTATTTAAATAAATATATCCACATAAGTCTCTTAACTTGACTTATTTTTTCACGCCGTACTGCTAAAAAGCCTTCAAAACTGTAGGTTTTTATTTTAGTGATTCTGTAAATATTACTGTTGTGATTAATGGATTATTTTTTATAAACAGTTGAGAAATCATAAAAACTACGCAGTTTGTTTTTCAACGAAATCTAGATAATATAAATTCCTAATTTTTTTCAATATTCTTCCTATGGAGCGCTCAGCCGTATTCTATCCCATGTAAAACAGCTGGTATTTACAGGTAAATTGCTCGAACAGTAGTTAGGTAAGGCGTGAATACCTATTTCGATATAATTGGAAAGGTGAGAGTTTTTCCTACAAAATGATCTCAAATTCATCGAATTCTAGGTGAAGTGATTTTTCGCTCAATCTACCTTAAGGTGTACACACACAATTGTCATAATACTACCTACTACTTATGTATTGTGGTAATCATTTGTGTATCCGCGCTTGCTTGAGTATTACGATAAAGACACTTTTAAGGTCTCAGGATGAATACTCGGGTAATGTCGACAGGGGATTTACGCGAACACAACGTAATTCGTGCTTGATGTAAATATTGATGGACAAATTCCAGAAATTGCATTGCGACACGGACTTGAGGACGTCGTATTTTGAGTTAAAAGGCTCATATGGACAATAGGTAGTACAAATTTATAACTTAAATAAGCACCTTAAAAATGCACTCCTTACGTGCATGACGCATGACTTCTTGTAATTGCACTTGCAGTGTTAGCGATAATCAACTTCGGTTTGCTGAAGATTTCCACTCCATTCTCTGTTCCGGCTAAAACGCTATCGTTCCTTCAAAATTCCTCATTGGCATCATTTTATAACTTGCTCAATACATTCCATCGTTGATCTTTCCCTTATTTTCTCCTTCCATTATTGTTCATAGGATCGGTTAATTACTTCAAGGAGGTGTTCGGTGGTTCGACTCAACTAAAGAGAATTCGATGAAACATACTGGAAACATTAATTTGGTTGTCTTAAAGCTACCTGATTTTTTTTTCAGAATTATTTGCCGCAGATTTCTCGCGCGCGTTGCAGATCGTGTGAAATTGGCACCATATGAGTAATGTGTGTACTTGAACGTGGATGCATAACTTGCAGGATGCAGAAGAAAAGGCATAAGAACGTGTAATTCCATGCCCAATTCTCGATCAAGTATCTTAAAAAACTTGCTGTTAATAATTCTGAAAATTTGCTTTAGAACAATATTATTAATACTTTCAGGAAGTTTCCTTGAATTCTCTTAAGTTGAGTGAAACCACAAGAACCTCCTTAATTCGATGTTGACAAGAATAATTTTAGAATAAGCAAATGCAGGAAATTACGTGGAAACATGAAGTTTTGGGGGTGTGGGTAGAGCCCCCCCTCGCCTTCCCTCAGTTTTTCCCCTCCCTCCCTTCGTGTCCCCCCATGGCCTCCCCGTCCCTCAGTCCGTTTCTTGGCCCATGTGACAAGCAGTAGGGGTGAGTTGTCCATGGGGATGTTGGATGACCCTCTCTCCCTCGTTCATGCACATCGTTCGAGAAGGAAATGCGGGGGGCGTGAGATGGAAGGGGGGTGGACGGAGTGTTCGTAAGGGGAGCACAAGGGAGTATTTACTCTCGGGGGGGGGGGGGGGGGGTGCGGAAATTGCGAAATGACCTCCTCTCTTGGTCCCCCACTTCCACGCCCTCTTTCATCTCCGATATATATATATATTCATTCCTCCTCTCGTCCCTCGTGGCCGTTTCATATGGACAACGACGACGGGAAGCTTTAATTTTCACTTTTCTATCGCCCCCCACACTCGCCGATATAGTGGAGAACGTGGTCCTGCTGACGGTTTCACTGCTATGGTTCTTACAATTTCTTCGCTCAAATTTGCCGTATTTGTCTTCCTGAATCACTTATTCTTGAAATCACATCCATTGACAGTGATTGACTGTCAATGGATGAATTGACAATATTAAGTCTCAGTTAAATCATCAAAACTAAGACAATTATAAATCCTAAAGGCCGTTTTACACGATGTAAGATTTTATACAAAGGAATGTACGTGAGGTTGTACGTTTGTCTCAACGAAATTAGAACAGGTTCTATTTCCCTTGCAGGCATTGAGACATTCGGATAAGCGTTCATACAATATGCCGCTTTACACGATACATTTTGCCTCATGCAAGAGTTCACGGAAGAGTTTGTACAAACAAAGGTACCGTGTAAAACGGCCTTAATACTTGTAACACACAAAATATCCTGATTGATGATTTGAGATCGATTACTTCTTGAACTTCTTCATTTTTCCGGGTTCTACCGCGTTGGATATCCGTGGTGATGACAACAGTTTCGCTGGCGCTACTGCCACAGCGTCTTCAGGTCGAAGAAGACGCTGGCAGTAGTGCCAGCGAAACTGTTGTCATCACTACAGCAACCGACGCGGTAGAACCCGGAAAAATGAAGAATTTAATCGTAGACCACCGCGAAAATCTTCGTTCTTACATCGATTACTTCTCTTTTAATATCAACTGTTATCATGACGGGTTTTGAGGATGATTGGTTGACTTCCTCGAATTTTAGTCGAACACTCGGAAGTGGAAGCCCAATCATTGCCCGCCATGCTTGCAGAAAAGACATCCAACTAAAGCTTTCTGATTAAATTAGTGTATTTTCCTCAGGGTAGATATTAATGAACTTGTGCCATCTCGCCGTAACGTTGGATCACTTTCACCGCTGAGCCAACACGAGGCACCGTGAACCGGAAACTCTGGGTAGTTATAAAAAAGTACAACTGAAGAAATTCTAAATCGAGCGCAACACGCTGAGTGAGTGGTTGAATGGTTGTTATTTAATAAAAAAACAGACTAAACGGAATGATCAGTCGTCGTGTGAACAATCTTTATCAAATACCCAAATTGCGAAAGGAATTACTGTTCACTCATGTGCCTTCATTCGTTGTTTCATCAGTATAATGTCGAAAGGCACACAAAGCAGTAATTTCGTTAGTGGATTTTCAAACACGTGTTTCCCAGCGGTCGTTGGTGATGAATAGTGGGAGTTTGGGCCGCGAGGAGTAGACAGGACCCGTTGTCAAAGCGGAGTTGAAGTTGGCCGCCCTGGGCGACGTTCCCAGATGACTATTAACATCGGCTTTTTTCTGCCAAATATTTACTGAATTCCATTCCCTCTTCTTCATTTTTACTGTGGACCTGATACGCAATTCTCTTAAGTGCTGATAGCCGCGAACACTCATAGCTTTCCTAATGTCATCTATGTCCGCACTTAAACCAAACTCCTTGGTTCACTCTGAGAAAAAACTAGATTAAATGCTAGTTACCTCCTTAATTTCCATTCCTCTAACCTGGAATAATATTATTAGTAAAATCTAATCTAGCTCTACTAGTTTCATAATTTGATACCTATGATCGTCGGCTACTTTTGCAGTTCTCACATAAATTTGCAGATGTTAAACATATTTTTAAAAAAATGTACAATCATAAAATAACTTGCCGAATAATGAGTATCCTATTCTAAATATTCTTCCTTTGCTTTTAAAATCACTAGAAACAATTAGTGCACCTACAATACTCACTTCCTCCACGGCTTTGCCGTCAGAATCCCGAAGAAACTTTTCCTGATTATATCATCCGGCATGAAATGCTTTTCCCACATAACTTGTCTGTTTCAATTCAAAATCAACCAATTGTATAGCTTTCTACAATTTACTTCCCTTCAATACGTCTACGGGTGCAGAAACGGGTACTGGAACCAATGGTGCTACGTAGCTTAGCTACGAGTTCCGATTTTCTCTGAGGAAAAAAGAATTAGCACGTTTACTGGATAGGAATACCATTACTGGCATACTTGGTGATCGATAATTACCTTTCAAAAACCGTCAAAATACACGTAGTTTCAAAATATTGCGTTTCAAAATATTATAGTTTAAAATCGATTCTTCATCACATGTAAACAAACTTTCACACCGCAAGTAAACTGTGAAGACGGGAAGTGTCACTGGCAGTGTCCGTGCTCTATGAAATAAGTGCGGCTGAATCTCATAAAGTTTAACTTTCTCTTCTATTTTTTTTCATTGAGCAGTGCCCGCTGTAAATCCTGATTTTTGCTTCACTTGGTAGTTCAAGTTAGGTTGGTTACCGTAGATCCGTGGTTCCCATCCTCTTTCGACTTCGCATACCCCTCGGTCGCACGTTTCCTAAGAAGGAACTTACAGTCAGTTACTCCCACCGGGGTATCGTTATATTTACGATACACTTCCATCATTATTCAACTACCCCCAATGGTACGCATACCCCAGGCTGGGAACCGCTGTCGCAGAGCAACTTAACGTAATAATTTCCAAGTCTTAACTTCTAAATAGGCACACCACGCACAGAACAGGCCGTCTTCAGGCGGTTAATCGGATTCTGGGCGTCACGCTATTTTTATCACGTCACGCTCGGCTATATATAGTAATTACATGTACGCATAAATATGTATTAGCTATAGCAGAGCGCCCAGTGTGTATTTCTTTTTTTACCCAAAATACTTTCCATAATATTTTCCAAGTCTAAACTTCCATAGAGGCGCACCACGCACAGAAAATTCTGCAGCCGGTTAATCGATTCTGGGCGTCACGCTCTTTTTCTCACGTCACGCTTAACATGCCGCGAATGTAAAATCGAGAGAACGCTGTCTCTGAAACAGAGTAAGACGGCGTAGTGGTTTGAGTCGTCCCACGTACCGAAGGTCACAAGATCGATTCCTATCGGTGGAGTTTTTTTTATATATTATATACTTATCAGAATATCGCCATAGAAGTTAACACTGCTCCCGTGTGGTCTCAAGCGCACCAACTTTTTTTATTTATGGATTTAATCGATGAATATTGAATATTTGACACCAAGACCCAGTTTTATAATGTATGTTTGATGTTAACCGCAATGTGACGTAGCGTTGTGGTTAACTTGATGTTAACTAAGAGTTAAGGTATTGTATATAATAGCTGACTGTCGGTTCGTTGACACAATCGATGGGAAAACGTATTAACTTTGGTTTTCATACGGAGAAAATATATAACTAGAGTTTATAAAACCGAGCCTGAATGGAATTACTGTAAAATGGTTTATCCAATTGTTTTTCCACTGTGGGAAGCATTAATAAAAGCGTCATTCACATCCGTACATTCTGTTTATAGCTTCTCTAATCAGGTTCATGTTTTTCACAGCGAAAGTAGCCTTAAAAAACCTTCCGAGTAGCAGCCATCACATGGTAGCCGCATGCCCGTGGCGGAGTTCCGGACCTTGTTAAATTGATTTCACCCCGCCCTTATGAAGATGCTCCGAAAATTTAGCCCGGCTCCATACCCCCCTAGTAGTGACGTAGCCAGGATTTCGTTTCGGTGGTGAATTTTTTTTTTATTAGGAGCAAATTTGTGTTTACGCAATTAAGAGTGTGATTGCGACTGAGGTGTGTTAGCTGACATCTTAAATATTTTAAAAGTGCAAACTTCTGAAGAATGCAAAACCCACGGCTTTTAGTTTGATAATTTTTTTTCTCTCGGATGATTCTGGTGGTTCGTATGCCCCTGCGATCCCGATAAGCCATAAGCTTGTCATCAGGTTTCTATGAGGCCGAACCAGCAGAACTTGACAGAAACACCCCATGCCCTGGGCATGCGAAAAACCGACCCAGGCGGGACTCGAACCCGCGACCCTCGGATTAGCGGGCGAGGACTTTACCCCGCCGCCACATCAACGGAAAGATAGTTTTTTTTCGCAATTCTCGGAAAGACTTAATATTTCCCGTATCCTGAGTCACAGAGACAATGGAATAATTTGTTTTTTTTTCTCCTTTTAGTATATAGTCCCTAGTCAATAGTTTTGCGAGATCAGTCAGATACTCCCGCCGATTCATGGATTTGCATGAGTTTCCTTTTGTAAATTACGATACTGTTGATTGCGCCTTATATATTCAATGGGTGAATAATATAGTAAGGGGCCATCGACAGGAAATGCGAGAGGAGCTGTGGATTGCAAACGGTCTGAAACATCTACCTCCTCTTTTGTGGAGTTTCATAGCATTATATGGTGTCAGGTTTATTCGTTTGAACATCCAAATTACCATCTCGATGCATTGGTGACAAGAGTTTGGGCAACCTTGTTATTTTTAGGTTTATTCGAAACTAGCGTAATATCCTTTTGGAAACCAAAAATGCTGTTTCAAACTACCCCGTCTTTCGACTTGACAATAATTATAGGGGTGCGGTCCAGAGAACGCTACGGAGTGCTACAATCGCCCACGCTCCAAACGCTTCCGAACAGCGGTCCACGGTCGCTACCAATGGCTACAGAACGCTCCCAACTTTCTGCCAGTGGACCGGTTTCGGAGCGTTTGTGGCAAAGTGTCATGGCCGCCGTTTGTTGTTGTTCGGAAAGAAGGAATCGTCTGCTATTTGCATTGGAATATTCCTACTTTCAGACAAATTCTAGTTTCCCAAGATGATTAATTAATCTGTTAATGATCAGGTCGGATTTCTGGCAATTTTGAGAGTAATGACGGAGACGATGGCTACTATGTTTATGATAACTAGGAGATAAAATCGGGGAGGCACCGCTTTCAATGGACCATTGGCACTCAAGTTTTTCCAATGGAAGTCATAGATTTTGCTATCTATTAACAACTTGCGCCTACATTACTTTTAAATTAATTATAACTTAAAAACATGCACTCAAACTTAACTTTCCCGAAGTTTGCTAATGTTGTGATGGTTTTCTTCAATAAGATTTCATAACCGTACCTTTAATGATAAACAATCGACCCGATACTTTGGCTCATAATACTTGAGAAAAAGCTCAGAATTATATCCATGTCAAAAGATTCAAGGAATATTATTGTTCTGGAATAATTCGACTTTCACACGGCCTCTTCGTGAAGTACATACATACGTACGGTGTTTGTATATACGCACGAAAACCTATTCTCACGGTATTGAAATTTCAGAACACGAAAAATGTTTTACTCCAACGGCCGTGTAAATAAAAAGATATAATTAATAATTCACTTAAGCTCACATTCGCAATTGCGTTCATAAATTTAGAGCACGACAAATATAATATTACAAATATTAAAAAAAGAAATAATTATTCAAATGTATAAATAAAGAACACTAGACATTTTACGCCAACGGCCATTGGAGGAAATTGTCTTGTTCCTACATTTGGAGACGTAGAGCTTCTCAATCTCATATTAATGTAAAATTTATTCCAATTAACAGGAATCAGAAATATCTAATATTCTGGTAAGCTGATCACTATTTCAAATAGTCAAAGCACTCATTATATTGAGTGGAGTGGATTGAGTATGCATCCACGAATAATGTTCCGACCTGTCATCTTTGAAATCCCGCCATGAAACCATGAATCGCTCCCATCGCCCCTGGTTTCTATCGTGAGCGTCTGGAGCGAGGCGGGAGCGAATATGATGACGTTTTCCTTGACGTCATGGGATAAACCGTAGCGCTCCGGAGCGACTTGGAGCGACTCACGGACCGCTTGGAACCTCGCTACGAATGCTCCGGAGCGTTTGGAGCGTTCTCTGGACCGCACCCTAGGTGGTATCTATAAGCGGGCGGTTTATATAGGATAGGCGGGGCTGGCATTGCATGCATATTTATTTACAAAGTTGTTCAAACTGAGAAATTCGACATTTTTGTTGATGGAAAAAAAACAAATTCCTCCTTCAGTGCCACTTTTTAAAATCAAGTAAAAATATACGGGGCCCGGGGGTGGTCCGGACCCCATGGAACCCACCCTGGCTACGTCACTGCCCCCCCCCCAATGGTACCGCCAGTTTGTTTGGTCTCTGCCAAAGCTCGTGGGACTGACTCTTTCTCCGCCGTATTTGGACCAGAGTGGAGTATTTTTACACCTCTCCTCATTCCTCCCCCCCATCGAGCGCCTTTCGGAAGGCCACGTGACTCATTCCACGGGACGAGATGCGCGGGAAATAAAGCAAAGAGAGAGATGTCTTCACCGCCAACATCCGCCATCCCTCCAGCGTAGAAATGACTCAATGCTTTGGGTGGACCGGTAATCTTTGGGTCTCACTCAGTGCACGTTTTAATAATTTTTATGTAACAATTTTTTTTCCTTCTTATTTCAGGAGATATAGGTCTATTATTTTTTAAGTTATATATTCTCTTTGCCGACGTTTCGCATTTGTGTATACGTTTGCTTCTTCAGGGCTACAGTGAAAATTATTGGGCGTATTGTTGTACATCAATTAAATATGTTTTGCAATTTTGTTACTTAGTTATGTTGAAATGTATATATGCAAAGGATATTTTAAAAATAATCTTTGTTATATTCCACATAATATAATAACCCCACAGTGATTATTACACTCGACTGGTTTCGACCTTTTTTGGTCATTATAAGTAATTAACTCTTGATAATGAGCAGAAAAGTTCGAAACCGGTCGAGTGTAATAGTCACCGTGTGATTTATTTGTAATATCTCACGTCTTTATTCCACCAAGTAAACTCGCCAACCATTGATTTGATATACACGACTATTTGTGACTGTACACCACGGTAATTTCAGTTACTTGACCATGACCTTGGCTTCATATACTCCTCAGTTCTGTTTCTCTAAGGCGAGTTTTAATTATTGCCGCTAATCACCTAGGTAATTAGAGAAAATTAAAGCTCTTTCCCCCAATGTCATATGTTGTCTCCTGGTAATGGCATCAATTAAGTTACATTATCCTCCGTATAAACAAATATATAAAAGTGATTTTTGATGCAATAAATAGGCAACGAAATTAACTATAAGTTTGCTAGTAACAAATTTTATCGTATCTCCGAAAAGAAAATTGCTATCGTAAAATATTTGTTTTTGAAGTATGAAACTACAACGAATATTTGAAAGCCATCTTGAAAATAAGTTAATATTAGCATTGATGGTAACAGTAAAAGAACCATACGTATCTTATGCACCACTGTGACAAGTTTCATATCTCCTCAACCAGTATAAGTCATCGATATTCGGCGTGTTCATGGTGACTGTCGAATGCTTGTGACAAAATGTTTGCGTTGCCATAGCTCGGTAACTAAGGAGTTGCGACCCCATGTTCATGGGACAAAAAATGCTTAAAATCACTTCACTAACCTCCTCCAGAAGTATTGCGCTTTACTCCAGAAACACCCTGTATACATATGATATGATAGCATTATATGGTGTCAGGTTTATTCGTTTGAACATCCAAATTACCATCTCGATGCATTGGTGACAAGAGTTTGGGCAACCTTGTTATTTTTAGGTTTATTCGAAACTAGCGTAATATCCTTTTGGAAACCAAAAATGCTGTTTCAAATTACCCCGTCTTTCGACTTGACAATAATTATAGGTGGTATCTATAAGCGGGCGGTTTATATAGGATAGGCGGGGCTGGCATTGCATGCATATTTATGTACAAAGTTGTTCAAACTGAGAAATTCGACATTTTTGTTGATGGAAAAAAAACAAATTCCTCCTTCAGTGCCACTTTTTAAAATCAAGTAAAAATATACGGGGCCCGGGGGTGGTCCGGACCCCATGGAACCCACCCTGGCTACGTCACTGCCCCCCCCCCCCCCAATGGTACCGCCAGTTTGTTTGGCCTCTGCCAAAGCTCGTGGGACTGACTCTTTCTCCGCCGTATTTGGACCAGAGTGGGGAGTATACTTTTTGACATAACTATTTACCAAAATTGTAAACCATATTTAATTGATGTATGTACAATACACCCAATAATTTCCATTGTTGCCCTGAATAAGCATGTGTAAAAATGAGGATGGTTGGTCATGAGAAATAAATAATTTACATATTAATAGACCTATATCTCCTTAAAGAAGCAAAAAAAAATAAATACATAATTTAAAAGAGGCGATGAAGAGGAATCATCTAGATAGATAATTTTTCAAAGAAGTCGAAAAAAATACTAGTACCGCGTTCTAATGTAAGTACATCAGTTTCTGGGAAGGAACATCACCATCAAGGAAATGTGAAAATGATAAAAGAATTATATTTTACGTCTTTGTCTTCATTAAAATCATGTTATGGCATAAGCGATTGATTGTTTTCGGCGCTGTATTCAAAATTTAGGCGATGATTATATTCAAGTGTTTTTTTTCTAATCTTTGACTCTGCGTGACACGTTGATGTTTGTTAGCAACCATTACAATGATATGAAGTATATGTTATTTTGCGTTTTATAGAATTCTGTACGTAAGTAATCGAATTATTACAAACTATATCTCATGTGCCGTAAGACTACGTGTTGAAATAGCGTTGAATTGTCGAAAAACCAAATCTGTAAAATGCAATTTTTTCACTTTTATGTATGTGTTTCACAAATGAGGACACGTATGCAAAATTACAAATGCAAATCTATTGAGATACAAAAATCGACCCAGCAACCTTAAATATCTTTGTAACTGCATACACGTACTTACAAAATAGAAACGTGTCCTCAATTGGACGCGGGTAGCAAAAATCCTACCTTTCCACGCAATGTTTTCGCTCATTGAACTTGAAATTACAGTGTTAAGTGCGAGAATGGGTGAAGCATTGAGGAAAATAGCTTTTTTTCTTTCTTATATAAATGTCATTTACGCGGAAAACTATCTGTGAGAGCGAATTCTCCCGGAGAAGTTAAGGTTAATAAAAATGCAAATACCTAACCGTCGTGCTTTTTCAGTTGTTAGCATTTCACTCGTAGAGTTGAAGTCAAAATGCATTAATTCAATGTGATAGGTGCTGCAGTCGGCTGTGACTGAAAAAAGTATCCTTAAAATTTAGGTATCCTTAGTATCCTTAAAATTATATTTGTCAAATAATCGGCGTATTTTGTATCCTTATTTGTTTTCGCGTGTTATCAGTTGTCATCGGCGAGAAGAGTAGTTTTTAACAATGCAAATGAAAAGGTGGAATTTTGTATTGATTTTTATTCTCACAGTCGCGGTAGTGCATCCTCCTTTGAGTAACGGTTCTAAGATCGTGAAATTGCGCGTCTCTTGAGGAGTGGACAGACGACGACATCTTACAATTAGAATGTGGCGACTGCTGCTTTCTGATTCATTGGTTTTGTATGCAACGAAAATCTTTTGCGTCCTGCCATTCGCCAATGTGAGACGTATTAATGAGTTGTAAGGATTGTAAGGAAGGACTGTGTAGACCTAAATTCGCTCGGAATAAAGACGACATTATTATTATTATTCTGTAAGATGTGGGCTAAAGAGAGACCTACGGAGAAAAGGAGAATTGCATCATCGAACGATTAAAGCACGTGGCGGCGTAAGAGGTTAGGCAATGGTTCAATTTTAGCATCGGAAACTGTTCACGCGTATGAACCGAAATCTCGGACGCTTTGTGGTTTTTGAGATCATCTTTTTCTTCCTTCTTGTGTTTTTTTCCTTTCCGAAGGTTCTGGAAGTGATTTTTTCCGGAATCAGCTTTTAAGCCCGTTTTACACGGGGCACGTAATTGCACAATCTGATTATACGTACGAACGTGCATTTCAAAATGCATCGTGTAAAGTCGTGAATTGCAAGAACGCATGCGCGAATGCACGAACGCGAGATGGCATAAAATAGCCCCTGCTCTAATTCGAAAATGAATGCACGCCCGATTGAGAAAAAAATCCAGTTTGAAGTTGTGCAATTTCGTGCCCCGTGTAAAACGGCCTTTAAAGGTGAATTTTCGTCTCAATAGCCGCATTTCATTAATTGATTATGTAATGTCTACATAAAGTCTAGAGAAATGACTGAATTCAACAATTTAGAAACTCAGTTGAAGTTGCGTCGTCGTGTTCAGGCGTGTGATGAGGAGATATGTTCCTTCGGGGGGGTTCCGGGAAGAGGCCCGGGCGAAGGGGGTTAGGTGAGCTTTATTGTTTCACACTTCTCTCTGAACACTCGGCCAGAATGTAGTCGCTTCTGGAGGGAAAGAGTGAAATGAAGGAGAAGTCAATTTCTTTGTTATCTCTAATCATGATAATCACTTCAATAAGATGATTTAGCACGCTGAAAACAGTTGGGCAGTGTGTATCTCACACATATTTTGACACTCCTGTCTGCTCTAGTGATGATAAAAGTACATCGCGGGATCAAAATAATATCCTCCCGAGTATCTAATGGCTTCCAACCTAGCCGTAGCTCCCATCAGATATATCTCCCACTTTCTTTTCGCTCGTAGAAGTTTTTAACGAAGCGTGCGGCTTTCCTATGTATTTTATTGACTTCACGAACTTTTAATCTTTCTACGCTGGGTCTCAAATGCTCGCGGTGCATTCGAGATTTGGTCTAACTAGAGCAAAAAAAAGAAAGGAATAGGTGCGTTGTGTGGGGCCAACCACTCCTTAGCACAAGTGCAGGTCTCGCGCTCTTCTGGATATGGGGTCTTGTTACATTAGATCGAGCATAATTAATTACCCCATGGCGCTCTGTAATGATGTCGCCGATTGGTTCACTAGTGATAGCGATGTCTGTGTCATGCGTGATGTCCTTTGTGTATTCAATTTCAAAGGAGTGGTTAAATGTGTGTACAGTGCCGTTACTTTTAATGACGTTTTTTTGTCTATCCAAGACTCTACAGTTCAGTAACACCAAAATGATTCAGGTTTTTAATCTACTAATTCATCCAACTATTTTTTCGTGAATGTTTTTTTATGTTTTTGAGCGTGGAGTAATGTAGTTTTATCTAGCTTTGAGTTTAGTCGCTTTGTCACCATATTTTGTGTTTTTAAGTTATTTTGTGGACTTCTCATCATCCTGAATGCCTTTATTATTTCGTTAATGTACGAAGTCCTTTGATCTCATGTTTCAGTTTCAATGGAAATCGATTCCTTTGCGTTTCCAGGAAATATCCCCACGCCACTTATGTCTTCTCGTTTTTTGAACTATCGCTACAAATTTCGAGAGTAACTTTCATTGTCTCTCCGATTTTAAGAAGTACGATGACTGCGACACAGATAGCGACTGCTTGACGTTCATAGAAAATAAGATTTAAAAATTGTCATTCATATCACTTCAAAATTCTCCTTTTTTTGATAGAACATTATCAGTGTGACTTACAACGACCGTACGTACTTTCCTTGGCCCGAGGATCGTGCGGCATTTCTATTTAAGTAAAGCATGTTGCTTGCTCCAATAGTGGCGATAATAATGTGAGACTAGCTTGAGAATTAGTTTGAATAAAGTTTTATTTTCTGTCGAAATTCGGGTCTTTTATTCTTTTTTTTTAAGACCTGACTTGATGCTTTAAAAAAACTATTTTTGTATCCTTAGCATTTTAGTCTCCGGTAATATCATGTCCTGCGTGGCTGACTAATCCAGAAAGAGAATTCCGTATAACAAAGGATGTGTGGTTTTTTGTGTCAAATTTGGGCCTATAGCTACTTTTTTGATAGAGAATTTCGTGTGCATAAGGGGCGCGTAAAACGGAGGAAACAGCTGCAGGAACAATGGGTTAAATATGTTAAGGTAAGGTGATGAAGGAGTTTTAAGTAATATCAAGAAAGAAGGTTAATGGTGTATGCTCAGCTGGATGGTTGAATAGGGAAAGGCAAGAGATATTCGATAGTAGAGAATTGAGTAAAAGCTGTCCCATCGCAACCCGCCCTTCTGGCGTCTAGGCACCGATTAATGTTTTGGTCGCCCTACCAGTTGATTGTTTTGGTTTGGGGGAATGCTCAACCTTAATCACTTTTCCTTTTTGAGGTCATCTGCTGAAAATTTACTGACTAAATTATGAATTTGCTTTCTTTTTAGGTATTTCCCTTAAACTCGTCATTTCTGTTTCCCTATCCATGCCGCCATGTCATCCGAAATTCCACATTATTCCTCTTCCGGTGGGCAGGACGAGCGGTGAAGTGAAAAATTGAAAAAAAATGTGACTCCGATGATTTTCGACCCAACCTCCTCGTGTACTTGCGCTTTCCTATCTCAACTGCTTGGAGGGGGGGCAAATTGCTTTTCTCCCTTCCTCCCCGCCTTGCCGTTAGTTCCAAGTGACGCCTTTCCCCCCCCCCCCTTCATTTGTTTACCCTGCGCAAAAAGACGTCAAATTCAGCCCGCCGCCTACCAATCTCGTCCCAATGGTCCCCGCCAATTTTCCCCATTTCCGGCCGCCGCGCCGCCGGCTCCACGGACTTGTCGACGGCGGAACGCGGCGACTCGACGCGACGATGGTGGGGAACGGTGTTTGATTGGCTCGTGAGGTCGGACTAGGGTTGCAAACTCCTTATGAGTCGATTGCGGGAAAAGTCAGTTTCAAGAGTGAGAAATTCCGGGGAGATTTAAGTGAAGAGCGTGATGACGAGTACCGTTAGATGTGTATACTCAATTATGGATCAGCATAAGTTATGCAATTTGGTTACGATTGTACTCGCTGTACCTAGGGCTATTATCTAGTTCAATCGTGATCGAATCGTATCGCTTACCAATATGTACCAGTCAATTTAGTTATGAAATGTCGGAATACATTTACATATTGTGTGATAGGTGCAGCAATTATCATGTGAACAAAACTTATATACCGCTGCAAACAATTATGATGCGAGGATGAAATTTTATAAATTTTTAAATGACCTGTAAAAGGGAGGAAATCTCCCTCTGTGTGTGAGATGCGGGAGATGTTAGTTCACCGAAGACGCCGAGAGTTTCCCGGTCAATGCGCGGGAGTTTGGCAACCATCGCTCGGACCCATTTCACAGCCGTCGATTCCGATCGCCGATTAGCGTGCTAATTGAAAGGAGGGGAGGGTGATGGGGCGGAGATTTAACCCCTCGACCGAACCGCGATGGGGTGTCGAGCTGCGGACTGTGAGAGGAGGGGGGGGGGAGTGGATTGGGGAGGGGGCAGAGAAGGGTGATGGGACGGCGCGCGGAATTCAATCCTTCATTCGGTCTCCAAAGGGTCACCAATTCATTTTGATCGCTCCCCAGCAGTGATCCAATGCCATTGGAAAATTAATTGGTAACAATTTTTCTAGCTCGACCCGGGGAGGTCCCACCGGAAGAAAAATACTTGCGGAAGAAAGAAAAAGCTCTTTAACACGCTGGACATCAATCATACTGGACGTCATTGTGCGGAAAGAATTAATCTTTCCTCGCGTTAGTTACTCAATTGTTTTTGTGGCTTATTTATAATTTTTTCGTTGGTATTTTGCTCTCGTCTGATAGAGAGAGAGAGAGCCTGCTAGTGGTAGAAGTTTGCTTTTCTCTCCCAGAACCTGGCATTGTTTTATTTCTTTATATTGTCCTCAATACTGTATTCGTCAAAGCATACATATCTGCTTGGAAGCTTTCGAGTGGTTGGTAGGTTAGCCGTAAAACTGATGCGAAGACCGTTATAGGTAATGTGAATGACATCTTCTGAATATCCGACAGTTGTTACTGTTGGTAGCAATGAAAATACAGACTAGGCTGAAAACTGTGACCCCGTCAAATTAAGGTTTCCTTGCGACGGTTTGAGTGGGAACTAAGCAGTACAACTACTAAATTCCACCTGTTTGTTGACGTCGTATAAAAATACTCAGTTTTCTCTTAAGCCTTAGCTATTAGGAAACAAAATAACGTCACCACATTGGCAGATTAGTCGACGAATATATTTTTGATGAACACTTTCTCCAGCCATAGGAGTAGACAGTGGCTCTGCATAGGAGCGGACTGCTGCGACATTTCGATGGAAATAATGAATTTTGACTTCAATTCTTGCAAGTTATTGCTGAAAACTCCATAATCACGATGGTTAGGTGCGTACATTTTATTATCACACAATCCCTTGTGAGAATTTGCTTCTTACTAATAGTTTTTCGCATAAATGCCATTTATATTAAATGGTGGAAATATGTATTATTTGACGCCATGCTCTTCACCCATTCGCGAACTTCACACCATTTAATTTCAAGTTAAATTGACTGAAAAAGATAACGTGGGATGGTAGAATTTTATTTTCTCACGTCAAAATGAGGGCACGTTTTTCTTAAATATCCGGAATATGAAATAAATTATATTTAATTCATTATGCGGTGAAACCGCCTTAACCTTGACACTCTTGGGATGAGTGTAGAATGTGGTGGTGGTTCTCCTGGGGTTTGGGAGCTGGGTCCATCCAGCATCTCTCCGTCGTTCCCATGAGACCATTCGCCGCTCCCTCGTCGACTTCCCTCCCTGTGTGAATCGGCACAAGAGCTTGTCTCCACTAATCCCTGCGTGGAGAATGAGATTTTTTCCCCCGCAGGGGGGAATTGATTTTCTGGCGCTTCGATAACATTAATAGCGGTTAGTATTTGAAAAGAAATAGTAATATTTCGCTCAACTAGGTGTATGTTATTGTGTATCCCAATTTTCATTCTTCTCTCTTCGAGTGTCGTACGGGGAGAGATAGGTTAAGGAGTTTCCGCCGCGACTGTGTTAGTCAAAACAAATACTAAATTCCACATTTTTTATATTTTTTCCAAAAAATCCTGCTTTCACTGATGAAATGCGTAACTCACAGAAAACCAAAAGTCAAGTAGAAAAAATGCAGATTATTATTCCACGACTGTATTTTTTAAATGAGCTCTTTTTTCCAGCCATAGGAGCCGACTGCAGCGCCATTTCCTACGAATTACCGCATTTTGACTTCAATTATGGCAGTAATTCCCTAATAACTAAAATAATAAGGTGGTAAGAGGCCTGTATTTTATTTTTATTCAATTTCTCTGGATTATTTCCTTCTAATAAATAGTTTTCCGTAAAAATTGTATTTATATTTTATGGAAAAATACTATTTTTCCCCGTGTTTCTCTCATTCCCCCACTGAACACCATGTAATTTCAAGTTCAATTATATAATAAAATAGCTTGGAAAGGTATTATTTTAAAACTGATGATCTCAGGCCTGACCTCGTGGAAATTATGGATATCCATGATGAGAAAACCACCTTTGTTAATTCCACAAACTTTCTTACGCTGGCACGACGCGCGTTTCACCACACTGTGGCATAATCATGTGCACATATCAGTCACATGATTCAGGCACATGATTATGGCACATGATTATGCCACCGTGTGGTGATACGCGCGCCGTGCCAGCGTAAGAAAGTTTGTGGAATTAACAAAGGTGGTTTTCTCATCATGGTATTATTTTGTTGTTCATATATCAGATAGAGGACAAGTGTTTTCTACAAGTAGACAGAATATGAATAAAATGACATTTAAGTCATTTTACGGTGGTTTACCACCTTAAGGCTTACAATTAGATAAAATCAACGTGTAGATACTGGACTTGTGACGTGGTGAAACTAACAATAAATGAAATAAAAACGCCGAAAATATGTGGGTCGGTCAGAATCACCATGTGGGTACTTGTTGAAGTGTACACACGTGACACTTGTGAGATATAAACTTTCGTCTTCCACGTGCAGCGAGTAGGTACGCACACTAGAGACCCATTAGAGGCTTTAAACATGTTATGTGCATCTTTTGAAGATGAAGGTGAGATATTGAAATCGATAAGTCCTTGGAATAAAAAGTGCGATGTATTCAATTTTCACTCGATTAGTTCGATATTATTAATTCGTAAAATTCTATAGGTAAAGTGGAAAGTAATTTTGTCCTCCCAAGCACGGCGCTTTCTTGTAAATTTTAACATTTTGAATAGTCCAACTACATCTGCCATGAATAATTCAGTAACCTTGGGTCCATATGTATTGGTCACTGAGCTAATATGCGTAAAACTTAGATTGGCTGCGAGTCAAGACTTAATTGCGTCCGACCGAAGAACCTTCCAGTTCCAACTCCAAGTAAATGTCTTGAGTTAACGTTGATTGTGTCCCATCCCTTAATGCCGATACTTATCTCAACTTTTAGGACGCGCTGGACATCCCACTCGATCATCATAAGGCATAGTGACCTGGGTAAGGCTGGGTGAGGGCTACCAACTTTACGATTGAATCATAAGCGACTATTCCTAATAATGTCTCCCTTATCAGACGGTCTAACCCGTGTCCGCGTAATTTTCCTCCCGATAAGAACTCAGGACGTCGTCTTAACTCAGTTGTTTGTGGTTTTAATTTTTTTCTCTATCGCGGTTGAAGGTCGCCGCCTATGTTCTTCATCCATAGATATCCCTCGATGGTGGCTACGGCGGCGGCCAGGTTATCATCGTCAGCCTTGTCTTGCTAGTCTAGTGTCTTGCGCCTTGGTGTCGCGCGAAGACGAGTCGCCGCTCCCTCCACCGGAAGTAAGTTCGGCGGAAGTGTGGTTTCGTGTCGAATTCCTTTCGCGGACACATTCTGGAAAATAAGACCGAGCACGCGCTGTCCTCTTTCTCCCTCTCTTTCTCTCTCTGTCGGAGACTTTCATACATTTCAGGAGTGACCTGTTTACATTGATTTTTCCCAAAATCCATTTTTCCGTAATTTTGTTTTATGCCATATTTGAAGAAACTGTTGGACCTACAAGAGTTTCAAGAGTACATTTTCATTTCAAATTAAAGCTAAGTAAATTTACTATAGATTTAGTCCCTATTGTTTTTCTTGTAGGATGATTACTTTAGCCGATATATGGCAAGACACATGACCAAAATGAAAAAGCTTCACTTTTTGGAAAAAATTACCTTTTTTTGAAGAGCTGTTTCTCAAAATGTTCTGGACATACGTAGTTTGTTTTGGGCTTAAATTGTAGCATAGTGTATCTTCTTTAAATAAGTACTGAGAATTATTTTCTGCAGGTTAAATGTTTTAGGAGAAATTGAGTAAAAACAAAAAAAGTGGAAAATTTGCTCAGTTTTCTGCGCCTTGCGCAGATTGCACAGGTCTTTCGAAGCTGCAAATTTGGATTTTTACTATTGGCATAGATCCTAACAATGTATTTAAAATATTAGAAATACATGACCATTCGCAAGGTCGAGCCCCTTTTTGTGCATAAAGTGACTTGACTATACCACCTGTGAGCTTTGGCTTGCGATTTCGATACATTCTGGCTGAATGCGCGATGAGGGGACTTAACAAAGCAGTAGCGCAGCAGACAGGGGAAGAAAGGGGGGCGTCATTTTTGGTCTGCCCTACGACTGCGAATACTTTTCTTTGAAAACAAACAAAACAATGGTAGCCGTTAATTTTCATCCTTTTCGCCACGCTAATTTCAACTTCACCTGTTTGTTTGTCTGGATGGAATCTTGTAATCGAAATCTAACCCACATACCAATGATCAATCGAGGTTAAATTTGGCACACTTTTTCACTCTCTGAGACAATGCCTGAATCAGTCATTAAATTCTATATTTACCAAGTTAATCTACTTAAATTAAATGGTTAACATATTATGTAGAAAAAAGTCTTTTGCCAATAGACGGTGCTATTAAAAGTTAGCACCTAATGGTGAGAAGAAATGCTAATAATTTGAATTTTAAAGAACCCTTGCACGATTGGCATTGTATATAATTGTCCATAATGAATAAAAAGTACACAATGATAATATGTAAAAAAAAATACTTTTTAAAAAGTCCACGCTTATAGAAAAGTGTACCAAAAAGTAAAAAATAATTTTTTCACCACTCGTAATGTAAAAGCGTGGGCGCTTTTTCTTAATCAACATCGAACCTATATTCACATATTATTTATGCCTGGTGTCCTTCTTGCACCCCCTGCCTAACGCCCCTGCGGCGGCTCTCAGGGTAGCATGGAGATGGCAGTCCAGTTCGCAGCGGAGCGTTCTCCTCCTTTTCTCGGGAGTGTCCATTAGGTTGTCCACTCTTTTGATCGAGTCTTCTCTTTCGTTTACACTTCGGCACTTATCTCCTGCTTATCACGTCGTCCATTTGTGATTACCCGTAATCGGCGCATGGCTTCGTCGTCCCGCTCGTATCCAACTCTCGCCTCGCGGTTCTTTTTTCTTATCTAATGTAGCGAGTAGGAATTTTCTCCGACCCCCACCCCGCTACTTCAAGGAGTCCCATTAGCGGCTTAATTGTTTCCTAGCCAGCCAACGAGTGACGTGTCGTTACGGCGTTCGTTAGGAGAGGTGAAATCTCTCGGGGCGACGGCAGAGGCAATTGCTGGGAGGATTGACATTTAAAGGCCTCGGAGGAATCGAAGTGTATGGAGTTAATGGAACACTCACACCGTTACCTCCGTGTCGCGAAAATGTCATTGTAATCAAAGTCGACGTTCATAGGGAGTTGCAGTTCGGAGCTGCAGGGGCGCCATTTTGCTTAACTTAAAGATCTTCTAAGTGCTTTATCTTTAAAATTAATTATACAGAGAGCCAATGTTTTGCAAAACGTCTTTTTGTGTCATTTTCTTCCTTTTTTCCATCAATACTGGAATACAGTGGAGCGTGGCTGAATTTGTTTGAAATCGCCCGTGTGCCATCAGACAAAATTATTTGTTGACTCAAAACGTCCGGGATAACTCAGTAACATCTCATTGAAATTGTTGTTTATTTGCATCATAAGTAAAAATAAGGAATGGAGAAAATATGGGTGACATAGAAGTGAAAATAGTGCATCAAATCTCAAAAATAAATTTACTTCGTTATAAACCTTAAATGATGCTACAATACATCCTTCTCAAATATTGTGTCATTCTTTCTGCTGCAGGCATTACATATTTGCCCAATTCCGTTAATTTTCCTATTACGTATTCTATTCTCGATGCCATTACATAGACGAAAAAACGCCGACAGGTGTCACCGCATTGACGCAGAGCATTGAGGTTGTTTTTTTTCCTTGAGTTCTGAGCGACCGTGGTTCTGAGAGCGTCAACTGAGATGAACCGTTTTTCATATGCACCAGTAAATCCATGGCGTTCACCTATCGGAAGCCGTTTCAAGTAATGATGGGCAAAGTCGGTCTTTTGAGAGATTTCGGTCACGTCGATCACTCCCACTTGTGATTCGATCTTCTAATTCGATCAGAGTGACCGATTTTCCAGCTAGTGAGTAGTTCCAGTTGCCTACGATCAATGATCTCTCAGGAAAGTCGTGATAGATAAAAAATCTGGTCGTTCGTGAGTCATATACTGAGTGAGAGATATACTGCAAGCATGACGATGTGTACAGCTTAATGCTCTTGATAGCTATACAGAGCTTTAGTACAGCTACCTCGTTCAGTGCCGGTTTCCGTGGAGTTGTGGGTAATACTTCGAAAACAATTGAGGGCACAATTGTGCAATACGTTCCAAGGTTTATTTTGTTTTTACACAATGTTCTTGGTTTGTGATTTTAAGTATAGTTACACGAAGAATATTAGAAATATCCCACTTGATTACAAATCTATTGAAGGGTGACATATTTTATGGACCACAAATTATTAAAAACTCATTATAAAAACCAATGATAAATAGTAGATACCACAGGACGCTGCGAAATTTTATTTTGGTATGTAGTTCGAACCGATCAAAGTTTTCTTTTGGCTGTAAGAATTTAAAGCAAATTATCCGACTGTAGCACTTAAATTCAATTTTCAATTACAGTCGGTATCACTGTTTCACTTGTGAAAGAGACGTAATATTTGTCGTGAATATTGAAACGATGGTTTATCGTGTGTTTACGTGACTATGCAATTATGGAAATTCAGTGATTACAAATGTTATATGTGCTGTGATGTATTGCGTGTGTTCTTGTGGTGATATTTTTATATTTAAAGGTAATTTGTGTTAGGTAGACTTACGCTCCTAATGGATGTGTTATGACAGGAAATACGCCGTGGAGGTTATACACGTTTCTGTGCTTCTGAAATGTCATAATATTGCGTTGTGTTTCTGGACGTGAGTTACACGAAGAAAGTGTATGTTCAACTTGTGCTAAAGTTATAGTTTATGTCGTATATAAATTTACCAAGAGTTAGTGCTTCAAAAATGGCCTTGATAGTGAAGTTAATGGTGGGTTTTTGTTTGTTTACGTCGTAGATTTTTAAGTTACAGTGCCCCCTGAAATAATCTCATAGTTTGCTGCTGTGTGTTATTCTAAGAGTGAATTGCATGTAAAAAAGCGAACGTTCAACTTTGGTAAAAGTTTGTTTACATCGTAATATATATCTATAATTTAGTTACTGTGCTTCTGAAATACTGTCTCGTGATCGTCGAGTGCTTACAATGTTAATAAATGCCAAAATCGAGGATTTGTTCATAGGTTAACGTAATATTTGTCGTTTATTGTTTACATCGTAAAGGTAAAGCATAACTTCTGAGTATTAGTGCAGATACAGGAGCCCAAGACATTCTGTGTGGATACCTACATTGGTTTGGGTTTTTGTCTCACGTATTGAATATTCTATAGAAGTATATAATCATGGAGTATAGAAAATGTATCTTCTAATATCTGTTATTCTAATAATAACAATCAGTCCTACGATGATTGCTTTTTTGTGAAGTTGCTTCTGTCGTGGTGTTGTTTTCTTCTCGTGAAACACTTCTTGTGCCAAAGTGAACTGCATAGGACTTCACGTTTCCATTCTCAATATTTGTTGAAATATATGAATTTTTACAGCCACTTGAGTGATTTATATCTAATTAAAAACGCTCCTTACAATACATGCTTCGTTTGTTGCCGTCTATTAAAATCGTTGTCGTTTCACCATGCACTTCGTCACTTAGTTAACTAATCAAACTAGTCAATTATATTGATATTCAGTAAATATGTTTTTCGCAATGCCACATACATTCTAAATGTTTAAAAAGCATATTATTAAATGATGGTTTGTATATTTACCTGCGTACCTTTCAATAAAATGTATATTCAGTAAAAATGCACTTTGTTATAGTATTGAATCTTTAGTGCTATATTAATTCCCCCTCACAAAATGCTTTTGCCCGTACATTGGAGATGTTAATTGGTTACGAAAACGATTTGATTATTATAGTTATGTCTTACAGGGTATTCAACATTTATACATATCAAATGCTTATCAGTAAGTGTTAACATATATATTGCTTCTAAGCTGTAAGAAATGCCTAATACACACAAAATATTTGTTATAATGATGTGTATGAGTAGGGATTTAAAAACTTATTGCAGGATGTAATGACTCTTCTTAAATTGTTTGGCACTGACAGTGCTAATTTGAAACCCACTACATTCGTTCTTCCTCTTGATGATATTGCTGCTAAGAAGAAGAAGCACCAATGCAACCCTATTGAAAATGCCCTATAGGAATTTTTTTTCCCACAGTAATTTGAAAATGGGAACTCGAAATTTTCCTATAGGAAATAATTTTCCTGTTGGAAATTTCCTATAGGAAATAATTTTCCCATTGGAAAATAGTCTCATATACATAACCTTAAAAAAAAACGCCACCGCTAGGATTAGATCGGGGAATCTTCAGCTGATAATTCGCCGACTCTGACCACTACACCAACTGACTGAGTTGACATGAGACGATCTCATAAGTATAACTGTGGTATTAGTTGAGAGAGGATTGATTTTTTTAATCCTCTCTCAACTAATGCTCTCTCAACTAATTTTAATGATTGATAGAAGAGAGAGGATGAGTTTTTTTAATTTCGAAAGAGGATTGCTGCACACCTACAGAGTCATAAGGCCGTTTTACTCGGGCTCGAAATTGCACAACTTCAAACTGCATTTTTTCTCAATCGGGCGTGCAATCATTTTCGAAATAGAGCAGAAGCTATTTTGCTTTCTCGCGTTCATGCATTCATGCATGCGTTCTTGCAATTCATGGCTTACCGTGTTTACTCGATGCATTTACCCGCGCAAGTACGTGGCTGGACAGATGCGTGAACACATTCACCAAATTAGAACGAGCTATTTTCTGTCCACGCATTTGCGCAATTTGGAGTGTTTACACGGTGAAAATTTGATGGTGATTGTATTCACGCATCTACCCGCGCGGGTAATGCATCGTGTAAACACGACACCATGCAATTTGAAATGCACGTTCGTACTTACATCAGATTGTACGTGCCCCGTGTAAAACGCCGGACTATTGACAAAGGGAGAAGAACTTCGTGTGTTATGCCAGATATAGTTTGCGTTACACTGGAATTGGAATGGAACTGACTATGTGAGTTCCATACCGGTGAACCATTTTTTAATGAATTTCTAACTTTTTCTTAAAATTTTTTTATTGACAATAATGTTTTAATTATAAATGAAATATTGTAAAAACTTGTCTTGTATGGTGATGTATGCATTATATTTGTGAGAATGCAGAACCATTGATAAAATGAAATGTTTTCTTTTTTTAATTTCGAATTAATTAGAATTTTTCGCACTATGGGAAACATTCTTAATGTACCTATAATAAATATTTGCTCTATAGAAATATTGCTAATTCCTATAGGAAACCTTTTTCCATTGTCAAATATTCATGCTATAGGAAAATTTCTCATAACTAGAGGGTTATTTTCTCATTCCTATAGGAAAATATTCGTGCTATAGGAAATTTCTCGTTCCTATAGGAAAATATTCGTCCAATAGGAATATTTCCCGTTCCTATAGGAAAATATTCGTCCTATAGGAAAATTTCTCGTTCCTATAGGAAATTTCTCGTTCCTATAGGAAAATATTCGTCCTATAGGAAAATTCCTCGTTCCTATAGGAAAATATTCGTCCTATAGGAAAATTTCTCATTCCTATAGGAAAATTTTTTGTTCCTATAGGAAATTTCTTGTTCCTATAGGAAAATATTCGTCCTATAGGAAAATTCCTCGTTCCTATAGGAAAATATTCGTCCTATAGGAAAATTCATCGTTCCTATAGGAAAATATTCGTCCTATAGGAAAATTTCTCATTCCTATAGGAAAATTTTTTGTTCCTATAGGAAATTTCTTGTTCCTATAGGAAAATATTCTTCCTATAGGAAAATTCCTCGTTCCTATAGGAAAATATTCGTCCTATAGGAAAATTTATCATTCCTATAGGAAAATTTCTCGTTCCTATAGGAAACTTTCTTGTACCTATAGGAAATTTATTGTTCCTATAGGAAGCTTCATCGTTCCTGTAGGAAACTGTAATTCCTATAGGAATTCACATAATTCCTATAGGAAACCAGTGGGGCATTTTCAATAGGGAATAAAATAAAATATGAAAGCCTCAGTGAGTTTCTCTGCTATCTGATTGCTACTAGTTGCCATTTACTAGACTATATCATGTAACAGGCAGGGAATACTATATCTAGGCAAAATTATAACTACATAGTTTACTCTGTAGATGTTATGAAATGCATGGAATAATCAGGTTATAAGAATGTTTACTAAATATCTGACCTCAATATATATATGTTTATTATCTTTGCAAGAAATAGTCTCTGATCAATTATTAATTTACAGAATGGTTTAGTGCTTATCAATGGTTATAGCCATCAATAACTTCAGACCAATATCAACTGTGCCAGTGCTCTCTATATTATAGAACTGTAATCAGAAAACAGTAGTTTACATATCATATGAGTGATAACAGTTGTGTCATACCTAGTTGTGATTCAAAGAAGAAAAATCAGCTGTGCATACTGTGACAAATGTTTATTTCCCCCATGCAGTCATTGAATTTGCTAGAACAATATACATACAATCTCGGATTATTAAGAGTAAAGATTCTGAGTGTGTTTCATGTTGATTTTTGCTTGATATACATATTCGATACTTATGGGAACTTAAGCTAATATCTTTTTATTCATTTTCTTTTGACATTTTGAAATTATCTCTTCCTTCATGCTACCGTAATGGACTTTATGAAAGGATTATTCTCTGTGGGTTTGGCAATGTTTAAATAATAGATTAGAGTTGAGTAGTGGAACAGGATTGTGATTGAGGAGTGAATAGCGTAAGAGGAAGATGGAAAAAATTGTGGGTTCGTGATGTGGTGGAAGAGACATTAAAAAAGGAAGATTAGGAGTCTTAAGAATAGGAGAGTGTGAATGAAGCAATGTATGAATGCAATAGAGGCAAAGGATATATGCCAAGATAGGGTATTATGGAGTAAATTATTAGAAGAGAGCCAGTTTCCAAATCCAAACAGACATCACTAACAACAGAGTCCAAACAATATCATGTGATAAGTTGTGTGCCTCAAGTTACCCAGGTACTCAATTACTTAGCAGTCAACTTAAGTTTACAGATATCGTTCCTGTGTGACTTAAAGTTAACTTTGTCAGAATAAAATTATTTTTTATGCTCTCATTGAAATTAAATATCTGTCACAATTTAAGTCAAGTATGCACTCATAGTTTTGGTAACACCCTTTTATAAGTTGAAGAAGTTAATGGAGAAGAGGGTCATGGATGTATAATAAGGCAATGGTAATCAATGATTTTTCACTTATATCAAAATTTTAGTGAAAAATGGATTTGGTCTGTAATGCTTCATGCTTAATGAATGCTGTTACATAATATTAGTATTATTTATTACACTGATATGAGGAACCTAAGGGTTGGTGAAGCTTTCTCGGGTTTCCAACCGGGTGATGGTCTCCATGTAGGTCGATGTTTTAATTTCTGACTCGGTCATCGTCATCAAGGCTGATGAAACCTAAGGGTTGTGCAACCATTCATAGATCCATTTATTTTCTAATAATCCATAAGTCAAATAAATGTTCGTGTAGGTTTTTTACAATTACTACTTAACTTATTTTGAATATCTTCCTTGAAACCCCTATATGATTAAGTCTTAAGTCGACTCCTATTGCCATGATCTTTGGTCAATTTATGAATATTAATCAACTGTTATCAAAGGACATGCTATGATGTCTTGTTTACCTGTAGTAGAAATTAGCAAGGGTAATTATAGCTGTTTAGCTCACACATGCCAGATTGGACAAAGAGCAGGAACGAAGGGAAGATAGTCCACTCAGCATCTGTGGATATTTTTCCTCATGGTAAGTGGCTTGCCAGCTCACTCCAGAGTATATATTGAGTATGGACATTGAGTAGAAACCAATAGAGGCTTAAGACAAATAGCAAAAAACATAAATAGTGGAATGAAGTTGTAACTGGGGCAGAAATTTAGTTGAACGAGGTGTCCTACTCAAGATATTAAATGTCTTGTATCAGCAATATTCAAGAATTTAATTATGGGGGATATGTAATGCCTCAAGTCCTGATATAGGATGCAAACAAAAGGTTGGTTTGGAAGGTTTTATAAAGGGTTTGATATGGGTTGTGGCCTTTGGTGGATCTAAACCATTGGCAAATGTTGAGAGGGTGAGAATAGACTGAAGTTATATGAGTAGTGGGTCTCGAGAAGGATAATGAAAGTAAGATAAATGAGAAGTTAAGAGATACTTGACTAGGCATTGAAGTTACATATGACAGTGAAGGAAATTTAGGAGTCCACTTCATGTCAGATAGTAGGTAATTAGAGAAAATGAGGTCCTAAAAGGCACTTCTGAAGGGAAAGGTTTGCTAAGTTGGGAGAGGTAGGAAAAGTATAGGCAAGTGAAATGAATGGATGTGATGCACAGAACTAAATTGAAACATTTTAAGGAAAGAAATTTTTGAAGCGGAAAGGGTGGAGTGGTAACTGACCACTGAAATATATATGGCTGTTAAGCTGTTTGTAATAGTGGTAAAATGTCATGGTCAGGTAAATATAAGAATTAAAGTGAGGGTCATGTGGAATGAAAGGACGTTGATAACACTCCAATGCTATAATTGCATTACTCCACCAATGTTTAAGATAGGCATCAGTTTTTAAACTTATATAAGAATGTCTTTGCCACTATAGATTTCTGATTATCCTTATGAATGATCTGCTAACTTCCTGCTGGTTCCTTCTAAATTTTCCTGCTAAATATTTACAAGGAATTTTTGATCTGTAATGAGTAATTAGTAGTATCAGAAATTTTAATTTGTCCTTGCCAAGGAATTAAATTTTAAATGAATATGGTCTAAGCTCCTGTGTACAAGCCATGTTGGAATACACACTTTGATGGATGATAACAAATTTCCAGTGCTATTTTATAATAGATGATGCTGTCTATTGCACGCAGAAATACAGTATCGGTGGTATGAAGTCAGATATTGCCTTACTAAACATGATAGTACATTTTGATTTAAATAACTCCTTGCCGATTTCAATGGGATGCCTAAGGCTGATATAATGACCCACTCATGTAATTCATTTTTTGCATACAACCAATTACAGTATTACGATATTTAAATTGTACCGTTTATTGAAGCTGCACTCTGTGCAAATGCAAACGAAATTCCGGAAACTCATGCTGATATTTACTGATCAAGCCTGTACATTCTTTTAACTTACTAGGTATTCACTACAAAAATATAATGATGGAAGTATGAATCAAATTACCTGTGGGTAATCATAATTTGCAGTTATCATGTCTCGAACGGTGTTTTGATCTAACCTATATATTAACCGGAATCACGCTATTGTTCCCCAAATAAACTTCTTCAAATACCATTCCTCTAAATAAAAAGGAGACTTATTGGCACATACGAAATTTTATTCTCCGAAATTAGGATTCGTTGGTGAGATTACTGTTAAAAATATGTGCAAGAACACCAAAATCAAACTGCATTCCAAAAACAATTCGGCGAAAATACAATGCGGGATGAATACACCTGTGATTTTAACACGCCGGTACTTCGGAAGACATATGGGAAGAAAATTCAGACGAAGGGAAAACCAACGGACATCCATTTAAGCACTGGAAACATTCTTGATTGACAGCAACACCATCAAAGTCTAGAAAAAGTGATTGAAAAAAGAGGAGCGGAGTTGAATTTTTAAAATGCATTGGCAATATGAAGCATAGTTGTTTATATAAACGGCCGGTATATATATGATATGGCGGCAAGGGTATCAGGTTTGATTTCTAAGTCACGTCACGTCATAGACTCAGATATTTAATTACCACACAATTTATGACTCGTCGCGGCAAATGAAAACAATTCATATGAAATAGTATTGTACTGTACTACTTACAGGTGACGATTAACCTATTGCACGTTATAAATAACGGCACTACATAGCTAACGCAGAAACAAATTATGCATCGCTCGGCGAATTAACAAACTGATAATTACCTGGATCATGTTTACTTTCCATTGCATTCCTCTTGTATCTTAACCCAGCAATCTCTTTGCCGACAGTGTAACGGATTCGGTCTTAATTTTTAATGAAGTTATTATTCTACTAAAAAGCGAGTAAGCAAAACTGGTAAAACTCTCTCAATGCAAGATATTTATGTCGTGATGTAAATTGTTGACTGTCATTACGCTGCGTCTTTGTTAGCGCAACCGAGTGGAGCATCGATTAACTGCCTACATCTCACGAAAGAGCAAGGAACTCTCGTTAGAAAACTCACTCAAGATTTTTTTTGGCCGGTCTCAAGTCTCGTGATCGATTTTTGATGTCATACAATCATTCCTGTCGCGATCGGTGAAGATGAACGCCTCGGTCATTGGAGAGAAGCCGTTCATCGATCTTTCTTTTAAGAGAACTTGCTCTCGGGATTCGATCACTCACGACCGACCCATCACTAGTTTCAAGTCCTGAAGCAAGATGCACCCATTGGAGATCATTATAACACAGCAAATTAGTTTATATTGAAGTAGGTATACACAGCAGCAGGTCAGCTTGAGTATTCGACAGAGCTCAGAACTAACTTGGCAGGTGCGCTGTTTTGTAAAGACATAAAAATAATAGTAGTAATTCTTGAAGGTGCTTCGACGGCTAAGGTCACTCACAGTCTGCCACTGGAGGGCATTTTCCCTCGGACCAATCGAAGGGTCACCCAGCTCCTAATTCGAGCCGAGCCCAACGATAGTTAACTTCGGTGAATTATTCTTATTCCATCGCTGATCCTAGACCAAGTTGATACTTGCTGTTACTTAGGAAGCATTATGGATAATAATTATAATAAATGTGAAACAGAAGTTAGAAGGAGAATAAGCCTCGCAAAACAACCATTTCAAAATAAAAGGAATTTATTTAAAATAGCCACTAAAGTATAGAAGTAAGAACAAAATTTGCTGAAACATTTGTATGGAGTGTATTAACTTACGGGTGTGAGACATTGACAATCGGAAAAGCAGAGCATAAGAAACTAGAAGCAGAAGAAATGTGGATATGAAGGAGACTTACGAAGACGAGCGGGATGGAGAGAAAAACTAATGACAAAGTGCTTGCTTTAGTGAAAAAGAAGAGGTCCCTCTTAAACACAATTAAGGAAAGGAGTGCGTAGCTAGTGGGACATGTATTACGGCGCAAAAGTTTTCTGACCCAATATTTTTTAGGGAAAAGTACTTGGGAGCAAACAAAGAGAGCGTCCCAGAACTTCTTACTTTAAGACGATATTCACGGAATTGGGCCTGCAGTCATATGTATAGAAATATGAAGAAAACAGCTATGAAGAGAGAGAGAGAGACAGCGAGACAGGGCATCGCCTTAAGAGGATGATGATCGCTGAAGTGATAGGTCAACGGACGTCAGTTAATCTGCGGAAAGATCTTTCACGCGCCTCGGATTACTTTCTCAGGCTTCCCTCGGTCGATGGCAAATATTCATGCGTTAATGAAAGTCGACATCGTCATTGAGGTCTCTACATTTGATCTGAGTGACTTCGGGTGCGGAAGGGGAAGAGGGGAGGGGTAGGGACGAGAGGGGATGAAAGAAACGTCGGCGGAAGGGGGGGCAAGTTGGAAGAGGGGGGAGATGCAAGGAATGCTGGCACGGGTCCAGCGGAGAGTCACCGGTCTAGAGGCAGGGGGGGGGGAGAAGGGAGGCGACTATTGATTGGGCAACTAACCAAACTGGAGCACGCCGGGGGAGGGCCACGGCTGATTAACGAAAGTGTCGCTCCACGGATTCAGTCATTCATTGATTCCGAAGGCCGAATGATACACACGCGCTCGGAAGCGAAGATGACGGGGGGGGGGGAGGACGTAGAAATCTCGGGCAAAGTTAAGGACACCATGACCATCCTTTAGTGCGCTCCATCTCTTCCTTGCTGCACGGAAAACCCCTTAAAAGATTCTTAACGCGGAAGTTCCCATGTTCCTCGCTGCTGTCACGATAATCGATGCGCCTCATCGCAGGGACGCTGGAACGTCGCGTGAGAGTCCAAATTTGGCGCGAAAATAATTCGTCGTATACGTATTCCCCCCTCTCCTTCTGATCTCTGGGTGAATGCTTCAATGGTCATTATTTATCGATATTGGAATATTACTATCGATATTCGGATCGGATATTATTACGATCGATTATTATGTGATCGATATATTGGAATCGTTTCTGCTATAAAAAAAGAAAAGAACATTGCCGTAAATAAATTTTTAAAGAAAGGTTAATTCCGTAAATACAATTTGAAAGAAAAGTTATTATTTTCCGGAATTCACGAGATGGAAGTAATATCTGCACCGCGATGTCTGCACTTTTACCAAGTCAGGAATTGCCATGTTTTCCGTACTTGCAGATTGAATGTTCCCGTCGAAGTTATCACAGTCAAAGGTCAACTGAACCCAAGAATTTGTTTTAATCTAGTTCAAATCAGAGTATACAATGAACGTTTGAGACGTGGTAATATTCCCGGGGGGGGGGGGGGTACGGAGGAGTATAAAGGGGAGACAGAAAACCACGGTTGAAAACGAAAGTAATTTAATAACAAAAAGAAACGGTCGTTAACAAATCACCTCGCCGTCCTGTGACCGGCAGGAAGAAAACTAACAGACTCCGGAAATAAGGGGAGGTAGGAAATTTAAAGAAAGGATTGTTACCTTGGCTGTGGAGGTAGCGGTGGTCGCAAAAAAAAGAAGGTGCCGTTGGTCTTTCTCCCGGGAGCAGCTCTTCCCACGTCGAACACTCGACAAGAGTCTCGCCAAAGCAATGCCCAACGCTCGCCGAAAAACATTGCCTTAAATATGTGGGGCCCATTTGCCACCAGCTATGTTAGGCCCCTACTGACCGGAGGCTTTATCCGGTACTGTGGCAGAGGATAACATCACCCGCCAAGCTGCTCTACCGATATCCTTGAGTGAGGCACGGCTCACGTTTGCTTAAAGAAATGACATTTTCAGTTGCCTGCTATGTTGCGTTCCATAGTGTAAGCGCAGGAATCATCGAGATAAGTTCGAATATAATACAGTTGCAGGTCATAGGTCACTTCTTATGGCGGGCTGCTAAAACCTACGTTCCAAGTGAAGTAATTTTCATTTGCGATTTATCTGGATCATACACCTCTCACAGAAATAGCGCCTTGCGTATAATGAAAGCGGTGTTACGGAGACAAGCACTTCAACTGGAATATCCGAAGTGGATAACTTACCGACTAAGGAATTGATTCGAGCTGTATCCAAAGAAGAACTTCTACATCCTCGTGAACTCTTGGAGCACTTGGCAATGAAAGCCAATTTGATATGATCATCATATTTTATTTCTCAGCGTCGAATCATCATCTTGTTCCATTCAATTTGGTTTCAGGTCGTGTTTGAAGGATCAGGAGTGTGATGAAATGAAGGTAATACCAGCTATTCCTATTAATTACCGTAGAGAGCTCGCTAAAATTATGCTATGGCTTTTCCGAGTGCATAAAATTGAACATAAAGTGACTCGTAATTACGGTTTATCTCTAGAAACAACTTGTCTTTTTCGAACCGGGCAACGAGAAGATCACAGCGAGCACATGTCCCGTGCCTTTTGTTTGGCTACTTAATGAAAATGTGTAGTGTATAAATGCAGGTGTAGCAAAACTTGGTGGCACTCGCTTGTACAGAGAATGACTTCAGGGAGAGGAGAGCATACAAGAAAGGAAGAATGAAGATGTTTAGGTTCTCTCCAAAGACCCACAACTGAGCCTTGCGGTACCTCTGCCCGCTCTTCGACGCTTAATTCGCCCTCTGGAACCTCAAACTCTCCACTGTGGAGTGCCATCAAGTTTCGCTATGCGTATGCCTACGTCTCTGATGTTGCGAATCGGGCGTTCATTCGCTCCCTTCAGAATGCCACGAGGAAGCGTGTATCGCACTCGTCTTACTGCTTGCTCCGAGTGATATCAACTTATATTTCGCGCGAGAGTAGCGCTAACGCGTATGTACATGCACGTATATTTAATTCTCTCTCTGCGCTGCGATTGGGGCGCGCGCGGGAATGCGGAGCTTGCGTTTCTGTTTTTTTTTTTAATTTAATCTTGCCTTCGCGCCGTCTCTTCCTCCCCGTGGGCCATTCCTCCTCATCTCGATGGTCGGCTGGACGTCTCGGAAGTGATATACATCTCGTCAACCACGTTCCTTCCTGTGGAGTCGGTGGCAGCTGGAGTACAGACGGTGTTCGAATGCCGATCGCGGTACATCTCCATAGTCCCCCGACTCTCACCTTTTGAGTTGCGCGCCTTTAAGGAGGGCACTCGAGGAGAGAGGAGCATTGAGGTCGTTTGAGCGGAAAATCATTTCACCTAGAATTTGACGAATTTCACCTCAATTAACAGAAAACAACTCATATTTCGAATGATATCAAAATGTTAACCCCTTGCCGAACTACTTTTCGAGCGATTTGCCTGAAAATACAAGCTGTTTTAAATGGGATAGATTACGGCTGTGCGCTCCATAAGTAGGGAGAATATTGAAAAAATCAGAGATTTCTAACACCTAAATTTCGTCAAAGAATTAACGGTGTGTAATTTTGTTATGTTTTCACAACTATTTATAAAAATTAAAATTACTCACAGCAGTAATTTTTACAGAATAGAAAAAAACTTATATTGTGTAGGCGATTTCACCGTAAGGCGTAAAGAAATGAGTCAAGTTAGAGACTTAGGTAGATATGTTTACTTAATTACTGATAATTTATGCCATCCATAACTATATTTTTGCGTCATTAATGTTGCCATAGTTGATTCATACTTCTTCCAGACGCTGATATTAAAAAATGAAGTTCGAATATGGTCTCCATCCCATCTAGTCTCGTGACACATGCGATTGGCTCGGTTTGGTTGGTCACACATATGGTTCGTGATAGGTATGTTGTTACACAAATACAAATTACGAATGTACCCTTTTTTCATTCTTATCGTGAGTTCTTACTCCATCGCCATGGGCATAATATGTAACAACCCCTGTTCGAACGGGAAGGTATTGGATATGGTTGGAGAGGAAGCTAGTGGTGGAGGTTCGGAGAAGGTAGAAGAGATGGGTGGAGGAGGTTTTGAGAGGAGAGGGCGTGCTGAATAGGGTGATAGAATGAGGGAGAACACTGGGGAAGTGTGGAAGAGGAAGAACGAGGATAGGAATTCTGGACGAAATAAGAGGAGGTAAAAGATTAAAAGAGGTAAAGAAAGAGGAATTTAAAATGGATGTAACGGGGGAACATCCTTCGGAGGGAAAAGAGACCAAGTTCAGAAATTAGGATTCAGGATGGGGACTGTCCAAGAACATATCAATCAAAATGAATTCCTCCAACACCAGTCGTTACCTTGTGATTTCCTTGTCATCTTGGACAACTCCGCGAGATGTCGTATCATCCGTTCATAGCTGTACTCATTTATTTATGCTACGTCGAGGGTCGATATCGAGAAGCTAACATCGATATCATCGAAGCTAACATAACAGCAGAACCCTCTGAAAATATTTTATTTTTCTATTTATCTTTAATTGAAATGAGGAAAGAATTTTAGTGTCGAGGTAAGTCTTCGCACCGCACGGTACGAGTTGAGAAGTTATTTTCGCCACTGCTTCGCAGAACAGAAAAGAGGAAAATCTATCACTACTCCGTATCGTTCTTCCTGAGTAATAATAATATTCTTTATTGCTCTTGGAGTAGCTCTCATTTTGAGCAGAAAAAATTAATACAATACAATTAAAATTAAATGGCCGAGGGAAATTTTGTGGCACAATCCACAAAATAAATTTTAAATTCATCTCAAAAAGATATTACTTGAGATAAATCGTTTGCAAGCATATGAGTTCAGGGTGGTATTGACAAAAAAACAATTTTAGGACACAAAATATACAACTATACAATTTGCAGTGTATAGATTACAACAGTTACTTATAAAATACTTATACAATGGTTACAATATATTACAATACTTATACAATAATTACCTAAGCAATATATAGTTACACAATACACAACTGTAACTACTAATTAGTATCACTACCTAAAAGGCTCCAAAGTCTCTTTCTGAGCACTTTCAGTGACCCACTGCCTTAAACATGGTTTGGCAATCCATTCCAGAGTTGGCGGCTGACGGTTAATTTTGGAGCGTGAACGTCGTCGGTTACGTATCTCAACGTCCTTCGGAAGCTCGCGCCCCAAAGACCCTGAAGATTCCTTCGAAGACAATTCTGGCAGTCCACGCCGTCACTGTGCACACTCTCCTGATTGTATGCACCCTGTGCCCCCTTTGTCCCTCCTCCCCCCCACCCTATCTACATCCCCCCCTCGCTCCTTTCGCCCTGAAAGAGCACACTTAAGGACGCTCCCCGACCTCTGCTTCCCCGACCCCTCAACACCCTCATATCGATCCTCTCTCTCAATCGGCCCTTGCTTCAACCCTTCTCGCCGGTTACAAAGGGAAAGGGGGGGGAGGAGGAAGAGGATTCACTCGGGAGTCCCTCATTTGAGTACCGCCGCTCTAAAGGGTTTAGGCAACAGGATGACGCATTTCGGTGCTGAGGGCACTCACGTACACGCGCACAAAAACTGGATTAAATAAGAGCTCTTTTTTTTATTAGTAACTTAGGTGCTCTTAGGTGAGTACCTACCTAATTGATTATATTTTATAAATAGTTGAGAAAGCATACAAACTACACACCGTTAGTTTTTTTGATGAAATGTAGATGTTGGAAGTTCCTATTGTTTCAATATTCTCCCTCTGGAGCGCACTGCCGTAATCTAATCCCATGTAAAACAGTTTGTGTTTTCAGTCAAATTTCTCGAAAATTAGTTCGGCAAAGGGGTTAATATTTTGATATCACTGGGATGTGAAACATTTTCTGAGGTTTCAGGCGTGATTGAGTGGAAGCGGAACATAACTGCACTTAAGAAATTGAGCAACATCCACTGTCGTTGAATTTACTACGACCTGTTTCGCTTTTTACAGCATGTTCAGGTAACAAATATCAAGTGTGCACAGGTTTATATAGGTAAGACGGGGTGACGGATGAAGGGTAAGGGAAAAGGAGAGAAGGGTGGACAGTCATAGGCGCCTGAGTTTTTGGAAAATACTGGAGAATTTTGATATTTGATACCTGAATATGATACTTGATCTATGGTGCTTGAATACTAGATATTTGTTACCTGAAGATGCTGTAAACAGCGAAACCGGTCGAAATAAATCCTATCACACATTGGAAGTTGCTCATTTCTTTAAGGTCGTGTAAAAGGTTTTCGGCGGCAGAAGGTTGAGGGCGGTGGGCCACAGTCCGGGAGCCCTTGGTTCGCGTCCGGATAGATGTCTCTGAGAGGAATATCCTCCTAAATGCAAGCTGTGTGATTTTTTGCTACCAGATCTCTCTTGATACTTCCAGGAGGTGTAATTAAAGATAATTTCCTCTTAATCTAGATTAATGGAGTTCGCATGCCATAATGCGAGGTACTAGATGAGATCTAGCTCAGCCCGTGAAAACCATTTCCAAGTTGCAGACCGTGGTGAATTATTGATAAATATTTACCATTCAAGCCATTGCTTAACATGAAAGGTAATCAGTCCTTGAATTAAGGTAGTTTGAGGGAGAGAGTTCCCTGGTCATAATGGAGACTATATTCGAATTTTATTTTTTTAATTTCAGCGTCAGTAAGATGTATGACGTAAATATTGTAATATTAATGGTGTAAAAATATAGTTATAAGTGACCAATATTGACAGTAATTAAATAAATATATCTACATAAGTCTCTTAACTTGACTAATTTTTTCACGCCGTAAGGCTAAAAAGCCTTCAAAACGGCAGATTTTTTTGCGATTCTGTAAACATTACTGCGGTGAGTACCTCCCTAATTGATTATTTTTATAAATAGTGTAGAAAACATGCAAACTACATACCGTTAGTTTTTTAACGAAATGTAGATGTTGGAAGTTCCTAATTTTTTAAATATTCTCCCTCTGGAGCGCACAGCCGTAATCTAATCCCATGTAAAACAGTTTGTGTTTTCAGTCAAATTTCTCGAAAAGTAGTTCGGGAAAGGGGTTAATATTTATATCATTGGAAAGATCTTCCATGATAGATATGCGTGACATGCAGATAGATATGCGTGCCCTTCGACCTGGGTTTCGGTCGGGAGGACGACTGTAGAAACGTCAACTGTCCCATTATCCGAAGACACGTTCTACCGTTGCGTGGGTCACACACGCAACGGTAGAACGTGTCTTTCGGTTGTTAGTTAAAGAAGTTAATGGTTGCGATCCAATGAATATGGCCTCGTAATAAAGATAAAAATATATCGTCTTTCCAATGATTACCAAATGGCATTCACTTGTCGCCATCATTTTTAGAGTTATTTGCCAAAAAATACCAGCCATTGTCCGTGGGAAATGGAATGGGTATGCACTCCTAAGGGATTTAATTTTAAAAAAAGAGGAATTTCTAGCGTATGAATCTCGTTAGAAATTTTTGCAGTGCATAGTTTATATGTTTTCTCAAATATCATTTGAAATAAATCAATTACCGCAGACATTTTTACAGAATCGTGAAAAATCTTCGGTTGTGGAGGCGTTTTCAACGTACGGCGTGAAAAAATGAGTCAATTAAAAGACTTATGTATGCATATTTAAGAGCATAACTCCACAGAGGAACAATCATTCGCCTTGGCCGAAACTCGAACCCAGATCCTTCGATATCGCGCCGAGTGCTATAACCCCGGTTACTCCCGCTATCCTCGAAATTCTTATGCATATATGGTAAATTATTGAGAATTACAGTCATATTAAACAATATTTTTGCGCCGTTGTCATTACAATATTTACATCATGCTTTTTACAGCTGCTGAAATAAATAAAATTCCAATATGGTCTCTTATTACCATGGTGGAAAAATCTCATGCGAAGCATTTATTGTCAACATACGGGGAAGAAATACCGCTGTCCGTTTCACGTATTAATGAGATGTGATAACGAAGTTTGAGCATTTTTATTCTTCTTCGGACTTGTCAGTTGCGTGGAAGACAATCTGGGACGAAGCTAATCATTCTAGCCAGAAAGGTGTCGCAGAATCGCAGGCTTTCCGGGCTATGTCGGCTGACTCTCCGCATCCGACGTCAAGTGCCTTGGAGAAGCCGCGTAGGGGACAAATGTCCGAGGGCATAGCATGTTGCGTATTATTTGCGAATGTCCGCCGCGTCCGTGGCTCTCCCGTTGCCCTTCTTCTTCCCCAGGAGGGATCTCTTCTCGTTTCTCCGTCGCCATGACTGCGACCCACGCCCGCTGCCGATCGCGTGGGTCGCTCGGGTCAAGGATAGTGACGTCATCCCCTTCCATTCGCCGTGTGTTCACCTACACGAGTGTACATGCGTGAAACGGCGCTGCGACCGAGGCTCCCTTCGAGGAATGGGCGGATAAAAACCACTGCCTAAAAACCTATCCTTTTTACCTTCCCAATCCCGCAGCCCTTCCTAGCCCTCGGTGATGAGCGAAAGCTCGCAGACCGGGGGCGAAGGGTGGATCCCTGCGTGGAAGACCCGCTTATTCACTGCCTAAAAACCTGCTGATGAAGAGCCGTGGAATCACGCGCCTCCTTGGGAGTTAATGCATACGTAAAAGGTTCGACGGCACGGACACGCCAATGGTTGGGGGAATGGGGGACGTGGACCGCGTGCTCTCGTGGTCCTGCTTGTTTCAGGGGGGGAGGAGGTGGGTAGGCGTCGCCATGTATCGTGGTACCGAGTGACCATTTTGGGGGGGTTATTTTGTAATCTCACTTAAGTGAGAGTACGTCATAAAATACGGAAACTGACGTCATTTTTGTTCTTTCCATTCCGCCACCCAGGTGATGTGGCAGTCTTAGGCTCTCAAGTGGTGATCTGCAGGTCTTTTCTTTGACTTCATCGCTCTTTCGACTCTTGATCCGTTTCATTTGCCCCCACCTTAGTTCCCTTTACTCCCTCTGGTCGCTCTTCTCATGTACCTTCCTCCTCTTTAAATAGCTCTGTGTATTTATCCCTTAGCCATCCTCTCGGGACTTTTCCCTCTAGTTTTCCTTCAATTATATTCTTCACAAACTACGTCAGGGTGTGCCCAATGCATCTGGTCCTTCTTTTCTGCATAGTGTTCTACGGCGTCCTAACTTGTATGTAATTAAATGTAGAGTTTCTTGAATTTGTAATTTTATATTTAGCCGAATTTGTAATTTTATATTTCGCCGTTGTGCACCGTTGCTACGCAATGGTTTTGTTTTGGAAAGAATCAATACTCTCGGAAAGAGGAGACAATAAACATCTCTCGCAGACTGTGTCATTCAAATTGAGTTTTTTAATTCAAGTTGCAAGTTTTAATCACAACGAAGTTTTATCCTACTTTATAATTGGTGACCCCGACGTGATCATGGTCGTTACGCGAAGGACGCGGAAGGAAAGACGCGGCGTCGATCTTGTTCAACAGCAAACCCAACCACACGTCGTTGATCCGCCGCCAGCCGCTCAGCTTCCACAACCGGGCGCTGCCAACGATATTGCACAGCTTCGGGATGCCCTGCAGGGCCTACTTAAGCAGACGCATCAACAGCAAGCCGCCATTGCCGTGCTGCAGCAAGTACGCATTCCATCGCAACATCCCAGCCGTGTTGCACTCAAAATTCCCACTTTTTCGAGGAACAAACCACAACTCTGGTTCTCACAAGTCGAGGCCCAGTTCCGGCTTTACAATATCATCGACGAGGAGTCCAGGTATTTTCATGTCGTTGGACAGCTTGATGAATACGGAGCTCAGGAGATTGAATATCTTATTCTCACGCCGCCGGCGAATGCACCATACTCAACCCTCAAGGACGAGCTCATCAGGCGCATCTTAATGTCCGAACAGCAACGCATTCGACGACTCTTAACTGGAGAAGAACTCGGAGACCGCACACCATCGCAGTTCCTCCGCTACCTACGCTCTTTGTCCGGCGCCGTACCTGACCAGCTACTGCGTACGATTTGGATGCAGCGCCTGCCATCCCACGTCCAAGCGATCATTCAGCCACACTCAGTTGACCCGACCGTCACTATAAACCGACTCGCCGCCATCGCTGACAGCATTTTGGAGGTATCACCCGCAATTCCTGCTCATATTGCGCCTGTTATATCCTCAAGCTCTGTTGCTGCCATCAATCCACCAGCAGCCCTCGTCACTACTTCCACACCGGCCACAGCCGCTGCTGTCACTTCTGATGATTTAACATCCGCACGCCTGGACTACCTATCTCGCCAGTTTGCCTCCATACATTCAATGCTTCAGGACCTCTCCCGTCGTCCACAACGCCGGAGCGCCACGCCACCCCCTCGCCGAAGCTCATCCACCGACTCAACGAGATCCAACGATTCCGGCGAGTGCTGGTACCACCGCAAATTTGGTAGTAGAGCCAAGAAGTGCTTGGCTCCCTGCACTTTTCCATCAAACTTCAGCGGCAACCGACGCTAGCGGCGGTCGGTTGTCAATTTATGTTTAATCGCCGTGTTTTCGCGACAGACGGAGTCAGCAGAAAACTATTCCTTGCTGACACCGGATCCGACGTAAGCTGTTATCCTCGCAGGCTGCTTCCAGGTCGTCACTTCGACGCTCATTATGATCTGCAAGCGGCCAATACTTCCCGCACTAAGACCTATGGACCCGTGCGTTTCACTGTAGATTTTGGTCTTGGCCGCAAGCACACCTGGATTTTCACCATTGCCGACGTCTCCGTCCCGATCATTGGATCTGATTTTTTGGCTCACTATAAGCTCCTAGTGGACTGCGCCAACAACCGCTTACTTGACTCCGCGACTGGCCTCTCCACAAGCTGCATACGCTGCACTTCCGATCACCACAGCGTTAGAGTCGTCCAGCCAGCCGTGAGTTCTGCCTTCGCCAGCATCTTAGCCGAGTTTCCTAGCCTCACTCGACCACGAGGAATAGAACACCAGGCTAAACATAATACGGTGCACTACATCAGGACTACACCAGGGCCACCAGTATCGTGTTCCCCACGTCGCTTAGCTCCCGACCGCTTGCGCATCGCCAAAGCAGTATTCGAAACCATGTTGCAAGAAGGCATTGCACGTCGCTCTGATGGGCCCTGGTCATCACCTCTCCATATGGCACCCAAGAAACCGGACAGCTGGCGTCCCTGTGGAGATTACCGCGCACTCAATGCAAGGACCATCCCCGACAAGTACCCAGTGCGCCACATCCACGACTTCGGAAACCATCTTCATGGCTCAATCATTTTCTCCACCATCGATCTCGTCAAGGCGTACAACCAAATACCGGTCAGCAAGGCAGACATCGCGAAGACAGTCATAACCACTCCATTCGGTCTTTTCGAATTCTCATTCCTGGGCTACGATGTCTCTTCACAAGGCATTCAGCCTCCTCAATACCGCATCGCCGACCTTCGTGCATATCCCAGACCGTCAACCGTAAAAGGCATACCTCGCTTCCTCGGCATGATCAACTTCTATCGTCGTTTCATACCTCATGCCGCTGAACACCAAGCAACCCTAAACACTGCGCGATCCGGCCTACGAGGAAATCAACCCTTTCCCTGGACACCCGAGTTAGAGCTGGCGTTTCAGGCATGCAAAGATAGTCTCTCGGATGCTACAATGCTGGCCCATCTGGATCCCTCTGCCACCCTCTGTCTCTTCACGGATGCCAGTGCACACTCGGTTGGCGCGTGCTTACAGCAATTCACCAACAATGCTTGGCAACCCCTGGCATTTTTCTCCAGGAAACTCACTCCCCGTGAACTCGGTTGGCCAGCTTACTACAGGGAGCTACACGCCATCTACCTCGCCGTTCAAAATTTCCGGCACATACTCGAGGCACAACATTGTCTCATCTTCACCGATCACAAGCCTCTCACATTTGCGTTCCAGCAGACTCGCGAGAAGCTGCCTCCAGTTCAGCTGAATCAGCTATCCTTTATTGCGCAGTTCACCACGGGCATCCGCCATATCAGCGGCTCTAACAACATCGTCGCCGACGCCATGAGCCGTGTCGACTCCGTGACCGCAGCCAACTCCGTGAAATACTCGGTTAACTTGGCTGACCTCGCTAGAGCTCAGGAAAACGACAATGAGCTCGGCGACCTACTAGAACGAAAATCGGCTCTCCACTTGGAATCCGTTCAGATTCCTGACAGTAACGTGACACTCTACTGCGACACGAGCACTGGCCGCCCACGCTCGTACGAGCCTGCCTCCATGCGTCGACTGGTGTTCAACGCCCTGCATAGCCTCAGCCACCCTGGCTCCCGTACCACCGCCAAGCTCGTGTCACAACGCTTCGTTTGGCCTCGAGTTCAACAAGACTGCCGTGCTTGGACCCGAACCTGTTTAGACTGCCAACGGAACAAAGTTTCCCGTCATGTCCACACCCCGACTGGCACCTTCATCACGCCTTCCGCACGTTTCCAACATATTCACATCGACCTGATCGGACCATTGGACTGTGCTATAGGTTATCGATATTGCCTCACTGCCGTCGACAGATTCACTAGATGGCCAGAAGTTTGGCCATTACAGTCCATAAGCGCAGAGGAAGTCGCCGACGCGCTAATACGCTGCTGGATTTTGTGTTTTGGTTCTCCTGTCTGTATCACGACCGACCAGGGCAAACAATTCGAGTCCCAACTTTTCCGGTATCTGAGCAACATATTTGGTATTACACGATGTCGCACCTGTGGGTACCACCCATGCGCCATTGGGATGGTAGAAAATTTCCATCGCCACCTGAAGAGCTCCCTCCGATGCCACCCTCATGTGACCTGGCTGGACGCTTTGCCTCTCGTTCTTCTTGGTCTGCGCAGTGCCGTTAAAGAAGACCTTAAAGCCTCCCCAGCTGAACTTGTCTATGGGGAGCCCTTACGACTACCAGCAGAATTCATCGTTCCAGCTGCTAAACCTGATCGCCAAGAAGACAACAATAACTTCGTCGTGCGGCTTCGTCATCAAATGTCGCGCCTCCGTCCGGTTCCAGCAACGCGTCATTCTTCCACGACACCATTTGTGTTTCAAGAGTTATCAACATGTGGACACGTATTTCTTCGGGATGACAAGATAAGACGTTCCCTACAGTCGCCGTATTCCGGTCCACATCCAGTGATCAGCAGAGACGACAAGACTATCACCATCCTCATCAACGGTCAAGAAAGACGCGTTAGCCTTGATCGTGTGAAACCTGCCTTCATTGCTTCAGACCACCCCGCTTGCAATTCATTTCGCCGCGTGCGTTTCCGTTTGCCGGACCTCCGGTCTCCGCGGGGGGCTGATACGGCGTCCTAACTTGTATGTAATTAAATGTAGAGTTTCTTGAATTTGTAATTTTATATTTCGCCATTGTGCACCGTTGCTACGCAATGGTTTTGTTTTGGAAAGAATCAATACTCTCTGAAAGAGGAGACAATAAACATCTCTCGCAGACTGTGTCATTCAAATTGAGTTTTTTAATTCAAGTTGTAAGTTTTAATCCCAACGAAGTTTTATCCTACTTTAGTTCCATATCGTCCTTTCCTCTTCTTCTACTCTTCTGTAAACTTCTTCATATTTAATCCATCCATTTGGTCTTCAGCATCCTCCTCCAACACCGTGGTTTGAATGCTACAAATATTTTCTGGTCTGCTTATCTAATGGTCAATGCTTTTGATCCATAGAGCACCACGCTCCAAACGAATTTCTTCACGTACCGTTGCCTTGTTTCTAGAACAATCGTTTTTCAATACAGTAGTTGCCTTTTCATCATGAACCCTTTCTTAGCTTGGGGTATTCTATGCTAGATGTCAGTTGTACTTCTTCCGTCCCATATGATGGTACTTTTGAGGTAGATGAAGGAATCCACTTGCTCTAATTTCTCTCCTCTTAGTTTGACTTCTGTATTCATCGTCTCTCTTCTGTGTACCATGAATTTGGTCGTCTTCTTATTTATTTTCATGTAATATTCTTGAAGAACTTGGTCCATTGTGATCTTGTAATACTTTTTTATAAAAATGACAAAATAAAACTTTGTTTTGAAAACTTTTTACGCATGTTACATGAAATGGATGTGTCCAGCCTCTAACATATTATATGTATATTAAGTTAATTACTGAGAAGTTCAGTGATAAAAAACAAAATTTTTCCGTCATTAACATTGATACACATATTTACTGCATGCTTCTAATAACTGCCTAAATTTTATATTAAAATATGAATACGGTCTCTCTTATGACTTGGGAAAAATCTGGCTCTCACTATAGGAAGAATAAGAAGTGGATCGTGGGAGCTGAATTCTGGCTAAAGAGGAGAGACGATGAGGGGAGTTAACATCGGATTATTTCTTATGTGCTCTTGAGTTTGAGCTTTTCTAGAATGAAAATTCCTGAACCTATTATTATTCACTTTGCATCAGTTTTACCTTGTTCTTGGTTAACTAATTACTTCACTCTAGTTGAAGCAGAGAGAGGAATTCAGAAAAATTGAGGAAAGCTAGGGAAATATAAAAACTAGGTTACTTTAAGCAACACAGGAATCAATTGGTGCCGTTGACATGGTAAGGACTGAAAAGCTTTGTATGTCAAAATAAATTATAAAAAAATATTAAAGAAAGAAGGAAGTGGAATGCTGTGAATACAAAGTTGTACAGGGGGAGGTATAATGAAATTTAGGCGGCAGACCAGATGTCTTTTGTTTAATATTCCTAAATAAATTTGGCATCCTTGTTAGCTTCGGCGCCCATCTAAATATTTCTATTGCAGAGTTAAATCTGCATGCATTGTATTTCTGGTTGATATCCCAATCTGTTGTAAATTCAGTGCTTCTGCATTAAAAATGTGGGTTTTATTTTTTTACAACGTGTAACTAGGCAATTTTTTAGTAGTCAATGAAGTCAAGTAAGCAGTTTTGCAATGTGTGTAAAACCATAATTAAACTGCCACACAACGCTTGACATGTTCCAGACTATTATTCCTCGTACATATTCCCGATCAATTACATGGTTTCTTATGGCTTTTATGTATTCGCTTCACTCAAATTCGTTTAGCACGATGATTTTTTTTAAACACATCGCTCGTGTTGAGTAGGCTACACCTGTGTTTGGAACTTGTCTTTGTTGACAATCCAACAAGTTGGGAAATTGTGCCAGACGAAGATTAGATGGAGTAATTAATGTCCTGAGACCCGTACTGAAAATCACTGCTACATATGAGAGCCTTCTCGACCTGTTGTCACCTTTGTGATAAAACTGGTTTTCTACAGATAAGTCATTTTGAAAATTACAAAGTTCAATTACTGATTTGGGTAAATAATCTGTTTGTCTGTTAAAAAAGTAAAGTTTCTGTCATCAGCTGACTAATCCATAATGTAAATATGTTGAATTTGAGTTTATTGCACTAATTAGATAAATCACCATGTTATATTTTTCTTTATCATTCATGTTTTTTCATCTATCTATTAATAAATCCTCTATTATTTTTAAATGGACACCAAGGGCCGTATTTATAGTCGTTACCCAGCAGTCCCACAGCCCCTAGCAGGCCCCTTCGTCAAGAACGGTATTTATAGTCAAACTTCCACCCCCAGCAGCCCCCTTAGCCTCTCCTAATTCTGGCAGGAGATGCATGCTCCACCAGAGGCCCCCTTATCATAAAAATAACACAACAGATATAACTGAACTGACTCTAATGAACGTGCATAGCCTTTAATTAATAATTTCGAAGATTTGGTGTTAATAAAACAACGGGGAGATTTGCTCTTAATCGATAAATATCTGATGTGACGCCAGACTCATTCCAAGGATGTTCATATACACTCACAGCATATTTTTTTCCCACAATTTCTTCTTCTTGTGGCAGGAAACTTACGTCCGTTTTCTTACTTTCCACTATATATCTTTATGCTTCCACACCAGGTCACACAAAATCTTCTTCTCTTCACCATTGAAGCTATTTGCACGTCGAGCGGCCATCTTAACAGTTTTCATGCTGCGTCTGGCTCTTTATTTATCCGTATCCATGTTGATCACGAGCGTCACCACTGAAACATTTGAGCCGCGAATTCCATTTCCCGCCGTTTTTAGTCCTTAGTTACCAGATCTAACCCCCAACCATCCCCTACCTAGCAGCTCCCTTAATTTTGACTAGGACGCACAATTCAAGGGGCCTGCTGGGTAGGGGATGGATAAGGGGACTGCTAAGTAACGACTATAAATACGGCCCTAAGAGTGCATCTGCTAAGTTTTTCCACTGCCACATTATTTGGCAATTTTGTGAGTACATATTTAGAAGAAATTTTTCTAACCATTTTTTTTTCTTTTATCTTTCCAGTGCCGTGGGTAAAACATGTTTGCTGATCAGTTACACCACAAATGCCTTCCCAGGAGAGTACATACCCACTGTGTAAGTTGTTAAGTAGAATAGTCACATTACTTAATGGTCCCTGAATAGTTCAAGAATATTTCAATCATCAGTTCTTTGGCTCCTGATTATTGCATTTGAATACTCTCTATTTATCACGTAATAAGCTAACACTCATTTGTCTCCGTATATTTTACCTCAGCTGTGTATTACCATAGAGTAAGCATATAATTAAGATTACTTACTCTATGGTATTACGCATATTAAATGCATTGACTTGACCTTGGAAAAGTTTACTTGGACTGTAAATCAAACCACAGTGTTTTGAATAGCTGAACCGTGCTTAAACCACCTTGCTACAAAGAACCCCAGATTCCCATGGCAATTTTTAGGAGATCAAAAGCAGATAGATATTTACCTAAGGTCTGTGATTTGATTCTAGACCCAGGAATTTTTTTTTCTCATTATTTCTACTGATTTGTGTAATTAGTGGATTATTAGTTGAAGTTGCTTTGACATATTTGGAACTTCTCATTTATGACAATCTAACAAGAGTTGGGGTATTGTTCCAGACTAATTGTAAGAATGAATGAATGCCAGAACTGAAAGTCACTTCTTCAAAGAATTTCCTTCTCCACATTGGCCTTCAGTCTCTTAAAGCAAAGGCAAAGGTGTAAACTTACTTGAGGTGGCCATCTTACGGCCTCAGTCTTGTCCTCTTTAAACACATGACTCTAAACGAATATTGATGTTTAAAAGTAGCATGAAATGTACCGCCACCTTATGGTATGGGGGATAAGTAATATGTTATCTTGGTCAATGTCAAATTACTGCAGATATGATTGAAAAAGGGCAGTTTAAATTCATATGTAATAAATGTTAAGGGTTGGAATGGAAATACTATTTTAGAGGTATTTTTATGTTTACCCATGCCTATTCTGTGTATTGTGCAATTCATTCAACTCCTCCTTTTGCTGACTTCATCCAAATTCTTAGTAAAAAGTTCTAGTGGCATAATATAAATATTTGGCTAGTGGTAGACAAGCAGGGCCATGTCTAGGGAGAATTCATTCGGAAGGGCTTTGCTCTGGAGTCCACTAATCCCTAACCCTTCACCACCGCTGGGCACTCTGGGACAGCCCAGCACGTCGGGGGGCCAGCCACTCATATCTAGACCGTTTGCAATATAATTTGAACTTCATATGCTGTCAAATTTGGCTTGATATAATCTTACCCGCTGGATTTGTGATCGAGAGATTATAAGAAGCGTCTTTTGATCAAAGTTCTACCTTGAAAATAATTGTTTTTCTGGTTAGTTGGTGAAATTAGTCGTCAGAGAGCTATAGATTTGGTAATGTCCTTCCTAGTTTATGGGGAAATAATGGTGCCTAATACATCTCCCCTGTGTTCTGATAGCCAAGTTTTGCCTAATCTCCACTCCCCCCACTGTTGAGAGGCCGCAGTGTTGCCAAATCTATAGCTCTCCAACAGCTAATTTCACCCACTAAACCAGAAACACTATAATTTCTACAGTAGAACTTTGATCAAAAGACGCTTGTAATCATCTCTCGACCACAAATCCAATGGATGAGTCCAAATCCAATCAAGCCAAATTTGACTGACTAAGTTCAAATTATAGCATGCCCTCTAAGTTTTTCAAGTCGTTGTTCGTCATACCGATTTCCATTTACTTATACTACACCCCTGTATAAGTAAATGGAGATCGATATAACCAACAACTAGTTCAAATTATATTGAAATTGGTCAAGATCTGCACGGCAGGCCCCCTGATGGGTTGGGTCTGCCCAGAGTGCCCAGTGAGGTGGAGAAGGGTTAGGGATTAGCGAACTAGCAAGTGAAGCCCTCCCCAATGATTTCTACCCGAGACACACTTGGCTACCAAGAGCCAAATATTTTATTAAGCTAAAGTTCTTTTAGAAAAAATTTTCAGGGTTTTATAAAATGAACACACAAATTGTGTTCGATTGTGTATTTTGTCTTTGTATAATTCTCTTAGTGTTTTCATTTCTGTGCATGCACGTAGTGGTGTACATAAAGAGCCGCAAGTAGAACATGGTTTCCTTATCAGGTGTAGTGAATTGCCTCATTCAGTTTTCATCTCAGCCGCTGTGTTTGAAAGAAGGCTGAAATTCTTTAGTGTACATGGTTTAATTTTTTCTGGTGATTACTGGATTGTGCTCTGAGAGTTGTCAATTGTTTTTTTTCATCAGCTTTGACAACTATTCAGCAAATGTTATGGTGGATGGAAAACCAATAAACCTAGGACTATGGGATACAGCTGGGCAAGAAGATTATGATAGACTTCGTCCACTCTCCTACCCCCAAACTGTAAGTAACATCAGAGTGATGCATGTGGCATATGCCACGCACTTCAGGCACATGACGTGATTGAGAGATTTCAACATGCATAATGTGATATAACTGCTAACATTTCAGATTTATGGCTAATTCTTTCTTATTCTGTTGTGACATTAACTTTTAATATCTAAGAAAATATATTTACACTTCTAAATTCATTATTTAATGAAAGCATTTTAAACATCTATGGGTTGAATATTTTCTACCTAAGTTTATACCTCATCCAATGTTTAGTTTTGAGAAAAAAAAGATTTTTTTATCACGCGAGAGTAGTTTGAAATGTGAAATAGGTAAAAAATATTGGTTATGCATTAATGACGGACCAGTACTCAGCATATATGCCGTAGGAACATGATGTAAACAATACTTGCCCTCTCTTGCTCCTGGCTTTCTTTTTTATATATTATACCCTTATTTTACCATAGATTCACTTTGTTTGTTTCACACTTTGTTTGTTTGTGAAAACCCTTTCTTGTATTTTTTGTGAAAATTTATTATTATTATGTAAATTTCGTGTAAACACTGTCTTATAAGCATTATTTGTATATTTTTTAAATTATGTTTTGTGTAAATGAATATTAATGTACATGTACCAAGGTGTCTGAAAGACCGATAAGGGTCTACGACAATAATAATATTTATTTGCCTAGCGATCAAAAATACAAAAAGAGAGCAGTATGTACAATGATATAAGGCACGTCAAAAGACAGGAAAAAAAACAATAAAAATACCCATACAAAGATACATTCAATTCAAAACAATGAAAACCATTAATTATGCGGGTACAGAAAAAAATTTAAGTTAGAAAGAGTCATCCAAGAACTCATTCACTGAGTAATACATTTTATTTAAAAGAAACATTTTTAAGCTACTTTTGAATTTTATTATCGACTCTGTTTGTTTAAGCTCACGAGGAAGTTTGTTAAACAGATGGAGACCCATGTTAGATGGCCCCATTGCTGATTTTTTAGTTCTTACATAGGGAACATGAATATCATGACATCTTCTGGTGGAGTAACAGTGGATATCAGAGTTGAGAGTAAAATCTTTTAAGTGACCTTTGACATAGAGAGTGGCATACATAATGTATACACAGGGTAAGGGCAGGATTTTGAAGTCGCTAAACAGTGGCCGACAGGGTGTTCGTGGGCCAGCTTGAGCAATGATTCTGATAAGTCTTTTTTGAATTTTAAATATTTTTATAGCAGAAGGAGAAGATCCCCAGAGAAGTATGCTGTAGGTAATATGGGAAGAAAACAGGCCATAGTAGAGAGTAAGAAGGATATCAGTAGTAACAGTACGACAGATGGTACGAGTGAGGTAACACACAGAACTGAGTTTATTAGCTAGAGTGCTAATATGGGTATCCCAGGAGACAAGGGTGTTAATGTGTACACCAAGGAACTTAATGCAATCAACCTGGGAAATAGAGGTTCCCTGGATATTAATAGAAATAGATTTTTCAGAATTTTTTGAACGGGTAAATTGTAATACTTGAGATTTATCAATGTTAACTTTTAGACTGTTGTTCAAACACCATTTTATAAATTGGTCAGAGACTGTCTGACAGTTAACGGACAGGGATTGGAGATTGGTAGAAGAAAGTATGAAGCTGGTGTCATCAGCATAGATGATGGGTGTGACCTTATTTGTGGAAATGATGTAGTCTGGGAGGTCATTAATGTAGACCAAAAAAAGCAAAGGACCCAAGATCGATCCCTGAGGTACACCCTGAGAAATATTCTTAGTAGGAGAGGTAAATTTCTGACCATTACTGGTGAGGACTACCATCTGACCTCTACCAGTAAGGTAAGAATGAATCCACTTGTAGGGGACACCACGAACACCAATGGCATTAAGCTTTTGAAAAAGGTGATGATGGTCCACAGTATCGAAAGCTTTAGAAAGATCAAAAAGCAAAGTTGCGACTTCATTTTTTTTCTCCAGGGCTGACAATATGTTTTCAATCATTTGGTGACATGCAGTAGAGGTGGATCTTCGTTGTCTGAAACCATGCTGGAAAGAGGAGATCATGTGGTTATGCTCTAAGTACATGTTAAGTCGTTTGTAGTATATTTTTTCAAAGATTTTGCTGAAGACATTTAGAATAGAAAAAAGGCCTATATGAGTTTATGTCATGAGTGCAGCCTTTATTCTTAAACACGGGAATGACTTTAGCTAGTTTTAATGGCTCAGGGAAGATACCTAAGTGAAGAGACTCATTAATAAGAAAGAGTAGAGGAGAGCTAATGAACTCATAACAGATGCCAATTAAGAAATTAGGAATTTCATCAGTGCCACAGCTATGTCTGGATCCTAGATTGAGAGTGACAGCCTTAAGCTCTGTTTCACTGCAAGGTGCAAGAAAAAAGGAGTGGATAGAAGAAACAGTTACAGGAGCACTAGATCTATTAAGAGAGGGAGTCTGGATGAAATGATTGTTGAAACAAAACAGACAAATCATAAGGGTCGGTAATGGTTGCACCAGAAGTATCTATCAATTTTAAGGGAGATTGGCAGACTTTTTTGCTAGAGCTATTGATGATTTTCCAGGCTTCTTTGATCTTATTGTCAGCACACTGAATCCTATGATTATTATAAGAACGCTTAGCATGATTGAGAAAATGTTGGTACTGCTTCTTTATTACTTTATACTCAGTTTTTTGTTCAATGCTATCACTGAATTTACAACTGTGAGCAAGATTCTTCATAAAAGAAGAAAATTGGCGGACTTCATCAGTGACCCAGCTCTTTTTAGCAATGTGTCGTGATACTTTTTTAGCTGTGAGTGGAAAGGAGATGTTGAAGTAGTAATAAACGTTTTATTTATTATTTATTTATTATATATACATCACTACTTTCAATTGCTTCTCAGCCAATGTTTGGAGTTGTTTATATCAGTATTTTTATGATTGAATTTGATCCACTCGCATATTAACTTGGTGAAAACCCGGACAATGCTGAGAGTAATTGCAAATGAATGCTGCGTAAACCCAAGTACCAAAATCTTCTCAAAGTGTTTTCATACTAAGCTTGGCCCCCCTGTCACAGTATTTTGCATGATCACTAATTGTATATTTAAACTGTTTAGAATTTTCTATTGCAAAGATTAACAAGGTTTCTTTTCTCTTTAATAAAAAAACTCCCCAAGCATATTCTGTTGAACTGGAATAAAGGATGGTGGTTGTTTGAGGGAGGCAGTTTCAGAAAATAGTTAGACATGCCAAGTAACGGGCCCCACAATGTTTTTCAGCCTCCTTGAAAAATGTGATTTCCGTTGGGGAAATCTTGGAATACTCAATCATTTTATTAGAAATACAATGAGCACCTTATACTAAGCATGCTCTATAATTTATTTTTTTTGTACATTTGGGAATTCTGTACACTTAAAGAGATTCTGTTCAAGTTAATTTTGCTCAATATGTAGTGTACTCAAGGAGATAATAATTATTGTGGACAGGGAAAATGTTTTATAAATCATTTTCATTTCCTTTGATATCCCTAACCAGGATTTGTGAAATACTGTATAAAAAATCTTTGAGGAAAAACTGCATGGTGGATACCTTATTTTCATTGTCCATTCATTGGTGCTGCTCTGATAATTCGTATAATTTTTTCAGGATGTGTTCCTTATCTGCTTTTCATTGGTCAACCCAGCCTCCTTTGAAAACGTCCGTGCCAAGGTGAGAAATCAATGCAGTATTGCCTCTTTTGCGGCTTATGAAATAGAAGTGACATTTGCACACTCAGCTTCCATATGTGGCTGTTCAAGATTCTTTTTCTCAATGTTCATTCTAAGGTTTCTCTCTTTTTCTCAACACTCATTGCTGGGTGAACATTATAATTCAATATTCATTAGAATAAATAAGTTTGATACTTTTCTTCACTTTTTATTTTTCTACACGATGCATTTCACCAATTTTATGGCATAAAAAAGTTTATTATGGCATAAAAAAGTTTATTATGGTTTAAAAAAGTTTATTATGGTTTAAAAAAGTTTATGGCATATTTAAAAAAAATGAAAAGTGTAGAAAAGTACCAAACTTATTTATTCTAATGAATATTAAAAGTTTCTACAAAGTAGAGCCTGAAGCTGTGAACGTTAATATAATTCAAATTGGGCTAATGAAAGATATTTGAGTAACTAGTTTCATCTGCCCTTGGATTGTTTGTTTCAATATTATCTTTTTGAAGATGATATTTTTGTTCATGCTGTCATACCTGATTAATTAATATTAAACCAGATAACTCGCAGATGTGTATCCCTTGTTCTCTGTTGAGAATGCAGGTTTAAGAGACTGTGTGAAATCTTGTCCATCTGAGTTCATGCTATCCATCATTCGTTCATTCATCTCAACTTCTGGTATTTTTCATCTTTATTACGTAGCAAGTTCACACGTTCTAATGCAGAATGAATGTTCTCCTTCTTTTTAGTGGTACCCAGAAGTTCGGCATCACTGCCCAAGCACCCCAATCATCCTTGTTGGGACCAAGCTGGACCTGAGGGAAGATAAGGACACAATTGAGAAGCTTAAAGAGAAGAAACTGGCGCCCATCACTTACCCACAGGTACCTATTTGCTTATTTTTTAATTATTTTAACATTTTAGCAGTCATATTTTTTTCTTTTTTATCCAAGATCAACGGTTTGGATAAAAAAGAAAAAAAAAGTACATTAAGTAATTACATTATATACAAAAGTACATGATTACCCTTTAAAGTTCATTGTATACAAAAATAGTAATATAAAAATAATGGTATCATTCAAATTTAAACTAAGTTAATAATTGAAAATGAAGAATTAGATTTCATATTTCATTTAGGTATGTTAACAGTATATAAATATTTGTGGATATAAAGCTCTCTTGAAGGCTGATAATGTATTTTCAGCACAAACATTCGCTGGTAATAAATTCCAATTACGTCCAAGCCTATTTACTGGAGAATGAAGTATATAATTTTGTTGAGAAGTCTGCTCAGCTAAATCATGTGGATACCTAAGAAAGTATTGAAGTGTTCGTGCACTAAATAAATTACATACTTCAGTACTATTAATTAAACTAAGTTTTATTTTCTTCGTAAAAATGTTATCGTTTTTGATGTGAAGAGAAACAATCGAAGGAAGATTGAAAGATAGTGCTCAATTTGAGTAATTGTGATCATAAAAGCTCGTTGGTGTACCACTTTTGAATGCTAAGTATCTGAGCAATTTATGCTGAACAGACTCCAACTTTTTGATATAAACATCTTAATAAGGAGACCAAATAATGGATCCATACAATAAGGATGGCAAGACTAAAGACTTATAAAGATTAATAAGAAATAACATATTCACTTTTAGTTTTTCTATCTCAAGGCTCATGATGAAAAGCGATCAAAATATTCAAGGAGATGGTGCACAGTGTGGCCAAATGATCTTATCAGAGCTTTGTAATCATTTCTGACCTACAAATCATGTTTGTTGTGAATGAAGAGGTTCGTGTTAGATTTTGAAAAGAAATTTTGAGGCAATTGGAGTGGTTTCCCTTATTAATGTAACAAGTTTAAAAAATCTCCGATGGTGGTAAAACATTGGCACCTTTTGTCAAAAGTACACAACACATTGCTGTGTTGGTTTGCGGGAAAAAGGGGAAATTCCACGGCAGTGACCAACCACAACTTCTCAACCAGAAAACCCTTCTGTGGTGGTTTACGGGAATGTTACTTCGTCGCCAGTGACAACCACAGACACACACGATCAACGCAAATTGGGATCCTTCGCTAGGGCTGATGGGACCCCGCTAAGGATGCCAATGGGTTATGACCACAAGTGCATTGTTTGATTGATTGACCTTGGAGATTTATAGTACTTGCTTCATTCTAAATTAACAGTGTTTTGTATGACTGTAGGCTATCCCGGCGAATGATGTGGATGAAGAGTTCTCTAATTTCACGCTGGATCCTCCATAACCTCCAACACTTCGATGAGAGACTCAAACCATCGTCTTCAGGGATCCAAGAATCCGATGCCAATTTTCCCACTTCTCTGCCATGTATTCAATGCGTCCGGTGGTCAGGTGAACTATAGAAACCAGAATCAAAGAACACCGCAGACACCTCTGTTTAGGTCTACTGGACTATTTTCCAATCATTGCTCAAATTATATGGTATGAAGCCACACGCTCGGGTGCAAAGATATTCACCAAAGAGAGTGGAATTCGCCATTTGACTTGACTACGATTCAAACCCGGATCTCCCAGTCATTCTAAAGCCACAATGTTGGGTTTATTCTCCGCGACTGTGTCATATCATGCACGACCATGTGTCCTGTGCTACAATGTAGACTGGGGACGAGAACAACTTGTTCGTATAGACCCCCGCTGAAATTCGCCTTGAATTAAGAGGGCTTGGTAGTGTAACTGGGTACCACACTTGACCGGCAGTTCGGAGATCAGGGTTCGAATCCCAGTCAAGTCAAATGAATTTTTCAAGGTGAATTTCACCCTCTTTGGTGAATATCTACTGGACAAGTCTGCAATAGCTGAGCATAGTATCCTGGAAAACCACTCCATCCACTGGGAAGAGACTGAACTCCTGTGCAAATCCCAAGGTTACTGGGATGGCATCGTAAAAAAGGCTCTACAGATCTGGCTTCACAATGATAATTTCAACAGGGACACGGGCTACAGGCTCAGGGATTATTTCACTTGACAAGAGAGCCAAAGGACGTGACAGGAAGAGTTGGTGCCATAGAAAAACAGCACGTAACTAATCACCAACTTCCTGACCACCGGGCGCAGTGAATATAAGGCATACAAGTGGAAAATTGGCATTCTTGGATCCCTGAAGACGACGGGTGAGTCACTCGTCGAAACGTCGAAAGTTATGGAGAGCTTGACCTGGTGTGAAATCCAAAAGCTCTTCGTTCACTTAAATAATGATTTGTTTGGTTGAACTGTTTACTCTAATTGTAAGTGAACATCAAAATGGTCAATGTTAGCTACATGCAAGGTCACAGAGAGTTTCATTGTAAACGTTAAGGGTCGTGATGGACCAATTGGAAAGATTTTCCAAAGTTTAACTAATTTATCATAAGGTGGATTAATGTGGAAGAAATGATAAGGAATTTGAGAATATTAGGTAATGGTCAGAAGAAATGAGCTGTAGAATGATCGGAGCATCATAGTCGTGAATTTTTTCCGGAGATTTTTATGTCCTTTTTCAGAGTTCTCTTTGCCATGATGTTATTATGATATTTCATCTATTCCTTATTTTCACACATAAGACACTATGCAAGAACGATAGTACTGAGGCTGCAGTGCCCAAGTTTTGAGTGGCAGGAATTTTTTATATGAAAAAATTCTTTTCTACTGGAACTAATGAGGAAATACGCATTAAAATTATTTTTAAACTAAAAACTGGAAGTATCCTTTATTTTCTTGTAACTGGGTTTCCGATAGGGGAGCGTGGTGGCCTAGTGGGTAGAGCGCTTGGCTACTTGGAAGGGTCCTGGGTTCAAATCCGGGTGAAGCCTTTGTACGCCCCTTAACAAAAAATCCTCGGAGTGCGAGATGGCCCAGGGAAAGGAACTGGCCCCCCTACCCTGAATTTGTGGCTTAGTCCGGGGTGAGCTCTACCTTCAACTATCCAAACCAACCTTCGGGTTGAATCACTGAGTGAGAGAGTTTCCGATCATCAATTTACACTTAATGAGAAAATGCCACCAGCAAAGCAGCAAAAATTTATATAGGTGAAGGTTGTTAGAATGGGTGCACATGATTGTAGAAAATAAATGTGAAGTTTTGAGTGGCAGGAATTTTTTATGTGAAATCCAAAATGAAATATTTTCTTGTTTCTTTTTTTTTTTGTCACTAGTAAATTATTCTTTTTAAATAGATATTTTAAATTAATAGCCACTTGTAAGTTCTCCAGGTGATGTAATTTCTTGTTTAAGGCAATTCAGGCAAGCCACCATATTAAATACATCATGCAGAAACAAAGGATGCAACATCCAAAATGTATGAGCATAGCAAATTCCAAATTACCTTTCATCCCATTCAGTATTGTAATTTCAGATTCATTATTTTTTTATGCTTCAGATGCTCCTCTTCAAAGTTCTGTATTTATGCCTCTACCTTGTGTTCCCCAAAAATAAGCATTAAAAAGGTCAGGTGCACAACTTAGATGAGGACATGTATGAAAGACCGTGCCCCTCTACTGGGCACTGTGCTTTCTGCCTCAAACCTGCATAATGTGTGCAATATATGCTGCATAGTGTTTAAAAGAGCAGATATTCTCCGCTCTGGTTATTCACATTGATATTATATTTCCACTTCTCCTGCTTCCTATGCCAACACAATTTTTGGTAAAAACTGTTTTAACTATATTATTCACATAAATTACTGTACGTGTCTTACATTAGGGTGCACAGTACATGAATAAATGCATACGATTATTTCATCATGAGATTCATTCATGTACATTTTTTTGTCTTTGCTTAAGTGTGCAATTTAAATGCTAGAAATTTGATGGAACTGTCATTAAGTCTTCTTGTGCATTAATAGTCATGAACTGAGTGCTGATATTTATTTTATATGAAATGAGCTCACTTCCATCATTAATCCTTCCTGCTAGGGGTGTAATGTTGGGCTTTGTTTATTAACTTAATTTGTACATTTTGAGGTAGGGATTGAGGTCACGGCACTAATATGTATATGATATGAATCCTTGATCTAACAAGCTTATATGGAAAAGAGAAAGTTTCCAGCATAGCTTTGTGGAAGTTATTAATGATATATTGAAACACTTGGAAATTTCTCAAATTCACCACTTGCCTTTATGTGTGCGTATGTTGACATAATGCTTATTGTTAGCATATGATTTATGATTGATATTCTGGCTTTTTCACCTTAAATTTCAACTATTGTGCCCTCTTTTCCCTGAAAAGTGCTCATTTATTAGATTGTATTTGTTCTGGCAGGAGACTTGGCTAAAGTTATCATCACTGCTGGTATATACATTTATATTATTATGACTTTGCTTAAACCTATTCTTGAATTCTTTCCAGGGATTGTCTATGGCCAAAGAAATAGGGGCTGTCAAGTACCTGGAGTGTAGTGCTCTTACTCAGAAGGGCCTCAAGACAGTTTTTGACGAGGCCATCCGTGCAGTTCTTTGTCCTGTGCTGCAGGTGAAGACAAAGAGGAAGTGCGTTCTCCTCTAAGAGTGCCGAGGGGGGAAGGGGGTGGGAGGAGAGGAGAGTTGTGTTACTTTGGGCGCATGCCACCGAGCACGTGCCGCATATGCCGCAGATGGTGAGGGGGCGAGGGTGGACGGAGGGCGTTGGAGGGAAGGGAAAGAGGAGCACGTCTCCCACGGATGTTTCCCCCTGATTCTGCACCAGGGAACGGGAGAGGAATGTTGATGGCGATGCCATCAGTCGGCCAGCCGTGTGTGTGTGTGACAAACAGAAGAGGGGGAGGAGTAAAGGAACCGAAAGAGTGAGAGGAGAGGCTTGCACTCTTTTGTCATCTTGTCCCCGTTTGCGCACGGGAACCTGTGGTGGATGTGTGTTTGCATTGCGTACATGCTGAAGAGACGTCCGTGCATGGAGCCTCGCACCGTTTGACCAAAGAGGAGCGCAGGGGGGAGTGAGCGTCCAACGGGTGTTTTGGTCACACCCCCTCTCCATCTGTTGTTGTGTCGTCGTGGGAAAATGAGGACGGTGTGCCTGGAGGAGTGTGTGTCTATTAGTGTGTTTGATGTGTGTGAGTGTGTGGGGGCATGTGTTTTGTGCTCCACCAGAGGTGTCTTTTGGAGATGAGGGCCTTTGGGCCACGATGGCCATCTGCTGGTGTGGCGCAACACGCTCCGTGGACTCTCCCCCCCCATCCCCCCCCTCTAATTGTGCGTACGTGCTGCAACAAAAGTTTTTGCTTGCCACTTCACATCTCGGACAGCCCCACTTGCCTTCCTCTCTATCACCATCACCATTATCATAGTTGACGCTGTCGTCATCATCACCTGTATGAGTGAAAGTGCCACTCTGTTATCCTGAAGGACTGACCTAAAAGAAAAATGTCGAGGAAAGAGGCCTCTCCATTCTTTGTTTGTTTGGTCTACACCTTGTATCTTTTTAGAAGATATCGCCCCTTGCCGCGCGTGAAAATCTTGACGTGTAACTCTGTCCCTTATTCTTTCCAAGGGGCCCCTGGCAATCATGGCCTCTTGTCTCTCTCTCCCTCTCTTTCTCTCTCTCTCCTCATCTCTCTCAATTAAAAATCTCCATTCGCTCGGCCCTGTGGGAATATTCTCTTGCCCAAATGCACGCATCCACTTGGGTGTGTTTCGAGAACCAGTTAACCCTTCACACTAGGGGAAACGCTGTTCAAGTGGGTTGTTCCTATTAACTCCATTTTCTCTTAACCAGGAAAGGAACCGAGATCCATTGTAAAACTACCCTCAAAAATATTTGCCTCCGTAAACTGTGTACGTCTTTTATATTTCAATTGTTTCACGTGGGACTTCATTTTTCTATGAACTTGAAACTTAAATGGTTAGAAAGAAAAAAACTTATTTTACTGCAACTCTCCTTATCACGTACAGTTATGGTTTTGTAGTGATAATGATTATTATATCTCTGTTAATGTTATTGTAAATATTTTTGGACAGTTATTAACTTTTTAACGTCATGATATAACTTTCTGATTTGGAAAAAAATATGGAGGAAGTACAATTTATTTGAGGAGATTTTGTAATGTCATTTGTTTTGGGTTCTCTATCGATTGCATTTTGTCAGGGTGACATCCTGCACTACATTTGTGCACATGGTATCAATATCTCAAACTAATCTTTACTAATTTGCCACAAATTGAGCTTTTATTTTAAAACAAAGTCCACTTTTTGCCATCTCTTTGAACTGATTGATGACGGAAGAGGGAGTGTATAAATGCTCTGATGGGTGGTGGTTCAACAGTACACATTTTATAAGTGTTGCTGGTGCCTGTTTTTGTGACCTGGATGTGTTCATCAATTTTTGGAAAAAAAAAGAAGATATGGAGAGGGAAGTGGAAAACAAACATTTTTAGTGTCCAATTCTGACCGAAATATACATGTATATGTGAATCATATATGTATATGTATTTACACACTCATACACACATAAATAATTACATATATATATATATATATATATAGTGCAAAGTGTATGGTGAGCGTAAATTTGGCGACACTTCTCTGTGATAACATTGTTGAACTGAAGAAAGCTGAGTAAACCTGTTTTATTAGTCATGGTGGCGCTGTAGTCGTCGTCACTGCTCTTCTCTTGTTGTAATGTGTGTTATCACCGTTGGTTGAAAAGGTATTTCGATAGGCTTGCTCATGATGTTGTTTTTCTTACATTTGTTTGGGCCCTACTTTGTAAGAAAAAGAAATGGAATGGTTTTTATCATTGTCCTTCGTTTCAAATTTTCATGAGGAAATGGGAGTACATACTATTTTATTTCTTTACATATGGCTGCACTGTTGAATGAGGAAATGTATTGTATACTTAAGGGCTCAAGAAATATCTTGTAACATGCATTAACAGCTATTTTGATTATGGCATACAAGCACTATAGCAAGGTAAGATCTGGACTTCATCTTATGGACACTTATTTTGATGTGCACAACACTGAAGAATTTTATCAAATGGTATCTACCAAGATGTTAGAATGATCTTTTATTGTATATTGTCTCCAATGCATTTACTTACAAATATGAAAATGATTTGTTGTTGAAGATATGGTTTGTTGCTAGTTTAAAAAGGATATATTGACTTATGGAAGCTGGTGTAGATGCCCCATGATATCTGTAACATAAGATTAGCATTTGAAAAAGGGAAAAACTCAAATGTTGGTGCTATATTTTCTAGGTGTATTCTAAAAGCCTGCTGTGTGCGTTCTCTTCTCTTCTTGCTTAGGTGACAAAGTTGAATGGAATGAATCTTTAAAAAAAAAGTAAAAATTTAATTTATGCTGTATTTTATGTCTTCCACTGTCGATTTGCTTGAGCTTCAATGTGAAACCTTTGTGGGCTTGATGAGATGTAAAGTTTCAGGTGGTAAAACTAAATCACATTAAGAGCGTTAACAATTTTAATAATTTTCTGGCTTCCTTTCAAAGTCGATGTTTTTGTTGTAATGCATACATGTGTGTGTGTGAGTTTGTTGTTCACAAGTAATTGTGAAATTAAATATGAGAATGATGAAGTGGGTTGCAAGCTTTAAAGTCTGTGTTTAACAATAAGAGATGCAATATTTTTAGGGCTAGGGTGAAGAACTTTCTTTGGCTTCATCAAGTTAACACATGATCAGCTTACGAAAAATTATACACGCACACGTGTCATACAAATCATTTGCCGTATTGCATTGCAGAGAGCACTTGTATTGAGTAATCTCTTTGGCATTGTCTTGAAAAAAAAATCCCTTCTTCAGGGGCCCTGATTCTTGTAAAGTATATATCTTTTTATTACAGTCATTGATTTGTACATTCAGTTGATTGGACTTATGACTTTCTGTATGAAATTGTGGTCAGTGTATGATACATAGAAATCTAAAGGCTCCATCAAGCATAATGAACTACTGAGCAGCTCTGGATCTGTTTATATAAAATTGTCAGGCATCCTGACTGCGTCGTGAGACTGCTCAGAGACCATCATTGGTTAATCCTGGATCTGGAAGTCTTGAGTGGTATGATTGTAAATAGAGCATGTTGTTACTGGAATGGTTAAAAAAAAGGATGTTCATCATGACTGATTTCATTAAAAGCACCAACTCATTCATTCTGTGTACATATTATCAGATTTTGATGATTAAAAATAGTGTAATTCATGCTTTATTAAAAATTGGGTAATTTTATTCATTATAAATCATTTAAATTTATATCGATAATGTTACTTTTAACTTTAGAATTGCTTTCTCGTCCATTACGACAATTTCAGAAAACAAAAGGCCTATTAAAAAGAGGTTAAAATTCTTTCTTTTCTACTGGAACTAATGAGGAAATACGCATTAAAATTATTTTTTAAACTAAAAACTGGAAGTATCCTTTATTTTCTTCTGACTGAGTTTCCGATCATCAATTTACCCTTAATGAGAAAATGCCACCAACAAAGCAGCAAAAATTTGTATAGGTGAAGGTTGTTAGAATGGGTGCACATGATTGTAGAAAATAAATGTGACTGTGCATATTGTGACCAGGATTCCTTTATTCACGAAACAAAATGCTGCCAAGCTTTTCAGCGCAATTATGCCAAGATTCTGGTGTGCCCAGTTATTTAACATTCACCTACCATAGCAGCTGTCCAGATTCAAATTCTTTACTTATTTTTGCTTTGGAAGATTTATGGTGTTGTGAGGTTTGGTTCTAGTGTCTCCTCTTTGCCAGCATTGGGTGTAAACTCGGTGGAGTTTCCTGATGAGACTGGGATCTCCACTTGGCAGTGCACGGACTCAATGCCACTACACAGGTGTCCAACATCATTATTGACTTTTTCATTAGGTTCTATGTTCACATGGGTATGTAAAATCATCAATAGTGAAAGGAGTGCTAATTTAAGGGTGGGCTGTTTAAAATCGTGTCACATATTAGAGGTGTTTTGTATCACTGTTAGAAATATTTCTCAGAACAACATAATTCAGTATATTAATAAAAGGGCAACCCTTAGGTCCCAAATCACGGACTTACTGATGCCTTCGGTTTTTCATACACTGAAGAATATGTAATGTGCTCATAATATCCCCCTTAGTGGGGTTATATGATTAATCTTAATAGCTTCCCACTGCTGATGGAGAGTCAATAACATTGAACCATTTCCCCAAAAGCGTGAACAAATTTGATATTCACGGTGTATCGGTAATTTGATATTCACGGTAGGTTCATACCCATTTCAATTTTTTTTATTTCTGCATTAATGTAAATTTATCCTTAGGTAAAGATCCATTAACGTATATGCACAATTTTTGTACATAACATATATGTACAATTTACAATATGTATGTTGCTTAATGCAAAAGTAGTTGAATGATGTCTGCACATTTTATACAAAAAAATGTTATGCCATGAGGATTCATGTAAACTTTCTTATTTAACAGTAAGACCAGAGCAAGATGGATAGCAGAAATTAAGGAAGATATGAGTGAATTACACATTACAATAGAAGATTTGAAAGAAAAGACAGATGCTATCGTGAAAATCAAGGACAAACAGATCAGACTACAAACCAAGATGAACAAAAATAAATAAAATAAACAAATATGCTATTCATTGATTTGGTTGATAGGTATTTCGATTATTGGCCAGCGTTATTAATGGTGCAGTTTTTTTTACATAGTTGTATCTGAATGATAGATAATAGGAATGGGGTTCATAAAATTTTTGTTGTTGCTGCTACATCATAAGTTTCAACAAATAGTTCTGTTTCGGAATGAAACTAAACTATTCATTGGTTCCAGTTTCGTTTAATGTCACTGGTTATTACAAGAGGTTTTGCGTCAACATTTTAAATAAGCACGGGGCCAAACGTATTACACTGCATGTATAAATTTGGTGGTTTCTGTGTGTGTCTGTTAATCAATTATGCAAAAACGGCTGAACCGATTACTATGAAATTTTGCATGTGGGTAATTGTGTGCACTGGGACGAACATAAGCTATATTAAAATTTCCTTTAGTGCTCAAAGGACCTCTGAATGAGCCCCTTAATTTTACTCCTGTAAAAAAAGCATTTGAATCAGTGCAGAGGTATTTTTTAATTACCTGCACTCATGGTTTAGGATTGAAATGTTCTCTATTGGATATCTTAAATTACAAATTATTTCATTATTACATTAGTTTATGATTTAAGGTTCCTTTTTGCTTAATAATTAGGTTTTCAATTTCAAAATTATCAATCTTTCTCCAATTTCAACAATGGAATATTTCCATGGCAACCTGATTAAGGAGGTTCCCCCGCAACTGTGTGAGCCAAAACAAATAAGAAATTCTAACTCTCTGTTAATTTAGTTTTAAAAAATGCTACTTTCGCTGATGACTTCCGCTTGCTGTTGAAAACCAAATTTAAGTTTCTAAATTTGCAGATTATTCCACGAATATATTTAAAATTAACACTTTTTTTATGGTCATATACACCAACTGCGATGCCCTTTCTATGGAATTGCCACATTTTGACTTCAATTATCACAGTACTTAGTTAGCTAATAACTCAAAAAATGAGGTGGTTATATGCATCTATTTTATTTTCATCTAATCAATTTCCCCAACGTTTTCGCTTCTTATAAACAGTTTTTTTCCGTGAACATGGCATTTAAGTTAGATAAAAAATACTATATTTCTCATATGTTTCTCCCACTCTCCTATTTAAAGCCGTGTTTACACGATCAGGGTGTCCGGTGAATCTCAATTTCTTTTTTCCCTGAGTTTTCCAGGTTTTCCAGGCAAATGTTTTGCATTTTCCAGGGTCTTGCTGCACTTTGTTTCTAACATTTTTAATGAATTTCTAATAAAATCGGCATAATTTTGCAAACATGAAAAAACGAAAAATTTCGGTCCCTACTTTGAGTTAAAAACGTAAGAGTATACAAGGAATGTGGAGTATTACGGGTTTTATTTCAACCAACAAATTAACAAAAACACTGACAACAAAATTCTGAGTCAGGTGCAATTTGAACACAATAAAGTAGATTCAGACTAGTTTGATAAAGAACATGTAAATAAAAGAAACTGGTGTGACATTTTTCAATAAGTGTATTTCCGATTCAATTTCAGCAACAAATGTCTCGGCTTTTCAAGAAATTACGTTATTTTGGTTTGCAGCTCTTGAAACTTTTGCAGTATGTACCTCTTTCTCATTCTTTTTCTCTTGAGGCCTTGGTACCTTTCCTCTTCTCCTAAAAGGCATGTCTTGTACTTTACATGTCATGATGCATGCCATGTTACAGGCATGGGTCATGCCTGAACCAGTCTAAACTACTTGTTTAGAGTGTGCCTGAACTTTACATGAACATTTCGGAAACTCTGAATTAATTGCTTTGTGATAGGTACGGATCTAACGCCCAAAAGCATTTAATTATGTAAAACAAAATTGTATTTTTTGGACAATACACGAATTTAAATTAGGTTGGATTGCCCCTGTACAGTGGCCCTGTCGACTACGAACCCGAGGGCCGTGATTTCCATACGCATTGACCGCAAAATGTATTTCCGCTCCTTCAAAAACATTTCTGCAAACATTAAAACGAGGAGGGTGGAGATTATTTGGAAAGGATTATCAATTACATATATAACAATACCCAATTATCCATTTAGGTTGCCGGCCGAATGGTTTTCGCATAATGCGGGAAATGCCACTTCGCATGCTCATACGTTTAGATTTCTCGTAAATTTGGCCACACCAAGAATTTCATTCGTACGGCTCTTCGAACAGAATCTTGATTTCCGCGTGAAATTCTGTTTCCGCGGTGACAGATTTCGGCATCAATTCCGATTCCATTCGTAGCGGCCATTTTACATGGGAATCATGGGAATTATTCCGTGTGGAATTTGCCTTGTTATGCAATCGGCCCCCTAGACTGCGCATAGGGAGAGTGGTGTGGGATGACGAAGCACAAGCTGCGAGCGGGCGCACAGCTATGAAAAGAGTATTAAATGAACAGGGAGCGCAAGGCTACGCTGAGCCGAGTATAATGCAAGCAAAGGCGCAGGTTAAACCTCTCTCTCTGCCTTGATGGAAATCGGCTGCCATGCATTTTCCAGGGTTTTTCGGAAAAATACAAAAATTCCCTGAGTTTTCCAGAACAAAATATTTCCCTGAGTTTTCCCGGTTTTCAAGGTTTTCCAGGTCGCCGGACACCCGTGCGGGTAGATGCGTGAACGCAATCAACATCAAAATTTCACCGTATAAACACTCGTGAATGCGTGGACAGAAAATAGCCCCTGTTCTAATTTGGTGAATGTGTTCACACATCTTTCCAGCCACGTACTTGCACGGGTAAATGCATCGTGTAAACACGGCTTATATAACACCATGATGTGTCCAAGTTCAATTTTCGAGAAAAACACCATTGAAAGGTAACATTTTGTTGTTCATTTTAGATCCAGATTATGAATGAAATTATGTCCTTTTGCGGTGAAATCCCTTTTAAAAAATAGGTGTTGAATGTCACTGTTTGAAGGTTCTCATTCAGCAAAAGCCAGAGCAACTCGAATCGGAAGTAGAGCGGGAAGAGACGAGAGGGGGTAGGGCTTTGCCCGGAAAAATTGAAGTTTGAGATGATTTGGGTTAGCAGTCGGAGCTGATAAGTGACACGCAGGGATGATAGTGAAGCAGTTCCTCATGATCGTTAACAAGTCTTGGGGGGCTGTCCTCATCCTAGGGCTGAGAACTGTGCAGTAAATATAAAGGTCTGCTCTTTTAAATATTGGTGGCTTGGCTAAATCTCATTCTAGGAAAGAAATTTTTGACATTGTGACTAAAATCTATTGCTGTATGTTCCCCTAACCCACGACCACTGATTTTTTTTTGTGAACCCCGAATCAGAATATTTACTTTCCTTAGCAGCCCTACCCCTATAAATTTCATGCATCCATTGCCACTCTAGCAAATAAACGAACATCTGGTGTGTCTCCTAATTCTAAGGGTTGAATTTATTTGAGAGCACCGCTAACTAACCTTGGCATAACCCGTAGAGCGTCAACAGTAAAGATACACAGAAGCGAAAAAATTCCGCAGGGGAAAAATCATCCACCTTGACTTGGGCCAGCGGGACTCAAACCCGGATATCTCTAGATTTGTGCACATCTTTTATTAAATACCCATCGTGAAATTCATTGTTTTCTGATCTCAGCTGAACCCAAGGGAACTCCGAGTTAGTATACACACAGCAGACGTAGGATGAAAGTTGGAACTGGTGTACCGCCAAACCGTGATCATGTCTGTTATGCAACATTTCTGTAATAAAATATTGGAAACCATTACATTTAGCATTATGTATCAGCTATTTCACTGTAATAAATGATATACATACTAAATGACATGATGAATTTTGACATATAGGAAGATGATAGGAATTCTGAACGAAATAAGAGGAGGTAAAAGATATGAAGAATTGAAGAGGGATCTAATAACGGGCCATCCTCAGGAGGAAAAGCGAGACAATGTCTATGAAGTTGGGATGCTGAATGGGGACTGTCCAAGAACCTACCAATCAGCTGGTAGAATACTTGAATTAATATTAGTGAAAATTATTTAAATTCATTATTCCTACATCTTATATATATTTAGTATAGGTAGGTACTGCCATACGTTATATTAATAATTATTAAATGCTATGAAATGGGTAAACTTAGAACTCATAGTGCTAAATCATTAATTTATACTTTTTAAAATCACCATATCTGTGCTTATTAACTTATGCGGTCTTAATGTACACCTTTATCTATTACCGATTCTTTCCGTTGGATGAATGATGTGTGATGTTAGTAAAATTATCATTTGACGATCATAAGTCATCATATCTGTGAGTCAGTAAAACTAGGTACCATACTATAACTGCGGCTCCAGAAAATAAAGTGGCATCATTTCTTCCCCATAATATGAAGTTGAGCTTGAATCTGCACTTGCTTGTTTGCTTTCACTCGCAACAGAACGCTATCGATAAAAAAATTAAATAAAGGTAAAAAAGAGTGAACCATATGGTTATATGGAACTATATAGCATCTACAAAAGCAGGCAAAAAAAATTACTGGAGGCGTTTTTGTTGAGAAGTCACCGCTGCTTAGGTGGAAAAACTTTTCTCAGCTGGTGGAATGGGGCCTCGAAAAGTTTTGGAGATGTTTTCTTTCCTCTTATTGCAATGGTCACACCTTATGTTGTTGTATCTGTTTATGTTAACTTTTTTGAATTAGCCATCACCTTAGTGATTTTTCTTATTTACTACTGCGGCAATGGCCATGCCACGATGGAAACACCAATTCCCAATCAGTCACCAAAGTTAAGCATCGTTGGGCTCTGCTCGAGTTTGGAGGGGTGATCCTCCGATTCGTCCTGAGTGCTGTTGCCCCTGTCTGCACGTGGCAGACAGTATATGCGAAATGACCATAGCCGTTGAAGCACATTAAACAAAATTACAACTTACGCATACAGATAATGGTCTAAACTAAATTTATACCATATATATATATGTCCAAACCTACCCATAGTGATGAGGAAGACCCCCCTTTTCATCCTGATATATGACACGAGCAGGGCCATAACTATAAACATTGAAACCCCGGGGCAAAACTTAACACAAACTGTCACAGGGCCGAGCCGCTGGAGAAGAAAATCTCTGTAGGGGAGAGCCAATGGAGGTAAAGATGTGAAGGATAACTCTCAGGAGAAATAGCTTCAACGCCATCGAAAAGCTGGCTACAAGGGCTCATTATATTTACAATTGTAGCCTTGGAAGTAGGAAATGGGCTATATGTAATAGCTTCTGTTTGTAGATGAAGGTTTATATATTGCTTTACTCCATGAAATTTCCCTAAGTATGATTTTGCACCGTGCTGATAGATGTTGAAAAAAAGGCAAAATTCATAAAATTTGACGAATGTTATCTTTCCTTGGGTGCCTCGTGGAAGACCCACGTGCATAGGAAGGCAAAGAATGAGCTTTGGTTCAAATTTTAATTAAAAAAACAGCGAAGTATCTATATTATGGCGGGAGCGTAAATCGGAAAATAAAAAGCATAGCTGATCGACTATAGAAGGGCACCGCAAGGACTTGCCTTTTTCAGATGGTGCGGTGAAACCCACCCATTTCCCGAAATTTTAGTACGTACGTAAATTTCTTAAAATCATTAGCCATTTTGTTTCTTGTTTAATTTCCTTCTATCCATGGAATATCCTTAAAAGAGGATACAATATCAAAAAGGGAAATGCAAAGTTAGGGGGGGGCCCGATTTTCGTTTGTACAGGGCCCCTCAATCCCTTGAGATGGTCCTGAGTATCTAAATTTAGCACGTCATGTTGATTCTTTAGGCCTTTTTTCTCGAGGCACTATATATTGCACAATTTGATTTACAGAAGTTGCGAGCACGGAATTAGAGGGGCCATTTTCCCATATGTCGTTTATGCATTTTCCATGCATTCATACAATTCACTGCTTTACACGATGCAATTTCTAATGCACATTAATTCAGATTGTGCAATATAGTGCATCGTGTAAAACGGCCTTGATAATTACAAACAGTGGCTTTTATATTTTCTCTCTCCTGTTGACTTTTAGCAGGCACCCTCATATTGCCCTTATTAGCATTATTAATGGCCATGGTACGTAATTACATTACCAAATAGTACGTTTGATATTTTTCTTATTCTGGAATGTACAGAGAATATACCGTTAAAATATTCTGGGAATGACCAATAGAATATGTGGAATATGCCGTTTGAAAAGTTTCTTGGGAGCGCTCTAATTTCATGTCTCATATACATTTTTTTCCGGAGAAAATTTATTTTAAAAATATAGTATCTCTGACTATTTGTATTTTTCGAAGCATTATTTGATCTAGAGCATTTTGTATTAATTAAAATTGAATGTTATTCATAATTTCCTCAATATCAGAGGATAATATTATATGGGTGTTCAAATCAGAGGGGAAATAAATGCAATTTCATATATATGCCTAATTGAAGTAAAATCTCTCCTTAGTTATTATAGTAGGTTGTTCGGTTAAAGTATTGCCATGAAGAGCACAAAAATATCATTTTTTTGCATGAAATATTGGAATATTTAAGGGGAAAGCATGGGGCATGCTGCTGAATTTAAATTTGGCGGTGATTTAACGCCATCTATACAATGTAAAAGAATACCAACTGTTAGCCATGCTAGCATCAGAGCCATCTATTATGATCTATTCGAGGCAATGAAGATTAGGTGACGTCAAAGGTTTTTACACGGATATTAAAAAAATAAGATTGTCAACTTGGCACTGGAAACATATATGTATGTGGATACATATGGAGCTATTTCTATACCCCCTGGGTTTCTCACGATAATGTAACACACTGAACTAAAGCTTCATAGATTGATACATAGACCCTTGCATAGACCTTTAGTAGCACCATGATATAGGTCTTATATTCAAGGTCAATGGCTTTACAGTGGCTTAAGAAACTTAATGCTATCAAGCGGCTAATTTGGAAAAACCGGGAAAAAATATTCGTGGGAAAAACCGGAAAAACTTTTCCACGAGTAATCGCGTAATCGCCCTCATTTGTTTCTGTATGGGGCCGAGGTGTGTGTGTTGTCCGCGGCAACAGTGTGAAAAACGGCAACGTCGCCACGCGATTTGTCAGCAGCAGCGCAGTGACGGAAGGGAGTACATAATTTGGTGGAGCGTGTTTCGAATTTTGTTGTTCGTTGATTTATCGGCAGCATGGGGAGGTCGGGTTTTTTGGAGAAATCCTTGAAGAGGAAGTTGAAAAGCCGAAATCGGAAGCTCAAGCTTACGATGAAGACGGAGTCAAAACTTTTAGGTAAATCATACTTGAGTACACGGTGTGTGAACATGGTGTGTGGTGTTTTATTACGATTGAGTGAATGCATTTTGATTTCAGAGAAAAATAAAGGTGGTGCGGCTGAAGATCATTCTATGGTGCCAGAGCATAGCCCTTCTAAGGAGACGGTGGCCTCCGCCCACAAGAGTGAGTTCACAGTACATTGTTTTTGCTCCACTATGAGGAAAACATAGCTTATTGACTGAATAGGTACCTAGGCATTTTAAATTCTATCTAGAGCACTTGGTGAAAGAATAGCACATTGAAGGAAAACATGTTACTATTAAAGCCATTTAATGACATTGACTCTTGTTATAATGTATATATGTAGTTAAACATACTCAATATTAGTATTTATGGTTCATCTATGAACAGGAGCCTGTAAGTAGAGTTGTGGAAGTAAGATTTATGAACTCCTTGTAAAGAAATTAATGTTGGATTCCTCTGCCCATTTACTTATACTCTGTATTAGTATTTATGAAAAGGAATTTTCTCTGTTTTAGTAAAAAGGATGACTTCTGTACAATGGATTGTGAAGGAAGAGAAGGAAAGCAAAGGTGAACATTCTGAGGAAGAGAGCACGGAAGTTGCGAAAGATGATGAAGGTAGCACTGGGGAGGTTAAGGAAGAAATATGTGAGTGTGAAGCTACCAGTTGTTAGTTACCTGTAATTTGGCTTATGCTGTTATTCCTTAAGAAGTTTTAACTATGCCAACAAATTACCATTCTAAAATTTGAGTTGTCATTTCAGTGCCTGGTTCATCTGTTGGTTTGAGTGTTCTGAGTCAGTCTTCATTTGATGCCCTGAAGGAGAAGGTGTGTGAAAATACCTTGAAAGCCATAAGTGACATGGGTTTCAGCACAATGACAGAAATTCAGGCTCAGTCAATACCACCTCTGTTAGAAGGGCGTGACCTTGTTGGTCAAGCAAAGACTGGATCCGGAAAGACTTTAGCTTTTTTAATTCCTGCGATAGAGCTTATTAACAAGTTGAGATTTATGCCCAGAAATGGTAAGTATTGCAATTAAATATATGTACTCCTCTTGAAATCTTCATTCTAAGTGATGGGGATGTGAGGTTTTCAGGATAAATTATTATTTAAATTGTTAGCATTGGGAGGTTGGAGATGATAATATTTTAAATGATACCTATTGTACATTTATTTATTTTTTAAATTTCATTTGATTGCTATACACTTTACCTTTTCACCTCCCAATAACGTTCTCTTTCACACGGCTGGTGTCCTATCACCCCCTGCCACACGCCTATGCGGCGGCTCGCAGGGTAGGATGTTTGTTGACTGGAATGTTATGTAATAACAATTTTGGACTTGATTGTATTTAGGTGCTGGATGCATTATTATATCTCCAACTCGGGAACTGTCCATGCAAACGTATGGTGTTCTAAAGGAGTTGATGAAGTATCATCACCACACATATGGTCTTTTGATGGGTGGAGCAAACAGAAAAGCAGAAGCAGACAAATTGGCTAAAGGTGAATCCTGCTTTTATCAATGAACTAGAGTAAAGCCCGTTTCAAACGACACTTGATCCAGCACCTGGTCTAGTATATACTCGCTAGTATACTAGCTTTCCAGTATCGTTTGAACAGAACCAGTATACTGGCTAGCAAGCATACTAGCTAGTATACTCGCTGAGCTACTGGATTTCGTACTTGATGCAGTACTAGTTTGCTTCTAGACCCAGTAGGACCCAGTGGCCATCTACCAATCACGTTCACGCAAGGAGGTTAGAGGTAACCTCCTTGTGTTCACGTTACAGACGCTGTGTGATCTTCTCTTTTTTAAATTAGTATGGAATCATATGGAATAACTGCTTAGTAGCAAGCACAAGGTTGATGATCGTGTGAAACCTCCTAGTAGGGTTCCATGCATGCTAGATTCCGTCCTCAATATCAAGTAGCGGCTAGCACACTAGGTCTTGTGCTGGATCAAGTATCGTGTGAAACAGGCTTAAGGGATGGAAAGTTTCTGCAATGTATTCTGTTTTGAGGGAATAGGAAGTTGATACGTGAAAGTTTTCACAAGCTATGTAGGTATAGTCCCTTTTCCTGCACCCTCTTCAAATTGCAATGATCTGGTCCAGTAATTGATTTGGTAAATGTGAGTTAGCATCCAGTCTGGGAGAAAATTAATTTCACCTGCTTCCCGATCACCTTATACCACCTATTTCACTTATATTGCTACGCTACATATGCGCATTTATACTAACCTTTCGTTTGCTTCATAAATCCTTTTTCTTTCGTAAACTATTCACTTAAACCTGTGATGTGAATCAATTTCTCGACGCCATGTTGGAAATACTGACGTTTTCCTCCTAGTTCCCCCAGACGGCGCAGCGGTCGAGCAGTTTCTTCATTTTCTATATCCACCACCCATGATTTTTCCCGCCTTCAACTTAAAACTATTCCCGCTTTTTGATGGCTTTATCACACTCAAGAGGGACGGGTATCCTCTCGGAGCTACCCTATAATCTTTGAAGGTACCTCATTCCACTGCCTCCATACGGAACATTCATCACCAACTCGCCTTTCGCCATAATTTTACGCAAAGCAATCACCATTGGGTTGGGTTGTGTAATCACCACCAGGGCGGCCCTCAGGGTTTAAAAGGGTATTCGTGAAAATAAAACGTAACTATCCGCCAAATAACCTATCTTTCCGTTCGGAAATGGCCTTTTCGAGGCCGCGTACCATCCCACCCTAGCACCCCTGTTCCACTCCACTGACCCGCAACATTGTTGTGTATGCCATCTTTCAGACGTGAAATATGTCCGTATCCCTCTACCGGGACTTAAGAAAATCTCGCAATATGGCGTCAAAATATCACCAAAAATACGCGAATTTGGTCATTTTCAACATTTATTTTCTCAAAAACTAAGAATCTCACAACTTTCTTTCTTACATATATTAAATGCGCAATCCTTTCACTTTCCTTTCACATTTCTCTGATACCCTTCACTTTTCTATGTTTCTCACCAAAAAATTTCTCCCAGACGACCCTAACTCGAATTTACCATTGATTTGTTTATATTGATGAGGCAAATAATTAATCACTTGTTTGCATTCGTCACAGAAATTTTCTTTGGTATAATGGTGTGCATAAATGCTACAATCAATTCATGATTTCAATCATCACTTAGTTTCTTTCCGGGCATGCATAATCTCTCTAGATCCTTTGACTAGTTGACTCCCACATAAGATATTCCCAGTAAATGAATCGTAGGGTCCAGTCTGGGAGAAAACATTTTGTGAGAAACGGAAAAGTGAGGGATATGAGAGAAATGAAAAAGGAAAGTGAAAGGAATGCGCATTTAAGGAATTAAGAAAGAAAGGCGTGAGATAATTCGTTTTCGAAAAAATATAGTTTGAAAATGACCCAACTTGCAAATTTTTGGTGATACTTTGACGCCATATTCAGAGATTTTCGGAAGTCCCGGTAGAGGAATACGGGCAAATTTCACGTCAAAAATATGGCCTTACTTCACCCACCCAACAAGGTTGCGGGCCTATGGAGTGGAATGGGTGCTGGGGTGGGATGGTATGTGTCCTCGAAATGGCCATTTCCAAACGGGAAAAAGGCATTTATGGGTGTAAAAAAATAAAAATTCAGTTTAAGAGAAATGGCCATTAATGAAGAAAATCCACTGAGTGGGTTCGTAATTGTAGGGTTGTGTAGTCAAATTTGTGGCGTATTTTTTTTTTAAAGAAAAAATCCCCAGAGTAGGTTGGTGATATGAGGGTGTTGTAGATGTAGTGTCGTCAATGTTGTAGCATATTTTTTTAAAGAAAAAAATACCCCGAGTGGATTAGTGATTGGAGTAACCCCGTCGTAAAGCGGGGTTAGTTTAAGTTGTAGGCGGGAAAAGTAATGGGTGATGTGTGTGAAGCAAAGAGGACTAAATGCTTGACGCCATCTCGGGGAATTAGGAGGAAAAGGTCAGGTTTTCGAACATGGCATTGAGAAATAGTTGCCCTTCACAGGTTAAGGTGAAAGGTTTACGAAAGGTAAAGGGTTTATGAAGAAAATGAAAGGTTAGTATAAATGCGTATATGTAGAATAGCAAAATATGTGAAGTAGGTGGTTGAAGGTGAGCGGAAAGCAGTAAAATTGGAGGAATTCGCAGACTGGACGCTTCAATATCAATACCGGTTTTCTCAATTATGTAACAATCATTTTGTAGTTCGTGTAATTATTATGTGAATCTTTTGTCATGTGTGAACCAGGATAGTTTGCATGTGCTAGTATTATGTACATAACCTGATTCTTTTAGCGTGCATCAGCAAGTGAAATTGAGATGGGGCCGGCAAGGGATTTTACTATCTGATTTGACCATCTGTGTCAATCAGTATTCTTAGTGCATTGAGAAGAAAACTTTTAAAAATATAAAAAATTATCGTGTTTGCACATTGTGCTGAGATTGCTTTAACTATATTGTGCATGAAATAAACACCTTCCTAATGTATCCCTTAAATTTTGGATTAAAATTCCTTAATAGGAATATTTAAATTGAATCACTGGGGAAATTTAAAATGAGGAGAAAGCAAATTTCATTTCCTTGCCATAGTATTTATTTACTGTGCCTGAATGGCATGTTGTTTAAAGGTACATTCATTTACGTATAGGGTCATAATCTAATTCAGTCTATATTTGTCAAATTTGATTTCTAGGTGTTAACATCATTGTCGCTACACCTGGACGTCTTTTAGATCACTTACAGAACACCCCAGAGTTCTTGTATAAGAACCTACAGTGCTTGGTCATCGATGAGGCGGATCGTATTTTGGATATAGGATTTGAAGAGGAATTGAAACAAATTGTTAATTTGTTACCTAGTAAGTATTATAAAGATGAGTGGTGGGTAAACAGAGATGTGAAAACATGTTTGGCTGGAAGTCTCTCTTGTCATCTGGAAGGCAAAAGTTTCCTGTGATACTCTGTTTGTAGTTATTCCTACTGTTGAGACTCCTGACATAATAGCTGTGAATAATTAATTGAATTAACAGACAGTGTTGAAAGATTGTTGGTCATGTTGTTAATATCCTTAGCTTTGTATAAAAGACATTGAAGCAAGTTGGTAAAGTTAAGTTTGTTCTTTAAAATTGTTCTTTTAGTGAAATATTTGTAAGAGCCACTTCAAATCCTTTGTTCTAGAAAGTGGGTTATTTTTAGGGATGGGAAAATTGCCATAATTTTCATCTAAAGGTAAATTACCACCACCACGTGGTAAATTACGGTAATTTTTGAAAATTACCGTAATTTTCCAGTATTTCTTAGTTTTAAGCATTTAACTGCTAATGTATGGTTAAATAAGAAAGCCAATAGCAACAGGAAGGGAATAACGATGTTTAAACCATACCTAATACAATATTATAATCTATTACAAATTTTTAAAATTGTAAAAAGAACTACGGCAGCAAGACTCAACCTGACTTTCTTCTGTCAAAGTATGAGAAATTTTCAAGAAGAATATTCTAATGCATTACTCTATAATGTTATAATTTAAGTAAATTATTCCAAAAATTATCTTAAATGCCTCAATTTACTAATAAACACGTAGGAAATGTGAACTTGGCTTAAAAGAATATGTTGGGAATTTATCTGTATGAAAAATTGTCTCAAACATTAAGGTGAATTATATCTGGAAAATTACGGTGATTTTCAAGGGGCACGGTAAAGTACGAAAAATACCGTGTTGTAATTTTCAGAATGGTCCATCTCTAGTTATTTGAAACCTGGATCTAAATTTTTTCAGAGCTACGATTGTTGCAGCTAAACTTAGAGAGAAGCGAGATCAACTCGACATACCTTTTGTGATTAAAATTGCTCTTTTCCTCTGTGCTTGAACTTCATTGCGCAAATCATTTTTGCCTTGCTGCAAAGGTGAAAAAGTTAAACCTGGTGTTGCCTTATTGAGACTGAAACTGATTGTGGAATGAAGTTGAAACCAAGTTAAAAAGTGTAGTTTTCGTTACTTAACCCATTCAAGGCATCGGTCCCGTTACTTTTCTCGGTTTTTCCTAGTTCCCAAGTGTCGGCGCTGACACTTGCAACTTCTTTCAGCGTCTTAGTCTTGCTCTAGGCACACGTGGATGAGTTTCGTTCTTTGCTGGATGTGTTTTCGTTTTATATAAATAAACGAAAAAAAAACCCTTCAGCGTGGGAATAAATGTCCTGTCAACAGGTCAGCATTGAATGGGTTAATAGGGGATTACAAAAGGTGATGCTATTATTTGGTGGAAAGATTGTTTATTTTCCCCAAAAGTGATGTCCCTTTTCCAAGAAAGTAATGTTATTTTTCATCTTTCTAGTCAATACATTTGATACTAATAGTATTCTGAACGATTTTACTAATACTTAGCAGAAGTATCAGTTGATTCTCAATGCAAGATATAATACACAGTGAGAAATAATATAGCACATAGTTCTATTCATACAGAAGAGAATCTGAGTTTTCATTTCTCACCTTTCAATTAGTTATTTTACCATGTGGAAAAATCCCGTTTTGTCCCATAATGATGCGTAGTATTAACTGTTTTACTGAAATTGATTATTATTACCACTGTAAAACTAAAAAAAGTATTCCAGTTTTGCAAGGGGGCATGGGGAAGATCGCTTTAAACATTGAGCAGATTTTCCCTTCAGTGAATTAGAGTGAGATTTTTTTCCAGTACTACAGAGACCATATTCGAATTTTTATTTTAAATAATTATCATGTGCCTACACGTCAAATTTCAAGAATACATGAACAAATGATTTCGGGATGGTAGTGGAGGTGAGATGTCCTTCAATCACCAATTCAGTATGCATGTTGAGAAAAACCAGCATGGTAGTTGCCACAAACTTTATGTACACATGAATATGCCACAGTGTGGTGAAACGCACTTCGTGCCAGCAGGATGAAGTTTGTGGAAACTACTAAGTTTGTTTTTCTCAACATGGATATCCATAATTTCCACGATGTCAGACCTGATATATCATCAGTTTCATTCAATATGGTTCACCAATGTGTGTTTACTTTCGCAGAGCGAAGGCAAACTATGCTCTTCAGTGCGACGTCAACTAGAAAGACCCAGGCTTTGACTGGATTGGCCTTGAAGAAAGAGCCTGTGTATGTTGGTATTGATGACCATGGAAAGGAAGCCACTGTCGAAGGGCTGGAGCAAGGTAATGTCACCAATGCTAACCCCTGAAAGGGGATCCTTTCCAGTTCAGTGATTTACTTTTACTTTAATCACATTTAGGATGTAGTAATTGGTGAAGAACTATAGAATCATTATACTTTGATATGTCTAAGGTGTAAATAGTAAATTTATAGCTATGAAAAACGAGAAAATTTGTACTCTTTAACAGAATGAATGGAGAAATCAGTTTTCTGTCTGATTCTTCTGATTTTGTGGTAACCATTGCTACAAGTGATCATAGTTTTTCATTTAAAATTACCCAAAGAAGATAAAGTTGTTTAGAAACAACTGCGATAATTAGCAATATTCAGAAAATTTGTTTGTTTTTCTTTGGCATATTTAAAATTTCAATTTTATCGATTCAATTCTTTAAAATTCTCCTCCATCTTATATTTAGGATGTCCTGCACAATCAGCAACTTATGACTTGCGATGAAATAGATGTTTATTAAGAGTTTTTGGTTTACACTGTTACAACTTTTGACGACTCTTCTCGTACAGGTCTATGCATGATTTTGAAAAACACTTGACTAGCCAAAAGCAACACATGATGTTGGTAAGCTCAAGATCCGTGCTTCAATCAATTGCCGAGGAGAATTGAGATTTTTAAATGTATTTTACACCAGTGGATTTTGACATCAAAATGTTGAAACTACTACCATTCCCTTGTGCAGACCATAGTTGGGATTAACGATAAAAAAATGAACGATTAAACTTAATCATTAAAAATGTAAAAACTAGGGAACGTGAGCTCTACGGCCTCTTAAAGTTATAAGGTATTAAAAAAATCTCCAATGGCCGTAATAAATTGGCACCACTCGTCAATAATTATTACGGCCATTGGAGATTTTTTTAATACCTTATAATTAAAAATGTAGTTAACTATTTAACTTAAATGTTAATTTTTAGAAGAGTTAACTTTTAATCGTTAAAATATTCATTTAATGAAACAAAACTAACTTCAGTTAATTTTATTAATTAATTTTTGATGAACGTCAACCTGTTCGAATTTGGGCACAAAACTTGTCCAACAGACAAAGGGGAAACGGTGTCTAAGGATGCAATAAAGCTGGGTAGTTGTGCATGAATGCAATGAATAGGCCCAGATGAATACTCTATCCAAACAAAAGTGGGATTGAGTGTCGAGTGACCGCCAAAGGAACGCACCCTCACTCAGACGAGAGAAAACACGAGAGACCACTCGGAGAACATGTCCATCACGAATTCCTTTTACTCGGCGACGTCGTCGTGTCATCAATACTACATATAGTTGAACACGAGAAAGGGGATCACCAAAAAACCTACGACGGATAACGATGGGGACGGGTTCATTCAAAGTAACGTATCTGTAAAATCCGCCAGTTTACGCATAACTTACTCGGCGACATCCACGAGACAGCGACGAGAAAACATGAAACCACGCTAAAGTAAAAGTTTAATAAATTTTTCTCAAATTTGAAGTTTGTATTTATTTTATCCCAATTGCGACCAAAGCTTTTTAAAAGTTACTTTTTTTTAAAGTTACTGAAAAAGCAATTTTTAACATAAAAGTTACTTTTTTTTTTTAACTATAACTAGTTACTTTTTACAGAGGTTAACTTCAACTTTTATCAGTACATTTTTTTTGTAGCTTTCCCAACTATGGTGCAGACAAGGCTTCTATTTCTCTCTTCAGCACTGATCTTGAATAGAGTAGTTACCTTTTTTTAAATTGCCTGGATCAAAAGTTTATATCCCCTGGAGTATGTATTTGAAGCTGTTTAATTTAAAAATGTAAATAAGTATTTTTCCTAATTAATGAAAAAGTGAAAAATTTCAACGGCACGAAAACACTACTGCAAACTATTGAGTGCTGGTCAAGGTTATAAGGGGAGGAGGGTACAAAAGTGGAATGCTTAGCCAACTATCTTGATTAACTGGGTCAATGAAGATTGAAGTATCGAGAGCAGGTTGATCAAGTCATGGGTGTGGATAATGGAGAGAGATCAGTAGAAGATGGATGGGGAAGTTTGAAAAATGGAATAGTAGAAGCCACAAAAGCAACGGTAGGCGTAGTCGGTGCAACTAAAACTAGAAAACCGTGGATCACTATGGAGATGATAATGGTGTGTAGGAGAGAAGGAAATGGAAGAGCGTAAACTCAAGAGGAAATATCAGGAAATAAACAGCAGTCTTAGAAGAGAAACAAAGTGAGGCGTGGTGGAGAGAATAGATCGACTCGTTAGAGAAATACCAAGCAGAGGGAAGAGCAGATGTGTTATACAGGAAAGGAAAGGAACTGACAGTAAGGGAAGGGGAATTACAACGATAACAGATAAGACTGTAAAGTGGGTCGTAGAACCGAGCGAGATCCAGGAGAGGTGGATGGAATATGCTGAAGGCTTTATGGCATGAATACGCTTTATGGTAAGGAAGTAAGGCCCAGTATGTTAGATATAGAAAGGGAAGACGATATCGACAGAGATGGCATCGGACCAGGCATTCTAGATAGCAAAATTCAAAGAGCTATACGATGCAGGAAAAGGAATAAGGCAGTGGGAATAGATAATATACCTGCAGAGTTTCTAGAGTATGGGGAAGAATGGAAGAGGAAAACTTTTGATGCTTATTCGTAGGATTTGTGAGGGTGGAGTTTGGCTGGAGGACTTCGTGAGGACTACTGATTCCAATATCGAAGAAGAGCTAGAAAAAAAGCGTACCAAGACTATAGGACAATAAGTTTAATATCCCACACGGCCAAAGTAGTTCTTAGAATTATAAATAGAAGGCTAATAAATAGCTGGGTGATGACCAATTTGAGTTTAGGAGAGGGACGGGAACGCGAGACGCTACAGGAGTGATGAGAATGCTAGTAGAAACAAACCTCAAGTATGGGTTGCACTGAACATGTTAAATGAAAGACTTTGTACTATTCCACAATATGATGTATATTTTTTCCCAATCGATTTCGACGTCTTAGCGTCATTGTCAAGGTATACACCTTGACAATGACGCTAAGACATCGAAATCGATTGGGAAAAATATACATCATATTGTGGAATAGTACAAAGTCTTTCATTTAACATGTTCAGTGCAACTAAATTCCACTAAGTATCGCCTGCCTCCATTGACATTATGGGTTGGATGTTTTTGCTTGCTTTGTAGATTTTGAGAAGGCGTTTGATAGGGTGGACTGGACAAAATTAATGGGAGTGTTGAAGAAATTAGGGGTCGATTGGAGGGACAGGCATCTGATTCGGAATCTCAATACAAGCCAGACAGCACAGGTTAGGGTAATAATAATAATAATAATGGTTTTTATTTGCCCAAAGACCAAGGTACATTTGTCCGATGATGTGCAGAGAGGACAATAGAAATCAGCCATGATAGGAAGAGGAGTGCAGTGCAGCAGGGATGCCCAATATCGATGTTGCTTTTTAACTTGTATTCAGAAGAAATGGTAAGGGAGTCATGGGGGGAGATGGAGGTAGAAATATAAAGGTATGAGGGGAGCTGATAAAATCAGTGAGGTTTGGAAATGATCAAGCATTGGTTTGTCAATCTACCCCAAGGGGTTACAGTCGATGAGGAATGCGTTAGAGATGCAGTGCGCAAGGTATGGGATGAAGATAAATAATAAGTAGACGGAAGTGATGACATTTTCATGAATGGCACTAAATGTAAGGGTGGGTGGGCACAAGATAGAGCAGGTTGAGCAGTTTACGTATCTGGGTGGTACATATTTTGGTGAAGAATGGGTTTAGTGGTAGGGACATCAGATGTAGAATTGCCCTTACTGAAGAAGCATTTTCAAAGAGAAGGGAATTGATGAGGGGGGTCTGAGAAGAGAGGTAAAGAAAATGCTTTTAAAAACTCCAATATGGAAGTGTGGCGCTGTATGGGTCAGGAACTTGGTCATTGGGAAGGTAAGTAGACTAGAGGCATTTGAGATGTGGGTTTGGAGAAGGATGGAGAGGGTGGCGAGGAAGACGAACGAGGAGGTATTGGATATCGTTGGAGAGGAGAGGAAGCTAATGGCAGAAGTTCGGAGAAGGCAGAAGAGATGGAGGAAGTTTTGAGAGGAGGGGAAATGCTGGAGAAGGTAATAGAGGGGAGAACACTGGGGAAGTGTGGAAGTAGAAGGAAGAGGATAGGAATTCTGGATGAAATAAGAAGAGATAGAAGGCATGAAGAATTTAAGAGGCATCTAATTGCGGGACATCCTTAGGAGGGGAAATGAGACAATGTTTCAGAAATTGAGATGCAGGTGGGGGACTGCCCAAGAACCTAGAAATCAGCTGCTAGAGTACTGAAATGAATCCAACGTATCAGCAATTAGGGTTATTTCAATTATGAATTATTCTCTTCCCAAATTTATTCTACCCTTCTCTGAACTTACTTTTTAAAAATTGAAAGAAAGAATTTCAGCTATCAATACTTTGTGGAATGGTGGCATAACGCTGGAAGTGAAGGAAAGGAACTTTCTTTGATCCCTTCTCAGTTCGATTCCTAACCATTTTTGGTAATCATTTAAAGTTTGTGCGACTGTTTGTATGAAATGCAGCTGACAAGAAAATCCACCACTGGCCTCTTTCCTTCAACGACGAAGTGACGTGACCCGTTATCCGCATACGTGCCAGGCCCACCTGGAGTGGGAAGGGGTCGCAAGCGGTATGTTATACTACCTATACTTGGGAGTATCATCCAAATGCAATTGAAATGGGAACTTGAAAGGGCAACTGTTTAAATGGCAACTGTTGAAACTGCATCTAGTCATCTAACCACTCATCATGGTATGGAAACATCCCTGGTGGAGAGGAAGGCTCGCCCTTGTCTCTTCCCTCCAAGCAAAGCAATAACAGCATGGAGGGCACCCTAAAAAATGTGGCCGACTGGATAGGCATGACTCCGGTATCTCTACCGGTCAACAAGAAAATTATCTTCTCCCTCAGAAGAGCAAAAAAATCATGAGCTAACTCCCTTAATGATCCTGGCTGGAGATTTCAATTCAACCCTTGGTGAGGAGTAATCAGGCAGGAGAGTGAGAAGCTCAAACCTTGTGATACTGTTTAAAACCTTGGTCCAGAAGCATGGCCTTCAAGATGGATGCACAAGAATTCAGAGGATGCTGTGTACTTAAGCTCAAAAAATGTCAAATGCATAAAATCGATATCCAAAATACAGATATTTTCCGACCATCACGCAGTTACAGTAAGATTTAATCTTTTGAGGACACTTCCCTCAGCACCGTACTGGAGGTTTAACAAATCTCTTCTTGGCAAAAGGAAACTAACTACACTCTGAAAGTTCAGCATAGAAGGCCGCCTATTATCACACCCAACAGAAATTTTATGACTTGAAAAGACAGGACGACAGGAAAGAGCTCATTTCACACATTCTTCAATCCTGTGATAGATTGAAGGGAGAAGAACCATTACATTTTATGAGACCTTTGTTCTAGAAGACTATGAATGTGCCTTAAAAACTCTGCGGTAAAACAAATCCCCGGGGATAGACGGATAGATAACCACCAAATTCTATCAAGAATTCTGGGACTTCTCTGAGAGGTGTATAGGTGCTCTGGATTGACTTATGTCAAAATTCACCTTATGTCATGCCCCATGGAATCAATTAACGAGGTATTCCTGCATTTGTAAATGCTGATGGCTAGTTTCATTTTACTGTATTTACTATCTGTTTACTATGTACGGTAGATATGTGAATTGTGTATTTCCTTTGATTTCTAATGTTGCTTGGCCACTATACATTCTGGTAAGATGATTATTTATTTGTTAGCCATTCGTGTTATTAATTCCTGCTAAAAAAACTGTAATGATTGTTTTTGGGTGTAAAACTTATTTTTGTTGAGGATTGGATGCTTTATTTAAAATGCCGTTGTTATCACTTATGATATGACTTCTTTCAGGTTATGTTGTCTGTCCTTCTGGGAAGCGGTTTCTTCTCCTCTTCACATTCCTAAAGAAGAATCTGAAAAAGAAAGTGATGGTGTTTTTTAGCTCCTGCATGTCTGTTAAATATCACCATGAACTCTTGAATTACATAGATCTGCCTGTCTTGAGTATTCATGTAAGTAATATATTTGAGATATCTCTCTTAATATTTTTATTTGCTCTCTTGTTGTTTTATTTGCAAAAATTAATCTATTAGGACCTACCTGGGGGTTATTTTGTAATCTCACCTTTTTAGTGACTCTTAGTGGGAAGGCGGGAGATCCGTTTCCCTCTCTTAGTGATCGGCTCATGAACGGTTCATGAATTGTCGAAGCCTCAATTGCCTTATATCAAATAAAATATGCAGAGACTAGCGAATACCCAGATTGCTCAACATCTTACGGAAGACATCTTACACTGTACATACCACAAAAATCTAAATACAGTCAAAACTACAAGCGACATGTAAGCGATCACTCAATATTTAAAAAAAATTTAGTTTATCTAATTAGTGTTCGATTCACAAGCACGGGAAATATCTACCAAGAACGTAGATTTTAAGGCAATATTTGTTAAAATTATGAAATTATGGTATAAATAACTGAATTCCATTCTCCATACACTGGCGGATAGGCACACGAAAACAAAGGTATCAGCAACATTGTTTGGGAAATATTGATACGAAATATATACACAGATAATTCAAGCTAATAATAACATAAGCATTTCAAACAAAGCATACCTTCAAGTGCCCAATATATTGGAGTTGAAAATGCTGAACTTCTTCACGTTTAGCAAGTTACAACAATACGATTAAAAATCGTTTGTATCTTTCGTGCCCTTGTTTACTTTCCAACTCAAGCTTCAAGTGGAAACGATGGTGGCTCCATGTCACGTTCTTTATGACAGGTGAGATGGAACTAATGGCAGGCAGAGATAATGAAACGGATCAAGAGTCAAAAGATACGGATCAGAGCGGATGAATCGTCTAAAAGACCAGCTCATGACTGGCAGTTCACCGCTTGAGATCCGAAGATGATCACGCCGCCTGGGTGGCAGAGTTGAACTACGATAAAGTGACATTTTATGACGTATTCTCACTAAAGTGAGATTACAAAAAACCCCCCTGAGTCAGAAATGTGAGCACTGAATTCCAGAGGCGTATGCAGGATTGACTTCTGGGGAGGGTTTCATTAATATTTATGTGCATCATCATAAAATGATATTTTGATTATTATTCACTAAAACAATAATTAACATTCTCTAGACAATTCAACTATATTTTCAGCCCAATTAGCAAAATTCTAAACTAGGGTTGCTACAGACCTGGAGAACCTGGAAAAGTCTGGGAAAATGAGATCTTACATGGAAATTTGCTTTCCCGAGTCCAAATTCTTTGTTTTCAATAGGTGAGCACTACCATTTTAGGCACTTACTGTGTGTGTTGGCTTAGTGCTTTTAGTACCTCACCTAAATGAGGCATTGGAGCTCTTATTTGGTCTTTATCAATTAATTATATGCACCTAAAATTGAATTTCAGGCCATATTTTATGCAATCATTCTGAGGATGATGGAATATTTGTTTCTCCTCAAATTGTGTACGCACAGGTAATTCCTTGCTAGTCACCCCCAAGTCACAATGACCTCCAGCATGAGTCAGTAAAATGAAAAGGAACGAGCAACAGAATTTCTTGTCCATTGTGTGCCATTATTTCCCTTTTTGTGAGAGTAAATAGTTCTCGGATGTCTGAGGAAACATGGTTTTACCTCGAAAGTCTAACTTCACATAGTGAAGAAATTTATTCATTCAGAGATCAAGGTACACACAAAATGTAGGAGTTGTATGAATGGAGGTAGTAGGACTCAAGTTGTTTTTGTACATACCTCAGAATATGTATAATTCTTTGTGAAATGTCTATTCTGAATGTGCTCTTAAAAAAAACTGGCTTACTTCCCGTTGAATCACAATTGTGCCTCTGTCATCATCATCATTGCTGGTCACCAACCCTATGGTTTGTTTGACATGGCTTTCCACTCTATGCTTCTATCAGCTAGCCTCTTCACCTCTACATATGTATTTCTTTGTTTCCTCATCATTCATTACTTGCTCTATGTGTCTCAGCCGAGGTCTCACTGTGCTTCTGGCTGTCTTCATTAGACACTTGTATCTTAAAATATTCCGAAGTAGGTTGTTCCGAAATTATGCCGAAATTCCGAAGGTGGAATATTTTTTACCCTTTTGAGCCGAAAGTCTCTTATAGGAGTCAGGGTGTACTTTAGGCAAAATGCCGGACGTCTCTTATAGACGTTGTGGAGGGTGGGAAAGTGACTGCTGCTGAGGCGTTTGAGAAGGGTGTTCCTTCGACCCTTCGAGTCCCTTCTCAGTGGGTTGCAGGACCCTTCCCTCGGTATCTTTGCTCGACCCTCGAGCCCTTTAGTGGTTATTCCCTCTGCATGTCCGCATGAGAAATTATATGGAGATGAAATTCTAACCAAAGATTCTGTTCTTGAACATGACGACGAAGTTGAGGATGACATCAGAGGTGACTCAATTATGAGATCCGAATTTAACTTATCAGTTACAAAACTAAGAGAGCAAAAAGCCCCAGGCATCGACAACCTGCCGGCAGAACTGATCAAAGCAGCGGGTGAACAGACCTCAGACACCCTCTACCATCTTGTTCAGACGATGTACAAAACAGGAAATCTTCCAGATGATTTTAAAAAATGCATCATTGTCCCCCTGCCGAAAAAGAACTCGGCGAAAAAATGTGAACAATACCGCACCCTAAGCCTAGTCACGCATGCTTCCAAAATACTTACATCCATCATACTGAAGAGAGTTGAACCTAAAATTGACGCACTTTTATCCAATGATCAATTTGGATTTAGAAAAGGAAGAGGGACACGCGAAGCTATTCTCTCGCTCAGAACCATAATGGAAAAACGACTGAGAAAGAACAAAGACACTTTTGTGGCCTTCATAGACCTAGAAAAGGCTTTTGACAAGGTTCGTTGGGCACCAATGTTCCAAATGCTGAAAGAAGCAGGGATTAAATACAAGGACAGGAGAGTAATCTGGAACCTATGTGAAGAGGAAAAGGCAGTGGTGCGCTGTGGAGACCATGTGCAGGAAGCAACTATAAGGCAAGGGGTAAGACAAGGATGCTCCCTATCATCGATTCTCTTCAATTACTACATACAGAGAGCTCTAGATGAGATGAGAGAAAAGGTAGGGGAGCTAGGTGGTGTCAAGATCCATGGAGAAAAACTGGATATGCTGAGGTTCGCTGATGATATTGCATTACTGGCTGAGAGCGAAAAGGATCTGAGTGAAGTACTTGAGGCAATGGAGGATATCCTAACAACAGGATATAATATGAACATTAATGTAGAAAAGACAAAAGTACTTAAGGTTAGCAAGCATGGGGGACAAGCTAAAGTGTATTTAAGGGACAGGCGAATAGAGAATGTAGAGGAGTTTACCTACCTGGGAAGTAAGATAACAGCCGATGGAAGGAGCAAAAGAGACTTAGTAAGTAGAGTCCACCAGGCAAAGAAGGCGTTTTATCAAAAAGGGAAACTCCTAACATCCAGAAATATCGGCCTAGACCTAAGAAAACGCCTTCTTCAAACTTATGTGTGGAGCATATTTTTATATGGCAGTGAGACCTGGACATTGGGCAAGGCAGAAGAGAGGAGGGTGGAAGCATTCCAGATGTGGTGTTTCAGGAGGATGTTAAAGATTCCCTGGGTGGACAAAATCAGTAACGAGGAGGTTCTCAAACGTGTGGGGGAGTCTCCTTGCATGCTGAAACTACTGAAAAAGAGATGAAATATCTGGATCGGGCACCAACTAAGGCACGAAACATTGCTGGCCCCCATCTTAGAAGGCACTGTAGAGGGAACCAACTGCCGGGGCAGGCCTAGGTTTTAGTTTATGGGGCAAATAATGAAGGAGTTAGGCTGCTCCACTTATGTGCAGTTGAAAAGAATGGCACAGGCCCGAAGCGTATGGAGAACTGCCGCCAACCAACCTTTGGGTTGATGACTTAAGAAGAAGAAGAAGATGTCTCCGCCATCACTAATTGTATGTGCAGTGGATTTTCTTAATAAATATTCGTTGTCTATCCCAAAATATTAACCATTGAAATGAACTCCTTGTGTTTTGCAGTGTGTTTTCAAATTTTAATCTAAATTCTAGCTCTGATATTAACGGAGTTGTCATCTGCTTTCTTTTAAAAGTTACTGTCCGATTATATACTAAATTCCTTAATATAAAAGCTAGAAATTCATTTAAACTTTTAAAGCGATCAAGTAAACACTAGGAATTCATTTCAGATATCAATCCTCTCACGTTTGAAATAAATGAATGTTTAAAAAAACCACTGTGCGTACAAAAAAATGACCGCAACCCCATGCTGTGAAAGGGTCTGTTTATGAGTCGGAGTGTTGAGACCACTTGCCAAGCGAAGGGTCGGAAGGGTGGGGTCGATACTGCGAAGAGAATATTCCCTTCGAAATGCCTCCATACAGAGATGGCCCAAGTCTCCCATGAAGCTCAGGATACTAAAAATATTTCCATGAAAAGTTCACCGGCGCGAAAGGGTTAATACCCTAGTGGCTCTTTGAAATTATTCCAATAACATTGTTGTTATTATTAACATTCAACAAACCACCTACTAAAAAAGCTACCATCATTGAAGTAGAAAATATGAGTTTTAAAAAACTGCTGACTTAGGGTGGTATTCATAGTCGCAAATTATTTGGCAAAAAATCAACAATTCAAGAATCAATGATCATTCTCCAATCTCTGATTATTTCGGCCAAGTATTCATAAAAGGAAAAAATCATTGATTCTAGAATCAGAGATTGGTGAATCTCTGATTATTGGCCTGGATCTATGATTCGTCAACTAACGATTGAATCTATGATTATTTGTACGTGCTATGAGAAATTCGGGGTACCTACGACGTGTGGGCCGAAAACAGATTTATTTTGAAGCTGCAAATATATTTTATGATGTTCACAAGCTCTTAATCTTCATCAAAATTCCTTATTAATGCATTACTTTCAAAATAATTAGCTATTGAATTCAAATTGCAAGTTTTACTCCCTATGGTTTTGTTCGCTGAAGTTGCGTCAACAATTGACTGTGGTAACCGTGGTAACTAAGCCAAACAAGCAACCGTGAATGTCCGCGGCGGGCGTTTTGAAATCATTTTGGCGTTCCTCCAATCTTATTTAATAATGGAATTGGACAAGAGAAGTTCCAGGAAACACTTTACCGCGAAGGATCGTGAGATCTTTAAAATAATTTTGCTAGATTTCGTTGACATTTTGGAAAACAAGCGAACAGATGCAACAAGTTCCAAAGAAAAGAATCTGGCGTGGGACAAAATAACCAAAATATTCAATGAATCTCATGGCATTTCTGAAGGGGTAAGTGCCTTTTGTATTGCTTACAAATAATACTTAATAATGATCCAAGAACAACAGAATTTGTTTTCTATAGTTTGAATTTCATATTAAACAATGGGCATTCATGTGAAAGTACTGAATATAAATCTACGTTGATCATTAAATTTCGATCAATTTTGTATAAAATCACCGTTTATAAATTAACCACTTCCCTGACGCGCCCGAGTATACTCGGGAAAAGTTATACTGACATGCAGGTGGCCTAATTATCTTAAGTTAAGGGGCAACATTCAGAAATTATTGAATAATTCATTAGTTATTTGGAATAAAAAATTAAGTAAAAAATATTCGCATTTGCCTCAGTTTAATGCTTCTGAATCAGAAATAAAAATTTATGAAATTTTTTTGACCATTTTTGTAAAAAAAAAACCCGTCAGGGAAGTGGTTAATCAACCTACTCTAAATTCAATGGCATTATTTTACTTTATACATCAGAGAACAACGAGGCAAATGAAGACGTTATAGAACAATTTAAAGCAATCACAAAGGAATGCCATAACTAGAGTGCGTAATGCATCAATGATGACAGGAGGTGGTCCGTGATCAGTGGAAATAGATCCAGAAATGGCTGTTCTGGTTCCAAACCTAATGTTGACTGCTCCTTGTCTCATACATTCTAATATGACACCAAATGAATTAAGTGGTAAGAATTATAATGATATTCCAAGGCGATTATAAATAAATTTGCATTTGTGTATGTGGTCGTACATAAATTTGGTAAAAGTGCAGTACACCGACGGCGGGTTCTCGAGATTGATATTCGATGGTTGTGAATGCTTCGCACTGGAAAAAAAGCAAAATTGGTGTTCTTTGATTGCTGTGAATGCTTCGCATTCACAATAATCAAAGAACACCAATTTTGCTAGGTCAGACTGTGATGATCGAAAAACCCTCCGTCCTCATACTGCGCTTTGCCATAAATTTGAATAAATATTTTGATTTACCTATTTGACAATGGGGAACATGCACAATTTTTTATAACCACTTATATCCGAAGGACACTATCTAAAATATATGTAGCGAAAATTTCACAGATGGCAAGCGGTTTTTTACTGAGATATCAGTCTTTAAAAATAATTCTTTCTCGCCAGCTTGAAAACACTACGTCATCGGGGAATGGACGCGTGACGTCACGGAACGGTATCGCTAGAGATTGTTGTTTACCTTCTGACGAGAAAGTAGGCGGATGTTATTGATGGAACGAGCATTTGGCGTAAATGATTGCATTTATTTCATATTTACTGATATTCACTAATCTTACTTGATCATTTCATTTGAGCAGAATGTATCTAAACGAGAAAAAACTAGTAAAGGTATATAAATCCTGCATCGTGCCTTGTTGCTCAAATACCTCAACTTCCACGCCGGAAAAGGTTTTTATTTACGTCCCAAAAGACTCGAAGAAGAGGAGAAAATGGTTGATAGCCTGCAGAAGAGACTGAAATTCTCTATCTAAATTTTCGACGGCTTATTGCTGCGAGGATCAATTCAACGTAAGTGCCGGCACCACGTATTGCAAACCTTATTTTTGTGAGGTAAAAAATGTTATAATTGAGCCAAATTATGTTATTTCTACGTAATATAAATTAGAAAGTGAAAAACTATCACATCAAAGGCAAAATATTATTTATGAACGGAAAGTTATGACGTGATTTCAACAAAAGTATTATTATTAAATATTCTACCGCCTAAGGTACGTTAACATGGACCTTGCATACTTCCCTTTTTCAATTCATCCATATATATCCATAAATAGAATGAAAGGGAATAAACCTTATATGAATTGAAAAGGGAAGTATGTAAGCTGAATGTAAACCTACCTTAATATATTTAATACAACTTACGTCTCTAAAGTCTCAGGGAAAGTAAATTTCCAAGCTTTGAACGTTATTTATATGCGAGCAGTAACATTTATGGCTTTGAAAATCGTTAGATAACTCATGAAATACCTATTATATCTCACTATTAGTTCATGATTTGTCTGTTACACGTTTTTACCATAAGTTTGCGAACTATAATTGACAGAGAGTAAGGGTAGACGTAAGGTTGTAGGCCTCGATGAGATCTATAAAACGCCGTCAACAGATTGGAGGTGAGAATGTTAGTTTAGAAGGTTTCGCCGAGAAACCGGGTCTTCGGAGTTGGGCATTCGCCGTCATTAATGATAATTTAGGGAGTAAAATAAAGCAAAAAAAGTTTTAAAAGGTATTGCGATGGTGAACCTAAAATTTCCAAAGATGTTAGCGAAACTTGCTATGAAAAAAAGAAGAAAAATTATTTCCCATACTGGATTTGAACTCCCGACCTTCCACTCGACAACCCACAACCTTACCTCTTAGCCGTAGAAGTTTCCAACTACTATTGTCATAGAAGTTTCCAGTTTTGTACTGAGTCCCTTGCTTAAGCATGGAAATCTCTTCTTTACCACACCAAACACTCTTTCCACAACATTGCGACCTTGGATTTGTGCTGCATTGTATCTAAATTGTAAAAAATAATTAGTTTCGTACTTTACAGTTCCATATTGTTATTTTGCAAATAGTTCAATATTGTTCCAAAGGAATTCAGATTTATTTCCCCATTGAAAATTTAATGTATAATGCATTCAGTGTGTACAATGTAAACAGTATACAAATTGTATACAGTATATACAATGTATACAAATGAATACAATTGGTGTAGAAAATGTATACAATATATAACTTTCATACAGGCTATACGGCTGTATAGAAATGTATACATTGTACACATCCTGTTTAGAAATGGTATATAATTTTTTCACTGGGCTTACGGCTTGCTATAGAAACGTTTAGCTCTGTAGTCCATAGATATTAATGCCCTTAGGTTCAGGAACTCATTTTCACTAATGCTACGTTGTAGAAGCACCGATGCCCTATCTCTTGATGTTTACTGTTATTATTTCTATATGTACAAGCCGCATGGCTGGTGAAACCTGTTTACCGGGAACAAAACAAAACGGACGAAATAGGTACCGAAGAACCATTAACCGTAGCACATGATTTGGCGACTTATAAGTATCACGTCATAACAGAATGCATCTTTCTACAACCAGCCACACACTATTTCTCGTAAATATTTACAGAAATACCTTCTCTCTCCAGGAGTCTGTGGATTTCGAAACGGTGTAAACATGTATGGCAAGCTTCGATAGCCGGAATCTCCCAAAAGAGCACCACTTAAATCTCCAGTCCTGTATCTATAATTGATACGACTATTTTGGAAAATACGGCTATCATGAGAGCTTCCTGGCCAATTCGTCACAATATCCATGTGAGGACCAACTACGGCCTGAAATGTTTTTCACAGATGTATGCCACCGTATGTAACGCTCTAAATGGAATACCACAACTTAAATAGTTTCTTATTGATTGTAGTGTAAATGAAGTGCTTACGATAACGGAGGTATCGTTACCTGGACATCGAGAGAGAAATATGACTTTCTATTCCTGTACACCTCTGCTACGTGATCGAATTTGCTAGAAAATAGCCGCACATGAGTGCAGTCAATGGCACCGTCAATGTTAGGTATGGCCCCATTTTCCCGGCTGCCTTCCTTTCTGGAGGTCCATGAATGCCTGCCTGTTCGTTAGTTTTGCTTCATTCGTTGAAGGCATTCTTATTAGCTCAATCATTTGGATGGCTAGTAAATTGGTGACTCGTTTTATAATCCGTGAGACAGTAGGTTGCGATAGATCATTCGCATCTCCCAACAGCGTCTTTTAAAATTAGCAAAGGAAAGTTTTGATGCATTATCTGCCATGTTATAATTATATTCAAAACATTTCAATTGAAACTACGAATATTGCGTATTACCCACCTGCATTGACGATGTTGCGTAAAATCTGAGAGCAACTAATATCTGGTAAAGCGGTGAGACCTCCGCTATAGCTGTTTTGGTGAACCTGAATCCCTTCTTGAACTCTTCGTCGGAATAATATTCGATTGGATTTATTGCATCTCTGATGTATCTTTTTTGAAGAGCATGTTGTTCCACCGCAAACATGTCATCATCCTCATTTCAAACATCAATCATTAACTCTTGAGGAAAATCCATCGCTCTCGAGTAAAACAGTCGAAACAAAACGCGTTTTCAAGTTCACTAACCAAACACATATGCCTTTGAAACAATAATAGAGGCAAACTCCGATCAATTACGCTCCAGACCGTAGTTCATGGATAGGGACATGCAAAAGTCGCAAATGTGATAACGCGAATTTTAACGCGAATTCTGGGGTTTTCCCGCGAATACGCGAATTTCGTGTTAATCGCGAATTTCACCAATTCAAACGCGAATTTCACCAATTCAAACGCGATTTTCACCAATTCAAACGCGATTTTCATCATTTTATTCTACTGCTCACGAAATTTTTTTCGAGCACATTGCTCCGATCAACTGAGGGTTTGGATAGCTTTCTTGGCTAATTTTCAATAATATGTGGTAGAATAACAGTACTACACTATAGGAATTGACGATCGTGAATGAGTCGTCAGCGAGAAATCACTGCGTAATGTTTTCACCAACAGTATAAAATTTTTACGCGGCTCTAATTCATTGCATTAAAATATTCCCGGAGAGGATGAATGATTAATAACGAAAGAAAACTAGTAACTAATCTGATATATTCAAAATGAGCGTAGATAAACTCAGTATATTATACGAAAATGATACGCACAAGAGAGTTTTAGAAAAATGCCATTCTTGTCGAAAGATGACATCTAAGCATCAAATATGGTGAAAAATTCTCGGGCATTTGTTAAAATAAAGGTGCCTTCCCGATGTCCTCAAAGTAACGAATGATGTCCACAAAGTAACACATTCGAGGAAAAAATACGACTTGTTTGTCAAGAGGATGTCTAAACCACGCGTGGCTACTTTGTAGCTACGGTTTCGGCTACTTTGCGAACGCGTTCACGCGATGCCTACAAAGTAGCCAAAATGCCATTAAGTATTTCTTATCGCCACTACCGGTGCTCCCGTTTTAATCCCGGGAAGGCTCGAAAAGTAAAGCGGGTTAAAAGTAGCTTACCGTCCTTTGAGACATCGGCATCGTGAAAAGTATAATGCCGAAGTGGGCAGTGACCGCAAAACAACGCGAAGCAGAATTTCGGGACCACGGATTATATTGTGCTGATGACAAAACAATATTTTGTCGTTTTTGCAATACAACTGTTTCGTGGGAAAGAAAGGACAGCTGCACGAAGCATATCGCGAGTGAAAAACACAAGTCTAGTGTAGAAAAAAATTCAGCAAGTGGAAGTACAACTATTCGGCAGGCATCAATTACAAAATTGCTCCAAACGACGAAGAAGAGGGATGCCTCCTATGAATTTGCAAAAGACACAACAGAGGCCTTCATAAAAGCCAACATTCCGCTTGAGAAGGTGGACGATCCAAACATTAGAAGATGGTTAAACAAATACGTAGAAGGTTAGTGTTAAATTATGTACCTACTTGAGTAGCTGCACTAGACCATTAATAAGTGAAAATTTTATGTTTTTCATACACCTAGTTATTCCATAATGCATGCGAACATAATAGGTTCCCATAAATATTGATCAAATTTTATGAATTCTGCAATTTCTTTGTTTTACGCATTAGGATTCATTCTCCTTTTATGTTATATCTACAATACCCAGGGGGTGGTGACCTACCTCATGCTCGAACGCTTCGAGAAAAATATGTAAATTATCTGGCCAAGGACCGAATCGAAGAAGTGAAAGTTGCTGTTCAAGGCAAGCCCATTGATGTTTTTTGTGATGAAACCACGGACAAAAAAGGCAGATGTGTATTTGTGGTACTGTTTAGGACATTTAAAGATTTGAATGAGCAGCCATTGCTTTACGTCGGTGGTGTCCACTTGATGCAACCCAGTGTATTAGGGCAATACTTGAGTCCCTGAGGATTTATAATGTGCAATACTCAGATGTTAAAAGTGTTATAACAGACTCAGCCAAATATATGACAAAGTGTGTTGCAGGCTTGAAATTGATTATTGGTGAGGGGTTAATCCACATACAATGCTGGGCTCACAAATTAAATCTTGTGGGAAATATTTGGATCCATCAGATGGCTGACCTTAATAGAGCAGTACTGATGACCAAAAGTTTATTCCTCCACACAAGAAAAAGAAAACATTTGTACTTAAAATTTCTTCAGGACAGAAATGAAAAGAGTTTAGTATTATTCCCTATTCCTGTTGTCACCAGATGGAACTCCTGGTTTCTTAGTGTCTTTTATTTAGCCAATTATTTTCGACACATTGTTGACTTTTGTAACACTGACGAAATAGAAGCAATTCACAATTCCGGTGTAGGATATTTTTGTACTTTAAATAATGATACCATAGATTCTATTCAATGCCAGGCAATATTTGTTATGGAGCATGGGAAACAGCTGGTTGACTTAATCGAATTATTGGAGGGTTCAAACTATCCTAATGCACACACATTACATAGAGAGTTAAGGAAGTTAAAAATGAGTCTTGATAATATTCAAAAGGGTATTTTTTTTGATAAAACCACTAATTACTTACGAACCATGACAACATCTAAAGCAGCTGCTGTAAAGTCAATACTAATGCAGATGGCTTCGAAGGCATCAACCAAACTTATTTCTCTTATGGTAGAAGACCCAAGCAAATAAATATTTTAAATCTCTCAGTTTTTGATCCCCAAGAAGTTCTGACTACAGAGGTGAACCCAGACTTAATTACAAAATTAAAAAAAGTTAATGGCCTTGAGTCAATGGAGACAGAGAAGTTGATGTTGGGGTTTGGAGAATTACAGCAATTACTACAAAAGCAAAATTCCCAGGGTTCAGTGGATATAATTAATGCCATGCAGGTGCTCAAATTGTCTGAGACATCGTTTGCATTTAAGTGCCTGGAAGCAATTTGGACCCCCTGTGCAAATGTGGACTCAGAAAGATTTCTTTCCTGCTATAGCACTGTATTAACAGCTAGGAGAACACATCTAAAAGAAGACAATTTGGCCACGATGGCAATTTTTTCATTTGAAAATACAGAAGTTTAATAGTAATTTGTCTCTTTATGTAAGTTGAATACATGAATATGTGAAGAATAAAATATATACAATGTGAATTCAGTCAATACTCCATGTTTATTATTGCTTAAATTATCCTTAGTCAATATCATCCAAAAGTCAGTGCAACAGGTGGGCCCACTAAAAGCGTGGCACTCAATCAATATCAATTATTTTCTCGTTAAAATAACACCGATTTCAGGGTAAAATAACACCACTTTTGTAAAAAAATATCACCACTTTTGGCTAGAAAATAACCTTTAGCATGTCCCTATTCATGGATCGCTGATTATTCACCCAAATAATCAATGATTATTTGACTATGAATACATACAAAATAATCAATGATTTTTTGACAACTATGAATACGTAAAAATCAACGATTGATGAATCTATGATTCATGAAACAGAGATTGGCCAACTGGAGATTTTCGAATGACTATGAATTGAAAACTGTAATTAATCCGAGATATAATCAATGATTGAATATAATCTGTGATTATTGCGACTATGAATACCAGCCTTAATGAAATAATCACTTCTTTCTACCACATGGTTCAGAAACTTGGTTATTCTGTACCTTAGTGGAAAAAGATTTTGTAGATATTCCTGAAATATGAATGCGAGCGGAAAAAAATTTTTTTACGATAATAAATTTTCGGCCTCCATAATTTAAAGAAAATTTCAAGCACTGTAGGGAAGAAAACATTAGTACAATGAAGAGTCCTCAAAAAGGGAGCTATGTGAAGTAAAATACGTGAAGCAACACGAGGACAAATACTCCTGTTCCACCTAAGCATGCGCCAGTGGTACAATGGCCAATAAGATTTGGAGTTGTCTCCCGGTCTCATAGACTTTGAAATACGATCGAGTAAATAACGTCCATGGACGAAGCATTTTTCTCCTTAATCTTCAAATATCTATTCTTCATTTTGTACATAAAATATTCAAAACCAACCTGTTTTACATGTATGAATTTCACTATAATACTTATTGTTATCTCTACATGGTGTGCATATGTTAATGTGTTTTTCTCTTATTCTTGCACTTTCCTTAAAATACCTGCTTACGATTGAATGGATATTTTAACTTTGAAAAATGAAAATTTTGGCCTGGAAAAGTACTGGAATTTCATAATTTCTGGTCTGTAGCAACTCTGTAAACACTAGTTCAGATAAACGAACCAAAACGAATTCAGGTAAACATGTTTTTGGGGGGGTTTAAACCCTAAACTGTACGCCACTGCTGAATTCCTATCCTCAGTCTGGCTTATGCAGAGCAGTAAGTGTTATTATAAGGGGCAAATGAAGTGATGGTTCCCGATGCCTGAAATGCAAGGTACATTTCTGTTCAAAAAAATCATACCTCCTCAGTGCCAAAAAATTTCTAAGTCCCGAGTTGACGACGATGTGACGTGACCGAACCACGCACAACTGAGGGGGAGAGCAATAACCTCTCCAAGCGGAACGAGAACCCTTCCTCCCCGTAGCTGGGCGAGTTGAAAGACCCACGGAAGGAAACTTTTGACCTGCGAAAGGGATTATTTCCGAGGGGAGGGGTAGGGATTCTTTTCTTGTGATGTGTAAGAAGAAAAGGCAGATCTGCAAAGTTCAGATGTGCCAAGATCCCTCACACACGACAGATGTAAGCAGTCACGGAAAACAAAAGCCTATCTTAGGTCTCTATCCCCAGAGTTCCTTTCGTTTCTTATGAGTATTTTAATTTATACGCGTATTCATTAACGTAAATTTTTTTCAAATGTTTGGCGCATTTTCATTATCTGGAAGTCCTTGTGATATTGCAATCCATATTATATTTGAAATGTGCGTTATGTTCTAAGCCATTTGGTTCATTTCAGACTTTTTGGGACTAGGTACGATTTGTTTAGTTTTCTAATCACACACTAAGTTACTGTTTCCGAAAGTAAGTTATAATAGTAAACGATGAAAAGCATTTTAGGAAGTGCTTTTACAAGTTTAATCTCATAAGGTGCGTAGATAAACCTGGCGTAGGTGGAATTACAATACACATTGAGCTACATGAATGTGCAAAATTCATTACAAAAAAACAATCACCTGGATGGGATTTGAAACTGGATCACTCTATGACGCTCTGTAGTAACCGATCATGTCAGGCTCGAATTTAGCGCACAACTGCCCTCACATTGTTCCAGAAAAACATATTCCAGGGGCGATATATTTATGCGCAAATAACTGTTTCATGTTAAAATGATAAGCTTTGAAATTCACGATCTTTTAGCAAATATTTTCGTCATAATTCGAGGCTCAAGAGAGGGACGTGCATATTAAAAAATGCACTTTTCGTACTCATTCCATGCTTTTTGGTGAATTCAGTCGTTTCGCTGCTATCAATGCAGGACTTCAAATACGAGTGTATATTATGTGTTCACTAATGGCATCATATTCATCTATGTATGACTAGAGCGTCCTGACATCAATGACCGTATCAGGTCCATGTTTGTCCCCCTCTTGCTTCACTGACATTACTGCATTGTTCATTCGTCATAGGTCAGAATTTTCTCATGCGAGATCTATAGAAAAAACATTCCTGATAGCACTTCCTAAAATTTGAGTTATTTTCTTTGTTTAGTTAAACCTGTTTAGGTTAGTTTTAGTTCTTAGTTCATCATCCTAACTTAATTCCAGAAGCAGCAAATATTTTATGACAAAGTAAAGAAAATTGAACTAATGTCCTGTAAAAAGTGCAGAAATAATCATGACGTTTTAAAAGTAACAGGGATTTTGATACTGAAAGGACTTCCAGACCAAGAAAATCTAAATGCTATATATTTGGGGTCAACATATCAATAGTTAATAATGCTAATTAATACGAGTAGGAAACTAATAAAAAACAAAACGAGCTGTGGGGATGTAAACCAAAGAAATGGATGGGAATTGCATTTACACGCTTTCTAGCAGCAGCTGTGAATGAGAGATCATCTATTCCCATGTATGGGCCGCTTCCACACATCCACATAATGTGCAGAAACTGTTCGATGGACAACACCTCTGCTTCTTCACTCCCAGTCAAATAAGAAGCCGCTGCCCCCCTCCATTGTCACTTTTTGGCAGAGTAGGGCCTTTCCTTGAGCAAGGGCGATGGAAGGGGCTTCCTTTGGTTCAGAATGTTTATTGCTCTCCCGGTAAAAATTGGAAGGGCCAAAGTGGTGTTGCCTCTATGTCCCGAGTTTTTTGTTCTATACATGCTTAGTGGGTTATGGTCATAACCTGGGGCTTTTTTTATAATTTTTTTCTCACTGATTGGCACATTTGGAGACCACGAATTCTTAAATCGGATCATTTTTGAAATATAATCGCCCGGCCTAATGCCCCATTCGTCTTTGTCACTTATAATTTTTATGTATGTTCACCGAGGCTTATCGTGATCACAGGGGCATACGGACCACCAGAATCGTTCGAGGGAAAAAAACTCATTTACTTTGTATATAATTTTCTGTTCTTAAGGAGTATGACCCCAGAACAATTCAATAAATATTATTATTAAAAAAAATTATATGCATAATATTTATCACTGAAAATCATTTTAATTCTTCTTGTCAATAATGTATTCTTGAAAATCACCGAGAGGTTAAATTGTTAAATTTTGTTTTGCAGGGTAAACAGAAGCAAACCAAGAGAACTGCAACATTTTTCCAATTTTGCAATGCTGAGACTGGAATTTTACTTTGCACAGATGTAGCAGCTCGTGGGCTTGATATCCCTGATGTTGACTGGATTGTGCAATATGACCCTCCAGATGACCCAAAGGTATTTATTGTGCATGTGTGTGTGTGTGACCCACTGTCTCATCTGAAGTCTTGTCTGAGACTCAAGGTTAGGGTTGGCGTGGTGTCTATAATACTGGGTTCAAATCACAACAATGTGTGAGACTATTCAGTGGAATCCACATTCCTTCGTGCATGTTGTGTGGAGTGCATGTCAAGAGTAGTACGAACTTCATCCATTGGATGGGACTCTTAAACTGTAGGTCTTGTGGCAACATTTATAAAGAGTAAGCAAATGCTGACACTAGGTTTCCCTCTACCCTTCCTTCATTCCACCAGGCATTCCTACCAACGCCAACCTGCCCGTAATAGCACGGCAGATCTCCACTGGAATGGTTGCCTTCAAACCAAAATAACCAACCAACCAATCATCTGTGACTTGTTAGCGATTTGTGGTTATGGCGAAATAATAAATGGCTCTAGTGTTAAGAATGATAGTTAATTCTTTTATGAACATTCTGAGGCTTAGTTTTATAATCACGGGTTAAATATTTTCTAGGTGTGATATTTTATATTCTCCCATGGATAAGGCTCACATGAACTAACCAATGGTCTGATGTAATTAACAAATCTGAAACTTTGCAGTTTACATTAAGGGTATGACATCTTGGCGGTTAGTGTCAACCAGACACTTTAAAATCTAGCTGTAAATTAACTAGATTTCAATTGCATTTCTAAGATTTTACACTCAGCCAATTATTTGAAATATTCCTGGAAAAGTTGATTTACTTGGTTTTCATATCAATTACAAATGTTAATTAAAGTTAAGTCTGTATCACAAGGTACTTAGCTCTGCCTAAATTTGAGTACCTTGCATTGCCTGATAGATTATTAGTGTTAAATTATGTTGAATCAGCATGCTATCATGCACAGTCATAAGCATTTGTGCTGGAATCCTTGATTTCCTAATGGGGAAGTCTACAAAGTCCGAGAATCATAATATTTTACGATAAAACCATTGATTTTATGTCATGTTCCCCATATAAGCAATAAAAAATTAACTATGGAGTTAATTGCAACTTTTAAACTGGGTCAAAGAAAAGGATGCTTTTCAAACGACCTCTTTCGCGCCAAAAGGGCCTTCCCTGGGTGTGACGTCACACACCGCATCTGGGGCCCGTTTCTCAAAGCTACAAGTCCACAAGTTACAAGTCGAATCTCACAAGTGTGACTTAAAAGTGTTACTTACAAGAGTGACTAACAAGTGTTTCAAACGAAAACGGAGGACTTGTGATTGCTCCACAATTGTAACCTTGATTGTAACCATTGTAACTAATGTTTTACAAGTGAAAATGGCGGTCGTCATCCTGTCCGTATTTAGCTATTTTTTTAACCTTTAAATATATTTCGAGAGTTTTTCCAGCAATCTACTATAACCTAGAGTCACTGCAACGTTGCTCGGTTTATATAAATACGTGAATACATGATAAATGGTATTTTTGGTGTACAATTCACCTTAAAATATCTCAAGCGAGGACGAATCATCGGCAATACTTGAACATAATAAGGAAAAATCGGTTATTCCAACGTATGATTTGCATTGTTATCATGTAATGATGGTAATTAATAATTCTTGAACGCCAAGATATATTGTTGTGCTGTGTTTATCTTCCAAACCACTTTAGTAAGTACGACATAATAACAATATTGTACGGCAAGTATGGGGTACGTACGATTGGAATCGTTTATTCCAATGTATGAATTGCTATTTTATCTTGTAATAAAAGTAATTTATAATTCTTGAACGCCAAGATATATTGTTGTCCTGTGTTTATCTTTCAAACTACTTTCGTAAGACATAATAACAATATTACGGCAAGGATGGGATACGTACGGGACGTACATTTTCTCGCATCTTTTTTAACCAAGAGTCAGTGCTATGTTGCTCGGTGTCTATAAATGCGTGAACACAAGATAAACGGAATTTTTAGTTCACAGTTTACCTTAAAATATCTTAAGCGAGGAGGAATCGTCTGCAAAAGTTGAACATAATGAGGAAAAGTCGTTAATTCCATCGCAGGAAGGGAAAGACGAACTCGAAATGAAGGTTATTCACAATTCTAGCATGTCAAGACATCATCTTGTGCAGTGTTTATCTTTCATAGGTACGAATAAATAGCGGAATAGCGTTTTATCATCAGACAAGCAAAGACTATTTCAGCCATTTTGAATGTTCATTATTAATACTCAAAGGGATCTGAATCTCATAAGGAAGCCAGTTGGTGTAGTGGTAGCGTGCGAGATTCACGAAGCATAGGACAGTGGGTCGATCCCCTTTGGGGTAATTTTTTTTCCTCTTTCATTTTGATGGGCAAAGGAGATATTTTACCACCAATTTATGTCACTTCGTTCTAGAACTTATGTACAATTTATTTTTAATTTCACTTGTTCTTGATCCCCAAGTTACACCAAGGGTATCGGACACATGCCTACGGTGTATTAGGAAAAACCACAGCACATTAGCGTAGCATTTGCGAGATGTCACATAAAAATGTCGACTTTAATTACGTATGGAGTTTTCTATTGAACTTTCGCGACTTGATATTTCATAGCGATTTATCATTAAAGTACGGGAACTTATGCTCTGCATTTTTACCTCTCAATGTATAAACATAATGACGTGACATGAAAAGTAGGTATATATATTGATAATTAGTAATAAATAATACTAGCAGACTTGCGCTTAACTTTCGTATTTTCAACCTTTCCCACCTCCCAAAATAATTTATTCTTTATCAAATGATATCATTTATAAATTGCACGATTAAAAGCAACATTCCTGTCCCGGTTGGAAATAAATCTTTCTTCTTCGTTGTTTATTCACAAAGTCTCCGCGGGGGTGTTCTTTTCTCGTTACGTCTTAGTCTAAAAGACTTTTCTTTTAACTTTAAATTTAAAAAAAAACAATGTGTTTTAACGTAAACTGAGCATGTTATGTCAAAAGTCGGTAAAAAAAATCCTATCTACTGATACCTTGTTCGTCGCTATCGCCTTCATAACAGTTGAGAAAAAGGGATCGCTAGTCGCTTTTCATTTGTTTTCCCAGTTATTCTTTCCGATTGACTGCGATTTACTCACCTCGGAGGACTTGTAGAAATTTCCTTATAAGTTACAAGAACTTGTTACTCACAAGTCTGTTTGAGGAACAGAATGTGTCGTAACAATGAAAACACTTGTGAGTAAATACTTGTAACTTGTGAAATGGACTCGTTACTTGTAATTGGTAGACTTGTACGTTTGAAAAACAGAATTTCACATGTTACTCGAAAGTAACACTTGTAAAATCACACTTGTAATTTGTGGACTTGTAGCTTTGAGAATCGGGCCCCTGGTCTAAAGCTGTAGCGCTGCTTATTCACTTATCTCCGGGTACTCTCTCATACTCAAGTAAAAATAAAGTGTGACGATGTGGATCTCACTAAGTAATCTTTCAAATTTACCATTAGCTGATTATGGAAAGTTAATTAAATACTAAGAAACTATCAAGAAACGTGCTTCCGCATAAAATAGAGGAGTTAAATGATATCAACTATCGTAACTGTTATGTATGTTTCTGGAATCCATACCTAACATTGTTGCTTTTCATTTTCCTAAGGGGTCGTGCACAAACTACGTTACCTTATCTGGTGATTTTTTTACCCCCTCCCCTCCTTCGTTGACAACTGTAGTATTTTTCTCAACCCCTTCCTCCCGACATGTAACGTTGTCTCTATTAATGAAACCCTCAATTAAAAAATATTTTCTCAATTACTTAGTGAGTTTATTTTTAGGGATAGGTTGAAATACGACAAATGAAGTAGCCGAACTAGATATAAGTAATAGATATAATCTCCATTGGAACAAGTAATATTCATTTTTAAATTCTAAAAATCAATCATGAATCACGGCGCAAGGAGCTGTGCTCATCTACTTTAAGTTCTCTCCCCTCCCCACATTTCTGACTACTGCCTTTGAAAGTGTTCTCACGAAGTCTCTGTTTAACCCACCAGAACGCTAAAATGTAAGCAATTTGATGGTATGAAGACTTGCAACATTGTAGAGGCAATGGTTCAGTTTCATTGAGTTAAAGTAGAAGCGTACGGGGTGTAAGAAACACCCCGCGTGCCCTTCCTCATGTTAAACTCTGTAGTATTGTCGATGCATTGTTGACAAGTAAGAAAGGTAAGCAGGCGCATTGTAACAGCTACGTTACTTTCAGTGAACCCCCCCTTCCCCTCGTTACCCACCGTAGGTTTTTAGGCTACCCCCTCCCCTCCATAAATTGTTAATGTAGTTGATGCACGACCCCTAAGGTACCTGCAAAAAATTTATGGATGGTAAGAGCAACTTCCAACTTCCAGACGTAGCATATCATCAAGGAAGAGTGAGTGAACAAGATAGCATCTTCGTCGTTAGTGGCAGAATGATTCTTAAGCACGTACATAAGCAACAGGGACACTCTGTGGAAACCACTGTCGCGCCGTCCTGACGCCAACATCACTGGGTGGGAGCGTTCGTTAAATTAAATGCTCAGTGGTTTCATTTCCGAGTGGTTTTATTGCTAAATTCCTTACAAACAATGGCATGGTGGTCCCAGTCCCATGGAGAGGCCGTTTGGAGAGTGAAGGAGGAGCCGAACTGAGGTCAGAGTTTGCGAGGGGGTATGGGGTAATTGGTGGGATAGGGGAATCTCGGTTTCAGGTCGGATTGACGGCCCGGCTATCCAAGAGGTAGTCTGCTACAGGGGATAGGTAAGATTCGGATTCAGGTCGGATTAACGGTCTGTCCAAGAGGTAGGTGGGAATTCCTCGTCATCGTCAGTATCTCGTTCGCCTCCGTCTCCACCTCCGTCGCTCCCTCCGTCTCTCTCTTTGGTCCAGAAACGCGCGCCTTATATACGGTTTCTAGGGGCCCGAGTGGGGGAAGCTTCCGGGGGAAAGGAACATTCTAGAGAGTCTCCTCCCAACCTTCCGGGGGGGAAAAGATGCTTCGAGAAGCATCCTCATCCCACAGCTTCCGGGGCGTAGAAGGCTCTAGAAGGTTCTTACCCAACGGTCATTTTGCCGGAACCCCCACTCCTTTGCCGCCTCTGGACTTCGGAGAGAGATAGGTGGGGCACTGCAGCAAGTGCAAGTGCACCCACACCACATCACCCCCGCGGCAAATAACACCCGGGGGGGTATCCTCAAGTTGCCCTCAAGGGACGGGACTGTTACAGCAAATACATTATCAAAATATAAATTCCATCCGAAAATAAAATAGTTGGCTAAAAAGCACATTCGCAGATAAAATAGCCAATTCAACTTTTGCCTTAAGGGACACACATATAATAAATATTATCAAACACACCCTAATGAAATTCCAAAAATAACCTTTGAAAACATGGGTAATACGGCGGAGTCGACTTAATCCTTTTTGCCAAAATAGCCGTCTCAATGGGATCGCCGAGCAAAGCTGGATATTTTTCAATTATAACAATGGTAAAACCGGTGACCCAATGAGACGCCTATGATGGTTCCCGGTGAACAAAATGTCCTCTCGTCTAACTTTATGCATTAAAGCCATCCGAGCACCCTCATTAACTAGCCCACCCCAATGTTGGAAAATGACTTATGATGTCCATGCTGAATAGGTGCTTGTGGCGTATTTTCTCACCAGGTGGGACGAATCGCACTACCCTTTCACGGAACTCATTGACTTCCCTGCCACAGATCTACCGGTGGCAGGCTTTTTGTGCGGTGGCTAAGAGCAACACTCATGAGGTTCCTCTGGTAGTGCATTGAGGGAGAAATCATTCACCCCTCGTTCATTTCCACCCTTTAGTGGATGCATGCGCCCATTTCCACCAGCTTGCCGTGGGTTGGAGACGAACCTTCAAGCAACCCATTCAGCTCAGAACAAAGCTGTTTCTGCCGAGGCCAAAATTAGGGGTTTCGCGAGCCAACCAGGGTGCCCGTATGGACACGGTCAATAAGACGGAAAAATAATAAAAAAAACTATTTCTGCCGTCAAAGCCGTATTACCCTTCATACAAACAAGAAAATGGCAAAATAACTCACAAGTAAAAAAAATTCACATTACCCTATCGAAATTAATGCTCGACATTTGAAAAAAAATATAAACACCTACAACAACCTACTACATAAAAAAATACACATCACTCTATTGAAATTAAATCATGACATTAAAAGAAAAAAATACACAGCCCTACGAAAACATAATTTGCACATAAAAAATACACAACTCTATTGAAATTAATTCACATAATTTAAAAAAATACTCATCCCTACAAGAATCTAATTACACAAAGTACACCAAGTCCTATTAAATTTCCTCTAAACATATTTACACGCGATTTTCCATACGTGCACATCTCTCTTTTCATAACTTAGTCCATTGTCTCTAGAGTCTCTGTGCACGCATTTCACATGTCTCTGATCATGAAGCACATATCACTGACATTTCACTGTTATTATTTTTTTTTCACTCATTTCGCTGTTTTATTAACACAAATCACTTCTCTGGCCCGCGCTCGGACCGCACGGATTGCTCTCCTCCTCCGGTTACGCCCCACACGCTTAGGGCGTCTGCGTTTCCCCGGAGGCGGCTGGATTGTCCGTTCTGTGGAAGAGGTGGGGGTGGGTGCGCACCACCATAAGACGTCCAGGCCCTTCCCGGGCGTCGGAGGCAGCTCCTTGGTGACTTCTTCACTGGCGGCCGCCCCATTAAGAGAGCAGGATATTGGGGACTTTCAAGGAGTGGAGATCGCTGGAGGGGTGAAACAATGAACTCCACGGGTGTCTTGAGACCGTGGTGGCACCGGGTCATAGGGAGTGAGTATGATCGACTGCGAGTCACTGGGTTTCGGGTTGGGGTTCGGATGAAGGAAAAGGGATTCTTCGGGAGGCGTTAAATAATCTCCCGGGCAAGGGCCGTAAGTTATATGGTGGAGGAGGATGGGGAGGGGACAAGGGTAAGGCAGGGGCAAGAGGAGAGTGAGTGCTCGTTGGGAGGGGAGAAGGACTGGAGTGCTTTCATCGACCCTCGCCGAGTGCCTGCCGGTCTCTGGTGGGGGGCCATGGTTTTCCATCACTGAAGGCAGGGTGTCCACTTGCGGGTCAGGGGGTAGGAGTATGAGGTTGCGTGAATGAGCGAGGATGCGCCTTCCTTTCTGCAAGCTCTCTATGTCGGCTTTCACGGGACTCTTTACTATGGCAATCTTATTGGGACCTAACCAGCGTGAAACAAACTTCCGGGCCTGCACGTGGGAGACGACATTGTTCCGTAAAAGAACCAATTGTCCTTCTGAGAGGCTCGGTAGCATCAACCCCTTGTCCTTTCCTTGCTCCAACTCGCTTTTCCCATCGGCCGTGGCAAAATGCCCTAAGAATTTTACTTGTCTTTGGAAGAAATGACATTTCCGTGTATTCAATCTCAGTTTTGCCGTTCTTAGTCGGCCAAAGATCTGTCTCAAACCAGCTATATGTCCCTCGTACGATGAATCGTAACGCAGAATATCGTCTAAATAACAAACGCAACCGCGATACAATAAACCGTCTAAAACTTTAGGCATAAATCTCATGAAGGTTGAAGGCGCGTTTTCTAAGCCAAAACTCATTCTATTGCATTCATAATGTCCCTCTGGCGTGCTGAAGACCGTATACTCTTTGCTAGAGTCTTCCATCTCGACTTGCCAATACCCACTACACAAATTCATGGTCGAGAAATACCGGGGTTGCGCGTTTCCCACGTCTATCGAGTGTTTCACCATATTGGTGCAGCCCTGGGAGACATTACCATGCATAAAAACATCGGAAAATTCGGTGATTAAAGTTTTTAATGGAACTAGTGCTTCTGTTGGCACATTATCAAAATTAAAAAGTGAAAGAAGTTCGGTTTGCTCTGAATTTTCCGGCCACAATACCGTGTCGGCCTCATGAATCTCATTTATTCCAACTCCTACGCTGTCCTTATTTACTCTTTCGACTGTGAATTCTTGATCCCCTTTCACCAATTTTACATTTCTGGTATTATTACATAACAAGGTTGGAATCGTCCCATTATCATTTACTTTCGCTAGCATAGACGGAATCAATATACCTTCTGTACCATTTTCGACAAAAATTTCTTTCCCAGGCGGAATATCTGTACGTGCACTGACTAAAATGTACGATAGCGGTGGAACCTTTACCTTTTTCCCTACCTTTACAGTAATTGGAATATTTCCCTCTTCAACGCAGTCCTCTTCCATCCTTCCTTCTCTTAACTTAATAGAAATTTCTTCCGTGCATTTTCTATGAGTCCCCAATTTATGCTCCACAGTTGTAATCTCTTCTTTCCAACCCCATGGATCTGTTCCCTCCTCCTTTCCCTTTGTACACACTAAATCGGCGATCAGTCCCAAATCCTTGACTGCCTTATCGCCCACGTAAGAAGGAAACAGATCGACCTCCAAACTATCGAAATCCGAGCCATTCAAGTTATGAAGCGCATTTTTTACATGCGCCGGCCTCTCGGCGCCTCGGTTATCTTCTAGTTCTTCGTCTTTAAAAGAGATTAAATCATAACACATCTCAACACTGGACTCCGTCAATATGACACCCTCGATTCCCAAAATACCGTTAGCAGAGTCATTCAAATTATGAAGTGCCCTCTCCTCTTGCACTGGCCTCTCGGCGCCTCTACTGCGCGATATTTCGGGATCGTCAAATGAAGTTAAATCTATTCCATCTTCAAGAGTGATTAAATCGTAACATATGCCCTCATTGGACTCCGTTTGAAAACACTCTTGATTCCAAAAATATCGTCAGTAGAGCCATTCAAGTTATGGAGTGCCCTCTCCTCTTGCACTGGCCTCTCAGCGCCTCTACTGCTCGTTATTTCCGAATCGTCAAAAGAAATTAAATCTACTTCTTCAATTACTGCAACCTTTGATTCCAATGCCACCGTACATCCCGACCCTACCGTCATGGTACTCCCGTCAACAGAAATACTACTACCGTAATGCTTCATGAAGTCTAACCCAATAATTCCATCGTATGTAGTCTCACCTAAATTAATCACTAACGAGTCATGAGGATAAGGACGATCATCAATACAAAATGGAATGTCGCACTGCCCAATGATCGGCAGCGCGTGCCCTGACGCACTCCTCACTAATTTATCATATGGTGAACATTTTAACATATTAAACGGAAAGACCTTTTCATGTACAATTGTGACTGCTGCGCCCGTGTCCACCAAAAACCTGTAATTTTTTCCTAAAATTTTCACACGAACCGTCATTCCGTTTGCTGGAGAAACCGCTAAAATTAACTCATCCCCGACCCGCTGGTCGGGGCCGGTCCATTTCCCGAACCTTTTCCAATATTTTTAGTGGGGCAATTAATTGGTCTATGCCCAACTTCCTTACACAGCCCACAGCACAACAAGTTACAGTCGCGCGAAAAGTGTCCCGATTGGCCGCAATTGAAGCAGTTCCGCGACTTATTCTTCGAATGGCAATCCCGTGACACATGACCAAAACCCCCGCATGAAAAACAGTTCCTCGAAGGATTTCCCTGCGCATTGGGCGCATCCGTACCACGCGCTCGGCTGTTTCCGATCGGATTGACAATCGTATTCCCTGCGTTTCCAGTAGGACGCGAAAAGCTTGACGGGTTTGGCACGAAGTTACCGGAATACGTAGACTGCATAAGGCTTTCAGGGGTCTGATTTAATGAATTAATACTTTGATAAGGAGACACAAGACCCTGAACAGGAGTTGCTGCGAATGACTTGCTTGCGTAAGTCCTAAGATGAGATTCTTCGTTCATGACATACTCCTCCGCTTCAAGAAGACTTTTTGGGTTCCTTACTAGCACGAACCTCCCAATTTCTTCCCTCAAACCAATTAGGAATTGGCTGAGAACTCTACTTTCCATCATAGCCTTCACAGATTCCGACTCCTGGTTTTTCATGTTATCTCGCATCTGACGTGCTATTTTACGAAGCCGCGTGGAATACGATGTTACGGACTCTAGCGATTGCTGTACGCAAGTCATAAACATCCTCTCCAACGATAGAGGTGAAATCCGTGACGTGAACCTGCGTCGCAAACAATTCGAAAATACCTCAAAATTTTCAAAAATGTGTGGATTGGCGAACACATATTCTGCGGCGGCGCCGTGTAAACGCAATCGAGCTATGCTGAGTGCTTGGGAATCACTCCACGAACTCAGCTCTCCCGTAATTTTAAGGCAGTCTAAAAAGCGCTCCACGGTCACGTCGTCTTCGCCACTGAAGGAAGGGATGAAATACACGTGACTTCCCAACGCGCTTGGAGACGCGGTTGGTGTCACTCGTACCGGTGACTCTGAAGGGGGAGAATCTATCATATTAACTACCGAATTGAACTCTAACAGGTTAATTCCTGACCAGGCAAGGGACTGGGAATTCGAACTATTACACCAATCCATTTTAAATTTATACTTCCCAATTTGAAAAAAATAGATTTAAAGATAAAATTCAAACCACTGTTCTCTACGGATCTCTCAAAATAATAGCTCTCAAATGATTAAAAAATACGATTGAAGAAACCACTGGCTCTACGGGTTCAAACTGATAACTGACAACAGAATGATGTCCAAACTAAACTCGCACCTGACGCCAGAATGATGTCCAACCCACCCCCACCCCACACCTGACACCAGAATGATGTCGCGCCGTCCTGACGCCAACATCACTGGGTGGGAGCGTTCGTTAAATTAAATGCTCAGTGGTTTCATTTCCGAGTGGTTTTATTGCTAAATTCCTTACAAACAATGGCATGGTGGTCCCAGTCCCATGGAGAGGCCGTTTGGAGAATGAAGGAGGAGCCGAACTGAGGTCAGAGTTTGCGAGGGGGTATGGGGTAATTGGTGGGATAGGGGAATCTCGGTTTCAGGTCGGATTGACGGCCCGGCTATCCAAGAGGTAGTCTGCTACAGGGGATAGGTAAGATTCGGATTCAGGTCGGATTAACGGACCGTCTGTCCAAGAGGTAGGTGGGAATTCCTCGTCATCGTCAGTATCTCGTTCGCCTCCGTCTCCACCTCCGTCGCTCCCTCCGTCTCTCTCTTTGGTCCAGAAACGCGCGCCTTATATACGGTTTCTAGGGGCCCGAGTGGGGGAAGCTTCCGGGGGAAAGGAACATTCTAGAGAGTCTCCTCCCAACCTTCCGGGGGGGAAAAGATGCTTCGAGAAGCATCCTCATCCCACAGCTTCCGGGGCGTAGAAGGCTCTAGAAGGTTCTTACCCAACGGTCATTTTGCCGGAGCCCCCACTCCTTTGCCGCCTCTGGACTTCGGAGAGAGATAGGTGGGGCACTGCAGCAAGTGCACCCACACCACACCACAATTCAAGGTGTCATTCATCTTTCCGATTTCAAATAGTCCATCCTGTAACATATTCCTATGCATAGGCTAGTAATTCGTGTTTCTTGACGTTCTCTGTCCCATTCACATATATGGATTATATATTCAATTTATGACTATAAAAGGACAGACTGAGGTTAATGAATGAAACTAAACTACTAACTAAAACGTATGGCCTGGTTATGAATTAATGGATTAAAATATTAACATTTCCATGTTATACATGTGTATATCGATAATTTAACCTTAATTTTGGTTAGGCCGATGTATAGTAAAAATTTGGTATTGCAATGAAGTTAGCCTATTCTGTTTGAGTTATTGGGAGGATGAATTAACAATGACGTACTCGTGAGAAATATTAAGATAAATTAGCCAAACATGTGGAAACTAGTTTAAATAATGACAGAAATCCCTCAGATACGTGAAAAATACTAATGCACACCGTTTATTAGAAAAACAGGGTGTCCACGGGCCCTTGAAAGCCTGGAATTATTCGGGAATTTTCCAAACCTTGAAATTTCCGTGAATCATGTGGGAAATTCTGGTGAAATCCGGGAATTTTGAAAATTATCATTTCGAGGTGAAAAACTACTTAATTTATAATTTAAATAAACCGTGTAGGCCATAATATATATGTTTTTTGATAACTGTACATAATGTAATGGACTAAGTGTAGGTCAGAGTGTATACCAGTCAGGAAAAGTTGGGAATCTGGGAAAAAGTCGAGAATTTAGTAATGTCAGGAATTTAGTAATGCCGGGAAAATAATCTGGAAAAAGTCTGGAATTCGCTGAAAAATTATAAAAATTTGGGAAAAGGATAAGTGATGTTTGCTTGCAAGTCGTCACGGTAAAAATTGAAATGGCAGACATGACATTATGAAATGAGATCTTCTCTTTCCCTTTTTTGTTTATCCATCAGTATCAAGGAGGTGTTCTTTTTAACCTCTCTGATCAGTATGTGTGAGTTTGCGACTTTTGTCGTTCGATTACCAATCTGTACTAGACGTGGGCACCGTCTTCTGCATGCCGCCACACGACAAATTGACTCGGTCGGTTGCAGGCTGAAGATGGTATACTTTCCTCCTGCCCGTATATGATTATCGATTGAAATAATTAGAAACTTCATTTATTCAGCCATCTGATAAAAAAATTCCAGCCCTTTATCTTGAGTGAAAGTAATTTTAAAAAACAAAAAATGAAACCAATGTACCGAACCCAATACTTAGCATGGACCACCCCGGGGGGGGGGGGGGGGGCTTCTGGGGTCCTGAGGGCTGTTTTATATAGCCTATGTTACAAACAGATATATTTTCTATCTACATGCCAAATTTCAGCTCAATCGGTCCTGTAGTTTTTGCGTGGTGAAGGAACAGACAGACACCATTACATTTTTACATATTAGTAAGGATAAGGATATTGACTGCATGTCGCCGTAGTTTTATTCATCAAAACAAAACAGGGCTCGTTATATCCTTGCCTTGCTTTTATGATTCCTTAACATAGTTTGGCTAAAGAGAAAAAAATGCCAAATCCATGTTTCTCACACGTTTCCAACTGTACGTAAACCTACGCTCTCCTGGCATAGGGATCGGCATGAAGCGGCATGTGACGTCATGAGGCTAGTTCACTCACTCGACGTAATGGAGGGGTGTTGCTACTGTAAATTTTGGCACCATTCAAAACCATCATCTTTCGACACGTATTATAATGAAATCAAGCAGCGTAGAGAAGTGAGACCAACTGGCTTTTATCTAAGTTTTCGAGCTAATTACGTCAAGCTTATTTTTTTAAATTAGCAGACTTCCCCATGGGTGCGATCCAAGCTCAGCACTCTTGCCATTTGGACCAATTAGCTTTCGACTCACTGATTCACATTAACATGTGCAATTCAACTTTCGGTTGTCAACTCCAGGACAGGACTATGCTCGCACTTATTTAGTGATGATGTGGATGCTTCAAGGATGGATCTACTTGTGATCGGTTTTGTCCTTAGCACATATTAATTATGTACTTGCTAATACATGGGGAATTTTAAAGGATTGTGATCATGTGATCAAGGCAATATGTATATGGAAAAATTATCTGCTGCAACCTTTGATACTAATAACTGTGTCCTCCTTACTGAAATTTAAATTATTTATAAAAAAATCTGTTAATTCCCCAGTTATGCAAAAAAAATTCATGTGCTTGAATGCTTGATCAGGATTGTCATCACCATAGTATTTGTTTAAGGATTTTGTGATAAAAATATTCGGGCGAGGCTCTTTAGTTGACCACCATTGGCTTCTCTGAATCCCATGTAATGTATGTTCTTGGTCAATTTTGTTTTCCTGAATTAAGATTATAAATATTTCTCATTAAATCACTGTGGAAACTTGCAGGAGTACATTCATCGAGTTGGTCGGACAGCTCGTGGAGAAGGAGGCCGTGGCAATGCTTTATTAATTCTGCGACCTGAAGAACTTGGATTTTTGCGCTACCTGAAACAAGCTCGTATTCCACTGAATGAGTTTGAGTTTTCATGGAACAAAATTGCAGATATTCAACTCCAGGTAAAGACCCTATTTATTTTATGTGCCACATTTCATTTCAAGCTCAGAAAAATTGTGTATTTGTTACATAGCCAAGTATTGGGGCTCCAGTGCCATTGTTTTGACATCAAATCATTTACATCAAAAATTGACATTTACAATTCATATTTTAAATTCAGTTGAGAAATTTTAAAAGGCATACAATCACTATGAGAGTTTCTGATTGTAATTAATGATCATATTCACTGGGCCATTTGTAAAGCGAACCTGTTGTAATGTTAACCATTATTAAAAAGTATACTTTTGAAGTCAAGAGTTGCTGTAAATGATCAAAATGGCTGTGGGGAAGTGGATATGCAATTGGAAATTATGAAATGTTTGCTATGGTTTTAAGGCATCATTTATATGGAATGGTTCAGAGATTACTTGGACTGAAGCATTTCTGAATCTTCTAAATGGTGCGTGAGCCACCATAACTAGTGCAAAAAGTAAAGGTTGATGGCACAATGAATATTACATCTCTAGATGTAATATTGATTCTTGAGAATAAGAGCACTAGCTAGCGTGTGCCTCTCTACCATCGAAAGAATGGCATGGGTTTTTATATCATTCTAAAGTGGGGTCATAGTTTTTTAGAATGCTCTGTGTATGAAAATGTTTAGGATAATGACGACCATTTGAATAAGATGACCTTAAATTTTATTTATTTACATTTTCAGTTGGAGAAGCTCATTTCCAAGAATTACTTTTTACATATGTCAGCCAAAGATGCATATAAAGCATATGTACGTGCCTATGATTCACACCATCTTAAACAAATATTTGATATTGAAACACTTGATTTAGCTCAAGTGGCTCTGTCATTTGGCTTTCAAGTACCACCTGCTGTTGATCTGAGTATCCTTTACCAACATCATCTCACTATCTGCATAAGAAGGAATTTTTATTTATTTATAAGTACAGTAAAACCTCTCTTTGACACTTTTGACGGGGACGAAAGAGAAAAGTGTAAATCGCGGGAAAATGTAAATCAAGAGGAAATCTTTTTGTTCACAGCTCATAGGTGATTTGTGTTCATGATATGGGCGTTTGTGTTGCTTCTTAGTTGAGCCTCATGGTTTCTCATGATAAATGCAAATCTTTCTTCCCAGTTAGTTTTATCCTGTATTTTATTCCATTGCTTAAATTACCGTGTCATTGGTCTGTTGGATTGATTACCTTCCAACTAATCATTTGTGTTTAGAAACATTTTCCTCAGCCCTGAAATTTTTAATGTGCAGATTCTCCTTTTGTGACCAATGTTAACTATTAGTTTCAAAGGTTTCTGCGGCGTTTGGCATGTTAACGTATTTTGGGCACTCCTACGCTTTTAATGATGATAGTTTCTCCAGCCATCCTGCAGTCATCTTCTGACTTGAAGACGCCAACAGTATGGCTGGAGAATTCTCATCGTTAAACAAGACAACATTCGGAGGAATTTTCGAAAGACACTAAAAAATGTTAACTACAGTGTGTCCTCGTTTAACGTTGTTAACTTGTTCCTGAAAAAGTAGATGTTAAGCGAAACAACGTTAAACTATGCAGTATTTTCCATAAGAAACAATGTAAAAAATTAAAATCGGTTCCAAACTCACCAATGGTAAAGGTATCCTAGGGTCCAGTCTGGGAGAAATTCTTGTGTGAGAATAGTAGAAAAGTAAGGGGTATTCGATGAATGGGAAAGGAAAGTGAAAGGAATGCGCATTTATTAAATGTAAGAAAAAAGGTGTGAGATTCTTAATTTTGAAGAAAATAAAGTTTGAAAATGACCAAAGTCGCGTATTTTTTGTGATATTTTGACGCCATATTGAGAGATTTTTGGAAGTCCCGGTAGAGGGATACGGACTAATTTCACGTCTGAAATATGGCCTTACCCAACCCCCCCCCAACAACGTTGCGGGTCTGTGGAGTGAAACAGGGGTGCTAAGGTGGGACAGTATGCGGCGTCGAGAAGGCCATTTCTGAACGGAAAAATAGGTTATTTGGTGGATAGTTAAGTTTTATTTTCACGAATACCCTTTTAAACCAACGGGGCCCTGCGGGCCACCCTGTTGGTTATTACACAACCCACCCCAAATAACCCCCACCCCTGCGTAAAATTACGGCGAGAGGCGAGTTGGTGATGAAAGTTCCGTATGGAGGCAGTGGAATGAAGTACCTCCAAAGAGTATAGGGTAGCTCCGAGAGGTTACCCGTCCCTCCTGAGTGTGATAAAGCCGTCGAAAAGCGGTTATAGTTTTAAGTTGAAGGCGGGAAAAGTCATGGGCGGTGGGTATAGAAAATGAAGACCCTGCTCGACCGCTGCGTCATCTGGGGGAACTAGGAGGAAAAGGTCAGTATTTCCAATATGGCGTCCAGAAGTAGATTCACATCACAAGTTTAAGTGAATAGTTTACGAAAGAAAAAGTATTTATGAAGCAAACGAAAGGTTAGTGTAAATGCGCATATGTAGCGTAGCAATATAAGTGAAATAGGTGGTATAAGGTGATCGGGAAGCAGGTGAAATTAATTTTCTCCCAGACTGGACGCTATGATACAAATACCACGGCGTATTTTAATTATGCCGGCAGTCGAACAGATGATTTCACTAGTCAGAGATCTTCATATCTTAGATGAAACAAACTGAAAAGGCATTTTTAAAACAATAAGCACCAGGTTTCCCTCCTATATTTCTGATATTTAGTGCTGTTAGCACCAGCTTCCCTCTGAGTAAATAGAAATTTTTGTCCTTCACTGCGGGAGCATACGCATGCGAATGCAGTGAAGTGCAAAAATTTCGCTCGCTGCGATCGTGAAGACGTAGGATATCAATTAAAATAGCGAGTGAACAAGGGAAACTCGGTGCTGTGTACAAATATTTTTTTATTTCGTAACAATGTTTTAGGAACAGTATCACCCTCGACGATTTACTGCATCATGGAGGGTTTAGAAAACTTCCTCTTACACACTAATTCAACACGAAAAACACGTTTTCGATTCACCTCAAACAGCAGTAAATCAACTTTTTCTTCCACCAGTTCTACCTTATGGCGGCATGGGATTTTCAGGTATTTTTTCCTTTAGATATCTGCCCCTGGATCTACCATTCGGACATGGTATTATTAATACCATGCGATTCAAGATGGTACACTAACGTTGGTTTGAGTTTTAAATCACCCAATGCATTGCCCCCCAATAACAGCATAGTAAATAATAAGCAAACATACAGTTATGAAACAAAATAACGCAATAATTATTCGCTCAGGTGAACTTTTGACACACGCTATGAGGAGTTAACGTCAAACTTTTCCGCCGAATGGAAATTACGCATCAGATGCACCAAATTCCTATTCGTTATTCATTTTTTTTTGGTTGCACAAAATTTGAACAACATTATCGCGAAGCACTGACGACGTTGAACGATTAAAGGTTTTAATTGTTGTACAACGTTATTGCGAAACAATGTTAAACGGGACAACGTTAAACGAGGACACACTGTATTTTTAAATTGCATGGTATGCACATCTTGTATTTTTTGTGACAAGAAGGTGATTGTGTTGACTGAGTGGACATGTCTACCAAAAAATTGTGCATCGCAACATTCCTTAACTCTTTTTCTCAGAAGTGAATAGCAGCAAAGCATCTCGGCCACGTAAAAGAGGTGGTGGTGGTGGCTATGGTAACATCAATCAAAGCTCGGATGCAATAAAAAAGGCAAAGATCTTCAGGCAACCTGGAAAGAAGCTAAATGTAAACAGGAGTATGAAATAGACTCCTGATAATTACTTTCGATCTGCTTCTCACCTTTTTCTAATACTGGTCAAAGGCAGGTGAAAGAATTAAATGTGTGACAAGGATGACTCAAGTGAGGTAAGTAGGTGCTCAGAATCTAAATGTTCAGACAGCCTGTCTCAACTTTAGGCATAATATTCTTATGCCATGAGATGTGGGAACGGCAGTGATGAGTGAACTTAGTGCTTGATTGAGCATCCACTTGAGGATGACCTCTTCGTATGTGAGAGCAGGACTTGAGAGCCATTCAGGAGAGGTAAATTGGTGGCTGAAAGGACTCATAACAATCAGTGACAAGAAAATTGATCAAATGATTTATGAATTGTCTTTGCATGAAACATCTGTTTACCTGATGTAGAATGATACCGTGAAACTGTTAATAAATAATCAATTTTTTTATTTTATAGATATTTTTTTTGTTTTAACCCTTTTTCTACGAAGGCTGTTAACACTGCAGATTTTCACCTCATGGAACAAACTCCGCTTATGTAAGGCATATTTTTTACTAGGCAAGAGAACGAATGCTGTGTAAACATGGCTCTGCGGCCAACACGGGAAAAAGGTCCCAGGAGGGCTATTACGGATCTTGGGCGACTCACTCGAACTTGCCACTCGCAAGTCGCCACTGCGATTACGGAACAGGGTGCGACTCTTATCTCGCTAGCGACTTGACGGGCGACTTCTGAGTGTATGAGAATCTCCAGTACAGTTTTCTGAGCCAATAAGCAGCCTTGTTACAAGTCACGTGGTGCAGCAGACGACTTGAAAATACGAGTATAATGTGATATCGTCACTTAGCTATATAGTAAATAGTACTTCCACAGATATGTACAATATTTTGTGCATATTTCAATGCAATAAAATTGATGCTCGGATGTTAGGTACGAGAATTTGCAGGAATTAGTGGAATTTCATTCGAAGCGGTCGAAATTGATAGTACCTATTTTGTGGCCGATAGAAGCAACTTATAAATAGCTTGAAATAATAATTTAGGAACTAATAAGGGCACCAATGGATACGATAATAACTCGAAAATATCCAACGTGTGAGCTTCAATCATTTTCACTCATGAGCTAGCCAAAAATGCTTGAATGAAACGGTAATATACCAATGGGAAATAATTCGGCAACTATAGTATAGTATTCTACCTCCCTAAGTACTGTATTCCACAGCAGCACAATTTGTTTTCAGCATATGCTTTTCACTTAAAACATTTTCACCACATATGTGTGATGTGAAACATGCTCAGCATAAGGCAGTGACCATTTATCCCGCTTATTAAATGCGTTCTATACAATGACTTTGCAATATACAGGTAACTACTTGATGTATTTAATTGACTCTCCTTTTAAGCTTCCTTGCCTTTCACTGCAGACTTGCTTGCTGCCTACTGAGCTGGCGCATTTTTGGCCAGAAAGGTGAATTATACTAGGTATTGACGGAATAGGCCCAAGTAAAAAAATTAAGAAAAATAAAGCACCGAGTTGTGATATTAAAGAAAAAATTACGTTTACATTGATTCAGTAGTAGTAGAATATATATCCACCTCTAAATATGGGTCTGGAGGGCAAGTAAATGCCAAAAGGAAAGGGTATTTTACAATTAAAAACATTAATTCTATACATCTGATATTTATTGTACCATATTGTACGACTATTATTCCTTTATTCGTCGATTACAATCCCTGATTTATTTTACACATGAAACTAATTGAGGTAAGGTAAAGTAACTATGATCGTTGAGGATCGAGGTAAATGTAAGAAAAACAATAATACTTGACAAATTTATTTGTGTCACTTTTCTGATAAAAATATGCCAACGATAAATTAAAAAGTATCAAATACCGATCCCAATCACTTGCATCAATAGCATGGAGGAGCACATCAATTACATACTACTAATTATATGTCTCCGTTTACAAAACTTCATTCACATCAACACGATTTTACCCACCACTTGCACTAACCCTTCACTAGCAAATCATGACTCACGACGTCCATAGAACGAAGATAATGGGCATACATTCTACAGCCAACGAACTTGTCGACAGAATCAAGAGTTGATTCGAAAGCAAACAACACAATCTTCCAAACAACAAATCCATTATTAAGGAATAGTAACCAAAATCAAGTACGCTAGAGCTAAAGGGTAGCAAAATGAATAACATAGACATATTATTCGAGCCAATTTCATCACAGTTCAATCACAATAAAGCTTCTGCTATAACAACTTCGCGATAAAACATTGTCATTAATCCAAATCACAACCGAAAGATAACGCAACACCACTATGATTTTTAATCAAACAATGAATCTACATAGTAACAATATTCACTGTAGGTAAATATCACTTAGTATCACCATGGTTGCACGAATAACTGATTAAACACATCGATGGATAGCGGCAAAATGAATACAATAGAACACATTAGGTATTACGTACTGCACTCGCGAAATCAAAACACACGTGAGAAGAACAGGGTACCGATGAACTCGGATAAATTTATTCCTCGGAATCAACACTACTTCACCGGCAATTCGTCATTTTAACCTAAATCCATGGCTTATCATCTCTATATTCCTGCGTAAACAACAGACAATATGGACGGAAGACATCTTTAAACAGCAGACTATCACCAAGCGAATCGGAATCAAGCCGGCGACTCGATGAGTGAGCACCTTCGTCGAGGGTGACATGGGGAAGCGACTATTTAGTCGCCGAAGGCGACAAAACGGTGTTCCGTAATTGCTCGTGGTGAGAGCTGAGTCACCGGCGACTCCGAGTCACCATACGGCCGGCGACTCAAGATCCGTAATCGCTCAGGGTGAGAACTCAGCCTGAGTCGCCGAAATGCTAGTTGTCGCCGGTGACTAGCGGTTCCGTAATAGCCCTCCAGGTGTCATTACAGACCTCACCCTGCTGGCTGCAGAACCTGGTTTTCAACCTGCAGACGGGGATTATCTCAAGCATTTCTCTTAGCCCCACTCATGGCATGGTTGGAACTTTGGTCACAAGATCAAAGTGGCCAGAATCATGCAATTGAAGAGTGCGCTGCCTTAGGTGGCAGGAGCACTGCTGCATTAGCTTTCAGGGAGAATCCATCCCCTGAAGACCAAATCGAGATATTAAAAATGTGTGCGCACAATCAGATTTCTGGGTTGTTAAGTGCCTTCCGTCCATTTTTCGTGTTGTCCTTTTCTTTCCCTGGTAAATTTTCTCCCAGTCAGGAAATTTTTGCTTATTTTTTGCACATGACGACCTGCCTTCATCGCCCACCGGATTCTGGGGAGCCTCGTAGGCCCCGAATGGGTACAAGACAGGGGCTGAGTATCGCAGCATGAGGAAGGAACAAATAAAGCTTCAGGAAGCACTTCAAGCAGTTATCGTAAACATTTTAATGACTGAAGAAAGCACATACATCAATTGACCAATGTTAGGTGATGTAAGAAAAGGATCTGCAATGCAACGCTAGCTGTAATAAGAAAATAAAAAAATCTGAAGACTACAGTAAAATAAAACTAAGTGTGATAAATTAAATACGAGGTTGCTTGTACCTCATGAAAAAATTGAAATCATACTAGCACATTTAGAATGAAATACACTGTCATTCACCTATAGAGTCAAATGGAACTTCCCATGCTCACACACTGAAATTGAGAATTTTCTGCCAACCAACCTGTGTGTATACAATTTATGACCCCAAGTGCTTCCATATATTCACATTATTGACAAATGGTAATAAACGCACCTCGAATTCAATGAAAAGGACTATCACAAACTTTTCATAGTTTCATTGGTGTTGTACCATATGTATGTGCATGTGTCATTGATGACAAGCCAGGAGATGGCGTGCCATTAATGAAGGCCCGCACTGCTGTGGGTAGGCAGTGTCGCACCAGAAGTGGACCCGGTTAGACATGTCCATCTGTATGTTATTCAGATCAGTTTGGCCCAAGCCGTAGATACTACAGGCGTGAATATTTTTGATACAGCAATGAAAAAGTTGTGAAGGCGTCTTTTCTCATCCGAGTGCTTCCGTACCCACAGGTGAGTTGCCAGGTATCCGAGCTCATGAGCCGGTCGACGACCGCGTGGGAGGGAATCCTCTGCATCTCTCCAAAGGCGGTCAATGGCCTGAGTATCCTGACCCGGATGTGGGTCCACAAATTTCATTGACTTTTCTTCCACAAGTTCGCGATATTGAGAACAGAGCCGAAATCCCACGAACTGCTTCCATAATGCACTCACCAGTACAGTTCCTGGTGCGATGTGTTTCTCAATTGCCTTGAACAGGCTGTCAAGGTTTCTGTCAGTCAGGGCCGTAAAGAAAACCACGTGCGTCCCTCGCTCAGACCCTGCAATAACCCACTTCCCGGATATCAAATTTCCTTCCTGCTTCTTGCTCTTCTTTTCCAGGATGCATTCGCCAACCTCAATTGTCTTATTGGGACCTCCGATTCTCTCGGAGTGCTCCATCAGATCCTCCACACAAACCTCACGGATGAAATTTGACCAATCGACAAATGTGCCAATAGAGATATTGAATTCGCGTTTGGCAAAACTTGTTGAGAGAATCCTCAAGACACATGCAGAGACTAAGAGTATGCAGGTTTGTGGTGCCATTCGTGCCCTCTCCAACCAAGTCCCTGGAAATACAGGAGTGATAAGGAAATTTGTCATTAGGCATGATGAAAGACTTAAAAATACTCAAGAATTAAAAAATTTGACAAAAAAAGGGAGATGTAAATACTGTAAGTATGTTTAAATTAAATAATCGGTTAAAATATTACATTGAAAAATTGGTAACTTTTGATTAATAAAATAACCAATGTTTTCATGCACTATCATTATAGAATGGTAACTGTGAACATTATGTTATATTCTAGTTATACTCTATTATATCTATACTGTATTATACTCTAGTTAAAATTTTTCTCTGCATAATTGCTCCTAGGTATATATACACTCATGTTGATAATTTTCATGTTAACTAATTGACATTCTATGTTATCTATGAATCCTGAATACTCAGCAAAAATACCCTTACGATAAAGGCCTCATCAACATCAAGAAACAGGAAGTGTAAAGCTTTGTCTCACTTGAGAACTAGTAAGTGCCAATTTAAGTTATGAACTTGAGGCTTACAGGCTTCCGATGCAAAGAAAAAATGCTTAATTGAAGAGGCATCTATACCTTTATGAAACGGTGTTTGCCCATTACATTGATAATATAAAAAATTAAGCATGCATTTATATTTAAAATTTAAATATTTTTACCATGCATTTATATTTAAAATGCACATATTTATATTAGCTTATTACAACTTTTATTCTTTTTAAATGTTTAAATATATTTCATTGCTATAAATTGTAACATATTGACGTTCATGCCACCGACAGATCAAGACAGCTATTTAATAATATATTTATGAAACCAATAGGACCGGATAGGGCCCAACTACATTTGTGTACATTCTTGTTAGTCCGACAGTTTATTTAGATGTAAACAGACTCATATCATTTCCATGGATAGTTTTATGACATTATAATACATATCTAGTAGTTTCAGGTCCTTTTTCTTTTACATATATGTCTACACATTTAATGATGCATATTCCACCGTATTGTCTAACACACGTCGGGAATTATCGATCACCTGGACAGTACGCGAGTTGCAACAGTAGGTGGAAGCTTCCAGAAATGGAAACACATGAAAAATTAGAATATTCTAGAGTTGCAGAAACATGTCACCACCGAAAAGCCAGGAAAGTATGGGAAAGGCGACAATGGACAGCCGATGGTTTTAAAGATATTTTTCACACCTCTTTAATTATGCCAATTGATGTTCCATCAGCAAAATTTCTTTAAGCTTAGTACATAACTTCATACAGAAATCTTAAAATTTAAATTTCCAAAAACAATTATTTTGGATAAAATGTACAGAGGATAAAAAATTGATGGACGCATGCGACATAAGAAAGAACTGCAAACCTGTATAACGCGACGAAGTAAAACTGCATTTCACACGCCTGCGTCTTTTCTTGTCAACTGTGTACCCATAGCAAACCCACCTATTCGCCTTCTGCCGATAATGGAGAATGTGGAAGCACCTAGGGCAAGGCTTAGGCTTTCCACTCATGATATTCACGCACCCATGATTCTCTAAAAATTCAATTGCTTGATCCTCTGATTTGAATGCATCGTACGCAGTAAGAAATGAATAGTCACACCCCTCGCACACCATTCTGAAATACATAGAGAATTTTTATTTTTAAAGGGATAATGATTCACTCTACAATCGAGCAAGGCAAAAGTAAAACCAAGTCAACCTTATTTTAGCTTCACCCAAAGGGATCCAATAAAGCAGCAATGAGCCATATTAGATAGATGTACATATACCAAAAAATGAAAGCAGAAATTTTTCAATGTTTTTGAAGAGACATTGTTAGGTGAATACACTGATTGATCAAGCATCTAAACATTTACTTATGCATAAAACTGATGGTATCAGGCCTGACATCATGGAAATGATGGATATCCATGTTGAGGAAAAAACTAACCTCTTGATTACCATAAACTTTATTTAACTTGCACCATCCTGTGGCATAGTCATGTCACAGTCTAAACTACTGTGGTCATGTGCACATTACTATACCATAGTGTGGTGAAACGCACGTCGTGCCGGTGAAATAAAGTTTGTGGAAATTACAGTTGGTTTTTTTCTTTACTTACGTACTTGAAACTAATGATGCAAACTCCATCCTTGAAAAATACTTTTTTTATTTTTTAATGCATATGTTGATGACTTAGCTTTCTCTTCTGTTAGACTTGGCTATGAAGCAAATTCTCCAGAAACCCAGAAATAACTTGATTGAATGTCTCAGAAATAAATTGTGAGCCTCTATAAACTCTTTTATTGACTCAGCCAGAAAAAAAGACACTAAAAACAAGGTTTTACAGGAACATACTGAAATTTTTACAGCAAGTCCTATATTACATCAAAGTGAGGAAATTCTCCATCTGAAAAAAATCAGTTGAATTTTCCTGTAATTCGAACCTGGATTGCTGGATTTAACCCTGGAATATTGGGAGTTATAACTCCTTCAGTTGTGTATTTTGTACATAGTGACTGGTTTTTCTACATGAACTCTTCACATCTGATGGCATATTATTCCTCTGTCTTCACCACGTCGAGGGAAATTCAAACACAGTAAGATGAAGGACATGTGATCGAAGTTAGAGATGGATTACTGGCCGCTTGTATGCCCCGAGTGTTATTCCTTCCCGGCTTCCAAACGGAGGTATATTACCTAACCTTTTATGCATTTGAAAGGTTTCATTAGACTTTCGTTCTCGCTATAGTTTCCTCTGCATTCCTTCTCTTTCCTCCTTTTTTCTTCTAGTCTTCGCCCCTCCTCTCGGACTCTGGCAAGGTCCTGGGATTCACTAGGTGTCCACCACTCTCCCTATAACCTGGGATACTTAACACACCACCATGAAAAAGGATTTCTTCTTTTAATCGTGAGTACAAACATATCTTCAATGCACCTTTCAAGCATGGCAGTAGATTTTCATTTACTACAAAAATAAATAAGCTGTGAATGCACAATTACTAATGGATTAATAAATACGCAAATAAACAAGACAAAAACAATAATTAAGAAAAATATTACGTTTTCCTTAGACTGATTGCTTTTTTGAAGTATTTTTTCCTATGTTTGTGTGTTTTAAGTAAGGATGAGTCGATTCTCGATTCCACCGATTCTCAGGCTTAGAATTACATAGTATCGAGAATCGATCGCATAAAGTTGATTCCGATTCCATTGATTCCAGATAGATAAATATTTTAAACATAGACTATAAGCCGAGGGTATATTTGCTATCTGTCAATGAATATACTTTTTGAGTGACTTAGTTGTCTTTGTTATTTTATTCCAGCCAGTACTTGACATGAAATAAGAGTTGTGCGCTACAGGTATATCAATATCCCACCATTTATTAGGAGAAATAATCGATGGAATCGGAATCAAGAATCGATTTGAAAAAATTGGAATCAGAATCGAAAAAAAGTGGAATAGACTATTCCCTAGTTTTAAGGACAACTTATGCTTCTATGTGGAGTATTACTAACTACTATTATTAGTACAAGGAAAATAATCTTGACGTTATCCATTTAATCCTATGACAGAGACCAATGCTGGGTTCATCAACAGCAGATTTTTTGGGTCGTCCAAGCCTGTAATGTCTTTGGTATTCTTTGAGCCTTGTAGCAATATTTCGACCAGTCTCTCCCACATAGACTTGGCCACATTCACAAGGAATATGATAGATACCAGGAGTCATAAGGCCAATGGGGTCCTTCACTCATACGAGTTGGTCTCTGTGTTTTGCTAATACTATATGGATGGTGTGAATATTGTACCTCCAGAGAATTCTGGATATTTTTCCAGAAACCATGCACATTACGACAGAATGGCCCTGATGATTGGTTGAGGGTGTTTGGCTTAGGTTTCCAATGTATAAGTATTGTAAGTCCAATTTAGGGCCAAAGAGATGCACCCTTCACTGTATCCATTTTGATGATGATGGAATGATGTCCTCTGTCTCTTTCACCTCCCATATCTCCTCTTCCCTTGCAACCATCCTTGATGTTGACATCACTCTTTTCAACCACCACATCAGCATCTCAGCCCAAGTCAAACCCACCAATTAACAACAATACATCTATTATAATAGCTGCCAGCAAGGACCTAGCCATGTTGAAACACTGGTTCCCATCAGATCACTGAAGTTCCGCAACGTTGGACCTGGATTGGGTTGTAGGGGTTAACCCTCTTCCATACCTATACTGGGAGGCCGGAGTGAAGACCCAGACTGGGTAGGTTGGAGGGAGGTGACCCTCTTCCATACCTGTACCGGGAGGGTTGGGGGTGGCCCCTCCTTCATACTTCTACCGTGGTGCTCGTCCCCTGTGTGCAAGTGCCAGGCAGGTTAAATATGGGACGGCACAATGGACCAAGGTCTGAGTGCTAGCAGGGCTCCAGAAGGCCCTCGCCCACCCATACAATCTAATCTAATAATTATAATGGCTGCCATCCCTCTCCTACTCTCACTCCATACGAAGGTACCACATCTGTAACAAACCTGATTCCCTAGATAAATTCCTTTTTTTACTTCTATCAATCCCTTCTCCAATGAGGACATCCTGAGACTCTCCTCAAGAAGCACATCCTGAAATAACTCTTTTTCCCTAAGCCACCTCGAAATAACAATCACCACAACCTCTCCCTCTACACTACTTACTTCTCAGGCATCCAGTCCCTCAAAAAAATCCTCAAGACCCTTTTCCACTCCTATCACACAATCTCACTGCCAACAGCATTTTCCATAAATGTCCCTCCCTCACCATTAGGCAATCCCCCCTAACCTCTCCGGCATCCTAAAAGCCTTGTAACAGAAACACTTTGTAAAAATTTCCGCATCAATTTTTATTCTACCGACCTAGGTTTCAACAAACATTGCCATTATCAAGGTTTCGGCAAACATTACCTTGATAATGGGAATGTTTGCCGAAACCTAGGTCGGTAGAATAAAAATTGATGTGGAAATTTTTACAAAGTGTTTCTGTTACAATGCAGTCTGTGACAATTTTCCACAAACTTTCGCAGGATACCTTAAAATCTATCCCAAAAGCCACCAAACCTCTCTCTAAACCCACCATCCTCTCTCCCAAAATTCCTTTCTTGCACATCCCACAATATTGTTTACACCCTCTTGTGCAACTTACCCAAAGCCTATTGCGTAGGCCTCATGACTAATGCCCTCAGCATCCGGATGAATGGCCACCCACTCATGCCTCCTCCAACAACCTTAGTTTCTACAAATGCTTTACAATTGGCGTCCTGGCTTTCCTCCTTCAGTCAGACTCTCCACTTCAACTGAAATCCTTAAATATGGCATGGATATGGCTGTTCTAAGAATACAACACCCCCAGGTTTATATTGAGATCACTGACACCCACCCGCTCCCTACCCTCATCTTCCCCTTCCCTATCTTGCCTCACCCCATTTCCTTTCCTCGGTCTCCCTGCTAGTTTGTTCCTTCCTGATATAATAACAATATATACATCCAGTGATTTTATAAAAGTAGAACATTAAAAAAAACAGTACACACAAAATACATCATGGTACACCAAGTCAGTTTCAACCTTTTATACAGTCATTAAGGAATTCCTCTGTACTGTAATAACTTCTAGAAAAATCAAGGGAAACTTCTATAAAGTAGAAAAAGTTTTAACTGCACTATGAAAGTTGTAATGGAATTAGCAGTTTCGATGTTTGGGGAGATGGTTGTACATATTGGTTCCAGATTGGAAAGGGCCCTTGTAATACAATCCTGCTGAATGGTATGAGAGATGAATATCCATTTTTTGTCTGGTATCCTATATGCATGAATGTTGACATTGGTTATTTGTGGGTAGAGATTTTCTCTAGTGAACACACACAAATGAAAAACGTACAGACATGGTAAAGTTAAAATCCTGTAGAGTTTGAACAGGGGTTTACAAGATCCTCTTCTGCTGACTTTACCCATGACCTGTAAAACCTTTTTTGCAGGATAAATTCCTTTCTATGAGCTGAGGATGATCCCCAGAAATTTATACCATATATTAAATGTGGTTGAAAATTTCCAAAAAACAGTTTTTACAACAGAGGTATCCATAAAGGGAATACGATTTCGAAAGATGAAAAAAGTTTGAGCCAGTTCTGTGCACAATTTTGATATATACTCAATCCAATAAAGACGACTGTCAATACGGACACCTAGAAAACTAGTGGACCCCGGTGAAATTAAACCATGACAAATGTGTGCTTAGAATGTGACAAAGGCATAAATTGTGATTCTTAAGTGGGCAGAATGATTGGGAACAGTGTGATGGGACATTATATGGACACGATGCGCATGTTGTCCTCAAACTGTACCGTCACAGTGTGTGTTACGCTGTTGAATCCCAATTTATGCTTTCGTCACACTGTATTCATGCTCTTATCACATTTTAAGCACTCTGTTTTCACACTTCTGCTACGGTTTATATTCACCAGGGGAGTCCATCTGCTTGGTAGGTTTATCACCCCCATATACATCAATGGGAGGCACATTGCACATTTTTAATTTTACGTAAATAGTTTTGTCAGCATTCAGGTTAATTCGGATTTTTCAAAACCAATACACCATTTGTGATACAAATCCATTTATATCGGAAAGTAATTTGTTAACATCCGTTTCTCACAACTGTACCTGTTTCGTCAGTATAAAGAACAATTATTTCATTTGATATGGATATTGGTAACTCATTTCTACACACAATAAAAACCAATGGGCCCAATTTACTTCCTTTAGGGACCCCGATGTTTACAGATTTTATTTTGACGCGTGACGAGTCCAGAACTTTAAATCATCTTAAGTACCTGCTATATCCACTATTTGTTTTCTCTTCGACAGACAGGATTTGAAGCAATCATTGGCTTTACCTATCACACCGAATATTCCAATCTTTTCAAGTGAATGCCATGAGCAACTGTGTCAATACAAAACTCGTCATTTTCCAGGGTAGTACTGAGAAAAAGATAGTTATCGACAACCGAAATGTTGAAACTATTTACTCTTTCTTTTTCGCGTTCTCTACGTCTAAAGGCCGTTTTACACGTTGAAAGATTTAGTACAAACGAATGTACGTGAGATTGTACGTGTGTCTCAACGAAATTAGAACAGGTTCTATTTCCCGTGCAGGCATTGAGACATTCGCACAAGCGTTCATACAATTTGCCGCTTTACACGATACATTTTGCCTCATGCAAGAGTTCACGGAAGAGTTTGTACAAACAAATGTACCGTGTAAAACAGCCTTAAAACTCTCACGTCTCAAAAACGTCCTGATGATGTCGCCCAGCGACGAAACCTAGGTCGTATTAAAATTATTTTATGTGGAACTAAACAAAGTTTTTCTTTTTAAATCATGAAGGAGTTCCATAAAGTTACGCCTAAAACTCTCAGTTGAACTTGTCCTTAAGTCAAAGATGCACTTACTTACCTGACATTTAATAAATCCTAAGCATTTGTTACAATTGACTACAGGATCCTCCGAACAAACCCGGAGCGACTTAATAAACAAAAAAAAAGCTAAAATACTCCATGGCCACTCAACATGATGGAATAATTCACATAACCTTTCATTCAAAATTTCAAAGGGATCGTTTTGAAAAAATCAGTCCCACGAGTCCCACAAAAAATAATAGTCGTCCGACCAGTCCGACTCGTCCGACTGGTCCTGGGTCCGACCATGGACATATCGTATTGGTCGATTGAATATATCGAAACCAATCGAAAAGGCGCCAAACCGCCAAACACACCTGCACCCACGAATAATACACGAATAATATGTAGGCTCCTTGCCTGCACCAATGTGTAACGTGTGTAACTGGGCATGGAGGAATAGACATCTGAGCAAGAATGTTCTAGTATCAATATTTGCCATTTATTCCGCGGCGAAACTGTGTACCATCGTGCAAAGTTGACCTACAATATCTTGTGTATAGTCTCTGGCGCGTTGTAAGCATTAACCGAGAATATCGAAGCAAGTAAACAGGTGAGAAGCATGAGCGAAGTGGACTTTCAAGTCACGTTTTATAACCAAAGAAGTTCTAATAACATTATAGACTCTGGTCCGCTGCATGATACTAACGACCTACCCTTGCCTGGTCATAGGGGTCCAAGGAGAAGAGAGATCTGTGTGTGGGCAAAACGGGCCATGCTCTTTGTTTGCAGTTGCATGTAAATACATCGCTCCTGTGTGTTACGAAGCTATCTTTGCTTTATTTCAGTCGATTCGACTTCAGCAAGAAATACAGAATATTGGCTGTTATGGTAAGAGTTACTAGTATTACTCAGTTTCCGGTTGGACTGCGCACTGTTCTCCTGACTGCTTTTGGCCTGCGCCTAGAGCCAGAGGGAGCGTGCGAGGTTCGGATTTGTTCTGGGATGAGTGCTGCATGCCTGGTGTGGAATCACCCCGTGCCATACACCCCAGTGGTGGCTTGCACGGTACATCGTAGATGTACTCTTTCGTTTTAGAACATTTTTCAATGTTTTGGATCAAATTCGTCTGTGAGAGTTGTGTTTACTTTCAGAAGCTTATTTTATTCTCACAATAGTTCGTTTTTAGGCTAATATTTTGGGAATTCTGGTAAGGTACCCAGACAGCATGCAAGTTTTAAAGGCAAGCTTCGTCTCGAGGTCGAAAATCAGAGAAAACAAATTAGAATAAGTTTGTTGCGGAACTGCGTTACATTCTGGTTTTACAGCTATACGAAGCGAACTTTTAGCAATTTCTTTAAGTGGAGACTATACGAAGGATAGGAAGATTGTAGCGGGCCTGCTGCAAGGTAACTAGTCTGGGTAATAGCATTGATGTTGAGACATATTCTCTAGTAATTGTTTGGGTATTGGGGTATATGTACGATATCGTCCAGTCTGGGAGAAAATTTTTTTCAACTGCTTCCCGATCGTCTTATACCACGTTTTTCACTTATATTGCTACGCTACACATGCGCATTTATACTAACATTTCATTTGCTTCATAAACCCTTTTTCTTTCGTAAACTATTAACTTAAACCTGTGATGTGAATCAATTTCTCGACGCCATGTTGGAAATACTGACCTTTTCCTCCTACTTCCCCCAGACGGCGCAGCGGTCGAGCAGTTTCTTCATTTTCTATACCCACCACTCATGACTATTCCCGCCTTCAACTTAAAGTAGCCGCGCTTCACGACGCGTTTCACAGACGCACGTACCATAACATTTTACACGTATCTCCGAATTTAATTCCAAATATTTCTCTTATGGACTTTTCTCCGTACTTCACAATACAGGTTTCACACCTTCTTTAATGAACTTAAGCAAATCACGCCATTTTCAGATTATTTGCGAGCTCTGAAAAGAACTCTCTCCGTGGAACGCTGAATAATGTCGCACTCAAAACATTGTCAGGAAGAGAGACAGCTGAGGGTAAGGAAACAGGTTAAGGAAGGGAAGGGGGTTTAGGAGGGTAAATTCGGGAAACGGCCACGAAAAAATCGTGTAACCGCTTCCCACGGTTAGGGTGGAGGCGTTTCCAAAGGTAGGTCGCCAGGTAACAATCGAGATCATCACCTTTGCGGCCATACTTTGGAATGGAGTTTTTCACCTCTCTCCACTCCCTTTCAATGTTTTGGGTGTGCGCACCCGTCTCAGGATCAACAAAGTTAAGGGAGTGGTTCACGGTGAGATGCGTGAACCTAGGATTCGCACGAAGAGATGCATACCCTCTCCAACAGTCAGTAATGACTGTTGTCCCTGGTAATACATGCTCTTCAATACAATTCACCAAGGTTCCCGCACTTCTATCCGGAATCACAACGAGGAAAACCTTTCGGCTACCTCGCTCGAAACCTCCCAAAACCCATTTACCCATCAACGGGCGGCCGACATTATATTTTCGACGCCCCACCAGCGTCTCGTCCACTTCCACCACGATGCCAGGTCCCCCGATCTATGTGGACGAAGCAATTACTTCCTCCATGCACACCTCTCTCACGTAATTGCTCCAATCTGCGTAGGTACCGGGGGACATTCCCAGGTTGTCATAGGCGTACTTCCTCGTCAGTATGTCCTGCATGAAGGCATGGACAAACAGTACCGTCGTCTCCGGGGATAGACTGGTCTTGTCCAACCAAGTCCCTGCGTTATATATCCCGTATTCAATCTCAATTTTATACACATCTACGTAAATCTAACACGTCTACACTATACATCAAACTTACCCTTGTACCGCGAGGCGCAGAATCCGCATCGAACTGATTTGCGTGTCTGCGGATTGCGGATTTTCCCGTTGCATTGCCACACATGCCTCCCATCCCTAAACCACAACACTTCTCCACAACGAGGGCACAACTGCCCATCCTTCGCCAATAAACAGCCATGCTTTTCTAAAAAATCAAGGCTTGATTCGGGGGAAATCAAACCCTGGTTCGCACTTCTAACCATCACTATACACTCTTCGCAACTCATCCTAGCCTCTGTCGACACAGACAACACCAAGAATGATGAGCGTTTTTCACCCTCCTTCACTAGACCTTCACAACCCCTCATCCCATCCCGTGCACCCCCGCCTAACATCCTCACCTCCCCCCTTAACGCTTACGACATTTCCCTCCTAATTGGAGAATACATGTCCCGTGACTTAGATATAATTCAAATGCCGCGAATCACGATTCCTGTCTCCCCTCCATACCTACCGATTTCATCACACAACACCCCCTCCGGTGTTCACCACCTACGTCTACGACCCCCACCCCTACGGACAGAATCTACCGCTTTCATTGGCCATAATCACCCCAGCAACTGTCAACTGTAAAAAATATGCAAGAGTGACGTGACACCTCCCCTCTCATCCTCATTCCACTACCCCTCGACTCGAACCCCTGAACTCCGCGAACCAACGTTGTCTCCCAAGGTCAGTACCTCACCTACACCTTAGACTGATTTCCCCCATTGCAGGAGAGAGGGATTTTATTCCTTAACAAGTATTCTTCACACTACTAATACATTTCCCTCCAATCATCAACCTTCTCGGGGAATATTTTTCTCAAGAAAAATACGCTACGACTTTGAACAAACTACAACTATACCCCCCCTCATTCATCAACCTTCTCAGGGGATATTTTTCTCAAGAAAAATACGCTACGACTTTGAACAAACTACAACTGCACCCCCCTCCAATCATGTACCCTCTCGGGGGATATTTTTCTTAATAAAAATACACTACGACTTTGAAGTGACTACAACTACACCCCCCTCCAATTATAAACCCTCTCGGGGGATATTTTTCTTAAAAAAATACGCTACGACTTTGAAAAAACTACAACTGCACCCCCCTCTAATCATGTACCCTCTCGGGGGATATTTTTCTTAAGAAAAATACGCTACGACTTTGAAGAGACTAATACTACACCCCCTTCCATTCTTCAACCTTCTCGGTGGATTTTTGTCGTAAATGGCTATTTCTCTTAATTTCCTTTACCTCATTTTCTCACTTTCCCTATTTCCCACCACTGAAAACTCTAATTCCTCCGTATTCATGTTTACTTAAAGTTGAACTTTTTACTTTTTTTCTTGTATAAATGCCTTTTTACCGTTCTAAAATCGCCATTTCCAGGCCATGTACCGTCCCACCCTAGCACCCCTGTTTCACTCCATAGGCCCGCTACCTTGTTGGGGGGGTTGGGTTAGGGCATATTGTAGACGTGAAATTACACCGTGTCCCTCTAGCGGCAATTCCAAAAATCTCGCAATATGGCGTCAAAATTTCACGAAAAATATGCCAATTTCGTCATCTTGTACATTTATTTTCTCAAAAACTAAGAATCGCACGACTTTCTTTCTTACATTTATAAAATGCGCATTCCTTTCACTTTCCTTTCACATTTTTTTCATACCCCTCACTTTTCTACGTATCTCACAACAATTTTTCTCCCAGACTGGACCCTATCGTTCCTTTACCGGTTTTTGTATCATAGCGTCCAGTCTGGGAGAAAATTAATTTCACCTGCTTCCCGGTCATTTTATACCACCTATTTCACTTATATTGCTAAGCTACATCTGCACATTGGTACTAACCTTTCATTTTCTTCATAAAACCTTTTTATTTCGTAAAGTATTCACTTAAACCTGTGATGTGAATCTCTTCATCGACGCCATATTGGAAAAACTGCCCTTTTCCTCCAGACGGCGCAGCGGTCGAGCAGTTTCTTTATTTTCTATAGCCACCACCATTGAGGTAGATGGAGGGGGCTAGCTATGGTGGCCAATGGGCGCATTCAGGGGACGGAGCGCTCCGGGAGCGGTGGAGCGGACCGCTACCTAAGCTTTGTTCACGTCGCTGCTCCTTTTGCACTTTTCTGCACCTTTTTGCTCCTTTGGCGTTCGCGTCGCAAAAGGTGCAAGTGACGAACGCGTTCGCGTCGCAAGTTCAGGTGCAAAAGGAGCAACTTGAACCTGTACCTTTTGCTCCTGCTGCCGAGGTGGAGCAAAAGTGGCAGAAAGGAGCAGCGCAGAGAATCATGGGAAAATTGGCTGGGTTTCGTCTGCTATACGGTCCGGGGAGTAAATTAAAATAATATACAGGGAATTTTCTCGTGGTTATTATTGAATATTTGCTGCCTTAATCAAAAAGACTGATAATTAAGAATTTAGGCTGACATTTTAAAAATCTCTCAGCATTTAGTTCACTGTCTGTTAACATTAGAAAAGCCATTGATAGGCACTCGCATGCCGAAATAGTTGCTGTGCATCACATGAAACCAGCGATTGACGAAAGGTTAGCTCAATTATGAGCATTTTGAGCGTCTATTTCCTTGGTTGCACGATGATTTGTGAAGAAAAGCCCGTAAAATACTGAGAGTTATTCAGTTATTACCTAAACAATTTCATCACTGAGATGTACCACAAAGTCGAATGAGTTAACTTCTAAATTACGGCATAATTTTTAGATTGATTTGTTTTTATGAGTCATGCATTAGAAAATAAACTCGAGTCAAGAAGGTTTTGTACAAGGTCGTAGTTCCAGAATACTGTGCACGTAATGAAAATGTTGAAATTCACCAAAAATCATTTTGTTTAACCCAAGAAAATGAGAAGTTATGGAGTAAACAAACTCACATAAATCTTCGAAGAAGTCGTTGATCAGCGAAACCACACAATTTGAAATGGGTTTTCACCTTGATTCCTTGCATTGCTACTGCTAGGTGTTACACTCTTTGAATTGAATAGTTCAATAAAGACATTTAATAGGTACCTCAATGTACAAATATAAATAAAAAACACAAAATATTTTTCCATAAAGTTGTTGCACTGCTTTCTTGGAAACCTTTGATGCTGTAGGAAAAAGCTACAATAAATGTTTTCAATTGCTTATTGAAGCGTGTAACATTATTAACAGCACTATGCGCCTATTTGCAAGTACTCAGCCTTCAATCTGTGACATGGTGTAATATTTCTGCTAAGTTTAATGAGTGCATAAATGCATTATCGTTAAATAAAGTTCAGGGTACTGTTTATGACAAAACATTACAGAGTTATATTTATATATACAAGGTAAGGTTAATATCTGAGGGATCCTATAAATAGTGGTTTTCCTTCTTCTACATATTGCCTTCTTTTGTATCAAGAGAATGTTTTTGCATACTCCCTTGTCCACAAAACATGACTCCATACGAAATACAAGTGTGTACAAGTAGTTGCAAAGTATAGCAGTTTTAGGGTGTTTAATGTAGCCTGTGAAATAAACACACCGGTTGATAGTATTTGGCGATACTTTCAAAATGGATAGTCCAGCAGAGATCGTCACAATTATGAGTAGGCCAAGAAATTTAACGTTATGTACCTACACTTCTGCCGTGGATTACAACTAAAGGGAATGACTTCATGCTCCGAAGAAGATAAAACTCTCTTTGCTCGAGTATGGTGACATTTATTAAAATTCATTCGGTACAATTTTTTTCAACCAAAGTAGAAACACATCTAATACCTAATTAAAAGGTGAGACTTCAATGCAATTTTGCTAAGTTCTCAATATTCGTCCCTTATCGTTGGATATAGCTCATTCACAAGAATTATTTAAACACCAATAAGAATATTGGTTAAGGTGAGCTTTCGTCTAGGCAGCTGAAACGCAATTTTCACCAACTTGTAACAGATCGGTATCACAATAAAATTCACTTCACTTATCATGCAAACCTTGCGCATTTATGGAATACTTTTAGGGTAAACACTTACTTTCATGAGCACAACAATAGCCACAAAAGCCATCACGTTTTCGAGATTTAATGGTACTTCATCCTTCGTACATCAGCGTTGAACAACTACTATGATATTATCACCACATAAAGCCACATTTCTTGTTTATCACTGCACTCACAATGAATCAAAGCATAATAATCACTGGACACAATTTAAGAAGAACATTTTCTTGACCATAAATCCCCGACAACTTAATGTTTACATCGGTCTTTTTTCACGCTTTCGACATTTAATGGTACTTTATCCTTCGTACATTAGCGTTGATAACAACAACAATGGTATTACCACAACGTAAAGCTAAGTTTCTCCTAAATCACTGCACTCACAATATACGAAAGCATAATAATCTCCAAACACAATTTAAGTATAACATTTTCTTGGCTCTTAAACCACCGACAACTCATGTTTACATCGTCCATTTGTGGCAGTGGATTGGCGCTTATGAAGTTAGCACAGCTAGCCAAGCATGACAGGGAACCCATAACGCGCAGGATACATAAAGAGCATCTCCCATCGCGTTTACGACTGAAACCAAAGCAATACAAAACTGATTATTCAGCAGGGGTAACTACACAGCTGAATTAAGTAAATACGTGACGTAAAATTTATGCAGAGATATTATCTAATAACCTCTATGTTGTGGATGAAGTATGCTAATACATTTTCTGCACTATCTTCGCCAGAGAAACTTTTCTCAAAAAGCCATTGTAATATACTGGAGCAAAATAAATCGTCCGCCATGTTTTTAGGAGCAAAAAGCGTTCGCGTCGACTGCTTTGAACCTCTCTGACGTCAGCTGTTCTCTCCTGCTCCCTCGGGTACAGAAGTCACAGAGGGAGCAAGCGACGCGAACAAAGCTCTAGCCTGTGCTCAGATCCCCTGAATGGAAAAAAGACAGAGCGCTACGGTGGAACTATTGAATCGTCGTCTCTCTCCGTCCGCAGATTTCTTATCGGAGATAATTGATAGAAAGGACTCATAGTAGTTTAATAAGGCTCGAAATTACCTTCCTATGATTAGTAAGCACAATTGTAGATGTGTTAATCCACGCTATCATCGTCTAGAATATTTCTTATTTCCAAAAAGGATGGAAAATTTTCCTCATAGAGCATGCTTTTTAGTTTATCCTTTCCACGAAAAGAAGCGACGGAAGGAGTTGAATAAATGAACAATTAACAATGCTTGGATGGGCAGCTACACTTGGTTAGCTCATTCCATTCTCGTAGATACTTCACCGAGAGAAGACACGAAGACGGTTAATTTTTTGCTGTGCTGCTCTTGCTGTTGTGTGAACTTCCGAGCATCGATTGCAAGTTAACGCTGATATTAATATATTATAAATGACTCTGTTCTAAGGTTATGTACTTCAATAATTTCCTTGGGGATGTGCAAACATGTGATGGTATTTCACAGGCCACATTTTTTGTGTTGCGCTACGGTGATATTATACCTTTTATGCATGCTGCATTACAAGACAAGATCCCTCCGTGGTTCCAATCCCTCGTCATGGAAAATGTGGACGTGTTTGAGGTTATCATTTCTAGAAAGCTCTCCGTTAATTATTTGCGCTCTTGAGCAAAGTATTATTACATAAGTGAATTAATAATTCTTGATATGCTTGTTTCATAAACGTATGCTCTTGCGAAACTTGTCGATCGTTACCTTAGCCCATAGCCCAGCAAACTCAGCCAACAATACATGCATGATCATTTAGAGAACGAACTGTGAAGTATTCTTATAATTCTCTCGCAAACAATTCACATTAATATTTTTCTTTCATAATCGTACACCGTCAACGATAGACACAAATTTATGGGCATACAATATACATCACTGTTAAGAAATTGTTACCCATGTTGTTACGTTCGCTGATCCTTGTGTATTATTTTCCCCGTCCTATAATAAGTGTAAATAGCACACAAAACGTTGGCAAGGGAGATATGTCTAGTTTATTTTATTTATGACAAACATTTCAATAATACCATGAGAATTAAGAAGAGTTCTACACTAATTCTAGCCAACTTTTGCGATGAATGAGAGACGGACAGTAAGTGCACGGAAAGTCAACCGTACGCTTGCATCGAAAGTGCATTATATTAATCGTATTTGAAGATGAATGTTAATCACATTCAAGAAGATGATTTATTGAATACATATTTTCATGCACCAGACCACACAAGCATGTAAGGATAATTCACGTGAAGACACCACGCCGAGTAGTAGAACAAGCATTCGAAAAATCGCGCCCGGTCACCGAGCGCTCAGTACAGGTAGCGGCCCAAAAGACCGCTCCGTAAAATGGCCGACCGCTCCGTCGGATCGGCTACGTAGCGGTCGCATTCAGGGGGAATTCCTGGAATTTTGGCTGAGCGCTCCGTCATGCGAATGCGCCCAATGCTTGAAAGTGTAACGTGGGTGTGGCCTGTCCGCCATACTTGTTACCCCCGATTTACAGGAGCACTTACGGGCTGACGCTCTAATTTTGCAAATTTACGACGTTTTTCAATAGTAAATCTCTTAAAGTTAGCAAGTATTCCCTTCTTAAAAACACAATCTCCAAATATTTCCACAGTGTATAGGGTGGCATCATCCAAGTCGCACACAATTTCATTAAGAAATATGTACAGCACTCACTAACATACCCAGAGATTAATAGGAGAGTACGCTCTTTCCTCACACAAGAAATAATGATCACCAAGGATTAAATAATTGAGAACGATTACTATGACTTACTAAGTAATTAATTTCACTGGGCCGATAAAAACAGCGAATATTTGCGAAGATTGGCAGATCAGAAAATCTCCAAAGCCCGGCTGGAGACTACAAGCACTCACTAACATACCCAGAGATTAATAGGAGAGTACGATCTTTCCTCACACAAGAAATAATGATCATAAAGGATTACATAATTGAGAACGATTATTATGACTTACCAAGTAATTCATTTCACTGGGTCACTAAAAACCACGCATTTTTGTGAAGAGAGGCGGATCGGAAAATCTCTAAAGATGCTCGGCGGAATACTATAAGCGCTGGCTATGCATATTCTAAGCACTAAAGTCATTTTTGCAGATGTCGTAGATATAAACCAAACTACTAATATTGATAAAAACAGTCCAAAATTAGGTAGCCTGCCCTAGGTAGGCCGTAGTAAAACCTTGGCGTGCATATAGCACAAAAATCACAATCTTACTTACAATGTTTACTACAGATGACCAGATTTTCGTAAAGCTGTAAATGAGTTTAAATATTCGAAAGGACAATGTCAATAAAACGCTGATATGAAACTTTGAATATACGATACAATGAGACCTTTCAATTCACGCTGAACGAAGACTGGAAGTTTTCCCAGCAAATCATACCTTTCAACACAAGTTGAGAATTTGTCAGACTAGGGTTTCCTCTTGCTCACCCGGCGGAACTTCCTGAAACTTTAGTTCGTGGAAAACATCAGAGAGCATATTAATTCATAATCTACTTTATTGGCCAAAAAATTAAGTCACAACGCAAATTGTGGAGAAATAGGCATTCAATATTACAAGAAATATTTCTTAAACAGTAAAGAAAGGGAAGCATCCAGATAATCCTCATTTCACAATCCTCCCATTTCTTGAGAAAAGGTAGTCATTACATAGCAATTAATGATAAGCACTGATGACTTTGCCTTGGGTCTAACCGCACAAATCACCCTAAATTTACATCTACATACTACCCCGCAAGCCGCCTCAATAGACACCAGCCGTTTACATATAAAAAGGAAACGCTCTATGAAAACTTTTATTAAAGTTTTCCTATTTTATTAAAGTTTCCTTTTATTATTTAGAACACCAATGATTTCTAAAAAATATTACATAGGCAAGACACCTTCACTCCACATCTTTCTTGAGTTGATATCAGGTGAGAAACACCACGGACACCAAGAATTGGAAGTATATTTCCATAAACAACTTTAAAATACTGTAGCCACTTAAAAAAACAGGATGCAGCCATCTCAAACTCCACAACTTCCTGACTCACATGCAATCATATAGTTGTATTGCAATAACATTTCACTAATTCATATAAGCACCAACAACTTCACGACCTATGAGTATTTGCAGCGTCTACTTAAAACCATTGTAGCACTTGAAAAAATAGGATTCAACCGACTCACACTCCTAATCTTCCACAATTGCGTTTTCACATTGTTTCATGATAAGTACCGACGACAGTACACCTCAGTCCTCATTAAAATTAGCATTGATGTATACAGCCATCAGAAGAAACTAATTATTCACTATCACTTTGTACATAAAAACAAAATGAAGACATATCAATAGTGACAATAAACCTTTCATTAGGGTAGTGAAAATAGCATATTAAATCAATGAAAATAATATGAGGTGATAATCCAAACACACACGATTGTCAGATGTCACAGGAAAATTAATTGATGAACTTCCATCCATCACCTTCCTTTTCTTCAATCTAGGACTTGGATGAACTTTCTGTAAGGAGAAAAAAGAAATGTTGTGGCTGAGTTTAACACGGGCAACAATTCAAATCATACTGGATAATTTCTCTTAAAGTATTCTCTAAATCTACAATATACTTTCTTTTGGACTTTACTATACATTTTTTCAGCACTTGTCGCTTCAGCTTTGTCGCTTGTTAATCTCATTTTCCTCATTCCATATGTAGTACATATCTACTGGCTGTTAATAATGACAGGTAATGGTTTCAAAAGTAATTCAATTAGATCCTAAATATAATTTTCTAAATAAATTCATGCGTAGGATATAAGAATTAGGTGACCAAATGAACAAACATTCGAGTACGCAATGAGTATAAGCCCTGAAAGCACATGTGCTTTTACGAGCTCACGCGGTCAATTATACTCTCTTAGTAAAATCAATCGAATATCTGAATAATATAATCCATATAAATAAGAAATGTCTCAAACCTGTGAAAGGTTACTCCAGGTTTAAGGCGATCGCTGTGACAACTGCACCTGAATGCAGTACAACACACCATCTGAGAACAAATTAATAATAATTCATAATCTCAACGAAAATCCATCCAAAAATCCAGTGCAAATAACAGCTCAAAACAACTAGAATATGATTCAAGACTTACTCACCTTATCTTTCTAGTAGAAGGCAGATATTTCAGCGTAATTTCCACCAATGCGTCCACACTCCCGTGCAATTCAATGGCAAGTCAAGAAAAAACGGGGGTATCCATCATGGCGGATATTTCGACCGTCAGGCTTCAACTTAGTGACGTCATGCCCCCTCCATCTACCTCAATGGCCACCACCCATGAGTATTCCCCGCCTTGAACTTAAACTAGCCGCGCTTTAGACACGTGTTACAACTTTGAAGGGACTACAACTACAACCCCCTCCAATCATCTACCCTCTCGGGGGATATTTTTCTTTATAAAAATACGCTACAACTTTGAAGAAACTACAAATACACCCCCCTCAATCATCTACCCTCTCGGGGAATATTTTTCGTGAATACTAGGGATGTGCAAACACCAGATTTTCAATTCGAGTCGAGTTCGAGTCGATCATTACAAAAAAAATCGAGTTTCGAGTCGAGTTTGACTGTCAATATTAGATTTTCTGTTTTTTAGAGAAAATAAAATTCCTTAAAGTCTTATTTAATTCAAGATAAATTTCCTAATTCTCATAATTTCAACAAATATAAAAAATATTTCAATTTGAAATTCAACAAGATTAGTTCGACATTTAAATGATACGTATGCAAGGGCCTAGCCACGTTGACACACCGGTTCCCGTGAGATCACCGAAGTTAAGCAGCGTTGGGCCCGGACGGGGTTGGATGGGTAGCCCCTTCCATACCTCTACCGTGGTGCTCTTGTCCCCTGTCTGCAAGTGGCGGGCAGGTTAAATGTGGGTTGGCACAATGGATGTAAAGAGGTCTAAGTGCCAGGGGGCTCCAGAAGGCCCCCGCCCACCCTTCCAATTTACATTTACAAATTAAACGTATGATACACTGCTTTTTGTTAAGTTTTTATTTACAATCCACAAGAACTATTTATTAATAACAATATTAATAAAAAAATAATAATATTTGTATTTATCAGATAACATTTTTAATGTTCAATTACAACATTAATATCTCCTGTAAGAGAATGAATTTTACTTCCTTTACAGTCACCTCAATATTTTTTAGTGTAACAGATCATATTTAAAAATGGTCTTTTGAAGGATAAACTAAACTTAAATGAATTCAAATAAAAATCTTAATTTGGGAAAAAAATAATAACTGATCTCTTCTGTTCTTTAAAAAAGTAAACATATTTTCACTTTCCTAGGTCACTAAATTAATACAACATGAGCCCTTTAGAAAATAAACTTTCACATTCTTGTAGTACACAATAACACTTTACAAACAAAACATGTACTTTTAGTGGCACATAAGAAAAGTATTTATTCAGTGTGACAAAACCTTTGAGAAATGGTAAGAAAAGCAAATGAATCTGTGAAACATAAATTACTGAACTTCCTTTCATTTCTAAAATTGTATGAAGTTGAAATCAAATTATAAATTGCAATGCAAGAAAACAAGTTGCTCCACATGTTCAGGCTGGAGATTCCCTCTTCTTACACTTACATCATTTCCTGCAGCTGAAAATAGCCTTTCACTAGATACTTGTGTAGCTGGTATTGACATGTAATGCTTTGCAATAACCTGTAGATAATGAAATCGTTCAGCATTGTTTCTCCACCAAAGACAGGGATCTTCTTTCCTATCTATAACTGTCTCATCTAAATATTTAGAAATTTGTTGTTGTACACACTGTGTTATATCTTTGACAGGTTTTCTTTTTGCTAGTTCATCGAACTCTGTCCATAGAGAAGAAGAAGCTTCATTTGGACTCAATACCATTTCTAAATTTTTGGCAGCAGTTTCACTCTCTTTATTACCTTCCATTTTACTCACAATCTTTCTAGCAATACTGTCGATAGCTAGGGTGGCTTCTTCTTTTGATAGAAGTATTGCTTTGAACCTTGGATCAATTATCATTGCTATGGTATTTGTTAGTGAAATCCTATAATCTGGGAAGCGTACCCTAAAAGCTTGTATCAAGTTTCTAACAAATGTCAAACCACTTCCTTTTATACCCTTTGAAATGTGATTTTCCAAAACTCTTTGTATACTACTTATAACCGGGATCACCATTGATAAGGTTGGGTAAGAATCAGCACTCAGTTCCACTGTAGCTTGATATATGGGCTGGAGTATGGCCACAAAGTTGCTTATCATACACCATTCACTTTGACTGAAATTTTCTATTTTACTGTTTTCAGCTATCTCTGCTGAAATTGGTCCTTTTTGCTCTAAAAGTCTTGCAAACATATTATATTCACTGTTCCATCTCGTGTCTATGTCCTGAATAAGTTTATGTTCTGGCTTGCCCATATTTCTCTGTAAAATACTTAATCTCTATCTTGCTTGAACACTGTGTTGATAATGGCCAACAATCATTCTCCCTTTTCGACAGAGTTCACTGAATCCAGGTGTTGATTTTTTGGCATCATTTATTGCTAGTTGCATTGTATGGGCAAGGCAAGATATTGGTGTCCATTTTGTACCAGATACTACTGCCGTCATGTTTCTTGCATTGTCAGTCACTATATAAATTGGATTTGAGGACCTTAAATTCCATTCCTCTAGTATTGAATTTAGCTTCTCAGACAAAGCTATCCCTGTATGCTGACCAGAAAAGTAGGAATTAGCAAGCACATAGCGTTTCATTGAAAAATCTTTTTTAATGAAATGACAAGTTAGAGAAATGTAGCTATCTTGAGCTGGTGATGTCCAAATGTCAGTAGTTAAAGACAATTAATCAAGTGTACTGAATTCTTCTTCTAATTCTAGCCTAATTTCACATTTCCTTTTTTGTACATTTCCGGAATAATTCTTCTTGAAAAAACAGTTCTGGAAGGCATTTCATATCTTGGTTCTAGTACTTGAATTACTTCTCTAAAACCCCTATCATCTACAATAGAGTATGGCTGAAAATCAAAAGCATCATCTTCCCTATAGTTGATGTTATCAACTTCGCCCTTTGGTGAGAAGCATCCATTTTCTCGGGAATTAAAAATTCTGAGATAGATGTTTCTTTGAGGGTTTCTTTTCATTGATGCTCTTTCCCTCCTTTTCTTTTCAGTATACAGAATACCTTGATGGATGTTTCTGTAAATGTCGAATTAGGCTTGTGGTGTTGCCAGTTGGCGTTTTGAACCTTCTTTTGCAAGTATCGCATTCTGAATCGACAGAAAAATATTTTGTAAAATAATTCCAAATAGAAGAACCTCTTCCACTCATTATGAAAGGCGAGTTCTGAAGTTGAAACGTTTAAATACTAATTGGTACAGACAATGTAAGGGCTCACACGAACCCTGAAATTAAACGAAACAGTCCGAGGTAGTATTACACTCATCGGTAGATGAATTGGATGTTTTTTACAAAAAATGGTAATTGTACGCGAAGTTGGGCCCTTCTTCCGTCAGCAACTTGGATACCAACGGCGCCACAGCCATCATTTTTACTTAATGTTAAAGATGTGTATTGCATTTTGATCACGAATGTTTCCCCACGATTTTAACTAAAACATGACCAATTTCACTGAATCTCGGAATCATATTAGGAAAATAATTTTAACAGTGGATCCTTCTTCGCGAACATTTAACTCAGTAAAATATATTCTAATATGTATGTCAATTACCTGTCAAAAGTAAGAACGCGGTCACTTTGTATTAAGGGACCATGAGTATGAAATAAGTACCGTATAAACGCGTGTAAGAGACGCACCTGTGTAAGAGGCGCACCCCTCTTTTTATGCATCGAAGTTGAAGAAAAAATTTTGAGTTTTTTTTTCTTCTATTGCGAGGTTTTGCGGGCCTAACTGCGAACTTTCGGCCATTTTCAAAGCCTTCCGCTTGCGATATTCTCTTATAATTTACGCGGCATTTTTCATAGGCATATATAGACCCCGGAGGTAAGTATTCACTTGGATCTGAGGTTTCCGCGGCGTTTCTCCATATTGGTAACGGCTTTCGGGCGTTCCTATACAAGACAATGCGGAGGAACGCCCGCGTGCCCGAATGCTGCATCACCCTTTATGCCACTATTTACCGAGTCCAAATGACTCGTGCACAGAGAAAAGACAACTGGTTTTCCCCCGCAGGTAATGCTTGTAGTAGACTCCCTCGCGCGCCTTACGGATAACCCTCTGACTGGGCAACAGCGCGCGCCTCTCCCTTTCTCTTCCGTGCATGCTCCTGGCAGTTGAACGCGCCCTTTTTCCAAAATAAATGTTAATCGATATTGATTAACCAACGAATTCCTTTAAGATTTTATAAGTGGATTCATGATGATGAACTCGAGAGCTTGAAGGAGGTCTAAACGGCGGTTTTCAGGGAAGCGCGCAACGGAAAATAACGGATCCGTGCATTTGCATCTATAACTAAAATACTAATGCATTAAATAATATGAAACTTCGTATAGCTGTTAGGAAAGATCTTTGCTACAATATTTGTAGTAAAGGAAATTTCGATATCTTGATCCGTGTTGTTATTACGAAGCCGTAAATGCGATGCATCCGTCCGGTACCCGGGAAAATGCGCTAAAATTCTGTTTTTAAGCACACACTGAAATCGATATAAACGGTAAAATGTTTTTTACACCATCAATAAACGCAGAAATAAACAAGCTTTAATTTGATGTACTTCATTTTAAAATCGATTGAGCCATCTCTGAGATATTAGCCTTCAAACTCAGGTGACGGAATTTTGCAACGGACAGATTCGTGTAAGAGGCGCACCCTCATTTTCGGCTGCGATTTCTGAGAAAAAAGGTGCGCCTCTTACACGAGTTTATACGGTATCTGTCAAAATTGGTCAAGTTGAACATTGTTCGATACCGGTGTGGTTGTAATCATGACAACCCGAAGTCGAAATCCAAACAAAAGAAAGCGACTAGTGCGTACTTAAAGAATACCGAGAATACAGACTCAGTTAAACTTTGCTCGAGTCTATCAGGTGGAAAGGACATGTTTTTGCTTACCAGTTGAGCTACACAATGAACCAGGGAAGATTTTCTTCAGTTTATAAAAATCTGTACATTTTACTATTTACTTGTAAATGAGTCGCATTTTCACTTAGTGCGTTATCAGTTGCTTCTGTGATGTAGTTATAAAGTCGATACACTGTAAATTCGGTACATGAAATGTTACTGTCAACGTTAACAATGTAAAACCCACAGATTTTTGGTTGATTTCCATATGTTTATCGTATGTGAACACTCGTATGAGTACTGTTCTGATTAAATTACATGCTAATCTCGGAGCAACGATCACGTACGCATTTTGAGGCACGACAAACGTCTCAGTATTCCGTCGTTGGAGATGATTTAGTTAACTGATAATTATTTCTTGTAAGTACTCATTAATGTTAAGGCAGATTATGTAATATGTGGTACATACTTATTACGTAGGTATTGTAAATTAATAACATAGCACGAAATTTTAGTATTGCTACCTACCTTATGGGAGTAAAATATTCTCCATCACTGATCTACGGACATTTACCATTAGAACACGATTTAATTTGAAGAACTTGTCGGCAATCTTAATTAAATACCCCATTTTTTCAACCACTTAAAAATCTATCGACTCGACTCGAGGTTTATAAAAATTCACGAGCCGAGTCGAGCTTCTTTCTTAAACTTGACTCGACTCGAATTTCAAGCTGCTTGCACCTAGTGAATACCCATTTATCTTCACTTCCTTTACCTCTTTTTCTCACTTTCCCCATTTTCCACCACTGAAAAATCTATTCCTCCGTTTTCCCGTTTCCTAAAAATTGCATTTTTCCTCTTTTTTTTTCACCTATGAATGTCTTTTTACCGTTCGAAAATCGCCATTTCCACCCTGCGTACCGTCCCACCCTAGCACCCCTGTTTCACTCCATAGGCCCGCAACCTTGTTGGGGAGGGGTGGGTAAAGGCCATATTGTAGACGTGAAATACTCTCTATCCCTCTAGCGGGACTTCCCAACATCTCGGAATATGGCGTCGAAATATCACTAAAATTACACTATTTTCGTCATCTTCAAACTTTATTTTCTCAAAAACTACGAATCTCACGCCTTTTTTTCTTACATTTTATAACTGCGCAGTCCTTTCACTTTCCTTTCCCATTCATCGAATACCCCGTACTTTTCTACGATTCTCACACAAAAAATTCTCCCAGACTGGACCCTATGATACCTCTACCATTGTTTGATGTGCAGATGTTTGCAGCTGCTCAGGAAATCCCGTGCATCCATTCAGATTGGAGATCGATTATCGTCCTTCCCACTATCTTCCAGTCATCTCGACATGCTCAGATTAACGGTATTCCATGCCCCACAGAAAGTAGCCATCCCCCAGTCCCAAAACAAGTCTTTGTCCGCCCCTGCGTTAGAGCAAGGGGCAACAATAGTGTGATACCATTTTATCAGTTTAAATTGTTTCCAGTGGTATCTTCTAAATTTCCATTGCTTTGTAATATGTGTGGTTCTACAGTTCAAGTTCACCGTTTTGATAATGAAGGGTAACACTTAAACTTGAAACGTCAAGTATTAGGTATTAAAAATATTTAATTACACTTATGCCCACCTGTGCTATTTTCATTTTTTCCATATTTTCTCTCCAGAAGTCCAAGCACGCAGTCAAAAATTTAACAGCCAAAGATATTCTGGGGGTCCTTTAGGTAGAATTAGCGTGTGTGATCAATAATCATTAATTTTCTGAGTGTATTCCAGGGGGCCTATTACGAACGGCTCACCGCATGCGGTGAGACTCCGCCGGCGGTGTCACACCGCCCGGAAGGGCGTTCACCGCCCCCAAGCGATTACGAGTGGCTGCCGGTCGGAGTCATACCACAGCTAGGGGGTCGGTATGACACCACGGCCGGATACCCTGCCTTTGTGACTCCGACCCCTTAATGGCGGATGCTTGTTTACCTTTTTCAGGTCGAGCTGGCATTTTTAAAGCAAAATATCCGACGATAGAGACTGGAAAGCCCTCATATTTTGTATTATTTATAATATTAATATCTGAGTAAGTTCATTAAATATAAAACTGGAGCAATTGGAAACCAAAACTTTTATAGTAAATACCATCGTTGTAGCAGTCTGAATCACGGCCGTTGGAGGTGGATACATATTGATTGTAAGTTGGTTTTATCGACGGTACCTCATTCGTTTATGTATAATTAGAACAATTGTGATGTTTTCTAATGTCCGCTATGCTTTTATATACAATAACTTCATCCATTTATGCTTAGGTACCGGAAAATTCGTCGTTTATGACTGCCTGTGCTTGTATTGTAAGGTGAATACAACTTTTGCCCGCTGCTTGGAGATTTCTACAAACATCTTTTGTGCCAAAATAGTGTTATTTTCAACATGACTACTCCCGTTAATCTACTGCTGATAATCACAGTGCCAGTGGTGTTGTAATGCTCAAAGTTTTACTAGGTTGAAAAATATCGGCCAAGAGTTGTAATTATCAGTGTTCCATCGTGATTGGTATGTGAATAGTGCTATTATTCTATCGAGAAATATCTGACGGTAATGTAAAAATTGCCACTGGCGTGTTCACCTCCGTTATTCACCGTAGAGATGATATTTCACGATCAAGCTATCAAGAGTGAAGTACTTTGTTTATTCGAGTATATGAATCGTATCAACGAATAGTAGTGAGAAAAGGCACCTGTGCCACTTGCGTGGGTTAATGTAAGGCTTAAAATCAGTGAATAAATAATAGTTTTCATCATAACGAGCCCTGTGATTGTAAGTTTTACATGATGAAAATAAGAATGGCAGTGACTTCCAGTTTGGATGATTGTATTAGCCTATTTCCCACTATATTTTTATGGTGTGTGCTACTATATCGTTTGTGGATTTATCTATATTATTGAAATGCGTTGTCGCTTGTGTGTGCATATTGGCACAGAACTGATTCGCCATCTCACATATGTATTGTGGGCAGACTGTTTTTCTGTGATTGTGTATTCGTGCAACCAAAGTAAATGGTGAAACTCGGTCACATTATCATGAAATAAAAGTGTCTTTTAGTAATAAGTGCACTTCTTGTGTTTCTTTAACTGTTTATTGGTTTTCACAGATAACTGCTTAAAAGTTATTTTTCATTATTTTAAAAAGTGCCTTTCTTGTGCTCTCTGAATAGCTTTCCAATCCCCATCACTTAAACGAAAGGTATGCAGAGCAACAGATTTTTTTTATTTCACAGGAATTAAGTGTTTTTGCCTGTGATTAAGGCTCTCCAGCTAAGTATTCGTTGTGGATTTTCGTACATTTCTTTACGTATGCGCATTGCGGTCGCAGCTTTAATGCGCTCAACTCAGATGTCTGCTGGAGAGAGTTCCCGCGGAATTAAAACACTACAAACGCTTACCATTGGCTGCAGCTGTTTCCGTGTTGAAGGAGCGCAGAATTTTTCATATAAACGTCACTTCCGCCGCATCGCTCCTCTCCGACCCTTAGTGAAGTCCTCTCCGCCCGGCGGTGTGACTCCGTACGTCCCATTCGTAATCGCAGGGGTCGGAGTGACACCGCAGGCGGAACGGAAACCGACCGAAACTCCGCCTGGCGGAGTCTCACCGCCCTCTCGTTCGTAATAGCCCCCCAGCATTAATGTTTTAATAGGAAATAACCCCAATTTCGGGAGCTTTGATATGCTAGTGGCAGTAAATGTTTTACTACCACATTCTAATTTAAGAAACAAAGCATACACTACTTTTTTCAGAAAGCTAAATTATGGGCTATTAATATCATGAATTACATACAGGATGTTTCAGGAGTAGTGTAGGGTATCTAGAATGAGTGTGCTAAATGTATTTTACTTTGTGTTTGAATATACACTTAATTAATACAGTGAAACCTGTACTAATAAAGCAGGCGAGGAGGTTACCCAGTTGGCCTCGGAGGCGGCAGGGTAACCTTCTCGCCCGCTAACCTGAAGGTTGTGGGTTCAAGTCCCACCTGGGAAGGATTTTTCAACTCCTAGGGCGTGGTTGTGAGTGCTGTCTTATGAGTTCTGATGTATATGATGATGTATGAGTATACTGAGGGCAAGGGCCTAGCCATGTTGAAACACCGGTTCCCGTCAGAACACCGAAGTTAAGCAACGTTGGGCCCGGACAGTGGTTGGATGGGTGACCCTCCTCCATACCTGCACCAGGCGTGGATGGAGAGGCGATACTCCCTCCAGACCACCGGGAGGCCGGTGGGAGATATACCCAGACCAGAGTTAGAGGGAGGACACCCTCCATACCTGGTACTGGGGTGAGGCAGGGGGAGGCGAACCCTCCATACCTCTACCGTGGTGCTCTTGTCCCCTGTCTGCAAGTGGCAGACAGGCATGGGGTTGGCACAATGGACCAAGAAAGGTCTAAGTGCCTGGGCTCCTGACGAAGGCCCCCCCAATAACAATCTAACAATCTAATCTATGAGTATACTGATGAATTCTTCTTTGGTTTCCCACCAAGTTAAGCTCTCCATGATCACTGGCGTTATGGCAGAAGACTCGTGCCATTATCAAGGCTGTGGAGGATCCTTGATAATGGCAAGAAAGTCTCCTGCCGAAACGTCGGCGATCATGGAGAGCCTAGCCCAGTGTGAAACCTGAGAAGAACTCATCAGGTCTTTAAAGTTGTTGTTTCAGGCTTGATTTTGTGGAATAACATCATGAAAGAAAAAGACTAGCAATTTTCCACAGGAATAAAGATTTACTCGACCGGTGTCGGTGTACAACACCATCATCAGGCCTCTGATGATGGTGTTGTACACCGACACCGGTCGAGTAAATCTTTATTCCTGTGGAAAATTGCCAGTCTTTTTCTTTCATCAGGTCATAATTATTAATTTTAAGTAATCCTGGCGGTTCCAATGAAAAATGGTCTATAAGAGGGGTAGTTGCCCTACCAATTCAGGTGCCTGGATTAATTTACACATGGAAATGTTAAATGTAAATGTCTTCAATGTCTTCTTGACTAACAGGGTCGAAGAAACCACTCACAATCAGTTGAAAGCACTTCACAATTGTTGTGCAGTCCATGCAGCAGGCATCCAAGCTATATCGGATGCTGTGGCAACTTAATCCATTCGTGCAATCAAATTTGTTTATTTTAATCTGAATGACTGAATAATGCCGTGGTCCAGGGGTTGTAACTTTAATGTGGTGGAAAAAACAGAATTTGGGCATTGGTTAGCTTGCCTCCTAGAGCGTGACTCCTAGCATTGTCAAGAAACAGGAAAATGTTTAAATTTTCTGTCCCATCTTTCTGTCAAAGCTCCTCAACCAAATAATAATGATAGCTTGTAACCTTGTGATTCCTCATATCATTATTTGGAATGACTCTGGGTTTTGACATTCAACTTCATCTTCAGATAAAGACTCGACGACATCCATCATTGTATACACTCAGGTCGGGACGGGGAGGTGGAGAGGGTGAGTGGAGGTGTGGTTGGAGAGAAGGGGTAATGCAAGGTGTACAATTTAAAATTTCCAACTATTCTAAAGTATGCAATCTATAACCTTTATTTTATACATGTCTAAATTTCAAATTTAAAGTCACTCTTGAGATTTTGTTCTGATAAGTGCTTTGCAAATTGTGGAGTCGTCTTCTTGTTTTTCACACGGGCTTGGTGTTCTTTTACTCTTTACTGATACTTCTGGCTTGTCTGTCCCATATACACTGCTCAGCACTCGCACCTCTATACACTCCACATGTTTTTCACTACTTGTAATACTGGCCTATGCATGGGAAAGTTGGTTTCCTAGGTTCCATTGTTTCAGACTCAACTAGGTGGAAGTTGAATTTCCTAAGTGAAACACTAACTTAGTTTCCTTCCACAGATTTATTTTCTTGGTACAACATGTTTCGACACATCGGTGTCATCATCTGTCGGTACTTGATGATGACACCGATGTGTCGAAACATGTTGTACCAAGAAAATAAATCTGTGGAAGGAAACAAAGTTAGTATTTCATTTGGTTTCCTAGATCCAGTTTATTGTAGTGTGCTGTTTTAATCGTGTCTTTTGGCAGTTTTTTTGTAAATTTTGTGAGAAATTTTATCTCGAGGATTCTGTGCCATTTGGCTGTAGAATCGTTTCGTGTTGGGGATTTGTAGAAGTCTTTGATTGATAGTTTGTTTTTAAACTTGTTGAGGTACAATTTGCCAATGAGCTGTTCACTGTAATCATTGTTCTCAACTATTTTATGGTAGCCAATTACTTTTTGAAGTTAGTTTCAGACTTACGAATGTTCAGCAGCCTGTGGATCATTGCTTGAAAGGCAGATCATTTCTGAGAAAAACCATGTCTGGAATTGAAATGGATTACTTGGTCTGTACGTGAACTTTTCCGAAAGATGGAGAACTCCAGATGGTTGTCGATTTTAGAAATATTCACATCCAGGTAATTGATTGAACTGTTGTCTTCTACCTCGCAATTGATTTTCAGGTTGTGATTCAATGAATTTAAGTGAGTTAAAAACATTAATACATTTTTGATGAGTCCATTTCCAGAGGAGATTAAGTCTTTTTCAAACTGGTACCTATCATAGTGGGGGTAAAGGTATCAAGGTCCCATGGCCAAGCCCTTAAGAGTTGCTCAAAATATTTACCATTGCATAGGAAATAGTCTTTTGTGATAATATGCATGTCTTAAGTAGAAATGGGAAAATTGCGGTGATTTTCATCTGGGGTTAATTACCACCACGTGGTAATTTACGGCAATTTTCTAAAATCACCATAAGTTGCCAGTATTTTTAGTTTTAAGCATGTAACTGCAAATGTATGGTTAAATAAGATAGCCAATAGCAATATGAAGGGAATAACGATGTTTAAACCATACCTAATACAACATTAATATGTTAGAAATTTTTAAAATTGTGAAAAGAACTATGGCACCAACATGCAATCTGGCTTTCTTTTGTCAAAGTATGAGAAATTTTCAAGAATATTCTAATGCATTACTCTACAATGTTATAATTTTAGTAAAATATTCCAATAATGAGTTGTACATTCCTCAATTTATTATTAAACACGTAGGAAATGTGAACTTTGCTTATAAGAACATGTTGGGAATTTATCTGTATGAAAAATTATCTCTAACATGGGTGAATTATCAAGAATATTACAGTAATTTTTCTAGGGACGCGGTAAATTATGAAAAATACTGCGGTAATTTATGAAAATAACAGAGATTATTTTTAGAGTGACCCATCTCTAGTCTTAAGTAGTTCACACAGTTCACTGATGATAGGGGTAGGTGCAGGCTTCTGGTAAAGGATGGCTTCTGCAATTTCTAGCACTTCCATCGGCTTTTGAATCTCATATAAAAAATTGTTCAACTTTACAACACTGAGATAATTGCTTTTATTTTTCTGATGATTTAAAACAATAGTATCATTATTTACTAATTCAATTTATATACAATAAAAAAACCACACATGGGTATCTGAAACAATAACTTCATAACATTTTTTTTCCTAAGGTGATATATTTTATTAAATTACCCATCGCATATTTCGCTAGTACCCCTGGCAAAAGGCAGCACTAAATGGGTTAATACATGCTGCTGTTTTTTTTGTCTTGATGATCGATGGCATTCTAATCCTCCAATCACAGCATACTTCATCACTCATGGCACCAGATTCACTGGGAATTCCACAGAATGTAAATGTATGCTGTGAACAAAATCGTTCAATCCAGCCATTGCTAGCCATGAAATGTTCATCTCCTAATATTATAGCAATTTTCAAAGCCTTCTCCTTTATTAAAGCACCACTAATTAGAATATTTTTCGAATGTGCAGCTTTAAACCACTTGGAATCAGTCAAGTTTGTACCCTTTGTACTTTTATTGGCTCTTAATTTTCACTCCGTGGCCCTATCCACTCCTTCAAAATATCACCCTTAAATTTTAAATTTCCATTTGAATTTTTTCAAATTTGAATAAATCCCCTAGCCTACCACTAGCTGCCGTGAAGAGAAGGTCGTTGTCCTCAGCGGTGGTATAGTTGTGGAGGGTGCAGGCATGGACCATGGACTTACCCGGCTGGCTGGTCTCTGATTCCCAAAAGCTGTGAATATCTTAGGTTTATATAAAGCTTAGAATGGTACGACAGTTTTAAATTGCTGAATAGAGGAATGTTCCAATCGAAGTGATGATTGTTGGTCAGGGTGAGGGGAGGTCTTTGAATAGGGATAGTGAATACAATGCACCTACAGACATAATCGGTTCCGGAAAATATTGGTTGCTAAGAGGGATGGTCACTTGATGGGCGTGGTTTTCAAAAGGGGCTTCACTGTATCTTAGAAAAAACGTGGTGATTTTTAGCATTTTTTGTCCTATGACCTTAAGGTTACAACTTAATAGTTGTGGGTCTATGGCAATGCAAAAATTTTCACGGAAGTATTTGTTAGTAACCCAGGGTTGCTACAGACCTGGAGAACCTGGAAAAGTCAGGGAAAATGAGATCTTACCTGGAAATTTGCTTTCCCGAGTCCAAATTCTTTGTTTGCAATCAGTGAGCAGTACCATTTTAGGCACTTCCTGTGTGTGTGTTGGCTTAGTGTTTTTAGCACCTTGTATAAACGAGGCATTGAAGCTCTTATTTGGTATTTATCAATTAATTATACGCACCTAAAATTAAATTTCAGGTCCTATTTTATGCAATCATTCTGAGGATGATGGAATATTTGTATCTCCTCAAATTGTTTTCGTACAGGTAATTCCTTGCTTGTCACTCCCAAGTCATAATAATCTCCAGCATGAGTCAGTAAAATCAAAAGGAACGAGCAACAGAATTTCTTGTCCATTGTGTGCCATTAATTCCCTTTTTGTGGTAGTATCAGGTCTCGAATGTCTGAGAAAACATGATATTACCTTCGAAAGCCTTACTTCACTCAGTGAAGAAAACTTTTCATTGATAGGTCAAGGTACACAGGAAATGCCGGAATTGTACAAATGGAGGTAGTAGAACTTAAGTTGTTTCTGTACATACCTTAGAATATGTATCATTCTCTGTGAAATGTCTATTCTGAATGTGCTTTTCTACAAATTGGCCTCCTTCCTGTTATAACACAATTGTGCCTTATCATCATCATCACTGCTGGTCACCCTATGGTTTGTTTGACATGGCTTTCCACTCTATGCTTCTATCAGCTAGCCTCTTCACCTCTACATATTTCTTTGTTTCCTCATCATTCATAATTTCCTCCATGTGTCTCAGCCGAGGTCTCACTGTGCTTCTGGCTGTCTTCATTGGACACTTGTATCTTATAATTTGCCGAAAAGTACGAAGTTTTTTATTCAAAATGGATATGCCGAATTAGTTTGTCCCTGCTTATCTTAAGAGTTCTTTGAGATTTCAATCATCTCCCACTCATCGCAGTGCATCTTCGTTCATTTACCGATTAATTCACTTTTAATTCCAATTGTATATTCTCCCATTCATCAATTCGTCATGGATGATTTTTTAAACAGCTACTATTAATTTGTTTGAAATTTAAGAGTGGTTCTCGTCATTCATTCTATTGTCCTAATCCATATTTACTTCCTTAGGTGGCCATTCAAACCGTAAGAGGTTTTTGCCCTCGTCAACCACTTGTCTCCACCTCGGCCTGTCCTGCATGGTGTTTTCATCCGCTCCTATTTTCCTCCTCATGTCCCTCAGTCCCATCTGGTCGGTCCACCTCGGTCTTTGTCTTCCTGGAGGTCTTTTTCCTATTGGTCTCCCCTTCATTATGGTTTTCAATAATGAACTATCCTCTCTTCTATTTACATGGCCCACCCATCTCGATCTTCTACATTTTGCTTCTCTCACGATGTCTGCTACCTTGTCGAGTTCTCTCAGCTCCTTGTTATTCCTGATTCTCCACTGTTCCTCTTCTTTTATTGGTCCATATATTGTCCTAAGTATTTTATTTTCAAAGGTGATAAGTTTCTTTTCAGTCTCTTTTTAATGATTGCCCATATCTCTGACCCATATAGGACTGCTGGCCTTAAAATTGTTTTGTAGACTTATTTCTTTAGTCTTTCTTGATAGAATTTTGTTCCTTAATATTTTTTGTAATGCCCAATAGCATTTGTTTCCATTTAAAAGTCTTGTTTCTATTTCAGATTCTTCATTTTTGTATTGGTCAATAGTGACACCGAGGTACTTAAAATCTTTACTTCTTTGAAATTTGTGCGTGTTAACTTCCAAGTTGGCTATTCCTTCTGGGTTTCGTCCTACTTTTAGATATCTGGTTTTTTCTTCATTTACTTCTAGCCCCACTAGTCCTGCTTGAGATAGCAATTCCATAGCCAGGTTTTTGAGGCTATCCTCATCTTCTGCTAGCAAGGCAACGTCATCTGCGAATGCCAGTACATTGACTTTGGTGCCCACTAACAAGCCTTCATTTAACTCTTGTCTTTCTCAGTGTACATTCTATTGGCAAATTAAACAGTAGTGGTGACAAAGCGTCTCCTTGTCGGACCCCTGTATTGACTTTGAAAGAGTCTGAAAATTCGGTATTTATTTTAACCTTACATTTCGATTCATCTATGAACATTCCTGCCAGTCTAATTAGCTTTTCAGGTATACCCTCAGGGTGGCGATCGTCAGGGAAAACCTGGAATTGTCAGGGAATTTTGAGTTTCTGGAAAAGTCAGGGAACTCGTAACAGTCAGGGAGAAACTGGGATGGGAAATTCTCGTTATTTTTCTACCATTACGTTTATCAGCCAGTCATTCCCGCCATTTTTTCACCAAAACATCCCATCAACTAAAACGAATGTTTGTCGCTGATGTGCATGGAATAAGCCCCATCAATTCATGGTACATTCAGTGGTGAATCTTATCAGTTATAAATCTTAATTATTTAGTTGTGAATCAAACGTACAGTGTATCCCTTTTGTATGCCCGTATTGTGATATTTGCCTAGTATTGTTAAAATTCATGATCACAATGTATTACGCTCATCACAAGGAATCCGAGGCTATGTTATTATAAATATTTTATCTCGCGCTTTTTTTAACTTCGTGACTCGGGTCGAGAGGTAGCTGGAGCACACTAGATCGTAGTAAATAATTGCTTGCAGTGTTAAAAATACGAGACAATGATTATTAAAATGGTAACACAAGTACGGTCTCACGTTTAAACAAAGTCTTACGCAAGATCATCTTCGATTCTCATACCCCCCTTCGTGAGACAGTAAGATGACCCCTTTTCCCATCCCCACCTTTTACGATCGATGTAATTATTGAATGGCCCCATTAAGCTCCCTCTCGAAGCAATTAAGTCAGGTCACAAACCACCTCAAATATGATATTCCTGAACATGATGCTGCCGTTGCTAATTGTCTCCTGTTGTCCTCGCTCTCAGTGGTGCGCTTACATGTTTTAACCAAATATTTTTACATTTTTTTGTTCCCTGATTCACGTTAATCAAATTGTTATTCGCTTCTGAAGGTCACTCGTGCCATCCGATTTTGATCCAGTCCAACAACTTTGCTTTGGTTGTATTTTTCACGCACCTTAGTGATACCTGTGCCGGTGTCCGCCAATAAATTAGCCATTAACTTTCCCATCGATGCCTTTTCAGTAATCCTCAACTTCCCAGAACTACCACGACCCGCTACCTCTTTCTTGAAGAATTAGACATTGTCAATTTTTATTTTTACCGATGGAAACATACACGGCCACAGAAATTAAATACAGAGCCGCGGAAGGAATATTGCTCACTCGCCTGGGTCTCCCCAACGCTCGCAATGGTTCAGGGGATTCACCATAATGCAAAACTGTTGTATAAGTAATTCAATAACCTGCTGTAGGTAAACCTTGTGTGTAGGGAAATGTTGCAATTTTGTAGACAATAAAACTGCCGCTGCAACGGCGCACAGTGGTCGGAAATCTAAAAAAGCCTGACAAAATCCAATTTTACTTATTTTTAGATAAAAACTTGAAACGTGGCATTTATACTCACAAATGATTACTTATTATGAAAGAGTAAGTCATATTTCTTAGATCCTCCCCATTACTTGTATACGGAGACTCAAACATGACCAACATTCCAAAAAAATACCCGTTTGATTTTTCTTTGGAAATTTTTGTGAGTTCAGCAGATATAAGCAGTATAGTTGTGGAAGGATTTTAATGATATAAAAAACAATACCATATGTGATAATGGTACTTTTCCTGTCCTATGCACAAGTTTAAGAGATTATGGTCGATATTTGGGTGCTATCACGACACTAAATGGAGGACGTTTTTTTCAGGCAAAATTGCACATGAAGTAGTCATTTTAATTGGTTTCACGAATAGATGCAACGAGATATTTGTACAGTTTTAATTGAAGACTTCTTAAGATTATTCTGAAAAAATCTTCGAAAAGTGTCGGCATGTATGGGGTAGCGGGTGGGGGTGAGAGATGGTAGTGTCCTTCGCCTAGCCAGAGCATTCGGGGGTATGAATGGACCCTCCTCGGTGTGTTTTTTCATTAGGTTGTACTCAATAGCTTTTAATAGATTGATTTCAGCTATTTACATTTTCTGAGTTTTAATGAAAATTTAATTCAGCAGAAATAAAATATTGCAACAATAGGTGACCTTTTGGCGATCGGTCAGGGAAATTGGTGAATCTATCAGGGAAAAGTCAGGGAATTTAAAAATTGGATATCAGTAGCCACCCTGACCCTCTACTCGTAGTCTGTCCCATAACTGTTCACGATTTATACTGCCGTATGCGTTTTTAAAATCTACGAAAAGAAGGTGGGCAGATTTATTGTATTCCCAATATTTAGACAGTGCCGTTTTTAAAATGAACAATTGGTCCGTTGTGGATTTCCCAATTCTAAAACCAATTTGATATTCCCCTAATGTTTCTTCTGAGTAACCTGTTAGCTTATTACATATGATTTTGGATTGAATTTTGTATGTTGTTGATTAAGGATATTCCTCTATAGTTGTTGCAGTTCTGTTTGCCTCCCTTTTTGTGTATGGGTACTACAACTGCTACCTTCCATTCTTCCGGCAACTTTTCTTCTTTCCAAATTCTCAAGATAAGTTTATGAATTTTGTCCAGTAATATTTTCCCACCGCACTTCAGAGCTTCGATTGGTATTCCATCTTCCCCTGGAGCTTTACCATTTTTAAGTGACGATATAGCTTCTTCTGCTTCTTTTAGGGATATGGGTTCCTTGATATGAGGTTGTACATTTTGGTATGTTGCTGTTCCTGAGTCCTTATTTTTTCGGCATTCAGAAGTTTTTCAAAATATTCTTTCCATATCTTAAAGCTCTCAGCTTGATTACATATTACTTTTGCATTTTTTACCCCAAAACTGTTTGGATTGGCTCCTTTTTTTGAAATATTGAACGTTACGATAAAAGTCTCTTGTATTGTTATTTGTCCTATCCTCTTCTACTTTTTTTCAGCTGGTCTTTAAGGAAGCTCCTTTTAGATGTCCTCAGCATTCTGTTAACTTCCCTATTCCACCTTTGATAATTATCTTTATTTTCTTCGTTGTTAGCTGCTAACCACTTCTGTTTAGATTTTTTCCTATCTTCTATTACATTTCTGCATTCTTCACTGACACAGGATTTCTTGTTTCATTTTCGGGTTCTTCTAATGCTGTTTGTATCATGTCTTTAATTTTATTCCATTGTTCATTGACACCTGTGGTTTCCTCGTTTTCCTCCTCTATGGATAGTGCTTCAAATTTATTTTTGAGTTCTAGTTCGAACTTCGTTTTAACTGCCTGATTTTTCAAGTTTCTAATTTCTATTAACACTAGAATGACCGGAGTAAGCCGCATACCTACTATGACCGCCAGCGGTCAATTGACCGTTCCCCCTTTTCTTGCACTCTTTCGTACGTTTTTCCTTCGTAATTTTTTTCTAACGAGTGTAGAAGTGTTCTGATAATGTGTTACGGTTAGGCGTAGTGTTAGGCAAAACATTGTACGCTGCAAACAATGTTAATTACACATAAAATTTTTGATTGTAAAATAAAAATGTCTCATTTTCATCGGCAAAAATAATGTCATGTGATTTAAAACACAAGTAAAATTTCAAAACACGTTATTTATCGTAATATTATTAGATAAAAACATGATATCAGAGAAAAATGAATTAGAAAGGACAGTGTTACAGTGAAGCGCTACAAATGCGGTCTCAAGGTATTTCTTTTATGAGCACTTTTTGCAAACTTTTCTGCTTTCTTTCACAGTGTCCCCACATGTATTTGTAGCACCTTGAGAAAATATACTTTGTACTGTTCTGATTACAGAGACCAATCTGGCATTTCTTGTGAACCTTGCCTAATGGAGAAAGAGATCCCAAAGGTTGAACGGCAGTTCTTTCCTCAATGTAAATTGCCGATAGCTCCTCAGCTACTTTCATAATGAAAGTTATACGGGACATCTTTGAGCCAAATACAAGCCTGTACAAAGTATTTGCATTTATCATTGCTAAGCCAAGTATATAGTAAAAAACGTGGACAGGCGATCGGCGTGCCCCGGTCCGGACACTGTATTTGCGACACATTCCATCAACAGTGTCAATTCTAGACTTGGTTGCGTTGTAAAATTCAACTGTCTCTGGTTTTTTCTATTCAGAAGCCTCATTGATGATTATCCCCGAGTGCATGCTGCTAAGCATCAGCACATTCTTGGAAGATTTACCTTGGTAAGAAGTCAAGTTAACAATGTCACGCTCGTAAATAACTGTAGTGTGTAAAGGATCTTTGGATTTCTTCCAAAGGGAGGAACTTCCCTTCGAATGTTGTTGAGAGTACCAACAATACTTGTCTTGCGTTTTGCAAGCTATTTAGCTAGGTACAAAGATGTGAAAACATCCGTTGTGACATTTCTACCCTTATCCATGAGCGGTTCATGCAGGCGCAGGGTAGCATTTTCCGGAACTCTCAAATCTGTTGGTCTCAACTCGTCCTTTCCCAAGTATGGGAAAGCATTCAGCACGTAACGTTCCTTTGCATCTGTTGCTATCCAGTACTTTACTCCATACTTGTCTGGCTTGTTACCCATGAATTGGGTAAAGGGATATCAACACTTGAATGGGAACAATTGTTCGTCTATGGTAATGTTCTCAGTAGGCTTATAGCAGGCGATAAAGTTCTCTATGAACTTGTCCCACATTTTAGATGCGAGGCAAAATTTGTCAGTTCTCTTCCGTTGAGGCCTGGTTGCCTTTTCATTGAACCTTATGAACCTTAAATTTTATGATTTCCTTGAACCTATTTCTTCCCATCGTTTTGGAGAAGGAAGCGGGCACCCAGTTTTTGTCCCACAACGTATAGATATGTAATCCCCGTGGGCCATACACCCCGCGCGCGTACAGTATGGCAGTAAAAGCCTTCAAGTTCCTCAAAAGATATAGACCTGTTGTAATCGCCTTTTACGCGACACGCCTCATTTTCTGTTCATTTTTATGAGCCTAAGTATAGGTTCACAAAAAAACAACAGCAAGCTAGAAAGGGGGAAGCCATTCTCCATGGAGCGTTTCGCATACCGTCGCGTATTGTAACATGCCGCGGAAAGGTCTTCCCCGGGCTCTCACGGTCAGCCCTGCAGGCTACAAGGCGGACAGGGGTAGCAAGGTGCGGCGGCGCCAGGCTTGGATGCTAGCAGCTACGCACAAACGTAACAGCGCATTTCAGCTAAAGAAGTGATCACCACTGCCAATAAAATGTTTAGTAGCGACTCTTTACGACGCAACATACTGTGCTTTTGTTAATGTGTCCCTTCTTCTCATAAACGGTAAAATCATATGTAAAAACTGTTGTGAAGACATGAGAGTCACATTTGATTGGTGTGCGTTTGTGATAAGGTGCACGCTATGATATTTGACACAGTTGACACCAAGAATCGATAAATATATCTAAATAACGGTATAAAATGCAAGAACGGTCAATTGACCGCTCGCAGTCATTGTAGGTAAAAGCTGGCATTGCTCTTGACATGAAGCATCCCCCCCCCAAAAAAACTTCATTTTCGCATTATTTGTTCCAAAATATTAAAAGTCAGAAAAACTCAGCCTCATAAATCGAAAGATAACGAATTGGTACGCGAACGAAAAACGCGAACGGTCAATTGACCGTCCCCGGTCATTCTAGTGTTAATGGTCTAGTCTCTTTTTTGTTCTCTTGTTTCTACAAATTCTCTGTAACTTAAGCAATGACCAGCGTATGGTATGTCCTGCATTCTGCTCCTCTTCTGCTCCTAACATCTGTAATGCAGCTTTTGTGTCTATCTTATATCAGTATGTGGTCATCTGATTTTTTACTTACCCATTTAGAGACGTCCATGTATATTTGTGGATATTTTTGCGGGGAAATTTTGTTGACATTTTCATATTCCTTGACGTGGCAAAACTTAGTCTTACTCCAATGTCATTACAATGGTTATGTAAACCATGTTTCCTCCTGTGTACGTATCCCAGATTTCTTCATTTCCCACTTTGGCATTGGCATCTCCCATTAATATTTTAATATCATAGGAAGGTATGCCTTTGAGCATTTGCTCAAAAGTATCGTAGAATTTGTCTTTGATATTTTCCTCTGCATCTTCAGTAGAATGATATCACAGATAAGTTTTGGAATCTACCCTTCAGTCTAATATAGCACATCCTTTCATTTATTTACCGGATTGTAGGTTATCACAGTCCCTTGTAAATTCTTTTTTATGGCTATCCCTACGTCTGCGTAGTGATTTCCATTATCACAGCCATTATAGTATAGTGTGTGTATTTCTTAGAATTTAACTTGCCATTTAATGGCCATCTTGTCTCTTGAAGCGCTATCACATCTACGTTGTATTTCTCTATGTCTTCCGTCACCATGTCTAATTTTCCTGGTACAAGCATAGTACGAACATTCCACGTGCCAAAAATCATGTCCTTGTAACGAAGCTAGGGTCTGTTGCCGTAGATTCCATCCTGATCCGAGGCTTAGAGTTGACGTTTCTGAACAATTTGTATTTTTATGGGATAAGGTTGCTAGCCTTACGCCCAACCCCCAACCTGGAGGACCAGGGAATTCCTTTTCGTCTGGCTCCTACCTAACTGAAACCTGTCCGGCATGGGAGTCCCTACCAGTAGCTACGCTACTACCGGCATAGCTCTCGAGGTTGCACCCAAGCCATGTCAATGCAAGAATACCATCGGCCTAATCCATGTTTACCCTATTCCTTCTTGGCTTCAAGTGTGACCATTTGGCATACCATTTTCCAACTATTATTCTTCTCTCACCTTTTTTTAAATTATGAGCGAGTATAATCCATGAACCAAAGATATCATATTATATAATATGAAGATCATTAAGCAGGCTGATATTCGATTGTGCCCACCTTCCATTCTGGAATCCTATGAGTGCGGCCTTTTTTTACTCCTTTCCTTAGTTTACAATTCATTGCGGGAACAGTTCCTAAACAGAAAATGTTTGAAGAGAAGATAGAAGTGTGTTCGGCTATCGCAATATTTTTTTCACGCAAGGGAGCTGAATAATGCCTAATGAATTGACGAATCCAAAATAAAGATCACTTTGCTCAATAACAACAATATTCATATATTTTCGATGAAAACACCTCATATCTTGACTATTTAAACTAAGTTTAGTCGATAACCATGATTGACTGAGTTTTGTCTCCGAGCTCCTAATAATTTCAAACGCCTCGAACGTACGGCAATCGTCAAGGTTTGTCTCCTTTTTGCTTCACCGACATTACTGAATTTCTTAATTCCCCTTCAGCCAGATTTTATCACGCACTATTTCTAGGGCAAGGGCCTAGCCATATTGAAACACCGGTTCCCGTCAGAACACCGAAGTTAAGCAACGTTGGGCCCGGACAGTGGTTGGATGGGTGACCCTCCTCCATACCTGCACCAGGCGTGGATGGAGAGGCGATACTCCCTCCAGACCACCGGGAGGCCGGTGGGAGATATACCCAGACCAGAGTTAGAGGGAGGACACCCTCCATACCTGGTACTGGGGTGAGGCAGGGGGAGGCCAACCCTCCATACCTCTACCGTGGTGCTCTTGTCCCCTGTCTGCAAGTGGCAGACAGGCATGGGGTTGGCACAATGGACCAAGAAAGGTCTAAGTGCCCGGGCTCCTGACGAAGGCCCCCCCAACAGCAATCTAACAATCTATCACACACTATGTGCAATTAATTGAAAGAAAAACATTCGCAAAAGCAACTCCTACGATGTGCATTGTGGATTTTCCATACTTAATTCCAGAAACAGTAAATTATTGCAAGGAAAAAAACTGAACCAATATAGAGTAAAATGACAGGAATTAATTATGGCATCTTGGAAATGATATGGACTCGTTTTTATTATCATTTAAATTTGCAAGCGTATTCATTTATGTTAAGAATAATCACAATTTCGACTTTTTCGAAATTGCGATTGCGATTTTTCGAAATCGAAATTTTTGCTATCTCATATTTTTGTGGCAGTGCAATTCCTTTTATATTTGAACTCCTGCGAATTGTTTTTAGTCATTTACTTCATTTCAGACTTTGGTTTAATTTCTGCTTATGGCTGCTAATTATTTCCGAAAGTAAGCCAGGAAACATCTTTTAGAAGTGAGCTTACAACTTTTTCTTTGATCTAATTAGGTGCATAGATAAATTTGGTGTAGGTGAAATTACAATACTAAGTTTGCTACAAGAATGTGCAATATTCACAATAAAAGAACAATAGTTTGGATAAGGGATTTAAAACTGGATCACTCTATTTCGCTCTGTAGTAACCCATAATTTCAGGCTCATATTTTAGCGCGCAGCTATCATCGCAAAGTATTAAGGGAAAGATAATTTCAGGGGCGATGTATTTATGCGCAAACTATTACAAATTAATGTTTTCATTTTAAAGTAGTGAGCTTTTTAGAGCATCCAATATCATATCAAGTTCTTTCGCTATGCTTGGAACTATATGACTGCGCTTCTTTGATTTTCCATTTTTTTTCTCGATAAACGAGGGAAGCCGTATTCACTTCAAATATCTTCGGATTAAAGTAGCTTGATGCAATTTTATTCCAATATTGGAATGCCTAGGAAAAAAACTTTCGATCCACTCAATCATGAACTTAAGCTGGTACTCAATTATTGTTTCACGGTGGAAATTGGATTAAATTTCATAGTTTCCATAAAAGTAACCTGATGCCAATAATTACACTTTTCTAGTCTCTCAAATGCCTCTTTCAATCTACTCAGTGAGTTAACTCTATTAGCGTGGATCTTTGCATAGAGGCACCACCCCTTTGGTCCTTCCAATCTTTCCTGATAGAACAATTAACATTCCGAACCAAAGGAAGCCCCTTCCATCACTTTAATTAATAATTTTTTAAAAATAATTTATTTTTTAGCGTTATAAGCTTACAATAGGTTGATCCTAAATATATAGTATTTAGAATTTCTTTGTCTGGGAGTCCTTGCGGTATCAATATTCCTACTACTTACAAAACGTCGTAATTAATTCTGCACATTTTACAGGACATTGGTTCAATTTTATTTACTTCGCCATAAAATATTTGCTGCTTAGGTGTTTATGTTAGAAAAAAGCCAGAAAACGCATTGTAGAAAGTGCTATTATGAATGTTTTTTTCTATAGATCTTACATGAGAAAAATTGACCTATGGCGAATGGAAAACGCAGTAATGGCGGTGAAGCAAGAGGGTGACCACTTGAACCTTATATGACTGACTTGATCACCTGACTGACTAATCTAAGATCAGCCAGCTCAAGTCATTCATATACGGTATAATGTCATTAGTGAACACATAATATACACGTATTTGAAGTTCTGCATTGGATAAAAAAGCAACCGAATTCACAAGAAGGATGAGATAAGTGCGAAAGGTGGATTTTTCAATCTGCACGTCCTTCTTTCAAAGTCTCGAATTATCACGAATTTATTTGCTAAAAGAAAGTGAAAGTCAAAGCTCATCATTTTAAAATTAAACAATTGTTTGCGCAGAAATATATCGCCCATAGAAAATGTTTTCCCAGAATGATTTGCAAGGAAAGAAACCCTACCTCTCCCCTCGGAAATAATCCTTTTCGCAGATCAAAATTTTCCTTCCGTGGGTGGTTCAACTCCCCCAACTACGGGAAGGGAGGGCTCTCGTTCCACTTGGAAAAGTTGTTGCTCCCCGTCTCGGGGGCGTGTGGTTTCGGCCACATTGCCACATCGTCGAAGACTTGGGACTTTAAATTTTTGGCGGTATGATTTTTTTAACAGAACTGTACTATGTATCTAGCATTCTCACTGCTTCACTTGACTGATGCACCATGTGACTGCAAGTGCACCTACAAACTCTTCTGTTTGCTGACAAAGGTGAAACAAAATGTGCTACAACACTCCTCTGCTCATTGCGTGATGTTATCAATTCACATATGCATATATTATTACTTTTAAGTTGGAGATAGGCTAATTTGTTGTGTTCATGTGATAGTAATCATAATTTTAATGGATAAAAATGGGATATTTCACAACTAAAAACATGAAAAGATATTTTTATTGTCATTTCCTACTAGTTTTTTGTATTCATAACCTCATTTAGCATATTTACTAATTTAGCAGATATTTTGCTTTTATCCCTAATTTTCGCTGAAAATTCATGTTAATCACAACATGCTATTTTTTCTGGTCCCTAGATATGATTATATTTGCTGGTGATTTCTACATCTTAAGTTGCAGGATTCTTCCATTACTTTCAGTTTGTTTCCCCCATTTAATGCCTTATCTCCTACGTGTCTTATTCCTCTGACCATAGCCTTAGTTTTTTCTTGTTTATCTTTTGGGCACACCTTTTCTTTGTCATTTGTCAGTCATGAAGTGTCTCATTAAGATATCCTTCTGTCTCTACTGCCACGGGTGTATCATCAGCAGAGTGCTGCTTCTCTCTTCGTATACGCAGGTGCCTGAAGCCTTTTCTTTGACTCCCAAGGGGTTAAGTGTGCATCGAGGCCTTATTCCTTTTCTACTTGTGCTTACTCAATACATAATAGGTCTTGATGTGATCACTGCTGCATTGTCTTTATATGCAAGACGTCTCTCCGGGCATTGTGAGTTACTCACATGTCCTTTAGAATACTCAGTATTTTATTATTATTATAATAATTTTATTAACACATCACATCTTTACAAATTTAGTAGCCTATAGCTACTTGTAAATAGGTGTATCGTCACTTTAGAAAAAGAGAATCAATGCATGCATAACTGGCATAATTTAGTACAGTAATCATAAAGAGCTTTTACATGCTAGAATACATAATGCACAGTCAATTCTTAACATCTTTCTTCAGGTTGTTATCACAATAATTTGATTTCAAGTACGTATGTCAGATGTTACAGGGATGTTACAAGTCGGGGAAATGTCAGGGAATTTGAAACCCGTCCGGGAAATCAGGTAAATGTCAGGGAAAATTTGGATAAGGGTTGAGGTCCATGAATTGGTCAGTGGTCGACGCACCCCAACTATATGTTCGTTCGTTGTTGCCGGAGTCAATGTTCCATCTTCTGATTTTGTCTTAGTTTCATAAATTTGTCATTAAATTTGATGAGTAATAGTAACATTGGTGTGTTTTCTTAACTTTCATTTGCACTTAAATTTTTACTGCTCTCTGAACGTCTAAGAAACGCTTGAGGAAAATGTCAGGGATAATGATAATTTTTGTCTGGGAATAGCCAAGGAAATGTCGGGGAATTTCATGTCCATAATCTTGTAACAACCCTGTGTTAGAATTTGTCTTCAAAACATTCTTTTAAGACCGTTTTACACGGGGCACGTAATTGCATAATCTGAGGTACGTATGAACATGCATTTCAAATTGCATCGTGTAAAGCCGTGAATTGCAAGAACGCATGCACGAATGCATGAACGCGAGATGGCAAAATAGCCCCTGCTCTAATTGGAAAATTATTACACGCATGATTGAGAAAAAAATGTAGTTTGAAGTTGTGCAATTTCATGCCCCGTGTAAAATGGCCTTCATAGAATAAATGCACTTATCGAGTAACATGACTTTTATTATTGTCATGATAGTTTTTGTGAGAGTACCATCAAAGTTTTTAATCTTAATCAAATGATATTGTTGATTTTAATCCCCATATAATATGCTGAGTTTTCCAGGGTTTCCAGGATTTTTATTCCAGTCTTCATTGCCAAATGCCATTTCAAGATTTCACAAAGGCTAAAATCAATTTAGTGTTGGGTGAGAATCTCTTTTCCGATGCTAATGCCATTGAATGGGATCACCTAGTCATTCAGTCTGGTATTATTTAAGATGGAGAGTCTTTGAGTTATGTCGCTTGAGCAGTGATTTCAAGATTTGGTAGTTTGTGTCCCTTTAAGGTTTTGCTGTGCAACACGAAGGGTCAGTCATGCACAACCAGCCACATAAGCCTAGGCAAACCCCATCTATAGTTAATAAGTGCCTTATTTTAAAGACCCTTTTCATTTCCATCCAAAATTTGCAATTCAGTTTGAGTTACTGACATCTGTGTTGGGGTCTTACAATATTATGAGTACAGTGTGGTAAGAAAATTATTTCATAGTGTTTGTTATTGAGCTAGGATTGGAAATGAATATTATGGTGGTACATTTCTTATAAAAATAGATAAATAGAACATTAATTAATTTATTGAGGAAAACTAAATGAGCATTGCTGACTGTGTTTTATGTGGTAGGTATGTCAGTATTGGATTGGACCTATCAAGGAAACTGCACATTGCTGAGTAAATTAACCTTTCAACGCCTGGCGTGCCCGAAAAGTCCCTTTAAATGTTTTTGCTGCTTGCCTGAGTTCCCAAAACATCCTGGCTCCGGGTATGCATCCATTAAAATCCTCCATCTAGGCGAATACACCTCAATTTAAATCCGGCAGATAAAGTTTAATCTTCTATTGGCAATCTTTCATTGAAGATGTGGCTTAGTAAAGTACATGCTCATTTTGTCAGTTTTTGGGTTTGTAATCGATGGATACTGAAGAATAATTTTTCCATCAATGATGCATAAAATTTTACATAGAAGTTGGGATTTATTGTTCATTCTGCGTTAAAGAAAATAGTTAGTAAGATAATAGTACCAAGAAGAAGTGTGGTTCTTTTGTTGATTTCTTTTTGTATCTTAATAATTTGTGATAGAATTGGTTGTAGCTCTAAAATTATTACCATGAACATTATGTCTTTTTAAAAGAAACATTACCCATGCATTGAATTTTCTAGTCCCACTAGCTGTAATGGTTGGTGGTTTTCTTGGATGTAACCTAACCTTGTAGTGTTGGGCAAATAAATATACTATATAAAAAACATTGTGCTACCTTTTTTGTAATTTAGTTCTCATACCTTTGGTTGGCGGCTTGGGTAGCAGGGCAAGATATCCCAGTTCTTGTTTGTGTTGTATTATGTATGTAATCCTGGGCAAGGGCCTAGCCACATTGAAACACCGGTTCCCATCAGAACACCGAAGTTAAGCGACTCTGGGCCCGGACGGGGGTTGGATGGGTGACCCTCCGTGGCTCCACAGGGCGTGGATGGAGAGGCGATATTCCCTCAGACCACTGGGAGAGTTTGAGGGAGGACATCCTCTATACCTGGTACTGGGGTGAGGCAGGGGGAGGCCAATCCTCCATACCTCTACCGAGGTGCTCTTGTCCCCTGTCTGCAAGTGGTAGACAGGCATGGGGTTGGCACAAGGGACTAAGAAAGGTCTAAGTGCCCGGGCTTCTGTCAAAGGGCCCCCCAATTAACAATCAATCAATCAAATGTATGTAATCCTCTTATGTTGCAGTTGTGATTCATTTGTCTTTTCAACGAGGATTGTTCTTCCAAGAACTTCTGGTTCCCCCTCTCGAGGCAGTCGAAAGTCATGTACGGAACAGACAAATAAATGAGTTAACCAAGTATCTGTGTGAAGTTGTCCTGTTCTTCTGTGAACCCAGAACTAACAATAAGTCTGTTCTTGTGAACTAAGCCCTTCCCAACCAGCTGTTAAACAGTGGAAATCAATAGAGCTGTAACTTTGTCAAGGATAGCCTGGGTACCAAGTGCCCTGGTTGAAGTCCCTTAGGCTTTTGGGGCTCACTACTAATTGACTTATTTGATTTTCTCGGAGAGATGTCCATGGGCAGTTACCTGGTGGTATCAATCTACCACAGTATTCTGTGACATTTACATGTGGTAACCAAGATAGGTGTATGTGGCAACAAATTTATCCTTGAATCCATTTCTGTAGATTTTTGATGGAGATGGTGATTTGTGATAAAATTAGATATTTTTTAGCTCCTTTGAGATGTGTATGCTCACTCATTAATGCTTTATATTCATTGGGGTTTCATAGTAATCATGCATATAATATTTCGTTAATTACATGTCTCTTCCTAATTGTTCCCTGGTGGTCTTGCTCAGTCAGTGATGTAATTTTGTCTTTATATGGTCTGTGCAATTGATGATTAAGTTATGGTATTTCGAGTGCTGTGTAGATTATTTAGACTATAGAGAATATACAGCATAAGTCAAAATATTTCAAAGGAAAAATAAAGTTGTCATAGGCAAAAATTTCCTATAACCAAGACTGAATATCTAGTATGACTGTTGGACACATGTGAAAGGAATTTTGTTTTTGCATTCTCATGGGTTCATTCCCAAAAAATTGTGCTTGTAAATGCTATGGTTCCATTGAAGCCAGTTCTATGGGCAACATTGAAAGATCTTCCATTTGGTTATTCTTTTATTTTAAAAATGTCTCACTAGCTCTGTTCTCCTGGTAAATGGACTGCAAAATGTTCACCATCGGACATTTTAATACATTTGCTTTGGCTATTCTGACTGGTATTCCCTGCGGGTATGGGGATTAAGAATACTCCCGCAGTGTCCCTGCTTGTCGTAAGAGGCGACTAAAAGGGTGGGGAGACTACTAGCTAGGTAAAGACAATTAAAAAATTGAAGAGAGAATGAATTGTTTCCTGATACATTGTTGATGTAGATCTCCCTATTATGGATTCATGTTGGGAGGGGGAATGTAGGGAATGTTTTTCCAGGTAGGAAACTAGTTGTGTGTGAAATACACAATCCAATACTTTTACTACTGTGTTTTGCAAAGTGATTGGTCTATAATTCTGGATATCATTTGGACACCCTTTATTTTTAAAGTTTAGCTCTTTTTTTTAAATTGCAGAGAGAAAAATTCCATGAGATAGACTCATTTATTAAGCATAAGTGGGGGAGTTGAATGTAATAATAGGAGAGGAGGAGACTTAGTCCAGAATTACCATCAGGGCCAGAATTATGTTTTTTTTGGCCAGTTTTAAAATTATTTATGAGTTGTAATTCTGATTCTGTGCAGGGTCGAACATAAAGAGATGAGACTGAATACATGAGTGAATGCTGAGAATTCTCTATTGGAAGTTCTGTTGACCTCAAGGTGTATGATTGATTTTGAAGGTTGCTCAAATCAGAGTGATTAGTCAATTGTTACATAACTTCTTGATATCGGGTAGAATGCTTTTAGGGGATTTCATTGTAGCTGCATTAATGACATCCCATGAAGTGTAAGATTTGTTGCTGGCTGAGTAAATCCTATCATTGTTAGAATTATTTTTTTGCGTAGGTACCACAAAAGTTTACTGTTTTGGATTTTGAGGGCTTTGTATTCTTCCTTTAAATGAGTTCTCAAATAACGAGTTTCTGGCTACCTACTCAGCCAGCACCATGTCACTAATTGCCCCAAAATGTCCTGACTACACAGGTATCCCAGAGAAATCATTTACCCTAAGGGAAAGAACATCCCTATGCGGTAGGGGTAAAGCAGAAAAAAATTGAAAGAGAAAAAAGCTCAATAGAAATATTGTAACCTCATAGTAGAAATATCAACTGTTAAAGCGAATGAAAAAATATCATCACATCAATAGCAGAATTATATAAAATTGGAAAAGAAACAAGTTTAAACAATAGGATCATTCCTTTGCCCCGTCAACGGCAACTCCAGATTTTGCCACTCCCCTCAGCCTGGCAGGCCGGAACCATTCGCCAATACTCCTCTCAATTTTGACTCGTTCCAATTGGTCCAGCAGTCCCATTCCTACTTATTAATACCTCTGAAAAAAATAGCACAATATATATATATATTTCCCGCATGCAATGCTAGTACATAACATAGGACATTCAAATACCAAATCAATGGTCCTCGGGAAATAATGTTCGAAAGTAACTTCGCATGGGTTTCTCACCTTCATGCGAAACTGCAAGCCCAACCCGTTCCCCATCAGCAGTGACATAACGTCGTTCACTGTTTTATTGGCAGCAGTCGCAAACAATTTTTCAGTCAAGTTTTAACAACAGTAAATTGATGTTCTATCCCGAAAATGATGCACCTGAAATAAAAAAAGAAAATTTCTACGTCCATGAATTAAACGTGAAATTCCCTTAAAACCAGTTCAGTCGTTGGCACCATTTCATTGGAAGAATTATTCATACCATGAAATGCCTGTTTTCACTGTTAGGGGGAATTTTCTCCTCGAACTGCTGCAAATCCTCAATTCTGTGCATAGGCATTTTTCCTTCGGATTTGGCACGTTGGTTTATTGGGGTCCGATCTTCTTTAAGTCCAGAAAGGGATAACATGAAATAAGACCGCCATTCGTACTTTTGTATGAAGGATGAAAAGGCAATATGTTGGCTTTCCGTAGAACTACACCCAGCTTCCGACCACCGACCGGCACTATCTGCGACTCTAACCCTCCCAGTCTCAGCAAAAATCTTTCCCTCTGCTGAAACCTTTTTCGAGGTCTATACCAAACTCAAACCATAAGGTGCTATTGCTAATTTGCGGTGCTTAAATTAAAGAATTACATTTTAGAAGTATTAAGTAACTCACTAAAATTCCGCAACCCGGTTGTTTAACGGTATCTTCGAAGTAGCACTATAACAACGACTTTCAAAAGTAAAATATGGGACAAAAGTACCTATAATGAAAATTAAATGAGATATCTCGCATATGAAGACAACCTACCACCGGTGTGTTATTAAAAAGGATACCTAATGACAACGAATTACGAAATTTCACAATGTAAAATTTTTATTTCTTGTCTGATTTTTAAATACAATAAACAATAGTTCAGGTTCAATTACTGCACCAAGCTAAAATTTTCAACAACATGATCATAATGGTTTATTGTTAAATACAATATTACATTCTGGGTTGGGTAACATAGGGATGCCTTTTCATCCCTTGCACCTGAGTATATGGTACAGCATTGGACCAAACCATTTGGAAGCATCAGCATATGCGTATTGAATTGAAATTGAAAACATACTTTATTGTTCTGGGACTTTATGTCCCCTGGAACATTTAAATATTATTACATGCAAACAACAAATGGGGCCAATGGTGACAGCAATACATACAAATTTCACTAAGGAACACCACATATAAACCAACAATAATCAAATATAAGAAAATAAAAACATGTGAAAATTAGGGTGCACAAATTTAAGATACACATTAAGGATTTAAAACAGGCAACAAAGATTATCAATCGGATTGCTTACACATTTTGCATAAAGAATAATGGAATATAAAGTAATAGACAGCATCAAACAGTATGGTAACAAAAGAGCATGACGAATCTCAATCAACATTGCAATGCACAGATATGAAATAACATTTCAAGAATTGATCATATCGATTGGATATATGAGAAGATTAGGCAAAGTTACATAACTGATCAGACATATTTCTCTTGAACATCGAAATTGTAGAAGAGGTTTTAAATTTTCAGGTAAACAATTCCATAGCTTGCAGGAAGAAATGAAGGAGTGCTCAAATATTAAAGACTGGTATTTAGGAAAATAGAATATCTCAGTGATTCGAGTTGATCTCTTCCCAGTATTTGCATTATATATAAAGTTTTCATACAAATAAGACGGATTTTTTTATTTCAGTACCTTAAACAAACATAAAGCCTTTGAAGTATACGTCGTTTATCCAATTTCAGCCATTTTATTTTTTTATAATAAGGCGTAACATGTTCATCGTAACGGATGTTAAAAATAAAACGCAAACAGAAGTTTTGAAGTCGCTGTAACTTAGTGCTGAGTTCTGTGTTAACATCTGAGCAAATAATTGAACAATAATCAAAATGTGGGAATACAAGAGTTTGAACCAACTTCTGACGAAGTGAAATAGGGATCAAATGTCTGCAGTGCTTCAATTGGTACAGTGTCTTATACACATTGTTAGATAATAGCTTTAACATGCTCCCGCCAGCTCAAGGTATTATTTAAGTGGACTCCAAGACTTTTCAAAGTATTCGAATAATTTATAAGGAGATTCTGTACTCATATTTTAGGAAGGTCACTCATAGAGATAAAATGAAGATTAGAAGGACTGCCAAATATTATCGACTTAGTCTTGTTTGGATTTAGCTTAAGCCGATTAATGGCTAACCAGTCACAAATGGATTGAATATCTTTATTGATCAATTCAACGGCATGGTCAAGTTCATATGGGTAGCTTTCAAGGTAAATCTGTAAGTCATCCGCGTAAAAATGATATTTGCAGTGAGCTATGGAGCTGGTGAGGTCTTTGATATATATGGTGAACAATAAGGGTCCGAGAATTGAGCCTTGTGGGACTCCCCGGAAAACTGGTAGAAAATCTGATTCTTTACCATCCTCGTATTTGACGGCCTGTTGTCGTTTGGACAGGTAAGAGTGAAACCAAAGCAACACAGAGGGAGAAAACTTAAGTTGACTCATGCGTCTTAGTAGAATATAATGGTCTACAGAATCGAAGGCTTTACTAAGATCAAATTGAACCAGAATTGTGATTTTTCTTTCGTCTATTGATCGACGAATATCGTCTGTTATTTTAATTAGTGCAGACTAAGTGCTATAGTTTTAACGGAACCCCGATTGAGATTTGTCAAAAACGTTTAGCCGAGATAGATGGTCTACTGTAGAGTTATACACTAAGCGCTCAAGAGGTTTAGAGAGAGCACACAACACAGCAATGGGTCTAAAATCAGACATCTTTGGGCGCTGGAATTTTATTGATAGGACGGATGATAGCAGATTTCCAAAGAGTTGGAAATGTGGAGTAATTTATGGAACAATTATAAATATCTAGGATTAGGGGTATTACTGTTGGAAGAATGTGTTCAATCATTTTAGCATTTATACCATCAACACCTGTGGAGTTCGATTTCAAAGGTTTTACCAAGCGCAAAAGTGTTTCTGGGGTATAATGCGGTAAGTACAGCCTTTCGCTATCAAACGAGGAGAATAATGAAGGATCAGTGAGCATAGGGCAATTGTCAGTTAAATAAGAGTCATCAGATTTTTCATTCTGCTTATTTTCCTTAGAAGCAGGTGTGAGAAAGTAAGTGTTGAGGTCATTCGGGGAGAATGTTGTGTTGGATAAGGGCCTCCTAGATTTCCCGATACCGAGACGCCTTAACTCCTGCCAGGTGGATTTTACGTTCCATTTGTCCGAAAAGCATTCATTGTAATACTCTTGTTTTGCATTTCGGATTAGCTGCTACACTTTATTTCTAATCTCAATATTCCTTATGCAGGTGGGGCAGAAGAGTGCGTCTATAATTGCGTCGAAGGCGGTCTCTACGTGACATTAATTTTCTTAATGCCGGAGTTAGCCATGGAGACGGTTGATGTTTAGGCACTACAGTTTGACATGGGGCGTGAGTATTTAGGAACTTCATGACCACAGAATTAATATTTATACTTTCTCATCCACTACATGAGAACCAAAAAATGTATCCAGATTAACATTTAATAAGTCAGATTCAAATTTGACAACATCGAATTTCTTAAAATTACGAAAGCACATATTCTTAGGATTATGACCTTTATGTTGGAAGCGATATTTGATGTATATTAGGTCGTGTTCTGACAAGAAAGGTACAGGAAGCTGTCCGTATTCTTCAGTCTTCGTTAACCCCTTTAATGGGGACAATTTTTTGAATAGTCACTCCCCTGGTGGGGATTTTTTATCCTGTGATAGATACATTTAATTTTTGGTGGAATATAATGTTATTAATTTCTGAGTAGAAATATGAAAAAAATAATTTTTTAACTGTCTGGGAAATTATTTAAACAATTTTTGTTAACAACAATTAGGTAATTTCATGCTATTTTTCATGCTATTTTTTCATGATAAATTGTTGATAAAAATATTTTACTTACCAATGAGGCTATTTCTCCATTGCTGTTCACCACTGCTTATAGTTTTTTAAAGGTATATTTACACTATTTACACACTGTTCCATCTTTCACCTAGTACTGCATTTGGGTGTGGTACGCGCGGAAGCACGGAGCAGGACAGAGTGGAACATTACACTCTTTGCAGTAGTATATTGTCTCTTTCCTCTGCTTGTGTGACAAACACACTACACATCTCTTATGTGCATATTTTTTAGTGGCAGTTGGTGGATTTAGGTCCGGAAAATGCCTTCCTGATAGCCTTACGGGAGAGTCTAGTTTTGAGCGATTTCCTGGCACCTTAGAAGTTGCTCTTCCGTATTTGTGGAATAAACGGTAAATGAGATCTAAACGGAAATTCAAGTGATTTTCTTTCCCTCCATGCTTTTTATATATTACATAAGCGTTGAAAGCGCATAGATCAAGATGGTGTCGGAATATCTTCTGATAGTACTTCTTCATTCTCTTCCTCGCCGTACTGTACGTCACCATGTACTGATCCGAAAGATCAACTCCTCCCATGGTGTCATTGTAGTCCACAATGGCGAGAGGTTTCTCCTTTGTCTTCCCTTTCCTGTCCCGCACTGTCTTTGTGCTAGCATCATGGACACTGCTCAATATACAAACATCCCTCTTGTCCTTCCACTTCAAAGCCATCAACTTATTTCTGAAGGCGGCTGCAACTTCTCCCGTTTTCAATTTTTTCATCATAACAAATTTTGGCAGCTCCTTTCTGTTTGACCTCACCGTTCCCAAAGCATCGGTTTCCATCGAATTCAAAAAATCATAGAGCTCTGGACTGCTGTAGTAATTATCGAGCCCTATCAGATAACCCTTGTTCAGTAACTTCTGAAAGTGTTAGCACAATTCGTGAGGGTTTTGTGAAACTGCGAACATCAACTCCACCCACATCATTTGCAAGTTCCGTATCTTGTCCCGTGTACATTATCATATTCCAAACATACCCACTTTTTGCCTCACAAAGCTTATACGATTCAATTCCAAAACGCGACCTTTTTTTGGAATATACACCTTCCACCCAAGACGGCCTTTCCATAGTAATAAACTTTCATCAATAGAAATGTGTCCTTCGGGAATGTAGCTCTCAGAAAATTTTCTTATGCAGTGATCGAAGAAAGGCTTGATTTTATACAGCTTTGGGGATACTGGTCCGGTGTCACTAAAACATTCATTATCTGCAAAATGCAGAAATCTCAAGAGGAGAAAAAACCTCTTCTCACTCATTATTTCGTAAAATATGGGGGTTGCCAAGAGCCGGTTGCGGGTGAAGTAACTTGTTATAGTGGGCTTTTGTATTATACCCTGCAAAAGCATCATTGCAAAAAACAACTTTATTTCCTCCCCATTGGTATCAACCCAGTCTTTATCGCGGCTTCTCCTTTTCATTTTCTGCTGCAAAGTTTTTTCGCTAATTTTTTGCTGCGCATACAAATTAGTTTGCTGTGCTATATAGTTACATATATCAGCATCAATAAAATGTTCAAAAATGTCGTCAGACTGATATTTTTCTGCGAGATCACCTTTTGAACCTGCCTCAAATCTAGCCGGGAATCTAGGTCTAGGAGTACCTTGTTCAATTCAGATGGTGGAATGTGATTGAAATGTATCGCCTTCCTCATCATCATCATCCTCCGGTTCACTTTCGGTTTCGCTCTCAGAAATCTCCTGCAATTCTTGAATCCTGCGAGGAAATCCTGCTGCTGTCCCACTGGTACCAGCGATAGTTCCCACTGACACATTTGAGTGTTCCTCCTCTGATTGAGAGCTGCTTTCACTCATACTCTCCTCTTCTTCACTAAGCTCCAACATTTTGCTTATGACATCAGCAGGCAGCGTAGGCGGTCTCTTAGCCATTTTATGGTTAACTTAGGCTAAGAACTGACAATAATGAAGTACATATACACGTAACAAAAGTTCTATGGAAGTGACTACTAAAAATTATAAACTACTCACTGACGGAAATGTTATAACAGCGTCAAAAACACAGAAGAAGAGCAGATCAAAGATGAGGAATTTTCGAGGAGGAGAATATCACAAAATAAGAGAACCTAATAATGGGTAACACACGTACTCCTATGTCTACTACACAGAAGAAAGAAAACTCAAATAAAAAAAGGAGCAAAACTTGGGATACCCTACAAGCTGAATTTCCACTCGAAAAATAAGAGCAGATATCAAAGAAATTCCAAATGTTCAAAGTACACCTGTAACTATTCGCACAAAAAGAACTCCGAAGAAGCACCGAAAAAGAAACACATTCGTCCACCAAAAAGGCACTCCAAAACTGAATCCTTTTCCCTTAGAAATGTGACCGAGGGTAAGTGAAAGAAAAAGTACCGTTAGAGCTTCCATGGCCTCAAAACTACCATAAAACTTCCACGAAAGAAGAGAATTTCTATACCACTGCTGCGAAGACCACTGCGTTCAAAAAAATCACGCTAGATGGCAGAACCATGCAGAGCATAGTTCCGAAAGATCTGCGTCTCTAGACGCATTCCCCGAGGAGGGAAAAATCTTCATATGAAGCGCGTCTGTAGACGCTCTCCCCAATTCGGCGTTGTCTCCGACGCGCGTCTACAGACGCGCAATCGGAGGGTTAAGGGGTTAAGTCGTCGACAATGAAGAGGTCCAAGAGGATACTGCTGTTTGTGAGATTGTGGGTAGGTTTATAAGGGATAATAGACAGGTTACAACAAAATATAAGATCCTTGAGGTAGGCACTTTCAGGAGATTTCTTCAGAATGTCAATGTTAATATCTCTGCACAAAATCACACTTTTGTAGGTAGCGAGAAAACTGTAGAGCGTTGGTTCAAAGCATTCTGACATTAACCCGTTTTTGGAGGCCTATAAATTACACAGAATAAGGCTTTCCCTTCACTGCCCACAATTTCTAAGAAAATGTATTCGGGCCTAAAACGAGTAGTCTGATTTTTTCAGTATCTTGTACGATAAACTATCATGTAAATACACACGTACACCACCACCAACTCTGCCCCTTCTATCATGTCGTATAATTTGATAATTACACAACTTGATGGACTCAGAGGAGATGTTTTCATTTAACCAGCTTTCAGAAACAGCAATGATATGGTATGCGAGGCTGGAGAAGTAATCATTGAATTCCTCAAAATGCCTGGGTAAGGACTGCGCATTAACATGACAAATGTTTAACAACTCCATTGAATTAACCATTATACGAATTTATCAAGGTCTTCCGCACAGTTCATCAAATTTCGATCCCGACCTTCGCTTACCCTGACATAAATCTTGCCTCCTCTTATCCAAAGATATTTGAATTTTCCAGCCTTTTTACGTTCTCTGGCGAGGGCATATAGTTTTCTATTTAGCTGTGTTAGTGACTCGTTTATATACACTGGTTGAGTGGGCATATCGTCAAACCCAAGGTCACGCGAGCTGAGTTCTCGTTTAACTCTTCTGCTACTTAGAACTTCACTGGCTGTGATCTGTCTCAAGAATCGAAGGACAATGGTAGGGGGCCTAGTGGCGTCAGCATGAGTGCCCAGGCGATACACGTAGTCGATATCGGAGAAATCCATTTTAACCCCTAATGATTGACCTAATCTCAGGATTAGCGCAACTAAGTGCTCACCCTTTCGATATGGCATCCCCTGGATCTCGATCACTTTTCTCTTAAGACTCTTGTTCCAAGTAATTGATATGCCCCTCGAGTGCCGAAACCCGCTTTTGCAATTCACTAAGATCACTAGTTGTTTTATCAAGCTATGTTTTATCTATATGCGTACGGGTTGACCCCATATTTATGACGCTTCCTCTTGATGTACTGCTTGAATATTAATCGCCCCCTCCAAAAAATCATCGATTCGTCAATGGATAACCGCTTCTATGGGTAATATATGTTATCCATTGTTTCAACAGGGGTAGAAGTAATTCAACCGGGGTCGGAGTTTATACAACTTATCCTGTTATAAATGTTCTCTTTCCACAGGAGTTTTGCAAAATTGCAATGCCCGAAGAATAAGTCTGGCACTACTCATGAAATTTGAAATGCACTCCAATTCAAAGAGACGATTCATTTTCAAGTAGTCTGCAAACCTGTTGCATTTTATAGTTCCCATGTGCAACAAAAGCCCTAGAAACTTTTTAATCCCGGAATTGTTAACTCTTTCCAATGCTTAAACCGGGCTTTTGGAGTACTGCATGAATTACCCAATCCCTTTGCGTAAACATTCGTGTGTTCCACCATTAATTCAAAATATTTTCTGGTGCCAAAATATTTTAAAGTCAATCGCGTTACTACTAGGATTGGGAAACCGAAGGCCGGGGCGTGCAATGAATTCCATTTCATTCGTCGCCGGTTTTGTGCTATTCCACACAGTGCCTTTACTCACTGCTGGTGAAGTCAAGGGGTGCTTCATTTTCATCTGACTGATCATTCGACTCTGCAGTGTTGAACTCACTTGAATCATCAGAGCACATTTCTTCTTCATCCGATGATAAATCTTACGGAAACAAAGGGGAGCCACCGTCTCCCCTTTCATACATTTTTGACACTTCACTCCGGGAAATATTGACGGCGACGGAAAAACATATTGTGGATTTAGTTCCTCCACCACCCTTGTAGGGCGGCCGAAGGTGTATGGGTTTGGAGGGCCCATACATTGGAGGTCCAACCCGAAATAGGCCCCCTAAACGATAGTGCTATATCCCTTGGGTAGCCCTGGCAACCACACCGGTTGGCGGTGTGGCGTTCGGTGTGTGTGGTGGGTGGGGAGCCCAGGGGACGAATTTCAACTCTAAATGGAGCAAGACGACCTTCCTCCACCCAAAAAATCCCGTCCGGAAACGGGCGGGGGAGAAAATGATAAGAACGCCTGTAGGCGGTACCTCATTATGAGAAGTACAAAGGAAGGTGAGACCCTTACTAAGGTTTCTCCCTTCCTCTCGTCCGCCGTAACTGGTGACATAATATCTGCAAAGAAGCTGCGAGACGGTAAACTACTGATAGAAACGTCCAACGTCAAGCAGAGTGCGAAATTGTTAAATATGAAAAAACTCCATGACCAACCGGTTAAGGTCGAGGTGCACCGTACCTTGAACACCAGTCGGGGAGTGATTAGCAGCTATGACCTGCTACGACGAAATTAAGAGAGAAATGGCCTCTCAGGGTGTTGTTGACTGTCGTCGTCTGAAAATAAAGCGGAACGGTGAGCTCATCAACAGCACGTCTGTGATACTAACCTTCTCGCGTGACACACTCCCCGGCAAGGTTTTTGTAGGATATGAGTCTGTTCCCGTTCGACCATTCATCCCCAGCCCTATGCGATGCTTTCAGCGCCAGTACTTCGGCCACATCGCTACCAGATGTGAGGGCAATGCCATCTGCCCGCGCTGTGGCAAGGATAAGCACGAGGGTAATGAGTGCACCTCCGAGCCGCTTTGTGCCAATTGCGAGGGTGCACATCCAGTGTACTCGCGTGATTGCCCAAAGATGAAGGAGGAAAAGAAGATCATGGAGATTAAAACTATCGACAAGGTGTCATATTTCGAGGCCAGGAAAAAGTATCGAACACTAATTGCCCCAACCTTCTCTCGTTCTTTTGCTGCCGTTGCTACCACTCAGAGTATCTCAATCTCTGACGAAATCCCAAAAGTAGACAAAGCTGACAGTAAAAGCCCAGACAAAGAAGACCCAGCCAAGCCGGATAAGGCCACAAAGCAGGAAAATTCTATATCCACCAGCGCGGGTTCTTCTGTGAAGAACCCGCAAAAAACCACTGGTTCCACGCCCCCGAGGCGTGATAAAACGCCATCCCCCGGTCCGTCCGGGGTACGCGCACCATCTCCAGTGGAGGCTATGGAGGAGGATGAGAATATCTCTGAGACGGATATCCTCCTCGCCAGACAAAAGGGGAAGAAGCACCGTTTTCGGCGCTGATCCCCCCGAAGGACATACGAACTTCAGGTTTTAAACTTGAAATTTTATATTTTTAATGAATTTTATACTACAGTGGAACTGTAATGGTTTTTATCGTCATAAGGAGGAGCTGAATATTTTAATTCGCGATTTTAATCCGCCCTGCATTTGTCTTCAAGAGACGCATTTTAAAACGACGGACAAAAGGTATTTTAAAACATTTTAACGTTTTTAGATTTGACGACACCAGTGGCCTCCGGGCCCAAGGTGGAGTGGCAGTTGCCACCCCAGAGGCCCTATACACCTCTCGGGTGCAACTGAACACGCCGTTTCAAGCGGTAGCTGTGACCGTGCACGCCCCGGAACCCATAACGTTGTGCAACGTTTATCTTCCAGAGGGAGCACCAGTCACTGAACGCAACCTAGAGAATCTTGTCCGTCAGCTACCAAAACCTTTTATTCTTTTAGGCGATTTCAATGCCCATGACCGTATGTGGGGAAGCTCCAGGATACAGCGCAACAGGAGAGGGCGGATTTTATCAAATTTTATCGACAATTTTAATGTTTTTCTAAATACCGGGGAAAAACTCGTTTTAACAGTTTTAATGGAGAATTCTCATCCATTGACCTTTGTTTGTGTACTAGCAGTTTAATGACGAAATGTCGAATTTGGTAGCGATCACTTTCCCATCCTCATTCGCAAGGAGGGCAGTTTTAATATCACTTTCACCACCCCAAGAAACTGAATCACCCGGTAAGCGGATTGGCCGAATTTTAGAAAAAATTTTAATTTTAAACACGATGCCACTGTTGACGCAGCACGAAACATCGAAGTGTTGACAGCATCAATAGTTGAGGCTGCAAGTTGCAGCATACCGCGGTCTTCGGGACACGCTCGTCGGCCCCCTGTGCCGTGGTGGACCGAGGAGTGCGCCAATGCAATAAGATTGCGCAAGAGAGCCTTGCGCATTTTTAGCAAATATCCAACGGCAACAAATCTGGCCTCTTTCGGACGTTTGAGGTCAAAAGCTCGGCAAGTCGTGAAGGAAGCAAAGAAGGCTTCCTGGATGGAATTTGTGTCCGGCGTAAATAACAGAACCCCACTTGCACAGGTCTGGAAGAAGGTGCGTAGCATCTGCGGCTCTCGTCAGGAACACGGCGCTTCGATATTGAAGGTCGATGACCGGATGGTGACCTCCCAACCGGAAATATGTGAAGTGTTTGGTCGTTTACTCGCGAAGACCTGCGGTAACGCCAACTATGATGCAGCGTTCAGAGCGATTAAAGATCGATCCGTGGCTGCCGCTCTGAATTTTAACTTTAATGGCACGCGTCCTATTGCTGCCTACATCGAATGCTTCACTATGTGGGAGCTGACATCCGCGATTGCGGACTCCCGGGACTCCTCCCCAGGAATGGATGGAGTCCACAATGCGTTCATCCGGAATCTTCCCGGGGCCGCATTGTCGGAAGTCCTCCACACCCACAACCAACTCTGGGTGGAGGGTACTGTCTCACAATCCTGGCGGGAGTCTGCAATCGTCCCTATTCTAAAGCCAGGAAAGGATTAATGCAAACAACTATAGACCCATCTCTCTTACCAGCTGCCTGTGCAAGGTCATGGAAAGAATGGTCAATCGCCGGCTCGTTTGGTGGTTGGAGCGGCGGAACTTCTTGCTAACATCCAGTGTGGTTTTCGGCGGGGAAGATCGACAATTGACCATCTCGTCCGAGCGGATAATTTCATCCAGGAAGCCTTTCTTTTGCGCCAACATGTCGTCACTGTCTTCTTCGATCTGGAGAAGGCATACGATAGGGTCTGGCGGCACAAAATTTTAAAGACGCTGCACAGTTGGGGTTTTAGGGGCAACTTACCCATTTTTATTAAAAGCTTTTTAACGGACCGGGTATTTAAAGTGAGAGTGGGGAAAAGTCTGTCACAGTTTTACAACCAGGAAAACGGAGTACCCCAGGGCTCCGTTTTAAGTGTCACTCTCACGCCATCAATGATGTCGTGGATTGTATTAAGGCTCCGGTAATGGAATCATTGTTTGTTGATGACCTGGCTATTTTCTGCCGGTCGTCCAAACTCGTCAGTGCAACCAGAATTATACAACTGACGCTAAATAAACTGGATAAATGGTCTCGCAGCAATGGCTTCTGTTTCTCAGCTGAGAAGACGAAATGCGTTCACTTTCACCGAAAACGGGGATATCATGTTCCACCACCTCTGCGCTTGGGTGGAAGAATCCTTCCATATGTGGAGTCAATAAGTTTCCTCGGTATGATATTTGATTACCGACTTAACTGGCGGGAACATGAACGACTGTTAAGTGAAAGATGCCGTCAGGCCTTACATATTTTAAAAGTTTTAACCAACTCGAAATGGGGTGCAGATCGCACCACGATGCTTTTACTGTACCGTGCCCTCATTAGATCTCGTCTGGACTACGGCTCTTTCGTCTACTCCTCCGGACGAGAGTCGTACATGAGGCCTTTGACAACGGTTCACAATGCTGGATTGCGGCTGGCCACCGGTGCTTTCAGGACCAGTCCGGTTCTGAGCATTTATGCTGACGCCGGAGAGCCCCCTCTGTATGTCAGCAGGAACATGCTGATGTGCTCCTACGTGGCAAAACTTTTATCAATGACAAAGCATCCATGTTACGATATTGTTTTTAACCCTAGATTTTTAGACAATTTTAATGGACGGAGAAGGGCCACTCGCCCTTTAAGCGTACGTTTTAACAATTTTATCGAAGAGAATAATTTCTCTCTTCCGGAAGTATACCCGGTAGGTTATTCCAATCAAGCTCCATGGAATATACCACGGCCAGATATTTACCTTGAACTGAGCAAGTTACAAAAATCCTCCACCATCGATTCAGAATACCAGGTTATGTTCAAGAAAATGCTGAATTCCCACCCGGATACCATCCCTATATATACGGATGGATCCAAGTCCAATTCAGCCTGTGCGTTCACAGTAGACTCCCCTATTCACGGAGTCGTGAGAGCAAAGATCAGTCCGCTGTGTAGTGTTTACACAGCGGAACTGTTCGCTATAAAGATGGCTATCCACGGCATACATGGCTGTAATAAGTCTTTTATAATCTGCACAGACTCTTTAAGCGCATTGAAAGCAGTTTCTGACTTTTCCCCACTCAGTCCTATCGTTCAGGATATACATAATGCCCTTCTTTCTCTTAATAAAAAGGGAATAAGAGTAAGCTTTTCATGGGTTCCTGGGCATGTGGGAATAGACGGAAACGAGAAGGCTGACTCAGCGGCGAAGGAAGCCCTGAACGACCTCGAAGCCTTTTCTTTCCTGGTACCGGCAGAGGACCTTAAGTGTACCCTAAAAAATATATGTGCACAGAGGTGGAAGGACTCGTGGAGGAGCCAAATGAGAAATAAATTGCGCTGCCTTAAAGCAGATACGCAGGCGTGGGCCTCTTCCGTCAGGAGCTGTCGTAGGGAGGAAGTTGTTATCACGCGACTGAGAATAGGGCACTGCGCCCTGACCCACTCATACCTCTTCACCGAAGAGAAGGTCCCACCTCGCTGTGATGAATGCGACTGCCCATTGAGTGTAAGACACCTATTGATGGCTTGTGAAAGGTACCGAGCTCTCCGAGAAAGATATCACATTAGTGGTGGGCTAGAACAAGTTCTCGGCAATAACCCTATTGCCCTCGGTCGCGTAGTCGAATTTTGAAAATGCATTGACATATTTAAGGCACTTTAAAATCTAATTTTTTACAGGGAAACACGATTTATTTTATTCCTTCTCTGGTATCAAAAAATTTAATTCTTAGTGAATAAATATTGAATTCCACTTCCGATAAATGTTTTAATTGACAGAATTAGGTTGCGAGCGGTGCAAAATGACCTTAGCTGTCGACGCACCTGATAAACCTACTACTACTTTTAGCAAGAATTGACTTCCTCTTCTTGGTTGAAGTAGTATGATTTTGGGCTAAATCAACTTTGCATTCCAAGTTTATGCCATAAGTTATAATGTACTAGACCTAGGTAAGATTTTGCAGTTTCCAGATCTTAAGACAATTTAGAAAATGTTAAATTTGTTGAGATATAGCTGTTCAGATAACGAGTTACATAAATTAAAATAAACAGGATGTAAATGCTGTTTGGCATAATGTGGCAAGAATTGGAAATCCAGTGCACTTTATTTTGGTAACTCTTTTCAAAGATAAACAAACCACTGCTACTGAATGATTCCCCAGAATTTTACCTGCGTCAATGTTCACTGAGCCAAATTTTTTCGGAAAAGTAAAGAAATGACAAACTTAAAAAATTTTACTTCCTCAAAGGTAAGGGTAGGTAAAGATTAAAAAAATTAACCAATTTTATTTTTAAGGAATTTATTTCACTTTTCCGCAATTTTTTTAAGCACATTTAAAAACTTCTCCTCCATGGCCATTCTCTCCTCGTGCCTTCCCTTCTAGCTGGCCGCGTGTTCCTCCTCCTGCCCTAACCTTTTCTCAACTAGGAATGCCACGTTTGGGCGTGGAGAGGTAGGGTATGTAATAAGGAAACATTTAGTGCGCTATTCCTTTGGCAATGGCATGACGAGAAATTAAGGTCATAATTTTCTCAACTTACTGCTTTTGGAAGCACAGACTTCGCTGCTTCCGTCACTCTGGTCGTCCTTTTTAGTTATGCCGCTCGAAGAGGCTGTGGCCGCTGGCGAACACCATGCCCGCTTAGCAAAAATACTATCCATTATCTGCAAGACAAAGGACAAATCTACGTGAGATAAATAATGCAAAATAGCTTAGTAATAACAAGTTCATTAGCAGTCAGCAAATGTTTTGCCGAGATTATCTTTTGACACACAATCATACATTTTACTCAATACACAAACATGAATATAAAAAACACTTCCAGCAAGGAGTACATATGAAGTGCGGACTATACCAAGTTATTTGTTTTTGTTCAGTATGCAGTTCCACCAAATAATATTATTTAAATTATCATTACTCATCACATTTAAATTTGATTTAGAGAAATTAGTTGGAAATAGCATGATTTCCTAGGTCTTGAAATGGTTCCTTGATGAAACTCTTTATAACAGATTTAGCATGATTCTCGGAAAAGTATTTTCCGGGTTAAGGCCGCGTTGGTCCATTTGGGCGGATGACAGTTTCGGGCGCATTCCTTAACGCGGCCTTAACCCGGAAAATACTTTTCCAATTAATCACCGCGGAAGGCTCCGTACCAATTAGCATAATTCTCATTGCCTACTTTTGCTTCCTAATGGATCCTCAATAGACATATTATCAAACAGACATACAAACTAACTGCAGTAACGCATAACCTCAGTAATACCTCGAAATATTGCCAGGTACGCCTGTCATTGCCGGACTTGGAATTGTGCTCCTTGATAGCCTTGTATGTTTTTTTAAGGCTCCTCAATTTCGAGGAGCACTGCGGCCCAGTCACCGTATGCCCCTTCCTGCTAATAATTCCCGCTATTTCCTCCCATAACCTTTTTTGACTGCATTTACCCGACTCCATTCTTCCTTCGTATTCCCTGTACGTCTCCAGGAGGAGGAGGATGCAGCTCCCGCTGCATCAAATTAATGTGCCTGTAAATTAAAGTTTCAAGGTGTATGAAAGACCTATGAAATAGGAAACTTATAAACAAAGAAAATCATTAAGAGTTCATATCTTCGTCCGGCGACGCGTCCATGGTCATCTCCACCTCGGAACTTCCAGGGTTGCATCTCTTCCTCGCCTCGTCTAGGAGCATGGTGGCGAAGACCATGTCTGGAAAATTTAAAACATAAGTACACATATCAACAAGCTAACCTACACAACAGTGGTTCAGAACAATGAATGCTCACTCAATGCGATCTCATAGACCTCGTCATAAATCGCCAGCATTACGCCTCCCTGAATTGCACAAACCCATATATTATTTTTATTGGCTACCAATACTTAATCAAGGAAAATCAAAGAATATTTAATGTTTCTCACAATGATTAAGACACATTTTAATAGAAAAAAATTGTGAAAAAGAACACCCTTATGTAAATAATGGGTAAATACGACAAAACTATGGCCATAAGAGAAAGGTTAATGATCTTAGGTGATAGGAAATAAAAATACAACAATTGCAACTTACCACTAGCTACAAAACCACATAACGTAGCAGCCATGGAATGGTCAAGGACCTGAGAGGCAATGGATACCCTCACGCTTAGGTATCCAACTGGCTTCAGGTGGTCATCTGAAAGTTTGCGCAGGTGGCGGTAGTGGAGCTGCATTCTTTCGATATCATATGCCTGACAAATGTGCTCCAACTTTGCCTTCTTCTCCACGAGCTCCTAACCAATATTAATAGTTACCGTCACATTATTACGGATCAGCACGTTCCTTAAACACTCCATAATAATAATAATAATAATAAATTTTATTGTTCAAGGACCTTGTCCTATGGAACATAAATCATTTTGTACAATTATGCTCTGCAGTGAAAAACAGAAATAGATACTTGCCGAACTAAATGCATACAATCAAAAGAGAATAATACAGAAAAAGAAATGACATCACACTAAAAAATACAACAAAAAAACAAATTAATTTACCCTTTCAGAAATCAACAACTGCGGAAAGATGAAGCAACTAATTAAAAATATAAAAATGGATAAAATAACTCAATTAAATAATCCATTGGTGTGATGGTACAATTTTACAGAATTAAATATTGATTTATATTAAATTTTACAATAAATTTGACAATAATAAAGAAAAGAGGAAAACCTGGATTTTAATGATATTCTTACGTAGTAGATAACATTAACAGAAAACAATTATGTATTTCTATTATATGGTATAACACTATGGTATAATACAATAAATGTTAATTACAATTGTATTTTTCACACAAATATGAGTACATTTTAATTTTGAATTGATTAACAGTACAACAGCTGATAATGTCGTCAGGTATATCATTCCATATTCTTATAGCAGAGTTTAGGGTTGATAATTGGTACGCCGTAGTTCTGCAATTTGTGATTTTAAATCGTCTTCTAGCTCTTACTGTTCTACAAGCTTCACTCTGGCTACGTTTAATCATATGATAGAGATAATCAGGTGTTTTAAATGACAAAATTTTTTATACAAACATAGATAACTGGAGCTTTGTTTTCTGTTGGGGTTTCAACCACTGCAACTTAGTGTAATAAGGGGTGACATGCTCATGGATATTTATATCATATATGTATCTAATCGCAAAATTTAACAGTGTTTGCAACTTCTTATATAATTCACCGGTTAGGTCAGAAAACACAAGAGAACAATAATCCATATGTGGAACCAACAAAGTATTAACCAATTTTTCCGTACCTCTATTGGCATTAGGCGTTTGAATTGTTTGATCTGTGCTAATGTTTTATGTACTTTGTTAGAAATAGTGGATACATGTTCATTCCAAGTTAGCGTATTGTTGATATTAACCCCTAAGTTTTTTATGATGTCCGAATAGCCAATATCAATGCCTTCAACTTTTATTTTCGGTATTTTATCATAATTGGGTTTCTTGACATACTTAGCATGTACCAATAATTATAGCTTTAGTTTTATGAGGGTTAAGTTTTAGTAAATTCGTCCTGGCTCAATCACAGATATGGTTAACATCTTCATTTAATTTTTCAATGGCATCATCGATCTTTGTTGGATGACAGTCAAGTTAGATTTGTAAATCATCTGCGTAGAGATGATAGTTCGAGTGGGAGATTGAACGTGGTAAATCTCTTATGAAAATTGAAAATAAGACCCCCTGCGGGTAGGGGGATTAAGAATACTCCCGCAGTATCCCTGCTTGTCGTAAGAGGCGACTAAAAGGGCGGGGAGAAAACCCCGAAAACAAACCCAGAGCCAGCAAGGGTTGAGCCCGGACAGTCTTGTGGGTCAACTGTCTGTGTGCGGCCACACCACCTGGCCTGCGATCCACCCGCATGTTTGCCGTGTGCGGAGACCCGTAAGGAGGAGAAGGGGATCCTGGAGGGTGAGGTCCGTGGTTCCCAGCCGGGTGTCGGATGCCCGGTATGGACCGGGGGCCAATACCCCTCTTTGGCCCCGGATTCTGTGTAAACGGGCGGCCGGGAACTAGCCACTCCCGGTCAATCGGCTTCCGTGGCGTTAGCTTTACGGTGGCGAGTGCCAGGGAGGTGGGGGTCTGCGTAGGGCGGTCGGAGATGTACGGGTTTGGTGGGCTCGTGCATCGAAGATCCAACCCGAAACAGGCAACCACCTCTAGGGTGCTATATCCCCTCGGGTAGCCCTGGCGACCGCACCGGTTTGCGGTGCGGCGTCCCAATTGTGTGGCTCCATGGTGGGTGGGGAGCCCGGGGGACGAAGAAAAATTGGGAATGGCGGAAACTAATCTTCCACCCCCAAAAAGATCCCGCCCGGACACGGGCGGGGGAGAATGTGTTTTCTGCGCTTCAAAGCGTTACTTAATAGTGAAATGTACGAGGGAAGGTGAGACCTTCACGAAAGTGTCTCCCTTCCTCATAAAGAGAGTGTTTTCGGGGTATCTATCTGGAGATCTGAGATCTGCCAAAAAACTTAGGGACGGAACGCTATTAATCGAGACATCGACTGACCTACAGAGTGAGAAGCTCTTAGGAATGAAGAAGTTCCACGATTTTCCAGTGTCCGTAGAGCCGCACCGCACTTTAAATTCCTGCCGGGGAGTTATCTCCCACTTCGATCTGCTACACCTGGACGACGACACCATCTCCAAGGAGATGGAGTCCCAAGGCGTCACGGGATGTAAGAAAATTATGAGTCGCCGTAATGGCGAGGTGAAAAGCACCACATCTGTGATCCTCACCTTCGCCATGGAGAAGCTTCCTAGCAGGGTATTCATTGGATATGAATCAGTTCCAGTTCGGCCATTCATTCCAAGCCCCATGAGATGTTTTCAATGCCAGCGCTTCGGCCACATCGCTACGCGATGTGAGGGCAAGGCCACCTGCCCGCGCTGTGGCAAAGACAAGCACGATGGGGACAAGTGCGAAGCGGCTGCCTCCTGCATCAACTGCGAGGGTGCACATCCGGTGTACTCCCGCGATTGTCCCAAGATGCAGGAGGAAAAGAAAATCATGGAGATTAAGACGCTGGAAAAGGTCTCGTATATAGAGGCGAGGAAAAGGTTTAGGGCATTGATTTCTCCAACTTTTTCCAAATCCTTCGCATCAGTAGCTTCCGTTCCTGTGAAAATGTGCACAATGGGCACACAGACGGAACCTGATGAAGATAAGCCCGATAAACAGGTGAAACCGCCTAAGGAAAAGACAGATACAGTAGAGAAAATGGATATAACCACCTCTGCGGGCTCTCCAAGGAAGAGCCCGCCTAAAACCTCAACCGGGGTCTCGCCCTCTAGGCGCGAGAAGACACCTTCTCCCGGTCCCTCCTGCAAGGGGAAAAAACCCCAGCCGGAGGCAATGGACGAGGATTTCTGTGTCTCCGATACAGAAATCCAAAGAATAAGAAACAAGGGAAGGAAACAGCGCTTCAAGCGCTGATTGCTTTCTGTGGTGGACATTGGCTGCTCTGATTTTTAACTATTTTTATTTTAGTTAATCTATACTTTTATATTATTTTAAATATTTATAATGGTTTTTATATTACAATGGAATTGTAATGGTTTTTATCGGCACAAGGAGGAGCTGGCCATTTTAATTAATGATTTTAACCCTTCTTGCATTTGTCTGCAAGAGACACATTTTAAAGTTACCGACAAGGGCATTTTAAAAGGATATACGGTGTATAGGTTCGACGACATTAGCGGCCAACGAGCCCAGGGCGGGGTGGCTATTGCTGTTCGAGAAGCCCTTTACACTTCTCGAGTGCAGTTGACCACCCCGTTTCAGGCAGTGGCCGTGACCGTGCATGCGCGTGAGAAATTAACGTTATGCAACGTTTACCTGCCAGAAGGTGCCCCGGTGAGCCTTGGGAATCTAGATGCTCTTGTCCATCAGTTGCTAAGGCCATTTATTTTATTGGGCGATTTTAACGCCCATGACCCCCTGTGGGGAAGTTCTACGGCCCACAGCAACAGGAGAGGACGAGTTTTAGCCAGCTTTTTTAACGATTTTAACCTTTTTTTACTAAATAATGGAGAGAAAACCCGTTTTAATTCTTTTAACGGGGAGTATTCCTCCATTGATTTATGTCTTTGTACGAGCAGTCTTTACACCAAAATAAACATGTCCGTCCATACAGATCTCTGTGGAAGCGACCACTTCCCTATTTTAATCAAATCTGAACTGAATTTTAACCCAGATTTTATTCGATCAGACAACTGGATTGTGCGCAAAGCCGACTGGTCTGTTTATAAAGATTCCTTTAATTTTGAGTACAATGACCATGGCGCCGGGACGTGTAACGTTGAGCTGCTTACCGCAAGCATAGTGGAAGCAGCCAAATGCAGCGTCCCATTATCGAAGGGCAGCGGCATCCGTCGACCAGCGGTACCTTGGTGGAATGAAGAGTGCGCCAAGGCCATTAAGGAGCGTAAACGTGCCTTACGCATTTTTAGTAAATTCCCCACGGCCACCAATCTTTCCTCCTTCCGTCGCATCCGAGCGAGAGCTCGACGTGTGGTGAAGGAGGCTAAGAAGGCCTCCTGGATAAATTACATCTCATCCATTAATAACAGGACACCTCTTGCACAGGTTTGGAACAAGGTAAGGAGCATTTCTGGTTCACGGGTAGTACACGGCGTCTCTTACATCGAAGACAACGGCAGGGTGCTTCGTACACCCCAGGAGATAAGCGAAGTCTTCGGGCAGTCACTTTCAAAGATCAGCAGTGACGCCAATTATTCTGCAGCGTTCTTGACCATCAAGGAACGCTCAGAATCTGTCTTATTGAACTTCGCCGAGCGCCGAGAATCTGCCGAATATAATGATCCATTCTCGCTATGGGAATTGAAGTCCGCCATTGCAGATTCTAAGGACACCTCGCCAGGAATGGATGGCGTCCACAATGCATTTCTACGGAATCTTCCGGAGACAGCGTTGTTTGATTGCCTCCGCACCCTCAACCAGGTGTGGGCTGAGGGAAGCTTTCCTACCTCCTGGCGGGAATCTGTAGTGGTCCCAATTCCTAAACCAGGAAAGGACAGGGCTGATTCCAATAACTATAGACCCATCTCCTTGACTAGTTGCCTGTGCAAGGTAATGGAAAGAATGGTGAACCGCCGGCTCGTTTGGTGGTTGGAGCGACGGAAACTTCTTTCAAGTGTCCAATGTGGGTTTCGGCGAGATAGATCGACAATCGATCACCTTGTCAGAGCCGAAAACTTCATCCAGGAGGCCTTCCTTCTGCGCCAGCATGTCATTGCCGTATTCTTCGACCTGGAGAAGGCATATGATAGAGTCTGGCGCCAGAAGATACTAAAAAACTTGCACCAGTGGGGTTTTAGGGGAAATTTACCCATTTTTATACAAAACTTTTTAACTAAACGGGTATTTAGAGTGAGGATAGGCAATCACTTATCCCAATTTTATGTTCAGGAAAACGGGGTACCACAAGGCTCTGTACTGAGCGTGACGCTCTTCGCTATTGCGATTAATGACGTCACGGAATGTTTCAGAGCACCAGTGATGGGATCGCTGTTTGTAGACGACCTGGCCATTTTCTGCCGGTCGTCAAAACTAGCCAGTGCTGCACGAGTCATTCAGCTGACTCTTAATAGACTCAGCGAATGGTCAAAGCGAAGTGGCTTTCGTTTCTCTGCGGAAAAAACGAAATGCCTCCATTTCCACCGCAAGCGTGTATACGAACCCCCACCGGATCTTCGTCTGTGTGGTAGGATTCTTCCTTACACAGAGTCGATCCGGTTTTTAGGTTTAATTTTTGACCGTCGCCTGAATTGGCGTGAACAAATTATGATTTTAAAGAATAGATGTTTGAAAGTTTTAAACATTTTACGCTTTTTATCTAATCATTCGTGGGGAGCCGATCGCTCCACTATGCTTTTATTGTACAGAGCACTGGTGCGCTCAAAATTAGATTATGGATGTTTCGTTTACTCTTCTGCGCGCGAGAGTTATTTGAAACCGTTGAATACGGTTCACAACGCGGGGCTCCGTTTGGCAACTGGTGCCTTCAGGACATCTCCAGTCCTGAGTCTATACTCAGAGGCCGGCGAGCCCCCGTTGAGTACTCGCCGAAACATCCTTATGTGCAACTATGTTGCAAAGATTTTATCGATGAGAGCGCATCCTAGTTTTAATGTTATTTTTAATCCCCGTTTTTTAAATATTTTTAACAGGCGGACTCGGGCAACTAGACCCTTAAGCATTACTTTTAATGATTTTATGGAAGGTAGTGATTTGACACTTCCGGAAGTGTACCCTGTTGGGACCTCGGCCGACCCACCTTGGCGGGTACCACTACCTCAGGTCAGGTTTGACCTGCACGATCGCCAGAAGTCGTCAACCACTGCTATGGAGTATCAGCGCAGATTCAGCGAGATCCTGCACCGCCACTCCGACTTTATCCCCGTTTACACGGACGGGTCGAAGTCGGAGGGTGCTTGTGCAAGTGCGGTCTTCTCGTCCCACCATGGAGCCATCGGTGCGAAGCTAAGTACGCTGTGTAGTGTATACACAGCGGAACTTTTCGCCATAAAGATGGCTCTAGGTGGAATAAAATGCAGGAATGCGTCCTTCATGGTCTGTAGCGACTCAATGAGCGCTCTGCAGACCATTTCCGGCTTTTCTCCGTCCCACCCTCATGTGCAAGACATCCATCACGCGTTGCTATTACTTAGCAAGAGGAACGTGAGAATCGTGTTTGTATGGGTCCCCGGACACATGGGAATAGCCGGCAATGAGAGAGCAGACCTGGCAGCAAAGAAGTCTCTCCAGGACGCGAATATTGCATCTGCGTTGGTACCCCATGATGACTTGAAGGCTACGTTGAGAAACGTAGCCTTAAAACAGTGGAAAGAAACCTGGCGATCCCTGGTGGGAAATAAGTTACGCGCCATTAAGCCGGTGACATCAGTGTGGCCCACATCTGTCGGGAGGACTCGCAGGGAAGAAGTCGCAATCTCACGGTTGAGGATAGGGCACTGTACCCTCACCCACTCTTACCTCTTCACAGAAGAGAAGATTCCACCACATTGTGAGGATTGCGACTCTCCCATTACTGTGAGGCATTTCCTGACAGTGTGTGATAGATACCGTGCTGTGCGCGAACGGCTAAACATGAGGGGGGACCTGGGACAAGTCCTAGGCGACGACCCTGATTGTGTCAGCCGGGTAATTTTGTTTTTAAAAGAGACTGGGCTTTTAAAATACATGTGATGGACCAATGTTTGGTGTTATATTTTAATTTTGCCCATTTTAACTTGTTATGTTGTTTATATTTATTTATTTATTATTTTAATACAATTTTGATGAAGTTATGATATTTTATTGTGGTGCAAATGACCTTCGTCGTCGAGGCACCCTATAAAAACCTAACTCTATCTATCTACCTTGAAAATAAGAGGGGACCAAGTATTGAAGGAGGTATGGAGGATCGAAAAGAGTATATATACACTTATCGTTGTGGAAAATGAATGGCTGTGAGTTTGAGGATCCCGTCAATTTAAGTGTTCGCACATTTTTGGTACCCATGTCGCAGATTATATATACGACATGGAGGCCACGGTTGTCGCAGGCTGTTAAAACTTTTCGAAGGGTTCCATCCATATCCTCTGAACCAATGCCACCTCGGGTTAAGTAATAGGCCACAGGCTGCCACCTCTTTCGGTGCAGGCCTTTCAGCATGACTACAAGGGCTTGGTTAGCCACTAGTCCTGACCATGCAAACCCACCCAAGTCTTGAAATCCCGTGATCCTGTCTGCCGTAACGTCATACTGAAGATGCTCACGAAGAGACATCTCATCAAACATTATGGAGCACACTCGGTCACGCTGTTCCATGTCCATCAGACTATGTCGCAGAGATGCGAACACACGTTCGTCAATGCCGACATGAAGGGGTACACTATTTACAATTTTTATCAGGGTTCTTCTGCTGGGAAAAGCAAATATACCCTGTAAAAGAATGTATGCATTTGGGGACCTTTTGTATATGGTCAAAGCCAACAATTTATCATTATCAGTTCATCTACGTCCTTACGGCCTTCGCTTCCCACACCGAACTTGTGAGGCAACAAATTGGGTGGTAGCGAGGGACATGGACTGCGATAAGGCTTCCACAGCTTTAGCTGGATCCTGGGTGACATCAGTAACCTGCTGATGGTTGCTTTAGCATCTCTATATTTCTTGCGGATGATGCGCAAAGAGCGTAAGTTCTTCTCATAGAAATTCAGGAACACCCTCTTCCTCGGAGTGAATTGCTTCTTGCGCGTGCAACTTATTATAGCAAGAATCGACTTCCTCTTCTTGGATGAAGTAGTATGATTTTGGGCTAAATCAACTGCCTTCTCTAAGTTTATGAGTCCTTCTGCATAGAGAAGCAATTCCTCAATGTCAATGATGTGAAAACTGAGTACCATCAGAATAATCAATATTGAACATTAAATTATGTGAATGAACTAATGGTGAGACAACAGGTCCTGCGTTCTCCACTTCTGGTCGGGCAGTCTCTTGGACGACAAGTGTAGTACTATCCGGCGCGGACTTCTTCCGTGGGCAGTCGCGAACCAGATGAGTTGTGGTGCCGCACTAGAAACACCATCCTCTTTCTCTCTTCGGCCGCAGGTACGACGACGCCAGAAGTCCGTCGGTAGTTTTACAATTGTAACAGCGGAGGAGACGTTCGGGTTGGGACGATTTGGGCTTGGGAGGGGCGGGAACAGAGCTGGGAAGTGGGTCAGCCATAGCGGAAGGGCTGCGAGGAAACTGTCGTTGGGCCTCGGTCCGCCATTGTCACCCGCGTCAAGTTGAGATTTAATGTGGGCTTGATCATATACTGATAATAGGTTTAATACATCTCATGTAAAGCCAAATCACTTGCAATCATATTTCTATCAATGCCTTTTTGCAAATCCAACCACTGATTTACACTAGCCTGATTAACATGAATTGGTTGGTTCTATAATTTAACCCTTTAAGGTCCATAAGGATTGCAGCCATAAAATTGAAATACAAAACACATTTTTAGGCTAATATTGATGCGTAGATTCCAAAAATATTTACTTTAAAGTGATATCTCTAATAGTTTATGAGATACAGCCTGGGACAAATATGTCCCTATGGACGGTAAGGGTAAAATTCGTTCAAAATTAAAAGAATCAAACATATTGATAATGGAATGATTTATTTCTATAAATTAGGCCAATAAATATCGTCTTCCGGTATTTTAAACGTTTCTTATGCAAATTCTTAAAATATCATGCTTATGGCAACGTTTGCATTTGCATAAATTAGGGAAAATAATAAATTAACAGATAAAATTGAAAAAAATCAAGGTTTTTCTGAGCATCCACCAACATATAATAACATTTTACTGTATATTGTTACTATGATTAAGACAAATATTTTATGCAAAAATAAAGTTATTAATAAATAACCATGTCAAAAAATGCAACTTGCAAAATGCAATTATTTTCTTGTGGCAGTCCTACACACAGTGATAGCTCATAAAGCAATTTCGTACTGTTGTGTAACACAAATAAACCTGGCATATTCCACACATATTGGCTGTTCGGTTTTCAATTTTATTTTTTGCACATTCAGCGCACCTCTTCCGTCTAGGCATTTTCAGCAACTTGTGCTCAGGCTGTGGTGCTGGCATGCTGTTCCTACTACTACGGACAGGAGCAGCTGGAACACCTCTCTTCCTATTTGAATAGTTTCCTATAAGGAATCTTGCTACCATTTGCCTGTATTGAAGAGGCGAAATAGCCTTATACTCAGGATTCATGCCTTCATTTAGCTGCGTGTATATACAGTGAGCGTTATTCACAGCAATATCCAACAGGTCGAAAAATATTCGCAAGTAGAACTTAATCTTTGCCTTTCTGTCAATTTCATGTGATTTTTTTGGTCCATGAGATTGACCCCACCCATGAACTTGTTATAAGCTAATATTATCTCTGGACAAGGAATTTGGATCTTTTCTGCCATTTTTTGTTGCCTCCTGGACACAGTGTTCAACTTATTGGAATGAATGAAATTTGACAGCATTATTACAGATCTGTTGTCCATCCATTTCACGCAAGTTACACCATTTGCTGATTAGTCCAGTCACTTTATACATCCGACCTTGCAAAAGGTCATGTATTTCTAATTTTTTAATATGTTGTTAGGACCTATGCCAATAGTTATAAACCAAATTTGCAGCTTCGAAAGACCTGTGCAATCTGCGCAGTGCGCAGAAAACTGCGCATTTTTTGCACTTTTTTTTGTTTTTACTAAATATCTCCTAAAATATTTGACCTACAGAAAATAATTTTCCATAATTATTTAAAGAAGATACATCATGCTACAATTTAAGCCCAAAACAAACAACGTATGTCGAGAACTTTTTGAGAAACAGCTCTTCAAAAAAAGACAATTTTTTCCAAAAAGTGAAACTTTTTCATTTTGGTCATGTGTCTTGCCATATATCGGCAAAAGTAATCATCCTACAAGAAAATCTATGAGGAATAAATCTATAGTAAATTTATTTAGCTTTAATTTGAGCTGAAAACGACTCTTGTAGGCCCAATAGTTTCTCCAAATATGGCATAAAACAAAATTACGGAAAAATGGATTTTGGGAAAAATCAACGTAAACTGTTTTGAGCACCACAGTAATCAATTATGCAGTAAAAAATACTTTAGAGGTACATTTAGCATGTGTTGTGTTATGTTTATGATTATTTTGACTCTACGACGCCGTCTTATGTGCTCTGCACCGCGGTCCAGGGTCGTTTAAAAGGCGTTACACCGATATTCAAAAAGGGAAACAGACATGACCCAGGGAACTATCGACCAATTTCATTAACGTCTATTATAGGCAAGATACTCGAACATATCGTCGTTAGCAATATCATGACGTTCCTGGACAGTCGTAACTTCCTTCATGGCTGTCAGCACGGCTTTCGGAAAGGTAGATCATGTGAAACACAGCTCGCGCTCTTTCTTCATGACGTTCTCAGATCTGGTGAATCGAAAACACAAGTGGACGCATTATTCCTAGATTTTAAGAAAGCTTTCGACACGGTACCTCACAACAAACTTTTATACAAATTACAGTCATGCGGCCTTAACGAAACAGTAGTAAACTGGATACGCGACTTTCTGAGTGATCGTAAGCAAAAAGTAGTTCTTGACGGAATTAGCTCTGATGCAGTTAAAGTGACATCAGGTGTCCCACAAGGAAGCGTAATCGGCCCCCTTTTGTTCATTATATACATAAATGATCTATGCTCTCGAATTAGCAGTAAAATACGTTTATTTGCTGACGACGCTGTCATCTATCGCGAAATTAATGATCACTCTGACTTTGAAATTCTATCATCGGATTTAAACAACGTTCATGTGTGGAGCCAAGAGTGGGGACTCGAACTTAATCTGAGCAAATGTGCGGCGGTACATTTCTTGCGGAGGTCGTCCAACTATCCCCGTGTATATGCTGTGGATGGTGTTAAGATAACGGCGACAGATGAAGTTAAGTATCTGGGAGTTACGATAACCTCAAACCTATCGTGGGGAACACATATAAGAAATATTTGTGGCAGAGCTCTGAAGAAGCTAGGATTCGTCAAGCGTATTGTGGGAAGATTCTCAGATGAAAAAGTAAAAGAGAGGTGTTATTTCGCACTCGTCCGGCCACACCTTGAATATGCAGCAAGCATATGGGATCCGGTGCAGAAAGAATTAATTCGGGAACTTAATAAAATACAAAGGAAAGCTGCGCGATTCGTCAAAAACTGCTACGGGCGTACAGACAGCGTTACGCAGATGTTAAACGAATTAGGCTGGGAGCCGCTAGAGACTCGGAGGCTGCGCGCTAGGCTTAGATTACTTGAGCAATTGAGAATAGATATCTTTCAGAGCGACACGGAGAACATCATATTAGAACCCCACTATATTTCCAGGTCCGACAGAAACGATAAATTAAGAGAGATATTTTGCCGAACGGATAGGTATGGGAATTCGTTTTTCCCCCGAACAATAAGGGACTTTAATAAATGCAAGGCGTAATTTCATAGAGCGTTTCCTTTTTATATGTAAACGGCTGGTGTCCTAACACCCCCCGCCACACGCCTATTGAGGCGGCTTGCGGGGTAGTATGTAGATGTAGATGTAAACTTCCCACGGAGCCGTCAAGTGCTGTGCAACGACCTCGTACACTGTTTTATTGAATTATTTGAGGAAATAAATATTATTTTTACGAAATATCTTCTGACCTGCTTATTAAATATGTTTGATAGTTTATTTTATACTTTGAGTTTTATTAATTGGGAATTTTTCTCAAAAGATATCGATATTTTGGACATTTTTATTCCTTCCTCATGAAATAAGTACCGTTTTCTCGTCTAATTATCTCGAAGTTGTGATGAAAAGCTTTCATATTTTGACTTGGAAGAATAGCGTAAACATATTTGGTGCTCGGTTGAAGATAATGCCACTTTTTCCAGCACCGGTAAACATAAACACGTCCCCTCGGCGACTATATTTTTTTCAAGGCAGTGGTTGCAACCAGCTTCATTTAGGATTGAAGTAATGAACACGTCTGGTTTAGAAGGGCAGACAAGAGTTACGATGTTTTCTCTTCCTTTCAATTAACTCCAGTGTATTATCTTGGCTAAACATGAGAACTTTTTCTTCGCCCTTTTGATGACACCAAGGCAGTGGAAGTCAGGGGGAGAGCTCGCACAGACTCAACCGCCTATCTCGAGTGATTATTGAGTCGAAATGGCTGAGTTGGAAAGCCTAATGGGTAAGCAAATTGTGGCGTGATGAACTCACGAATGCTTCCCAGAAGCCCAGCCCATCTCACTATGTCAGAGGCATCTGGAACGAAGTTAATTCTCTGATAGGAGACCCAAGCCTGTAATATTCTGACACATCGTTGCAAGATAGATTTGACACCCTCGCACCTGAGGGGTATACACTATGCATTCTTTCGTCAGTTTTACCATAGAAACCGAAGTGTTCGGACCTATGTGAAATTTGAGCGTATTGGTGAATAACCGTAGCGAAATGTCTGTTCCACCGAAAGAGTGACGAAAATCGTTGGGAATACATTTGGAAAAGTACCCTTCAAACGTAAGGACAAAGTACTCACATTGGCATCCATCAACAGCTCCGTCAAAGTGGCAAACAAGAGAATAGACATCGATCCACTTACAATTTTCCAGAGGGTGTGCATAACAAAATAGTCGGACGAAGATTTAAAAGGTCTCTTCAAGTATGAATTTGCACCATTTCCAATGTCATTGTTCAATGAACAAGGAGATGCGAAAGGGAACCAAGTGTAGCTTCTACTCTGCTTTTACTCCACTCTCCATCAGCAGGTCAATTGACACCAATACGTTTGTAGTAGTGGATGGTGGATACCTTTTACACAAAGTTGTCCGGAACCGCAAAAATTTCGTAAGGGCCATTGTCTCAGGTTATGTCAGCTATGTGAAATGCCACTTTGGAAGCAATGTGTCGATTGTTTTCTACGGCTACTCTGAGGAGGCAACCAACAAAAATACCAAAAGTGCTGAAAGAATGCGACGTTGTGCTGCTCACTCCTGCAGTGATATGCTTTTTGAAGAATCCTTCATCATCCAATTACCTCAGGAAAACTTATTGGCCAATACTAACAACAAGAGGCGCCTCATCGCACTCCTTCGCAATGCACTTGAGCAGCAGGGTTTTGCAGTGAAAGTATCCGAAGAAGACGCTAATTGGGACATCATTGACACAGCACTATCCAAAAGTCAAATATTTGACCGTGTTATTGTTATTGGAGAAGACGTGGACCTTCTTGTCCTCCTAAATGGTTTGGGCTCCGCTGCAATGAACGTCTACCTCCAAAAAAGTGATAGACGGCAATCTGGGTGTTTCCATTTCTTAAGCTTATTTTACAACCACGGAAGCACACAATACCTGCAAGTGACAATTCTTTTTCTACATGTCTTCAGTGGGTGTGACACCACATCCGCCCCTTTCAGGCAAGGAAAAACAAAGTTGGCCTGCGTCCTTCAGAAAAATCCCCACCTTATGGAACTGGCTACTGTTTTCCTGCAGCCCTATTCCAGTAATGAGGCCACAGCCATGGCTGGGGAGAAATACTTCGTGGTTCTTTACGGGGGTGATATAAAGAGGGGTACCCTCCGCTACTACCTTTTCATAAAGTCGGCATCCAACTCAAAGGTGAAACTTGCTCGTTTGCCTCCAACGACCGATGCTGCGAATCACCATTCTTATAGAACTTACCACCCATTTCAGAAGTGGTTTGGGGCTAATAAAAACCATACAGAATGGGGTTGGAAGATCGACGATCAGGGCCTTATCCCAGTCACTACCACCATGGATCCCGCTCCTCAGAATCTGTTGCGCTTGATATCTTGTACATGCAGTGGGGGATGCAGCTGCCGCAAAGCCGGATTAAAATGCTCAGCAGTATGTTAATTTTGCTAAGGTAAATCATGCCAGAACCTTCTATCTGTTCATATTGAGGATTTCAACGACGACGAAGACCCCTCTCTTTCTTTGTCGAATGAGTTGAAGAGCTCTCTCCACATGCTCAGGGATTCTCCGAGGATTTCTCAGAACGAGGACCGTCGAAAAAAGTGAAATTATAACGTAGCAGATTAGCTCTTAGCATGTGAATATTAACTATTGTAATTACATATTTTTTGTGATAAAAAATTAAAACTAGATACTATAATATGTGACCTGTACGTGTATGTGACCTGTTTACATTGATTTTTCCCAAAATCCATTTTTCCGTAATTTTTGTTTTATGCCATATTTGGAGAAACTATTGGGCCTACAAGAGTTGTTTTCAGCTCAAATTAAAGCTAAATAAATTTACTATAGATTTATTCCTCATAGATTTTCTTGTAGGATGATTACTTTTGCCGATATATGGCAAGACACATGACCAAAATGAAAAAGTTTCACTTTTTGGAAAAAATTCTTTTTTTGAAGAGCTGTTTCTCAAAAAGTTCTCGACATACGTTGTTTGTTTTGGGCTTAAATTGTAGCATGATGTATCTTCTTTAAATAATTATGGAAAATTATTTTCTGTAGGTCAAATATTTTAGGAGATATTTAGTAAAAACAAAAAAAAGTGCAAAAAATGCGCAGTTTTCTGCGCACTGCGCAGGTTGCACAGGTCTTTCGAAGCTGCAAATTTGGTTTATAACTATTGGCATAGGTCCTAACAACATATTAAAAAATTAGAAATACATGACCTTTTGCAAGGTCGAGCCCCTTTTTGTGCATAAAGTGACTGGACTAGATAGCATGTGGCTTTCTCCACGTTTGAAGTCTATCTTGCTTGAGATTCTTTGTTATATGTTTTCTGTCACTGCGAGCCGTGCCACATAGGTATATATTTTTTCTTGTAATCTCAGCTGAAGCAAGGGCGAGTTGAAAAAAATATCAATGTATATTTCGCAGCACAAGTACTCAAGTGATTTACTCAAAAACGTAACAACTCCCTCTCCAAGACCATACTCTGGGTCAGTTTTTTTACCTGTATACAAGTAAAATTGATACAAATAGCCAGATTTTGAATCACATCTGCACCACATCTTGAAACCCCACCTTATAGGTTTACTTTTAATATACTGCTTCATGATGTTGTGACCTTTGAAGCTATCATATGCTCATCTATTGACTGCTGTTTAGATGGCTTCCGCGCATTCTGGAAGCATTGATTGAAATATTTAATCAGAGGCCGAACTTTGAAAGCTCGATCATAATCAGGGTGACTTCTGGGAAGCATTTCTTCATTATTTGCAAAATGCAAAGCATTCCTAATGATTTCAAAACGCCTTCGAGGCATTATATTGGCAATGTACGGCACTTGCATGTCAGGATCAGAGGACCAATAGTCCCTAAAACTCGGAACCACATGATAACCCATCACTAAATTCATCCCCAAAAACGCGCTAATCTCTTCGGTAGTAGTTTGGAAAGATGTCCCCATTTGTTTCATATTGAGTTCACTTTGTTGAGCGATAAGAGCGACCAGTTCATCAAAACCGCAGGCTTTTCTAAATACATCATAAGCACTAAGTTCTAAACTCAAGTCTACATCTAGGTTCACCGCTCCGTACTCATAATCAATCGTTTCTATTTGGAAATGTGATTTCCGGGGCTTCCAAGTGAATGTAATATCTTTGCTCTGGGTTATTTTTGGATGACGTTTGCTTCGTTTTGCTTCAGGTGGGTCATTGGATGATTCTAAAGATGAAGGGACAGTAGTTGGTTTGCCAAATTTTGTCGGCATGGATTTTGATGATTTCACCGATGACGATGGTTGCGGCGAAGAAGGGCCGGCAAATGATAATTCTGGAACTGGGCGTTCGATGCTGATTTCAACACCCACGTTATCAGTATCTTCACCAAGGAAGCCTAAATCTTCTTCATCAAGCGGAAGATTGTCTTCATCATCGCTCTCATCAGCTAGTAGAATCTGCTCAATAGCATTGTCAGATACAGCGAATAAGCGTTCTTTTATCGGCATTCTTTTCAGTTAGCTAACCACTGCAATGAAGCAGTTGACAAGCGTATTAGCACCCACACCCATACTAAAATGTATAAACTACATTCGCAATAAAGGGGATTTACTCACCGTGCTGCTCTCAGTATCAGGCCACAGCAAAACGAAGAGAATCACTCAACCAGCAGAGGCAGTTGCGTCGTATGGAGGTATTCTCTGCACAGAACTGCATCAAAACACAACAGGGGCATGACTAAAAGTGGAGGACCCTGACCACCCCACCGGAGTGGGAGGAGAGATCTTATCACATAAGGAAGGGGTGGTTGGCACCGCCAAAGCGGTATGGTGTGCCTTTTCTTCAGAGGAACCCCGAGCCCCTTCTTTACTTTGTACCTTTTTTGCCCTCCCTCTTTCCCCCTCCGTATACCAGGCCTATTGCGTCGTTTGGTCGTATGTATCCTTACCGAACTACGTCATAGAACTTCAAAAGTGAGGAAGAAGCATGTGATGTATTGTGTGCCTTCTAAATGGCGACCACAGCCACAACCTCGAGGGTCTCTCTCCCCCCGTTGGAGTGGTGGAGTAGGTCTGCACCACGGAGTAGTAGTTGGGGTCAGCGCCGCCAAGTCAGTATAGCATATATACATTTTCCATAGGGGCAGCGTCTAGGCTCTTATTCATGGATATTCTATCTACACCACGAGATAACAAACGGAAATACATGATAGGCATTTTCCCTTCAGCCAGCGAACATGATGTGGAGAGCAGGTTATAATACTATATACAAGCAACAGTTGGAGTACTTGAAAACAATACCTCTGAGTTGGGACACAGCAAGCAATTTCCAACCTTTCATTTCCAGGACAGTCATAAGGCAAAAATAAAACCCATCTCCATGTGGAGCTTTGCGTTCAACCTCAGTAACCGTTCAGGTGGTGCTAATATCGTTAGCCATTCAGTTACTTCGAATAAGTTTACGTGAAATAATACCAAGTCGCGCTCCCTTATGGTTCATAGGGACATATGTGTCCCATGGCATGAAAACACTAATTTTGTCAAAACTAAAGCACAATTGTGGAGTTTTTGGCTCTAACTCTACAGGCTAGGTAAACATGAAGGATAAACCGAAAGTCCTGTTTTAATTGACCTCCTCATTGATTTGTTATAAAATATCAAATTTCCGATTCGTAAACAGCATTTCAAGTGAAAGTTCTTAACAATGTGGGAACTACAATATCTAAAGGATATCGCAAAAAAAATTTAAACTAGAAGCCGAAAGCCTATTCTTCAATACACCCATTCCTTACAATCATAGACCTAAATTGAATTTGAGAGAATTTCAAAAATATGGGACATATATGTCCCTTGGACCTTAACGGGTTAATAAACATAATCCACTTTGATCTGTCAATATAATCTACAAAACCATCTAGCAAAAACACTACAATTTCATTCTCATTATTATCACCACAAAGTCTTGGGATGTGCATGTTTCTCTTCTTCATCGCTAACAACGTCTCAACCTGGTTTTCTCTCCTACTGGGGCACATTGATGTTCTCTACTCTCGATGTAATTTATCATACACACACTTTTGGAGAAATTTTCCTGCTTCAAAACCCATGTTCTCACAGTCCAAAAACTAATCATTCACCTGCACATCCTCAGTAACAAATTGCAAATCATGCCAACTATTCCCTGGTAAAACAAAATCATAAAAATCTTGCAATACGCCTACGTGATCCCTGTGATGATACATAACTACTATTATGAACCACAGTGTCATTTGTCGTTGGAGCAGCAGCCTTGAGGAATTCGTGGAGGTTGGAGAGGAGAGTTGATAGTTCAAATTCTTCCTCACAACTGGATCCAATTAAATCCTTATAAGCCATGCCATTGATAATGCGTGCTTTTAAGACCGATTGAAATTGAGGGACAGTGGGGTTGGTGTTAGACCCACACTGCTGCCGAATACATCCAAAAATATGCTCCAAATGGTCCTGGTTTAGAGATCTGGTCTCAAAGAAGGAGGACCCCAGCTCCTTCAGGTGACACCAGAGTTTGGGAATAGCCCTAAGTGTCTTCATCCAAACTCCCTGACAAGGTGGTTGGAAGACTTAAGGTTCTCCAAGGTGTGTCTCTCACTTTATCTCGAATTGCCAGCTGTGAATTTCAGCCACTGCTTCCTTCCAAAATTGGAGGTGCAATGTCTCCCGCTCCTGTCGAAGCTGGTATCTAAGCCCTAGAGCACCAGCAGGCTGAGCTAGTCAACCGTTAAAGCTGTCAAACAGTTTATCTGGCCTCTCCTCGTGCCTTCCCTTCTTGCTGGCCTCGTGTTCCTCCTCCTGCCCTAACCTTTTCTCAACTAGGAATGCCACGTTTGGGCGTGGAGAGGTAGGGTATGTAATAAGGAAACATTTAGTGCGCTATTCCTTTGGCAATGGCATGACGAGAAATTAAGGTCATAATTTTCTCAACTTACTGCTTTTGGAAGCACAGACTTCGCTGCTTCCGTCACTCTGGTCGTCCTTTTTAGTTATGCCGCTCGAAGAGGCTGTGGCCGCTGGCGAACACCATGCCCGCTTAGCAAAAATACTATCCATTATCTGCAAGACAAAGGACAAATCTACGTGAGATAAATAATGCAAAATAGCTTAGTAATAACAAGTTCATTAGCAGTCAGCAAATGTTTTGCCGAGATTATCTTTTGACACACAATCATACATTTTACTCAATACACAAACATGAATATAAAAAACACTTCCAGCAAGGAGTACATATGAAGTGCGGACTATACCAAGTTATTTGTTTTTGTTCAGTATGCAGTTCCACCAAATAATATTATTTAAATTATCATTACTCATCACATTTAAATTTGATTTAGAGAAATTAGTTGGAAATAGCATGATTTCCTAGGTCTTGAAATGGTTCCTTGATGAAACTCTTTATAACAGATTTAGCATGATTCTCGGAAAAGTATTTTCCGGGTTAAGGCCGCGTTGGTCCATTTGGGCGGATGACAGTTTCGGGCGCATTCCTTAACGCGGCCTTAACCCGGAAAATACTTTTCCAATTAATCACCGCGGAAGGCTCCGTACCAATTAGCATAATTCTCATTGCCTACTTTTGCTTCCTAATGGATCCTCAATAGACATATTATCAAACAGACATACAAACTAACTGCAGTAACGCATAACCTCAGTAATACCTCGAAATATTGCCAGGTACGCCTGTCATTGCCGGACTTGGAATTGTGCTCCTTGATAGCCTTGTATGTTTTTTTAAGGCTCCTCAATTTCGAGGAGCACTGCGGTCCAGTCACCGTATGCCCCTTCCCGTTATTTCCTCCCATAGCCTTTTTTGACTGCATTTACCCGACTCCATTCTTTCTTCGTATGCCCTGTGTGTCTCCAGGAGGAGGAGTATGTAGCTCAGATGCAGCGGTCAGTCGACCAGTAATAACTTATTTTAGGCAGTTACAAAACACACATATGGAGCACAATCGCAAGAAAACAATGAATTTCATGAATTTTCACCGGGTCCCACTTTTTCCAGATTGAATTTGCTTTCAATGTACCTTCCCGCTTCATTGCGGAAACTCAAATACAAGCGTAGCGATTTTTTTCCTTTTTTATAGCTTTCATCACTTCTCTATAAAAAAAGTGCATAAAATTTTCGAACATATCACAGTCATCATCCAATGCAGTTGTAACAGCAGCAGACGCTTCAAAAATGGGTAACTCATTCTGCATGCCATTCTCAACCAGCCATCGCTATTGTCAACAATACGCCGCCCCGCTATCGGTGCTAGAACCGCTGGTGGATCTTCTTGCATTCCCTCTACCCGTAAAATAAGCGAAACGTATTAAGAAATGAGCACTAAAAAAACATCTCGTCTGCGAGACTATCAATTGGAAACAATAGATTGCTCTACTTATGGAGAATCACTCCTTGAATACAATTTCTTTGAATAAAAAATATCTTCTGAATCATCGCTAGGCGAGTCCTCCGGTGTATATGTAACATCGTCGTCACTGTCGTCTACTTCAGATCCGGAATCATCGGATAAGGCATTCAATACATCCAATTGTCTTGAAGCATCGAAAAGGCCATCGTCTGCCCTTCTTTTTATCCATTACAAGTGCGTCCTTGGAACTCTTTCACTCGTCAAACGCGCGAAATCAACGCGACAACACTTTTCGCGCCAGGGAAGATTTTGGTAGTTTGCGGTGACGCACTACGCTAAAGAATTGAACTACAAGGAAGCATGAAGCTAACATTCCTTAGGCTAGAGACTTCTAGCTGTCATTAAAAGATGTATGACTAACTAGGTTTCAATGATGGCCGAAAATCATTCGGGAAATCGACTTAAAAGCAGAGTAAAACGTTGCCCGTATGGCATACGGGCACCGTCCACAACGGGGTTTCCGCGCGCCCGTATAACGTACGGGCATAGTACTGAAAGTGTTAAGTAAATAATGGGAGAATACGACAATACTATGGTCATAAGTGAAAGGTTAATGATCTTAGGTGATAGTAAATAAAAATACAACAATTGCAACTTACCACTAGCTACAAAACCACATAACGTAGCAGCCATGGAATGGTTAAGGACCTGAGAGGCAATGGATACCCTCACGCTTAGGTATCCAACTGGCTTCAGGTGGTCATCTAAAACTTTGCGCAGGTGGCGGTAGTGGAGCTGCATTCTTTCGATATCATATGCCTGACAAATGTGCTCCAACTTTGACTTCTTCTCCACGATCTCCTAACCAATATTAACAGCTACCGTCACATTATTACGGATCAGCACGTTCCTTAAACACTCCACAAGGTTTGGAGGATCGAAAAGAGTATATATACACTTATCGTTGTGGAAAATGAATGGCTGTGAGTTTGAGGATCCCGTCAATTTAAGTTCTCGCACATTTTTGGTACCCATGTCGCAGATTATATATACGACATGGAGGCCACGGTTGTCGCAGGCTGTTAAAACTTTTCGAAGGGTTCCATCCATATCCTCTGAACCAATGCCACCTCGGGTTAAGTAATAGGCCACAGGCTGCCACCTCTTTCGGTGCAGGCCTTTCAGCATGACTACAAGGGCTTGGTTAGCCACTAGTCCTGACCATGCAAACCCACCCAAGTCTTGAAATCCCGTGATCCTGTCTGCCGTAACGTCATACTGAAGATGCTCACGAAGAGACATCTCATCAAACATTATGGAGCACACTCGGTCACGCTGTTCCATGTCCATCAGACTATGTCGCAGAGATGCGAACACACGTTCGTCAATGCCGACATGAAGGGGTACACTATTTACAATTTTTATCAGGGTTCTTCTGCTGGGAAAAGCAAATATACCCTGTAAAAGAATGTATGCATTTGGGGACCTTTTGTATATGGTCAAAGCCAACAATTTATCATTATCAGTTCATCTACGTCCTTACGGCCTTCGCTTCCCACACCGAACTTGTGAGGCAACAAATTGGGTGGTAGCGAGGGACATGGACTGCGATAAGGCTTCCACAGCTTTAGCTGGATCCTGGGTGACATCAGTTAACCTGCTGATGGTTGCTTTAGCATCTCTATATTTCTTGCGGATGATGCGCAAAGAGCGTAAGTTCTTCTCATAGAAATTCAGGAACACCCTCTTCCTCGGAGTGAATTGCTTCTTGCGCGTGCAACTTATTATAGCAAGAATCGACTTCCTCTTCTTGGATGAAGTAGTATGAATTTAGGCTTAATCAACTCTGCCTTCCAAGTTTGATTCCCTCTGTATAGGGAAGCATTACCTCAATGCCAATGAATGTGCTGGCCTTACCCATATCGGCAGATGTGGAAGCATCACCCTGAAGTGCTGAATTATGTGAAGTGCTAGCCTCAGCCATATCATGGTTTTCAGGGTAGCTCAGTTTCATGGAGCAAGGGTGTTTTGTCGGTGGTGTGGAAGTCATTTCACTTGATATGTCAGGTTCGCAAGAGATGCTACTCCCGGAAACCTCTGCAGGTATGGCCTCAAGTGGGGAAGAGAGAAATGATGTTGGCTCTGGTGAAATGGGTAGGAATGGTAGTGGCATGGAGATAGATGGTGTATCACGCATGATGAGCAACGTTTGAGAAGGGTCTCGAAACTGCCTAGAATCAAAATGGCGGGAACATAGGAAGGCAGTTTTACCATTTAGCGATGGATTTTGGGCGACAGCTGCCCATTGCCCTATACCTAAAAGAGGAGAAAACATCTGGCGTAGTATAAATAGCTCTATAAGATCCATATTTTTAGTGGAGTGCCTTTTCCTAACAAGTGAGGAAGGTACACATTCGTGGTGAAAATAAACTTAATTTCAATCAAAAACAATAATCAATGGTGGTTTGGTTCGGTAGAAGTACGTCTTGTAATTAGCCGTAACCAGTAATAATTCGTAGGTGGTTCAAACAGTGATGCCTCCTCAGCAACCTGAGTAGCTCATTGATCTTTGTGGATATAACCCCAGAGCTAGACCAGTTTGTGAAGCGCCAATTGAAATTCATCGATGTCACCATCAGAATCTTCAACTGTATCGGGGACGATGGCATCATTTCTCTCTCAAGTCGTCTTCACCCTCCATAGCATTTGGTTCATCATGGGCCTCTGCAGCAACTGCCTGGTCATCAAGTACTAACGCACCTTCAGCTTTCCAAGTTAAGGACATTGAGATCTCCTTGGGACTCAGCAATGACAGCCAGTCTTTCTAAAACTTCCCAAAGCATTGGACATTGTAGCAGCCTGTACGAATGCTTCCCCTAAAAGTACGTCAACTAGGTACTGGGGCACCATTCTCCCTCGATGAAGACGCAGCCAAGTCCGCACTGCGTTGCTGTAAATCACGGATAAGGACCGCATGAAGCCTACGTCACACGGCTGCAGACGATGCGTACGATGGGGTGGAAAGCATAGCATAATTACCCCAAATAGCTGTCGACGCACCCTATAAATCAACCTACCTACCTATAATGACCCCATTTCCCGTGCGTGTTCCTTAACGTCAAATTTTTTTCATGTGTGCGGCATGAACATCAAGTAGTAACAGCACAGTGTGTTCTTTTGTGGCCTGCAAAAAAATTACAAATTTCTTGAACAATTAAAAAAATATTTCAGCGTGCATAGGACGTACTGCCCTGACCCACTCATACCTCTTCCCGGAAGAGGAGGCGTACTACCTCGGTGTGATGATTGCGACTCCCCTCCAAGTGTGCGACACATCCTGACTGAGTGTGATAAACACTGGTCTTCTCGAGAAAAACATAAGGTTAACGCGACCTTGGAAACTATCCTAGATGATTCCCCAGACAGTCTCACCCGAGTAATTGCTTTTTTAAAGGATATAAACATTTTTAATATTTTATAAATAAATTTAAAATTTAATTGTTCTAGACTAAAGTGCACATTTTATCTCATGTAAGTTAGGGGAAAATATTTTTTCTACATATGAGGATGAGAGTGGTGCAAAATGACCGTAGTTGTCGACGCACCCAAAAAATAATACAACTACTCCTCCAGCCTGATGGGTGAGCGGCACCCCAGGTTCCGTGAGCTGCTTCTTCTCTAAGTTCAGGCTTCATCCTCACTCGCGAGAAGATCATCATTGGTGGCATGACTGTGCCAGTGGCCGAGAAGGAAACTTCCACTGTAATGGGCGTAATTTCCACGCTCTGCGGATGTCCATGGTCCGAATTAGCGCTATCCCTCAGTCTATTATCCTGGAATGGCTCTTCGGTACAATGGATACTCCCGTTTCACCACACTTCCAAATACGTTCTGGTGTTGGCTTATTTTCATAAAAAATTCCTTCAGAGAGGTCGAAGATAGAAGTTGCCTCTGTTACCTCTTTCTTCTCTCTTTTTATTCTCCAAAGATTCTCATTTTATTCTCCAGAGATTCTCATTTTATCGAGTAGGATGGTGGCTAAGAGTAGTTCGCACAGCGTGCTTCTCTCCGGAGCCTTTACTTCTGCGAAGTTCTTGATGGTCCGCGAATACTCTAGTAATTTATTGCATGTCTATGTGGCCTTCACTCCCAATCCATTGGTTACGACCTCCCAATCCATTGGTTACGACATTGAGGGCATCTAGTTCTACTAGGAGAAGGCTTCGAATGCGATCATATTGTTGGTGATAAAACTGGATCTTGGCGGGGATGACGCTTGGAATTTCAAATTTTCCAAAGGGTGTGGGACATATTTATCCATTCTTTGACGTATTCGGCTGGAATGCCAACGATAGGACGCCTAACGCCATGCTTAAGAGCTTGTTGATGCTTGCGTTTTTGGGAAGAAGCACGGGAATAATAAATCTTAGTATTAATTCCATTCAAGTAAAAAGCTTGTTTTAGTTGATTCACTTTTCCGGAATGAAACTGCGCCAGTGTGCGGTACTGAGTGAGGACTGCACGAGTAAATGAAACAGAGAAGTTAAATTGGAGAACTGCAAGCGAATGGCGGCAGTCGGGGTTCAAACCAGAGACCGGTAGATGAACCGTGAGGCCGTTAGGGGAGGGGAATACCAAGGCTAAGACAAGCGGTTAAGGAATTCAATGTGACACGAAAGGGAAGTCAGCTCACTGAGGTGGGATTTCAATTGATGAGTTGGCTCCATAGTGACATAAGAAGCAAGGGTGGGAATATAGATTAGAACATATATTTATTATTCTCTGTCCATCACCCTTAGAGCAAATGCTACAGCAAACTGAATTTGGCTTAGCAAATGGTGGAGTACAATATGATTCCTTAAGAATACTGATATGTAGATTCAAAATAATAAGGCTACAAAAATAAAGTTACATGTACATGAATACAAATAAATTGTTACCAATATGATTGCTTAAGAATACTAATAAATACAAAATAATAAGGGTACAGATTTAAAGTTACATATAGATGAATACAAATAAATTTATACCAATATGTGGATACAAAATATATGGATACACAAGATTTAGACACAAAATTAATGGTTATGAGGATAGATAAAGGTACAGATATGCATTTCATAAGCTGTCACTTGGCAATTATAGTAACAAAATTAAAATCATTCTGCATTGAGTAGAGTCATGTATAAGGCGTTTTTAAATGAATCAATGGAACTCGAGTTTTAAGTTCTCGGGCAGAGAATTCCAAAACTTGGAGGCAGTTATTAAGAACGACTGTAGATAAATATTATTTCGGGGAATGGGATAGCGTAAAAAATGTTGGTTTGTACGTGATGTTTTCACAGTAAATTATGACCTGGCCTTAAACATTTCTGTCAGGTAATTGGGGGTTTCCTCCTTGAAAATGTTAAAAAGGAGGGTCCCAAATGAGTATTTTCTACGGTCACATAGATTAAGCCAGCCTAGACTGGTTTTATACTGTGATACATAAGCGTCTCTTCTTAAATTAAATACAAATGTTACACATGAAATAAGTTGCCTTTTTAATTTTTTATCCAACTCTTTAGGCATGTCATTAATAACAAGGCTACAATAGTCAAAGAAAGGGAATATCAGTGTGGAGATAATAATTTTTCAAGTGGAAATGGAAAGTAAGTGCTTATGAAATTTTAACTGATGGAGAGAAATATTAACTTTATTGTAGATATCATTTACGTGTTGGTTCCAAGACAGATTCCTTGTGAGGGTAGTTCCAAGAGCGCGAACTGAGTCACTATATGGTATTTTATAATTACCGACTGCGACTTGAGGAAGGTGATTGTTATCGATTTTATTGAGAATCCTAGAGTTTCCGATGATGATGGCTTTTGTCTTAGGGTACGTGCCACCTCGAAATGCATAGTTCTCAATGAATTGAAGTACGAACAAAATAGAAGTCGCCTAATGTCAGAAACGCAAATTAACCTATTCCATTGGTCTCTCAAAGAAATGTTTTCCAAAGCACGGGATCGCTGGGCTTCACCATGTAAGACTTAGCTATGATACAGCATGCAACTTGGAATTATGCTACCGTGGAAAACTAACAGAGGTACAAGAAGCACACAGGAATAAGGGAATGTTCACAGAAACTAAGAAGACCAATGCTTTCATTGAAATTATTTTTTTAAATTAATTTTTGCAAAATATCTAGGAGATTGTCTTGACGCTCCACGGCCTCCCTGTGTAGCCTCTCCCTCTGCTCGCTCGCAGCTTGTCCACCACACTGTCCACATTGGCTCTCCCTTATAATATAGAACCAACATCAACACAAGTGACTCGTTTACTAAATACATGGATGAATGTGAGAATAGGAATAATGGTTTAATAAGACAATATTACTCTCTTCGCTCGCATGTCTAAGCTAAAACAAGGAAATGAAGATAGAATATGATCATAGATAAGTAACCACATAGCCCATTCATCTTTGTTTTACTCTGTGGTCCGGTGACCACAATGCTCCTCTCCTTCATTCTCGCCGCAACCCTTTCCCAAAGCTTTTTGGCCGTCATCCTCCCCGATGACATCCTGGGCTCCTCCTTATAGGTGTCTATAAGGAGGAGTATGGCATCATGCGCCCACCGGAAGTTATCTACAAGGTAAATATTTAGGTTTCACTAAATCACTTACATCTTAACAAGGATATAGCCACCAAAGTATTTCAATCAATAATATTAACGTATAAGTAGAATGCTTAAGGAAGTTAAATGTCTTACTGATTAACAAATATGAAATGAAGAGGATTTATTCATATACAGAATGGAGAACATAATGAACAGGCATAAATGGAATATAAAAAAGCGGACCCATTTGAAGAACATTCAATAACAGGATAATATCTGATCTGTTAAAAAAGTGAGCCAGGGAGTGGATTAAACAACCTACTTATCCTAGGAGTGCAAATAAACGCCATTACCTCTTGAAATATATTCGCATTGGAAATGTGAATGCAAATGCTATGCATTAAACAAAATAAAATGAACACCAGTCAAGAATTCACGGTTTCATAAAATTCACGGTTAGCAGACACACTATATTATATTAGCCTCAAGAATTTATAATAAATATGCGCAGATGCAAATTCTTCGTGGCCGAGTGAAAAGCAACAGATGGAACACATTAAAACTACACATACTTGAGCCTTATTATGAAAATTCAAAGCACGACCGCATCATTAGCCATAGTGCACTCTTCGAATATTTTCCACATAAGACCATCATGAGATGCCTTACCTTCATCTTCGGGTGCCACATCGGGTGCGCTGTTTCCATCTGTAGGTAGAGGAAAATATACCCAATTTTAAGTAATAATGACCTTTAGGTTTAACTGTTTGTAATGGACTTAATAATGTATCCTATTGATTGACGTTTCTCAATGCGTAAGTCATTTTGAACAAAGTGAATAATTCTATTTACAATTTGGGTTGCGATAACCGTATCTTCTCCAAGAATCGATAGCCCGTCATCCAAAGAGGGTATGATGCATATTTGAAAAAAATTATAAATTTCCCGAGACACTGACCTCGCCCAGCGCTGCGTAAAGGCTGGGGCGAGGCATTGTCCCATCGGGAGCCACTGAAAGCAATAATAAGTCACAACGAATGCCATGGTACTTAACTTGGTTATCCTGGATTTTTATTTGGTAAAATGCGTCTTTCAAGTCTATTTTGGCTCAAAAGGAGCCCGGAGGGATCCGCGTGACGGCTTCCGCCGCCTCTTTAAGTCTGAGTTTGCGTTTTCTATGATGAGGGTTCCACGGGGAGAGATCCATGGATCAGTCTGTGCCCTCCGGAGGCCTTGGGTATCAAGTACGTCCGGAAGGCACAGACTGGCTTGCGTTGCACTAGGATTCACCTAGTCACAAAATTGTCGACTACCCATTTTAGATCAATATCATCGTCGGAATTCAAAAGCACATGGGGGAAGTCATCAGGTTTTGGGATATTTGCACCATTAAGCACCAAATCTAAGGCACTTTCGTCGTCATATGGGTATGGTCCGATTGTAGAGGGGCTCGTCGTCAAGGGCTAACGTCACTTCCTGATATGATTCCCACAAAATTGATTTTTGATAATAACAGCTTTTTTTTACAAATTCAGGTAAACCTCTTTGATGGACGCAACAAACCCTCAACATCCTTAGGTATATCTGGAAATGTTCTTTCCATGATAAGTATTTGACTCCTATCCTGAATTTTATTCTTCCCAGAAAAATTTTTCTTGCAGTTAATGCATCCACTTTTAGCCAAGTCTCTTAAGGAGATATCCAGCAAAGTAAACAATCGAGCAATGTTCCAGAGTTCCATCTTGGTTCATTTCCACTGTCTTATCTGAGACAAATGACGAACCACTTGATCTGTCATCTTCTTCCTCCTCTGCCTCTTTGTCTGCTGATGGTATGCTACTACTAGTAGATGCAGTGTTACCATCTAGGTCATTACGTCATCATCACCTTCATAGCTTGATATTGTAGGTTGTTTTAAAATAGTTTTCACGAATAGAATTCTGTATGCTGCTATAAAACCTAAAACAGTGGGGTTTCTGTTGAATCACCCCCTCTGTCTAATAGCGTCACACAAACATACATCAAGTGGCTGAAATCGGTGGGTTGTGTGGCCTGGTAACTAATATAATCACGAGCATAGTCAACTGTCTCCAGATTTCTGCTGTGTGTGGTGTGACCATCAAGTTGTAGAAGTACAGGTGAGTCTATACTGCAATTCACATGCCTTTTGAAATGCTGGAGCCACGATACAAGCAATTCTGAATGTATGCACCAAGTGTTGGAAATTTCTATCACGCTACCTAGTCGGGCACCCGTCTCAAGCTCCTGTGGCTTCCTTTTTCTTTTGAAAATATTATAGGTGGTATAAAGAACTCTTCTGCATTGACAACACACACTACTGTCGTGTTCACTCCTCGTTCCCCGCTCGTAATAGCTCCAACTTAGAGCTTGCCTTTTCGAGCAATTACTTTCGGCACCCGTGTTTTCACTGTTGTAAATCCGGATTCGTCAACGTTCAAACAGTGTTTGCAGTTATAGCGTTTTCGTCGACATTTTTTTCAAGTAGTTTGAAAAAAGTTATTGACGTTTTCCCAATCGAACCCCTTAGCTCGAGACAAGTCCTTTCTGGCCTTCGGAGGGAAGGCTGTGGATTTAGTTGAATAAACTCATAGAACCACTTTCTAATGCCATTTTTTTCCTGTTAAAGCTGTGGTGTAATCAGTGTTTTTCTGCGATGCCGCAGGGTAGCTTACGGATGTCTTTGATAGAATACCAAAAAAACTCCTCAAACAGGGGAATGTGTTCCGCGAGAGCCTTTTCCATCTCTGCAGTAAAAAGGTTGCTTGCCTTCTACTTTTAAGGACTTAACTAAATTCGAAAACGTATATTTTACCATCAGCGTGTCTCTTTACTGTAACTTTAGGCACACTATACACGCGGGTGCATTCGTTGAGTCCTTAGTCACCGTTCTGGTGTGCTGCCTTAGCCATCTGCAAATGAATGATTTTCGTCCCATTTCCCATACGTACTCCTTTTGTCCATCGTGAAAACCTATACAGGCATTACCCCAAATATATTAGATACCTAATGTAGAAGTAAAATTATTATTATAGAAAGTTATTAAGTTGCCAATAAAATAGTTCAATGGTGTCCTAAAGTGGACCGGTCCAACTTAGGGAAAACGTGGTGGTCCAACTTAGGCCTACCGTACACGTCCCGGCCTCAAGGCAGGGTGTACTTCCGGTTTACTGAATATTAGGGGGAAAAATTACAAGAAATCTTCATTGCACATTCACATTCATTCCACAGGAACTTCTCCTGGCACCGGTACACCACCCAGAATGCACATATTGTGCAACACACAACATGCATTCATGATTCTTCCAGCCTTGATTGGAGTGTATTCCAACACCCGGTGCCTTAAGAGGCATCGGAATCTTCCTTTCACCACCCCAATACACCTCTCCACTGCACTCCTTGCCCTAACATGGAAAAGGGTGTAGTTAGCCTCCGGTGACACATCCTCTGCATTCAAAATGGGAATCTGGAGCCATAGCTGGAGTGGGTAACCCGAATCACCTGTTTAAGCAAGAGTCCTCATTGCAATGTGTTTCATGCCCAATTATAAAGCATTTAATTTCATTATTGGCAGAATAATTTACAAGTTACTACGGACGCACAATTCTGTTTTTTTGCCTTGCATACAATAAGCTCAGTTAAAAAGGCACGTTCCCTTGAGCTTGATAACTAATTTCATCGAGCAGAATATTAAAATTGGTGTTTATCTGCAATATGTAGATAAGAAAGGGAATCATTCTCAAGTGCAATAATAAAGAGGAACCCTCATTTAGTGTTTACCCAGCGGCAGGATTTTGCACCTAAAATAAAAGTACTACCTTAAATGGGGTTAGTCTTATCACTGACAAACTTAGATGGGACCATATTAAAGTGCAATTATGGGTCAAGCTAAACTCAGATAACTGCAAACGTGGATACCACTGCATGTAATGAAAAAAAAATGTTGCATACCCAGTAGTCAACACTGCTCGCCACTTTCCCACACTTCCTTCATCTCTCTGTGCGCTGCTGAATGGCTCCAAATGTAGGAATCATGTGTGCTCCCAGGGAATCGAGCAACACAATTTATAATTTTAAGTTAAGAGTCATACCTGAAAAAATTGAATACGACATCTATACATTCAGCTAAAAGGCCTGAATTCATTCATCAGATGATGACAACTTACTATCTGAGAATTGATAGAGTGATATGACTTCCTATTGACATAAAGGTGTTCATGCTCTACTGATGCTTTAATTGCCACATGTGTTCGGTCAATAAATCCCAGCACTCCATGGAAGCCTGTAGTTAGGTAGTTTCTGTGGAGTGCAAGTGATTGTAACATTAATATCTGACAAAGTTTTCTTTAATTGCAGATTCATCAATGTCCTGAGGAAGTTATAATAGCTTTACTAAATTTTAATAAAAATGTTTAATGAACCCTGAAACTGAAGTTATTAATTGCTCTTACAACCCTCTTTTCGCTTACGAATAACAAAGCAAGAGTGGTCTGTTTCACTCTAGCAAGTGGACTAGTATTGGAGGTAATAGGTATTCTTGTATGTTGTTAACTGATTTACAGACTGTGTCAACATTAAAAATGTTAAATTCAAGTGAGCTGGAAGGAGGCGTTGTCTGAAACTAGGCATTCAGGCAATCCAAATTTTGTGAACAATTGTCTCAATTTCGAAGTGGTTTGTTGGGCTGTTGTTGAGCTCACTGGTTCTGCTTCTAGCCATTTGCTATGGGCATCAACCTTGATTAGGTAGAGTTTACCATTGAAAGGACCAAGAAAATCAATGTGAATCAATGTGAGCCGTGGCAAATTAGGGTACTCCCACGCGTGTAATTGAGAGTTTGAAGGATTACATTTGGCAGAGTTAGCAACTGTTGGCTAGATGTTCAATATCTTGATCTAAAGAAGGTCACCAAAAATACGAACGAGCCATTGACTTCATTTTGAAAATTCCTAGATGACCACTGTGGAGTTCATTTTAAATGTCGTTTCATAAAACTTGTGGCATATCGTTGTCACAGAACTTCCACTAAAATGTGTTGGATATAAGTGTTAAGTTTACTCTAAACAAGTATTACACTTTTAATATCAACTATAATACTATCAATATTTCTGAATTTTTAATTGCTTTTCCAGACATTAATCAACTGTTTCAAAATTTAATAACGATCTGCCGCGAATAAACTAAATGACATCAATGATTAATTCACGAAGGAAGCTGTTTTCACAACGAACAAATATCAGTTGTTACAAGTTGTCACTACATTACAATTATCAGTTCAACTTCTTACTAGTTTTTATTACACCACTTAATTTTGAATTTTTAGGTGAAGTGGCCATAGTGGTGAAGTGAAAATTACCTCATCTTGGCCATGACATGATCTCATTTAGTTTCGTATTGGAAATGCCTTCCCTTGGTGTTGAGGACTCTACGAGAAATTTCATTTCCTCGTTTCATCAGAGATTTCATTTCTTTTTGAGGCGCTAGTTTAACATCTTTGAAGTTAATTGGAACATGATTTTCTTTTATACACTGTAATTAAGTACCTACATAACTCAATATGTCATCTTCCACCTTTTCAAATGATTTAGCGAGATTTTGAACCTTAAGCGGTAACCTAGAAAGATCATCGGCTGGGCCATTGTTCTTAGTATATACCTACTCGTATATTGAAATGATAAGAAGAAAGAAAAACATCATACCTTAGCAAAGCTTCCGTTCCAACCTACCAATTCACAAGCACAACAGAACGAAACACCGCACAAAAGCAAATTGCCAATATTATATGAAATACATCACACATGCATAAGGTGCATGTTTCCCTTCATGAACATTTACATGGTAAAATTATCATCCAAAAGAGATGATCGTTTAGCCCATAACATATATTTTCCTGTAGCAAAATGACATTCTACTGCAGCACTAGACGGAGTAGCAGTGTTACATTTAGTAAATAAATTTATTAAGACCTATATTAATGGTTGAAGGCGTAACTTTGTGGAAAATGGTTACCGGCATGTTGAAAAATTATAACTTTGTGTATTCCACTCAAAACTTGGTTTATTACCCAATTGCACTTCCCAATATATCGGTCAAAGTGGTCGAGCCATCAAGATAAGGGCTCAGGAACACAAAAGGTGTTGGTCGAAGGGAGATTTCTCTTCATCCTTTGCTAAACACCTAATCGAGGAGGACCAAGAAAGTGATTTTGTGCCGGAAGTGCTACATACAGAGAGTAAGGAGGCCAACAGTAGTGCAACTGTAGTATCATGACCGGACCCCGGACCTAAAATTTTCCCCGAGACAAATAATCCTAGGGCAGTGGAAGGAGTCTTGGCGTACTACACAAGATAATAAACTTCGTGACATCAAGCCGGTTACGTCAGTGTGGCCCTCTTCCGTCTGGAACAGCCGAAGAGAGGAAGTCGTCATCACACGTTTGAGGATAGGGCACTGCCTTTGAACTCACGCATTTCTCTTCACGGAAGAGAAAGAACGACCGCAGTGTGAAAATTGCGACTGTCCTCTCAACATTCGACACATCCTGACGGAGTGTGACAAATACCGTGACGCGCGAAGGCGGTTCAATTTAGGAGGATACCTAAAATCCGTCCTAGGAGACGACCCTAATGTTTTAAGCCGAGTCATTTTATTTCTGAAAGAGAAAGGACTATTCCAAAAAATATAAGTTTTTATTTTTTTAAAAATCACATTGTATATTTTTTTAAATAAGTGACATAAGTGCAAGTGACCAATATTTAATACTTTTACTACGAAGATTGTGTAGTGGTGCAAAATGACCTAGCCGTCGACGCACCCTACAACCTTAAACCTATCTACCTACCCCTGCGGGTAGGGGGATAGAGAATACTCCCGCAGTATCCCTGCTTGTCGTAAGAGGCGACTAAAATGGAGAAAACCCCGAAAACAAACCCAGAGCCAACAAGGGTTGAGCCCGGCCAGTCTTGTGGGTCAACTGTCTGTGTGCGGCCATACCACCTGGCCTGCGATCCACCCGCATTTTTTCCGTGTGCGGTGACCCGTAAGTAGGAGAAGGGGATCCTGGAGGGTGAGGTCTATGGTTTCCAGCCGGGTGTCGGATGCCCGGTATGGACTATGGGCCAAGACCCCTCTTTGGCCCCGGATTCTGTGTAAACGGGCGGCCGGAAGCTAGCCAATCCCGTTCAATCGGCTTAGGGAGGTGGGGGTCTGAGTAGGGCGGTCGGAGATGTACGGGTTTGGTGGGCCCGTGCATCGAAGATCCACCCCGAAAAAGACAACCACCTCTAGGGTGCTATATCCCCTCGGGTAGCCCTGGCGACCGCACCGGTTTGCGGTGCGGCGTCCCGAGTGTGTGGCTCCATGGTGGGTGGGGAGCCCGGGGGACGAAGAATAATTGGGAATGGCGGAAACTAATCTTCCACCCCCAAAAAGATCCCGCCCGGACACGGGCGGGGGAGAATGTGTTTTCTGCGCTCCAAAGCGTTATTTAATAATGAATTGTACGAAGGAAGGCGAGACCTTCTCGAAAGTGTCTCCCTTCCTCATAAGGAGAATGTTTTCTGCCTATCTATCTGGAGATCTGAGATCTGCCAAAAAACTTAGGGACGGAACGCTATTTATCGAGACATCGACTGACCTACAGAGTGAGAAGCTCTTAGGAATGAAGAAGTTCCACGATTTTCCAGTGTCCGTAGAGCCGCACCGCACTTTAAATTCCTGCCGGGGAGTTATCTCCCACTTCGATCTGCTACACCTGGACGACGACACCATCTCCAAGGAGATGGAGTCCCAAGGCGTCACGGGATGTAAGAAAATTATGAGTGGCCGTAATGGCGAGGTGAAAAGCACCACATCTGTGATCCTCACCTTCGCCATGGAGAAGGAAGGAACTAGGAAGAGCAGGGTATTCATTGGGTACGAATCGGTTCCAGTTCGACCATTCATTCCAAGCCCCATGAGATGTTTTCAATGCCAGCGCTTCGGCCACATCGCTACGCGGTGTGAGGGCAAGGCCACCTGCCCGCGCTGTGGCAAAGACAAACACGATGGGGACAAGTGCTATGCGGCTGCCTCCTGCATCAATTGCGAGGGTGCACATCCGGTGTACTCCCGCGATTGTCCCAAGATGCAGGAGGAAAAGAAAATCATGGAGATTAAGGCGCTGGAAAAGGTCTCGTGTCTAGAGGCGAGGAAAAAGTTTCGGGCATTGATTGCCCCAACTTTTTCGAAATCCTTTGCATCAGTCGTTTCCGTTCCCGTGAAAATGTGCACAATGGGCACACAGACGGAACCTGATAAAGATAAGCCCGATAAACAGGTGACACCGCCTAAGAAAAAGACAGACACAGTAGAGAAAATGGATATAACCACCTCTGCGGGCTCTCCAAGGAAGAGCCCGCCTAAAACCTCAACCGGGGTCTCGCCCTCTAGGCGCGAGAAGACACCTTCTCCCGGTCCCTCCAGCAAGGGGAAAAAACCCCAGCCGGAGGCAATGGACGAGGATTTCTGTGTCTCCGATACAGAAATCCAAAGAATAAAAAACAAGGGAAGGAAACAGCGCTTCAAGCGCTGATTGCTTTCTGTGGTGGACATTGGCTGCTCTGATTTTTAACTATTTTTATTTTACTTAATCTATACTTTTATCTTATTTTAAATATTTATAATGGTTTTTATATTACAATGGAATTGTAATGGTTTTTATCTGCACAAGGAGGAGCTGGCCATTTTAATTAATGATTTTAACCCTTCTTGCATTTGTCTGCAAGAGACACATTTTAAAGTTACTTACAAGGGCATTTTAAAAGGATATACGGTGTATAGGTTCGAGGACAATAGCGGCCAACGAGCCCAGGGTGGGGTGGCTATTGCTGTTCGAGAAGCCCTTTACACTTCTCGAGTGCAGTTGACCACCCCGTTTCAGGCAGTGGCCGTGACCGTGCATGCGCGTGAGAAATTAACGTTATGCAACGTTTACCTGCCAGAAGGTGCCCCGGTGAGCCTTGGGAATCTAGAGGCTCTTGTCCATCAGTTGCCAAGGCCATTTATTTTATTGGGCGATTTTAACGCCCATGACCCCCTGTGGGGAAGTTCTACGGCCCATAGCAACAGGAGAGGACGAGTTTTAGCCAGCTTTTTTAACGATTTTAACCTTTTTTTTACTAAATAATGGAGAGAAAACCCGTTTTAATTCTTTTAACGGGGAGTATTCCTCCATTGATTTATGTCTTTGTACGAGCAGTCTTTACACCAAAATCAACATGTCCGTCCATACAGATCTCTGTGGAAGCGACCACTTCCCTATTTTAATCAAATCTGAACTGAATTTTAACCCAGATTTTATTCGATCAGACAACTGGATTGTGCGCAAAGCCGACTGGTCTGTTTATAAAGATTCCTTTAATTTTGAGTACAGTGACCAACGCGCCGGGACGTGTAACGTTGAGCTGCTTACCGCAAGCATAGTGGAAGCAGCCAAATGCAGCGTCCCATTATCAAAGGGCAGCGGCATCCGTCGACCAGCGGTACCTTGGTGGAATGAAGAGTGCGCCAAGGCCATTAAGGAGCGTAAACGTGCCTTACGCATTTTTAGTAAATTCCCCACGGCCACCAATCTTTCCTCCTTCCGTCGCATCCGAGCGAGAGCTCGACGGGTGGTGAAGGAGGCTAAGAAGGCCTCCTGGATAAATTACATCTCATCCATTAATAACAGGACACCTCTTGCACAGGTTTGGAACAAGGTAAGGAGCATTTCTGGTTCACGGCTAGTACACGGCGTCTCTTACATCGAAGACAACGGCAGGGTGCTTCGTACACCCCAGGAGGTAAGCGAAGTCTTCGGGCAGTCACTTTCAAAGATCAGCAGTGACGCCAATTATTCTGCAGCGTTCTTGACCATCAAGGAACGCTCAGAATCTGTCTTATTGAACTTCGCCGAGCGCCGAGAATCTGCCGAATATAATGATCCATTCTCGCTATGGGAATTGAAGTCCGCCATTGCAGATTCTAAGGACACCTCGCCAGGAACGGAATCTTCCGGAGACAGCGTTGTTGGATTGCCTCCGCACTCTCAACCAGGTGTGGGCTGAGGGTAGCTTTCCTACCTCCTGGCGGGAATCTGTAGTGGTCCCAATTCCTAAACCAGGAAAGGACAGGGCTGACTCCAATAATTATAGACCCATCTCCTTGACTAGTTGCCTGTGCAAGGTAATGGAAAGAATGGTGAACCGCCGGCTCGTTTGCTGGTTGGAGCGACGGAACCTTCTTTCAAGTGTCCAATGTGGGTTTCGGCGAGATAGATCGACAATCGATCACCTTGTCAGAGCCGAAAACTTCATCCAGGAGGCCTTCCTTCTGCGCCAGCATGTCATTGCCGATTTCTTCGACCTGGAGAAGGCATATGACCGAGTCTGGCGTCAGAAGATACTAAAAAAGTTGCACCAGTGGGGTTTTAGGGGAAATTTACCCATTTTTATACAAAACGTTTTAACTAATCGGGTATTTAGAGTGAGGATAGGCAATCACTTATCCCAATTTTATGTGGGATCGCTGTTTGTAGATGACCTAACCGTTTTCTGCCGGTCGTCAAAACTAGCCAGTGCTGCACGAGTCATTCAGTTGACTCTTAATAAACTCAGCGATTGGTCAAAGGGAAGTGGCTTTCGTTTTTCAGCTGAAAAAACGAAATGCCTCCATTTCCACCGCAAGCGTGTGTACGAACCCCCACCGGATCTTCGTCTGTGTGGTAGGATTCTTCCTTACATAGAGTCGATCCGGGTTTTAGGTTTAATTTTTGACCGTACCCTGAATTGGCGTGAACAAATTATGATTTTAAAGAATAGGTGTTCGAAAGTTTTATACATTTTACGCTTTTTATGTAATCATTCGTGGGGAGCCGATCGCTCCACTATGCTTTTATTGTACAGAGCACTGGTGCGCTCAAAATTAGATTATGGATGTTTCGTTTACTCTTCTGCGCGCGAGAGTTATTTGAAACCGTTGAATATGGTTCACAACGCGGGGCTCCGTTTGGCAACTGGTGTCTTCAGGACATCTCCAGTCGTGAGTCTATACTCAGAGGCCGGCGAGCCCCCGTTGGGTACTCGCAGAAACATCCTTATGTGCAACTATGTAGCAAAGATTTTATCGATGAGAGCGCATCCTAGTTTTAATGTAATTTTTAACCCCCATTTTTTTAATATTTTTAACAGGCGGACTTGGGCAACTAGACCCTTAAGCATTGCTTTTAATGATTTTATGGAAGGTAGTGATTTGACACTTCCAGAAGTGTACCCTGTTGGGACCTCGGCCGACCCACCTTGGCGGGTACCACTACCTCAGGTCAGGTTTGACCTGCACGATCGCCAGAAGTCGTCAACCTTTGCTCTGGAGTATCAGCGCAGATTCAGTGAGATCCTGCACCGCCACTCCGACTTTATCCTCGTTTACACGGACGGATCGAAGTCGGAGGGTGCTTGTGCAAGTGCGGTCTTCTCGTCCCACCATGGGGCCATCGGTGCGAAGCTAAGTACGCTGTGTAGTGTATACACAGCGGAACTCTTCGCCATAAAGATGGCTCTAGGAGGGATAAAATGCAGGAATGCGTCCTTCATGGTCTGTAGCGACTCAATGAGCGCTCTGCAGACCATTTCCGGCTTTTCTCCGTCCCACCCTCTTGTGCAAGACATCCATCACGCGTTGCTATCACTTAGTAAGAGGAACGTGAGAATCGTGTTTGTGTGGGTCCCCGGACACATGGGAATAGCCGGCAATGAGAGAGCAGACCTGGCAGCAAAGAAGGCTCTCCAGGACGCGAATATTACATCTGCGTTGGTACCTCATTGTGACTTGAAGGCTACGTTGAGAAACGTAGCCTTAAAACAGTGGAAAGAAACCTGGCGATCCCTGGTGGGAAATAAGTTACGCGCCATTAAGCCGCTGACATCAGTGTGGCCCACATCTGTCGGGAGGACTCGCAGGGAAGAAGTCGCGATCTCACGGTTGAGGATAGGGCACTGTGCCCTCACCCACACTTACCTCTTCACAGAAGAGAAGATTCCACCACATTGTGAGGATTGCGACTCCCATTACTGTGAGGCATTTCCTGACAGAGTGTGATAGATACCGTGCTGTGCGCGACCGGCTAAACATCAGGAGGGACCTGGGACAAGTCCTAGGCGACGACCCTGATTGTGTCAGCCGGGTAATTTTGTTTTTAAAAGAGACTGGGCTTTTAAAATATATGTGACGAACCAATATCAGGCGTTTTATTTTAATTTTGCCCATTTTAACTTGTTATGTCGTTTATATTTATTTATTTATTATTTTAATAAACTTTTTACGAAGTGACAACATTTTATTGAGGTGCAAATGACCTTCGTCGAGGCACCCGCAAAACCTAACTCTACTGCTACTACCTACCTACCTACCCGGACCCCTGGCGGGAGCGCCGCCGAGGCTCACACGGATACGTGGGATCTTGCCCTTGGTGTCGGGTATCAATAAAGGTACATGGATTGCATTTTAATAAATATTTATTTAGTCCTTTATCCGGCAGTTCCTTCAGGATTTTGCCTGTTATTAGTTCATATCCTGGTGCTTTTTTGTATTCCAATTGTTTGATTTCATAGGAAAATACTGATAAAAAGTTTTCCTAATTAATTCCTCAGGGGATATTGACTATTATTTTCCATTTGTAGTTTCCTGAACTGCTGACACTGACTGAACTGATGACACTGACTGAACTGCTGACACTAACTGAACTGCTGACGCTGACTGAACTGCTGACACTGACTGAACTGCTGACTCTGACTGAACTGCTGATGTTGACTGGTCTGCAACGGTCACTGATGTTGACTCATGTGAGCCGTGTACCAGGGAGGCATTCGGAGGACTTCTTCGCGAGGCGCAGCGTGGGAGGATGAGCCGTGTACCAGGGAGGCATTTGGCGGCGGCAATACGAAGCTGCGTACGAAGGCGGCGACCACTCCAAAGCAAGGGCAAATGATGACCCTTTGCTCCGTGGAGTGGGAGAGGCCGACGAAGCCTGGGCCCCGCCGTTGAAAGTCAACGGTTCCGCCGGAGCCCATTACAACATATAATGGGTTAGGCGGTATAAATAGTCGAGGGCCCAAGAAGGCGAGGCTTGTTGCTGGGTCTCCCCCGTGTCGGGAGGTTGTATCGCCGTCACCTCTACGCCTCTCCTGGTCCGCCTCTTCAGCTTTTGGTCGCGTAAGCCTGGGTTCCCTTCTTTCCCGTCACCCGTTACTCTTTTTACCTCTCTTATTCCCGTTGCTCCGTGGCCGTGGCTCTAATTTGTTTTTTTTTTTTCAAATAAATTACCTATTCCTTTTGCAATTTGTTTTCATAATTCGTAGTGTCCTTTGTACTGCCACCACCCCCAAGATCGCCATACCTGGCGATAGTTCAATGGTAGCAGAGCGTGGTTGCTGGTGGCAGTGAAGGGTCGTTTGGTAGCCATGGCGTCCCAAGTACCGGAGGGAACGAGTTGGATTAACGAATTGTCTAAATCTGAAGCGGTTGATTTTTGTGTGCGGTTCGGGTTAAGCAGTGACGGGGTGTTGGACGAGCTGAGAAAACGTTTGCGCGAATATGTGCGTACCCTGTCGACAAGTACCGACACAGTCACCGAAAAGGCAAATATTAATAACGTTGCCATAACTCCTCCAAACTCCAGTCAGGGAACCGTAGTTAACTTGCGTGAGTTGGAGCAAATTCTCACTGCCGCGGAACGATGGGAACTTCGATTCAAGGGGGAAACCGACGAAAGTGTTAGGAGTTTTTTAGAAGTATTACGCCAGTCCGTAGAGCATTTTGAAGTAAGCGAACAGATGCTAATGAAACTATTGCCAGAATTATTGGGAGGCAAGGCGCGAACTTGGTTTTGGTACAACAAATTTAGAGATTTTGGGCACTTCGCGCAGGAAGCTAAAGCGAAGTTTGGGCCCCCTAATTATGAAGGACGATTAAAAAGAGACTTGTATAATAGGTCGCAGGGGCCGCAGGAAACTTAAGGGGACTACCTGGCCTTAATTACAAGGATGAATAATAGACTAGAAAGTCCCGTGCCTTCAGAGGAACTGTTGGAGCTGGTTTGCGGTAATTTAAACCCAAATTATTCGTGGCACTTAATTGATAAGCCGCAGTCTTTCGAGGAATTGGAAAAATGGGGGCGAGGACTTGACGCTAGAAAAGTAATCGCCGAGTCATACCGAGAACCCCCTCCTGGGAACGATATGGTCGATAGCGAATTTGGGAACCCGAGTTGGCAAGAAAGGTATTCCGATATCCCAGCGGCAAGCGCGGCTAGCCCTCGGGGAATGACCCCTTGGCATAAGCGTGGAAGTTCCCCCCGGAGCAGTCGATGGGGACGAGGCCAGGGGCGTTTCGACCATACGGGGCCTTTTTGGAAAGATGTACAGCGTCAGGGAAACGCCTAATCCACGGAAGGAATAAGCCACGCCCTTCCCGTGGAAAACGTGTGGCATTTTGCGGCCGAGTATCCGGGGTTGATACCGGATTGTCACCTAAAATTCAGGTAGGTGTTAATGGGACCGAAGCTGTTGCTCTTCTTGATTCGGGCGCATTCCGCTCTTGTATTGAGGAGTCGTTCCTAGATAACTTAAATTTTGTCCCTAGCAAAATAAAGGAAAGAGAAATTTTATGCCGCGGAGTTGGATCGTCAGTTATAAAAATTTCTAAAACCGTTGTGCTGCGGATAAAAATTGATGACTTAACCTGGGACCACGAGTTTTTGATTTTTCCCCTTTGTCCGGTTTCAATTATTATTGGGGCGGATTTTATGAAGCACGCTGGTATGACTTAGAATTTTGTTACTCGGACCTATTCTCTTAACACCTTCAGTGCGGCATGACGTGATATCACGTCATGGTGTACTATCCTCTGGGGCTGATGACGTGATATCACGTCATGGTTACCCTGAGGGTTACGGCTTTCACCCAGGGCTCGGTTCAGATTTTTTACGACCTTGAACACCCCTACGTCGCTCAATTGAGTTCTAGCAGCCCAGAAGTGAAGACCGTTTCGAGCTGCCTGTCCTGGATACATCGGGAGAAAAGTTTTTCTTTTGCCTTGAGGTAAGCCGATTTCCATTCATTTTCCTCGCACTCTTATGTGCGAGTTTGTTTTACGTTTATGTATTTGTTGCCATACATGCCTGGCTATGGCAAATGTACTTGAATGTAATGTTACATTTCTTATATTTATCTACTGAAGCTCGATTAATTGTTTTCTTATTAATATAATGGCCGTTTTTGCCAATCCATGTTGAGCATATAATTATTTATTTGTATTGATTTCATTCCGATAGGTCGTATATTTATTATTTTATTGTCTCATGATATTGCGCCATTTTCATCCAATGAATACGTAAACTATTGCTTTCATTTAAATTTTCTTCTTAGTTTTACTCTGACATTTGAATAATTTAATTATTTATAACATTTCTCTAATTTTTTTTCTCGTCGTGTTTTTTTCAGTTCATCTCCTCAGCGGTAAGCTGCAAGTGAAGCGGCAATAATACGTAGTTCTGCGGTGCGAGTGTGGAAAGTTAATCAAACAAAAACGTGTGTAAATTATCAACAATTTAAATTATTTTTAATTATACGTTTATTGTTTATATTTATGTATATATACATAGGTATGATTATTTTCCGATACAATCATTGGATATTTTTTCATGGCCTGCTGAGAAAGTGATTCTTAATTTTTCTTAAGCTTTTGTTGTTCCCTCGATATATGTATAATTAATTGTTTAAAAGCACTCATAAGTCTTCAGTTACCCGTTATACATATTTAGTTCATTCAGATTCTTTTCATTTAGTTGAGCGTAATAATGATTGCCTGCAGCATTTCCTCTTTTGTCTATATAACCCTGAGTGATTATTTTGGCCCATTATTTGTCAAAATGCATATTTAACCAATTTGATACAAAGACAATATTTTTTAACTACAGGTGGTGCGTAAACGAGTAAAAAGACGAATCTCTTTGGTTGAGGCGGAGGCGACGCCGTCTTAGGGATAAATTCCTCTTGCCTCAACCTTGTCGACAGACCAGCAGCCTTCGTCTGCGCAGGATTTGCAGCCGTCAACGTCAAGGCAGGACGCTCCTACCAGGACTATGACTCTACCTTCCGAGATCTACGCCTTCTCCAGGCGAATATATACAGACGAAGAGCTACGGGAGCTCCTAGAGGAGAGCGGGGATTCGGATATTTTGGAAGACTCCGAGTGGGAGATTAGCGAGGAGGAGAGTGGGGAGGAGGACGAACCCTCCGTATTCCGGCGATTCCGTATTTATATGAAATCCAAGAAGCAAAAGTACGGAATCAAACTATATATGCTGACGGAGCCTTCCGGGTTTGTTCTGCGATTTCTTGTGTATATGGGGGCCGGCGACTCTGAACTTGGAGGGCGTGGACATGTTGATCGCGTTGTTCATAAATTAATGAATGACCATTTTGACAAGGGCCATTCATTGTTTATGGATAATTATTACACCAGCGTCAATTTGATCCACGAACTGCTTGAGAGGAGTAAGTATTGCACAGGAACTCTTGGGGCAAATCGGAAAGGCATCCCCTCCGAAGTGGCAAAGGCTAAATTGAGACGAGGTGAAGTTATGGATGCCTTTACTAACGATGGTATCTGTGTTCTAAAGTGGAAGGACAAAAGGGACGTTCTGATGATCAGCTCCGAATTCGAGAGTCGCATGGTTGACGTGCAAACCAGAAGAGGAGACAGGCTCGTTACTAAACCTGAGGCCGTTGTGAAATACAACGAGTCAATGGGCGGAATATACCACTTTGATCAGATGATGGCATATTATCCTATTGAAAGGAAAACCCTTAAATGGTACAAAAAGTTGGGCATCCATATCTTTCACATCATCCTTGTCAACAGCTATTTCCTCTACCGTAGGCCTCCCGAAAACATTTCCTTACATAAATTCCGGCTCTCTGTTATTAAATCCCTCATTCTACCTTCATACCTTCCTGACTCAATATCCCTTGTACCCTCAAAATCTTTATCCCACTTCCCTGAACTCATCCTCGTAGAAGATGGCAGAAAGAAGACATATCGACGCTGCAGGCATTGTTACACCGTCGGGCGCAGGAAAGAGACAGCATATTTATGTCCTGATTGTGAGGGTTCTCCAGCACTTTGTCCCGAGTCCATTGCTCCCTATCATAAAACATTGTAAATAGTATTTTTTTAATTTGTACTTGTAAAAATGCATATCTAAATGTTAAAAAAATATTTTTGTAGTAATTTTTTGTGTATAGATGTGTCATTCTACTGATAAATATTTTATTGTTTAAATATAATACATTTTTATGGCAAGTATTTGTTTTCATGACTCAGTTATTATGTAAGAGTACGGTTTTTACATATTTATTGATTTAATCAAAAATGTCCACATACAGCAACTGTTGCCAATTTACAGTGTCCCAATAACAAACGTACAAAGAAAATATATATAAGTTGATTTGGAATTTCCATTGTATTACGAATCCAATCTTTCCCTCGTATGAGTAGTAAAAAAAACTTTAACTATCATTCTTTCTTTTAGTGAGTGGGTTTGTACATAATATGGAATAAAGACTCTGCAAAGCTCTTCCAATTAATATGTATTATTGAATTTTCAACTCTAACTGAAACGAATTTGGCACTAAAATTCAAAACGTTCCTACTACCAGTAAAAAATTAAACTTGAGCATTTGGTAGAATATTCTTCTCACTATCTGCAATAAGTGGCCTGAATGAACCCTGTCAAGCTAACTAAAATTTGTTTTCGGCTTCAGTTCGGAAGTGAGAAATGACAAAATTTGGGGCTGATTTTTTCCTTCTTTCCGCATCCATTTCTACCCTGGCAGCAGATTCACCACGGTCACCACCCCAAAGCCTAGAAAAGGACACGTGTCGGCAAAATCTTTCCTTACCTCACACCCATGTTCATGACATATCGAAGGTACTTCCTATAAATCTGTCCTCACAGTACATACAAACGTACCGACTAAATCTTGCCACTTACAGCGTGCTATTATACTTCCTCACCCTCTTACCTCTTCTCGGTCCCCCCTCCAACCTTAGCGGAGCCGGACTGAGTGGTGCCACACAAAGGGACACCCTAATCCACCACCATAAATACACAAAGAGAAATCTTGAGTCAGGGAATACCGCCCAACACATGCAGCTGCAGCAAAATCGCCGATGCTATGTGGAACCGTTAGTTGTTTTGTTTCTAACGCTTAAGGGTGGTCGTCTTAGAAGAAAAGTTTCGGACGGAGCGGAAAACATGAAAAGAGTAAAAAACCCAACGATCAAAATAGTGGGTTGAGAAGGAAGAGAACAAATATTATTCAATATTTTAAGACAGCACCCTTATACTCGAACGCAGCAGCGAGAGGAAAATTTCAAGGAATTATTATCCTATTCAAACAGTTGTCCGCGTGGACTTGTTTCATTTCTAATCATTATTACTTCCATTAAAACTCTGAGTGTTCAATAAATGTAAGCTGCTACCATTAGTAACAAAATACATGCAGTTTGCATATATTATGTCGCTACTGCATGTAAGAATCGACGTGAAAGAAAAATGGAAGATGATTAAAAAGTCGTGTGTATGCAACCCGCATCACGTGTCTATCCCTGGTCACTGATGACGTGATATCACGTCATAAATAAAAATTCGAATAACAAAAAAATTAGAGCGCTCCAAATTTTTTAATTATTTTTCCTAACTTATTTGGCATCCATACTTACGTTTTACGTAAAAAAAAGAAAGCCGCCACGGGGTGAAATTATGTCATGTATATGGGCAGCATTCAAAGGGTTAAGGGACGCCCCGGGGTGATAGCTTATGTTCTGCCCACGGACAATGAAGAGAGCGACGCGGATCCCACTATATCTACTAGGCTAAGATCGGATCAGAGACAACAGATTGGCGAAATTATAGCAGAATATCGCGACGTAATCACAAAGAAATTGGGGTGTACTAACCGGCTGGAGTATGATCTTCCGTTGTTGGACTGGACGGCGGTGCGTTCGCCGCCCTTCCAATGCAATCCGGTTAAAATATCAGAGATGAAAATGATTGTGCAGGAATTATTAAAAAAGGGAGTGATAAGGGAATCTAATTCAGCGTACGCCAGCCCGGCATTTTTGGTATCTAAAAAGGATAACTCCCCACGGATGGTAGTAGACTATCGTAGGCTTAATGCGAAGGTGATTTTCGACGCCTTTCCCCTACCCACCACCGAAAATGCCTTCCTTCATTTTGGAAAAGCCAAGTATTTTTCTGTGTTGGACTTGAATGCAGCTTACCATCAGATTCCGCTTACGCCAAGGAGTAGGCGAGCTACCGCTTTTATTACGCCATTTGGGCTGTATGAATATAATAGACTGCCTTTTGGTATTTGCACCGGTGGACAAATACTGTCACGACTGATCGATAAGGTTTTCAACGACGTAAAATACGAGCACGTTTTTAACTATTTGGATGATATTGTTATTTATAGCAATAATTTCGAAGACCATATTAAACATTTAAGGGAAGTATTACTGCGGCTGCGTAACGCCAAAATCACGGTTAACCCTGGAAAAATATCCTTAGCGCAGACGGAGATTACGTTTTTGGGGCACATTATCTCTGGGAAAGGAATACACATCGATCCCGAGAGGGGTAAGGTGGTGTATAACTTTCCTACTCCCAGAGACCTTAGGGCAGCTAAAAGATTCCTAGGGATGTGTTCCTATTATGCCCGTTTCATACCGGGATTCTCAGAAATATCAGCCCCATTGAACGCCTTGAAGAGAAAGAATTGCCGGTTCGTCTGGGGTCGTGCTCAACAAAAGTCTTTTGAGGAGTTACGCGAGAAGATAGCTTCACCCCCTGTCCTTCGTATCCCTGATTTTAGCGAGACTTTCGTTCTGCACACGGACGCCTCCGCAAACGCGGTAGCGGCCGTTTTATCTCAACGAACCGAGGGGCATTTAGCACCGGTGGCATACGCCAGTCGGACACTCACTCAAGCAGAAAGAAAATATGCTGCGTACGAGGCAGAATGCTTAGCGGTTGTGTTCGGAGTCGAAAAGTTCGACCAATACTTACGAAATCGGGAGTTCGAATTATATACCGATAACGAAGCACTGTCCTGGATGCGTCGGCATCCGAAACAATTAGGAAAGGTTGGGCGTTGGATGCTTCGTCTTTCGGCGTATAAATTTAAGACCGTGCATTTAAAGGGGAACGAAAATGTTGTAGCGGATTGTCTGTCACGTATGTTTGAAGAAGAAGCCGAGCCCTCGAGTGTAAAGGTCGCTACGGAGATATGTGTCTTACAAAACTTACCCCTTTCTTTCATTTCACTAAAGGAACATCAGGATAAAGACCATATTTGCAAATCTATTAAAGCTAATTTGATGGACGGGATAAAAATGAAAAATTTAAAGCTTTTCAGGGATTTGATAGTTTTTAGGAGCCCAAAATGTAGACGTAACCGTATATACGTCCCCGAGGGGGTAAGACAGATGATCATGACTTATTATCACGATACGGAGATCGGAGGGCACCTCGGGTGTCATAAAACTAAAAACAAGATTTGTAGAGAACTTTACTGGCCTAATATGCATAAGGAAATTTTACAGTACGTGAGGTCATGCCCCGAGTGCCAAATCGCCAAGCCGGCCGCTAATTCTCAAAGCGGTCAACACTCAGCAGAAATATCCACCGGGGTGTGGGAACGCATTTTTATCGATTACTTTGGCCCCATCACGCGGTCGCGTTCTGGAAATAAGTGCATTTTAGCCGTTATCGACTCGTTTTCGAAGTTTGTTATTCTAATTCCCTTGGGCAACATGAGTTCGGGTGTGACGGTAAAGGCTCTAAATAACCGGGTATTCTCTATAACGGGGTTTCCTAAAACTCTAGTTTCCGATAACGCCGCTACGTTTAATTCGGGAGAATTTAAAAATATGTGTTTTGGTTGGGGGATTAAACATATTACTACGACCCCGTATTATCCGCAACCCTCGCACGTCGAGCGATTCAATCGGAATCTCAAGGCAGCACTCACGGTATATCATCGGGATTTTCAAAACCGTTGGGATGAGAAATTACACGCGCTTAGTATCGCTTTTAATTCGGCAAGGCACGAGAGTACGGGATACACTCCGGCTGGTTTATTCTTTGGTCGAGAGTTAAATCACCCAATATCGAAACAGTGGGGGGTTGACGAAGTGCTTGAATCATCTGAAGTTGGAGAAAAACTGGAAGTAAAATGGGGACGGGCCCTGGAAGGTTTAAAAAGATCCAGTAGGAAGGTAGCTGAGCGTTATAATCTCCATCGCAACGGGCCTACGTACCGCGTGGGGGAAGTCGTCGCATACAAGTTGCATCCGTATAGCTCGGCTGCGGAAAAAATCTCCGCCAAACTGCAAGCCAAGTGGTCAGAGCCGCATCGGATAGTAGAGTTTACTAGCCCCGTCACAGTCCAACTCACGGATGTCGCCACCGGACGGGGTAGAAAAAGATGTCATGTGTCCCAAATAAAGCCCCTTCGTCAGCGTCTCGATTTAGGACAAATTGAAAATGACGCTGGGGGTGCGTGCGTATAACCCATGTCCCGTTCCCTGCGTAACCTCGTCCTTCCCTCCTTCACCCTTATTCTTCTTCTGGTCTTGGCAACCCATTGCGGAGAGGCGGATCCGGAGAGCGACCGAGGTGAGAGCGGAAGCCTGGGGTCGGGGGGGTTGAGCACTATTACTTTGTGTTGGCTTTTTTGGTTTTTTTTTCTTTTTTTTCTTTTATTCTCTTTGGTTTTACAGTTGCTGACTGCTGCTGTCTGTCTAGTTTCGGATTTTCGATTTATTTGATTGTATCCTGTTGAGGCTTGATTAAACTGTTGTTTTTGCTTGTTCACTTAATGGTTTTTCGGAAATGCATTTCGTCCTTCGGCTCTGTAATTATTCACGAAAAGGTTTAAACTCGGCCTGAGTGTTATTCTTTTGTGATCATGAGTTATTTTACCGATTTTTCAGTTATTTTACAGTGATAATTTTATCGAAGGACGGACTGATGTAATTTACCTAAGAGAATATGTTCAATGTAATGTGAATAAGGTTGTTTAAGACATGGTCCCTAAGTTTTTCTAATTGCAACCCTCGGTGTACCCGCATGAATGTGGTTGCTTGAATAGACAAAATATATTTTGGGGCTGTATATTTTGTTGTGTAAAAAGTTCCTTCTTTTTTGGGATTGGTGGTTTACCTCTCCGGCTCAGCTCCAAAATTAGCTGATTGCCTTTGTCAAAAATCGTTGGTTCTGGAAAGTGTTTGTTTAGTATTTATTGTTGGGGGGAAATTAATGTATGTAATTGGAGCTATTTGTTAGTGTTTTTTGGGTAAAATATTGTATGCATGTAACTGAACTTGTAGTTTTGAGCTACGGTCACTCGACTCCCATTACCCCTCCTGTCCTCTTCCCAAGACCCAAGCTCGTTCGCGGCATGTGGAAGGACTTCTTCGCGAGGCGCAGCGTGGGAGGATGAGCCGTGTACCAGGGAGGCATTCGGAGGACTTCTTCGCGAGGCGCAGCGTGGGAGGATGAGCCGTGTACCAGGGAGGCATTTGGCGGCGGCAATACGAAGCTGCGTACGAAGGCGGCGACCACTCCAAAGCAAGGGCAAATGATGACCCTTTGCTCCGTGGAGTGGGAGAGGCCGACGAAGCCTGGGCCCCGCCGTTGAAAGTCAACGGTTCCGCCGGAGCCCATTACAACATATAATGGGTTAGGCGGTATAAATAGTCGAGGGCCCAAGAAGGCGAGGCTTGTTGCTGGGTCTCCCCCGTGTCGGGAGGTTGTATCGCCGTCACCTCTACGCCTCTCCTGGTCCGCCTCTTCAGCTTTTGGTCGCGTAAGCCTGGGTTCCCTTCTTTCCCGTCACCCGTTACTCTTTTTACCTCTCTTATTCCCGTTGCTCCGTGGCCGTGGCTCTAATTTGTTTTTTTTTTTTCAAATAAATTACCTATTCCTTTTGCAATTTGTTTTCATAATTCGTAGTGTCCTTTGTACTGCCACCACCCCCAAGATCGCCATACCTGGCGATAGTTCACATGAAATGAAACTAGACAGTTGATTTCCCTTTTTGTGCTCTTCCATACTATGTACAAATCTTTTGCACATTCATCATCATTCCATTCTCTGGATTCATTGAAGCAGTGTTCAAGTTTGATGAGTGTCTCCAGTACTATCAGTGATTCCAAGTAAATGAGATTTTCACTGCGTCCGGGTGCGGTAGAGCGACCCACCCCGGAACGCGTGATCGAGTCTTCATTCGATCTGAGTGACCTTCGAGGGTGCCTGGGTAGGGAGGAGAAAAATAACGAGGCGGAACACATCAAGTGGGTTAAAACATGGAAGCAATGTTTTATTTAGTAGGTTACATGGAGATGGTAAGAGGGGTCCCCTAAAAGGGGACCGAAAAATAGGTGGTGTCTGAAGGGCGAGTAACGGGCAGGCTGCCGCGTGACTAGGGCTCTGTAGGCGAGTCCCTTGGCGTTCTCGCGGGCCTCTCGGGGGAGCCGAAGAGGACTCTTGTCACCCGCAGGTCCCGGATGCGGCGAGGCAGCGGCTCCTGGTGCCGGTAGGGCGTCACCGGCGATTCCAACGGCCGCAGGCGGTAGACAGGCGTGGGCGGCGTCAGGGGGCTGAGGAGGGGCCACGGACTCCGTCCCAACTCGTGAAGCCACTCCCAGTATTCCGCCTCCGTAGGTGCGGTGCTCCGTCGGGCTGCGGTCGGAGTCGTTCCTACTGCTGGCGACGACGTGCGGGGGCGGCGTGATCCTTTCGGGCGGCGGCGCTTGGAGAGGGGGTCCCGGGCGGGACGCGACTTCCGCGGCATCCGGGTGCGGTCGAAGGCCGGCGCGGCGGAGAAACAGGGTTCCGGGCCGCAAGGGCGCGAGAGTCTGGAATCACCCTGGCGGGCGGCAACGAGGGCGCAGGGAGGCACCGAGGAGTAGTCTCGCTGCGATGCACTTCCCTAAAGGTGTGATTCCTAAGGTGCGACCAGAGCGGCTTGAGTCGCGCGACTCGGAGATTCGACGAACTGCGCATGCGCGAAGACCAGTCGCGCGACTTGAGTCGCCGGTCGTGGCCGCCTGGTGTCAAAAGCAGTATAGCCGCGCCAGCCGCTGACGTTGTGCAAGGCATTTCCAACCGGGTTGCGCGTGTTCATCGTGGATATGTCGTTCTCCGGCAGTGAAGATGCTACCATGTGCGGATTAGTGGGACAGCATCCCTGCTTGTTTGATTTAAAAAGTAGTAATTACAAGGACCAAAACATCCACGAGAATGTTTGGGCAGAAATAGCGGAGAAAATAGGAAAAACAGGTGAGAAAAAATCACTTGCAATACATATATATGTTTATTTTTACTTTATTACAAATAATTTTAGGTGTGTTGTCTCAGTCAGTTCTTCTCGCTTGATTTCTCTGCCACTGAATAGAACATTGTGGGCTGTAGAAATATCTCTTGAAATCCTCTCTGATGTTAAAGCCTTCCGTGTTTGCGAATCCACCACGTCTTGTTAACGGAATCATATTCTCCGCGGGCTCTATTACCGAACTGTCAAAATTGTAGTAGGCTCTACCGTCTTCCTCTAAGTACGCATCGCGGAGTAGGTTGTGTAAACAGCAAGCTGTCATTATAAGCTTATCACACGTATCAGGACTAATGGCAATCGGGGTATAAAATACTCGAAAAACTTGGCTTAATAGAGCGAAACTATTTTCTGACACTCTCCTTGCCCGCGATAACCTATAATTAAATGTGGCTTTCTCTACATCTTTTCTAGCCTGAATTTTCGTGTATGGTTTCATGACATGTTCGCCCAAACGAAACGCTTCGTCACCAATGATGACATGAGGGGCAACTATTCCTGAACCAGGGAGGGCAGAGGGAGGAGGAAAGAAAGTGGCACTTTTCAGTAACCTTCCAATGTCTGATTTTTCCAAAATCCCAGTCTCCTACTTTGCCATAGGAACCCACATCCACCAAAACAAACTTATAATTTGGATCCACAGCAGCGAGCAGCACAATGGAGAAGTAGTCTTTGTAGTTGAAGAAAAGGGATCCTGATTTTGCAGGACAAAACACTCTCACATGTTTACCATCAATCGCAGACGCACAATTTGGGAACTGCCACTGCTTCAGAAATTCTTGGTTATTCCTTTGAGTATTTCTTGGTTTGGCTGAGGCATAAGAATCGGGGGAAGTTTCTCGGCCAAAATGCGTAGTTTTTTTCACAATCCAGCTGATATAGCTCTCCGAAATGCGGAAGGCAAACGCCAATGATCTGAATGATTCTCCGGTGGCCAAGAACCTATGGGCAGTAAAAGGATTGAATGAGCATTTCTACAGTGACTGTTTGTGTTTTGTAATGTCTAAAAAGTTAACGGCTTGCATTTCAGCGGATGCTTGCTAAAAGAGGTGGCAGAATATTAAAGACACATACAACAAAAGTAAAAGAGGGAGAAAAGTGGGAACTGGCTCCTCATCGCAAGCCAAGCAAACAAAAAGGGCTCTTGCAGATGTGCTATCGTTCCTTGATAGTGTGAGCTACGAAAGAGAGTGAGTATACAGGAGCCACAAGGTGTCTAATATTACTGCTCTTCCCCCTCGAATTATGGTGGAATTATGAAGTATAAAATATATGCATGTTACCAATTTACGTATTTTGATCTCAAACGAACACTGCAGCAGTAACTGCAGAGGTCATAGATCCGCCTACTGAAGCGATAGACGAAAATATGGAAGAGGAAGCTTCGGCTACCAAGACTTCGACCTCCACCAACACCTGTAATCAGGGCGAGGCTATTTCGCTTGACTCACGAAAGAGAAGAAAAACAACCGAAGAGGAAAGAATTTATCGAATATTAGAGGAGAGGTAAAGGAAGAAGAAAAAATTGATAGGAAATTTCGAAACTGAATTAAAACTGACTTTTTGGTACATATTGAGACCATAAGCATTAAATAAATATACGTTTCTTTTGTTTCTTAGATCGAACGAGAGAAAAGATATTTTGGCGAAGTTGGGCCAATCTCCGCCGAGGGCTGAGGAACACAACATTGATTTGTTTTTTAAAAGCATGGCAATGACGGTGAAAATGTTACCTCCGCCGCTAATAGTAGATGCTAAGAAGCAAATTTTTAGCACAGTCATGGAGCTAGAGGAAAAGGCTCTAGCCATGTCAGGAAAGGATCTGAAGAACTGATGACAGCCAAAATACATTTTTGTAAGATTGTTATTTCTCTGGGTGCTTTTCGCTCACGACCCGGGCCTAAATATATTGTTACAGTCTCAGGTGAACACCATGGAAACAATGAAACCGCATTCATTTCCCCTTCTAATCAAAGCACATCCCCATGCATGTACAGTTGCAACTTCGTCTTTTTCTGGTCGCGGAATTTTCTTGCCACCTGAAACTCATGACTCATCATGTTGAAACCAAGGTCGTGGGCAAAAACTAGCCAGGGAAACGAACTATTTTTCATCGTCATCCTAAAATAATTATTGTAAATCGAATTATATCAATCCAATAAATTCATTCAAAGCATATTTCTTGATTTCAATCAAATTAATGATTAGTCACTCACCTCAAAGTCACTGCTAGCTTCTCGGCAGGAGTTATTGGGCATCTAACTCTGTTACACGGATGACACTTTAATCGTTCTTCCACTAAATTCAAAATGAAGTTAAATTGCAGAACATTTAGCCTAAAAAATTCCCTAAACTTCTTTTGGTCCTCCATTGAATGTCCCCCCATCCTGGAGGGTGAGGTCCGTGGTTCCCAGCCGGGTGTCGGATGCCCGGTATGGACCTGGCGCCAATACCCCTCTTTGGCCCCGGATTCTGTGTAAACGGGCGGCCGGGAGCTAGCCACTCCCGGTCAATCGGCTTCCGTGGCGTTCAGTTCAACGGTGGCGAGTGCCAGGGAGGTGGGGGTCTGCGTAGGGCGGTCGGAGACTGCGTAGGGCGGTCGGAGATGTACGGGTTTGGTGGGCTCGTGCATCGAAGATCCAACCCGAAACAGGCAACCACCTCTAGGGTGCTATATCCCTTCGGGTAGCCCTGGCGACCGCACCGGTTTGCGGTGCGGCGTCCCGAATGTGTGGCTCCATGGTGGGTGGGGAGCCCGGGGGACGAAGATTCATTTGGAATGGCGGAAACAATTCTTCCACCTCCGAAAAGATCCCGCCCGGATACGGGCGGGGGAGTTAATGTTCCCGGCGCTAGTCAGCGCTATTTAGTGATGAGGTGTCAAAAGGAAGGTGAGAGCCTGAAAAAGGTGTCTCCCTTCCTTATACGAAGAGTATTGTCTGGTTCCGTTTCTGGGGAATTAAAATCAGCCAAAAAACTTCGCGATGGCACACTGCTCATCGAAACGGCAACAGTAGCGCAAAGTGAGAAATTATTAAAGATGGAAAAGCTACATGACATTCCCGTCAAGGTCGAGTTGCACCGCACCTTGAACACCTGTCGGGGAGTGATTAGTCATTACGACCTTTTATATGTTGAGATCGACGAGATCAAGCAGGAGATGGCCGCTCAGGGGGTCACCGATGCTCGTCGACTCACAACAAAGCGCAACGGAGAAAGAGTAAACACGACATCTGTTGTACTCACCTTCGCGCGTGACCAGCTCCCCGACAAGGTGTTTGTCGGCTATGAATCGGTACCAGTGAGGCCATTCATACCGGCACCCATGCGATGTTTTCAGTGCCAGCGATTTGGCCACATGGCCACACGGTGCGAGGGCAAGGCCACCTGCCCCCGCTGCAGCCAGGAAAAGCATGAGGGTGCGGAATGCAAGGGTGACCCACTTTGCGTCAATTGCGAGGGTGCACATCCGGTGTACTCACGTGATTGCCCAAAGATGATCGAGGAGCGAAAAGTAATGGAAATCAAGACGGTTGAAAAAATCCCGTACTTCGAGGCTCGGAAAAAGTACAGAGCACAAGTTGCTCCTACTTTCTCCAAGTCGTTCGCCCGTGTCGCTTCCCAACCTATTGCCAAGGTCACCATGTCGACCCAGACAGAAGATAATGTGAGCCAAAAAACTGAAGTCTCTGTACAGAAATCGGCCATGCCGGCTAAGGCCACAAATCCGGCAAACAAAACACAAGCCACCGTTCCGGGTTCTCCTAGGAAGAACCCCACTATAACCACCGCCGGGGCCACGCAAAATAAGCGTGGCAATTCAGTATCTCCCGGACCATCTGGTTTAGCCCGACTCAACCACCCGGAGTCAATGGAAGAGGACGAATGTCTCTCGGAGACAGAGATCCTCCGGGCTAGAACCAAAGGTAGGAGGAGAAATCGCATCAAGCGTTGATCCTCCAACTGTGTTTTACTTTTAAATTGAATTATTTAATTTATTTAATTTATTTATTTATTTTTAAATTTTTATATTACTAATGGCTTTTACTTTGCAGTGGAACTGCAATGGTTTTTATCGGCGTAAGGAGGAGCTGAGTGTTTTAATTCGTGATTTTAACCCGTCCTGCATATGCTTGCAGGAAACTCATTTTAAAACAACGGACAAAGGCATTTTAAATGGTTTTAACCTTTTTAGACTGGACGACACCAGTGGCCAACGAGCCCAGGGTGGAGTGGCGGTTGCTACTCGGGAGGCCCTTTACACCTCCCGAGTGCAACTCAACACACCGTTTCAAGCGGTGGCGGTGACGGTGCACGCACCGGAGGCGATTACGTTATGCAACGTTTATCTGCCGGAGGGTGCGCCGGTCACCCGTTTTAATTTAGAATCCCTTGTCCACCAGCTGCCTCGGCCTTTTATCTTACTCGGAGATTTTAACGCTCATGATACTCTCTGGGGAAGCACTGCGGGACAGTGTAACCGCAGGGGACGCATTTTATCAAGTTTTATTTTAGATTTTAACCTAGTCTTACTGAACAACGGGGAGAAGACCCGTTTTAACTCTTTCAATGGTGATTTCTCCTCCATTGATTTATGCATTTTATCGAGCAGTTTAACAAATAAGGTGTCTTTGTCTGCGCACGAAGATCTTTGTGGGAGCGATCACTTCCCTTTTTTAATTTTTAAGGAGCGGCGTTTTAACTCTGATTTAATTCGTCCGGGCAACTGGATTGTGCGGAAAGCCGATTGGTTTTATTTTCAAAGCAATTTTAATTATACGTGCGATAAAAATCGCGATAGCGCTTTTAATGTACAATTATTGACTAACAGCATCATCACCGCCGCCGACATGAGCGTACCGCGGTCTCGGCGCATCGTGTCGAGAGCTGCTGTGCCTTGGTGGAATGATGAATGTGCCAAAGCCATTCGGAAACGCAAGAAGGCGTTGCAAATTTTTAACAAATATCCCACTGAAAACAATCTGTCCTCTTTTCGGCGTCTGAGAGCTAAAGCCCGTCAGGTCGTAAAGGAGGCAAAGAGGGCCTCTTGGATGAATTTTGTCTCTGGTGTCAATATCAGCACACCCCTTGCACAGGTGTGGCGTAAGGTGAAGAGCATTTCTGGAAACAATCAGCAGCTCGGCGTCTCCTTCTTAAAAGTCAGAGGAAAAGTGGTTACTTCTCCAGCTGCCATTGGCGAGATAATCGGCCAGTCAATCGCCAAGGTGAGCAGCGATGAAAATCTGGATCCTGCCTTCCGAATGTTGAAGCAACGTCTCGAGAAAATTCCTATAAGCTTCAAGGAGACGCGTACAATGGCAGATTACAACCTCCCCTTTTCCTTGTGGGAGCTGAAATCTGCCATCGATGACTCCCACGACACCTCTCCAGGACCAGACGGGGTCCACAATGCTTTTCTCCGCAACCTTCCGGAGACAGCGCTGCAGGAAGTCCTGCAGACGTATAATCAGCTGTGGGCTGAAGGTCACTTTCCTTCGTCCTGGCGGGAGTCTGTCATTGTCCCCATTCCCAAACATGGGAAAGATAGAGCTGATCCGAATTCTTACCGGCCAATATCTCTCACCAGTTGCCTGTGCAAGTTAATGGAGAGAATGGTGAACCGGCGGCTCGTTTGGTGGTTAGAGCGCCGAAACATTTTCTCCAACATCCAATGTGGATTTAGACGCGGTCGTTCCACCATGGACCATTTAGTGAGGATTGACAATTTCATCCAAGAAGGCTTTCTCCTCCGCCAACACGTGATCGGTGTCTTCTTCGATTTGGAGAAGGCTTACGACCGGGTCTGGCGGCGGAAGATTTTAAAGACTTTGCACGAGTGGGGTTTTAGAGGCAATCTGCCGAATTTTATTCAAAATTTTTAACGCAACGAGTTTTTAAAATTAGAGTAGGGCAGTTTTTATCTGATTTTTACCGTCTTGACAACGGAGTTCCCCAGGGCTCCGTCTTGAGCGTGACGCTTTTCGCCATTGCGATAAATGACGTCGTTAATTGTATCATGGCTCCGGTGATAGGCACACTGTCCGTGGATGACCTGGCAATTTTCTGCAGATCATCCAAGGTGGCAACTGCATCCAGAATGGTTCAGATGACATTGAACAAATTGAACCAGTGGACCCAAAGGAACGGCTTTCGGTTCTCCCATGAGAAGACCAGATGTGTCCATTTCCACAGGAAAATAAGACTCCAAATGCAGCCCACATTACACCTCGGGGGAAGAAATCTCCCTTTTGTCCAGTCAGCCCGCTTTCTTGGTATGACACTCGACCACAGGCTCAATTGGCGAGAACATATCAATATTTTAAAGACAAAATGTATTAAATCTCTGAATATTATAAAGTTTCTAAGCCACACATCATGGGGAGCAGATCGCACAACTTTGCTTTTATTGTATCGCACACTGGTGCGCTCTAAATTAGACTACGGTTGTTTTATTTATGCGTCCGCCCGCGAGTCGTACCTACGAGCACTGCCCCCCGTACACAACGCGGGGTTACGACTCTGTACGGGGGCATTTCGGACAAGCCCGGTCGTAAGCATCTATTCTGATGCAGGGGAGCCTCCTCTATGCCACCGGAGGAACGCGCTTATGTGCAATTATGTCTCCAAAGTTTTATCCATGACGGCACACCCTTGTTTTAACGTACTTTTTAAACCTCGTTTTTTAGAAATGTTTAACCGACGGACGAAGGCCACTAGGCCTGTTTGTGTACGTTTTAATGATTTAATTCGCGGGTGTGATTTCAGGGTACCTAAAGTGTACCCTGTCTCTTACTCATCCCACCCTCCCTGGTTAACACCCACCCCCGTGGTTAAAGCGGTCTTGTGTGATCGTCAAAAATCCTTCACCACTCCCTCGGAATACCAGCGTCAGTTTTTAATGTTTAAAGGGAATCACTCCGATTTTGTGCCAGTGTACACAGACGGATCTAAGTCAGAGTTGGCCTGCGCCTGCGCAGCATTCTCGCCTAGCCAAGGAGCAGTCAAAGCAAAATTAAATCCGATGTGTAGTGTATACACAGCAGAACTATTTGCCATTAAGATGGCACTTGAAAACCTATGTGACGAAGGTCACTCCTTCGTTATATGCACCGACTCCCTCAGCTCAATACAATCAATCTCCGGCTTTTCGCCCATGCACCCGATCATTCAGGACATTCATTCTTCCCTACTGTCTCTCAGCAGGAAGGGAGTACGCGTTTGGTTCCTTTGGGTCCCGGGGCATGCGGGAATAGCCGGAAATGAAAAGGCGGACGCTTTGGCCAAAGAGGCTCTGAACGATACCGAGACTAAGTCGACGCTGGTTCCTCACGAGGACCTGAAATCTTCCCTGAAACAAATAATCCTAGGGCAGTGGAAGGAGTCATGGCGTACTACACAGGATAATAAACTTCGTGACATCAAGCCGATAACGTCAGTGTGGCCCTCTTCCGTCAGGAACAGCCGAAGAGAGGAAGTCGTCATAACGCGTTTGAGGATAGGGCACTGCCCTTTAACTCACGCATTTCTCTTCACGGAAGAGAAAGTACGACCGCAGTGTGATAATTGCGACTGTCCTCTCAACATTCGGCACATCCTGACGGAGTGTGACAAATACCGTGACGCGCGAAGGCGGCTCAATTTAGGGGGAGACCTAAAATCCATCCTAGGAGACGACCCTAATGTTTTAAGCCGAGTCATTTTATTTATAAAAGGGACAGGACTATTCCAAAAAATATAAGTTTTTATTTTTTTATTTGTAACCACATTATATAAATTTTTTAAAAAATAAGTGACATGAGTGCAAGTGACTAATATTTAATACTTTTACTACGAAGACTGTGTAGTGGTGCAAAATGACCTAGCCGTCGACGCACCCTACATCCTTAAACCTACTACTACTCCATTGAATGTCTATTAATCAGTATACTGTAGAAACCCTCTTCTGCTCTTGATTTAAATATTACATGTGTGTCCTTGCTCCTTCACTTCTTTTCAACAACAACGACAGAATATCGTAATCTTCCTCCTCTTCAAGCATCAGATATCTGATCACTTCACTCCTATTCATGACTTCGGTCATAACAGTCCACGGGAGCTTATTACGAGTTGATTGTATCGTGGCGCGACTGATTGAGGAGTCGCGCCGCGTTCATAGGAATGACACAATCGCGAGTACCGCGCGACATTGTCGCGTCGCGACAATGTCGCGCGGCTCCGGCCGCGGCTTGGGAATCACACCTTAAGGCTCCCTCCTCTCTTGAGAGAAGAGTCTTACCGTTGGAATTCGTCGTGAACGAATTTCAAGCGGAGTGCTTCGCGTTCCAGCCCCCGATTTTCCAGGCCGTTTGCATGCTGAGAGAGAAGCGTTCGGAGGTCGTCACTGCTCAGTCGCTTCGATGCGGGGTGATAAATGGAGTAGATATTCAGAGTACCGTATTGCGTTGTAATTGCGATACCTAGGGCTTCAAGGTGGTGGAAGAATGGAACGGTCAGTACGGAGTGACGAAGATTAGCGCGAACTAAAACGGCAACTCCTCCTTCGTTGTTAATTTTGTCTAATCTATGCACATGGTAAAGTTCATGAGATAGATTGATATGCGGCTTTAAGTGGGTTTCTTGCAGAAGTATAATGTCAATCCGGTTATCGACAGCGTATTTAAATAGTTCGGTTTCCCCCCCCCCTGCGGGTAGGAGGATTGAGAATACTCCCGCAGTATCCCTGCTTGTCGTAAGAGGCGACTAAAAGGGCGGGGAGAAAACCCCGGAAACAAACCCAGAGCCAGCAAGGGTTGAGCCCGGACAGTCTTGTGGGTCAACTGTCTGTGTGCGGCCATACCACCTGGCCTGCGATCCACCCGCATGTTTGCCGTGTGCGGAGACCCGTAAGGAGGAGAAGGGGATCCTGGAGGGTGAGGTCCGTGGTTCCTAGCCGGGTTACGGATGCCCGATATGGACCTGGCGCCAATACCCCTCTTAGGCCCCGGATTCTGTGTAAACGGGCGGCCGGGAGCTAGCCACTCCCGGACAATCGGCTTCCGTGGCGTTAAGCTCAACCGTGGCGATTTACAGGGAGGTGGGGGACTGCGTAGGGCGGTCGGAGATGTACGGGTTTGGTGGGCTCGTGCATCGAAGATCCAACCCGAAACAGACAACTAACTCTAGGGTGCTATATCCCCTCGGGTAGCCCTGGCGACCGTACCGGTTTGCGGTGCGGCGTCCCAATTGTGTGGCTCCATGGTGGGTGGGGAGCCCGCAGGACGAAGAATCATTTGGAATGGCGGATACTAATCTTCCACCTCCAAAGAAATCCCGCCCGGATACGGGCGGGGGAGTTAATGTTCTGGGCGCTAGTCTGCGCTACTTAGTGATGAGGTGCCAGAAGGAAGGGGAGAGCCTGAAAAAGGTGTCTCCCTTCCTCATTCGTAAGTTACTGTCTGCTTCAGTTCCTGGTGAACTTAAATCTGCAAAGAAACTTCGCGATGGCACACTGCTCATCGAAACGGCTACGAGGGCTGAAAGCGAGAACCTATTACTTCTGGAAAAGCTTGGCGAATTCCCGTGAAAGTCGAGGTGCACCGCACCTTGAACACCTGTCGGGGAGTGATTAGTCACTCCCCGACAGGTGTTCAAGGCGGGGGAGTTAATGTTCTTGGCGCTAGTCTGCGCTACATAGTGATGAGTGCCAGAAGGAAGGGGAGAGCCTGAAAAGGTGTCTCACTTCCTTATTCGTAAGTTACTGTCTGGTTCAGTTCCTGGTGAAATGAAATCGGCAAAGAAACTTCGCGATGGCACACTGCTCATCGAAACGGCTACGAGGGTTCAAAGCGAAAAGCTATTGCAGTTTGAAAAGCTTGGCGAAATTCCCGTTAAAGTCGAGGTGCACCGCACTTTGAACACCTGTCTGGGAGTATTTAGTCACTACGACCTTCTGTATGTTGAGATCGACGAGATCAAGCAGGAGATGGCCTCTCAGGGGGTCACCGATGCTCGTCGACTCACTACAAAGCGTAATGGAGAAAGAGTAAACACGTCTGTCGTACTCACGTTCACGCTTGACCATCTCCCCGACAAGGTGTTTGTCGGTTATGAATCGGTGCCAGTGCGTCCATTCATACCGGCACCCATGCGATGTTTCCAGTGCCAGCGATTCGGCCACATGGCCACACGGTGTGAGGGCAAGGCCTCCTGCCCCCGCTGTAGCCTGAAAAAACATGAGGGTGCGGAATGCAAGGGTGACCCACTTTGCGTCAATTGCGAGGGTGCACATCCGGTGTACTCACCTGATTGTCCAAAGATGATCGAGGAGAGTAAAGTAATGGAGATCAACACGGTTGAAAAAATCCCGTACTTGGAGGCTCGGAAAAAGTACAGAGCACAAGTTGCTCCTACTTTTTCCAAATCATTCGCCCATGTCACTCACCCTCGAATTGCCAAGGTCACCATTTCGACCCAGACGGAAGAAATTTCGAGCCCAAATATTAATGCCTCTGCACAGAAAACGTCCACGCCGGCTAAGGCCACAAATCTGGCAAAAAATTCACAAACCACCGTTCCGGGTTCTCCTAGGAAGAACCCCACTAAATCCACCGCCGGGGCCACGCATACAAACCGTGGTAACTCACAATCTCCCGGTCCATCTGGTAAGGGAAAAATGCCTCCACAGGAAGCCATGGAGGAAGATTTCTGTATCTCGGATACAGAAGTCGAAGGAATTAGAAAAAAGGGAAGGAAGCAGCGCCTCAAGCGCTGATCACTCCGTAGTCCGTACTTAGGACGCTCCTTTTTTCTTAAAATTTGTATTTATTTTTAAGTCTTTTATTTATTTATATATCTATTTATATATTTTTAAATTTTATTACCTCTATCTTACAGTGGAACTGTAATGGATTTTATAGGCATAAGGAGGAGCTGGCCATTTTAATCCGAGATTTTAACCCTTCTTTTATATGTCTCCAGGAGACGCATCTGAAGGCGAGAGACAGTGGAATTTTAAGGGGATACAAGGTCGAAAGGGTAGATGACCTTACTACTGGTCATAGAGCCCATGGCGGGGTGGCGATTGCTGTTCGGGAGGCCCTTTACACCTCTCGAGTAAGGATTGACACCCCGTTTCAGGCTGTGGCCATAACCTTGTTGACTCCGCAAAATATAACGTTATGCAACGTTTATTTGCCGGAGGGTGCACCGGTAACTCGTTATAACCTAGAGAGACTTGTCCAGCAGTTGCCGAAGCCTTTAATATAATTGGGCGATTTTAACGTCCATGCCCCCCTGTGGGGAAGCCCAAGAGGCCAAAGCACAAGGAGGGGACGGGTTTTAGCCAGTTTCATCCTCGATTTTAACCTTTTATTACTTAACAACGGTGAGAAAACCCGTTTTAATGTTTTTAATGGAGAGTACTCCTGTATAGACTTGGCTATGGTAACGAGCAGTCTTTTTAACAGGTTTAATTTGTCCGTGCACACAGATCTCTGTGGGAGTGATCACTTCCATATTTTAATAAATTCTGATCGAAGTTTTAACACTGATTTTATCCGACCGGGCAATTGGATTGTCCGTAAAGCAGATTGGCAGAATTTTAGAGACGTTTTTTATTTTAAACACAATTGTAATTGTGATGCCACACACAATGTGGAAGTTTTAACTAGGTGCTTGATCGAAGGAGCGAATTGCAGCGTCCCACGGTCATCGGGTAACGTCCCACGAACAGCGGTTCCTTGGTGGAACAAGGAGTGCGCCGAGGCAATTCGTCTTCGAAAACGTGCCCTGCGTCTTTTTAAAAAGTACCCAACCGCAACGAACCTTGCGTCCTTCCGCCGACTGCGAGCGAAAGCTCGACGAGTGGTGAAGGAGGCAAAAAGGGTCTCCTGGAGGGAATTCGTCAATAGCATTAACCACAGAACACCACTTGCACAGGCGTGGAATAAGGTGAGATGCATCTCGGGCTCCCGTAGGGAGTATGGCGTCTCTTGCTTGAAAATTAATGGCCAAATTGTGAGCTCCCATCGCGACGTAGCCGAGGCTTTTGGCGAGTCACTAGCCAGTATAAGCAGTGACAGGAGTTACTTGGAAGCGTTCTTGGCCATCAAGGAACGCCTCCAGAGAACTACTCCTTGCTTTGCCGAGACGTCCGTAATCGCGGAGTATAACGACCCGTTCTCGCTGTGGGAACTACAGTCAGCCATCGCGGATTCCAAGGACACCTCTCCGGGACTGGACGGAATCCACAACGCCTTCCTTCGAAATCTTTCGGGGGAAGCGTTGATGGAGATCCTGAGCACCCTCAACCAGTTATGGTTCGAGGGTAGTTTCCCATCTTCCTGGAGGGAATCTGCGGTGGTTCCGATCCCAAAACAGGGAAAGGACAACGGACCCGAGTAACTACAGGCCAATCTCCCTTACTAGCTGTCTGTGCAAGGTAATGGAAAGGATGGTAAACCGTCGGCTCGTTTGGTGGTTAGAGCGGCGGAACCTTGTGTCGAATATCCAGTGTGGTTTCCGGCGAGGTCGATCAACAATTAATCACCTCGTTCGGAGCGACAATGTCATCCTGGAGGCCTTTCTTCTGCGCCAGCACGTCATCGCGGTCTTCTTTGACCTGGAGAAGGCGTATGACAGGGTCTGGCGTCAGAAGATTTTAAACACGTTGCATGGCTGGGGTTTTAGGGGAAATCTTCTAATTTTTATTAAAAAAATTTTATCTGACTGAGTTTTTAGAATCAGAGTAGGTAAGCATCTTTCCGAACCCTATACGCAGGAAAATGGAGTGCCTCAAGGATCAGTCCTTAGTGTGACATTGTTCGCTATTGCGATCAATGACGCTATCGACTGCATCACGGGACCTGTCATGGGATCATTGTTCGTGGATGACCTGGCTATTCTCTGCCTGTCATCCAAACTAGTAACCGCGTCCAGAAAAATACAACTCTGTCTTAATAAACTGGACGGCTGGTCCCAAAAGAACGGCTTCCGCTTCTCAGTGGAAAAGACAAAATGTGTGCATTTTCATCGTCTCAGGGGCAACCATATACCACCAGAGTTACGCCTCGGTGGTAGGGTTTTACCATACGCTGAATCCGTTCGCTTTCTCGGGATGGTGTTCGATTCCAAGCTTAATTGGAAGGAACACATCCGGACTCTTAAAGAAAAATGTTTTAACGTTTTAAATATTTTACGTTTCTTATCGCACACTACATGGGGCGCCGACAGGACCACCTTGCTTTCATTTTACAGGGCAATGGTGCGTTCCAAGTTGGACTATGGATGTTTCGTCTACTCCTCGGGTCGCAAAAGTTACCTGAAACCGCTGGCAACGGTTCACAACGTGGGGCTACGTTTGGCGACCGGAGCGTTCAGGACGTCTCCCATTTTGAGCGTATACTCGGATGCCGGAGAGCCTCCGCTGGATACCTGGAGGAACATCTTAATGGCTAACTACGTCACAAAAATTTTATCTATGAGGACTCACCCGTGTTTTAACGTAATTTTTAATCCCAAGTTTTCTCAACATTTTTAACAGGCGGACAAGGGCCACCAGACTCTGTGATACTTCCAGAAGTGTACGGCCATGGATATTCCAGTCACCCACCATGGCGAGTGCCCTATCCCAAGTGTAGTTTTACCCTACTAACTGGCCAGAAAAGTTCCACGACCTCCATGGAGTACCAATAACTTTTTTAGGGAAGAGCTGTGCCGCCACTCCGATTTCACTCCCGTGTTTACGGATGGCTCGAAGTCCGAGTCGGCATGCGCATGCGCGGTGTTCTCGTCCCACCATGGAGTCATCGGGGTAAAGCTACGCCCGCTGTGCAGTATCTACACGGCGGAGCTTTTCGCCATAAAGATGGCTCTTGGTGGTATTAGGGGCGATTGCGGCGCATACATGGTCTGCAGTGACTATGAGTGCGCTGCAGGCCATTTCCGGTTATTCCCCGATGCACCCACTTGTCCAGGAAATTCAGAATTATCTTTTATCCCTTTCTAACAAAGGAATCGCTATCCGTTTTCTGTGGGTACCTGGACACGTGGGAATAGCCGGTAACGAGATGGCCGACTCGGCAACGAAAAAGGCTCTTCAAGACGAACACATTTCGTCAGTATTGGTACCGAATGAAGACCTAAAGGCTACGTTGAGAAACGTAGCCCTCGGACAGTGGAAGGAAACCTGGCATTCCCTGACAGAATAAGTTGCGCACCATAAAGCCGGTGGTATCAGTGTGGCCCACATCAGTCGGGAGGACTCGCAGGGAAGAGGTCCCAATCACACGGCTGAGGATAGGGCACTGTGCCCTCACTCACTCTTACCTCTTCACCGAAGAGAAGATCCCGCCCTACTATGAGGATTGGGACTCTCCCATTACTGTGAGACACCTGACGGTGTGTGATAAGTACCGTGCTCTGCGCATCCGGCTGAACATCAGGGGAGACCTAGGACTCGTCCTAGGAGACGATCCTGATTGTGTCTGTAGGATAATGTTATTTTTAAGAGTCTGGGCTTTTTAACTGTTTGTGACGAACCATTATTTGGTGTTTTATCTTACGCCCATTTTAATGTGTTGTGTTGCTTTTATTTGTCTATTTTATTATTTATTTTAAATAATTTGACATGGTGATGTTAGATTGTCGTGGTGCGAATGACCTTAGTCGTCGAAGCACCCAAATCACCCAAATACTACTACCACTCAAACGGTGAATCGCAGTCGTTAATACCACCTACCCCTAGCTTTCAACCTCAATTCATCTTGAATGAATTTTTTATTGCAATGGAATTGCAACGGATTTTATCGACATCGAGAAGAACTGATGCTTTTAATTCGGGATTTCAACCCGAAATTCATTTGTCTACAGGAGACACATTTTAAACCTACTGACAAGGGTTATTTTAAAGGTTTTAATGTTTTTAGACATGATGATATCTCTGGCCAACGAGCTCAAGGTGGAGTGGCGGTTGCTACTCGGGAGGACCTTTACACCTCCCGAGTGCAGCTAAACACGCCATTCCAGGCGGTGGTGGTGATTGTGCACGCCCCCGAGGCGGTTACGTTGTGTAACGTATATCTCCCGGAGGGTGCACCGGTCACCCGACGTAACTTGGAAGCCCTTGTACACCAGTTGCCTAGACCCTTCATTCTGCTGGGTGATTTTAATTCCCATGACCCTCTACGGGGAGGTACGTGGGCCCAGAGCAACCGAAGGGGTCGCATTTTAGCGAGTTTTATAAATGATTTTAATCTATTCTTATTGAACGACGGGGAAAATACCCGCTTTAATTGCCATAACGGTGACTGCTCCTCCATCGATTTGTGTATGGCTTCAACCAGTCTCATGACCAAATTAAAACTGTCAGTTCACGATGACCTGTGTGGTAGTGACCATTTTCCTCTTTTTGTCGCTTAAGAAAATGCTTTTAACCCCGATTTTATTCGACAAGGCAATTGGATTGTCCGCAAGGCCGATCGGTCAAACTATAAAAAATGATTTAATTTTAAATTTGACGAGCATAACGATGGTGTTTCGATGACTCCTTGGAGATGACTCCTTTATTTGGAGATATTCTGGGGTTCATGAGGAGATGAGAAGAATGTGGGATCTTGGAGACCATAGTTCATGGATACTAGGTACCATTTACAAAAAAATTATGCCTGTCATGTATAGTACTTCATTGCAGCATGCATTATCTGTGTTATCATTCCTCCTTTGAAGGTGATTCTGGGTATCCTTAGAGCCATGGCTCATGACTCCCATCACCAATGCAGTGGAAGGTAGCCCCGAGTTTCGCTACACGTATGCACATAGCCAAACTAGGAGTTGTGTGGAAAGGGCTTTTGGTGTGCTGAAAAATTGTTTTAGGTGCCTAATGCAACATCGCACATTACATTATCAGCCATTGCCCGCAGCAGCTATTGTGGTAGCTTGTGCAACATTGCACAACATAAGGTTGTCCAGCAATCTTGCTGATGCAGATATTGATGTCGACGATGAAGCTGAGGCAGAATTGGTCCCTGGACCAGACGCTCTCCCAGCAGAGGATGTGATGTTTGCCCCACTTCAACCAGCAGAGAGGCATGCAGAAGCAGTGAGAATAAGGAATGCCTTAGTGAGAACATACCGATAGTTGGTAGGTATAGTGTTTAAATAAATAAACAACAGAATAAGTTTTAATTTCATATCTTCATTTATTGGCAATCTTTTCCACAGCAGCCACATGTCTGGCCATGTTACTATTCATGACATCCAGTCCATCAGCGACTCTACTTACTTCTTTCAAAATGTCCTGCAAATAAAGCAAGGCAATATCAGAATGTCATTCATGGCAACTTTGTAATTAATACATAACATTTGAAGTGAGAAATTATAAATTGTCATTCTTTGTTAACTAGGTTGCACTAAAATTTCAAATCTTAAAAAAATGTGCATAACATATTTGATATCCTCCATTAGTGTTTCTGCAAAAATTAGGACAAAGGAATTTTGGTGATTAGAAGTCACTTTAGGAATTGATAATAATAATAATATATTAATTGTTTCCTAAAAGACAAGTTTGTTAACAATTATGGAACATGTCATTATGCCTCCTCACAGGCAGCAACAATAGTGATGTTGTGAGTAAATCAAATAAAATCAAAACATATAAGACATAATTATACAGAATATAGTTAAAAGAGTTAAAACAACATTATCATTGTATTACAGTACAAAAATTCACCCCCCCTGCGGGTAGGGGGATTGAGAATACTCCCGCAGTATCCCTGCTTGTCGTAAGAGGCGACTAAAAGGGCGGGGAGAAAACCCCGGAAACAAACCCAGAGCCAGCAAGGGTTGAGCCCGGACAGTCTTGTGGGTCAACTGTCTGTGTGCGGCCATACCACCTGGCCTGCGATCCACCCGCATGTTTGCCGTGTGCGGAGACCCGTAAGGAGGAGAAGGGGATCCTGGAGGGTGAGGTCCGTGGTTCCTAGCCGGGTTACGGATGCCCGATATGGACCTGGCGCCAATACCCCTCTTAGGCCCCGGATTCTGTGTAAACGGGCGGCCGGGAGCTAGCCACTCCCGGACAATCGGCTTCCGTGGCGTTAAGCTCAACCGTGGCGATTTACAGGGAGGTGGGGGACTGCGTAGGGCGGTCGGAGATGTACGGGTTTGGTGGGCTCGTGCATCGAAGATCCAACCCGAAACAGACAACTAACTCTAGGGTGCTATATCCCCTCGGGTAGCCCTGGCGACCGTACCGGTTTGCGGTGCGGCGTCCCAATTGTGTGGCTCCATGGTGGGTGGGGAGCCCGGGGGACGAAGAATCATTTGGAATGGCGGAAACAATTCTTCCACCTCCAAAAAGATCCCGCCCGGATACGGGCGGGCGAGTTAATGTTCTGGGCGCTAGTCTGCGCTACTTAGTGATGAGGTGCCAGAAGGAAGGGGAGAGCCTGTAAAAGGTGTCTCCCTTCCTCATTCGTAAGTTACTGTCTGCTTCAGTTCCTGGTGAACTTAAATCTGCAAAGAAACTTCGCGATGGCACACAGCTCATCGAAACGGCTACGAGGGCTCAAAGCGAGAAGCTATTACTTCTGGAAAAGCTTGGCGAATTCCCGTGAAAGTCGAGGTGCACCGCACCTTGAACACCTGTCGGGGAGTGATTAGTCACTACGACCTTTTGTACGTTGAGATCGACGAAATCAAGCAGGAGATGGCCTCTCAGGGGGTCACCGATGCTCGTCGACTCACTACAAAGCGCAACGGAGAAAGGGTAAACACAACGTCAGTTGTTCTCACGTTCACGCTCGACCATCTCCCCGACAAGGTGTTTGTCGGTTATGAATCGGTGCCAGTGCGGCCATTCATACCGGCACCCTTGCGATGTTTCCAGTGCCAGCGATTCGGCCACATGGCCACACGGTGCGAGGGCAAGGCCACCTGCCCCCGTTAAGCCTGGAAAAGCATGAGGGTGCGGAATGCAAGGGTGACCCACTTTGCGTCAATTGCGAGGGTGCACATCCGGTGTACTCACGTGATTGCCCAAAGATGATCGAGGAGCGAAAAGTAATGGAGATTAAGACGGTTGAAAAAATCCCGTACTTCGAGGCTCGGAAAAAGTACAGAGCACAAGTTGCTCCTACTTTCTCCAAGTCGTTCGCCCGTGTCGCTTCCCAACCTATTGCCAAGGTCACCATCTCCACTCAGACAGAAGATAATGTGAGCCAAAATACTTAAGTCTCTGTACAGAAATCGGCCATGCCGGCTAAGGCCTCAAATCCGGCAAATAAAACACAAGCCACCTGTCCGGGTTCTCCTAGGAAGAACCCCACTATAACCACCGCCGGGGCCACGCAAAAGAAGCGTGGCAACTCAGTATCTCCCGGACCATCTGGTTTAGCCAGACTCAACCACCCGGAGTCAATGGAAGAGGACGAATGTCTCTTGGAGACAGATCCTCCGGGCTAGAACCAAAGGTAGGAGGAGAAATCGCATCAAGCGTTGATCCTCCAACTGTGTTTTACATTTTAAATCTAATTATTTAATTTATTTATTTATTTTTAAATTTCTAGATTACTAATGGCTTTTATTTTGCAGTGGAACTGCAATGGTTTTTATCGGCGTAAGGAGGAGCTGATTGTTTTAATTCGTGATTTTAACCCGTCTTGCATATGTTTGCAGGAGACTCATTTTAAAACAACGGACAACGACATTTTAAATGGTTTTAACGTTTTTAGACTGAACGACACCAGTGGCCAACGAGCCCAGGGTGGAGTGGCGGATGCTACTCGGGAGGCCCTTTACACCTCCCGAGTGCAACTCAACACACCCTTTCAGGCTGTGGCAGTGACCGTGCGTGCCCCCGAGGAGATCACGTTGTGTAACGTTTATCTCCCGGAGAATGCGCCGGTCACCCGTTTTAACCTAGAAGCCCTTGTCCGCCAGCTACCTCAGCCTTTCATTTTAATGGGAGATTTTAACGCTCACGATATTCTATGGGGAAGTGCTCGAGCTCAGTCCAACCGTAGGGGACGGATTTTATCCCATTTTATATGTAATAGTAACTTGGTTTTACTAAACAATGGGGAGAAAACCCGTTTTAACAGTTTTACTGGAGACTTTTCGAGTATCGATTTATGTATTGTATCGAGCATTTTAGTTACAAAACTAAATATATCCGTACATGACGATTTGTGTGGGAGCGATCACTATCCCATTTTTATTACCAAGAAACGACATTTTAATCCAGATTTTATTCGGACGGGCCACTGGATTGTTCAGAAAGCGAACTGGGGACGTTTTAAGGAGACTTTTAATTTCAAATATGACGAAACCAATGATATTGTTGAAAATGTTAATAATTTGACTGCAATTATCATCGAAGCTGCAGACAGCAGCGTACCACGCTCTCGCCGTGTAATTACGAGGCCTGCGGTACCGTGGTGGAATGATGACTGCGAAAGCTATTCGCCAACGTAAAGAAGCGTTGCGAATATTTAATAAATACCCCACCGAAAGAAATTTATCCTCCTTCCGACGACTGAGAGCGAAAGCTCGACATGTCGTAAGGGATGCAAAAAGAGCTTCCTGGATGAAATTCGTCTCCGGTGTCAACTGCAGGACACCAATTGCACAGGTATGGCGCAAAGTAAGGGGTCTATCAGGCAATCAGCAGCAGCTAGATGTTTCTTTTCTTAAAGTCAGTGGTGAAGTTCTAACATCACCACATGACATCGGAAAGGCATTTGGCCAGTTTATCTCCAGATCTAGCAGCGACGACGCATTCGACAAGAATTTTTTACACATAAAAGAGCGCTGCGCATTGATCCCTATCAATTACAATGAGTCGCGACGTGTAGCGGACTATAACCTTCCTTTTTCCCTGTGGGAATTAAAGTCTGCCATTGCCGACTCAGGCAACACATCTCCGGGTCTTGACGAGGTCCACAATGCCTTTCTCCGTAATATTTCGGAAAAGGCATTGTTGGAGGTCCTCCACACCTTCAACCAGCTCTGGATTGAAGGTGGTTTTCCATCAACATGGCGGGAGTCAGCAGTAATCCCCATCCTAAAGCAGGGCAAAGATCGTGGTGACCCGAACAGTTATCGACCCATTTCTCTAACCAGCTGCCTGTGCAAAATAATGGAAAGGATGGTGAACCGGCGGCTCGTTTGGTGGTTAGAGCGCCGAGGCCTTCTTTCCAGAATTCAGTGCGGATTTCGTCGGGGCCGCTCCACCATGGACCACCTAGTTCGAATCGACAATTTCATCCAGGAAGCCTTTCTCCTCCGCCAGCACGTGATCGGGGTCTTCTTCGATTTGGAGAAGGCTTACGATCGAGTCTGGCGGTGGAAGGTTTTAAGCACGCTGCATGAGTGGGGTTTCAGGGGCAGTCTGCCAATTTTTATCAGAAATTTTTTATCCGAACGAATTTTCAGGGTAAAAATAGGACAGCACCTCACTGGACCTTATAGGAAAAATAATGGCGTACCTCAGGGATCTGTGCTAAGCGTAACACTATTTGCCATCGCAATCAACGATATTGCGGATTGCATAAAAACCCCGGTAATTGGATCGTTGTTTGTCGATGACTTGGCGATTTTTTGCCGTTCATCCAAACTTCTCACTGCTTCCAGACAGATCCAACTGACACTAAACAGTTTACACCGTTGGACACAAAGAAACGGCTTTGTTTTTTCTCCAGGGAAAACTGTGTGTGTCCACTTTCATCGCCTAAGGGGAGTCCATATCCCATTTCCGCTGCGCTTAGGTGGCAGAGATCTCGACTACGCACAGTCGGTCCGTTTTTTTGGAATGACCTTCGATTTCCGCCTCAATTGGCGGGAACACATGCAAATTTTAAAAAACAACTGTTTTAGATCCTTAAATGTTTTAAAGTTTTTAAGCCACGTATCGTGGGGAGCAGACCGCACAACACTCCTTTTATTATACCGTGCATTGGTGCGATCAAAGTTGGACTACGGATCCTTCATTTATTCATCCACTCGGGAGTCTTACCTACGACCCCTGAACAGCGTGCACAACGCAGGGCTCTGTCTCACCACGGGTGCTTTCCGGACAAGTCCTGTTGTCAGCATCCATGTGGATGCAGGAGAGCCGCCATTGTGTCACCGAAGGATCCTGCTTATGTGCAACTATGTTGCCAAAATTTTAACGATGAGGACACACCCGTGTTTTAACCTTGTTTTTAAACCTCGTTTTTTAGAACTTTTTAATCGCAGGACAAAAGCCACTCGGCCTGTAAGTGTACGTTTCCGTAATTTTATTCGTGAACGAGGTATTTTATTACCTGAACTCTACCCTTTTCGGCATTCGAATCACCCGCCATGGTTAACTCCCGCTCCCAACAAAAATGTTCCTTCACGACCGACAAAAGGCTTTTACCACTGCTGAAGAGTACCAGCAACAATTCTTAATGTTTCTTTGCCACCATCCCGAATTCGTACCCGTGTTTACAGACGGTTCGAAGTCAGACACAGCCTGTGCCTGTGCGGTCGTATCATCCCACCATGGAGTCATGAAAGCTAAACTCAGTCCGGTGTGTAGTATTTACACAGCGGAACTGTTTGCTATTAAAATGGCTCTTGATGGGATAGATGTTGATGGTGGCTCCTTCATGGTTTGCTCAGACTCAATGAGCGCCCTAAAATCCATTTCTGGCTCCTCTCCTATGCACCCTATCGTCCAGGGTATCCACTCATCTCTGCTTTCCCTTCACGAGAAGGGAACCACCGTCTGGTTTCTTTGGGTCCCTGGACACACGGGAATTGCTGGAAATGAGAAAGCCGACTCTGCCGCAAAACACGCTCTCTATCTTGAAGATCTCGAGTCGACGCTGGTACCTTGTGAAGACCTACGAGTTTCACTAAAGAGTGCAGTCCTTCAGCAGTGGAGGGAGTCGTGGACAAACATCTCAAATAATAAACTGCGCACAGTTAAACCGGTAACGTCAGCGTGGTCCACATCCGTCAGGAAGAGCCGCCGAGAGGAAGTCGTCATCACCCGGATAGGGCACAGCCTTCTGACCCACTCCTTTCTCTTCACTGAAGAGAAAATCCCACCCTGGTGTGATGACTGTGACTGTTCTCTCGGAATTCGGCATATCCTTACGGAGTGTGACAGATACCGAGACGTGCGTAGCCGACTGAACATCGGAGGCGACCTAGGGTCCATTCTAGGTGACGACCCCGATGCAATTGGCCGCGTCATTTTATTTCTAAAGGAAACGGCGCTTTTTAATAAATTATAAGAAAAATTTAGCAATTTTCAATATTTTTCATCGGAATATAAATAGGTAAGCAGAATATTTTACTTCACGCAACCTGCCTTCTCCGGATATAAAAAGTATATATATATATATATATATATAATAATTTGAACAGAAGGTGAAAGAAAGAGATAGGAAACATGTAACTAAAATTGGACGAAGACACGGGAGGTTCCGGGTTCGAGTCCCGGCCACGGCACATTTTTACCCTCTGATTTCTCGGCTTTACCATCTTCCACATCACCAGTGTCTTCGTCCAATTTTAGTTACATGTTTCCTATCTCTTTCTTTCACCTTCTGTTCAAATTATTATATATTTATTCGCCTAAAGGCGGTGTGTGAGTGAGTGAACGAAATGTATGGCCGAACCGGCTCTTTTCCTCTTCAGTTCATGTTCCTATCTCTGTCCGACTCTCTGTGTGAATGAACTCATCTTTACTTTCTTCTTGTGTCCATGTCTATTTCTTCTCTCTTGGTGATGGAATAGCTGCCCTTGTGTGCCATCCAGAGGCCACGGCTACGGGCTCAAGCTTGAAGGGGTATTCTTTGTTATAAGCCCCAGCCGAAATCATGGTAAATCTAAGTGTCCTGGTAGCTCAACTGGTAGAGCACTCGGCGCGAAATCGGGAGGTTCCGGGTTCGAGTCCCGGCCACGGCACATTTTTACCCTCTGATTTCTCGGCTTTACCATCTTCCACATCACCAGTGTCTTCGTCCAATTTTAGTTACATGTTTCCTATCTCTTTCTTTCACCTTCTGTTCAAATTATTATATATTTATTCGCCTAAAGGCGGTGTGTGAGTGAGTGAACGAAATATATATATATATATATATATATATATATATATATATATATATATATATATATAAAAGTAAATAAGGAAAGGAAATAAATATAAAAGTATATGCTAGCAACAAGGCGTTGAGGTTGGGGAAGGATAGGATCCTTCCCCAACCTCAACGCCTTGTTGCTAGCATATATATATATATATATATATATATATATATATATATATATATATATATATATATATACAGTAGATTCCGGTTAATCGGGACACCGGTTATTTGGGACAGCCGCTTATTCGGGACAAATCATCAAGAACAGAACCCAATTGAAGAAAGTCCCTGAGATTTCTCCGGTTTATTGGGACAGGAAGCCGCTTAATCGGGCCATGCATCGGCTGTATTTGCCTCCTACTCCCTTGAAGAAATACAAATTTTTACGCTCTTGTAAATCATTTGGTACATTTTCCCTATGCATTTGAACCAATCCCCAGTGAGGGAATCTATTGCAACCTTTACTGTCTCATTTACCGTCGCTAAACGAAGTCAGTCATGAAAGCGCTTTCAATTAATGCTTCACTGTTTGAACACTCACCTTCGTTCTCAGGTAGTCCAGCTAGAAGTGGATATAGATTTTGTAGTCACGGAGGTGCATACTGTGTAGGTAGACAACTTGGCTTCATTAGCGTATTATACCATTAAGGTGAAGGTTAGGCTGTAGGCGATCTGTCATAAGATAAAATGTTTTGAGGAAAGAAGGGAGGAGGTGATTCCTCCTAATTTCCCGAAATTTCTCCCGAAAAAGTTCCTTATTCAGGTTAACACGCAGCGTAAGGATTTTTCACTGGCTGCAAAAATTACAATACTGGACCGAATTAAGGACCATCTACCTCAAACCAGTCTTTGTTGTTTCGCGGAGATAACAAGAGTGCCAAAATCAACGATAGCCCGATTAATACAGCAGAAGGATAAACTTAGAGAAATTTGGAGCAGTAAAAGGAAACAAGGTGCTATCCAAAAACGCCAACGCCAAGGTAAGGATCCTGATGTCGAGGACGCTTTTAATCAATGGTTTTCCATTGTTAGTGGACGAGGAGTTAGTTTCAGTGGACCTATGTAAAAAATAAGTCGGAGGAATTAGCTTTGAAGCTTGGTCATACTGATTTCAAGTCAAGAGATGGTTGGCTATCTAGACGGAAGAGTAGAAACGAAATAAAATTCAAAAATGCTCACGGAGAAAAACATACGGCTGATTTTGTAAGTGCAGAGGAATGTAGATGTAAGAGGCTACACACCCTACTTCAGGAATTCTGTGCAGATGATGTGTACAACGCCGATGAAACCGGCCTGTATTACCGAGCCACCTAATGGCTTTCTTTGCTACAGTTATGTGGAACTGAGTGGGGTAAAGGTGAGCATTCGTCTCGCCAGCGTTAACACGATTTTCACCCACTTTCAACAGACATATCGGAACCAAAATCTCACCTTTACCCTAAGTGGGTCTAAAGAAGCGATGGAACGGATTACTGTTTGGTGCTGCTCAAACATGTCGGGAAGTGATAAAAGGAAACTTTTGGTAATTGGAAAAAGTACTAACCCTCGCTGCTTTAAGAGGTTTTGAATGAACAGCTTACCGGTGGAATATTACGCCAATAAAAATGCGTGGATAATTGCAGGCCTCTTCAGTCATTAGTTAAGCAGTTGGGATAAAGAACTAGCGCGGAAATCGAGGAAAGTGATTCTTATTCTGGATAATTGTACGGCACACCCTAATTGCTCCAACGACTTAAAAAACATGGAATTTTCCTGTCTGGAATTTTTACCAGCCAACACAACATCTCTTATCCAACCAATAGACATGGGATCATAAAAAATTTGAAAACAATATACCGCGCAAAATTCATTGATCAATCAATTCTAGCATCAATGGAAGATAATCTTCTGGCATCGTCTTCAACTGCCAAGGAAGTGAGCTCAAAGGTGAACGTTCTGCAAGTAGTAACGTTTTTGGCAGATAGCAGGCGAGAAGTGACCAGTAAAACGATTAGAAATTGTTTCATTCATTGAGGTTTTAAGCACTCAAGTGCAGAAATATCGGAAGAACCTGAATGTGAAAGTAAAAATGAATCTACTTCCGAGCTGCGTCAAGTAAAGAACTTTAAGGAGTTTGAAAGGATCGATTCCAATATGGACTGTTATGACAACAATGATAGCAGCAAAGATGATATAGTGGAAACTATACTAGCGAGACAACAAGGTTTGGTTGAAGACGAGGAGACTGATGAAGATGAAGACGTATCTCAGTGTAGCCGAGTGACTTCTGCAGATGCCAGGGAATTTATTGATGGGTTGTGACGCTACTTCATGCAAGAGGGCAACGAAGGAAGTCCGATATCGTCCTCAGATGCCTGTACCGACCATGTATGCGCGACGAGAGTGAAGAGAATGAAGAAGAACACCCTGGACTAATTCCTTCAACTAGGAGCTACACATCAAATAAATACTCCCTGGTTTCTATGCAAATGAAGCTTTAGATCATCAACTATTCTTTTCTAATATTCCATCGTTAATTCTATATCTAATCACAAATCCTTCTTTTGCAGGATTTCGTAAAGGGAATTTATCCGAAGTAGATCGATGCAAAGAGATTTTTTTACGACACAAGGTTTCCAAAAATGTTTATAATGTATGTTTTCTTATTCATTTATTGTTTAAATAGTAAGCAATTAAACATTTTGCGTTTAAATTGTCATTTAGCTTTCTGACTTTCATTTCAACGCTTATTTAAACATATTTACGGGATACTTCGGATAAACGGGACAGCCGCTTAATTGGGACAAAGTACACCGGTCCCGATGTGTCCCAATTAACCGGAATCTACTGTATATACATATATATATATATATATATATATATCATTTTGACAGTTAGAGGTGCAAAATGACCATGCCGTCGACGCACCCTAAACTACTAATACTACTACTACAAAAATTCATTTTTCAGGTGACATCAATGGAATAGCAGTGATGGTCACCGAGAACTTGATATAGCTTAGATTTGAGTGAGCGAAAATTGTGTATTTCCCTTAAATATCTTGGTAAAATATTCATAAATTTAACACTGGCATACCCAGAGCAGGGCATCTTTACAAACAAGGCTGAATTGTGGGAAGTTATTTTGATGTCATTACAGCCTCTGGTGGTATGATAATGAACATCAACATTAGTATTTAAGTGGAACAGAGCTTTAATTTGATGCAAAACAATTATTGTATGGAAAATGTTATGTGCATCACCTCCTTTGAAGACCGGGATAACGTTTACTGTATTTAGTCAATTAGGGAAAATCACTGAAGTCTTAGATTAATTGACTATGTGTGTGGTAACGTGAATCACTGAAGGGTTTCCAATGCCTTTTAGCAGAGAGTAAGGTAGGCATATCGTCATAACCAGCAGAGTGTTTTTATTAATTTTCTAAATAGTTCTGGTTATTTCTTTGATATCAGCTGGGTGAAGAAAGACTGTTTGAGCATGGTGAGACATGCCCTCAATTAGATCATTAGGGGTCAGTTGATGATTTTACATGAGCATTATTATGAAATACAGCATCTATATTAGGCCTCTGAGATTCTGAGCACTGGGTAGTGCTTGAAATGAGATTCAATGCAGATTTACTTGGATTGTTGGAAGAATTTATGATTTGCATGTTGTAATTTCTTCTAGTCTCAGACACCAACTTAGTGTGCTTCGTTTTAATAGCCTTATAGTTCTCTCAGATGTACAAAGTCATCAGATTTCAAATAATTGAAAACATGCTTTGATTTAGCAGAAGAAGCCCTTATCTCTTGGGTTACCCAATTACAGTCCAATTTATGATGGACTGTAATTTTTACAGGTATCAGAGGGAAAATAACATGTAAGCAATGCAGGAATATATGATGGAAATTGTTGAATTTAGCACCGAACCCATTATCTGCCAACAGGATTGTTTCTCGAGTAACCTTTGGAAGAATAACTGGGCCTATGTTGAATAGTACCTTTAGCATTTGACCCCATTGTGAGAAGTGCTAGCATCACCATCAACGATAAAGTTTGAAAACAGCTTTGTGATCAGAAAAGTGTGTATCTAGGATTAGACGTTAAATAGCTTCAATGTTGGAGAAAATGTTATCTATGATCGAAGATGAGGAGCTGGTAACCCTCGTAGGTTCACTTATGGGCAATGTTAGGCCAAAATCCCTTAGCATATCCAATAAGTGATTCCTCTGAGCAGAGGAGGAACCAAAGTCAATGTAGAATTCACCACTGACACTGGTATAATGTGAATTCTTAGTAACGCCACTTAGAGTCTTGTAAAAGAGGTCGATAAAGATAGAAAAGTCACCATTCCACGAAAGTAAATGTAAGTGAATCTCTCAATAGAGAAGTTCATAATTTTTCAGAAATTGCAATATTTTCATAAGAGTTTTCACCTTCATCATGGTTTCCTGGTTTTCCTTCAACTCCTTCATTGTCTCCACTGCATTTGTGATGGTTGCTGTGGCACCTATTGATAATGTAGAGAGATGGTGAATTATCTGAATCACAGAATTTAGAACATAAAATTAGTTACATTTCACTAAACATAGTGACTTTCGACTGCAAGTATTTGGGAGATTGACATAATGTAATAAATTAATTTGCATTTTATTCAGCTGCATCCCAAACAACAACTTAAAACTACTACATATCAGTGGGCTTCTAAGAAAATACACCTAGGTTGTGAACTAAAGCCTATGGAAAAGTTTCATATTATTAATGTGATATATGTTATTTGCAATGAAATGTGAATGAGAGTCACTTATTCTCAGCTCTTGCTCAGTCCTCTCAGAAAGAGAGACTGTCAAGTCTCTTCATATCTACATACTTGCTGGTGGGGTTGAACCTTTAGAAGGGCCCCTTGACCTTTCATAACATGTGTTTGCCATTGCATTATCAGGCTCCACATTAGAGGAAGAAGGGTGATGGCATAATGAAGACTGAGGCACTGTTGGGGATACAAGAGGTATGGTAACTTGGAAGGAGGAAGTTGGGGTGCTTCTGCAGTCAAAGGGGTTGGATGCTGTGGATATCAAGGTAGGAGTATGTGGTAGGGTTGATTGAGGGAGCAGAATGGTTGATTGAGGGAGCAGAAGGGGATGATGCTGTGGATATCAAGGTAGGAGTATGTGGTAGGGTTGATTGAGGGAGCAGAAGGGTTGATTGAGGAGGTGCAAGGGTACACAGAGGGTGTGGAATGGTAGATGGAGGAGGTGCAAGGGTAGATAGATGAATTGATGAAGAGGAAGTATTTGAGCCTGACACTCTAGCCTGAAAAAATAGATCATAAATAGCATTGATATAGAGTTTCAATGTAACTGCATTCATTCCATTACTACAGATATAATTGTAGTTTTTCCATTAATTCAACCTGCTGTTCTAGAATTTCTCCTCCGCCAAGTAGCTGGGCATTGTTATGAACGTCCTAGAATCAATAATTATACCATTAAAATTGAACTAACTTAAATTGGAAAACTAAATGCAGCATGTTGCTCTTAGAGTAAAACTAACTCATCTATGTGACACAAAATCAGTTAAATTAAAACTAATCTCACAAGAGGTCTCCTCCCTAGGCCAATTTCTTCCATTGGGAACCCCAGGGATGACTCGGATCCCAAAATGCTGATCACCTTAAGATCCAGATCGGATAGATCTGAAGGTGTCAAAGTATTCCCTGTGGCTGCACGAGCTGCCTTGGCCTTGGCAGCTCTGTTGCGTGCATTGCCTCTGAGGTCTGACCAGCACTGCATTAGAAAGGTATTTCTTCATGATCTTACTACAAAAATATTTTTACATCCCTAATTTATAGTGTACAAGAAATCCTTTCAGACAGGATAATTTATTTCTCTTAGTTTTCTATTTGAATTACCTTCTTCCACTCTGTGACATTTTTTGTGGGCCCAGGCAATTCATTTAATAGGTCGGCCAACCTTTCCCACATGCAGTTGTTTGTTTGCCTACCCATTACCCCCAACAGCTGCCCAGAGGCAAACTCCCTATGGGCCAACATATAATTGACTAGAAACTCTAGCTGATGGGAGGTAATTCCGCTGGCTCGACTTTTCAAAGGACCTGAATTAAAAGATAAGGACAAGATACAGCAGTGAGGGCTCAGTTAAATGACTGTTAATTTTCCCTTCAAGTTTGAGTGATGAATGATTTAAGGAAATATTTCCTCAATATAATAAAAAAATATCAGGATTATATGAATATCCACCTTTCCCTCCATTTCTTTTCTGCAAATCCGGTGCTCCAAGTACGTACCTATGGCTAAAAAAAATTATTTTCAATAAGCCATATGAGATCAATGTATGTGCAGTATTATCATATAGTATTCCATATAATCTTTACTAAGCATAAACATTCATGAGAAGTATGGATGAGCAATATAAGATAAATATATGTACAGTGTTGCCATAAACAAAGTATTTTCAATCATTATAACTCTTAAATGAAAACAAATTAATTTTAATTTATCTTACTACAATTTTGTCCTGTTTAAATTCTGTAAATTCCCTATCGCATTGTAATGCACTCTAAAATATAGTAAGTACATATAGTAAGTACAAAATATAGTAAATGTGATTCAGGGAATAAATCTTCAATGAAATTGCACTGTATGTAACAATCATGCTACAAAAATTATGTCAGCTGTATTGTGAATATATAATTATGAAAAGTGGTTAACGTATATTTCTGTATGCGCAATGGTATTTAATTTTTTTAACATTGAGTAATACGAATTGGAAATGCAGAACGTTGGTTGGATTAACTGCTCAAGAGAGCCTTAAATAGAGGAATGGAACCAGTTACTTTACCTATTCGTAATGTAACATGTTACGTCGCGGTACGGAAATGCATGCATCATTTTATAGTGAGTAAAGTAAATAGTCTTCCAATTGTGGTCACTCTCTGCAAACATATTGGATTCATCACAAACAGTATGAAAAATGTGTACTGAGTTATCAACCCTACTGGCACATCTACTTCTAAATTTTAGACGAACATTCTCAGGCTGTATTTCCATCCGTCATGTATTTTGACCCTGTTATTTTTTGTACCTATCTTAACCTTGTTCGAGTATGAAATAAAATACATTACTGCATTTTCCAGTGTTAACTTACTGATTCGTACCTACCCCGTGAGTTATACCTATATTTACTGCTATCGTGTTTTGCCTAAACAAATAAGTGAACCGAATCGCTGTAAGTGAATACTTGAATACGATTACGTTGCAATTGTGTCAATAATATAAGTATTACTAGCGAACTTAAAACATAAAAGCGTTTGAAAATCTTTATTTGTATATTCTTACCTTTTCGTCTGTCGTCTGCCAACAGCTGCCTCTCGAAAGTCCGGCCCCGCACGGGGGGAAGGGGGTTATCCCTTCCTATGGGGAGTAGTGCCCCCAAGGACCCGAGCCCACCGAGGAGACAACCTCGTAAAAAAAACCCATAGTGCGTTGAGGCAGTGTCCCAGTATGTGAGTCTACTGTACTGAGCATAGCCGTGACATCTGACCTAAGGACTCACCCGCGTGTTCGCCGTGAGTGGAGACCCGTAAAGTGGGGAAAGATGAGCCTGGTGGTTGAGCTTCCCGGTCTGGATGGGGGTCGGATCCTCTGAAAGTCGAGTTGCAATACACCACTTTGGCCTCGGACTCCACTGAAACGGGAGGTCAGAGAGTAGCCGCCTCTGATCAATAGGCTAGGTAGTTCGAATTGACGTTCAGCAGGCAAGTGTAGGCGGCATGGGGGTCTTGCAGATGGGCGTCGAAGGTACGCGGGTTTGGAGGACCCGCGTTATCAGAGACCAACCCGGAAGCAGACAACCATGCCAGAAGCGCTATATCCCTCGGGTAGCCCTGGCGACCACACCGGTTGGCGGTGTGGCGTCCCAAATGTGCGGCTCCGTGGCGGGTGGGGAGCCCGGGGGACGAAGTTTCAAAGCGAATGGGCGAAGAAAACCTTCCTCCAACGAAAAGACCTCGCCCGGACACGGGTGGGGGAGACTGCTTTTTGCGCATGTAAGCGCTATTTATCGATGAAGTGCACAAGAGAGGGTGAGTCTTTTAAGAAAGTCTCACCTTTTCTTATACACAGAGCCTTGACAGCTTATGTAGCGAGTGAATTGAGGTCAGTGAAGAAACTCCCTGATGGCACTCTTCTTATAGAGCCCGCAAATGAGAAGCAAAGCGATAGTGTTGGGAATGGTTCAGTTGCACACGATGCCCGTTCAAGTGAGCTTACACAAAACCCTAAATACGTGTAAGGGAATAATATCCCATTACGATCTCTTACATGTAGATGTCGAAGAGATAAGGCAGGAGATGGCTTCGCAAGGGGTTACCTTCTGTCGCAGACTCGCAACAAAAAAGAATGGAGAAAAAATCAACACCACTTCTGTTGTGCTAACTTTCAACCTAGATAAGCTGCCTGAAAAAGTAAATGTCGGTTTTGAGAAAGTTGCAGTAAGACCATATATTCCAAGTCCTATGCGGTGCTTTCAGTGCCAAAGATTCGGGCACATGGCCACAAGATGCGAAGGTAAGGCTACCTGCCCTCGCTGTGGAAAAGATATGGATGAAGGAGAATGTTCATCTGCTCCCTTTTGTATCAGTTGCGAGGGTCCTCACCCGGTTTACTCTCGCGACTGCCCAAAAGTTCAAGAGGAAAGAAAGATTATGGAAATCAAGACCATAGATAAGATATCCTACTTTGAGGCCCGCAAAAAATACAAGACCCTTGCTCCACCAAGCTTCAGCCGTTCGTTTGCCTCGGTGGTCTCCAAGCCAACGACAACCATCAGTACACAAACTGAACCCACTGAAATAACAGTAATGGAAAATGTTGAGACCGGAAAAGAATTGAGTAATAAGAAAGGACAGGAAAATAATCCTCCCCCTGCTCCTAAGGGGCCAAAAGAAAACGCAGAAGCGAAAGCTGATGCAAAACCTGCTGCCCCGAAGAATGCGAACCATAAAATGGGAAATGGCGGTTCGCCAAAGAAAGTTTGTATTCAGAGGCGTGAAAAAACGCCCTTGCCAAATCAATCTCGGGAGAACTCACTCTCCCGTGCAGAATCTATGGAGGAGGACTTCAGTCCAACTGAGGAAGAAGTTCTTCAGGTTCGCAGTAAAAATAAGCCAAAGGCGAAAATCAAAAGATAGGATAGCATTGTAGCTAATTTTTGATCCTATTAGTTTTATTTTAATTATTTTTTTTTACAATTTCAAGGGCCTTATTTTTGCAATGGAATTGCAATGGCTTTTACTCCCACTTAGAGGAGGTGAAACTCTTGGTCAATAATTTAAATACTGATTGCCTGTTTTTACAAGAGACCCATTTTAAAGCTTGCGACAAAGTGAAGTTAAGAGGTTATAAATTAGAAAGGAAAGACGATCTTGGCGGTGACAGAGCTCGTGGAGGAGTTGCTGTGTTCGTCCGAGAGGCCCTTTACACCTCTCGGGTGGACCTGCAGACAACGTTTCAAGCCGCAGCAGTCACAATCGCTACTCCGGAGGTAATTACATTCTGTAATTTGTATCTCCCTGAGTGGATGCTAGTAAATAAAGAAAACCTAGAAAAAGCTTCCTAGGCCTTTCGTCTTATTGGGCGACTTAAACGCACACAGCACCCTATGGGGAGATAGTATGCGTGATTTTAATGGCCGAGGGCGTCATTTAGAAATGTTTTTAAACGATTTTAACTTGATCTTATAAAACGATCAGGAAAAAACCCATTTTAACGTTTTTAACGGAGAATATTCCTCTATAGATTTATGGATTAGTACAGAGTCCATAGCCCCTCTCTTTGCAATGTCGGTCATTGATGATCTCTGCGGCAGCGACCATTTCCCCCTATTAATTAGTAAAACGGGGAATGCGTGTGGTTTTAACGCCCCTCAAACATGGCTTCTAAAGAAAGCCGACTGGTTTGATTTTAATATTAAGTTACATTTCCAATTCTCTGACAGTAAGTCAGCGAGGAGTAATGTAGAGTGTCTTACGAAAGCTATCTTTGAAACCGCGGAAGGTAGCGTACCGTCAACCACCGGCACCCCGCGCCGCCCTCCAGTTCCATGGTGGAACGAGGAATGCGCCGATGTCATCCGCAAGCGTAAAAAGGCGCTGCGTATTTTTTACAAATTTCCTACTTCTATTAACCTTGCAGCTTTCAGAAGACTGCGAGCTAAGGCCCGGCGGGTCGTTAGAGAAGCAAAGAAGAGATCGTGGACGAAGTACGTTTACAGTATTAACCATCGAACACCTTCTACACAGGTCTGGAATAAAATAAAATCCGTGATGGGTAAACGCAATTTCTCTCCGGTCTCAGGGCTAAAATTAAATGGATCCATTCTCTCATCCCCTGTCGATATTGCGGAAGCCTTCGGTGAACACTGTGCCGCTATTAGCGCCAGTGACAGGTACCATCCATCATTTAAAGCCGTAAATCCAGAGCCGAAAGAAGGCGTCTTAATTTCTGTAACGTTATGAATACCGACTCTTACAATAACCCCTTCACAATGTGGGAGTTGAAATCAGCCATAGAAAGCGCTAAAGACACCTCACCTGGGAGTGACTTAATGCATAACTCTTTCTTGCGAAATCTCCCTCACTCTTCGTTGCCAGAACTACTTGCCACACTCAATCAAGTGTGGTCGGAGCAGGTATTTCCGGAGAGCTGGCGAGAATCCATTATCGTTCCGATCCCCAAGCAGGGAAAGGACAAATCTCTCCCCTCTAACTATCGCCCAATATCCTTAACGAGTTGTTTATGCAAACTGATGGAAAGATTGGTAAAAAAACGGCTAGTGTGGTGCCTTGAAAGCCGCAGACTCCTATCGAATATCCAGTGTGGCTTTCGACGTGGCAGGTCTGCTGTCGACCACCTGGTGTGAGAATCGAGGCCTTCGTTCAGGAGGCATTTCTCCTTAGACAGCACGTAATCGCGGTTTTTTTTCGACATTGAAAAAGCATACGACACAACGTGGAGACATGTAATCTTACAGTCATTACACGACGGGTTTTAAGGGCAATCTACCCATATTCGTATGTAACTTCTTAATTAAATAAGCGTTCCTTCAGAGTCCGAATAGGAAATACCGTCTCCCAACCATACGTACTGGAGAACGCTGTTCCTCAAGGTGCGGTCCTTAGCGTTACACTTTTTGGTATCGCAATCAACAGCATTGCAAAATGCGTTCAATCGCCCGTAACGGCCTCACTCTTCGTCGACGACCTGGCGATTTTTTGCAGGTCATCGAAATTGTCAACGGCTGAGAGACAGGTCCAAAGGTAAACCGCCTACTAGACTGGTCCCTTGCAAATGGTCTCCGTTTTTCTGCAGAAAAAACGAAATGCCTGCACTTCCACAGGCTGAGGGGAATCTTTCCTAGTCCAACCTTAAGGCTTGGAGACAAGGTCTTATCGTTTGTGGAATCCCATCGTTTCCTCGGGCTTTATTTAGATAAGAAACTTAACTGGCGAGATCACATTCAACACACTAAGAACGCATGCCAAAAGATTTTAAACATTTTAAAATTTTTAAGCCATTCGACATGGGGCGCAGACCGCTCCATGATGCTTTTATTATACCGTTCGCTGGTGAGGTCCAAACTGGACTACGGGTCCGTGGTATACTCCGCTGGAAGAGAATCATATTTGAAACCCTTGAATACCATGCACAACACCGGACTCCGACTAGCCATTGGTGCCTTTCGGACATCACCCGTTCCGAGTATCTACTCAGACTCAGGGGAGCTACCTTTGGCCTCGCGAAGAAAAATTTTAATGAGTAACTATGTAGCAAAGATTTTATCGATGAAAACGCACCCCTGCTTTGATATAGTTTTTAAACCTCGGTTCATAAATATTTTTAACCGAAGGAAACGGGCCACACGTCCACTTGGAATACGTTTTAGAGATTTTATTGAAGAAGTGGGCATGTCACTGCCCAAAGTGCATCAGGTTAAATACTGTAACCAACCACCCTGGCTAATGCCCCTGCCTAACGTAAACCTCTGTTCGCAAAAATACTGCAAACAATTAACGACCCCTATTGAATACAGGCAGATGTTCAAGGGACTTCTAGAAGCTCATCCCAGCTTCATACCTGTTTACACTGATGGGTCCAAGTCAGATCTCGCGTGTGGGGCTGCAGTGGCATCCGTACATCACGGCGTCCTTAAGACGAGACTGAGTCCACTCTATAGTGTATTTAACGCAGAACTGTTCGCCATAAAAATGGCTTTATGTAATATTAAGGGCAGTCAAGGATCTTTCCTAATCTGTTCTGATTCCTTAAGCTGTTTGAAAGCCATATCAGCCATGTACTCAGACCATCCTATTATTCAGGAAATACATTTTGTCCTCTCATCCCTTACTCAAAAAGGAATCCAAATCCTTTTTGTTTGGATTCCTGGCCACGTAGGCATTTCAGGTAATGAAAAAGCAGATAGAGCGGCAAAAGAGGCGTTGGAAAACCCGGAACCCGTCTTGGACTTTGTTTTATCGGAAGATGTCAAGTCCATGCTTCGACGGATCGCCACTAAGCAGTGGAATGAAACTTGGAGTTGTATGGAGGGAAACAAGCTACGTACGATAAAACCCGACACTCTGGCTTGGCCTTCTTCAGTCGGTAATCGGAGGGAAGAAGTTATTATTGCCCGTTTGCGGATAGGCCACTGCGCCTTGACCCATTCTTTCCTACTCACGGAAAATAAGATAACCTCCCACTGTGATACATGCGATAAGCCTCAGACAGTGCAACACATCATGGCGGAGTGTGTTAACTACCAAGAAGCTCGCAATCTTTTCGGCCTAAGGGGAAATCTTAAATACGATTTTGGTGATAACGCTGACTGACTTAATCAGGTAATCGGGTTTTTAAAAGATATAAATATCTACCACTCAATTTAATAAATTTATTATTAATATTATATATATATATATTTTGTGATGGTCTGCGGCCATCGCAGTTTTTTTTTTATATTTCCCTTTGTTGGCCTCCACATCGGGCATGAGTTCGACGACGGCTCAATGTGTGCGTGTATGTGTGAGTGCATGGGAGTATTGTTGTTCGAAAGTCGCAGGGACCTAAGGAGGTATCGGCGACCCCAGTTAAGTGCCGCCGCTACATCCCAGTCGACCGTCAAATTGTGTGACCACCCCCCTCCCCTCTTCACCCGGGTATAAAAAGGCCCGAGGTGAAGAACGGGAGGACTATCTTGATACTGGCGCGTGACGGAGTAGGAGCTAAGACTGCTCGCCGTCACTGTACTGCGCAAGGGGAGACGAAGCCAGGGACTCTGTGCACGAGAAGACGGGAGGCGGAGCTGGGCAGATCACCAGGACGGAGGAGAGAAACGGAGAATCTGGGAGGACCCGCGGCATCCAGGAAAGGCGACCAGGATCTGCGGCGGCCAGATTCACCCACTGCCATTCTCCCCCCACCTCCAAGTGATCTGATCACCAGGACGGAGGAGAGAAACGGGGAATCTGACGAGGACCCGCGGGACGCAGGAAAGGCGACCAGGGTCCGCGGCGGCCAGATTCACCCACTGCCATTCTCCCCCCCCCCTCCAAGTGATCAGTGGTCCTAGATGGTCCGTACGAAGAGAAGCTCCCCTCCCACCAGGGCAACTTATTAGTGTTTTTTTGTGTTGTAATTTAATCGAACAATATATTGTTTAAATGAAAGTCTTGAGTAATTGTGCTTACTCGTTCTCATGCCTGATGCTGAGCCCACTTCCTCCTAGATTGAATTACGTTTTCCTTTTTGACTAGCTGAACACGAGTCGGGAAACCCCCCAAAATCTTTATTTTTTCAAATTTTTTTAATGTATGTCGGTTTGTGCCTTCGGGACTCATCCGGGCGAGTCTCGGGAGCACGGATTCGTTACAATATATATATATATATATATAAATTTATATATATTTTAAGTATTTTTAAAAATACTTATTTCTATTTTAGTTTATCTCTTTAGTTAAAAGTATTTCAGTTGCAACAAAGAGCCTAGAGCTGCTCAATGCATTGACAGCATTTATAAATTGGGTGTGGTACAAAATGACCTCGGCCGTCGGCGCACCCACGACCCCAAATACTACTACTACCCAACATATAACTGAAATTGGACGAAGACACTGGTGATGTGGATGATGGTAGAGCCGAAAAATCAGAGGGTAAAAATGTGCCGTGGCCGGGACTCGAACCCGGAACCTCCCGATGTTGCGTGTCTTCTGTGTGTGTCTTCGTCCAATTTCAGTTATATGTTTTCTATCTCTTTCTTTCACCTTCTGTTCAAATTATTATATATTTATTCGCCTAAAGGCGGTGTGTGAGTGAGTGAACGAAATGTATGGCCGAACCGGCTCTTTTTCTCTTCAGTTCATGTTCCTATCTCTGTCCGACTCTCTGTGTGAATGAACTCATCTTTACTTTCTTCTTGTGTCCATGTCTATTTCTTCTCTCTTGGTGATGGAATAGCTGCCCTTGCCATCCAGAGGCCACGGCTACGGGCTCAAGCTTGAAGGGGCATTCTCTGTTATAAGCCCCAGCCGAAATCATGGTACATTTAAGTGTCCTGGTAGCTCAACTGGTAGTGCACCCGGTGCGACATCGGGAGGTTCCGGGTTCGAGTCTCGGCCACGGAACATTTTTACCCTCTGATTTTTCGGCTCTACCATCTTCCACATCACCAGTGTCTTCGTCCAATTTCAGTTATATGTTTTCTATCTCTTTCTTTCACCTTCTGTTCAAATTATATATATATAGAGTTTCTGTTCAAATTATATATATATATATATAATTTGAACAGAAACCACTTGAAAAAATAATATATATATATATATATATATATATATATATATATATATATATATATATATTATTTTTTCAAGTGGTTTAAAATGCCATTGATCCCATCTGCAACTTCTTTTTGGACCTTTACCAGCTCCCCTATTGACCTCTGCCACGCCCTATCACTCTCCCGCAGATATTCCAGGATGTCTGCGGCATCCTCTCGGCCACGCTTCTGGCCCCTCCTGGGTGTAACCTCAGTTGGACTGGCATGGGCTTCCGGGGACCTGGAAGATGCTGTTGATTGGGCAGCAAGCCCACTGTTCACAACCGCAGGGGGAGTTATATTATGACGCGATGATAGTATACTATCCATCGCGTCATAATATTTCCATGTTAAGGGACTTCTGTCCCCACCCTCGGTGCCGACACCACTCCTAGGATATTTACACTTCTGAAAAAGAAAATAGCAAGTGTTAGTTATCTTAGCTAGATAAACCAAACATGTTTATAAATATAGTTGAATGCAATCACACAGAGCTAGGTAAAATGTTAATTTGGTGAGTGTGACATTATGGTTCTTTTTTTCTTTACTTTAAGCAATATGAATGAATGAATGAATAATTTATTATTGTCCTGGGGATATACCCCTTAAGAACAAAAGCAATTAAGATTTACATATTTTGAGCAACATAAAGATAAAAATCAACAATTTGGACAGTAACATAATGAAAAAATTAAATATTAATTAATACAATTTTAAAAATGCTGAAAGCAAAGTATTATGGAAATCATGCCGTATAACAAATTCATCTGCATACATTTTTAAAGTTAACAACAGAAATACAGCACCTAAATAATATTATTAAATACGCAAAAACAACTACTACAAGCAATTACAACAATATGAAAAATAATAACAACATTTAGTGGTCATAAAGTAACATATTATAATATTTCATCTTAAAACTAGCAACAGAAGAACAATTTTTAATGTTTTTGGGCAGGGTGTTCCAGAGATGACACGCAGTGACCAAGAAAGAATTTTGGTACTTCGTTGTGCGATGACTATGAAAGTAAAGATACTCAGGATGACATCTAGTGCACATATCCCTAGCGGGAGGTTTTACGGAAAACATGTCGAATAAATATTCAGGGGATTTTTCTTGAAATAAACAATATAAGTAGAACCCGAGGAAATATTTCCTTCGGGTTTTAACATCGAGCCATCTAAGTTTATTGTAGTAGGGGGTCATGTGGACATCTCTGCGAAGTTTAAAAATAAACCTAATGCATGAATTTAGTGCACGGTGTAGTGTGGTGTTATCTTCTTCATTTAAGTCGTTGTAAACTAGACAACAGTAATCAATAACGGGGAAAACCAACGATGAAATGAGCATTTTCCTAGTGTCTTGAGGAAGAAATTTAGAATGCACTTTAAGTTGGTATAGGATGGTGTTGATTCTACGAGAAATATTATTAACGTGATTACTCCAAGACAGACTTGAGCTGATAGTTATCCCAAGATTTCTAACTGAGTCAGAGTAGGGAATGAAGGTGCCATCAACACAGACTTGAGATTTCATTTCAGCAACAAGGGATTTTGAAAACACTTGACTTATTAAACAATTGCCTTGGTCAGTGGTAAGCTCTACTAGTTGTTGCGCAGGACCAACTAGACGACCAACCAACAACCAAGGAGTTCTCCTATTTCCCCCCACTTTGGAGGCTTCAATTTTTCCTTCTTCAAAAGTTTACCCAAGTGTGAATTAGAAAATATCCCACCATCACTTTGGGATCCATATGCTCCCACATCGACGACTAGAAAGTTATAATTTGCATCACAGAGGGCAAGGAGGACAATGCTGTAGGTACCTTTATAATTATAATAAAGTGACGCAGAGTTTATTGGTGTCTCTTTTTGGACATGTTTCCCGTCAATAAGCACCAACACAAAACGGGAAATTCCACTTCAAGGAGAAGTCTTTGGCTACATTCGCCCATTCTTTCCCATTTGCTGGCGTCCTTAAATAAATTGGTTGGAGTGTTTCCCACAAAACTGTGCAAGTCTCGTGGATAGTATTATAGCTCGTTTGAAAGCTCGTGGCCCCTAAATGTGGGGAACGTTGACGAGTGGAGGGGAGGGTGCGCTTGGGGGAGGACACTTGGAGGGGAAGGCAAGCCTCTGCCTGCGGTCGGTTCCCTGGGGAAGGAGGGAAACGGAAGGAAGGTCGGCAGGGTGTCCAACACCATCTACTACTACAAAATACCCTACAAGCCACCACAGGGATGTGTGGCAGAGGTATGGGGCAGGGAGAGGCACCATTATGATGACACTTCAGTGTGACTCACGGAAGTAAAGGAATTTCACGAACCTTACTATCTGTTTACTTACAATTAGGCTAGGTCATTCTCGGTGGTCATAGTCCTCGTCGATTGTCACCTATTCTCAGTAAAATCACGTGAGGTACCAAGCAAACAATTCGCAGAAAAAACCCAATCTTGACACTAATTAGTCTTACCATTAGGGACAGGAGATATTACAGCAATAGCCTAAGTAATGGTTAAAAGGTATTGGGGAAAAATAATAATTAATTAGAACTTTGTTTATTATTAAAATGCAATACATTTAATCTTTCACTATCCATAATCACTATCACATCCACCACTTTCCTCCGAATTACTTAATAGGTTGATTATGAGTTCATTTTCCCCCTCATCTAACACCATTTCACAAGTTTCTTCCGCCCTCACCTTCTCACTGAACTTTCCCCACTCTTCTCGTCCAATATCATCACACTTTTTTTCCACCAAACGCTTCACGTCTTCCAAATTGAAAGTAGTGTTGTTTAGTGCCACCCAATTTTTCATTATCCCTCATATTTTCTATGGGGTTAAGTTAAGGGTGGTAGGGAGGCAATCTCACTATTGAGTGACCATGCGTCGCTAATATTCGGTCCACTTCAAAAACTCCTTGTTCATCTTAATTTTTGCATAAAGCTCCAGTTTCGTCTCTCTGCTTTCATAATTTATGCCCCGTTCATCCAACCACGTCTTCATCACTTCCTTCTTGCCCTTGCTGGTTGGGCAACGGTCGTACTGCACGTTGTGGTACGATGCATTGTCTAGCACGACCACAGAATGTTGGGGTAGGTTGGGAATTAGCCTATTTCTCAGCCATTGGAAATAGTTGAACTGGTTCATGTCTCCGTGGTAATCTCCAGTTTTCAATCCCGATTTAAATTTGAGTAACACTCCAGGAATGAAACCCATTTCTCCACCTTAAAAGACAATTCATGTTTTTACTAGCTTAATTTCATTCAATAATATTTGCATTTTGTATTATTCATTACCAATCGAAAAATAGTTTTCGCAAAAACCAACTTACCAGCGTGGACGATGATTAATCGCTGTCCTTTGGAAATGGGCGCCTTCAGTCCATGCTCATCGCCGCTGGTCCATTGGAAGGGGGTGGTGTGAGATGTATGTATATAAGTCTCATCTGTGAAGACAATGGGTCGCCCTTCCTCCCTGAATTTTTGAATCTTCCTCAGGTAAACCATTCTCTTCCACCTTATGTCATGACTTTCGGTCAATACTTTTTTATTATTGGACGTCTTTTTCCACCTAAAGCAAAATGAGAATTTGTAAGAAATTAGAAATTAGTAAATGCAATACAAATTAATCAGTTAATACAACTCTACGATATATACATATATACCCTTACCCGAATCCAATATTCTTCATCAGGACACGCAAAGAATTTAATTGGCCGTCAAAACTGGTTTTTTCCTTGACAATAGGCAACAGAGCACGTAGTGTTGGGTGCCTCTTTTCCGCTGTATGGAAATTGTGCACCGTCCTCCGTATCACCTGCACGTCAAAGTCGTCCACAGTATTTTTAGGGCACTTCTGCGGCTTTATTTCCTTGGGCTCACAAATTCTGCTTTCGAACCACTGGCAATGGCAGCTCCTTCATGAGAGATTCGCTTCAAGGAGCGTAGGGAAACGCCAGTTGCAGCGACCACTCGGTCCGTCACAAACTTTAGCGGAAGAGTATTTCCTTCGGCTGCTTCCTTATTCATAAATATTAGCACGTTATGCACAATTTCTCGCGCCTGGCTATGCAGTACCCTCCTACCCCCCACTTCGGACGCGAAATCCATACTAAGTTATACCTAGCTAATAAACTATCTATGTAAAATATACTAATTCCTAAGTTAACCCTTACTAATATTTATGCAACAAAAGAGAAAAAAACTAATTTAAGGTGAAATTATACGGTAACTCAGAAATAAAACCACTAAAATACTACATAACGAGAACAATTAATTACAAAGACGCTGGTTTAAACTACAAAGAAAATAAAGTTAATACTACCCCTAACCTATTCCTTACTTGAACGATTGACCAAATATGAAAAGTTAACCTACGAAAAAGTTATGAGAAAATTGAAATTACTAATTGAAGAAACTACTGAAATAATGTAAGCACAAGTAAAAAAAAAGGGAAAACTACTGCGAATAATATGAAGTGTTAACCTAAAACAACAAACACAACGCTATACTATTCAAGAACTAATGCTATCCTAATCATAAAAATATAAAACTAAAACGAAAAATTGAAATTGTCAATAAGTAGAAGGAAGCGGGAGAAGCAGTGAGGTTGGCAGCGAACGAAAGCGATCTGAATGGTGTCCCGAGGGCTAATGGCGAACTTTCTCCCAAACCCCCAGCGAGCGCCGTTCACGAAAAAAGACTCGTCCGCGTCAAAAAAGGGTTTCTGCGCACGGGCCACGAGCATTCAAACGAGCTGTACACGCGGTTTATTTCCCCACTCGATAAGAAAAAGCCAACGACGGCATGTTGTCTCCTGCCGCCAGATATCTGTAATTTCATAATCACAACGTCAAATATTGTGTTCAAATGTTATATTTATAATGTTTACTCATTTTCTATTATAATATATATTATGTTATTTGACCCACCTTATAATAAGAAAGCGGCCCAGAGTTCATTGGTTTATTTGGACGTTTCCATGGCAACAACACCAATAGCACCAACACAAAACAGGAAATTCCATTTCAATACCTATTTTGTTCAAATGCTTTATTTATGTTTTATTACATACTATTTGGAAATGGGGTCGATACTTGTTTGGTTCAGTACAGAACATAGAAGAAAAAAGAATCTTTTTTAAGAGTTGGCAATACAATCTTTTGAGCTATTCCGCCATGCAGCATGAAGTATTAATCCGAACACCTACTGTCGTCTCGGCGACTCTTGCTTTCCAGTTGAAGATAAACTCGATCTCTTGGTGCTGTGATCATCTTCGGCATGTTGCCGATTCACGCATCGAAGTAGGAGAAGTTGCAGAACGTGGTGCGTACGTCAAGTATCCAATCAGTCTGCTGGAAAATCTGTGCCGTCTCATGGGTTTGTCAACTTGACGGGATCAACGTTGTAACAGCGGATCATCTCTCTGTTTATCAGGTGGCAGATGTTTCACCGGTTCACTGGCCGTCTTGAAAAATTGACAACTTCATGAATCACTGCACCTGACGAGACACGATAACACAGTGGTTTTCGGTACTTCTAGCGACGTACATATTGCCCCAGAGAGCTTTGATTGCACAACAAGGTGACTGTCGTGGTGGAGTGAAGTAATTCACGACGGTCCCCGACTGGTGGACAGCGCCGACACACATGCACAACGTCCGAGAGGTCCACGTCATCCATGTCCGCTTCACTCCACCCCGACAGTCACCGCCAAAGTCACTCAACGTCACGTCTCCCGGTCACTATTCAAAACCGCGCGGTTCATGTATCCTATTCGAGAACATTACAACAATGCAGGTAGCATAAATTGAGAGTACACTGCAGATGAGATGTTGAAAGTTGATGGTGCGAAAAACCCAATACAAATACATTAGAGGACATGTGCTTACGCGTGAGAAGCTGAAATACGACCCATAAATTGCGGGGAAGCACTTCAGGAACCAAACAATGAGGGGCTAGTTTTTACAATGGCACGCGAGACGAAAACAATGAAATAACTAAAAAAAGGCGAGAAATGCATTGGACTACTCACAAGATGGACGCCAGACTGCACCTGACGAGTGACGATAACACAGTGGTTTTCGGTACTTCTAGCGACGTACATGTTGCCCCAGAGAGCTATGATTGCACAACAAGGTGACTGTCGTGGTGGAGTGAAGGAATTCACGACGGTCCCCGACTGGTGGACAGCGCCGACGCACATACACAAGGTCCGAGAGGTCCATGTCCGCTGCACTCCACCCCGACAGTCACCGCCAAGGTCACTCAACGTCACGTCTCGAGGTCACTATTCAAAACCGCTTGGTAAGTCGAGGCTTAAAGGCGCTGTAAGTGAACAAAACATTGTCGTAATGCGTTTTTTTCTCCTAAGAAGAAAACTTACGTCGGCCTACCTAGTCTTTGAATCTCCCTCCTGGGGCGCCGGAGGGCGCTTCGCCGGGTTAGAGACTTTGGTCGGGCGACTCGTTCTCTCCTTCCTTTCTCCCGTCGAAACTCGTTCGTTACACGTTCCTTTTTCCTTTCCATGCCTGATGATGACGTCACAATCAAGGAAACGGATATCGGGCGTTTGCACTGCATATTTTTCGTTCCACTCCAATCCACTCGTGCTCACAAAATAAGTGACTACCTGGCGGCGAAGTGTTGCTGTTTTCAAACTTGAGAGAATGCGAGACGAATGAATAAATAGAGCCTATAACATTAGTACGTAGTTTTCTCATGATTTAAGTCAAAGGATATGCGGACATGCAAAATTAAATATGGAACAGGAGCAAAATGTTAGCATGGATATATATATATATATCCATACTAACATTTTGCTCCTGTTCCATATTTAATTTTGCATGTCCGCATATCCTTTGACTATATATATATATATATATATATATATATATATATATATATATATATATATTAATATATCTCTTTCCACCCTGAACATTTTTATTGGAATATCAATTTGAAACTTTGTTTTCTGGTATAATTTGTATAATAATTTATCAAAAAAATAATGAAAAAATTTTGTTTTTCATACTTTTTTTGAAAACGTCCTAGCACAATCGTGCAGGTCAGGGTGTACTTCATGTTAAAAGTTGAAAATGCCAATTATGTTCACTTTTGACAAAAGCTAGTTTAAGGGTACTAAACACTATGACTAAATTTCTTCAGAAATTAGGTAATTTCAAAGTAATACGAACATGTATTGAACAAATTTTATTTATTATATGAGTACAAATATTAAAAAATTCATGACAATGATTATAAATTTAAAAGTAGAACACAAGAATAATAGTTATTATTTCTTTTGTTATGAAACAACTTAAAACAATCTTTGCCTTTAGAAAGACAAGTATTGTTTATATTTTTCACAAAACATCTGTTATTACATGTCTCCAAAGAACATGAGCATGGTGAATTTATTTCATGGACAACTAGCCAGTGATCATATCAATTAGACCTCTTATCTTCCTCAGGCTTGGGAAAGGGTGTACATATTTAATACTTTAGAACTACTTGATCTTCATCCTCACATTCTTCTCTTCTTATTCTGTGTGGCATGGACATGAGGGCTTCTGCTGCTGACATTCTAAAATTCATTAAGTCAAGAATTTTCCTTTTTGTAAGACCATTGGCTCTGCCACCCCTGCGGGTAGGAGGATGGAGAATACTCCCGCAGTATCCCTGCTTGTCGTAAGAGGCGACTAAAAGGCCGGGGAGGGAAACCCCGAGCCAGTAAGGGTTGAGCCCGGACAGTCTTTTGGGTCAACTGTCTGTGTGCGGCCACACAACCTGGCCTGCGATCCACCCGCATGTTTGCCGTGTGCGGTGACCCGTAAGGAGGAGAAGGGGATCCTGGAGGGTGAGGTCTATGGTTTCCAGCCGGGTGTCGGATGCCCGGTATAGACTATGGGCCAATTCCCCTCTTTGGCCCCGGATTCTGTGTAAACGGGCGGCCGGGAGCTAGCCACTCCCGGTCAATCGGCTTCCGATACGTTCGGTGGCGAGTGCCAGGGAGGTGGGGGACTGCGTAGGGCGGTCGGAGATGTACGGGTTTGGTGGGCTCGTGCGTCGAAAATCCAACCCGAAACAGGCAACCACCTCTAGGGTGCTATATCCCTCGGGTAACCCTGGCGACCGCACCGGTTTGCGGTGCGGCGTCCCAAATGTGTGGCTCCATGGTGGGTGGGGAGCCCGAGGGAAGAATCTATATAGTATGGAGGGTAAAATTCAACCACCATCAATGCGATCCCGCCCGGATACGGGTGGGGGAGAAACAGACTCGTCCGCCTGTAGGCGGTTTCTAATCATGAAGTGCGCGAAAGAAGGGGAGACACTTAAGCGAGTGTCCCCCTTTCTCATTAGAAAATTTCTATCGGCTGCAGTGCCCGGAGATTTAAGGTCTGCAAAGAAGCTGCGTGACAGAAGCCTCTTAATTGACACGGCCTCTCCTAAACAAAGAGACAAGCTGCTATTAATGAAAAATCTCCATGATATACCAGTTCACGTTGAGGTACATCGCACCCTCAACTCCAGTCGGGGAGTAATATCACATTACGACCTGCTGTACGTTGAAGTCGATGAGATCAAGAGAGAGATGGCTTCTCAGGTAGTAGTTGATGCTCGTCGACTAACAACGAAGCGCGACGGCGAAGTGGTAAAGACTACCTCAGTCGTTTTAACATTTGCGCGTGACAGTCTCCCCGACAAGGTTTTCGTCGGATATGAATCGGTACCAGTGCGACCATTCATACCGGCGCCCATGCGCTGCTTCCAGTGCCAACGCTTCGGCCAAATCGCCACGCGATGTGAAGGCAAGGCCACCTGCCCGCGCTGCAGCCTGGAGGAGCATGAGGGTGCTGAATGTACCAAAGATCCATGTTGCGTGAACTGTGAGGGTACGCATCCAGCGTATTCTCGCAAGTGTCCGAAGATGATCGAAGAACGAAAGGTCATGGAGATTAAGACAATTGAAAAAGTCCGTTATTTAGAGGCAAGGAAGAAGTTCAGGGCCCTTGTAGCACCGACCTTTTCTAAATCCTTTGCTTCCATAGCAACTGTAAAGAAAACCACCCAAGGAACACAGACCGACAAGAATGAGAATACGAAGACAGCCGATCCGAAGGAAGCAGCCAAACCGGCTAAGGCAACAAATCCGGCACAAAACCAAAACACCACCACTAATTCGATTGGTTCTCCTAAAAAGAACCAATCAAAATACACCGCCGGGGACGCGCTGAAGAAGCGCGAAAAGACTCCATCTCCCGGTCCCTCCGGACTAGCTACGCTAGTACCACAGGAGTCGATGGAGGAGGACGAGGGTCCTTCGGAGACTGAATTCCGCCTCGCGATAAAAAAGGAGAGGAAACACTGTTTTCGACGCTGATTCCTCTATTTTTTATATTATTTAATTATTTATTTATTTAATACATATTATGGCTTTTGTATTACAGTGGAACTGTAATGGTTTTTATAAGCATAAGGAGGAGCTGGACATTTTTTTCGGGATCTTAACCCATCTTGCATATGCCTGCAAGAAACTCATTTTAAAGCTACCGACAACGGTCTTTTAAAAGGTTTTAAAGTTTTTAGATTTGACGATACCAGTGGCCAACGTGCAATGGTGGAGTGGCAGTTGCTGTGCCTTTACACCTCCCGTGTACAGCTTAATACGCCCTTTCCGGCGGTAGCGGTGACCGTGTGCGCCCCCAATGCAGTAACGTTGTGTAACGTATACCTGCCGGAGAGTGCACCGGTTACGCGTTTTAACCTCGAATCCCTTGTTCGTCAGTTGCCTCGACCTTTTATTATATTGGGTAATTTTAATGCCCACGACCCTCTTTTGACCCTCACGACCACGACGCATTTTATCGAGTTTTATTAATGATTTTAACCTGTTTTTATTGAACAATGGGGAGAAAACCCGTTTCAACTGTCACACTGGTGACTATTCCACGGTTGATTTGTGCATATCAACGAGCAGTCTCATGACCAAAGTAAAACTTTCAGTTCACGACGACTTATGTGGGAGTGATCATTTTCCCCTTTTTGTTTTTAAAGAAAGCGGTTTCAACGCTGATTTTATTCCTCAAGGCAATTGGATAGCCCGTAAAGCCGATTGGTCAAGCTTTAGAGAGAATTTTAAGTACAAATTTGACAATAACACTTATGGTGTAAGCAATGTAGAACGGTTGACAGCTTGCATTCTCCAGGCGGCTAGAAGCAGCATCCCTCGCTCACGAGGAACCACACCCCGAGCAGCAGTTCCTTGGTGGATTGATGAATGCGCTAAGGCCATCCAACTACGGAAAAAAGCGCTGTGAATATTTAATAAGTATCCAACGGAAAGAAATCTTTCATCTTTTCGCCGTCTTCGGGCCAAAGCCCGGCATATAATAAAGAGAGCGAAGAAGGACTCCTGGATGGAATACATCTCGACCATCAATCACAGGACTCCTATATCTCAGGTATGGCGTAAAGTACGTTTCATCTCCGGAAGTCGTCATGATTATGGCCTATGTAGCCTTAATATAGACGGAAGAACTATATCGAGACCCTCCGAAATACCGTAGACCGGGGTAACTTTGGGACACTTTTTTTAGGTTTTATATGACTCATGTCAACAGATATTAATCTATGTTGTTGAAACTATGGTATTATATGAAGTTAACCTTCTTTCAAATTATGGGCATTATATTACTCTACGGCCAATGTCAACCTCATAAAAATCCTTTATCTTTGTCCCAGTCTTACCCACTGAAATGGGGTAACTTTGGGACAGTACTGTTTTAGATTGGAAACACTAGGGAAAAATCAATCTGTCCCAATATTACACAGAAGTGTTTTAATATAGACCTAAAACATATTCAATCCATTTATTGAGAGGTTTTATTTAGAATTTGTAAGAAAATTTTACAAAATACAGTAATAGTGTGAAAATAAAAGGATTTAAAATAACATTATTTGTTAGGGAGAAAAAACAAATTTGGAAAGGAAGGTAGGAAACATTGAAACATTAATTAATTACCGAAATGAATTTAAAATTTGTTCATAACGATTAAGTTCTTGAACTTTGAAAATTTCCCGGCGGCCAAGTTAAGTAGGCTGGTTGATTTTCTGAACGATTTCATCCTTCGAATAAAAAATTTGGTCGGCTTTAGCTGGCCATTTCCAGTTTTGGGCCGACTTCTGCATCGCAGAGATGAGTACTTCTTCCTCATTTTTTATCTCCATGATTCGTCCTGGATAAAGCCCACCCTCGTATCTCACTAGAACGTAGTCGCCCACCATGAGGTTCTGGAGGAAACTTGAAGATTGGGGGGGTGACGTTGATTGATTGGGCTGTTCTTCCAAATCGCTGAAAGTTTCACTCTCTTCAGTCTTGTAGCGAGAACTCAGCACTCGTATCATCGCTGCTGCTGCTGCTCTCCCTTCTTCGATTGTTCAGGCGCAGTATACCTCCTTGCTGTTGTATTCCCGATGTCGACGGTTGTGGTTCAGGTGAAGGTGTTGCCCCAGATGCAGACAGCTGAGTAGTAGTCACTGGTGTTTGTCCTGGAGCAGAAGGTTGATGAGTTGATTCTGGCGTCACAGCACCATTGATTTCCTCTGCTGAAATGCTTTTTCCCGGGGCGACATTCAACTTCTTCTTCCTCTGGAGTTTACGGGCGTTGGTCACTTCTCTCTTCTTCGTAATCTGTTCAAGGAAGCTTTCCCCGACAAGAGAAGAAATGGATGAATCCAAACTTCCAGAAGGCAACTTTTTAAGGACCGTCTGTCTGTCAATAGGATAAATTCCCGACTTGCGGAACCCGGAGATAAAGTTTTCTGGACCTTTGATCAGGCTATCCCAGAGGTTTTTCAGAAGAGTTGGAAATTGGTCCTTAGGTACAGATGTGCACCTACTCCCAGCGGCTGTCTCCTTCCAATCTTTTAAAACCTTCCGCCAGGCAACTTTCATCGGTCGAAAGTAAGCCACATCCAGTGGCTGCCGAAGATGAGTAGCATTGGACGGAAGGGCTATAAACTTTATGTTGTTCTCTTTGCATAGCCGTAATACCTCCATATTAATGTGGTAACTAAGGTTATCGCCGATAATAGCCTTTGGTCCTTCTTGGCGCTTTAGATTAGGCAACATTAACGACGAGAACCAATCCTCGAAGGTGTGCCTGTCAAACCAACCTGATTTGGTCCTATTATACCGAGTACCACAGGGACCGTTTTCTGTCCACGTTGACCAAATTTTCTCGGCTTTATAATTTACATAAGGTGGCGCCACTTCCCCTGCTGCATTCCCGCAAACCATTATTGACGTACATGCCTTTGACGAATTTTGTAACCTCTCAGGGTACTTAGTACCCCTCTTTGTGATTATTTTCCCCGCCCCTGGATCGTCAACCAGATTCGTTTCGTCATAGTTCCAAATATTTTTTTTTGGAAATCCGCTCAGCTCCTTTTCCAAATTATCGAAAAAGTTGTTAACGACCTCTTCATCGGTCTTTGCCCTTGAGTACGAGATGTTTTTTGCAGTTCTCTGCGTCGATATAGCTTTGTGACGCTGCATGAACCCCTCCGCCCAGTCATTTCCCGGTAAGTTGTTTTTAAATCGCAACTCCTTTCTCCCACAGCGGTCCAGATAAAGACTTCACAATGCATCGAAGTTCAAAAACATCCACAGGAAAACCGTAGTTTGAAACGGCAACAATGTGACCCACGAATTGTAGCTTCTCTTCATTTGTGAAAACAGGAGCCCGTCCCATAGCGCTCAAGTGTTTTTGCTGGCTCTTTAAGTGCAAGGTATTTTTTGGAATGCCATATTTTGAAGATGCTTTGCGAATTGACAAAGATTTGTTTCTTACAGCTTGAAGTGCTTCGACCAAACTTTCTTCCGTGTAGTTTCTATACGGCCGTGTACCAAGAGCACGTTTACGAATTCTCGGCATTGTTAGTCAGCTTTGATTCTAAAAAAAAGGACGGGGATAGTGAAAAAAAAGGTTAGGCAACCTACAGGGTAACTTAGGGACAGTCCCAATGTTACCCCACTCGCTGCTGAAAATGTACAACGTTGAGGTTATTAAATTAAATAACAGAATTAAAGGTATAAATAACGCTCGAAATTGATGTTAAATAATGTACATCAAAATACACATACCTGCCAGTAGTGAAACGTTTCCAGATTTTCGTAGGCAAATGAAAGTTTTAACAATTTCTAAAAACTTCACCACAAACGATGAAAAACAAGATGGACTGCTGTCGGACATCAGTCTAACTAGAGCTTCAAATAATTGCCGCACAGTAGCAGCACATCCCAGCGTATGCAATAGCGGTGATGGCGCGCCAAATCATAAGCGATGATGTTGGTGGGAAATTCAAAAGTCGAAAATTACGCAATGTCCCAAAGTTGTACCCCCAGTCCCAAAGTTACCCCGTTCTACGGTATGCGAAATATTTGGCAGGCTACTGACAGACACATGCAGTGACATCAATTATGACGCTAGTTTTCTTAGCATTAAAAAGCGAGCTGAGTCAATGGCGCTATCCTTTAAAGAGAGCGGCGTAATGCTAGAATGCAATATCCCTTTCCAATTGTGGGAGTTAACTTCCGCTATTGCGGAGTCTCGGAACAGCTCCCCTGGATCTGATGAAGTCATCAATGCCTTTTTTCGGAATCTTCCTGAATGGGCATTGGTGGAGGCTCTGAACTCTTTCAAATAAATTTGGACTGAGGGTACTTTCCCGCTATCGTGGCGGGATTCCTTGATTGTCCCTATTCCCAAGCAAGGGAAGGAAAGGAGTGATCCCAATAATTATAGACCAATTTCTCTAACCAGTTGCGTATGCAAACTCATGGAAAGAATGGTCAATCGCCGCCTTATTTGGTGGCTTGAGTCACGAGACCTACTATCAGTCGCTCAGTGTGGTTTCCGCCGCGGAAGATCAACCACTGACCATTTAGTAAGAGCGGAAAATTTTATTCAGGAAGCTTTTCTCCTTGGGCAACACGTCGTTGCCGTTTTCTTTGACATTGAGAAAGCTTACGACAGGGTCTGGCGCCATAAAATACTAACAACACTGCATAATGGGGTCTTAGGGGCAACTTGCCGATTTTTATCCGTAACTTCTTACTCTGTGGGAGCTTTAGGGTAAGAGTTGGTAAATTCCTTTCTCGTGCTCATCCTCAGGCTAACGGAGTTCCGCAGGGCTTCGTATTAAGCGTGACGTTGTTCGCAGTGGCGATCAATAGTGTTATGGAGTGCATCAGGGCCCCTGTATTAGGTTGCCTTAACGTGGATGATCTGGCAATTTTTTGCCGATCGTCGAAACTTGTAAGTGAAGCCAGATTGATTCAGCTTACTGTTAACAGCTGTCACATTGGTCTCGCGAAAATGGCTTTAGGTTTTCCAGCGACAAAACAAAATGCGTTGATTTTCATAGGCTGAGGGGATATCAGGACCCACCCACGCTGCGTTTGAATGGAAGGATACTTTCCGTATGTGGACTCAGTTCGTTTCCTAGGGATGACGCTTGACCATCGGCTAAGTTGGCGACAACACGTATATTCATTGAGGGACAAGTGTTTGAAAACTTTAAATATTTTAAAGTATCTAAGCAACTCGACGTGGGGTGCAGACCGCACCACATTGCTTTTATTATATCGGTCACTCGTCCGTAGCCGACTTGACTACGGATCAATTATCTATGCGTCAGGGCGGGAGTCTATTTGAGACCGCTAACGGCGGTGCATAACTCCGGGCTGAGGCTGGCAACGGGCGCTTTCAGAACATCTCCGATTCTGTGCCTTTATTCTGATGCCGGCGAACCACCTTTGGTGATTCGTCGTGAAATTTTGACGTACAACTATGTTGCTAAGATTTTTAAAATGAAAACCCACCCGTGTTTTAATGTAATTTTTAACCCTCAGTTTTTAGCCGCTTTTAACCGGAGAAGGAAAGCTACACTACCAGTTAGTGTACGTTTTAGTAATTTTATGGCAGAGAATGATTTTACCCTCCATGGTTAACCCCGAAGCCAAATTTTATAAACAGACTTAAATTTGCCGTAAATCATCCACCACTTCCGCTGAGTACCAGTGTCTGTATCGGGAAGTTTTAGGAGATATTCCCGACTTCACCCCTGTCTTCACAGATGGGTCGAAGTCGGAAAACCATTGCGGATGTGCTGTGGTTTCTGCACACCACGGAGTAATTATTGCCAAACTGGATCCTTCGTGTTCTGTCTTTACAGCAGAATTATATGCTATTAAAATGGCCCTTCACGAAATTAAATGCAGCCATAGTGCATTCCTATATGCTCTGACTCCTCCAGTGCACTCCAAGATATCTCTCGTTTCTCCCCAAGGAATTCTCTTGTCCAGGAAATACAAGCTTCTCTATTTTTCCTTAATACCAAAGGAATTATAGTATCGTTTTTGTGGGTTCCTGGTCATGTCGGCATAAAGGGGAACGAAGAGGCCGATGCTGCCGCAAGAAATGCTTTGAAGAAAGCAGATATTGTATCTCCATTGGTGACCGTGGATGATGTCAGGGCTACGTTGCGAAACGTAGCGCTAAAGAAGTGGAAGGACATCTGGGCAGAATTATTAAATAATAAACTCCGGGCTGTAAAATCAACGACTTCAGCGTGGACTTCTTCTATTAGAAATAATCGGAGGGAAGAGGTGGCCATCACCCGCTTGAGGATAGGACATAGTGAAACGTTTTCCGGGGATAGGACTAACTCGGGGGCCAGGTTGGTGGCGGAAAATAAGTCACAGGTTAAATTAGTTTAACAATCGTAGGTTTATTACCCAAACTCTGATGGTGTACAATCCAAACTAAACCTGTCGCCCAAGAGAGAGAAGGTGAAAGGAAGGAGGGATGGAAACTTGGCCGGCTCCACACGTACGGAAGTCGGGGCCGAGAAAGACGACCCAGGCTGGCGATGGCAGAAGAAGGAGACGTCCACCAGGGCGGCGGCGGGCGACCGAGGGCGTAGGCACCGGGCAACCGGCAAGTCCGGGAGATGAACCGAGAGAGAGAGGTTGGTCCTCGCGCCTCTCCTTTTAAACCCCTCCGGCCTGGGAGCAATTCCGCCACCGACAGCAACGGCCGGAGGTGGTACTGGTAAAAGGCCCCCAGTCAAGTGACCCGAGTTCGGGTTGAATCCGGTTGAATCGGGTTGAAGACCCGAGCCGCCCTGTTCGACACGACGGACGGGCTTACCGGATCTTTGGGCACTTAAATCAGAGCCGCCCAGTTCGCCACGAAGGACGGTTCATCCTCCCTCTCTACGCCCCCTCGGCATAGTGTTCCGCTGTGGTCCTCGATTTATGCGGCTCTGTGGGCCGCCCATGACGTAGTCCATATGTGCATTTCCGGTTCTTCGCTGAAGGATAGGTTGGGGAAGGGAGGAGTGACTCTTGAGCGCCGACAAGACAACATAATTAACAGGCCGACAGGCTTTTGCCGGAAAATCATTTTCTTTCTACAGTAACCAAAATACAAGATACCCACATAGGCAACGAACAACCAAACGCTAGAAAACCCACCAAAATATACATCAAGGCACAAGGTAAAAAAAAACAAATGCCTGAAGAATTTTAAACGCCGAATAATCGCTCCAACAAAGGGGCGACCATTCGTGCGAAAACCCACAACCCGAATTCTATAAGACGGGGGGGGGACATTTAATGATAACCCCTGGGTCAACTTCGCCCTCGAACACCCGCCAGAGCTGTAGAGCTTAAAAAAAAATAAAACGGACAGACGCAGGTCGACCCCCTCGGCCCCACCAGGGGACGGCGAAAACCAGCCAAAACGGAGGTAAGGAGGGGAAGGATGATGGTGACGAAGGCGGGGATGTCTCTCATTCTCGCGCGAAGAATGGCTTAACCTGTGAGACATGGCACCGCCGTTTTATTGTGCCCGTCTTTGTATCTCCTAATTCAACTGTCACGGGACTTGTAAATCTCATAACGTTGAACGGCCCCTCCCATTTCGCCTGCAATTTAGCACTCCTCTTATTCGCTGCTGAACTTTGGGGGTACGATTTACAGGACACCAACTGCCCTATGGAAAATGGTTGAGGCTGACGTCCCTGATTATACCGGGCGGCAACGACCCTATTTGCTTGTCTCAACTTTTTTATCGCCTCCTCCCACTTATTTTCGAATTTTGTGTTCTGAATAATCTGATCGTCTATTTCCCACTGCAGAGCAAGTGGGTGATTCAGTTCACGACCCAAAAACAAGCTCGCTGGTGTATTTCCCGTGCTTTCATGGACGGCTGAATTGAATGCCAAAGAGAGGGTCGGAAGGTTCTCGTCCCACCGGTCGTGCGCGTCACGATGAAAAATTGTGAGAGCAGCTTTCAAATTTCGAAAAAAACGTTCCATATGCGACGGTTGCGGATAATACGGGGAAGTGGTTACGTGCTTAATCCCCCATTTGAAACACATATCCTTCATTAACCCCGCAGTAAATATAGAAGCGTTGTCGGAAACCATGAGTTTTGGAAATCCCAGAATTGCAAACACCCTACTATGCAACATATTCACGGTATTCGCGGCAGTCATGTTCCTCGTAGGTATTAAAATTACGTACTTAGAAAAGGCATCTATGACTCCCAGGATCGCTGTGTGGCCACTCCGGGTCCGAGGGAGGGGTCCCATATAGTCGATAAAGATCTGTTCATAAATTTTAGACGGAACCTCTGCCGAATGGTATCCCACCCGAGTATTTCGCGCCGGCTTCGCAGCTTGACAATCGGGACACGACCGGACGTAGTGAAGTATGTCACGATTTAGGCCAGGCCAGTAAAATTCTCGAGCTACTCTGTTCCTCGTCTTATGATAGCCCATATGTCCCCCGACCACGGAATCATGGAAATACGCCATCATCATGCCCCTTATTGCTGTCGGAATGTACACTCTATTTCGTCCTCCTTTTTGTTTCTGAACACCAAAACTCCCCGGCACAACTTCATATTTTTGACCTTTTCTCCCATAGCTAATTTATCATTAAGTTTCTGGCAGTCGGGGTCTCGTTGCTGATGCTCGAGTATTGACACGAAAGACAAGGGAGCTGTCTGTAGGACACTAACGGCCTCTTCGAGATAATGTCGCTCTTCCTGAGTTTCTTCCCCAAACATGCGCGATAAGCAATCGGCTATCACGTTTTCGCTGCCCTTCACGTGGTAAATATTAAACTTAAAAGGCGACAACCGCAGTACCCATCGCCCTATTTTACCTAACTGTCGAGGGTGTCGGCGCATCCACGACAAGGCTTGATTATCTGTGTGTAAGTCGAATTCCCTACCATGAAGGTACTGGTGGAATTTTTCCACTCCGAATACGACTGCAAGGCACTCTGCTTCGTATGTGGAGTATTTTTGTTCGCTTTGACTTAATGTTCTGCTCGCAAAAGCCACTGGCGCTAGATATCCCTCTACACGTTGAGAAAGGACAGCCGCCACCGCGTTGCGCGAAGCATCGGTGTGTAATACGAACCTTTGGTTAAAATCGGGAATGCGAAGTACCGGGGGAGTGGAAATTTTTAACTTTAGCTCGTCGAACGCCCGCTGTTCACTTTCTCCCCATTGGAACCGAGCATTCTTCTTCTTCAATGCGTTAATCGGCGCCGATAACTCAGAGAACTTTGGAATGAAACGGGCGTAGTAACTGCACATCCCCAGGAATCTTCTCGCTGCCTTCAAATTGGTGGGGGCGGGAAAAGAATAGATCACCTCCGCCCTCGCAGGGTCAATGCTGATGCCTTTGGCCGAGACTATGTGGCCTAAAAATTTTATTTCCTTCTGTGCTACATGGATCTTTTGGGGATTAACTGTTAACTTAGCATTCCGTAATCGATTGAGAACCTCCCTTACGTGTGAAAGGTGATCTTCATAAGTTTTGCTGTAGACTACCACGTCGTCTAAATAACTTATGACAAATTTGAATTTTACGTCCCCCAATATTTTATCCAGCAGCCGGGACAACACTTGGCCACCGGTACACACTCCGAACGGTAACCTTCGGTATTCGTATAAACCGAATGGGGTGACGAACGCAGTAGCTTTTCTGCTATTCGCGCTAAGGGGGATCTGGTGATATGCCGAATTTAAATCGAGAACTGTGAAATAATGTGCCCCTCCCAAATGCAAGTATGCGTTCTCTACCGTCGGCAAGGGGAAAGAATCGAATACGATTTTTTTATTTAATTTCCTATAGTCTACCACCAAACGCGATTTCCCGTCCTTCTTCGGTATCAGAAAAGCTGGACTAGCATAAGCCGAATTAGACTCTCTAATCACACCCTTCTCCTTGAGGCCGAGTATTTGGGATCTCATTTCTGCGACTTTCGGAGGACTATATTGGAAGGGAGGGGAACGCACGGGTTCCCTATCCGTCAGCGTTAAGTCGTACTCGAGGAGGTCGGTCATACCCAACCTATCTGTTAAAACGTCCGAGAATTCCGCCAGAATCTCACCCATTTTACCGTCGTAAGAGTTCGGGGTCGGGCTAACTCCCATAGGAATTTTCGTGATATCATCGCTCTCCGAGACGTCCCTTACCGGGCATAAAGGGAATTTTAATGTCGGAGAAAAATTAAAAGAAACACATCGATTCACGAAATTTAGAACTAGACCCGCCCTAGCCATGAAATCTACACCAAACACAATCGCGTAAGGACATTCGTGCACCACGAGGAACTCTTGGTTCAACGAAAAACCACTTATCTTTATGTGCAAATTAACCGACTCGTGGATGGTTACGCGCGACGAATCGAAACCTACACAGTTAATTCCCTCCGCGCTGACCTTAACCGATTTATTAGGAAGTCTTGCTACAAATGGTTTTGCTACAAATGAACGGAACGCGCCGGAGTCTAACAATCCCTTAGAGGCCACACCATTGACTTCCGCAAGTACTGTGGGGGAAGTTTGAATTCTATGGTCAACCGTCCGGGTTGCCTGTGCCCTCCCACTGGCGCGCCGGAATTCCGTGGGCTTTACTTCCGCGCGGCGGGGGCGTTTCCCGACCTTGACTCCCCTTGCCAAGATTTCCGACTATATTTTTGTTGCTCATGCTCCCGGCTACTAGGGGCGGTCGCATAGGCACTGCACTCACCTGCTCCTACCATTGGACTCTCTTGGGGGGCTCTCATGAAGGGCGGGGGGCCATGACAGGCAAACTCCGGATCTACCATCACCTGAGGTGGGGGAGGGGCCCTGAAACTCGCGGCTAATGCTTGACGATCCTCGTATCCGCGCCCCCACTCGACTAACTCGCAAATTGTCGCCGGCGCAACGGGTAGAGCGCTTAGATATGTTGGGTTGAGGTTTGCGCAGATCAACTCGCATAACTCGCTTTGATCCAACGGGCGTGATAATCTGTCGTTCATCCGTTCCATCAAACCCACATATTCCGCCACCCTTTCGTAGGGGCCCTGCGTTCTCATAAAAAGATCCCGCTTTAATCGGATGTTATATGTCGGCGACAAATAGTTTCTTTTTAATTCCACTTCGAACTCACCGACACTTTTAAAAGAAGTTCGCCAGAACCAATCTAAAGCCCTTTCGCTCAACAATTCCGGGAGTATTTTGAGTACGGCATGGTCGCTAACTTCCAAACGGCTACGAAACCGATGCAGGGCGCACAAAAAACTCATACAGCTCTCATGCGGCCGGCCACTAAAATGGATACCCCAATTGTTTGCCATTCTAACTATCGCCTCAAGATTCCCTCACGTAAAGACGTTTGTTGGGAACGTGTTTCGACCAGCAGCTGTTCCATTTTTAACAGAACGCTGCTCGTGTCAACCGAACTCCCTTCCTTCGCGCCGTCGTCAACCTCCAAACGTTGCACGTATTCCCGGAGCCTCTTCCTAATTTCGTCCAACGTCCCCTCACGCGACAAACCGAACCTTTCACAAGTGGCTACCGCGTTCTCTTTCGACAACTCGTATATCCAAGTGCTACCTGAAGGGAGACCACTCCTTCCGGTCGCCATGACGATCCGCCAACAACCGCACCCAAAAAAAAAAAAACTAAACCCGAGTACTAGAAACCACGCTCTGCTACCATTTGAAACGTTTTCCGGGGATAGGACTAACTCGGGGGCCAGGTTGGTGGCGGAAAATAAGTCACAGGTTAAATTAGTTTAACAATCGTAGGTTTATTACCCAAACTCTGATGGTGTACAATCCAAACTAAACCTGTCGCCCAAGAGAGAGAAGGTGAAAGGAAGGAGGGATGGAAACTTGGCCGGCTCCACACGTACGGAAGTCGGGGCCGAGAAAGACGACCCAGGCTGGCGATGGCAGAAGAAGGAGACGTCCACCAGGGCGGCGGCGGGCGACCGAGGGCGTAGGCACCGGGCAACCGGCAAGTCCGGGAGATGAACCGAGAGAGAGAGGTTGGTCCTCGCGCCTCTCCTTTTAAACCCCTCCGGCCTGGGAGCAATTCCGCCACCGACAGCAACGGCCGGAGGTGGTACTGGTAAAAGGCCCCCAGTCAAGTGACCCGAGTTCGGGTTGAATCCGGTTGAATCGGGTTGAAGACCCGAGCCGCCCTGTTCGACACGACGGACGGGCTTACCGGATCTTTGGGCACTTAAATCAGAGCCGCCCAGTTCGCCACGAAGGACGGCTCAATAGTGCTCTGACCCACTCGTATCTCTTTACTGACGAGAAAATCCCACCGAAGTGTGACGAATGCGACTCTCCCCTCAGTGTGCTTCACATTCTAACGAAATGTGTAAAATATCGAGATGCCCGCGAGAAATTAGGTATACGAGGTAACTTGGAAAATGTTCTTCGTGGCAGTTCATCTAGTGTCAGTACTTTAATGCAATGCAATTTTTACGGCAAACCAATCTACTGATGAAACTCTGTTTGAAATAAGACTTCATGTCTATGTATAGCGGTAAACGGAAAATATCTTATAGCTTCATATCGTTTATTTTATGAAACGCTTGAAAAATAGGATCGTGCGTGGTGCGACATGACCGTAGCTGTCGACGCACCCAATAAACTAAAACCTACCTACCTACCATTGGCTCTGCATTCTTTATACGTGAACCAACTATTAACTACAATTTATAAAATCACTGCCTTTTTTATATTTCAGCACAACCTCCATGTTGACGCAGGAGGTTGATGTGAGGTTGTCTCGTGCTGAAGAGGGGAAGGTGCAAGATGCCATAAAGCACCACTTAGAACTGCAGCTATTACAGAAGGAGATGGAGCATTGCGAGTAGAAGGGAAAATGGCTGAAGAAGTAAAGGAAACTCAAGGCGGAGCTAATTGAGACCGGGAGGCATTGGTCTCAAGAATATGGGAGGCTGAAAGCAGAAACTCTTCGAACCAAGAGGCATTGGGAGGATGAGGGCAAATTAAAAGTAGAGCTGCAGAAAGAGAGGCTGCGACAACTCAAGGCTGGTGCTGACGTCCCTTAAGGTAGCGTCCGTCCTTCCATCAAATTATAACACAATTAATGTTTCTATAATTTCTATTTTATTGTAAATAAAAGATAAAATTGCTGTTATAAAGCTTATTTCTTATTTCACATAATTTAATTTAGAAATACTGCTCAATGAAATGTTGCCTAGTAATGGCACCACGCCTATTCCCTCGCAATGGAGGTAAATCGTTGCCCAGATCATCCTCTACGAATATTTCGTCATCCTGATCAAAGGAATGTTCTGTCCCACAGCAATGTTGTGCAGAACGCCTACAGCACAAATTATTGCCACTGTAGTGCGCAGTTGGTACCCAATGCCCAAATATTTAACCTCTTTTACCCGTTTTATGTTTTGATAATAGATTTTTAATTTGTGAATCCCATATCAGTTAATACCCTTTTACATTTATCGTACCATAACTTTGAGGCTTGTTTCAGCCCATAGATCGCTCTCTTAAGACGACACACCTTGTATTCAGCCTCTGGTGTCACAAAACCCTCTGGCTGTTTCAGGTATGTAGCTTTCATTAGCTCACCATTTAGAAAGGCAGCGGTCAAATCAAAGTGGTGTATCTTTAAATCAGGCTCTACTACTAATGCAATGAAAATCCTAATAGCTGCATAGCTTACCTAAGGAGAAAATGTCTTATTATAATCTTCCCCATACTTCTGGCTATAACCCTTGGTAACTAGTCTAGCCCTCTATGGTACTGTAACCCATTTTCATCCCTCTTCTCCCTGAACACCCACTTACAATTTACAGTGGATTTCCCCTTAGGAAGATCTATTAATTCAAAAACTTCCCCCCCTGCGGGTAGGGGGATTGGGAATACTCCCGCAGTATCCTTGCTTGTCGTAAAAGGTGACTAAAAGGGCGGGGAGAAAACCCCGAAAACAAACCCAGAGCCAGCAAGGGTCGAGCCCGGAAAGTCTTGTAGGCCAACTGTCTGTGTGCGGCCATACCAACTGGCCTGCGATCCAACCGCATGTTTGCCGTGTGCGGAGACCCGTAAGGAGAAGGGGATCCTGGAGGGTGAGGTCCGTGGTTCCCAGCCGGGTGTCGGATGCCCGGTATGGACTATGGGCCAATACCCCTCTTTGGCTCCAGATTCTGTGTAAACGGGTGGCCGGGAGCTAGCCACTCCCGGTCAATCGGCTTCCGCGGCGTTAATCTGAACGGTGGCGAGTGCCAGGGAGGTGGGGGTAGGCGTAGGGCGGAAGGAGATGTACGGGTTTGGTGTGCTCGTGCTTCGAAGACCCAACCCGAAACAGACAACCACCTCTAGGGTGCTATATCCCCTCGGGTAGCCCTGGCGACCGCACCGGTTTGCGGTGCGGCGTCCCAATTGTGTGGCTCCATGGTGGGTGGGGAGCCCGGGGGACGAATTTCATTTTGGTATAGCGGATACAAATCTTCCACCTCCAAAGAGATCCCGCCCGGATACGGGCGGGGGAGTTAATGTTCTTGGCGCTAGTCTGCGCTACTTAGTGATGAGGTGCCAGAAGGAAGGGGAGAGCCTGAAGAAGGTATCTCCCTTCCTTATTCGTAAGTTATTGTCTGGTTCAGTTCCTGGTGAACTAAAATCTGCAAAGAAACTTCGCGATGGCACACTGATCATCGAAACGGCTACGAGGGCTCAGAGCGAGAAGCTATTACTCTTTGAAAAGCTTGGCGAAATTCAAGTGAAGGTAGAAGTGCACCGCACCCTGAACACCTGTCGGGGAGTGATTAGTCACTACGACTTTTTGTACGTTGAGAGCGACGAGATCAAGCAGGTAATGGCCTCTCAGGGGGTCACCGATGCTCGTCGACTCACTACAAAGCGCATCGGAGTAAGGGTAAATACAACGTCTGTTATACTCACGTTCACGCTCGACCTTCTCCCCGACAAGGTGTTTGTCGGTTATGAATCGGTGCCAGTGCGGCCATTCATACCGGCACCCATGCGATGTTTCCAGTGCCAGCGATTCGGCCACATGGCCACACGGTGCGAGGGCAAGGCCACCTGCCCCCGCTGCAGCCTGGAAAAGCATGAGGGTGCGGATTGCAAGGGTGACCCACTTTGTGTCAATTGCGAGGGTGCACATCCGGTGTACTCACGTGATTGCCCAAAGATGATCGAGGAGCGAAAAGTAATGGAGATCAAGACGGTTGAAAAAATCCCGTACTTCGAGGCTCGGAAAAAGTACAGAGCACAAGTTGCTCCTACTTTCTCCAAATCATTCGCCCATGCCGCTTCCCAACCTATTGCCAAGGTCACCATCTCGACTTAGACAGAAGATGATGTGTGCCAAAAAACTGACCCTGTGAAGAAATCGGCCATGCCGGCTAAGGCCACAAATCTGGCAAATAAATCGCCGCCGAGGCCACGCAAACGAAGCGTGGCAACTCAGTATCCCCCGGACCATCTGGTTTAGCGCGACTCAATCAACCGGAGTCAATGGAAGAGGACGAATGTCTCTCGGAGACAGATCCTCCGGGCTAGAACCATAGGTAGGAGGAGAAAATGCATCAAGCGTTGATCCTCCAACTGTGTTTTACTTTTACATTTTAAAATTAATTAATTTATTTATTTATTTTTAATTTTTATATTATTAATGGCTTTTATTACAGTGAAACTAATGGTTTTTATAGGCATAAGGAGGAGCTGGCTATTTTATTACGGAATCTTAACCCATCTTGCATATGCGCACAAGCAACCCATTTTAAAACTACCGACAACGGTCTTTTAAAAGGTTTGAAAGTTTTTAGATTTGACGATACCAGTGGCCAACGTGCCCAGGGTGGAGTGGCAGTTGCTACTCGGGATGCCCTTTATACCTCCCGAGTGCAGCTGACAACGCCTTTTCAGGCAGTCGCAGTGACGGTACATGCCCCAGAGGCTATGACATTATGTAATGTTTACTTGCCAGAGGGGGCACCGGTTACCCGATTCAATCCTGACGCCCTTTTTCGTCAGCTACCGAGACCTTTCGTTTTATTAGGGGATTTTAATGCCCACGATACTCTTCGGGGTAGTTCTTGGGAGCATTGCAACCGTAGAGGCCAGGTTTTATCTAATTTTATCAAAGATTTTAACCTAGTTTTAATGAACAATGGGGAACACACCCGTTTTAACTCTTTTAATGGTCAGTTTTCTACAATATATCTTTGCATCACGTCGAGTATCTTGATGAACTAGCTTCATCTGACTGTTCACAACGATCTGTGTGGGAGCCATCATTTTCCCCTCTTAATAAATAGAGAAAATAATTTGAACCCAAATTTTATCATGACGGGCAACTGGATTGTCCGGAAATCCGGCCGGTTTTTAAGGACACGTTTAGTTATGAGTAAGCCAATACGATTTTTAAACATAGATCAATTAACGTGCAGCATCATGATGCAGCCAACAGCAGCGTTCCAAAGTCAGTGCGAAACATTCGTAGGCCTGCAGTCCCGTGGTGGAACGAGGAATGCGCAAGAGCCATTCGTCAGCGCATGAAGGCGCTAAGGATTTTTAATAAATTTCCCACGGAGACGAACCTTGCTTCCTTTAGGCACCTCCGAGCCAAAGCTCGAAGGATCGTGAAGGAAGCAAAAAAAGCCTCCTGGATGGAATATGTATCCAGCATTAATTGCAGAACACCCCTGGCACAGATCTGGAACAAAGTAAAACGTATTTCGGGAAATCATTATCAGCTCAGCGTCCCTTTCCTCAACGTCGGCGGCAATGTATTGACATCTCAGTCTGCTATTGGTGAGGTCTTCGGTCAGTTAGTACCATCGCAAACTGGGCGACTTGTCGCCGCGTCTAATCGCCGCGTCTTGTCGCCGCGACTAGACGCCAGATGCAAGCGACAAGACGCGGCCGTCTCTTTCGACAAGTATTCGAGAGAGACGGCCGTGTTGTTCATCTTGTGAGTGAATATGGAGCCTCTAGTTGCACTTACCTTGGTGCTTATCTTGCGAATGCGAAGGCGCAGACGACGACGAATCCATCGCCGTTATTGGGTCCATCCAATACTAACCTCTCGCCAAGAACGTGGACAGTTTTCTCTGCTTTTTGATGAGCTCAAAATGCACCACGAAAAATTTTTCAAATTTTTTCAGGATGAGCGTGAATTCATTTATTGAGTTACTCTCCATACTACACGATGAATTGAAACATGAAGATACACAACTGAGAAAAAGCATCACTCCTGCGGAAAGGCTGGCTATTACTGTAAGGTTAGTAACCCAGTATTTTTTATAATCGCTAAATAATTTAGAATACCCTACCTAGTTATTTGACCTAATTTTTAAAATTAAATTAAAAATTGTCGTAAGAATAGGTAGACGTATTTATATATTAGGTCGTTACATATGAAATTGCCGTTTTTTGAAGAAATTGGAGGAAACCCAATTTTCAGTACTAACATTTTTGCATTTTTTTAGGAATGACAAATCCAAATTTTATGATTTTTTTTGTGTATGAATGAGACAACATTAAGCTCACAAACAGCAACTTTTATTACATTTTTGAAAAGTGACAGCTGTAAAAAAGTAATACGAAATTTATCATCAAAATGGATAGCATTTAGGAAGTACTGTTTTTGAAGATCAAATTTAATTTATCAAGCGGCCAATAAAAACTAAATTTAATACAGTTGTAAAATCTTGAAATCAACTTTCAAACAAAATAAAAATAATGGAAATAGCTATTAAATTACAGGAATAACGAACTCATGAATCTGTAAGAAAATTTCGGCAATTTCATATGTAAGGACCTAATATTACATAAAATAGTTGTTCATTGAGAGATTAATTAAATCAAAGACCATAGTACGAATAGGTAGGTATTTATTATATATTAAACGCAAAGAGTTGTTCAACATAAAATTTAATGAAAGATCACAGAAATAATAGCTAGGTATTTATATAAATTACACAGAATAGAGTTGTTCAATGAGGGATCCATCAGATTGAATACTCTGTTGAGTATCAGACCCAGGGGACTGTGGAAGGACAGCATGTTCGCCCGGAGAAGGTTGAGGTTGTGACCCCGCCGTAAAATGATTTGATGATGTTGCTTGATAGGCCGGAGATGATTGATATGACCAAGTGGTTTGGCGTGCCGGAGTAGGGCAAGGTTGTTGGAAAGATTAGGTAAAATATCCTGAATGCTGTACTTGACGTGGTTTATATCTTTTTAAGACCATCAACAACTCCGCTTGAGCATCAAGCTTATCTTCTTCCGGAATCTGTTTTAAATGCGGCAACAAAGACATAACAAAGTTGCGGTCGGCGTCTTCTGGATAACTTTTGAGGTGTATTGGTTTGTAACTGCTGAGATATAGCAGCTAGTAGCTCCTGTTCCTGCACGTTGCACTGATTTTGTGAAGGGTTTTTAGTCTTTTTTGGCTTCTTTGTTCCAATAGTAATACATTCTTCTTCTTGCCCCAGTGGACTAGTATCTCTTCTTGTTTCTGGTCTTGTTTCCGCAATATTAATGAAAGACAACTGCTGGTAATATATATATGGCTTTCGCGTGGTTCGTCCTGAACCGCTCTTGGTCGTGATTTGCATGCGATGCTCTCTTCTGAAGCAATCTCGGAGACTTTCCCACCTTTTCTGCAGCTTGAGAGCTAGGAAAAAATAATGGTAAGGTGGACGTACGAAAACTAAATAACCTAATTTGATTTATTATTTTTTGTTTCAGGTATCTTGCTACTGGATGTTCATTTATAGATTTTGAGTTCACCTACAGATGCGGTTCTTCCACTGCAAGAATGATTGTTAAAGAAACATGTAAAATAATTTATCGCAAATTAAAAGACATCTGCATGCCACCGTCAACTGAGGAAGGATGGAATGATAAAGCCAAAGGATTTCAAGAGCACGCCAACTTTCCGAACTGCCTAGGTGCGATTGATGGAAAACATGTGAGGATAATTTAGCCTCAAGATAGCGGATCCTTGTATTACAACTATAAAAACTTTTTTTCCGTAGTGCTACTAGCTGTTTGTGACATAAATTTTTTATTCACATTCATAGACGTAGGCTCCTATGGAAAAGCTTCAGATTCGACTGTATACAAAGAATCTGAATTATTTAAGAGAATTCAAAATCAAACACTTCACATCCCACCACCAAAACCACCACCACCAAAATTTCGAGCACTTCTAACTCCGTAAACTACTCTTTTGTCGGTGATGAGGCGTTTGGTCTTTCTGAACATATGTTAAGACCCTTTTCCGGTAAACATTTAAATTATGAAAAAAAAAAATTTAATTATAGGTTATCTCGGGCTAGACGTCACATTGAGTGCGCCTTTGGGATATTAGTTAATAAGTGGAGAATACTGCATCGTCCATTAAATGTATCTGTAGAGTTCACTGAAGAAATTGTAAAAGCTTGCTGTATTTTACATAACTTTGTTCGTAAAAGAGATGGTTACAAGTTTCATCACACACTGACTACCGGGGCTTGTGGATATTGATGACATCGAAATGCCAGTTCGCCGATCATTAACCACGAGAGATGTATTGAAAGACTACTTTATAAGTGAGGAGGGAGCTGTACCTTGGCAAAACGATAAAATATAAATTTGTAAGTAATCAACAATAAAAATGTATAAACAACATATTTACCTGCACTGTTTTTTTCCTGTACTCTTTTTTCGGCAATGTTTGGAACATATTTTAGGCATAATTCCTCCCAAGCCTGAGTTTTCTTCCCTCGGTCACTATACTCATACGAACGTAAGTCCCAAACAGCAGGACGCGCTTCGATGTCCGAAATGAACACATCGACATCGAACGTATCCATTTTGAGATTCTTAATAAAATAATCACGTGCACCTTCCTCAAAGCTCACAGCGAGACTGACGCAGTGACGCTGCGCTGCTGTCACGCGACTGTCGTCGTGTGTGCGCGTGCACAGAGCGACTAGACGCGGGGACAAGTAGCGAGCGCGCGCGACTCCCCTAGCTTGTCGTCGCGACTCGGCGACTCTGACGCCAAGTGTGCGGAGCTTTGAACAAAATATATGAAAACTGTCGGCCGCAGCCTGTCGTCGCGACTAGTCGCCGAGCTGTCGCGTGTCGCCTAGTGTGCGCCTACACTCGCCAAAACATGCAGCGGCGCCACGTATGAGGAAGCCTTCCTCTCCATCAAGAGACGCACAGAATCCTCCCCACTCATCTTTACTGAGATGCGTACAGTGGCAGAGTATAATGTCCCTTTCTCCCTCTGGGAACTACGTTCTGCCTTTGAAGACTCCCGAGAGACAGCCACAGGAAATGACGAAATCCACAATGCGTTTCTCCGGAATATTCCGGAGAGGGCACTGTTGGAGGTCCTACGCTCCCTCAACCAACTTTGGGCTGATGGTAGCTTCCCAACCTCCTGGCGTGAGTCCATAGTTGTACCCATACTCAAACAGGGTAAAGATAGAGCTGACCCGAACAATTACAGGCCTATTTCTCTTACCAGTTGCCTGTGTAAGGTAATGGAGAGAATGGTGAATCTGCGCCTCGTTTGGTGGTTGGAGCATCGAAATCTTCTCTCCACTATCCAATGCGGTTTTAGACGTGGCCGCTCGACCGTTGACCACCTAGTCAGAGTCGACAATTATATCCAGGAGGCTTTTCTTCTCCGCCAGTACGTCGTGGGCGTCTTCTTCGACATGGAGAAGGCATACGACAGGGTTTGGCGGCGGAAGATCTTTACGACGCTGCACGAGCGGGGCATGAGGGGAAAATACCTGTTTTTATAAATAACTTTTTAAGTGATCGTTTTTTTTTTAAGTTAAGATAGGCAAGCACCTATCTGAACTCTATTCCCTAGAGAACGGTGTGCCCCAAGTGTCCGTTCTAAGTGCAACACTTTTTGCCATTGCTATTAATGATATAGCAAAGTGTATCAAACCTCCTCTCTTGGGATCTCTATTTGTGCACGACCTAGCAATATTTTGCAGGTCGTCCAAACTTATTAGCGCGGCCAGAGTAACCCAGCTGACTCTGAACAGACTGGAGAATTGGTCCCAGAGAAATGGATTCAAGTTTTCTACGCAAAAGTGCAAGTGCGTCCATTTTTATCGTGTGAGGGGAGCCTACATTCCACCAGCACTTTAATTTGGTGGTAGAAATCTACCCTATCTGGAATCAGTTCGGTTCCTCGGTATGACCTTGGACTACCGACTCAACTACCCTGATCACATACGGGGTTTAAGGAATAAAAGTCTACGGACACTAAACATTTTAAAGTTTTTAAGTCACTCATCTTGGGGTGCCGTCCGCAGGTCATTGATTTTATTGTACAGCGCACTCGTGCGTTCCAGGCTGGACTATGGGTCGTTCGTTTACACCTCCAGCCGCGATTCTCATTTGCACGAACTCGATGAGTGCCCTTCAGTCTATTTCTGGCTTTTCATCCGATCACCCCATTGTCCAGAGCATACACTCCAGCCTCCTATGCCTTAATAGAAGAGGAATTGCTATAACTTTCCTCTGGGTCCCTGGACATGTGGGAATTGCCGGGAATGAGAAGGCGGATGCAGCTGAAAAAGAAGCTCTAAATTTCCCTGAGCCGACGACGACACTGGTACCCTACCAGGACCTACAAGCTACTTTACGTAAAGTAGTCCTAGATCAGTGGAGTGAACTTTGGAGTGATGTCCCTTATAATAAGTTACGGAAAATTAAACCAGTAACGTCAGGGTGGCCCACTTCCATCAGGGGTAATCGCAGAGAGGAAGTCGTCATCACACGTTTAAGAATCGGGCATTGCGCCCTGACCCACTCGTTCCTCTTTACAGAAGAGAAAATCCCTCCTCGATGTGATGACTGACTGCCCTCTCAGTGTGCGACATATCCTGATGGAGTGTGACAAATATCGGGAGACACGAAACAGGCTAGGCATCAGTGGCGACCTAGAACAAGTTCTAGGCAACGATGCCGATCGCCTACACCATGTCACTACTTTTTTAAAGGAAAGTAACTTAATAAGAAAAATCTAATAAATTTTTTTATTTTTTGTATATTTAGGCTTTTAATTCTAATTTTTGTCTAAATTTATATCAATTCATATTTATTGATATAAACTAGATTGTGCGTGGTGCAAAATGACCATGCTGTCGACGCACCCTATAAATCTAAACCTACATACCCATAAAAAACTTCCTTCTGAATCAACGTATCCCATTCACCTTTCATAGCCTCTGACCACTTATCTCTATTCCTAGAGGGTGCCTCACCAACAGTTTGGGGATCCATCCAGCTACAAACTGAGTCACTCGATTCTCCACCAATGTTTGTCATATAGAGAACAAAACCTGGATAATGTGTGGGTTTGGTAACTCTTGGAGATTTACGGCTTTTACCTTCATCTCCGACTCCTACAAACCCTGAACTACACTAACTAGACTTAATGCCTGTGTTTGTTGTTTGTGACTCACTTTGACCCTCTCTGGAGGTGCTGAGGTCTATATCGTCAGACCCACTGGGCTGTGGTGAAACAACATCGATACTTCTGTCTCGATGTTCCTCCATTGAGTTACTTAGGGAGATTACTATGGAATTAGCAGAGACTTGAGTTTATTTCCTCCGGGGACCTGAAAACTCTTTAAAAAATACAACGTTTCGAGCTTTGGTAACCCTGTACGCCTTATCGGGTCTACCAAAAAATAACCCTTAGACTCTTCACAATACCCTACAAAATAATGACTTTTGGAGGTAGGATCAAATTTCGTCCTTAACTGTTTTGGAACATGATCGTACACTGGACATCCAAAAACCCTCAGGTGACTCGAGTCAACCCGCTTTCCTGACCAGTTCTCTTCTGGTAAAGCATTAACCAGAGTCTTAGACCCAGCGCACACGGAGTGCCTATTTTGTGACTACAGTTGGAAACCAGTTGCGTCTGCAACCAGTTTGCAACTGAAATACAACTTCTGTCCGCACATGGGTGTACTGAAGAAGGGCTGGTTGTGAATCAGTTGCTTCTATTGTGCAATCAGTGAAGTGTTTATTTAGTGCGGTACATGTTTTTTAAGGCCTTGGCTTGGCCGTGTGCGCTTACCATGTCAGACTCAGACGAAGAAGACGTTAACTATTATCAATACTGAAGACGGCGAAGGGCACAGAGAGAGCATTGGGTTCACCCTTATTTCAGCAAGAATGTGAACTCTAGGCTATTTGTAGCAGCTAGAGAGCTGTCTCAGTTGAATAGGAAGTTAAAATATTTTTACAGAATGACAAAAGACTCCTTTTTGGAATTTACAAAACTGGTTGGTCCTTCCTTGGAGAAAATGGACACATCTATGATGGAATGTGTTCCTGCACAGGAAAGAATAATGATCACTCTGAGGTAAGTTTAACAACTCAAATGTATTGTCATTTTAAAATTACATTAGCATAGGTAATGAAATGATCAATAGATAATAACCATATAAATTGAGTAAACGTGCTATTATTAGTACTATTAAGACTGAGAAAAGGCGTCATAAAAATCTGAAGTCCCCCCTGCGGGTAGGGGGATTGAGAATACTCCCGCAGTATCCCTGCTTGTCGTAAGAGGCGACTAAAAGGGCGGGGAGGAAACCCCGTAAACAAACCCCAGAGCCAATGAGGATTGAGCCCGAACAGTCTTGTGGATCAACTGTTTGTGTGCGGCCATACCAGCTGGCCTGCGATCCACCCACATGTTGGCCGTGTGTGGAGACCCGTAAGGGGGAGAAAGGGATCCTGGTGGGTGAGCTCTCCGGCACCCAGCCGGGTGTCGGATGCCCGGTATGGGCCGGAGTGCAACAAACCCCTTCGGCCCCGGATTCCCTGTAAATGGGCGGCCGGGGGCTAGCCACCCCCGGCCAATCGGCTTCAGTCGCGTTTGTGTTCTGGCGGCGAGTGCGGAGGCGTTGGGGGTCTTCCTAGGAAGGTCGGAGGTGGACGGGTTGGTGGGCCTTGTCACCGAAGACCCAATCCGAAGAGGGCAACCACACCAGATGCGCTATATCCCTTGTGCTAGCCCTGGCGACCGCACCGGCTTGCGGTGCGGCGTCCCAGGTGTGTGGCTCCGTGGTGGGTGGGGAGGCCAAGGGACGAAGATATACTAGGTATGGGCGAGAACTCTCAACCACCACCTAAAAGATCCCGCCCTGACTTGGGCGGGGGAGACTATAGAGAGAGAGCATGTAAAAGATATCTGATAATGAAATGCGTAAAGCCGGATGAGAACCTTATGAAGGTTTCCCCCTTCCTAATAAAAAAAACGTTGTCCTCCTATGTTCCTGGGGAACTAAGATCAGCAAAGAAACTCCGAGACGGAACCTTGCTCATTGAAACAAATACCGACCAACAAGGGGAAAAGCTACTGACGATGACTATGATGCATAATTTCCAGGTGAAGGTAGACCTACACCATACCCTTAACACATGTAGGGGGGTCATTTCGCATTATGACCTATTGTACGTAGATGAGGAAGAAATTAAAAGAGAAATGGCCTCTCAGGGCGTAGTTGATTGCCGGCGGCTGAAGACCAAACGCAATGGTGAAATGATCGATACCACGTCAGTAGTTCTTACCTTTTCTTGTGACAAGCTTCCAGATAAAGTGAAAGTTGGCTACGAGTCGGTCACAGTTCGGGCATTTATACCCAGCCCTATGCGCTGTTATCACTGTCAACGGTTCGGGCACATAGCCCCGCGATGCAAAGGTGAGGCCACATGCCCAAGCTGCGGCCAGAAGAAACATGAAAATGCCTGCGAAATTGAACCAAAATGTGTAAACTGTGAAGAATCCCATCCTGCATACTCTCGGAAATGCCCAAAAATGAAAGAAGAAAAACAAATAATGGAAATCAAGGTGACCGATAAACTATCTTATTTTGAAGCGAGGAAAAAGTACCGGACATTAATATGTCCTACTTTCTCAAGATCATTTGCTAATGTAGCGAAGGTCGAACCCAAAAAGGAAGACATTTCCACACAAACGGAAATGGTATTAGTGAAGACATTATGTCAAGTAGAGGAAAAGCAGGATAGCTCGAGCAACAGAGATAGTAACAGATCCACCAATACGCCCCAAAAATCGGAGGGGGGCAATGTCGAAACCTCCAACAAAAAACCCTTGGCAAGCCCATGGGAAGGCAAACCTATTTCCTCTCAAAAGGCTACAACATCAGCCGTGGAAGACATGGAAGCTGATGATAGTCCCTCCGAGGCTGAAATAAAGCAAGCTAGACAGAGGGAAAAACATAGATCGAAAATTAAACGCTGAAATTACTACTCTTGTAGCTAATTTTTTATCCTATTACTTTTATTTTTTTATAATTTTAATGGCCTTATTTATGCAATGGAATTGTAATGGCTTTTACTCCCACTCAGAGGAGGTGAAAATGTTGGTCAATAATTTAAATCCTGACTGCCTGTTTTTACAAGAGACCCATTTTAAAGCTTGCGACAAAGTGAAGTTAAGAGGTTATAATTTAGAAAGGAAAGACGATCTTGGCGGCGACAGAGCTCGCGGAGGGGTTGCTGTGTTCGTCCGAGAGGCCCTTTACACCTCTCGGGTGGACCTGCAGACACCGTTTCAAGCCGCAGCAGTCACCATCGCTACTCCGGAGGTCATTACATTCTGTAATTTGTATCTCCCTGAGTGGATGCCAGTAAATAGAGAAAACCTAGAAAATCTATTCAACCAGCTTCCTAGGCCTTTCGTCTTATTGGGCGACTTTAACGCACACAGCACCCTATGGGGAGATAGTATGCGTGATTTTAATGGCCGAGGGCGCCTTTTAGAAATATTTTTAAACGATTTTAACTTGATTTTATTAAACGATCAGGAAAAAACCCATTTTAACGTTTTTAACGGAGGATATTCCTCTATAGATTTATGGATTAGTACAGAGTCCATAGCCCCTCTCTTTGCAATGTCGGTCATTGATGATCTCTGCGGCAGCGACCATTTCCCCCTATTAATTAGTAAAACGGGGAATGCGTGTGGTTTTAACGCCCCTCAAACATGGGTTCTAAAGAAAGCCGACTGGTTTGAATTTAAACGTAAGTTACATTTCCAATTCTCCGACAGTAAGTCAGCGCGGAGCAATGTAGAGGGTCTTACGAAAGCTATCTTTGAAGCCGCGGAAGGTAGCGTACCGTCAACCTCCGGCACCCCGCGCCGCCCTCCAGTTCCATGGTGGAACGAGGAATGCGCCGATGTTATCCGCAAGCGTAAAAGAGCGCTACGTATTTTTAACAAATTTCCTACCTCTACTAACCTTGCAGCTTTTAGACGACTGCGAGCTAAGGCCCGGCAGGTCGTTAGAGAAGCAAAGAAGAGATCTTGGACGAAGTACGTTTCTAGTATAAACCATCGAACGCCTTCTACACAGGTCTGGAATAAAATAAAATCCGTAATGGGCAAACGCAATTTCTCTCCGGTCTCAGGGCTAAAATTAAATGGATCCATTCTCTCATCCCCTATCGATATTGCGGAAGCCTTCGGCAAACACTATGCCGCTATTAGCGCCAGTGACGGGTACCATCCATCATTTCAAAGCCTTAAATCCAGAGCCGAAAGAAGGCGTCTTAATTTCTGTGACAGTAAGAACACCTACTCTTACAATAACCCCTTCACAATGTGGGAGTTGAAATCAGCAATAGAAAGCGCTAAAGACACCTCACCTGGGAGTGACTTAATACATAACTCTTTCTTGCGAAATCTCCCTCACTCTTCGTTGCCAGAACTACTTGCCACACTCAACCAAGTGTGGTCGGAGCAGGTATTTCCGGAGAGCTGGCGAGAATCCATTATCGTTCCGATCCCCAAGCAGGGAAAGGACAAATCTCTCCCCTCTAACTATCGCCCAATATCCTTAACGAGTTGTTTATGCAAACTGATGGAAGGATTGGTAAACAAACGGCTAGTGTGGTGCCTTGAAAGCCGCAAACTCCTATCGAATATCCAGTGTGGCTTTCGACGTGGCAGGTCTACTGTCGACCACCTAGTGAGAATCGAGGCCTTCGTTCAGGAGGCATTTCTCCTTAGACAGCACGTAATCGCGGTTTTTTTCGACATTGAAAAAGCATACGACACAACGTGGAGACATGTAATCTTACAGTCATTGCACGACTGGGGTTTTAAGGGCAATCTACCCATATTCGTGTGTAACTTTTTAAATAGGCGTTCCTTCAGAGTCCGAATAGGAAATACCGTCTCCCAACCATACGTACTGGAGAACGGAGTTCCTCAAGGTGCGGTCCTTAGCGTTACACTTTTTGCCATCGCAATTAACAGCATTGCAAAATGCGTTCAATCGCCCGTAACGGCCTCACTCTTCGTCGACGACCTGGCGATTTTTTGCAGGTCATCGAAATTGTCAACGGCTGAGAGACAGGTCCAAATGACCCTAAACCGCCTACAAGACTGGTCCCTTGCAAATGGTCTCCGTTTTTGTGAAGAAAAAACGAAATGCCTGCACTTCCACAGGCTGAGGGGAATCTTTCCTAGTCCAACCTTAAGGCTTGGAGACAAGGTCTTATCGTTTGTGGAATCCCATCGTTTTCTCGGCCTTTATTTAGATAAGAAACTTAACTGGCGAGATCACATTCAACACACTAAGAACGCATGCCAAAAGATTTTAAGCATTTTAAAATTTTTAAGCCATTCGACATGGGGCGCAGACCGCTCCATGATGCTTTTATTATACCGTTCGCTGGTGAGGTCCAAACTGGACTACGGGTCCGTGGTATACTCCGCTGGAAGAGAATCATATTTGAAACCCTTGAATACCGTGCACAACACCGGACTCCGACTAGCCATTGGTGCCTTTCGGACATCACCCATTCCGAGTATCTACTCAGACTCAGGGGAGCTACCTTTGGCCTCGCGAAGAAAAATTTTAATGAGTAACTATGTAGCAAAGATTTTATCGATGAAAACGCACCCCTGCTTTGATATAGTTTTTAAACCTCGGTTCATAAATATTTTTAATCGAAGGAAACGGGCCACACGTCCACTTGGAATACGTTTTAGAGATTTTATTGAAGAAGTGGGCATGTCACTGCCCACAGTGCATCAGGTTAAATACTTTAACCAACCACCCTGGCTAATGCCCCTGCCTAACGTAAACCTCTGTTTACAAAAATACTGCAAACAATTAACGACCCCTATTGAATACAGGCAGATGTTCAAGGGACTTCTAGAAGCTTATCCCAGCTTCATACCTGTTTACACTGATGGGTCCAAGTCAGATCTCGCGTGTGGGGCTGCAGTGGCATCCGTACATCACGGCGTCCTTAAGACGAGGCTAAGTCCACTCTATAGTGTATTTAACGCAGAACTGTTCGCCATAAAAATGGCTTTATGTAATATTAAGGGCAGTCAAGGATCTTTCTTAATCTGTTCGGATTCCTTAAGCTGTTTGAAAGCCATATCAGCCATGTACTCAGACCATCCTATTATTCAGGAAATACATTTTGTCCTCTCATCCCTTACTCAAAAAGGTATCCAAATCCTTTTTGTTTGGATTCCTGGCCACGTAGGTATTTCAGGTAACGAAAAAGCAGATAAAGCGGCAAAAGAGGCGTTGGAAAACCTGGATCCCGTCTTGGACTTGGTTTTATCGGAAGATGTCAAGTCCATGCTTCGACGGATCGCCACTAAGCAGTGGAATGAAACTTGGAGTTGTATGGAGGAAAACAAGCTACGTACGATAAAACCCGACACTCTGGCATGGCCTTCTTCAGTCCGAGGTAATCGGAGGGAAGAAGTTGTTATTGCCCGTTTGCGGATAGGCCACTGTGCCTTGACCCATTCTTTCCTATTCACGGAAAATAAGATACCCCCCTACTGTGATACATGCGATAAGCCTCAGACAGTGAAACACATCATGGCGGAGTGTGTTAACTACCAAGATGCTCGCAATCTTTTCGGCCTAAGGGGGAATCTTAAATACGATCTGGGTGATAACGCTGACCGACTTAATCAGGTAATCGGGTTTTTAAAAGATATAAATATCTACCACTCAGTTTAATAATTTTTATTTTTTATATTATATATATATAAATATATATATTTTAAGTAATTTTTAAAATACTTATTTCTATTTTAGTTTATCGCTTTAGTTAAAACTATTTCAGTTGCAACAAAGAGCCTAGAGCCGCTCAATGCATTGCAAGCATTTATAAAATGGACGTGGTGCAAAATGACCTCGGCCGTCGGCGCACCCACAACCCCAAATACTACTACTACTACCAAAATCTGAAGTTTGAATTTCACCGACTACATTGGACATGTGAGTCTCTTGAGTCGGAAATCGATGAAGATGTGAGGATTGTAAGACCTGATGACGACCGTGGCTGCTGATGGTGTTCCGAGGCTGAAATGTCTTAAATGACTTAAAACCTGTCGTTTGAATATCTTGATTTTCGAATCACTAAATTCTACCAATTCTGGTACCAAGCTGAGCAAGAACATCTTGATCCCCTGTTGTCTATCAATCTTCTGATTGCTAGTATCTGCATCGGCGTTTGGCAGCAACGCCTTTTTGGCTTTGAAGTATTGAGCTACTGATTGATCAGCTACAGACGCTGAGCTTTTGTTCTTTTTCTTCGTTGAAGCGCTATTGGGAGAAGGGAATAGTTTTTCTCGCCGATAACACCCGCAAAAGCAAACTCTTTCCAAGCTCTGGTGAGACAAGTGAGGAAATCGAACGAAGCAAAAGTATTATCAATCAATAACTAAACTATCAATATATTTCACCGATTAAACCAGCCACATTACAAACAAATTACCAACAGGTCGAGTGCCAGGTGACCGTAATGAGAGTTTGCACTTGGAAAATAATTAAAATATACAAGTACGAGAGGTTGAGCTTCTCTCTAAGTACAAAAATGACAAAGTCAGCAGGATCACACAACGGTGTTACTCGGTCGCCGTCTCGACTGCAAAAGAGGGCGTTCTGAGGGATGAGTCAGGTGAGGAGGGGGTCTGTCGACAAGGACGAAGGTAGAATGGGTAAGCTCAGGATGTTGGCGATTGGTAGCCTTGGAGGGGAGAAAATAATGGGATGGGTGATAGATAGGGTGGCAGTTTTTAATTGGAGCGCCAGGAACTGTTTTCCGGCCGCAGAATACAGGTTCACAGCCTCTGTGCCTTGGTCAGAATGACCGAATTTTTGGAATCCTTCCTCACGTTAGGGGCTATATAAACGATGCAGGACCTGGTGAGGCTAAGGTGCGGCTGAAGTCGTGGCAGAAGTCGCTGGTAGGAGTCGCTGAATTTTGGAGTCGTAGGCATTTTGGCCGTCGTTGGCGCACAGGTCGTTCGAGGCAACCTGAAAGTTTTCAAAAAAACATTAGTCATATATTTTAATCAGAAATGGAGCAAACATACTTTTTGCTTAAAAATTATGTGCCTCACATTACGCAACTCTATCTTATGCAACCTACCTCTATCTTATGCAACCTACCTCTATCTTATGCAACCTACCTCTATCTTATGCGAGCGATCTCTATTCTCATTGCCACACTTTTACTACCCCTCTCTATTCTCCTTTCTTGCTTCTTCTTGTGTTTTATTTCGGCACCCCACAGCCTAAGCCGAAATCTAGAATACCGTTGAAGAGGTTTTGGCAGTATGTTGTGACATTCTGCGGCTACTGTCTCGAGTCTCTCAGCGATGCTCATGAACTCTTTAGTCAGTGTGGTCGTGTTGACATGGTATTACTGTCAAGTCCTTGTCAGATTACGGAAAATTCCTTCGCATTCAAACTGCAAGTCAAAGCACAATTCTGAGATGTATGTCAAAGCCCCATCCGAGAATGACCTGTTTGATAAGCTCATGGTGAGGCAAATCCAAACTGAGATTTTTTGCTTTTGCCAGTGACTTAACGCATGCTTCACAGACTACCCTTCTCCCTCACCCTTGATAGAAGGTAGCCACCGGCATAGTAAAGATCATTTAGTTCTGACAGAGTAAGAGCAGTGGGCCCCACCAGCCACTCTTATGGAATTTCCAGGGAAGTCCCCTTCTCTGTCTTCTTTCTACTCTTTAGGTCTCCTATGTCAGTGAGTGGCCGACTGTCATCATCATCATAGCTTCGGTTTCAGCTGTTTCAGGTATTGGCCGACACTGGCCAGCTTAATGTTAACCTTCACCATGGCTGCAGTGGGAAGAGCGTGACGTCTTCGCAGAATAGAGAAATAATTCTCAAGACAGTCCTGGGAGAAGCGCGAAGTCAGCAGGAAGGCCCATGACATTTCATGGAGATACATATGCTGCAGGCTCAGCATAGTCTTCGTTGCCAAAATCAACCACTTTGGCATGGCTTCCATGTCCCCTTCCTGCCAAACTTACATGTCTGAAATACAATGATGCATACCTTCAGGTAGGATTGCATTATTGTACGCAGCTTCATTGGTCCAGCTGAGGGCAAGAGTTGGAAACCTTGATGTCATTAACTGGAACCATCGGTCCACTAGGGCGATGAACCAACCTGTGGTCTCCATCCCAGCATCATGGCCTTCAAACTTGGCCAGGTAGGTCAATCATGTACCTACTCTGTGGCTTAAGACATTCCTGGCTATCCCCACCTTCATTTTATCAAAATGTCCCAGGTCTATATCAAAGTCGTCTAGCTTGTGTGCTAGTTTAAGCTGGCAGGTATGTTGATGCTTCAAAAGCACATCTAAATGTCTAGCACACACCTTATCTGTAGGAAGGCCAAGGCTGTTCTTAACATCCTCAGCAATGGTTATGAAACCATTGCTAAGTAAAGCAGACCTGTGTTCTTATACAAATGAGGAACATCCGGCATAAAGAACAGCCTCCTAGAGGCATCACAGGGATGAGGGCAGCTGTTCACTGTTTGGCTGTATTTCCCCACAACAATGCCAAAAGATTTCCAGACATCCTGATTCGCGGACCCCTTATCACACGTAACAGTGAAAACCATCAGCCCTATTGCCTCTGCCTCCTTGATGATGGAGACGATCAGTGGGTTGAGAGTGGCCCCATCCACTCCACAGCCTGCTTCCACCTGCTAGTTATGCCATTGAGCATAAAAACCATAACCTTCGTTGCTATGCCACTGTGCCAAGGAAGTGTGACTTCACCAATTAGAGACTTGGTGCTCATGTCTAAGTCCCAGCCAGGAGAAATGGACATTTCATCAAAAGCCAATGTTCACTCTCTTTCCTGTACAGCCAAGCACTGTACTTTCACTACCAGCTACGAAAAAACATCACTCAGCACACCTGGCTGAAAGTTCACATGCCCTATTTGCTTGTAGCAGGGGTTATTCTCTCGAGGCTGTGAAGTACTTAGGCGTTCTAACCACGAAGTCTTATTTCCCGTAATCACGCTTATTACTCGGAAAATAATAAATTAATATGATAAGAAAAGTGTAAAATGAAATGAATAAATAATTACCGTTATTCATCAATTGCAAATAGGAAACAAAGAACGGAATGAGTCACGGTGATTGTCAACTACTGATGTCCTGGCCACGCCGTCTCAATTCTCACCAATCGCATACATTACTTAGCAAATAACAAACTTAGGGATCCACAAACACAAAACAATCGAAAATATTCGGGTTTTGTATTGCTTTCCACCACAAAATCGAAAATTACCAGGATGCTACTGATCGTAATCCAATCGCAGCATTTTCATAATATAATATTACAGAAAATCACTTGAGAACTCATTTTAAACCGTAAAGGCCGGTATCCACAGTGCGAGGCTGCTCGCTGCGAATGCCTCGTGTAATCATGACTTGATCAGACAATTAGTGAAGTGTTATGAAACTAAACGTTTACTGTGGGACTCGAAACACCCTGAATATTATGATAAAAACAAGAGAGAAGACTTGTGGCGCGAAATATCGCTATCAATGAATGTTTCGGTGAAAGATCTGAAAAAGAAGATGACGTCTCTGTAGGGCTCTTACCGACGTGAAAGGTCAAGGGAAAAGATAAGTCAAGTTACAGGATCAGGTATGTTTTTAATCATTATTTTACTACATAATACAATGTATTTTGGAATTTTACTATGTAAGTTAAATTGGCAAGAACTTAATTGAGTTTTAATTTTACAGGTCAAGGAGATTTTTACAAGTCAAAATGGTTTGGATACACATTGTTTGACTTTCTTTCTGATAAGGACATGCCAAATGACACATTCGATACAATGGATAATGTAAGTACATTTACAAAACATTTTTGTAGTTGAAGCTTTAAAAATAACGATGTAAAAACAAACATTAATAGGTAGTTATTTTGCCATAGAATTGAGCCATTAGTGGCAAAGTCCTGAGCCAGATGGGTTCATATTTTTGGTTTAAAGTCAGACTTGCTCTTCGTGGTGTCTGTCCTATTGGGATCAGGTCACCGGATTCATTGTTGTTTCTCCATGTACCCGGGAAACATTAATAGTCATTTTGCCATGGAATTGAGCCATTAGTGGCAAAGTGCTCAGCCAGATGGGTTCGGATTTTTTTAATGTCAGATTTGCTCTTCGAGGTGTCTGTCCAATTGGGATCAGGCCACCGGATTCATCGTTGTTTCTCCATGTACCCGGAATAAATTGACCATTTTCCTCTCTGTCTAAGAATCCAGGCGGTGTGTAGATAGGATTTGTAGTATATCGTTTTCGCAAAAAATTGTGTAAATATACAACTGCTAAAACTACTTTCTTAGCCTTGTCAGGTTGTAGTAGTATTGGTTTTCTCAAAACCCGGAATACAGAACTAGCTACTCCAAAAGCATTCTCTACGACCCTACGTCCTCTGGATAGGCGGTAGTTAAAAATTCTTTCAAGAGAACCAACTGGTGGAGTACCTTTAAATGGTGTCATAGTATTTCATTTAACTCAAATGCTTGATCACCTAATGTAATATAAGGAACCTTAATACTATAAGGAATTTGCACTGCTTTTGGGTTTGGTATGTTCAGTTCCTTGTTTTCTAACTTTTTGTACAATTTCGTATTTTTGAAAACGCCTCCATCTGAAAATCTACCAGGGCAGCCAACATCAACATACAAAAAATTGTAGTTGGCGTCAACTAATGCAAAGAGCACAATACTAAAAAAACCCTTATAATTATAATACTCAGTGCCACTGTTCCATGGTGCTTGAAGCTGGACATGTTTCCCGTCCATTGCACCTATTACATGAGGGAAGTTCCACTTTTCTTCGAATTCCTTTGCTACAGCTAACCATTCTTCATTAGAAGAGGGTACCTAAAATAAATGACACATTATTAATTTAAAATAACCGGAACTCCTGCTAGTGGGTAGTGTTTATAAAACACCATTTTACAGGATTCGAAATTTTATTTGACAATTCTTGTATATTAGGGCCTCCATTATAAGTCTTTTATGAAACGGCCCTGATATAATGCCGTTTTAGAACTACCAATATTATTACTGATCAAAAATATTAATGTTCTTGTTCGTGACCACAAGAACGACGTGTCATACTCAAATGCCTCTTGGCGTAGATAGCAATTTTTTTTAATTGAAAAAACACACTGCATACAACGACTTAACCAGTGTCTCAACAATTGCATAAGGAATTTTTGTCATGTTTACTTCAAAACACGCCAGTTGCGAAATGGGGATAACTTTGGATACGAAATAATATTGTTTGTTTCGAAAAAGGCATTATATGTGCTCTTGGGTTTAAAAAATAAAAATGTCTTATGGTAATTAGCCTATTCCTTATTAGCTTTGCTAATCAGGGAGTTCATTCTGCCGCACCCTATCCACCATTGTATTTACAATGTTTATTTTGTTAACAGGCTAATACGCAAAGGGGTCCTGAGGTAACTCGAGAAGAATAATACAATGATGAATCTGTTGTCGATGAACCCGCAACGGTCGAAGATGAACCACCGGCGTCTACTAATACAACGATGGCGTCTGTAACTGCAACGGCGGCGTCTACGAGTACAACGACGGCGTCTACAACGACGGTGCCTACTTCTAACATGTCCCAAGCTAGGAAAAGAAAACGTCGCAATGATGCTGATAATGCACAAAATGAAATGCTACTTAATGCATACTCCATTTTGAAAAAGACATCGGCTACTCCTACTGACCACTATGAAACTTTTGGAATGCATGTGGCAAGTGAACTAAGGAAATATGACTGCAACACTCTACCTCATGTGAAGAGGGCAATATTAGATGTGTTGTTCAGAGCAGATATTGGAGAATTTACCCCCACTCACAACGTCCGTGACACTGCTGGGTACTACAGTTCAAATTTCAGTACACCCACACCGACTTCGTCTCGAGGTAGTTACCCTCCAACTCCTACTCCTCCACCTTCCGATGCTTTACTTATTCAATCCGAAATTGATTCAAGGCCTCCACAACAAGAAGACACCTTACTACACTACCAGACTAACATAAATCCTGAACAAATGAAATAACATGACATGTTGTAATATGCAAGCTACATTGTTTAACATTACAATATATTGATCTTTTGAAGTAAATTGTTTTCTTACCTTTATGTAGTCCCTTAGGTCTTCAATCAGTGCATCACATACTTCTGGAACAATCACAGATATTCGTTGTTTGGATATACGAAAGAGGTATTGCAAACTTGTAAATGAATCTCCAGTAGCTAAGAATCTCAGAGTAAGAGCTAATCTTTCCTTGACGGTAATAGCACTTCGCATGTACGTGTCACGTTTTTTCACGGCAGGCACTATCAATGTAATTAAATGTTCAAAATCTTGCTTGGACATTCGCAAGAAATTTGGCACGTCTTCTTCGAACCTCACGTCTTCTAGGAGTCTGTTCCCATATTCTAACCGATTTTGATAAATTTTTTTGACCCACCAACGTCGCATTTTCCGTTGTTTTTTTTCTAATAATCGTCGCCATCACAATAAAAGCAGCGGCAGCAACTTGCACATTTCTAAACATCAAAGACATAGTGTATCGACTGCTGTCACTATGAATGCGGGTGGTTCGCGTGCTCGCAGTGAGCATTCGTGGTTAAAAACTAGCTGAAGAGCGTATGCCTCACCCTGAGGCAGATTGCGCGAGGCATTCGCAGCGAGCAGCCTCGCACTGTGGATACCGGCCTTAAAACGATTCAGCAGTGTTAGGGTTCATGATTTCAGCAAAATATTTGTCGTAGTTACCCTTACAGTGACGTAGAATGGCAAAATTGCTATCACCTTCCCTTCACTTCAATGTAATCCAAGTGAATGTGATGCGAAGAATGGCGTCTAGTCTCAGAGTGAATTCTATGTAAGAACCGTCAGCCTGTAGAAAAAAATCCAGAATAACAGGAATTAAAATCAATTATTCATTTTACCTCAGCACTTTGTGAAGTATCAAATCAAACAAATGGCAATTTTAGTAATCATTCTAATTATGCCATTTTGGTAAGCCAATAAATACTCGACTTTTTTCTATGATTTCCTGCCTATTTACAATCTCATCCATGCAGGAATGTAGCCTGTCAAACTGTGCCTTTAACATTCCAGCATGTCCATTCCAGCTAGGTTTTAGACACTGCTGTCCTTTGTGGGCCCATTACAACTTTCTCCTTTGGTCTTCTAGCATCAGCAGCCACGTCCAGTAACTGTTTTCTTGGCACATTGTACCCTGCTGGAGGAGGTGGAAGTTCATCTCTAAGATCACCAGGAATAAAAGAGTAATATTTAGATAGTATATGCTACTTCCCATGGTATAAAAATGACCAGTTGAACTTAATCAACTCTGCAAATATTGTTAGTAGAACTTAGCCTACCATAATTCCCTGACTACGTGACATAATCCGTGGAAGTTTTTTTCTTTTCATGTGTCTCTTTTCACTAGTTTTCTTTGATGCCCAGGAGATATGCTCTTCATTCTCCGTGCTTAACTCTGCCATTCTAATTTCCACTGCACGTGCTTCTTTCAAGGTATCTGGAGAAAAAGTAAGCATGCTGTCATCATTCAATTCAACTATTTTCTTTCACTAAAAGCACTTTATCTTCACATTTACATACCGTAAGGTTCTAATATTCTATCATAGGTGGCCATCTGCCAGGAAGCATCGGGCTCAAGTCAGTGATAAATTTCCACACTCACTTTTCCAGTTTTTGGCAACCCTTCTTTCTCATCAACCCATGATATGGTCATTGTGGCACACCAGTCTTTTGCCAGCGCGACAGATTAGTATATCTGAAATTTAAGAAAATTTCACAATGAAAAAAATATATTAAGTGGTAGGGTACACTTTGCAAAGCAGTTGGCTACTAACCAGAGAGTATATTTATTAGTCCTATTTATGTGATGAAATGATGAGGAGTGATGTAAGATCACAAGAAAGAAATTTATCCTGCACTGGTGTGTAGCACGGGAAAAAGCAGCCCTTTTCATGGTCATATGGTAGGCACATAGCCTTACAATGAATTTGGTCCACACAGAAAACTTCCTTCATGCTCCATTTTCCTCCATGCTCTATCTTCCTCGAATGTGAATGTCCATGGAAAGAGAACTGGATAGAATGGCTTGTCCTCAGTCTTTAAGAACATTACCGAATACAATGGTTATGCCAATTTTTTGTTATACTGCTGTTATATTGTACACCTCTCCTGATTTAAAAAAAACAACTGTTTGCAGCACTTGTACAGGACGACCGGAAATTTTTAAACAAACTTTTACAAACACACTGCTTTACCCAGGGACCTTCATCTTCATGGGATTTAACAGTGTAGGGTACTCAACACCGAGGTATTCTTATTTTTCCATGATAAACGACTTCTCATGCGGGCGGTTATACAATTATGCAAGTGGTTTTTCATGATTCCTAACTAGTATTTTAATTAATCCTAAATGGTTTTCAAATGGGAATGCACTAAATTCATCAAAACTACAACCTAATTGTTTAGGATCATTGGCCAATAGGATCAGATTGTGGAAATTACGTGTCAATGTTTCTTTTCCATATAATTTGCTAAATAACTTAACTAGATACTGCAGTAAACTATGGGAACATTCATGATTTAAAATACAGTATGTTTTGTAAAAAAGGATGAAAATAGAAGCCTGCAAACAAAGAAAATGACGCAAATAATTTTCTGGGAGATATTGATGCAGAAGAGACGGTCCCACATAGAGTAAAAATAGGCAGAACTCAGTAGCTTTGTATCTGCTGACATCTTTAAAAGTCCTTGTTTTGCGGGAAAATTCAGCAGCAATGCATGTGGCGGCTGAGACTAACCTCTTGAACAAACTCTCCCTTTTATGAGGTGACAGCTTCAAGTTGGCATTCCCCTTTCTCCAAAGCAGTAGTAGCTTCTTCATTATACCCAAGCAAAATAAGTGCATGTAATCCAGGGGAAAGTGGCTCACCATTCCTAACTGTATATCTTCAAATGGAAACAAACCAATGTGATGTCCTATGTCTCAGATGGTTTTGAAAGGAATTAACATTTCTCAGTTCGCAGTTAATATCAGCAAAGAGCATATGGTGATTACTCTCATGTCCTTGCTGTGGTTGGTAGATTCAGCTTACCCTTAGCGACCAATATCTTCAGTAGCTTGTCTACTGTGGCATGAGGTACATTGTTGCCAAACACCAATAGGCAAGACTGTGCTGTAACTGAGATGCATTGCCACAAAACCGTGTATGAAATCTTGCCAAGTTAAATATCTTTCTGGGGACTCATTACCATCATCATTTGAAATTGTGGTCAAATCCAAAGTATTTGTCTTAACAATTACAACATTTGCAGGTTCTGACACTGAATGCTGAGGATCACCCTTCTCCATTTCACCAGACCAATTTTGTGATTCATCCGCTTCACCAGAGCTACTAGCCAAGTCTTCATTAAATACCAGTTGCATTTTCCTAATCCTACGGAATTTTTTACTTCTGAAAGGTCAAAAAATTATATCTGCTTCCTCAATAATACTGACATTTAGGCCTGAAGATAGAGCATAAGTACAAACTTTAATCATTTACAAAAATAAATAAAAGGGTTTAAATACTATGAAATGAAATCCATTTAATGATGTTGAAAATCCCTGATCACTAGAGAAAGTGAGTTGGAATGACAAAAATTTTAGATTATTTAGGAACAAATAAGGGTATTCAGCGCGCTTTCATTCGCCCACAACCCCGGGCTGGTCCTCACCCCCGTGATAGTGGGCACACAATCAGTGTGCTCGTTTACCCCTCAGCCCCATTTGAAGATCCCATCCCAGTAATGACGTTCAAAACCAGCTGAGAGACGAACCAACCCGCCCGCTGTAGAGCAACTGCATTCTTAGCGCTCGGATGTTCGTTGGCTCTGTTGGGTGAAGGAGCTCATCGGCTATACCGACGAAGCGTTTCCACTCCTCCACTGACCTCCGGACCCAACCTGCCGCATGCAACACAGCCAACTGTCCGTGCTTATCTGCTTCCCCTTTATACCCCTGGTGTATCATCGCCAGTCCGCTCATGATACATGCCGCATTCTCCCATGACCCGAGCTTGACGTACGGGTGCCTCCTAGCTCTCATCCTGTCCCAGGGGCACATCCGTGGAGGTGACAGCATCCGGATGGCCAAGAAGCGCGTCCCTGAAGGGCACTGCCTCCTCCTCCACCTCCACTCCCCCCAGGTGGGCCCCCATGCCGGCGACCTACCCGGTCACAACCTTCCGCGTGATCCCTTGTTCTACCCAACCTCCCCCTTCTGCCCCCAATCTGGCTTTCCTCCTCTGCTCCATGTTTGGCGCTCCTTCTCTTATCAGATCAGGAACCTCCTGTGACACCTCAGTCCCCGGAGCCCACCGAGCCGTCAGCATGCTGACCAGCAGCATGGTCTGATCCTAGGTGATGTGTCCTACCACCTTGTACATCAGGTACCTCTCCACGATACTCTTTAGCGATCGCTCCTCCAACAGCACCCTCTCCAAGCACGCTCCCACCAGGGGGTTGAAGTCGAAGGCCCCCCTATCACGTAATGTGCTAGTCCTTCTCCCCGACCTGGTGCGATGTCCACCGGGTCCAGCATAAAACCTCCGAATGTAAATGTCATCCCCCGTTGATCTGCGTGCACGATTATGACCCTCTTCGTGCCCTCGTGTATGTCAACGGACGACGCCGTCCGTTCCCCAACCTCGAGGTGCATACAGCCGGTGAGAGCATCGACCATTCCCCACCATTCCGTCGTTTTCCCTAACCGGGTAGTCCAGGTGGATAAGGAGCCATACAGCCCTTGCTGTCTCATCTGCCCCTGTGGCCGTGTCCAAGCAAACGATCTTGACTGCAGGGCTCATCAAGTGCCAATTCTCCTGGCCAACCCTGAGATACCCGTTCTCGAGTGCCACTGCTAGGAGTCGCGGCGTCACGACCACCCCCACGTACTCCCATCCGTCGGCATCCTCCCGGTCAGCGGTCTCCCGCCCCCACTCGTTCGTCACCGCGCAAGCCCAGTCCGCCCACGAGGGCTTGGTAAACACATACACCTTCAGCGCGTTGTAGAGGGCGACCTTCAGCAATATCCTCCGAATGTCTACCACATCCCCAGAACATACAGCCCCGGCCATTGAATTTCATTAAAGGAAATCCAATTCATTACAAAAAGAGAAATTCTTAAGAACACACCTACAACATACTTTCAACAAACCTTCGAAAATAATTTTATTCCCATAGGGAATGGATTATTGACACAATGAAAACATAGTTAGTGTTGACGATGGGGATGTGTAGAGCCTTAGTCAACAAATCATTTTCATGGTGAATTTCGACACTTTCATTTAAGTCTTTCACCTTATACAAACCAATTAACTCTGAGGTTTGTTGAAATACGAGTCTTTAAAAAGATATTTTCTGCCTATGAAATAGACTTCCTCATTCTTTGTAGCAGTGGCCTCAACAAAAAAAACATCTAAGGATTTTAGGATGACGCAATTATCTGCACCTCATCCAATGCGTCCAAACTTTGTGAAAATATATTTGTACACTGAAAAAGAGCAGTTAACAGGTAACTCACTATTATTAAAATTTTTCTCAGAGTTTTTTCTTTTCTTCGCACTGACAGTCCTGTAGCAATTACTTTCCGTCACCCGGCGGGCAACTGACTGCATGGGAAGTCTTGCATTCTGTGCCATACTTTTTAACTTTTGGAGATGGTTTTCATAGCTGAAACAGCTAAATTTATCCAGTGGCCCAAACTTAATTGTATCATCCACTAAATGAATGATACCATGAACGTTGTATGAGCAATTGTAAATGCCATAAAAATCACGAAATGCCTCCACAAAGTACCTCAAACTCTTGCGGGCAAAATCCAGTAAATCCTTATCCTCAAGATACTTCTGAGAGCAAAGAATTATAATACCAGCATATAGGTACAAAAGATGAGTAGCAACTTCCTCAGTCATAACTCACAATTAGAGGAGCTGTATAAACTACAAACAGCCTGAATTCTGTGGCTTTCCAGTTACAAATGTCACGTAGAACTCTTGGTTTTCTTTGACACTCAAAGCATGCGTATGATGCAATGTGTAGCTGAATATCATCAATCGCCTTCAATTTAGCAGCACCAACTCTTACATTTTTGTGACCTTTGAGGAAACTATGGAACACATTTCTGACTACATCGAGGAAAACCATATGCATGTAATCATTTGGGAAATCAAAGACAAAATCGATGGGGAGTTTTTCCAAGGGTGAAACACCAGTATGGGAATCCTCATAAGTTTTGTCACTGAAAGAGTTATCAGTTCTCTCAGTGCAGTTTATATCCAGAAATACCATCCTCCTATCCACATACTGCCCCTCAGCAAGGCATTTTTCACAGCCATAATATGAATTATGGCCTCTCACTTGCTTCAAAAACGACCTGGCAGGTGCATCGCACACAATGGAATCAATCTTGAAAGATTACATTTTACTTCCTATGCATGCCCCTTGGTCGACCAATGTTGTCAATTCTGCCACCACATCGTGCAGGTTATTCATTTAGTGAGGACGGTTTCGAGTATCCCCAAAAAATGCTAACAGTGAAAGGAAAGGGCTTTTCCATGGTCATCACTGACATCAGAATAGACCAGAACTGACAGCGAGAGCTCTTGGAAAGTGGCACTCCGTCAACATTCATTTGGAGTTCGATTACATTCTCCACAACAACCGCATCTCCTACGAGTATATTTGTCAATGAATTCAGAACACCAAAATGAAAATATTCGCCATTTGTTATTTTGCTAATGGCTAAATTCCACGGTGTATTACGTAGAGCTCTAGCATCCGCAGGAAGTTCAGCAAAATATGAATGTTTCTTCAACAATTTCAGTAAGTCTGTGACAGCATTCTGCGGTACTTGATCACTCCACACTCTTTAAGTCCTCCACCAGTGCTCCTACTTCGGACAGGTCACTTTCAGAATCATTAGGACTCGTGTCATTGTGGCTAGGGGCAAAGTTTTCGTCGTCACTTTCCATTACATCAGTAGCAGCATTCAAGCAGCGTAGATCTTGACGGTCCGAATCATCTGGAATGACGTCCCTATGTGGTATACTTTCATTACACTCAGTTGAAACACGTTGAGGATTTCCAGCTACTGGAGGCTGAAATCTACGCCGGTACTGCTGAGCACTTAAATCAGATAACTTTTTATATGAAGCTTTCGGAATTTTGAATCGAGAGAAATATGTCCTGGGCTTCTTAATTTATATCGTGAACAACCCCTGAGTAACTTATTGGCAAATGGATGCGATCACACGGTTATCTGAAATCCAACTCCGAAATACATAAAATTATCAGTTGCAGTTCTAAGTACACCATACCCAAGGTTAGTAAAGGATAAGGTTGTCTCACTCACGGCTCGGGCTCCTATTGGCCTGACGTCACTGAAGACCCAAAGCCCCGCGCTCTTTGAATGTCTCCGTTCCGTTGATTAAACTCCACGGTGTGATTGACTCTTATCAGAAATGCATTCCGATTTTCAGAGCACTCTTTCCTTTAAAATGCATTACGTATTCGTGACATAGATTAAATAGTCCAACATTAGCCGATGTTGGCCTGACGTTGGACTGACACCATCCCGACCCTGAACCGACATCATCCTGACGCTGGACCGACACCAGCCGACATCGTTCCGACACCGGGCCAACATTGGAAGCCAATGTCGTTTTACCACCGGCAAACGATATCATTCCAATGCTGGGCCAACGTTGGCAGCCAACGTTGGGCCGATACATATCCGACATTAGCCGATGTTGGCCCGGCATCGGGCCAGCGTCAAAATGCTGCCTGGGAAAGGCCTGGACATAACTGATACCAAAAATTATGCTTATTATTTTCAGTCAATTATAAAAAATAGTTTCATTCACTTAAGTATCTATGCAAACATGGTAAACGTAACCCCGTCTAATTATGTTTGATTTAATTTTAATATTTCAGAAGCATTAGTCATACTAAGTATACCGTGTTTAGCGTTACTCATATGAGATAAATGACAGTATTTTATTAAGAATACCACAGAAAATGCCCACAAACCTGCAATTTGCTGTAAGCCCCGCGTCGTGGGAAGAGGTGCCTGATGGTCTGGATTTTCTCTGCATCCTGAGGTGCCTCGAGGAGGGTGGACCAGGTGGTATGGTCCTGAAATTATGAAGGTAACTTATTCATTGGAAATCGTGCTATAGGATATATTTTATGAGTAACATGGCATTAAAATATAAAAGCAAATATCATATTTAAAAATAAGTAATAATAAGATGAGTATTGTAATATCAGTATCAAGTCTGGAATCTAATTTCAATGATAAAATTAAAGGCGAATAAGATTTTTAGTTTTATTCCTTGTGCATATAATAATGAATGTTTTGCGGAACATCGGCACTGAAACAAGGAGATAGACAGCCTTTAAAACAATAGAAAAATGGCTCTCACTAACCTGCGACGGGAAAGCGCTGTCGCCAGTCTCTTTCCCTAAGCCGCCCCCCGTCACCTGCTGGACCACGGGGGCTTCCCTCCTCCCGTGACACCGGGACTCGGAGACCATCCGGGTGCGTTACCGGCCTCATAACCCCTGGACCCCCCTCTGGCTCTTCCTGGATCGTTTCCAGGAAGGACCCAGTGGTCAGAGGGGCGGTAACTCCACCATGGTCTCCGCCGTGCCTCCTCAGGGGGCCCGTTCCTCCCGGGAGAAGGGGATCTCCCGGGAGGGGGGACCTCCGGAGGCACCCACACCTCCGGCGTCGTCCTCGGCACCTCTTGCCTCCTCCCTCACTACTCTTCTTGCAACAGCCTGGAATATAATCATAAGAGGGGGATATATCATTGCCTGGAGCATCAAATAAGTATTATATCTACCGATGCATTAGGTCGGCTGGGATATATTTATCACTTTTCTAGCACACTTGACACTCGGAAGCACTTATATATTTCTTATCAATCAATTATAAATTCATACAAACATACAAAGAAGAGGCAGGAATAATATTTATTGGCAGAAAATCTTCGAGAGAGGAAAATGTGATGTAGAATGGCGAGCAAAATGTGAATGAGAGCGAAATTACTTGAATAAAATACAGTACTCCAAGATAAGGTAAAAACGTACTACACTGAAAATTGCATTAAATTATTTAAGTTCATTTGTCCATAATATTTTTCTATTGAATTCGAACAAAAATGTACGCAAGTGGTCGAAAGAAGGTGACTTTTTTGTCATGACATAATATGTAATATACATTACAAGATACAAAATAGGAAAGTGTCACATAATAGAAACATTATTTTAACACAAAATTGCAGGAAACATTAACGATTAGCGTATCTTTACACAATTATATACTTAACATGAAAGATATCATGAAAAGTTTCTCAGTTAAAAGGCTTATCTTACAATTGACGGTACAGATGACATATATTTAAATGTTATTCATTTTTACTTACATGCTCCCATCTTAAATGGATGAACACTAGTGTCCGTTTAAAATCTTAATCGCAAGAAACCATTCACGCCCGATTCCAATATTAATCGCCATGAAAATGACGTTCTCGTCATGGCAACGCCAACAATGGTCCGCGAAATACTATGCCTGTCGCGGGAAGATGGATTTTTCTTATTTTTGCGACATGGCTTAACTGTTTTTTGTAGGGGATAATTTTTAATCTTCAAAATTTTCTTAGACATGAAAAAAGAGAAATTATAACTCAATCTTCTTAGGATAACACATTTCGCTTCTAACCCTTCCTTTAGTTGTGTGTGGATTTAAACATTTTTTGGAAGTGAGACTTTTTTAATACATTTTTTTTCGTTCAAATGTTTTCATGGAAAAAGTCGTCATTTATCGTTGTAATGACTCTATTTTGACCTGCAATTATTATCAAATATTGCTTAAGTTCATGCATTCTGAAATGATACGACAGCTAGTGAATTGCATACTCCCGTTTGGATTTTGCTCGTGAAATATACGGATGAATTCTTAAATGGTATTGAAATCTAATACATCTGCTTAAAGAACACGAATTACTGGAAGTCATGATTAAATGTGACACATGTCCCTGAGAGGTTGGTTTTGTAGGAACGTTAAGCTATCACCCTTCCAATGGGCAATAAAGAAAGGCAGGACCTGTCCAAAGAGTCCTAATCAATGAAGAAACGCAATTCCTTAAAGGCGCTGTAAGTGAACAAAACACTGTCGTAATGCGTTTTTTCTCCAAAGAAGAAAACTTACGTCGGCCTACCTAGTCTATGAATCTCCCTCCTGGGGCGCTGGGGGGTGCTTCGCCGGGTTAGAGACTTTGGTCGGGCGACTCGTTCTCTCCTTCCTTTCTCCCGTCGAAACTCGTTCGTTACACGTTCCTTTTTCCTTTCCATGCCTGCCGATGACGTCACAATCAAGGAAACTGAATTCGGGCGTTTGCACTGCATATTTTTCGTTCCACTCCAATCCACTCGTGCTCCCGAAATAAGTGACTATCTGGCGGCGAAGTGTTGCTGTTTTCAAACTTGAGAGAATGCGAGACGAATGAATAAATAGAGCCTATAACATTAGTATGTAGTTTTCTCATGATTTGCGTCAAAGGAATATGCGAACATGCAAAATTAAATGTGACACAGGAGCATAGTAATATATTCGATCGTCTTGGAATATATTCGATCCTGGAAGTCTTCGATCCGGGACAGCAGACGGGAGGAGGTAATAGTCGCAAGGCTCAGAATCGGGCATACAGGCGGATTGACTCACGCTTTCCTTCTCACTGTGGAGAAGGAACCCCTAACGTGCATAGACTGCGATTCCAATTTGATGGTAAAACATATGCTGAGAGACTGCACGAAGTACCAAGATATCAGGAACCGGCTCAAAATTTCTGGAGAACTATATTTTGGGTGATAACCCAAAGGAAATTGACAAAGTTCTGATGTTCCTCCGCGAGACCAATCTGATCACAAAAATATGACCAGATTTCCCCAATTCATACGTTACACGCATGATACATTGTGCATAGATAGACCTAAAACAGCAAACGAGTGAACAGTTCTGTTAGGAGTAATATTCATGTATAAGCATGCGAAGGTGCGATATGACCTTAAGTGGCATATAAGTTGATATAAGTTGAAGATGCACCTTAAACTAAACCTACCTACCTACCTAAATTACCACACTCACTTTTCCAGTTTTTGGCCACCCTTCTTTCTCATCAACCCATGATATGGCCATTGAGGCACACCAGTCTTCTGCCAGCGAGGCAGAGTATTCATAGAGCAGAGATAGTGGTGAAGCATGCACCCTTCACCACTATTCCCAGTTACCTGTCCCACTTGTACCTGTATAAATATGAAAATAATGAATCCACATTGAAAATCCTCCTTCACGTGATAACTTCAACATTAACCTGCTGATGATGCAACATCACTTAGTTGAACTTGATACATACCACTTCCTGCCTGTACCCTGAATCAACTAGTTTCATCTCCAATTCACCCACTGACTTCACCGGAAAAACTGCAGTCCAATCCTGTGAAATCTTTCTCACTTCTTGATCAGAAGGCTCTCTTAAATTATCCCGGCAATTTTTATGTATCGATTCTAAGGCCTTGAGTCTGTCGTCAAAGCTTACTAACGCCTTCCGTATAAATATTAAATTGCGAAGAATTTCTTCCTCAATGGCTGAAATAATTTGGAAATGCAAAGGTTAAAATATACAGTGCAAGCGAATGTTTTCAATACACAACCTTAACATCAAATAATATGTATGATTTAGAACCCTGAAACATTTTTGTTTTACATGAGGACATAATTTCACTCCAATAAAACCTTCAAAAGTAGTTAATTCAAACACACCTCTCTTTCCAGTGGTTTCTTTCCTCTTTGACACTTCCTTACTGGCAGCCAACACCTTTCCATTGAGGGCAGATGTTGAAGGGGTTAAAATTAATGGGAAGGAGGTTTCCAAACGAGGTGGTGAGGAAATAGCTTTCCGCTTTGATCCCCTGTCCCACCTACCCATCAAATCCTCCTCTTCACTTTCTGAGGACCAAACCTTAGCAAAACGCCGTATCCTCTCTTCCTTATCGGAGTTCAAGTCAGAAGTACTTTCTGCAATAGCACATTTCTGCGTGGCAGTCTTCAGAGATTCTTTTTGGAAAAAATACTTTCAGTCATGATACCAGTTGCATAAAACTTTCCAGTTGCTTTATGGAAAGTGTAACCTCATCACAAATTCCCCAAAATTTATTTAAAAGATAAAATGGTAGAAATTAACAGCACTAAGTTCTCATTCATAGTTACACAATTCACGTGGCTCTGATTTCAATAACAAAACTGCTTGACTGAAAATATAAGAAATTGATTCAGAATATGAGAACTCACTGAACTTGGAACACTAAAAAGGCAATACTGACCGTTAGCCATGCTCCCAATTTGTCTCGCTGAATACTCCTCCCAGTCAGCTTCTGGTGGTACTTGACATTCCACCATTTTTTTAACCCTCTCTAAGTTCCTGAGGTTTGGCCAACGGCAAACTCCACCCTCAAACCAAGTCACTGGCACCACCTGTATACTATCCTCATCCTTAAAGTGGATAATGCACCACATTGCAAACCTGGAAATGCAAGAAATAATCATAATTAAGTCACAATTTAGAGGAGTTGAACTTTATATAATTGTAAAGGGATGGAATAAATGAGACATTCAGTTGAAAGCACTACATATCTATACTTACAAAAATTACTCCAGCTGCAGTTAGTTCACTGTATGTAGTAATGGAAACACGACACAATCTTTCATTTTTAAACTAACATACTTCTTATCAATGTCTTTCAAAGACCATGACTTCAGTTGGGATAATTTTCCTACTTTAAATATGCCTAGCAAAGAACTCAACATGGGGTACTGTACATGTCTTCCATTTCTTCATATTTTCTTCCAATTACTTCCTTATTAAAGTTTTTGTTTCGTAAAATATTTTCTAAAACTATTATTGCACCATCCTGGGAGCCACAAATATTATTTGGTAGTGTAACTGACAACGTAAAATTATTCAGTAACACTTGCTGATACTGTGTCGCACCATCAATTTCCTTCAACAAAGGCCTTTGGTCATGCTTTTTTTGCACAATGGCCATTCAGATGTAAAATCATTAACAACTTTGTGCCTTTTTATCTCACTATATTGGCGAGCAACTTGCTCTAATGGTTTAGTTGGAGACCTGAACATTCCCCCCCTGCGGGTAGGGGGATTGAGAATACTCCCGCAGTATCCCTGCTTGTCGTAAGAGGCGACTAAAAGGGCGGGGAAGGAAACCCCGAAAACAAACCCCCAGGCAGCACAGGGATGCGTCCGGACAGTCTCGTGGGTCTACTGTTTGTGTGCGGCCATACCAGCTGGCCTGCGATCCACCCGCATGTTTGCCGTGTGCGGAGACCCGTAAGGGGGAGAAGGGGATCCTGGTGGGTGAGTTCTCCGGCACCCAGCCGGGTGTCGGATGCCCGGTATGGGCCGGGGTTCAATACCCCACTTTGGCCCTGGATCCTCTGTAAACGGGCGTTCAAGATCTAGCCAGTCTTGATCAATCGGCTTATCGACACGTTTCGTTGGCGAGTGCTGTAGTGATGGGGGTCTGTGTAGGGCGGCCAAAGGTGTATGGGTTTGGAGGGCCCATACGCTGGAAGCCTATCCCGAAGCAGACCGCCTACACGATAGTGCTATATCCCCTGGGTAACCCTGGCGACCTCACCGGCTCGCGGTGTGGCGTCCCAAATGTGTGGCTCCGTGGTGGGTGGGGAGCCCAGGGGACGAAATCCCGTTCTTTAATGGAAAATAACAATCCCCCTCCATTAAAAAGATCCCGTCCGGACACGGGCGGAGGAGATAGGTGTAATGCGTGCACACGATTTTTGGTAATGATGTGTCAAAAGGAAGGTGAGACCCTTAAAAAGGTGTCTCCCTTTCTCATTCGCAGAATTCTGTCGGCTTCAGTATCTGGAGATCTGAAGAGTGCAAGAAAATTGCGGGATGGCACACTTCTCATTGAAACGGCCAATGAATTGTAGAGCAAGAAGATCCTGACTATGGAACGGCTTCATGATATCCCTGTCTCGGTGGAGGTGCACCGCACCTTGAACACTTGTCGGGGAAGTCGTGTCATTTACGTGGAAGTCGACGAAATCAAGAGTGAGATGGCCTCTCAGGGGGTGGTTGATGTTTGTAGGCTTACCACCAAGCGCAACGGAGAAATAAAAAACACCACGTCCGTAGTCCTAACTTTTGCCATGGATAAACTCCCCGATAAGGTTTTCGTTGGTTACGAATCAGTGCCAGTGCGACCATACATACCGGCTCCCATGCGCTGCTTCCAGTGCCAACATTTTGGCCACATCGCTACCCGATGTGAGGGCAAGGCCACCTGCCCGCGCTGCGGCCTGGACAAGCACGAGAATGCAGAGTGCAGCAGCGGTTTACACTGTGTCAATTGCGAGGGTACCCACGCGGTCTACTCTCGCGATTGCCCTAAAATGAAAGAAGAGCGCCAGGTTATGGAAATTAAAACCCGAGACCGGATATCATATTTAGAAGCACGCAAAAAGTACCGCGAACTCGTTGCCCCAACTTTTTCCCGATCGTTTGCGTCGACTGTAACTGCAGTAAGTAAAAGTAGTATTGCCATCCAGACGGAGAAAGAAGAGACCGGAAATCCTGAGACCCAAGCTCAAAAGTTGGCCAAGCCGGGTAAAGGCTCCAAACCGGCAGATCAGAGAAATATGCAAGGTTCAATTTCTCCCAAAAAGAACCCGCCCAAAAACGCCGGGGTCGTGCCGCCCAGGCGTGCAAAAACTCCATCCCCGGGTCCCTCCGGATTACCCAAACTGGGTCAACCGGAGTCCATGGAGGAGGATGAATGTCTCTCCGAGACGGAAATCCTCCGGGCTCGAACTAAAGGGAAGAAAAATCGCCACCGTATACGGCGTTGATCCCCCAAGTACGGATACACTGCTGTTTTTTTTATTACTTATTCAATTTTAATTAATTTTTTATGGCGTTAATTTTACAGTGGAACTGTAACGGCTTTTATCGACATAAGGAGGAGCTGGATATTTTAACGCATAATTTTAACCCGTCCTGCTTGTGTTTGCAGGAGACACATGTTAAAGCTAAGGACAAAGGATTTTTAAAAGGTTTTAATGTTTTCCGACTTGACGACACCAGTGGCCAACGTGCCCAAGGTGGAGTGGCAATTGCCGTTCGGAAGGCCATATACACCTCCCGAGTGCAGCTGACCACACCCTTTCAAGCGGTAGCAGTGACCGTGCACGCCCCAGAGGTGGTGACGCTCTGCAACGTTTATCTGCCGGAGGGTGCACCAGTTACCGCTTTTAACCTAGAAGCGCTTGTCGGTCAACTACCCCGGCCCTTTATTTTAACGGGTGATTTTAATGCCCATAATTCCCTATGGGGAAGCACAAGAGCTCAGTGCAACTTAAGAGGCCGAATTTTAGCTAAATTCATCGATGATTTTAACCTATTTTTATTAAACAACGGGGAAAAAACCCGTTTTAATAGTTTTAATGGGGATTACTCCACCATCGATCTGTGCATGTCCACGTGCAGTCTTATGACAAAATTAAGTCTATCCGTACATAATGACTTATGTGGGAGCGACCACTTCCCAATTTTTATAAACTGGGGACGGGGTTTGAGAGAGAATTTTAATCGTCCTGCCAATTGGCTGATTCGGAAAGCCAATTGGCCACTTTTTCAGCAGAAATTTTATTTTATTTTTAGTGAAAATGAAGACGGGGCGAAGAATGTCGAAAAGCTTACTGCGAGAATTATTGAATCTGCAGAATCCGCTCTACCTCGAACTAAGAGCTACATTCGTAGGCTAGCCGTTCCCTGGTGGAACGAAGAATGTGCAAACGCCATTACAGCGCGGAAAAGAGCCTTGCGTATTTTTAATAAGTTTTCTACTGCGACAAACCTTGCCTCCTTTCGACGCTTACGAGCTAAAGCCCGGAAAGTGGTCAAGGAGGTAAAGAAGGCTTCCTGGGTAGAGTATGTATCCACAATAAACAACAGAACTCCTACATCAGACGTTTGGAGAAGGGTTAAAAGCATTTCGGGTTCTAATGAAATACTCACTGCCTCCTGCTTAAAAGTCGGCGATCGGGTGGTTACCTCCCCCTTTGACGTATGTGAAGTTTTTGGGCAGTCACTCGCCAAGACCAGCAGCAACTCCAACTTCGACGCAGCATTTGTGAGTATGAAAGAAAAAGTTGAGTCAGCGCCGCTTCATTTTAAAACCATAGGCCTTAATGTTGCATACAACGAACCATTCTCAATGTGGGAATTGACATCCGCCATCGCAGACTCCCGTGACAGCGCGCCAGGGCTGGACCAAGTTCACAATGCCTTTCTTCGGAATCTTCCAAAGGCTGCCCTACCGGAAATTCTGCGAACTTTCAACAAAATCTGGTCTGATGGGAGTTTTCCGGAATCCTGGCGCGTTTCCGCTGTGGTGCCCATCCCTAAGCAGGGAAAGGATAGATCAGACCCGAATAATTACAGGCCCATCTCACTTACCAGCTGCGTCTGTAAGGTAATGGAAAGAATGGTAAACCGTCGACTCGTCTGGTGGTTGGAGCGACGGAACCTTCTCTCAGATATTCAATGTGGTTTTCGCAAAGGTAGGTCAACCCTTGATCACCTTGTCCGAACTGACAATTTCATACAGGAAGCCTTCCTTTTACGCCAGCACGTAATCGGCGTTTTTTTCGATTTAGAGAAAGCGTACGACCGTGTTTGGCGTTACAAAATTTTAAAGACATTGCGCAATTGGGGATTTTGGGGAAACCTACCCATTTTTATTAAGAATTTTTTATGCGGGCGTGTTTTTAAAGTTAAAGTAGGAAAATGTCTTTCTAGATTTTATCCACAAGAGAATGGAGTACCTCAGGGCTCCGTTTTAAGTGTGACGCTATTCGCTATTGCAATAAATGATGTCGCAGAAGGTATCCGTTCTCCCGTTATGGCTTCCCTGTTCGTTGACGACCTGGCTATTTTCTGCCGATTGTCAAAAATTACTAGTGCCTCCAGACTTATCCAATTAACGTTGAACAAGCTGTCCGACTGGTCTCAGAAAAATGGATTTCGTTTCTCCGTGGAGAAAACGAAGTGTGTCCATTTTCACAGGATAAGGGGATTACACGCTCCACCGGCCCTGTATCTCGGTCATCGGGAACTTCCCTATGTAGAATCTATCCGATTCCTCGGGGTGATTATTGACCAATGTTTGACCTGGCGTGAACATTTTAAAATTTTAAAAGACAGATGTGTGAAGGTTTTAAACATTATACGGTTTTTAACGCATTCGACATGGGGTGCGGATCGTACTACAATGCTTTTATTGTACCGAGCTTTAGTGCGCTCTCGGTTGGACTATGGATGCGTAGCGTATTCTTCTGCACGTGACTCGTATATAAAACCATTGTCTGCCGTGCACAATACTGGATTACGGTTAGCCACTGGCGCCTTCAGGACTTCCACCAGTCCTGAGTATTTATGCGGAAGCGGGGGAGCCCCCGCTCGCTACTCGTCGAGAAATGTTGACATGCAACTATGTTGCCAAGATTTTATCAGCAAAGAATCACTTGTGCTGTAATATTATTTTTAACCCACGGTTTTTAAACGTTTTTAATAGGAGGATAAGAGCAACGAAGCCTCTAAGTTTACGTTTTAAAAATTTCATTGACGAGCGAAGTTTTAACCTACCAGACTTGTACCCGACCGGGTACATGAGAGAACCGCCGTGGTCGATCCCACGGCCAAATGTTATTTTGCGGCTACTTCGATGCCCAAAATCCTGCACCACATCTACGGAGTACCAGCAGCTTTATAAAGAAATTATCAGTTATCACCACGAGTTTATCCCCATCTTTACAGATGGTTCAAAGTCTGGAACCTCTTGTGGTTGTGCAGTGGTGTCTACGTACCCCGGAATCATCAAAGCAAGGCTCAATCCGATGTGTTCAGTATTCACGGCAGAATTGGTTGCCATTAAATTGGCCCTGGCTAATATCAAGTGCAGCAATACCTCGTACTTAATCTGTTCAGATTCTGCGAGTGCATTGCAGTCAGTCTCTGGGTTTTCACCATCTAACCCAGTGTACAAGACATCCACTCTTCCATATTATCCCTCAATAGGGAGGGAGTGAAAATATCCTTCTTGTGGATTCCAGGGCACATGGGAATTGCCGGCAATGAAAAGGCCGACGCAGCTGCTAAAGAAGCACTAAGCGCCCTAGACCTGACAACATCGCTGGTACCCGTAGATGATCTCAAGAACGATCTCCGGCGCGTGGCCTTGGAAAAATGGAAGGAGCTATGGACTGACCAACATAGCAATAAGCTCCGCGGAATAAAATCCGAAATATCAGCGTGGCCCACTTCCGTCGGGGGAAATCGCAGGGAGGAGGTCGCCATTACTCGGTTGAGAATAGGGCATTGTGTCCTGACCCACTCGTATCATTTTACTGAAGAGAAAATTCCGCCACGATGTGACGAATGCGACTCTATTAACAGTGCGGCATCTCCTGACGGAGTGTGATGTGTATCGGGTAGCGCGGGAGCGGCTAGACATCCGGGGAGGAATAGCACAAGTCCTAGGAGATAACCCAGAAAACATAACCAAGGTTTTAACGTTTTTAAATAATTATGGATTTTACAAAAAAGTATAAAGTTACTTTACCAATGTGATATTTACCTTAGAATATATCCCTTTTTATAATATCAAATTATCAGCAAGAAATAGTTTTTAGTGGTGCAAAATGACCTCAGCCGTCGACGCACCCAAATTTAAACACTACTACTACTACTACCCTGACCATTCTCAGGATCTGCTGCATGTAACTTTCAAAATTGAAAGCACTACAGTTATCCAGGGGGCCAAACTGATTATAATCATCAGCTAGGTGAAGTAAGTAGTGAACATTATGTGAGACAAGATACTCTCCATATAGATCCCCAAATGAAGATACAAAGTGTTCCAGCAGGCATAGGGCATATTTTAAAAGGCTTGAGTTGGATTCCTTCAACAAAATCGTCAAGGCAACATGTAAGCTCATAAATTAGGTGGAAATATCCTTAGAAATACTTTTGTTGATCAGTATAACTGGGCCAGTGTATAACAAAAACTGGCGGAATTCTGTGGCCTTCCATCGACTTACTTCTGTGAGACTTCTGGGCTTGCGAGCAAATTCAATCGGTACATGCTTGGACAATTCCTCTAAGGTTAATGACACCATCTGAACCACATTAGAGGGAAACCGTTGAGGCAATTTACTACCAATCCATATTTGGATCAATGGTTTCATCACTCCATGGTAAACTAAATGCATGTAGTGCAATGAAATGCACTGGACCATATTCAAATTGGGAATTTCTTGAAGTATAGTTTCACCCACATGATGCTCCTCTTGCTCTTGCGTAACAAAACCTTGGTGGGTTCTTTTTTCAATGTGGCTGATAAACCCTGGAAAGCAAACTCTGCCATTGCTGTACTTTTCCTCTATCTTGCATCGAGTACAAGAGAAGTACCCAGAGTGGCCCTTCACCTGCAATGCAAATGCTTTTGCTGGAGCATCACAACATATGCCTGATATTTCAACAGGTATCACCCCATTGTCTGGAATCTCTATTCCATTGGACACTACATCTTGGGCTTCATTGACAAAGTCCTCGAGGAAAGCATTGACGTTATTTGGTTTTTCATGCCCATGATAAATACCAATGATGAAAGAGCAGGAGTACTTAGTGGGAACTGGGAAATAGAAAACGAGCAGGTAAAACGAATTTCGGTGGCTTCTATGCAAATTATACCTGGCATGGCAAGACAAAGTATTTCGTCGGTTTTCCATTTCATACAGAAAACACACACACTAAATACAACGCCTCTTTTCTCTCACTATCGGAAGAAAAGAAACACTACCACTTTACAAATACGTTAACGAAAATTTTAGGAGAGAAACGTGCTTTACGTTCGCTCGGGGCGCTCTAAATTAGACTACGGTTGTTTTATTTATGCGTCCGCCCGCGAATCGTACCTACGAGCATTGCCCTCCGTACACAATGCGGGGTTACGACTGTGTACGGGGGCATTTCGGACAAGCCCCGTCGTAAGCATCTATTCTGATGCAGGGGAGCCTCCTCTATACCACCGGAGGAACGCGCTTATGTGCAATTATGTCTCCAAAGTTTTATCCATGACGGCACACCCTTGTTTTAACGTACTTTTCAAGCCTCGTTTTTTAGAAATTTTTAACCGACGGACGAAGACCACTAGGCCTGTTTGTGTACGTTTTAATGATTTCATTCGCGGGTGTGATTTCAGGGTACCTAAAGTGTACCCTGTCTCTTACTCATCACACCCTCCCTGGTTAACACCCACCCCCGTGGTTAAAGCGGTATTGTGTGATCGACAAAAATCCTTCACCACTCCCTCGGAATACCAGCGTCAGTTTTTAATGTTTAAAGGGAATCACTCCGATTTTGTGCCAGTGTACACAGACGGATCTAAGTCAGAGTTGGCCTGTGCCTGCGCAGCGTTCTCGCCTAACCAAGGAGCAGTCAAAGCAAAATTAAATCCGCTGTGTAGTGTATGCACAGCGGAATTATTTGCCATAAAGATTGCACTTGAAAACCTATGTGACGAAGGTAACTCCTTCGTTATATGCTCCGACTCCCTCAGCTCAATACAATCAATCTCCGGCTTTTCGCCCATGCACCCGATCATTCAGGACATTCATTCTTCCCTACTGTCTCTCAGCAGAAAGGGAGTACGCGTTTGATTCCTTTGGGTCCCGGGGCATGCGGGAATAGCCGGAAATGAAAAGGCGGACGCTTTGGCCAAAGAGGCTCTGAACGAGACCGAGACAAAGTCGACACTGGTACCTCACGAGGACCTAAAATCTTCCTTGAGACAAATAATCCTAGGGCAGTGGAAGGAGTCTTGGCGTACTACACAAGATAATAAACTTCGTGACATCAAGCCGGTAACGTCAGTGTGGCCCTCTTCCGTCAGGAACAGCCGAAGAGAGGAAGTCGTCATCACACGTTTGAGGATAGGGCACTGCCCTTTAACTCACTCATTTCTCTTCACGGAAGAGAAAGTACGACCGCAGTGTGAAAATTGCGACTGTCCTCTCAACATTCGGCACATCCTGACGGAGTGTGACAAATACCGTGACCCGCGAAGGCGGCTCAATTTAGGAGGATACCTAAAATCCGTCCTAGGAGACGACCCTAATGTTTTAATCTGAGTCATTTTATTTCTGAAAGAGACAGGACTATTCCAAAAAATATAAGTTTTTATTTTTTTAAAATCACATTATATATTTTTTTTAAATAAGTGACATAAGTGCAAGTGATTAATATTTATTACTTTTACTACGAAACGTGCTTTACACAACCACGTAGCCTACCTTTTAATTACGTTTTTATAAATATTTATCAAGGCTTATAGCCAATAAGATCTAGTAAACTAATTACTCACCAGCTAAGGTAACAGTGCCGTTCAGTAATGCTTCCAGGATAAGTGTTGGCGTCGTGCCCAGAGCGTCTTGGATGGGTTACTTCAAGCCGAGCCGAGATAGTTCCGGAATCGAGCACGAGATTATAGAAAACGCAAATATACCTTTTAAACGTATTAATGATGATGATAATTGAAAATGAACAGACGATGACAATGAGAGGTGCAAATGAATAGTTAACAGGAATGGATTCGATGAAGACATGAGGGGGTGGCTATGAGAAAGGGATATGTAGTTATGTAGAAGAAATAGATGATTCAAGATGAAAAATAAGGATGGGAAATGAAGTTCTGTGAAGAACTGATTGATTAATAGCTTCAATGCAGAACGAGGAAGACACGTACGGCAAAAGTCAAGCGATCACAACAGTGTATAAGGCACATGGCGTTCGAACAACAGCGCATTTTGCTCTTATTGTTTTTTATTTCCCAGCATGCCACAGGATAAAATGGACACTGGTAGCCGTTGCTATTCTTTGTTCACATACCACAAACCTACGGGGGTCAGCAGAGACTCGGATAGAAAGTTTAGAAATGAAATATATTCATCGTTTAGAGGGAAAGAGTTTACTACCATTGGTAAGCAGCATGAACAACGGGCAATTGATGCTTACTCTAAGCAAACTGGCAACAAAGTTTCAAAAATTCGTTTTCTTGTCAATGTCAATGCTCCACGGTTGGGGTATAGCCCTGATGGAGTAGTTGTGTCTGATAACATTCTTGTTGAAGTGAAATGCATTGTTTCAAGACAACCGGTGTCCATTATGGATGCTGTTAAAAAGTCAAGCTTCGTCACTATAAACGGGGAGGATATAATGATTAAGACAAAACATAAATATTATGGCCAGGTGTAACTAGGGATGGCAGTAATGAATATTCCGCTCTGCCATTTTATAGTTTGCACTAATGTGGATGATGAATGTATGGTCATTCCCGTTAAATTTGACCTAGAATTTTGTGAAAATATGATAAATACTTTAAGAAGTGTGTATTTTGAGAAACTTATGCCTTATGTTATGGCAAAAGATAAAAAATGTTAATGCCATATTTTTTCTGTTCGTAATTAATATTTTTTATAATTTATAGTTGTTGATGAGAAAGACAGATACAGAGGTTAATTGAGAGGAATGGGATGGGTAAACTGCTATCAAGTACAACTGAACTCACCTGCCGCTACTTATTTAACTCTGTGATTGCCTGGAACAAATTGCTAATCATCACCACGGTGCAAAAAATCTCTTATTTGAAGATTATAACCTCCCTAACGTTATACCTGCCTGTAAGATGAAATTGTGAACTGTATTAACGTTTGCGCACATTCCGTATTGAATTCAGCAAATTTTCTTAACTAAGATCAAATAAACAATGTAAACAACACAAATGGCAGGACCCTTGACCTCTGTGTTACCCATATTTTGAATGCCAAAATTGAAGAATCAATTCTTCTCAATTTACATCACCACCGACTCCGATTCTTTACCTTCTATCTTTACCTGCGCTCTCTGATTAAGGTACAGATTTTGAGTTGCCCATTCCTCCAGTCTTTTTCCACTCATAGCCATTGCCATGCACCCATTACCTTTTACCACTCTTAACCATCAAACGCCTTCTCGAAGTCTGTAAGGATCATTTTGTCATGCAAGCCCAATCCACCACAACAAATTCCATGGGGGGTTTATTTTATAATTAAGTTTTGAGAGCACTAATGTCAAGAAAAATGTTAACAGTTAATGGAATAAAAGACAAATATATGGTTACAATATATATATATATATATTATCCTTAGAATTTATCAACAGATAAAATGGGCTTCGTTAGATTCACTAAGCCTGAGATGATCACTAAAATGTCATCAATATTTGATAACATTGCCCAAGGCACATCCCCACGTAATAACTTAAATATTTTCATCCTCTGGATGGTCCTCTCAACATGCACCCTGGCACGAGCTATTTCAGCTGTTAAAGGTCCTTCTGTATGTGAGAGAATTGATCCCTTTTCTGCAATAAAGGTGGCTGAATAACTTTTATCCCCTTCTGGGCTAATTCATTGCTTATCAGGAACCCTTTGTCCACCATCACTGAATCACTGTATTCCAGGAGATCCAATAAGTTACTGGTTAGGGTTATAGCCTTTTCAGAAAACCTACCACCAAAGACTTCACTTATAAATGTAATTAAACCATCTGGGGCTACTCCAACCAAATACTTGATGGTATTCCTCCCCTTATAATGGTAGTATGTAAGTATTTGGCAAGTCAAACATTGTGACTTCTCGACAGGGGTTTCAGTACTGTCCAGTACCACCCAAGTGTTTGAATAATTTTCGAAACACTTTGGCATATTACAAATAATGTCTTCCTTACTTTGCCAAGTTATGGCTTCCCGGAATACCAACGCAAGTGTTCACACCATTTGTTTGAAGTAGGTGGAACAAGTTGGCGGGGAGATAGAAAATAAAACTGCCAAACATCGAAAACTTAAATTCAACTTAATTTTAACCGTGCACAAAAGGACTCTAATGTGCATATCAAGTCTTAAGCTGATCTTTCTTTCACAACTTTGAAGGAGCTCACAAGCTTGAACAATATGGTCCAGCAAAAGAGAAGTAGGAATGCCAGTAAAAGCATTCAAATCCTTATCTGACTTAATCATATGCATCAGAGTGGCATGGCGTGGTTCCCTCAAATAAAGCTGCACCTGGCAACCAAAATTAATTTTAGGAGCAGGTTGGACCTCCACATTTCCCTGGTCTTGGCCAGTATCGGAATTAATCAGTTCGAATAAGGCCTGTGCTGCAGCTAATTCTTCCTCTCCATCTGCCGCTAGTGCACTGTCAACTTCTCCTTGGTTGGCAGTATCAGTGGTGTTAGCCAACCGACACAAATGACGCTGCATGCGCATCCTCTTGGAACGACGCACAGTGGTCCGGATCCGAAAAAAGGCGGACAAAAGTCATTTTTTCGACTTACTTGAAACTCACTTTAAATATGCAGTTCTTGTAGCAAAATGTCCTGGGAATCCTTCCGCACACTTAGTTTTGCATAAAAAGTTTTGTTAAGTTTAGTAAATTGCTTCAAAGTAGAGCTAATTTTAGCTAAACCGGGCTATTTAAATTTTTTCGAAAAAATACACATTTGTAACAAGTTTTTTTGCACTATTTCGTATTAAAAATTGGTAAAATGAGTGTGGATTATAATTATATGGACACTTTACCATGAGAAAAACTAGGTTTCAATCTTGTAGTGGTTGTGATGATCGCTGAAGGAGTTCTTCAAGAGGAATCATTTTTTCTCGCAAATTTCGCATAAACGTTGGATTATAAAAAGAGTGACACCGAGTGACACAGAGATTCTTATAGTGGCAAGAGTGGGTTATATTAGAAAGATATTAGTAAAGGATTTAGCTGCAAATATTTGCAAATAAGTGAATTACAACGACTTATATGACTCTCTGCCGCGGACGTGAACGTCGGGACTAGACACGCGAGCTTCGTCACAGTGGAGACACATTGTAAAATACGTCTTTTCCAATGTTTTATTGATTAGGATTTTAAAAATGAAGTTTTTTTTCTATTATATTCTGTTCTTGGCCAAATTTACACTAGAAAGAGCGAGAGAATGAATTTCAGACTGCGATACTAAGCGAGATTGTGACGCTGGAAGAGGAGGAAAATATTTTCTCCGATCGCTTTTCAGTACGATTACCATCGAATTTTGTTCATCGTTGGAAGTATATAAGACTGGTTGTATGCACTGCTGCTGAGAAAACCCACCTCTGGCTGTCCCTTTCCTCAAAGCCTAAGTGACAGAAGACCCGTTACCCGCACACGTGCCGGACCCAAGAGTCCTTAGTCGGGATATTTTACTATCCCTACTTAGCGCATCACCCAACTTGTGTTTATTGCCTAAAGGCGGTTTCTTTGACCTGCAAGTGAAATTGCACGTGTTAACAGATGTGGTATTTACCCTCCAGGTGCATCTTTCCAGATGGGTTTTATTGGAGGGCTGCCGCTGGTACGCATTTTTTCACAAAATTCAGGCATTGCACATTTCTCTTTATGCGGTCCACCAAAAACCCTCTTGGTTATCCTCGGGGGTAGACCCAGGTTCTTGGGGGTGGTGGGAACTTCTCTTTTTAACCTCCTCCATGCTTCAGTCGAAACATTTTGGTGTCCTTTAGTTGGTCATTTTCCATCGATGAGTACACATGCGAGTTCTTAGTCGTTGGGTACTCGGTTGGCAATAGTTTTCGTGATTTGAAGTGATCTCTGGAGTAAGTGTTAGTGTTGTGATAGTTCGGAATAGTGTTGTGATTCAATGATTTTTTTGTTCCTGGCCACCACAGCGATAAGGATAATTAATCAGGTATGCTATTTCTCTTTAATTTCCGTTTTTGAAGTTGATCTAGTACGGGGTACCACACTAAATTTTGCATTGTTTTTGCTTCCGTTTAAACTCCTAACTTTCTAGAATAAAGAATATTGTTCTGTATTTAACGACCCAATTATTCTAATTTTTAACGCACAGCTATGTCGTTAACATTTACGTGGAAGCAACTTCACGGTAAAATGCAGGAGAAAAAAGGAGGCAATGGACGACCGGAAAAGTAATTTGACGGGAATTCTTGAGGATTGCCTACATTTTACACGGAGATGAGAACGCAAAAAATGAGCTCAAAAACTTTTTGAAAGTAAATTTTTTTGTTGGTTACGAGAAAAGATGGCGAGATTGCTCTCGAACGAACTCTTTTTTGGATGCGACTTGGTTGGATCAAATCGTTCATTTCCCTGATGTTGTGTATCGTAACTTTCCAAGCACCTCAGGGTCGTATTTTCCCTGTGTTTTAATTGTGATATGACATCCCTTGGGCTATTGTCGAAGTAATAAGCCTTTTTATCAAGCACATACAATAAAAGAAAGGGTAGGTCAAACAAACAATTTTCGGATGTCACTATCCGATCAAAAAGAAGGAAAACTAAATTCCTTAGAGAAAATACTTTCCCTGCAGAACTGTCTTCTGCTACAGCCATGAATCTAAGAGAGAGAGGACATAGCGCGCAGAAGCGTCTCTAGTTAATACGATGACCCCCTACACGGATATGGTATGTAAATGAGTATTGAAAGAGTGGAAGTGGGAAAAGGAAGAAAGTACTTCAGGAGAAATTTAAAAGTATAATGGGTCTATTAGTTAATCTACCAAAGCAAAAATATGACACATCGAATGATGGCAACACAGCTAGGCGCTTCTTCAAAAATGCCCGCCTATCGGCTGAAAGTACTGGTAAGGATCCATTTATTTCACAAAAATCTTCTTTTACTTCAACGCTTTTCACATGAAATAAAATATAAAATTGATTTTCAGTCGTAGAAAAAGAACTTATCATTAAAATTTCAAATATTTTGAGAGCTTCGTCATGCGGCCTTCTAATTGGACCCCCAAAATTTAAAGAATAATTTATGGACACTGCAAAATGTTATGTTAAATATTATGAGTGGTTCTACATGCCACCCACAGTGCATAAAGTTCTGCTGCATGGTGCAGATGTGATTGAGTCAGCTCTTCTTCCAATTGGAGAGCTTTCGGAGGAGGCTCAGGAATCGCGGAATAAAGATATAAGAACTTATCGCATCACGCAAGAAAAAATTCAAGAATCCACACGACTGAGGACGTTTTCCGGAGACTGATGCTGACCTCTGATCCATTAGTCAGTAGGTACATTAGGTGCTGAATTAAATAAATACCGTGGCCTAAAAGATCTGCCTAAAGAGGTCCGTGAGCTCTTGCAAGAATATCCTGACTCAGCGAGTGAATGCGAGGAAGAGGAGTGGAATTCAGGAGAATCTGATGTGGAATTACATAAATTGTAAAGTTAATAAGATACTAAGTATGTTTTTATTTACATAAATGAGTTAATTTGCACTTAAAACCGTTTTAATATTTATTTAATAATTACTTATTTTTTAGTTTCAGCGGCACTACCTCTGCTAGCTGATAATCGCAATCACTTCAACGTTAGAATCAATTCCCCTAACTGCCTTACATTTCCCCATTTTTTAATAATTATTTACTAAGTTAAAGGTCTAGAAGTCATATAATGCAAATAATTTTTATATATTTGCATATTTAATAATAACAGGCGTTTTCTATGCAGTCTCCTCATTATCGGTTAATTTAGCATTAAAATTCCCAATATCTTCTAAAATAATTATTTTTTGTTGAAAATAACAGCAGAAATGAACTAAGAGCGTCTTAAAACATATAAATGACAATTTTCAAATTAATCTGACAAAAATCTGATTTTTGTCCCTCTTTTTCGCGATCCGGACCACTGTGCGACGGTGCTCTGGAGTCTCAACTGTCTCATTGGGTCTTCTAGGGATTTTGGAGGGTGGAAGTACCCCTTTCTTTAGGCAGGACCTTTTCTCTGTCTTTGCTGGAATAGATAAAAATAATGATAACCAATTATATTATTCATTGTAAATAAAGATGTTTCATACGAAAATTCTGAACCTGCTGACCAATTAAGCAAGTCCTTAAGTGTGAATGACATTTTGATACATATCATTGAAAGAATAATAATGATTAAATTGGAATTTAGCAAAATACAATGCAATAGTCATCGTCAAAAGTATGCATATAAAAATAATAAAAACTAAGGAATTAAAACTCCTGTTTGTTAACTCAAAAATATTAACAAGTTAGGGTATAATTTCATAAAATATCTTTAATCACAGTGTTTTTCTCTCACAGAAATGTATCCTGTTAAGTTTCACCATTCCTCACTAATTGGAATGGAAATAGTTAATGCAAATACTCACGTCGTGAGATATGTATGAACACGACCACCTTTGAAATTACATCGCTTAAACATCCCAACTTGTGCGAATGCATACATGAATCAGCTGTTCTAATGCCAGACATTCTTTCCGGCATGTTTATCGCGGTATCAATACAGATTAATTATGATACCTATGTCTAAAGATCACTACACTCAGTGCAACAGTTTCAGAGTTAATATAATTTATGTGAGTTTTCATTATTTTCACTGAAACCTGACACATGAAGATTCAAAGGTTTGTAACTTCATTTTGGTCTCGTCCTGGGCTCAGAGAAAGGTATCATAATTCATCACAGGGATATTGCTTCCACATACATATGTTTACAATTTTTAGGAAAATTGAGGATGATCATCTGACATGATCTTGCACTATATACCTTCACCTACATGCTTGGTTTAAGCAGGGCTTATATTAAACAGGCATTAAACAAGCAAATCTCGATAGTCCACATACATTCGATTATATATACTATTATGTTAAAATAACATGACTAGAAACTCACACTTAGAGTAGACTCACTGCAGACGTTAATGTCTCTTGTTAAATCCTTTCCAATTCTCAGTATCCGTTGCCAATGCTTCACAAGAGATCGGTCTCTTGGAAAGGAATGCAGGGGAATGGACTCCGATGTTCTGTTACACCACTGCGGCACACTGCAACACTTATTTGACGTAAACTTTTTACTTTTCGTCGTACCCATCGTCAGATATTCACCGATATTCACATTTGTACGTTAGATGCCGACAACACTGGGTACCACTACTAATCGCAAGATCACCTTCCCGAAGCTTCCAAATTCTGCCACCAGAGGTCAGACACTTCGAATTTATTCGCGAATAACTCAGTTAATTTGAGTACATCGCAACTTTCAACAACCAAACAATCAACTGTCATCAAACATTACCGTAACATAAAACAACGAGAACAATTACTCATAGAAGATAAAACAAATGACAAAATAAAATATGACGATCACAATATGTTCCCATACATAATATTTTCCATACAGAGAACCAACTAAAATTACAACATAATTAACATGCATTTAAATTATGTTCAAATAGCATTCTGATGACATCGAGCAAACATGACATTTCGTACATGCCATTTCACTTACTAGCATCCAAGTTTCTTCAAAACATTTTATATGCATAATTTACGTCTGATCAAACCATAAAATTAAAAAGTGAAATAATACTACGATAATCCAATGATAATGTAATTTGCTCATACTGACGGAAGGCGGCGGATTATTTCCTCTCTTACTGTTCGAGCTTCCTGAAATTGCAGTCGATCAGGTCGGTCAACAGGGACCTCTTCATCACCTCTTTCGTCTGCGTCATGGCGTTCCTCAACTTCCTCATCTGCTACTGGTGGCAGTCTTGCTTTCATACACATGTTGTGAAGAACACAACATTCCCTAAATATGCATCCAGCCTTCTGTGGATCATACTCCAGCACGTTGTACCCATAAACACAACGAAATCTTCCTTTCAAGGTTCCTGTGCATCTCTCCACCGTTGAGCGGGTTCTTACAGGAATATCGGTGTACCTTGCCTCAGGAGATCCTGGTATAGGATTAAGTATGGGTGTCTGTAGCCATGGCTCGTGCGGGTATCCAGAGTCACCTGAAAGTTGTCATTAGCTTAATATAATGCGACCTCATGAAAGCATACATGATAAGCCATACTCCATTTCATGTTTACCCAACATCCAACACTTTTCATTGGCTGCCCACATCTCCACCATCCTCTCTCGGACAGCAGAGTTGGCCCAGATATAGGGATCTTGGTTACTCCCAGGGTATTTTGCCATCACGTTCATGACTAGCATGTCTGCATCACAAACCTGAGAGATATGAACATTAGTTCTGTATCACGTTCTAACAAATCAGGGCTTTTGAGAAATACTTAACAATTTGGGAGTTGAGTGAGTGACGTGCTTTCCGGTTCAGTTACAGATGCTCGTTTTCGGCGGGAGTCTTTATGGTTACATGAGTCCCATCTACAAAACCCAGGACTTCAGGTATTACACACACACGGGAATTCCTGAAAGTAAGAGAACACCCATTTATGCAGTTTTTGAATGAGCAACTTCAAACCATAACTCTCAAATCATTATTTATTTAATAGCATGGAAAAATGAGCTAGTACAGATATTATCAAAGTACTTATTCATTGACACTAACACCTATGTTTGTGCAAATGAAATTATTATTGCCAGTGTTCACAGAATCAATAATCTCCAACAAATTCCCTTTGTTACTCACCTGTGAATGACACTCCGAACATCATTCCGGTTCAAAGGGAATTCCACCCATTTTCTAACAATGTTGTGGTTATTTAGGGCATGAGTAACCTCTTGTATTGCTCGGCTCACGCTCACTTCGCTCAGGCCGAGGTAATTCTCGCTTCTAGCCAACTTTTGGTAGGAAACCTGGCCATAAAAAATGGAGGGCACACACCACCTAATAGAAAATATCATGAAACTTATGGCCATGGGTTACGTGCAGGATATCTCCACGTTCCAATGCAACACACGTTTCTTACCTTGATTTCCAAGGGTATTGTGACAGCACGAGTGGGTGCGGGACAGTAAGGCCTAATTTCCTCCACTGGCGCCCTCACCATGTCCTTTTTTAGCCGGTAAATTCCCACAAAAACGCTCTCCCTCGAGGCAAATGGATCTGCACCATCTCTTGTCTCAAAACATTTATCCTCATGGTATTTACTCTGTCTTTCTTCCTCCTCATTCCTACGCCGCCTCGCTATTTCCGCTTCTAAATCCCAGTCATCCATGTCTCTTAAATATTAACTGATGGAAGATAATCCATGAAAAATGATTCGTACAAAACTCTTTTAATATAGGTATACGTCCAACGTGTGCAAGTCGAAAGTAACTTAGAATCACATGAGCGTCAACGGAATGGTGAGATATCTTTGAAACTCAACAGGGAAAGGAATTCCTTTTCAAGTAACTAAATCCCAAGGCATCCAAATAGTGTTTACAAATGAAATCACTGCTGGATGAGTGATATTCTGTTTGCGTAGATAGCATGGCGATAATAACTATTTCTACGAAGAAGACTGATTTTCCACTAGGTATACAACTATGAAAGCATTAAATAAATTAAAAACGAGGATTTCTATAAGTATACATGCCGTGAATGTCAATCAACCTCGAGTAATGAAAATATGTTAGAAGTAAATAAGCATTACTCACTTGACTCGCACCGCCAAAACACTCAACAAAACACTAACGGAAAATAGCGCTTGAAAAGTTTGGTTGCGGAGGCGGGGCGAGGGTATTTCCCATGATGCTCTCTGATTTCCGACGCGACGCTAGCGCCATCCACCGAAAACTTTCGGTTAACACGGAAGCTTCGGTTTTGAGTCGGTCCGTGAACGAAGAACTGCCAAATGAGCCGTGGGCACCATCTTTGACGGAAATTTGATGACGTATTTCAGAAAATCGGAAATTTGGTGACTTATTTCATAAAATCGGAAATTTGATGACGAAATTTCCGATTGTCGACATTCCCGGATAACCCCCCAGGTGGCATAGATGTTTCCTCAGATAAATTGAAATGGGTAGATTATTCTACCTTTGTTAATAAGGTTGAGAGTGGAAAATACATTCCTGAAAAAACTTTAATTTTTCGGGTGGATCACAGCACCAAAACCCTTATCCTTAATAAGGTAGTTAATGCTTCAACTTTGATTGGTAACCCTCACATTCATATCGTGTTAGAATTGGAAGAGGCGATCAAAATATTTAATAACGTGAGGGTGTGCAGCGGGACTCTAATCGATGACTCGCTGGCTGCTTCTGGTCCAGATACCATTTGGAAAGATGAGATTGGCCTGTGGCATCATAAAAACTGCAACCTTTACCTAATAGATTCCGTCTGCGGGACTTGTGGTCGGGCCAAGCACAACATTATGCAGATGTATCTGCGCCAGAGAAGGCTAACACTTGTCCGTAGAGTGACTCTTGACGTGAATGCGAGGGATCAAGCAAAAATTGCCCTACTCCTGCGAAGGAACTTCATCTTGAACCGATGCCGTCAACAGTTTATGAATGCCAGCAAAAAACTCGGCACAATTGGAAAAGGATACAACTGCAATGACAGAAGTACGGGGGAAAACAATAGAAGGAAACAGGGCACTACCGATTCTAAAGCCCTGGTTACACGATACATTAACATGTACAAGTTATTGTGTGAATGTATGAACGCGAGAATGAACGAGAAAATTCACCGTGTAAACACCAAAATGTACGAATGCATGAACGCGTGAACAGAAAATAGAACCTGTTCTAATTTGGTTCATGCATTCGTACAAGTTGCGCTCGTGCTTCAGTGACACCTGGTGGTAAATAGCGGAAATAATGTTTTCTGCTCGCATGGTGTTTGTATACTTCTAAATTTTGGTTTGTTTGCGTTTTATTCAGCTATTAGTATTTATTTTGACCTCTGCTCCATTTGGACTTACCTCTACTATTTTGACTTGGCACTGTTAGCACTTCCTGGAATACCTGTCGCTACGTTTATTGACTTCTCGCTATCGTTGGACCTCTCCTGTTATAGACCATTGCCCCTCGCTTGGACTACCCTCCTACACATTCCGTCGGAATTAGTAGAATAAAGGTTCAAATGCATTAATTAGAATAGCATTCCTTGTATTTCGTGTACTTATCTATTTCTTTTCAGAGCTAAACGCTTTCTCAACAAGGTCATGAATGCCGGAAGGGCTAGTCTAGTACCAGAACAGTGAATTACAAAATGCCTTGTTTGTGCAGTAAATATTTGATAAGCTCGCGCCACGAATATGTGATTGGCCGTTAATTACTTAGTTTTTTCTTTAACAACAATTTATGCTTGTACGACTCTCACATAGTTATATTTTATCGGGTACTTAGTTCACTGGCAGATCATCCAAGAATCAACTTCTTGCTCGAAACTGAATCAGCTGTTTTTATATACGTCCAATTCTACATGAAAAACTTAAGTATAAGTAGGAACCGGAGAGATAATTAAAGATTACCGTCGTGTACATGAGGTAACGATATCCATTTAAGAGCAAGTTTTTACACTTGTTTCCAATACTACTACCGACTTCCTTTCCCAAAAGTGCCGAGAATAACTTAATCTATGTTTTTACGATCCAATATATTACTACCCATGATAGTTAAGAGTTTATTCATGAATTACATTCAATACATATATATTCACAAGCCTTCTTATCGGTCCTGTATAAAAAGGGTTTTTTATCGCACTTTTTCTCAACAGGAAATACCTCACGTATCATTCAGCTAACATTTAAATAAGATTTTGATGCAATTTATTCGTTCTACTACAATTATTTGATTTTCGAGGTAGCAAATATACCTCACTATAACTGCAATATAATTCCCGAAGCGTATAAAAAGGGACTTAGCAACTCCATTCGAGTATCTTCCAACAGAGGAACTACCACTAGGGAAAACAAATGCGGAAGTTGCGATAGTTACCGCTAAAAATCGGAATCTGAATGTGAAATATGAAGTATATATAATTATAATACGCTTTATAGTAGGTAGTCTATAGGTAAGTTGACTTTATGAAAGCTTGAATGGTTTGAATGTTGCGCTTAGTAAAGAGAAAAACAACAATCGCAAATGCGTACCCTGAAAATTGTGCGAATGCATGTGCGGTTTCATGTACCGTGTAACCACTGATTCATCCATTCGTTCACACAAATGTACATGAATCCGTTCACGCAAATGTACATGAAACCATTCACGCAAATGTACATGAACTCGTACGTGTACATGTACTCGTACGTGTTAATGTATCGTGTAACCAGGGCTTAAGAGGTAATGAAATCCTTCCATTTCCATCACCCCAACCAATCTGTCAATGGTAAACAGCAAGTGTGGGTTTGATGATGAGTTTTTCAAACGACTTTGAATACATTTTTGCTCCAAAAATAGTATGATTGCCCATAGTATGCTATTATTGAATGAGATTTGTCTGAGAGAGGCCTTGTCTGTGTTTTCCTCAACATTGGCTTATAAAAGCCTAACTGACTTTGTTGATGATGGCATCAAGGCCCTAAATTTAAAAAAACTAACATGGTTTGGTTTATATGTTTCAGCCACTGGCAGATTTATATACTCAGCCAGTGGCTGTATTTGCATCAAAAGGGGGCAGCCCAAGGCCTAGAATTGGTTAAACTTTTCCTGAAGTGCATAACTTTATTGGAGAATGTTGGTGCCAAGGTGCATGGCTTGGTAGGTGATGGAACCCAAACTAATCGCAAAATGTGGCTGGAGTTGGTTATCTCCGGGGTGATGGGCCAGGTTAAGAACTGGTTTGTTCATCCAGTAGAACACACAAAGTGAGGTGTATGCTTTCTCAGATATGCCACGTTTAGTTTAGTGTGTTATAAATAGGCTGTATGACAGGAATCCATTGCTGGTAAGAGTGCTTCGCTAAATTTTGTTCATTGGGTAGATATTTCTTTTGCCCTTAACAAATTTCTCTGACGCCTCTATTCTACAGTGTGATAATCTACAATGAGGGACTCAATAAATGAGACCAAACCTTTGGTACCATTCGCAAGGTTCTGGATCCAATTACCACGCGACCTCATCAACCCCTATACAATTGTAAAAGTTACTAACCTTGTACAGTGCACTCAAGCCTCCCAAGTCAGGCAACTTTTCCCAAGATATCAACAAGCCTCAACAACCATTAACCCATTAATGCCCGCCGGCAAGTTGCCACGCTACATTTTGTCTAACACAGCGACCTTGGAGCCGATTCATGCGATTATTCACGCTAACTCTGGCTAGACCTTACCTTGTTGGCTGGCATTAAACGTTTTCCGTCAGTCTTTTTGTGTCCTGGGTATGTTGGATGGATTACTGCAGTCCCTCCAGGTGTTGTTTCGATGGATCGTGAATAAGTACTCGAACATGTGAGTTAAAGCCTTTTTTGTGTTAAAGTTACAGATTTTTTTATTTAATTACCAAGAATATATTTCTGAAAGTGGGTATTTAAAAAATAGAATGGAAATGTTGCATTTTTATTTCATAACACCAGTCTGTAAAACTGTGGCAACTTAAGTTGCCGACGAGCACCTACGTCGTGGGCAGCACGGTCCTGGAAGGACGGTCGGCAAGGTTGGTGGCCGTAGGGACGAACCTCCAGGACGCCAAATGCGTCGGATTCTTTATTAATGAAATCAGTAAATTACAGTACAGATCATTGTCAAACATCAGTCGTTTCCCCTTTCGGCCAACACGGCCTGGTTATCGATTAGCATAGTAATAGTTGAAAAATCAGGGGTGTTAGAGAACATATAATTCATGCCCTTCAGCGCGGCCTGCGCCTCGGCGAAATAAATCGGCAACTGATGCGGGAATTGTTCGATTATTTCTAAGTTTAGCTCCGGGCATACAGAAGCCCATTGCCACGGCGTGGCATCGGCGTATGCCGTGTAGTTCACAGCGAAGGGGGCACAATATCGCACTTCCTGGAACAAATCTTCTTCCCAGGCGCGACGGAGCCACGTCATGCGTCTGGAGTAAAAATGAGAAATTAAAAAGTAGGGGAGTGCCAAGATGTAACAGAACCAGGCCATGTATCCTGTGATCTTAGGGATGTCATGTGTTCTTAATCTGGGTATAATTTCGATCCCGTGATGCAGCCTGGCGAGGGACGATGGGGACAACGGAGGGAACTTTCTCCTGTGTTAATTATAACCCCCAGGTAGGTTAACACTTTGCGTGGCCGGGTGACACTTTTTGTCAGATTCAATGTGACACCGAGGTCTGTTTGCACAAAGTCAAGTACTCTATTCATCAACTGTTAACTTTCACGAAAATTATTATTAAGCACTATTAACCAATCATCTAAGTATGGAATGACAGAAACAGAAAATACACTAAATATTTCACGCGCGACTGACCGGGCCCAGCGTTGCATTATCGCGGGCGCTAAACAATGACCCATTCCCTATGACACGTTCCCTAGTTTTAATGACCCATGGGCAATCGGGTAAAACAGAAGTACCGGCCACCCGTGCGCACACCGTAAAATCGAACGTGTTCCGCTTTTATCTTAAGCTGGAAGAAGGCGTCTGTCAAATCTAATTTACACAAATAGGAATCTTTTGGAATGAAGCTTATTGCTTGCGCTGCATCCTTGAGGCGAAACTTTGGCTTGTTATAATATGGGGTCCATGGCGAGAGGTCATGTATCAAGCGGAACCCGCCTGATGCTTTGGGGATCAGGTATGTCCTAAAGGCACAAACTGGTCGACGACGGACCAACACTCCACGATCTACCAAGGCGTCTAAAACCCTGCATAGATCCACATCATTTCCTGAATCTAAATACACATGAGGGGAGTCGAGGGGCTTAGGAACGTTGGCCCCATGTAGGGCCAGACCGATGACACTTTCATCGTCGTAAGGAAACACTGCCACTGGCACACGTGGGATTTCCCGGATAAGGTCCGCAAGGGGAACCATTCCCGGTTCATCTACGGGGGGAAAGGCCCCAAACCCGGGGCCAGCACTATACTCCACGTCTGGATCAGGGTATTCTTCTTGGGGGTCACTTTGGAACGAATCACTGTCACTGCGATCATCTACTGTCGAAGCAGTGGAACTAACCTGTGACCGCTGGTCCCGAAGCAGTGGAACTAACCTGTGACCGCTGGTCCATATCATAGTCCTCTTCGTCCGAGGTGTCCGAATCTCGTAGCGGATCAGCGTGCAGAGGGACGGCGTCCCCTGGCTCCCCGGAATCGTGCCAGCGGAGATCTCCGATGATTATATCATCTTCTGCAGCTGTCTCCAGCGGTTCCAGTGGGCCAGGAGACGGAGGGCCCGGCAGGTGGAGCATACGCGGGCCTTCTTCTTCTTCCGGGGTGCAGTGAATTGTTTGAGGAATGTTATCAGCGGCGTCTGACGGAGTTGGCGGAGAAGGCCCCACCGCGCTGCCGACCCCGCTGTCGGGAGGGCTGAGTCTGGTGGGATACGTCTGCCGTGGCTGTTGCGGCGGCTGCCGCTCCCGCACCACCTCCCGGATGATGGTTGTAGGGCCCGGGTTGGTGAGGGAAGGCGGAAGCCGCAGCAACTCGTTTGTGGTCCCGAGTCTCATGGCGGTCTCCCATCCATGCGTGGCCGCAATGGCCAAGATCCGGGCCCGGTTATAAAGCACCGGAGAGAAAAACCATTTCTCGTATTTTAAGTTCCAATTGTCATTGAATGTTATTATGTTTAACGTAAAAGTGTTAATTTATTTTTTTTATATTACATCATATTATTTATATCGTGAATTTTTGAAAAATGTCGATCATGTTGCTATTGCGTAGTAAACAGGACGTTAAACTTTGGGATAGAGCTGCATTGTTTCCAATTGTGACGAAAAATAACTCGCAATTAGAAATGTAAGTGTTCAATTCCTTCGCTACCAATACTGTTTAAACAAAATGGATTGATATTTTTTTGTGTTTTAGTCGAAAATCTTTCGCTCGGGCGATAGCCTAAGTAGTAAATAAAAACTTCAGGACTCAAGGCAATAATTTTGTTTTTCATTGTCCGAATTACAATAACATGTTGATTCGTTTTATTTATCATTGCTACTATTTGTAAAAATTATGCTATAGGCCACGAGTAGTAGTAGTTTAAATTAAGGTGCTTCGACCGCTAAGGTCATTTGCCCCACATCTAACCCTCGGTTAAAACTGTCCTTATTAAAATCTTTTCATGTAAAAACAATTTACTGTTCTAAGTTTCATCGGTTAAAAGGAGCTAGTATTGGTACCATAAAATGTATCATATTATATATTTTAAAAAGTTAAATATTTTCCTTTGCTTCAGGAGCTCGATAACTCGGCTAAGGCGATCAAGGTAGTCACCTAGAACGGATTCTAGGTCTCCTCTGATACATAATCTATCGCGTGCGACCGAGTATCTTTCGCACTCCGTTGGGTTGTGTCTCACGTTTAGGAGGGAGTGGCACTCGTCAGATCGAGGTGGAGTCTTTTCCTCGGGAAAAAGGTATGCGTGTGTCAGAGCACTATGTCCATTTCGCAAACGCGTGATGGCGACTTCTTCCCTACGGTTCTTCCTTATGGAGGACCACCACCCCTGCGGGTAGGGGGATTGAGAATACTCCCGCAGTATCCCTGCTTGTCGTAAGAGGCGACTAAAAGGGCGGGGAGGAAACCCCGTAAACAAACCCCAGAGCCAACCCTGGTGAAAATGAGTTGTTCACAAACCGTTCAGAAGTGTGACACGTTTGAAACCTGTTGCTGAAGTGTTCATGAAATGTTGGGGAACCGTTCATGAACTGTATTTTGGCCCAATTGAAGTGTTACGAACCGTTCAAATCAAGCTGAAGCGTTTGCACAGTTTGTGCACAGCCCCCAAACACTTTCAGTGAACGGTTCATTTTCACCAGGGAACAAGGATTGAGCCCGAACAGTCTTGTGGATCAACTATTTGTGTGCGGCCATACCAGCTGGCCTGCGATCCACCCACATTTCGGCCATGTGTGGAGACCCGTAAGGAAGAGAAGGGGATCCTGGTGGGTGAGCTCTCCGGCACCCAGCCGGGTGTCGGATGCCCGGTATACCCGGAGTGCAACAAACCACTTCGGCCCCGGATTCCCTGTAAACGGGCGGCCGGGGCCTAGCCACCCCCAGCCAATCGGCTTCAGTCGCGTTTGTGTTCTGGCGAGTGCGGAGGTGTTGGGGGTCTTCCTAGGAAGGTCGGAGGTGGACGGGTTGGTGGGCCATGTCAACGAAGACCCAATCCGAAGAGGGCAACCACACCAGATGCGCTATATCCCTTGTGCTATCCCTGGCGACCGGCTTGCGGTGCAGCGTCCCAGGTATGTGGCTCCGTGGTGGGTGGGGAGGCCAAGGGACTATGATATACTAGGTATGGGCGAGGACTCTCAACCACCACCTAAAAGATCCCGCCCTGACTTTGGCGGGGGAGACTATAGAGATAAGGCATGTAAAAAATACCTGATTATGAAATGCGTAAAACCGGATGAGAACCTTATGAAGGTTTCCCCCTTCCTAATAAACAAAACCTTGTCCTCCTATTTTCCTGGGGAACTAAGATCAGCAAAGAAACTCCGAGACGGAACCTTGCTCATTGAAACAAATACTGACCAACAAGGGGAAAAGGTACTGACGATGACTATGATGCATAATTTACAGTTGAAGGTAGACCTACACCATACCCTTAACACATGTAGGGGGGTCATTTCGCATTATGACCTTTTGTACGTAGATGAGGAAGAAATTAAAAGAGAAATGGCCTCTCAGGGCGTAATTGATTGCCGGCGGCTGAAGACCAAACGCAATGATCGATACCACGTCAGTAGTTCTTACTTTTTCTTGTGACAAGCTTCCAGATAAAGTGAAAGTTGGATACGAGTCGGTCACAGTGCGGCCATTTATACCCAGCCCTATGCGCTGTTATCACTGTCAACGGTTCGGGCACATAGCCCACGATGCAAAGGTGAGGCCACATGCCCAAGCTGCGGCCAGAAGAAACATGAAAATGCCTGCGAAACAACCAAAATGTGTAAACTGTGAAGAACGGTCTTTTGACCAATAATCTGTAAGTCTTGCCTTCGTGCTAAGGCCCATCGAAAGTGTAAAATGTTTTGTGAGATAACATCATACGATTTTTTTTACTTGGGATTGTGGTTTGATATTACCGTTTCATAAAGTCTGCCTTCCGTGAATATTAGTTTCCTTCACCAAGTTGTCTACAGTTGCAATATTTGGGGACTTTGCTCCGCCCACTAATTTCCCGTGGGCTCTTTCCAGGTATCGTGCCGGGGACTTCTGTCTCCATTGACTGCAGATGTATTGATGCATGGAGCGGAGAAAGGAATAAAAAATGTGAGGATGATTTTTTAATAGAAAATTTATTACAATAAATACTCTTGTTATTTTCTCTCTAACATCACTATACAGCAGGTACACAGCGCCACTTTAAAAGCCCTTTTTAGGCGTTTAGTAGCTCCAGTGGCATAGAGCTAATTAGAGCAAGTGCACACACTACGTGCGGTTCCGCAATGTCATAATTGCTCATCAAACGTTTTGGATTCTTTGGAGACATCTTGGTTTTCTGAAAAATAAAAAAAAAATTGGATTATTTCGAGTTGTATTGCCACGTCACTGTGATTCTGATAGACATTGGATGGTATAATTGTCTTGGTAAATAACAACCACTTCGGCTGCACTACTAATACGGAGAAAAACGGTTAACCTACATTTATTATTCGTTGCGTTGCGAAGTTTTTATTTCTAAAGGGGTAGAATCAGGATAAATAGAAATCCTTCGTCTGATTTTCAATTTAAATGCCTCGAGATAAAGGTTTTATAAATAATTATCGTTTAAATTTTAAGTTCTTGTCGTCAACTTCGAACCTCCCAATACTTTAAGTCTCTGAAGTGCTGCATCAATAACTTATGTCCACTGTTTGCTAATTTCACGGATTTTTCCCTCATGTGAAACGTAATTTTATTTTTCGAGGATCCTTATTCGGTCTTCGATGAGGTAACGCGAGCAATTGTTGCAAAACATTCGAGGTGGAGTAGGTAAGATACGTATGAGTAAAAAATTCGATTTTTCAACCCTTGAAATTGGCTCTGCCACCATTCAGCGGAACCTAATCATTTTTTTAATAATACATACTAACATTTGGTGAGATATTTATAAATACTTTTCATTTTTTATTAACACTTCGGCCCCTGTGGCGGTGGGGTTAAGTCCTCGCCTGCTGAACTGAGGGTCGCGGGTTCGAGTCCCGCCTGAGTGGATTTTTCACCACTCAGGATATGGGTGTTTGTGTTCGTACATTGTTATATGTTACAACACCCGATGTAAAAGGCCGTCAGTGCTGTTTTCGGGGATAATAAAATAAATAAATACAAACATTTTTGAAAATACAAAAATTTTAAGTTCTCTGGAGGAAAAATTGCTCGTCCGGAGGTGCTTATGCACATTTGATGTATCTTGGTAGACACACAATAAGAAAAAAAGACCGACACTATAAATGAAAACATAAACACGACGGGTTCAAATCCTGTTGGATCAAAAATCCACTTTTAACGAAGACATCTCTGCTTTTATATTCAAATCACTCACACCGTTAACCAATGCCATATTATCCCACCAAATATTAAATAGCCTTGGCACCATAAAGTAGTCTTCTTTCGCCATACATTATGTTAAATGTTGGCAGATCATAAATATTTTTACTTCTGAGTTCCACATGCTGGCATACTCTCTATTTCTTGCATTTCGCTCTAAAATAGTTGTTGACAATCTAAGTGTAGTCGGTAATAATAATAATTTTTATTAGTCCCGGGACTTGTCCTCACAAGTATGGGAAATGTCAGTGGTTTAAAAGTTGAATACATGCATGCAAATTCATATAAGATTATCGTGAGGTCATAAATTCATCTACTGAATAAAAACAATGATCAATGAGGTAGTTCCACAGTTTTTTTTAAACGTGGTGAACGGTTCAGTGTGTTTAACATTATTTGGTATTTTATTATAAAATGTAGACCCGGCATATATTGGGTTGTTAGAGAATAATGAGAGGTTGTGAGGCACAGTCCTATAGTCGGACTTCCTCCGTGTATCATACCCATGAACATCTTTATTATTTATTACATCATTGATTTTTTTCACATATAAAATTGAATGAAATATATAAATGGAAGGCAGAGTGAGAAGTTTAAGCTTCTTGAACAGAGGCCTACAACTGGATCTTCTGTTCACTTGGTTAATAGTTCTGATGGCCCATTTTTGTAATTTAAAAAGTCTTCGTGTGTGAGAGGAATGACACCAGGCAACAACGCCATATCTAAGCCTCGAATATATATATATATATATGTATATATATATATATAGTGACGGAACAAGCCCACACGTGATAACCGCGATCGATACCACGTGGCGAGATTTAAACCCAAAAATCCCCGTCACACTCACCTTCTCAGTGGGTTGATGCCCTGACAAGATCACCTCCTCGCCGTCCCAAAGGGATGGTTTTTGAGCCTTAGATATTAAATTATTTCTAAGAGGGCGCCACTAAGGCCAATTTTACCCCTGTCACTAGCTCAGGAAACAGGTAGAGCGAGAACAAAACTCATCAAAGGGCGTTGGATTCGGTCCCGGATTGCTAACGACAAATATCTTTATAGTTAGGCGTTGAACAGGTTGAACAAGCACCATTCAATGATTCGAACGACCACGTGTTTGTACATTTGCTGATAGTAGAACATTTATTATCCAGTAAAACAAATTAAATGACAAATTAACACTCACGTTCCCCCCAAAATATCACTAAATCTAATGAAGGATGAGCTGATTGGTTAGTGGGTGAACGATATGATGAAATCGGCAAGAATATACAACAAGAATAAATCACCAAATATTACAATACAAAATTAATGCAGTTAAATCATGGCAAAATTAAGTATGACATTTACAAGCTCCTCGTTCTCTGTATTAAAAAGAGTCTTTGAGAAGAAGAACGGGAGAATTGTGATACAAATGAGGAAACTCCGACTTCTTCGTCGTGAGTGAGTTTAAACACGTCGCGGAGACTCGTTACGTGTTTAAGAGACGCACGAGAGGTAGATTCGATCAGGAGAATGAGGGGAGGGACCACTGATAGGGAGAATTCCTGTAATGGGAAATTCGTAAGTACTTATGCAAGGAATGATGCGGTGATAACAGGAACCTTTTTCCTGTTGCCATCAACAGCCTTGTCTTCAACTTCCTTCCACGTGGTGAATTCTTCACACACAGGATGATTGAACAGTCAACTGGATCAGTAACTCGCGACTGCGAGCACATGGTCGCCCTCTCTCTCCGACCTCTAAGTTCCTCTCTGCTTGCCTCTTTTGCCTCGAACACTCCCGAACTAAACTGTCCGAGGTCTCACAGTCTTCTCTCCTTTGTCCGTGCACTGCACCCCCTTATATTACCCACAAAAAACATAACACATGCTAAAATATACCCTGTAGTTCTGTAGTGGCCGCCGAGTCACGCCTGGTGCCCGCTCAGTTTGAATGTTGCGCGGTGCGCGACATACAATTAGAAGCGCGGTTGGGAGGGATATAAGGTGCCTATCGCCACATATATATATATATATATATATATATAATATACGGATACAGCAACCCTTAGTTTTGCAAGTAGCATAACCCTCCGTAGTAGGTAACAGCCGGATGCTACTTTGGAGCACATAGAGTCTACATGAGCCTCTCAACTAAGGGATTCGTCAATGTATACACCTAGAAATTTAGAGGCACTAGAGCAGGCAACAACCAAATCACACTTTTAACAGAGGACAAGACTAAACATGTCTTTGATTTGGATGAAAATGAATAAAATTACATTTTCTTTGATCAATAGCAACATAGTTGGCATTGCACCAGGAAACCATTTCATCTATTCCCTGTTGAAGGATGTTGAAATTATCATGATCAATTTTGGTCAGATGACTAGTGTCATCAGCATATACTATCAAATCCCCAGACTGAGCATATGAGGATAGGTCATTAATGTACAGTATAAAAAGAAGTCCTAATATTGACCCTTGAGGAACACCTCTAGATACATACATTTTCTCAGACATTGCATAGGTATTGTGCAGAGAGGATTTGATTGTCACAATCTGAGCGCGACCACATAAAAAACAGCGCAACCAGTCATTTTCTTTGCCTGAAATTCCGTATGCCGCTAATTTCGAAAGAAGAATGCTGTGTTCTACTGAGTCGAAAGCTTTACTCAGATCATAAAAGATACCAAAGGTGTCTAACTGTTTGTCTAGTCCATTTATAACGAGTTCAATATATTTGTAAATTGCAGATTCCGGGCTCTTTCCTTTAATGAAGCCGAACTGAGAACATGATAAAAATTTAAACCTATTAATAAAAGAAATAAGGCGTGTGTTCATAACAGTTTTAAATACTTTGGAGAACATAGACAGGACAGAGATGGGTCTATAATTGTTGGGTTCAAGATCGTCTCCACTACCCCTGTATATGAGCTCAACTTTGGCAACTTTAAGTTTATTAGGTAAAGAGCCCTCGACAAACGATTCATTAATAAGATGGACAAGGGGAGGAAGCAGCTGAGATTAGTATGTACTCCCTTTTAAAATGGAGCAAGGAATACCATCGATTCCTGCAGTGTTTGGTAGAAATGTTTTCTAATACCTTAAAGATTTCATGGGCATCGGTGGGGTAAAGAAACATAGAAACTGGTTTAATAGGTTGCGTTGTGCTATTAACAACCTTATTCATTGGAACAGTATTTAATACATTCCTACTAGTGGCATATGTAAAATAGTTGTTAAGGTGGTTTGCCACATCTTTAGGGCAAGTGAGAATTTTATCGTCCAGATTGATTTTGTCAATACAGCGGTTTCTACTACAGGATGGTGCAATATTAAAAATTAGATTCCATGCAGCTTTAGATTTTTTAACAGAATTTTCGATAAGAGTAACATTTAAATTCCTTTTTGTCTCTATGACCGTTTTAGCTTTAGCAGTGTTCTCCAATTTTATGAGATTATACACATGCTTAAGATGAGAGGACAGACTCCTTATTTCAGAAGTTACTCAGTTTTTTTTATTTATTTGTTTCCTTTGTGAGGCTGTGGCAGTATAGGGTCTAAGTGGGAAAAATATTGAAGTGATATAGAAATATATCAATGAAGTTATTGAACTTATCATCTAGAGTATTAGACTGATAAACAGGCAACCAGTTATCCTTGCTGAGGTCATTATGAAATGTATCAAGAGCTCTTCGATTAAATACTCGTTTCCAATGAGTATGACTTTTTAAGGTTTGTTTTTCCTGAGCAACTTGAAATATGGAGACCTGAGCTAGATGGTCTGACAAATGGGTTTTAACCACCATTGAAGTAAGATATGGGAAGCTGGAGAAAATGTTATCAATAGTAGTTTTTGTAGTATAGGTGATTCTAGTGGGTTGAGAAATAGAGGGAGACATTAAATACGTTAAAAATATCCAGAAGTTGAGAATTAGATATGCCATCAACATTAAAATTAACATTAAAGTCGCCGAACAGAACTATATTATGATATATTTTCGAGACAAATTGCAATAGTTCCATCAGCTTCACTTGGAAGCTGGTCAAGTCTCCCATTGGAGACATATATATATATATATATATATATATATATGCATAGTACTATAATTTGAACAATACTAGTCTGAATTCGAGTTCCACAGCACTCAAAGTCAAGTTCAGTACTCAAGTTGTCGGGCAATTTAAGGGCTGAGAATTATACATCATGCTTGGCAAATACACAAACACCTCCACGTTTTGCTGAACTTCTATTAAAGTTACAGGCCATTACATAGTCTTCAATACCAATACTGGGAAACTCAGTAGCAAGTAGCCAATGCTCCGATAAACATAACACTTCCGGAAAGAGCTCGTTTACAAATAAACTTAGTTGATCACATTTAGAGCGTAGACTCTGAATATTAAGGTGCATAATTTTAAACGTGGAGGATGTGGCACCTAGTCACTTCAATTTAGGTTTTAGGCTACCTGTGACCGATCTTGTTGTTACTCTGTCATTACCCAAGGCTTGAGATGATTAACAGTCTCACTGCTGCTAACCCCTTCGTTGGGGACGAATTTTTCCTTATCTTTCAGCTGGTGGGGAGCAAATCCTCCGATTTTCATGAAATAAAAAGCTATATACATGTTTTGTTATGCCTCCTAGAACTTAACGAAAAGGTTTTTTCATTAATTTGTTAAAATATTTTTTATCATTTCTATAATACACTTTTCATTGGCTAGAATAAGGTAAAGTTGTAGATGTTGCCTGCAAACGCCGGTACAGGCATAATTGAAATACTCTGCTGCTATTTAAATCTTTTAAATATATATTTATCAAAAACAAGTTGTTGGAATGTATTTCAAAATTATGCAACTAAAAAATTACGATATTTATATCATTTTTATAACACTGAAAAATTGACGTTCTTGCATTCAATGATATACTGTCTGCATGATATAATTTATAATAATAAATGAGCATTGATCAAATATTTGTTATTCATTGAAGCTTATCTGTAGAAAAGTTTCACGCAGGGCCTTGAAATAAGTTTTACAATTTTACAATGTTCTATTTACAATGCTTACAACTATAGCAAAAAATTACATTTTTTTGGCAACCAATCGATCATTTTCAGCATTGTTAAAATTGTATTAATTTATATTTAATTTTTTCATTATGTTACTGTCCAAATTGTTGATTTTTCTCTATATGTTGCTCAAAAAATGTAAATCTTAATTGCTTTTGTTCTTAAGGGGTATATCCCCAGGACAATTAATAAATTATTCATATTCATTTGTGTCAATTTTCCTAGGAGGTTATTTGAATTTGTGAATAAACAATTTATGGGCAATTTTTAAACTAAAATAGTCAATTTTTATAAGCATTCAGTTGCATAGCTTCATAGAAACATCGTATAGATTTGATGCCTCAAAAAATACTCAGATGGGCATAATCAAATTATAAATTTGCATTTGGTATGTTTTTGTATAATAGTTCCGCAACGGGCCCTGAAATATATTTCGCAATGGTTTCATTTACAATATCTTTACAACTACATATAACTATCAATATAAATTTTTATAGCATCCAATGAATTATTTTTCCATTCAGGCAATACGGGTTATGTTTATTTTCATATGAGATTATTTGAATTCGTGGACAAATAATTTATCCATAGTTTTTTAAAACAAAAATAGCCAATTCAGTAGCTAAGCTTCGTGTGATGCACTTGAAAACATGGCGCCGCACATAGAGGGGTATCACACACACTTTACCCGAGAAAATTGTTTCCTTCCTCTGTCCTTTAGCAAGGCACACAACACATCGTTTTACATCGTGTTTTCTCTTCCCTGTAGGTGGATTATGATCAGGAAAATGTCGCCCTACGAGTATCCCTGGGGTTTGAACCACAGCCCTTCTTTCTCTAACTAATCTTCCTTATCCCCTGTGGATTTTCCGTATTTTAGAAATAGATCCTCAATAAGATTCATGCGGAAATCAAGTTGTAAGATACCACCACCTTGTTTTTTGTGTATAATAAAAGAATTGAACACCGTTACGTCTAACATGTGCCTAAATATCTTTTGATAATACTTTTTCAATCTTTTTCGCGCGGCACTAAGTCACGATGTATTGATCGGACAAATCCACTCCCATCGCATCGTTGAAATCAGCGCACGCTAGAGGTCTTATTTTCGTTCCTTCTCCTCTTCTCGGAACACTCAACATCGTGTCATCATGTATGCTGCTCAATACACACACATCTCTTTTTGTCCCGCCATTTCATTGCCATGAGTTTACCACGATAGGCTGCAACAACCTCCCCTTTTTTCAACTTTCTTCGCCTGACATTTTTCCTATTCTATCTCACAGCCCCAATTACATCGGTCTCAAATGTGACTAAAAAGTCAAATAACTCGTGGTTACTAAAGTAATTGTTTATCGAAATAGTATAGCCTTGCTTCAGTAAATCCTTGGCAAGAGAAAGGACTAATCTCGAAGGCCTAGTGAAACCTGACACGTCAACGCCTTCGACTCTTTCAACTAGCTGAATGTTCCTCCGTGCGAAAATCAGAATGTTCCACACGTACCCAGTTTTTGAGTCGCATTATTTAAATGATTCCATACCAAACCTTGAACGATTTTTTGTACGCAGCAAAAGGCATTCATCAACAGATAGCAGCCTATCAGAAATGTAACTCTTCCCAAATATTTTTACATGATGACCCATGGCAGGTTTTATCTTATACAGCTTTGCGGAAGCTTGACCTTCTGAGAGATAATCCTCGTTGTTTGCAAAGTGCACAAATGTGAGCAGCCAATAAATTGCTTCTCGGTGATCGTCTCATAAAATAAAGGAGTTGCCAGTAATTTACTTCTTGAAAAATAATGCCCTAATTTTGGTTTCTGTAATATCCCCTGCAAAAGGACTATGCCAAGAAATAACTTCAACTCCTCTTTGTCTGTTTCCACCCAGTCCTTTTCCCGACTTCTTCTTTTCATCTGTCGCTTCCTACTTTTTGCTTCTATTCGCTGTTCCGCGTACAAGTTCGTCTGGGTGGCAATTTCATCACAAATACTTTCATCAAAAAGGTGTTCGAAAATATCAATAGGCTTTCTCTTACACAAAAGCTCATGACTCGGTCCTGGAGTGTACTTTGCCTGAGATCGGGGTCGAGGTTCACCGTTGTCAGTACACTCTGCTCTGAAACCAACGTCTCCGGCTGCCTCATCGCTTCTCTCCTCTTCCGATTCGCTGCTATAAGACTCGTGCAGCTCCACTGTCTTCCTTCTGACAGCACGATCAACGGTACTTGGACCAGCAATTCCTTCAGCGGGCACTAAAATCTCCTCCGTACTCTCAAAACTGTCTGCATTTCGTGGCTAATGTTTTGGATTATTGCAAATGGAAGTTAACGGTTGTGAATGTTTTTTATTTGACAATATTCAAAATGCAGGAATTTTAAATTCAATAGTAAGGGACGTTTTTCTACGTAATTGACCATCTCCGAATATCCAAACATAACGTAATGATAAACACACTGTAGTGTGCTGAAAAATAACCAGACGATTCAAGATTTTTCGTGGGAATACGAGGCTCGTAAAACTTCAATGAACAAGCTATAGGTAAACGACGATGTGGTAAAAATAAAATTGTTCTGTTAAATAACTTAGCAGTGATTGGTGTAAAGCATATCGCTAGTACATTGAGTTTGAAATAATATGCCGTTGAGTATGAAAGAAGGAAGAGTGAACAAATATTATTTGGAAATTCGTAATATACATCAGAACCAAAACGTAGAGACTTACACAAGAAAAACATACTTATTATAATGAAATAACATTAAATGTACTTTAAGTAATAGGCAAGTCATAAATTAAAATGGTATCACTAGCTGGATGTAAATGTCAAACGCGAATTCAGCGAAAAAAGGTTCCCAACAGATGAAAATGTCAATCGGAAAATGACACATTGATATACTATGCGCTACAATTAAATTTCGATGGATAAATCCATTCAGAAGATACAAAGTGAGAAAATGTGTGGCTATAATCACATAACACACAGTAGAAACAGAAAGAATCGCAACGGACGACTTGCATCGCCATCCCCACCAAGAAGCACAGAGTTACAAAATAGACCCTGCATTGACCCAAGTTTCATCTAGCCACACTATGTTACTAAAATTCACACCACTGATGTCCCTTAAAAATTTTCCCCTCCAGGCTACTATGTCTCCTTTTTCCATCAGAATCAGCCGGTTTCCGGAGAACTTCTTCCATTTTAAGCCAATTTTCCGCATTACAAATCGCAGGCTTGTCCATCCACCCTGAAAAAGGTCCGCTTCTTTTAAGGAGGACAGAAGTTTTCCGATAGACGGATACTCCCTCCTCTCATAATAACATGCCTGCGGATTGCCTCCTCGTCGAAATTGTCCACAGAAGTTTTTTCACTTCTTCTCGGCCTTTTTTGGTGGGTGTTCTCAAAACAGCATTCTGTTCATTTTCACCGTCGTTGTCTCCATATTTTTCTTTTAAAATCCTCCCAACTGTTTTACTGCTGATCCCACATGCTTGCGCAGTTCTCTCCAATACCTTTGCCAAAGGAACAATGAGGCTGCCATGGAGCTTCTCCTTCTCGAAGAACTCGTGAATATTCACTATCAATTCACGAGTTTGTGATCGCAATGTCACACCCTGACCACTTTTCTTCCCGCTCATTCGTGTACACGAAGCAAGGCAGAAAATACTAAGGTAAAAAATATCTCTTAGGATGATTACTCCAAAAGGCTCCGGGAAGATGTCACAAAGCACGGTAGAAAAAAACTTAGTTGAAAAGCACTCGACACTACACAGAGGAACTAGGTAATTGCTCACGAAAGCTTCAAAACAAAACGCACGCCACTGAATTTGAAGAAGTATTTAAAGGAAAGGGTATTTCTGGTGATTCATTTCCAAGCGACAACGTCGCAAGACAGGGCAGTGGTGTGGGGTGCAAACGGGGGTTAGCGATAGGCTGTGCTACTCATGCAAGCGCCAGGGTTTTCCTCCCCCCCAAACTTTCTCTCTTTCTGTCATGGGACAACTCTCGGCGGCCGGACTGTAAGCAGCGCGCGACTATAGTCGCGGTCCCCACCTAGGGAGCGATTTCCATTTGCGACTATAGTGGCTTACCCCTCTTAAAAGGTTAATGCTTTGCTCACATGTATCTTTGGTGGTGATACCAAAAGAGGAATCATTTTTAACTGATTGCTTCCCAGCATCGGCATCATCTGCAAAATCATGCCTTTTCGCAGGGAAAAACTTACCCACGTACACATGGGAGGGCCAATTCTCACTTTTCAGGAGTTCGTCACGCAGATGTAGAGGCACTTAGATCTTGAATGAGCGATAGTGATCGCAAATATGGTTTCCAATGGTAAAATATTCAATTTCTGGTAAATTTGAATCAATTGCCCAGTTTTTCTATTTATTTTCATAGCAATAACTAAAAATATTCATAAACAACTCATTATCAAACCATGAGGTTAGCGTATGTATTATTAAAAGCATTTAACGAAGGCAAAAGCTTTTACAATGCCTTCATTATATCCTTTTATTTGTGAAATGCCAACAAGTTATTAAGGAAAGTGTTTCATTTATGGCGTATTATTTCCTTTGACAACGAACATAATCTTTTATAGGAATAGTGCGGTTCAAGTTGTTTCAGGACTTAATACCCATTCAGTATAATGGGTCCATGTGATTTTAAAATTTAACTGTGTTAGACGTATACGGAAATTGTGGATTCTACCTTGATGTATGAACTAATGCTGAAAACATGACAATCATTGCATGGCTTTTGTTTTGTTATTAAACGTCCTTACTCTTGTTTAGATTTGTGAGCCGAACTTTCAAATGCCCCAGGATCTACCCTTTCGTCTGGTGGTGTACTTGGACCACTTATTACTCAAATTTGTCAAAGAAACTTTTCCCTTCCCTATAATTTTATTTGTTGAACCATGTCGGTCAGTATCTCCTGGAAGTATTTCGCAAAAACATAGGCACGAATAAAACAATCTCTATTAAAAAATAACCCTCCCTTATTCAAAACCTGTCGTGTTTTTTTTTGAGGCCTTGAAAAATATTTGTTGAGCAGATTGGATAATGTAGACATCGTAGCTATCTTTATCTTTTAATCATGTAGACATCGTAGCATCATATCTATGGTCGAAAGAACTCCATGAATTATTCTGGCATTCTGGCTAGAAAAGAATAGCGTGCTATGCATCCATTACTTACCGTCATCTAGTGAAGTGTATACTGGAAGCTTAAGAAAATCCCTCGTCTTATCAGGTAGCATGTTGCACATCCAGTGGCTTAGCGGTGACGTTAATTTTTGGTCCAGCTCACGAGGATCTTGAAAGCCTGTCAATCCACTTATTATCATTGAAACGATGAGAAACAGGAAGAGTCCCATCGGTGCATACCACATGTATGACAATTTGAACAGCGAGAGCACCCTGAATAAGAAAAATGAAAGAACAATTGTTATATAGAAAAAAATTTGACATTTCATGCTTCAACATCAAAGCTGAACAAGAAATATGATAACAGTATAACTTCGTGGTGGACAAATTGAAAACCCAATAAAATATTTTGTTCACTTTTTTCTCCATGCAGGTATGCGTAATGTTAGAAAATAGTTCTCACCCTATCTCTCTAGCCCTTGGGCAAGGTAAATACCTGTAGCATTTTCCTGTCGGTTAAAAGGCGCTTGTTTCCTTGAGGTAATGCAATTTGTAAAACGATTTATTTAAAAAAACTTTTACAAACCACAGAAAAATAAGCCCTCTCTCATAAACACGACCCGGGTTTCGGCGCTGAGCACCATCATCAGGTGATGACGCGATGCGAACAACCTGTACATATTCCACACTGGAGGGAGGGGTGGGTTGGGTGGGTGGGGGATGTAGTAATTAGGGGGTGGACAGTAATTAGGTAGTAATTAGGGCCTCAAGTGGAATGAGGGAGGAGCGGAAGCAGCGACTGCGTCAAGAATAGGAGAGGAGGCAGGGTACAAATATTCATTTATTAGCGAAACATTCGGGTCATTAGATGCTTTAAAAATCTCCAGTTGCTATAGTGAGTTCAACTCCCTTCTGTTATTAGACATATGTAAAATTCTAACAATAAAATCTCTACGATGGTCACAAAATAAAAGATGCTTAGCGAAGTTGCTCTTGTCGTCATTGTTATGTTTAAAATCTTGTAAATGTTCTTTACTTCTGATGTTAAAATTCCTGAGAGATGCAATTTTACTAGTTGATTGTGTTATATCTCCGATGGCATATTGTTAACCCTTACGTTTCTTCATTTCTCAAATCTTGCGAATTCATTTCCAGGTGCTCTGTTGAACAAGATATCCAGAAAATGCGAGGGTATTTGTAAATGTTCTTTTGCGTTCAAATAAATTCATAGGTAAAAATTTTTATTATTCATTCGAAAACAATTAATTATCTCTTTAGATTTTCCGTGACCGATAATCCAATATATATATATATATATATATATATATATATATATATATATATATATATATATATATATATAATAATACACCAGTGTCACTAGCTGTGACGCACTTAATAAAATAAAACACTTAGAAAGAACACTCACACGAGAAAAGTTTTTTCCGGAGCTTTCGAAGCCAAAGGCTTCTTTCTCAACGAGAAGATGTCGACTGACTGGGTCAGAATGCCGCAGGAACAAGGGAACGGGAGGGGGAGAAGGGGTGATGAGGAAGGGGGTTTGCAGGATACATTAAGTCCAGGGGCGCTGCAAGTGTTTAGGCGCCGAATGCACGCTAATTCAAGCGTGTGGAGGTTGAGGGCGGAGTCTGAGGGGGGGAGGTAAGCAATAATGGACACCTTGAAACAAGAATTGAAGACCGCGTCGTGGGACAAAGAATGCGTGGCCACTGGGAGGGAAGCATGGGGGGATGACGGGCAGCAGGAGGCACGGGTGTCGGATGCCCGGTATGGACCGGGGGCCAATACCCCTCTTTGGCCCCGGATTCTGTGTAAACGGGCGGCCGGGAGCTAGCCACTACCGGCCAATCGGCTTCCGTGGCGTTAAGCTCAACGGTGGCGAGTTCCAGGGAGGTGGGGGTCTGCGTGGGGCGGTCGGAGATGTTCGGGTTTGGTGGGCTCGTACATCGAAGATCCAACCCGAAACAGACAACCACCTCTACGGTGCTATATCCCCTCGGGTAGCCCTGGCGACCGTACTGGTTTGCGGTGCGGCGTCCCAATTGTGTGGCTCCATGGTGGGTGGGGAGCCCGGGGGACGAAGAATCATTTGGAATGGCGAATAAAAACTTCCACCTCCAAAAAGATCCCGCCCGGATACGGGCGGGGGAGTTAATGTTCTTGGCGCTAGTCTGCGCTACCTAGTGATGAGGTGCCAGAAGGAAGGGGAGAGCCTGAAGAAGGTGTCTCCCTTCCTTATTCGTAAGTTACTGTCTGGTTCAGTTCCTGGTGAAATGAAATCGGCAAAGAAACTTCGCGATGGCACACTGCTCATCGAAACGGCTACGAGGGCTCAAAGCGAAAAGCTATTGCTGTTTGAAAAGCTTGGCGGAATTCCCGTTAAAGTCGAGGTGCACCGCACTTTGAACACCTGTCGGGGAGTAATTAGTCACTACGACCTTCTTTATGTTGAGATCGACGAGATCAAGCAGGAGATGGCCTCTCAGGGGGTCACCGATGCTCGTCGACTCACTACAAAGCGTAATGGAGAAAGAGTAAACACAACGTCTGTCGTACTCACGTTCACGCTTGACCATCTTCCCGACAAGATGTTTGTCGGTTATGAATCGGTGCCAGTGCGTCCATTCATACCGGCACCCATGCGATGTTTCCAGTGCCAGCGATTCGGCCACATGGCCACACGGTGCGAGGGCAAGGCCACCTGCCCCCGCTGCAGCCTGGAGAAGCATGAGGGTACGGAATGCAAGGGTGACCCACTTTGCGTCAATTGCGAGGGTGCACATCTGGTGTACTCACGTGATTGTCCAAAGATGATCGAGGAGCGTAAATTAATGGAGATCAAGACGGTTGAAAAAATCCCGTACTTCGAGGCTCGGAAAAAGTACAGAGCACAAGTTGCTCCTACTTTTTCCAAATCATTCGCCCATGTCGCTCACCCTCGAATTGCCAAGGTCACCATTTCGACCCAGACGGAAGAAATTTCGAGCCAAAAAATTAATGCCTCTGCACAGAAAACGGCCACGCCGGCTAAGGCCACAAATCCGGCAAAAAATTCACAAACCACCGTTCCGGGTTCTCCTAGGAAGAACCTCACTAAAACCACCGCCGGGGCCACGCAAACAAAGCGTGGAAACTCACAATCTCCCGGTCCATCTGGTAAGGGAAAAATGCCTCCACAGGAATCCATGGAGGAAGATTTCTGTATCTCGGATACAGAAGTCGAAAGAATTAGAAAAAAGGGAAGGAAGCAGCGCCTCAAGCGCTGATCACTCCGTAGTCCGTACTTAGGACGCTCCTTTTTTGTTAAAAATTTTATTTATTTTTAAGTCTTTTATTTATTTATATATCTATTTATATATTTTTAAATTTTATGACCTCTATCTTACAGTGGAACTGTAATGGATTTAATAGGCATAAGGAGGAGCTGGCCATTTTAATCCGAGATTTTAACCCTTCTTTTATATGTCTCCAGGAGACGCATCTGAAGGCGAGAGGCCCTTTACACCTCTCGAGTAAGGATTGACACCCCGTTTCAGGCTGTGGCCATAACCTTGTTGACTCCGCAAAATATAACGTTATGCAACGTTTATTTGCCGGAGGGTGCACCGGTAACTCGTTATAACCTAGAGAGACTTGTCCAGCAGTTGCCGAAGCCTTTTATATTATTGGGCGATTTTAACGCCCATGCCCCCCTGTGGGGAAGCCCAAGAGGCCAAAGCACAAGGAGGGGACGGGTTTTAGCCAGTTTCATCCTCGATTTTAACCTTTTATTACTTAACAACGGTGAGAAAACCCGTTTTAATGTTTTTAATGGAGAGTACTCCTGCCCCCTGCGGGTAGGGGGACTGAGAATACTCCCGCAGTATCCCTGCTTGTCGTAAGAGGCGACTAAAAGGGCGGGGAGAAAACCCCGAAAACAAACCCAGAGCCAGCAAGGGTTGAGCCCGGACAGTCTTGTGGGTCAACTGTCTGTGTGCGGCCATACCACCTGGCCTGCGATTCACCCGCATGTTTGAAGTGTGCGGAGACCCGTAAGGAGGAGAAGGGGATCCTGGAGGGTGAGGTCCGTGGTTCCCAGCCGGGTGTCGGATGCCCGGTATGGACCTGGCGCCAATACCCCTTTTTGGCCCCGGATTCTGTGTAAACGGGCGGCCGTGAGCTAGCCACTCCCGGTCAATGGGCTTCCGCGGCGTTAAGCTCAACGGTGGCGAGTGCCAGGGAGGTGGGGGTCTGCGTAGGGCGGTCGAAGATGTACGGGTTTGGTGGGCTCGTGCTTCGAAGACCCAACCCGAAACAGACAACCACCTCTAGGGTGCTATATCCCCTCGGGTAGCCCTGGCGACCGCACCGGTTTGCGGTGTGGCGTCCCGAATGTGTGGCTCCATGGTGGGTGGGGAGCCCGGGGGACGAATTTCTTTTTGGTATGGCGGATAAATTCCTTCCACCAAACAAAAGATCCCGTCCAGATTTGGGCGGGGGAGTATCGTGTGAAAGCTGCAGAAGATATTTGGTGATGAAATGCCGAAAGGAAGGTGAGACGGAACAGAAAGTGTTTCCCTTTGTCATACGTCGAGTGTTGTCAAGTACGATCCCAGGGGACATAAAATCTGCCAAAACATTAAGAGACGGCACCCTACTAATTGAGACAATGAATGATAAGCAAAGTGAGAGAATCCTTGAAATGAAGAAACTAAATGGAATAGAAATTGAAGTACAGCTCCACCAATCTCTAAACACCAGTAAAGGTGTAATCAGCTTCTATGACCTACTTTACATCGAGGAGGACGAAATAAAAAGAGAGATGGCCTCCCAGGGGGTAATAGACTGTCGCCGTATCACCACTAAACGTAATGGAGAACGAGTGAACACAACATCCATTATCCTGACGTTTAATCGCGATACGCTTCCCGAAAAGGTCTATGTGGCATACACCTTAGTACCAGTTCGACCATACATCCCAAATCCCATGCGGTGCTTTACCTGCCAGCGATTTGGACACATCTCCGCTCGATGTATGGGCAAATCTACCTGCCCGCGCTCTGCAATGGACAGGTACGACGATGAGGAATGTAGGTCTGATCCCAAATGTGTCAACTGCGAAGAAGCACACCCAGTATATTCCCGAGACTGTCAGGTACTTAAGGACGAAAAGAAGATAATGGAAATAAAAACAGTAGAAAAGATCCCTTACTTAGAAGCTCGGAGAAAGTATAAGACGCTAATCGCACCCACCTTTTCAAGGTCATTTACAGCCATTGCCACCGTTAAGAAGTGTACTGTTTCGACTCAGACATGCAATGAAAATAACGAGGAAAAAAAGAACCTGGAAAAGAAACAACAAAACCAGACAAGGTCAAAGACTCGGTGAAAACGAAAATAGACACCGCGGGTTCTCCTAAGAAGAATCCGCAAAAAACATTTTCAGGGTGCTCGAACATCGTTCGTGAAAAAAGTCCCTCTCCCGGCCCAAGTGGCCGTAAAAAAACAGCATCCCTGGAATCAATGGAAGAGGATTTCTGTGTGTCAGATACCGAAATCCTCGCACTTATGGGGAAAAAGAAAAACAGATTCAAACGGTGAATCGCAGTCGTTAATACCACCTACCCCTAGCTTTCAACCTCAATTCATCTTGAATGAATTTTTTTTGCAATGGAATTGCAACAGATATTATCGACATCGAGAAGAACTGATGCTTTTAATTCGGGATTTCAACCCGAAATGCATTTGTCTACAGGAGACACATTTTAAACCTACTGACAAGGGTTATTTTAAAGGTTTTAATGTTTTTAGACATGATGATATCTCTGGCCAACGAGCCCAAGGTGGAGTGGCGGTTGCTACTCGGGAGGCCCTTTACACCTCCCGAGTGCAGCTAAACACGCCATTCCAGGCGGTGGCGGAGATTGTGCACGCCCCCGAGGCGGTTACGTTGTGTAACGTATATCTCCCGGAGGGTGCACCGGTCACCCGCCGTAACTTGGAAGCCCTTGTACACCAGTTGCCTAGACCCTTCATTCTGCTGGGTGATTTTAATGCCCATGGCCCTCTATGGGGAAGTACGCGGGCCCAGAGCAACCGAAGGGGTCGCATTTAAGCGAGTTTTATAAATGATTATAATCTATTCTTATTGAACGACGGGGAAAAAACCCGCTTTAATTGCCATAACGGTGACTGCTCCTCCATCGATTTGTGTATGGCTTCAAGCAGTCTCATGACCAAATTATAACTATCAGTTCACGATGACCTGTGTGGTAGTGACCATTTTCCTCTTTTTGTCGCTAAAGAAAATGCTTTTAACCCCGATTTTATTCGACAAGGCAATTGGATTGTCCGCAAGGCCGATTGGTCAAACTATAAAAAATGATTTAATTTTAAATTTGACGAGCATAACGATGGTGTTAGCAACGTAGAGCGGTTGACAACAGGGATTCTCGAGGCTGCTGGAAGCAGCGTCCCTCGTTCCCAAGGAGTCAAACCTCGACCAGCAGTTCCTTGGTGGAATGCTGAGTGCGCCAAGGCCATTCAAGTAAGGAAGAAAGCCCTGCGGATTTTTAATAAATACCCAACGGAAAGGAATCTCGTATCTTTTCGACGTCTACGGGCCAAGGCACGACAGGTGATTAAGAACGCCAAGAAGACCTCATGGATGGAGTACGTCTCGACCATAAATAACAGAACACCTATTTCACAGGTATGGCGTAAAGTCCGCTGCATCTCTGGAAGCCGTCAAGATCATGGAATATATAGCCTAAATGTTGACGGAAATATAATATCTAAGCTTCCCGAAATATGCGAGGTTTTTGGCTGCTTACTCGAAGAAACATGCAGTGATGACAACTATGACCGAGGTTTCCTTCATATTAAACACAGAACTGAGACAGTGAAGTTATCTTTTAAAGAGAGCGGCGGAACGCAACTGTACAATACTCCTTTCCAGTTATGGGAACTTACTTCCGCTATCGCTGAATCCCGTGACAGCTCCCCTGGAGCAGATGGCATCCTCAATGCCTTCTTCCGGAATCTTCCGGAACTGGCACTAGTGGATGTCCTCAAGGCCTTTAATCGTGTTTGGACTGAGGGTACCTTCCCGCAATCATGGCGGGAATCCGTGATTTTACCTATTCCCAAGCAAGGGAAGGAAAAGAGTGACCCCAACAATTATCGATCAATTTCTCTTACCAGTTGCGTTTGTAAACTCATGGAAAGAATGGTCAATCGCCGACTTGTTTGGTGGCTTGAGTCCCGAGACTTACTTTCAAACGCGCAGTGTGGGTTCCGTCGTGGCAGATCAACCTTAGACCATTTGGTGCGAGCGGAAAACTTCATACAAGAAGCCTTTCTCCTACGGCAACACGTTATCGCCGTTTTCTTTGACATGGAAAAGGCTTATGACAGAGTATGGCGTCATAAAATCCTAATGACGTTGCATAATTGGGGTCTCAGGGGAAACCTACCGATTTTCATCCGAAACTTTTTGATCGGTCGGAGTTTTAAGGTCAGAATAGGTAAATTCCTATCTCGTGCCCACTCTCAGGCTAACGGAGTACCACAGGGCTCCGTATTAAGCGTGACGCTGTTCGCCGTGGCCATCAACAACGTAATGGAGTGCATTGAATCACCTGTAATGGGCTGCCTTTTCGTAGATGACCTGGCAATTTTCTGCCGTTCATCGAAAATAGAAAGTTCAGCTAGATTAGTTCAACTCACAGTGAACAAGCTCTCTAAATGGTCCCACGAAAACGGCTTTAGATTTTCCGCCGACAAAACGAAATGTGTGCATTTTCACAGGCTGAGAGGATTTCATGCACCGCCCACGCTACATCTGAATGGAAGAATACTTCCGTATGTAGGCTCAATCCGATTCTTGGGGATGACTCTAGAACATCGCTTAAATTGGCGAGAAAACGTATATTTATTGAGGGACAAGTGTTTTAAAATTTTAAATATTTTAAAGTTTTTAAGCAATTCATCATGGGGTGCAGACCGCACCTCGGTGCTAATGTTATACCGGTCATTAATCCGTAGTCGACTCGACTACGGATCAATAATCTATGCGTCAGGACGGGAGTCATATTTAAGACCGCTTACTTCGGTACACAATTCTGGGCTACGGCTGGCAACTGGCGCTTTCAGAACATCTCCGATTTCGAGCCTTTACTCTGACGCCGGCGAACCGCCTTTGGTGACCCGCCGTGAAATTTTGATGTGCAACTATGTTGCCAAGATTTTATCAATGAAGACTCACCCATGTTTTAAGGTGATCACTAACCACCGATTTTTAGACGTTTTTAATCGAAGGAGAAGGGCTACAATGCCACTTAACATACGTGTTAATAATTTTATGACCCACAGAGGTTTTAATCTTCCTGACGTGTACCCATCTGGGTACATGAAACTCCCGCCATGGTCAATCCCAAGACCAAATTTTATTAACACTCTTTTACTCTGCCGCAAATCCTCCACCACATCTTTGGAGTACCAGTGCCTTTTCCGGGAAGTCCTAGGAAAGTTCCGCGACTTCACCCCCGTCTACACAGATGGATCAAAGTCGGAGAATTCTTGTGGGTTCTCTGTGGTTTCTGCATACCATGGGGTCGTTAGAGCCAAACTGGACCCGTCCTGTTCGGTATTCACAGCAGAACTGTATGCCATTAAGATGGCTGTTACCGAAATAAAATGCAGCCGGGGTGCATTCCTGATATGCTCGGACTCCTGTAGCGCACTCCATGCAATTTCTCGTTTCTCCCCTAGCAATCCTCTTGCCCAGGAAATACAAACGGCCCTTTTCTCCCTTAACACCAAGGGAATAAGAATATCATTCATATGGGTTCCTGGGCACGTTGGCATTATGGGAAATGAAAAGGCCGATTCAGCAGCTAAGGATGCTTTGAAGAAAGCAAATATCACAACTCCTTTGTTAACCGTGGAAGACCTCAAGGCAAAACTCCGAAATGTAGCCCTAAAAACATGGGAAAATACCTGGGCAGAGCTATCAAATAATAAACTCCGGGCTGTCAAACCTACGACATCAGCGTGGGCCACTTCTGTCAGAAGTAATCGGAAAGAAGAGGTCGCCATCACCCGCCTGAGGACAGGCCACTGCGCCTTGACGCACTCATATCTCTTTACTGAAGAGAAAATCCCACCGAGGTGTGATGACTGCGACTCTCCTCTTAGTGTCCATCACATTCTAACGGAATGTGTTAAATATCGGGTTGCACGCGAAAAACTAGGCATTCCTAGTACAATGCAGCAGGTTCTTGGTAACAGCCCAGCGAATGTAAACAAGTTAATACAATTTTTACGCCAAACCACCCTTTTAGATAAACTTTAGAACATTTTAGATATAATAATTTAATACATAGGTTCAAAATGCTCACTATGTAAAAACTAATACGATTAATACAGGATTGTGCGTGGTGTGACATGACCACAGCTGTCGACGCACCCATTAATCAAATCCTACCTACCTACGAGTACTCCTGTATAGACTTGGCTATGGTAACGAGCAGTCTTTTTAACAGGTTTAATTTGTCCGTGCACACAGATCTCTGTGGGAGTGATCACTTCCCCATTTTAATAAATTCTGATCGAAGTTTTAACACTGATTTTATCTGACCGGGCAATTGGATTGTCCGTAAAGCTGATTGGCAGAATTTTAGAGACGTTTTTTATTTTAAACACAATTGTAATTGTGATGCCACACACAATGTGGAAGTTTTAACTAGGTGCTTGATCGAAGGAGCGAATTGCAGCGTCCCACGGTCATCGGGTAACGTCCCACGACCAGCGGTTCCTTGGTGGAACAAGGAGTGCGCCGAGGCAATTCGTCTTCGAAAACGTGCCCTGCGTCTTTTTAAAAAGTACCCAACCGCAACGAACCTTGCGTCCTTCCGCCGACTGCGAGCGAAAGCTCGACGAGTCGTGAAGGAGGCAAAAAGGGTCTCCTGGAGGGAATTCGTCAATAGCATTAACCACAGAACACCACTTGCACAGGCGTGGAATAAGGTGAGATGCATCTCGGGCTCTCGTAGGGAGTACGGCGTCTCTTGCTTGAAAATCAATGGCCAAATTGTGAGCTCCCCTCGTGACGTAGCCGAGGCTTTTGGCGAGTCACTAGCCAGTATAAGCAGTGACAGGAGTTACTCGGAAGCGTTCTTGGCCATCAAGGAACGCTTCCAGAGAACTACTCCTTGCTTTGCTGAGACGTCCGTAATCGCGGAGTATAACGACCCGTTCTCGCTGTGGGAACTACGGTCAGCCATTGCGGATTCCAAGGACACCTCTCCGGGACTGGACGGAATCCACAACGCCTTCCTTCGAAATCTTTCGGGGGAAGCGTTGATGGAGATCCTGAGCACCCTCAACCAGTTATGGTTCGAGGGTAGTTTCCCATCTTCCTGGAAGGAATCTGCGGTGGTTCCGATCCCAAAACAGGGAAAGGACACAACGGACCCGAGGAACTACAGGCCAATCTCCCTTACTAGCTGTCTGTGCAAGGTAATGGAAAGGATGGTTAACCGTCGGCTCGTTTGGTGGTTAGAGCGGCGGAACCTTCTGTCGAATATCCAGTGTGGTTTCCGGCGAGGTCGATCAACCATTTATCACCTCGTTCGGAGCGACAATGTCATCCAGGAGGCCTTTCTTCTGCGCCAGCACGTCATCGCGGTCTTCTTTGACCTGGAGAAGGCGTATGACAGGGTCTGGCGTCAGAAGATTTTAAACACGTTGCATGGCTGGGGTTTTAGGGGAAATCTTCCCATTTTTATTAAAAAATTTTTATCTGACCGATTTTTTAGAATCAGAGTAGGTAAGCACCTTTCCGAACCCTATACGCAGGAAAATGGAGTGCCTCAAGGATCAGTCCTTAGTGTGACATTGTTCGCTATTGCGATCAATGACGCTATCGACTGCATCACGGGACCTGTCATGGGATCATTGTTCGTGGATGACCTGGCTATTCTCTGCCGGTCATCCAAACTAGTAACCGCGTCCAGAAAAATACAACTCTGTCTTAATAAACTGGACGGCTGGTCCCAAAAGAACGGCTTCCGCTTCTCAGTGGAAAAGACAAAATGTGTACATTTTTATCGCCTCAGGGGCAACCATATACCACCAGAGTTACGCCTCTGTGGTTGGGTTTTACCATACGCTGAATCGGTTCGCTTTCTCGGGATGGTGTTCGATTCCAAGCTTAATTGGAAGGAACACATCCGGACTCTTAAAGAAAAATGTTTTAACGTTTTAAATATTTTACGTGTCTTATCGCACACTACATGGGGCGCCGACAGGACCACCATGCTTTCTTTTTACAGGGAAATGGTGCGTTCCAAGTTGGACTATGGATGTTTCGTCTACTCCTCGGGTCGCAAAAGTTACCTGAAACCGCTGGCAACGGTTCACAACGCGGGGCTACGTTTGGCGACCGGAGCGTTCAGGACGTATCCCGTTTTGAGTGTATACTCGGATGCCGGAGAGCCCCCGCTGGATACCCGGAGGAACATCTTAATGGCTAAATACGTCGCAAAACTTTTATCTATGAGGACTCACCCGTGTTTTAACGTAATTTTTAATCCCAGGTTTATAAACATTTTTAACAGGCGGACAAGGGCCACCAGACCCCTGAGCGTCCGTTTTAACAATTTTATGGAAGGAACAGATGTGATACTTCCAGAAGTGTACGTCCATGGATATTCCAGTCACCCACCATGGCGAGTGCCCTATCCCAAGTGTAATTTTACCCTACTAACTGGCCAGAAAGGTTCCACGACGCCCATGGAGTACCAACAACTTTTTAGGGAAGAGCTGTGCCGCCAATCCGATTTCACTCCCGTGTTTACGGATGGCTCGAAGTCCGAGTCGGCATGCGCATGCGCGGTGTTCTCGTCCCACCATGGAGTCATCGGGGTGAAGCTGAGCCCGCTTTGCAGTATCTTCACGGCGGAGCTTTTCGCCATAAAGATGGCTCTTGGTGGTATTAGGGGCGATTGCGGCGCATGCATGGCCTGCAGTGACTCGATGAGTGCGCTGCAGGGCATTTCCGGTTATTCCCCGATGCACCCACTTGTCCAGGAGATTCAGAATCATCTTTTATCCCTTTCTAACATAGGAATCGCTATCCGTTTTCTGTGGGTACCTGGACACGTGGGAATAACCGGTAACGAGATGGCCGACTCGGCAGCGAAAAAGGCTCTTCAAGACGAACAAATTTCGTCAGTATTGGTACCGCATGAAGACCTAAAGGCTACGTTGAGAAACGTAGCCCTCGGACAGTGGAAGGAAACCTGGCATTCCCTGACAGAGAATAAGTTGCGCACCATAAAGCTGGTGGTATCAGTGTGGCCCACATCAGTCGGGAGGACTCGCAGGGAAGAGGTCGCAATCACACGGCTGAGGATAGGGCATTGTGCCCTCACTCACTCTTACCTCTTCACCGAAGAGAAGATCCCGCCTTACTGTGAGGATTGCGACTCTCCCATTGCTGTGAAACACCTTCTGACGGGGTGTGATAAGTACCGTGCTCTGCGCATCCGGCTGAACATCAGGGGAGACCTAGGACACGTCCTAGGAGACGATCCTGATTGTGTCTGTCGGATAATGTTATTTTTAAAAGAGTCTGGCCTTTTTAACTGTTTGTGACCAACCATTAATTGGTGTTTTATCTTACGCCCATTTTAATGTGTGCTGTTGCTTTTATTTGTGTATTTAATTATTTATTTTAAATAATTTGACATGGTGATGTTAGATTGACGTGGTGCGAATGACCTCAACCGTCGAAGCACCCAAATCACCAAATACTACTACTACTTTTATCTGTTAATTATCAGTGTTTTTTTGCATACACGACAACGAAATGGTGAATTGCCACGATGCCGAAAAAATTAGGGTGAAATATGTGAAATTGCCTCGTGAAAAAATCCATGGTTCACTTCAGTTAGATTTCTTATCGTATCTATATTTAAGAATTTAATGTTTCATTGAGTTTTTTTTTCGTTAGAATGGAAATTCACCATAATAGTTGTAAATCAGTGCGAAGTGCACGGTTAAAGGAAGGTATATAATTTTCCTCACGCTTTGTGGCTTCTTCGAAGCCCTCTATTCCTTTGTGTTGCCATTTCTGGGGGACCACTAAGGTATACTATGTAGTTCCCGCGATTCCCTCAGAAATTGACGCGAGAATTAATAATCGTAGTGTAGTGGTCTGCTCCGTAGCGTCGGACTTTGCTACGCGTCAAAACAATTCTTATTTTCCATTTTTTATTAGAAAATGGTTCCATTTGTTACACAACAGCTTTTCCAGCTTCCAGTCTCTTTCCAACCCCCTTTGTCGTTAACAACCCCTTAACAACCAAAACATTTCATCAATCCATTTCCACACAGAATTAAAACATTTAAGCAAAAATAACTCCAAATTAACACAAAATCAAAACAATATCGTCGCTGCCATTCCATACCCATCGAAAAATGATCATCTCTAAGGGTAAGGATTTAGTACTGCAATGCGATGGTAATTTCATTGAATTTGTTACATTTAGATTTCTCGCGTGTAGTAGATAGTTTCCGTAACTCTGTGATATTGACTTTCGAGGAGAGCGAGGTGGTTTAATGAGCTCAAAAAATAGTTGCGCTTTGAATTTTAGGATTGTGGTACCGGAAAAGGTATACATGATTGCGTGAAAACCGAAATGTAGTGTTGTACTGCATATCATGAAAAAACTGATCCACCACCGGGTGCATTCTACTTACTCTTCATTTGATGTCATAGGCGTAGCTATGGTGGCGTTGCAAGGGCAACCCTGTACGGAGATGGGTTTCGTTTCGTAGACTATCCTTCCGTCGCCCACAGCAACTTGCGTGCCCCAACTCAGCCACATCATGAATGAAATGCAAATTATGGCACCTCCGAGTGCACCCTGGGTGATAGAGAGTAACACGGGTATTATTTAATATTTGCTTTTCTCATTGAATTTTTGAGTGTTTCTTTAAGGGTGTTAGTATTTTATTTAGAATATAACATAATAAGTTAGTGAATTTCATCCATGTTGTACGATAGTGGAATAACTGGATAACAATTCATTGTGCTTTATCCCTGAGCAAATGCCACGCAGATATGAATACAGTCTGTGATTTACGATGTTTCCCAGCAGATAATTTTGTGGGTGCTAACCCAGAACAGTTTGTTACAATTTATTTCACTCGATTGTGTAGGCAATACATTGAATCTTTTGCCTGCATTACCGACAGCGCGTGGCCTTTATGCCACAAGCATATTGTATTACGTTCACGTGACAACTAAAATATTTCAAGGGTGTATATTTTTTTTTGCTTGATAGTGTTTATGAAATAAATTAAAAAATAATAGATATGAAAAAGAGTTTAAATATGCAGTTAATACGTTAAGGCTTCTCGCTTTCTGGTATGGTGGCTGAGGGATTGGCGAATTGGAGTTATTAATTAGTTTGCGTTTAATCTATTGTGTTTGTGTTTTTACATAATAAAGATTGTTTCAGTAAGAACCTTACCTTCCAGTTTGCCCAAGGGAAAAACATTCCCAGAGCAAACAATCCCAGTGCAATTCCTATGATGAGTCCATTCATGCTCAGGTTGGTCTGAAAGTAAAGTCAACACAGTAGTTTTAGCGCATGTCAAAGAGTCTTTAAATTCCTAAGTAATTTCCGCGATTTGAATGAACATAGAGGACTGTAGTCAATTTGGACTTAAGTGGAAATGTCGGAGGTCAGAGGACTAGGGATGTTATGCAGTGAAGGTAGAACGAAATAAGAATGTCTACTAAATATCTACTTTGATAGTTGCATCGTATGCCGACACTTGGGTCGGTGATCTTCTGTAAATGCGGGCCCTGGTTATTGATTGGTAATCCTCCAAACTGTTGCTTTGAGGTTAACCCATCTCACTCAAAAGTAGTTTATGCTGCTTGAGGAAATGGCCTTCGTCATTGCTGAGGAGAAGACGAAATGCGTTGATGCTAATTAACTACCAGGGATGATATTTATAAGCAGCGGAAGTCCTCTTTATTTTTCAATCTCATAGTTATGGAACTTCGACGTCTGCATTTGTGGGAAAATAGGTGGGTTCTGACATAAAGATGTTTATATTTTTAACCGCGTCTTGATTTTCAAAGCAATTCCACTTATAAAGCTGCTTGCAAATGTGTGAGTTTTGGCCGATGAAAGAGAGTAATGAATACAAATGAGGAGGTATTAGAATTCAAGCGTATTTGAGCACGAAATATACCTCACAACGAATATATGCTAAAATGCATTTAATGTTTTGTATTATTTGTTAGCTTCTTGAGAGCGTATCTGTCATTCACGATATCTCATAATTTATATAGTTGTGGTGACAGAATTAGCGTGGTAAGCAGCGTTTGAGGGAACATGGTGTGCTGTAACTGACCGTGATCATTGTTTTTTTTTCATCGCACTTTGGTCTCCCGGGGTGATCAGAGTGTTGAAGTCGTTGCACTGTGGATGACGGCGATATTCTACATAGTGACGCTACAATGTGATCATAAAAAGAGAGAGTTTCCACCTCTGCATGTTCACTTCTCAATGGTGTAAATAATGCAGTGGCTCTCTCCACTTGAAACCTCTCACTCATGTGAAACTGTATTTCAAATTAAATGTCTATATTATAGTGTCGGGAAGGTGGTAACACTCGTTCTATTACTCGTTTTGTTGTTTGCCTAGTTTTATCGTATGTTAAAGGAAGTAACCTAATAAATTGCTTGTGTTACTGTACTTAGTTTGTACGGTGCTTGAATCACACTTCCATACATCCTGGGGTGGGATTACGGATCTATCTTTCATGTTGTCGTTATCGCTATCCAATACGCAAACCACTATAAAAAGGGCAAAGCTCACAGTTACTGTCCTAAGAACGCACTCCATATTTAAAGCGCCTGACAAAATGTCAAAGAGTGACGATCACAATTTCGCACACGTGAGCGCAATTGAAAAATAACGGTAACGCGTGCGCGCGCGTTATTTGTTTGCTTATTTTGCATCCGTGTATATGAGAGTCGTTTTTCCTCATGTAATGAAAATTGGGCTTTGGGAATGAGCGGAGTTCTAAGTGGTTCCTCGTTTGACGCACCCCTTGAGTAAGATAGTAATGTGCACATGATTTGAGTGAACTCTTCTGGAGCTCCTCACCGGTTTAAACTATTCATAATTGCCGACGTTTTGAGAGACGAATCGTCACTCTTTCTTATGGCAAGAACGTCGTCAATCTTAAATTTCAGCCAGATTAAGTACTAAGGCTTGGTGTTTTTTGATTTGCTGGAAGCCGATTGTTGATTCCGGTGACCGTTTGAGGCTTAGTTCTTGCGTTCTTAAATCTTTACAAAATCGTATTCCAAGCATTGCTGATGTTGTAACCAGAATCGCGATTGAAATTTTTATTATCCATCCGAGACTCAATGGCTTATTTAGTTAGTCGATCCAAAACGCCAAAGAAGTTTAGTGTCGTCCCACTTAATCCTATGGTCAAAAATAATGCTGTGTTCAGCTACCACCGATTTCTCTGGTTGACCAAGCCTGAAATATGTATGCGTTGTTCCTTCAGTCTCGTGGCAATTGTTCTACCCGTCTGGCTCACGTAGACCTGGCAATATTCACATGGGATTTGATTATAGACTCCAGGAGTCATGAGGCCGATCGGGTCCTTCGCTCTCACTAGATGGTCTATTAGGTTAACCATAGGTTTGTGGACAGCTTTTAAACATAACTTATTTTTCCTGTTTTATTTTTAGCTAGTTCTGAGTGGGTAAGCGTCGTGCTTTATGCACCCTCCAACAAGCTGTGATAATGCCGTGAATCGCACCTGAATGATGCCTCCAACATTCGCGACGAGGAAGACAAATGCGAAGCTGGCCACCCCGTATGCTAAACTTATCCACTTGGAGAGGGCCCCGGCTTGGGTGTCGGTCAAGTCCTTGTGCAGCACCCCGAAGACGAAATCTCGGAGTGTAATGGCCGTGATTCCATTTAGCATGACTGCCGCATCACTGAAAAGGAATAGGATTACATATTTAGAACGAATTATTTTCCCATTTATTTGATTGATAAAAGTTACGAGAAGTCTCAAGTCTGTTTTTCGCTCGGTTTTATCTTAAATCACAATTAGAAAAAAACAGAGAAAGGGAATAAATTGAAGGCACCCATGAAATCAGTGATAATCGGAAAAAGAACGACCAACAAATGGTGCTCTCTAAATATTCCATGGAGGAATAGAATTGAAGGTAACATTCTTTGGAGGCACAGTAAAGTGATCATGCATACTGGATGACCCGAGATCAAAGCAGTCTAAGATCAAAGAAACCTTATAGTGTGAAAGGAAAGGATATAAATATTAAAGTAAATTTCAAACGTTGCATTATGCATGCGGGTAATATCCTTTGTCATATATTTTGTCTGTCAGCCCTGTGTATTATCAGAGGCAATTCTATTTAAAGATAAGTTTATGACTATTAATGTTGACGCGTCCAATTAATTAAATATTTACTGACCGAGGGAGCAACTGCTCGTGCTATTTTGACAAAACCGAGGGAAAATAGTTCGTCGTATCTGCTTAAAATACGGAATTTGTACTTACCTTGCCCTGCGGACCACCGCAAAGGCGTTTGGTGTGGGTGAAAAAACGGAATAAAATAAAGGTGAGGGGGTTATTTTACCGTATGCGTTAAAATTAAAATTTTAGCTCATACTTACCCGATGGAAGTGCTGAAAACGCACGCCACAAATAACCCAGGTACTCCCGGGTACTTGCCCATTACATCCATGACGTACAGGGGTAAAAGCTGGTCAGAGCGCTCAATCAACTGTTAGAAAGGATTTAAACTAGTATTTAATATAGTTAATTTTTAACGAAATTAGTATTGATTGCGTTGCAAAATGTACGGAAATGGTCTCCGTTACCCCATATTGAGTTAAAAACTGAAGTGAATTTTTCGGAAAATATATTATTTGCGAAGAGTGTTTATTTAAATTAATGAAAAATCTTACCTCAGCTGACAAAGGATCGCAGTTCTTGTAGGCACTGTAGACAAGCATTCCAATAAAGAAGAGCACTGATGTGATGAAAACATTGCCGAACGCTGCCAACCAGATGCACCTTTAAAAAATATGAAGTTTCACAACTCTAGTCAGGGAACCATTAAGATTCATGTAACCTTATTGGTTCTCGTTTTCTATACTTGATTTTAAAATTAATTTGAACTTTCCTTTTCATTTTTAGCTAACCATTTAAAAAATTTAAACTGATTGCGTGAATCATTCTTTTAACTTCGACACGCATGTAATTCGATAGGTTTCTCTTATCGCGCAGTTTTATTTCATTTGCGTTTAACTTTCATTGGTGGGTGGCGGATTAACAATAAATTGGACGGAATACACAGTGCCTTTCTCCCATGTCCCGGAAAGGGTGCTCTTCTACTAGTTTCTCATTATTAACCAATTTTGAACTTTCGAAATCCACCTTTAGACTAAAGTTGGCTCTCGCCTTCCATTGCGGGCACCTGCTATGTTACCGAAACAGGGGAAAGATAAAACCGAACCAAAGAACTATCGCCTGGTCTCTCCTGAAACTTGCATGTGTAATAGTGAAAGCATAGTTGCCATGTTGACCTTGTTTTGGTAATTTTCCTTGACAATAAACCGAATGTAATTAGTAATACTTAGAGTCCGTATGCAATTTTTCATTCTGCCTGTGTTCAACGTGTTTTCCGCATCACTTCATGATGTCTCTAAGACGACTGTTGTCAGAGGGTGAAGTGTCGATGGTTTGAGTTATATTTGTTTCTTTAACAGTGAGGGGGAATAAGAGGTTTCCTGTGTGCCTGAAACTGGCAGGTTGTCTTGGATTATCGCGTCCGTTAGTGAAGAGAGCATGAGTCGCTTCAAAGGAGAAAGATGGATGGATATACGTAACCCGGGGTTAAGAAAAAAACAATATGTAACTTCAGGGCCTCTGAAAACCCAACTCGGCGATTTCACTTGAGCAGAATACGAAGAACTAAATGATTTTTCAATTAATAATTTATTGCTCCCAGTTAAAAACCTCCGCCTGAAACCGTTTATAAATATTGCAGATTTTTCTGAGATGCCAGTTTCTACGATTGGGATAGTAGTTAAAAGCTTGGGATTCCTCCTTTAAAAAACTGGATAGAAAACAGGTGTTAACGGAGCATGTGATAGTTGCTGCATCCCGATATACATTTATTAGAAGAGTGAGAAACCTGCGAGCACAGGGTACGTTACAAGATCTTTGCAGACTCGACCTGGTTCGGACAGAATCACGCAATGAAGTATGGGTGGCAAGGTAACGTGGTTGATTCCATAGTAAGCAACTTTGAAAACTATAATCAATACAGAGGGTGCATTCAGCAATTTTAAGGATGACGTGGAGGGTACAAGACACCACTTTCTGCTGGAAAACACACCATAACTTTCAACGTCGGTAGTGAAGAAGGGCTTCTAGACGGTGCAGGACGTTTTTTATTGGCAAGAAAGGGATCGATGATTATTAAAATGAAATGGACTGGACTCATTGTGAAAAATGGTTGAAAAAAGTCCTGAATTTATTATCTCGATGGTCGGCTGTCTTGTAGAGCAAACTACGTATCATACGATAGTCGATCAACAAACTCAAAACCCGAACGTCATGTTTGAAATCTGAAATTTGCATCAATTGGTATTTCACTAACGACCGGAGTTAGCGTTTATAGAATATTAACTAAATCTGCGTTGGTTGTTCTTGCCAGGCAGTATTTTCAAACGCCGGCAAAGAAGCTGGAGCAACTAACTAAACAACTTCGACCAAATGTAATGCTCATTTGGTTATCGGTTGCCCATCGCGATCTTAATGCAATTGAGCTCATTTGGCCTTACGTAAAATGGAAAGGAGCAAAATCAAATATGGCAAACACATTAGAAAATGGTACAAGTAAGGAAGAAATTAACATTTTATCCTGAAAAGCCTGTCTATAAACGTTCTGTGACTCCCCAACTCTTGAAGAAAATGTATGTAACTTGCCAAATACATTTAGGACACTACTGAGAGAGGGATAAACTGTCTGAAAATGTCCCTTACGTCGAGCCCTTCAGAATAAACAGGAAAGACAGCCGTTCCGAATCATCGGAACATAGTCATTTTCAGATAAAAAATATTGGCGGAATTAAATATTGAAAAAAACACGTAAAAATGTAACCAACCATTGTAAATTTTGTATAGTATGACATTTACAGATTTAAAAATTGAACTTTTTTAAACCTGACAGCGGAGGTCCAAAGCCCTTATGAGAAAAGGTGATGGGCAATTGATTTTGTACGAGAAAATAAAATCAAAGTTGAAAGTAAAAAATCAACCGCTGTGCTAGAAGGGAGCCGAGACCACTACTACCTGATCACCATCTGCACGGACTTAGCGCCCTAAAGTCCATATTCGGCTTTCTCCCATGCACCCCATAGTTCAGGAGATACACACTTTCCTGATCTCCCTTAGTAAAAAGGGAATACCTGTTTCGTTCTTTTGAGTCCCGGGGCATGTGGGAATCGCCGGAAATAAAAGATCTGACGCTTAGGCAAAGGAGGCACTCAGCATGGAGGAGTAGACAATGACGCTGGCACCCATCGAAGACCTGAAGTCTACCTTGAGAAAGGTAGAGAGGGAGGCAGGAGCCTTAGAGCAGTGAAAGGAATCGTGGAGAAACCTTATAAATAATAAACTGCGCGGGGTGAAACCGGTAGTGTCAGCGTAGAGCTTAACAGACTGCAGCTACTGGGAGACATAGGGTCCATCCTAGGCGATTACTCCAATGCCCTTAGCCGCGTAATAGTATTTTTTAAAATGAAACTGGTCTTTTTAATAATATTTTAAGAATGTAAAAGTATTTTAGCTATGACCTAGGGATTTAGGCCAATTATTTCATAGTACCGAAAATCAACATTCACTACACTATAGGTATGCTACCAATGTTAGAAAAACTATTTGTATTAATGTAGTTGCATGGGATTTGAGATGCCCTATATGGGGTTACAGTTTGTACAACTGCGGAAAAGAGCGTTTTGTTTTGTTGCCAATTTATCCGTCGGTGCATCTATACTCCAAACCCCTGGTAAAATGGCTTCGTCGTCCTTTTTTATCTTTAGGGGACCGAAGAATCTGGGAGGTAACGGATTCATTCGAAGAAGATTTCCTTAAGAGAACAAAAAGTTTGAGAGAACATAAAGAGTTCTTCGAGAACAATGACGATTCATCGCTAGTGGCGAAGCATTTAATGGAGTTATCTCACAATTGCAGTTCTATACCGGTGATCTTCCACTTGGAGAGAAAAGGCCTCAGACTGGACTACTGGGAGCAATTGAGAATGTATAAAGTGATAAGAATCCGCTGTTGAATGAACAGTTGTTTGAAAGTCACTCCCTCCTGCTATCCTTCCCTTTCCGATGGCTGATACCTTAACCTTATGTACAATATCCTCCGTCCCAAAAATAACCCCTCACCTGCCACGCGTAGTTATTATTCACGCCACAATACGATCCGCAGCACCACCTCTACAAGGTAAACCCTTCACCCTACCGCATTTCCTCATCACTCCAATTTCTCTCAGCCTACAATCTTTGTTAACTAAGGCTTTTCGTTGAATAGTACTATTTCATTCGATGTGTAAGATCTACCCTCATTTCATCAGCTTAACTTCGGGTGGACCACTAATTGCTGCCTATTGCCCACCAACCTAATATGATCTAATTTGTATTTGCCTATCTTGAGCGAATAAAATGGCGACCGCGATTTTAAAAAAAAGGTGAATTCAAAAATCTTACTTTGTGGCTTCTTTGCTGGATGGCAGAGTCAGGAGTCGTTGCACTGCGCTCTGATTTGCAGCCATGATCCCAGTCCAGTAGAATATCCCTCCTATGAACACTGATAAGAAGCTTTCACGTATCGTGGGATCTGGATTGAAGCTGGCAAGTGAAGATCAGGCAGGTTAATTTAAAATTAAGTATTTAGACGTGCTTTCATTAATTTTTTACTGAGTTTAATGATGTCTTATCCGACTTGTTTCTCATAAGTCATTATGAGAAACAAGTCGGACATTCTGTTTCCTTTTATTTGATATACTTTTCTGCCATAGGCCTTTAACTTTCGCAGTTGTTAATTCACAATGCGAAGGAATAAATATTTGTTTCACAGTAAATTATAAACATTATTGATACTGAGCACCTGTTTAATTCTGCAGCACTTACTCAAACACTTGTAGCCTTCCCGTGCTTAGACTGTCATTCCAAACTTGACATATTCCGCCATTTACTTTGAGGCCTACTACGATGAGAGCCGCCAGGGTGCCCACTAAAATGACAGATAATACCGTGTCACTCCAAATGACTGCCTTTATCCCGCCCTGTAAAAGAGAGAATAACCATGGAAGACATTAATGTTTACACACGCCCCCGTCTGGGGGTAAGCGTGGCCTAAAATATTATTATAAAACACTATTTCCGGCTTTACTCGGTGGAACTTTCATTTTAATAATAACCAAGTGCTTTTTCATTAAAATATTATTTTCTTCGCGTGATAAACGGTTTTTTCAGTAGTAAACGGTTCCATTATTATCACATTTATTCCCTTTTCATTGTCTGTGACTAAACATCCCGCTTCCCATCGTCGAAAATCATGTTTCGCACTCTCCATAATTGAAGCCCTCCCTGAATCAGCTACTAGCATCGAATAGAAAACTCGTGAGATGACTTACATGTAGGTGGAAAGAATATTTCCAGAATTAATGTAGGGGTTGGGCGTTGGGTTGGGCTGGACTACTGGCTTCCCTTTCCGAGGACCCAGGTTGGAATGTGACGTATATTTTTTAATGGATTCCTTCCATGGTGCTATGTGTAGACCACTTTCTATTAAATACATCCTTCGTTGAAATGTGAAAACTGTCTTTTGCTCAGACCGGGCTAAAGCGGACACAGGGTTTCTTTCTACCTTTTCGCCCTTCCCAAAATAATTCTTCCATTTCCAACCTAACCACCTCTAAGGTAGCGGTGTTTTTAAAAATCATTATTTGGTGAAAAGGCTCGGCATTTATGTAATCACCCCTGGGGCCTTTTTTTAATTTTTGGGCAAAATATCTTAAAATGTCTCAAAATATAATTTACAATACCCCGCACGGGGGGAAGAGGGTGATCTCTTCCTTTGGGGAGCCGCGCCCCCACGGACCCGAGCCCACCGGGGAGACAACCTCGTTATAAAACCCGTAGTATGCTTGGGCAGTATCCAGACAGTATGTGAGTCTGCTGTTCTGAGTAGCCATGACATCAGGCATTCGGATTCACCCACGTGTTTGCCGTGCGTGGAGACCCGTACGTGGAGGAGAAGGGGATCCTGGTGGGTGAGTTCTCCGGCACCCAACCGGGCGTCGGATACCCGGTATGGGCCGGAGTTCAATACCCCACTTCGGCCCTGGATTCTCCGCAAAACGGGCGGCCTCGACCTAGCCAGTCTGGTCAATCGGCTAGCCGCACGACCGGCGGTGGGGGACCGCCGTCGGGGGTTCTAAGGGCTTACCGGTAAACGGTTCGTGTTGGTGGCAAGTACTGGAGATACGGTGGTCTTCGTAGGGCGGCCAAAGGCGTTCGGGTTTAGGAGGGCCCGTGCGCTAGAGGTTCTCACCCGAAAGAGACTCCCCAATCGATGGTGCTATATCCCTTGGGTAGCCCTGGCGACCACACCGGCTCGCGGTGTGGCGCCCCGAATGTGTGGCTCCGTGGTGGGTGGGGAGCCCAGGGGATGAAGTTCTTATTTATATGGAATCTGAAATTCTTCCTCCACCGAAAAGATCCCGCCCGGACACGGGCGGGGGAGAAAAAGTATTTTGTTGCAGTAAGCGGTTTTTGACATTGAAATGTTCCATGGAAGGTGAGAATCTGAAGAAGGTCTCTCCCTTCTTCATTAAAAGAGCTTTGCAGGTGGTCATTCCATTTACCTATTTATTTATTTGCCCAGACCCTTTATTTTTCTTGGAGATTTTACCTTAAAGCATAAAATACTACTCCCAACCGTCATGGCTATATCCATGCAATGGAATTGCAATGGTTTATACCGCCACTTAGAAGAATATAAGCTTCTAATCCAGAATTTTAATCCCGTGCTTATATTTCTGCAAGAAACACACCTCAAAGTGACCGATAATTTCACATCGAAAGGATTTCAGGTTTTTAGACGGGACGACGTCGACGGCAATAGAGCACGAGGAGGGGTCGCTACCTTAATCAGGGAGACCTTTTACACTTCCCTAGTGAATTTAAGGACACCGCTTCAGGCTCTAGCGGTCACCATTGCCACTCCGGAGGTAATTACTTTCTGTAACGTTTACCTACCTGAGTGGGCCCCAGCTACCAGACAAAACATAGAAAATTTAATCAGACAACTTCCAAGATCGTTTGTTTTACTTGGAGACTTTAACGCACATAACACTTTGTGGGGTGATTACACACGCGATTTTAATGGCCGGGGTCATCTTTTAGAAAAGATTTTTAACGACTTTAACCTTGTTCTAATAAATGACAAAGAAAAAACACATTTTAATGCCTTCAACGGAGGATACTCTTCCATAGACCTATGGATTACCACCGAAACCATCGCCCCTGTTTTTACATTGGAAGTCCATGACGATCTCTGTGGAAGCGACCATTTCCCCCTCTTTATTAGAAAACCGACGAACGTTCGTCAATTTAGTTCTCCCAAAACATGGCTCATTAGGGAAGCAAACTGGGCGGAATTTAGAAATAATTTTAATTTTAAATTTGACAGCACCATGTCGGCGCAACGAAATATGGAGATTTTAACAAACAGCATACTCGACGCCGCGACAAATAGCATTCCAACATTCTCTGGAACTCCTCGTCGTCCCCCAGTCCCATGGTGGAACGAGGAATGTGCGGAGGCTATCCGTAAGCGTAAAAAAGCCCTGCGCATATTCAATAGATTTCCAACCACCAAAATCTAGCGGCCTTTAGGCGCCTTAGAGCCAGGGCCCGGCAAGTTGTACGGGATGCCAAGAAGTCTTCATGGACGAAGTACGTTGCGAGCATAAACCATCGAACGCCTTCTACACAGGTCTGGAATAAAATAAAATCCGTAATGGGCAAACGCAATTTCTCTCCGGTCTCTGGGCTAAAATTAAATGGATCCATTCTCTCATCCCCTATCGATTTGCGGAAGCCTTCGGCAAACACTATGCCACTATTAGCGCCAGTGACAGGTACCATCCATCATTTCAAAACCTTAAATCCAGAGCCGAAAGAAGGCGTCTTAATTTCTGTGACAGTAAGAACACCTATTCTTACAATAACCCTTTCACAATGTGGGAGTTGAAATCAGCAATAGAAAGCGCTAAAGACACCTCACCTGGGAGTGACTTAATACATAACTCTTTCTTGCGAAATCTCCCTCACTCTTCGTTGCCAGAACTACTTGCCACACTCAACCAAGTGTGGTCGGAGCAGGTATTTCCGGAGAGCTGGCGAGCATCCATTATCGTTCCGATCCCCAAGCAGGGAATGGACAAATCTCTCCACTCTAACTATCGCCCAATATCCTTGACGAGTTGTTTATGCAAACTGATGGAAAGGTTGGTAAACAAACGGCTAGTGTGGTGCCTTGAAAGCCGCAAACTCCTATCTAATATCCAGTGTGGCTTTCGACGTGGCAGGTCTACTGTCGACCACCTGGTGAGAATCGAGGCCTTCGTTCACGAGGCATTTCTCCTTAGACAGCACGTAATCGCGGTTTTTTTCGACATTGAAAAAGCATACGACACAACGTGGAGACATTTAATCTTACAGTCATTGCACGACTGGGGTTTTAAGGGCAATCTACCCATATTCGTGTGTAACTTTTTAAATAGGTGTTCCTTCAGAGTCCGAATAGGAAATACCGTCTCCCAACCATACGTACTGGAGAACGGAGTTCCTCAAGGTGCGGTCCTTAGCGTTACACTTTTTGCTATCGCAATCAACAGTATTGCAAAATGCGTTCAATCGCCCGTAACGGCTTCACTCTTCGTCGACGACCTGGCGATTTTTTGTAGGTCATCGAAATTTTCAACGGCTGAGAGACAGGTCCAAATGACCCTAAACCTCCTACAAGACTGGTCCCTTGCAAATGGTCTCCGTTTTTCTGAAGAAAAAACGAAATGCCTGCACTTCCACAGGCTGAGGGGAATCTTTCTTAGTCCAACCTTAAGGCTTGGAGACAAGGTCTTATCGTTTATGGAATCCCATCGTTTCCTCGGCCTTTATTTAGATAAGAAACTTAACTGGCGAGATCACATTCTACACACTAAGAACGCATGCCAAAAGATTTTAAACATTTTTAAATTTTTAAGCCATTCGACATGGGGCGCAGACCGCTCCATGATGCTTTTATTATACCGTTCGCTGGTGAGGTCAAAACTGGATTACGGGTCCGTGGTATACTCTGCTGGAAGAGAATCATATTTGAAACCCTTGAATACCGTGCACAACACCGGACTCCGACTAGCCATTGGTGCCTTTCGGACATCACCCATTCCGAGTATCTACTCAGACTCAGGGGAGCTACCTTTGGCCTCGCGAAGAAAAATTTTAATGAGTAACTATGTAGCAAAGATTTTATCGATGAAAACGCACCCCTGCTTTGATATAGTTTTTAAACCTCGGTTCATAAATATTTTTAATCGAAGGAAACGGGCCACACGTCCACTTGGAATACGTTTTAGAGACTTTATTGAAGAAGTGGGCATGTCACTGCCCAAAGTGCATCAGGTTTAATACTGTAACCAACCACCCTGGCTAATGCCCCTGCCTAACGTAAACCTCTGTTTACAAAAATACTGCAAACAATTAACGACCCCTATTGAATACAGGCAGATGTTCAAGGGACTTCTAGAAGCTCATCCCAACTTCATACCTGTTTACACTGATGGGTCCAAGTCAGATCTCGCGTGTGGGGCTGCAGTGGCATCCGTACATCACGGCGTCCTTAAGACGAGGCTAAGTCCACTCTATAGTGTATTTAACGCAGAACTGTCCGCCATAAAAATGGCTTTATGTAATATTAAGGGCAGTCAAGGATCTTTCTTAATCTGTTCTGATTCCTTAAGCTGTTTGAAAGCCATATCAGCCATGTACTCAGACCATCCTATTATTCAGGAAATACATTTTGTCCTCTCATCCCTTACTCAAAAAGGAATCCAAATCCTTTTTGTTTGGATTCCTGGCCACGTAGGTATTTCAGGTAACGAAAAAGCAGATAAAGCGGCAAAAGAGGCGTTGGAAAACCCGGATCCCGTCTTGGATTTGGTTTTATCGGAAGATGTCAAGTCCATGCTTCGACGGATCGCCACTAAGCAGTGGAATGAAACATGGAGTAGTATGGAGGAAAACAAGCTACGTACGATAAAACCCGACACTCTGGCATGGCCTTCTTCAGTCCGAGGTAATCGAAGGGAATAAGTTATTATTGCCCGTTTGCGGATAGGCCACTGCGCCTTGACCCATTCTTTCCTATTCACGGAAAATAAGATACCCCCCTACTGTGATACATGCGATAAGCCTCAGACAGTGAATCACATCATGGCGGAGTGTGTTAACTACCAAGATGCTCGCAATCTTTTCGGCCTAAGGGGAAATCTTAAATACGATCTGGGTGATAACGCTGACCGACTTAATCAGGTAATCGGGTTTTTAAAAGATATAAATATATACCACTCAGTTTAATAATTTTTATTTTTTTAAATTATTTTAAAAATATATATATTTTAAGTATTTTTTAAAATACTTGTTTCTATTTCAGTTTAATCTCTTTCGTTAAAACTATTTAAGTTGCAACAAAGAGCCTAGAGCCGCTCAATGCATTGAAAGCATTTATAAATTGGACGTGGTGCAAAATGACCTCGGCCGTCGGCGCACCCACAACCCCAAATACTACTACTACTAATTTACAATACCTTCATCATTGAGTAATTCTGGTCGTTTTCAGCGATTTCGGCCCAACTCCCGATGTGGAATGCCTCTTAATTCTTAAGATACCTAACGATCGCTACAACTATATTCTATTATCACTCTCCGTATCATGGTGCAAAAATTCTGCCTATTTTTAGAATGCCTACTCCTTTGATAAATGATCCTGCTCACGATAGGTAACTTACCATAACAATTGGTGTGAGCGATTTCGCCGCGCTATATAGCTGTGATTTTTACTGAAACACGGTGCTGCAAGCTTGCACTCCGCGTCTTCTTGACTTCTCTTGTCTCCCATAAGCTCAAATGTTCAAAGAGGACCCTTCGGTCTTGTATGGCTGTATTCCCACATAGGTCCCAGTATGTGAATGTACGGAGAATTTTTCACAGTTAAAATTTGTTCTTTCTTTTGGCCACTTAGTAGTAAATGTTGCCCTGTGTCATTGTGAATTATTTTCTACTTAATATTTTAAATAGAATAGAGTGAATTAATTGATTTATTTGTGTGATATTTGATAATTTCAATTGATGAGTCATATATTAATTTTTTTATTTTATCATTTGATTTACTTTCTTGATGATGTATGTGTGTTTGAGCATAACTAAAAGGGGGAGGAGTTGTTATATATGCTTCGCGGGATGTTTCTTCAGCACGCAGTCATTCAAAGTGTCGTTGAAATCTCTTTTATTCTCATTTGCTGCGCTTCAAAATTGGATTATTTCCGAGTGGTAGAGACGCTTTAACATTCCGTCATATATCTCACGCCTCCCGCACGTCACCAAGTCTGCAAATTTTGGAAGCATCGAGTGAGAAGAATAATCCCACATAGTTTGCTTAAATAGTACAGAGTGCGTAAACATCGTAATTTGTGCAAACGTGGGCGTAACGTTTTTGAACTCGAAATCTAGACTCGGATAACCGAGGCAGATCTTTGGTGTTTGAATATCTGACTATTGAATCAGCACGAGGGTTAGAAAAATAAAGTTACATAATATTTAAGCTGCTTACCATGTACTTACTATTGTAACGTAGAAGACGCAGACTGCGAATACAATCGACACAATTATGTAAACGTTTAGGTTGGTCACTGAAATAAAGAAAAAATATTGGTTAGTGATATCTGTGAATTAGAATTGGCTTTGGAAGATATATTAGCTGCAATTTGCCTATCGCTTCTTCGATCGGGATTTTTAAGGATCGTTCACTTGGCTTACCCTCACTTAAAATCGTTTCAGCGAGACTAGTTTTCGGCTTATCACCACCTAGTTCTCGAATCGATCTTTCCATTGGTTCACTATGCATCACGAGAGACCGGTACTTAAAGTGCGCAACATGGAAACGTAATTATTCCGTAAGTTCCGTAAGTTTTCCGTCTAAATTCCGGTTCTATAAATCTCTTCCATTTTGTACAGCAGACAATACAATCCTAGAATATCATGTTATAAGAAAGTAATACATTAGAGAAAATATAAGTGGGTCTTTCTTTCCAAAATGATCTGATCTGAGATATCCACATCGAATGTGGATAACGATTCCTTTATGATGTCGATACTGCTGTAGCTCTTGCTATTGGCTCCAGTCTTAACAAATTTAATCTGGGCTCCAGTCCATACTGCTTCAAGTCGAGTTACGCCGGAGCAAGTGGTTTCAAACTTTAAAAATGACAGTATCGAGGTCTTAACGTTAAAGTCGTGCCTCGTGAAACTGGGTGGCGCCGAGTTAGAGTTAGGTTGCCGTTAACGAACCTTAATCATCTGGTAAAGATCGGATTGTTGTTGTAACTCACCTTGCGCCAAAGCCAACGCGGGGGCGTACAGTGTCAGTGCATTACTCATCATCTGTTGTCGCCACCGATAAAAAATAAAACCCAAGGATAAAATGAACGAATAAAGTAGAAAATGACTGCTCCTTCGGCTGTAGATATATAAGGCTTCCACTTACCCCTTGTATGACGAAGGCGAACGAGTAAAATAGTCGCACTACGTTGTTGAATCTCAGGAGAAGGTACTGTCAAAGAAATTTAAAGTTTCGTGAGTAATGTTTTCAGAGTTATGATAAAATGCAATCATAATCATATATTACATCATATGTTTAAACATTAATAAACATTTTTTACGGAAATAAATTGGTCTTTTAATGATATTCTGGGTGTATCTCACTTAACAATACCTATCTACCATAAGAGGTGAACATTTTCAACGCCATTCAATGAATCATCATATTCTTTTATTTATATAAATATGGGCAGCTACTCAAAATAACACAATTTAATAATACAGTAATAAAAAATAGTAATGGTAATAATATTAGTGATGTTTTCGGCAGTCACCAATAATGGCGTAATTGAATATATGGACGGGAACTTTAGTTTCGTCCTTCGTCAACTAGTTTTAAAATTATTTTCACCTAAGGCCAAGCTGTATTCGTCAGCCTTTTTTAACCACTACGTGCTGTTACCTGCGAAACTATTATTTCCTCACAAAAATAAAAAAAGGCCGAAGATAGCCAAGTTATGATCCGTGAATGCGTGGTACTATGGGTAAAGGTTCGGGGTTATTAGTGAGTTTGCATTAAATCATATTTTGCAATAGTTTTAAATCAATAGAAAAAGAAATGGAACACGTCTGTTTATTTCAGCCTTACTGTTGGGAGAAGGCATTGGCAAGAGGGAACTATGCTAGATAAAAACAGTTCGCAATTGCAATGAGAGGCAGATGCAGACAGTTCCACTACGTGTAATTCATCTGAGTATCAAACGATAATAAACAACGCCGTGTTTGTTGTAGCAGCAGAGGTATTATTACCATTACTATTCGCTGCACGTAAATATTCTTGCACATTTAATTCCTTTATGTGTATCGTTTACTACGTAAGTGTTCTCTCATATGTATGCAGTGCCCCTATGAGAGCTACTTTGAGAATAGACATTGAAGAGTATACTTGTAAATATGCATTGGATTTATTGATTAACCCCCGAAGCAATCTATCATGGAGCCCTTGGGACTCAGGGCCCTTTTTGTACAGATTTTCTTTCTACGTGCTATCATGGGCCTGCCGGAAAACGTGATTATTACATGCTAGAGGCGTGAATATCCTTAGAAAATCAAATCAAGAAATAGTCTATATGAAATGGATAAACGCAGATGGAGACCAGGAAAACCATTCACTTCATCAAAAAAATTCCGCGAAAGCCTTCACGAAAACTTAAGAAACCCCTACGGGGAGGAAATTTCCAGGAATAGAAGAAGGTTCGAGAAACTCCGCAAGAAGAAGGAGAGACTCCTTTCATCTTTGGCTTTTCTTGAACGATGCAGAGACTCCGACACTATTCCATCCTTTGTCGAGGTCAAACATCACATCCAGTCGAGGTAAGCCCAGCGAATTCTTCTCCGAGCCAGCACAGCGCTCCTGAGAGAAAGAGTGCAGTACACGAGATGGGCCATCCAAGAGTGCACTCAGGAGCTCTACGATTTACATTTGGAGCTTAGGGCAATCTTGAATATCACGGATTGGGAGACATTGGATAGAATTTCGTGGAATTCTTCCATGACAGCATTCAACATGACGAAAGACAAGCAGTTGAAAAAGTTTGAACATCTCCATAATCTTAAACACTCGGAACCGGAGTGTCTTGGCCCTGAAAAGGACCAGACGGTTGTGAACCTGACTTTCGCATAAGCAACGCAGCAATCAGCGTACTTTCCAAGGGGTTGAACTTCGCCGTCGCACCCTCATGGTTACCAAAAGAAAAACTGGTGACGGAAGTAGAACACGCCGTCCGCAAGCTACCTAAACAAGAGGCAGATGAACTCCGAGAAGATGTCAGAGAGGGCCTCCCAGAAGATGGTGGAATTTTGTCTGAAAAACCCATATTTCCTCTGGAATGGGAAGTTCTACAGACAAACGAAAGGCGCCGCCATGGGATCCCCTCTTTCCCCAGTAATTGCTAACCTATTCATGGAAGATTTAGAACAAAAAGCCCTGCAGTCACACAGCAAAAAACAAACTTTTTGTGAGGTATGTGGACGACACGTTTGTGATATGACCGCATGGATTAGGTGAATTGGAGAAGTTGCTAGAACCACTTACTGGACCAAACGCCGCCATTACCTTCACCATGGAAATGGAAACGAACAATCGCCTGCCTTTCCTGGACGTACTCGTTGAGAAGAAAGAAGATGGGTCTTTAGGACATTCTGTTTTCCGGGAAAAGACCCATACTGACCGATATCTCCACGCAGACTCCCATCATCACTCTCAACAGAAGAACCCAGTTACAAAGACCCTGTTCCATCGAGCATGCTCTCTGTCTGACGCTACTTCCATAGTCAAAGAAAAACATTGAAGATAATAAAAAATAATGACCAGAGGAAACAGATGGCCCTTGAAAGGACCACCGAGGAGAGCCCTAAAGAGAAACCAAAGGTATATGCTATCCTGCCGTACGTCGCCGGAACCACAGAAAAAATCGCAAGAGCTCTTCGCAAATGCAAGGTCATGACGAGGTTTAAGTGCGTTGCAAATACGGCAGACATCCTTAAAACAAAGGACCACCTCCCGAAAGACGTATTTGGAGGAATATACCAAATGAAGTGTAGCTGTGGTAACTCCTACATCGGCCAGACCTCAAGAGTACTAAAGTCAAGTGCCGTCGCTGCGAAGCAGCTTATCTCCTCAGGGGGCGTCTTTTGATTAGATTTTTTCTCTACATAATGTTTTTGCCTCCATACCTTACGTGTTAATTTATTACAGTACGAGTCCACTATCAGTTCTTCTGTATGTATCTTCCATTTTTGCTTTTTTAGTGCAAAGATGTACGACTTCCTTCACATCGCTTTCTTTGTTTTTCTTTAAATATGTCTCTTTTAAATTTTGTATGACCTGCCTCATTGGCTTAATGCTTGCCAAGTCGTATGCCATTGAATTGCTCGTCCGTATCTTGATCTGGAGAGTAGAGCGGATGCACTTTCTTTCCTTTATTTCCAGTCGCGTCATAAGTCCTTTACCCAAGAGGCCCCCCCATGCGGGGACGGCATATAGGATTGTGGGCCTGATGAATGTGTCATATATTTTGGCCTGTATTCCAGGTGGGGTTGTCGATTTTTTTAGTATTGGCGAGGGTGTTGCCCTCAAAGCAAACGCCTTGCGCGTTATTTTTCTGATGTGGCTTCGCATTTGCAGTTTTTCATCGATGACAACGCCTAAATAGTTGGCCTGGGTTTGCTACTCGATTGGTTGTTCGCATATTCTAAGCAGCTGCCTCTCTCAATGTGTGCTCTTGGGCGTGAAAATATTATTGCCTGTCTTGTTCGCGTTCAACTCCAACCTCAACTTTCGGTACGATTTAACGGCGTCATCTAGGGCATACCTTTTAGCCAACGTCAATTTTCGGCTTTTGGCCAGCAATACTTCATCGTCTGCATATAGGGTCATCTCACACTGCCAATTAGGGTCCCTTGGGAAGTCTGCCATATATAGATTGAAGAGCCTTGGTCCCAGGACCGATCCTTGCGGAACACCAGCATTTATAGTTTTCGAGTTACTTTTCTCGTTGTCCCATTTTACTTTGAACTTCCTTTCCCGTAGATAGGAGTGAATCCATAAAAGCGCCCATCTCGGGAAATTCCTTTCGTGAAGTTGATACAGTAGACCTTCATGTCAAACTTTGTCCAAAGCTTTCGAGACGTCAAAGAATATCCCGATCGTTGTGTCTTTATTATTCAAATTATTTGCGATGTACTAGAGAACCTTATGGATCCGGTGTGTGGAAGATCTATTTTTGCGGAACCCAAATTGTTCTCCCGGCAGTAACTTCATTTTTTCTATTATTTCTGTCAAGAGCTGTACTAATAGTCTTTCTAACAGCTTGCCTTAGTTTGAGAGTATAGAAATCGGGCGAAAAGACATTCGGACCGGTGTGGGACAAAAGTGCGGGTTGGTGGTCGTTGGCACGAGTGACCAGTCTCCTTTCTTGTGGGCCGCTAGCCCTTGGTGTGCAGTGCTCTTGTGTTCCGTGTACCTAACTCACTAGTTCCGGGCGTTTCTACTTGCTAGAAACACCGACCTAGCCACCTTGGCGATCTTACAGTCACTTCCGTGACTTTTCTAGTGCAGTGCCAGCTAGTATGACTTGCCAAGTAATATGGCAAACGCAAATAAGGCCGGAGCGTCACGCTCTCGGGCCAAAAGCAAGAGGCGACCTACACGGGTACCCTCCCCTGGACGCTCTTCATCGCGATCTCGGTCGCGCTCTCCGTTGGCCAGTACTTCTGCAGCGGCCAACCGGCCAGAATCCCCAACGGCCAACCGGCCAGAACCTCCAACGGTCATCCCTCCGTCGTCACCGACAAGTTCCCAGGGCCATGCCTCCTTGACGTCAGCCACAATGACAGGTCTTACTTAGGAGCCGGCCTGGCTGCAAACGATTTTTTTCGCAATCAGAGAGACCCGAAGCCCGGGACTAACAATGGAACCCCAGCCCAACAACCAAACCGCGGTGGCCTTCCCGCTGACGCAGATTCTCCGCGGCGCCGTCGTCACCCGCAAATATGCTACATCTGCCGGGACCTCCGTCTCCGGGCCCACCTGAACCGGTGGTTATTGCGGCGGAGGACGACCCCCTTATCGGGGATCTCCTCCTCTGGCATGACTCGGGTGAGCCCGGAGACGCCGTGGACCTCCCTGATTTCCAGATTGACGACGACGCCTCGGACACTGCCCATGACTTACACAGCCACACCTCGGAGGACTCAGTCTCTACGACCATGCTGGAGTCGGAGCCCTCCGATGCAACGGATTGTGACGCCTCAGACGATGAGCAGGACGATACCGGATCGAATGGACCGGAGTTTGGGGTCCTCCCAGAAGTAAGTGAGCACGACAGAGTCCCCCTGCGGGACCTCTTCCTCCAAGCTCCCCCACCTACGGTGGAGTTGGCACTGGACGACGAGCCCTTTACGTGTTTAGGCCCCTATCCCTACGACGACGTGAGTGTTCTAGACCTTGTATTACACGGTGCCAATGTCCCGAAACCAGAGAACGCTCCCCATGTTTTTCAAAATTCAGGGAACGGTGCGAACCTTAAGCGTGTGTTAAACAATTTAGTAACCTGTGGCATTCTCATTCGTCGCAAACCAGTCTGTGCTTTCCGGACGTACTTAATTCCTTTGGGCTCCAGAGGGCACAGACTGATTCATGATTTGTCACCATGGACTGTCTTTTACCGGAAACCTAAGTTCCGACTCAAGGATTCCGCTGAGGCGGTGACTCAGTTTCCCCCGCTGTCCTTTCTGGCAAAGATTGACTTGAAGGACGCTTTATTTCAGATACGAATTCAAGACGCCCACGTCCGATACTGCGGAGTGAACAGTGGTAATGACCATATTTGTTTTCAACGGCTTCCTATGGGGCACTGCCTCCCTCCTGCGATCATGGACGCTGGGCGAGGTCAGTGTCCCGAAAAATATACAAATTATCTGATATTTTTGTGATACCATACCTTGACGATTTGCTCCTAGTGTTGGGGGAGGTCAGAGTCAGCACAAAGCAATCAGTTAACAGGGTTTTAAATTTTATTGAACATGATTAGAGGGTTACAATTAACAAGGAAAAGTGTATTTTAATCCCAAGACAACAATTGATTTACCTAGGAGTGCGGATTAACACAGCTGAAAGCAAGCTACAACTAACACCGGGTGCTTTAACGAGATTGCATTTAGGTATGGAGACTATACCAAGACTTATGACCATAGATATTTTAAAAATTGCCGGTTATATTCCGTGGATTTGTAATGTACCTAAATTGCCATACTTTTTAATTTTTGTATGTAAATGTATGTTTATGTAAAACTGAATGGCTCCAAAGGTGCTGGAGTCGAGGGGTTTTCGCCTAAGTGCGGCGATGTGCCCCATATGCCCTGCAGTTTCGGGAATATGCTCATGCTACCCCTTGGCAGTGGGCAGTGGAGTGCCAAGACCTCGACCTAAAGCTAGCCGAGGCTAGCCCTGGAACACCAACTGCCAATTTACTACGCTGAAACAACAGCGGCACTGAAGAGAATGTTACATGTTTTTCGTAATTCGCCAGATCTTCTCCGTATATATGAAAAGCGGTTTGCTGATAGGAGATCAGGAGGAAGGCGCAGAATTCCTTCTCTCTCATAAGAGTTGTCAAATGTGGTAAAAAAGGACACTGTTGGAGGATGAGCACCCAACCTGGGGCTACTTGGTAGTCTCCTTATGGGAGACGAGAAGTTAACGTAGTGTCTCGTTGTTTTGTTCTGGTTTCATTATGTAATTATACTACTTTAACATATCACTGATTTTATTATTTATTTAATATGATGCTACTACTTATCTCTTATTTTGTCAATTCCATCAATTTCATCAGAAGAAGTGCGACGTAAACGCAATGATACATTCCATGCAATCCGGAAAACCTCGTGATTTGAATTTACAATTGTTTCAGCATAGTGTAAGAATCTTTATAAAATGGAAAGGAAATTCCTCTGCTCATTTTAGCCCTTGCGTTATTAGCATGCGTAGGAACGATGGATTTACGGCCGAACGTAAATGGGCTTATCTGCATCTAAGATATGAAAGGAAGCTGGCTGAGAGGTGGTAAGGAGGAAGGTACAGAACTCCTCCTCTCGTAAGGGTTTTCAAATGTAGGAAAAGGGACAATGTTGGAGGATGAGCACCCAACCTGGGGCTACTTGGTAGTCACCTGATGAGAGGTGAGAAGTTAACGTAGTGTCTCGTTGTCTTGTTCTGGTTTCATAATGTAATAGCACTACTTAAACATATCACTGATTTTATTATTGATTTAATATGATGCTACTACGTATCTCTTATTTTGTCACTACATCAATTTCATCAGAAGAAGTGCGAGGTAAACGTAATGATACATTCCATGTTATCCTGAAAACCTCGTGATTTGAATTTACAATTGTTTTAGCGTAGTATTAGAATTATTATAAAATAGTAAGGAAATGCCTCTTATTATTTAAGCTCTTTTGTTATCAAAATGCGATGGAAAGATGGATTTATGGAAGAACATAATTAGGGTTATCTGCACCTTAGATATGAAAGGAGGCTTGCTGAGAGGAGGTAAGGAGGATCTCTAGGAGAGGAGAATGGGTTATAAACACGTGTTCATTTAAAAGAACATCCTTTTCTGGCTGTATAATTTCAAGGGATTCTTAAACGTCCAATCTAGTGCCTTTAATTTCAAAGTGGAGAATTTCAGGTTTGAATCTGCAGGAATGAAAAGTTTCTATCAGGTGCTTGGCTAAAACCCCCCTGCGGGTAGGGGGATTGAGAATACTCCCGCAGTATCCCTGCTTGTCGTAAGAGGCGACTAAAAGGGCGGGGAGAAAACCCCGAAAACAAACCCAAAGCCAGCAAGGGTTGAGCCCGGACAGTCTTGTGGGTCAACTGTCTGTGTGCGGCCATACCACCTGGCCTGCGATCCACCCGCATGTTTGCCGTGTGCGGAGACCCGTAAGGAGGAGAAGGGGATCCTGGAGGGTGAGGTCCGTGGTTCCCAGCCGGGTGTCGGATGCCCGGTATGGACCTGGCGCCAATACCACTCTTTGGCCCCGGATTCTGTGTAAACGGGCGGCCGGGAGCTAGCCACTCCCGGTCAATCGGCTTCCGCGGCGTTAAGCTGAACGGTGGCGAGTGCCAGGGAGGTGGGGGTCTGCGTAGGGCGGTCGGAGATGTACGGGTTTGGTGGGCCCGTGCTTCGAAGACCCAACCCGAAACAGACAACCACCTCTAGGGTGCTATATCCCCTCGGGTAGCCCTGGCGACGGCACCGGTTTGCGGTGCGGCGTCCCGAGTGTGTGGCTCCATGGTGGGTGGGGAGCCCGGGGGACGAAGAATCACTTGGAATGGCGGAAACAATTCTTCCACCTCCAAAAAGATCCCGCCCGGATACGGGCGGTGGAGTTAATGTTCCCGGCGCTAGTCAGCGCTATTTAGTGATGAGGTGTCAGAAGGAAGGAGAGAGCCTGAAAAAGGTGTCTCCCTTCCTCATACGGAGAGTATTGTCTGGTTCCGTTCCTGGGGAACTAAAATCAGCCAAGAAACTTCGCGATGGCACACTGCTCATCGAAGCGGCTACAATGGCTCAAAGTGCGAAATTATTGAAAATGGACAAGCTTCATGATATTCCCGTCAAGGTAGAGGTGCACCGCACCTTGAACACCTGTCGGGGAGTGATCAGTCATTACGATCTTTTGTATGTTGAGATCGACGAAATCAAGCAGGAGATGGCCTCTCAGGGGGTCATCGATGCTCGTCGACTCACTACAAAGCGCAACGGAGAAAGAGTAAACTCCACATCGGTTGTACTCACCTTCGCGCGTGACCAGCTCCCCGACAAGGTGTTTGTCGGTTATGAATCGGTGCCAGTGCGGCCATTCATACCGGCACCCATGCGATGCTACCAGTGTCAGCGATTCGGCCACATGGCCACACGGTGCGAGGGCAAGGCCACCTGCCCCCGCTGCGGCCTGGAGAAGCATGAGGGTGCGGAATGCAAGGGTGACCCACTTTGCGTAAATTGCGAGGGTGCACATCCCGTGTACTCTCGTGATTGTCCTAAGATGATCGAGGAGCGCAAAGTAATGGAGATAAAGACGGTTGACAAAATCCCGTACTTCGATGCTCGTAAAAATTACAGAGCACAAGTTGCTCCTACTTTCTCCAAGTCGTTTGCCCATGTCGCTTCCCATCCTATTGCCAAGGTCACCATCTCGACTCAGACGGAAGATAATGCGAGCCCAAAAACCAAAGTCTCAGTGCAGAAATCGGCCATGCCGGCTAAGGCCACAAATCCGGCAAATAAATCACAAGCCACCGGTCCGGGTTCTCCCAGGAAGAACCCCACTATAACCACCGCCGGGGCGACGCAAACGAAGCGTGGCAACTCATTATCCCCCGGACCATCTGGTTTAGACCGACTCAACCAACCAGAGTCAATGGAAGAGGACGAATGTCTCTCGGAGATAGAAATCCTCCGGGCTAGAACCAAAGGTAGGAGGAGAAATCGCATTGAGCGTTGATCCTCCAACTGTGTTTGACATTTTTAAATTAATTATTTTATTTATTTTTTAAATTTTTATAATATTAATGGCTTTTATATTACAGTGGAACTGTAATGGATTTTATCGTCACAAGGAGGAGCTGGACATTTTAATCCGAGATTTTAACCCTTCCTGCGTTTGTCTTCAAGAAACGCATTTTAAAGACACGGACAAAGGTATTTTAAAATATTTTAACGTTCTGAGATATGACGACACCAGCGGCCAACGAGCCCAGGGTGGAGTGGCAGTTGCTATTCGAGAGGCCCTATACACCTCCCGAGTTCAACTGAATACATCGTTTCAAGCGGTGGCGGTGACGGTGCACGCACCGGAGGCGATTACGTTATGCAACGTTTATCTGCCGGAGGGTACACCGGTCACCCGTTTTAATTTAGAATCCCTTGTTCACCAGCTGCCTCGGCCTTTTATCTTACTCGGAGATTTTAACGTTCATGATCCACTCTGGGGAAGCACTGCGGGACAGTGTAACCGCAGGGGACGCATTTTATCTAGTTTTATTTAAGACTTTAACCTAGTTTTACTGAACAACGGGGAGAAGACCCGTTTTAACTCTTTCAATGGTGATTTCTCCTCCATTGATTTATGCATTTTATCGAGCAGTCTAACAAATAAGGTGTCTTGGTCTGTGCACGAAGATCTTTGTGGGAGCAATCACTTCCCTCTTTTAATTTTTAAGGAGCGGCGTTTTAACTCTGATTTAATTCGACCGGGCAACTGGATTGTGCGGAAAGCCGATTGGTTTTTTGACTAACTGTCATTATTGACTAACAGCATCATCACCGCCGGCGACATGAGCGTACCGCGGTCTCGGCGCATCATGTCGAGAGCTGCTGTGCCTTGGAGGAATGATGAATGTGGCAAAGCCATTCGGAAACGCAAGAAGGCGTTGCAAATTTTTAACAAATATCCGACAGGAAACAATCTGTCCTCTTTTCGGCGTCTGAGAGCTAAAGCCCGTCAGGTCGTAAAGGAAGCAAAGAGGGCCTCTTGGATGAATTTTGTCTCTGGTGTCAATATCAGCACACCACTTGCACAGGTGTGGCGTAAGGTGAAGAGCATTTCTGGAAACAATCAGCAGCTCGGCGTCTCCTTCTAAAAAGTCAGAGGAAAAGTGGTTACTTCTCCAGCTGCCATTGGCGAGATAATCGGCCAGTCAATCGCCAAGGTGAGCAGCGATGAAAATCTGGATCCTGCCTTCCGAACGTATAAGCAACGTCTTGAGAAAATTCCTATCAGCTTCAAGGAAACGCGTACAATGGCAGATTACAACCTCCCCTTTTCCTTGTGGGAGCTGAAATCTGCCATCGATGACTCCCACGACACCTCTCCAGGACCAGACGGGGTCCACAATGCTTTTCTCCGCAACCTTCCGGAGACAGCGCTGCAGGAAGTCCTGCGGACGTATAATCAGCTGTGGGCTGAAGGTCACTTTCCTTCGTCCTGGCGGGAGTCTGTCATTGTCCCGATTCCCAAACATGGGAAAGATAGAGCTGATCCGAATTCTTACCGGCCAATATCTCTCACCAGTTGCCTGTGCAAGTTAATGGAGAGAATGGTGAACCGGCGGCTCGTTTGGTGGTTAGAGCGCCGAAACATTCTCTCCAACATCCAATGTGGATTTAGACGCGGTCGTTCCACCATGGACCATTTGGAGAGGATCGACAATTTCATCCAAGAAGGCTTTCTCCTCAGCCAACACGTGATCGGTGTCTTCTTCGATTTGGAGAAGGCCTACGACCGGGTCTGGCGGCGGAAGATTTTAATGACTTTGCACGAGTGGGGTTTTAGAGGCAATCTGCCGAATTTTATTCTAACATTTTTAACGCATCGAGTTTTTAAAATTAGAATAGTGCAGTTTTTATCTGATTTTTACCGTCTTGACAACGGAGTTCCCCAGGGCTCCGTCTTGAGCGTGACGCTTTTCGCCATTGCGATAAATGACGTCGTGAATTGTATCAAGGCTCCGGTGATAGGCACACTGTTCGTGGATGACCTGGCAATTTTCTGCAGATCATCCAAGGCGGCAACTGCATCCAGAATGGTTCAGATGACATTGAACAAATTGGACCAGTGGACCCAAAGGAACGGCTTTCGGTTCTCCCATGAGAAGACCAGATGTGTCCATTTCCACAGGAAAATAAGACTCCAAATGCAGCCCACATTACACCTCTGGGGAAGAAATCTCCCTTTTGTCCAGTCGGCCCCCTTTCTAGGTATGACACTCGACCACAGGCTCAATTGGCGAGAACATATTAATATTTTAAAGACAAAATGTATTAAATCTCTGAATATTATAAAGTTTCTAAACCACACATCATGGGGAGCAGATCGCACAACTTTGCTTTTATTGTATCGCACACTGGTGCGCTCTAAATTAGACTACGGTTGTTTTATTTATGCGTCCGCCCGCGAGTCGTACCTACGAGCATTGCCCCCCGTACACAACGCGGGGTTACGACTCTGTACGGGGGCTTTTCGGACAAGCCCCGTCGTAAGCATCTATTCTGATGCAGGGGAGCCTCCTCTATGCCACCGGAGGAACGCGCTTATGTGCAATTATGTCTCCAAAGTTATATCCGTGACGGCACACCCTTGTTTTAACGTACTTTTTTTTTTTTTAGAAATTTTTAACCGACGGACGAAGGCCACTAGGCCTGTTTGTGTACGTTTTAATGATTTCATTCGCGGGTGTGATTTCAGGGTACCTAAAGTGTACCCTGTCTCTTACTCATCACACCCTCCCTGGTTAACACCCACCCCCGTGGTTAAAGCGGTCTTTTGTGATCGACCAAAATCCTTCACCACTCTCTTGGAATACCAGCCTAGACGGATCTAAGTCAGAGTTGGCCTGTGCCTGCGCAGCGTTCTCGCCTAACCATTGAGCAGTCAAAGCAAAATTAAATCCGATGTGTAGTGTATACACAGCGGAATTATTTGCCATTTAGATGGCACTTGAAAACCTATGTGACGAAGGTCACTCCTTCGTTATATGCACCGACTCCCTCAGCTCAATATAATCAATCTCCGGCTTTTCGCCCATGCACCCGATCATTCAGGACATTCATTCTTCCCTACTGTCTCTCAGCAGAAAGGGAGTACGCGTTTGGTTCCTTTGGGTCCCGGGGCATGCGGGAATAGCCGGAAATGTAAAGGCGGACGCTTTGGCCAAAGAGGCTCTGAACGAGACCGAGACAAAGTCGACACTGGTACCTCACGAGGACCTAAAATCTTCCTTGAGACAAATAATCCTAGGGCAGTGGAAGGAGTCTTGGCGTACTACACAAGATAATAAACTTCGTGACATCAAGACGGTAACGTCAGTGTGGCCCTCTTCCGTCAGGAACAGCCGAAGAGAGGAAGTCGTCATCACACGTTTGAGGATAGGGCACTGCCCTTTAACTCACTCATTTCTCTTCACGGAAGAGAAAGTAGGACCGCAGTGTGAAAATTGCGACTGTCCTCTCAACATTCGGCACATCCTGACGGAGTGTGACAAATACCGTGACGCGCGAAGGCGGCTCAATTTAGGGGTAGACCTAAAATCCGTCCTAGGAGACGACCCTAATGTTTTAAGCCGAGTCATTTTATTTCTGAAAGGGACAGGACTATTCCAAAAAATATAAGTTTTTATTTGTAATCACATTATATATTTTTTAAATAAGTGACATGAGTGCAAGAGACTAATATTTAATACTTTTACTACGAAGACTGTGTAGCGGTGCATAATGACCTAGCCGTCGACGCACCCTACATCCTTAAACCTACTACTACTACTGCTTGGCTAAAAGAGATGTTTCATCAGTTTTTCCAACACTTTTTGTGTTCATTAGTTCTGGTGTTGAATTATCTACTTGTCTGGCCGATGTAATATTTATCACAAGTGTCACAATTTATTTTATAAATGCCAGATTGAGGGAGGGGATCTATATTACCTCTATTGCTACATAGAATTTTTCCCAGGGTGATAGGATTATACATGGAAACATTGAATTTATCTTTCGGAAATTTGCGATCAAGCTTATTAGAAAGGGTATTCACAAACAATAATCGACACCATTTCCTAGGCTAATCACACACGGGTGAAAGAGAGCATAGCTGTGAAATAGCTTTGGTTTTTATTTTTATCTTTAACATTTTTGTTACCGTGTTAACGCTGTAGCCATTAGAAACTCCAGTTGATTTTATGGTGGCCAGTTCATTGTTGAAATTTGTTATTGTTATGGGTAAATTTACAAGAAGATGCAGCATTGAGTGGAAAGACGATAGTTTCTGGGCAGTCGGGTGGCATGAGTCACTTGGGATGATCACATCACTGTAACAAGGTTTTCTGTAAACACCAAATTCATGTTTATTGTCTTTGATATAAATAGAGAGGTCAAGAAAGTTCAACTGTTTTTCGGATTCTATTTTCACGGGAAGCTTATATGGAGGGCGACTTCACAGTCCACAATCAAGGATTTAAGGGGCTGTCGCGCCGTCCTGACGCCAACATCACTGGGTGGGAGCGTTCGTTAAATTAAAGGCTCAGTGGTTTCATTTCCGAGTGGTTTTATTGCTAAATTCCTTACAAACAATGGCATGGTGGTCCCAGTCCCATGGAGAGGCCGTTTGGGGAGTGAAGGTGGAGCCGAACTGAGGTCAGAGTTTGCGAGGGGGTATGGGGTAATTGGCGGGATAGTGGAATCTCGGTTTCAGGTCGGATTGACGGCCCGGCTATCCAAGAGGTAGTCTGCTACAGGGGATAGGTAAGATTTGGATTCAGGTCGAATTGACGGCCCGTCTGCCAACAGGCTTGTCTGCAACTAAGTCTGCAACTTTGGACAGACGGGCCGTCGAATTGACGGCCCGTCTGTCCAAAAGGTAGGTGGGAATTCCTCGTCATCGTCAGTATCTCGTTCGCCTCCGTCTCCACCTCCGTCGCTCCCTCCATCTCTCCCTTTGGTCCAGAAACGCGCGCCTTATATACGGTTTCTAGGGGCCCGAGTGGGGGAAGCTTCCGGGGGAAAGGAACATTCTAGAGAGTCTCCTCCCAACCTTCCGGGGGGAAAAGATGCTTCGAGAAGCATCCTCATCCCACAGCTTCCGGGGCGTAGAAGGCTCTAGAAGGTCCTTACCCAACGGTCATTTTGCCGGAACCCCCACTCCTTTGCCGCCTCTGGACTTCGGAGAGAGATAGGTGGGGGACTGCAGCAAGTGCAAGTGCACCCACACCACAGGGCTTTGTATCAGGGGTTGAGTAGGGGCAAACTTAATGTTCTCTCTCTAATGTTCCATATTTGGTGCCCCAAGGCAAGGTACTCCTGCGGGTAGGGGAATGGACTTACTCCCGCAGTTTCCCTGCTTTTCGTAAGAGGTGACTGAAAGTGGCGGGGAAAACCCCGAAAACAGCACGGTTCAGCTAGGATATTGCCCGGAAAGTTGTGTGAATCTGCTGTCTGATTGTGACCCTACCAGCTCGCCCATGGTTCACCCACGTCATGACCATAGCTGGAGACCCGTAAGGGGAAGAAGAGGATGACGATTCTTTTGGGTGAATTCTCCGACACCAAGCCGGGTGTCGAATGTCCGGTATGGGTCTGAGTCCAATACCCCAATTCGGCTCCGGATTTCCAGTGAATGGGTGGTCGGGAGCTGGCCACTCGAGGTCAATTAGCTTTCCGACACGTTTGGGCGGCGATTGCTGGAGTGACGGGGATCTGTGTCCGGTGGCCAAAGTTGCATGGTGTTAAAGGGCTCATGCATTGCAGGCTAAACACAAAGCAAGCCCCTTTATCGATGGTGCTATATTCCTCAGGTAGCATAGGCGACGCTACTGGTTAGTGTTGTGGCATCCCGAATGTGTGGCTCCGTGCTGAGTTGGAAAGCAGGGGGATAAAATCTAAATCTTCTATGGGAAACCAAAAATTTCCCTCAAACAATAGACCCCGACTTGATGTGGGCGGGAAGTATTGCGTTATATGTTCAGTACTCAATGAGGTTATGTATTTTTCCAGCCGTTGCCAGAAGCATTTGATAGTAAAATGTGTGAAAGAAGGTGAAAGACTAACCAAGACTTCACCTTCCCTTATCCATAGAGTCGTAAGTAATGTTATCCCAGATGATGTGGACTTAATGAAGGAATTGAGAGATGGTATCATCCTTATGCCAATTGTAACGGAAAAACTGGGTTTAAAGCTACTGAAACTTAAAAGTTATCGGTAATTTACAAGTGTAGGTATTTCCACAGAAGACATCGAACTCCTGCGTGGGCATAATTTAGCACTACAATCAGTTATGCGTAACGGTGGACAAATTATTTAGAGAAATGCCCCCTCAAAGCGTAATGGCTGCCCGTCGTTTGACTAACAGGAGGAATAAGAGAGACAATTTTTCCCACTTCAATGGATCCCTCCTTAGTGCTTTCCATTTTTGCCACGAGAGTGTTTGTGGGCTTGTTTGTTGTTCATGAACAATCCTGCTATTCATACCGTTGCATTTTTGCCGCTAGTCTATCAGAGACGCGGCCACATTACAACTAAGTGCAAGGCCGAAGCCACCTGCCTCCCAAAGTACGTCCAGAAGCAGTTGCCACTTTCTCCTATCGTCTATGTCAGCTGCGAGAGTTCGCACCCTTATTTCTCTCGCAGCTGCATGGTAGTGGAGGTGGAGAGGAACGAATAATGGAAATATAGAGTATGAAAGAAATAGATTACGGAAAAGACCACAAAAATATAGAATATTAGCCAATTGGGTCGATTTTAGAAATGATATTCGGTTTGAATCCTACCCGTCATAGCGCTTCACAATATAAATATTTTAAGAAATGCTATACGCATTGCCTCAGAGAATATATTCCTACTTCCTCAAGAACCTCTTGTCGCGACCCAGTCTCATGTTGGAACGAGGAATGTGCGAAGGCTATTCGAAAGCGGAGAAAGCCCTTTGTATGGGTAACAATTTCTGACTTGCAATAATGTAAAGGCCTTCAGGTGGCTCCAAGCCAAGGCCCGACAAGCCGTGAGGGAAAATAAAAAGTGTTCTCGATGGAGTGTGCCGAGAGCAGAAATTATAGAACGCCGGATTCACTGGTCTGTAATAAAATGAAATCAATTTTGGACATTTTAAACTTCTCCCCAGTCTCGGGATTAATAGCGTACGTATCTGTTACATCGTTCTTATTGGATGTTGTGGAGGTCTTTGGCTGTCATTGATTGCTCTTGCTTGACTGAAAGCTACAATCCAGCGTTCGAAATTGTTAGAATATTCAGAATGACCCGCACTTATATTCATTGAGGAGAAAACTGCTACTGCCTGTCTCTCCCCCTTTTCAAGGTGGGAGCTTATGTCAGGCGTGACTCCAAGGGCAAGGAGGTGATAATGTTATATAACGCCTTTCTTCAAACGAGCTTCATCCAAGAGACATTTCTTCTTCGACTACACGTAGTATCAGTCTTTATCGATATAGAAAAGGCATACGACATCTCGTGGTGGCATAAAATTTTACGACAGTTTTATGATTGGGTTTTTGGGCGTATTATTCTCCTCTCTGTGAGTACCTTGTTATGTAAACGTGGTTTTATTGGCATAATAGGCAACACACTCTGATGCAGTGGAGAATGGAGTCCCACTAGGCTCTTTTCTCAGTGTTGCTCTATTTGCTGTTTTAATAAACAGCGTTGTGATTGAATAAAAACACCGGTCTTGGCATCTCTTTTTGCTGATTACCTCGCTATATTAAGGTGGTCATTGGGAAATGGTCTCTGCCCTCGGAAGAGAAAACAAAATTCCTACATATACTTAGGTCATAGGGGACATACATATTCCTTGAGCCAACCGTAAGACATGACATTCATAATTTATCATTTATGGAGTTCCATCGAGTTTTTGGTTTTTCATAAGATAGAACATGAGACTGGAGAGAGCACAGACTTTGTACTAAGGACGCATGCACCCAGGTTTTACATATAAATATTTGTAGCGGGTCCTCTTGTGAAGCCGACCACAATTGATTTGTGCAGTGATAAGGACGATTCTTTTGTGTACTCATCAGCAAGGAAGAGCTATCTAAACCTCTTACCCCCGGGCACTACACCGGATTGAGGCTGGCAATTCGGGTGTCTCGAACCAGCCCAGTTCCAAGGTAGGAACTATTGTAATGCCGGAGAACATCCTTTGGTGGTCCGAAGGTATATTTTTATGTGCAATTGTATTTTCATCGTTTTATCAATTCTGACTCACCCATGGCATGGCATTACTTTTAACTGGCGGGTTCTCGAAGTTTTTAATACAAGACATGTGTCTTCCAGGCCTCTCGCTCTTTAAAAAACCTCTTGGATGATTTAGTTAATGATCTTCCGAAGTGCACTGGGTGGGTGTTCCTCGAAACGAAGCTGTGGCGGGCCCAGCTGCAAAAGCAATGCTCGACAGAGATGAAAAACGTTTGACATGAGATCCTTAGCTATGACTTAAAATTGTTTTTCAAGAACCTTCCTCTCGCTAGCTGGGAGATACCTTGGCGGATTACATTTTCCAGTTAACCTCGTGCTATTAAAAGTGACAATAGGGCTTGGATATTTTTAATCTGCAATAGCCGACGGGAGAAAGTTGTAATTACTAGGCTGAGAATGCGTCAGGCGGCCCTATCGCATTTATATATTTTCTTTCAGGAGTTGGAACCACTAACATGCGTAGAACGTGACTCCCACCCAACGCTTATTGTTTGACATTGTACGCGAGCCCTGTGTATCCCATGCTCTATCCTGTAACCTTTATGATAATTGTCTCCTTTTTTTCTACTCCATACTTAAATTCTTACGCCGACGATCTCTCCCTCAACCTTTCACTTTCCCTTTCTCCCTGTCCTCATTGTGATGACAGTTCTTACTTAAGACAGATTGAGGGTGGCTTGAGACTAGGGATGTGTATATATGGGCAACGACGTCCCACGATTGAAACACCCGTTCCCGATCAGTCGCCGAAGTTTAGCATCGTTGCGTTCGGCTCGGATTCGGATGGGTGATCATCCTATTAAGTTTAAGTCTGCAAGTGAGATACAGTATGTGCGAAATGACCTTAGCCGTCGAAGCACGTTAAACTTGCATACCACTTCTAAATGTGTATTTATTTCTCAACAGTCGTCGATTACGTGTTTTTCTTAGAGGTTATTAATCTTTCGTTACGTGGCGTCGTTCCTCTTGTGTGTTTTCTGACAGTAGCTGTAACTTACCTCATTAACGGAGGTGATGCCAAGACGATCGTAAACGGGGATGTAAAGCCAAGTCGACATAGGTCCACCCACCACGAAGGCCCAGGCGAAGATGTATAGTTGTCCACCGTAATTATACATTTCCACCGGGTTTCCAAGGACCGTTATTGCCGTCGAAAACCTAAAAAGAGAATTGAATTGAATGAGGTGAGTTTTATTCTAATTGGCAAGGAATACATAAAAATAGGGAAAGTTATCAGAGGCCCACTCCAGTCTAAGATGGTGAGTAGTGGGCATTTGTAATGTTCTGCCTACTGTAAATAGCTACTCTTAGCGGCTCACCGCTACAAGTGAAAAAAATCTACAAAAAACTAATATATTCGGGCTCTATTGCTAGCTTTTCAATATAATTTGCTTTTCTCTCGAAATCGTTCCAAATATGGTACTTCGTTACCTAAATAATATGGATGCATTAAATAGGTTTTTTGACTTAGTCTGCCGTTGTGTCGGTTTACAGCCGGAATCTAATGTTCCTTTGGATATAGAATAGAATATAATTTATTTCACCCAAATAAATATACACATAACAAATCGAAAATGGGGGTAAAATTAGGAACCCCAGAAGAAATACTTTCTTGTTTTGGAGTTGTCATTTCTGGAATTAATTGGCTGTAGTTCAGCAGCTATCATTCACAAAAATAATTATAAAATAAATTCCTGCATAAATGTGTTCTTTTATTGCAGTTTTGAGTTGGAATTAAAATAAAGTACAAGCTTCACACATTACATTAAAATAAGTACACGTACCATACAAGAATATCACATCATGGTTTTTAGCAGATATTCCACATCAATTTTCTGTAGCAAACAAATTTTCAATTGTCTGAGGAAAGTATTTTTATTCCTAATTAACGAAATCTAATTTGGAATTTGTTGATAAATTGAAGGGGCAATGAAATCATATAAATGTTTGTAGGCTTCAATATTGGGTTTCGGTATAGTATATTAATGAAAATTTCTTAATCTAATACAGTTAGGACACGCTTTAAAATTTGGACCTACTCGTTTATAAAAGATTGCTATGCAACATAAGGAAGCCCAGAGAGAAGTTAATACTTCTGCACATTGATCCCCAATACCAGCATAGTGTTGAAGAATTACTGCAGTTCAATTAATGGTTCAGTGCAATTATTGCCGAATTATCTGATCGACTTCGATCTATGGTCTCTCCATAGTGTTCACATCTCTTCTCACTCTACAGGTGGTGTAATTCTTCAAGAGCACCCCAGGTGCTGGCGGGAACAGCAATATTCCCGCCTGCACATTACCATTCCGGGATCTCAGACTGATATGTGACTGATTCGATTAGTAAAATTGAGAGGAAAAAGATAATTGCTCACCCACTTGCGAGAATTATCCTAAATAACCTGTTAGACATATTGGGGTACTTACGTTTTTACAAATGAAGAATAAATAATCTGTCTATTGTCATTTGACGTGGTAAATCAGTGAGCTCTTATTGATTGTCGTATAGTTGTTCTCAAGGTTGACATACAGTCGATACTGATTGATCTGGCTAACTGCTGATTAGTATGAGTTCTTTCTAGCGATAAGTTTGCATGCCAAACAGATCTCCTGCTGCAGCCAATAACAGCATTTGCTTGATTTACTTGATGTAGTTTGAGCGAGATATTTCCCTAGTCATAATGGAGACTATATTACAATTTATTTTTATTTCAGCGTCAGTAAGAAGAGTGAAGTAAATATTGTAATATTAATGGCGCAAAAATATAGTTATATATATGACCAAAATTCTCAGTAATTAAAAAAATATATCTACATAAAAATCTAATGTGGGTCGTTTTTTCACGTCGTACAACTAAAAAGCCTTCAAAACAGCAGGTTTTTTTTGCGAATATGTAAAAATTACTGCGGTGAGTAATAGATTAATTTTTATAAATAGTTGTGAAAACATGCAAACTACACACCGTTAGTTTTGTGGCGAAATCTAGGTTCTAGAAATTCCTCGTGTTTTCAATATTTTCCCTCTGGTGCGCACAGTCGTAATCTATCCCATGTAAAATAGCTTGTATTTTCCGGAAAACATTTCGAAAAGTACTTCGGCAAGTGGTGAAATATTTTGATATCATTGGAAAGATGAGTGTTATTTCTTTATAATGAGGTAAAGTTCATCAAATTCTAGGTGAATTTTTTTTTCGATCGAACTATCTTAAACTCATCCTCAAGCATCTCTCACCCGATAATGAGGGATAGTCCCACTGGAATGAAGTGCATCCTTCGGTTGCCCATCAGATACTCGGAAGCCGTAGTCTTCTTGCTGAGGAAGCACCCTTGGATCACTCCCGCGGACACAGCTATGGAGAGGATTACCCCGAAGACTGCGTAATCGGCGCCTCCGAACGGGCGCTTGCCCAACGCGTTGGTCCCCGAACACTGGCCGGGGCTGTCGGACAAACCCGTGGCTAAGGCCGAGGACACCCAAGATTCTCCGGTCTCCATCTTTGCGTTGCTATGATGTTAGGGTAATGGGGAACTGCAACAATAAAAATAAGCTGTATTAATCGAAAATCAAATCTCCTCCCCATAATTGGGGGATTTCATCATTTGCGGCTAATCCGATATCATAAATAAACTTAATTGTGTCTGGAAGAACTTGGTGGAAATTCTACATCTATATTTAAAAAAGTATGTTTGTGTCTGTCTTTTATGCCAATCTACTGTTACACTCCGATCGTGCTAACATGTTTCAGACTAATAGTGCAAGACAGAAGGAATATTATTGGCTATTTTAAAAAGATCTCAGGGCTCCAAAAGGTACCGAAAAAAAGGCTCTTAGGTGGTCTTCGCTGCGTATTGGGTTTGGTGCAGTGGTTTCATTTTTTTTATTTTTTAAATGACTTCTGCTCAAGATAAGAGAGGGTTGGGATTTATTTAATCAAATGGCTGAAAGAATGAAGTTTATAATAATTCTTTAAAGCAATCATCTTCGTATTTGTCTGAAAATCTTTTTAGCTGTAAAAACACACATTTTTCTCTGAAATCAACAATATCGTATTTAAATTTCATTGTTTCAGGCTTGACTTCGTGGAAGTGATAGGAATCCATTTTTAATAAAATTGGAAAAGTACGAAGTTTTTATTGAAAATAAATATCGTATTTCCTTGACACTCAGTTTTTGGTCTTTAGCTAATTTAAAATTCATTTTGATTCATTAAGCTGATTAGGAATACTAAGCATTGGGTTTTGGGCAGTGGTTTAATTTTTTGCTATTTAAAACTACTTCTGTTCAAGATGGAGAGTGTTTTAACTTCTCTATCTTGAACAAATTTATTTTATCAGATGTACCCGAAAGGATGAGGTTTCTCATTTTTTCAATCGGTTCTCCTCCTCGTACTTATACGATGAGTTGTTATGAATGGAGTGTGATCCCCAGAGCAACGCCTTATGGGTAATTCAGCTAGTCATTAAATAACAATAAATACAATGTATTCACATTAGTTTTATTTGTCACTATCTAGATTTCGCTGTAGAAAATCATCAGGAAAGCTTGATATAAAAATATCAAATATATACACGGGCTCACAGTGGAGAGGGTACCTTATTGGACGAGGGGGAGGGATGAATGGTTTCGGAGAGAATTACAGTATCCTAGACTGCAGTTTTGGTTTGGTTGGAGTGAGGGGCCGGGTGGTGTGCCGCAAGGGTCGGGATTCGCCTCACTGTGGCCCATGCGTTTTGCAAGACCGAGGGGTTTGGGAGTGGATGGGGCACGCATTATTGATCACGATATACGCCCTGTTTGCAATTCTTTTTAAAATCTAATGTGTGATCTAAAAGACCAACCTAGGGTTGCCCATACTAAAAAGTGGGCGAGAATTGGGGCTTCTTGGGGCCAATAATATCTCGAGCGCTCGTTTCGAACAGGTTTTTGGCGAAAAGAGAGTAGTATTATCCTTCCGAAAACACGCTTCATGCTCTTTCAACCGTAGTTCCGAATGTCCTCCCTGTTGGCCCAATGTGTGAGGCCTGACAGTCGTCGAAATCTAATTTGTATACCCCTATATCATCCACATTTTCCACTTAAAATCACAAATCATCGCTTTAGGGTACGTGTGTGTATATTTTTCTCTTCTTATCCATTTTTAATGTGACTAATAAAAAATGAAAGCATACAAAGGGGAGGAATATTATGTAGTGTCATTCTAAAGTCGTCTCTCGAAACGAGATGAGTATTCAGTGACGTCCCGCGGCTCAGCTTTCTCGTTATTTTTACCTCATCCCGCTTTCCCAGCTAAGAACAATCCCTTCTCCGTTTCGATACTCTATTACGGTTTTAAAAAATCCAATCAATTACAATATGAGTTTTGTAAGATGTGATTTAGCTGGTAAATATTACTTTACTAAAATGCTTACTTGAGGGTTTCCTTACCCAGCGAAGGTAGTCAGCGTTAAATAAGTCCATGTTTATTTTTACTTTCCGTTTCGTGCGCCAAGTGAAAGTCATACAATCTTCCATCTTTCCCCTTAATCAAATGGGAGTATCGAGGACCATAATGCAGGTCGCAAGCCATGTTAGAACGAAGGTCAATGAATAGGCAGACTCGGCAACAAAAGGGGCTCTAACCAATCTTTATTTCGTCTCATCTCTGGTACCCGCAGTCGATCTTATGGCTTCGTTACGACACCTGGTGAAGTGGAATGAGATATGGTTACTAAGGGTGACTAGCAATGAACTGCGCTATGAAAAACCCGTAAAATTAACGTGGCACACCATTAGGAATAGTCGACGGTAGGTAGTGACCATCACAAGTATGAGAATAAGTCCCTGACCCATTCTTATCTCCGTAATGAGAGAGACACCAGCAACAATTGGAGACAAGCGACGGACCTCTTAGCGTGAGATATTTTCTGAAGGAGTGTGAGGAATATCGGGTTACACGTGATAGGCTGAATATCAAAAGGAACAAACTCTTAGGTGACAACCCGGACCATGTCATCCGCGTGTTAAAATTCTCATGTGATTCGCACATTTTTATGAATTTTGAAAAATTGTCCTAGTGTTAACTTTAATATTACAATGTATTAACGTAAAATTGAAACGTTTAGCACCTTTACGTTAGTTAAAACAAAATCTCGCCGATATAGATTGTGTGTAATGCAATATGAGTTACGTTGTCGAAGCAATAATAGCCTTATACTAACAAACTACTACTTGCGCTAAGCTGCGAGTGATTTGAGTTTTTGAATGTATGAAAACATGTTTGTGAAAATATTTTGTCAGTATATTACTCAGTATATTGTAGCTGTTACAACACGCCTGTTAACGTTTCTTACTCGTCAACAGCGCGTCGACAATATTGCAGAGTTTAACATAGGAAGGGCGCGCGGGGTGTTTCTTACACCCCAAGCTTCTACTTTAACTCAATATAACTGAACCATAATTACTATAATGTTGCAAGCCTTCATGTCTCCAAACTGCTTTCATTTTAAACCTTCTCGCGGGTTAAATAGCGACCTCGTGACAACACTGTTCATGGCAGCAGTCAGAAATGTGGGGAGGGGAGAGGACAGAGTAGATGAGTTCAGGACTTTGCGCCGTGATTCATGGTTGATTTTTAGAATTTCAAAATGAATATTACTTGTTCCAATTGAGATTAGATAGTTATATTGTATGTAGTTCGGCTACTTTATTTGTCTTATTTCAACCTATCTCTAAAAATAAACTCACTCCAAAATTGAGAAAATATTTTTATGGTACAATGGGGGGAATAGTACGGTTTTCAACAAAGGGTGGGGGAGAGGGGGTAAAAAAATCACCGAACACGGTATCGTAGTTTATGCACGACCCCTAAGTTATCCCCTATCATGATGCAGCATTCGCAGAGGATGTAATTACTCAGTATTCCGTGTTCTGCACATTTTCCCACTTCGAGGAACGGATTTCGAAACTTTGAGTAGTCGCTAAGTAGAGGACACTGAACCCTGACTACCGGCTAACCCACCCTCTTTACAGACCTTGACGACTATCCTCTAGTAATTTTGTGATATTGATCCCCGCTATCTCTCGAAGATGTCATCCGATGTATCGTATCTTCGCTAAACGCTGTGCCTCATAGGCCTGAAGCGCCCTCAGGGATCAAAATGTGAATTTTACCCTGATTCATCCCCCTCCACGTGATATTCGATGCAATTTTTCGGCGTTAAACAATCCAGAATATAGTGCTTTAAGGCGCTTAGATCGTGTTACGGAATGGCTTCATGCCTCCGCGATAATATGTCAATCTCAAAATGACATCGTCCTCCGATTTTACAGTTCTCACAATAGTGGAGGCTTTAGGGGAGATAAGATATAATAATATTTTCGAATTGTTTTCGTTTGGGAATCGTCCTTCAAAACCTGTTTGTGCAACAGTCCTGGACTTGATGGGATTATCTTCGATTAGAGATGATCGGTTAGGCCCTACGCGTTTTAAGTGCCTCAACGAATAACAACGCATTCCATTTCAATCTGCATTTCACGATTTCCCTGGAAAAAAAACCACAAAATTGTTTGATTTCGGTTATGTATTTTTATCTTTCCTGTCGGACCTAGAGATGTAGTGCGGCGTCTAAGTGATATTCTCTGTGCCACACTAAAACACATCCGTTCGGAATTTCTCAAGCAATCTAAGCCTAGCATGTAGCCTCCGAGTCTCTAGTGGTTACCAACCTAATCCCTCAAAAATCTGTGAAACGCTTTATTCACTCGCAGCAGTTTTGATGAAGAGCATAGCTTTCTTTTGTATTTTATTTATTTTTCTAATCAAATCTTTCTGTCCAGGTTCCCAAATGCTCGCGGCGTATTCAAAATGTGGCCTAACCAGAGCGAAGTGGCACCTCTCTTTCACTTTTTCATCCTAGGACCTTCCTGCTATACACTTGATAAATCCTAGTTTCTTTAAGGCTATGCCGTATATGTTTAATATGTGTGTTCTCCACGATAGGTTCGAGTTTAAGATAATTCCCAGATAATTTACTTCGTCTGGCGACTTCATATTTACTCCACCCACAGTGTTGGCATGGCTTTGGTGTGTTGACTTCCGCAAGAAGTGTACTGCAGTGCATTAACTAATGTTCAGTTCAAGCCCTCACTCCAGGCACCTCGAACTAACGTTGTTTAGGTCCGATGATAGAACTTCAAAAGTCCGCATCTTCTCCGATCTCGTGGTAGATGACCACGTCATCTGAAAATAATACTGCAAACTCAAGAAATTAGGTCATTTATATACATAATGAATAAAAGATGGCCGATTTACTGACTGACTGATTTACAGGCTTCGTTTACTTGGTCTTTATGTTCCCATTTTAACTTGGAACTCCCTGGACTAGGGAAAGTTTTAAGGGCGGGGGTTGCGTGCGTGTTTAATTTTTGAATTTAGGTATTTTTGTGTATTATATTACTATTTTTTCTATTTTACTATTTATATATATATATAGAGCTGACGAAGGACCAACTGGTTCGAAACGTTCCGTAAGAACGAATTCTTTATCTTTTCCTATTTCTCCTACCTCCTGTAAGTTTGAATTTATATATTTGTGGCCAATTGGCGAAAACTTCCAAAGATTATATATATATATATATATATATTGTTTATATATAGTTTATATTTATCTATTTTACTAGAAGGAACTGGTTAGCCTTCCCTCCCGAGCGTCCCAGCGGCGAGTGACTATATCACCTCTAGATCTGCTTTTCGGTGAAAATGCAACGGAGATCAGTCCAATTTGAGAGGGTCGTAGGTGTACGAAGCGGATTCTTAAGATCTGATAAGATCTGTTGACGGCTGAATCGTGGTACAAACGGTGCAGGGTCGGAGCAGGAGAGTGGAGAGGTCAAATCGGTGCCGGTCTGGTGCAGGAGAATAGAGGTCCAATATATGCCGAGTCGATAGTATAGATGAGCAGTACAAGAGGATCGAAGAGAAGTAGATCTTAAAAGATCTATTTAGATCTAAAAAGATCTGATTCGTGAATCGGAGAGATCTTACAAGTTCTGTGCCGGTTTGGTGTAGGTGCCGGAAAATGAAGGTCCAAACAGTGCAGGGTCGATAGTAATAATAGCTGAGAATTGAAGATGGTCGAAGTAGATCTTAAAAGATCTATTTTGATATAAAAAGATCAGATTTTCCGAAAAATCGGTGAGATTTGAAAAGATCTTGGTTTAAACCAATCACGGTCAGACCAACAAACGCAGAAGCAAAAAAGACCGATCACGCTTCCTTGTGGGACACCGGATGTCACTTTAACCTTATTGGAGCTAATGCCGTCAATAACTACTTTTTGCTTTCGATCACTTGAGGAAGTCACGTACCCAATCCTCTTATTTTTTTGTTTAACCCGCATTATTGAAATTTAAATATAATTTTTTTTGTGAGGAACCTTTTCGAATGCTTTCTTGGAATCAAGGAATAACGCGTCAACTTGTTTTTTCGATTCACCTGATTTTGGGATGTCATTGAGGAAGAGTGCAATCTGTGTTTCGCAGGATCTACCCTTCTGGAAGCCGTACAGACTGCCGTGAAAAGAAGTTTCGATTGTCCAAGAAGGTCATAGTAGTGCTAACAATAATGTGTTCGAGAATCTTGCATAAAAAGCCTGCATTCAGATATTGACTAGCTAAATATGACGTCTAGGAATGGTGCGATCTGTGGCGCTAACTCCTTGAGCACGCGTGTATTTCCAATGGACCTGGGAACATGGGTAGGTGAGTAGGAACAAGGCTGAAAAGTGAGGAAGGGCGGAGAGAAACAGCGTGAACACTAACCTACTTTTATCGAAAGGTGCCATGGGGTCAACAAATAAATGTCTCATCCGACGGACAGTGTACTGCACCTTAGTGCCCTCTGCATAGCACCAAAATAGGGATCGGTATTCCTTCGGAAAAACCACGCATCAGATGGGATTCGAACCCAGGCTCCCTGGATGGGGAAGTCATTATGCTGCCACCACGCCAACCTGATCATCTTCTCATTCCATTCTCTAATTTAGAGAGTATATTTAGAGCTATACTATAGTGATCGATATCAATCCACAATTTTGATGACGATGGAAATAAGATTTTGTATGCGGGCTCCCAGCTGCGTAATGTTTTCACTGGTTTGTTCGAAATATGAATTCGGAAGAACACGATTTTTTCATGTGTTATTCTGAACTGAGTTTGATGCAGGTACTTACAGAGCAACTCACCTTGGGGAGATGTCCGTTACACCTTATGGGAATCCATCCACTCTGCCCTCTCAGAAAATTGTTCTGATAGCTGTCAGTTTTGGCTGCTTTCCAGTAGTGGAATAGTGCGAGAAGTCTTATCATTCAAAGCTGAAATTGGCCCACTGGTATCACATTCAACCGATTGATCGTGTCAATGAAGACGTATTGGCCGGAAAGATAAACATCCATCCGATATCTTTCGTCTTATCTCCCAATGAATTTTATTGACATTCTGATAGGTTTCGATTATGTATGCCTTTATGACGCGTCAAATTTTTTGTTCGAGTCCTTTCATGTTTGCATTTAAATTTTTCTCGACAGGGAAATTTAATATTGTGGTGCATATTGCAATAGTGTGAATTCAATGTATAAGAATTCGAGATTTGCAATGTGGGAATTTACAATATGTGCGTACAATAAGGGTACTGCTCAAGGGCCGGGAAGCTGGAAAATATTGATAAAGAAATGATAAAAGGAGATATAAACGTGATTGGTTAGCGGTAAAGTCAGTTGGTGGGACAGTGAAGATTACTGTGGCCATGTCTCCGGAGTATTTTATACGTAGGGGTGTCTAGTCGGCGGAGAAGGATACATAGTGGTAAAGAAGAGGAATCTAGGTATGTGAAAAGAAAGTATTTAACAAAAAAGTGATAGGGTACCTTTTTTAGAGATCAAAGCAAATTCAGCCCATAGCATAATTTTGATGGCGGTGAGTGACGACAGGTAGTTTCTTCTATTAAGTTTTTAGTTTTGTAGTTTCTAGTACTTTTTTAGGTTTATACACTCACACTAAGGTATCAAGAGTCTCATCTCTATTTTAGATCTTTAGGTCATGGAAAAATACTTGAAAAGGTCATTTTAATAGGCATATTTTCCGAGAGGTGTATGGTTTTGGAGGACCAATGCACTGTAAGCTTAAGTCAAAGCAGGCTCCCTTTACAATGGTGTTGTATCCGTGGTGGGTTGAGTATTCAGAGGATGAGCTCTTCTTCAATGGATACCAGAACTACACCACCTAGATGAAGATTCCACTTGGAGAAAATGCTGCAAACGCGTTTACTCGTTACTTAACTATGAAGTAACAAAAGGAAGTATCGACGCAACTTATAAATGTAAACCTACCTACCTACCTAGCAAAAGGAAGGTGAGACTATGAAGAGGGTGTCTCCCTTTGTAATTTCACGGTTTTTTTTCTGATTCTCAACGGAGGAGAGCTGAAGTTTGCGAAAAAACGACGCGATGGGTCTTATTCTCAATTATTATTATTATCAATTCTCCTGATAATACTGCGGTTGAGACCCAGCGTAGAAAGTTGCTTTATATTAAAATGCTAAAGAGTTTTCCCGTCATTGTGGCACCCTTTAGGGAGTAGTTTTTCATTGTGACTGATTGTTTGCGGAAGTCGACGAGGTAGAGAGATAGCCTATGGGAATGGACGATATCCGTCGACTTCTCTCTTCGCTAGGGGTCGCTAGAGTCCTAGAATACGATGTAGGGAGTGACTCATCGAATTAACAGAGCGATTAAACCAATGGAAAGAGTGAACTTTTTAAAAGAATTTTAAGTTATTCATAGTGTGTTATGCAAATAAAATTAATTTTACATGCTGTTATGTCCTATTTTTTATTCATAGATTATGAGTGAGGTGAAATGACAGTGAAGAAGTCAGTCAATTCCTCAAATTTGTAATACAGATATTAAGTTTTGACAATTTCAACGGTGATTATTTGAGCATTGATTTGTCTTGCATCAAGCAGTCTTATCACGAAAATTAAATGTTCCGTTTTTAGTAGTCTCTACACATGGGAGCGACATTCTCCTTTTAATCATTAAACAACGCAATTTTAACACTAGGTATATCCAATCTATCTCCTGGCTTGTTCGCTTAGCTGATTGGTCAATTTAAAGGCTAATTTTGACTCTTACTAAATACCATGATGTAAAAAACAAGGTTGAAAGAGTGACCGTACGCATAATCGAAATCGCTAAAGGCAGTTTACCTCGCTCTGTGGTTGCCACGCTGTGGCCGGATGTTCCAGGGTGAAACAAGGAGTGTGCGAAAACTATTCAAGATCAGAAAAATGCGCTCCGTATGTTTAATAAATACTACCACTCAAATGAAATCCAGCCTGCTTCCGTCGCGTACGAGAACTAGCTAGTCAGGCCTTGAAGGAGGCTAAGGAAGCATCCTGAGAATAATGTGTGTCCAGCACAAATTTCAATGCACCTATTGCGCAGGAATGACCCAAAATCTAACTTCTACTTAGAATGTTATATCAGTGATATTATGGTGGATGGCAAGGCAGTTGCATCATCTTAAGCCCTCAGATATAAGCGAGTTTTCTTATGCAGATCCCTTACTAATATACATTACAATATTAATTATGTTGTTCCCAATATTTTCAAAACACGCGCAGAGACATTCAGTATCAGATTCAATTACTTGAAGCCGGATGAAGTGTACTACCTGCCTTTCACAACGTGGAAATTAACACCTGCGATTGATTTTATTTTCGTGTAAACTTTTACAAACTACAGAACTTGTTCATTAAATGTTTCCACACGAAAATAAATTCTCAATATAAAGTTTCTGCGCGAAAATAAATGAAATGGAATACCCACAAAGTTTCAGAAGAGCGTGTTTTATCAGTAACATCTGCCATCGCAGATTCCCGAGGTAGCTTTCCAGGAAGCGATGTTATCCACAACGCATTTATCCACCATCTTTCGGAGTCGGCGTCGTCGGAAATCCTTAAGACCCTCGTCTAGGTATGCTACCCTTTCTAGGTATGCTTTCCGACTTATGCTTTCCACAATCCTGTTGGGAATCTATAGGGGTCCAAAGGGGTAGTGCATGCGTACCACTCAGAGCCGACTCCTGCTGGCACTGCTTAGCCTCTCCTACCCAATTCCGACTCTCACCTCCAAGTGGGGGACCCCGGAAACCTGAGCAACCTGTATAAGATCGGGTACCCAACCCAGGAGTGATGCAGGTCAGGGCTGACGAGAGCGGGTGTATACGGTCCTCCAAAATGGAGGTTGGACGTGGGGATAACAACCCCACTCCACAATAAAAAATATTCACCAACCTTCAAAGGTTCTCCGCACCATCCAACTGGAGCCTGAGGATATCATGCTCAGCTTCGATGTGATTTCTTTGTTCACTCGTGTCCCCGTGCAAGACCGATTTACGACCGATGAATACTTTTCCAGACAGCTCAGGGACTGGTAATGCATATGATACGTATATTAGATCTTGGAATGATAGCAAATTAACTGGACATTGCCCATGTTTTGAAATTTTATCCCCCTGATCAGTGACGATAAGATTAGCCATGAATTACTATTGGCCAGATGGTGTGTAGGGTTGAGTGGCACTCTGTGGAGATCAAGTGAGAAAAAGAGTTTTTCCAATTTTTTTTTCTGTGCTATCTTGGGTAAAATTTACGTTGAAATCCCCTGCGATGATTATATTTTCGTACAATGTTACCATTTCAAACAGAACTTTCTCTAACTCTTTAAGAAATGCTGTTTTTGGTGGACGATAAATCACTATAAAGAGAATGTTGTTTTTCTCAACGGTTATCTCCAGCATAAGGTATTCAAGTGCACATTCCTGGTGTCCCTGAGAAGCCCCGAGCTGCCGAACCTTAAAGTCGTTTCGGACCAACACTGCCACTCCACCCCCCACTCTCTTCACTCTATCCCAACGGTATAATGCGTAACCTCGCAGGTTGACCTCTGCTGAGCTGATATTAGGTTTAAGCCATGTTTCGGATATTGAAATGATGTAGAACGCCCGTTTCAAAAAATAGTCTTCAAATTCGTCGAAGTGGGCCCTTAGCAATTGTGCGTTAACATGACAAATCAATTACTCATTCATTTAGGCGATTTAAAATAATTATTAACCTAGGACAGAAGGAGCGGTAAAGTCATTTGAAAGAGGGATCAATGGTCTTAGTTAATACAAGCCTCAATCTGTGAGGTCAGTGTGGTCATCTCCTCGAAGGTTAAACACTCATTTTTCATGACTCTACGAAGGTGGTACTTAAATGACTTCACTCCGGCTTCTCAAATTCCTCCGAAGTTTGGTGCTCTTGGCGGAATGAAATGCCACCGGATGCCCTCTTTTTGAGCAAATCTTGTCACCATTAGTTTGTGATCCTTTGTTTGAATGAGCTCTTGTAGAATGAGCTCTTGTATAATAAGCTCTTGTATATGAATCTCCTGAGTGCAGCCAAAAATGCTTGTGCAGACATATCACTTGGATGGATAGCTCTCGTTGACAGGTACACAAAGATTGCAATATAACATTTAATTCTAATTTTACTTCTACGAGTGGCTGATTTAACATATATTGGACCAGCATAATGAATGCCACAGTTTAGGAATGGCCGTGCTGGATTAACCCTTAAGCTTGGCAATTGTCCCAGGAGTTGACTAGATGTTTCTCCCTTCAATTTGCGGCATATTAAGCAGTGATGCAGAATTTTTCGAATGGCAGTCTTGCCATTGATAATCCAGAATCGTTGCCGCAATGAGGATAACAATAGCTGACCATTAGCATGCAGCATTCGTAAATGTTCATTTTCGACTATCAATCCAGTTAGATGATGGGAGGGAGGTAAAATAATCTGATGCTTATGATCGTAGGGAAGCTCGGAATTCTGCAGACTTCCGAGAAAACAAAAGAAAACAAAACAAACCTCCAACTCTAAGCAAATTGTTGTTGCACAGAAAAGGATTCAAATTCTTGAGCTTGCTCTTGCTCTCTAGGGGTTGAGATCTCTTGAGCTGTTGAATCTCTTTTTGATAAGCTACCTCTTGAGCAATGCGTACGAATGTGTAGAGTGAATTCTGCAATTCCCTTTCAGAAAGTAAACCCTTTAATTAGCTTCGAGATGATTTGCAGTTGGATGGAAAACGAAGACAATAAGACACAACTCTTTGTAATCTGGTCAGGCTAGAAAATGTAGTAATAATCTCATCCTGAGGAATTTTCATTGACATGTTATTCACAGTGTTGCGTTGTTCTGGCATGCCATGGGGTGCTGGAGGAATTCTGGTGATAGGCCATGAGATTGGTGAATTGAGGAGCCATGCTGGTCCATACCACCACAATGAGTTGGGCAATCTGTCACTTGGTTAACTCCTCTTGATATCAAGTCAGCTGGGTTATCCTGGGATGCTACATGTCGCCATTGAACTTTTATAGTTGAACATGAAATATGAGTCCTTATTAAAAGCAAAACAAACTCGCAAGAGTAAAGGACGCTCTCGGGCTCAAAACTCTAGTGGTGTACCGGATCCCTTGTGAATGTGGCGAGGTGTATGTTGGCGAGACGGGCCGGACCATAGAGACTCGAATCAAGGAGCATCCGACTGTGCCACGCCGAACAATCCGTAGTGGCAGAATACAGCATTAGCAAAAGCAATCAAATATTGTTTCACGTAGCTATATTACTTAGCAGATCCAACGGCAATTGGGACCGATTAACTAAGGAGGCAATTGAAATCCGGATGGAGACGAAAACAGTCAACCGAGACACGGGATGTGCGCTATGCGAAGCCTGTAAACCAGCGCTCCGAAAAATCAAGTGGGAAAGAGAGAAGAGGGGCGTCAGGAAATCACGTCCGACATGACCTTTTGGCGGCAGTCCGTCCAGATAGATAAGGAGGCAGTTTCCTGACTTGACTCGAAGAATTCCGCCAAGAAATGGGGAGGCTCCTTAGTGGCCTGGCCTTTCTCCTAAGGTGCCGGGACAACGACAATATACCCAGATTTGCCCAGGTCCCCACGGCAGTGAAGACACCGGCTGCTTGGTAAGTTGGTTGGTAGATCGTATATAAATGCAGGCTCCATAAACATACTCTGAAGCATCCGTAAATCCATGAATATGTATGTCAGCTGGTATGCCTAATGCAAGAACCAGTCTATCACCTCTAATGTCATTTAGTAATGGTAACTCCTCAAACAAGAGCTGCCAGCATTTGGTGAGTTCTGCAGTCAGCTTTTCATCCCAACGGACCCTCTCCTGCCACAACTGCTGCTGCTGAAACATCTTGCATCGAATCACCACTGGGGAAATTAACCATAAAGGATCAAAGATGGATGCTATGGTAGCTAGAACTCTTCTTTTCGTGAAGGTTTTGTTGGTTTCATTCAATTCCCTTAGTTTAACTCCATTCACTATGTGAAATTGATCTGGAGCAGGATGCCAGACGAGACCCAGTGTTTTGATGCGATCATTGTTAAGCAGCAGTGGCAATTGAGCCTCTCGAAGTTCCCCTGGAATATTCTCAAGCAAGGCCGAGTGGTTGGAACACCACTTATGCTACTGAAATCCTCCCTTGTTAAGCAGTTCTTAGCAGAATTTGTCACTGATAATTTTATGAAGCAATTCTACTACTAAAACTTGGATGGACAACCTAGAGTGGATGAATCTAGTGAAATATCTTAGCAAATCAACTTACTATTTGATGAGTATCATTGAAGCCGATTACATTCTTCAGCAGTTACACATTATCGCATCACTACTCTACCACTTTTAGCCGTTGCTTTGGCTAAATGCCGTCTTCACATGTCGTCATCCGTCCTGATGTCACGTCGGTATGATGTTGCATCTCACAACCAATGAAGGGTATGCTATTATTTTTTTAACATTAAGCCTATCTTATGGGTCTTGAATTATGAGTGAGATGTATTGTACAATTTTATTTTTAGAATATGCATAAAGTATCATAAAAGTTTAGTCCATTAGTAATTAAAATGAAATTGGGTTCACTTTACTTTTTTTGGTCAAGCAAAGTTAACTGACTAAGCTACATGCCGAATTCATTTAAGGCATTTTAAAAATGCTCATTTTTTTGTGCTAGAAAACCTAATTAGTGAAATTCAAAGGTAAATAATTCAAAACTGTCTCTAATACCCCCGCCTTTGGGCAGAACTCGTGAAGGTCAGAATCCTCCCAGGGTCGGAATATAAGGGGAACCATTCAATAGTCTTATGTCCATTGTTTTAAATTATTAAATAATTTAATTAATTAATATGCTTATATTATTAAATACTTATGTGGTCTTACGTCCTGTAAAATTCACCATTGTTCTCTGATCATTTGTTCCTTATGTCGACAATTGCATGGCCCTTCTAAGACGACTTTGATCTCTTTGTCTCGCGCTTTGCAATGCTTCATTTTTGACTGCTTCGAATTCACTCGATAGTATTGACTTGAGAATATCTCGGATGCAGAATTGATGCCATTACTAACGAAAGTTCTGTTGATTTTTTTTGCTCTCGGATGATTCTGGTCATGGGGAGCCAACTCCACGGTATATTTCATTCCCAGGGGGTCGTAGTTCCCGCCTCAAAGTTAGATGGCTCTGGTGTAGTGAAGCATGAGCGGTGCCGCGAAATTCAAATATAGGAACCTGTACCAATATTTGCATTACATTTCTAGCACTCGAGGCAGTTAAAAAACCTCAAGCACCTTGGAAAAGTATTTTCCGGGTTAAGGCCGCGTTGGTCCATTTGGGCGGACGACAGTTTCGGGCGCATTCCAGCTCCCGTCTTCAGGTCCAACTGATCTGCAGAGCATCATTTTCTTCCATATATATGCCTAGTCAGGTGCGCGCTGATACGTTCGGTTTGATTCCCATTGTTGGAAAAGCCATTTGAATGATTCAGGGAGAGGATAACCGTCTTCCCTGTTGAAGTTCTTTCCGTGGTTCACTATTTCTATTGCCTCCCTTATCAGCCGAGGGAAATATTTATTTTCTCTGGCAATGATTTTGGAATTGTGGAATTTAATCACGTGTCCGGGTTCTGACCATGCATGCTCCGCAACCGCGGAAAGGCGAAAATTTTTCTTTTCGGTTGTCTTACGATGTTCTTCTATTCTGATTTTTAGGGATCTAGATGTTTGACCGATGTATGATTTACCACAGGTACACGACACTTCATACACTCCTTCGTATTGTGACGGTTCCCGACTCTTACCCGCAAGCTGTGGCCAATTAAAAGCCGGGACAAACGTCCACATATGAAATTTAGTTTTAAAATAATAAGGTCTCGCGAAAAAAACGGGGTTGGTGGGCTGGATGATTGGGTATTAACACATGAGGGGGAAAAAGGGAAGGTCATGGGGGGGGGTTCGGAATTATTTGGCTCCCGGGTAGCACTCACCCGAAACTAGGATGCACTGGTCCCGGCCTTCTTCTTTCATCGACTGGTGTGTGGCCTTCGTGACTGCGTAGACCTGAAGAGGAACTGCAAAGGAGTGCACTTTCCGGCACTTCAATAGGTTTGCTTCCTCGTTGATCGGGAAATACTTGTACGGATTGACCGATATCTATATCGGACCCATGTACCGTGCCTGATCCTGGCCCCGAAGCACGAAGAACGTCTCCTCTTCGGCCCACTGGTCACCACTCTGGCGAACACTCCTCATTGAGGAAAAAAAACGAAGAGCGCTTCCGCGACACCTGCGCGGTCTTTATATCCTTTTCGGCGCCGGGGTCACATGATGAAAAAGGGGGGGGTATGGCGTAAGGCACGCCATATCCCGATACATGGTCAAATGAATCCCTCCAAACCACTCATAGCCGATGCACTTAACTGCGCGGCGAAGTGCTACACTCCAGAGCCAAGGAGTGGGGTGGGGGGCGGTGACTGGGTAAATAGGGTGTGGTTGGGGCGTAAATCTGTGACGGACCCGAGCCGTCACATAGCCCCTCCCTAAACTGTGGAGGCGATCTTTGCCTGAAAAGAGGGCTCCACAGTTTACCAAAATCAAATAAAATAAAGCCCGCCTTGAGAAAACGGGTGCACCAAAATGAAATATGCGCGACCCGCGTAAACCCAAAATAAAACAAAACGAAACAAATAAAAAAAACACCAATACCGCGAAACCTATTCCAATATTGGTTCGTGGTAAAGTTTTAAATTGCCAAAATTATATATCCCGAGCTCCTTGTTGCTGGCATCCTCCAGATAGCAAGCATTAGGGCCTGATAATTTTGAAATCACAAAGGGTCCGGTGTCCAAATGGAACAACTTGCGACACAAATTAAGGCGCGCATCGGACACGCGAGGCGTTCCCACAAGCACGCGGTCACCAACCTGAAACGTAATTATTTTTCCTTTCCGATTACCTTTGTGTTTACGGGGTTTCGCGGAGAATACTTGTCGATACTTCATCAGCGTAACACCCTCCTGTTCGTGCATTAAATCTTTTATTGGATTCCCCTCTTGGTAATATGCCGCCATAATTGGCACGCACATTAACTCTCCCACTCCCGAGGCGCGGGAATCGTGCGACTCGGAAGCGTAAAGTTTCCCTGGGCGCCCTGTACCCACTCGTCCCCTGGGATACCCGCCGGAGATTTGACCTCGCCGTGACAAGCCTGCCCTTCGTCCAACCAAGGCGGACGAGAAGCATCCGCTGGTTGCTGCGAATAATTATAGGGTTTTCCCGATCGTCTTTGGGTAGCTTCCACTTCCCTCTCGCGTATGCCTCCCCTCTCAATACTCGCGCATCCCACTCGTGGAGGACCTTGTTTTGGAACCGCACCCTTGTCTTGCGCCTTCGCCGGCCTGTCGACTTGCGGCGGGAATCTGCCCCATTTGGCTTCTACGGAGTTGACATTACCGCGAGAGAAAAAACTCCTACCGTCTCTCTCCCGTCTTCGGCTCTGTTCGTTTATTTGATCATATATCTTCAACAACTCGTACAACCTATCCAACGTCAACTCCCCAGCTGAGAAAAGATGTGTTTGCGTGGAAATAGGTAATTGTCGTACGATCATTCGCACTAGATGCCCCCCTTCAATGGGCGGATCGCAATTCTCCGCAGCTGCTACCTTTTTTAAAGCATAGTCAAGCATGCTACCGGCGCTTTCCTCGGAATAAGTTCCCGTGCATACTATCTCCCTATACACATCTCTAGTCCCCGCGTCCCAAAACATACTCAGGAACTTTCCCTTCAAAGTTTCAAAATCAAGAGATTCAAAATATTTCCCGCAAGCTTCTGCCCAAATGTTGGCTTTGCCTTTTAACATTTGCCTGAAAGAAACCACTTTATAACTCTCCGGGATAGCATTTATTCTAAAATATCTCTCGACCTCCCTTAAAAATGCGAGGGGATTGAAAGTCCCGTTCCCGGAAAAGGTAGGCGGGCTGATTGGAGCGGGCGAAATATACCCGGCTTCCCACGAGTTCCTCCGATCCACTTGACCGGCAAGTCCCTCTAATCTACCCATTTCACCACCTAGTCTTTCCTCCGCGACACGCGTCTCCTGCTTCTCCTGCGCTAGCGAACGCTGGATTTCCGAAATCCGACCTTCCACCCCCTCGAATTGCTCTCGTGTAGACACCTCGAGCGTGGTTATGCGCTCTTCACATGGTCCCACACGACCGTTTAAGGCTTCTAACCTAAGCATTAAAGCCGCCGTCCATTCTTTATCCCTTCTCTCCTTCTCCTCCTCCCTACGTCGTCTTTCCTCCTCTTTCTTCTCCTTCTCCTCCTCTTTACGTCGTCTTTCCTCCTCTTTTTTCTCCCACTCCTTCATCTACGCCAACATTACATTCATCGGGTCTGACTGGGGAATATTTGACTCGAGCCGCCTAACCTCTGGCCGGGACGGTTCTATATCCTCAATTCCCTCACTCGACGAGTCGTCAAGGGTGATGGCCCCCGTTGACTCCCGATACTCCATGTACGGGTCTGACTTCCCCTCTCCCTTAGGCATGGCTGTACGTGGTTACCCGAATGCCTTCGGAAAAAAACAAAAGGTAATCTCCCAACGCGGCTTCAAGTAGTGACTCGCGCGCGCAATGCGACCGCCCCACAGATACCGCCGCTTTTGCCAACAGATACCAAAAAACACAAAGTTCAACCATTAAGCACAGCACTAGACCCTCTTCGCACAGAGCTAAATAGGCGAAAAAAAAGCACTGTCTACCGGGCGACACAAAAAAAATCACCTTCCCGGCAAATAGTAAAAACGAAAGCAATGAACGAATACGAATCAAAATTAAACTCGAACCAATAATGGAATAAGTTAACTCGTACCAACCCAAGATTACCCCTTCGCGATCCTGTCCGCAGCGCCAAAATGTGACGGTTCCCGACTCTTACCCGCAAGCTGTGGCCAATTAAAAGCCGGGACAAACGTCCACATATGAAATTTAGTTTTAAAATAATGTCTCGCGAAAAAAACGGGGTTGGTGGGCTGGATGATTGGGTATTAACACATGAGGGGGAAAAAGGGAAGGTCATGGGGGGGGTTCGGAATTATTTGGCTCCCGGGTAGCACTCACCCGAAACTAGGATGCACTGGTCCCGGCCTTCTTCTTTCATCGACTGGTGTGTGGCCTTCGTGACTGCGTAGACCTGAAGAGGAACTGCAAAGGAGTGCACTTTCCGGCACTTCAATAGGTTTGCTTCCTCGTAGATCGGGAAATACTTGTACGGATTGACCGATATCTATATCGGACCCATGTACCGTGCCTGATCCTGGCCCCGAAGCACGAAGAACGTCTCCTCTTCGGCCCACTGGTCACCACTCTGGCGAACACTCCTCATTGAGGAAAAAAAACGAAGAGCGCTTCCGCGACACCTGCGCGGTCTTTATATCCTTTTCGGCGCCGGGGTCACATGATGAAAAAGGGGGGGGGGTATGGCGTAATGCACGCCATATCCCGATACATGGTCAAATGAATCCCTCCAAACCACTCATAGCCGATGCACTTAACATTGCGGCGAAGTGCTACACTCCAGAGCCAAGGAGTGGGGTGGGGGCGGTGACTGGGTAAATAGGGTGTGGTTGGGGCGTAAATCTGTGACGGACCCGAGCCGTCACAGTATATGTCACATGGGTGACGATCTTTTTCGCTCCGAAGGAGGTCAGAGGTCTTCGTAACGCTTTTAAATCTGGTCAAGACGTCGTGTTTGGCGAGAACTCTTGCGATCCTCTCTGAAGTTCCTGCGACGTATGGTAAGATATCATGTGCCTTTGCCTTCTGATGGTCTTCTCTTTCAGTCTCTAAGGTCGCATGACGTTTCTCTTCTTCCTTACGCGCGATTTTTCGTATCAATTCTCGGTATAGTCTTTCTCTTGGAGTGCGGCGAGGAGGTGTTGTTTTTCTTTCGCGAGCGAATCGGCATCCGAGATGGCATATGCCCTGTGATATAGAGTTTTGATAACTGATGCTTTTTGGTCAGGATGATGGTGGGATTTGGCATTTAAATAGCGGTCAGTATGCGTTTTATTACGATAAACTGAATGTCCTAACGTGCCATTAGCTATCTTTGTGACGAGAACGTCTAAGAAGGGGAGCCGATTATTTTCCTCCATTTCCATTGTGAATTGAATGGAAGTATTATGGCTGTTGAGATGTTCTAGGAATTTATTCAATTCATCAGTCTCGTGAGGCCATATGACGAAGGTGTCGTCGACATATCTCACAAATAGTTTTGGTTTTAGATGGAAAGAATCCAGGGCTTTGCGTTCAAAGTCTTCCATGTAAAGATCGGCGATGACTGGGGATAAAGGAGATCCCATGGATGCCCCTTCAGATTGCTCGTATAATTTTCCATTCCAAGAGAAATAGCAATTATTGAGACAAAATTCTACCATTTTAGGAATATCCTTTGGAAGACCTTTTTCCGTTAGAGTCTTAATGATATCGATTGCCTCTTCAACGGGTATTTTTGTAAATAAGGACACCACGTCGAAACTGACAAGAAGATCATTTTCCGAAATCTTGGCTTCCTGTATAATTTCGATGAAATGGGAGGAGTTCCTTACGTAGGTGGTAGTTAGGCCTGAGAATGGTCGTAGGCTATGGGCTAGATACTTTGCGAGCTTATGCGTGGGTGAATCAATGGCACTTACAATGGGCCGGAGTGGTATCCCAGCCTTATGATTTTTTGGCAACCCGTACAGCCGTGGAGGTTTAGGAGCGGTCTGGAGTAGTGGGCGTCTCTCCTCTTCAGGTATTGATGAATGCTTCAGGAGTTCCTTGGTGTTTTTCTGGATTTTTGCCGTAGGATCCGACTTCAGCTCTTTGTAGGTTGGGTCGTCCAGCAAACTGTGAATCTTCTTTCTGTAGTCTTCCTTCGAGATGATTACAGTTGCGTTTCCTTTGTCTGCCGGCAATATTAACAGCAAATTGAAAATCTCAATGAAAACGTATCAGCGCGCACCTGACTAGGCATATATAGAAGAAAATGATGCTCTGCAGATCAGTTGGACCTGAAGACGGGAGCTGGAATGCGCCCGAAACTGTCGTCCGCCCAAATGGACCAACGCGGCCTTAACCCGGAAAATATTTTTCCAATTAATCACATGCATTATACTGCTGACACATACATTATCATTCGTCATTTTGCTCAACACAAAACTGTTTTATGGGAACCTGAGCAATGATGGATGCAATCAATGTTTTCACATCACAGCCATGCTGAGATCATGTAATGAAATTAAATGCAACACTTGCATGAATTACAGGGGTGTACAACATAGATAAATGTTCCTCATGAGCAATAGCCCCCAGGTTCCTTTTCACAGCACTTATCCCTTCATGCACAGCAGCTAAAAGTTCATTACTACATAATTCACCATCACTATCATTGCAATAACTATAAATAAAAGCATCAGATTATGACAGGGAAGTGGTAATGTGTGTAAAACAATGTTCACATTCGCATTTCCCCAGCACAGATGAAACAACCAGAGACCCGATGTGACGTATGTTTCTCAACCTCCCCTTTTTTATCTTATAATCACATGGCCCCCTAATGATGGGATTTTCTATCTCTGTACTGTGGCCTTCATAAAAAAAATGTCTAAGATCAGTCAATAAATTGCATTCATCAGGGGCTGTTTCCTTTATTCTTGCATGAGAAAGATCCATTTACTACAGCGGTTTTCAATGCTGATATTAACTGCTCTGCATTTGGACGGCTATTGCCACCACAGTTCTGCCTTACCACATTAAACAAATTCTCAATAGGATCTTGGTTAATGCTTTTGTCATGAAATTGGGTGAAGCCCAAATCTTTTGATTTTTCTCAAATCAAGACCACTGCCTTCATTGTGGCAACCCATCCACGTTGAGATGGAGGACTGATGACTTTCGTCCCATTAAAAAATTTCCACTTCTCCACTTTACCCATTGTTTCTTCCTAATAAGAAAAATGAAGGCTACCCTCGCTAATGGAATGGATAAGGACTTTCTTACTCCTATTGTGGGAAGAGTCACCATTGAGGCTATCAAACATTCTGTCCACTTCCAGGACAAACTCACAAGTGGCCAAGGCATCAATTCCCAATTTATCTGCAAAGGTTTCAGAAAATATTTGTGCTAAAAAAGTAATGGAATAATGGAATATTACGATGCCATTGGTTAGTCAAGTGGCTTACTCGTGGAAACCATAATCTCAATTCCACCGCCAACAGCAGTTCGACTGAAAATTTCAGCAGCAAGACACATCTTCATTTTTTGAAAAGTATTAGGGACAAGATGCCTTTCTTTAAGTCGGGAGATTCTGAAAAGGAACTTTGATCAGCATAATATGACAAAAAAATTACAGTCTTCAATGATGAAATGTATCCTTAATTAATGAGAATATAAGTGATAACAGTGCTTTCATTTGCATCCGATCATGAAAAAATTAATACATCAGCAAAGGTATGAATAATAACTTACGGTTCTAAGGGGCTAGTTTCAGCTAAATGTGCAGCCAAGGCTCGAATGTGAGACCAAGACTCCCTGAGGGTAACTTGTTCACCACCTAAGGATAACTCCACCAAAATGTCTTATTTCAAAAATAAATTCCTGAAACACTTGGTGGATCAAAAACTGTATAAATATCATGGCCTTCATAGGAAAAAAAGGATTGTTGTATCTTGCCCCTAGCAACTTCAAGGCCTTAACATTATTTCGCCCCATATCACACACGGTTGCCACGACAGTTAACCACTGTCTATCAGGGCATGGATGACTTCACGAAGGAGATCAGCCAGCACAGTGGCATGTGTGGCAGCTGGACTAAAATAGTATGCCACTGGTTGTTTCCAATTTCCCCCCAAACTTCGAACCAAGAACACCAAAGCTTTCTGAGGTTTGCTGCATGTTCGACTCTGACATCCCCTGTCTACGAACCCATAAATTACTTCATTTTCACTATTGTAGGAAAGCAGGGGTTTAATGGCCGTCTCATCAAACATTAGGACGCACAATTTGTCCACACTCCTAAACCTACTGACTGATTCAGCTATTTGGGAAAGCATATCCTTGTTCAGTCCAGTATGAAAAGGAACAAGGAAAAAGCAAGTGTGGTAGAAGCGTACTTCTAGAGGGCAAAGGAAAAAGTGTCCTCAAATGCCTATGCATTTTAGGCCCTTTCTTTAGCAAAGATAGGACAACAAGCTTGGAGGAGGCAGTCCACCGACGACCTCGGGGCTGTTTCTCGGTCTCATTTATGACTGAGGTTATCAATGAATACCCAGCAGGAGACAAATCTTTCTCTAGCCTTGCCAATAAATTATTTTGTCCCTCATTTCCTTCTTGCTTCCTCCTACTTTTTCATCTGCTAATAACCCTCCTGAGACGCATCACCTCCTTCTTCTTGCAAAATTCCTTATATATTCTCCTTTTCTTAGGTGTAAACTCCAAGGGGGATATTCCCATTTCTGGTTGATGTGCTTGTTGTGGAGCAAGTAACTACAGCACTAAGTGTTGAAGAGGGGGACAATAAGGACTCTGCTGTGTCTATCTCAGCTCCAGGAGTTGAGGTAATTGACATGAGATGACATGACATCAATATGTCTGTGTGATGAGAGGATGAAGCAGCACTTTCATCAGCTAAGCAAGAAAAATCAACAGATGCAGAGGTAGCATGAATGAAGGATGATTGCAGTGGCAAGAAGCGATTTGGTATAGTGTTCAAGTTAAACCTGATGTATGTTGCATTTGTGAATAGCTCATCTGAAAAATGCTTCTCACAGACACAAGTGTGGTTGTGAAGCTTAGCAACATCTTTGCCCAGCAAATCTGAATTGCAACACAACTCTCGCCATTTTTCAGCTCTACTTTCCAGGCATAACATGAAACATGAATAAATGAAAGCCATCAAGATATGAGGAGTCTCTATTCTCATGAAAGGTTGATAGTAGTCCAATAGGCAATCAGCACAGAACTGCAAAAGGATACTTACATGTCTTCCAGGGAATATTAGAAAAAAGCTCACATAACAGCAAGAATACCTACTAACCCTACGGTAAAAAGTTCCCATATGTCTGGTAGAAAAATTTATGGGACCTATAGGAGTATTATAGGTATGTCGAGAGTTCCTGAAGGAGCTTAGATTTTTATAGGTTCGTTAGAATTTTCTGTGGTATTCCTATAGGAGTCTAATAAGTCCCATATATTTCCTATGGGAAAATGCTTCATGCAAACAACAGATAACTAAGACCTCTAGTAACTAAGTAATGTCAAAAATTATAACACAGTAAACCTTGCTTACACATGCACAAAGGTGATAGGTTTTCATATGGTTCAACTGAACTTTCACCTTCATCAAACAGAAATAAATTAACTCTGCTGACAAAGATGAACATTTGACATTTACTACTTGGTATAGTGTGGGCTACAGCCACAATGCAAAAAATAAACTATTGCTACAAAAGAAAACCGTTAGAATATTGTATAGTCTGAAGTATGATGAGTATTGCAAACCTTTTTTCATGCAGTCATGACTAATGAGTGTACTCTACGTATAGGTATGTACGAGCACACACCCTTCACAAGATGTAAAGATGACCTAGGTAAATCTTTTTTTAAATCAAAGAAGACCAATAGAAATTTTTACGTCATGGCACCAAAAGCATTCAATATCCTTCCATTGAAATTGAAATAAAAAAATGGATACTTTTTAGAGCACTGTAAATAAAATGCTTAAGATTGAAAAGATTTTATTTATTGGAAGAATCCTTCAAAGTTCTGAGACCTATATAAATATGTCTCAGAACTTCGAAGGACTTTTGTGTCACACCTAATTACGGCTATTTGTCATGTAACTGTATTTATGTTACTTGTACTTTTAAAGTTTCACGAGATCCATACCAATATACTTACATCTCGTTTCCGATCACTAAATATTATTTGTACTATAACCCTGTTATGATGCCTGGTGTTCTTCTCCCTTGACCTAGTGTTCCTGCATTGCAAATGAGCCATTACTAATATTTCAAACTAAAAATGCTCTCCTATAAGCAAGAGAATATACTTATAGACAATGAACATCGAATCAAAGCAATAACTTAGTACTAAACCATTTTTCAATGCAGCATGCAGTGACATTAGTTACATTCTGGAATATGAACTGCAATAAGTATACTGTTCTCATACTAGGAACTCATAAATAAAATTGAGAAAATGAGAGATGTTAAGTTTATTTCAAAACACATCACTTCGATTCTCTAATTCTATATACGGCATTAAAATAACAAGACTCTGGGTTAGGAGAAATAATAATTAACAGTTTTGTGCACTACGTTACTCGCCTGGACTGCTTCGTCGCTTTGTTGGTAACTGTAATAGAATACTTTTTAATGGTAGCTAAATGAATGATACATATTAGGTCACTCGGTCCATTTCAAATGACTATGTCTCTAGATTAGTACTTAAGTACACATAAAGCAGGTAATATACATACACAAGGTAGTTAAAAACTGTCATAAGTTATCACATGAACATATTTAGTTCAACCACTACTTCCATGAATAATGACGTAATATGTAACAACACGAAATACCATCTTCTAAGACAGATGTCAGTTCTTATAAACTTTTATGTAGTTGAATGAATGGATTATTGATGCTCTGGGAAACCCATAAGATCAAAAAAGAAAAAGACAAGTACAGAAAACATTCTGCTCAAAATACAATAATTATGAAATAAGCATAGCATAAACACAAGAGCAATTGAAAACAAAGGTTCTAACCAAAATCAAATTAATCAACACAAAGATTCTTACATTTCAATACAACACTGCTACTGTATTAAATATTCGTACAATTTCCTCTTCAAAGATTCCGGAGTGGAGGAGCATTTTATTGAGGGGGGTAATGAATTCCAAAACTTGGATGCTATAACACTGGTCAACAAAAAAATTTTTTTTTTCTGTCCTAAATATGTTGTTGGGTGCTTCTAGAGGTATTTTTCGTGCTGATTCTGAATCTGGGCTCAGATTTTTTCTATCACGTCTAGTTTCCTTAGGACAACCGAATTAAATGTGGGTTCAAGGGGGTTTCAGCAAATAAATCGTGAATTAAAAAATGTGAAAAAAATGGGTGCTTACTCAGGATTTTCTCGCATATTAAGCAACTGGCAAGTCCCTTTTCAGTGTCCAGCAGTAATCTGCTAACATGTTGCTGAACTTTCCTTGGCACCGTTTTTCCATGTGTTTAAATATCCTGGTGGAGAGGCTCACCGTGTTCATCTCTAACGGCGCCAAGGTTTGGTGGAAGAAAGTCCAGGTGTGAGTCGAGAAAGTGAATTTTTAAAGACATATTGCAGCCCATTTTTTGGTACGATTTAATTAGATTAGCCACCAGATCGCGATAATTCTCAGCCATGATATTTCCTAGAAAATGTTCAACTACATTTTTGAATGCGTTCCACGCGCTTTTTTCCGTTCAACTCGATTGCTGTTGAAATTCCGAATCCTTCAGCACTTCCCTAATCTGAGGCCGAATAAAAATTCCTTCTTTGATCTTTGCCTCACTGATTTTAGGGAATTTTTGTTTCAAATAAGTAAAACCAGCACCATTTTTTGTCCATGGCTTTCACAAAGTTTTTAAAAAGTCCAAATTTAATATGTAGAGGTGGCAAAAGAACATTTTTCGGATCGAATAAAGGCCGAAAAAGGACATTTTTGGATCCAGGAACGAGTGCTTTACGTTCTGGTCAATCTTTAATCAAGTAATGATATTTTCTGTCTCTGCTATCCCACTCACAGATGAAGCAAAAATATTTCGTGTAGCAAAGTTGTAAGCCTAGTAAAATTGCAATTACTTTTTAGTCGACACAAATTTTCCACTTATATGTTTCGTAGTGAATTGTTTCTAAAAGTAACTGCATGTTCTCGTAAGATTCTTTCATGTCAGTTCCATGAGCTAACGGTATCGAGGGGAGTTCATTTCCATTATGTAAGAGAACAGCCTTTAAACTTACCTTGGAGGAATCATTGAACAAACGCCAATCATCTGTGTTGTATTCAAAATTAAGAGTATCCATAACAGAGAGAGCATCATTGTAAAAAATAAGGTTGTTTTCTTGAGAAAAAATAATTTAAATTCGTCATGGCGAGATCGATACATAGAAATTTTCGTATTTGGATCCAGCAATTTCCAACCCTTTAATCGTGATCCTAAGATTTCACTCTGCTTTTTGGACAAATTTGAATCGCGCACTAGATAATTTAAATCCTCTTGCGTTATAAAATGAGGTCCATCAGATGTACTCGGTCCGAAATTTGAGTCCTTCGAGTTTTCGAATCCTTCATTCTCACATTCTTGATTACTTTCTGAATCTTCGCTAAAATTAACATTTTCCGGTGTTTCCGGCACTGGTAAATTTTCGGAGTGAGGGACCGGTCGTATCGCTGATTCCAGGTTTTTTGGATATTTTACTGTGTGTTTTGACTTCGGTGTAATTCCTTTAATTTTTGTTAAACAAAAATAACAGTCTGAAAAATGATCCTTAGGATCCCGCCAAATCATGGGGACGACAAAATTCATATGACGTTTACCCTCAGTCCAACCGGCCTTAAACCTAGGCATGATGAAAGCTAAGCCACTTCACAACGATTACACAGGTGCTACACATCACATGAGGCGCCTATCCTTTATCCTGGTCACCCAACGGACAGTCTAAATAAATTTTATAACACTGTTTCAAAAAGGGAGTAATGCTCCGCCTGTGATCCTTGAAAGTAATTTCACCGCACACGTAACAAAAGTCATCGAGGTGGTTCATCACGCACTGTCTAGGCATGATGAAAGCTAAGCCACTTCACAATGATTACAGTGTAATAAGCTGTAATTTCCTGCGAGCAGCAAAATTCTTAAACCGTCTTCATAGAAAAAACAAACGTCTTCACTCGCCGACTGTAGTTAGTCACATTCTGATGTGCAGTAGCAGCTAATTCAGCATTGCTTTGAACAAAGCGATAGGATAGTGCAAGTTTAAACATGTTTTGACAAGATAGGAAGGCATGACATCGTAGGACAACATGTTTCGACAAGAAAATTTTATCTTCACCTGCTCATGCTATCACGATATATAAATGAAATAAATTACTACTTTCGTTATAGCAGAAACATACATTCAGCTGTCCTAAGAAAACTAGACGTGATAGAAAGAATCTAAGCACAGATTCGGAATCATTACGAAAAATACGTCTAAGATCACTCAACAACGTCTCTAGGACAAAATCTTTGTTGACCAGTGTAATCGGGAAGGAATTTAGGTATTGGTTGGTACGGGCTTGGGGTATCTGGAGAAGGTTTAGGTCTGCCCGAGTTCTTCTGACGGAAACAGTAGTTATGAGGGTGAATAGGTTGTAGAGGTATTCAGGCATATGAGTATGAAAGAGGGAGAACAGAAAATACCTCAGGAAGTATTCGGGAGCCAAGAGGCAGCCACTTCAAGGCAGCAAAGTAATCAGAAACATGTTCATTTCTGCGAAGATCGAATATAAATCTAATGCAGCTGTTAATTAATCGCTGGATACGTATTTCGAGAACATTTGTTAAATCGATATACACTAGTATACAATAATCTATAATTGGAAAAATCAATGAGGTTACAAGTGAAATTCTTGTGTGAACAGGTAAATTTTTCTTTTGAAGCTTTAGGAAATAGAGAATTTCATTTCCCTTGTTACACAAATCCAATACGTGCTGATCCCATTTTAAGTTAGTGAAAAGAGTAATGCCAAGGTATCAAACAGTTTATTTTAATTTAACAATGCTCGTGTGAATACGAATAGGCGGAAGACTATCATGATCAATGCTATTCAAAAGTCTTGAATTTCCAAAAATGATTGCTTGAGTTTTTATGGGGTTTAGTTGTAATCAGTTGATATTAGCCCAATGGCTGATGGAGGAAATATCACTGTTAATTATTTCAATGAAAAATGGAAGTTCATCTGCAGAACAGTGAATATAAATTGGCAGATCATCTGCATAGAGCATATAGTTGGCGTGACTAATGCTTTTAGCCAGATCCAGGGTGTACAAAGTAAAGAGGAGAGGTCCAAGGACGGATCCTTGCGGAACGCCGCATGAAACCGCATAGTTGACAAGTACAACATTATTCTACACTCAGTTAAGTCTTAACTTATAAGATTTACCTTGACACAGTTCACGGAAATCAAAAAAACTTACGCCCCTTGTTTTTTAGACCACGTGGCGATTTGCGATTTTTTAGACCACGTGGCAAGAAATGTACTGTTTGTACTCACCTGTGTACTGCTTGCCCATTATCAGTTGTATTTCTTCCCACACCTGTCGTTTAAGGTCGGCTCGCTTGTATATATCGGCTGTACTGTCCCACAGCATTGGCCGCTTTTCAATGAGATCAACGATCAAACATTCTTTTTCAAGGGAAAACAAACCTTAGTCCAATTTCAGCCCAATGTTCTGTTTCACGAATGAAATATACCTGCGAGCCAACAGGTGATTTTCGATTAAAAAAGACGCGCGCAACGGCAGCAGGCGACGTGGTCACGTGATTAAATCCGAGTCCGTGATTGGCTGCGGTTGCGATTCTCGGTCTGCTATTCTCGCACCGCTCACACCAGCCGCTGACTTCCTATTGGTTGACGAATTAACCGCTCCGACTAACATTAGTGTGATACGTCCTAAAGAGCTGGGATTGCTTGCTAGGAGTTTCAGGAGTACTTGCAGCAGTGTGTATTCAGCCTCTTGTCACCGGAATGGAGAACATCTATCGCTGCTACCGGAAATTTTGTGTTTCAGTCTCTTTTCGCTCTCCTCTTCTGCTGCTAGTGCGACACTTCACCTTTTAATTTCGTTATACGGAATCTTTTTTCCCCTCCAAGTAAGAGTATGGATCTGTTCGCGAGATACTCGAGGAATTCGTCAATTTGAGCAGAACCCAGATTGACTATTTTCTCAGGGAGGAGCAACTGCAATCTGAATACATCAAGGATGTAAGAAGAAAATTTTGCTCTAAGATCCTCAGAAGTCGTGTCCGACAACGAAATACAGACTGAACTCTTGTAGATATTTTCAGTTGATTATACCCACTGCATAATTATCCCGTTTTGTTTGACGGCAGCGAGTCCTTGGTTTTCTGAGGTCAACATCGACCTCCATTCTTTAAAAGATCTCTTTAAAGTGTTGATCTGCATTGGCGTATCTAAATTTCCAAGCAGCTAGCAGCTTAATCTCAACATTTCTTGAAAGATTGAGGAATTCTCTTTGGAGCTACTACACACTAATTGGAGCTAAGACGTCACTTACTAGGCAGTAGAGTCCTACAAGAAACTGGCAGTCACAAAAGGGAGCTATTCATACTAGTACCTCTCCAGCTGTCGATATGTCATTCTTCCACTCCCTGATAGTGTCGAGAGCTTCAACGTTTTCTGGCAAACTTACTGTGAGATGAAGCACTCCATCATGCCTGTATAATCATGTTGTTTTACAAAGGCGAGCGAATTTTGACCCAGGAAATACTTGCAAGGCTGTAGCTGTTCTTTGGAAAAGAGGAGAACGAGTCTGCGTTCTTCTTTAAATGTACAGCCTTCTCAATAACTACCACCTTAGATGACTGTGATATGCTGTTGTTTAGCTTGTGATTGTAACATGGTGTCGCTATGGCCCTAGAAGCCAAGCGCTGTATTTCCTTGACCGCGCCTTGTTCTTCAGTCATAAAATCGCATTCGTCAGTGCTGATGTCTACGCTCTAAAAGATAGGTGGACGCAATGTCTTTATTTCCTGCAGAATGATTTGTTTAAGTGCCTTTCCGGTAAGGGTAAGTTCTTTTCTAGCTTCGCTTTCTTTTTTATGAGCGAAAGCCCTGACCTTATCCGTTTCCTGATTTCCATCTAGACTTCCTCTTGGGTAAGGCTATAGCCCTATTTGCCCTCTTCATTGGCCACCTGAGAGATCTCTTGGAAGAAATTAATAAGAATAATAAAACCGTCCCTGATTTCATTAATAAGTCCGAAACGTAAATGACGGAGGATAATAATGCTCGCCTGAGCCTTGTTGGGCAAATCAAATGATTCATCGAAAATTATGGATTAGAAATAGGCCCTGTATTCTCCGAAGGATTATTTCCATCCTGCTGTGTGATCTGCGTCTTACTGTCCGTTATTTCCATCCTAAAACATTCAATTAGTTTTCAGTGCTGTGCTAGTCGATCGTCTCCAGCACGTTTACTGAAGCACATCATTCCGCTGAAATTCCCTTCATGGTGAAGTACTGGAGCACCGGTCAAAACTGAACTATAAATATCTGGCCTCATAAAATATGTTGTATCCCAAGCATATAATGGTTTTAACAATTGGGAGAAGCTTCTCCCGATTTTATTGAAACTGGAGAAGACGTTCATTTAAACGTTTTCCAAATTCCATATCAGGATTATGGAATGTTCTCAGAAAATCCTTCTCAGCGCGAACAGCGTCCTTATGGTACTGATTTTTTCTATGGTTATCTAATTCAGCAGAAGTTAACTGACAACTTGGATCTGAAGATGTGGACTGAACCTGAGCAGCTAATTCGGCATTACCAACTGTGCGTGCCTTCTTTCTTGACTGTCCGAAGAAAGTGGAGATCAAACTCTGCCCACGGAGAGGAACCTAAGTGTCACGGAAACAGTGTGCTTGCAATTAATTATTCCAGTGTTTATGGTTATGCGAAAAATAATAATATTGATGCACGTGACCTTAACTTGGTTTCATGAATGTACCCTCGTGCATTAAGCGACGTATGCGCGTTATACATTATAGACATCCTGCAATCGTCTACTGCAAAGCTCCACTAGTGGCGCCACAACAAGGGTTTAGTCATGTGTTTTTGAGTGGAAATACGGTTAAAGAGGTCAATCAGAGAGTATACATCGCTTGTGATTAGTACGTTGGCTGTAATATTAACTTTAATCCTGGTATAGAAACAGTTGAGAGCAGAAAAATATAAAAATTTCTGCTACGTGATTATAAGTATATTAGAGCAGGGGGCTTATTCTCTAACTCGAAGCATCGGAGCTTTCTGGCGAAAAGATGCTTCAATAAGCTACTTTCTCCCAACGGTATTCTCTATCATGGAAGCTACCGGAGAAAGAGCAAGCAGAAGCTACCGGTAGCATATTAGGCTCCCACCCATACTCTGTAACTGTCACGAAGCTACTTCCGTAGCCCCAATAAGCTCCCACGGTAGCCTCACGAAGCGCGGCCCTCGAATACCCTGCTTAAATATTGGTCATTTTTGTAACGCCTATCTATCTATAATTATACAACGCACGGGTATGTTTCTTACATTTATTAAATGCGCATTCATTGCACTTTCACTGGGTTACTTTTTCATTTTAGCAATTTGCGTGATTTTTCACAAAATAGATATGAAATTGAGTGATGGAAAGCCATATTTACCTTCATTATTCTCGGTAGCTTGCCACCCTCCGGCGAAGCAAGTTGCGCATGTGAATAGTGTTTTGTTTCATTCCACATCGAAATGGCGCGTCTTCTCAATCTTAGGAGAGTGTTGTTAATGTTTGAGGAGGAACTTTTCAGGGTTCAATGGATGAATTTAGAGCGGAGAAGGTTGCGAGACTCGCAAAACCCGTATGAGTTGCCCGGAGAAACGTTCAAAACATTCTTCCGGGTAAGTCGGGAGATTGAACTGCATTTGTACAACACGCTCACGCCAGCGTTGATAAGAAGGAGGAAAACCGGATTAAATGTCCATAGCCAGGTAAATTTTGTTATTCTGCTCGCCATCGTGTACACTGAATTTTGTTGTCGTGTGATATAACGCCTGAGGTACTGAGCTAATGTTTCCATATAGAATGTAAATATCTTAACGCTCAAGTACCGTTTATTTTATGTTTACCTTTTCTGTCTGGGTGACTACAATCTATATTAACTTAATTCTGGTTTCAAATAATCCAAATTTCCTCTGTAATGACGCCTCTTTCAACCTAATCAAGGTTTTGGTCACGCTACGGTTTCTTGCCGAGGGCTCCTATCAAAGGGGTGTAGGGCAATATTTTTTAATCGCTCTAAGTCAGCCATCCACATCAAGGTGTCTAAGGGCAGTCACTGCAGCCATGACTGATGTGTTGCTGGAAGAGTGGGTTTTAATCCCAAGAAATAATCAGCAGAAAGCTGAATTGGAGCAAGGGTAAGATCACAATGATTCAAATCGGAAACTGATGATGTAGTAATTTGTAAACTATGCTTCTATCCCCAGCTTCCAAGGAGTGATTGGCTTTCCGGGGGTTATTTGGGCAATTGGCTGCACCCATGTGGCCAATGTAACCCCCAAGGATTATGAGGAGTCCTATAAAAATCACAAAGGATTAAATTCTATCAATGTAAAAATTGTAAGAAAGAACATGATCCAATACTTCAACATTTATTTTTTTTCAACGTTGGAAAAAATATTCACATGGTGCATAGAGTGTATCATACATTTATTACTCACAATAAGTTTGAAGGGCATGTTGCTTACAATTTCTCTAAAATGCTTTTTGATGTATTCCCCAAAGTTTTTTTATCACTTTAAAATGCACCCCTGCGGGTAGGGGGATGGAGAATACTCCCGCAGTCTCCCTGCTTGCCGTAAGAGGCGACTGAAAGGGCGGGGAAGGAAACCCCGGAAAAAACCCCAGAGCCAGCAAGGGTTGAGTCCGGATAGTCTTGTGGGTCAACTGTCTGTGTGCGGCCATACCACCTGGCCTGGGATCCACCCGCATGTTTGCCGTGTGCGGAGACCCGTAAGGGGGAGAAGGGGATCCTGGTGGGTGAGGTCTTCGGCACCCAGCCGGGTGTCGGATGCCCGATATGGGCCGGAGTTCAATACTCCACTTCGTCCCTGGATCCCCTGTAAACGGGCGGTCAAGGATCTAGCCAGTCTTGATCAATCGGCTTATCGACACGTTTCGATGGCGAGTACTGGAGTGACGGGGTCCTGTGTAGGGAGGCCGAAGGTGTATGGGTTTGGAGGGCCCATGCATTGGAGTTCCAACCCGAAACAGGCCCCCTAAACGATAGTGCTATATCCCTTTGGTAGCCCTGGTGACCACACCGGTTGGCGGTGTGGCGTCCCAAATATGCGACTCTGTGGTGGGTGGGGAGCCCAGGGGATGAATTTCATTTCTAAATAGAGCAAGACGACCTTCCTCCACCAAAAAAATCCCGTCCGGAAACGGGCGGGGGAGAAAATGATACGAACGCCTGTAGGCGGTACCTCATTATGAGAAGTACAAAGGAAGGTGAGACCCTTACTAAGGTTTCTCCCTTCCTCTCGTCCGCCATAACTGGTGACATAATATCTGCAAAGAAGCTGCGAGACGGTAATTTACTGATAGAAACGGCCAACGACAAGCAGAGTGCGAAATTGTTAAATATGAAAAAACTCCATGACCACCCGGTTAGGGTCGAGGTGCACCGTACCTTGAACACCAGTCGGGGAGTGATTAGCAGCTATGACCTGCTGTACGTCGACGACGATGAAATTAAGAGAGAAATGGCCTCTCAGGGTGTTGTTGACTGTCGTCGTCTGAAAATTAAACGGAACGGTGAGCTCATCAACAGGACGTCCGTAATACTAACCTTCTCGCGTGACACACTCCCCGATAAGGTTTTTGTAGGATATGAGTTGGTTCCCGTCCGTCAATTCATCCCCAACCCAATGCGATGTTTCCAATGCCAGCACTTCGGCCACATCGCTACCAGATGTGAGGGCAAGGCCACCTGCCCGCGCTGTGGCAAGGATAAGCACGAGGGTAATGAGTGCACCTCCGAGCCGCTTTGTGTCAATTGCGAGGGTGCACATCCAGTGTACTCTCGTGATTGCCCAAAGATGAAGGAAGAAAAGAAGATCATGGAGATTAAAACTATCGACAAGGTGTCATATTTCGAGGCCAGGAAAAAGTATCGAACATTAATTGCCCCAACCTTCTCTCGTTCTTTTGCTGCCGTTGCTACCACTCAGAGTAGCACAATCTCCGACGAAATCCCGAAAGTAGACAAAGCTGATAGTAAAAGCCCAGACAAAGAAGAGCTAGCCAAGCCGGATAAGGCCACAAAGCCGGCAAAATCTATATCCACCAGCGCGGGTTCCTCTGTGAAGAACCCGCTAAAAACCACTGGTTCCACGCCCCTGAGGCGTGATAAAACGCCATCCTCAGGTCCGTCCGGGGTACGCGCACCATCTCCATTGGAGGCTATGGAGGAGGATGAGAATCTCTCTGAGACGGATATCCTCCTCGCCAGACAAAAGGGGAAGAAGCACCGTTTTCGGCGCTGATCCTCCCGAAGGACATACGGACTTCAGGTTTTAATTTGAAATTTGATATTTTTAATGAATTTTATACTACAGTGGAACTGTAATGGTTTTTATCGTCATAAGTAGGAGCTGAATATTTTAATTCGCGATTTTAATCCGCCCTGCATTTGTCTTCAAGAGACGCATTTTAAAACGACGGACAAGGGTATTTTAAAACATTTTAACGTTTTTAGATTTGACGACACCAGTGGCCTCCGGGCCCAAGGTGGGGTGGCATTGCCACCCGAGAGGCCCTATACACCTCTCGGGTGCAACTGAACACGCCGTTTCAAGCGGTAGCTGTGACCGTGCACGCCCCGGAACCCATAACGTTGTGCATAGTTTATCTTCCAGAGGGAGCACCAGTCACTGAACGCAACCTAGAGAATCTTGTCCGTCAGCTACCAAAACCTTTTATTCTTTTAGGCGATTTCAATGCCCATGACCGTATGTGGGGAAGCTCCAGGATACAGCGCAACAGGAGAGGGCGGATTTTATCAAATTTTATTGACAATTTTAATCTGTTTTTTCTAATACCGGGGAAAAAACTCGTTTTAACAGTTTTAATGGAGAATTCTCATCCATTGACCTTTGTTTGTGTACTAGCAGTTTAATGACGAAATGTCGAATGTCGGTACATACAGACCTATGTGGAAGCGATCACTTTCCCATCCTCATTCGCAAGGAGGGCAGTTTTAATATCACTTTCACCACCCCAAGAAACTGAATCACCCGGTAAGCGGATTGGCCGAATTTTAGAAAAAATTTTAATTTTAAACACGATGCCACTGTTGACGCAGCACGAAACATCGAAGTGTTGACAGCATCAATAGTTGAGGCTGCAAGTTGCAGCATACCGCGGTCTTCGGGACACGCTCGTCGGCCCCCTGTGCCGTGGTGGACCGAGGAGTGCGCCAATGCAATAAGATTGCGCAAGAGAGCATTGCGCATTTTTAGCAAATATTCAACGGCAACAAATCTGGCCTCTTTCGGACGTTTGAGGTCAAAAGCTCGGAAGTCGTGAAGGAAGCAAAGAAGGTTTCCTGGATGGAATTTGTGTCCGGCGTAAATAAACCCAATTGCACAGGTCTGGAAGAAGGTGCGTAGCATCTGCGGCTCTCGTCAAGAACACGGCGCTTCGATATTGAAGGTCGATGACCGGATGGTGACCTCCCAGCCGGAAATGTGTGAAGTGTTTGGTCGTTTACTCGCGAAGACCTGCGGTAACGCCAACTATGATGCAGCGTTCAGAGCGATTAAAGATCGATCCGAGGCTGCCGCTCTGAATTTTAACTTTAATGGTACGCGTCCTATTGCTGCCTACAATGAATGCTTCACTATGTGGGAGCTGACATCCGCGATTGCGGACTCCCGGGACTCCTCCCCAGGAATGGATGGCTTCCACAATGCTTTCATCCGGAATCTTCCCGGGGCCGCACTGTCGGAAGTCCTCCACACCCTCAACCAACTCTGGGTGGAGGGTAATGTCCCACAATCCTGGCGGGAGTCTGCAATAGTCCCTATTCCAAAGCCAGGAAAGGAAAGGATTAACGCAAACAACTATAGACCCATCTCTCTTACCAGCTGCCTGTGCAAGGTCATGGAAAGAATGGCCGCCGGGTCGTTTGGTGGTTGGAGCGGCGGAACTTACTTGCTAACATCCAGTGTGGTTTTCGGCGGGGAAGATCGACAATTGACCATCTCGTCCGAGCGGATAATTTCATCCAGGAAGCCTTTCTTTTGCGCCAACATATCGTCACTGTCTTCTTCGATCTGGAGAAGGTATAGGATAGGGTCTGGCGGCACAAAATTTTAAAGACGCTGCACAGTTGGGGTGTTAGGGGTAACTTACCCATTTTTATTGAAAACTTTTTAACGGACCGGGTATTTAAAGATAAAGTGGGGAAAAGTCTATCACAGTTTTACACCCAGGAAAACGGAGTACCTCAGGGCTCCGTTTTAAGTGTCACTCTCTTTGCAATCGCCATCAATGATGTCGTGGATTGTATTAAAGCTCCGGTAATGGGATCATTGTTTGTTGATGACCTGGCTATTTTCTGCCGGTCGTCCAAACTCGTCAGTTCAACCAGAATAATAGAATTGACGCTAAATAAACTGGATAAATGGTCTCGCAGCAATGGCTTCCGTTTCTCAGCTGAGAAGACGAAATGCGTTCGCTTTCACCGAAAACGGGGATATCATGTTCCACCACCTCTGCGCTTGGGTGGAAGAATTCTTCTGTATGTGGAGTCAATACGTTTCCTCGGTATGATATTTGATTACCGACTTAATTGGCGGGAACATGTACGACTGTTAAGTGAAAGATGCCGTCAGGCCTTAAATATTTTAAAAGTTTTAACTAACTCGAACTGGGGTGCAGATCGCACCACGATACCTTTACTGTACCGTGCCCTCATTAGATCTCGCCTGGACTATGGCTCTTTCGTCTAATCCTCCGGACGAGAGTCGTACCTGAGGCCTTTGACAACGGTTCACAATGCTGGATTGCGGCTGGCCACCGGTGCTTTCAGGACCAGTCCGGTTCTGAGCATTTATGCTGACGCCGGAGAGCCCCCTCTGTATGTCCGCAGGAACATGCTGATGTGCTCCTACGTGGCAAAACTTTCATCAATGACAAATTATCCATGTTACGATATTGTTTTTAACCCTAGATTTTTAGACAATTTTAATGGACGGAGAAGGGCCACTCGCCCTTTAAGCGTACGTTTTAACAATTTTATCGAAGAGAATAATTTCTCTCTTCCGGAAGTATACCCGGTAGGTTATTCCAACCAAGCTCCATGGAATATACCTCGGCCAGATATTTACCTTGAACTGAGCAAGTTACAAAAATCCTCCACCATCGATTCAGAATACCAGGTAATATTCAAGGAAATGCTGAATTCCCACTCAGATACCATCCCTATATATACGGATGGATCCAAGTCCAATTCAGCCTGTGCGTTCACAGTAGACTCCCCTATTCACGGAGTCGTGAGAGCAAAGATCAGTCCGCTGTGTAGTGTTTACACAGCGGAACTGTTCGCTATAAAGATGGCTATCCACGGCATACATGGCTGTAATAAGTCTTTTATAATCTGTAGACTCTTTAAGCGCATTGAAAGCAGTTTCCGACTTTTCCCCCCTCAGTCCTATCGTTCAGGATATACATAATGCCCTTCTTTCTCTTAATAAAAAGGGAATAAGAGTAAGCTTTTCATGGGTTTCTGGGCATGCGGGAGTAGACGGAAACGAGAAGGCTGACTCAGCGGCGAAGGAAGCCCTGAACGACCTCGAAGCCTTTTCTTTCCTGGTACCGGCAGAGGACCTTAACTGTACCCTAAAAAATATATGTGCACAGAGGTGGAAGGACTCGTGGAGGAGCCAAATGAGAAATAAATTGCGCTGCCTGAAAGCAGATACGCAGGCGTGGGCCTCTTCCGTCAGGAGCTGTCGCAGGGAGGAAGTTGTCATCACGCGACTGAGAATAGGGCACTGCGCCCTGACCCACTCATACCTCTTCACCGAAGAGAAGGTCCCACCTCGCTGTGATGAATGCGACTGCCCATTGAGTGTAAGACACCTATTGTTGGCTTGTGAAAGGTACCGAGCTCTCCGAGAAAGATATCACATCAGTGGTGGGCTAGAACAAGTTCTCGGCAATAACCCTATTGCCCTCGGTCGCGTAGTCGAATTTTGTAAATGCATTGACATATTTAAGGCACTATACAATCTAATGTTTTAATTGGAAACACGATTTATTTTATTCCTTCTCTGGTATCTAAAAAAATTAATTCTAACTGAATAAATATTGAATTTCACTTGCTATAAAGTTGTATTGACATGAATTAGGTTGCGAGCGGTGCAAAATTACCTTAGCTGTCGACGCACCAGATAAACCCACTATTACTACCAACAAATAAGGCCATCAAGTATCTAGCAAGTTACATTATATTAGTATAAAATTAGTTTTTAAAATTATTGCATGGATTTATTTCTTTCCATTTTGGTTTTACAAGATAACACTTTCTCTCTAATTATTCTCCCGTTTTGGAAACTATTCTCTAGAAAAAGCAATGGTAATGAATACAATAGCAGGAAAAATTATAATTGAAATTGATATGAAACATAATTGCATTAGCTTTAACAAAGTTTGACCAATATTTCCATTTGCAGGGTGTTGTGATGGCCACGGGATCGCAATGGGTTTGTAAGCGATTATAGGCTCGCAGCAGCTCTGAGCCTCTGCAAACCAACTCCACACCAACCTGCTCGTGGTGATCCTGCTGAACCATCTGCTATAGGATTTGCTAAGAATATTAAACAAATCCCTTTAGGTGGTCTGCTAACTGGTGTTGGGGGTCTCTGACACTACAGGTGTTTCCCAAACTTCTGAATCACTCACTACGCACCAATACATGGTTGAAACTTAAAGATTCATTAGTATCACAGAGTAATGCTCTGTTATATCTACTCATCCACACCAAAAGGGGAAGTAAGAGTGCATTTTTCACCTGTACCTTGAAGTAACCATTCCAATGATGGATTCATTTCCCTTTCAGATCTAAAAATGACCTCATTCCAAAGTACTTGGATGTTCTTACGAAAGGAGAAAATGAAATCAATGGATCTCGAGGAACAAAGCAAGGAGTAATGAAAGAGGAATAAGCTAAGTGATTTGACAGTTGTAGACATAACCATGGCTATTTTCTTGAATAATTCATTTTGTTGGCCTTTTTGTAGCTTCTTAAGGTTAACAAAAAATAAGAAAGTAAACGCAAGGTAGCTTACACTTAATTTTTTGTAGTCCCAAATGACTACCTTCTTCCCATTACATTCAAATTAATATCTTGTTTGGATCCAGCTAATAACATTTACTTGAAATTGCTTTTCTCATAAGGAAATCATATTGAGCACTGTTACTATTCTACATGTTGTGGTATTTTAATGAATTCCCCACCTTGAACAGTCACCTTTGTGTTCAGTTTGTTTTTCTCCTTTTTTATATTTTCAGAGGCGTCACCATCTATTGAGGTTGGATACAACTCTGTTAGAATAAAAGCATCATCTCCATGCATAACCAGATTATGAAAGGACTTAATGAAATGTCATACTTTTTCAAGCAGATGATATGTCACAGAATATTATTGTAGAAAATGAAACCATTACGCCTGGAATAAAGTAAAGATTTATTGGATCAATGTATACAATTTTATATTTTATGAGTAGGTACCTCATTTTACCCTCAGCCAGGTTTAGCCTGTGAGTTGACAGTTTCCCAGGGTATGCCACGTGGAGGCACCCAGCGAGAGTAGGTGTCAGGTGGGATCAATCTCTCTGAACCACCGCTATGGATAAGGTGTGACTGCTCAGAGATAATGGATACGTACAAATCCCATCCAGACACCCCGAACACCCTTAAATCAAAATTACAAACTCAAGGAAATCATAAATCGAACTAAAGAAAAAACTTCTTCGTTAACTAAAATAAATCATAGTTTACTGCTTGAACTATGAAAGTAATATCAAATAAAAATGTGCTGGAATAAGGTAAAAGATAAATATTTACAATGACACAAATCTTTGTGCTTACAAAATTATAAGAAAAACAGTAAGCTTTCTTCAACTTGCAATAAAAAAATGAAAGGGCAAAGAAAAAATAACGGAATAGATCTCAGCACTAGCTTAATAAATAAAAGTATGTACACATAAGACTGAATGAACACAAAGAAATTCTCTGAAACATAGAATACACAGTATGAGAAAAACCAAGGTTACCAAGGAACATATACATACCATTACTCCAGCAAAGCAATTAGATATAACTTACAATCAAGAGGTAGCATTACTACTCTCTGCTCATTGCATTCGATGGCAGAAATTATTCTCTCCTGATTAGTCACGACTTGTTGCAATAGAGCTTCTATGTTCTTCTGCCCTTTTACTTCCACCCTGAGCAATTCTATCACCTCCTTCAATGACCCTGCCATTGAAGCTGAATTTTCTGTCTGAGCCTGAAAACTTTCGATGAAGCTATAGTAATATTTACCAAGGCCTGAAGAATGACCATCCAAAATGTTAGCAGGAAGAAATACAGGAATATCTTACATAGAAACATGAAGTGTACGTACCTCCATCAACTTCCTATTTTCCACCTCCAACTCCAGGATGGTTCGGTGAGTCTCATCTATTTTTGCAGAGACACTGCGATATGGTGGTCGAGACACTGTATAAAGACGGGAAAGAATAAACATGGCCAGCAGATATATTTAAAAAATATTGTTCGTGACTTAAAGGATGCTTAGTTGACTTTCTCCAATACTTCCTTGATTGCAATTGAATCAACTATGAGGCAGCTCTTCATGGATTCCATTGCTATATATGTGTTAATACATCTGCTACGGGTCCAATAAAAAAGTAACTAATCATGTCATGATTAAGTAATTCATATCCCCATAATAAGGTAGTCAATTAATATCCTAAGCTGCTACGATTTGTACATACCCCTTTCATCAGAGAAGCTTTCAGATAAAATTTCATGGTTAGTGATGTTCTAAATTATAATAATGATATGCAAGACAACGATATAAGCGGAAAAAGGTAACTCACTTTGAAGGGGAGTTCCACCGCTCCCTGAACACGCAAGTACCTACATATAAATTAGATTTTAAAAAGTGTGCACAGAAATTATGCATGCCCCGACATTGTCATCAATTAACTGACTTATTTCTGCTTGATAGAAACAGGGGAATCGATTAGCGCGAGGATAACTCATCCATCCCACTGCCACTGGGTACAGGGTCTTTAGTGTCGATCACCACCTAATTAAAAAACAACAAAGTCACTGTCACGACAAGGGAGTATCAATATCACTCAGCTCAAAACCCAGTACTAGATCATCTACGTCATTACGAATTTTTTTAGCGAAACTTCAGATAAAATCATAATAATTTCTAGGCTGGTGTAGCACTTTCAAACCACTAGCATATCTGCCACTGGTTGAAGATCGTCATCCTCACCACCACAGGGTACCTAAAAAGTAGTGTAGCATTTACTAAACCACGTAAGCAAATACCAATTTCACGTAGCATAGAATAAATAATAATAATAATAATATTTATTTATTTGCTCTGGGTACAATACCCCTAAGAGCACCAATTTTACAATGGTGGTGAGCTTAAGGTACTTAAAGTGCTATTGAACATATATAAATATATACATTACATGCCAGTTTTATATCTCTAATCACAGAAAAGACACAATAAAAATGCATCATATAAAAATAAATAAACCTAAACGAAGAATACAATTAAGAAAAAAGTGACATAATCCTTTTAGTTTAAACATAAGCAAAAACAAAATCTGAACTGGATAACTGAAGAATAATTTTTTAACACATTTCTAAATCAGAATTTACAATCAAAGACATTTTAGTGAATAATAAACCAATAATAAAACAGTAAAGAAAGTCGTTGCAGCTTCTTTTTGGTATAAAATCAAACGAAAAACTAATACTGAGCAACAGTTTCACAAGTTCATTTTTGGTGTAGACTGAATCACAGAATTATGTTTTTTTGTAGAAGGTAAGAATAAAGTTTGGTCTTGAATGTCTGTGTGTTTAAAATATTCTTTAGATGAATGGGGAGGAAATTCCATAATTTTGTAGATTTGACTAGGAAAGAGTGATGATATTTGGTGGTTCTATGGGCGGGGCAATAAAGGTCAGATTGTGTACTTCTTGTATTTATAGTTCGGGACTGTGGTTTGTGTATAAACATGTCTATTAAGTATTTTGGTTCTGAAGCGGAGAATAAGGAGAACAGAAAGACACTGAGCGAATAATTACGTCTGTCTTTGACTGTTAACCAAGACAGTTTTTCCCTATAAGAGGACACATGTTCATCGTAGCGAAGGTTAAAAATGAATCTAATACAAGAGTTTTGGGTCCTCTGAATTTTGTCATTAAGTTCTTCTGAAAGATCACCAAATACCAAGGAACAATAGTCTAAATGGGGAAATGCTAATGCAATAACTAATTTCGTCCTAATGTGAGTCGGTAAGACATGTTTCTGGGTTTTAAGCTGATACAGAGTACTGTTTACGCGGTTGGAAATTTGGTTCACTTGATCATGCCAGGTGAGATTGTTATTCATAAGAATTCCCAGATTTATGACTACGTTAGAGTAGTGAACCGTGACCTTATCAATCTCTAAGCGCGGTATGGTATCGTAGTTAATTTTATTGGTAAGCTTAGAGCTCCCAATAATTATTGCTTTAGATTTGGTGTTATTCAGGATTAGTTGGTTGTCTTTGACCCATAAGGAGACAGCTTCAGCATCACATTGGACTTGAGCTATTCCATCGTGAAGATCATGCAGGTGACATTGAAAGTAAATTTGCAGGTCGTCGGCATATAGCATATAACGACAATGTTTTAATGTTTTTGGGAGGTCCAAAACGTAAATTGCAAACAAAAGTGGGCCGAGAACAGACCCCTGAGGAACACCATGCTTAACTGGCAACCATGAGGACAGGTTTCCAATGGAGTCCTTGACTGCCTGTTTACGGTCTGTGAGATAAGAATAAAACCAGTTCAAAACGGAGGCAGAGAAGTTCAAACGCTTCAATTTATCGAGGAGATTGGCGTGATTAACTCGGTCGAAAGCTTTGCTTAAATCAAAAAGAACCAAAATGGTCACCATTTTTCTATCGATAGCCAGGCGAATGTCGTCAGTTATTTTCAGGAGGGCGGATTGAGTGCTAAAGTTCTTTCGAAAACCAGACTGGTAAGGGTCTAGCTTGTTATTTTTAATTAGGAAGTCACTGACTTGCTGGTGAACAAGTTTTTCGAGAACTTTAGATAAGGTGCAGAGTAGAGAAATGGGGCGATAATCAGATGGTGAAGAGGGATTTCTCGATTTTTTAATTGGTAATACTATTGCTGACTTCCACATTGATGGATAAACAGATGTGGATAAGGAGTGATAAAAAATTTCAAGGATGGCGGGGACCAAGACGTCACCAGCCTTATTTATGAAGTCGATTGATATTTCGTCGATACCCAAGGATTGTGACTTGCAGCGACGTAGGGTTTTCGTAAGAAGATCGGGAGTGATATGCTTAAAGTAGAAGTTGTTATCATTGTATGGGACTAAAAGTTCAATGTTAGTAATACGATGCGTTGATCCACTCTGATCACCCTTGGTGAGACTTGTAAAATATTCATTGAACTGGTTCAATGAAAAATCATTGATAACTAGGCCTTCCTTCTGCCGCAGTAAACCAAGTTGCCGTAGTTGTCGCCAGACTGTATTAGAGTGCATGGGTTTAATGAATAAATTGGAGTAGAATTGGCGCTTGGTTCCATTGATGAGAGACTTAACTTTATTCCTATATGTTTTAAATTTACTGTGAACCAGGGGATCTCTTGTACGAATGTAGGCACGTCTGAGTTGGTTCCTCTCCTTGATAAGGTCTTTTATTTCCTCTGTAATCCAAGGGGTGGGAGGCCGTTTACGGTAGCAGATACGTTTTGGCGCCTGCATATTTACACAATATAGTAGGTTGGAGCTTAATGCCTCCACTTTCAGGTCAATGTGACTGGCAGAGAAAATCTCAGCCCAGTCTTGAGCAAGGAGATTGTTCTGATATAGCACTATGTCAAAATTACTTAGATTGCGTGAGACATATGACCTTGAGAGAAAACGCTGGGTGGAGAACTTGTACTTAATACAGATGAGGTCGTGGGCAGACAAGAACGGAACAGGATATTGAGAAAAATTGACGACCTTTTCACAATCGTCAACTATGCACAGGTCTAAGAAAGTATGACTGGATATGGTGTGGTGAGTAGGTTCAAAAGGGACTAAATGCAGGTTATTACTAAAAATGAAGTTTTTTAGGTAAGAGGTTTCGTAGTTGTTTCGGAGCACATCAATGTTAAAGTCACCTAGAATGACAAGATTATTGTAGGTTGGATAATATCTAAGTAAAGCACATTCAAAATCACTAAATAAACAGCATTTAGGTGGACGGTAGATAATACATAATAATAAATTCGATGAATTGAAGCATGTTACTTCAGCAATGATAAATTCGGGCTTTGATGAGTAGGGTGAGGGTGAAGAATACAATACTCTGCCTTTCAAGCTTTGATGGATATAAACTCCAACACCACCACCAATCTTCTCACTTCTATCCAACCTAAATAATTCATATTCTGGCAGGCGCACCATCGCATCGGGTATGGAAGGCTTTAACCAGGTTTCAGACAAGCATATTATGCCATACACATTGGTCGAGAAGTGAATCAAAAATTCATCAAAATGGCTGAGGAGAGATTGACAATTAACATGGCAGATGTTGACACACTTAAAAGTAGCGTTGTTATTAACATTCAGTGGTATTGTACCCATTTCATGCTATGCAAGTTTATCAATGTCATCCTCACATCGGATTACAATCCGTTCACTACCGTCAGTTTTTCTCATGAATATATTGCCACCTCGAACCCATAGATATTTTATTTTGCCTGCTCTTTTGAGGGTTTTCGCTTTAGCATAAAGTTTGCGATTGGTTTGTGTTAAAGATTCATTGACAAAGATAGGTTGATTTGGGACTTCATTCATGTCTATGTCTTTGGTAGTGACGTTCCGTTTGACCCTGCGAGCACTTACTATGCGAGAGACGACACTAGATCGTATGAACCAAACAATTACGGGTGCTGGTTTTATGACACCATTATTTGCACGAGGTTTCGGCCGAAAACAATAATCTATGTCCATCACTGAAATGTCGATCCCTAGTGCACGAGTGACTTTGCACACAACTTCTTTCACTTCTTCTCCGTCGCACTTAGGAATGCCATGTATTTCAATAACATTTTTTAAGGACTTTTGTTCAGTTTCGTTTACATGCTCCTCCAGCTTAGCTAGTCGTTCGTTCACTCGCGTGTTTTCACTGCACAGGACATCGAGTCTATCGCCGAGGTTTGAAATTGCCACATTTACCTTTTCAATGAGCTTCGCGTGATCATCAAGAGAGACTTTCCAGGCTGCAATGGTGTTCCTCAGGTCACAATGGTCCGCCTGCAGCTGCTTCATGCGGTCAAGTAGCTCGGCCAGGAGATGACCTTCAACTTTGTGAAGGTCCTCCGTAGTAGGAACTGCTGACTTCGGGCGAACCGGAGTGCTGTCATCTCGAAGAGCCCGAGCTGAGTTAACGCACGTTGGGCAAGTCCACGTTGACTGGAGTTCTTTCAATGCAAGAACGTCGTCTTCGGACAGCAAGGCACACTGCGGGTGATATGTGCTCTTACATAGCTCACAATTCACAGGAGGTTTGGCCTTCTTGAAGCCGAAGCGACATGTAACGCACACATTAGGCATTATGTTAAGCGAGAGGGATACATACATCTACTTGTGGCAACCGAGTGGTTTCAAACATTGGCTGCGTTGTTTGAAGGCCTATTATATTGAACACTTGCAGCTCAACACAAGATAAAGGAGTAGTGACACCCTTCACTTGAAAATGGAAGATAATTAGTTCTCAGTACGCAAGTGCAAAACACAAGCATCACAACGTTGCCGCATTTTCGGCATTGAGCTTGGCTTTTTTTCGCCCTTGTCTTCCCTTTGAGGTCTTTCCAAGCCTACTAATGGAAATTACATTAGCATGGGATATTAGAGAATTGGCAATATTTATAATTCATATGTTTTTGAATACACACAATACTAAAAATACTCACTCTTCTCCACAATTCCGCTGTCTTAGCATTGAGAAGAGTGCTTAACTCTTCCCACTTTCTTGCCATGAGGACCTTCCCCCGCATGCCCTCGAATTTTCCTCGGGCGAAGGCGATGTTCTCGGACATATAGTTCACCAGAACTTTCGTCTGGGACTTGTTCATTCGCCCTCTCTTATCATCCCTACAACAGTGCAGGGCCAAATAAGCACATTAGTGAACGTATCCATTTGCCATTTCAAGTTCAACAGCGTATTATATGTCATACCTCATACTACGATAATCACTCTTATTTTACAATCAAAGCTATTACCACTTAAATTTCGAAGTTCGAAAATGATTAACTGGACGTATATCTTTTACGCGAATAATTTGTACAGAAGAACACTTAAAACCTCGAACACCTGTTTCACCCGCGAAAAGCATCGAGACGAGAGATTCTATTGGTTCTCAGAATGACGTCAGCAGAGACGGAGTTTCTGTAGATTTGCTTTAAAAATATTCTCATATCCGCCTCTCGCCAAACTTCTTTCCACTTCCTGTTACAACTTTGAGAAAGCTCCATCGACTTAGAGAATACGGTAGGTAGCCAATTCTGGTAGATTATTCGAAGCTACGGCATCGGTAGCTTCGAGATAGAGAATAGCCCCCAGGAGTGGATACATGTAAATTTGAAATAGAAATATAGGTTTGCAAAGAAAGTTAGTGTTTAAACTTGAAGTTGAACATAAAAGAAAAGATTGATTTATATTTGAGCTGAACAAAAAGAATTCGCAGACAAACATGTAAATGGAAAGATCAAATCAATAGTGGTTTTTTTGTGGCATCCAATGCTTAGACAAGAATTTTTTATGATATTCCATCATATTTCCACAATGGGATAAGACTTTAATTTTTAAATATTATTGATAGAACAGTCATTGATTATTTTATTGTAGGGAGAATAGTTTCAAATTCCTTCTGATGCTTCAAATGTCTTTCTCTACAACACTCACATAAGAAGGTTATTTACGTCTAATTAGGTCTTCCGAGCGACGGTCTTTGAAACAAGATATTGAATATTGTACCTTCATACGCGAATCTACGCCTATCAGCTGCGCGAAATGGGAAAAAGTACATTTGTCAAATGATTGGTTGTACTTTGTTATTTGATCATATCTCTGGTGTTTTAACCGATATCTTCGTGATATGAGCATTTAATGCCTCTGAAACATCCAAAGGAATCATTATTTCCTACTCTCCGGAATGAAATTTGCGCGGTAAGTAAATTCGTTGCATATGTGAAAATTTAATATCATCCGATGAAGTCCTAAATACATTTATTATTTCAGCATCATCGATCAACGCTCTTGCACAGGAACTACTACATGTAACAAATGCTGTGAAGTTAGAATTGTTGTATGATTTTCGTACCCTAAGTCTGCAAGTGATACTGTGGATAGTTCATTATCAGCCTCCATTCTATAGATTTTTTATTTAAACTTGGGGATGTAATGAAGTAACCACCTACTTGAGTTGACTTAGTTCCTTCGGAGTGTTTCAGTTTGTCTCGTAATTGAGTTGGAAAACGGGGCGAAAGGTTTAGTCGGCTCTGGATTAGTACCGCCAGCTGTTTCAAAAACTCTCTTACCCGGTAAAGTAGACTCGTCTAAACTGACTGAACATAAGAGTCTGTGAGGTATTCGAGGAGAATGATATCAGGCTTGGTCGCCTCCAACTGCCTGGTAGTGGAAAAAGAGTAATTCAACCAGATGGTACACTTATCGTTCTCGAAGACGGACACGATATCTCCAGGGGCCTAGAGTAGCACAGGTGTTTCGTCGATGCCTTAATGTTGTCGAAGGTGAAAAAATAACATCCGCGCAGCCCCGTTGTGCCGAGCTAAATACGCTGACCTGGCGTAGTAACTGTAGCTGGAGAGAAGATGAGTAAAAGTCTCCGGCTGGGCTCGGCACGCCTTGCATTTCAAGTCCGCAACCTCCTTGAATACAAGGTGGCGGTAAACGAGGGTTCTTATGACACCATCCTGGCACGCGAGGACGAAACCCTATGTCTCGGGCTTAACCCTTGGTTACTCGGGTTCCCGATTCCAACGCGATTACTCAGGTGGGGTGTCATACACCCCAATTACATTTTGATATAAATATTCTTAAACAATATAAAAAATGCCGAATTATGTATTTTACTTCTTTAATGGCATTGTTAATTTAAATAAAATTGTTGAAACAATAGAATAAATTTTATTGCAATAAAAAATGCTGTTGTCTTAAATGATTACAAAATTTAAAAAATGTTGACAGATTGGTTTAATCCTGCTCATTTCCTGCTGTACAATTGTTACATGAAGAAATTACATGGTCCATACATATATATTTATGACAGGCATGGCATTGAAATCTTGATTTTCGGTCTTTGACCCTTGGACAATCTTCACATCTTCCCTGTTTTGATTTCTTTGCTGGCGGCGGATTCGCAATTGACGGGCACCTACCGCTTATTCTCTGGAGCTTCAGTTGTGTTTCCTTGGTGAGATGGCCTTTATCGTGCCTTCGGCGCAAATGATCTTGTATTAGAGACAAGCCTAATTTCTTCAAGATGATTCTGCGTCGCAGTGACTGCTTAGTATTACTGTAGTAAATTACTTGAGAATTGATTCCAGCAATGTTGAGTAGGGAAAAGAACACAGTGAGCGGCCATCGCCTACTATTTCGAGAAACATTATAAGTACCACACAGTTGGTCAACTGTGTCCACCCCTCCTTTTGTTTTGTTATAAAAAGTTATAACTTCGGGTTTCTTTTTCTCACTGGTGGACTGGTCGATTTTGGAGTCATTGTGCATTGTCGAAATTAAATTTACTACCTTGTTTTTTTTGGGATATAGGAAACCAATGTCAGGTTCTCCTTGAATCCGAAGTAGCTTGAATAAACTAATCTACCTTTTGGATTAGAAAATGCTAATGGGATTTCTTTCTTGTTCTTACGTATAGTTCCTACGTATAGTTCCTACGAGTGTTAGTTTGTGATCATGTAAAAGTTTATTGGCCAGAGGAACACTCGCAAACCAATTATCAACTGTTACGTTACGCCCAGTTCCTGAGATTGGTGTCACCATTCTTTCCACAATATCAGCTGGGGTGTTACTCACATTGTAGGGACCATTTGGCTGTCTACCAACGTAAACCTCTAAGTTGGTAGTGTAAAAAACCTTCGAGTCCGTCATAGCAAAAATCTTGATTCCGTATTTCGCGGGCTTCGAGGGAATGTATTGGACGAACGAGCACCGACCACGGAAAGCTTCTAATTTTTCGTCAATTGTAACACATTCACCGACACTATAGTGGGTCGTGCAATTATACACAAAGAGATCGAATACATCTCGGATTGGAGCCAGTTTGTCTAGACTATTCAGTGTTACAATCATCAAATCGGAGACACTGAAGTAGGAACCGAAACAGAAAAAGTGACATTGTCGCAGGAAATATTTCGACGCCAGTTCCATCGTTCTGCCATAAATCTTCTAGGTTTTGCCGACTATAGCGGAAACACCAAGCAGATAGAGAAGTCCAAAGAGTGAGTTTAGCTCAACTATGTCTGTTTTTGATACTCGGGATTTGTCTTTGTATCCTGTGGTGTCTTTCTCAATGAACACGTTTGTACTATCAATTATGATTTGGGTTATGTTGGGGGATACGAATAATTGAAAGCACTCAGTAAGGGACTTAGCATATCTTGCATTCCCTTTGACACCAGATGCCTCAGTAAGTATATTGTGCGACCTCTTACGTGTTTTTTTTTACTGTACCTTGGACCACAGAAACGTCTTGTCCTTTCCGAAGAAGAATGAATCCTTTTCAAGTTCTCCCTCATCTTCATCATCAGCGTCTTCATCGGAGTCTGTATTGTGGTCACTCTCGCTAATATGTTCTTCTTCCAAGTCAGAATTGCACTCTGGTTGTAAAATAATATCACCGTCTTCAGTCTCTTCCTCACTCTCAGAATCATTTTGCAGGAGTAATTTTTCGATTTCTTCCTCTTGTAACATCTGCAATTGAAGTCAGGCACGCTTACTTAACTTTAAAATCACTATAAACTACCAAATATATTAGCCATATTGTATACAACACTAAATTTTCTTACCTTTGCATTCATTCTCGTCACTGCTCGGGTGGGGTGTGACAGACCCAAAAGACTTCCGGCACTGCTCTGGTGGGGTGTGAGGTACCCCGAAGCTGAATTTGTGGTCGTCACGGTTCAACGTTCCACATTAGACTGCCGGTGCGATTGTGTTTACAAAATAGAGACAACACGTGACGATAACACGAAGTCTCAGAATGCATTCTCAAACCATCTAGGAGTATCAATGGAAACTTTGTATGCTGGGGTTCTGTACACCCCACCCGAACGAAGGGTAAAAACCGGTGGTGGAGCGTAGGAAGTTAAACGTCAGCTCCTTCGATTGCACATGCTTTTCCATGTTTTGATAGAAACGTCCATGCATGGGCCATCTATAGGTATAAGTAGGATAATGTGTAACTCCGGTCAAAATCGGTTTTTCCACTGTATAAGAGAAATAACATAATATTTTTGTCGTGCAAATCCAAATTTCAAGCAAACACCTTTACCTGTCAGCTATGTGTCTGGTGACATCATTTATGTTAACTGAAAAAATAACTAGATTGCATAGCATAAATTTGCTACGCTCAAAACCTAAATCGGATTTATTTTAACTCTGGACGTAATATCTTCACTGGAAAAATTCAATTAATTAATGAATTCTCATAATGCTTATATAAATACCCATGTTTTTTAACACTCTTGCTAGATTCCAGTAATTGCGTGTATAATTAAACGCAATAAAATTATATGGGTTTTCAAGTTTGATAGGATAATGTGCAACTCCTGTCTAAGTCGGTTTCTCCATAGCCTCTTGACTGCGTAAGGGAAGTAACATAATATTTTTGTCGTGAAAATCCGAATTTCAAGCAAACACCTTCACCTGTTATCCTTGTGTCGGGGCACATCAATCATCTTGCCTGAAATCAAAAGCGTACTCAATATTGTCACGAATGGCTACATTTAGAAATAAATTAGATTATGCTTAACTCAGGACTTAATATATTCCACGATAGAAATTCAGTTCAATATATTCTCGTAATGCTTATAGAAATACCCATCTTTTTAAGCAATCTCTCTCTTCTCGGTTTTTGTAATTGCGTGTGAATTTAATCGCCATGAAATTATATGAGGTTTCTAGTCAGGTATCATAAAGTGTAACTTCTGTCCAAACCGGTTTCTTCTCAGCCTCTACATTTAAACGCTGCGTATGAGAAATAACATATTCTTTTTGTCGTGCAAATCCGAATTTCAAGCAAACACCTTCACCTGTTACTCTTGTGTCGGATAACATCAATCATATTGCCATAAATCAATAGCGTACTAAACATTGTCACAAATAATAATAATAATATTTTCTATACAGGTAACAGCTTTTCACCAATTACTACCTATTTATTATACAGATTAAGACAACACACACACACACAGCATGCCCTGAATGGGGAAAAACCACCCAGGCGAAACTCGAACCCGCGACCTTTGGGTTGGTAGGCGATAACGTTAATAGCCACCACCGAGGCCGGCATACCAATGTTCTACACCTATTGATCCTGTGATTTGAATCTAGCTATTCGGCGAGGTTCAGGACCTAATCTCTTCTACTTATTTTCTTCGACGAACACTCTTTGTACAAAATCCGGGCTTTAATAACGCAAAGGTCCATCATGTTATAAAATGTATCTTCTAGAACTGGATATCACCGAACACTTCCGAGCCATTTGGTCAACGACTTCTAAGACCCTACTTCGTTTCATTATATGTCGCAGTAGACTCTGGCTTTTTGTTTTCACCACTTCCTATTTCAACGTTCGGGTAAAAGTGCTTTAAATTAGAACATTTTTATTCTGTTCCCTGGATAAACAGTAAGTGTCATATTGTTACATTTAAAAACGGCAGTACTCTACAGAGCCTCCTGGGCACATTTTATAACAATTGGCACCTCTCTTCTCACTTTGTTCAAAGTACCGACGATACTGACTGCCTTTTGTTCAAGCTTTTCAGCTAACGACTTAAATGTAAAGAAATTGTCACATACTATATTTCTTCCCTTGTTCAAGTATAGGCCCATAAGTTTCATCACAACACTGTCACTTGATCTCTCATCATGAGGACTCAGCTCATCTTTATACAAGTGAGGAAATGTGTTCAATAAATACTTCGAATCTTTATCGACAAGCATTCGAAATTTCTGCCCATATTTGTCGGGCTTTGATGACATAAATTGACGGAAACTGACACCAACATTTTGACGGAAAAAAGCTTTTCGTTAACCGTCAAGAATGCCCCCGGTAAATAACATATTTGCGCATCAGCAATGAATTCATTCCATACTTCCGACACGAGGGCAAACTTATCTTTCTGTAGTCTCTTAGACATTGTGGCTCTCATATAGAATCTCAGATACTTCAGTATTTCTGTGAATCTATTACGACTCAATGCATCCTTACAATATTGTATACCCCAACTTTTGGACCTCGTTGAATTAGCATCCGGCACTTCATCACCCACAGCACCACGCACGTAATGAATTGCTAAAAATGCATCCAACTCTTCCAGTGAAATCATCCAATTTGCATCACCCGACTTCATCCTTGCCTCAGTTTCTGTACAATTTTGAATGTGTCTTAGGATTTTTTCGGACATAAGAAGGCTCCAAGAGCTTAAATGAAATTCTTCCACGACGTACCTCTTAGTTCAAAGGGAAGGGGCCCTTCTATCCATAAAAATGCTTTGCCTGGCACGCCAACCAGCAGTGACCTCAACTGGTGAAATAACCTTCCACTCTGTGCCATCAGGAGACCTCAAGGTGGAATTAGTTGCTAAGTCATTGAGCTTTCTGACACCGCGGGGAAACAGAGCAGCGACATTACTTCCGTCATGTCCGACTCGGATCTCACGTTCATGCTGGGATGGAAAAACGAGCTCAAGATTTTTCCTGAACTCTGGCAACGAAACGCCGACCACGGACCCGGGGACGGCCAACACCTTAATCGCTTTGAATCCATAACTTACCCTCGATTTGAGTTATGCGAGTCACTGGCTTTCTAGGAGGTCGGGTGTCTTGGATCGGTAATTGTGTCTTTTTCGTCCTCTTGATGATGTATTGCCAGTTTTGTACACAACATGCTTATCAACCGATCCACTGTGTAATACCACTTCAGAACCATCTGACTCTCCTTCTGTAATCTCATTCAACGTTGGCCAAAATTTCTTCCGTAATAATAATAATAAAAATATATAAAATAGACCCTAAAATACGGGAACTTTTAACTGAAATGATGAAAACCTGGAGAACAAATCTTCACCTCAAAAACCAGGTTTCTTCTATTAATATCCGTAGAGGAATATTTCAGGGCGATTCACTATCACCACTATGGTTTTGTTTAGCAATAAACCCACTGTCAACGCTGCTTAAAAATATAAAATTGGGTATAAATTAAATCGTAGAAATGATACAAGAATCAATCATTTAATGTTCATGGACGATCTGAAACTCTATGCAGAGTCCAAGGAAAAACTCCAAGAACTCACCAAAACCACTAAAATGTTCAGTGAGGACATTGGTATGAAATTTGGGCTGGATAAATGTGCTGTAATGCACTTACGTAAGGGAGAACCCCAAATATCCGAGGAACGTATAGAGGACATAGAGACACTTCCTGTGGACGGTACATACAAGTACCTAGGCTTTCATCAAAACCATCGGTTGGACCACACTTCATTAAAGAAAACGCTAACAGACGCATATAAAAGACGAGTGACGAAGATCCTGAATACAAAACTATCCGGGAGGAACCTAATAACGGCCATAAATACCTGGGCAGTGCCGGCCCTGACCTACTCCTTCGGAATTTTAAAATGGTCAGACACGGATCTAAATGAACTGGACAGACTAACTAGGCGACTACTAAACAAGTTCCGATGTTTACACAGTAAGGCCTCTGTCATTAGGCTGTATATTCCGAGAAAGGAAGGAGGCCGAGGCCTAATAAATATATTGCGACCCCCTGCGGGTAGGGGGATCGAGAATACTCCCGCAGTATTCCTGCTTGTCGTAAGAGGCGACTAAAAGGGCGGGGAGAAAACCCCGAAAACAAACCCAGAGCCAGCAAGGGTTGAGCCCGGACAGTCTTGTGGGTCAACTGTCTGTGTGCGGCCATACCACCTGGCCTGCGATCCACCCGCATGTTTGCCGTGTGCGGAGACCCGTAAGGAGGAGAAGGGGATCCTGGAGGGTGAGGTCCGTGGTTCCCAGCCGGGTGTCGGATGCCCGGTATGGACCTGGCGCCAATACCCCTCTTTGGCCCCGGATTCTGTGTAAACGGGCGGCCGGGAGCTAGCCACTCCCGGTCAATCGGCTTCCGTGGCGTTCAGTTCAACGGTGGCGAGTGCCAGGGAGGTGGGGGTCTGCGTAGGGCGGTCGGAGATGTACGGGTTTGGTGGGCTCGTGCATCGAAGATCCAACCCGAAACAGGCAACCACCTCTAGGGTGCTATATCCCTTCGGGTAGCCCTGGCGACCGCACCGGTTTGCTGTGCGGCGTCCCGAATGTGTGGCTCCATGGTGAGTGGGGAGCCCGGGGGACGAAGATTCATTTGGAATGGCGGAAACAATTCTTCCACCTCCGAAAAGATCCCGCCCGGATACGGGCGGGGGAGTTAATGTTCCCGGCGCTAGTCAGCGCTATTTAGTGATGAGGTGTCAAAAGGAAGGTGAGAGCCTGAAAAAGGTGTCTCCCTTCCTTATACGAAGAGTATTGTCTGGTTCCGTTTCTGGGGAATTAAAATCAGCCAAGAAACTTCGCGATGGCACACTGCTCATCGAAACGGCAACAGTAGCGCAAAGTGAGAAATTATTAAAGATGGAAAAGCTACATGACATTCCCGTCAAGGTCGAGTTGCACCGCACCTTGAACACCTGTCGGGGAGTGATTAGTCACTACGACCTTTTATATGTTGAGATCGACGAGATCAAGCAGGAGATGGCCTCTCAGGGGGTCACCGATGCTCGTCGACTCACAACAAAGCGCAACGGAGAAAGAGTAAACACGACATCTGTTGTACTCACCTTCGCGCGTGACCAGCTCCCCGACAAGGTGTTTGTCGGCTATGAATCGTTACCAGTGAGGCCATTCATACCGGCACCCATGCGATGTTTTCAGTGCCAGCGATTTGGCCACATGGCCACACGGTGCGAGGGCAAGGCCACCTGCCCCCGCTGCAGCCAGGAAAAGCATGAGGGTGCGGAATGCAAGGGTGACCCACTTTGCGTCAATTGCGAGGGTGCACATCCGGTGTACTCACGTGATTGCCCAAAGATGATCGAGGAGCGAAAAGTAATGGAAATCAAGACGGTTGAAAAAATCCCGTACTTCGAGGCTCGGAAAAAGTACAGAGCACAAGTTGCTCCTACTTTCTCCAAGTCGTTCGCCCGTGTCGCTTCCCAACCTATTGCCAAGGTCACCATCTCGACCCAGACAGAAGATAATGTGAGCCAAAAAACTGAAGTCTCTGTACAGAAATCGGCCATGCCGGCTAAGGCCACAAATCCGGCAAACAATACACAAGCCACCGTTCCGGGTTCTCCTAGGAAGAACCCCACTATAACCACCGCCGGGGCCACGCAAAATAAGCGTGGCAATTCAGTATCTCCCGGACCATCTGGTTTAGCCACGACCACCGAGATAGAAGGCCTGAGCGCTCTTTCGTGACGTCACGAGACGCAGGCGGACGGTGATGGCAAGCGAAGGCTGCCGTCGAGGCAGGGTGTGCCGAATCGCGGAGAGCTAAGAATGCCTACGTAGTGATTACTGGCTGTTTTCCCCAGCTATGATTTTTGTAGCCAGCATAATGATGGACAAGATGTTAAAGAAGGCAATACCTACTAAAGAACTTAGCTATATTTCAGCGGAACTTAATTGTTTTGAATGGACAAATACCATCGCCGAAATATTTTACTTGATAACATTTACCTTATTTTGAATCGTAAATCGAATAAAAGGCGTTATGGCGTCAGATAAAATACGGTAAATTAATTACATACTTTAAAAGGAAATGGTTAAACGAAGCAGGAAGGCGTGATCAAGTTTATAGGAATGGCGAAGAGTTATAAAACTGCTACGAAAAAGAATGACAGTGTGCCTGATAATGCAATCCAAACTTCGAGAATATTTGATAACTTACAGTACTCTCAGCAAAAAATGATTGTTTTGAATGGATAAATACCATCACTGACAAAAGGTACCTTTCAACATTTTTAATCGTAAATTATGTATTCGACGAGGGGAATAATTTTGTATATGACGCGATAATGAATAGCAATTTTTTTAAAATCTTCTGGTCTTACCCTTACGAACACTTCTCCAGATTTCCTCCATTTGTCAACAGCGATCACCATTAACGAACATTTTGTAAAAATCATCTGATTTTACAAATAAGGATCTTACCACAGTCGAACACTTCTCCAGATTGCCTCGATATTTCAACAGCGATTGCCCTCGATCTTTTCATGGTAGAAAGTTGTATATTCAGCTCATAGATCTGGCCACAAATTATTAACCTCTCACAAACCACCATGAAAATGTGACTACATAGGTATGCATGTCAAACTTTGATAATATTAAATAAACTACCATTTTTTCATGGGAAAATAATTGTTTTGAATGGACAAATACCATCGCTGACTTAACTTACTTCACAACAAATAGGTACCTTTCATTGAATCAATGACATATTTGGGGAATAAATGTTAAGAGGGTGTAGTAAGTTGTGATTCAGCTCATAGATCTGGCCACAAATTATTAACCTCTCACAAACCACCATGAAAATGTGCCTACATAGGTATGCATGTCAAACTTTGATAATATTAAACAACCTACCATTTTTTCATGGGAAAATAATTGTTTTGAATGGACAAATACCATCGCTGACTTAACTTCCTTCACAACAAATAGGTACCTTTCATTGAATCAATGACATATTTGGGGAATAAATGTTAAGAGGGTGTAGTAAGTTGTGATTCAGCTCATAGATCTGGCCACAAATTATTAACCTCTCACAAACCACCATGGCAGTGTGCCTACATAAGTATGCACGCCAAACTTTGATAATATTAAATAACCTACCATTATTTCATGGGAAAATAATTGTTTTGAATGGACATATACCATCGCTGACTTAACATACTTCACAACAACTAGGAATGTACCTTTCACTGAATCAATGACATATTTGGGGAATCAATGTTGAGAGGAAGAAGAAAGGTGAGACTCAGCCCTTCAAACTGGCAAAAAATTATGAAACTCACACAAACCATAATGACATGGTACACACAAATGCATTCCAAAAATGCAGGAATCAGCTGATATACGGTGCATGAAACATATATGATTAGTTTGCCACCAGTGAAATATCACATGTCTGATATCAGTTACAGTGCTGAATAATGGACTACTACAGGATACAGTTAGACCTGATGAACCTCATACAACACACAGTTTTGATATAATGGCCACCTGGCAAACCTGATCAATGTACTTCATGTAACACACAGATTCAATATAACGGCCACTAGTGCAACATCTCCTCCCTCGTTATATCAGCTAAAGGGCTGAACAATTAATTACTATATGATACATCTCATGATTACTACATGATACATCTCATTTAACACATTGATTCTATAGATTGGCCACCAATGCAACATCATCTCCTTAGTTACAACTACATGGGTACATCTTTACCTCGTGCAACACACAGGTTCAATATAACGATATATAATTTCAAGGTACATACAAATGCATCCCAAAAAAATTGCAGGAATCAGCTTATATACTCTGCATGAAACACAGATGCAATTGCTTGGCCACCAGTGTAACACCTCATGTGTGATATCAGTTACAGAGCTAAATAATTGACTACGACAGGATACAGTAATACCTGGTGAACCTCATATAACACACAGATTTGATATAGTGGCCACCAGGCAATCCTGCTCAATGTACTCCATGTAACACACACATTCAATATAAAGGCCACTAGTGCAACATCTCCTCCCTCGTTATATCTGCTAAAGGGCTGAACAATTAATTACTATAATTATGATACATCTCATGATTACTACATGATACATCTCATTCAACACATTGATTCTATAGATTGGCCACCAATGCAACATCATCTCCTTATTAACAACTACATGGGTACATCTTTACCTCGTGTAACACACAGGTTCAATATAACGATATATAATTTCAAGGTACATTCAAATGCGTGCTTAAAAAATTTCAGGAATCAGCTGATATACTCTGCATAAAACACAGTTGCAATTGCTTGGCCACCAGTGAAACACCTCTTGTGTGATATCAGTTAATGGCCATTCAATATAATGGCCATTAGTACACCTTGCTTGCTGGCCACCACATTTAAAGGCCATTCAGGATTTAGAGCAGTCAGGTTAGTGGAGAGTTTTTAACGGATTAGCTTATCGCACAACATAGAGCTTATTAGTCACAATCTATATTTTTGATAAGGTGGATAATTTCCTTTTGCTTCCTTTTTTAAATGATTGATTTTTATTTTTGCAGAAATTATTAAGTAAACAGTTGGTGCTACATGTTAACAATGTTTCTATTACTGTAGTAGAAATGTGGCCATTAGTACAGTCTGGCATTAAATTAAACTCATTGCTTTCCAAGGTCGTTATTGTTAAAAATGTTGCTGTAGCCCTATGGTTTTTCAGATGCCGGAATTTGTTTTCATTTTCAGCACTAAGAATCTTTTTAACTACCACATAGTTGAATGTTATCAATTCAATAACTGATTGCTGAGGATAGTGCAGCCCTCCTCGGTTTAGATTAGAAGTGAATGCAGAGGCTGATACATCAAGGGGCATGTCAGACAGGAGGAAGTCTTTACATAAAACACAGTTAAATTTTTTATGGACTTGAAAAGCACAGTAACCAGCAACATACACAATAATTGGCATGTCACCACTAACTTCATTTAGATCTTCTCGAGTCACCTCTATTCTGGGGAATGAATTCAGAATGGCATTTTTTTCATTTGGATGGAGTATGTTTTCTACATTAGATACTGTATCATGCATTTGATTGGCCAAAATATTTGACATTCTCAACTTTTGCTCAACCTCAAAGACTTGCCTGACAGAGAGGTGATATTGAGCACCAGCCATTTGCCGGTAAAGACCAAATCTTGCCTCCAGACTGTCAGTCTGAAATTTTCCTGGGAGAATATAGGACAGTTTGAGCTCCTCAAAGCAGAAGGATGCCATTTCAAGTATAGCATGGGTGGTGTGCCTAATGGCGGAAAATGTTTCAGTAGTGAGAAAGCCTGTTTTCAGTGATAGATGACTCCAAGCCTCTAGCCAGCCAAAGAAATCTTTAAGAAATGCAGCATTATGATCCCCATGTTTATTTGTTATTGGTTCTAAGAAGTTGTCATTATAGCGTTTACCTTTATTTGGAGTTTTAACATTCATTACTTTCCACCATCTAGATATAATTGTTAAGAACATTGCAGTTTCTTTGCTGTGTGATAGACCATTTTCCTCGCCAATTAATTTGAGAGCTTCGACATTGTATTCATTGAATATTTGTTGAACTAGTTTAACATTTTGCCTCTCCATGTTAGTTGGCCAAACTGCTTTCATTGACAAGCAATAGCCATACTTGAGTAGCTTGCCAGTTTCCAAAGAATACAGTTTCCTCAGTGTATCAAATGAGGCAGTGCAATTTTTTTAAAATTGTTAAATTCAGGGAAAAAAAGACACAGACCATCGTTTTTTTGATTGATCCAGTTGTTGCGAATGCATTTAAAGATGTGGACAGAATCAAGGATGTAAAATAATGGTCGAGATTGGTCACAAGGATGTGGATAAACAATACTCAATGTGGGAGGATTGGTGAAGAGAGATACTGCTTTCCTGTTGATGGCATTATTGTCACTTATCACACTCACAACATTCAGACCAACCTTCTCAAGCCCTATGATGACTTTCTTAAGAATTTCATGTAGGTTATTGGCTGTAAGGGTACTCACTGGCAGTATATGAGCAACATCTTTAAATGAGGATAGTAAACTCTGTACCATGAACACATGAGCAGTGGAAGCTAAACTACTTGAGTTGTATGAGGATCCAACAATACATCCACCTTTGTAGTCAAGAAATGGTTTTAAGTGTATTTCGTCTATCATTAGGGTGACAAAACGCTCATGGCTTGGAAGGCTGGAAACTCTGTGTCTCATGTAAGATTGAAAGCCATGTTCATCTTGCTCATTGCCTGGACCAACTTTAAAGGAGGAGCAGAGTCGTCTAATGGTTACTGGATGAGGTAGGACTAGGTTACCAGAATTGCGGACAAATTTATAAGCTTGAGGAGATATTAAGAAAAACATTGCAGCAAACACAAAGACATCAGAACTGTATCTTAGCCTTTCTTTCTTTTCTTGCACCAGAGAAACTTGTGATTTAATGAAATTATAAAATGATTCATTTTCAGAGTCTTTATTTTCGCATTCGCTTAAGAGAGCAATGATATCGTCATAGATGTTTTCATTATTCGAATTGTTATCAGATTTTTCAATTGAGTCCAACACATCGTAAACTTCATACATGAAAGAGGCTTGAAAAGGTAGAGCGAATTTGCCGATTGTTTTTAATTCTCTTGATTTGTGGTATACTTTAACATTGTTATTATTGTCTATCACTAATGAGTATGAAATAAGAGGTGGAGCACACGCTTCTAAATGCATAAAAATCACTGCCCCAGGCTTCACGGCTACATCCCAAAATCCAGAGTGCTTATTCATCTTCACAAAAGAAATTACCTTGTCGAACGTATCTAACTTTTGCTCAGCCTCGTAAGCTTCTTGGGACTTCAAGCTCTCAGCTATAGCAGCTTCCACAGCAGCACTTTCAAGACGTTGCCCTCTTTTCGATGGTGACTCCCTGGACTTCTTCAACGTAGTGAGGTACCCAGGGCAATCAGGGAAGACACTCGGAATAGCACCATCCTTAAGTTTGGGCCTGTGTAGAGGGACCGTCAGCAGCTTTCCTGACATCTCATCGAAGTGTGAGGATTCCTGCAGGACATCTTCGCTTAAAAAATGCCGGATGCACACCTAATAATGGAGAAACTTTCATTAATATGTAGAAAATCAACTGTAGTTAAGGTGAACGCTTTAACTTCTTATAACCAATTTCAAATTATTTATTATACCACTCCCAAAACTCAAGTAGTCTTTATTTTCAACATGCATGCCATAAGCAAGTACTCGATACGCTATTGTTTTGATTTGTATTAAGGAACTGCAATGTATTTATTCTGGAAATTTGGACGCTTTATGTCATTAAGCATTGAAACAATAATACATGCTATCATGTAGTCAACCGGCAAATACTCTCGTTGGTAGAAAATGTTCAAATAAATAACAATCCGATCTACCAACGAGTTGGTTCCATTCAGGCAACAAAATTCCGTCTACCGGTAGATTACTTCACCTTTATTGACTCAGCAAAAATAGTACGCTACGATTATTGTTATTAAGCACGCGATTGAAATAAAAATAAATTGAAACTTACCCTGGAATTCTTAGTTGGCTTAAAGTCCTTTCTTGGAATGGCCTGGATCCACTTCCTCTTTGCATCATCGTCCTTCGGGAATTGAAACACGCACACTTTAGTTTACTCCGTGTAATTACCCCTGCACCGAGGCACACTGCACTTAAAAACCATTTCTTGAAAATATTTCCAACAAAATGGCCCACAAAAACACCTCGAAACTCAAAAAATTGCACGAACACTCGACACCTGTTACTCCGTCAACACCGTTTTCACCGCAATGGCTACTGAACTGGCATGGACAGTTTTCAACGTGGTCGCCTGCGACTCGTGACGTCAGCAAAGAGAAAGTCATGAGCGCTCAGGCCTTCTATCTCGGTGGTCGTGGTTTAGCCCGACTCAACCACCCGGAGTCAATGGAAGAGGACGAATGTCTCTCGGAGACAGAGATCCTCCGGGCTAGAACCAAAGGTAGGAGGAGAAATCGCATCAAGCGTTGATCCTCCAACTGTGTTTTACATTTTAAATTGAATTATTTAATTTATTTAATTAATTTATTTATTTTTAAATTTTTATATTACTAATGGCTTTTACTTTGAAGTGGAACTGCAATGGTTTTTATCGGCGTAAGGAGGAGCTGAGTGTTTTAATTCGTGATTTTAACCCGTCCTGCATATGTTTGCAGGAAACTCATTTTAAAACAACGGACAAAGGCATTTTAAATGGTTTTAACCTTTTTAGACTGGACGACACCAGTGGCCAACGAGCCCAGGGTGGAGTGGCGGTTGCTACTCGGGAGGCCCTTTACACCTCCCGAGTGCAATTCAACACACCGTTTCAAGCGGTGGCGGTGACGGTGCACGCACCGGAGGCGATTACGTTATGCAACGTTTATCTGCCGGAGGGTGCGCCGGTCACCCGTTTTAATTTAGAATCCCTTGTCCACCAGCTGCCTCGGCCTTTTATCTTACTCAGAGATTTTAACGCTCATGATACTCTCTGGGGAAGCACTGCGGGACAGTAACCGCAGGGGACGCATTTGATCAAGTTTTATTTTAGATTTTAACCTAGTCTTACTGAACAACGGGGAGAAGACCCGTTTTAACTCTTTCAATGGTGATTTCTCCTCCATTGATTTATGCATTTTATCGAGCAGTTTAACAAATAAGGTGTCTTTGTCAGTGCACGAAGATCTTTGTGGGAGCGATCACTTCCCTTTTTTAATTTTTAAGGAGCGGCGTTTTAACTCTGATTTAATTCGACCGGGCAACTGGATTGTGCGGAAAGCCGATTGGTTTTGTTTTAAAAGCAATTTTAATTATACGTGCGATAAAAATCGCGATAGCGCTTTTAATGTACAATTATTGACTAACAGAATCATCACCGCCGCCGACATGAGCGTACCGCGGTCTCGGCGCATCGTGTCGAGAGCTGCTGTGCCTTGGTGGAATGATGAATGTGCCAAAGCCATTCGGAAACGCAAGAAGGCGTTGCAAATTTTTAACAAATATCCCACTGAAAACAATCTGTCCTCTTTTCGGCGTCTGAGAGCTAAAGCCCGTCAGGTCGTAAAGGAGGCAAAGAGGGCCTCTTGGATGAATTTTGTCTCTGGTGTCAATATCAGCACACCCCTTGCACAGGTGTGGCGTAAGGTGAAGAGCATTTCTGGAAACAATCAGCAGCTCGGCGTCTCCTTCTTAAAAGTCAGAGGAAAAGTGGTTACTTCTCCAGCTGCCATTGGCGAGATAATCGGCCAGTCAATCGCCAAGGTGAGCAGCGATGAAAATCTGGATCCTGCCTTCCGAACGTTTAAGCAACGTCTCGAGAAAATTCCTATAAGCTTCAAGGAGACGCGTACAATGGCAGATTACAACCTCCCCTTTTCCTTGTGGGAGCTGAAATCTGCCATCGATGACTCCCACGACACCTCTCCAGGACCAGACGGGATCCACAATGCTTTTCTCCGCAACCTTCCGGAGACAGCGCTGCAGGAAGTCCTGCAGACGTATAATCAGCTGTGGGCTGAAGGTCACTTTCCTTCGTCCTGGCGGGAGTCTGTCATTGTCCCCATTCCCAAACATGGGAAAGATAGAGCTGATCCGAATTCTTACCGGCCAATATCTCTCACCAGTTGCCTGTGCAAGTTAATGGAGAGAATGGTGAACCGGCGGCTCGTTTGGTGGTTAGAGCGCCGAAACATTCTCTCCAACATCCAATGTGGATTTAGACGCGGTCGTTCCACCATGGACCATTTGGAGAGGATCGACAATTTCATCCAAGAAGGCTTTCTCCTCCGCCAACACGTGATCGGTGTCTTCTTCGATTTGGAGAAGGCTTACGACCGGGTCTGGCGGCGGAAGATTTTAAAGACTTTACACGAGTGGGGTTTTAGAGGCAATCTGCCGAATTTTATTCAAAATTTTTTTACGCAACGAGTTTTTAAAATTAGAATAGGGCAGTTTTTATCTGATTTTTACCGTCTTGACAACGGAGTTCCCCAGGGCTCCGTCTTGAGCGTGACGCTTTTCGCCATTGCGATAAATGACGTCGTGAATTGTATCATGGCTCCGGTGATAGGCACACTGTTCGTGGATGACCTGGCAATTTTCTGCAGATCATCCAAGGTGGCAACTGCATCCAGAATGGTTCAGATGACATTGAACAAATTGAACCAGTGGACCCAAAGGAACGGCTTTCGGTTCTCCCATGAGAAGACCAGATGTGTCCATTTCCACAGGAAAATAAGACTCCAAATGCAGCCCACATTACACCTCGGGGGAAGAAATCTCCCTTTTGTCCAGTCAGCCCGCTTTCTTGGTATGACACTCGACCACAGGCTCAATTGGCGAGAACATATCAATATTTTAAAGACAAAATGTATTAAATCTCTGAATATTATAAAGTTTCTAAACCACACATCATGGGGAGCAGATCGCACAACTTTGCTTTTATTGTATCGCACACTGGTGCGCTCTAAATTAGACTACGGTTGTTTTATTTATGCGTCCGCCCGCGAGTCGTACCTACGAGCACTGCCCCCCGTACACAACGCGGGGTTACGACTCTGTACGGGGGCATTTCGGACAAGCCCGGTCGTAAGCATCTATTCTGATGCAGGGGAGCCTCCTCTATGCCACCGGAGGAACGCGCTTATGTGCAATTATGTCTCCAAAGTTTTATCCATGACGGCACACCCTTGTTTTAACGTACTTTTTAAACCTCGTTTTTTAGGAATGTTTAACCGACGGACGAAGGCCACTAGGCCTGTTTGTGTACGTTTTAATGATTTAATTCGCGGGTGTGATTTCAGGGTACCTAAAGTGTACCCTGTCTCTTACTCATCCCACCCTCCCTGGTTAACACCCACCCCCGTGGTTAAAGCGGTATTGTGTGATCGACAAAAATCCTTCACCACTCCCTCGGAATACCAGCGTCAGTTTTTAATGTTTAAAGGGAATCACTCCGATTTTGTGCCAGTGTACACCGACGGATCTAAGTCAGAGTTGGCCTGTGCCTGCGCAGCATTCTCGCCTAGCCAAGGAGCAGTCAAAGCAAAATTAAATCCGATGTGTAGTGTATACACAGCGGAATTATTTGCCATTTAGATGGCACTTGAAAACCTATGTGACGAAGGTCACTCCTTCGTTATATGCACCGACTCCCTCAGCTCAATACAATCAATCTCCGGCTTTTCGCCCATGCACCCGATCATTCAGGACATTCATTCTTCCCTACTGTCTCTCAGCAGAAAGGGAGTACGCGTTTGGTTCCTTTGGGTCCCGGGGCATGCGGGAATAGCCGGAAATGAAAAGGCGGACGCTTTGGCCAAAGAGGCTCTGAACGATACCGAGACTAAGTCGACGCTGGTTCCTCACGAGGACCTGAAATCTTCCCTGAAACAAATAATCCTAGGGCAGTGGAAGGAGTCATGGCGTACTACACAGGATAATAAACTTCGTGACATCAAGCCGGTAACGACAGTGTGGCCCTCTTCCGTCAGGAACAGCCGAAGAGAGGAAGTCGTCATAACACGTTTGAGGATAGGGCACTGCCCTTTAACTCACGCATTTCTCTTCACGGAAGAGAAAGTACGACCGCAGTGTGAAAATTGCGACTGTCCTCTCAACATTCGGCACATCCTGACGGAGTGTGACAAATACCGTGACGCGCGAAGGCGGCTCAATTTAGGGGGAGACCTAAAATCCATCCTAGGAGACGACCCTAATGTTTTAAGCCGAGTCATTTTATTTATAAAAGGGACAGGACTATTCCAAAAAATATAAGTTTTTATTTTTTATTTGTAATCACATTATATAAATTTTTTTTTAAAAATAAGTGACATGAGTGCAAGTGACTAATATTTAATACTTTTACTACGAAGACTGTGTAGTGGTGCAAAATGACCTAGCCGTCGACGCACCCTACATCCTTAAACCTACTACTACTAATATATTGCGACTGTGCAGATCTCAGGAAGAGTCTATTAAATTGACTTTAAAAGCATCAAATGATGTTATAATGAAACAGATCGTTGAAGCTGACATGGGGTACACACCTCTGAACCTGAGAGATGAGGATTATCAGAAGGACTTGCCAGACATTGCCCAACAGAAACAAGAATGGAGATCCAAAGCACTGCACGGGAAATTTCCAACAGTTATCCAGGAGGATTGGGTAGACAAATCTTCATCTTTAAAATGGCTCCAGGATGGCTATCTTTACCCCGAGACCGAAGGTTTTATTATGGCTATTCAAGACAGAGTTATACGCACCCATAACTATGAAAAACATATACTTAAACTAGAAATACCCGATAGATGTAGAAAATGTGGATGCATTGGTGAGTCAATTGAGCACATAATGGCAGGATGCTCGGCTCTTGCAGGGAATGTCTACCTGAATAGACATAACCAACTGGCAAAAATAATCCACCAACACCTGGGACTAACTTACGGGCACTTAAAGAAAAATATTCCACCATATTACAAGTATCAGCCACCTGCTGTAATTGAAACAAAAACCCATGTTTTGTACTGGGACAGACCAATTCTCACCGACAAAACCATAGATTACAATAGACCGGATATCCTATTAATCAATAAATTAGAAAAAAAGGCTAATATAATCGATATAGCAGTACCACTAAGTCACAACGTAAGGTCAACCGAGAGAGAGAAAATCTCAAAATACAGAAATTTAGCCGACGAAATAAAAAATATCTGGAAATTAAATGATGTCACTATTCACCCGATAGTAATCTCTGCTGAGGGAGTGATGTCCCATATGTTTAAAAAACAAACAGAAGCTGGGAATAAAAAAAATAATAACTAACCTCGGGCAAAAAGCTGTGCTACTCCAAACTTGCCAAATCGTGAGGAGATTCCTAAGCCAAGAAAATTCGGACACAGTAGGATAGGGTGAATTCTCTTCCTGAACTTCCGAGCCTAATCCTAATCCACCTTTAGGATAGGTGAAAATTTTCCAGTTGGTGTAATACTAGCTGAGAAAGTGTGACAAGTCGAAAATAATAATAATAATATCGGATTGGACAAGTGTGCATCCATCCACTTGGCGAGAGGAAGATTTTCGGAGATCAAAGATGACGTGCAACTTGTTGACGGGAGCGTCATTCGTCACCTCGAGGACGATGACAGCTATGAATATCTCGGCGTCCCCCAGCGCCGAATGCAGGAGGTTGCAGCAGTGAAGGAAAGGATCACCGCCAAATACAGACAGACTCTCAGGAACATCTGGAGTTCTGAGCTGTCAGGCAAGAACAAGGTTCTTGCCACGAACATGTTCGCGGTTCCTACACTGCTGTATACCTTCGGATGCATGAAGTGGAACGTCAACGAGTTGCAGAACCTCAATAGGGGAACGAGGAAGATGATAACCATCTATAGAAGTCTTCATCCGAAATCTTCCGTCGCCAGATTGTATCTCCCTCGCAATGTAGGTGGTAGAGGACTAGTGAGTCTGGAGTGTCTCCACAACAGAGTTGTCCTGGGTACAGCTTGCCGAATTTTGAAAAGCAGGGACCCCCTGCTCAATCTCGTGAGAGATCACGAGAGTGCGGGAGCAGGGGCGTTTCTCTTCCAGGCGGCAAAGAGGGCAGCGGACGAAACCGGTCTCGACTTCGACCTGTCATCCGACGGAAGCGAGAATGACACGACCATCTCGTCATTGAAGGCAGACGTCCTCAAGCTCGAAATAAAAAAAGCCGAGCAGAAGGCCTTGCTCAAGGTGCATACCGATAAGCCCATGCATGGATGTTTCTACCGAAACATCGAAAAGCATGGGTTATCGAAGGAGCTGACGTTTGCCTTCTTCCGCTCCGCTGGTCTGAAGTCCGAGACCGAAAGTTTTGTCCTCGCGTGCCAGGATGGTGTCATAAACACACTCGTGTACCGCCGCATTATATTCAAGGCGGAGGTTGCGGACACGAGATGTAGGGCGTGCCGAGCCCAGCCGGAGACGTTGAGTCACCTCTCCGGCTGTAGCTATTACGCAAAGTCCGCGTATTTAGCTCGGCATAACGCGGCCCTACGGGTGCTGTACTTCCACCTTCGACACCATTATGGCATCGACGAAACACCTGTGCTGCCCTATGCCCCTGCAGATATCGAGTCCGTCGTGGTGAACGATAAATGCACAATCTGGTGGAATTACTCCTTCTCCACCACCAGGCAGTTGGAGGCGACCAAGCCTGATATCGTTCTCCTCGACCACCTCACACGCTCCATGTTCGTCATTGAGTTTTCCGCTCCGGCTGAAACCAACATGGATGCGAAAGAGGTGGAAAAACGGACTAAATATCAAGACTTGCTTTTTGAACTTAGACAGATGTACCCCGGACACTCTGTGAAACTGGTGGTCCTCATTATAGGTGTGCTCGGTGGAGTTAAGGGCTCGCTGATAAATAACATCAAGTGCATTCCGTCCTGCGTGGCACAGGCGGAATTACTAGTTGCACGCATGCAGAAGGCCGTCATCCTGGGGTCACTCCGTCTACTGCGGACGCATGACTCTACCGCAGCGTAGCCACACATCCGATGGGCGTCGGACGTGGCTGCGATTACTGCAGAACCCATCTCGAGTCTCCGGCCATTATGACGGCAATGAAACCCGATGCTTGCTGGGGACTCGGAGGGTCATGTTACAACTGTAACAAATAAATAATAATATTAATATTTATTGTTCTTGGACTTGTCCATTAAGAACATAATGGGGTTAACAGTCCAGTCCAGAAACAATTCACTTGTCCAGAAAAAGATTTTTCATAAGTTATCGTTCCGTGTTGGGGGTGATGAAAAAATCAGGGGTCATTCAAGTCAAAATGTTGGACTTATTATTTCTGACAGAAAAAAATTGCTTCAAGTAACTAGGTTGTTCATTTTTGAAAAGACAGCAGAGGTATGTACCAAGCAAGTATTTTCTCTTGTTTTTTGCCTTTAACCATGCAAGACTGCACGGGGAAATGTGATTATTCTTACTTATGCTGAAAATAAACCTAACGCATATATTTAATAGGCGTTGAAGCTTAGCATTGTGGTCTTCAGTTTGATCCTGATAAACCAGACAGCAATAATCGATGTGAGGGATAATGAGCGTAGATACTAGATGCTTGCGAGTGTGAGGTGGCAGAAGATCTTTTTGGGTTTTAAGCTGGTCTATTACGGCTTCTGCGTCGCAGGAGAGACTGTCAAATCTTCAACTGCCCTCACGGAACTGAAAGCGAAGGCTCTGGCTGACTGACGGAAGCCGGTGCAAAACATTGTGCTTCAATTTTTCTGAACTTGATAAGTGTTGTGCAAACGCGCCATCTTGGCTGCTTTTAGGGAAAAAGAGGGAAATGTTTCACGCAATTACCTTCCTCCACACCCACAGCTATTGAGTTCCAATTCATACATTATTATCCTCAGATTCGGCACAGTTTTCACCAAACGTATCTTATAATGCGTAGCACACATGTGCCAAAATGTCACATCAGTCATCAGAGGTAAATGTGATTTTTTTAAGAGGAACGCAAGCACAGAAACAAATGAAACAGTATGTGCTGAAACATCAACATGAATAATGAAAAGCCACGGAAGCAAAAGGCTCTAAGAATAAAAGCAATCTCATCTCATTTTAGAAAACTAAAATGTGCTAAAAATGGCACATCGGGCGTTCTAGTGTTCAAGACTCTTTCTAGGATATAGTAATTGCGTGTACATTTAATCGCAATACAATTATATGAGTTTTCAAGTCTGGTCGGATAATGTGTAACTCCTGTCGATATGGGTTTCTTCACTATATCAGACTTAGACGCTGCACAAGAGAAGTATCATAATATTTTTGTCGCGCAAATCCACAATTTAAGAGAACATTTTTATTGGTTTTCATAAATGCGAGGAACATTTTTCTTTGCGTTTATTTCATTACTGTACACCTATGTGTGACTAATTTCATAGCTTGGGAGCCATCTACTAATTCACTATTCACACCTTTTAAAATAACCCGTTTCTACATATCTTATTGCCCAACGATGGGAATTAAAATGTAAAATAACCTTTTTACTATCATTTAAGAATGATTATTCTACCAATGAATAAACACTTTTCCGGTTCTTCTTACTAATGAGCTCTATTTATTTTCAAAATTGTATTTCCCTCTACATCAAATGTTAGATAATTGCCCGTATTTACTTATTTGAAATACAATGCGTCACTTAAAACAAACATATTATGCATGAATCACAATTTCTTAGTGTATTTGTAACCTTTGTCAGTGTATCACATGCGTTTCTTCGCCCTTTGGGCCACAGCGATTATTCAAATTGGGAATTTCTATTTTGCCTTCACGGCACACTTCACTTTAACACAAATATATTCACTGAACAAATAAATACCCTTTACCAATTGATTATGATTACATTCATGCAGTGTCTTCTTTCAGGGATGTCGTCTTGACACACATGCTTTGCGCTGATCCCTTGGCTGGCTCAGAAATCACGTAGTTAACGTCCACCGCTGTCTCGCTACAGGAAATACAGCCGCAAGGATGACTGCTCCCAGCTTATGTCTTAGTTTAGCTGTTATTCATTTATTAACTAAAATCACTGATTTTATTTGTATATTATTAAGATATTTATTAATAAATTGCACTCTTCAGTATTGTGGAAAGGCATATGCTGCAAGATCAAAAAAATCTTAATCAAGAGTGGAAATCATATATTTTCTGACATTTCCTGTGCCAGCCTAAATTCGGCAAGTTTCCTGTCTGCCTCGGCCTTCATCCTAAGATTTTTGAACATCAGCCGCTCCTCTTTAGCTACCAGCACTTTTATATTGTGCAGTTCAAGGCGCTGCTTACAATCCTCCCTCATGGAAGACACCCTCTCCTCTAGTTATCCACTTAAAATTGACGTCACTCCATTGCCGGAATGTGAAATAGAAGATATAATTTATGCAAAAAATAACGAAGAATTGTTATCATGCCCATTTTGACCATTAAAATATTATCCATACCTTTCTGAGGGCGTCCTCGTTTCGCACGGGTGGAAGAGGGCCTCCTTAGAGGGTGGGCCGACGGCGTTGATGGGTGGTGGCGGCTGGATGAGGGACGAGGTTTCGTCATGGGTACAGAGGAGGCCTGGTCATTAGATTGGGGCGAGGAGTTAGAGAGAATGCGAAGGAGATAAGACAGCTGAATGAAGGAGTAACAGGTGATGGGGGAGGTAAACCAGGTTCTAGATAGGCAGAGGAGAGATTGGCGACCGCGGAAAAGTTGTGGTAGTCGCTGTCGTGTCTGGTATCTATTACCTCGTCCAGGTGAGGAGTAATCATTTCCACCTGGACAGAGAGAAGATTCTCTATTTTGTGTCTATCAGGACCTCCCCCAGTACCCATTCTGTAGCGCATGTATTCTGCCTTTTCTTTCTTGTAGTTCGACTTCAGTATTTCCCTGCATCTACTGAATGAAAAATAAATTATTCAAGTGATAATTACTAACAAAATTTCTTCACTTAGGAGTGTCTCAATTATTTTATTTAATATATTTATGATAGGCCAATTCATAGATTCATGAAATGCGATGAAAGTCGTTTTCCCAAATGGAAGTTCTAAATTATAAAAGAAGTACAATAGTAGATAAGGATAACACCATCTCAAAGTAAGTCAAAGAAAATGTTGCATCATCTTTAAAATTAAGAGTTGATTCTATTTTAATATGATTAAATGCCGGTAAAGGTGAGCTTTCGTCCTGCCAGTGTTTTCGCGAATTTCGCCCACTTCTAAGAGAGATATCGGAACCAAATTCACCTCACTTATTATGCATACCTTGCGCATTTGTAAAATACTTTCAACACAACAATGCATCAACTATTTTAGGAATGGGAAACTCAAACATGAGAAGTGCGTTTTTTCCTGTCCGCCATCTTGTGAAAAAATGCCATTTCCACTTATCCACTAGGTGGCACAGCGATCGAGCTGTTGCTTCTCTACCATATACACACCAATGCCCACCAATAATCACCAATGAGCGACAGGGATTCTATTATAAAAATGGTTGGGTTGGGGGGTGGGGTATGGGCATGTTATAGAACGGAAATTAGTCTTATCCCCCTACCGGATGTTCGTAAAACCTCCAAATATGGCGTCGAAAACTGACTAAAAAATCGCTAAATTGGCCATTTTCAAACGTCAATATCTAAAAAAACTTCTAGTCACACGGGTATGATTATTATATTTTTACAAATGCGCATTCTTCCTCTACTCATATTCATAGGTACCACATTAAATATCTTCAGTTACGTTTAAAAAAATGTTAACCCTGCGGGACGAAAGCTCACCTTTACCTAAATGCCTTTCAAGGACTCAGACAAACGGACAAATAGTTAATTTCCCTTCAACTTTTTAATTGAACCTCGTCCCTCGCAGTGACATCTCGATTTTTGTTAAACTCGCAGCATATTTTTTCCCACACTTTCTTTCCTTGTGGCAGGAAACTGCGTCCGTTTTCTTGCTTTCCACTATACATTTATATTTCTCCATCAGGTCACACAAAATATTCTTATCCACGCCGTTGAAGCTATTTGCGCGTGGAGCGGCCATCTTAACAGTTTTCATGCTGCATCTGGCTCTTTATTCATCCGTATCCATGTTGATCACGATCGTCACCACTGAAACATTTGAGCTGCGCATTCCATTTCCCGCCGTTTGTAGTCCTTAGTTACCAGATCTAACCCCCAACCATCCCCTACTTAGCAGCTCCCTTACTTTTGAATATAGGACGCAGAATTCAAGGGGCCTGATGGGTAGGGAATGGATAAGGGGACTGCTGGGTAACGACAATGAATACGGCCCTAAAAGTTCTCAGAGCAGCAATGATTTCATAAAAAGTGTTGTAAAATGTTGTATTACCGAAAATGACCCCAAAGAAGAAACGGGAAATTCCAGAACTTTGTCTAGATAATCGAATCCCAGAATTCGAGGATTGTCATAATGCTCGCACAACTCCTTCCATGCTGAACAATAATGGGCTTCGCCAAATGGGACTGAAGCGATAAGCGCGGAGGCCTTTCCTTGAAGAGCTGCCTTCAAGTAGGAGAATTTCTCCACCGACGCAATGTCAGTTCTATCGTGCACCACATACTTGAATAAATCACGGAATGCAACCCAATCCGAGAATGCCCCTGAGGCAATCGAGGCAATTCGATAGTGGGAAGGCGCGAGCTGCGTTCTGCGTGGATGCATTATCCTCAGGCGTACGCTCATTTGGGGCGGAAGGATTCACTGCTCGACGGGAAATGGAAAGATTAAAATAAAACTTTTCTTCCACCTCTTCACCCACTCGCATATCCTCCGCACAGACATCGGCTTGATTACTATTATGGCAATATTCAAAAATCTTATTCTGAGCCTCGAGGAATCCCGAATAAACTTTTTCCAATTGGGAGCAGCGTATTAGAAATATCTCTAGCTTAGGATTACTTAACATGTCCGATCCGGAGCCGTCGAGCTCCTCAGCAAGAGAAAAAGCTGCACAAAAAGTGCAACGAAACTGATCGCGTTTGAAACTTAATAACTTCAACTGCGAATCAAATTGCTCTCGAGTCAACGCGCCCCTCGTTTTCGCCCCTTCACCTTCAGGCATGGCTGAATGAAAAAATTAAATAAAACTCCCGAGAATGAAAAGAAACTTTCACGAAATAATTCCCGAAAAGAAAATGAAACTCCCGAAAAGAAAATGAAACTTTCTCGCAATAATTGTCCCGGGTTTCGGCACCAAAAAATGTAGGCACACGTGGTCAATTGGACCGTGACGTGCGACAAACGCAACAAATAAAAAAGTTCAATAAAATAAAATAAAAGGGACAGAAAAAGAAAGTAACATAAATGGGAGATGGGAAAAGGAATCTTGGGAATTGGCGCTTACCAAGGATGAGGAATGACAGCTCCTCCAAGAAATGTAGGAGACGTAAGTCTCGACTCGCCTTCACTTGAAGACCGAAGCACCCGAAGTTCTTTCGATAAGCACTGAAAACCGACTGACCGACTGACGCCGGGTTTCTTTCCCCCTCCTCCTCCTCCTCACGAACCTCTCCAGCGCCACAAGGGAAGGTAGGGGAAGTTGGGAAGGGAGTAAAAACAAAAAACAACCTAATGCGCTTTACGCGTGAACAGAAATGTTTCACGCAATTACCTGCCTCCACACCCACAGCTATTGAGTTCCAATTCATATATTATCCTCAGGCTCGCCGCAGTTTACACCAAATGTATCTTATAATGCGTAGCACACATGCGCTAAAATGGCACGAGTCATTAGAGGTAAATGTGATTTTTTAAGAGAAACGCAAGAACAGAAACAAATGAAACAGTATGTGCTGAAACATCAACATGAACAATGAAAAGCCACGGAAGCAAAAGGCTCTAAAAAGAAAATCAATCTCATCACATTTTAGAAAACTAAAATGGGCCAAAAATGGCACATCGGGTGTTCTAGTGTTTAAGACTCATTCTGGGTTATAGTAATCGCAATACAATTAATTGAGTTTTCTAGTCTGGTAGGATAATGTGTAACTCCTGTCGAAATCGGTTTCTCGCCAACCTCTGATTTAGAAGCAGCAAAAGAGAGGTAAAATAATATTTTTTGTCGTGCAAATCCGAATTTCAAGCAAACACCTTCACCTGTCAGCCTTGTGTCTGATTACGTCGTTTATGTTAACTGAAAAAAATGACTATTTGACGTTGTACAAATTTGCTATTTTCATAAACGAAATCTTATTTAAATTAACTTAGAACCTAATATCTTCGATTGAAAAATTCAATTCTATTAATAAATTCTCATAGTGCTAAGATAAACACCCATGTTTTCAAAGACTCTTGATAGTTTCTAGTAACTGCGTGTATATTTAAATGTGTATGGGTTTTCTAGATTTGTAGGATAATGTGTAACTCCTGTCGATATGGGTTTCTTCACTATATCTGACTTAGACGCTGCACAAGAGAAGTATCATAATATTTTTGTCGCGCAAATCCACAATTTAAGCGAACATTTTTATTGGTTTTCATAAATGCGAGGAACATTTTTCTTTGCATTCATTTCATTCCTGTACACCTATGTGTGAATAATGTCATAGCTTGGGAGCCATCTACTAATTCATTATTCACACCTTTCCCATTAACCCTTTACGTACCAATGTATGCAAATGTTTGGGTTTTTATAGTTATTTTTAATGTATTCCAATGTTCAGTTACACCGTACGCGTGTCTTAGTGTAAAAAAGTGGCTGCATTGACTTCAACCGTTATAACAATCCGTGCAACTCAAAATTACCGTCAGCACTCTTTAGCCCTGAATACCTTTTTTATATTTTCTGCATTCATGTCTTTCTTGTCCAAATTTTTCGTGTGTCACCAGGAATGAATGATAAGAAACAAAAAAATTTAATAGTTCATGTTCGCTGTATTTTTTTATCAATAGTATTAGAGTATTCCTTGTATTTTATAGATTTTATACTGTAATTGATTTTTTAGCCATTAGCCATAATTCGAATTACATATGTCAAACAAAGAAGCTTACAATTCTGGTAATTTATATCTAACTAGTTAGATTCTAGAAAGAGATAGTAAATATGTTATGCAATTCATAAAATATTTTTTTAATTTTTTATCTATATGTCCAAGCCTACACTAGACATTTTTAGCTAGAAATTGATGGATTACAGTGCTATGACTTATTATTAGTTTGAAGAAAATTACTGCCATAAAGAGTTTGAAATATATATTATCACAGAGTATTTAACAATAGTTGTAAAACAATTATGAAATGTTACAATTACAATACATGCATATATTATGAAAATTATACCACATTAATTGCTCCCTATTGCATTGTGATAACAGACCACAAGACGACAAACATAACTATTCCTGATGGTAATCATAAAAACAATTTTTTCTCTCATTCGCACAAAGAGCAACGGGAATGTGGTTTACACTGATTTTTTTTCATAGAACACAATTCACACCTTCCCCCACGAATTCTGGCCAGTGCCCACCTCTGATTTGAAGTCTTACATCGCATGGAACGTAAAAACCTTTCCATATTTGCATTGGTGGAGTCACAGAATTCCGTTCTAGCTTTTGTCTTCCTCTTTTAGCTGGGTCTGACCTACATGTAGCTCGCAATCCTGCAGATACGTGTCTTTCGAACTTTCAAACGGCTATTTTACCATGAAGTTCATTGTGAATAACATACGCATTTATTTATTAATTTACCACCGGAAACAGCTCTCATTGGCCTTTTACATCGGGGTATTAACATTCAACAATGGACGAGCACACAACCATGTCCTGGGTGGAGAAAAATTCTCCCCAGGCGGGACTCGAACCCGCGACCTTTAGGATAGCAGGCGAGGACGCTACCCCGCCGCCACCGAGGTCGGCAAATTTACCAATGCCATTTCTAGCATGGCGAAAAAAAGCCTATGCCACCTGTTTTTTGACCTCCTGTCACGGTCATAAAGTGACCGCAACATGCCAGCCTCATCTACGCCTCCCATGTTGGATTTGTGGTCGGCTACAGTTTAAGGAGCTGTCACAGCTACTCTGCTATCATATTTCTGAGTTCGCTGCACATTTGTCATTTCAGTGCTATGATAATGGGAAAGGAATGACACTGAATTATTATTTTTCCACTTTAAATAGGATATTCCATTGTCAGATGACTTGAAATCAAATTGGAAGATCTTTGCGATTAGGCCGTACAGTTCTACATTCATAAATATATTGTGATGTCAAGTACTCAAGCAACTCAAAGAAAGTAAAATAATTGTCCATCGTCACAATGGAGTTAAAACCTTTTAGTGAGGATGTCATTTGATACACAATACTACCCCCTAGAACAAATTTCTTGGTACCAATGTTGTTTCCCTTTTTCCCATGGTACACATCAGATTCTTATATGTACCCAATCATATCTGCTCATCACCAAAGTTTATAGCCTCTTTTGATGAATTTCATTGGGTTGTATTGTTTCAGGCACGACCTACCTTTGAAAAGAATCATACTTTCATTGACAGATTGATCCTGGTCCAGTACTTTCAATTTCTGAAAAGTTTTATTCAAACTATCAACAAAGGGCCTCAATTTGTACAAACTGTCTTTTTTATCAGCTGATACAGAGCTGTTATGGTTGACGTCCCAAAAATTGGATTATTGCCGCTGGCTGCTTGTAGGCTAATGTTGACATGCACCTATGTGTCAAAAATTTTATAATTGTTGAGACACTTATGTTTTGACTTCGTTTTTAAACTTAGGTTTTTAGATATTTTTAACAGAAGGATGAGAGCTACCAGGTCACTAAGTATTCATGTTAAAGATTTTATTGAAGAATTTGACATTTCGCTGCCGGATGTGGTCGGGTATTCAAAATGACCACCTTGGTCTTTACCGCGACCAGAGTGCTATACTGTTGTGGATGGACGCCAGAAATCCTCTCTCACGCCGCAGGAGTACCAGAGCCTGTTTTTAGAATTCCTGTGTAACCACCCGGACTCCACTCCCGTGTATACGGATGGATCGAAGACTGATTCAGCATGTGCCATGTCCTCCACACACCACAAGATCATCAAGGCGAGACTCAATCCGCTTTGTAGCATATATACTGCGGAATTATTCGCAATTAAGATGGCCCTAAGGAATATCAATTGCAATTCTGGCTCTTTCCTCATCTGCACCAACTCTTTAAGCGCTGTGAAGTCTATTTCGGCATATTACCCACTCCATCCTCTTGTTCAGGATATACAATGCACCCTCCAAACCCTTCTTAACAAGGGAATCAAAACCTCTTTTATCTGGGTCCCTGGACACGTGGGAATAGCTGGTAAAGGACGAGCGGACAAGGCAGCGAAGTGTGGCATTTCCCCCCCCCCTTTTTTTGGGCAATTCCCCTCTTTGGACAGTTTCCCCTCTGCGGACTGTTTATCCTCCGGACTTAGCCGAAGGACTTAGACTTGTGCGCCAACGACGGCCAAAATGCCTACGACTACAAAATGCAGCGACTTCTGCCACGACTTCTGCCACGCCTTCAGCCACGCCTTTAGCCGCGCCTTTAGCCGCGCCATTCCCTCGCCAGGTCCTGCATCGTTTTTATAGCCAGTAAAGTGAGGAAGGATACCAAAAATGCGGTCATCCTGACCAAGGCACAAAGGCTGTGATCCTGTATTCTGCGGCCGAAGCCAGAAAACAGTTCCTGGCGCACCAATTAAAAACTGCCACCCTATCTATCACCCATCCCATTATTTCCTCCCCTCCAAGGCTACCAATCGCCAACCTCCTGACCTTACCCATTCCACCTTCGTCCTTGTCGACAGACCCCCTCCTCAGCTGACTCATGGCTGAGCTCGCCCTCTATTGCTTCCGAGACCGGTTAACACCGTTGTGTGAGCCTGCTGACTAAGTCACCTTTTGTACTTAAGAGAGAAGCTCAACCTCTCGTGCTTGTTAAACTTAAATTATTTTCCGACTGGAAACTTTCATCACGGTCGCCTGGCACTCGACCTATGGGTAAATTCTTGTAATTGGTTTGGTTCTATTTGTGATTTGTAAAATATATTGATAAGTTAAGTTTATGATTGATAATACTTGTGTTTCGTCATTTATTTCACCCGAGCTTGGAAAGAGTTTGTGTTTTTACGAGTGTTATCGGCGAGAAAATCTACTCTCTTCTCCCGATAGCGCTACAGAAGGAAGCACTGCACATGCCACAAATTTTATCGAACATGGTAACTGCAGACGACCTAAAATCTGTGTTTCGAAACATAGCAATGGGCAGATGGCAGGAATAATGGCAGGTGATAAATATTAACAAACTTCGTGTTATGAAACCGGTAGTGACAGCGTGGCCCTCTTCTGTCAGGAGTACCCGGAGGGAAGAAGTCGCAATCACTCGTCTGAGAATAGGGCATACTGCCCTGACACACTCATACCTCTTCACAGAAGAAAAGACTCCACCTCGGTGTGATGATTGCGACTCCTCTCTGAGTGTGCGACACATCCTGACGTAGTGTCATAGATACCGGTCTTCTCCAGAAAGACATAAGGTTAATGGGACCTTAGAAACTATCCTAAGCGATTCTCCAAATAGTCTCGCCGGAGTAATTGATTTTTTGAAAGATATAAACGTTTTTAATAAAAATTAAATTTCTTTGTTTTAGACTTCAGTGCACATTTTATCTCCCTTAAGTAACTGGAAAAATTGTATTTTAATACTTTTTTTATTTTTATAATTTTGTTCACATGAGGATGAGAGTGGTGCAAAATGTCCGCAGTGGTCGACGCACACAAAACAAATAATATTTCTACCAAATTTAACCAGTGCCTGACATTAATGGGAAAAGAAGGGCGTTAGACTGGGAAAATTAATTTTTTTGCAATAACTTAGATTCTTTTGAACTTATCCTTATAGACCGAATTGTAAACCCTAAAGTTTCAATCAAATCAGTTGAGCGGATTTTGAAACTAACGTGAACAGACGTGGGCCCTTAACGATGTGTTATTTTCATGCAAAAAATATGTTGAATGCTGCCCATTGTTTTTAAAAAAAGCTATGCTGCTTAGGAATATAGAGTAGCAAAGCCGTGACGATCGATAAACCTGGAATATATTTAATAGTTTTTCAGGCGGCACAGCGGAACATTTATCCTAGTATATATATGCATGAAATACGAGAGAATACCTGCTAGAATGTTTTACAATCTATCAGTATTTTCTGAACATATATCGAGAATGAACTGGGCATTTTATTTTTGTCATCAAGAAATGATGCACAATGCTACTAATACGACGACGAGAACCATTTCATGCGATGAAGGAAAAATAACTTACCTAATACAGCCTTAATAATTCAGCTGAGACAGATCAGTTATGAAGATAATTTGATATGCTCGTAACTGCTGTATGTAAAAATCACCAAGTATAGTTGTTAGATGATACGATTCCTCTTCAAATACACGCACGCTTTAACCAATTCTTATAATAATTATTTATTCAATAAATGTAAATTCAATAAACACTTCAGTCTCCGTCAAATTAAGAATTACTGGAACTCGCCCAACCACCCACACTTCTAACTCACAGAAAATGGCAGAGGTTGGCTTCCACTGACGTCTCGAGGAAGAGGAGGTGGGAATCAAGACAACCTGTATACTTTACAGACTTTGATACTACTAGTGGTCTAATTCCTTTCACATACGGTTTGCGTATGGTGCAAATGACCCAAGCGGTGGGCACCCCCAAAAAATACCTTACACTACTAATTCTACAAAAGTGAACATTGTATTTGCGGCTATTCCATGTAGTCTGTTTACATCTTTTCTTGGCATCCTCAGCAGTATTTTCGCATAGCACTCATTAGGTACATCTTTCGGATCATGTTAATTCACAATGCAATGAACACTTGGTTTCTGGAAGGACAGAAAGTCAGTAGGTGTTTCATCTGCGTGGAGCAGTTTTAGGCAAACATTTTCTTTGAATTGTGTGATCGAGATCTTATTTTCGTTCATAATTCAGTGGAGAACAAGCGATCTCATCAAAGCTGACCCTAAGATTAGTTCTGTAGCTAATTTTCTGAACCACTTTATGCCACTTCTGCAAGATGATGAGTATAACTTTAGATGATCTGAGGGATCAATAAACACCTTCGATTTAGTATAAGGTACAATCATATACGGTTTTTCTACAAAACCTGTTTTAGTGTCTTCGCCATGCGCAGTGGTAAGCATCAACACATCTCTTTTACAGTTCCAATTGAGGGCGACGCACAGTGGTCCCAAATCGAAAAAAGCTGGCCAAAATTAATAACGCTGTTATTATTACGTACATATTTGATGCAAAGGTTTATTTCCATAGTTTTTGATCCGCTAATTCTGGATTTTTAACTATTTTTTATGTATTTGCAATACTTTTATTATTATTTCACATTTTGTTTAAACAATTAATTCAAAAAGCCCAATGGAATTTAAGATTACTTCCGCGATAGTAAATACAAATTATACATATTATAGAACTGAGTTAGATATTTAAAAGCATATATTTAATGAATTGTATTGTTTATTTTTGGACAATCTTTGAACAATTAATTGTGAATGAACCAAGAGAACATTTTCTACTTTCTCATATGTTTGATTGTATTTGATACTAAGCTAATCTTATTTGGAAGTTTATATTATAAGTCTATGATTAATATTATTGTACTGCATTAATTGTTTAAAAAAATATAATAACTAATTCTAATTAAGTTGACGCAGTCAATTTTTTAGTTCCTTGAAACGGGCCAATGGATTTGGAAGCATTTTTAAACTGGGTCACTTCTTAACAATTTTCAATGGAGGCATTAATACAAGCATTGAAATGTCGTAAACAATATTTCATAACTCCTATGAATTCAAGTTATACGCCAAATTTATTGTTCCGATTGCAATAAGCTCTTTTCGCGGTTTGGGATCAAATTACCGGGCACATCATTTGGTACGAAAATGTTAGTGAGATTTTCCATTCATTTGGGTTTATTTAACCGCCAAAGAAATAAATTAACATTTTTCCTTATCTTTCACAGTCATTGTTAAGAAAAAATTCTAAATACACATAAAAATTATCTGACACACCCTCATAACTGTCATCCTCACTCTGCTCACTCAATTCTTCCTGGATTAGTAAAATCTTTACCTCGGCAGGTATTGGAAGTAATTCCGTTCTTTGATCCTTTGAAATACTAGATATCAAGGGGTCTGAAGTTAGGAGTAATCTTCTAAAGAGGTCTTTATTTGTTACAATCCTGGAAAAGTTCCTGGTATGGTGCTCCCTGAATCTTCTTATATCCTTATTTCTCGCCTCCATTGCCTCCTCGGCCAATAGGAAGGGCAGCTGCTTTGGCGATGGCTGATCCATGGAATATGGATATCACTCTAAACTCATCAGAAATCCTGCATTAAATTCTTACCGGATGTACTGGAAAGACATTTAAATTAGCGTGGAGGAAATTTCAAATTCCAATTTAGCCAATCAGCGAACTTTCTTCTTAAAAAACCGTAATTTCTTTTGCTTTCCTTCAACCGGGGAAGGTAATTTGAGAAAAAACACTTTTACACAAAGCTTTTTAAGATAATGTTTGCATTAACGTCCACATCTAACTCCAACTTGTTGCTTAAAGTCCAATACGTATTGTTTTTTAAACGACATAGATCCTTTTCCACTTACAAGAAATTTTTCATGCATCTCAAGACGCGTGAAATTTCTCATATCCACTGAGCTCTTAGCCGAGAGCTAAATCAAATACTCTTATTGCACCAAAAATAATCACAGAATTGTAAAGGGGTATTGAACTACACTACACCAAAACACTATGGCCTCTTTTCTTCAATCCTGCAGTCTTTTCAAAACTTAGAGAATACTCGACGTCTTCCACGCTTGAAGAAACTCTCTTTCACGTCTTTCTTTGGGCAAACTCTGAGAAAAACTGAATTTTAGCGAGAAAAATTCGGACAAGCTATGTCTAAAAGTAATTTGGGTTTTACACAAGGTGAGGTTCGTAATCCTATTATTTCGATTTTCCAAGAAAATTCACATGTGAAGGTTGAAAAGGCTTACTCTGTTCATCCTCGATGGCAGAAGTGAAATTCATTTGTAGTGTACAGAGTGCGGTGGTTGGGTTTTCCCGGTGGGCGCAATAAATAGCTCAGGCCTTTTCAGCAGTCGTTTGCCCTGCATGCGGTTGAGGAGGCCGCTACGGAGGCGACAGAGGGTCAATGTGCCGCGTGAGGACGAAAACTAATCCGTCTAACGGAAGGACAGGGTGGAGTAGCATTTTGAGGGATTTTTTCTTCTTCTGAATGCATTCAAGTTTTTGTAGATTACTATATACTCAGCTGCATACTTTCGTTTGGCAATTATTTCCTTCCGCTGGAGTTCTTAAACTATCTTTAGGAGAACATCGGCACGCGTAAATAATAAGTAAGGTCAACTGGAAACCATTTATAGACGCAAAAATATACTACTTATGAGAAGAGATGTTTATTTATGAGGCATATATTTGTTATAGAAAATAAAATATGCAACAACATTGAATAATACCCATAGATTTCCTCGAGCCCTACCACGCACCAGCCCGGCCGCCTCCCGCGTCAGCGCATTGCATCATTGTAGTTAAATCAATGCTGAGGTCGGAGTAGCAAATACTAGCAAAAATTTTCTTAATTGCTACGTTGCATATACTACCCCCTTCGTATTCATGCAAAAGACTTCGCGACGGAAAGTGACGCTCTAAACGATACTGCACATTTTATTTGAAAATTCGGGTAAAAAACGCTAAAAGTTTCAAAAATATATAAAATAGTAAACATAGTAAAACTCAAATAAAATATATTTTCCAATATGCGCTAATGTTTATATTTGTAGGTAAAAATGTTTTTTGGCTAAATATATTGTGTAAAGTTCGTCATATATGAAGCTGAACTTCCTCGAAATAGACCGATTTCACGCAACTGTCATTTTTACTCTGAATGCTCCATGTTTGACGGGTCCCTGTAGCCGCTCTGATCAACAAAAATACCAAATTAGTAGCGTATTTTGTAGACCATATCCTGTAGAATCCGAATACAACATTCAAAAATTCATTGTAAAAATTCGAAAAAAATGACTTTTGGCCAGCTTTTTTCGATTTGGGACCACTGTGCGTCGACTCCTGTGTCAGTTACTCTCAGCAATTTCTTCGTTCATGTTCAGCTTTACTTTTACTGCATCGGGTGAGTTTAGTTTCCTGTTACTTCTTAGTGTGACCACCAGATACAGGTACGAAGTACCCTGAAAGCCGCCTCCAGGGGGTGTGGCAGGGGGTGAATTTTTAAAAATCATCATTTACTGCACAATATCCTGAAAAATGATGAAACTAAGATGATAATAATAATAAACTTTTATTTGTCCAAAGACAGAAATACAGAGAATATGAATTTTTTGTTAAGGACACGTCAGAGATTAAATTACGATTAACATTGGGAAAGAAGCTGTAGAACATATTATATAATGAAAGTCATCTCAACTTACATTTAAATGCTGTGAGGCAACTAATATGTTTAAGACAGGTGGGAAGTTTGTTGTACGAAATGAGGCCCATGTAACGAGGCCCAAGATGAGTACGATTGGTACGATCATAGGGCGCATGTTTTTTTTTACATTACGGGTATCATTAGCTCGTAGACTTCCGCGGATGTAGTGTTGACTGTATCTTTTTTCGGGATTCATTCCGCGATGTTTAAAATTGTGAAAAACAATATTTTGCTGGTCCTCCTGCCGGCTTCATCAGGTTAACTGAACTGATTCCTGAAGCTGTGTCGCCCGACCTGGGTCGGTTTTTTGTCCCTCCAGCTCTTTAAGGCTCCTTGGACTTGCCTCTCTGGGGTCTTCATTCCCCAGTCCTCCTTGTATCCTTGCGGTAAGGGAGACAAAAGGTCCTTTTTTTTAGGACCCCTTGAACGTATGTTAGCTGCCAGTTTCCCTCTTTGAAGCCGTCGGCGCTTGTTGGGTGGGAGGTCCTCGGGGTCTCCCGTGCCAGCTCGCGGTCGAAGATATTTGTCCCAGGATGATGTTGTCTGCGTCGCGATCTTTCGTAGCTCTTCGAAGCTGGAGGTACTGCAATTTTCGAGAAATTCCTCGGTTCGTCGTTGCAGGTGCGTGGCGAGCGATTTCTCGTCAGCTAACTGGTAAAGGAGGTCGTTGTGGACCATCCACCCGAGCCGTAGTGCGGAGCGGAGCGGGGGCAGGAACGATCGGCGACTCCTATGGCGTGCTCTGCAGATGCGGGAAGGAGACCGCTCCAGGCAGGTGCCGCGTAGGTGTAGACTGATTCTTTAGTCTCGCTCGTCTCGTCGCACAATATATATATATATATATATATATATATATATATATATATATATATATATATATATATATATATATATATTGTGACGGCTCGGGTCCGTCACAGATTTACGCCCCAACCACACCCTATTTACCCAGTCACCGCCCCCCACCCCACTCCTTGGCTCTGGAGTGTAGCACTTCGCCGCGCAGTTAAGTGCATCGGCTATGAGTGGTTTGGAGGGATTCATTTGACCATGTATCGGGATATGGCGTGCCTTACGCCATACCCCCCCCCCCCCCCTTTTTCATCATGTGACCCCGGCGCCGAAAAGGATATAAAGACCGCGCAGGTGTCGCGGAAGCTCTCTTCGTTTTTTTTCCTCAATGAGGAGTGTTCGCCAGAGTGGTGACCAGTGGGCCGAAGAGGAGACGTTCTTCGTGCTTCGGGGCCAGGATCAGGCACGGTACATGGGTCCGATATAGATATCGGTCAATCCGTACAAGTATTTCCCGATCTACGAGGAAGCAAACCTATTGAAGTGCCGGAAAGTGCACTCCTTTGCAGTTCCTCTTCAGGTCTACGCAGTCACGAAGGCCACACACCAGTCGATGAAAGAAGAAGGCCGGGACCAGTGCATCCTAGTTTCGGGTGAGTGCTACCCGGGAGCCAAATAATTCCGAACCCCCCCCATGACCTTCCCTTTTTCCCCCTCATGTGTTAATACCCAATCATCCAGCCCACCAACCCCGGCTTTTAATTGGCCACAGCTTGCGGGTAAGAGTCGGGAACCGTCACATTTTGGCGCTGCGGACAGGATCGCGAAGGGGTAATCTTGGGTTGGTACGAGTTAACTTATTCCATTATTGGTTCGAGTTTAATTTTGATTCGTATTCGTTCATTGCTTTCGTTTTTACTATTTGCCGGGAAGGTGATTTTTTTTGTGTCGCCCGGTAGACAGTGCTTTTTTTCGCCTATTTAGCTCTGTGCGAAGAGGGTCTAGTGCTGTGATTAATGGTTGAACTTTGTGTTTTTTGGTATCTGTTGGCAAAAGCGGCGGTATCTGTGGGGCGGTCGCATTGCGCACGCGAGTCACTACTTGAAGCCGCGTTGGGAGATTACCTTTTGTTTTTTTCCGAAGGCATTCGGGTAACCACGTACAGCCATGCCTAAGGGAGAGGGGAAGTCAGACCCGTACATGGAGTATCGGGAGTCAACGGGGGCCATCACCCTTGACGACTCGTCGAGTGAGGGAATTGAGGATATAGAACCGTCCCGGCCAGAGGTTAGGCGGCTCGAGTCAAATATTCCCCAGTCAGACCCGATGAATGTAATGTTGGCGTGGATGAAGGAGTGGGAGAAAAAAGAGGAGGAAAGACGACGTAAAGAGGAGGAGAAGGAGAAGAAAGAGGAGGAAAGGCGACGTAGGGAGGAGGAGAAGGAGAGAAGGGATAAAGAATGGACGGCGGCTTTAATGCTTAGGTTAGAAGCCTTAAACGGTCGTGTGGGACCATGTGAAGAGCGCATAACCACGCTCGAGGTGTCTACACGAGAGCAATTCGAGGGGGTGGAAGGTCGGATTTCGGAAATCCAGCGTTCGCTAGCGCAGGAGAAGCAGGAGACGCGTGTCGCGGAGGAAAGACTAGGTGGTGAAATGGGTAGATTAGAGGGACTTGCCGGTCAAGTGGATCGGAGGAACTCGTGGGAAGCCGGGTATATTTCGCCCGCTCCAATCAGCCCGCCTACCTTTTCCGGGAACGGGACTTTCAATCCCCTCGCATTTTTAAGGGAGGTCGAGAGATATTTTAGAATAAATGCTATCCCGGAGAGTTATAAAGTGGTTTCTTTCAGGCAAATGTTAAAAGGCAAAGCCAACATTTGGGCAGAAGCTTGCGGGAAATATTTTGAATCTCTTGATTTTGAAACTTTGAAGGGAAAGTTCCTGAGTATGTTTTGGGACGCGGGGACTAGAGATGTGTATAGGGAGATAGTATGCACGGGAACTTATTCCGAGGAAAGCGCCGGTAGCATGCTTGACTATGCTTTAAAAAAGGTAGCAGCTGCGGAGAATTGCGATCCGCCCATTGAAGGGGGGCATCTAGTGCGAATGATCGTACGACAATTACCTATTTCCACGCAAACACATCTTTTCTCAGCTGGGGAGTTGACGTTGGATAGGTTGTACGAGTTGTTGAAGATATATGATCAAATAAACGAACAGAGCCGAAGACGGGAGAGAGACGGTAGGAGTTTTTTCTCTCGCGGTAATGTCAACTCCGTAGAAGCCAAATGGGGCAGATTCCCGCCGCAAGTCGACAGGCCGGCGAAGGCGCAAGACAAGGGTGCGGTTCCAAAACAAGGTCCTCCACGAGTGGGATGCGCGAGTATTGAGAGGGGAGGCATACGCGAGAGGGAAGTGGAAGCTACCCAAAGACGATCGGGAAAACCCTATAATTATTCGCAGCAACCAGCGGATGCTTCTCGTCCGCCTTGGTTGGACGAAGGGCAGGCTTGTCACGGCGAGGTCAAATCTCCGGCGGGTATCCCAGGGGACGAGTGGGTACAGGGCGCCCAGGGAAACTTTACGCTTCCGAGTCGCACGATTCCCGCGCCTCGGGAGTGGGAGAGTTAATGTGCGTGCCAATTATGGCGGCATATTACCAAGAGGGGAATCCAATAAAAGATTTAATGCACGAACAGGAGGGTGTTACGCTGATGAAGTATCGACAAGTATTCTCCGCGAAACCCCGTAAACACAAAGGTAATCGGAAAGGAAAAATAATTACGTTTCAGGTTGGTGACCGCGTGCTTGTGGGAACGCCTCGCGTGTCCGATGCGCGCCTTAATTTGTGTCGCAAGTTGTTCCATTTGGACACCGGACCCTTTGTGATTTCAAAATTATCAGGCCCTAATGCTTGCTATCTGGAGGATGCCAGCAACAAGGAGCTCGGGATATATAATTTTGGCAATTTAAAACTTTACCACGAACCAATATTGGAATAGGTTTCGCGGTATTGGTGTTTTTTTTATTTGTTTCGTTTTGTTTTATTTTGGGTTTACGCGGGTCGCGCATATTTCATTTTGGTGCACCCGTTTTCTCAAGGCGGGCTTTATTTTATTTGATTTTGGTAAACTGTGGAGCCCTCTTTTCAGGCAAAGATCGCCTCCACAGTTTAGGGAGGGGCTATGTGACGGCTCGGGTCCGTCACAGATTTACGCCCCAACCACACCCTATTTACCCAGTCACCGCCCCCCACCCCACTCCTTGGCTCTGGAGTGTAGCACTTCGCCGCGCAGTTAAGTGCATCGGCTATGAGTGGTTTGGAGGGATTCATTTGACCATGTATCGGGATATGGCGTGCCTTACGCCATACCCCCCCCTTTTTCATCATGTGACCCCGGCGCCGAAAAGGATATAAAGACCGCGCAGGTGTCGCGGAAGCGCTCTTCGTTTTTTTTCCTCAATGAGGAGTGTTCGCCAGAGTGGTGACCAGTGGGCCGAAGAGGAGACGTTCTTCGTGCTTCGGGGCCAGGATCAGGCACGGTACATGGGTCCGATATAGATATCGGTCAATCCGTACAAGTATTTCCCGATCTACGAGGAAGCAAACCAATTGAAGTGCCGGAAAGTGCACTCCTTTGCAGTTCCTCTTCAGGTCTACGCAGTCACGAAGGCCACACACCAGTCGATGAAAGAAGAAGGCCAGGACCAGTGCATCCTAGTTTCGGGTGAGTGCTACCCGGGAGCCAAATAATTCCGAACCCCCCCCATGACCTTCCCTTTTTCCCCCTCATGTGTTAATACCCAATCATCCAGCCCACCAACCCCGTTTTTTTCGCGAGACATTATTTTAAAACTAAATTTCATATGTGGACGTTTGTCCCGGCTTTTAATTGGCCACAGCTTGCGGGTAAGAGTCGGAAACCGTCATAATATATATATATATCTTATATATATAAATATATATTAGGGTGGAGTGAAAAAAAAATTTTTGGCTAACACCCCCAAATCGATAGCTTTTGGTGTGTAGAATATGTGGTTCAAATTTGAGGCCAAAAGGATAAAATTTTCCTGAAGCGCCTAACGTTTGAAGTTTTATTCTAGTTTTTTTCAACGTCAGCGTGCCTGTGTATTCATCAGAATTCTACTCTGTAAAATAAAATTTCAAATGTTTGGCGCTTCAGGAAAATTTTATTCTTTTGGCCTGAAATTTGAACCACATATTCTACACACCAAAAGCTATCGATTTGGGGGTGTTAGCCAACATTTTTTTTTTCACTCCACCCTAATATATATTTATATATTTAAGATATATATATATATATATATATATATAAGTCCTCGCTCATTGTGTATATATATATATATATATATATATATATATATATATATATATATATATATATATATATATATATATATATATATATATATATATATATATATATATATATATATATATATATATATATATAAAACTTCCAGGAAAATCACTCGGGTGATAAATATACAGTATCCCAAGAGGGTGGCCGATAAAAAATATACACACGGAAAAAAGAACACTTACACAAAAACTTCCGATATTTCGGTGAAGACTAGCTCCACCTTTCTCAAGGTTTAAAGTAGGAATGAAGAAAAGGAGAGAGATTGAGGTATGGGAGGGGAAAGAGGGGGAGACGAAGGTGTAAGAGGGGAAGGAGGGGAAAGAGGGAGAGAGGAAGGTGTAAGAGGGGAAGGAGGGGAAAGACGAAGAGCGGGGAGAGGGCGTGGAGGAAGCAGGGAGAGATGAGATGAGGGGGAGGGAGAAACTAGTGTGATTTATTGAGTCCGGGGGGCGAGAAAGCCTGGTGGATTAAAATACAAGAAGATTCAAGATCTTTGAGCTGAAGGGGAGAGGAAGAAGGGGGAAGGGAAGCAAGTAGACCGACGTTAAAAGTGTTATTGAAAGTGGAGTTGTGGGAGGAGACGTGAATGGCGACAGGGAGAGAAACAGAGAGGGAGGGGCAATCGTTACAAGACGAGCGGTGCCCATTCATTCTAATATTGAGAGGAGTGGTGGATAAGCCAATATAGAAAGAAGGGCAGTATTGGCAGAGGAGGATGTAGACAATGTTAGGCGTGGTGCAGGAGGGTGAGAGGACAGAAGGGAGGGGAAAAGCGAGGAACTTGTCCGGCAAGGGCTGGGTGATGAGGATGGGGCAAGTTTTACATCGCGGGCGGTTGCAAGGGGTGGGAAGGGATTTGGTGGGTTTTAGTGATTTGGACAGGGGTTTGGTAATATTGAAAATGGCGGATAGATTGGGGGGGCGTCTGAAGCTGAGAGAGGGACATTTGGGGAATATTTTAGAAGTGGTTAGGTTGTCCGACAGGATAGGGTAGAGGTTTTTAATAATACGCCTAATTGAGTCCACACCTGGGAAGTAGGTGGTACAGAGGGAGATATTGTGTTGGGAAATGCTATTAGTAGGAGGCAGTTTGGGGGAGTGTGGTTTTTTGAGGATTTTTTTATTGAGAAGTTGCTCTGGATAGCCTCTGCGAAGAAGAGATTGATGGAGGTTAGTAAGGAATTTATCAAGGGAGTCAGGGTTGTTGCAAATTCGGTGGCCACGAATAGAAAGTGAGTAGGGGAGGGAACGTTTAGTATGGGAGGGGTGGCAGCTGTTATAATGGAGGTATTGTTGTTGGTTGGTGGGCTTGATATGCACGGAAGTGCTAAATTTGCGGTCAGAGAGGGAGACGTTTACGTCCAGAAAGACGACGTTAGAGGCAGAGATGTTAGAAGTAAAGGAGAGGGGAGAGGAGGCGTTGAGGGAGGAAATAAAAGAGTTGAGAGAATGAATACCATGTGGCCATAAAAGGAAGATGTCGTCAATGTAACGAAGCCAGAGAAGAGGTTTTAGTGAGCATGAAGATAGAAAAGATTGTTCAAAAAGTCCAAGGAAAAGGTTGGCGTAGGAAGGACTGAAGCGACTACCCATAGCGCATCCTTTAATTTGAAGAAAGAATTTGTTATTGAAAGAGAAAGCGTTGTGGGTTAGGATGAAATTGGAAAGATCAAGAAGGAACTCAGAGCTGGGAATATGAGGAGCAGGGCGTTTAGTGATGAAATGGCGGATGGCAGAAAGTCCTTCAGAATGAGGAATGTTGGTATATAGGGAAGTGACATCAATAGTGGCCATTAAGATATCACAGTTAGAGGGGAGTGGAGTAGAATGGAGGCGTTCAAGAAAATGATAAGTGTCTTTGATATAGGAGGGCAGGGAGTGGACAATGGGTTGTAGGTAGTAGTCAACAAATGCGGACATGCGTTCGGTGGGTGAGTTATAAGAGGAGACAATGGGGCGGCCAGGGTTGTCAGGTTTGTGGATTTTGGGTAGAATATAGAAGTTTGGGGTGCGTGGGTGTGACGGAGAAAGAAGGGTGATATCTTGTTTAGACAGGCCTTCATCAGGGCCTTTGATTTGAAGGAAGGAGATTATTTCATCCAAAAATTCAGGATTAGGGTCATGGGACAAAGGCTGATATGAGGAAGTGTCAGAAAGTTGTCGGTTGGCTTCATCGAGGTAGTCAGAAGAGTTGAGGATGACTACTGTGGAGCCTTTGTCAGAAGGAGTGATGGCAATATCTGGATTTAGAGTAAGTTTTCTGAGGGCCGAGATTTCAGAAGGAGATAGATTGGGTTTTGGTTTAAGGGAGTTGAAAAAAGATGGCTCAGAGAGTTTTGATAGGAGAAGGTTGGTGAAGATTTCAAGGGGGTGATTGGAAAGAAGTGGTTTTGGTTCATGTGAAGAAGGAGGTTTGAATTTGGAGAGAGCGGTGTGGGGGGGGGGGAGGTGGGAGACGGAGGAGTGGGACGCGTTTCCCAGAAAAATTTCCATTTCAGTCGTCGGCAGAAAAGAAGGGCGTCAGAGAGGATTTTAACAGGGTTTATTTTAGGGGTAGGTGAAAAACTAAGGCCTTTGGAAAGAAGAGATAATTGTTCAGGGGAAAGAGAAGTAGAGGAGAGGTTAACAACCGCTTTTTCAACTACCGCTAGTCCAGCCGACGACTGAGCTGGGAGGGTGGGGGCAACCGCCCGCGATGTAAAACTTGCCCCATCCTCATCACCCAGCCCTTGCCGGACAAGTTCCTCGCTTTTCCCCTCCCTTCTGTCCTCTCACCCTCCTGCACCACGCCTAACATTGTCTACATCCTCCTCTGCCAATACTGCCCTTCTTTCTATATTGGCTTATCCACCACTCCTCTCAATATTAGAATGAATGGGCACCGCTCGTCTTGTAACGATTGCCCCTCCCTCTCTGTTTCTCTCCCTGTCGCCATTCACGTCTCCTCCCACAACTCCACTTTCAATAACACTTTTAAAGTCGGTCTACTTGCTTCCCTTCCCCCTTCTTCCTCTCCCCTTCAGCTCAAAGATCTTGAATCTTCTTGTATTTTAATCCACCAGGCTTTCTCGCCCCCCGGACTCAATAAATCACACTAGTTTCTCCCTCCCCCTCATCTCATCTCTCCCTGCTTCCTCCACGCCCTCTCCCCGCTCTTCGTCTTTCCCCTCCTTCCCCTCTTACACCTTCCTCTCTCCCTCTTTCCCCTCCTTCCCCTCTTACACCTTCGTCTCCCCCTCTTTCCCCTCCCATACCTCAATCTCTCTCCTTTTCTTCATTCCTACTTTAAACCTTGAGAAAGGTGGAGCTAGTCTTCACCGAAATATCGGAAGTTTTTATGTGTAAGTGTTCTTTTTTCCGTGTGTATATTTTTAATGAGCGAGGACTCCCATTGTTGCCGGAATTTTTAAATTTGAAAAATTCGTTTAAGCTTTCTACTCAACGTGTAACCATGTTCTCGGTTGACGTTCTCCGGTCTCTTCGCAATTTCTATAGCCTCCCTGATTAATCTTGGGTAATATCGTACCTCCTTTATTAATTTACAGTCTTGAATGAGCTCTCACTCGAGGAGGACGTGGTCGGGTGCTTCTCTGGCGAAAGGCAGGTGCCATAGGGATGTGACCAGTTCAACCAACAGCAAAAGTGTGTTCAACTGCGAGTGCAAATTCATACGCAGAGTAATAGTGATCCACGTAAAACTAGTGATATTGTTAAAAATGGCTACTTGCTGTGTTTGTAATGCAAGTGTGCTTAAGCGACAAATGAAGATTTGTTGCAGTGAATGTGAATCCCAGTTCCACGCCAACTGTGTGAAAATGTCCAAAGAAGATATCGAGTTTCTCAGCGCTGAGAAGGAGATTTGGCGTTGCCCCGACTGTACTGAGGAAAGGCGCAAAAGTATGTCAGTAGTGTCAGTGGCAGATACTGGATCTGCAAATACTTCTCAGATTATAAACATACTAGAAGAAGCGAAGAAGGATAGAAAACGCATGGAAGTGGACTTAAACAAGGCCATTGAATTTGTGCATGAAAAAATAGATGACAATACTAGAATCCTACAAGAAAATTCTGCTAAAATATGTGAGTATCTAACTACGATCGACTTGCTTCGACAAGAAAATGTAAATTTACAATCTCGTATGCGTGAATTAGAAAAGAGGTTAGATGACCACGAACAAGTTTCTCGTGCAAATGACCTTTAAATACATGGCATTCCCCAAGCACCAAATGAGAATGTCCTAGAGGTCGTCAAAAGTGTGGGGGTTGCCCTGGGCATTGAAATAAAAGACGATATGGTGGACTTCTGCCATCGCATCGGAAAGAAAAAGGAAGAAGGGCCACGTGGTATCGTGGTCAAATTTGTCCGTAGGCACACAAAAGAAGAGGTTCTCCGAAAGAGGCGAGTGAAGCGGAACCTTTCGACCCGACATCTGGGCTTGCCAACCGATACTCCAATTTACGTGAACGAAAGCCTGAGCCCAGGACGGAGGAGACTCTTCGCTGCCGCGCGGGAAGTAAAAAAAGAAAAGGAATATAAATATTTATGGTTGCGACATGGGACAATACTCATGAGGAAAAAAGAGAATGATCAGGTGATTACTCTGAAATCCACTGATGATCTGGAGAAACTGTAAGCACTTTTTGAGTTATTTTTGTGTGTACTATTCTATATTTGACTAACAAAATGCTTTATACCACTGATGATTCAGTTGTAAATGTTGACAGATTCTATGTTTTACATCAAAATATAAGTAGCCTAAGAGCGAATTTCGATAGCTTCAACCTACAATTATTAAATCTTGATGTGAAACCGTGTATCATAATTTTGTCTGAAATTTGGATTAATGACACTGAAATACCCATGTATCAAATAACTGGATATAGAAGTTTTGCTGTATGTAACAATAATTACAGAGCGGGAGGAGTGATTGCATATTTGATGGATAGTTATGAGTGTTTTTCTACTGAATTAGGCGAATTACTAACAGCTGATGTGGTGAAATTAACTATCGACATTGATACTTCCTTCTCTATATCTTTCATTGGAGTATATAGACTTAATTTCACGCCAGTGGAACGATTTCTGCAAGAATTGGAGCGAGTACTTGCCATTTCGCTAGAGAAAAATTTGATATTAATTGGTGACATGAATCTATGTTTATTAAAATGTGACGATACTTCTTACCAATATCAAGCCATTATGGCTAGCCATGGCCTAGAACAACTAATTCATGTCCCTACTAGAATTACGAAAAGTAGTAAAACCTGCATCGATCACATTTTTTGCCGAAGCAGAGATAATTTTCAATATGAGGGAAGTACAAACGATTGGGGTGTTACAGACCACCACGCAATTACATGTAACTTAGTTACTAATATTTCATTTAATACGTGCGAGCGATCACATCAAAGTAATCGAAAAATTGACTTAAATCATTTAAATAATATTTTGCTAGAATGTAATTGGGACGATGTTTACTCACAGCAAAATGCTTCTCAAGCCTATGGAATCTTTATGAATAAATTAAAGTGCTGCATTGACCAAGCTGAGTATGTTGCAAAAATCAGTAGATCGGAAAAATTAAAGAAACCCTGGATGACTCATTCTTTGCGAAAAAGGATGTCTAGGCGGAATATATTGTATAATAAAATTAGGAAACAACCTGATAATGAAAAATTGAAAAGACATTATAATTCATACAAACGACGATTAGATAATGATATTAAGAATTGTAAAGAAAATTACTATATGTCTCTTTTCAATAGTAATGTAAATAACACAGCTGCTCAATGGCGCACCTTGGACTCACTTATTGGGGGCAATAGAAGGGATGGAAATATATTGAAAATAAAATCTAGAGACGGAAAAGTTGTCACTGAAAGTCAAAATATTGTCGATGAATTCAGCCTTCATTTTGGAGAAGTAATAGATTCTTTAAGTAACAATATAAAAGTGCAAAGTGATTTGGAGAGATATAAAGAAATTTTTCCACCCTTTAACGTAGAATAATCACTCTATTTGATTCCTACTAATGAGAAAGAAATTAGTACCATCATTAAGGATCTAAAGCCCAAGAAATCCAAGGGTATTGACAATATTTCTGCATATATTATCAAAGCAGTGAATGAAAACATTTCACATGTTCTTGCTTACATAATTAATCTAAGTATGCAAACAGGTTTATTTCCTAATCAGTTAAAAACTGCGATAATAATACCTATTTTTAAGAAAGGAGATAAAATGGACGTTAATAATTATAGACCAATTGCCTTACTATCTTTCTTCTCTAAAATAATGGAAAAAGTTATCAAAAATCGACTTCTTGGTTTTCTAAATAAGCATTCATTTTTTAGCAGTAACCAATTCGGATTCCGGTGTGGCAAAAGTACAGAAGATGCCTTACTAAAATTATGCTCAGACTTGAACAAAGGACTTAATAGGAATTTCAAAGTTGCTGGCCTATTCATAGACATTACTAAAGCTTTTGACTCAGTAAACCATAACTTACTAATGCAGCGATTATGGGAAGCTGGTGTTCGAGGTATTGCGTACGACTGGTTTCAAAGTTATCTTTGTGACAGAGACCTATGCATGTATATTCAGAATTGCTGCAGCAATAAGATCAAACTAACCTGTGGCGTGCCACAGGGTTCTGTGTTAGGCCCCCTACTGTTTTTGATTTATGTAAATAATTTATGTACCGGTAGGTTTAAGGGCAAATTAACGTCTTTTTCTGACGATACTGCATTCATTTATTCTTCTCATAACATTGGTGACTTGCATGCTCAGATGCAAAGTGACATTAAAGCACTAAATATTTGGTTTTCAATGAATTATATGTTGCTAAGTGAAAAAACAAAATATGTTGTATTTACAATGAGTAAAACTATCTCACTTAGAAATAAACTGTATTATCAATGTAAAAGTTGTATTCAAGGTAATTCTTCTTCTTGTGATAACTGTATTGTGATAGAACATTCAAGTTACATAAAATATTTAGGCATATTTATTGATGAAAAATGTAAATGGAAACTACACCTGAACAAACTAAAATCTGAAATGATTTCCATTGTCAGAAAATTCTACTTCCTCAGATACATATGCCCAGAATCAGTATTGAGAATTGTCTATTATGCCCTGGTCAATTCCAGACTACAATATGGAATTGCATGCTGGGGTGGAGCCTACTTTACCACCATCAAACCTTTGATGGTTGCACAAAATAAAGTCATTAGAGTTATGACAAGGTCATTAAAAAGAAGTCACGCTTTCCCACTCTATAAGGAATTAAATATTCTACCATTACGGCACCTATTCATATATAAAGTCCTCAGAGTATTTTATAATCGTAGCGGTGAAAAGGCCAAACCAAAAACATACTCTACGAGATTAAAATCGGATGTTATAGTACCAAGGCCGAAAAATGAAATATTTCGGCAATCATATCAATACCTGGGGCCAAAATTATATTATTTATTGCCAAATAACGTGACCAAGGTAGAGACAGAATGTGAATTCAATAAAGCTGTTACAAACTGGCTTATGAGTCATGAGGAAGTGGAATTTTTATTTAAAAAGGTTATATAAAATATTATTTAATTGTGTGTATCTGTATAAGTAATATGTCTATGTATGAATGCACTTAATTTTTCTTTTTATTATTATTTATCACACCATGTATTATATGATTAGCACCTTGCCTGCCCGTCAAATTTATTTTAATGGTAACCCCAACACAGGTATTGTTCCTCTGGGGTACCTATATTCCATTTATGTATGTAAATTGTCAAATGTATTTTCTAATGGGTAATGGAATAAATATTTATTATTATTATTAATTAATCCCCTCAAAGTTGAAATTATGAGTGGGGCCGCTGAGATGGTGTTCGGCTATTGCAGAAATGCGGTAATTATTATTTTTAATAATTCTCTTCTTATTTTTAGGGCTCTGCAGGTCTGGCCTACATATGAATATCCACAGCTGCACAAAACTACATATATTCCACCGTAGAGGTTCCATGGAAGCGGGTCTGGCTTTCAGAAGTACGTCCCCTGTCTTCGTCGCGCATGTGAATCTGCTAACTACGTTATACTTCGATAGAATTCTGGAGATTTTCTCCGTAGTTCCAGACCTGTGATAGCATTTTACAGTGTCGCAGCTCAAGCAACAAAGTGGGAGTTGAAAATATCAAATACATCATTTGCCTTTGTTGTGAATTCACTATATATTCCACATGAAACATTACTTCTTAAGGCAGCTGCTGCAGAATTACTTTCATTTTTGAGAAGGCAAGGATAGCTATGACTGTGTTTGTAGTTCTGGGCGAAATTCTGTATCTATTCTTGGAATTATGGGAGTATAGATCAGAAATGACCTTCCAAGAGGTCAACCCTCTATTTCCACTGTCTAATGAATGGTGAAAATCAATTTATTCAAACAGATTATATCCGAAGCTTTTCAGCAATCCCATTTTGATAACCTCATTTCACGTACTGAAATAAAAAGAAATGCCCTATAGGCTGTCTTAAGATATAAAATAATCCATTTGTCATGAGCACTAGAACTGAATTGTTATCTTACTGCTTCTGAAGATCACCCAAGTCCTCTTTAAATTACTGACATAAGCTGCATTACTATTATACAACCTCACGACTGCCATTTCATCCAAGCCATAAATTAACCAACTTTTGGCCCTAACTCAAGTTTTTTGCCTTCTCTTTCAAAAAGAATAAAACCTCTTACATCCAGGTATTAGATATTTATTCCCTCGACGTGTCGTTGAAAAGTACGAATCGAGGGAAGAACAATGAGCACGACATAAATTTGTAAATTTGAAAACTACGATACAGGAAACTCACATCAGTGAAAACATAGGGCGACACTGGGCGCCACTGAGACCCACGACATCGAAATTCACTCATTATGTCATGACTTATAATCTAAGTCCGTGCTCATTATGAATTGCAGTGCAAAATGTTAAAAATAATTTTTGGCTGGCTTAAACTACCACAATAGTTTTTTAAATCTATTTTTTCGTACTTCTCTTCTTCCTACCGCCAGTACTACCCCCCCCCTGCGGATAGGGGGATTGAGAATACTCCCGCAGTATCCCTGCTTGTCGTAAGAGGCGACTAAAAGGGCGGGGAGAAAACCCCGAAAACAAACCCAGAGCCAGCTAGGGTTGAGCCCGGACAGTCTTGTGGGTCAACTGTCTGTTTGCGGCCACACCACCTGGCCTGCGATCCACCCGCATGTTTGCAGTGTGCGGAGACCCGTAAGGAGGAGAAGGGGATCCTGGAGGGTGAGGTCCGTGGTTCCCAGCCGGGTGTCGGATGCCCGGTATGGACCTGGCGCCAATACCCCTCTTTGGCCCGGATTCTGTGTAAACGGGCGGCCGTGAGCTAGCCACTCCCGGTCAATCGGCTTCAGCGGCGTTAAGCTCAACGGTGGCGAGTGCCAGGGAGGTGGGGGTCTGCGTAGGGCGGTCGAAGATGTACGGGTTTGGTGGGCTCGTGCTTCGAAGACCCAACCCGAAACAGACAACCACCTCTAGGGTGCTATATCCCCTCGGGTAGCCCTGGCGACGGCACCGGTTTGCGGTGCGGCGTCCCGAATGTGTGGCTCCATGGTGGGTGGGGAGCCCGGGGGATGAATTTCTTTTTGGTATGGCGGATAAATTCCTTCCACCAAACAAAAGATCCCGTCCAGATTTGGGCGGGGGAGTATCGTGTGAAAGCTGCAGAAGATATTTGGTGATGAAATGCCGAAAGGAAGGCGAGACGCTGCAGAAAGTGTTTCCCTTTGTCATACGTCGAGTGTTGTCAAGTACGATCCCAGGGGACCTAAAATCTGCCAAAACATTAAGAGACGGCACCCTACTAATAGAGACGATGAATGATAAGCAAAGTGAGAGAATCCTGGAAATGAAGAAACTAAATGGAATAGAAATCGATGTACAGCTCCACCAATCTCTAAACAGCAGTAAAGGTGTAATCAGCTTCTATGACCTACTTTACATCGAGGAGGACGAAATAAAAAGAAAGATGGCCTCCCAGGGGGTAATAGACTGTCGCCGTATCACCACTAAACGTAATGGAGAACGAGTGAACACAACATCCATTATCCTGACGTTTAATCGCGATACGCTTCCCGAAAAGGTCTATGTGGCATACACCTTAGTACCAGTTCGACCATACATCCCAAATCCCATGCGGTGCTTTACCTGCCAGCGATTTGGACACATCTCCGCTCGATGTAAGGGCAAATCTACCTGCCCGCGCTCTGCAATGGACAGGCACGACGATGAGGAATGTAGGTCTGATCCTAAGTGTGTCAACTGCGAAGAAGCACATCCAGTATATTCCCGAGAATGTCAAGTACTTAAGGACGAAAAGAAAATAATGGAAATAAAAACTGTAGAAAAGATCCCTTACTTAGAAGATCGGAGAAAGTATAAGACGCTAATCGCACCCACCTTTTCAAGGTCATTCGCAGCCATTGCCACCGTTAAGAAGTGTACTGTTTCGACTCAGACATGCAATGAAAATAACGAGGAAAAAAAAGAACCTGGAGAAGAAACAACCAAACCAGACAAGGTCAAAGACTCGGTGAAAACGAAAATACACACCGCGGGTTCTCCTAAGAAGAATCCGCAAAAAACATTTTCAGGGTGCTCGAACATCGTTCGTGAAAAAAGTCTCTCTCCCGGCCCAACTGGCCGTAAAAAACAGCATCCCTGGAATCAATGGAAGAGGATTTCTGTGTGTCAGATACCGAAATCCTCTCACTTAAGGGGAAAAAGAAAAACAGATTCAAACGGTGAATCGCAGTCGTTAATACCACCTAATCTACCCCTAGCTTTCAACCTCAATTCATCTTGAATGAATTTTTTATTGCAATGGAATTGCAACGGATTTTTTCGACATCGTGAAGAACTGATGCTTTTAATTCGGGATTTCAACCCGAAATGCATTTGTATTAAAAGATCAGGTTAATGGTTAAAGATTAAACTCCACTTTTAAGGTTGACTCCACTTTTATTCGATAAAACAGTACTTGACAAAATGACGACCTCCACCGTACTCTCCAAAAGGAGGATTGCTACGCTCCAGCACGAGCTCAAGAAGCGGGAAAAAAACATAAGACATATGTAAATCAAGAAACAAAAAATCTAGAAATGCTCTTCTAGACAAAATAACATATGACACTCCCCCTCATTTCAAGATTTTTTACAAAAAAAAACAAACTAAATCATACTCCCTTGGCACTTGAGTCAACACATTACAAAAACTTTTGTGTTATCAACAAAATCTTAACCAGTAAATCAACCATAACTCTGTAAATCAACCATAACTAGACAAAAAAATAATTAATTAAATTGATACATTTATGATAACCCTAACATGTCACAAAACCTTTGCGTGCTATCGGCCGACAGAGACTTTGTTAATAAGTCAGCAACATTATTGTTTGAGGTGATATACCTGAATTCGACAAGTTGGTTTCTCACAGATTCCTGAAGGACATAGGATTCAACAGCACAATGTCTAGTCCTATCAGACACACTTTCTCCCTTTGAGATTTCGATAGCACCTTGATTGTCAGCAAATATCACACAGGGTTTAGAAATACACTTGGTTTGGTTAATATCTAAAAGAAAAACATTAAACCATTTGATTTCACTCAATACATCTACCATTGCTAAAACTTCAGACTCATTATTGTGCAAAGAAAGTCTCTTTTGAGTTACACTTTTCCATATGACCGCAGCTCCTGCCATGGTAATAACATAACCGGTAACTGACTTTCCATCACTCTTATTCTTAGCCCAACTAGCATCCACATACACTTCAACTGATTTATCAACATTTGAATAGCACAAAGACTAGTCCTTGGTCTGTTTTAAATATCTCAAGAGATGCTTCACCTCTTTTCAGTCAGCTAGGGTAGGTCTCTCATTTTTCTGACTGAGTTTACATACAGAAAACATAATATCAGGACGAGTAATGTTAGCGTAAGCTACCTACAGCACTTCTATAGCACGTAACATCACAAGTTTGAGTATCACATACCTTTGGTTCAATTGAGTCTTTGGTTGGGACAGACAAAGGGGTTCTCAGTCCCTTGCAATCAGACATGCCATATTCTGACAACACAAATTCAATATAACCTGTTTGATTCATTTTGACACTTCCTTCACAGTCTTTAATAAATTTTACAGACAAAAAATTAGATGGAATACCTAAGTCCCTTATATTCAATTTTGTCGACAGGTTCTTGATAAATGATTCCACTAAATCTGGTTGACCCCAGATTCCCAAATCATCTACATATATAGTAACAAACAACTTCTTATTTGGGTTAACATAAAGGCACTGATCACTTATAGATCTACACATTCTCAAACCAGTCAATATTTTGCTTAAGTGATCATTCCAATCTCTCCCCGCTTGCCTTAACCCATACATGCTTTTGTTAAGTTTACATACATGCTTAGGATACTTTTTACTAACAAACCCTTCAGGTTGCTTGATATACAAGTCTTCTTTAATTTCACTGTTAAGGTAGGCTGATTTGACATCTAACTAAGTGATGACAGCTCCAATCATTATTAATGGCTAGAGCCATCATGAGACGAATGACCTTTCGCTTCACAACTGGACTAAATGATTCACTGTAATCCATTCCTTTAACTTGATTAAAACCCTGAGCCACAAGGCGGGCTTTAAGTTTGACAATATCTCCATCTTTATCCCTTTTAACTTTAAAAACCCATTTGGTGCCAATTAATTTACATTTTTCAGGTTTCTTAACTAGATCCCATGTTTTATTTCCCTTTAAGGAAGACATTTCCTCTTCCATTGCTTTAATCCAATCGTTTCTGTGCATACCCTTTAACGCCTCCTCTACAGTCTTTGGTTCACATGTCTCACAACTACTACTATAAACAGCTGCGTGACAACAAGGACAGACTTCTTTATTTTTTCTGATCCTTTCAGATCTGCGCAATACGGGTGACGCAATTACTTCATCATCAGAAACATCATATAAGCTAACTGCTCCCCCTTGACTCTGAACCTCAGTCCAACTTTCATCTAAAGGCACCACATTAATACTACTGTCATTATGCACATTCCCACCATTAATGTCGTTATATTCGTTATCAGAATAATTACTAGTTGTCTCAGAATAATAATTGTCACTACTCTCAACATCTGACACATTTATTGCAAAAGGTGACCCTAAGACACTAACATCTGAATTAACTTTCATCTTATCCTTCATTGGAAAAACATCCTCCTCAAATTTTACATCTCTGGAGTACACCACGCAGTTATCAGTCGTGTTCCACAACCGATAGCCCCTCCTATCTCTGGGATAACCAAGCATGACTCATCTATCAGCCCTAGGCTCCATCTTTCTACCTTTCTCGGTTTCCTTGAACACCCATGCTTCACAGCCAAACACTCTCATCCTCTGTATCTCCTTTTCACTCAATCCGTTCTTAAACTACAGCTCATATGGTGTCTTGCCGTTTAAAGCTGAAGATACACACCTGTTTTTAATGAAACAAGCAGTGTCTATGGCTTCCCCCCAAAAATTGGCGGACATGCCAGCTTGAATAAGCATATATCTAGCAAGAGTTAATAACTGTTGATTGAGTCTTTCTGCTACTCCCATCTGCTGATGTGCACCTGCCATAGAAAATCTATGAAGTATCCCTTCCTGCTTGATCAAAGATTTAAATTTCTCATTTTTGTACTCTGTCCCTTTATCTGACTAAAAGGACTTCATCTTTTGACCCAACAACTTTTCAACTCTATTTTTATACTCCAGAAAACTGTTATACACATCACATTTCCTTTTCAAAATACAAACCTATACAATATATCTTGAACAATCATCAGTAAAAGTACTAAAATAATTCCCACCACCTTTACTCTCAGGCTTCACATAACACACATCAGATTAAACTCATTCAAGTAACCCTGATGATTTCTCCTCTCTGTCTGGGTATGGAAGTCTTTTTGCCTTACCCTGATGGCATACATCACAGTCCACAACATCTCCTCTAGGGATGAACTCACAGCCAGGGATGTTGCTTGCATGCCCAAAGCGTTGATGCCAGGTGTCTCGGGTCACCGCCTTGAGGACTGTCACCTCTTCTGTCCATGGGTTGATCGCTGGTGGTTGGTGAGATGAAGAACTAGGATCACTGCACTCAGCTTTGCTCATCTCGTACCAGTCACAGTCTAAGGCATACATGTCATCCTCCACAATAAGGCACACAACACTTCCTTATTGACATCCAGTTTATCATATCCCTTAAATAGCCTATTATCAATGTTAAAACTAAAGCCTGATTTCTCAAGTTGTCTCACTGACAGGAGGTTATCACTCACGTCAGGTACCCACAAAACATGTTTCAATCCAAGCGTCCATCCACCACACTCGTCAGAAACTTTCATTGTAACGGTCCCATAGCCTTTTACTGCACATGGTTCCTCCTTCTTAGCTACCTTCACACTCCCCCCTACGTAATTACAAAAATTGTCAAGCAGATCACGATAAGGGGTCATATGAGCATTACACCCGCTGTCCAAAAACCAACGGTTAGGGTCGCTACATTCATATTTCTCAATATTGTTCAAAACCCCCTCCTTAGATTTCCCCACACAGGCTCTATATTTAACTCTCACCATTCCGCAACCAAGATTTTTCACAGCCTCTACTGCTTCTAGATCTTGCTCAACATTGTATTCTCTCTCCACTTTCGCTTCCTTGCTCCTGAAATGTCTCTGCACTTGCCCTTCGAGCTTGGTCCCGCTCCGTCCTCTTTGGAAACTGGACCTCTTCCTCTTCGGACACACAACGCTAGTATGGCCTTCCTCTCCACACGAGTAGCATATTACTGTCCCTCTTGCTTTCGCCTCCACAGTCTTAGGATAGTCCCGGACTTTATGACCAAGTCGATTGCACAAAAGACAAGAAACACCGGTTTGGTCTCCAACTTTCCTCACCGTATTCCTTGAAAGTAACCCCCTCAAATCCTCCTCACATCTTGTTCTCTCGACATTTTCTCTCTGATGTCTCTGCTCCTCAATCAGCAATTTATTCTTGACGTTCTCAGTGTTCATATTCTCTTGATTTAGCTCCATGACATGAATGATGGAATTGTACCGTTCCTCCCTTAAGCCTCTCAGCAAAAAACCAGCCACAAAGCTATCATCCAGCCGAGTACCTTGTTGACTTATCAGGTCACACAAATTCTCCACCTTGGCAATGTAGTCCATCGGTGGTTTAGACAGAGTGGTTTAGACAGAGTGCACAGTTGTTCTAAGGAATTGATGAACTGAACTGGACTCTTCTTGCAATGGATATTCCTAAGTTTCTCCCAAGCAGCCTTCGCACTCGTACATTTACTGACATCGTTAAGATAACAGTCACTAACAAATTGGATTAAATATGCCAGCACATCGTTGTTTCTATTCCTCTGTTTTATCGAAAGCTGTTCCCAATCGAAATTGTCGTAACCCGGTTCAATGCATTCCCACAATTTTCTTTTAGTGAGAAACGCCTTCATCCTGGTACTCCATTGCACCCAGTTTTTAGTGGTTAGTCTCTCCATTCCATCCGCCATGAGGTCTCAAAAAACCGTACTCACAAAAAATCGAAAAACACTCACGAATAATATACGATCACTTTACGTTCGCGAATGTCTGGGCACATAACCTAATAAAAGATCAGGTTAATGGTTAAAGAATAAACTCCACTTTTAAGGTTGACTCCACTTTTATTCGATAAAACAGTACTTGACAAAATGACGTCCTCCACCGTACTCTCCAAAAGGAGGATTGCTACGCTCCAGCACGAGCTCAAGAAGCGGGAAAAAAACAAAAGACATATGTAAATCAAGAAACAAAAAAATCTAGAAATGCTCTTCTAGACAAAATAACATATGACATATCTACAGGAGACACATTTTCAACCTACTGACAAGGGTTATTTTAAAGGTTTTAATGTTTTTAGACACGATGATACCACTGGCCAACGAGCCCAAGGTGGAGTGGCGGTTGCTACTCGTGAGGCCCTTTACACCTCCCGAGTGCAGCTAAACACGCCATTCCAGGCGGTGGCGGTGATTGTGCACGCCCCCGAGGCGGTTACGTTGTGTAACGTATATCTCCCGGAGGGTGCACCGGTCACCCGCCGTAACTTGGAAGCCCTTGTACACCAGTTGCCTAGACCCTTTATTCTGCTGGGTGATTTTAATGCCCATGACCCTCTATGGGGAAGTACGCGGGCCCAGAGCAACCGAAGGGGTCGCATTTTAGCGAGTTTTATAAATGATTTTAATCTATTCTTATTGCACGACGGGGAAAATACCCGCTTTAATTGCCATAACGGTGACTGCTCCTCCATCGATTTGTGTATGGCTTCAAGCAGTCTCATGACCAAATTAAAACTGTCAGTTCACGATGACCTGTGTGGTAGTGACCATTTTCCTCTTTTTGTCGCTAAAGAAAATGCATTTAACCCTGATTTTATTCGACAAGGCAATTGGATTGTCCGCAAGGCCGATTGGTCAAACTATAAAAAATGTTTTAATTTTAAATTTGACGAGAATAACGATGGTGTTAGCAACGTAGAGCGGTTGACAACAGGGATTCTCGAGGCTGCTGGAAGCAGCATCCCTCGTTCCCAAGGAGTCAAACCTCGACCAGCAGTTCCTTGGTGGAATGCTGAGTGCGCGAAGGCCATTCAACTAAGGAAGAAAGCCCTGCGGATTTTTAATAAATACCCTACAGAAAGGAATCTCGTCTCTTTTCGAGGTCTACGTGCCAAGGCACGACAGGTGATAAAGAACGCCAAGAAAACCTCATGGATGGAGTAGGGGAGACCGGGACACTTTGGCCCACTTTTTTTCTTTTGATTTTTTTCACTATGTATTTTTTTATTTTTTACCATTATTATATTTTTGTACAATGCTAAATGTATTCAGGTAGTAAAAAACATTTTTATTTTGAGTTGTTTCTCAAAATTAAAGCCCTCAAAAATTATTTTAGGAGTTGATGTCATGTGGGGCAACCTGCCCCGTGCACGGGGCAGGTTGGCCCGTATTGCTATTACCTTATCATTGGCTATTTAGGTGTAAAATAAAAGTCAAATTAGAACAATAGAAATATATTAGATAGAAAAACACATAGTTTCACACAAAAAATCTGTCTTTTAACATCTCAATCACTTAAAAGTCAAATTAGAACAATAGGAATAAATTGCAAAGAAAAAAACATAATTTCACACACAAAACCTGTCTTTTAACATCTTACTCACTGTCTGAAGCCATACAAAAGGGATCATTGCAGTGTATACATTCAAAAAATAAGCCGTTGATTTCTTTTTCAACACATTTTACATGTGCCCATCGTTTGCAACTCGTGCACTGGATCCATTCTGCCCCAGGTACACTTTGGTTGAATTTCTTCAAACATCTAAGACACAATTCGTCTTCGGCTTCCGAGTCGGGTTCTCCTTTGATTGCTTTTTTCACCATTCTTCTGCAGTCAGAGGAAAATAGATTTTTTTGCACATGGGTTTCTTTCACTCGTAGTGAGTTTTACTTTAGATACAGCTTTTTTGATCATTTCCTTTTCAACTTTGATCTTTTTTCTTTCCTTTGCTATTTTTTGTTCAAGCTGTAGGGCTAACTTCACTGGGGTGTCTGTGAGTATTGCAGAAGTTCTCTTCCGTCTATTCACGAGTTTTCCTTTCCTGGGCTCTGCCTTCTTGAATGGTCTCACGTCTTCTGGGGATGGTAAAGTTTGTAGTGGACCCTTTTCGGAAGAAGTTCCTGGAGTAGGAGGTGCATTGGAGGCATCTTGATGTCCATTCGACAGGTTCTGGTTGGCTTCACATCCCACACCATTTTGTAAGTTTGAGGGGTTCGGTCGATCAGATACGTACGAAGGCATGAAATCATCATCCTTAAAGATGTGCCTATCAAATGGGCTTATTCCTGTAACTTTAAACCCCGCTATTACGTTCGCTGGATTTACTGCACTGGGGAGGGCAGTTTACATAATTCCTGGGATATCATAAATTGTCATCGGCCGCCTGTTTGTCGTCACCCAACTGTCACAGGCTGAATTCACAAACTTTTTAAACGTTCCATAAACAGTTCTGTCTAATGGTTGAAGTTAATGGCTGCAATGGGCCGGAAAAGATAAAAGAGTTATACTATTGTCCTTGCAATAGCCTAGCACATCAGACGAAAGGTGAGAGCTGTGGTTATCTATCAATACAAGACAAGACTGCTCTTTGGAACAACGAACGTTCTTGACAAAGTGTTTCATGTAGTTTAAAAACCCACTTTCAGTCATCCACCCAGATGGATGTGCATCTCCGGAACAACCGGTAGGACCATCTCTAATAAAATGCTCTTTGAAGTTCACTCGAGGGAAAATGAAGAACGGAGGGACGGTGTTCCCGGTTGCATTCACTGCCAAAGCCATCGTAACTAAAGAACCACGTTCTGAAGAGGTCACTCGTCCTATCTGCCGAAAACCACGTCGGGCAACGATTCTGTCGGGTTTCTGAACCGTTGTTACTCCGGTCTCGTCAATATTCCAGATATCAGCAGCTTTTATTTGGAGTTTTTTCAAAACAGTTCAAGATTATCAAAAAACAATTCTGTATTGTGTTTGTTGAAATTAGTACATCTTGAAAAGCTTGTTGCTTGAGGGGTGCGAATTGACAATCTTGGATGTCTTTTTAGAAACCCCGTGAACCAATCCGGACCGGCCATTTCAAACTCAGCCCACGAGTTTGGAATTTTCCTCTCACATACTACAGCATAGGAGTAGGCAAATCGCCTGACTTCCTTTGGCGAAAGACCAAAGTATATGTCACTTGCCTTCATTAAATATGCCTCAAGCATGTCTTCCTGATCGGAGTCAAAGACCTAAAATATAAAAAAATATATAATTTTGCAATAAAACTTTGAAGGTTTGCAGTTTTTTTAATCTTAAAATTTTCATAGGGTGGTGCAAAATGAACTACTATTTGAAATATCAATTTTCATTTTTTATGTTTTATTCATTAGACCTATATTTAATTTAAGATGGTTTAAGTAATGAAGCTCTGTCGGTTTTTACAAAAGAATTTAAATCTTAAATTTCATTGAGATAGAGCCCACTTTTTAATTTTCTTTGTAGGCTTAGTGTAAAATATACTATCATACAATAATACAGATACTTTAAGCAGTCCTACCTGAAAGCGTTTTGCAAAGCCAAAACTTCTGAAGTCTCCGATGGAAGAAGTAGCCTCATAGGTTGTTGTGGAAGTCACATAATTTCCTTCTGCTGGAAGTTCTTCCTCCATTGGGTCTGATGGGGCATCGTTTACGGTGTTGTCGGTAACCACAGGATCTTGGGGAATTTCTGATTCTTGCTCTTTGGGAACGAGACGATCTTGACCAGGTACTGTACCTTCGTTATCATTGCTTCTAAACAATAACGTGCCAATGTTTTTCTAGGAATATTGTACTGCTCACTAACACTTCTCACTGATTTTTTAAGTTTTAAAACTTCGTTGACGGCTGCCAACATAGTCTCTTTTGAAAACTGGCCTCTGTCAGTTTTCTTTTTATAATTACGAACCATGGTTCCTGACAAAAATTTAAAAAATGTAGAAAATAATGGAAACTCTGAACAATGTACTGTAGGCCTAAAAAATGTAGTTTTATAGAGCTTTGGTAGTTATCAGCATTTATGCAACAATATTATATCTTAGACCAAACTTCCTGCGTGCCTGGATGTTAAATATTGAATTTCAATTAGAGATTTCGAGAAAGAAAACAACTAATTCATCACTCGTATTGTCCGTAGGGGCAGGTTGTCCCACCGGACCAACCTGCCCCGATTCAGGTGGGCCAACCTGCCCCTTCGTCATATTGGAAATAATTGTACAGTTCTACCCAAAACTGTGTAACATTTAATAAATGTAACTCCATCAAAATATTCCTAATATGTTAAGGTTTCGAAAGAACACTTACCTTTGTTTCTGCTGTGTATCCACTAAGAGCTATGAAATGTGTCACACAACCACTAAAAATTACTTTGGAACTAGAAAATCAGAAAAACTAGCGTGCGTTCTCGTCTATGTCTCGGAGCGAACTGATAGTCGCGGAGCAGTGGGGGAACAATATTGCCAACCTCCAGTCCGACTTGTGGCGCATTCTGGCGGCTTCATCGAGAGTTAAAGCGCCTGGGCCATCGTGCCCCTATGGCCAACGTGCCCCGGTCTCCCCTACGTCTCGACCATAAATAACGGAACACCTATATCACAGTTATGGCGTAAAGTCCGCTGCATTTCTGGAAGCCGTCAAGATCATGGAATATATAGCCTAAATGTTGACGGAAATATAATATCTAAGCTTTCCGAAATATGCGAGGTTTTTGGCTGCTTACTCGAAGAAACATGCAGTGATGACAACTATGACCGCGGTTTCCTTCATATTAAACATCGAAATGAGACAGTGAAGATATCTTTTAAAGAGAGCGGCAAAACGCAACAGTACAATACCCCTTTCCAGTTACGGGAACTTACTTCCGCTATCGCTGAATCCCGGGACACCTCCCCTGGAGCAGATGGTATCCTCAATGCCTTCTTCCGAAATCTTCCGGAACTGGCATTGGTGGAGGTCCTCAAGGACTTCAATCGTGTTTGGACTGAGGGTACCTTCCCGCAATCATGGCGGGAATCCGTGATTGTGCCTATTCCCAAGCAAGGGAAGGAAAGGAGCGACCCCAACAATTATCGACCAATTTCTCTTATTCGAGTCATATTTAAGACCGCTTACGTCGGTACACAATTCTGGGCTACGGCTGGCAACGGGCGCTTTCAGAACATCTCCGATTTAGAGCCTTTACTCTGACGCCGGCGAACCGCCTTTGGTGAACCACCGTGAAATTTTGATGTGCAACTATGTTGCCAAGATTTTATCAATGAAGACTCACCCATGTTTTAAGATGATCACTGACCACCGATTTTTAGACGTTTTTAACCGAAGGAGAAGGGCTACAATGCCAATTAACATACGTTTTAATAACTTTATGACCCACAGAGGTTTTAATCTTCCTGACGTGTACCCATCTGGGTACCTGAAACTCCCGCCATGGTCAATCCCAAGACCAAATTTTATTAACACTTTTACTCTGCCGCAAATCCTCCAACACATCTTTGGAGTACCAGTGTCTTTTCCGGGAAGTCCTAGAAAAGTTCCGCGACTTCACCCCCGTCTACACAGATGGATCAAAGTCGGAGAATTCTTGTGGGTGCTCTGTGGTTTCTGCATACCATGGAGTCGTTAGAGCCAAACTGGACCCGTCCTGTTCGGTATTCACAGCAGAACTGTATGCCATTAAGATAGCTGTTACCGAAATAAAATGCAGCCGGGGTGCATTCCTGATATGCTCGGACTCCTGTAGCGCACTCCATGCAATTTCTCGTTTCTCCCCTAGCAATCCTCTTGCCCAGGAAATACAAACGGCCCTTTTCTCCCTTAACACCAAGGGAATAAGAATATCATTCATATGGGTTCCTGGACACGTTGGCATTATGGGAAATGAAAAGGCCGATTCAGCAGCAAAGGATGCTTTGAAGATAGCAAATATCACAACTCCTTTGGTAACCGTGGAAGACCTCAAGGTAAAACTCCGAAATGTAGCCCTAAAAACATGGGAAAATACCTGGGCAGAGCTATCAAATAATAAACTCCGGGCTGTCAAACCTACGACATCAGCGTGGACCACTTCTGTCAGAAGTAATCGGAAAGAAGAGGTCGCCATCTCCCGCCTGAGGACAGGCCACTGCGCCTTGACGCACTCATATCTCTTTACTGAAGAGAAAATCCCACCGAGGTGTGATGACTGTGACTCTCCTCTCAGTGTGCATCACATACTAACGGAATGTGTTAAATACCGGGTTGCACGCGAAAAACTAGGCATTCCTAGTACAATGCAGCAGGTTCTTGGTGACAGCCCAGCGAATGTAAACAAGTTAATACAATTTTTACGCCAAACCACCCTTTTAGATAAACTTTAGAACATATTAGACATAATAATTTAATACACAATTAAATGTGTGGATGGTTTTTTAATAGAAAATTTATTGCAATAAATACTCGTTATTTACTCTCCAACATTAGCAGGTACACAGCGCCACTTAACAGCCCTTTTTAGGCGTTCAGGAGCTCCAGTGGCATAGAGCTAATTAGAGCAAGTGCACAGACTACGTGCAGTTCCACATGGTCATAAATGCTCATTAAACGTTTTGGATTCTTTGGAGACATCTTGGTTTTCTGAAAAATGAAAAAAAAATAAATATTTCGAGTTGTATTGCCAAAACACCATTTTGGCTGCATTATTTATATTGAGAAAACTGCTGACTTAATGAGTTTAATCCTTTCAGGCGTAAACTTGGTTAAGTCCATTATGAATACTGACAATAACAACTGTTTCAATCCACATAGTTTTTACTGGTACTTCTAGTTTCAACGCTACTGCGTCATCATCTGGTACAAGCATTCAAATCATAGCCAGTGGTATATACAAAAAGCAGGGTAGATAGTGGGAAAGATTAGGGGAGGGTGGTATGACGGGGGAGGAGTTATGTGTATTCTGGGAAGAGTGGTGTGAGGGTGATGGGCCAGTGGAAAGGCACACAGCTGGGGTTTTTATTCTTATCCCTAATGACCAGCAGTAAGCAGTGGGGTTGAGTCATAGAGTATGAGTCCATCTTCCAAAACCTTTTCAAAACGGAGTTAAAATTTCCTATTTGTTAATGACAGGGAGGTTTTGAGCAGTGGGGAGGGTCAAATATGATGTCATTCACAATGAGTCCATTTTTTGTGCATTCTTATCTCCATCTCTTCCAACTTGTCCACATTACCCCCTTTCTTGGTCACGTGTAGTATTTCTGGCGTGAAGTCACTTCCATGCCCCTCCTCCAGCAGATGTTTTGCGAAATGAGATTGGGAAACATTCCCATTCAGGTTGCATCTCCGGTTTGGCCCTAGTGCGAAAGGATCTTCCCGTTGTACCCACGTATGTTGCCCCACAGTCTTTACATGCCAGTTTGTATACACCACACTAATACAAGGGATCATTCCTGTCCTTTGTATTGTTTATCAATGCCCTAAGGTTATTCTGATTATAGAAGGCTATTCTAAACTGATCGCGAAAAGATTACCAGCTTTGTGAGACAGTACCATACTAAGGTAGTTTGTACCACTATCTATCATTGTTCTTACACAGGACTTTGCTACAAAGCAGACCTCTCCCCTTAACTGACAGTTCTTTCTTTAGCATTCGGTTGATTATATTTTCACTCTAGCCATATTTTGATGCAAGAAATTTGATGGTCTTTAGTTCTATGTTGAAATTATCGTTACAGAGGTGAATTCTTACATAAAAGGAAATTTGAAAATTTTAGTGAAAAATAATGGCAGGATTCTTATGGTATTATCTGGTCTGTGGTAGTATTTTTACGGAAGATAGAAAATGTTACACTTTGATCTGTTTTTTACTCTAATATCTAGGAAGTTGATCTTGCCCACACGTGAAAACTTTTCTTTGGATATTGAATTCAATGAATTAAGGAAATGATCCAGTTGCCTGCGTGTACCTGTCCATATTGCAAAGACATCGCCCACGTAACGGTACCAACAATAAATATTTAAAATGTCCACCGAGTTGTTATAAAAAAGCTTAGCTTCGAAGTCGTCCATGAATAGATCAGCAAGGAGAGGAGATAAGGGTGACTCCATTGCCAACACCCCTGCAGGAGGGGGGATAGAGATTACTCCCGCAGTATACCTGCTTGTCGTAAGAGGCGACTAAAAGGGCGGGAAGGTAAACCCCGAAAACAAAACCCCCAAGCAGCTTAGGGATGCGTCCGGACAGTTTTGTGGATCAACTGTCTGTGTGCGGCCATAGCAGCTGGCCTGCGATCCACCCACTTGTTGGCCGTGTGCGAAGACCCGTAAGGGGGAGAAGGGGATCCTGTTGGGTGAGTTCCCCGGCACCCAGCCGGGTGTCGGATGCGCGGTATGGGCCAGAGTTTAATACCCCACTTTGGCCCTAGATTCCCTGTAAACCGGCGGCCGGGGGCTATCCACCCCCGGTCAATCGGCTTTCCGATAAGTTCGGGGGCGAGTGCTAGTGTAGGGTGGTCGGAGGTACTCGGGTTGGTGGGCCCGCTGCATTGAAGTCCAACCCGAAGCAGACAGCCACCTCCAGGGTACTATATCTCCTCGGGTAGCCCTGGCGACCGCGCCTGGTACCGTCTTGCGGCACGCCGTACCGAATGTGTGGCTCAATGGTGGTTGGGGAGCACGGGGGATGATGATAGTTTAAGTATGGCGGATGCTTCACTTTCCCCAACTTGAAGATCCTGCCCAGACACGGGCAGGAGAGATTGCGTTGCTGGTTCTAGCAACCGATATTTAGTGATGAGGAGTTGGAAGGAAGAAGAGAGCATTAAAAAGGTATCCCCTTTTCTCATTCGTAGAGTCTTGTCGGGTTTGGTTCCTGGGGAGCTAAAATCGGCGAAGAAGCTACGTGACGGCATACTGCTCATTGAGACGACAAATGCTGCACAAAGTGAAAAGATTATGTTAATGGAAAATCCGAACGACATTCCCGTCAAGGTTGAGGTGCACCGCACTTTAAACACCTGTCGGGGAGTTATCTACATCTACGATGTACCGTGCAAGCCACCACTAGGATGTATGGCACGGGGTGATTCCACACCAGGCATGCAGCACTCGTCCCAGAACAAATCAGAGCCTCGCACGCTCCCCCTGACACTAGGCGCAGGCCAAAAGCAGTCAGGAGAACAGTGCGCAGTCCAACCGGAAACTGGGAGAGTGATACGTAAAAGAACATACAAACATGCAGAGCAATGCTATAGTTTTCAGTCAGTACGACTTATTGTTTGTGGAGATCGACGAAATTAAGCAAGAAATGGCCTCTTAAGTGGTCTCTGATGCTCGTGGACTTACTACAAAGCGCAATGGAGAAGGAGTAAATACAGCAACTGTTGTCCTTACGTTCGCGCGCGATAAGCTCCCTGACAAGGTGTTTGTCGGTTATGAATCGGTCCCAGTAAGACCATTCATACCGGCACCCATGCGCTATTACCAATGTAACCGATTCGGCCACACGGCAACACGGTGTGAGGGCAAGGTCATCTGCCCCCGCTGCGGCCAGGATAAGCACAAGGATGAGGAGTGAACCGATAATCCACTGTGCGTCAACTGTGAAGGTGCACATCCCGTTTATTTAACAAATGCCCGAAAATGGTAGAAGAGTGGAAGATTATGGAAATCAAGACGGTTGGCAAAATCAGCTATGTAGAGGCTAGGATAAAAATATAGGGCACAAATTGCTCCTACTTTTTCAAAATCATTCGCTCAGGTCACTAACGCTCCTATTTCTAAATTCACCATCTCGACACAGACTGAGACCGATGGCAACAAGCCTCAGAAAACCCCTGAGCAAAAACCGACCATGCCGGCTAAGGCCCAAAATCTGGCAAAGACGAATGACACCTGTTCGGGTTCTCCCAGAAAGAAATCGAACAAAAAAACCCCGGGGCCACGCTAATCAAGCGTGGAAATTCTCAATCTCTCGGTCCATCTGATTCGGCCTGACTCAGTTAACCAGAGTCGATGGAAGAAGACTCGTTTCTGTCAGAGTTGGTGATCCTCCGGGCTAAAGCCAAGGGGAGGAAAAGTCGCACTAAGCGCTGATCCCCCGGTGCTTTTGTGCAGTGCAGTGCAAAAGTACTCGTTTTTTTAAAGTTTTTTTAAAACTTATTTATTATTTTTATGGCTTCTATATTGCAGTGGAACTGTAATGGTTTTTATCGGCACGAAGAGGAACTACCCATTTTAATTCATGATTTTTACCCGTTGTTGTGTTTGTCTACAAGAAACGCATTTTAAAATCACAGACAAGGGCATTTAAAAAAGTTTTGATGTTTCTAGATTTGACGACACCAGCGGCCAACGAGCCCAGGGTAGAGTGGCAGTTGCGATTCGGGAGGCCCTTCACACCTCCCAAGTGCAGCTGAACACGCCGTATCAGGCGGTGGCAGTCACCATGTATTTTGTAGATGTACACCCCCGGAAGTAGTGTATGTAACGTGTAACTGCCAGAGGGTGCACCGGTCACTCACTTTTTCCCAGATGCTCTGGAAAGCGTCAGCTACCTCGGTCGTTAATTTTACTCGGAAATTGTAACACACACGATGCTCTCTGGGGAAGTCCAAGAGGACATTGCAATCGTAGAGGACGGATTTTATCTGCTTTTATCTGTGATTCTAACCTGGTTTTATTGAACAATGGGGAGGAAACCCGTTTCAACTCTTTGAAAGGAAAGAACATGTATGGCCTTGTGAACGAACATCATTGAAATTTGGTCGTACCCTAGGGAGTTCGATTTGGTAAGCTTCAGGTGCTTCAAATCACATTCAGGGGTGATGTATTGGAAGAAGAAATTATTAGCATCGAATGGGACAGAAAAATAGACAGAATTGAAGGCAGATATTGGCTTGGTGCTTCCACTGGTGGGCAAGGAATTGAAAAATTGGTTTATTTGATCTATAGAAATATGGTTAGGCAGTACATTTGAACGCTTTCGTACCAGCCTCAGATTCCTTAGTTCACGCCATGCTGTCTGTTGATTTCTGACTTACGAAAATTTTGAGCTAAAATACTGGCGTTTAGCTTCCGAAATGCGAGTTCCGTGAAACCTAGTATAATTGAAAATCTGTAAGCGTTCTTGAGCGAGTATATGTAAGGCAGAGGCGATTGCGTTCTTGAATTTGTTGACGAATTTCTTCATTGCACCAAGGAGCATGGGTACGTTTGGGATAGCACGATACCAAAGGAGCAGTGAGATTGATACACTTTAACATATGAGAGTTTAAATAATTTACTTTGAGATCAATACAGTTTGAATCCAAAACAACACTCCAGTCCAAGGTCGCCAATTTATTCTGAAAGTTGAGTACATCGAAGTTTTTAAGCCTACGAAATTTGAAACGTAATCGTAGGACAAGAGACACTAGGCCAACAACAATACGATTTTACACTATTATTGCCGAACGTGGTATCACGCTCCCAGACGTACACCCAACGATTCTATCGTATTCTAATGATCCGCCTTGGATACTCCCGCTCCTAGAATTAATAAGATTCTTAGTAAACGCCAAAATACTTCGACTACTCCCTTGGAGTACCAGCGTCAATTTTATAGGTTTCTCCACTGCTATTCCGATAGTGTGCCTGTTTACACAGACGGTTCCAGGTCTGACGCAGCTTGAGCGTGCGCAGTCGTCTCGTCTCACCATGGAGTCAGTAGTAGTAGTATTTGGTGATATGGGTGCTTCGACGGCTGAGGTCATTCGCACCACGTCAATCTAACATCACCATGTCAAATTATTTAAAATAAATAATTAAATACACAAATAAAAGCAACACAACACATTAAAATGGGCGTAAGATAAAACACCAATTAATGGTTGGTCACAAACAGTTAAAAAGGCCAGACTCTTTTAAAAATAACATTATCCGACAGACACAATCAGGATCGCCTCCTAGGACGTGTCCTAGGTCTCCCCTGATGTTCAGCCGGATGCGCAGAGCACGGTACTTATCACACCCCGTCAGAAGGTGTTTCACAGCAATGGGAGAGTCGCAATCCTCACAGTAAGGCGGGATCTTCTCTTCGGTGAAGAGGTAAGAGTGAGTGAGGGCACAGTGCCCTATCCTCAGCCGTGTGATTGCGACCTCTTCCCTGCGAGTCCTCCCGACTGATGTGGGCCACACTGATACCACCGGCTTTATGGTGCGCAACTTATTCTGTCAGGGAATGCCAGGTTTCCTTCCACTGTCCGAGGGCTACGTTTCTCAACGTAGCCTTTAGGTCTTCATGCGGTACCAATACTGACGAAATTTGTTCGTCTTGAAGAGCCTTTTTCGCTGCCGAGTCGGCCATCTCGTTACCGGTTATTCCCACGTGTCCAGGTACCCACAGAAAACGGATAGCGATTCCTTTGTTAGAAAGGGATAAAAGATGATTCTGAATCTCCTGGACAAGTGGGTGCATCGGGGAATAACCGGAAATGGCCTGCAGCGCACTCATAGAGTCACTGCAGACCATGTATGCGCCGCAATCGCCCCTAATACCACCAAGAGCGATCTTTATGGCGAAAAGCTCCGCCGTGAAGATACTGCAAAGCGGGCTTAGCTTCACCCCGATGACTCCATGGTGGGACGAGAACACCGCGCATGCGCATGCCGACTCGGACTTCGAGCCATCCGTAAACACGGGAGTGAAATCGGAGTGGCGGCACAGCTCTTCCCTAAAAAGTTGTTGGTACTCCATGGGCGTCGTGGAACCTTTCTGGCCATTTAGTAGGGTAAAATTACACTTGGGATAGGGCACTCGCCATGGCGGGTGACTGGAATATCCATGGACGTACACTTCTGGAATTATCACATCTGTTCCTTCCATAAAATTGTTAAAACGGACGCTCAGGGGTCTGGTGGCCCTTGTCCGCCTGTTAAAAATGTTTATAAACCTGGGATTAAAAAATTACGTTAATACACGGGTGAGTCCTCATAGATAAAAGTTTTGCGACGTAGTTAGCCATTAAGATGTTCCTCCGGGTATCCAGCGGGGGCTCTCCGGCATCCGAGTATACGCTCAAAACGGGAGACGTCCTGAACGCTCCGGTCGCCAAACGTAGCCCCGCGTTGTGAACCGTTGCCAGCGGTTTCAGGTAACTTTTGCGACCCGAGGAGTAGACGAAACATCCATAGTCCAACTTGGAACGCACCATTGCCGTGTAAAATGAAAGCATGGTGGTCCTGTCGGCGCCCCGTGTAGTGTGCGATAAGACACGTAAAATATTTAAAACGTTAAAACATTTTTCTTTAAGAGTCCGGATGTGTTCCTTCCAATAAAGCTTGGAATCGAACACCATCCCGAGAAAGCGAACCGATTCAGCGTATGGTAAAACCCTACCACCGAGGCGTAACTCTGGTGGTATTTGGTTGCCCCTGAGACGATGAAAATGCACACATTTTGTCTTTTCCACTGAGAAGCGGAAGCCGTTCTTTTGGGACCAGCCGTCCAGTTTATTAAGACAGAGTTGTGTTTTTCTGGACGCGGTTACTAGTTTGGATGACCGGCAGAGAATAGCCAGGTCATCCACGAACAATGATCCCATGACAGGTCCCGTGATGCAGTCGATAGCGTCATTGATCGCAATAGCGAACAATGTCACACTAAGGACTGATCCTTGAGGCACTCCATTTTCCTGCGTATAGGGTTCGGAAAGGTGCTTACCTACTCTGTTTCTAAAAACTCGGTCAGAAAAAAATCTTTAATAAAAATGGGAAGATTTCCCCTAAAACCCCATCCATGCAACGTGTTTAAAATCTTCTGACGCCAGACCCTGTCATACGCCTTCTCCAGGTCAAAGAAGACTGCGATGACGTGCTGGCGTAGAAGAAAGGCCTCCTGGATGAAATTGTCGCTCCGAACGAGGTGATCAATGGTTGATCGACCTCGCCGGAAACCACACTGGATATTCGACAGAAGGTTCCGCCGCTCTAACCACCAAACGAGCCGACGGTTTACCATCCTTTCCATTACCTTGCACAGACAGCTAGTAAGGGAGATTGGCCTGTAGTTACTTGGGTCCGTTCTGTCCTTTCCCAGTTTTGGGATCGGAACCACCGCAGATTCCCTCCAGGAAGATGGGAAACTACCCTAGAATCATAACTGGTTGAGGGTGCTCAGGATCTCCATCAACGCTTCCCCCGAAAGATTTCGAAGGAAGGCGTTGTGGATTCCGTCCAGTCCCGGAGAGGTGTCTTTGGATTCCGCGATGGCTGACCGTAGTTCCCACAGCGAGAACGGGTCGTTATACTCCGCGATTACGGACGTCTCAGCAAAGCAAGGAGTAGTTCTCTGGAAGCGTTCCTTGATGGCCAAGAACGCTTCCGAGTAACTCCTGTCACTGCTTATACTGGCTAGTGACTCGCCAAAAGCCTCGGCTACGTCGCGAGGGGAGCTCACAATTTGGCCATTAATTCTCAAGCAAGAGACGCCGTACTCCCTACGGGAGCCCGAGATACATCTCACCTTATTCCACGCCTGTGCAAGTGGTGTTCTGTGGTTAATGCTATTGACGAATTCCCTCCAGGAGACCCTTTTTGCCTCCTTCACGACTCGTCGAGCTTTCGTTCGCAGTCGGCGGAAGGACGCAAGGTTCGTTGCGGTTGGGTACTTTTTAAAAAGACGCAGGGCACGTTTTCGGAGACGAATTGCCTCGGCGCACTCCTTGTTCCACCAAGGAACCGCTGGTCGTGGGACGTTACCTGATGACCGTGGGACGCTGCAATTCGCTCCTTCGATCAAGCACCTAGTTAAAACTTCCACATTGTGTGTGGCATCACAATTACAATTATGTTTAAAATAAAAAATGTCTCTAAAATTCTGCCAATCAGCTTTACGGACAATCCAATTGCCCGGTCGGATAAAATTAGTGTCAAAATTTCGATCAGAATTTATTAAAATGGGGAAGTGATCACTCCCACAGAGATCTGTGTGCACGGACAAATTAAACCTGTTAAAAAGACTGCTCGTTACCATAGCCAAGTCTATACAGGAGTACTCTCCATTAAAAACATTAAAACGGGTTTTCTCACTTTTGTTAAGTAATAAAAGGTTAAAATCGAGGATGAAACTGGCTAAAACCCGTCCCCTCCTTGTGCTTTGGCCTCTTGGGCTTTTCCACAGGGGGGGCATGGGCGTTAAAATCGCCCAATAATATAAAAGGCTTCGGCAACTGCTGGACAAGTCTCTCTAGGTTATAACGAGTTACCGGTGCACCCTCCGGCAAATAAACGTTGCATAACGTTATATTTTGCGGAGTCAACAAGGTTATGGCCACAGCCTGAAACGGGGTGTCAATCCGTACTCGAGAGGTGTAAAGGGCCTCCCGAACAGCAATCGCCACCCCGCCATGGGCTCTATGACCAGTAAGGTCATCTAGCCTTTCGAACTTGTATCCCCTTAAAATTCCACTGTCTCTCGCCTCCAGATGCGTCTCCTGGAGACATAAAAGAAGGGTTAAAATCTCGGATTAAAATAGCCAGCTCCTCCTTATGCCTATAAAATCCATTACAGTTCCACTGTAAGATAGAGGTCATAAAATTTAAAAATATATAAATAGATATATAAATAAATAAAAACTTAAAAATAAATAAAAATTTTAAGAAAAAAGGAGAGTCCTAAGTACGGACTACGGAGTGATCAGCGCTTGAGGCGCTGCTTCCTTCCCTTTTTTCTAATTTTTTCGACTTCTGTATCCGAGATACAGAAATCTTCCTCCATGGCTTCCTGTGGAGGCATTTTTCCCTTACCAGATGGACCGGGGGATTGTGAGTTACCACGCTTTGTTTGCGTGGCCCCGGCGGTGGTTTTAGTGAGGTTCTTCCTAGGAGAACCCGGAACGGTGGTTTGTGAATTTTTTGCCGGATTTGTTGCCTTAGCCGGCGTGGCCGTTTTCTGTGCAGAGGCATAAATTTTTGGGCTTGAAATTTCTTCTGTCTGGGTCGAAATGGTGACCTTGGCAATTCGAGGGTGAGCGACATGGGCGAATGATTTGGAAAAAGTAGGAGCAACTTGTGCTCTGTACTTTTTCCGAGCCTCCAAGTACGGGATTTTTTCAACCGTCTTGATCTCCATTACTTTACGCTCCTCGATCATCTTTGGACAATCACGTGAGTACACCGGATGTGCTTCCTCGCAATTGACGCAAAGTGGGTCACCCTTGCATTCCGCACCCTCATGCTTCTCCAGGCTGCAGCGGGGGCAGGTGGCCTTGCCCTCGCACCGTGTGGCCATGTGGCCGAATCTCTGGCACTGGAAACATCGCATGGGTGCCGGTATGAATGGACGCACTGGCACCGATTCATAACCGACAAACACCTTGTCGGGGAGATGGTCAAGCGTGAACGTGAGTACGACAGACATTGTGTTTACTCTTTCTCCATTACGCTTTGTAGTGAGTCGACGAGCATCGGTGACCGCCTGAGAGGCCATCTCCTGCTTGATCTCTTCGATCTCAACATACAGAAGGTCGTAGTGACTAATTACTCCCCGACAGGTGTTCAAAGTTCGGTGCACCTCGACTTTAACGGGAATTTCGCCAAGCTTTTCAAACAGCAATAGCTTTTCGCTTTGAGCCCTCGTAGCCGTTTCGATGAGCAGTGTGCCATCGCGAAGTTTCTTTGCCGATTTCATTTCACCAGGAACTGAACCAGACAGTAACTTACGAATAAGGAAGGGAGACACCTTCTTCAGGCTCTCCCCTTCCTTCTGGCACCTCATCACTAGGTAGCGCAGACTAGCGCCAAGAACATTAACTCCCCCGCCCGTATCCGGGCGGGATCTTTTTGGAGGTGGAAGATTTGTATCCGCCATTCCAAATGATTCTTCGTCCCCCGGGCTCCCCACCCACCATGGAGCCACACAATTGGGACGCCGCACCGCAAACCGGTACGGTCGCCAGGGCTACCCGAGGGGATATAGCACCGTTGAGGTGGTTGTCTGTTTCGGGTTGGATCTTCGATGCACGAGCCCACCAAACCCGTACATCTCCGACCGCCCTACGCAGACCCCCACCTCCCTGGAACTCGCCACCGTTGAGCTTAACGCCACGGAAGCCGATTGACCGGGAGTGGCTAGCTCCCGGCCGCCCGTTTACACAGAATCCGGGGCCAAAGAGGGGTATTGGCCCTCGGTCCATACGGGGCATCCGACACCCGGCTGGGAACCACGGACATCACCCTCCAGGATCCCCTTCTCCTCCTTACGGGTCTCCGCACACGGCAAACATGCGGGTGGATCGCAGGCCAGGTGGTGTGGCCGCACACAGACAGTTGACCCACTAGACTGTCCGGGCTCAACCCTTGTTGGCTCTGGGTTTGTTTTCGGGGTTTTCTCCCCGCCCTTTTAGTCGCCTCTTACGACAAGCAGGGATACTGCGGGAGTATTCTCTATCCCCCTACCCGCAGAGGGGACCATGGAGTCATCAAGGCGAGGTTAAACCAAATGTGTAGCGCGTACACAGCGGAACTAGTTGCGATAAAAATGGCTCTTAATGGGATAAATGGCAATAGTGGCTCCTTCGTCATTTCCACTGACTCACTTAGTGGCCTGAATTCCATTTCCGGCTTTTCCCCCATGCACCCCATAGTTCAGGAGATACACGCTGCCCTAATCTCTCTGAACAGATAGGGTGTACCTGTATCGTTTTTTTGGGTCACAGGGCATGTGGGAATAGCCGGAAATGAAGGAACTGACGCTTTGGCGAAGGAGGCACTAGACATGGAGGAGTTGACAATGACGCTGATTCCCTCTGAAGTCCTGAAGTCTACTTTGAGAAAGGTAGCCCTAGAGCAGTGGAAGGAATCTTGGAGAAAAATTATTAGTAATAAACTGCGCGGGGTTAAACCGGTAGTGTCAGCGTGGCTCACGTCAGTCAGAAAGAGTCACCGAAAGGAAGTCATCATCGAACGATTAAGGATAGGGTATTGCTCTTCGCCTCTTTCTCTGCAGTGAAAAGAAAATACCACCTCGGTGTGATGACTGCGGCTGTCCTCTCAGCATACGACATATCCTGACGGAGTGTGACAGATACCGGTACGAGCGGAACAGACTGCGGCTAGTGGGAGACATAGGGTCCAGCCTAGGCGATTACTCAAATGCCCTATGCCGTGTAATAATATTTTTAAATGAAACTGGTCTTTTAAATAATATTTTAAGAATTTAAAATTACTTGAACCTTGACGTATTAATTTATGAAATTATTTTATTTACTTTTTTTGGAACTCATACCTTTTTAATTAATATGACGCGTAGTGGTGCAAAATGACCATGCCGTCGACGCACCCAGCTATAATAAATCTATCGATCTATCTACTCCATTGCCAAACCTACCAATTGTCTGAAGTATTCACCATTAAACTGAAAATAGTTCTCCTAACACTTTTATTAACGTGAGAAAATCACTGACGAACGGGGGGTTCTACTCCTGCAATTTCAAGGACTTTTTCGGCAACTGTTACAGCATCCGACAATGGTACATAGATGAAACGGTTTGACACATGAAAGGAGAGTAATAATGATTATGAGGATGGGGAGGAGGTTAATTTGGAAAGTCGTTGCAAAAATCTTTGGAAGTTTTATTTAAATTAGGAGACTATAGTTTATTGTGAGTTTTTTCTTTAATTTATTTCTTATGCTTGTACCTGACGATGACGCCGTAACGTTGAAACTAATAGTACCAGCAAAAACTCTGGATTGTTATTGTTTCAGTAACTCTGAAACTTAGATGTTATTGTCATTATTCAACTGCTGACTTAAATTTATTTTTCGTTGCGTTAAGAAGTTTTAATTTTTTAAGGGGTAGAATCCTTTGTCTGATTTTCAATTAAAGTACCTTGAAAATTGTTTGAGAACTAATTATTGTTTAAATTGTAAGTTCTATTTGTCAACTTTGAACCCTCATAAGCTTTAAGTTTCTTAAGTGTTGCATCAATAATTTATGCTCACTGTTTGCTAATTTCGCGGATTGTTCGCTAATGTGAAACGTCATTTTATTTGTCGAGGCTCCTTATTCGGTCTTCGATGAGATAACGCGAGCAATTGTTACAAAACATTCGAGGTAGAGTAGGTAAGATACTTATGAGTAAAAAATTCGATTTTTCAACCCTTGAAATTGGGTCTACCACCATTCAGCGGAACCTTATCATTTTGATTTCAATAACTAAAAATGTTCATAAATAAGTCATTATCCAACTCGGTGTTTCAAGTATTTATTATTAAAGTATGTAATGAAGGAAAAAACTTTTACAATGCCTTCATTTAATCCTTTTAATTGTGGAATGCCACCAAGACACTTAGGAAAGTGTTTCATTTCTGACGTATAATTTCCTACGATAATGAACATAATTTTATAGCACTAGCGCGGTCAAGTAGTTTCAGGACTTAATACTCATTCACTATAATGGGCCATGCAATTATAAAATTAAACTGTGTTAAACGTATTCGGAAGTTGTGGATTCTACCTTGATGGATATTAATAATGTCATCTTTATTCCTGAGCGAATTTCGGTCTTAATTGACGACCTTTCTAACAATTAACTCATAACATTTCACAAATCAACACCCATGCCCTGAGTTGAGATAACCCACCCAGGCAGTACTCGAACCCGCGAACTTCGGATTAGCAAGCAAGGACGTTACCCCGCCGCCACCGAGGCCGGTGAACTAATACTTAAAACGACAATTGTTACCTGGCTTTTATATTGTTATTTAAAATCCTTACTCTGTTAAGATTTGGGAGCCGAACCTTCAAATGCCCTAGGATCTACCCCTTCGTCTGGTGGTATACTTGGACGACATATGACTCAAATTTGTCATTGAAACTTTTCCCTTCCCTATAATTTTAATTGTTGAACCATGTCGGTCAATATCTCCTGGAGGTATTTCGCAAAACATGGGCACGAATAATACACTCTCCTTTCAAAAATAACCTTCCCTTATTCCACGCCTGTCGTGTTTTTTTAGACCTTGAAAATATTTGTGGAGTATATTAGAATTGTAGCATCTCAACCTCAAAATTTTAACATTGTAACATTGTAATTGTAACCTCAAAATCTTAAAATCCATACAAACACAATTTCCAAAACAAACTGCTTTAAATACCTAGGGGAATTGATAGCAAACAACACAAAAGAAAAGATAGCAATAGAAACTCGAATACACAAAATGGAAAGGGCATTTTGTATGACAAAAAACATATATAATAAAAAACCTTATCTTGGAACACTAAACTAAGACACTACCAAACAGTGGTTACACCTGAAACGCGTTATGCAGCAGAAACGCTTAAACTAACAAGAATGGGGGATCTCGAAAAATTAGAAAAGGTTGAAAGAAGAATTTTAAGGAAAATATTGGGACCTAAAAGTAACAGTAATGCAGAATACAAACTAAGACCAAACAGAGAGCTATATATAAAAGTTGAAAAATTAGTCGACGTAATGAGAAAAAAACGAATGCAGTTTTATGGTCACATATTTCGAAGGAGTAACTCCAGACTAACCAAGAAGATCTTCAACCTACTAAACAGCTACAAATCCAAACCTACTTGGTTCATTGAAACTCAAAAAGATATGGAAAACTTGGGAATAAAGATTGACACAATAAATGACCTAACTCTTTTTAGAGAAGTAATTAACACAGCAAAATTTTCGGAAAGAAAAAAATCGAGGGATGGAAGAAAATGGACGCAAGAACAAAAGGAAAGGCACTCTCAAAGGATGAAGGAAATATGGTCAGAAAGAAAATTGAATCAAAAAAGGCATATCCAGAAGTGATTTATCGCACCCTCAAATGGGTTATTCGATAGAAGAAGAAGAAGAATTGTATCAAAAACGTTTAGGTACCCATGAATTATTCTGGCATTATCATTTGCTAGAAAAGAAAAGAGTGCTACGTGCTATGCATCCATTACTTACCGTCATCTAGTGAAGTGTATACTGGAAGCTTAAGAAAATCTCTCGTCTTATCAGGTAGCTTGTTGCAGATCCAGTGGCTTAGCGGTGACGTTAATTTTTGGTCCAGCTCACGAGGATCTTGAAAGCCTGTCAGTCCACTTATTATCATTGAAACGATGAGAAACAGGAAGAGTCCCATCGGTGCATACCACATATATGATAATTTGAACAGCGAGAGCACCCTGAATAAGAAAAGGCGTTTTATGAAAGAACAATTGTTATAGAAATCAAAATTGACATTTCATGCTTCAACATCAAAGCTGAACAAGACTATGATAACATAACTTCGTGGTGGACAAATTGAAATTCCAATAAAATATTTTGCTGTACATCATGGTTCGCGTTTGATGCTTAAAAATGAGGAAAGCTTTCTCTGTTCTGAGAAATGTTTTGTTCACTTTTTTCGCCATGCAGGTATGCGTAATGTTAGTATTATGTTGAAGGATGCTGTCTACAAGAAGGACACTCAAATGTGAAAGACACTAGACTTTATTAATATTAGGCCAGATTGAAATACCTAAAAAAACTGAGACCGAAAACATTGCCAATCGACCGACTCGAACATAACCTCTCGACTGACGTACCGTTCCACAGCGCGCAGGCTGCCAACATAACACTACTCTCCCCTCTTAGTAGACAATTAATAAAGCAATAACAAAATTACAAAATGACAATTGACATGATAACTTTCATACTGACAAAAAATACAAGATAACAAATGACAAGATTGGTTTACATATTAACTGACTGACTTGATAAGAAATGGCATAACACAGAATATTTAATAAAAGACATTACTACAATAATAATTGGCTTATCCCAAACAATATAACCCAAGATAATACAAATTTATTCAAAGTTTGAGTCGGAATACCTATTTGGTTTCCTTACCACTCGTTCAGACCTTCTCAATTCGTTTTGTGACTCCTTATAATCATTCACATCACATTGCTCACTCTCCCCACTACCAGTTTGTAAATTGCGAACCTTAGCTGCAAGAGAATTGCGTAGCTGGGCATTATCATAAAACTCTCTGAGCTGATTTACATGTACTTTAACAACAACATCATTAGATAATTTTACTATATAAACAAAATCGCTAACCTTCTCTATAACCTTTCCCAATTCGATTTTGGCACCAAATTCTTGCTTTTTATTAGGATTAACCCATACAACTTGACCTACCTCAAATATTTTGACTGACTTTCTGGGTTGCGTGACCTTTTCATCAATTAAACCACTCTTAAATGTAACTTTTTTCTTGAGACCTGACAAAGGAACTTTCTTTGGCTCATATGTTAACAGCATTGACATTGGTGATTTTCCCGTCACTGAGGACGGTGTAGACCTATAAGCAAATAGACAGTCAAGTAACAGTTCTTCATTATTAACATTTTCGTTTCTGAGTCTCTTCTGTAAATGAAATTTTGATAACAAATTCTTGAAGGTCTGGACACTACGCTCTGCAAGCCCATTGGACTGAGGTGAATATGGAGGAGAGAAAATTAGTTTAATCCCCTTATTGTTGCAAAAACTTTTCATGTCGTAAGAACTGAATGGCGGGCCATTGTCACATACCACAGTCTTTGGAAAGGAAAATCTTGAAAAAATTCAGCCAACTTGGTCAATACCGCTTTGAAATCACACCTATACGTCAAAATAAAACATTCGATCCATTTTGAATATGAATCACACACTATCAAATATTTATTCCCACAAAAATCAAATAAATCCATATGAACCCTTTCCCAAGGAACATGAGCCAAAAGCCATGATTGAAGGTTCTGTTATTTGTTCTTTTCCTTGTTGACTGACAAATATCACATGCTGCTATTTTATGATAAATATCATTGTCTAATCCAGGCCACCATACATATGAACGTGCAAATAATTTGGATCGTACTACACCCGCATGATTAAAATGCATTATCTCTAAGACTTTCTGTTGTAAACTCTTAGGCACAATAATTCTGTCACAAAGAAATAAACAATTGTTACTTACAGATAAGGCGCACTTATTTCACTCATAAACCTTCAATTCATTTTCACATGAATTTGGAAAACCTTTTAAAACATACTCCGAAACTCTGCTCAACAACTTATCATTGCGAGTGTGTTCACTCACTTCATCTAAATCTGATATGGGAGTGGACAAGTATGTAAATAACACTTCCTTCTCATCTACGCTATTTGAAGATGGTAAGCGCGACAATACATCTGCATGAGGAATCAAGGTTCCTTTCCTATGTACCAATGAGTAATTATAAGCAGATAAAGTAGTAGCCCATCTTATCAATCGAGAAGAAGCCATAACTGGAATCTTTTTGTTCCCCAAAAATCGTTTTCAGTGGAAGTGATCACTGAAAATTGTAAATTTCCTACCCCACAAATACGTATGAAATTTTTTTGTTCCAAAAATAATCGCCAGTGCTTCCTTATCTAACTGAGAATAGTTCCTCTGTGACTGATTTAAGTTAGCTGATTCAAAAGAAATAGGTCGCTCTTCACCATTTTCGATTTGACTTAGAATAGCACCAACCCCAAAGGCGCTGGAATCAACCGACAAAATTAACTCTTTGCTTGGATCATACAGAACAAGCATAGAAGCTTCAGATAAAGCTGTTTTACATTTGGAAAAGGCAATCATACATTCTGAAGACCATACCCATGGTTCATTTTTTTCTCATAAGTTTATGGAATGGTTCCAAAATGTCAGGACACATGTGAACAAAATTTCTATAGTAATTGAACATAGATACAAAGGCTTTCAACTGTGTCAAATTTTCAGGTGGTGGCATTGAAAAATTTTTCTCAATCTTGGTGGTAGACGGAACTTTACCCTTAACTGACAACTCAAAACCCAAAAACAAGAGAGAGTTGACAAAAAAATCAGATTTCTGTACGTTCAGTTTGACATTATATTCCTCTAATCTTATCATGACTTCATTCAAAACTTCCTTACAAGTAGCCAGATCTTTACCACCATTTAAAATATCATCTAAGTATGGTGCAACATGACCAATTCCTACTAAAATAGAGTCAATAACAGACTGAAAAATTGCACATGCAGGAGACAGTCCAAAACACAAACGATTAAATCTGTACAAACCCCGTATTGTGTTAACAACTAAAAAATCCTTACTAGCTTCATGCACCTCTAATTATAAGTAAGCTTCAGTTAAGTCTAGCCTACAAAACACCGTACAGCCAGTACACTGATAAAAAATTCCCTCAGGTATAGGCATAGGGTGTTGATCCACCTTCAAAAACTTATTCAAAGTTACCTTGAAACTGGCACACAATCTTATTTTCCCATTAGCTTTAGGAACAAGAACCAAAGGGCTTGCCCAATCAGACGTTTTCACCTTAGTAATTATGCCTTATGAAAAATAGGTGAAACATTTTCTTTCAAGTTTAGATTAACCTTAATATTTTCAATAGGTTTATCATTACTCTGTTTATAAAATACTTTAGGAAATTTCACTGACAATGACTGAACGTACTCTTCTATGCTAGACTGAACAGACATACAAATTTCTTGTCTACTTATTAGACCAACCTCACCCTCATTAGACAAATGAGGTAATAATGTGATACACCAATTTGGTGCTAATACTGACAGCCAATCGCGACCCAGTATAGCAGGGCATGACACATTTCTTATAATTACAGCAGACAATATTTTACTCAACTTACCATAACAAATACTAACATCACACTTCCCAATCACATCTAATAAGTGATTACCAACACCTTTTATAGTACCATAGTAGGGCAAAACTTTTGACAACAGCTGCAATTCTTTTGCAACATCATTACTCAAAATCGAAATAGAGCTCCCAGTATCAACCAGGAAACGCACAGATTTACCATTAATAACAATATTCACAAATAATGAATCAGACAGACTTTGACACATTCACTGATACATTGACTCCGGTAACAACACAATTCACTCGCTGCTTATCACAGCATTCAGCTGTATGACCTTGACATTCACAATTGTAGCACAACCACTTATTAGCTGGACACTTCTCTGGAGTATGCCTGGAATAGCAATATCGGCACCTCTTCTTCTGACCTCCCTCTGAGCGTTGAGTAGGCGATGGCGAACGACCCATGATTGGAGACCCTCGCCTCGGCGATGAACCCCTCCTTGGCTGGTATGAAGTTGACCTTACAGGAGAACGAAAGCTTTTCTTCACGGCATGACGTTCAAATGAAGCAGAACTATCAGACTTGGACGAAACCATTAAAGAGTCTGAACTCGGACCGGCCATCACCAATGTTGACTGCTCGACCGCCTCCATCTCAAAAACAATACTGCAAGCCTCATCGAATGTCATTTTGTCCTTCTCCGATAACAGACGACTCACCATAGACGTATTCAGTAGACCAGACACCAGCCTGTCACGCAAAACTTGATCAAGGAACGAGCCATAGTTGCACTTAGTAGCTAACCGCTTGATCTCGGAAATGTAGTCTTGTAATGATTCACCTACTTGTTGCTTACGAGAATGGAATTTGTAACGCTCAGGTATAACCTTACTTATCTTTTTATACCTAGTACTCAAAGCCTGCACACACTGTTCATATGTAGCCTTCGCGGAATCTACCGGGGCTAACAAAGTTTTCAGCTCAGCATAAACGCCTGGATTCAGATTGACACAAAAATGACCTTTCTTTAGTTTGTCCTCGATGCCATTTATTAGAAAAATAGCTCAAGTCTTTCCACGAAGGAATCAAAGTCCTCGATTCCCGGTTCAAGCACTGGAGGTTTCGACATGATGACTGATAACCCCAAATTCAAACAAGTTCACCCGACATGGATAATACCGTAGACACAGCACACATTCGCCAGATATCCTCGTCGCCAGATATTATGTTGAAGGATGCTGTCTACAAGAAGGACACTCAAATGTGAAAGACACTAGACTTTATTAATATTAGGCCAGATTAAAATACCTAAAAAAACTGAGACCGAAAACATTGCCAATCGACCGGCTCGACCATAACCTCTCGACTGCCGTACCGTTCCACAGCGCGCAGGCTGCCTACATAACACACAGCGCGCAGGCTGCCAACATAACAGTTAGAAAATAGTTCTCACCCTATTCATTGAAGATTTCGCGGCTCATGGTTATCAAAAATGTTCTTCGGGTGTGCCGTGTGATGATCAGGTTTAGCCTGACGTTTCGTGACCACTACTGGTCACTTCTTCAAGGGGGAATTGATGTCCCCGTTGCCGGTGAGGAATATATATATCTCAGAAAGGTGAGTTGGAGGGGGAAGAGGGATGAGGGATGGAGGGAGAGGTACGTGGCAAATATTTATTGAGTATAGGCATCCAAGTGTGGCTTATTTGGAGGCCACCATCTCTGTTGAAATTTTCTTTGTTCTTCTTTATCTCAATGGCCTCAAAATACAGCCTGGGTTTGAACCTGTTGACCTTGGCGATTACTTTTGTTTTTTCCAAGTCAATCTCATGTCTGAGGGCTGCATGTTCTGTCACTGCCGAATTCGACGTCTGTCCTAGTCGAGTGGCCCGTTGATGTTCCACCAGCCGGGTTTTGACGCTACGTCCCGTCTCCCCGATTTTTTTTCTTACACGTTCCACAGGGGATTTCATAGACTCTCAATTTGCAGGGGAGTCCTATCTTTCACACCTCTTAAGAACGCCTTCAACTGTTAGTGTGGTCTAAAGGCGGTTTTAATTTCATATCTCCGGAGAAGATTCCCTATCCTGTCCGTAACGCCCTTTATGTAAGGAAGGCAGGCTCTCTTCGGGGTGGTGGTGTCTTTGTTTATCGAAGTCACTAATTCAGACGAATTTCGGTTGGCCTTGTCCTTGATTTTTCTAAAAGCTCGGGAGATAGTTCCGTCGTCATGTTCATTCTGGCGTAAAATGGCTTCAAGTTTTCGTTTCTCAGCTGAAAAACTTCCGTTGTCGCTTATCCGTATGGACCGTTGTATAAGGCTGTTAATTTCGCAATTTATTTGGGCCGGATGGTGGTGTGACGTGGCATGGAGGTAACGATTGGTAGATGACGGCTTCCTGTATACAGTGTGTCCCAGGGTTCCGTCTCCTTTTTTCTCAATCAACACATCGAGGAAAGGTAGTTTTCCCTCCTTCTCTACTTCCACGGTCCACTTAATATTGCCGTTAATGTCGTTTAAGTAATGATAAAATTCGTCCAGCTCCTTCCGGCCATGTGTCCAGATGATAAAAGTGTCGTCAATGTATCTGAGCCATAACTTGGGCTTATTCTTCGCGTTTTGAAGCGCTCTCGTCTCTAGGCTTTCCATATAAATGTTGGACACCGCTGGTGAAATGGGGGATCCCATTGCTGCCCCGGAAGTCTGTTGATAATAACTATCTCTCCACCGGAAAAAGGTTCTGTTGAGACAAATTTCGGTCAAAATTGCGATGTCTTTATCAAACTTCTCTTCGATTATTTTGACTGCCTCGTCACATGGTATGTTCGTGAAGAGAGAGGTCACGTCGAAGCTGACGAGAATGTCCTCTTCATTGACTTCTACGTCTCGTATAATTCGTAGAAAATGTTCCGCGTTTCTAACGTAGGAAGTTGATTTCTCCACCGTGGGCTGCAATATTCTCGCCAGATGTTTAGCCAGCTTGTATGTCGGGGCGTCTACACCGCTTACGGTGGGCTTCAGGGGCACATCTTTTTTGTGGATCTTCGGCAACCCGTAGATGCATGGTGTTTTTGGGTCTTGTGGAGTCAAGTGTTTTCTTTCTTCCTGGTCCGCGATGTGCTTCTTTAAGGTCTCGGCTACTATTCTCTCGTAGCTGGAAGTTGGATCTCGTTTTAGCTTTTGGTAGGGGCCTTCTTTTATGATTTCCTCCATCTTCCTCTCGTATTCATCTGAATTCATGACAACGGTCGCGTTACCCTTGTCAGCTGGCAGGATGACGATTGTCTCGTTGTCTCTGAGTTGACGGAGTGCCACTCTCTCTTGCCTCGTTATGTTATGCCTTATACTTCCGATGTTAGCCGTACGCAATTCCCGCGCAATAGCCGCGATCAATTCCCTCTTGAAGAAGTGACCAGTAGAGGTCACGAAACGTCACGCTAAACCTGATCATCACGCGGCACACCCGAAGAACATTTTTGATCAGTTCTCTCCCTATCTCTCTAGCCCTTGGGTAATGTAAATACGTGTAGCATTTTCCTGTCGGTTAAAAGGCGCTTGTTTCCTTGCGGTAATTCAACTTTACTAGTTGATAGTGTTATATTTCTGATGACATACGTTTTCTCATTTCACTGGCCTTTTGCAGCAACTGGGATTGCCCACCATCCTCTCATCCCTGTGAGGCTTCGCCTCGTGACACGCATTTGCGATTTATGCCAATGCATCAATAGTCGTAGTTACACTTACTTTAGGGTATAGTGTGATGCATGTTGGTGACTACTCACCCCCTGTCACACACCCCTGAGGTGGCAAGCAGGGTATTTTGTATGTGTTTATTTTATTTTATTTATTTTCCATCACCACCGAAAACAGCACTCATTGGCCTTTACATCGGCGTATTAACAATAGACGAGCACACACAACCATTGTTGATGTAGATAAGAATTTAATCACTGTTTTTTTCGTCGGAATGGAAATTTACCATAATAGCTAAGCACGGTTTAAGATAGGTATTTGATTTACTTCACGCTTTGTTTCTTCTCCGAAGCCCTTAAGTTGCCATTTTTCTGGTGGACCACAAGGGCATACTATCCAGTTCACGCGAACCCTTCAGAAATTGCCGCGAGAAATAGTAAGCCTTGGCAGCGTAGTAGGCTGCTCATTGGCCCGGCAAGCTGATGCATGATGGTCGGTGCGTCGTTCAGTTCCCGGTCCTGGTAGTTTATTTACTCATGACAAAGAGATCACAACAAGATTTATGTGTGGGGTTGATTAAGTTCCATTTTTGGAAGGAACATACGGGTTTAGAAATGTTCTCTTACTACTTATTATGCAGACTCTTAGGAATAAAATTGAAAAAAGTATTGGCTTACACGTTGCTGTAAAAAGGTTACTGAGATCATTTATTATTAAAATAGCGAGTAATAGAAATTTGGAATTGCAAACTGACAACTGCCCCGATCGAGGGAAAGTCTTTAATGAATTGTGTGGCCTGGTGGAGGAGTGAGAGTGTTTGGCCCCCCCACCCCCATATCTCACTCGAGCGTAATTGATTATCAAGGTGGCATCTGAAATCTGACAGACGATGATCGGAATATTATAAACTGGATAAAAAACGATGATAATAAAAAAGTTTTTTAAACTGGAGAAAAGATCTTCAATATAAAAATTAAAAGAAAAAACACTATTTTAAACAGAGAGCCATTTGAATTTTTTATTTCCCCTGTAATCCCCCTCCACTAGGTTTAATTTATGAAAAATGTTCCTAGATTTTACGAATTCTAACTTTCACGCAAACGACACCCCACGCACTAGTTTTAAATTTTTTTTTTACAAATAGTGCATCACGGGAGATTTAAAAGGCCGGTTGTGGTGAACTCCGCTCACGGGAACGGTGTGATATCTTTGCACCTTCGGCGCTGACATTCCACCTATCGACAAAAAATCATTTCTAAGGGAAAGGATTTAGCACTGCGATGCAATGGTGATGTCATTGAATATGTTACAGTTAATTTTCTCGCGTGTAGGACATAAGTTCCCGTAACTCTGTGATGTTGATTCTAAGGGTGACCATAAAACCACCTTCATAAAACCATAACTTTCATTATACCACCACGCTTTCCTCTCGAAGGAAAGCGTGGTGGATTAATGAGCTCAAAAAATAATTGCGTTTTGAATTTTAGGATTGTGGTACCGGAAAAAGTATACATGATTGCGTGAAAACCGAAATGTAGTGTTGTACTGCATATCATGAAAAAACTGATCCACCACCGGGTGCATTCTACTTACTCTTCATTTGATGTCATAGGCGTAGCTATGGTGGCGTTGCAAGGGCAACCCTGCACGGAGATGGGTTTCGTTTCGTAGACTATCCTTCCGTCGCCCACAGCAACTTGAGTCCCCCAACTCAGCCACAGCATGAATGAAGTGCAAATTATGGCACCTCCTAGTGCACCCTGGGTGATAGAGAGTAACACGGGTATTATTTAATATTTGCTTTTCTCATTGAATTTTTTAGTGTTTCTTTAAGGGTGTTAGTATTTTATTTAGAATATAACATAATAAGTTAGTGAATTTCATCCATGTTGTACGATAGTGGAATAACTGGATAACAATTCATTGTGCTTTATCCCTGAGCAAATGCCACGCAGATATGAATACAGTCTGTGATTTACGATGTTTCCCAGCAGATAATTTTGTGGGTGCTAACCCAGAACAGTTTGTTACAATTTATTTCACTCGATTGTGTAGGCAATACATTGAATCTTTTGCCTGCATTACCGACAGCGCGTGGCCTTTATGCCACAAGCATATTGTATTACGTTCACGTGACAACTAAAATATTTCAAGGGTGTATATTTTTTTTTGCTTGATAGTGTTTATGAAATAAATTAAAAAATAATAGATATGAAAAAGAGTTTAAATATGCAGTTAATACGTTAAGGCTTCTCGCTTTCTGGTATGGTGGCTGAGGGATTGGCAAATTGGTGATATTAATGAGTTTGCGTTTAATCTATTGTGTTTGTGTTTTTACATAATAAAGATTGTTTCAGTAAGAACCTTACCTTCCAGTTTGCCCAAGGGAAAAACATTCCCAGAGCAAACAATCCCAGTGCAATTCCTATGATGAGTCCAGTCATGCTCATGTGGGTCTGAAAGTAAAGTTCAACACAGTAGTTTTAGCGCATGTCAAAGAGTATTTAAATTCCTAAGTAATTTCCGCGATTTGAATGAACGTAGAGGTCTGTAGTAAATTTGGACTCATGTTTTAAGAACTCCTTGTGTAAGAGAGACGATTTCATAATAATAAACATAATTTATTTTTCCGTTATCTTTTTATCCACTTCTGAGTGAGTAAGTTCCGTGTTTTTTGCACCCCCCCCTCCAGCTGTGCCAATGCCGTGAATCTCACCTGAACCATGCCTCCAACATTCGCGACGAGGAAGACAAATGCGAAGCTGGCCACCCCGTATGCTAAACTTATCCACTTGGAAAGGGCCCCGGCTTGGGCGTCGGTCAAGTCCTTGTGCAGCACCCCGAAGACGAAATCTCGGAGTGTGATGGCCGTGATTCCATTTAACATGACTGCCGCTTCACTGGAAAGCAATGAAATTAATTAGAACGAATTATTGGCCCATTTTTTCGATTTTTAAAAGTTACGAGCAGTGTCGGAGGATATTTTTCGCTCGGCTATATGTTAAACCGCAATTATAGAAAAGGAGAGAAAGAAAATAAATAGAAGGCACCTATGAAATTTGTGATAATCGGAAAAGAAACGACCAACAAATGGTGCTCTCTAAATATTGCATGTGGGAATAGTATTGAAGGTACTATTATTTAGAGGCACAGTAAAGTGATCATGCATACTGGATGACCCGAGATCAAAGCAGTTCCAAGAATGGAAGATTTCCACTAACAATAAGTTCCTACTGTGGCTCGAACAAAGAAACCTTATAGTGTGAAAGGTTAAGTTTGTGGCTCTGTTGAAGGGATGGTATTAGGAATGGGGTATTAGGATGGTATTAGGAATTAGGATGGTAGTAGGAATAGAAAAAAAATTCTACAGAAAAGTCGTGCAAGAGAGGGGACGAAGTCATTGCGGGAAAAGATACGGAAAAAGGAAAGTTAAAATGGAGGTAAATGGTTAATTTTCAATTATGTGAATCCATATTCCAAAATATCGTGCGCCTCTTGCAGCGCGTAATACTACTGGTAGGAAAACATAAAGAAAGTGGATCTCAGAAATATATGAATGATGCGGGGATTGTTGGTCGTAAGAGGGATGAGGGAATTGGGTGAATTGCTGCTTTGGTAGGGAACCCCGCGTATCGGAAGAGTGTGGTGTTTTACCAGTTGTCTCTAATATTAGTTCCATGGTTGCTCTAGTGGGATTATTAGGTGCTCCGACGTCATGCGGTCATTAAAAATCAAAACGCGTTGATAAAAATGGCTAAATTAATACCTCAGTTTGGGTTATGATTTACAAAATCATATATTTGAACATCAAACTTATCATTGTGAGTCACTCAAAAGATAGGAACGAAAGGTTAACTTAACACCCTGCCATTGCCACTATTTTATTTTTGGCATTCATATCAGTTCCCGAGAGTTTTGCTTCGTGAGGAAGCTGTAGTCGTCAACAACAAAATGGTAGAAATTGTTGTGTTGTAAGTTCTCCTGTCTTTCCAAGAATGAAAGATTTCCTCTAACATTAAGTTCCTACTGTGGCTCGCAGAGAGCGTAAGGTTTTTAACTGATGAGAAATTGGTGTTTGTAATACGGGAATACAATAAGTTCTTGCAAAATTGTAAGGTCACCGGGGTTTGTGTGATGTTGAAAGATAACTGCCGCCATGTGCGTCACGAAATTCTATTTAAAGATGAGATTATGACCATTAATGCTGACGCGTCCAATGAATACAAAAGTTTACTTATCCGAAAAAGCCACTGCTCGTGCTACTTTTTTTTACAAAAAAACGAGGGAAATAGTTCGTCGTATCTGCTTAAAATACGAAATTTTTACGTACATAATATATATTTTTACGTTGCACTGTAAACCACCTTAAAGGCGTTTGGTATGGGTGAAAAACGGAATAGAAAAAGATGGGGGGGTTATTTGATAGTATGTGATAAAGTTCAGTTTGTAGCTCATACTTACCCGATGGAAGTGCTGAATACGCACGCCACAAATAGCCCAGGGACTCCCGGGTACTTGCCCACCAAATCCATGACGTACAGAGGCAAAAGCTGATCAGAGCGCTCAATTAACTGTCAGAAAGGAATATAATTAATATTTATTGCGTTAATGGCTCAAAATGTACGGAAATGGTCTAAGTTACCCCATATTGAGTTAAAAATTAAAGTGCATTTCACTGGAAATATATTATTTGCGAAGAGTGTTAATTAAACTGAATGGAAACTCACCTCTGCTGACAAAGGATCGCAGTTCTTATAGGCACTGTAGACAAGCATTCCAATAAAGAAGAGCACTGATGTGATGAAAACGTTGCCGAACGCTGCCAACCAGATGCACCTTTAAACAAATGAAGCCTCACAACTCTAGTATACCATACAATACATTTTATTTGTTCAGCGATCAAGATTTTGCAGCTGTTACACTTGATATAAGACACGGTAAATTAACAAAATACATTCATTGGGTACAAGTCACAAACATATCAGGCACAATTAAGGAATTCTGCAATGGAATAAAACATTTGTAATTTTAAGTAGCTAAGCAGATAAGCTTCAAATGCAGCCACACTTTCTTGAGTTTTAAGCACATCCGGGAGTTTATTGTAAAGCTGAAGGCCCATAAAATTTGGGCCAGTACCGGCATTCCTTGTGCGTACAAATAAAGCATGCAGCTGATCACTCTGCCTTGTAGAATAATTATGAATATCATAGTTTTTAACATAATTAGATAGATTTTTCCTTGTATGTACAAGTACATGAAAAATGTAAATACATGCCACTGGCAATAAATTCAATTTTTGAAATAGGGGACGGAAAGAGGCATCGTGCTTAGCGAGGGTGATGAGCCGAATGACTCTTTTTAGGACCCTGAAAATGGCCAAGGCCTTAGAGGATAAACCCCAAAAAAGGATACTAGAGACTATGTGATAGTAAAATTTTCCATAGTATAGAGCACGAAGAACATCTACTGAAACAGTGGACCTAATGGATTTTATTAAGAAGCAGGCTGAGCTTAACTAACTTGCTGAAGTGTATATATATTCATCCCAAGAGATTTGAAAATTGATGTTGAGTCCCAAAAATTTGGTATTTTGTACCTGTGGGATCACCTTCCCATCAATTCAGTAGAAAGTACTTTGCTCGGTTTATTTTTTGCAAAGTATATTAGGTGAGACTTCTATATTCAAATGTAGAACATAATTATGACACCAGGCAAGTAAAGTTTGACTAATCTGTTTAAACTTTTCTGACAATTCATCAAAAGCTGGTGAGGTAAGAATAATGTTGGTGTCATCAGCATACAACAAGGGGTAGCACCATTTATGTGTCGAAAACTATCTACAAGGTCATTTATATAAGAAAGAAACGAGACAGGCCCGAGAACAGACCCTTAAGGAACACCTCGATTTGGGACCTTACCTGGGAAGACAAAAGTTGCACCATTTATAGAAATAACCACGTGTTGTATTGTCAGGAATAAATATATATCAACAGGAATAACCCCCATTAGGGAAATGTTAAAACAAGCGCAGGACTTGGTAACCCAAAAAGGCTCCAAGAAGACAAACACAAACGGCCTGAGTGTGAAATAACCATACGCTAAATATAAACGCGCAAGGGTGCAATAGATGACTTAGGGCAAAAGTTAGCCTAACGGCAGCAATCCCTGAAAAAACAAGCTGCTTCGCAGCAACGACGCAGATGAATGTATTCTGTCAAGATAGGTAGGATTTAATCCAAGCATTAGGTATGCCACGAATATCCATCCGGTTGAGTTTATTGAGAAGCAATTGGTGCTCAACACAATCGAAAAACATTGCAACAACTTCCATTTTTTTTATATACAGCGTTTAAAGTCTGGGCTATTAATTGATAGGCAGCAGACGATGTAGATTTCCGTTCCCTAAAACACTACTGAGATGGTAAAAGGAGATTGGAAACCTCTAGGTAAGAAATTAGCCTAACATAGAATGCCTTTTCAAATATGTTGCTGAATTGGTTCAGCAGATAAATTGGACGGTAGGAGTTAATGTTATGTCTATCACCCTTGTTTTTTTAAAGTGGAATTACTTTTGAAACCTTTAGAGGGGATGGAAACACTCCTAATCTGAAAGGTTCATTTATGAGAAAATGAAGAGGCTGCATAATGAAGTCAATAGATTGCTAAATAATGAAACTGGGAATTCCATCAAAACCAGAGCTTCGTTTTGTACCTAGATTCTGCACTATATTTTTCAGTTCAAATTTTGTGAGGGGATAGAGAAATAAGGACTTTGAGTGGGAAGCAGTGATGGCTTCTAAATTATGAGGGCTGCCGTGCTTAGCGGTAGAAAAAGGTTGAAACTGATCTGCAAAGTTACAGGCAAGTTGGGAATAGTCCGATATAATAATTCCTGATGAATAATTAATCTGGATTGGAGACTGCTTCCTGGGTTTGTTTCTGGATATATTTATAATTTTCCAGATTTCTCTAGATTTATTGTCAGCGCTGATGACTTATGATCATTATAACAACGTTTAGCTGACTTAAAATTTGACGGCTATTAGTTTTACTAGAGATAGCCAGCTCTTTAACATATTGAGACACGGAACGTATTTCAATAGTTATCCAATGTTTACACTTAAGAGATTTGGTCCTTTTCTTGTACTGAACAGGAAATGACAAGTTAAAGTATTGCAGAAATTTAGTGTATAAAGTATCGAAGCTTTCATCAAAAGAGGCATTGTTATATACATTGTGCCACTCCTCAAGCCACAAGAGATTCATAAAATGATAAGTATTAGAACTATTGAGAGATCGTGTAGCATATACCATAAGGAGTGTTAACATTCATTGGAAAAGTAGCAACAAATGGGTAATGGTCAGAAAGATATAAGGAGATTGTCCTAGTTGATACTTCATTATCATCAAAATTAGACATGAAAACATATAGCGAGGTAGAAGAATCTGAAATTATGCGAGTGGGTTCCTTATTATGTACACTCAAGTTATAAGATTGAAGGATATTTAGAAGTTCAATTTTATCAGTTGTGCCAGACAACATGTCTATGTTAAGATCACCAGTAACAATTATCATACCATGGGGATACCTAGCAACTATAACTCCTAAAAGACTGGCAAATTTGTCCAAAAACAAAGGGAAATTTCCAATGGGTGACCTGTATAAAGAAAAAAGGGTCAGAGAAAATTTGTTAATAGATAAAGTGAACATTCAAAATTCCGCTCATCTAACAAATGTTTGTTGGGAATAACATTAACAGAATACTCAAATATATGCTTTGAAAGCAACATGACACCACCCCAGGGGTCCACCCCTGCGGGTAGGGGGATGGAGAATACTCCCGCAGTATCCCTGCTTGTCGTAAGAGGCGACTAAAAGGGCGGGGAGAAAACCCCGAAAACAAACCCAGAGCCAGTAAGGGTTGAGCCCGGACAGTCTTGTGGGTCAACTGTCTGTGTGCGGCCACACCACCTGGCCTGAGATCCACCCGCATGTTTGCCGTGTGCGGTGACCCATAAGGAGGAGAAGGGGATCCTGGAGGGTGAGGTCTATGGTTTCCAGCCGAGTGTCGGATGCCCGGTGTAGCGCCGGTCCGCGGAAGAAGGATATGGTTAAGGAAAACAACTTGTCTCATTCAGAGCCCACACGGTACTGGTTTATTTTCTATATTTTACATAGGCTCAGAGGAGAGGACAGTCGCCTCTCAGGGTCATAAAAACTCCCCCTCCCATCCAGGGTAATGACCGCGCGCCCTCACCGACGCTCTGCCAGGCTGCCTAGCCGTTCAACCCGCTAAACTGCCTCCCCCTTTGAAAGCATCGCGCCCCCGCGATCAAGGATGCACCGGCTCCGTTGGCACCTGCTGTGCCTTGGTCCTTTTCAAACTTCTGAAATAAAAGAAGAGAAAGAAAGAAACAGAGACCCCTCGGGTCTTCCCCCACCCTTTAGAGCCCGACTTGGAGTCTATCTGGCGCCATGGTATTCCTTTTAGGATACCGTTCCGTAGTATTGTCCCAAGTTCTCTCTCTTCTGCCATTCTGGCTGTCCGCCGCCGGCGTTTGGGCCTCCAAGGGCAGAGGAATGGAGATTATTATCCAACCTCCCTCGCTAGCGTTTACTGGTTTTTCCTCTTCTACATGGGTTTCTCCCGGCCCCGCCATTGTTCCACCGTCCCCTCCCTTGGTCTTTTCTTCCTTGTCCTCGCCGTCTCCCGGTCTCGCCTCCCTCTTCTTAAGGCGGTTAAAATGAACGACAAGGCGACGTCGAGGATTGTCTTTGTTTCTCATCCTGTACGTGACGTCGGACAGTCTCTTTATAATTTCGAAGGGGCCAACCCAGGGGCGATGAAACTTCCTGCATTTGCCCCTTTTTGTGGCGGGTACGTGGAGCCACACTCTCTCCCCTTCCTCAAAGGGGGTGCCATGACACCGGCGATCATACTGCTCTTTCTGTCGGAGGTAAGCCGACCCCAGCCTCTGCTGAGTGAGATCATGAGCCTTCTCGAGACCCTCTCTTAAGCGTCTCACGTAGTCGCCTTCTCTTCGCTGCCCTACCCCTATCTGCACATCAGGGACCCCCCACTCCAACTCAATCGGGAGGCGCACTTCCCTCCCAAACATGAGGAAATAGGGTGTGAATCCTGTGCTGCTGTGTTTGGCCGAACGATAGGCCAGCATGACGGAATCCAAATGTTCATCCCATTCGTCTTCATTTTCCGTCCACTGGCTCAACATTGCTAATAAATTTCTATTAAACCGCTCGACCTGGCCATCGGACTGGGGGTGGTAGGGTGATGTCCTTGTTTTTACCACCCCCATCAATTTGCACATCTCCTGGAAGAGGCAGGATTCAAATTGGCGGCCTTGGTCCGTGTGGATTTCCCGAGGCGCTCCCCACCTACTCACGAAGCCCTTCACTTGATGTGCCACTGTTTCCGCCTCTTGGTTACACATGGCATACGCCTCGGTCCACTTGGTGAACTCATCGGCGACCACCAATATATATTTATTGTTTGTCTTGGTTCGAGGGAGAGGGCCCAATATGTCGACGGAAATTCTTTCCATCGGTCCTCCGGTCGGGCAATAACCCAATGGAGCTCTTGGCGGATGGGGTGGCTAATTCCGACGCGAACAACCTTCACACGTGCGGCACCACACTTCCACGTCTTTGGTGTATCCGGGCCAATAGTACCGCTCTCTCACTTTGCCCAGAGTCTTCTCATATCCTAAATGGCCTCCGACGGGTGAATCATGTAAAGACAGAAGAATTTCTTCTTTTGCCTCAGCCGGCACAATTAACTGTACCCCCAAGCAGTCACCCCTTCTCTCCCCTTCGGGTGGCCGAATTCCGGCCTCGAGTGCATCCACTACCCTTCTCAGCACGGGGTCCTTCCTCTGCCTTTCCCTTACGCTTTCACTGGGGGCCTTTAGGATGGTGTCGATTTCCGCCGAAATCGGTTGCCCCTCCCCCCAGGCACATTGTTTACATACAGACCGGGATAAACCGTCAGCATTTCCGTGCTTGATTCCCGGCCGATGCACCACCAAAAAGTCGTACTCCGACAGTTGCTCGAGCCAGCGAGCAACTTGTCCTTCCGGCTCAAGAAAGGATCTCAACCATTGTAAGGAATTATGGTCGGTACGCACCACAAATCGTTTTCCCAACAAATATTGTCGAAAGTGGCGTGTAGAATTGACTACCGCCAAAAGTTCACGCCGTGTCACGCAATATTGTTTTTCGGCGCGTGAGAGCGTCCTGCTGTAATAGGCCACCACCCTTTCCTCGTCTTCCTGCCTCTGGCTAAGCACGGCCCCGATACCCATTCCGCTAGCGTCACAGTCGAGCGTAAATTCGGAGTCCATCCGCGGGAAGGCCAAAATCGGCGCACACGTTAACTTCCGTTTTAGCGTCTGGAAGGCGTCTTCGCATTCCGTACTCCATTTGAATAGTGCATGCTTCTCGGTCAACTTATGACGGGGGCAGGCTAACTGAGAAAAATTCCTTATGAACCGCCTATAATATGACACCGTTCCAAGGAACGCCCTAAGCTCCTCAAGAGATGCTGGGGACCGCCATTGTGTGATCGCGGCAATTTTTCCTGGGTCCGTCGTGACACCATTCTTGGACACTACATGGCCTAAAAATTTCACCGTAGGTTTCATTATTTGGCACTTCTCAGGCTTAACTAAGTCCCGCCTTCCTCAGACGTACCAACACGTCTGTTAGCCTTCCTATGTGCTCTCTAAAATCCCTTCCGAAAATAATTACGTCATCCAAGTACACCAAACAGGACTTCCACTGGGCACCCGCAAGCACTAGGTCCATTAGTCTTTGGAAAGTACTGGGTCCGTTGCACAATCCGAAAGGCAGCACTTTAAATTGGTAGAGACCGTCACCGGTGGTAAAGGCAGTCTTTTCCCGATCGCTTTCCGCGACCTCGCACTGCCAGTATCCTGACGCCATATCTATTGTGGAGAAAGCTGTGGCGCCAGATAGCGAATCGAGAATGTCGTCCATGCGGGGAATTGGATAAGCGTCTTTACGCGTCACGATATTAAGACGCCTATAATCAATACAAAATAGCGTCGATCCGTCTTTCTTCTTCACAAGAACGATCGGTGAACTCCAAGGAGATGACGATTCCTCGACTATATCGTCCCTCATCATCTCCTCTACGGTTCGTCGCACTTCTCCCGTTTGTGAATAGATATTCTCCTAGGACGTTGTCGAATTGGAGACACATCCCTGGTCTCTATTTTATGTTTCAGGATGTTTGTACGTCCTAAGTCGTAGGGTCCTCGGGAGCACACATCCGAAAACTCATCCAGCACTACTTTAAGTTCCTCCTTTTCCACTTCACTTATTTCGGCACAGTCTAAATCAAAGAGAGAAGATGCAGGGGGAAGGTACGAGTTCTCCAAACTAAAAACGGGCTCGTTACTCACTTCCGCTTTTTCTCCATCACACTCCCATAACCCGCCCACTTTCGTGTCTTTATATAGAGTCACTGTCTCTGCTGATGGATTCAGGAAGAGCATATGCACCGTGGAACCCTTCACTTTATGTAAAATTCGTGCACCAAACACGCCATAACGTTCTAAAAGTTTCGGATTTGGCTCTATTATCCCTAATTTTTCCTTGAACCCCGGATGCGAGCTCATCAAACACTCCACTAACACTTCGTGGCAAGGAGGAAGAACGACGTTCTCTTTCAAAGTCACGGCGCAACACAACTCGCATTTTTCCTCACCTGAGAGAAAAGGCACAGCTTTTCCGCGGATGAGAACGCAATTCCGGGAAAAAGCCACGTCACACTGATGTGCTCGCAGGAAATCGGCACCCAGGAGACATCCCTTCGGTAGACGAGGGGCGATGAGTACATCATGCGAAAACTCTTCCCCTCCGATGCGAAGTACCACTTCTCCCCTCCCGAGAATCCGTAATGGCTCCCCATTCGCCGTCATTAGTGCCAACTCGTCTTTCTTCATTTCCCCCGAATTGTCGGTGCTGTTCCATATCTCTTCCGAGATCAAGGACACCGCCGCTCCCGTGTCAATGAGCATTTCAGCGGGGATCCCCGAAACTGATCCTCGCACCAGGGGCACTGAATCGGACAAAATCGTCCAAATTTCCTTTGCAGCGCCTCCTCCGACGCCCTCGAGCAGTGAAGCAGCATCTCGGGTTCCTTTTCCGTCACCGGCCGAGAAGGTTACCACCTCCTCGGCCTTTCGTCGTTTCCCGGGGAGAAAGGGCGTGTCCATTCCACTCTCACGTGCCCCTCTTCGCCGCACATCCAACAACGCAGCCGGTTTCTACGCCTCCCCCTGGGTGTAGAGCGCCGCAACTCAGGAGCGGGGCCGCGGTCGTCACCACCCGATACAGCGATTCCTCGCAAGAATTCCAAGACCTCTTTCATTGTCTCTGAATTCTGTCTTAATTCGGCCTCCACTTTGTCCTCGCGACCGCACCCTCGGCTCTCCACGCCATCTTCTCGTGGTCCCGTGGTGAGGGTCTCCGGCGCCAGTGCATTTACTCCCCTGGTGTATGACTCCGCGAAATGGATAGCCTCCATCTCGGTGGCAACGCCGATAGCGTCCTCGAGGCAAGCAGGTCTCGCCTGTTTCACCCACACTCGGATGTTCCCATCAAGTCCATCCAAGAAACGGTCGCGCACAACGGCCTTTCTCGCATCCTCGGGCCAAGAAGGGTATGCACGCCGAGCGAGGCGCCCGAGGTCCGTGGCAAAGGTGGCGATGTCTTTTCCGGGATTGCGCGTCCTTTGGATGAATCGCGCCTTTTCCTTTTCACTCGCTTCCTTTGGGTTGAAACGCCGCCCTAATGCCTCCCGCGCCTTGCTCTAACTCTGCCGGCTTTCCTCTGGAAGCTCGCGAAACGCAGAGAGAGCGTTTCCCACTAGGCAGAGTCTCAGATAGAGCGTCTTCTGCTCCTCAGGCCACTTATTTATCTCCGCTACCGTCTCAAATTGGAAGACCCAGTCTTCCCAGTCCCCTGCACCACCAAACTTCTCCGGCATCACCATACACGCCATGGCTGCCGCCGCCGAACCGCACGCGAAATTTCCGGATCGAAGAACGATCCTACCGACTGCGCCAATGTAGCGCCGGTCCGCGGAAGAATGATATGGTTAAGGAAAACAACTTGTCTCATTCAGAGCCCACACGGTACTGGTTTATTTTCTATATTTTACATAGGCTCAGAGGAGAGGACAGTCGCCTCTCAGGGTCATAAAAACTCCCCCTCCCATCCAGGGTAATGACCGCGCGCCCTCACCGACGCTCTGCCAGGCTGCCTAGCCGTTCAACCCGCTACACCCGGTATGGACTATGGGCCAATACCCCTCTTTGGCCCCGGATTCTGTGTAAACGGGCGGCCGTGAGCTAGCCACTCCCGGTCAATCGGCTTCCGTGGCGTTAGCTTAACGGTGGCGAGTGCCAGGGAGGTGGGGATCTGCGTAGGGCGGTCGAAGATGTACCGTAGAGTGGGGTAAAGTGGACCAGGGGTGGTAAAGTGGACCATTCAAACAGTCCCGTGCATATTTGCTCCTGACATCTAGCGGGTGACTCAGGAACTTCTTGTAGAAGTGTTTGAGAAGGCGCTGGGCTGTGGTGTGTGCACCAACAAGCGTGGTATCGTCAACTGAGGTACGTTTATGTTAAAATTTATGTTAACTTGAAACACCATAGTTTAAATAATTGAAGGATATGTGGAAAACTTATCTTTTATCTTACTAGCAGGATTAAATCATTCTCTGACAGCAGAAATCGAATTAGCGCAATTTTAAGGTTATGTCGACTCTTTGTTTATGCTGTATCAACTTCAGTTGCTTTAAAATCTTGTTTTAAATAGAAATGTTTGTTTTAGTAGGGTAAAGTGGACCACCATGGCCCGTACCTACGTGAAGAAGACCGGGCCATCCATGTGTCACAAGTATGCAGAGGAAGATATGAAATGCGCTGTGCAACAGGTGGCAGAATGTCAATTAGAAAATCTGCAGATCTGTTTGGTGTTCCTCGTACAACAATTCGTCGTAGGGTGAAAAATTTAAATCCTCTGAAACATGGCAGACAAACCGCCCTCTCTGAAAGTGAAGAGAATTTCATGGTTGAGGGTTTGATTTTATGTGGAGAATGGGGCTGCCCCATGACAGTAAGTGATGTTTGTGATTGAGTGAAAACATATCTAGAAAAAGGTGTGAAAGAAAAACGATTTCAAAATAACAGGCCGGGTCGAGAATGGATCCGAGGCTTCATGGCTCGTCACCCAGACCTCACTGTAAGATTTTGTGAAAATATAAAAAGAAGCAGAGTCCAGGTTGGAGTTGATACTATAAACAATTACTTTGGCAATCTAGAAGTATCCCTAACAGATGTCCCACCTCAAAATATTGTTAATTATGATGAGACAAATTTTAGTGATGACCCAGGGTCTGTGAAAGTTCTAGTCAGGAGAGGCATACGACACCCTGAAAGAATAGTGGACCACTCAAAAAATTCCATCAGTGTGATGTTTGCGGCATCTGGTAATGGAACCCTGTTACCGCCTTACGTTGTATACAAGTCGGTCCACCTGTATGATACATGGACAGAAGGTGGTCCTCCAGGTACGAAGTTCAATAGGTCCAAATCAGGTTGGTTTGACTTATATTTATTTGAAGATTGGTTTCTCACCGTGGCAATGCTATATTTTAAGAAACGTGAAGGGAAAAAGTGCCTGATAGGTGACAATTTAGCAAGCCACCTATCACCAAATGTTATCAAAATATGCTCTGAAAACAATGTAAGTTTTGTTTTGCTTCCGCCAAATTCAACCCATTTGAGTCAGCCTTTGGATGTCTCAGTGTTTCGTCCACTGAAGTGGGCGTGGAGAAAAGTGCTCTAATTGGAAGATTTCAAACAGGGGTGTGGTATCTAAAGCTCAGTTTCCGAGACTTCTTAAATCAACAATTGAGACAATTGAGGGCACCTTAAGAGTTAGCATTAAATCTGGCTTTGCAGCCTGCGGCATAGTACCAATTGATCGTACTAAAGTACTGAAGAAAATTCCAGGGTACAAGCCCGAAAGAGACAGTGCTGGGAGTACGTCATCCTGGACTGAGAGCCTTGTTTCTCGACTTGAACAGCATCGCATAGGAGAAGTGTCTGGCACAAGGAAACCAAAAAAGCTGAATGTGAAACCAGGTGAGAGTGTCACTGTCCAGCACTTAAAAACACAGTCCACCATAGATGGAACTGCTTTACAAGAATCTATGCTGATGATGGAAGATGAAGATGATCCCCCTGAAGCAGATAGTAGACGGCAAGATTCACAAGGGCTGGATGAAGCACCCCAAGTTAAGAAGAAAGAAGTGCATAGGAAGTCAAAAAAACATTTAAACAAATGTGCGATAGTCAACCGTGATAACCGAACTGAGACTGAGAAAACACCCTCAGCATCCTACAAAGTTAGTGCTTACCAATCTTCTGAAGTGCTACCAGAGGATGAAGTCTACAATGATAAAGACTTTATTCTAGTTAGAATTGTTACAGAAGATGACCACAGGGAGAAGTTTTATGTAGGACAAATCATAACTTATTTGGATACTCAAACATATAAAGTTAATTACCTTAGGAAGAAGGAAGGTAAAAAAGATATATTCTTTTCATTCCCAGATGTACCTGACATTGATAACGTTAATTGGAAGTCAATTGTACGAAAGTTGGATGTGCTGGATGGTCGTAGAAGTCTGTACAGATTCCGTAATTTGCACGAATCTTTGAATGTATTCTGATATGTTGTTTGAAACTTTGCCAATTTTTCTGTGCTCTGTTCCAAGAATAGAGATTTCCCTGCGTTGAAATACTAAACTGTGAGATTTTTTTATAAGACTACCATTTTGTTCAAGGAGTGTTGCAATCATTCTTTTTGTTCCATGTTGTGTCCTGCAACCATTTTTGTCCCATTTTGTTTGTTGCAACATATTTTTACCAGATTAGGAATATAATTTTTATTTTTCACTCCTAAGGCAAATAATGATTGTTTTATATTATTTTTGTTGTCCTTTTATCATTGTGGTATAGCGTATACAAAAGTATTATAAGGCAGACTTTTATGACTTCAAATGGCTTACACAGCAAACCAATTTATGTTCATTCCCAACGAAAAGGAATGTGTTACTTCATCCTGAAGCACAGGAACTAATATTTCACCTTTGTGTTGTTAAAATTAATTTAAAAAAAACAAAAGACTGGTATCGTACTCATCGAATTTCAGCTTTTTTCATTTTTTTGTTTATTTTGTTTTTTGAGAGATTTACTTTCAGAATGCTTGTATTTTTAGTGTAACATGCATTAAAACTTTTTTAAAACAAATATTGGTGGTCCACTTTACGTAATACCCAGCATAAAATGATCCTAAGCAGCAAATTGAACAGTGGTCCACTTTACCCCACCTTGTGGGGTAAAGCGGACCACTATTATCAATTTAAAAAAAATATAAATAGCTTGAAAGTTGGTACTCTCTCATAAAAATTAAATCGAGAAGGTCTTAAATGTATTATATTTAGAATACCAAAGGGTTACTTAAATATTAACTGGTACTTTTCTTTAAAAAACTGATAAAAATAGTCCACTTTACCCCACTTTACGGTACGGGTTTGGTGGGCCCGTGCATCGAAGATCCAACCCGAAACAGACAACCACCTCTAGGGTGCTATATCCCCTCGGGTAGCCCTGGCGACCGCACCGGTTTGCGGTGCGGCGTCCCAATTGTGTGGCTCCATGGTGGGTGGGGAGCCCGGGGGACGAAGAATTTTTTGGCATGGCGGAAACAAGTCTTCCACCTCCAAAAAGATCCCGCCCGGATACGGGCGGGGGAGCCAATAGTTTACCCGCTTGTACGCGGTTTCTACTAATGAAATGCGAGAAAGAAGGGGAGACACTCAAACGGGTGAGACTCTTTCTCATCCGTAAAGTGCTGTCGGCGTCAGTTTCTGGAGATTTGCAATCGGCAAAAAAAACTGCGGGACGGGAGCCTGCTAATTAAAGTGGCAAATATTTCCCAGAGTGAGAAGCTTCTGACACAGTCTGCATGACATTCCAGTTAAGGTGGAGTTGCACCGTACCCTCAACACCTGTCGGGGAGTAATATCCCATTATGACCTGCTGTACTGTTATCTCTGATAGCCACGACTGAGAGCTATCGAACAAGCCCACTTTTCATGCTGTACGTTTATCCTGGGTAGAGGAAAAGTTACTTCAGAAAAATGATTGAACTTTTCATTGGGTACACTTTGCTTCTTTGGGTTCCCTTCGTAAAATGTTTTAACGTTAGTTTTCATAATGTAAGAAAATATTATTATGCCCATAAGTGTTAAAACGAATTATAAATGCTAATTTTTCTTTGGGTGATTGAAAAATATGTACCTTGAGTGTTACACTAGCAGTATACATACCTATTAAGTATCAGAATTTCATTACATCAAAGAAATATGTATCTAGCTATGAATATTTTAAGTGGCAGTTCATCTACATCTACATTATACCCTGCATCCCACCCCAAGGGTATGTGACAGGGGGGGTTGGTGATCACCAACATGTACTACACTACAATCTATTAAAATTAATAAAACAGCGATTATAGGTGCATTAGCAGAAACCTACAAATACTTGTCAGGAGGTGAAATTTCAACGTGCACTACACTCTAGGTATGCTAACAATGTTAGAGAAACTATTTGTATTAATGTAGTTGGATGGGAATTGAGATGCTCTATTTGGAGTAGAATTTTGTATAACTACGGAAAAGAGCGTTTAGTTTTGTTGCCAATTTATCCGTCGGTGCATCTATACTACAAACCTCAGGTCGATTGGCTTCGTCGTTCAAAAAAGAACTTTTTTATCTTTAGGGGCCCGAAGGATCTGGTAGGTAACTGATTCATTTCAAGAAGATTTCGTTGAGAGAATAAAAAGGTCGAAAGAAAATAAAAAGTTCTTCGAGAAAAATTACGATTCATCGCTAGTGGCGAAGCATTTAATGGAGTTATCTCACAATTGCAGTTCTATACCGGTGATCTTCCACTTGGAGAGAAAAGGCCTCAGACTGGACTACTGGGAGAAATTGAGAATGTATAATGTGATAAGAAACTGCTGATGAATGAACAGTTGTTTGAAAGTCACTCCCTCCTGCTATCCTTCCCTTTCCGATGGCTGATACCTTAACCTTGAGAGGAACTCCGGATTCCGTCCCAAAAATAACTCTTCCCCTGCCACACGTATTTATTAGTCACACCACAATACGATCCGCAGCACCACCTCTATATGGTTAACCCTTACCCCTACCCTATTTCCTCATCACTTCAATTTCTATCCGCCTCCACTTCCCCACTGTATGAAAGAAACTAAATTATTGAAGGTTTTCAGTCATTTGATGTTGGCTAAATAAACTGAAACCCGTAGTGTTGATAAAGGTTTTTCATGGAAAAGTACTATTTCCTTTTAACAACGTGCAAGCTCTACCCTCATTTCATCAGCTTAACTACGGGTGGACCACTAATTGCTGCCTATTGCCCACCAATGTGTTTCAATTTGTAATTGTCTATCTTGAGCGAATAAAATAGCGACCGAAATTTGTAAAAAAAAGGTGAATTCAAAAATCTTACTTTGTGGCTTCTTTGCTGGATGGCAGAGTCAGGAGTCGTTGCACTGCGCTCTGATTTGCAGCCATGAGCCCAGTCCAGTAGAATATCCCTCCTATGAACACTGATAAGAAGCTTTTATGTATCGTGGGATCTGGATTGAAGCTGTAAAGTGAAGATCCGGCAGGTTAATTTAAAATTAAATACTTAGACGTGCTTTCGTTTATCTATTACATATTATAATGATATTGTATCCGACTTTTTTTTATCAAAAATCACAATGAGAAATAAGTCGGACATTCTTTTTTCTTTTATTTTATATGCTTTCCTGCTATAGGCCTTTAACTTTCGCAGTCGTTAATTCATATCGCTGAGGTATACATATTTGATTCACAGTTAATTATAAACATTATTGATACTGAGCACCTGTTTCATTCTGCAGCACTTACTCAAACATTTGTAGCCTTCCCGTGCTTAGACTGTCATTCCAAATTTGATATATTCCGCCATCTACGTTGAGGCCTACTACGATGAGAGCCGCCAGGGTGCCCACTAAAATGACAGATAATACCGTGTCACTCCAAATGACAGCCTTTATCCCTCCCTGTAAAAGAGAGAATAACCATGGAAGACATTAATGTTTACACACGCCCCCGTCTGGGGGTAAGCGTGGCCTAAAATATTATTGTTTTCTTTGCACGATAAACGGTTCCTTCGCATATTTATCACATTCATTCCCTTCTCATTGTCTGTGATTAAACATACCGCTTCCCATCGTCAAAAAATCATGTTTCGCACTCTCTATACTTGAATCCCTCCCTGAATCAGCTACTAGCATCGAAATGAGGACTCGTGAGATGACCTACATATGGGTGGCAATAATATTGCCAGAATTACTGTAGGGGTAGGGTGGGTGTTTCAGCTGGACTACTGGCTTCCCTTTCCGAGGACTCAGGTTGGAATGCTGGCAGTAGCGTAGACGTTTCAATGGATTCCTTCCGTGGTGCTATGTGGAGACCACTTTCAATGAAATACACCGTGCGTTGAAATATGAAAGCTGCGTCTTTTGTCCAGAGCGGGCTGAAGCAGACACCGGATTTCTTTCTATCTTTTCTCCATTCCCAAAGTAATCCTTCCATGTCCGACCTAACCACCTCTTAAGGTAGCGTTGTTTTATTCCGCATTTTCGGTTTCCACCGCGTTGGTTGCTTTTTAGGACAACAGTTTCGCCCGTGTTCCAACGGGCGTCTTCAGGTCGAAGTACCAGTAGACGTTAATACCAACGATCGTAATCGTTGCAAACATTAAGAGGTTACGGCATAAGGGTATCGTGAATTTTAGGTTATGTTTTTAAGTACTTTTCTACTCTATTCTTCAACGTCCACGTTTCGCATCCATACAACACAATGGTCCGTATAAAGAATTTTGCTAACTTTTCCTAATATCTATCTTGATGTTCCTTGCTGTCACCAGTTCCTTAATCTTGTTAAATGCTACTTTTCCTTGCCCAATTCTGCTTTTAACCCATTTATGCCTAGTGTTCCATTTTTGGAACACCTGACGCGACTTTCTAATTTAATGACTACGACTCATAATACACCAATATGCCACGGTGTTTCTTTATGTACCTCTTTATAAAGATATATTGTATTACGTGGTGCAAAGAATTAGTCAGTTTTGCCAACCCATCGCAGCCAGTGTGTTGAGAAATATCGGTCTTTTTTTCAAGGCAGTTTTTCTGAGACCATCTCAAATGTTATATTAATAACTATTTGCCATTACGCCCAAATGTTGTAAATTTTTCCCTGCATGTTCAGTAATAGTTAACCTATAGTGTTTTAAGAAGAAACTTTTTAAACAATCTATTTTGTTTTAGTTATAAGCTTTTATTTAACAGTGTTCCATTTTTGGAACACTAGGCAAATCCACTACTATTATGCGTGCATTCAGGCGCACTGAAATATTCACTTTCATTTTAAATCAAGTAAGCAATTAGATGTTATGTGACTGAGGGAAACGATGCTATGTCTTGGCTATAATCAGTTTCCATTTCAGTGAAAGAATAAATACATCGATAACCAACTGATCAATTGTGATCAATTTTTACAGTAGTTGTATGTTGAGTGCGATCTCGTGAAGTGGATGTGTCTTGCGTCCCGTCCGTTAGAAAGTGGAGGGTGACCGCGCCTTTAGCTAAAAGTACCAGGATGTCGAGATATTTGACAGTACATGAAATAAATGATCTATTAGAGACAGAAGATTACGTAGAAGTACGTGATATCATCATTGAACCCCTGATAACGCAACAGAACCTGTGTCTGACGAGGACTCCGGGGATGACAATTTTTGAACAATTAATAATCTTCCCGGTTCATTGCTGCGCGCTCCTGCTCATCTAATTCATGGTTCTTCTGACGAGAACTTTGACCATGCTGACCTTTTGCTGATACCGGATGGTGATACTACTGAAAATGACGGTGCATCGGCTTCTGCTTCGCCTCAACCTCTTCTTGCTCAAAGAAAAAAGGTAACCAAAGTTGTACGCAATTGGAAGAAAGCCGATCTGACTGCCCAGCCAGTAGGAGGTTGAGTTTCAGAAGAACAAATCACGAAAATGAAAACTCCTACAGAATATTTAGAACTCTTTCTCGATATTGAAGTGATTGATATGATTGTCAAATATTGCAATTTATATGCTGCAAGTAAGGGCGTAAACCTTGAACTGACTGTCGGTGTTTTTTGGGAATAATTTTCCTGAGTGGTTACGTCTCTGTTCCGAGACGGCGTATGTTTTGGGAGCAAAGACCAGATTCGCATAATTCTCTAGTTAGTGGTGCAATGAGACGTGACCGATTTGAAACAATATTTTCAAATTTGCATGTTGCTGACAATTCTAACTTGAACCACATGGACAAGTTTTCCTAGCTGCGACCTCTCATAGAGCAACTGAATGACAGATGTATGAAATTTGTACCAAATGAAATATACTTCAGCTTGGATGAGGCCATGATTCCCTATTTCGGTCGTCACAGGTGCAAACAGTTCATTCGGGGTAAGCCTATTCGGTTTGGGTATACATTCTGGTGTGGTGCAACGCGTCTAGGCTACATTTGCTGGTTTCAGCCTTATTAAGGAAAAAACCCGAACACTCAATACCAAGAATATGGTGTAGGTGCTTCAGTTGTTTTGCAATTTACTGAGGCACTCACAACGCAGCATCCTGGTAGGTAAATACCATTTTGTGTTCGACAACTTTTTCACAAGCATTGCACTCCTTGATAAACTTCATTCAATGGGCCATCAAGCAACAGGCACAGCGAGAAAAGATCGCGTAGACAAACCTCCTTTACTATCTGATGCTACCCTAAAGAAAAAAGATAGGGGTACATTTGATTACCGACTTGATGGAAAAGGCAATATTGTTTGTAGTTGGAATGATAACAGTGTTGTGACTGTTGCATCATCTGGTGTCGGTGTCAATCCTTTGCAATAGGTCAGTCGTTATTCTCAAAAGCAGAAAAAAAAGATGCAAGTTACTCAGCCAAATTTAATCAAGGTCTATAATCAGTATATGGGAGGAGTGGACCGAGCTGATGAAAATATTGACGAGTATCGAGCATCAATCCGTGGAAAGAAATGGTACTCGAACCCTCTGTTATTCTGCTTTGAGCTGACTTTACAAAATGCTTGGCAATTGCATCAAATGAACGATGTGAAGCCAATAGATCTTCTTGAATTTCGTCGCCGTGTGGCCTGTCACTATATAGAGACATATGGTAATACTGCTGAGCCTGGTAGAAAAGGGAGACCATCTATGAAGCGTAACCTTGACTCACGTCATGACGGCATGAATCATACGATTGTAAAGCAAACTCGCTGTGTCCAATGTCACAAAAATACCACTTTTCAATGTAAAAAATGCAATGTATCCTAGCATGTTAAGTGTTCACCAGGATATGTCTTAATAGTGAGTTAATAAATGTCTGAATAAAATGATTTGCTTGTTATCATTGAGTACGTCATGGTAGTGGATTTGCCTAGTGTTCCATTTTTGGAACACCTCGTAATTAATAATTGGCAAGAGATACATTGTTTTTTCTTTCGGATATTGTATTCATACGTATTTTTATCTATAATATGTAAAAATCAGGGCAAAATTCGCATTTTTCAAACCTTCGGCATAAATGGGTTAATTTCTTCAGTACAGTTGCCATTCTGTGTAACAATACTTCCCACGTACTTGAAAGAGCTTACTTGTTTTAACTCGTTAACATTCCATGCACGATAGAATTAGGTGGTGAAGTGCCGTTATCGTTAGTTTCGGTAGGTGGGATTCGGTAGGTGGTAAGACGCGGGTCTCCAAGCGTCCGTCACTCACTTCAATTCAGTCGCAGCCTCTGCACGGTCACGGACTGTCCTTCGCCTCCGCGGACTACTGGAAGTCTCCTCCAAGCGGTCGTGGAGATGATTCACGCACGGAAAAAACAGAGCAAATTGATGATGTGTGGATAAGTTGACCTTGTGGATTCTAGCCATTACCGGGCACCTCTTAAAGTAGCGGTGTTTTTTAAATCAGTATTCGGTGGAAAGGCTCGGCATTTCGCAATGCAATCACGCCTGGGGCTTACATCAAATTTTGGGCAAAATGTCTCAAAATATAATTTACTTTCATCATTAAGTACTTCTGGTCGTTTTCAGCGATTTCGGCCCAACTCCCGATGTGGAATGCCTCTTAATTCTTAAGATACCTAACGATCGTTACAACTATATTCCATTACCACACTCCGTTGCATTGTGCAAAAATTCTGCCTATTTTTTAGAGCCTCCTTTAAAAAATGGTCCGGCTCACGAGAGGTAACTTCTCAAAAAAATTGGTGTGAGCAATTTCTCCGCGCTATATAGCAGTGAACTATTCTGAAACACGTTGCTGCAAGCTTGCACTCCGCGTCTTCTTGACTTTTCTTGTCTCCCATAAGCTCAAATGTTCAAAGAGGACTTGTACTTCGGTCTTCTATGGCTGTATTCCCACATAGGTCCCAGTATGTGAATGAACGGAGACTTTTTCACAGTTAAAATTTGTTTTCTCTTTTGGCCACTTAGTAGTAAATGTTGCCCTGTGTCATTGTGAATTATTTTCTACTAAATATTTTCCTTCGGCACTCACTCATTCAAAATGTCTTTGAAATCTCTTTTCTTGAAAGTGGCCTCGTTTAAAGTGTGGACGATTTCTGAGTGGTAGAGACGCTTTAACATTCCGTCATATATCTCACGCCTCCCCCCACGTCGCCATGCCTGCAAATTTTGGAAGCATCGAATGAGAAGGATAATCCCACATAGTTTGGGCTTAAATAGTACAGAGTGCGTAAACATCGTAATGTGTGCAAACGTGGGCGTAACGTTTTTGAACTCGAAATCTAGACCCGGATAACCGAGGCAGATCTTTGGTGTTTAAATATCTGACTATTGAATCAGCACGAGGGTTAGAAAAATAAAGTTACATAATATTTAAGCTGCTTACCATGTACTTACTATTGTAACGTAGAAGACGCAGACTGCGAATACAATCGATACAATTATGTAAACGTTTAGGTTGGTCACTGAAATAAAGAAAAAATATTGGTTAGTAATTTCTGTGAATTAGAATTGGCTTTGGAAGATATATTAGCTGCAATAAGCCTATCGCTTCTTCAATTTTGATTTTTAAGACTCGTTCACTTTGCTTACCCTCACTTAAAATCGTTTCAGCGAGACTAGTTTTCGGCTTATCAACACCTAGTTCTCGAATTGATTTTTCTTTTGGTTCACTATGCATCTCGAGAGACCGTTACTTTAAGTGCGCAACATGGAAACGTAATTATCCCAAATCTTCCATCTAAATTCCGGTTATCGCTTCCATTTCGCGCAGCTGACAATACAATCCTAGAATATCTTGTTATACTAGAGTAATACTTTATAGAACATATAAGTGGATGTCTTTTTTTTCAAAATTACCTCTTCAGAGATATCCACATCGAATGTAGATAACGATTCCTTTATGATGTCGATACTTCTGTAGCTCTTGCTATTGTCTCCAGTCTTAACAAATTTACTCTGGGCTCCACGTCATGCTGCTTCAAGTCGATTTACGCCGGAGCAAGTGGTTTTAAACTGTTTAAGGACATTTTCGAGGTCTTACCGATGAAGTCGTGCCTCATGAAACTGGGTGGCGCCAAGTTAGAGTTAAGTTGCCGTGAACGAACCTTAATCATCTGGGAAATATTTGATTGTTGTTGTAACTCACCGTGGGCCAAAGCCAACGCGGGGGCGTACAGTGTCAGTGCATTACCCATCATCTGTTTTCGCCACCGATAAAAAATAAAACCCAAGGATAAAATGAACGAATAAAGTAGAAAATGACTGCTCCTTCGGCTGTAGATATATAAGGCTTCCACTTACCCCTTGTATGACGAAGGCGAACGAGTAAAATAGTCTCACTACGTTGTTGAATCTCAGGAGAAGGTACTGTCAAAGAAATTTAAAGTTTCGTGAGTAATGTTTTCAGAGTTATGATAAAATGCAATCATAATTACATATTACATCATATGTTTAAACATTAATTAACATTTTTTACGGAAATAAGTTTGTCTTTTAATGATATTTTCTGGGTGTATCTCACTTTACAATACTTATCTACCATAAGAGGTGAACATTTTCCATGCGACATCTATCATATTAGTGATGTTTTCAGCAGTCACCAAAAATGGTGTAATTGAATATATATGGACAAAAACTTAAGCTTCATCCCACGTCAACTAGTTTGCAAATTATTTTCAACAACGGGCAAGTAGTATTTTTCAGCTTTTATTACCTACTTCGTGCTGTTATCTGCAAAACTATTATTTCTTCACAGTAATCAATTTAGGCCGAAGATAGACAGGGTTGATTAGAAAGTTAGCATTAAATCGTATTTTTAATAGTTGTATATATTTGGAATAAGAAAGGGAGTACATCTGTTTATTTAAACCCTTCTGTTGGGCGGAAGCGCTGGAAAAGGGGAACTATGTCAGAACATAAATGGCCTCATCTGCCCCGTGGAGATTAAAGGAGGCTGGCTGGGAGGAGGCAATGAGGGAGGAACAAAATTCCTTCTCTCTCTCGTAAGGGCTGGTAAATGTGGGAAAAAGGGACAGTGATGAAGGAGGAGCACTCAACCTGGGGCTATGTGGTTGGAATGGGACATTTGGGCGCGGCCGTTTTGGCGCGAGACATTTGGGCGCTGCCCCACCTTGGCGCGGGACATCTTGGCGTGGGACACTTTGGCGCGAGAACAGGTGGATAATAGGGTTGACGCTGAGATAACCTAGGAAATTCTGAACGTTTAAACATTGATGAACCGTCGATGTCCTCTATTTACTTAAGACAGATTGAGGGCAGCTTGAGATTAGGGATGTGTATATATGGGCAACGACGTGCCACGATGGAAACACCCGTTATCGATCAGACAGGGAAGTTAAGCATCGTTGCGCTCGGATTCGGATGAGTTGTTTTTCCTATTCGTCCGAGGGCTTTTTTTGCGCCTGTCTGCAAGTGGCAGACAGTATGTGCGAAATGACCTTAGCTGTCGAAGCACGTTAAACTTGCATACCACTCCTAAATGTGTATTTATTTCTCAAGAGTCGTCGATTACGGGTTTTTCTTAGAGGTTACTAATCTTTCGTTACGTTTCGTCGTTCCTCTCTGGTGTGTTTTCTGACAGTAGCTGTAACTTACCTCATTAACGGAGGTGATGCCAAGACGATGATAAATGGGGATGTAAAGCCAAGTCGATATAGGTCCACCCACCACGAAGGCCCAGGATAAGATGTATAGCTGTGCACCGTAATTATACATTTCCACTGGGTTTCCAAGGACCGTTACTGCTGTCGAAAACCTAAGAAGGTTAAGCGTTGAATTGAATGAGGTTAGAAAAATTCTGAATTGACAAAGAATAAAAAAAATAATGAGAGCTCTCAGAGGCCCAGTCCAGTGAAAAATGGTGACTAATGGGCATTTGCAATGTTCTTCCTACTTTACATAGCTACTCTTAGTGGCTGACCACTAGACGTGAAAAAAGTCTAGTTTATATCACCTAAAGAATATGGATGCATTAAATAGGTTCATTGACTCAGTCTGCCGTTGTGTCGGTTTACAGTCGGAATCTAATTTTCCTTTGGATATACTAAAGCCCAGAGAGAAGTTAAAACTTATGCACATTGATCCCCAATACCAGCATAGTATTGAAGAAATATTGCAGTTCAATTAATAGTTTAGTTCAATTATTGCAGAATTATCTGATTGGCTTCGATCCGCAGATTGGTCACTCAATAGTGTTCACATCTACTCTCACTCTACAGATGATGAAAAACTTCAAGAGCCCACCAGGAGCTGGCGTGAACACCAGTGTGTCATCAAGATCATTCTGGGCTCTCAGACTGACATTTGACTGATTTGATAAGTAAAATTTAGAGGAAAAAGTTCTCTTCCAGTTGGAAGTGAGAATTATCCTAAATAACCTGTTAGACATATTGGGGTACTTGCGTTTTTACAAAAGAAGAAGAAAAGATCTGTCGATTGTCATTGGAAGTGGTAAATCAGTGAGCTCCGATTTATTGTCATATTGTTGTTCTGAAGGTTAACATATAGTCGATAGTGTTGATTGATATTGCAAACTGCTGATCTCTTATGAGGCGTTTCTAGCGATAAGTGTGCATCTAAACAGATTTTTCGCTGCAGCCAATGACAGCATTTACTTGATTTATGGCTTTAAAGCCTCCAGTATCTCACCCGACAATGAGGGATAGTCCCACTGGAATGAAGTGCATCCTTCGGTTGCCCATCAGATACTCGGATGCCGTAGCCTTCTTGCTGAGGAAGCACCCTTGGATCACTCCCGCGGACACCGGTATCGAGAGGACTATCCCGAAGACTGCGTAATCGGCGCCTCCGAATGGTCGCTTGCCCAATGCGTTGGTCCCCGAACACTGGCCCAAGCTGTCGGACAAACCCGTGGCAAACGCCGAGGACACCCAAGATTTTCCGGTCTCCATCGTGAGGTTAGGGTAATAGGGAACTGCAACAATAGAAAACCTGTATTAATCGAAAATATCCCAATAAATTGAAAGGTATCATCATGGCGTCTAATTTGATATCATAAATAAACTTAATTGTTTCTGGAGTAACTTTGGGGTAGATCAATATCATTGAATAGCCATAAATACTGTGTCCACAATAGTTTTATTTATCACTATCTAGATTTTGCTGTACAAAATCAGCAGGAAAGAATGATATAGAAATCTCAAATATATATACGGGCTCGCAGTGGGAAGGGTACCTTATTGGACGAAGGGTGAATGATTTCGGAGGGAATTACAGTATCCTAGACTGCAGTTCTGGTTTGGTTGTAGTGAGGGGCCGGGTGGTGTGCCGCAGGGGTCGGGATTCGCCTCACTGTGCCCCGTGCGTTTTGCAAAACCGAGGGGTAGGGGAGTGGATGGTGAACACTTGGATGTTATTCCACACTTTATTGGAAACAAAACGACCCGGGTTTCAGGATGTCATGCCATCATCAGGCATGATGCCTGATGATAGCAGGCCATCAGGCCTGATGATGGCATGACATGCTGAAACCCGGGTCGTTTTGTTTCCAATAAAGTGTGGAATAACAACCAAGTGTTTATTATTATTAAAAATGAAGGAGTTCCACAAAGTAACGCCGGAGACAGTGTCTTATATTAAGAGTGGATGGTGCACGCATTATTGATCACGATATACGCCCTGTTTGCAATCCTTATTAAAATATAATGTGTGATCTAAAAGACCAAACTAGGGTCATCTATACTCAAAGTTGGCAAGAATTGGGGCGTCTTGGGGCCAATAATATCTCGAGCGCTCGTTTCGAACAGGTGTTTGGCCAAAAGAGAGTAGTATTCTCCTTCCGAACACACTCTTCATGCTCTTTCAGCCGTAGTTCCGAATGTCCTCCCTGTTGGCCCAATGTGTGAGGACTGACAGTCGTCGAAATCTAATTTATATACCCCTATATCATCCACATTTTCCACTTAAAATCACAAATCATCGCTTTAGGGTACGTGTGTGTATTGTGACGGGCGGCTTTCGCACGAGATCTCAGGGCTGGGTGATGTAGGAAAACAAGCGGGTTGAATGGGATTAACGGGTCGGCGGTAGGGAATGAGGAAACCTGTCTTCACAAATTCAAAAATACTGACACATTTGTAATCAAAAGAGCAAGGTTTATTTCATTCAAAGGTTAGTAGGGGCGGCAAATTTACTTTAAAAAACTTAACACTAAATGAACACATGATTTTAAGTAAACACTAAAAAAAACAAGTCCTCAATAATAAAAAAAATTAAATTTCACTTGCAAATAAACATATCGACACTCTTAACAGGGGCTGCACGAAAGTTCGGTCTATCTTGGTGGTTCTGTAGGAGTTGATTCGTTGGTAGGGAAAAATGGCGGGGACTCGGGGGGATTTGTCGGAGTAAGTAACACCTCCGGTCTTACTTTTGTTGTCGACACAGTGTTGCAGGCTAAGGGCTTCGTAGAAGGAGAAGACTCGGCTGCTTATCAGACCTCTCTGCTGGGCGACTGGACACAACAGGACCCGTCCTTTGATCTGGCTTCGGGGTTCAACCCGACGCTTTCTGGGGTCAACTGCTTCTGCGTCACCGTCAAGCTCCAGCTTGCTTCTCACACCGCCAAGATCTAGCTTGCTTCTCGTGCTTGCTTCTTGTCTGCTTGTGTCAAGCTCTCCAGCTTGATTCTGTCTGTCTGCTTGTGTCAAGCTCTCCAGCTTGCTTCTGTCTGTCTGCTGCTTGTGTCACTGTCATGTCGTGGGAAGGGGGAGGGGGGGAGAACACGTGGTTTGCTCACAGCGCCACCTATTTTGCATTGTGTAGTTTGCACTTCAGTGCCACCTATATCACTCGTAATCACTTTGTGCGGTTGGCGCGCACTTTTGAAACAGCAAATTTACAGTCAATTAAAACAACTAATGAACACACTTACAAAAAAATAAAATACGGGAGAGGAAACTCCGTCCTCTTTCAAATAAAGATAAACTTTCACTTAAATAAAATAAAAAATAACAACAACGCTGGCAAGCACTGCCGCCACAGTATATTTTTCTCTTCTTATCCATTTTTAATGTGACTAATAAAAACTGAAAGCATACAAAGGGGAGGAAAACAATGTAGTACTACTATAAAGTCGTCTCTCGGAACGAGATGAGTATTCAGTGACGTCCCGCGGTTCAGCTTTCTCGTTATTTTGATCTCATCTTGCTTTCCCAGCTAATAACAATCCCTTCTCCGTTTTGGTACTCTCTATTACGGCTTTTTAAAAGTATCAATTACATTTTTATGTTTTGTAAGACGTGATTTAGCTGGTAAATATTGCTTTACTTAAATTATTAATTGAAGGTTTCTTTACCTAGTGAAGGCAGTCTGCGCTAATTAAGTCCATATTTATTTTAACTTCTCGCCTCGTGCGCTAAGTTAAGATTGTACAATCTTCCATCTTTCCCCTTAATCAGATGGGAGTATCGATGACCATAATGCAGGACGCAGGCCATGTTAGCATGAAGGTCAATGAATAGGCAGACTCGGCGTCAGAAGAGGCTCTGACCAATCTTTATTTCGTCTCATCTCTGGTACCCGCAATATGGCTTAGGCTTATTATGCGCTTATAGCTTCGTTACGACACGTAGCCCTGCAGAAGTGGAATGAGACATGGCTAAGGGTGGCTAGCAATAAACTGCGCAATGAAAAACCCGTAAAAATGACATGGCACACCATTAGGAAAAGTCGACGGTAGGAAGTGACCATCACAAGTATGAGAATAAGTCCCAGGCCCAGTCCTATCTCTGTAATGAGAGAGACACCAGCAACAATTGGAGACAAGCGTCGGACCTCTTAGCGTGAGATATTTTCTGAAGGAGTGTGAGGAATATCGGGTTACACGTGATAGGCTGAAGATCATAAGGCACCAACTCTTCGGTAACAACCCAGACCATGTTAGCCGCGTTTTAAAATTCTAATATTATTCGCACATTTTATGAATTTTGATAAATTGTCCCAGTGTTAACTTTAATATTACAAAGTATCAATGTTAAATTGAAACCTTAAGCACCTTTACTTTACTTCAAAACAAAATCTCGCCGAAATAGATTGTGCGTGGTGCAATATGTGTTACCCTGTCTAAGCACCCATAACCTAATACTTATTAACTACTTACGTTAAGCTGCGAGTGACGAGTCTCTGAATATATAAAAACATGTTCGTGAAAATATTTTGTCGTGGAAACGCATAGCAGTAAGTATGTCATAATGTAGCAGCAGTATGTAATAATGTAGCAATAGCAGTGGATGTAATTACTCCACATTCAGTGTTCTGCTTATTTTCCCGATTAGTGGCATGGATTTCAAAACTTTTAGTAATGGCTACGTAGAGGACTCTGGACCCTGACTACTGGCTAGACTTTCCTCTTCACAGACCTTGACGACTATCCTCTAGTAATTATATGATGTTCATGGCTGTAAAAATCCATTTCCCGCTCTCTCTCTCTCTTTCGAAGATGTTATCCGATATATTGTATGCACATAATCGACGTTTACTGCTAACTGAAGAAATTAGGTCTTTATATACATAATGAATAAAAGATGGCCGATTACGCTTCCATGTGGGACGCCGGATGTCACTCTAACCATATTGGAGCTAATACTGTAAATAACTACTTTTTTCGTACGATCACTTGGAAAGTCACGTATACGATTCATTATTTTTTCGCCAATGTAGCGTAGGCAGCGCGGAATGAAAAGTCTTTTCTGTGTTGAGAATAGATTTTTATTGAGAACTCTTCGTACAAGACTGCCTTCGTGATTGTCAGGGGAAGCGGCTTAGGAACGGCACAGATGGTGAAGATGGAGGCGGCGCCGACGGAGTAGACAGTGGAAGAACCGGTGCTGGCGTAGAGACTGCAGGCGGAGAGTCGTCCTGAAGAAGATGGGCTGGCTTGATACGGTCGATGGAGACAGTCGAAGGCTTTCAATTGATGTTGAGCGTATAGTTCTTCTGGTCACGGCTGAGGAGAGAATATGGTCCCGCGTACGGTGGTTGTAGGGCTGGCTTCTCGGCGTCTTGGCGAAGAAAGACGTGGGGAGGGGGGGGGGTGTCGGCCTAACCTTTGCGAATAAAGATTTACCAACGAGTGGCGTGGTGTGAAGCAGGGGTTGGACGTAGCTGAGTCATGTAGTCACGCAGCTGAGAGATGACATCAGTTGAGTCTTGAGTGTTGAACGGAATCGACGTAGAAGTCCCTGGGGAGACGCAGTTATTCCCTGAAGAGATGTTCGGCAGGCGTTGTCTGCAAGTCGGCTCTCCAGGTTGTGCGGAGGCCGAGAAGAACTATAGGTAGGGCGTCTATCCACGAGTAGGAAAAATATCACATAAGAGCTGCTTTGAGAACGAGGTGCCTTCATTCGTCGAGTTCTTTGGCCTGGGAATGATAGCTCGTGGTGTGGTGTAGCGTTGTTCCCAGAGTGGCGCGAAGACGCTGGAAAAGAGATGACACGAACTGACGGCCGCGGTGGCAGGTAATGTGTTTAGGACAGCCGTAGTGACCGACCCATCCAAAAAGAAAAGCGTGACAGACGGGGTCTGCGATTATGTTGACGAGGGGATCTGCAACTGGCCAGCGAGAGAACCGGTCGACCATGGTGAGGAGGTAGGGTAGCCGGCGCTTGGTGAGAAAGGTCCCACGATGTAAATGTGTACGTGGTCGAAACGCTTGATTGGCAGAACGAAGTCTCCGTACGGCGTTGTGATGTGACGAGAAACCTTGCAACGCTGGCTAGCGAGGCAGCTGCGAGCCCATGCGCGACAGTCCTTACGCATGGATGGTCAGACGTACAGACGGGAGACGAGTTTGACGGTGGAGTTCGCACCAGAATGAATAAGGGAGTAGATATTGTTGAAGATGCGCCGTCGATACGGAGGAGTAACGTAGGGGCATGTAGTTGGCATGGAAGTGTTGCACCACAGTGAGAAGTCTGTTCCTGTTACTGGCAACCGGGAAAGCTGAAGAGCTGTGCCGTCGTGGAGGTGTCTGCGGAGCTCCTCGTCGTCGTCTTGGGAGCGAGACAGAACGGCGAAGGCCGGTGGAGCAGGGGTAGTTTTGGATTATACCCTGGAGAAGCAGTCCGCGACGACGTTGTCCTGTCCGGAGATGTGTCTCACGTCCGTAGTGAAATGTGAGATGAACTCGAGATGATTAATTTCCCGTGGTGAGCAGGTGTCGGTATTCCTGGTGCGCGGGCCAAAGGCGTTGGACAGGTGTTTGTGGTCGGTGAAGATGGCGAAGTCGCGGGTTTCTACCATCGGCCGAATGTGCTTCACTGCTTGTTAGGTGGCGAAGAGTTCGCGGTCATAGGCACTCCACTTCTGCTGGGAAGACGTCAGCTTGCGTGAGAAGAAACCAAGTGGTTACGAGGAGTTCCTTGAAAGTTGCTGTAACGTAGCGCCGATTGCAATTTGGCTGGCATCTACGACGAGAGCCAGAATTGCTGTGCGGATTGGATACGAAGGGGTTGCGGCCCGGGCGAGTCCAGCTTTACATTTTTCGAAACTCTGTTGAAGTTCTGGCGTCAACGAAATTATAGTGGAACTCTTGACTTTGGGATCTTGAAGGAGTGCGTTAAGTGGAGCTTGAGCAGATGCGGAGTGTGGAATGTGCTGGCGGTAGAAGTTAAGCATTTCGAGGAATCATCGCAGATCGCGAATGGTCTTGGGCGGAGAGAAGTTGTTGATAGTAGTTCTTTTGTCAGGCACTGGCGAGCAGCCGTCAACGCCGATATGGAAGTCCAAAAATGTGACCTTCAGAGATCCGAAGACGCACTTAGCTGAGTTGATGACGACACCGTAGTCGGAGAGGCGCTGGAATAGGATCCGGAGATGCCGAAGATGCTCTTCCTTCGAGCGGGAAAATACCAAGACATCATCCAGATAAGGAAAGCAGAAAGTGATTGGTTTTAGAGACTAGAGGGACGGGTCCCCTGCCACACACCCCTGAGGTGGCTTGCAGGGTATTTTGTAGATGTAACCTCTCGGAGCTACCTCATGCCAGCGCCTCCGTACGGAAAGATACCAACTCGCCGTAATTTTACGCAAACTAATCACCATTTGGGTGGGCTGGGTATTCGTGAAAAAACGTAGCTATCCGCCAAATAACCTCCTCACCAGGTAGCGTTGAAGGTTGCCCGTGCCTCCAGTGTCAGGGAGTTCGTGCGTTTTCCCGCTTGGTGTCGCCGTAATCAGAAGCTCTGAGAGGTTACCCGTCCCTCCATTCGGAACGACTCCTAGGTGTGCCTTCGAGAGCATCGTCGATGAAGCGCTGCTAGGTCTGAGCAGCATTACGAGGTCCAAACGGCATAAATAAGAATTCTGAAAGGCCGAAAGGTGTGATTATGGCTGTCTTTTCGATGTCTTCAGGAGCCATCGGGATTTGAGTGAAGGCCATGGTGCAGTTGATGACGCTGAAGATGGCGCATCCTTGAGGAGCATGGGAGAAATCTTGCAGGTGGCGGACGGAGTTGCGGTCCGGGATTGTACGGGCGTTGAGGGCCCTGTACTCGCCACAAGGTCGCCAGCTGCTATCCTTCTTGCGAACCATGTGAAGTGGAGAGGTTTATGGACTGTGTGAGCGACGAACAGTGCCTTCGCGTTATAGTAGCTCGAATTCTGCTTGTCGCATGTCTGCATCCCGAAGTCGATCCGGAGCTAGACGGCGGGCACGGTAGTAGATTGGTGGTCCGGATAGGAGGTGTATGTGTTGCTCCGTGTGATGGTGGACTTCCCGAGGAGTGCCTGGGGGCCGTGTGATGTTGGGAAACTCGGCCAGGAGGTCGCGGTAGGGTGAAGATCCCGACAGAGCGCGCGCGCTGTCCTGGGAAGATTGACTGTGATGACCCGATGCAGAATGTCCAGATATAGTGTCGACAAGCTGAGCGGTGGTCATGTTAGGAATGAGGTGAGTGAGAAAATCTGCTCTGATGATTGGCTCAGTAACATCAGCAACGATGAATCGCCGAAGAAAATCGCTAGGGAGGCCGAACTGAAGGCGTAGAGGTAGTGTACCATAGGTACGGATCCGGCTGTCGTTGGCGGCGGAGAGCTCGTAGTCAGTTCAGGTCCGGTGGTCGGTGCACAATTTGACCGGGTAGATAGAGGTCTGATCCCGTGTCTATGAGAAAACGCCATTGGGAGTGGCGTTCGGTGACGAAGGAGCGGCACCGTGCGGTAGGACGACTCGTGGCCACCGTTACGAGTCGTAGTTGGAGTTTACCGGATTCAGTAAGCCGGCGGAGCACGGCTGGGTACAGTGTCTGGCATAGTCTAGAACGCCACACCAGAACTCTAGAGAACAATATAGAAGTGTCCGAGAAAAATCGATAAAATGTTTGCCGGCACCGTGACTCGAACCGCCCGCATGGGAGGCGAGAGCGGATCCACCGAGCCAATGCCGCTGGCGTAAAGGCGATACGCGGAGTATCGCCACAGGTTTAACTCTAGAACCCCGGAACCGGTCATTTTGACCGGTTTTGAAAATCATATCGCTGCAGTTGCCATTGTAGATATCCTATACAATGTAGTGGGCTGAAATTTTGTGACTTTTATTTTTTAGTGGGATGTCTTAGAGCCCTTAGTAAGAACTATGAAGCTCTTATCATTTACGAGAAAAACACCTTACTAACTTCAACCCCGGAACCGGTCATTTTGACCGGTACTTATTCCTACTCCAATATGCCATCTGTGGGCCTTAGAATTGTAGTAATTTAACTTCCAAGTGTTATTATACTCCAGTCCTGTGAATAGTCTTTTAATTTTTGGCTTCTTTGCTCTTAAATTGTGTAACACTTGTCAATAAAATAATAAACTTGAAGAATGCCAACAATTAGGAGCCTCAGAACTTACATCTCGACGGGGAGGAGCCGTCGTGTTGCGGTCGGTCAGAGTGGACAGTGCAGGCGTACTTCTACTAGACGGCAGACCTCACCTGCCACCAGATCCAATGCGCAGCATCTACGTTGCTTACCAGTCCAACGTTAACGACTGCATAAGCGTCCTGCTATTGACGTGGCAGATGTTGCAGCACATGAGCCAGGTCGTCGAACTAGGCGAAACGTCCTCCATGAGAAGCCGGGTCCAACATGCGATGCCAAACAACACGTAAAAGAAAACAATGTCATGGTCTCTAGGAGGCTTCTCATGGATGAGTCAATGTTATGTCCAGCCCCGCCAATTTTAGTGCGCTTTCATTGTTTTTTTGTTTCCTTTTTTGAAGCCGTACGATAGGTGGCTTAGTGAGGCGTCGGCGGCTTGCACATTGTCACTTTGTTTACAAATAGCGGCTTGTTTGGGAATTCCGATTGTTGGTATAGAAGAAGATTGATTGCTCCACTGAAAATGGGTAAAAGATCTTGCTTTGTTCCTGGATGCTCCACAGGGTATTCCACAATTTTTAAAAAGAACAAAATTTTAGGTGTGAAGAATAAAAGCTTGTATAAGTTGTAAGTACTCTTTTATTCTTCACGTTACCGTATAGCAAGGTATGGTCGATGATGATTATTACCGATGTACCCATCGTAGAACTTTTATTATTTTCACAGAATTTGTTTTTTTCTCAATGAGATTAAAATTTCTTTGACGTGATCATTGAAGTATGTATTACCGAATTCAAGTACTCGTGAATCACGCTCATTATCCTTACCGACGCTAATGATTTTGTTTTGTAGCCGTTCTCTATATAAAAATTTCTCAACGCCCATCATTTTCACCCCCCTGCGGGTAGGGGGATTGAGAATACTCCCGCAGTATCCCTGCTTGTCGTAAGAGGCGACTAAAAGGGCGGAGAGAAAACCCCGAAAACAAACCCCAGTGACAGCTAGGGAAGTGTCCGGACAGTCCTGTGAATCTACTGTCAGAGTTCGACCATACCAGCTGGTCCAGATTCACCCACGTGTTGGCCGTGCGTGGAGACCCGTAAGGAGGAGAAGGGGAACCTGGAGGGTGAGTTCCGCGGATCCCAACCGGGTGTCGGATGATCGGGATGGACCGCGGGGCAATGTCCCTCTTTGGCCCAGGATTCTCTGTAAACGGGCGGCCGGGAGCTAGCCTCTCCCGGTCAATCGGCTCCCGTCACGTTTTGTGTTCCGGTGGCGAGTGCAGAATGGGAGGAGGTCTTCATAGGGAGGTCGGAGGTGCATAGGTTTGGTGGGCCTATTCACCAAACACCCATCCCTAAACAGACAACTTCCCAGGAAGTGCTATACCTCTCGAGTTACCCCAGGCGACCGCACCGGTTTGCGGTGCCGCGTCCCGAATGTGTGGCTCCATGGTGGGTGGGGAGGCCGAGAGATGAAGTTATATTCGTTATGGAGGAAACTACTCTTCCACCAATAAAAAGATCCAGCCCGGACACGGGTGGGGGAGATACAGAATCTAGAGTGAGATATTTAGTAATGAAATGTTCCAATGAAGGTGAAACCTTAAAAAAGATTTCTCCCTTCCTAATAAGAAGAGTTTTATCTGCATCTGTTCTTGGCGACGTGAAATCTGCTAAAAACTTGACGGGTCTTTACTAATAGAAACAGCTAATAGTCAACAAACCAAAAAAATATTGGAAATGAAGGTGCTTCACGATATACCTATGAAGGTAGAATCTCACCGTACCCTTAATACTTGCCGGGGAGTTATTAGCCATTTCGACCTACTATATGTGGACGCCGATGAAATAAAGAGAGAAATGGCCCCTTAAGGCGTTGTTGATTGTATTCGACTCACCACAAGGCGGAACAACGAAAGGATTAACACAACATCTGTAATCCTCACATTCGCCTTAGAAAAACTCCCTGACAAAGTATTTTTAGGTTACGAATCTGTTCCAGTCCGCCCTTACATTCCAGCTCCTGTCCGTTGTTTCAAATGCCAAAGATTTGGTCACATCTCCATCCGCTGTGAGGGCAAAGACACCTGCCCACGATGCGGTAAAGAAAAACATGAGGAGGAGAAATGTTCCACGGAACCTAATTGCGTTAACTGCGAGGGTGTCCACGCTGTTTACTCACGTGATTGCCCAAAAATGAAGGAGGAGAGAAATATAATGGAGATGAAAACAATGGAAAAGATATCGTATTTCGAAGCCCGTAAGAAATACCGGGAGTTCATGGCACCAGTTTTTTCTCGTTCCTTGGAAATTTCGCTACAGTGAAGAAATGTACTAAAGCAACGCAAACGGACCCTGAACAACGTAAAAATATTGAAAATACGGAAGAAAAAATTATCGATAACCCAGCAACAGCAAATAAAGATAAGACCTCTACTGTTGGCTCCCATCACCGGAGCCTGTCCAAAAATAAATCGGGGAACACGCAGAATGGGCGTAGCAAGACTCCCTCCCGTTCCCTCCGGTTCCAAGAAACATGATCTTCCGGAGGCCATGGAAGAGGATATCATAAGCACCGAAAAAGAAGTTTACCTCGCAAGACAGAAGGGAGGGAGACATCGCTTCAAGCGCTGATCCCTTATCTGGGCGGACATTTACTGTTTACTCAGTAGTCATATTTATTTATTTATTTATTCACTTTATATATATATATATATACATTTTATCTATATATTTTTTATGGCTTTTATTCTGCAGTGGAACTGCAATGGGTTTTACCGACAGAGATGAGCTCGAAATTTTAATCAAATAATTCTACCCAACCTGTATCTGCTTACAGGAGACGCATTTTAAAACGGCTGATAAAAGTAATTTGAAAAGGTATAAAGTTTTAAAATATGACGACACCAGTGGCCTACGAGCTCGGGGTGGGGTGGCCGTCGCTATTCGGGAAACCCTTTATACTTCCCGAATCCAACTAAATACACCATTCCAGGCGATTGCAGTAAAAGTGCACTACCCTGAAACTATAACGTTGTGTAACGTTTATATACCTGAAGATGCACCGGTTACGGGAAGCAACCTAGAAAAACTTGTTGGTCAACTACCTCCGCCTTACTTTTTATTAGGAGATTTTAACGCCCACGATTCTTCATGGGGAAGTACTAGAACCCAATGCGACAGTAGAGGGAAAATTTTATCTGATTTTATACATGATTTTAACTTATTTTTAGTGAATAAGTGTGAGAAAACCCGTTTTACTAGTTTTAACGGAACGTTTTCGTGTATTGACCTCTGTCTATGTTCAAACAGTCTCACAACTTAAGTTGAAATGTCCGTTCATTCTGATCAGAGTGGGAGTGACCACTTCCCAATTATTGTTTCTTTGGATCGACCAAATTTTAACTACTCGAGACCCACTAGTTGGGTAGTGTGAAGAGGTGACTGGCAGCTCTTTAAAACCTCATTTTCTTTTAACCATAACAATCAAGTAGATGGTTTGACGAGCCTTGAGTCCTTTAAAGATTCTATATTGGAAGCAGCGAACCGCAGTGTGCCGAAAACTAGAGCCACAATTACAAAAACACAAGTTCCTTGGTGGAATGAAGAATGTGCCCAAGCTATCAAACTTAGAAAGCAGGCGTTAAATATTTTTAAGAAATTTCCAACGGCAACAAATCTTGGATCATATAGACACTTGAGAGCCAAAGCCAGATATGTAATAAAAAATCTAAGAAGACTTCCTGGATCGAGTACATATCGAGTGTCAATCACAGAGCCCCCATCGCACAAATATGGCGCAAAGTAAAGAGCATTGCCGGAGCCAGCCTAAAGTGCGAGATCCCATCTATAGATGTCAATGGCTCCCAAGTCTCGTCACCGACAGAAATAAGCGAGACTTTCGGGGGTTTATTCGCTAAGAGCAATGAAAATTATGACCAACAATTCCGAGCTTTCAAGGAGCGCTCAGAGGCGTCGTTCTTGAACTTCCAGGAAAATCGCACACACCAGGAATATAATTATCCATTCACTATTATTGAACTAAAATCCGCTGTTGCAGATTTACGTGATACATCCCCAGGACCTGACAATAACCACAATGCCTTTCTCCGGAATATCCCGGAATCGGCATTGCCGGAAGTCCTCCAGACCTTCAACCAGATCTGTAGAACAGGTACTTCCCCGCAGTCCTGGAGAGAATCTACGATAATTCCTGTCCTAAAGCAAGGAAAAGAAGGTCATAACCCTAACAACTATAGACCTATCTCGTTGACAAGCTGTCTCTGCAAATTAATGGAGCGAATGGTCAACCGTCGTCTTGTTTGGATTTTGGAAGAACGAAACCTCATTTCATGTATTCAGTGTGGTTTTCGACGAGGTAGATCTACTCTTGATCACCTCGTACGGACGGACAACTTTATCCAGGAAGCATTTCTTCTACGGCAACAAGTATTGGCCGTATTTTTTGACTTGGAAAAAGCGTACGACCGAGTATAGCGCAGAAAGATATTAAATAAACTATATGAATGGGGTTTCAGGGGAAATCTTCCAATTTTTATACACAATGTTTTAACAAATCGTATTTTTAAGGTGAGGATTGGGAAAGATTTCTCTCGTTATTATGATAAAAAAATGGAGTAACTCAAGGGTCCGTTTTGAGTACCACGCTCTTTACAATAGCTATAGACGACGTAGTGACATGCATCCAAACATCAGTAATGGGGTCGTTGTTTGTGGATGATCTCGCCATTTTCTGCCGGTCGTCGAAAGTAGGTAATGCCGCAAGACAAATCCAACTAACCTTGAACAAACTAGTTAAATGGGCCAACGACAATGGGTTTAAGTTCTCTGCGGAGAGGACCAAGTACATACACTTCCACAGATTACGAGGAGTTCACATTTCGCCAGTTTTACGTTTTGGGAACGTAAATCTCTCCTTTGTGGACTCACTCATGTTCCTGGGCTTGACGTTTGACTGGAAACTGAATTGGCGAGAGCATATCAGAACTCTGAATGCGAAATGTTATCAAGCCCTAAGTATTTTAAAATTTTTACGCTATTCGACTTGGGGCGCAGACCGCACCATGATGCTTTTATTGTATCGCTCATTAGTCCGCTCCAAATAAGACTACGGCTCCGTAGTTTACTCTTCAGGTCGAGAAAGCTATTTAAAGCCTCTGAACACGGTAAACAACACCGGACTTCGACTGGCCATTGGTGCTTTTCGGACATCCCCTGTTATGAGTATTTATTCAGACGCGGGAGAACCGCCACTGGCAACACGCAGGAAAATATTGATGTGCAATTATGTGGCGAAGATTTTATCTATGAAAACACATCCTTGTTTTAATATACTTTTTAAACCTCGGTTTTTAGATATTTTTTACAGAAAGACAAGAGCCACTAGGCCTCTGAGTATTCGGTTTAAAGAAACTTTGGAGGAGATGGATCTTCCCGTACCGGTTATATATCCCGTGAGTTACACTAACATTCCGCCATGGACAAAAGTGTTACCTATTGTAGACCTCCGGTTAACCCGGAACCAGAAATGCTGTACCACTACACTGGAATATCAACAGGCATTCAGGGAGACTCTAGCCGCCCATCCTGACTTCGTCCCTGTGTATACGGACGGCTCCAAGTCAGAGACAGCCTGCGCGGCTGCAGTGTTTTCAACCCATAATGGAATCCATAAGAAACGGCTTAACCCACTCTGCAGTGTCTTCACAGCAGAACTCTTTGCTATCAAGATGGGCTTGCAGAATATCAGGAGGAATGAAGGTTCCTTTCTATTCTGCTCTGATTCATTGAGCGCACTGGAAGCAATAGGTGACTCTCGCACAACACATTCCATAGTCCAAAAAATACACTCACTCCTTACATCCCTAAAGGACGAAGGAATAAAATTCACATTTCTGTGGATCCCTGGACACGTAAGCATTAACGGGAATGGGAAAGCGGACCAGGCAGCAAAAGAGGCACTGGAAGACCCTGATCCCGGCATTAATTTAGTATTTGCGGACGATCTGAAGGCTGCGCTGCGAAGGGCTGCCGTGCAACAGTGGGGAAAATATTGGAGGAACACTAAAAATAACAAACTGCGCGAGATAAAACCGGACGTTTACATGTGGTCCTCCTCTATCCGGAATTCACTGAGGGAAGAAGTTGTCAATGCCCGTCTAAGAATAGGCCATTGCTCTTTAACATACTCTTACCTCTTATCAGAAGAGAAGGTAATGCCTCGCTGTGACGAGTGCAACTCACCCCTAAGTGTAATACACATTCTAACAGTGTGTGATAAATACAAAGATGCGCGCGAAAATCTGGATATCCGAGGAAACTTAAAGAAAATACTTGGAGATGACCCCGAAATTCTTGGCTGTGTATTAAGGTTTTTAAAAGAAATTAATCTTTACAATGCGATATAAAGCACTAATACACGTACATTTATTATTTAGTTATTTACTTAAGCGATTAAAATTAAATATCATTACCATAGAGTAAGTATATATAGAGTGGCAACGAGATAGGGAGATTCGGATATAACTTTTTAAATGACATTTTGGTCGATAGATGGAAGGGGTGTATCGAAGTAGCAGTGTAAGCCGGAACAATCGAGCTCGGCTTCAACTTTGGCACACGGACACTTAATTCAGTGTCGCTTCATTGAAATAACGTTCTAATGATACTGTCGGTATCAGTTTGTTTATTAATCGACACATAGCAACGCATGTCAAGACCGTCGAGGCGTAGCCTCCGAGCGAAGGCTACGGTGGTATCCACCGTCAAGCCGTCTGTGCAAACATTTGAATTTTTATTTCGGCACAGATATAATCGTGAGGGTGAGACTAATGGAAACATGAAATCAATATTGTTTTTAATTTCAACTCGGAAAAAAAATATTCAGACGATTTTTAGAAGCTACAGGGTTATGATCTTATTATATTTATTGTAAGTTATTCACTGAATCGTAAATGAATTATAAAGAAAACTGGTGTAGTCATATTTCTGACATTTCTTTATAACTTCTCTTTTCTAAATTTTGCATTAATACACTACCTATACGAGGTGTGATAAAAAATAACGGGAATTTTTGTTTTTCTTAAAGATTATTTATATATTAATCAATATCCTTTTGTTCCCTTCAAAGTAATCCCCCATAGATATAATAAACTTGTGCCAGCGGTTTTTCCAATATTTGAAGCACTTTTGGAACTCACTTTTCGGTATAGAGTTCAGCTCCTTCAGCGATTCTGTTTTTATCTCATCAACGGTGGCAAAACGTCGTCCTTTCATGGTTCTCTTCCGCCTCGGGAATAGAAAAAAGTCACAGGGGGGCATGTCCGGCGAATACGGTGGCTGAGAAAAAATACGCTTTGTTTTTTTAGCCAAAAAATCACGAATAAGCAGCGAGGTGTGAGCGGGAGCATTATTATCGTCGTGGTGCAATTTCCACGAGTTGTTTTGCCATAATTCTGGGCGTTTTCGTCGGATTGCTTCACGCAAATGGCGCATTACTTCCAGGTAGTATTCCTTATTGATCATATGACCATGTGGCAGTAACTCGGAATTATTGGAAATAGGAATTATGAAGCCCGCGAAATTTATAAAATCCCCGTTATTTTTTTATCACACCTCGTATATTGCGATTTTACTAATTCGAAACGGATATCGAAGAGTCGGATGACAATCCTACCGTACACTTTTGTGTTGCTAGGGAAAAGCTGTCGTCTATTTGCCATCATGGTTCATTTTATTCCAATGAAATTGGGCCGCAATATGTGCATAGTTTTTCGTCTCGCGAAAACGTACCTAACCATAAAATAACTATATTGTCAAACTTAATTATTCATCAAGAAACAAATATTTTACGTCAAAATGGGGTCACATTTAGTGACCAAGATTAAAAGACACATTGGCTTTGATAATTTTTCAATTAATTTAATAAAACATATGGCATCGTATAAATAATAATTAAAATATATTAAAAATTCATTTTTGTGTGAAATACGTGTGACAGGGTAAAACATTGAATGTCATTAACGAAGCTAATGATGTTCTAATATTCTTAGCTTACTATTCTGTTTTGATTGCATCATCTGTGAAACCATCCATTTACAACCCTTTTTTGTCATGCACACAAATAACAACTTTACCGAGAATTGCAAATGGTTGAAGCAGGCTCCTTCTGTAATGCACTTATCATACTTGTGTAACTTGCGTAGGGCATTTTTCCATAACATGCTGATGATATTTCTGTTGTGCATATTTTCCTCAAAACACTCTTGAACACCCTAAACGCCTTTTTTCCTATTTTTTTAAATTCTTCTGAAGGATAGAGTAATCCCGAATTACCATCCCTTAAATTTGGAAATGTTTTATTGAGAATGAGTAATTGAGATTTATCAGTTAAGGATCGCTTATCAACAAATCTGTCCCTGCATTTGAAACACCTGGATTTCTCACAGAGCCTCTTTACTAAATATCCTAGAAAATATGTTTCAGAACACTGCTGGAGACTCACTGTCTCAGGCTCCTTTGCCGGGAGGCCAAAAACTTCTTCATCTTCAGATGATGAACCTAAATAGTCATCTTCTGTGCATTCATTGAAATTCGTAATGCAGAATTTGCCCTCACCATCATCTCCCACCTTATCTTCTCCTTCTAACTGAAGCATAGAGTCCTCATCGATGGAGTAGCTTCCAGTTTGGGGGGGGGGGGGGTTAATAAGTTTTGCCATGTCTTTGCAAAGTCAAAGTTATGTAGCTAGCCCGGAAAGCTTTTACTGTTGGGTTCCTGTTAAACCCGCCTCTCTGTCGGATGACAGAGAAGAAATTTTCCAGTGGGTCTTGATTTAATCGACCTGTTAAAATGTATTTATTCTTTAAATCAGTAGGTAAACCAAGAACTGATGATATTGTCAACACAAATCCGTCAAAGCAAGGGGGAGAGTGTTATTCACTTTTTTTAGTATCTTAAATATTTTGATTCCTTCATTTATTATTTTTAAGATACATGTATTATTAATTGAGAGGCCAGTTTTGTTTACATTAGCTGAATATAAACGTTTACTATTTAGTGCATCGAATAAATTATTGACGGTTTCCATAAAGTATGCCGTGGGAAGAGCAGAAGATAAATGTAGTTCTCCAGTGGCATGACAGGTAATTATGGCTGCTGCTGTAGAGTAACTGAAAACCTGTGTTGCCAGCTTAACAGACATTTTTTGGAAGGGATTTGGACATATATGTGCTTGGGTTAACTTCCATAAGGCTCTGGTGGTTGTGCTGGAGGTATCTCTTTCGTACACTTGACGAATATTTTCGAAAGAAAGTACTTCATCATTCAGAATAAAATCACTACTCATAAAATTGTTTCTGAGAGATTTAACTAGGTGAGGGATATCATACAAAACAAAAACCTTTTTGTCGTCAACCTGTACGAATGGCTTCTCAATTGACAAACACCAAGGTCGGCAATATTGTCTTCCTATTCACGCTCGCTTGATCACAGGTGAACGCTCTTGGTCTTAAACCTATGGAATAAAGGCGCTGAAAAATCAAAATGAGAACCTTCTTGACATCTCCGCTGTTAATTCCACGTTCAGAGATGAAGTATGCTGCAGGTATCTTCCATTGGGAATAGAGGCCTCTCACCAAGAAAACTCCTCTGTGTATTTTCCCAGTTTCCTCTTTCTTCCAAGGTGGCACATATCTACAAAGCCCTCTATCAAATCCAAAGATGGCGAGTATTGTAAGTTTGACATTAGTGCCATTTCATCAAATAATAGTACATAGTCTCGGCTATCATCTGGCAGTGTATTAATCTTAATTTGCAAACGTTTAAAATATAGGTCATCGAAACCGGCTAAGCACTTTGATGATCGATGAATCCAGTTCCGTACCGTCCGCACCGCAGGTAGGACTAATTTTTCCAAAAGAAAGCGATATGCTGCTGGTGATTTGAAATATAATGCAATGGCGAATTCCTGCTCGTCCTTTTGCCATATCTGCTTCTTCTTGTGATGGTATTGTAGTGTAGTTAGTAGCATTGCCTCCTTTGACTTAAAAGTATTTGGTGAAAACGGCCCATCATGGAGTTTATTACTCTCCTTCCATTTACACTCCTCTCTTTTCTTTTTACAAATTAATGTTCTAAGGCCAGATATTGTTTTCTTTTGTCTTTCAATTTTCATCTTAAGTTTCCTAACTATGTAGCTATCCTTTCTGGCTTCCTTTCTTGTTTTCAATATATTATGTTCGGATATGGGTGGTGTACTGTCATATCCCCAAATTCTTTCAAGACCAGGGGATTCTATGACAGTTGGAGATCTTATTGGTGTTAAAAATGAAATTTCAGTCATACCCACATTAATTGGACTAGTTGGAGTTGGTGATGTGATCGCGTTGGTGATATTAGGGGATTTAGTTTCAATTCAAAAGCGTCTGCAACTGTAGGAATTTCTTCTAACGATGTTTTATCCGGAGTAGCCAGTCGAGGAACAGCATATTTCTTTAGGCATCCACTCGGCAGTAAATCACATTTGGTAAAATGCAGTTCACATACTGATTATAGAGTAAGTTCTTTTTCCGATAGGTCAAATAAATCAGGGTTCCCTGTTTTTAAAAAAATTATAAATATTTTCAAAACGCCTTTTAAGATTAGATAATCTTCAAAGTTATTGAAGAAATAGTTAAATAGTTTAATTTAGGCAAGTCTGGTGATGTTATGCTGGGTTACTTTCATCAACTTAAAATGCCACCATAGTTAGAAAAGTTACAAGCTTTTTCCAAATAAACTTACGGTGATAGTGCGCTTAGGGTCTCAGACATTATTAACGTCCCCAGAATTATCTGCACATACAAAATTGGTCTTCCATTAAACAGTCGCCTAAAACGTTTTTAATTACCGTATTCAGCTCTCGAATTTACAGCTACTAAAATCAGTTTACATATTCTCTATGGAAAAGAAAATATTTATTTATTATTTTCCAACCAACCAAAAAACAGCTGTTGGGGGCCGAGTAAGGGAATGGAGTAACAACCACAAATGGAATGCTAATACATCGAATATATGAACTTTGGAATATTTAACACCTGCCAATTTAGGTAGTTGGTCTCAAATCAAGGAGTAGTACGGGAATTTTTCAAACAAGAATTCAAAATATGCATATATTTAAAAAAAATTACAAGGAAACAGATGAACCAGAAATACTATTGATTTTTAGAAATCCAATAAAGTGTATTATATTGAATTAATACATATTTCTATTTCTCCACTATGTTCCGTGACAAAAGTTTAAATGACAGTCAAATAATATTTACCTTTTAGTATTATATTACTTCCCTAAAGTCAAGAATTTATTTTATTTACAATCTTGATGCATTACATCGCAATACATTACCACGTGAATTATTATTCTGCCCATTACTTACATTTTAACGTCTAATGACTAGCGGTAAATATCGTAGTCAATGTAGTAGTCAATCAATTTCTCGAAAATATTTTTGTAAACCTGCTTAATGATTTACTAGAGACAAATGGCACAAATTAAAACTTTAATTTCAGGGCATCATGTGCACATCTTTTGAATTTTCGAATACCTACTTATTTCAAACTTCTTTAACAACGGTTTTTCATCTCCATCCAGATGCATTATACCATCTTAAAGGAAAAAATTGAACAATCTTCATTTGCAAAGTAAATTGTGTAACGACTACATATTGCCATTCCGAGTTAGTATTTATACAAGGTACTGGGCAAAAGACAGCATTAAATAAATGGTAAACCTTGAAAAGTAAATTGGAATAAAAACTACCTAACTCCTTCGAACATGCGATACGTTGTTTCATAGAATTTATGACGAATAAAAGTTTGGTATTAATATGACTTGCAAAGAAAAATTTATTGTCCTAATACCACAGAAAATTTAGAAAGAATATTATAGTATACTTAGAAGTATTTGAATGACGCGTTAGATGTCTACTCATGCTGTCGATCACTAAACCGATAACTCTCGTCAAAACGGACACAAATAATCAATGCTTTAAAGCGTGAAAAAATAACACTTATGACAAAAGAAATTATAATGTAATTATATTATAACACAAGGACAATGTTTTTGGTGATTTAGGAAGATCATATTTGATCATTTGATCGTGATTCCACGCAACTGGAAATAATACCACAATTCCGTACCCATCTCGAACGTAAGTCGTTATTTCCCGGAGGAAACCGGTAAAATCGAATCCCAGGGGATTTCCGACGCGTAGACGTACATTTACCATAAAAGCATTTATTTTCAGCCATCTCGGTTCCAATGCTCCTACCAGAATGTCAGTAAAAGATTTAATTTTTTAATATTCGTTATTTAGCAGCAGCAGTAAACACCAAACACGCATTTCAAGCCAAACTGCTAGGAAATAAGTTCGTCGGCTTGAAAAATGTCAGGCATTGTTGTACGAGGCATGCTCAAAAATAACATTAGCATCCACACGTAAGCATTTTCGAATATCCCCGAAAAATCATGACATTATCAGTAATGAGACATTGCTTACTATTTCTGCACGCTTGTTGATATTCCTTTGTTATAACCACCTGTTGCCACAGGTTCTGTTCTTTCACTTCCGATTCGTATTCGTACTCAAATACATGAAACGCTGACAGAAATTACTCTCCGAGTCAACTGTTTACCGATGAATCATGGCAACGACAAAACAGTTGATACTCGTGAAAAAGCACACAGCCAGGCATCGTTAATGCACCTCTGTGTATTGATGCAAACTCACGGAGTGCCATCAGCGCCTCCAAGCGTCCTCTTCTATAAGCCTTAATTCTTCCACCTCGAGGGTAATGCTACCTGAGAAATTCTTCCAAAAGCTCTCAAAAATTGATATCCAGTTTCTAACATTGCGTTGCCACTCTATATATACTTACTCTATGTCATTACGGATATTTTGTAACCCTCACCCCTTTCGCTTTCGGTTACCTTACCTTTCACTTGTCTTCCGGCTAGCTCATTTGTTTCCTTCCACACACACTCTTACACAGGTACATGTATTACACGCATATACATATATCAATACCCTTAATGTTCAAATACTTCTGTATTCAATTCCTTTAGTTTCCATTGGGCCCAATTTACAAATTAATAGTAATGTTTATTCTAATTAATAATCTTAATTAAATTTTTATATGTAATTTTGCAGTGGGCTGTTTTTTTTAAATATCCATTTCAATGTTCAGATATTTTCCACTTATCGTGGCTACTGGTTTCGGTGATCCGCTGGACCGCGACGTTGATCTGGCGTGCGCCTTCCCGCAGGATTTCCTCACGGTGACCCTTCGTTCCTGCTCTTCCCTCCGCTCTCCCTCCTTTCTCCGGCGTCCGCCGTGTAATCTGCTCTCCTGACGCGTACACCTTATCTTTTTCATCCTCTACGCGCCCCTTTTCACACGTTCTCCTCTCGTACCTTTTTCACTCTGACTCCCTTTCTCTCCTGGTCCCGTAACTACTGACGCTGTTTTGCTTATTATTGCCCCCTCCTTACCTACGCTTTCTCACCCATTATTACGCCGGGCGTAATGCCAAATTCCCGGCGTTCGACGGATAATCCATTGTTACTCGTGCCGCGGGTGCTGCCAACCCGTGGCGTTTAACCCGTAGGGTTACACTAGCCCCATTAAAAGAAAAGTTTCTTGGGCACCAAAAACATTTCTTTTAAAGCCTTCTACTAAAATGAAACAAGTCTCTATCTACATCTAACGCTTTCGCCCCAAGCCCAAACGCCTTCAGACCTTTAACTCCATCTCCTTGCAATCATACCTTTAAAACTACAATAGAACACTTAAAATTAAATACAAGCAAGACAGGCATCTCATCAGCTCCATAGCTGGACACACAAAAATCGACACCTGTTGTTACCCAAAATATCACTAGATGATTCCTAAATATAAACAAACACAAGAACATGTTGAAAAATAAACAAACAAACACTGTTCCCACAGCTGATTGTCTCTCACACCGCTTCACACACACACATTCACACCCCGCACTCTTTGTTGCACTTTGTTTATATGCCACGCCCCCCTTTCACAGGTTGGTGTCCTTCAGCAGCGCCGTTTTTTCTTTCCGAGCGTTCGTTTCTATCCTCGGGAATCACACCACTCACATATACACACACAAAATAACCCTGACATTGTATCACATAAATATAAAGTTACATAATTGCTCCCTCCAGTTAACACTACTTACAATGTAACACAGTGTGTGTGGCCTGCTCTCTCTCTCCCTTCCTCAAGGATAATTACATCTCGCCCCTTCGGTTGCCCGCTTCGCGTCGTGTTATTTACTTCCTGGCGCGACTCGTGACATACAGCGCGGCGCATCATTTTCTTATGCTGTGTTGGTGTTTAGTGTGCTGTAGTACGGCCTTAAATGTGATACGTGGAATGTCCCTCGTATTTCCCCGGTGTGTGGGTTCTCCACAGTGCAGGTGGCTGGACCCTTAAACTCCACGATCGTGTATAGTCCTTCATAAACCGGGAGGAAGTCATGGAATATTCCTCTCTCCTTGTCGGACATCCCGCACGTACGTATTAATAACTTATCTCCTACTTGGTACTCAATTCTCTTTCTTACGTGCTTCCTATGATCTCTTTCTATCCTTCGTCTCGCCTTTTTGGAGATGTTGTCCTTGATCCTCTCTAGCGTGTCCGCAGCATTTGCGCTCTCTGTTCCCCGCTCTATTTCCAGCCATTTCTCCCAAATCCTCTCAGGTTTGTACCCAAACTGTGCCTCAGTCGGAGTCACTTCCGTAGTAGTATTATGGGAATCATTCATGCAAGCCTCTACAATTTCCAAGTGTCTCACCAATGATGAATGCGCTGTTTGGCAGAAAATCCGTAGAAGTGTTTTTATTGTTCGGTGATACCTCTCCACCATATTCCCTTGTGGATGTCTGATGCTGCATAAAATGGGTTTGATGTTGGCTTGCCTCAGACGATCTAGCCATACTTGACTCGTAAATTGCGTTCCCCGATCGCTGAGAATCCGTCTATATGTTCCGACCTGTGGTAGATGTCGTTCAAATATCACCTTTATGATGGCTTTCGTTGTTGCCCTACGGAGTGGGTACAATTTCACGTATTTGGTGAAAGCATCAATGGTCGACAGAATGTACTTGAATCCATATTGTCCCGCAGGTAGCGCTCCCACTATGTCTATGCACATTAGGTTGTTTTTTTCTTGTGGGTTAACACTCTGCATTTCTGCGTGAGCAGGTTAATTTGACACCTTTAATAACTGGCACGTCATGCATGATGCCGTCGCCTTTCTGATTTCTCGGTACAACTTTGGGTACGCAAAATCCTCCCTAATCATACGATGTAATTTGTCAGCGCCCAGGTGTCCATACATTAGGTGCACTCCGTTTATTAATACCAGAAGTAACTTGCTGGGGATGAAAAATTTTTCTCCATCCTCGCCGATCTTCACTAACCCCGTCCGTGTCATGCGATGCCTACCATCTTCCCCGTGTCCTTCCGCAAGTCGCTCTATAATTTCCCTCAGCCTTGGGTCACTTCTTTGGTGGTACTCCAAATTCTTCAGACCAGCTGCTAGCTCCTCCGATGGTTCGCTCGCTAGGATCATGGCTATCACTGGCTCCTCTTCCGGGAATTGGCTTCCCGCCGGTGCATCGTACGGGTGTCGGCTAAGCACGTCTGCTACTATATTATCTTTTCCCTTGCAATATTGTATCTCGAAATTATATTCTTGAATGTATAAAATCCATCGGGATAGAGTGGTATTTAACAATCGACATTTGAAGATGAGTGACAAGGCTTTGTGGTCAGTGACGACTACTATCCGTGCTCCCAGTATGAAGCTCTTGTATTTCTTAAGGGCCTGTATAATTGCTATTAGTTCCTTGAGAGTGGTGCTATATGTGATTTCCGCGCCCCTCAAGCTCCTACTTGCAAAATATATCACTCGTTCCTCCCCTTCGTTTGTCAGCTGATATAAGCGACTAGACAAGACTAGGCGAATCCGCTGGCGTCGGTCTGAATATAGTACACTCTGTCTGGTTCCGGATGATGTGGCATGACTGATTGGCAAAATTCTTTCTTTATTTCCCTAAATGCCTTCTCGTGCAAATCCGTCCATTCCCAATTCCGGTCCTTCCTCGTTAAGTCGTTGAGGATAGTGGTTAATTCTGCGTGCCTTTGGTGGAATTTAGAATAATAATTAATCAGCCCCAAGAAAGATTTCATCTGCTTCCTGTTCTTTGGCCGAGGGTACTCTTTTATTGGCGCGTATTTCTCCTCCGCGACTTCTATTCCTTGCGTGGATATCACGTGTCCGAGGAATTGTATCTTTTTCCGGCAGAACAACGATTTCTTGATATTGACAGTTATTCTGGAATCCTCCCATTTTCGGATTACTATTTCCAAGTGTCGCATGTGCTCCTCGAAGGATTTCGAGATAATTAGGAGGTCGTCCACGAAATTGATCCAATATTCTTCCACCTCGTATCCCAACACATGTTCGAGTGCTCTCACTAACGCACTGCTGCTTATGCAACATCCGAACGGAACGCGTGTAAATTGGTTTATCTTCCCTTCGAAAGAGAATGCGCAATATTTTCTAGAATCCCGATGTAATTTAAGCTGGTAAAAACTCTGTGTTAGATCCAGCGATGACATATACCTGGCTCCTGCACATTGTTGGAAGAGTTCTTCGGTGGTCCTTGACGTTGCATAGTCAGGTTTTATCAGTCTGTTAACCATCCTGGCATCAATGCATAATCGGATCGATCCGTCTTTATTGACTACACACACCAGCGATGATACATATCTTGAAGAGCTACTTTCAATTATTCCCTCAGCCATCATTTGCCTAATTGCATCTCTTGCCTGCCTCCGAAATTCAACGGGACGCCATATCCTCGACTGCAGAATTCTTCTCCTTCCCTCATATTTATCTTGTATTCATACCCTTTTATTATCCCGGGCGAATCACTAAATAAATTTACATGTCTTAATACGACTGTAGTTAATTTGTCCTTCTCTTCTACAGATAGGTCATCTGTCTCCGCAACTCTTTCCTTGGCGTCTTGCTCTGGCGTGCAATTTCCCTCTTCTCCTTCATTCCTTCCTTCTTCCCGTTCCTCGTCTCCGTCGATGCATAAGACGATTCGCTGCGATCCCACGTTCGTCTTCTTGAAGGTGCATATAGCTTCTTTCATCCCTTGCTTCTCCGTTATCATCCGATGATTATAGTCTACCTTCGCCGATAGTAATGCTAGCGTATCAGTGCCTATTATAACCGTTTTTACTAGATTGGGCACCACCGTGCAGGTTATATTCATCTGTATCTCGCCTATCGCAACTTTGGGACAAATTTGTTTCGTTATCCGTCCGCTTTTCTTCCCGATTGCTCCTATTATCTTCATCCCTTTCACTGGCAATTCGAGGGAATTCTTAAATAATTGGACATTTTCCCTATAAAATTCCTCACTTATGCACGTTAACTCCGATCCCGTGTCAATCAATGCATTTGTTTTCAAGCCTTCAATTTCGATTTCTATTTCCGGGCATTTAGTCTCCTCCGGAACGTCCGTCTCTCCCTCCATTAAAAAGTCCCTCGGTGACTCAAATACATTGAGCACCGTTCTCTCCTCTACTCGATGATCCTTATTAGCGTCCCTATTTTCGCCACCTTCGGCCTTTGGCACGACGGGACTATGCATGTGCCTAGCCGTCCTTAGTTTTCCGAATCCGCCCTCGAGTTCTCCACCGTCAGCGAATGAACTGGGAATTTATGTTCGGATCTAAGTCCTCCCCTTGGATCGCTGCGTCCTGGTTGTCGGATTCCCTGGCGTTCGCCTTCCTCATTCTCTCTTTCTCATCTCGGATAGTATCCGCGTTCATCATTCGGTCCTCTCTCGTCCGGTCTCCTTGGTGTTCTCCTCTCGTACCTTTGGGTCGGTGTATTTTCCCACCTTCTTTGTCCTGATGTTTCGGGTTGCCTCTCATCCGGTCTCCTCGGCCATGGGCGTCTTTCACTCTCTTGAGGGCCCTGGTTCCTCCACCGACGCTGTCCCATTGTTTCCGACCGCCGCTCTTCCGCGATTCTGTCGTATCGTCCTAACAACGCTAGGAATTGCGGGAGCGTCTTAACGTTGTGAGAGATCATTCCCGTCTTCACTTCCGCTTCAAAATGTTGTCTAAGGAGGTACACTAAATTCTCATCCGCGATCGGTGGTATTAATTCCTTCGCTGACCCTATCTTAGCGGTGGCGTACTGGACTCCCTCCCTCCCTCGTTTGACTCCCGTTTTGTTGGTAACTTCCGGTGTCCAAGGCTCTCCTTTCCTCCATTTGTCGCTCATCGCTCCAGTATTGTTCCCTGAACGATTCTTTGAATGATTCAAAGTCCCGGTGTAGGTGTGACGTGGCATTCAACCATTCTCCTGCCTTGCCAACCATCCCTTGCCTAGCAACGCGTAACATCTCCGCCCCTGACAGCTTGTACATATCTTGGTATTCCTCTAGGTCAAAAATAAACCTCATAGGTCTCGACCCGTTCCGCCCATCGAAATTCGGTGTCTTCAAATGTACCGCCGGTACCTGCGCGGGTGCTCGGATATGGTCTTCCTTCAGCCTTCCTACTATCTCCTTCAATGTTTCTTCATCGAGTCCCGCTCCTTTACTCTGCGATTGTTGCGTCACGATCGTCGATAATTGTTTTATTATATTACCGTTTTCCTGTACCTTACTATTCATTTTCTCTTGGTTCATACGCAGCTGTTCTATTTTCTGGTCGCCCACTTCTATCTTCGTTTCCAACTCCGTAATCTCCTCTTACCCATTTCTGCGTCTCTTCTATTTTCTTTTCTTGCGCCGTTAATCTCCCATGGCACTCTTGTCGGAAAATCTGTAGAACATCTAGTACTTTCTTGGCACTCTCCTCTACTTGCTTCTTCTGATTTTCTATCATCTCCTTCCTTAGCTCCTCGTCCCTCTTCTTCAGTTCTTCTTTCATTTCCTCATACATCTGTTTCTGTTCCTCGTCCCTCTTCTTCCGTTCTTCATCCCTCTTCTTCTGTTCTTCTCTCATTTCCCTCAAAATGGCTTCGATGCCACCTTCAATTTGTTTCTCCGTCTCAATTTCGAACTCATAATGTTCTATATCTATCCCCTCTTTTTCTAACGCTATTGTTAACCGTTCCTGCAATTCCAATTTCGCCCCTTGCACTGGCATTTGTCGGTCCTTCAAGAAATATTGCAACTCTGATTTTTTCAACTCGTAAAACCTCTTTACTATCCCCGCCATTTTGTGAATCTTTCCCCGATCGTTCTTGACTCAGGTTACCCGTGGTCTCTATTTCGTAGAGTGGTCGTGCCTACACGTTGCGGCGCCAACATGTAACCCTCACCCCTTTCGCTTTCGGTTACCTTACCTTTCACTTGTCTTCCGGCTTGCTCATTTGTCTCCTTCCACACACACTCTTACACAAGTACATGTATTACACGCATATACATATATTAATATCCTTAATGTACCGTTCAATTAAGGAAATTAAACAGAAAACATTTATATTTTTCATGCACAAATACTTCTGTATTCAATTCCTTTAGTTTCGATTGGGCCCAATTTACAAATTAATAGTAATGTTTATTCTAATTAATAATCTTAATTAAATTTTTATATGTAATTTTGCAGTGGGCTGTTTTTTTTAAATATCCATTTCAATGTTCAGATATTTTCCACTTATCGTGGCTACTGGTTTCGGTGATCCGCTGGACCGCGACGTTGATCTGGCGTGCGCCTTCCCGCAGGATTTCCTCACGGTGACCCTTCGTTCCTGCTCTTCCCTCCGCTCTCCCTCCTTTCTCCGGCGTCCGCCGTGTAATCTGCTCTCCTGACGCGTACACCTTATCTTTTTCATCCTCTACGCGCCCCTTTTCTCACGTTCTCCTCTCGTACCTTTTTCACTCTGACTCCCTTTCTCTCCTGGTCCCGTAACTACTGACGCTGTTTTGCTTATTATTGCCCCCTCCTTACCTACGCTTTCTCACCCATTATTACGCCGGGCGTAATGCCAAATTCCCGGCGTTCGACGGATAATCCATTGTTACTCGTGCCGCGGGTGCTGCCAACCCGTGGCTTTTAACCCGTAGGGTTACAATTTATTTAAATATTTATTTCACAGTTCCCTGTTTAAGTACGGCAAAGTAATAAGGTACCTCAATGATACTTATGACGTGGTGCAAAATGACCTTTGCCGTCGATGCACCCAAAAACCTAAACTACTACTACCATCATTTTCAAAGGATTTCCTTTCATCTGTTGAACCCGTATGATGGAAAGTTTGAAACGTAGATCTGGTTACGACATAATCGCAGTCGCACGGCTGCCGTAGATCGTTGGTACTCTCGAATGATCCATGATAAGTTAGTGAAGGGGTTTTCTGTTATTCAATTCATATATCGTGTGTGGTTAACATTATTATTCTATGGAAAGAACTATTAGTTGCTCCATAACTAGCCGTAATTTCTCACAGTACGAAATAAAAAAAGTAAATTCCGGGTTTGTTTACATTGGGATGATAGGGATCATCTGATTCCATGTATCAAGTACGACAGTGGCGCCACGGTTGGCAGCTACAAAAACGGTATCATGCCGAAGTTAGGAGTCTGTTTCCCTTCAGTATCCATGGGTATGTCATATTCAGCGCTGTATGCAAACAGATGCTCGAAGGCATCTCGGTAGCGACACCTGGTGTGTTTCACTTGACGAATTGGACGCATTCTTTGCTCTCCTGTACATACGCGGAGCTCTCGGTGCCAGGTCTCCGGAGATGTGGTTCAAGAAGTGGTGTCCAAGAGTGTTTGGGGAAACGATGCGCAGGAACCGGTTGCGTTATATTCGCTAGGACGAAAATTCATCGCCTCCAAAAAGACAAATTTGCGCTCGCATCGTAAACGTGGAATAAATTCATAGAACACTGCAACTTATGTTATGTGCCGAGAGCGATTCTCACTGCCGACGAGCACTTGTACCCAACAAAGTGTCGTCGCCCGTTCCTGCAGTACATGGCTGGGAAGCCGGGTGAATTTGGTATAAGGTTTTGACTATAATTAGATGTGGAATCAAAGTACGTCTGCCAAGGATTTCCTTACCTGGGCAAAGATGAAAGCCGACCTCAAGATGAATCACTTCCAGAATACGTAGTAATGAAGTTGAGTGAGCGATATCTACACAATTATTGAAACATTACTGCCGATAATTTCTTTACATCACAAAAGCTTTCTAGGAAACTTACGAGTTATAAGAACTCTCTCGTTGGAACTATGAACCGAGTTAGAAGGGAAGTAGTTACAGTGGTCAAAGAGATGCCTGCACCATTGTACGAAACAACGCTTTATAATACAAATAATGCAACTCTCACAGTTTACCAAGGAACAGTAAAGAAAAATGTGCTTATAATAAGCGCCATGCACCCAGGCATTAATTGGGCACAATAAATAGAAGCTACCAGAATCCATTTCATTTTACAACACAACAAAACACGCTGTTGATGCGTAAGACCAAATGTGCAGAAAATATTCCTTACGTAGTGGAACGCGAAGATGGCAAATTCACTTGCTATGCAATATCCTTGATTGCTGTGGATAGTGTTTTGGGAAGTCACAAGGAAAAAGATGAGTAGGCGAAACTTCATCCTGCAGCTAGCAGACGATTTGAGGGCTGTCTCTACGGAATTAGATCGCATAAAGTTGTCGGTGATAGCCATAAAATATCCGGTAAAGAGAGGGGTACCTACATGCCAGATAGGATATTGTAGAGAAAACAAAACCTACAATGTTTGCAAAACCTGCCAAAAGTGGGTGTGTGGATCAAGCACGGGGTTAGAAAAAAAGATCCTTTTCTGTAAGGTGTGCGTTGAATCAGGTGCTATGCAAATATCCTAATACATATTTGAAACAATATTGGAATCGTTGCTGTATAGGTATAGCGAAACTTAGTGGCACTCGCCAGCGGAGGATTAGAGGACACTGGCCTTAAACCACAAGCGTTGATGAGCGGGCAAAATTGTTGAAGGACTCCCTCAGGGTTTTCTGGAAAAAGGTTCGGCCGCTTCATCCCACTTCTCATATATGCTTTCCTCTCCTTTGTGACATGCTCTTCACAAGAGAGTGTCACCAAGTTTCGCTACACCTATACTCCTGAATTTAAATAATTGAAGTGATTCATTTTTCCTTTTATTAAATACATTTTAGTTTAACTTGATTCTGCAACGTGTCCATCATTATATGCATAATATTACTATTGACGAGAGGAATAAAAATCAATGAGTATAATTTGCAATAATTGACGTTTTTTAATTGTAACTGTTAAAATAGAGCATTGATAAAATATTCCATGAGCTACCTAAATAGCCATCACCTATCATTTTTGTAAACGCTTCCTAACTTCTAATGTAATGATCGTCGCTAATATAATATGTAAAATTGCAAATATTAATACGTAATCGGTAGGCAACCAAGATTAAATCTAAAAACATTAGTTAAATTCCACTGATGAACATTAAAATTGTAATTTTTTATCTAAATAAAAACATATAAGAAGAATAAAAACCAAATATAGGGGAAAATTTTACCGGTCAAAATGACCGGTTCCGGGGTTGCAGGTATGGCCGATGGTTCCGGGGTTTTAGTGTTAACCCACTTGATTGCAATTTAAGTATTAGTTGTTTTGTGAGGAACCTTGTCGAATGCTTTATTGAAATCAAAGAATAACGCTTCAACTTGTTTTTTCGATTCGCCTGATTTTAGGATGTCATTGAGGAAAAGTGAAAGCTGTTTTTCACATGATCTACCCTTCCGGAAGCTGTGCAGACTGCCGTGTAAGAAGTTTCTGCTGTCCAAGAAGGTCATAATAGTGCTAGCAATAATATGTTCGAGAATCATGCATAAAAGTGATGTTGAAGATATAGGCCGTACGTTTCTGGGTCATACCTGTTTCCATTTTTAAATATTGGCGTGACGTTGGCTCTTTTCCAGTCTTGGGGTGCTTTACCTTCGGATAATGACTTGCTAAATGTAATTTCTAGGAATAGTGCGATCTGTGGCTCCAACTTCTTTAGTAGGTACGCTTACAAGTATTTCCTATGGGCCTGGGGTGAGGCTAGTGCTGAAAAGTGAGGAATGGTGGAGAGAAACTCGGCGTTGGTACTAACCTACTTTTATCGCAATGTGCCTTGGGGTCGACAAATAAATGTCTCACCCGACGGACGGTGTACTGCACCTTAATGCTCTCCGTATAGCCCCCAAATAGGGATCGGTATTCCTTCGGAAACACCACGCATCAGACGAGATTCTAACCCAGGCTCCCTGGATGGGGAAGTCACTACGTAGCCCCCACGCCAACCTGATCATCTTCTCATTCCGTTCTCTAATTTAGAGAGTATATTTAGAGCTATACTATAGTGATCGATATCAATCCACAATTTTGATGACGATGGAAATAAGATTTTGTATGCGGGCTCCCAGCTGCGTAATGTTTTCACTGGTGTGTTCGAAATATAATCTCAGAAGAACAAGCTATTTTGATGTCTTATTCTGATCTGAGTTTGATTCAGGTACTTACAGAGCAACTCACCTTGGGGAGGTGGCCGTTACGCTTTATGGGAATCCATCCACTCAGAAAATTGTTCTGATAGCTGTCAGTTTTGGCTGCTTTCCAGTAGTGGAATGATACGAGAAGTCTTATGATTCAAAGCTGAAATTGGCCCACTGCTATCACATTCAACCGACTGATCGTGTCAATGAAGACTTAATGGCCGGAAAGATAAAACATCCATCCAATTCCTTTCGTCTTATCTCCTAATGAATTTTATTGACATTCTGATAGGTTTCGATAATGTATGCCTTTATAACGCGTCGATTTTTAAAATGTTCTTGCATGTTGGCCTTTAAATTTTTCTGGAGTGTGAAATTTAATATTGTTTGGTACATATGGCAACGGCGTGAAATCAATGCATAAGAACGCTAGATTTGCAATGTGGGCATTTTCAATTCTGTGGGTATTAATAGGAGCGACTACCTCCTTTATATCATTAAACAGCGCAATTTTAACTCGAGTTATATTCAATGTATCTACTGGCTTGGTCGCTTAGCTGATTGGTCAATTTAAAAGCTAATTTTTAATTTTACTCTTACTGAATACCATGACGTAGGAAACAAGGTTGAAAGAGTGACCGTACGCATAATCGAAACCGCTAAAGGCAGTTTACCTCGCTCTGTGATTGCCACTCCTGTGGCCGGAAGTTCCAGGGTGAAGAAAGGAGTGTGCGAAAACTATTAAAGATCGGAAAAATGCGCTCCGTATTTTTTAATAAATACCCCACTCAAATGAAATCCAGCCCACTTCCGTTGCCTTGAAATCAGTTGAATTTCTCAGCAAATGATGGGTACTCTTCTGCAATTACACATTCTCTTATCACCGTGAACTCTCTCCCACTTTTAGCCGTTACTTTGGTTGAAAACCATCTCTACATGTCGTCATCCGCCCTGATGTTACTTCGGTATGATGGCGCATCTTCAAACCAATGAAGGGTATGCTATTATTTTTTTTAACGGCAAGCCTGTCTTATGTGTATTGAATTATGCGTGAGATGCATTGCACTATTTTATTTTTATAACATACATTGTCTCATTAATTTAGTTAATTAGTAATTCCATTGAAATTAGGTTCACCTCACATTTTTTGGTCAAGTGAAGTTAATTGGCTAAGCGTCATCCGGAATTCATTTAAGACATTTCAAATTCTCATTATTTTGTTTTTAGTGCTAGAAAACCTAGCAATGGAGTTCAAATCTAAATAATTCAAAACTATCTGAAATATCTGAAAATGCCTTTGGGTAGAAATCGTAAGGGTCAGAATTCGCCCAGGATCGTAAGGTAAGAGGCGGCTGCAAGCTGTAGACAAAATAATCGACTATGTCTATTATTTTATCCACAACTTCTTTAATTGCTTATGTGATTGTACTTCCTGGACAGTTAATCATTATTCTCTGTGCACTTGTTCTGTATGACGACAATTCCAAGGCCCGTCCGTCTTCTAAGATGATGAATGATGATGATGAATGCGACTCTCCCCTCAGTGTGCTTCACATTCTAACGAAATGTGTTAAGTACCGAGATGCCCGCGAGAAATTAGGGATCCGAGGTAACTTGGAAAATGTTCTTCGTGACAGCCCATCTAGTGTCAGTACTTTGATGCAATTTTTACAGCAAACCAATCTATTGATGAAACTCTAAATGTTTGAAATAAGAATACATTTCTATGTATAACGGTAAACGGATAATACCATATAGCTTCATATCGATTGTTTTATGAAACGCTTGAAAAATAGGATCGTGCGTGGTGCGACATGACCGTAGCTGTCGACGCACCCAATAAACCAAATCCTACCTACCTACCCTCTTCTAAGACGCCATTGATCGCTTAGTTGACTCTCGCGAGTACTGGCGCTGCTGTAGCTAAAAGTAGTCTGCGACGTCGCCAACCCTTCATTTTTGACTGCTTCGAATTCACTCGATAGTATTGACTTGAGAATATCTCGGATGCAGAATTGATGCTGGAAATTACTACCGAAATTCCTGTTATGATCAAGAATACGATGGCTGGAACTGTTATTTTCTTTATCCCTGAAAAGGCTGGAACTTAACAGATCCCTGGACTTATACACGGAAAATGACTGTAGGATCCAGGCTCTCGTTCCTGAAATGGTATACGAATGGTTAGTATAAGAATAGATTCCTCAATCTATTCGTATACCAACTGATTATATAAACATTTTGAGTCACTTCATTAAAAACACAGCACTTTTTTTACTGTCTTCGTCTTAACTTTTTTCTTACTAACGAGATGGGAAATAACTATATGTATAATTTTATAATAATAAAAGCTTATTGGGGCTGATTATTCCTCTGCTTAAATACCACTTGCGAACACAGACAGATTATAAATATCGGGTATTGTGCGAATGTTAGGCTTTTCGTGGAAAACATGATTTTTTTATCAAACCACTTAAATATGTATTTCCAAACTTTTCCGAGAGCCGAAGATACGAGCGAAATTCCATGAGAGCAATTTTTACTGAAGAAGTGTCATTTGTATTAAATTGTATTTTTCACTCAGCACGGATGCTTTTATCGTGTGATGAAGTAACCCAGAGAAGGTAGGCGTCTGATGTCGTATGGAGAGAACGAAAACAGTGAGATAAGACCGCAATTATCTTCGGAGCATTTTACGTATATGTGCGTATTCCGTTGTGACATGCTTATAAGAAATAACACCTGCAAGAACATTCACCGAAAAATTAAATTTTCAACTCCTACCTTAGCTGGAGCCTATCTCATAATGGTGAGCCGAGATAAACGTATTTTCAATCCAGTAATATATTGATTATTTAATAAAGCTAAAATTGGCATATAATAATTCGTGTTTAAAATTAATAATATCTTGATTATTGGCCAAATGCAAAATTCTCTCACATTCTTTGGAATATGCCCTCATTTGAATCTATTCGTGGTGAGCAAAGTACTTGTGAACTGAGAAAGTCCTGGTTTAAATTAGCAGTCTTACAACAGGGTCATTGGATTCGATTATCATGTTGCTCTATCGATATGGGACCATTTCTTCCATGGGACCGCCGCCATTAATGCGCTTATTGAGTAGTTACTGCTATTACAATGCCAAGGAAATGTGTGGATATTAAAGGTGAACTAGCGTAACATGTTATTGTAATCAAAGAATTGGATGCATATTTTTAGTTTTGAGATGTCTTATGACTACAAATGGCTATGATGGCCTGCCGAAAAGACAATTTATCACACCTCGTAATTTTTATGGCATTAGGTAATAAATTTTTGAAAAAAAGTAAATCATCATCATGCCCCCTCGTCAATTTTCTTTCTAAATATTCAATCTTTTTTTCTCTGCTTTTAGAAAACAAGCATTGAATGTATCACTCCCAAGCTTTCTTTTTTTTGGCACTTGATGTTAATGGCAAAGGTGGAGAATCGTTGTTTTCACTATCTCTTTCTTTCCCTGCCTTCTCATCCTGGTCGGCAGTAGTTATGCCAACGAGATTCTCCGTCTCTCCCGTTTCCTTTGTTTCCAGTGGTATCTTTAAGGCTAGCAGATGAAAACTTTGATAAACTCCCCGTCGAGATTCTTGGTTTCACCTTATCTTTTAAAAAGAGTAGTGCCTTGAAGTACGGCCACTTCACCGTTGGCCCGACATTGGCTGCATCACTAGAACGTGAAGGTGGGATTTTTCCCAGCTCAATGGAAAATTGATCCCGCAAATATTTCCACTTTTTTCAGAACAGGACTGAAAATAGAAGTAATTATTCGCTAAGAGCTTGATCAATTACCAATTTGGCCTAATCTGAAGTAAACCTATCGCTAAAAATTAAACATTATACTTCAGTACTTTTTTAAATATCAAGGAACCTTATTTCATATAACTGACAGCAGCAATGGAGTCATAGATGAAAGCCACAAATACCTTGTTACTTTGGTGGAATTTAAATATCAAATTTAGGGATCAATAATGATGGAGCGTTAAAGGTAAATTGTGAAACAAATGAACTAGAGAACAACGCTACGGTAGTGAGTATCTTAATGAGTATAGTAAGAAAGATGAAGAGATTAGGCACGCCAATGTTGGTTGAAAAATATCAGTAATGCGCAACCAGTACTAATAAAAGAAATTACTTGACATTTTTTTCATGAAAATACATGCGTAAATATTGGAAGTTAATCAGTTATGAAATAATTTAAATGTTGTGTTCCTTTAATTGACATAAAGCATTAGGGTGCTTCATGGTTTGGCCTTGCTAAACGAAAGGAAGCCCAACGAAGAACGAAACACGCATGTTTTAAAACTAAGGGAAATGATGAAAGGGTTGGAAAGGGAATTATGGCGTTTGTAATTAAATTGTGTAGAAACTGACATTGATTAAGTAGAATCTATCGTAAAATGCAATTTTGTTTTGCGCAACACCGTTATAGTCAAGGAAGGGATAGATCTTCATCTGGCTTATGTAAAAAGTGAATATATTCCAAGGAACAACATTAGACCAGCTATGGGACAACCTGGAAACCTAGCCAAATATATTAGGGATATTTTTGTGACATTTTTAATAAATAACCCAATGTTTTTCCAAAATGAAAACTAAATTAAAATACTTGAATAGGTTTTAATTACTCACCATCAGTGTCCATCTCCTCGCTGATTTATTTCCAGCAACGATCCTTTTGGCGTGGGTGTGTTGTCGAATTTATCCCTCACAGGACGTCTTTGGTATATTGAGAAAATTAGCAGTTACACGTCAACCATCGAAGGTCCCTCCGACGCGTGCCGCCAGCGTGAAAGAAGTGTCCACACATTTCGGTAAAATCGTCCGCGCGGGGAACCTACTCCTGCTAGCTGGATTCTGCTTCAACTATGATCGCCTCGATTTAACTACGCGGTACAATTTGTGGCGCCGATTGTGCAGGTAGACAGCAAGCAGGCAACCTGCTTTCTATGTGTGCGCGCGCCCGCTCAGTATGCCGCAATCGCCCGCGCGGGTAACCTGCGCTTGCTAGCCGAAATCTGCTTTTACTATGTTCGCCTCCATTTAATTACATTGTAACATTTTTGACGTCGGTCCCCGCCGCGCCGGTTGGAGCTGGTAAGCAGGAAACCTGCTTTCTTTGTGTCCGCGGCCTTAGGCAGTTAAGTCCTACAAGAAACTGGAACTCACAAAAAGGAGATACCCATACTAATGCCTCTCTAGCTGTCGACATGTCCTTCTTCCACTCACTGATAGCGTCGAGAGCTTCGATATTTTCTGGCAAACATACTGTGAACTGAAGCACTCCAACATGCCTGTATACCCATGTTGTTTCAGAAAGACGCAATGCCTTTATTTCCTTCACAATGATTTGTCCAAGTACCTTTCCAGTGGGGGTGAGTACTTTTATAGCTTCACTTTCTTGTTTGTGAGCATAACCTCTGACCTTGGATCAATCAGAATAGAAGGTAGACGCAATTCCTTCATTTCCTGCAGAATGATTTGTCCAAGTGCCTTTCCAGTAAAGGGTAAGTTCTTTTTCTAGCTTCGATTTTTGTTTGTGCGCGGGGCCCCTGACCTTTATTGTTTCCTTATTTCCACCTGTTTGCGCAAGATTCTAGTGGACTGTATTTAAAAAAATTAGTTATTAAGGGGACAATGCCGCATTTGAAACAATCCGCCAGGATGTGAAACTCACGTGGTTTTCAGCCATAATGACGGCGGTTCCTTGCTGTTTGCACACACACTTGGACCGGTCACCGTGGTTTGCGCTAGACAAAAAAAAACTTCGACTGTCTCGTACGAAGGCACAGGGGGGACTGCTTCTTGGTTCTACTCCCCAAGGGAACACACATAAAAAAAGAAACGCGCAAATGTCTCACGATCCTGGTGGAAAACACTTAAAACGATTAGCGGCATACGGACAACCAGAATCGTCCGAGGAAGAAAAAAAAAGAAATATCTCTGCCAGTGTATATGGTCATGTAAAAATAATAATAGATACACATATCTCGATTTTGTTTAATGCTACACAAATCACTGGGGACACTTGGAATTCCAGAATCATTGGAACACTTAGAATCCCCATTTCTGAGTTCACTGAATCTTGGAGCACCATGGATAACAATGTGAGTGAGGAAAAGTGGCTCAGCATTCATTCGAATATCACCAGATAAAAGTCCAGAGAAATATCCAACATATCTATTATTTGATGGGCTCTTTAATCCAATTATCTTGTCTTGGAAAGAGCGTCGCATAACAAATCGATCAAGCTCCTCACTTCCACAAATGCTTGAGTAAGTGAGATAGGCAAATATGATGACACCAATTCGTTCTTCACTGCACGGCTCACTTGAGTATAAAACAGCAACATTTTTGGGGTTGGAAGACAGTGAAGATTCGATGTGTTTGCAAGTAGAGCAAAGCCTCTCTAACGGTGGTGCCAAAGTTGTTCCAGGCCAACCAAGAGCTTGTGAAATTACTCCAAAGAAACTACTGGAGTCCAAGTCATCCTCATTAGGAATAGTTAGGTCAAAAATCATGCAGGTATCGCCATGCTTGATCCTCAGCATGCTAGCTGCCTCTTCCATCAGCTTTTCTCGAGTGAGGCTTCATATGATGTGATAGTGAGGCTTCATATGATCAGTTCCGAACGTGAAATATGAATTTTTGTGCACTGTATTTTTAAACGAAGACGAAAATTAGTGCCGACACAAAAGGTTGAGCCACGAAAAGCCTCACTGGCAAATGCCACTCACCGCTTGCAGGTCCGACCGATCGACGATTATGCGGCAGGCAGCACGATGACTCATCGGACGATCTCGATGCACTCTGTCCAGCGTTCGAAGGTAGATTCACACAACACTCATACATCATTCACTCACGACAAAAAAAAGACAAACGAAAATCCAAGCCTAGTGGCACCGCCAAGTGGTGGCGCGGCTCAACCTTGATATACAAACTGAAAACACAACTGAACACATGTGCCTTCGTGCATTAAACAAATTATTCGTGTCACAAATACATGCTTAACACCTTACATGTGCGTTGTACATTGTGGATACCCTGCAGCCGTCTGTATGTAAAGCTCTACTAGTGGTGCAACAACAAGTGTCTAGTCATGTGTTTTTGAGTGGACATACGGTTAAAGAGGTCAAACAGAGAGTTAACCTCGTTTGGAATTAGTAACAATGTTGTCGAAGGTGAAGAAATAACAGCCGCAGAGCCCCGTTGTACCGAGCTAAATACGCTGACCTGGCGTAGTAACTGGAGCTGGAGAGAAGATGAGTAAAAACTCCGGCTGGGCTCAGCACGCCTTGCATCTCAAGTCCGCAACCTCCGCCTTGAATATCAGAAGGCGGTAAACGAGGGCTCTTATGACACCATCCTGGCACGCGAGGACGAAACCCTATGTCTCGGGCTTAAAACCGGTGGTGGAGCGTATGAAGTTAAACGTCAGCTCCTTCGATAGCACATGCTTTTCCATGTTTTGATAAAAACATCCATGCATGGGCCATCTATAGGTATAAGTAGGATAATGTCTAACTCCGGTCAAAATCGGGTTCTCCACTGCATAAGAGAAGTAACATAATATTTTTGTCGTGCTTATCCGAATTTCAAGCAAACACCTTCACCTGTCAGCCTTGTGTCTGGTTACATCATTTATGTTAACTGAAAAAATAACTAGATAGCATAGCACAAATTTGCTACGCTCAAAACCTAAATCGGATTTATTTTAACTCTGGACGTAATATCTCCACTGGAAAAATTCAATTTAGTAATAAATTCTCATAATGCTTATATAAATACCCTTGTTTTTTTATAACTTGCTAGATTCCAGTATTTTCGTGTATAATTAAACGCAATAAAATTATATGGGTTTTCAAGTTTGATAGGATAATGTGCAACTCCTGTCTAAATCGGTTTCTCCATAGCCTCTTGACTTAGGAGCTGCATATGAAAAGTAACAATATTTTTGTCGTACAAATCGGAATTTCAAGCAGTAACCTTCACCTGTCACCGTTATGTCGGGGCACATCAATCATCTTGGCTTAAATCAACACCGTACTTATCGTTGTCACAAATTGCTACATTTAGAAAACAAAATATTCTGTTTAACTCAGGACTTAATATATGTCACAAGGGAAATTAAGATCAATATATTCTCGTACTTCTTACATAATCCTTGATTTTAAACACTCTTTCAAGTTTCCAATAATTATGTGTATATTTAAACGCTATAAAATTATGTGTTTTCGAGTTAAGTAGGATAATGGGTAACCCTTGTGGAAATTGGTTGTTCCTCAACCACTGACTGGAGAGCTGCATAAGAGAAGTAACATAATCTTTTTGTTGAACAAATCCGAATTTCAAGCAAACTCTCTCACCTGCCACCCTTGTGTCTGGTTTCATAAATTATGCTAACTGAAAGCATAACTATTTTTCATTGCACCAATTTGCTACGCTCAAAGAGAAAATTGGATTTAGTCTAACTCAGGATCTAATATCTTCCTTGAAAAAAGTTCATTTCCTTAAAAAATCTCTATATTACCTATGTTATTTTACACTCTTGCTATTTTCTAGTAATTGCGTGTCTGTTTAAACACAATAAAATTATATGAGTTTTTCGGTTTGGCTGGGTAATGTGTAACTTCTGTCGAATTCGGTTTCTTCACTACCTCTGACTTAGGAGCTGCATAAGAAAAGTAACTAAATATTTTTGTTGTGCAAATCCGAATTTTTCAGCGAACATATTTACCGGTTTTTATAAATGCAAGGAACAGTTTTCCTGACGCATTTCCATAGCTTGGGAGTCATTGGATATTTTCACCTTTCCCCTTGACTGAAGTTATTTGAAGATGCTCGTTTAGGATCCATTCAATCCGGGGATCGTTTGCCATCCACACTCCTAGGAACTCTGATCTTTCATTTGACCATTTGTATCCTCGGATGGTGTGTGTGCTATTACGCCATCCTCCGCACAAAAGACCTGCAGTCCTCTCTTTGTTTAGGGAAGTGCCTGATGTTTCGCGGTGTATATTGAAGGAGCTCTATAATTTCGGTACATCTTCATATGAATATACTAACTTGGTCTGCATAAGCTGAGAAGCAGGATCCTATGGGTATCGTTACCCGGTAAGGGAAAGCGGTCTATTTCTTGTTTTAAGAGACGTACAAGTGACTCAAGTGTTACGATATATAGTTGCACTGACAATGAGATGGGGCCCCTGTCTGATCCCTCTCCCAAATTTGATCGGAGGTTTTAGCGCCTTCCATAGTCAAAGATTCCACCAACTTTCCGTCCCAGGCGTCATCCTGCCTATATACCAACCCGGTCACCGCTGAATCGTCGGCCGACATGGCATAGGGAAGCAGGACGGTCCGGAAAGGACACTGCTGGATTGTCGGCGGAGGGTATGTGCCACCAGGTCACAAAATTTGACACATCCTTTATAAACTTTAAATACAGAGTGATTACATCTTCGATATGAAATATAATTCCTCTTCCTTTACAAAAGGATTGTACTACCGCCATGTTGTCACACTATACATTATCATTCGTAAATTCGCAGGGTGATTTACCTGCATGTGTAGCGACCATCAATGCTGCCTTTCCTTCTGCTTTGACTTTTGACAGGGTGTCATGAAATGGTCATGTCGATAGCTTGGATGACCCAGGCCGCTCGGAAGGGCTTGACATCGGAGTAAACGACAGTGTTATGTCGAAACCGTGACATTACCCGGGGCATTGCCACACGCCCTCGTCCCGTAACAATTTTAACCACTTATATCGGCGTTTTACCGAGTCTTTAATTAGAAATAAAGGGCAGGATTCTAATGTACATACAGCATCTAATAAAACATGCGGCTTAGGGAATGTCACTTTGCCGGATTTGCTTTACTACATCAATTATATAATGTATCCTCTGCAGTGAGTTTGACGTTAGCCTTAGTTGCATTCTCTCTGAATTAATAGCCGTACCTAAGTATTTTTATCTGAGTTGACGGCACAAGAAAAGTTTTCTTTTCGTTTATGACGATACCAAGGTCCTTAGGCATGACTTTTATTAGTTCAGGGACAACATGCTATTCGATTATCGTTCAGTACTAACAAACAATCATTGAGATACGCAATCATTCGGATGGAAATAATTGTGCCCACCGCTGAATGATTGCAGGAGCGAGCAGGTGGTCCATGAGTAGTCTGGCCCAATAAGAATTGTATTAGTTACCAAAATAGATACAGTACTATTTCAGATTGACTTTCTGGGATTGGGATTTGCCAGAAAGCGTCGCATAGATCAACCTTAATCATATGGCTGTCGTATGGAATGCACTGTATGGCCCGGGCTGCATCCTTGAGGGTAAATCTTGCCTTAGGATAAAACCTTGTCCAGGTCGATATATGCCATGGAGAATGCGCGTGCCGCCAGAGGATTTTGGAATGGCTATGAGCGGGAACGCGCACATTGACCTGGCTATTACTAGAACACGACGCTGCACTAGCGTATCCACTCATTCTCGCAATTCATTGGTCTCCCAGGTTGGGAGGAACACGTGGGGCGTTCTCTGGTTTTGATAGGTTGGCCTCTGTTAATATTAATAGTAAAACTATGCATAAGTCATCTACATGTAACTGTTTGAACCATTATATGAAAGCAGTGAAACCAAAATGAAAATAAGTGTGTTGGTGCATTGTTGTACGTTGCTGAAATTATGATGTACTGTACGACTAGTTTCCTACATATAAAATGAAGAATTCAACAGGTTATGGGCCCAGATTGCAAGTGAATAGCTATAAATTTGTTATTCATTACGAATATTTCCAACGTGAATTAACCATGGAAATATATCATACGTTACTGAAATAAAGATTACGGCTAGGTAATTGCATTTCAAATGGAGAATTCAACAGCCCCTTTAGAAATAAACTCCCTCACTGACATGTTACAATAGGTGAACACTTTAGGGGTGGACAAGGGCTCGACATCACGTAGCTGCTCTGGCTGTTGAGGCACTGGAGGGGCTGGTGGTTGATTCCTGTCAGCTTCTTCTGAGCTAGAAGGCGGCCGAGGCAGTTGCCGGGGAGTAATTTCAGGAAAGGCAACGAAAAAGTTAGAAACAAAGTCTTAATCCGGTTCATTTACATCAAATTCAGAGGGAATACCACCCTCCGATGATGAGACCACAGAGATGGGCGAATCGTAATCCGAATCTGCGTTGTCGCTGCTAGTCCCCGCATCTAGGTCGTCCTCTTCTGGTAAGCCGGGTTCTGGAAGTATCACTGCTTCGACAGGGGCTCCCAATGTTTCCATTTGTCAAGAGTTCCAGTAACAGGATATCGTCCAAGTCGTCCTCTTGAGGGAACACCTCCTCTGGCTGATCAAATTCAGGCTCCTGTTCAGTAGATAGTTGAGGCGGAGCGGGAACGGATGCGACGATCGGGGATGGAGGAGCGGCACTATCGCCTGGCTGGCGCAGAGCTCCTCTCTCTGCGTCCTCGGCCTCGAAAGGGTCTAGATGGCTGGCTGTTATGTGCGTTCGAACCTTCCGCCTCCGTTCGAAGTTCCGGCCAATGAAGATTGTACAATGTACAGTGTACATACGATAATAGTGGGTTGTGGAGCTGGGAACACGTTACCCGCGCAATCCTGTATTCTCATGGCCGTTTCCCATCCATGCGCTTTCACGATGGCTAGGAGACGGACTCGGTTGTAGACCGTGAATCGCACGCACTGTGCCTGATGGATATTTCCCTTTGATACCGACAACATTACTCTCGACAACATCGCCACTGGATTAGTGATGTAAAATACCCAGGGTATTTATAAATCGGGGTAAATACTCCGGGTAAATACCCTGGGAACAAATGTTCGCCCAACGCGTCTTCACATGTTTATTTCAACCTAATTTTACCACCACTGTTGTTCTATCGTCGACCTTTGTTCAACAGAGATGACTTTTTTCACTTTGCAGTGGTAAATGGATACTACATAAACATTTTCAGAGGGGTACAAAACTTTTCCTGCACTTTGAGAAAGAAAATTATGTAACTGCTTAACGCATTTACTGTAGTTATACTTGTTAATTTATTGAAAAAAACCTCTGCAGAACTTTTTCACAGCAGTATTTTCTCTACCGGCAATCATAGCGACAGTAATTAGAACATCAAATACAAAGGTAATGAATAGTTTTATTATACTATATTACCCGGGGAAATACCCAGCATTCATAAATACCCTGGAATTTATGATTTACACGATAATCATAACCCATATTAGACTAGCAATTAATCAGAAGATTATTTTGGTCAATTTCACCCATGTATTTTAATCTATAAAAAGTATTTAAAAAGAAGAAAAACTTAGCCAATTATGCCAACATTAAATTTTTATTAATTTTTTCGCAATTTCAGTAGAGAACTTTTAAGTTTAATAATCTTATTTTGAGTCAATTTCTCGACTACCTTGATCACTCTGAAATATCATCTTAGCATTATATGGTGTCAGGTTTATTCGTTTGAACATCCAAATTACCATCTCGATGCATTGGTGACAAGAGTTTGGGCAACCTTGTTATTTTTAGGTTTATTCGAAACTAGCGTAATATCCTTTTGGAAACCAAAAATGCTGTTTCAAATTACCCCGTCTTTCGACTTGGCAATAATCATAGGTGGTACCTCGCCCTTATTTTTCCTTATCGTTCCTACAACTGTTAGAACGTTTTTCATAATTTCAAGTGGTAATGGATTGGAAATAAACCGGTTATCAAGGGAGACATTTCTTCCAAGGCTTAACGAATTTAATGCTACGGCAGATCAACGACAGCAAAACCCTCAATTAGCGAGCGCGGACCAAGGTGAGACGGAAAAAATTCCTATCAGCCAGGTTTCCACACTTCAAACTTGTACTCGTCGGTCGGGGTGTGTAGTGATGCTTGCAAATGCTAGGGCAGTCGTATTGGATATAAATTGCAAAGTTCGTGCCATTGAACTCTTGCTTGACACCGCAAATCAGGGAACCTTCATCACTGAATCCTGCGTTCAGCGGTTAGGGCTAAATTCCAATAAAATTAGAACGCCCATTTTTGGGTTTGGAAATAATAATGCCGTAGTATCTTCTGGAATGGTCAGTTTGAAAATAAACCCTTCCTCCCGAAGCACGTTGAAATATGATGTAAACGCTATTGGCGAATCCAATGGCCACTGGTGGCAGCACCGTCGTCTTTGTTTTGATTTCGGAAAGGTGATCGTGCATGAGCGGCCATATGGGAAGCGGTGTAACCACTCTGGGCTTTCTTGAGATATTCCTACGGTGATTCCCATAATCGAGGTTTTAGGGGTCATCAAGTGTATCAATGGGGGACAGAGACCTTTAATTTAGGGCTAAAAAAGTGCTCAATGTAAATCATTTGGTTACGTGTGTGGTGTAAGTGAAAGGTCAGCTATGGGATGTGATGGAGTAAGTGCTCGAAACAAGTAACTTAATAAATGGGGAACCGCACAAAGTAAAAGTTTCTGTGTTTTTAGGAGTGGATGGCTTTTGAAGTGTGTAGATTTTCCTTCATGTATAATGCCATATGTCTTTGTGTGAAATGAGAATCACCAACCTATCGTTGATTCGTCAGTTAAGTTTTATATGAGACATCTATTTTAAAATCATTCGTGTGAACTCAAGAGTGTGAATATTGAGAAGCTTGGGACATATGCCCCTAAAATAATAATAATAATTATTATTATTGCCTGGGTTAACTATACGACATTCATCTTAATGTCAAAGTGAATTTTCTCTTGTTGCATGATTTGCATGTTTTCAATGACGATGTCAGGGCTGTCAGAAGAGGAGTATTATTATCAGAATGTATTGCTAATATCCCCTTAAGTGGGGTAAGCGACTATAGTCGCAAATGGAAGTCGCTCCCTAGGTGGGGTAAGCGGCTATAGTCGCGCTCTGCTTAACTATGTGCTTCTTGGTGGGGATGCCGACTAAAGTCGTCCGTTGCGATTCTTTCTGCTTCTACTGTGTGTTATGTGATTCTAGCCACACATTTTCTCACTTTTCATTTACATAATGGATTTATCTATCGGAAATTAATTGTAGCGCATAGTAAATCTAGGTCTCATTTTCCGATTGAAATTTTCGCCTGTTGGGAACACTTGTTCGCGGAATTTGCATTTGACATTCACATCCAGCTAATAATATCATTTTAATTTATTACCTGCCTATAATTTAAATTACATTTAATGTAATTTCATTATAATTAGTATATTTTTATATATAAGTACCTAAGTTTTGTCCTGATACTTATTACGAAATTCCAAAAAATCTTTGATCACTCATCTTTTTTTCATGATCAATGGCATATTATTTCAAATCTAATGTATTGGCGATATGATTTACACCAATCACTGCTAAGTTATTCATCTAAAGAGTTTTATCTTTACTACATCGTAGTTTTCCGCTTGTTCATTGAATTTTTACACACCTCGTATTCCCACATAAAACATTGAATCGTCTGGTTATTTTTCGGCACGCTCGGACTAAATCGCGACGTGATTTAGCTCCGCTTACAAGAAAGTAAGCAATCGTAATACGTAATTTACAATCTTTTTACTGCAGTGTGTTTATCATAACGTTATGTTTGGATATTCGGTGATGGTAAATCACGTTGAATAAACTACCGAACAATTAAATTTAAAATTCCTGAATTTAGAGTAGTGTCAGATGAAAAACATTCACAACCGTAAACTTCCACATACAAGAACCCAAAATATTACCCACGAAATCCAAGTTCAATGTACTGAGCACTAAGATTTGAGGAAGAAAGCTATGACCTCACTACCCTACCCCCGCCACTTCCCTTCGTCATTATCTGGGCTCCCATTGATCCCTCGGCCCATACCCTCTTTGTTTCCCAGGGGGTGTGAATTGACCCAAGAACAGCAGGGAATATTACAGAAACCAAAATTAGGGCATCATTTTTCAAGAAATAAATTACTGGCAACTCCTATATATTATGAGATGATCACCGAGAAGCGATTTTTTTGCTGCTCAATTTTTTGCACTTTGCCTGCAATAAGGATTATCTCTCAGAAGGTCAAGTTTCCGCAAAGCTATATATGATAAAACCTGCTATGGATCATCTTGTAAAATAATTTAGGAAGAGTAAAATTACTTATAGGCTGCTATCTGTTGATGAAAACATTTTGCTATAGAAAGGCCGCCTCGGATGGAATGTTTTCGTACAAAAAAAACGTTCAAGGTTTGGTATGGAATCGTTTAAATTACTAGACACAAAAACTGGGTACGTGTGGAACATACTGATTTACACAGTGAGGGACATTGAGCTAGTTGAAACAGTCGAAGGCGTTAACGTGTCAGGTTTCACTACGCCGTCGAGATTGGTCCTTTCTCTTGCCAAGGATCTGCTGATGCAATAAACAATTGCTTTAGTAGCCCCGAGATATTTGACTTATTAGTCACATTTGAGACCGATGCAATCGCAACTGTGAGAGAGAATAGGAAAAATCTTCCGCAAAATGTCATGCAAAGAAATTTGAAATAAGGGGAGGTTGTTGCGGCCTATCGTGGAAAAATAATGACAGTGAAATGGCTGGAGAAAAGGGATGTGCGTGTATTGAGAAGCATACATTATCACACGATGATGAGTGTTCCAAGCAGAGGAGAAGGAACCAAAATAAAACCCCTGGCGTGCGTTGATTACAACGATGCGATGGGAGTGGATTACAACGATGCGATGGGAGTGGATTTGTCCAATCAATGCCTTACACTGCCAATGCCAATCTGACTTACAGTACCGCGCGAAAAAGATTGAAAAAGTATTATCAAAAGATGTTTAGGCACATGTTAGACGTAACGGTGTTCATTTCTTTTATTATATACAAAAAAATAAGGTGGTGGTCTCTCACAACTTGATTTCCACATGAATCTTATTGAGGATATGTTTCTACAATACGGGAAATCCAATGCTGATAAGGAAGAAAAAGAGAAAGAAAGGCAGAAGTTCAAACCCCAGGAAAACTCATAGGGCGACGTTTCACTGACCGTAATTCACCTACAGGGAAGAGAATACAAGGAGTAAAACGATGTGTTGTGTGCTAATGGACAGAGGAAGGAAAAAATTTTCTCTTGTAAAGTGCGTCATGTCCTCTATGTGCGGCGCCATGTTTTCAAGTGTATCACACGACGATAAGCTACTGAATTGGCTATTTTTGTTTAAAAACTAAGGATAAATTGTTTTTCCACAAATGTAAATAATCTCCTTTGAAAATATACATAACCCGTTTTCCCTGATTGGGAAAATAATTGATAGGATGCTATAAAAATGTATATTGTTAGTTACATGTAGTTGTAAAGATATTGTAAAATTGTATATGAAACCATTATGAAATATCAGTGCCCTTTGCGGAACTGTTCTACAAAAACATTTCAAAGCGAATTTATTCTTTGAATTATGCCCATCTGTGTCTTTTTTGAGGCATCAAATTTGTATGACGTTTTTGTGTCTCTTGAAACTAAACAATTGAACGCTTATATAAATTGGCAATTTTAGTATAAAAACTGGCCATAAATTGTTTGTTCACAAATTCCAATACTAACCTAGGAGAACCATCACAAATTGTATAATCTAAATGGGAAAATGATCGATTTGATGCTAGAAAAATTAATTTTTGCTATAGCTGTAAACATTGTAATTGGAACATTGTAAAATTGTAAAACAATTTGGTTAAGGTATGTTGACGATACATTCGTCGTTTGGCCGCATGGAACAAAGATACTCGAGGAGTTCCTATTACATCTGAATAGTCAGCATCCTTCGATCCAGTTCACGATGGAAATCGAAAAAGACGGACAGCTACCATTCCTGGATGTCGTAGTCAAAAGAAAAGGTGATGGTACACTTGGACATAGTGTGTACAGAAAGAAAAATCATACCGATCGATATCTTCACGCACGCTCACACCACCATCCACGACAGAAGGCTTCTGTTATTAAGACCCTGTTTGATCGCGCCAGAAAAGTTTCCGATCTTGATTCCATCACACAAGAAATACACCATTTGAAGAAGGCATTAAACAATAATGGGTTTAGTAACAAATTAATCGAAAGAGTGACATCAAAAAAACCTACAGAGAAGGAGACTCCTAAACCTCTGGGGTATGTTATGCTGCCTTACATAGCGGGTACGACCGATCGCATAGGTAGAATAATGAAAAAGTATAACATTATCACAAGATACAGCACTACCTCCAGAGTACGAGATCATCTACGAGGGACTAAAGATCCTTTACCACCCACAATGTATGAGGGTGTGTACGAACTTCTCTGCAGTTGTGGTAGATCATATGTGGGACAAACCAAGAGAGCAATTGGATGCCGATTAAAGGAACATGAACGTGCAATCCGGATGAAAGACTGGTATCACTCTGCCGTGGCTGAGCACACTACGTTAGAGGAAGGTCACGCCATTGACATCGAGACGGCAAGAGTACTACACAAAGAAAGTGGTTACTTTCCGCGGCTCATAAGGGAGGCGATTGAAATAGAAAAAAGACCAAATAACATCAATAGAGAGGATAGTTATAAACTCCCTTATACCTGGAAGAGACTTATTCGAAATTAAGTTTTTTACTTCTCAAAATCATCAACTGCTGGAATTGTTTATTTACTTTTTGAAAAAAAGACCATTGTTGTTCTTAAAAGCCCGACGAAGCCGGCAGCATAGCACGGCGAAACTGTCGCATAATATATAATAATTTAATCGCAGAACCAGAAACCTGAATAACATAAACATGAGCTGCGAAAATCTTCAAAAAAAGTACAAACTGCTTTCATTTTAACCTTCACGCGGGTTAAATAGTGACCTCGTGACAACACTCTTCGAGGCAGCAGTCAGAAATGTGGGGAGGGGAGAGAAGAAAGTAGATAAGCGCAGCACCTTTCGCCGTGATTCATGGTTGATTTTCAGAATTTAAGAATGAATATTACTAGTTCCAATTGAGATTATATAGTTATATTGTATGTAGTTCGGCTACTTTATTTGTCTTTTTTCAACCTATCCCTAAAAATAAACTCAATAATTGAGAAAATATTTTTGAATTGAAAGTTTCATTTGTAGAGACAACTTTACATGTCGGTGGGGGGGGGGGAAGGATACTACGATTGTCAACGAAGGAGGGGAGGAGGTAAAAAATCACCGAATACGGTAACCTAGTTTATGCACGATCCCTTAAGAGCTGCATATGAAAAGTAACAATATTTTTGTCGTGCAAATCCGAATTTCAAGCAGTAACCTTCACCTGTCACACTTATGTCGGGGCACATCAATCATCTTGCCTGAAATCAAAAGCGTGCGTAATATTGTCACAAATGGCTACATTTAGAAACAAATTAGATTATGCTTAGGACTTAATATATTCCACGATAGAAATTCAGTTCTATATATTCTCGTAATGCTTATATAAAAACCCATCTTTTTAAGCACTCTTTCTAGTTTCTCGTAATTTCGTGTGTATTAAAATCGCCATGAAATTATATGAGGGTTCTAGTCAGGTATGATAAAGTGTAACTTCTGTCCAAACCGGTTTATTCTCAGCCTCTGCACTTACACGCTGATAGAAATCCAGTTCAATACATAAACAATAGAAATTCAGTTCAATATATTCCCGTAATGCTTATATAAATTCCCATATTTTCAAACTCTCTTGTCAGGCTCTAGTAATTGCATGTATATTTAAACGTAATGAAATTATATGGGGTTTCTAGTTTGGTAGGATAATTGGTAACTCCTGTCGAAATCGGTTTCCCCACAACCTTTGACTTGGGACCTGCATGAGAGAAGCAACATAATTATTCTGTCCTGCAAATCCCAATTTCAAGCAAACACTTTCACTTTTCAGACTTGTGTCTGGTCAACATCATTTTTGCTAAATAAAAAAAATTACTATTTTGCATTGTAATTTGCTACGCTAAAAAACAAAATCGGATTTAGTTTAAGGTGGCTGGTCGGGTAATCGTTAGTCATTGAGAAATTTAGTTACTTAAATTTTAATGATGATTTAAAATTTAAATAATAGGTCGTAGTTGTACTATATTCAGTAGGAATGACTCATGTCTTAAGTACATTCTGAAATATTGTCCTTTAAATTTACACATTGCCATAAAAATTTGCTTAGATGCAGACTTGATTCATTTCTTAAGTCATTTTTGCGAAATTAATTTTCCGAAAACAGTTCACACCCGTGGCCATAGAATTCAAAATAAGTATTTTAATGAAGATATATTGTCACTCGAATGCGAACTAGTATTAAAATATGTTTCTATACATTATTTTATCTTTCTTTTTTAATCCGGCAACAGCGTCCATTTTGCAACACGCTGCAACACGTGTCTCTGCTTAGCATGTCCTCAGAGGGCCTCTAGCATGTCCCGTACTTTTGTGTGCCACGTTGCCAACTCTACACCACATAGCCGCGCGCGACATTTGAAATTCTCGCATACATATTTTTAAATCGTATTTACGAAAAAGTTAATTCGATAGTATTAAATGATTTTTTCAGAATAGATTTTAATTTATTAGAGCCACATTATATCAGTTTTTGGTTGAAATCTGTTCAGTAGGACTGGAGAAAGTGCGTAATTTATCCTATTGGAGTGGAGAGCGCCATAAGGCTCCATGTTAAAAGAATCTAAAATATCGCAAAAAGTATGTCGATGATCCCCCGTTTTTTCTTCGATATTCCATAGAATATCCAAAAAGGAACATATTTGGAAATTTTCAAGAAAATCTGTTCACTTTGGTTTTTTAGACCAGCCACCTTAACTAAGGACCTAATATCATCACTAGAAACTCCGTTGTTGGGGTGTCAAAAGCGTTGGGAGTAAACCGTGCTGACCGGACGAAACTCCGACTTGAGCACACACAAATCGTACAGTATTACGGGAGATATATCTGCGACTCACCTACGCCTGCGAAAATTCCGCCAACTGATACCAAGGGTCGAGCTAGGTCCACACAGGACGATAATCGCTGGATACCGAAAACATTACTCTCGACAACATCGCCACTAGATTATTGATGTAAAATATCCGGGTATTTATTAATCGGGGTAAATAATAATTATAATAATTTTATTCCTCATATAAATACATTGAATATACATTAATAGTAATTCATTTAATCGAGGAATATAGGTACCCCTTAGGAAACAAAGCTTCCTGCTTTGGGGTCACCAAATCTTTCACAAGTAAACGTGGATTATCATAAAAACTAATATAACATAAGTAGATCAAAAACACTCTACGTGCCATTTAAGTACACTGAATAAATAATATGGTGACATTTCTGTATTTAAATACTCACTTGTGCATGTACTTAAGAGTTTTTTCTAGCAATATTTTGTGATATTAATAAATACAATAGAAATATTTATGTAAACCTTGTACTATCGTTTCCAAAAGTCTGAGTGCATCCACTTTGCCCCATTCTACAAATCGTAGAATGGGGCATGGCCGGATAAGTTTTGAAAATTGGCACCACCTGCGGACTGCGTCTTTTGCTGGGCTAGCTTCACTTGTCGTGAGACGACGGTGGGGTATGAGTTACTGAACGAAAGAATCGACGGGGACGGAGTAAAACACGGGAGACGAAAACCCCATCGGAATGCACCGAAGGTTATTCGCGCTCATGCGGTTGCGACGCGACGATGAGGCCTCCGACTTGTGTGATTTTCGCTCTCTAAATTCACATTTGTGCTCACGAGTGACCCACTCTGTAAAAGCGGCGCGGTAGCCGCGTGGTTAAGACTGCCTCGAAAGGCGTATTTAAAACATTCCCAGGCTCGATGCTCAGTGGCTGTCTTATTTTGCTCTCAAGTAATTTTAATATGACTGTGAAAATGAACCTGGAGTACAGCTTCTTTATATCAACGGACCCGGTACTGTTTTTATATATTACAGGCATTCAATAATGATACAGGACTACCTAATACCAAATGAGAATCCTTGAATCCTTATTTCTCCTTAAGCCAATCTATTCACAGTGAATAAATACTTACACGTCTCACTAGCTGAATATTTTTGGTCTAACATTGAGTATGGCAAAATCTCCCGAGAGGTAAAATCCCTATGCTCGAAACAACTCTCTCGTTTTACCACCAGGATATCAAGTCACATTCTAGGTATGATATTTTGGTGATTAGCGAGTGATACGTATCATCGAAATATCTTAGATAGGCCTCTTGTTCAAACTCCTTGGACTCAAAGAAATAATATGCTGTGAAGAACAGTATTGATGCTATAGAAAGAGGGTTTCTCAGTAAGTGGGTGTACGAGCGAAAGTAAATCATACGGCTCGTGCCGAAAAAAGTATCCAGTTATTTATTTACCGTAGTCTTCTGACGATTATTGTGTTCTGGACATATAATGAGAAGCGTAGCCAGGGGGGAGCAGGGGGGCGAATGCCCCCCCCCCCCTCGACCCCTTATGTTCTGCAAGGCTGCATTTTGCTAACGCTTACATGAATTAGCCTCAAGCTTTCTGGGACCTCACCATATTTTCTGACCAGAAAACATTCAGGAGTGATTGCAGCGGCCGAATACACTTATGGCGTCCGCGAAATACACGATAAGTTTTCCGTTTGCATATTCTTCATCTTGAATTGATTCAGGCCTTAATCTGAATAACTTACTTTTTAAATCAACGCCTTCCTCTGTTTCTGTTGATATTTCCCTCAATCACAAAGTGCTTAAGTGTTAGACGATTAAAGTTAGTTATTAGTGATAAATACATATATTTTTAGCACTTGGAAGTGCGTCGGTAAACTGCCACGAAGAGAGGTCAAACTGATGATTGATATTTATAGCAAATCATTGACGTTGAACATTATCCGATCTCATTTACAATTACACTAATGGAACGCAGCAGAAGAAAATAGCTTAGTTTAAAACTGCCAAATTTAAGAAATGAATTACATTTTACACACATAATTAAAATGTAAAATATGATGTTTCTTAATGTATCTTCGATGAATTTTGTCTTTATAGATACGAATCCAGCCATATATTGAGGACAAAAACATCTGGGCGTGTTACTGCAATCTTTTGGGGGGAAATGACCGCTTCTGGTCCTGGACCATTAGTGAGGACGTCGACTCGAATGAACGCGCTGGAGTACGTTAACGTATTAGAAGATAATCTGATACCGTTCTCAAAAGAGGTGGCCCCGGACGGGGAATCGAATTTTGGACAGGACAACTGTCCTATACATACGGCCAGAACTGTGGAGGACTTTTTTTTCGAAATAAACAATTAGTGGCGTTACCTTGGCCGGCATGTTCACCAAATTTAAATCCCATCGAAAACCTGTGGGGACTTATCAGCGTCGTAGGGCTAGGGGTCATGATCGCCCCTGGCAAGATTTGAATTATGCCCCCCTCAAGACTTATTTTCTAGGAAGAGAAACATCACTATAACTTAGAAAGTGTAATTTAAGTTTTGTATACATTTAAGCATAAAATTAGTTCTTACTATTATGTAGGAAGGGAAATAATAATATACGAGTTCATTCATTTGGACATTATAAAATCTCTTAAAAGTTTACTTTTCTGGATTTTTCTGTGGCCAATTTGACAATAATATCGTCTATATTAATGGTTTTTTGCAATGTCATACTCAATCGATAGTTTAGCGAGATTACTCAAACGATCTTGAACAATCTGCGATCGTAAATATTTTTTAAATAATTTTTATTTGCTGAAAGATCTTTCAGAGCTGGCAGAAGTCACAAGTAACGTCAATGCTAGGCAAAAAGCAATCCCTATATTGGGATAACTTGTCACTAAGCCATATTCTTCATGGCAATTAAGACGTGCAATGTACTCTGCATTTTTTAAATCAGGTAAAAATGCAATCATGTAAAAATGCAATCAGGCAATTTTGTTTGGTATTTGTACCTTTCAAATTCCAAACACAACTCGTTGGCATTTAAATTATCTTTGTATTTTAATGCGAGATCCGCTACGGATTTCTTTAGTTCTTCAGTGGAGGTTTCATGCAGCAAAAGTCCTGTTAGTAGGTGACCAAAATCAGAAGCTACGGCAGCTAAACTTTGAAATCTCCATCCCATTTGCTGAATAAGTGGGTCTAGTGCACAGTAAAGCTGAATTTTATACTTTTGATGAGGATTCTTAATGGCCGCATTCTTGGCCCTTTCATCGAACATTGTATTAAACTTTCCTTTACTCTATTTAGAAAGTTATGGCTCTATCGACAGCTCGTTTGGTAGATTATTTGCTGAATCAATACACAGCTATCTATTTGGCTTTTTCTGAAATAATTCAAAAATCCACAAGGCCCTGCAAGTGTTTTGATGCAGCCTCAATGGAAACAGTTTTTTTCCTGTAAAATGATATTAACGTTCTCAATACTTCTAAGAGGATATTCCCATATGATCACAATACAAATAAATACGAATTTTATCATTTTAAAAATAATTTTAGCTAAAGATAGAGAATCAGCTGTATATGTCCTCCTTTCATCAGTTACTTCTGCAATGGTATGTAATGTTTTCATTATTTGCGGTAGTTGAGTATGCAATGTTTGAATTGAATTATAATTTGATGACCATCTCGTATCAGAATGACCCTTCAAAGTAAATTTTAAATTTGATAAAGCCTGCCAACGTTCAGTCGATCCGGAAAAATAATTAAAATATTTTGCACTGTGTCGAAAAACGTAGTCATTTCTAGTGTTACACAAGACGTATGCACTTAAACTAAATTTAGTTAGTAAGCTCTACTAGTTTAAAATCTGGTAGGTTCGTTCAGTTGTAAGATTCGCGCTTGAACACCTTGATATTTACCCGCCATGTTTTACCCCTTATCTTTAGGGTCTGGTACAAATTTTGTGTGTTAAGTTAGGGGCGCCACGCCGTTTCTAATCTGTGTTTTTCCCACCGGCGTCGATTAGAAACGGCCTGTTGTTATCAAGTGTAAGTTTTTTTATGTGAGGTAAAATCATGTACTAATTTTTTGTGCGTGTGCCCCAGCGGTCCGCAGGCTGTGGGTCTGCAAAGTGCGCCCCCTTGAGGGTTGCGCCCCTGGCAGCCGCCCGCCTGGCCAGACCCTAGCTACAACGCTGGGACTTATAGTTCAGGAGTGGAAATTGGTTGAAACAAAATCTGTGGAGGCATTAGAAGCCCATGTCCGGGAGTTATGGGATTCCTTCCGCAGACGGCCTAAAATATGCGAAAACTTAGTCGCATCAGGGAATCGCCGGTTACAGGAAGTGGTGGATTCAGGGGGTTGACGAAACAAAATATAAAAAAATCTAAAGAATTTCATGTGTTTATTTTTCACCCCTTTTCTCGCGGCTACATACAGAGACAAAGACGAATCACAGTCCGTTGCAGCTAATAAACAATTGGTAGAATTATGTCAGCGCAAATATTATCACTGTCATATATTGCAGATCATATTAATTTCACTAATAACATCCACTCATTTCCGAAGAAATGAAGAAAATATGAACTTTGGAAGCTAGTCTGGTGGTCTTACTACTGAATAAATAGTGTTAACGACAGGAGAGAAGCAAGGATTAACAATTCCCTTGTTAAATTCTCTTATCCTTTCCCAGCCCAGATATGCATACATCGCTGAAATTACCCGAGAAAAAGGTTAACAGAGAAATGTGATTCCGGTTTTCGAAAAACTATGCCGCATCCAATGACATTTTAAAATAATATATCCAGTGGCGTAGCCAGGTTTCGGGTCTAGGGTGCACCGGGGGGGGGGGGGGGGGGGTTTATGGGGGCTCCGACTCATTTATCATTTATTCAGCAGTTTATTAAACATACTTACACTGTATTATTTTTCTCGTAATATACTATGCAAACTTGTAGTCCTTGTAGAATTTATTGTAGATAATGAAGTTATGAAGTTGATTCACGCACTTATTTGAGACTTTAGGGCGGAAAAATTCACATACTTAGGGTAGCCAGAACATAGGGAACGGGGGGGGGGGGGGGCATTCGCCCCCACTGCTCCCCCATGGCTACGCTTCTCATTATATGTCCAGAACACAATAATCGTCAGAAGACTACGGTAAATAAATAACTGGATACTTTTTTCGGCACGAGCCGTATGATTTACTTTCGCTCGTACACCCACTTACTGAGAAACCCTCTTTCTATAGCATCAATACTGTTCTTCACAGCATATTATTTCTTTGAGTCCAAGGAGTTTGAACAAGAGGCCTATCTAAGATATTTCGATGATACGTATCACTCGCTGATCACCAAAATATCATACCTAGAATGTGACTTGATATCCTGGTGGTAAAACGAGAGAGTTGTTTCGAGCATAGGGATTTTACCTCTCGGGAGATTTTGCCATACTCAATGTTAGACCAAAAATATTCAGCTAGTGAGACGTGTAAGTATTTATTCACTGTGAATAGATTGGCTTAAGGAGAAATAAGGATTCAAGGATTCTCATTTGGTATTAGGTAGTCCTGTATCATTATTGAATGCCTGTAATATATAAAAACAGTACCGGGTCCGTTGATATAAAGAAGCTGTACTCCAGGTTCATTTTCACAGTCATATTAAAATTACTTGAGAGCAAAATAAGACAGCCACTGAGCATCGAGCCTGGGAATGTTTTAAATACGCCTTTCGAGGCAGTCTTAACCACGCGGCTACCGCGCCGCTTTTACAGAGTGGGTCACTCGTGAGCACAAATGTGAATTTAGAGAGCGAAAATCACACAAGTCGGAGGCCTCATCGTCGCGTCGCAACCGCATGAGCGCGAATAACCTTCGGTGCATTCCGATGGGGTTTTCGTCTCCCGTGTTTTACTCCGTCCCCGTCGATTCTTTCGTTCAGTAACTCATACCCCACCGTCGTCTCACGACAAGTGAAGCTAGCCCAGCAAAAGACGCAGTCCGCAGGTGGTGCCAATTTTCAAAACTTATCCGGCCATGCCCCATTCTACGATTTGTAGAATGGGGCAAAGTGGATGCACTCAGACTTTTGGAAACGATAGTACATATAATACATATAAAATTACACAATCTTTTTAATTAGGTTTTCTACCTCTTTCTGACTGAACAACCAGGCCCTAACGCTTTTACAGAATTTAGCGTAATGTTTTAATAACGCAATGTTTTGAGGGAGTGCACAAAACATTTTGGGACTTAGTAAGAGTGGCGAAACAGTTCAAAATTTGGTTTGGGTATTGCAATACCATAATGTACTCTCAGATTGTACATTTGAGGTTTTCCCTTTTCACCACTACGGTTGAAGAATATTCTTTACCCCGGGTAATACCCAGGGTATTTACCAGGGTAAATACCCTGGGAACAAATGTCCGCCCAACGCATCTTGACATGTTTATTTCAACCAAAGTTTTACCACCACTGTTCTTCTATTGTTAACTTTTGTGGAACAGAGATGACTTTTGCAACTTTGCAGTGGTAAAAGGATACTGCCTAAACGCATTCAGAGGGGTACAAAACTCTTCTTTCACTTTGAGAAAGAAAATTATGTAACGGCTTAACACAGTTACTGTAGGTATACTTTTAATTTACTGAAAAAACCTTTGCAGAACTTTTTTCACAAGAGTATTTTCTCTACCAGCTCTCATAGTGACAATAATTAGAATATCAAATGTAAAGATAATGAATAGTTTAATTATATATTACCTGGGTGAATACCCAGCATTCATAAAAAAACCCTGGAATTTATGATTTACACGATAATCATAACCCGTATTAGACTAACATCTCATGAGACATTTATTTTAGTCAATTTCACCCATGTATTTTAATCTATAAAAAGTATTTAAAAAGAACAAAAACTTAGCCAATTGTGCCAACATTAAATTTGTATTAATTGTTTCGCAATTTCAGTAGAGAACTTTTAAGTTTAATAATCTTATTTTGAGTCAATTTCTTGACTACCTTGATCACTCTGAAATATCTATCCCATCGTCTTCATTACTGCTGTTGCTAGTTGTAGAAGAAGAGCTAAATGATGTTTCCAAATTATTCTCTTTCTGTTATTCCGTTGGACTGTCCACTTCATTGGCTTACAATTGTTTTAATGGATTTATCTGTTTCTCCTTTTCTTTTCGATTTTTGATACTGTCAAGCAGTCTCCAGTTGTGCGCTAAATAAGCGATTTTTGCAGCTTTTTGTGTATTCAATGTATTTCTCCTCTTATTATGGATCCAGCTGTACGTACTGAATGTCCTTTCCGTGGTGACTGACGTGACAGGGGCCCCTAAAACTCTTACAGCCACATCAGGCAACAGATAAGTTCCTCTCAAATCCCTCCACCGTAATATTGACTTATATCTTCCTTCGCCTCTGATAACACCGTCCCAAATTGAAGATTATCTCCAAAGGTACCCTTTTTATGTCTGTAATCTGCTATATCTTTGCGAAGATCAACTGCACTAAAAACTCATGTGGTTTCCAACTTCACAAATTGAAGTCATTGCATCAAGTAGTTCTTCACGCCTCAATTTGCAACCCCGTGCAGCAGATGAGCAGCAATATGAATTTGGCCAGCACCAATTTTTTTCCTTTTCACAAATTATGGAAAGCACCTGTTTCTCTTGAGCCTTTTGAAGAGGAATCGCTGGAATCTCTCTATTTAAAGTTGTCTGAATCATCATTATCATCTATCGTCATTTATTTCATGCCCAAAAAATTTCCTTGTCTATGGATTAGTACACAGTATGTAGTATGTCTTTGTAGTCATACGTGCTCTGATTGTATTACCCACACACAGTTGTCAGCTTCAAAACTTAACGGTTTGTTACATGTTATCGATATTGATCCGTATGAGATGCCAACATGCTTATATTATAGTATGCAACCAGATCGATTTTGGGCAGGTCGTACGTGTCTCTTGCACGGAGTTTTATTTCAGAGTAAGTGGGTGGAGGTTTTGTTTGATTTTGTAAAATTTTGTTTATAATTTCAAAATATTCTCACGAGACAAAAATATTCATATTCGTCTTTTTTATTGGAGGGAAATTTATACACCCTAATGATATTGGGTGAAGTGAAACTTGTGACTTCAAACAGAAATTGAGGGCCCGGTACCAAAGAGATGTATCTTTGGGTCCGGGTACCTCTTTTTGGAATTACAGTTTTCTGTTTTCACAAAGTACCCTCCTATGAGAGCTTTTCCTTTTTCAGGTCTGGACACCAGCTGAATATCACTAAAACCAGTTGTCCCCATTTATATGTTTCTCCCTGATTAGTGTATGGTTTTAGCTAATTTCATAATGGCATCGCGAGCCTTGTTAGTCACCCAAAACGGACCCTCTCGTTTGATTCCCTACGCTTAGCTACTTCTAAGATGTAGCACTAATATAATTTGCTCTCCACTAGCATAAACCTTTTCACGCAGTATTTTTCTGGCTTTGATGGAATTAATTGGCGGAAACTGCATCGTCCTCAAAATGCAGCCGGAATCTCATCTACGGTGACATTATACCCCAAGGAGTAATGCTTCTTGTATTTATTAACGAAAATTCTCAATACTCTGTGTTTGCTACCGATTTGTCTGTTTCTTTTCGCTGGAAACGGCTTTACTTGACGTCAAATATCTTAATAGAAACTTTATCTTTATTAGAATCTTTATTACACTTTATTTGAGTAGAAACAGGAATCTTCTATTATTCATCACAAAATAAAATTTCTCTATCACGATGCTTAGTTCCCCTAAGTTCATCTATATTTAATAGATTAGCGTGGTATACGCCTGCTAGATATATCAGTCTAATCCAAGCCCTAACTTCAATAGTATATGTTGCTTGCGTCACGATCTCTGGTGAATTTTACATGGATTGACTCGATGAGTTTATTTGTGGAAGTCACTATTTTTTCGACCATTTCTTCCGTAATAAAATGTTCCCAAGCCGCAAGTGGTGTTGTGACATTTTTTGCTTCCTCCAATGACATCGGGAAGTCGAGTAATCACATTTTGGCCCGTCGTTTTTTATGCTGAAAATTGTTTTCACGACCGAAATAAAACTGAGGAGCACTGCGAATGTCCACATCACGGAGTTTATTCATCACTTTGTTCTGTCTCTTTTGGCTCTCTCTCATCAGCACCGGTGTCACTATCTTCTTCATAAGGCTCAAGGCTCACTCAAGTCTTCATTGGACAGTGGTAAATGATATGTACCCTTTGCAGATCACATTCAGAGTCCAAGTGAAATATACATATATGAGGTGGTTTTGGCACTGATGAAGGCGGCATAGTCTGTGAAGAACATATTGCAAAACTTCTGTTTAACATATTCGGTTTAACATTTGGATAACAGGTTTCAAGAAGTACTCGAAAACTCCAGAGGTCGCGAGTTATCTGGACGATGATTACAAAGAATAATGCCGTTAGTCGTGAGTCATCTAAGAGATTCTAAAGTCGAAATTAGAGCGTAACGTATATGCAACACATTATTGAATACATTGTCGGTTAGAAGAGGGAAGGGCTGAAAGATAGCATGAGTTGCCCTCCTCCAGCTCAAGCGTTAGTAAAATGGCATGACACTGTATGTAAAAGTCATCTCACAGATGACGCGCGACCGTTGCAAGGTTAACCAAGTGATGATTATTTCGGTCTATTTCTCCGGATAGCACCTAAATAGAAATTAAAAAGTGGGCGGCCTGAAACGGACAAACATTTTTGTTCGGACGTAAACTATGGCGATTTCATTGAAGATTCCTTATTAAAACTAACAATATTTAAGTCACGAAGTATGTATAAAAGTTAATATTAGTCCTTCATCAATTGGCTTTAACGTTTTTCATCGATTTTACGCAGACAGAAACTAATTATCTAAGTTTAGTAGTTGAAACAGAAAAAAAAGAGAATGCAAAGGATACGATTGATATTTTAATTTAAAAAACAATTGGTTCACATTATTTTCATTTGTCAGTACAATATTATTTAGCATCCGCTAAATAATATTGCACTGACTTATATGATTTGAGCAAAAATATTTCTTTTAACTTGCTTTTACACATATGAAAATTGATTGGTTCTTTAATGATATGGGCAGCGCATATCTTTAGGTCCATGTAGTATGGACTTTGTTCACATAGTTTCAAGCAATGCCGTGGACAAGTGAATCACAGGCCATTTCTAGAGGCCTATTCTGAAAATCGTTACTCCGGAGCTCGGAGCTTCGGCTTTCTCCCAACCCAATTCTGAAAATCGGTGGAGACCTCTAAAATTCGTAACAGGAAAAGGAGAAAAGTCAGGTGGATGGAGGGTATGACATTTTTTAAAAGCAAATCCATGGATATTCCGATTCTTCTGACGTCATTCACAAAAGCAACAGAATCGTTTTTTTCTTTGATTTTCGCGGGTAAAACCAGATTTGCCGAGGGCTCCCTTTGAATTAATGAAATATCGGAGATTTATTTCGCGATAGGTCGTGAAACATCATATTCTGGTGAACTGTAAGTTGGAATAACTTTCTTTTGTATGAAAATCTGTATTAGTCCATGAGGTGTATGTAAATAAATCTTTCATAGGTATGTATCAAAAGTATAAGACCAAATGTGCTGCATTCGAGAATTAAGGTTGTACTCTTTCGGGGCTTTTAGGGAGGATGTTGCTGATATGGGCCAACGAGGGAGTAGGATAAACAAGGCTCAGGTAAAGGTTCTCCTGAACTGTGGCCATTAATTTTGCTGGGTGCCACTTTGAAGGAATGCCGGGGATGCTCTTAACTACAAAAAAAAATGGGAATAGTTAGCCTCTCTGTTGAATTCCCATGGCCCTCCATAGACGACGGAACTGTGGAAGAGAGTGAGTGTTTTTATCGGAACATGTCGATATTGAGAATATTAATGCATGCATTTTCATTTAAAAAATATCGCCTACCATTTTCGTGAACATTCTTCAAGACTTGGAAAAACCTGAAGACGAAGACACGGGCCAAGAAAGACAAGATTAAATGCTGAGAAGTCTATGACGGGAAATAATGAGGTAATATGTGATGCGCTATTTGTGTGTTATACTTTCATGATCGATACTAATTTTCTCTCGGTATTACGTGAAGGGTGGTGGTACTGATCCTTTGTCCCACACACTGAGGAGCAGATACTAAATATCATCGGCCTCGAGACGACTCAGACGATGTATGAAACAACACGGAGCCCACAGGTTGATGCATGCATTTTGTTATTGAGTGATCGATGGATATAGGCTTTTATAGTAATTTATGATTTAGGTTCCGTGTGGTGGTGAAGTGCTATGCTTTAGTGGAACCTCATTTTTATCCGACCACCATTCACCGTTTGAATTTCCAAACTTACACTGCAAACAAAACGCAGTTATTCTCAAGAGAATTACCATGATTTTCATACAAGATTGCAGCATGAGACTTGGGAAAACGTTTATAGATTAATGGCTGACATTTATAGATTATGTAGCTGAGAAGAATGTTTCAAAAAATATTTCACTACATTTCTTTATCATTTTAATGTTGTCCTGCCTAAATTACGGAGAATACAAAGGAACAAAAATCTTAAAAAAAACAGCTGGGTGACTGATGAACTCCAACGACGCTCTAGAAATCTCAAAGAAATGGCTGCAAAAACCCAATCTAGTTATGATCCAGCCTCATGGATGTAATACAAAGCTTACAAAAAGAAGTATAAAAAGGTATTGGCAATAATTAAGCACACTTACAATAATAATAGAATTGCTAATGGTGAAAACAAGTCAAAAGAAACTTGGAAAGTAATAAATGGTTGTAAAAGACCTTCACTACCTCGAATGCCTCTCCATTTAAATTATCCACAAGGAATTGTAGTCAATAATCTTGCTCATATAACATCACTATTTTTAATTTAATAATAGCATTTCCCACATCCCTAGTAACAAAAAGTCTATTCATATATCCATGCCGGAAAAAAGAATTAGCTGCTGCAGTAAATCAACTGCATACAAACTGCAGTCCCGGAGAAGATGGAGTCACAATGATCAAATATGGCCATACGTCCTTTAAATATCCCTTGCTTTTCTTAAATAATGAATCCCGATCCTAAGGAATTTTCCCAGCACCCCTAAAACTCTCCAAAGTCTTTCCTATGTATAAAAATAAATGGAGCAAGAATAATTCTGACAATCATAGACCAATCAAAATACAACCAGTGTTTGCTAAAATATTTGAAAAAATATTTCAAAATATACTCATACATCACCTGAGCAAAAATAATTTACTGTCCTTCCACCAACATGGGTTCATTAAAAAAAGGTTTACAATTTCAGGATCTTGTGACACCATCAACTCTATTCTGACCTCTCTTGACAATAACGAGGAAATAATTGGTCTTTTATTAGATCTAACGAAAGCCTTTGACTCGATAGACCACTGTATTCTTCTCACAAAAACTACAGTGCTATGGATTAAAAGCGGTACCCAGGCTGTGGATTCAGTCATATTTAAAATATTGTGAAGATGTCATCTCGTTAATGGACAATATTTTGAATATGTTACCAGAGGCAAGTCCCAACCTATAGGAGTACCTCAGGGGTCCATTCTTGGTCCATTACTTTAGAAAATGTATATCAACGACGTGCTCACAGCTTTGATGCCTGTATGTGGAATTAAACCAGTTTTATACGCTGACGACACATTTGTATTAATTTCTACAACTTCTATCAATCAATTTGCTCTGAAAAGCACCTCTGCATTTCAGCTGGCAACAAACTGGTGCAAAGAAAACAGTCTAAAACTGAGCAATGAAAAATCCTAGGCAATATATTTTTCTCTCAATCCATTCAAACCCAGTCCCTCAATAATAGAAGTTTGCCTGAACATGCAAATAGTCACAACCACAAAATTCCTTGGCATCCATTTGGATTCAAATATTAAAATATCAAAACATACATGTACGCATTCAGTGCACAGATTGAAAATTATACATGTTATCATATTATGATATGGTACATTGTTAAAAAAAACTCGGTTATGCCTAAACTGTAATGGCGAAATCTGCACAAATGTTCCTTATATTGAACATGAGGAGATCGAAGAGACTTATGAGAATGATATTTTAAACAATATATTCAATGACGATAGTGAATGTCCTTTAATCATTCCTCATGTTCAATGTGAGGAAAATATAAACATACATATGATGAATGTGCTGAAAATATCTTGGAGGAGAGTAACGACATATGTAAATCTTATAAAAAAAGTGTCTACATATATAAATTTTTATTATGTAGTGAAAAATGTGTATATGTTTCTTCCATTTTAAGAAACATAAGCTTATATTAAATGGTTATTAATAAGTAATTACAGTAACTGTGCTGTGAGTCACAGTAATAATAAAAATAAATAATAACAATTTTATATACAATTATATCTTTATGCTGATAACGTAGATCTTAATTATTTTCCGAGGTACCCCAAATTAAAAAAATAAACGTTGAGATTGGTTGATAAATAGCGGAGATAGAGCGAATTTGTACGCGCTCCTCCGTTTGAAGTTTCCAATTCAGTTTTTCAGTCGCGCGGCAGCTCCGTGATTCACCGCCGCTCTCTACCCCCTCCACACGTCCCCATTTTGGTTGCCGCGTCCACTGTGAATACGCTCCACTTTGTGCACGCAATTTTATAACAAAAGATATGTTTTATGAAAAAAAAGTAATTTCAATAAGCAAAGATAAGTCTTTGTCTGCGTAACACCGGTAAAATGGTTTCTTGACTTTTATAAATAAAGCCTCTGCGATTTAAAGAAAAACAAATCCTATCTCGGCTCCTATTGGTCGTAAGGACTTTTTATTTATCATAAATCTGCGCAATCAAATTAGTTTTCAGAATATCCAAGTTAGAAACTCGTGCGACGAACAGCCGACGCCGTATCTATATTTGTTTATTAAAAAACGCTAGTCTGAAAAAGTATGCTTTTTAAACGTTTTAATTCTATGACTTTTTAATGATTTTTCGAATTGGTTTTAATACTACATGTAATTTAAGTCTTTAAGAGTAAAATCGCGTTGGATTTAACTCAATAATTCCGCGAAAAGATAGCAATTATTAACTTTAAAAAACTGTCTCTGGGTAAACAATAGACCATATCTCAGTAAATAATTCAACAATCACATTATAAAAATATTGTTGTATTCAGAATCACAAGCGCTTTCCGTTAAAGCAAAAAAAGTAGTGAAAAAAAATCATTTTTGCACTAAATATTTAATTAACAAAAAACGCCCATTTTCACCTGTTGTTTGGCTTTTTTGCAATAACTAATTCATAGATTTAGACGTACGATAACTCAAATTAAAGGTTTTTTGATTACCCACAACTTTTGTCTGAAACATTTTTTGTAAATTCATTATTTATTGAAATAACAACAAAAAAGTCATTCCGGCGCCCTATAAACAATCACAATTCATCAACCGCCCATAATCTCGAGTCTAACGCACATGGGGGGGGGGGGTCATTTCAGGCCCACCTCCACAATCCTGAGCACATTTCATTCACTCTAGAACTAGAATTCACATTAATATATATATATATATTAATTTTGTAGCATATCAGTCAGTCATTCTGAATCAATTTTGTTTATTTCTCTCTCAATTCTTGAGCTAGAGAAATGTAGTTTGGTGCATTAAATGTGATTCTCTGTCATTCATTAAATGATTTGGTAGTAGTTTTGGAATTTTAGCAGTTCTAGAGCAACCGAAATATCAACTTATAGTGTGAGTGTTCTTTTTTATGTGTTTATATTTAATTCCGCCCCACCTGTGGCATAGTTTATTTATATATATATATATATATATATATATATATATATATATATATATATATATATATATATATATATATATATAATCCTTCCTTCTGTGAGAAAGGCAGCTTCTCGGCTGCCGAAATATCAGAACGTATATTGTGAGTGTTCTTCTTTTTTGTGTTTCTGTATTTAATTCCGCCCCACCTGTGGCAAAGTTTATTTATATATATTGTAACGGTCAAAAGCCGTTACACCTTTTGTTCTTCACCTGAACCACTCTTCTCCCCCCCTCCCTTATTCCTTTGCCTTCCTTTATTTGGCTTGCTGAGGTGGGAGGAGTTGAGAGTGTGAAACCGCGTGAATGTGTGCGTGGCTGAAATCACAGTGTGAGTGTCAAGGTTGAGTGAATGGGGTAAAAGCGCAGTGAAGAGAGATGTATGAGTGAGTCACCGGGTTTGGTTGAGTTTTAAAGTGAAATAGTTGAGTTGTGAATTCCCCACTGTGTTCCCCTTCCTCAGTTCCCCTTATCCGCCACGTCCTCTTCACCTCCACAAGAGTGGTATAAAAGGCGATCGCGGAACCATGAATGGAGGATATTAAAAAAGGAACACGTCGAACGATATCGCTGTGCGGAAGCACTGCCCGAGCCGGAATAGTTGGAAAGTGCGGGAGGCTGATCAGGTACGCAAAAAGTACCACGTCCGCTGTTGGACCCTACTTGCCCCCAGGATATTCTCGAAGTACACGGAGACCAAAGCTTAGCGTGCTGAGTCCGGAGTCTGCTGCAGAACCATAGGATCCAGTAGGACTGCCAGGTGCCTTCCACGCTTGACGTCCCGTGCCGAGAATCCAGAGTCGACGGTCACGTAAGGTTGCTGACCCGACAAACCCCCCCCCCCCCATTTCAGCCTCCTAGCCATCCAATTGATAAAGGGCTCCCATATTTGCGATTGTGTTTCTTAAGGGCGAGTGATCGACGCCCAAGTGATAAAACAGACCTATAAGTGTTCAATTCGAAGCAGACGATTCCATCAAAATCGCCTGTGAGCGAAAGAAAAGCCTTTTTTTTTGTTTGTGTGGCTAATCACCTGTTTGTTCATCATTCATTTTATTCATTTCATGAAGGGTTCATTTTTAAAGTCTCATCCCTCATTTATCACCTCATCATTTCATTAATTATTATGAGGGCATATTATTTTCTTGAATATACGCTTGTTTTGTTTTTTGAAAAAGGTTCTATTTTTTTAATCTTGTCCAGCAAGCCGAATATCCCACAAACCCAATACCAGCAACCCATTTCCACCCTGCCCCGGCGGTAAAGCCAGGGAACATGATTAATTACGCACGGTCGGGGACCCCCCACCCGCTTATCCTCATTTAAAGAGGCTTTCAAAGCACATTACGTGTTGTATTAGGTGACGCAGGTTAGCCCCGCGGATCTCGTGCGGGAGGGATTCGCGAGGACATTTAAAAGAAAATTACTTGTACACGTGTCTTTCGGCCCAAAGTAATCCGGGCGGGCCGTGGACCGTGACAGTATATATATATATATATATATATATATATATATATATATATATATATATATATATATATACATACATACATATATAGATGTTCAGTAAGTGATTCCCCGAAGAAATTGAAACATTATTGGTTTTAGATGCAATTGTGTTTCTCTTCAATGAACATAGGCCCGCATTCGTCGTCGAAGAACTAAGTAGTTGCCTGCTCTTGAGTATGCAATTATATGCACCCTTGAAAGTTGTATCTGTATTCCCAATTACAGCAGAAGACTGATTATTTGCTATCTTTCATTATGATGGCTTAACTGTGACATATCGACCAAGCAGCAAAACTATAAATGCCGCTTCGAATAAAAAAATATGAGGAAATTTTCCATCAGCTGGCGAGGGAATACATTTTTTTAAAGGTAAACTTGTTCATCACCTGAATTGCACAAACGAATTTATGTCCTCAAATATGATAAAAATCTTACGACAAATGTGTTCGTATGATTAGGAAGATACTGATAACCTTCGTCGATATAAACTTACAAAAAAGTAATGTGCACCTCGTACAGTCGTCGCGAAAGTTTATGGCGTTGCGCAGTAGACGATTTTGGGACTGGAAGGGTCTATTTTCTAAAAAACGGTTGCCGCGGGTGGAAGGGTGGCACCGGCGGGCTAATGTTTACGATTTTCGTTGCCAAATTTGAAATTTGTAATATGCCTTCAATGAATTTGAATGCCCCCAGCTATTCGGCGCAGTGGGTTATGGAGTGGGCGTCGTCCCTTTGGACCTGAGCGCGCGCCAGGGGGTCACGGCCTGGGGATCTCAGACCGATGGCTTGGATGTGGACTGGTAGTTGCAACAAGTATTTACTATTTTCTACAATATTATACAAAAAAATATCACATTCGTATTTTCATATCGTATCATATTTTCTTTCTTTAATCAATTACGGAAATTATCCAATTTATTTTTACATGAATATATATATATATATATATATATATATATATATATATATATATATATATATATATATATATATATATATATATATATATATATATATGTTTTCTCTGTCTCTCTAGAATATATATTCTTATATTTCCACTCTTTTGTGTTCTCAATGTCCCATTTATTCATCGAATATACATGTACATAGTGCCAATGTTTGACAATATCTCTTCAAGTACTTTTTATTTTCTTATTTCAGGAACTGAAATTTTAGCTAGTGGTATTCAAAGTCCGATTCCATTCATTGCATTAGCTAAGTAAAAGAAGAATTTAGAATGCCCTGTTATTTCGTAATTTTATGTTGTATGCCTTAAATATCGATGACCTAATTTCACGCGGCTGAAAATTTTCGCAACGTTACTAAAAAACAACGGATTTGCGCTAAGTTTGGTGTCTACTCAATCGGCGTTTCAGCGGAATCACGACTATATTTGTTATTTTTGTATTGATGTTGAATAAATGTTAATGCTTTTAAAGTAATTGAAATGCCCAGCTGTGAGTCATCGCGTAAGACCATCTATTCCACAGCCCCGGCCGCGGAACGGAGGTATGGCGGGGAAGGGTCGGCTACCTGTTCCATGTTCCGAGACGAGTCGAATTGTCCAATACGGCTCGGAATTACATTTTTACGCTGAGACGCTATGTTGGTCATTCTGCCTACCACGCGCTCACTTTCCCCTCCACTCCTTTCCTTTACCCCTCCCACACATTTCACCCCCTCTGTTCTGCGCATCTAAAGGCCATAAACTCTCGCGAGGACTGTACCTCCGTGATTCAGTCTGTGTTATGGGGTACAAGACGAAGGTAAAAAAAGATGAATGTTGATGGCTCAACAAATTATAAGTCTTCTGGAAACATTATCAATGCATTGCTATTTATCATGTTCGGAAGGAGCAACCGCTGTTATCATCTTGGACGTAATGCAATCAGTAGTGTAATCAATCACTTAATTATTCGCGATAAGTTATTTCCTTTAAATGATTTTGTGATTTCCCTCAAATATGGACGAAAAACAGTAAAGGAAACAGCCATCACCCCCTTAAGAGGAAAGCGCGGATAATATAAACTTCAAAGTTACTGTTGTCAGATATAGAAATAAGAACGCACCGTTCGGAAAAACCTTCCTTTAAAAAAATAAGCCAGTCCATAGCTATAATGAATATTGACTCAAAAGACATCATTTACCCGAATGAATAGATTCACAAAAATATTCTCGACGACTGAAAATGCAGTCTCACTCTCGCAGTCGACTTATTTTTTAAGCGCTTTCATGCAAAATTAACTTTTTTCCAACAAAGTGTAATCCAATTTCATCATTGACACTGTGAAAACAAAGCATCATCAGTGAATGTGAGATTAATGCATATTATAAACGCATAATTGCATTAATGCATATATGCATTTTTGTAAACAATGTCGACGGTAAACGCGATTGAGAGCATTATACATTTAGAAACTCGGTTTCGGTCAAGGCGAATGATTCTTCCTCTGCGAAATATCGCATTTAGATGTAAACTAGGTATGATATGAAATCAATATGAAGTCTATCTGTTACTACTTCATGAGCTAAGAGAAAAAAAACTCTCGCGAGGTCTAGTGAAATGTTCAACAAGTAACCACAGGGGAGTACGAGCAAATAAAAACTTTAACGAAAACCAGTGGATACGAGATAAAATCCCAGTCCTACCATTATGTTCTGTGCATGAAAACATTTTTTTTAAGCGTCTTATTGGCGGCATGAATATGCCTAAATACTCACAACAACACAAAGACAATATTTTAAATACCATTAATTCCATGAAAATTACTGATAAGAGAAAGACAGAAAATAATGGTAAATAAACAATATTTTCACGATCGCATAATGTAAACAAAGGCGTAAATACATATAATGCTCCAAATTTGTTCAATAATATATTTCTGGTATTCAGAAATAACGTCCTCCTATGGTAACCAACTCTGTTTTCGGCTCGGTATTCAATTGTATTAAGACAGAGAGCTGAATTCTAATGCAATTATCATATAATTCAGGGTGATCAAAAATAAAAAGCCACAAAATAATATTCCAATCATTACGATAAACACTTCAACACGAAGAAGTTCTCGATAAGATATCAGGAGATAATTACCACGAATTAGGTGGATGGCATGATGCTGCTTACTTTGCCATGCGTAGTTCCACTGTCAATGTGCAATTCGATGTGCAATACGATGGGCGGACGTGAAGCATTACGGAAGGTCAAGCCGCCAAACACTGTTATCAGGAATCAAAGAACCGTGAGATAAAGGTTAGTAGAACGGATACTTAGAGCGAAAAGCGGTGATCGCTAACTACGATTCTTGTAAAATAATTACGTTCATTGGTCTCAGACCGCGGCTCCGCTGCGCGGGATTCAAAGTTGGGTGAGTTGAAAAATGAGAAGTTTCGGGAACTGGAGGTGGTTTGCGGAGAAGTGAGGGTTGCGTGGCCCCTTAAAGGTCGAGGAATCAAAATGGAATCAGCGACGGGTCATTTTTCAGGGATTAATGGGAGAGTATTTCGGAGGCCAAGGTCTCAAGGTGTAGAAGGGAAGGGGTTTTATTTCGGGCGGTTCGAAAAGTGATGACGCAACCGACGAAACGATGACGACAGCAGTTCCCCTTCCGCCCCCTTCACCGGAAACTCGGCAGCAACACTTTCACTCACGCGTCCTCCTCTTCCCAGCAAATTCCCAACGACTCCCTCTTCATACAGCTGCGTCCAAACTCACCCTTTCTTCGTTCTCCCACACTAATGGCACCCAAGGACAACCGAAGGCCATCGGGAGTGGAAATTCAAGGGCAATTCGTCGCCAACAATCATTGCTACACAACAAAAATTAAAGGGAGAGTCCAATAGCCGTAATCAATTGGCACCAATCGTCAGAGATCACTAACCTTGCTGTGTTGGTTTGCCGGGATGGGACTTCCACAGCAGAAACAGATCAACCCCAGCCTCTCCACCAGAATACCCTCCTGTGATAATTTACGGGAAGAACGCTTCCACGCCAGTGATTGTGTGATTGCGGCTGTGTTGGTTTGTGCGGCCTAAAACAGTTTCATGTTCAATAATGACATCGTTGTCTTGGGTGATATTTGATCAGTTCTCTTTATTACCTGTTTTTTAATCGTTTTTCATTTGTTTTTGCGTATGCTTGAATACAGGCGTCTTAATTGCTTCTCAGATACGATTTCACCGCGAAGGTTTCCATTCTGAAGTAGCCCTATGTGTGACAACAACAAAGCTTAGTTGCCGATTCAAGGGTAGCGTAAAACTGATTTGAACTCTTCGGAGCACATTTTTATCGGATCTTCATTGCTCTTGTTTTTTTTCCTCCAAACCATATTGCCTTGCATTGGATAGAACAACATGATAATTATGCCATATCGAGGCTCTTGACTGCATGAGGAAAGAGATTAGATCTGCCTACAGCAGACCCCACGATGCGTTAGAGCCTTGATGAAATGCGATTTTCCTTAAGGAGAACCGCAAATGCTCCATCGAAATGAAAAATCTATTGGCAACCCTGCATCAAGATTGAAAGAGTCATTTGCTAGATTTTATTATGAGAAACTTCTTCAAGAAGCCGTGACATTGGCTTAGGAAGAACCAGATAATTCAAATGGTCGTCAGAAATGGAAAACCAATAGGAACCCGAGTCGCGAATGAGGCAACCTTTAGCTACGTCCACACAGGGCGATAATCGCCCGATACATGTTGACGGAGTGCCATGATACAAAGAAACATCGCCCGTGTTGCTCGGCGGTAAAGATCAAAGAATGTTGCTGTTGCAGTGTTTCTTGCTCGGAATGGAAAACATCGCTCTGAGTGAACGCACATCGGGCAATACAGAGAAGATTTTTGTGACAAGGTTGAGGCGGTAGATTCATTGTTCTTCATGAGAATGACAGTGCCTACACAAATTACCACTTTTTATAGAATCGCCTACTTATGATAGGGAAGTATTCTCACCTTCACGACGTAAACACGTCGTAATTCATCAAAGCAGTTGTACATCGGCCTGGGGTGAGTTACCGGCATCCGCAGTCAAGGCAATAATTCTTCATAAACAGGTAAATTTATTACCTATTTCTTTTATTGCTAACATACTGCATGGATAGGTGTATGGTTTAGAACGTATACAGACACTTACAGTGGAATAATGATTCAATACGATTGATAATAACTTGATAAGCAAAACAGAATGAATATGAAGTTACCATACACAAATAAAACCTAATATTCTAAGCACAATGCTTCTAGAACGAACATTGACACGATGTTATTAAATGATTGAATACAGAGTCATTGAAGTAGGCACAACACTTAATCTTTAATGTTACCGAGAAATTTATTATTTTTCAAACTTTTAAATATACCATATGTAAATCATTCAATTCTCTGCTTATTTATTATGTTGTAGCAGCCTTTTCTCGCTAACTACTTTTTCATTCTTCATTTTTCGCTTAATTTTCAGAAAGTTTGGACGAAAGAAAAAGCAATGGAGCTAATGCTTCACGAAGCTACTGCGCTGTGGAATATGCAGTCAAAAGAATATAGAGACCGCAACATGCTGATGAAACAAGGAAGATCGCATTACATTTTAGTTTGAGTGAAAACGAGATTCGTAGAACGATAAAAATCCCTCAAAACCCAATTTGGAAGGGAATGGAAGAAGAAGAAGAAAGACTCCGAAAAGAGTGGTGCGGGAGCTGATGATCTCCCTCTAAAAAGATTGATCCGATTAATCGAAATTGATCTAAAACGATGAATCGAAGGGAAGTCGCACCACTACGTACGTGAGTGAACTTTTTATTTTATTTATTTAAAATTCGTTTGACCCTCTCTCTCTCTACCTGCTCCCTCAGCCCTTTCATGTTTTGATGACCCGAACTCTTTCTTTCCAGCGGTGGACATTTGGGAATCCACCCTTTTTACCCTAACCACTAGAGACCTGCAACCGGGCGCGATATACGGTCGTCCCTCGTCCGGCTATGTGCGAGAGATAGAGAGAAACAGAAACACGAATGCACAGAACTGTTTTTGACGACAACTTCCGAAGTGTCCCGACTGACATGACTGCCTCTCGCCGCCGAGTGCCCGATCGAGAGCCGGGTGCCCGGTGGGTGGCCGGGCGCCCGGCCACCCACGGGGGCACTCGGTACACACTTTTCGCCCAAAAAATCGGCCGCCTCGCGGATCCCAATGGGGCATTCCCCACTGCCCGCCGCCTTCTTTAAGAGGCGGGTGAGGGTGCGTGCCGGGCGCCCGGTAGGAACCCGGGTACCCGGGCGAACGGGCACGGTCGGGTGCCTACGTCATTCGGGCAGAGGCGAACACGGGCTCGGCCGAACAAGGGAGTCGGGCGAGGGTCGACCGTATTTCGCGCCCGGTTGCAGGTCTCTACTAACCACTCCCTTCCCACGCTCTTTAGGGATCGCATACCACCGCAATGAGGCACGACCCTTTCTTCCAAATGCTCGCACAATGGGTTATGGTTGTCTCAAAAGTTATTTGCCTTTTGCTCGCACCAAGCTCAATTATCAACGGATTTCTTTGGTTTTTGGTATCAAAGTAAACAGAAAATTGCTAGAAAAAAATATTGTCATATTTATTTTTAACAAACATGCCTTTAAACAAATTTTCAAAATTTGTTCAAAGTCCTACTAATCCCTCAACAATTTCCGGTGCCCACTCCCTGGGATCCCGAGAAAAGGGTTGGGAGGGGATTACATGGGTCATATAACTGCCCGGCCTCGGCCCATGGGGAGGAGGGACAGGCTCCGTCCGAATAGATATTTCCCGCACAGGGTGGACGACATGCACTCTAGCTGCAGCAGCTTAAGGGTTAAGCAAGTTCCTGGTGCCTAAATGAAACATCGCATCCTTGAAAAAACTAAAAGCAATTAAGTTAACAAAATGTCAATTGCTTCATATTTCTACTTTCTGAATATCCGCTATGCTAAAGACTCCGATGCATATGTTTATAACCTCCGACCAATAAATTCTAATAACAGTTAAGTCAGTTAAAATGAGTTACTTATTTTACGCTTACCTGATAATATCCACCTAGAACTTCAATTATTGCCTCACACACTTTGGGCACTGTCATTGAAATGTAATGCTTCGAAACTCGATATAAGTATGTACATGAGGCTGGAGTAAGATTCGCCAATGCCCTAATATCTTTTTAAAATCATTACCCTTGTTGCAGGTGGTATAGCGGCTCTCCAATTCGTATCACCTTTCACAACTTTCGGGGCAACCAATAGATGCAGCTCCTCAAAATCACTTTTAGTAAGGCGGACAAAGTTCTTGAAAGAGCAACAATTGTTAAGGAGTAACTCTTTGAGTATTGAGTAACCCTGAAGTTCACCTCCCATCAACTGCTATTTATTATGCAAATGCTATGCTATTAATGCTCTGCATTAATGCTATATAATTATACCACCTTATCTTCCTTTGTGTCCCACTATTCACGACAATAAACGCAGCAGCAACGTGTAGATCCATTTTCCTACGAACCAGATAGAAATATGTAGATAGAAATTGACACTAGGAGAAGTTGCCGGTTCACCAGCGGCTGTGTGGACAGGCAACATCGGCGGATACATGTATCCAGTGTAGTGATGTGAGTGGGGTAAATACCCAGTGGGTGGTAGGGTATTTATAAATGGGTATTTACCCATGGCCTGGGTAAATACCCAAAATGAGGGTATTTATGATTTTATGAGCTCCCTACCACTTAGCAGGGCCTATTGGGTTGAGCGCATGGCTACTGATCGAAGGGTCCCGGGTTCAAATCCGGGTGAAGCCTTTGGATGCCCCCGAACAAAAAAATCCTCGGAGTGCGAGGTGGCCCAGGGCAAGGAACTGGCCCCCCCTACCCTGAATTCACACGCCTGTGGCTTAGTCCGGGGTGAGCTATACTAGTGATGGGTAAAAATAATCGATTCTTCGTCATAATCGATTAACTGCTTCCGATTTGTCCAATTATTGGATCGGTTTTGTACATCACATGTAAATATACATCACATGTACATATACATAACATGCACATATACATAACATGTACATATACATCACATGTACATATACATAACATGTACATATACATCACATGTACATATACATCACATGTACATATACATCACATGTACATATTGTATAATCGATTATTTGAATGGAATAGGCGGGAGAAAAAGACAATTCAAAAGTTAGCGTATTCCTACACTAGGCGTTAGGGAATATATATGGTGTCTGAAAACTATTCTTATTAGTAATGGGAAGAATTAAAAAATAATAAATATGAGAAAATATATTTGATTAAAAGTATAATTAATGAAGATTCAGCGTGATCGGCGTCCGTTCAATTCGTTGAGGAAAAGATTTATGAAAGACAACTTTTTGCCGACTCTGTCGATGAATCTGTATGATGGTCAACAATGAACTAAATCGACTGATCAATTGCCATCCAATAATTTTTCGAACACCGTGGATCCTGGGACATTGTTCGTGATATTTCTTCGCAAATAAATGTTTAGAAAAAAATTTCAGATTGGTATGGCTCCATGTATTGACCGTTTGTGGAAGTATTACCATTATAATTGCAAAGACAAGATGGCATTATGACTGAGTTATGGAGTTATATTTTTTTTACAGTTTATAGACAGTTGATCGCAAACAATTGCTATCCAAAAATTATTTCTCAACACTTGATCTCTGGATTATATTGTTGGCAAGATACTCATATTATAATATTTAGTGAGACTCAAAGTGACATGCCTCCTATAAAAAAGCCATTTGTGGAAGTATTTTCAGTTAAATTCGAACTAGGGGACTGCATCTTGTCGAATATATTTTAAAACCATTAAGACATGTGGAAACATCACAAATTGAAAAAATCACATTACCCGCATGCACCCCGATTTAATGAGAGCCGAGGTAAGGAAGTATTGATGAATTTAGCTTTGAAGTTTTATGATTGAAAGTTATTGACTATTATAAAATTAATTGCAATGAAATTATGATTAAGTACCTGCATACCAATAATTGTACATCAATCTTTAATTGTTATAAATAGTTATGAAAAAGTTAGGCTTTGATGGATGCTTCCACTGTAATGCAGATCTCTTGAACACCTCCCTCCTAATATATAACTTTTGCCTTCAGGTATGGGTGTCTAACATCTCTGAAATGCTCTATTTTTTTCTCCCCTCTTCTTTAATTACTTGTACATTATTCATTTAATGACAGTAAAAATCCCATCCCTCATAAACACTTGCTCCATTCAGCTACTTTGCCCTTTTCTAATTCCTCACATGAACTTCCTTTTCTCCAAGACCTCAAGGGTTTCCTCTTTACCCTTTCTTTCAACCCATAGTCTTCTCCATCCTCCTCCAAAACCAACATCTCCTAAGCTTCTGGTCTATCTTTTGTTTCATTAAACCAATCATCATAAGACCATCAAGGTCTTCACTTATGTCACCATTAACATAGAAACCCTGATAAAAGTAAACTCCTCCATGGTGTGTAGACGGAGGGTAAAGGAAGGGTAGTACCCTCCATGGTAAGTAGTTACCCTCCGTCAACCCACGCTCCACACTCCATGGAGGGTAAGGGAAGGGTAGCACTACCCTCCATTGAGGGTAACTCCACGGAGGGTAGCCCTACCCTTTGATGTTCTGAAGTACGCTCCGTTTACCCTTGCTGGAGGGTAGGCCTACCCACCATGGAGGAGTTTACTTTTATGAGGGAATATAAACTGATTTTTAGGGCATCGAAAAGTCTTGTGATCATATAAAGGAAACTGAGCAAGCTGCACAAGATAATGTAACTGACCCCATGTTAGTTGATATCAGTGGACCTTCATAACTTCCCATTTCAACAGGTTGTCAGGTAAGTCTAAATGACTTATGTTGTAGCAGTAATTATGAGTGATTTAGCAGTGCTAATTGTAGCAACAGTTAGTTTCTCTTGATAATTAATACTAGTGATACTTACCTCTCTTATTTATATATGGAAAACCCTGTAGAGCACAGTGAAAACCAGAATGAACCAGGAAGCTCAACACAGAATTGCAGAACACTTTCTGTTGCTCCAACTACTCAACAAATGCACATCAAAGATGCATTTAGAAAAATCCAATCATATTCTGGTACGTTTAAAATTAAATGATAATGAACCTCATGATTAAAAAAGAGGAAATTACCTACCCACAGCATACTCAAATAATAAATTTACTGTTATATTTCATTTACTTCTCGAAGACCTTCATGGTTAGCATTTAAGAGAATATTAATGGTAGTATTTGTGTGAGAAAGGTTAGAAGTAATTTAAATATGGGAGCTTTTCATATGAAAGATACGAAGGGTAGGGAGTCAGCGTATGAACATTGACCACACAGCTCAAGAACTTTTTGAAATGAGAGATACAGAAGTAGTGGGGATTTTTATCATTTGGTAACCACTGCTGCCATAGTTATTTAGAGGAGAATCAATTGTATGCTAGGGATATTGTTACATTTCAGTTTGCTTTAATCGTCGACTGATTACACAAGACACATAAGTAGCACCCAAGGCATCGCTGCTGCTTCATCTGCTCTGAACAGATATCCACAAAACACACCATTTGCAAGAGCTAGAAAGTACTTGCTTATAAGATATAATACTGTCAAGCTGCAAATACACAGTGATTTCAAGGAAGTTACTCTCATGCCGTTAAATACCTCCCTCAGGTGAACTATGTGTACTTCAAAAGGTAAAAAAAATTAGGAGGAGTTCCTGTCTATTCATTAACTGAGCTAGGTGGTCAGTGCCATAACAAATGAAATTCCCTCAAACCAGTACTACTAGTAGGAACAGCTCTCTCTAAAAAGTTGTTCAAAGCTCAAATCGAGAAGCAATAACAAGTAGTGTTACTATTTCAAATTGGAATGCTTATTTTTCTAGTTTTTTTCTACCTGTGACTCCTTATTCTTAGTCTCTTTGATGCAATAGAAAATTAAGTTTATGGCATTGTCGCAACGTCGGCGTCCGGGTGCGGTAGAGCAACCCACCCCGGAACGCGCGATCGTGTTCTCGTGGGAACTCGGCGACAAGCGAAGGTGCCTGGGTCACGATGCGAGTGAAATCAAGAGACGGAAAATAGAGGTTTAAACATGGACTAATTTTATTCAGTATATTTACATGGGTGAGTTCAATGGGGGTCCCAAAAAGGGGGACCGGAAAGCAAGGAGTGCCTGAAGGGCGAGTGGCTAGCTGGCTGCGGCGCGGCTACGGCTCCGGGGTGCTGGATTCCGCTGGGCTGCGGCCAGGCTCGTTGATGCTTCCCGGCGGTGACGCTGGCGGGAGCGGCGCGTCCGGCGCTTGCGGGTTGTCCGGCTGTGGCGGGAGCGGTGCGTCCGGCGCTTGCGGGTGCGGCTTGTCCCACTGCGGCGGGAGCGGGCGACGGCGTGCTCCTCCTGGCGGGACGCGGGTTCCGGGTGCGGGCGACGGCCGGAACGGTCCACAAGTCCTCCGGGCCGCAGGGGTGCGGGTGGAGGAAGAGTGCCGAGGAGTGCGTTTGCTTCGACCGGACGCGGGAGGAGGGAGACGGCCGAGGAGTTGACTCGCTGCGACTATTCCCTAACACTCCCTCCTCCGTTGTGTCTTCTGAGGAATGCATACTTGTGATTCTTCCTTTCTAATTGCAGGAAGACTAATCGCCTTACCAGCTGTTGCTATGAAGGCGGAGCGGGGCGTTTTATGTTGTCTCCTTTTTGTCTCAGTTGACGATGCTCTTCGTCGGTTTCATGTCACCCGGGGCCTCTTGTTGATGGGCAGGGCTGCTGGATCGTCCATGCTGGCTATAGGTCGCTTGTAGCGGTCCCATGGTCGAACTACGATCTTCGAGAGGTTCTGTATCACTGGATGTTTAGAGTCTGCTGCTCTGTCGAAGAACTGGCTGGAGATCTTTGGCAGGAGGACTTCTAGGGTCTCAAGCTTTCCATCTTGGTGCATTCTTTCTGTGCGGGCGAAACGTCCGCAAGAGAGAATGCATCGGAGTGCAGAGTTTTGCACCACCTGGATTCTTTGGAGGGTTGGCCGGGGCACTCCAGACCATACAGGGGCCGCATAGGTGATGACTGGCAGTATGCAGGCCCTGTATAGTCTCCGCTTCATGTCCATACTGAGTACGGGCGGCCGTAGAACGGGATAGATCCGGTTCAGTGCAGCTCTGGCTCGTGCTCGGACACGATTCGCTTGTTGTCTCCAAATCAGCTTCTGGTCCAGCAGCACGCCCAGATATAGGACTTCGGACTCCCATGGCAGTGGGACACCATTTACCGACAGCTGGCCGACTCCTGGTGCAGACGCTCCTTTGCTTGGATGGAAGATTATGGCTTTGGTCTTCCCAGCGTTGACTTGGATGCGCCACCGTTTGTACCATCGAAGAAGTTCGTCGACGGGACCCTGTAGTGCATCCACAGCCATCCATTGGCGGCGCGATCTTGTAAGGAGCGCCGCATCATCTGCATACAGGGACAGGACTGTGTTCCACCCATGATCCCGGGGGATGTCATAGGTGAAGATGTTGAATAGCATTGGCCCGAGGACTGATCCTTGCGGCACGCCGGCACAGATGCGCCGGATGCTGGAAGATGCCCCGAGCCAGTTGACAGTGAAAGTCCTGTCCCGTAGATAGTTCCCGATGATCCTCTGCATCCACATCGGGAACTGGAGCCGTGCCATCTTCATCAGGAGTGCTGGGTGCCAAACGCGGTCGAATGCCTTTGAAATGTCGAAAAAGGCACCGGCAACCGAGTTTCTCCTGTTGAAGGCGTCGGTAATGAAGTCCGTTGTCCTTGCTAGCTGCTGGACCGTGGAGTGCCCTTCTCTGAAGCCAAACTGCTCTTCTGGGAGGAATCCTGTTTCTCGAATGAAGTTGCAGATCGGCCAGCGAAGTAGTCTCTCAAAGAGTTTTCCGAATCCGTCGAGAAGAGAGATGGGCCGGAAATCTCCAGGTGCCATTTCCGATTTTTGAGTCTTTGGCAGACAGGTTATCTTTGCCCTCTTCCAGATGGATGGAAAGCTCGAGATCCTGACGCAGCCGTTGAAAACGCTCGTCAGGTACACCACCGCTGCCCTCGGAAGTTGTCGGATGATGACATTTGCGATGCCATCTGGTCCTGGCGCCTTCCGAGTGTTGAGGTGGCGTATTATTCCAGTGACATCCTTCTCACTGAAGACAGGGATGTCGGCTTCGTCCAGAGGATCGTCGTTGAGCGAAGCTGTGAACTCCGCTATCTCAGCCTCAGCAGCGGCAGACTCGGTCGTCGCAGGGTTTGGCGTAAACACCTCCGCCAAGTGTTTCGCCAACATTTCAGCTTTTTCTGCAGGAGATACTGCAATGCTGTCCTCGTCAACGATGATTGGATCTCGTTGCTTGGTGCTGCGTATTCGGCGGCAGACTTTCCAGATTTCTTCTGGATCCTCTGCGGTGCACTCGGACAAATGAGTCTCCCAGATATCTCGGCGTACGTCTGCCAGTGCAAGATGTACCTGTACGTTCAGTTCTGAGAGCTCTTGCCGGAGGTCCGCGGTTCGTGCTCTTTGCCATCGGCGTCGCACGTTGTTCCTTCTAGTTATCAGGTTTCTGACTCCGAAGGGCAGTGGAACTCGAATGCATTGTGTTCGCACCAATTTCTTCGGAATGGAGACATCGATGGCGTTGGTCACGGTCTCCGTCAGATGGCTGACCATTCGGTCCGCTTCTTCTGGAGTCGCGGGTTTCGGAGGTTCTCTTGGCAGGTTGTCAGCTACCGTCCTTCTGAATGTCTCCCAGCATGCTCGGGAGAGGTCGAGCCTTTCCACTGGAGGGACGTTCACGTAGCTTCCACCAATCTGTAGGATTGTCGGGTAGTGATCCGACGAAAGGTCAACACAAGAGTACATCCGGATCGACTCTCGGACATTGTTGGTGACAGCAATGTCCAAGATATCTCCAAGCTCGTGTGTTGCCGTCATCGGTGCCACCCGCCATCGGTGCCATCTTCTGAGGTCCGGAGGTCCTCCTTATATGTGGATCCTGGGCAGGGCGGCGGCCAACCGGCGAGCTCCGCAGGAGTCACGTGGGGGAAGGGGTGAGCTCCTGTCTTCTCCGCGCGTGGGGGAAAGGGGCAGAGGGGAGGAGAGGAGGGGAGGGTGTGACGTACGGGAAATTCCGTCACGTGGTCGCTCGGCCGGAGGAGAAGTAGTGGTTGCGGCGGCGTTGGAACTATCTGGTGGCTCGCATTGGTGTCCGGCCGGGGGAGGGGAAGAGAAAGCGGTGGCGTGTGAACTACGAGGCGGTCCCTCGCGTGGTTTCTTGGCGCGACGGGTGGATTCGAATTATCTGCCACCGCGTGGGGCACATCAGCATTAAACATTTTTGTCTTTCTTTTACACACATATTCAAGCTGTAGTGGCAAATTATCTTTCGTACATTTACAATAGTAGGTGATTAACTACCCTGATACGTGGTTGAAGTTCATTTGATTACCTAAGATTGCAATACATAATTTGAGTATAATAAATGAAGTTATGAGTAATGGAACTTACTTGAATCTTTTCAGATGGCGGAATAAAAAGTTGTAAAATTACAAATGCCATCATGTATATGATTTGCAAGGATCTTCTGCCATTGTCGCATGTTGAAGACGAAGGGTTTATATTCCTCATGAAAGTTACGGCTCCTCTCTATTCAATGCCAAGCAGGAGAAAAATAACAAAAATGTTAGATGCGAAATATAGCCTATTGGCCAATGTTTACAGGGAGAAACTAGCTTCCACCGAAAACTTACCAATGACGGCTGACATTTGGACCGAGCCACTGAAGACCAAGAGCTTCCTGGGAGTGACAGAACACTACCTCCAAGTCATGAAGCTCGTTTCCTCAACAATCGGTGTGATTGAATTAAAAGAATGCCATACTTCCAACAACATTTCATAAGTACTTTTAAGCACTTGTGAGGAGTGGAATATTGAACCAGATAATGCAACTGCAGTAGTCACAGACAATGCAGCAAATATGGTAAAAAGTGTCTGTGATACATTCTCAAGAAAAAAGCACTTACCCTGTTTTGCTCATACACTCAACCTGGTGCCAATGAAAGCCATGGAACTTACAAATAGGCTGCCACTAAGGATGAATCAAATTAAATCAATTGTCACATGGTTCAAACAAAGCATATCAGGAGCAGATATGCTACTAAATTCAAAGAGGGAAAGTGGGAGGTCTGAAGGAAACGTATTAAAGCTAAATCAAGATATTCGAACTCGCTGGAATTCTAGCTTTTGTATGCTTGAGCGTTTCTTGATATTAAGTGAACACCTGAGCATTGGCCTGCTTAAGTTTCCACAAGCACCACATACGCTCACAGCATCTCAGCTTGAGGAAGTAAGAGAAATTATTGAGCTCTTAAGGCCGAATTGAATCCATATCTGATAAATTATCAGGCTCAACATACGTAACTTGCAGTTAAGTTATTCCACTAGTGCACTTCCTAGAGGCTCACATAGATACTGCAAAGCCAACACTAGAAATAGCCTATGAACTAAAAAGGAATCTGCAGGAAGAAATACGGAAGAGGTTTGGAAAAATTGAGGGGGTAACTATGTAGGCCCTGGCTACCTTACTTGATCCTCGTTTCAAAAAAATTCATTTTCGAGATCCCCTGAGCTGCTCCCAAGCAATAAAAAAATGTGGCTGCTGTATTATGGGAAAATCAGAATGAAGAAGCCAACTTTAGGGGTAATTTTACAGAAGCTGCGGAATCTGAGACACAGAGTGATAAATTTGATTTATAGAGCCACCATAAACAGCTGGTGGCCAAACAAATGAGCACATCCACATTGGACGTCGGTGTTCCAAATTAATTCTCACATTACCTAGGGTGTATTGTAATTCCATTGGAAAGCGACCCTATAGGAGTGGGAGAGGTGTAAATCTGCTTATCCTATGCTGTATAAAATAGCAATGAAACATCTACCTGTTGTGGCTACATCCGTGCCAGCAGAATGCCTATTCTCCAACGCAGGAAATATAATGTCCCAGTAAAGGAAACGAATAACTGGTAAGCGGTTAACATTCAGAAGATTCAGTGGTGTTTGTTATTAAATATTTGTAAGACTTTGCAAGTAAACATTACGAAACGAAAGTAGAAAACAGTCAAATTAGAACAACCTACCTATTTACACTACTAGAGACAATAATTTGCATAACCTGCGGCAATATTATTATTTCAATCCATCCTTACGGACTAGAGACTTCGCATGAGGCAAGAAAGTAATGCACTGACGAAGTATACAGACTCCTTCAGCTCGTTGCTTACACTTAAAGAGTTGGGCAATCGAATAATACGCATTAGACTCAATATTGTTGCGTAAAAAACATGTACTTCCAGGAACAACACATTCTCGATGACACATCACCAAAATATTCCATGAAGAACAAATGTAGGACATCCGTCGTCCAACTGCAAGGCCGTTGTCCCAAACGTCTCAATTGAAAATAATGCCAGTACCCCCTAGGGTGATGATGATAGGATTCATTCGAAATATATGCAAGCTTCAAAGGTGGCAGAAATTCGTCACCAGCAGCAACTAGGCTTCAGACAATTTCATGGGTGTTCCATCGTGTAAGAATTTGGCTCTACGTAATTCGTGTACCTACAACCACGGAGCCCTCCGATGTTCAGGCGTTAAGTATCATTAACAAATGCAACTGCAAAGACGTAATCTGCAAAAGAATACAAAAAATAAAATTTCTTTGCCTACAATTGTGCCTAAAGGACGGTGGTGCTCTTGAACCCTCCCTCCTTTAGCTTCCGAAAAGAGTGTCAACACCCTCATTCAATCCCAATTTAAGGTTCATGAATTAAAAATTAGTGAGAACTTATCTCACCACGTAAGGAATATTTTCAAAAATTAACAACTGACATCTTCCTTATCAGAAAAATGGCACCAATTGGCGCTGCAGACACTTGAAACTTATTTTTTCACGCAAAAACCCAATCCCATGTGGAATACTAATCCGGGGAAATTACAGATTATCAACATTTTTCCTAAATCACTGCATTCTCACAGGTCCATCCATCTGCACTAGTAAGTCAGCTGCCTTATTTGTGAATCAACCCATAAAACTTTCCAAATCACAAAGTACACTCCAACCACACTCGCTAAAATAATAACTCAGTATTCAATGACCTTATCACAACATGGTCTAAATCACCCAGCCTTAGTTATCTACATTAACTCACCATCCGTCACATCAATATCAAATTTTAAGAAATATGTATTTAAAAACAGCTCTTGCTAAAGAAAGCATACCTACTGAATAAATCATAGCATATAGAGCCTTGCTGAATTTGTTGATAACAACTGCTACTGCTGCAACATGATCATTTTTCGTACTAACTTGTCCTTATGTAGAAGTAGTATGCATGTTCATACATCCTTATTATATTGATATTCATTTTGACGATTTCTATTTTACCACTGTGACCAATAGAAATAAAATAACACATGTAATAATTAAGATCAATCAACCCCACAAGCGTCGATTATACACAGGAATAGACGCTCATCGCTTGACGTTTCGCACCAACCACCTTCAAAACACGATTATTTAAATCCCTGCTATTCAGCTCAAAGAATCATACGATTATTTACGGATTCTTTTCATATATTACATGTATTCCATGATCCGCGAGCGTCGATTATTTACGAGAATCAACTCACGCCGATTTCTGTTGCGCATACTCGACGTTCACAACACGATTATTTCAAATCTTTTGATTCTGCTCAAATAATCGGCAAAGAATCGTATGCGTCATATTAATCGTATGAATCTTCGCCGATTCTCAACTCATCACATAACCTCGTCGATTATACCGAGAATCGGTGCGCATTTCGTTCATCACCCGATTATTTAGCTCACAAAAGAATCGGATAATAATCGTTTGATTTTCAAGAGCCGTATGTTTGTTCACCGATTCTCAAGAATCATACGATTATTCACCGATAATTTACGTAAACCGATTATTTCAACCCTATTTTTTTCCTGAATCTATTATGCCTCAATTTTATCATATGATACGATTAATCGATTACTGAAAATTTTTGCCCAACAATAAGCTCTACCCATCTCAACTATCCAAACCAACCTTTGGGTTGAATCACTGAGTGAGTGAGTGACCACTTAAGAGTTTTATTTTATTTTAATCCGCGATAGCACGCGCAGGCGGGGATTCCCCGTCCGACCAAGTAAATATTTTTTCTCATCACTCTGCAACATTCTATATTTGATACTCCATCTTATCTATTATTTCTAAACTCCAGTCACTGCTAAAGCAATGGCAAAAATATACATGCGTTACATTTTATTTCACTTCGGTCGAATCCCCGTCTACGCGTTCTATCGCGTATCAGTCTCTGCTTAACGGAGTTTTTTGGAGACTTGACTACATGGCATTACACCGTTTACATCATTAGTACTTCGCTCTACTTTGTATTATCCGCTACATTTTATTTCTTAGGTCCTTGGACGGAGTTTCCCTAGTTTCCTTTCAGACTCAGTTTGAGTTGAGAAAAAGCTGTTGAGGAAAGAATACGCTCGTTCCCTTTGGTAACTACTTTGTTGTGTTTTCCGCCGTGCAAAATCGCCAGTAGTTATCTCTGTGAGTAACTATAAATAATATAGATTTTTTTTCTATTAGGAATTGAAATGCCAAGGTGACTTTTTTGACCATGAGTGACCCTGAAAATCCTAGCTAAGAATCCTGGAAAGTGGGAGCAAAGAGGATAATGTTGATTGGAGTGAGAGTGACGATGAGGGATGCAACGCCATAACATGGTCTGGTCACGAATATTCTGAAGAAAGTGAGGATGGACATTTTTGGAAACAATCAGATCATTTTTGGAAAAAATTGAGTGGTCTGCAGTAAAACCATCAAAAAGATCACGGATTGATAAATGCATTGTACTGAAATATTCTCCAGAGCCAGTTGCTAAGGCGCGCAGCGTTGTGCATATGTTGGGTTCTAGGGAAATATTTTTCCCTGATCGTCTATTGATATATATATATTGTTTCTTTCTCAAATATAAAAAAAGCACCGCGCAGAGTAGTTTTCAGAGTCAAAGATGTGCTAAAGAAGCTGACCGAATGGAATTGATGGCGTTATTGGGATTACTTTACCTAGTTGGAGTGCAAAAATCGGATCATAATTTTGTTTTGATATCTGGAAAGAAGATGGTACGGGGACTGATTGTTTTATATTTGTCATGAGCATAAACAGTTTCAAATTTTTGCGACGAATGTTGAGATTTGATAACATTCACGATAGAAGCGAAATCATAGGAATGGACAAATTTTCTCCAATTAGGGCTATTTCAATGAATTTGCAAGTAGTGGTACGAAAAACTACAGCCTAAGTGATGTAGTTTCAGTACATGAGATGTTCCCACAATTCCGTGGAAAATGCAGTTTTCGTGCTTACATGCTGAATAAGCCCGCTAGGTATGGAATAAAAGTAATTGCCTGCAGTGATGCGAAAATATTTTACACCAGCAATATGGAATATTGGAAAGCAAAATCACAGTGCAAATTAAATTGCTTACAAGCCAGATTCCATAGTGGAAAGATTCGTTAAGCCTTGGAAAAAATGTCTCCCTTGATAACCGGTTTATTTCCAATCCATTACCACTTGAAATTATGAAAAACGTTCTAACAGTTGTAGGAACGATAAGGAAAAATAAGGGCGAGGTACCACCTATGATTAAGGCCAAGTCGAAAGACGGGGTAGTTGGAAACAGCATTTTTGGTTTCCAAAAGGATATTACGCTAGTTTCGAGTAAACCTAAAAATAACAAGGTTGCCCAAACTCTTGTCACCAATGCATCGAGATGGTAATTTGGATGTTCAAACGAATAAACCTGACACCATATAATGCTATGAAACTCCACAAAAGAGGAGGTAGATGTTTCAGACCGTTTGCAATCCACAGCTCCTCTCGCATTTCCTGTCAATGGCCCCTTACTATATTATTCACCCATTGAATATATAAGGCGCAATCAACAGTATCGTAATTTACAAAAGGAAACTCATGCAAATCCATGAATCGGCGGGAGTATCTGACTGATCTCGCAAAACTATTGACTAGGGACTATATACTAAAAAGAGAGAAAAAAAAACAAATTATTCCATTGTCTCTGTGACTCAGGATACGGGAAATATTAAGTCTTTCCGAGAATTGCGAAAAAAAACTATCTTTCCGTTGATGTGGCGGCGGGGTAAAGTCCTCGCCTGCTAATCCGAGGGTCGCGGGTTCGAGTCCCGCCTGGGTCGGTTTTTCACATGCCCAGGGCATGGGTGTTTCTATCAAGTTCTGCTGGTTCGGCCTCATAGAAACCTGATGACAAGCATTTGGCTTATCGGGATCGGAGGGGCATACGGACCACCAGAATCGCCCGAGAGAAAAACAAATGAAAGCTGTGGTCACTGGCCATCTAAAAAATAATAGGAAAACAATGACTGTATGCAAAACCTGTAAAAATCTCCCGTTGAGCACTGTGTACTCACTTGTATGTTACGTGGCCAAAACGTCAATAGAGACGATGTGTAAACAAAAATACGTCGCACTGCAAATCGGAAGATGTTGCATTTTTTATGCCCTCCATGATACATTTTGTCACTTTCTTACTTCATATTCAGTATATTTTGTTCGTAAAACATTTTTTCTGCTAAATGTGTTAAATAAATATCCTTTGAATTAATTATTAAGGTTGAGCGCAGCTTGTACACTTTTGAGCCCTGAATTTATTCTGATGATTCTGAGAGCGTGTCACTCTACCTACGCTGCGTCTCTCCTTATTATCCTCTTTCTACGCCTTCTTTCCTTATTTCTCTCTACGCCTTACGGTATTGGTTTTTAAGATAAACTCCTGGTGCAATTAAATACGATTTCCGTTAGTACATGATATGCAAAGGGTGGTCAGCTTCTTTCGTTCATAAATACTGCTGAATTTAAGAAACATTAATAGTGATTAGGGAAAAAAGCTGAGCATTTCAAGCGTAGAATTATGTTATTTTATTACCAATATCTCTTAGAGGTGAATTAATTTAATTTGAATAGATGTAGCGATGAAATGCACTCCACCCTGATGGTTAATCATCGAAAGGTCGTGTCTATATTAATAATTCATAAAGCTGAACGCTCTTTCACCTCTGATTTTTTTGAGCTTGTTGGTGGTTCGGATTTGTTTTTATCTCTGGACAAAATAAACCCTCATACGAACCTCCTCCTAAGTATTAAAAAAAATAAAAGCTAGCATGTTTATTTTTGGTTCGCTCCAGATGCAGCCTTATAATTCCTTGAGAGAAAATACATTCTTATCCGCGTCATAATGGGAATGAATGAATGAATTCTTTGGCGTTCGGAATGGCGAAATCGGGAGGCCCATGGCAACTACTGAGAACTCGCGCAACGCAGTTGTTTGAAACTCGCTTCCCGACTGGAGACAAATGAATATTCACAATGCATTCCATCTTGATTTATAGTCATGAGTGAAACCTTCTCATTTTTTTATTCTTCGTTTTTTTATCCCGGCATCCTAGAACGGTAAATACCGCCCTCATGCTCTCGCCGGGCGGTCTTTGGACTATTTATAATCATTCATTGACCTTCATGGCGGAACTTGAGCGGAAAATAACGAATTTATGATTTCCCTATAGTTCGGCGGGAAAAAATCGCCCGTCACCATCCATTACGGTGGCGTTTATTTTTTAACAGTTCTCCATTTTACTATCTCCAACATAACTCTTAATTCCATAATGATCACGTGATTTAAAGCTACCCAGTCGGATAATTCCCTAGAAAACTGAACCCCGGTTTTCCTTAGAAAATATACCCCTCGGGAACAATATCCCTAGAATGAATTTTCCATGGGAAATGCTATTGAAAGTGGGTTGCAGCGGCTTAGAAAATATATATATTTTACATCAAATGTAGTTGACTGTGGGAGGTGATTTTTTATGCTTTTTTAATTGAGAAATAATTCGGCAGTCTCATTACAATTGATTGTGATGACTATGGTTGTACAAATGAAACTATGCAGAATAATTGTTTTGTTTTTATGAATATATTTTTTTCCTCTTTAGTCATTCACTCTATACACTGCACTCTATGCAATCGCTGGTGTAATTTATCCTATGCCTGAAGGTGTTACCTAAAGTAGCATTTGATTCTAGTGAAATTACTGGCCAAAGTCTGTCATTTATGAGGAAAAAAGTCCTAGGAAAAATTCCTCAGATTTTTAGGGTATTTCCATAGGAAAAGAAATTTTTTCTAAGGAATTTTCAATTTTTCCCTTTCTTTCCCCTATTTTACAGGGAATTCTTTTGGGGAAATTTCTATCAGGGTAAGACTACCTAATTTTAAACAGCTCATTGTCTATGTTATTTTTTGTACCTTCCCTACCTTTTTCGCATTTTTTGTGAGCATTCTTAAGCGAACTACCAGGTGTGGCAGCTGTGTGTTTCTGGACGCGAATCCCTCTAAACCTCATCGTTTGCTTTAATCAGGTAGCCGTTTTTTATTGATATCCTCGCATTTGCTGTGAAAACCCAATGTCCATCCTTCGTAAAGAATTTGAAGTTCCTAGGCATATTAAACTTAGCCGTGGTCTTCCCCTGGGTCTTCTTCCTTCTGGAATCCCATTTAGTACCTCCTTCAGCAAACATCCCTCCTCTTTCCTTAGAATATGTCCAGCCCATCTGATTCTTCTTGCCTTTATTTCACTTGTTACGTCTGGATGTTTATATATAGATTCCTGATTTCTCTGTTGTGTTTTTTTCTCCATTGTCCTTCTTCGTATGTGGGCCCATAGATTTTTCGCAATAAACAGTAGGTGGGACCAAGTGAGAACGGAAAACCTGCAACAAAAAAAACTGCTTTTTGAAGGATTTTAAGCCGTGCGGAGTGAAAAAAATGAGCCAAGTTAGAGAGACTTATGCAGCTTTATTTATTTAATTCCGGGAATTTTGGTCATCTATCACTATATCTTTGCACCATTAATACTGCAATATTTATTAAATACTTCTTACAGATGCTGAAAAAAAATAAAATTCGAACATGGGCGCTCTTTACGTGAATTTTCAATATTACTTCATTTTACCGAAAATCCCGATTCGTGCTTTTCCAAGGATTTTATGATGATTCAAATACAGTAATGGTATTATATTGGCTCAGAGAAAATCTTGGTAATGGCGAAAGGTGACAAAAAGAAATTAAAATTTTGTTTTATAAGCATTTTTTTATTAAGCTACGGATCCGAAACGTGGAGGCTGTCGAAGAAGGACGAGAAAAAACTAATAGTGTTCGAGAATAAGATATTGCGGAAAATCTATGGGCCCGCATAAGAAGAAGGATAATGGATAAAAAACACAACAGAGAAATCAGGAATCTATATAAACATCCAGATATAACAAGTGAGATAATGGCAATAAGAATCAGGTGGGCTGGACATATTCTAAGGAAACAGGGGGGATGTCTGCTGAAGGAGGTACTAAATGGGATTCCTGAAGGAAGAAGACCCAGGGGAAGACCACGGCTAAGATGGTGGGACCAAGTGAGAACGGATATGCAAAATATCGGAGCAACAGAAAGAGAGGCAGAAGATCGATCCAGGTGAAGGGGATTTGTTGATGCGGCTAAATATCGCCTAAGATATAGATGTAGTAGAGAGTAAGAGTAAGTAGGCATATTTAACTGGCTTGCGTTGTGCTAAGATTTGCCGCTGATTAAAGATGTGCGGTATTCCCGGCGTGTTTGAACTAGAAATTCCTCTCGGTTCTTCCAACGATTCTCCATCTTGGCCGATGTTTCGATGCTCGGGCTTCTCATTCTGAGCAGCATTTGAGTCTGTGCTGAGTCAAATACGAGAAGTAAACTCAACTGCCTTGAAGGCCTTGATGCCCTAGTCGAAACATCGTCCGGACACTGTGTTAGTTGATGAATATCTGTTACTAATACCTTGTTTTATTTAAATTAAGGTTTCAGTGAATAATCACCATCAATTGGCATTAATTGAGATCTGTCTTTACAGATTACTCTCAATTTTCCAAATTACAGAATTAAAACAGATTAATGCCTGATGATGGTGATTATTCACTGAAACCCGGGTCGCTTAATTTAAATAAAACAAGGTATTAGTAACAGATATTCATCGACTAACATAATGGAATACCGCAAAGTTAATGATGAACTAGTGAATTTCATGGACACTGCTGACCCGGTGCAAGATCCGGGCGGAATTGCTGCAGTTGCCAGTTTGCACTGGCGTTGTACTAGTGATAAAAAACACTTCATTTAGAGGTGAATAGAACATGATGACGTTGGACGTTAAAAAAATCTGGCAATGGGAAGTTGATGTTGCGCATGAGCCTCTGCAATGTATGCTTACTGCAATGTTGATTTGAAAATCTCGGAGAGTAGGTATCCATTCACCAAAATGGAGAACCACAGCAGGTGACGTTTTTTGGCGCATTGAAGAGAAACAAAAAATTATGCCGCCATAAATTCTCAAGTAACCGCTCAATTGATCGATGGGGTGCTTAAATTTCTGCAGAATTTTAGCATGTAGGAATTATTATCCAAATCTAGTGATCATGGGTCTAAAAAACATTCCATTTCTAGTCTTTGTGATTTCGAATCAATGCCTTTCAGATAATGCTGAATTGAATGGAAAGCCGTCTTGTACATTCGCTACTATCTCCTAGTAGTAGGATTGGATTAATAGGGTGCATCGACTGCAAAGGTCATTTTGCACCTCAAACTATTCAATTTTTGTTAAAGTTAATAATTTAAGACTTACCAATTATTATTATAATCAATGGCGAAATCTTAAATTTAAAATATATGTCAAGGTAGTTGAGCTCTACGGCCTCTATAGATTAACCAGATAAGAAATTTCTCCAATGGCCGTAAAATATATGCACCACTCGTCAAAAATCAAACACTTACTGTGTTGGTTTGCGGGAATGAGGACTCCGCAACAGGGACCAACCACAGCCTCTCCACCAGAATACCCTCCTGTGGTGGTTTACGGGAAAGTTATTTCCTCGCCAGGGACCACCACAGACACACACACACACACAACCCAATTGGAATCCTTTGTAAGGCTAATGGGACCCCGCTAAAGATTCCTGGGTTATAAACTGGGATCCTTCGCAGAGCTGAAGTCACTCTACTAAGGCTGACAAGTTATTAACACGTTAAGTTATTCCCGCAAACCAACACAGTAAGTGTTTGATTTTTGACGAGTGGTGCTTATATTTTACGGCCATTGGAGAAATTTCTTATATGGTTAAAATACGTGTGTAAAACAGAGATATTAATAACAACGTCAAAGTTTTCTAAAAAGTCCAGAGAAGTGTAAATATTTTATTAAAATATCTATGTGCTCTGGGTTATCATCAAGTATTTGATTAATATCCTCTAAAATATTAAAGCTATTGCGTACCGCCCGATAGTCATCACATTCAGTCAGTAAGGGTGTTTCACGCTGAGGGAACAATCGCAATGTTCACAACGAGGGGGGATTTTTTCCTCGGTAAAAAGGTAGGAGTGCGTTAGGGCACAGTGCCCTATCCTTATACTATCTCCTCCTACGTCGTATGAGCATAAAAATCCGGCCAGTTTCACAACTGATACATTCCAACGGCTAGATCTTGAGATTGTACTCAAGATGCTTGGAGATAAATAGTATGTGATGCAAAGTATTTTCCACTTTGCAGAGGTTGTCTCCACTATAATTGGAGTGGATTCACCAGTTCCAATTCTCCGTAACCATATTCAGTGTGGAAGATATATTCTTCGTCTGAATATAAATGACTTCATTCCTCTGGTTACTGTCCCATGTTTACAATGCACGCATTGATAATTTTTAATAATTCACTGAATTTCCGGAGGTTACTAAATGAGAGATGCGTTATCATGGTCAAACACGCTAGCTGTCATCATTATCTTCCATCACATCTTCCTGAGAGCGCCAATCTTCTTGGTACTTGAGTTTTCATCGCCTACAGAGAGAGGTGTTCAATTAGGCAGGTTCCCGTTTACGTTTGTCGATAAATATCTTTTACTAATACCTTGTTTTATTTAAATTAAGCGACCCGGGTTTCAGTGAATAATCACCATCGTCAGGCATTAATTGAGGTCTGTTGATCCTATTGTTTCCGTAGTTACGTTACGGAAGGGGAGATGAAGTTTGAAGACCTAATTCCACTCTCCGAAAGCTGCTAGTTTTAAAAAAATTAAGGTAATTTTCCAGTAATTTTTATTTTTATGTAATAAACAGCAAATTTATGGTTAAATAAGAGAGCCAATAGCAATATGAAGGGAATACAACGATGTGTAAACCATACCTAATACAATATTATAATCTATTAGGAATTTTAAAAATTGTAAAAAAAACTACGGCAGTAACACGCAATCTGGCTTTCTTTTGTCAAAGTATGAGAAATTTTCAAGAAGAATATTCCAATGCATTTATCTTATAATGTTATAATTTAAGTAAAATATTCTAAAAATGAGTTGTACAAGCCTCAATTTATTATAAACACATAGGAAATGTGAACTTGGCTTAAAAGAACATGTTGGGAATTTATCTGTATGAAAAATTATCTCTAACATTAAGGTGAATTACCTATAAAATTACGGTAATTTTCAAAGGGCGCGGTAAATTATAGAAAAATACCAAAAGCTAATTTTCGTAAATTACCGAGGTAATTTTCAGAGTGGCCCATCACTAATCATAACTAGTCAGGGCTTGAAAACAGTACGATGTATCATCACCCTGGCCGTCATCCGTACGAAGCGATATAAGGTAAGAGGTAAGGTATAACGTGCCTGAGATTTTGGTCGCGCTGCAGTAACACATGCTTACCTATTTACAGAGGTAAAAGAACCACAGATATGTATCAATACAGTACCCAGATCACAATAAAACATTTACTTACCACCTGTGCGAAATACCGCTCGCTACGACTTAAATATGACATTCAATATGAGATATCACAGTTCCTTGGGAATAATACCCTAGATAGGCCAGGTGTTAAATGTTTTTTTTAATCTGATCTCTTTAAGCTCATATAAATATATATAATCAAATAATCCAATGAATAAGTGAAATAGTGTGACGATAAAGCTCTTCTGTGGTGCTAAATGACCCTTTCCGTCAATGCACCCAATAAATTCATCAATACCTATTACTACGAATTTCACTTGTTGACCGGCGCGGCGTGCTTGTCGAAGCTTTTGGAAAGATTTTTACGTGTTTTATACCCTCGTCGAATCCAGCACAGGCTGCCTTCCTTCTTGGTGAGGACTCAGCCCAGAAAGGGGCTAATCTTTTAGTGGCAGCAATGTACATTCTGTAAGATAAGACTCAAGCTCTGAGTCAGAGGGCTACAGTTTCCCTTTCTTCGCTACGAACCATCGTATTCACCCTTGGGTGCCTCTTGAGGCTCGGTGGAGCCATCTGGTGATGATGTGAACATTTCAATGAGAACATATGACTGTAATGCGGATTTCTCAGGGAAGGAAACCTTGAACTTTTTTTCCTCCAAATGTCTCCGTATATTACTATTCCAAATGTCTCCGTATATCCTCTGAAACATTAAAAATTATGTTATACTTCGATGTGGGATACAAACATAATTTAAACCGCATAACTCCATGTTATGTTAAGTTTTTTTTTTTTTACTTTGAGTGCCATTTTAATACTTTTTTTTTTTTCTACGTCCCACCTTATTTATTTATGTTAATTTAAATGATTTTTTTTACAAAGATTAACTTGAAAGAAATTACAAGAAAAATTACAATTTCAAAACAGATAAGATTGAATTACAAAACAATTACATTGGAATTGACATACATTCGAAGATTGTTATTTATATTATAAAATTACGATCGCTATTATTATTATAGCAAACTGATATATACAATACAGTCAAGCCATTTATCATACATAACATACATAGGATACCTTTTAAGTCCTGCTAAGCCTTTCCAGGCTTGTCGGCAGGTGCTCTTATTTATGTCTATTTATTTTCACTAGGTAGTTCAATACATATTTAAAATCGATTAAATACTATATTTATACATTAGTACATTAGTTCAAGTTTAAAAAAAGATAAAAAATAAATAAATAAATAAAAATGTAATAATGTATTTAGTTACCTGTTCAATTGTCAGAAATTATAATTTGTTAAAAGTAAAAGACAAACCCATTTCATAGTAATAAAAAACATAAATATACACAAAACAAAAAGTACAATTTCTATCACAACATTAAAATCTACCTTTGTTTCGTTTATTTTTTAACTATTTTTATAGAATGCACAGCATTTTTCAGTCAAAAACAGATAAAAATTTTTAAAAGAAAACATAATTATATTCCAAAATGTAATAAAAGTTATGAATGGATAAATCATATTTATAAAAATTTCTAAAAAATCATATGTAAACTTCTTAGTTTAAGAACTTGGTATATTATTTTAAAATTAAGTTCACAACATTTAATTTTATCAGCTGTTAGCTTACCCTATTGACTCAATTGCATATTTCTTTATTCCACAACCATTTTTTTACTTCTCTCTTTAATACAGAGATTTTTTCAGTTTCACGTAAGGTTTGTGGTAGCTTATTGAATATCTTTGGTACAATATACATTAAACAACTCTTACCGTGCCTGTTATTACATTTTGGAACAATATTTTTCGATACAGCGAAGTCCAATATTATGTTTAACAATTCTTTGTATTTTAAACTTGTTTTGGAAAACATTTTCACATATTATTACATACTGAAAAAGTTCTGGTAATGGTAATAAACCTAATTTCATATATATATTTGATACATTGGACTCAGTTACATCCAGACAGGCTACTATTTTATTTAGAATTTTCAATACCTCGTATAAAAAACTTCGGTACGTTGTACCCCATACGGTTAGTCCGTATCGTATGATAGCTTCGGCTAATCCTTGGTAAAGTAACTTTTTCACCTCAGTTGACAACGTATATTTTAAAAGAGATAATTGAAAGAGAATGCATCGAAGCTTTCCACACAAATAATTCAAATGTGGCCTAAAATTGTATTTTTCGTCTATAATCAAACCTAAGTATTTAAAATTATCAACCTGGGAAATTAATACACATGAATATAAGCGGCAGGTATTGCTTGTTTGACAGCCCTGAGTGGAGTGCAAGCATAAGTGGGAATGAAGCGTTAAGTTTATAGCTTTTCTTTTTTCTTTAACACTGATAAATTGTAAAGTAACAGTTTTTTTATTGTTGAACCGCTTGAAATTAATTATTGAATTATCATGATGATAAATACTTCAAACTCTCTCTTTAAGTGTAAACATTACCTTGTAATGTCTCGTCAACAAGTAATTAATTCAAGGGTTTGGATAATAATCCAGACCACATTATTCTCTCAAAGAACGTAATTTAAATTTCATTAAAAACATTCTTGTATTTTAGTACTTATTATGGTGACTTAACTTGATAATTTTCTTTATAAAATTAGCCATTATATTTGTTTTCAGATTGTTTTTGTATTACAGTTACATCTGGAATAGTTTTTCATTTAATGTTTAACCTAGGTGACGTAATTTTTTTCCATTCCACAGAGCTTCTTTTTCTGTATCAATCTGCAGTTCCATAGGACATTCTGTCCGAAAGCGGTAAACTTATATTCTATTTTATTCTATTCTATATACGATGAAGGAGCTGGAAAGCTTACGGCCTAACTTTGACATTAGTGATACTTTGACGTAAAAGCCTCGTTCTTAGGAATTATTGAAAATCCACTCACATAACGAGAAATAATGTCCATAGGATAACAATTAAGGCTGGCTTCGAAAGCCGGACAATCCATAAAAACATTTCTCTCACGCGAAGATAGGCACAATGCAATGTTATCAAAATGTCTGTTCAATAGCGGAAGATCGCTGTTTTTCAAAGATAGAAAGGCGGTCTCGCCTCATCAATTATTTCCGCTGACCACGTGACTGAGGGAACTACTGCGGAGTTTTCTGGAAACCGATTCAATTGTTTTTAAATCGAGTTCCCCGCCTGTCCCACTCTTGTTTCTCTCAATCTCCATCAACATTTCAAGAAGCTTGCTTTTTCGCGCGTCGGATTCCTTAAGCGTAAAGCGTAAGCGTTTTTTTTATTCGCTAGGAAACGACTTGATATGTGAATATTTATTTCGCCCCCTCTCCTTAATGTTTACTAATTGGCCGCGTAAACCCTGTCGCCCCGTCGCTTATCCTCACGCGACGCCCGATCCCAAAATATCCCTAGGGTTCCTCTTCCAAGGCGTCTTATTGGAGGCCTTTCCCCCGCAATGCATTCACCGACATATTAATAATGCCGATCGTTTCGACCACTCCGTCGTCCGTGGACCCAAGGACTACCTTTTAGCGGTTGCACTCGTACACGTGTCTGCCAAAGGACCTTTAACTAAGGAGCTTCAGCACTCAAGGTGGAATTAAAAGCACTGCACAAACTTCGCAAGCACTGTTATGAACAAAATCTGGATAAGGAACACCTGAAAAATTGAAATTTGAGGATAACTTCATTAGTAAGTTACTCAGAAAAAACTCGTTTGGGCACCTATCTTATGATCCATTCGCTTAACCAGCTTGTTACCGTTGTTGAGTACTTTTAATTTAGAATTAATAACATCCTGAGTTACTAAGGAGATGATTAAATAACGTGACTCAAAAACGTTTTTTGAGACTTAAGGTGGTTCCACCGTAAAATGACTTAAATGTAATTTTATTCATATTCTGTCAACTTGTAGAAAAACTTGTTCTCTATCTGATATGAACAACAAAATAATACCTTTCCACGCTAATTTATTCTATAATTGAACTTGAAATTACAAATGGGTGTTCAATGGGGGAATGAGAGAAACACGGGGAATAATAGTATTTTTCCATAAAATATAAATGCCATTTTCGTGGAAAACTGTCTCTAAGAAGGAAATAATCCAGAGAAATTTAATAAAAATGTAATACAGGCATCTTACCACCTTATTTTTCTAGTTATTATTATACTGCCGTAATTGAAGTCAAAATGCAGTAATTCGTAGGAAATGGCGCTGCAGTCGGCTCCTATGGCTGGAAAAAGTGCTCATTTAAAATACATTCGTGGAATAATAATCTGCATTTTTTCTACTTTACTTTTGGTTTTCTGTAGGTAACGCATTTCATCAGCGAAAGCAGGATTTTTTGGACAAAATATCAAAAATTTGTAATTTAGTATTTGTTTTGACTCACACAGTCGCGTCGGAACCTCCTTAAGGAGGCAGTTGAAAATTGCCCAGAACTGTTTCGCACGGCATTTAAGTATATCGTGTGTTTAGCATGTATCCACTGCCTCCAAGACCACACGGCTTACTGAAAAGGGGAAAAAAAGATCTCCCGATCTGACCCGTGGTTTCACATATCACGGCACCATGCCATAAATTAGATATGAAAAATAATTGTTCATCGAGAACATATTCTGGGTTTACTGCAAAATATGGCATTAAGATGACTAAGAAACTTGCCACGGTTAATTCCCTGCCTCGAGCCAAATTAATTTCATTCGTTGTTACCAATTTATTTATGAATGTTCAAGCTATGGAGGCAGTAGATCTCGGTATTGAGCTTACAAAGAATTCAAATACTAATTGTCGAGTTGTTACAAAGTTTGAAGACCCGCAGCATTTGCGTGTCAAACAAAACTATTTCCTATTCAACGGAAAATTTTATCGCCAGAAACGCGGTCTCATTATGGAGTACCCTAGTTTCTATTTTAATCGAATCGATCGATTAGAACGTACCGTATTTGAGAATGAGAAAACTGAAAAAAATCCTTCCTGAAAAAAACTTATTTTTTTGGTTCCGTTATGTCTATGACATTTTATGCCTTTGGTTTGGTATCAAACGGCAGTTGACCAACTTCATTTCCGTTTTAAACAGTCTGCACAACAACATTCATTTTAACTTGGAAGTTGGAAAAAATATATATATTCAACTTTTTATTTCGACAAAAAGTACAAGTTTCTGCATTGTCTTATAATTGTGTGAAGGGTACCTTTATACTTTCAAACCCCCAATTGTTACATTATGTTACTTTTGTTCTTTGCTTTTTTTTATATATTTGTATTGATTTGAGTTTTCTATTTACAAAACATTTTTCTTCTGTTATTCTCTTCATTCTTGCTTTACAAAGTTTCCCATCTTCTTTCTTCTTGTCCTGGGTACCGGTTCCGCAGGCCGTCTTCTTCTTTCAGGGTTCGCAGGCCGTCTTCTTCCTTCTTGTGCGACGTCATCTCCATTTACAGGTGAATAGAAACCTGTGGGTAGCTTGGCTTACTCAGTTGGGGAGAATGCAATCATCTTTTTAGATTTGGCGATAAACTTATTTGGAAACAAACATTACCTATCCATTTTTAGGAAACCAGCATATACTGACGCCGTAATACCAGCAGACTCTTTGTTACCTATCGTATCTGCTATTAATGAACATGAGCAATAAATGTTATACTTGTGGAAATGACACATTTTCATTAATTGCAGTGATGTTCCGTTTCCACTCCATCACTCCTGAGACATTAGATTGTACCTATCGTATCCACAAGCTTTCATGCGATGCTACGCCATCTGGTGAACATACCCATGTCGTCTGTTAATTTCAACGTAGAATTAACTGCCATTATACTTATGGTCGTAAATAATAGCTATGAAAAAAATTTGTTTTTTTTTACCTACTTGACATACATCTTAAAAAGAAGGTTATTAATTTAACCATCTCTCTTTCTCACCCTATAAGACTGAAGTGCCCAATCGCTGGTGTAGTTTACCGTTTATGGGGAAGTTGACGCATAAGCTATTGAAAGTTTTACGTAAAGATAAGTTAAAGTGTCCGTTTTATAAACCTTCGACAGTCGAGAAGATTCTCGATCTCGATTCAAAAGACAAAAATGACCTCGTGGAGAGAAGTGGATTGTATCCTGTTATAGTGGTGAAGTAGATACATTGTGCAAACGCGCAGAAACATTAAGAGGAGTGTGCATTAATGTGCATTTTAAGTGTGTGGAAAAATGTGGCTTATATTACAATTTCGCACAACACTGGAATGTGGACATCACAGAGATTATAAACCTGATATACATACACATATACATGTTGAATACAACATAATATATGAAATCAAAATTTCCTTGGGTGGCTCTATTCACCGATTTCAAGTCTCTCCTTCCATATGTGTTTGCCCAATCCGACGCCTGATTTTGAAGTTAGTAGCACTAGCCTATTATTTTGGTTTTATAACCGACTTGTATTCTTTATATAGAAATCTTTTCCCAGGTTTAAAATTAGCTGATACATACTTACATTTTCCCATTAGACACCGAGATCTGTCGGTATAAATGTCAAATTTCAATTCCTCGTAGCTAGCAGCCATTTATCAAATCGTTACTCCATCGTGTCCCGAAATTCTTTCACCCGATATCTTTTCGCGATCTCATATGACGTTTCTCTCGTATCGTAGGCGTATCTCTAGGCGTTTACCTGATTATTTAACGAGCGTTCAGTTAAAACGTGGTCGAATCAATGATGTCCTCATTTGCAATTGACATCTTTATGTTTCTCTTATGTTGACTGCGCTCGTTTCGCAGTTTCGTGTTGAAATTTGGCTGCTTCACCTTGAAAACTTAATGTTTGCTAAAGAAATCTTCTCGCGTGATGCAACCGTAATGCAATAACTCGAGACGCTCGATAACACCTGAATCAAGACATCAATGAAAGCTTAGAGAAATGGCATTTTATCTCCGCTTATTTTTCTTTTGCGAAGGAACAAAGATCTGGATAAATATAAGTCATAGGTTTCATCGTTTGACAGTTTAGATTGATGGATTCCTAAATATTTTGTGATAACTGATTTAAGCTTTTAGACTATTCATTTCCAAATGTGATGTTTGATCATCCGCCGTTCCTTTTAACAATAGTAAAATAGTAACCTTTATTGATGGTACAGATCTTTCCAAAATATTCAGGTCATCTGCATACCCTACAGTTTGTTTTGATTTATTGGTGAGGGTTGCGCTAGTGTCAATTCCAGTCTTTCTTATACCATGTTCTAGAGCCAGGTTAAAAAGCATGGGTGCTAGCCCGTCTCCTTGCTCTTGGGTTACTTCAAAATTGCTAGTTAGGCCTCCAGATACTTTCACTTGATATTGGGTGGTCATCATTAACTCGAGCGTTGTAAAAATGTTTACTATGATTGGCACAAACTTGCGTTCGTTAGGCGAACTTCTTAAGAGCGATCAAGTTCCTAGCGTATGAAGCAGGTAGTGTAAATGGGTAATACGAATAAAGACATGGTGAGGTTACATGAACTCCTGGAAGATTGTCGCAGAATAATTGACAAACTTGTTGATTTGAGTGGAGTGTCCTGGAGCCCCTAACGAACAAATTTTGATGAGGAATTGCAAATGAAAAGAGTTGCAGCAAAACTTGTACATTGCTTGCTGGCGGCTTATCAAAAGCATTCTCGATTGGATTCGTGTCATGAACTGGAAGAACAGTTGGAAGGTCGCCCTGACCTTTTTTTGAAAGCAATAACAGGTGATAGAAGCTGGTGTTATTGCTACGATCAGGAGGTGAAGTAGCATTAGCCAAGATCAGGAGGTGAAGCAGTGGAGAACACACATATTAAACATATACGGCACAACCTTAAAGAAACTGGGATTTTTCTAGTATATAGTAGGAAGGTCCTCGGATGAAAAAGTGAAAGAGAGGAGTGCTACTTCGCTCCGGTCAGGCCACACCTCGGATACACCGGATAGAAAAATTTGATTCTAAAAATAAATAAAAAACAAAGAAAAGTCCTGCGCTCCGTTAAAAACTGCTACGAGCAAATTAAGAGCGTTTCTCTGCTTTTAGAGGGATTAGGTTGGGAACCTCTAGAGACTCGTAAGGCTAAGAGCTAGGCTTGGATTGCTTGAGAGATTCAGAACAGGTGTGTTTCAGTGTAGCACTGAGAACATCATTTTGATGCCGCAGTAACTCTCTAGGTCCGACAGGAACGATAAAAATAAGAGAAATACATTGCCGAAAAGTTGGGTACAAAAATTCGTTATTCCCACGCACAATAAGTGGCCATAATTAAAACTGAGATCCACTCAAACTTTGCCGAAATACACTTCATCCTTTCACCTCCCAATAACATTCTCCTTTACATATTTACACGGCTGGTGTCCTAACACCCTAATACTCCCATGCGGCGGTTCTCAGGGTAGGATGTAGATGTAGCAGTCAAAGCAATCGAAGAGTTAAACTTAACTACGTCCCAAAAATCGGGGCAGGTGAAGCCCAATTTCAAGGCGATGCTTAGGTTTTACACAAACGGAATTGTCCACTCAAAGAGTTCGTTCACAATGGTCAATCTGTTTATCAAGGGTTTTAACTAACAGTTCTGAAACGGTATGAGGTGGTGAGACGAAATAGCCCCACAATGGTTGCGAAGTGATGGGTGATGGTTTCTCCACACTTAGGCACTGGCGCACACCGCTCTGATCCTTCTGAGAAAATCCTTCTTCGGAAGCGGCATGACCGCGCTTCTTCGCCCTCCCGATCTTCCATTTATTCCCCCGAATAAACAAAAGTCACCAATATAAAACGTTTTGCAGATGTGGAAGAGGTGAATAGAAAATCGACAAAGGCGTTGAAAGGGAGGATCACTTTGAGAGAGTTTCAGGACTGTTTCGATAAGTGGAAAACATATTTAGACCGGTGCATTGATTCAAATGGAAAGTATAAAAGGTATTTAAAATGCGAACTTGTGAAAATAAATGTATTATTATTTTATTAAAGAATTCCTTTAGTGTTCGGCATTTTCGAGTTCTCCATCTGCGTTCGTTGACTTTGGCTGACAACGGTTTCGATATAGCCATCCTGCGCCATCGTCTTCAGGTCGAATGTGGAAAGAAGCTGTTTTGGCCGCCTATAGTGCTGGTCTTCCTGGTGCTGCACTGCGATTGGTCGGTGCGAATGGTCCATCTCCATAAACTGTTGATGGGATAGCCATTGTCTCCGTTGAAATTTTCCGGCAAATCCCAAACATCTATTGCTTCCTTGATTTTTCTTGGATTCACAAGAATTAAAGAATTCCGGTTATTTTTTGGTCAGTCCTCTTATATTGGTTTCCGACGCGTCGCAATATTTTTCTGTGCCTCTCTTCCCTGATTCGGACTTCTTCTCCAAACGCGGTTTCGATTAAACGTGGTGACTTGGGCCGAAATCTAAAAAAAAAAAACAGGGAGGTACTCACTTCAGTCGGGCGGCGACGGGGCGGCTCGTGTCGAGCGGTGAAGCAACGGCGGAGGCAGAGTCGGTCGTTTTCTTCTGACATTTCACGCGCTCTTCCACCCCCGGGGGCGTGGGTGGGGGGAACCGCCCCCAATGGTCCTCCACCTTCCTCTCCACCCTCCCCACCGGCCCAACCTTGCCCGTGCCTTGCGTTTCATTCTGTACCGTCTTTTATTATCCCTTCTCTTCCCCTCCCTCCATCCCCCGCCACTCTTCAAACACAACCTACCCCTCTCCCTCGAGTCACGCAAAGGTGAGGGGGGGGAGGGTGTTTCGAGTGCGTTCATTATCCGCTCTGACGCGTGTGCGTGCATAGGGCTTGAGGTGCCCTTTCCTTAAAGTGGGCTCGGGAAGATGGCAACCGTTGCTACGCGATTGTGCACTATTTCCTACCTTTTAGGTTTTCATCTTCTGGGAAGGAATACATCTCCTGAAGATCGTGATAGATTGATACTTTTTATTTTCGTACATTATATTGTACAATAAATCTTTGAGTAGTTATATCAGGTAATGAATAAATAAAATACAAAGTGAATAATAAATAAATACATAAAATGCATAAAGACTTTTTTGTAGACAGAGTTTAGGGTTCGCCCTCTATCGTGTTAATTTGTAATCGCAATCGAGTCTTGAATGTTGTAAGTGAGGGAGCGTTTCTCACATGAGATGGCAGTGTATTCCATAAGTAAGATGGAAGTAATGTGGAAGGAGTTCTCGAAGCGTCTCCGTGGAGCGGCGAGCAGGTATCGCCAGGGGCGGGATCTCACCCCTCATACGGGTCTGGTGCTGTCATAAACAGAGAAATGACTAGCTAAGTAGTTGGGTAGCCCAGTTTTTAGTATTTTATACATGAGGCAGGCGGCAAAGTAATTCCACCCCCGGGGGCGTGGGGGATTCCACACCCCCGGGGGGCGTGGGACACGTGATAGAGAGAGAGAGAAGAAGAAAGGGGAGAGATCCTTAGGAACCTCTCCCAATTTATTTAAAAAAATCCATATTCTACACATTTAGGGTTTCTGAAAATTTACCCCTCATCAAAAGTACATATGTTTTTAAGTGTACACGTGTCAATGGTTAATGATCTTTAGTTCTTAATGAAAGTTTGTTTCAATTTAAAATTTATGATTTTCAAGTCTGATTTGTTTAAGGTTGTTTGAGCGAGATAGTCATCCCTAGTCATAATGGAGACCATATTCAAATTTTATTCTTTGATTTCAGCGTACGTAATAAGTATGAAATAAATATTGTAGTATTAATGGCGCAAAAATATAGCTATATATATGGCAAAAATTATCAGTAATTAAATCAATAAAGCTACATAAGTCTCTAACTTGACTAATTTTTTCACGCCGTACGGCTGAAAACCCTTCAAAACAGCAGGTTTATTTGTGATTCTATAAAAATTACTGCAATGATTAATTTTTATAAATAGTTGAAAAAACATGCGAACTATACATAGTTCGTTTTTTGACGAAATCTAGATGTTATAAATTCCTAATTTTTAAAATATTCTATCCCTCTGGAGCGCACAGCCGTAATCTATCCCTTATAAAACAGCTTATACATTTTAGGCAAATTGCTCGAAAAGTAGTTCGGCAAGGGGTTGATATTTTGATATAATTGGAAAGATGAGAGTTTTTTCTTTAAAATGAGGCCAAATTCATTGAAATTCCAGGTGAAGTGATTTTTCGATCTCAAACCACACCTTTATACGTAGTCCGTTTTAGTTTTTTTTTCACTTCTCACTTTAAATTATTTCCCTAAAAATTTCAGCTTAAAAGTTTTTTTATTTAACTAATTCGAAAGTTTGTGTTGAAAATGAAAAGCAAAATCAAGGCCGGCTTCTCGTCGCGCTTGTTTCACTGGGCGCCCGTCTCAGGGGGGTCTCCGCCCCTAGCCACCACCTTCCTGTTACATAGGGGCTGCTACACAGCAGCTGCTTCCCCAGGAACTATTCCCCTCGACTGCATCCTGCTTTCTCCATCGGCCGCACAGCGACCGCCCGGTCCAGACGTCTCCACTAGGTCCATCGGCCGCGTAGCAACCTGGTTCTTCTCTCTTCTTAGTCCGAATCTGTTATTTCCCGAATAACCTCTAGTACTTCCATGTGTATTAGCGTCATTATTATTAGAAGAACACGAATGGCCCTATTTTCCAGGCCTAGAAAAGACATCCTCACAATACTCCGGGACATTTTTTCGTGGTTCAACTTAATCCTGCCCAGAATATCGGTTATGGGAGTGGGAACCATGGGGGAGGGTCAGCTAGGGACAGTTCGTGAATCTCCCTCGTTAGTGCTTCCTTGGATCTGGGTGAGGGAAATCCTTACCAAGTACTTTTCCTCAATAAAGACCAGGCTAATAAGAACACGATGGCTTTGAAGGTTTCTCTGTAGTCATGCTCCATGAATCTGAGGAAAAAAATCTTCCCTTGCAAAAGGAAGAGTACACCAATGTCAGTGATTGGTTAACCAGAATGTTAACCTATGTAAATATTCTAAGATCCACAATTCTGACACTACACTAATTGGCCACAACTGGTTCACTTTCCAAATAATGGTCCTGGTGTGACAGACGAATAAATATAGTGAATATATATATATATACTCATTGAAAGATAAGCTGTAAAATGGATGCCGTGCCTACGGTAATACTTAGTTAATACCGGATTGATCTTTGAAAGATTAAATAAATCCGCACAAAACTAATTCATTAGGTCCCAAAAAACTGTTAAATACAAATTTTCACTAGCCTTATTGAGGAGTACATGTTGAACAGAATTTACTACTCGTAAACTATTACTTACCTAGTAACTTGAATTTATAGGGCAAACTTTTAGATATTAACACTTCTGCCTTGTAAAAAAAGGATAATTGTTGTTTAATAATTGGATCTAAAGTAAAATCTACCACCTAATTTTAAGGAATATCTACCACCAGGAATAAGACAAAGGTTTCCTTTTCATTTTTAAAATCTACCACTTCAAGGCCGTTGATTACAAATATTTGTCGGTCCAAGCTCACGATATGCGTGAAATGATTCTAGCTGCCTCCCCAGGGTCCTGTTCGAGAGACGCTGTCCTCAAATATGACTGAGGAAGCTGTGAGCTTAAAAACAGAAAAAAATGGGCAAGGTATATTTTTAGAGTGCGGGTTCGGGGGATGGATAAATCTCCCGCGGTATCTCCGCTGGTCGTAAGAGGCGACTGATGAGCCAGGGAGGATCCCCCAAAAACAACTTTCAAGGGAGGACAGCATTGTGGGCAAACTGGCCCATCTGTACCTATAGCCTTCCTGCGAATATTTTCAAAGCCGTGGAACCTCGTGGCTGTACCTCGTTCTAGTTGTAAGACCCTCAGTTCCTTGGAGCAACAGGGATTTTGCTTAAAAAAACTCAAGCACGAAAAAGAACTTTAAGTATTTTTTTTTTAATTTCCCGACTACACCAAACATTTCCTCCTTCCGACGCTGACAACTCAAAGCTCGAAAAGTCACTAAGGAGGCCAAAAAGACTTTCTGGGTAGAGTTGACCTCAATTGTCAGTTGTAGAACACCTATTTCAGACATTTGGATGAATAAAGTATTATAGGTAAAGCATAAGATAAATGTAAGGAATATCAATAGAAGGTATAAAGCATTCGGGGCTCTAGACATCAACTTAAAGGCCGTTCCACAATGGGCGTAAGTCTTAAGCCGTAAGACGTTGATCGTAATAATTTTATGAAGTCTGCTAATCTCCAACGAAACCCATAAGCCGTAAAATCTCGCGCGAGATATCGAAAACAAGGTTGATTTGCGTTTTTTTCCCGCTAGCCCAAATTCATTTTTAACCTACTTGCGACAGCTTTTTCAACCTCATTACGTACACCTTTTCTGGACACTATGCGCATTGTTACAAATCTTTCATAAATTTCATTTAATCCAATATTAAGGGAATGATAAAAAGTCAAACCGGAGAAGTGCAGTTTTTCGCTCTCCGCCATCTTGAAAACAGTGGATTTTAACTTTTCGCCCAACAGATGGCGTAGCGGCTGGTAAAATGGTCTTCTACTTTTAACACTGAAATCACCAATCAAGATCCTGGCAGTAGTAACGGCGTGCTGTAATTGGCTGGCTGTTTACCACGATTCAATTTTTATTTTTGTTTTCATTTCAATGTTTAACATCTTACATTGCAGACTGTAACTAAAGCTCGCCAGGGATGGACGAGACGGTTTCTTCCGGCATATCCCGGAGGATGACCTTTCTGGACACCTGGTGGAAGTTTGCAGTAGTACCCATTAAGCCACAAAAAAGATACATTCAACCCTGGTAATTACAGTCCTATCTCTCTCACCGGCGGCGTTTTTCAGAAGATAGAAAGGATGGGAAACTGTTTTCGCAGTTGGAGCAACAGAAAATTTATCTAGGTAGTCTGTGCATCTTTCGGTGACGTAGATTTTCTACTGATCACCTCTTCCGTATTGATACCTAATATTATCCAAGGAGGATCTATATACGTCAACACGTCATAGACGTTTTCTTCGATTTGGAGAAAGCGTACAACCGTGTTTGGCGACACATAATTGAAAAGACTTTGCACAGATGAGGTTTATCGGGAAAATCCATTCGTTTTTTTTAAGATTTTTTTATCTGCGCGTGTTTTGAAAGTTAGAGAGGTAAATATTTATCTCGATTTTACTCTCAAGAAAACCGAGTACCCCAGGGTTCCGTATTGAGGGCGACTCTATTCGCTAATCCGATGAACGGCGTCACCTAATACATCCGCTTGCCAACAGTGAGCTCCCTGTTTTTTTTTAACGATCTGTCTCTTTTCTGCCGGTCGTCAAAAGTACTCTGTACCTCCTGACATGCTCAAATTATGTATAACTGGTCTCATAACTGGTGAGTGTTTTTACGTTAATTGGCAGTGCATTTCTGCCGCTACATCCTTGATTGGAACCCTCATTTTTGTTATTGGTAGTAACATTCCATCTGCGTTTACCCTTCATGATAAGCCGCACATCTCTTGCATTATTATTTTCTAGTTTTTGTGTCAAAATGAGTTTGTTGTAACGTTTATGAATTAAATATTCCAATAGTTTGTCTCTATTTATATAACTGGTCTCGGGGAAACGCCTTTCGTTTCTCCACGGAGAAAACGATGTGTATTAATGTTTACTAGGCGCGGGGTTTACACATTCTGCCATCTCTACATATTGCGATAGGGAACTTCCATATTTATTTATTTATATATTTATTTAATAATAAATTAAAAAACAGTCAAGGTGACCTTTACATCGGATTTTTATTTATTTATTTATTTATCAAAAACTCCAAAAACATCAACTAAAGCCTTTACATTGGGTTCAATAAACAGAATAAATTAAAAAACAACAAAAGTAGTAGAAACAAAACAGAAATATTCAATATATAAACAAGGCAAGAATGAGGCGACATGAATGTAACACGCATTACGCGTTTCAGTTGGGAGAAAAAGACGTTGCGTGAGGAGAAAAGGTCAAGGGTAGTGGGGTCAGGGCTATTAGTTAGGCCATTGAAAGATGAAGGTAGAGGCGATAGAATAGTGATCGTTGGGAAATGGAGGAGAGACGGAATTTAGGTGTGTGTAACAGTTCATGATGGAATGCAGGAATTTAAGGTCCGAAGTCAGCCGGCGAAGGGAGAGGTGTGATTAGAGATGATGATAGGATTTCTTCACGTGAGCTATGTCTAAGCACGCGGTGACGGACTATGGCTAAAAAGAAGTTAAGGGGGCGGTTGAGTAATTTAAGAGTGGTGGGGGACGCAGTTGACCAGATGGGAGAGCAATATTCTAAGATGGGTATTACACATCCAAGAAACACAGACTTTATGGAAAATGGGTTCGATTTTAACATTATTAAATGACTTTACGTAGAACAACAAAAAAGAAAAACCAATAAGTTATCGCTCAATAAACATAGACACTGGATACTATATCCCAGCATGAAAAAAAACAGCAAGGCAGCATGAAACAGCAAGGCAGCATGAAACAGCATCTCATAAACAACTCATCCGTTGTGACAATTTAGGTGGGAGGAAGATAGGAAGGAGAATTTAGATAGGAAGTCTGTTAATAGCGGTTGTGAAAGTTGGAAAAGAGGATGTTATGTCAATAGCTGGGGTATTGAGGGAATTGTAGGTAAGAGGTAGCCGGTAGGTAAGGGATCTCTGAGAATAACACTGGTCGGCATGAAAATCGGCCCTGACACCATTCCTGGTAATTCTTAAGTAAAATGACCTCCTGAATCCGAATATGACCTCCGTTTTTCCCCATCACCCACCTTTTTCGGGGGAGCCCCCCCCCTCCTATTTTTATCACTTTTCGATAATTTGGAGGTATTAAAACGATTATTTTAGCATTTGCATTTCTTCTAAGGGTTTAGAGGGGTGAAAAATTCTAAAACATGAACATTTATGGTTTGGAGGTAGATTTGGGGGGGATTAATTAGTCCCCGTAAATTGTATAAAAACGCATTAAAAAAGGTCGATTTTGCCGTTTTTTTCGCAATTTTTCACGTATTTTCTAAAATTTCCAGCTTCCATTTCACCTCATCCTCCCCCGAAAGATGAAAATATATATCAACAAGAAATAGCAGTGATAATAAAAATATTTTGCTGCATAACATAGCAACAATAATTAAAATATATAGCAATAGTTCGGAAGATTTACTTTACCACGCTGGCGCTCGCAATGCCTCGCCCGCTCAGTCTTGGGCAGCAATTCTCATGCTTTCACAGCAAAAGAAGGAAAAAAGAATACTTTGTAGTTCCACTACAAATATACGATTGAGATCCTATATTCTCATTGAAGTTACTAAGTATTCTTTTACCTTCATCATGGAGTTCTACAAAGTGTCAGCCTCTCAAATCAATTATGTTGCAGTTGTCGCCATCTTCCCTCGGTATACCTCTAGCGATCGCAGAGTCAACTTGTCGGTGTCCTAGGCAATGATTCTGTGTTTCCAAGTTGTTTAAATTGTGTAAAACAGTGGAAGTTGTTTTACTCCGGCTTTTTCCAAGTGAATTGCAGTACGTGAGTGTGAGTTGTGATTAGTGATTTAATGTGTAATTATGCCACGCGTGTGTAAAAATCATCCTGATCGTTTCTGCTATGTTAGCGGTGAATTGACTTTAAAATCGCAGCGAAAACCTCTTTCTTTGATTCTCAAAACTGCTTATAAATTTTACTTTGGCTGCCAAGTTGGCGATCAGGACAAGGATTGGGCTCCAAGAGTTTGCTGCACTACTTGTTACAGTAGTTTGACCAAATAGCTCAATGATACGCGTAAATCAATGCCATTTGCTGTGCCCATGGTTTGGCGTGAGCCTCGCTGTCATCTCACGGATTGTTACTTTTGTATGACTTCTACCGTCGGGTTCTCCAGCGAAAGTAAGCATACAATTCAGTATCCTAATATCCTTTCAGCTATAAGACCAATTCCTCATAACGAGCCTTGCGAATCCCTGAGCCCCCAAAAACTTATACTCTAGAGCCATAAATTGATTTGAATGACTTTGAACAACATCCGGGACCAAGTGATACTTCCACCGATGATGAAGAGTGTTCTGATGATTCAGCTGATCGACAACCTCACCTAGTTACGCAGTCAGAATTGAATGACCTCGTAAGGGATTTGGAGTTGCCTAAGACGAAATCTTAACTCCTTGGATCTCGACTTTAGCAGTGGAATCTCTTATAAAAGGGCGTAAAAATCTCTTCCCATAGGACCAGACAGTCAACACTGAAATTACTTTTTACGGAAGATGAAGGCTTGGTGTTTTGCCCTAATTCAAATGCATTTATGATAGAACTGATGATGCCATGTGACCCAGAAAAATGGAGGATGTTTATAGATTCGTCAAAGACAAGCAGGAAAGTGGTCACGCTGGCCAATAGGAAGGAGTTACCTTCAGTCCCGGTTGCATACTCTGTTGATATGAAGGAGACGTACGGAAATATCAGCCGAATCCTTGAAAAAATTAATTATCACGATTATAATTGGAAAGTATGCGTTGACCTGAAAGTTGTCGCTCTACTCACGGGACTGCAATCAGGCTTCACGAAATACTGCTGCTTTCTTTGAGAATGGGACAGCCGAGCCCGAGAAAAACATTACATCGTACGGAACTGGCCTCTGCGAGAAAGCTTAACTACTGGTTATAAAAATGTCGCCCTTGATCCTCTGGTCGCGAAAGAAAATATTTACTTGCCACCATTGCACATCAAAATCGGACTGAATAAACAGTTTGTGAAAGCAATAGACAAGACAGGAGATGCATTTCAATTTAAAAAAAATAAATTTCCTCGTCTTAGTGAGGCTAAAATCAAGGAAGGAGTATTCGTGGGCCCCCAGGTTAGAAAACTTTTCCAAGATTCGACGTTTATTAAACACCTGAATCATAAAGAAAAACGAGCTTGGCTTGGATCCCGAAACGTGTGTGAGAACTTTTTGGGTAACAAAAAAAGTGATGATTATGTCGTTCATGTCGAGGAATTGCTGTCAGCGTATAAGGCCATAATGTGTAACATGTCACTAAAAGTGCATTTCCTTCATTCACACCTGGACTTTTTCCCAGAAAATGTAGGAGCAGATTCAGATGAGCACGGGGAACGGTTCCATCAAGACATTAGCAAATTTGAGAGGAGATTTTCAGGGAAGTGGAATGCGGGCATGTTGGCAGAGTTCTGCTGGTTTTTGGCACGAGAAACTTCTACCTCAGGGTATAAAAGAAACTCAAATAACAAATGAAGGTACTTATGTTATTCATCGCTCTTTACATTTACCATTTTACTCTTTATTGATGCGCGCGAGGTATTGAGAGCGCCAGCGTGGTAGCGTATCCTCTGAAATATTGCTACATATTTTAATTATTGTTGCTATGCAGTGTTCCTAAATATTTTTATTATTGCTGCTATATGTTGTTGATATATATTTCCATCATTCTGGGATATTTGAGGGAGGGGAAGATAGAATAGGAGCTGAAATATGAAGAAAATAAGTGAAAAACTTGCGAAAAAAAAGAAAAGGTTGATAATTTTTAATGTGTTTTTTTTACAATTTACGGAGACTAATCCCCCCAAATCTACCTACTTACCAAAAATGTTCATGTTTTAGAACTTTTCACCTCTCTAAAACGTGAGAAGAAATATTAATGATAATAAAATAATCCTTTCCATCCCTCCAAATTATCGCAAAGTGATAAAAATAAGAGGGGGGGATTCCCCCAAAAATGGTGGGTGATGGAGAAAAACGGATGTCACAATCGGATTCAGGAGGTCATAAGAATCAGCAGGAATGGTATCAGGGCTCGACAAGAAATGTTGTTTTGCCGACCAGTGTAATCAGTCAACTTTCTCGGGATGAATGACGACCAGCGTTTGAACTGTCGTGAACATTTTAAAATTTTTTACAGTCAAGAATGAGCTACATGTCCTAAAAAAAACTCCGGAAAAGAAACCGAGACGAAATGTGACAAGCGGCAGTTAAAGGTAAATAATAAAATGAAACTGTTTCAAAATATCAGTGTCAAGCAAAAAAAAACTCTTAAAACCAGGCTGGTATTCTGGGAGTATTCACATTTTTTCCTGGGTCTCCCGAGAAGTTCAGCCTTTTGCGTGTTATCCGATATTTATCTCGCCGACAGGTAAACGAAGAATCGCCACCATCACATCGAAGCTGGGCCTTTATCGAGGCAAGGTTCATCGAATCACGGGCTCTCTATCGACACCTTGCCATGACGTGTGCAACCGTCATGGCAAGGCCGTTATACAGCGGACGTAAGTCTTAAGCCGTAAGAGAGCCAAATGGGCCTGTCGTAAAGTTTTTTTTCTTTTGCGTGCAGCTGACCTTTTAAGTGAAAAAGTGATTATATAATTTACCACGAGAGGATTCCCGTTGAAATGCTACGACGAGCAGGAATAAAAAATTAAAATTTTGGTGTGGGATTAAAATAATTGCCATGATGCGACATGCAAAATTCGTATGCCATTTATAATACCACGTACCATTATTTCACCATCATTCATTAACCACCCATGGAGAAGATGGGATGGAACATACCCCGACTGAAATCTAACCGCAATTCTCATATATTGATCACATGACGTAAGTCAGGAAAGTTCCCATTCTAAGCCCACGCTTCGGTTTCCAAGGAAATTTTAAAATTTCTAAACTGTTAAATTGGCGTAATCATCGAATGGACTATTTCTGAGCCAAAAGCACTCATTTCAGACCAAATGGAATCGTAAATGGTGATCGAATGCAATAATTAAATAATGCATTCTTTAGGCATTCGACAGGGGAACTTTCCACCTCATATTTTAAGCGCAAGTCATTTAAAAATGTAAAATAACAATCCTCTGCCCCGACTTCAATGCATTTGTTTGTGGGACTAAAAGCTAATAATCAAATGTAACAGATCAAAACAGTCAGAGGTATTAGCTACCCGTTTAAATTTGATGTTTTCTGTTTTAAACTGTGTTTTGGACCGGTTTTGCAGTCTTTCAGCTGTGTAATAATGTAAATTTCCAAGTGGGCAAGGCGTTTTTAAAGCGTTTGGTCACCAAATCCTCCTACACCATTGCACCTCTTCCCACTCTTCCCCCCCCCCCCTCCTTTCAACTCACACCTGACAATCCCCTCTTCACCCTCCCCCCAGCCAATCGGAGTCGCCTTTTGAGTGTCCTTTAGCAGTCTTCCTAGAAATCCACACTCTCTTTAGTATGCATTTTTTTAAATCGACCAAAATCCTCTCCCCTCACCTTCCTTCCGTCTCCCCAACCCCTTTCCTCGCCAAGAACTATATTTATTCACTCACCCACCCTACCACTAAAATGCACATGGCTATGCCACAGTATGCACATGGTGAAACACGCGTCATGACAGCAAAATAAAGTTTTTTGGAAATTACAAAGTTGTTTTTTCTCAACATGGTTTCCACGATGCCAGGCCTGATGTCATCAGTTTTAAATTTCAACTCCATATATTAAGTTCTCTCGGAGTTTTCCGCGGCGATTAGATGAATGTTCTATTCTTCTTCCGGGTATCTGCCGCGTCGTTGTGCTGCAAGCCTACTTCGGACAAACAGGGAGAGAAATTTCCTGCAAAGTGAGGGAACACCAGAAAGCGACCGAAAAGAAATAGTTCCGCCTCTCAGCAATAGCCGAGCATGCCTGGTCGGAGCCTGGTCACTCACTCCATATGTTTTGAGGAGACCAAAGTTCTGAACGGGGAGAGCCGATACTTCCCACGGCTGATACGGGAGGCGATCGAAATTGCCAAATGTCTCGAAAATTTCAACAGGGATGATGGCTACAACCTAGCTCTACCACTTGAAGGAGGGTTTTGGCGCGCAACGAAATGAGAAATGGCGCAAAAAGTGGTTTTGCCGCCATAATTGACAGCCAATAAGATGCGACCAGCTCCAGTATAAAGTCGGACCAAAATGCCTTCGACCTGAAGACGCCTCCAGGACGGGAGGAGAAACGTCGTCAGAAAAACACAACGACGCGGCAGATACCCGGAAGAAGAATGGAACTTCCATATATTAAGTGCAAAAGCAATTAAAAAAAAGTAAAAAAAATAGAAAACCTTTCACCGATTTCAATGCTTTTCTTATGGAGCTATAAAATTAACCAATTCGGGATAAAAAACCCGTTTAAATTTCTGTTTGCGGTTTTCTTTTCTATTTCTTCCGGTTGGTATAAGGTCAGAAGCAGTATTCTTGTTAAATTTCAACGTCCTAGGTCTTTCAAGCAGGCGAGACTGACAGGCAGACAGACTTTAGTGAATTAGTAATGTACTAGAAGAGAGACTGCCCGTTGAAAATGAACTGTAAGGAAAAAAGATTTTTTTCGTAGGAATAAAAAGTACTCCATGACGAGACGTGCAAGATGCATAGGCCATTTAGGATACCATGCACCATTCCTAATGCCTGTAGCTCACGGTAAAGTTTTCGGTAAAACGTTTTTTTTTAAATCGACTAATTTTATAAAAATGAGCTTGCTAACGATAAAACCGTTTTATAAAACCTAGTTTCATAACACCTACGTTTTACGGAATAGGACAGGTTCTATTTCCATAAAACCGTTTTATGCAGCAACCAATGAGATGTTCCGCTCATAGCGTTGATAATAATCTCGTATCCATGGGAAGCCAAACAAGAAAAATGTAAACAAATATGGCTGGAAGTTCATGGTACGTTGAGCATGATTAGTGATGGGCCACTATGAAAATTACCTCGGTAATTTTCGTAAATTACTGCGGTATTTTACGTAAGTTACCGTATCCCTTGAAAATTACCGTAATTTTCTAGATAATTCACCTAGGTTTGAGATAATGTTTCATACAGACAAATTCCCAACATGTTATTTTAAGCAAAGTTCACATTTCCTACATGATTCATTATTAATGGAGGCACGCGTACAACTCATTTTTAGAATATTTTACTTAAATTACAACATTATAAGAGTAATGCATATAAATATTCTTCTTGATAATTTCTCATACTTTGACAAAAGAAAGGCAGATTGCGTGTTGCTGCCGTAGTTCTTTTTACAATTTAAAAAAATTTCTGATAGATTAATGTTGCATTAGGTATGGTTTAAACATCGTTATTCCCTTCCTTTTGCTATTGGCTTTCTTATTTAACCATACATTTGCTGTTAAATGCTTAAAACTAAAAAATACTAGAAAATTATGGTAATTTTCGAAAATTACCTGTAATATACCGAGGTAATTTACCTCGGTAATTTTCGGTACCGGTAATTTTCCCGTCTCTAAGCATGATTCCATGCACCATTCCTAAGTCACCTATTCAGACGTTCCTATTCCTGTCCTGTGACGCGTTCTGCTCATGCACGGCTGTGTTAGATGGCCGGTGGGCCTGATTGAAGGGGCTTGAAAGGAATAGCCGGGCGTTCTGTTCTACTGTGGACTGGAAAGCGCTGATTGGTAGTTGATCCATCTATCGCGCAAATTCGGAAACCGTCAGTTTGGTAATGGTGTTGGTCGTGATCATATCGTCATGATGGTGTTGATGATGGGAATCAATAATTAGCTGGCTAAATTGGTTGACAGTTAGATTTACATTCCACCATTTCAATGTCATCATTTTTAGTTTTTTGTTGCTTGCACAATTGATTCTTATTTTACGCATTATTGTATATTTAATCCAGAGTCGACAAAGGATAGAAAGAAATATGGACGTGAATGTTTTGTCGGCTGACCATCCACCTGAAACTGACATGGCGGGTGCAGTATTTTCCTTGGTGATGGAGGATGACAATTAAAACTTTACAACATAAAAATAAATTCATTCTCGAACAAATATTGTTCATATGCCTACTTCATTTTAACATTTATGAATAGTATCACAGATGATTGCATGAGAAAACCTTGTCCCCACGGCATACATTGTTAGTATAAATTATTCATCGACGCTTGAAAAGGCAGTATTTCGCTGCCCGATTATTGCTTTTTTCTTGATGTGCAATGGAACGGAAAATATACCGACTAAACGCGCTTTTCCGCTTCCTCGATTGTGACGTCATCGTCAGGAAAGGAAAATGGAACGTGTCAATAACGTGTGACTAAGTTATCAAACCAAACCGCAACATGTGAATATATTTTCATTGTAAGCACACAATCTCTCCCTTGGTGGGGCGCCGGTTGCGATAGAGGACGCCACGATAGTGTGTTACATACAATTTTCTTTTGTGTATGATTCCAAATTAACAGTATCAGTAATATTAACCACTAGATGTGTCTATAGCATTTCTCTGCACGTTTGCATGTTCATTTACGTATCACTTTATGAATAGTTTTACCGTGAGCAAGCAAGTACGTTTTACGTACGATTCATAAAATTTTTATAAAACTCTTTTACAGGGTAATGCCTGTTGCTCACAGTAAAATTAGATCGACTTGAATAAACAATTGATGAATGATAAGACTTCACAACTGACTTCTTTTCCTGCCTCCGCATTATTTTCCGTAAATATTTTCTCCCGGTTACCTCGATTCCTATGATTTTATGTGCACTTCGTTGTGCACTTGGGGAGGGAGGTGTTGAACTTATACATGGAAGAAAATAGTCCCTATAATGTTTCTGCCTTCCGTATAATTTAAATGCATCCCCATCATATTTTTTTTCAATTTCGACTTGCGGCAAGATTAAAGTTTTAAAAATATCTTTGAATTATGTCGTCCCCACTATCTGACGCTCGAACTTCGGGAGATTGTTATGTTGCACGTAGGCCAGTGATTACGAGTGGTGTTATTATAATCCATTCCGATGTAGCTTTTTTCGCTTGTTAAAAAATCTCAGAGAGTTTTTTTTACGAGGCGAAAAATGAATACTTTTACGAGAGAAGCAATGGAAGCATAGCTTAGTGCGTAAAGGCATCTAGATAAGAGATATTTAAGCCGTTTAAAGGTTTTGATTATCGATCCTGAGTGAGAACGTTTATCGGCATCAAATGGTAATGGTTAAATTGATTCTTTTGAAGAACATAATAGAATAGAAATGTTTTATTGCTCTTGGACTTCTTCGTTCACTAAGAACATAAAAAAATACATCAGTGTTTTTTGGATCAAAACATAACATGTTACATCCGTTTGCAAGGCGGTTACATATATTAAGTAGATGTAGTAAAACAGCACATTTTATAAATTATAACATACATTTTAAATTATAACCCTTTCCGGTTAAAAAGATAGCGAAAAAAGTTTTTTAAAAACAAATATTCGTTTACGCTCACAATAGAACCACCAGATACCACTTCCTGGTCAAATCCACAAAATTATGGAATTTTCTCCCCGTATACCTAATGAACAGTAAAAGCAGGCAGTCATTCAAAACGAAACTTTCTTCTTACCTTTCACATAATATAGACATAAATCTCTAATTCGCATTGTTATATATCTAAGTATATCACCATCCGCTTCCTACTTTGTTCTTGTGCAATCTTCATTAAAAAGTCTTTTATTGTTAGTTTTTTTCGTTATTTTGTGATTAGAATGTGCATAGCAATTTTTGTATTATCTTTGTATTGATATGTTTTCAAGTATGTTTGTACTCATTGTTTATGTGTGATACTATGTTGGTTGTTTAAGCTCACCACAATCGTAATTGTGATATTGGTGCTTTTAGGGGTATTGTACCTAGAGCTAATAATAAATATTTATTTAATAGAGGACGCACAGGGTGCTCTAATGACCGATTGTTTCGTTCGAAGTGCTAGCCATCCCTTGCTCTCTTAATTCTATCTCTCGGGAAATTCGGCGTGAAATAATTTTGTATTCTCCTCCTCCTCCCGCCGGGCTTCTCCCAAGGGCACATTGGCGCCTATTAGCCTGGGACCCTTGACGCCCAATGTTCGCCCTAAAAAAAAAAAAGAAAGGGGTGGTTACCCTTCGAGTGAGCAGGAAGAAGGGCGATTTAGTGTCTTTAGATGGTTGTGACCCGAAGCGGCGGCCTTGAGCACGGCGCGTAGCACAAAAGTATTATCCCCGTCCTTTTTCTCGCTGCGGGCGCGTGACACGCGAATCACGGCTGAAAAAAGTTTGGTTCGAGCCAGGAAATTCGCGTGTCCGGCCGGAGGAGGAGGCAGGATTGGAGGAGGAGACAAATGGAAAGAATACGAACGGAGGAACGATTGTTAAGTTATAAGGAGGTTCCGTGGTTTCACTCGACTTAAGACAATTTACTGAAACTTCCTGAAAGCATTAATAATATTTTGTTCTAAAGGTAATTGTAAATTTTCATACCGTATTTCTCCGAATATAAGCCGCACTCGAATATAAGCCGCACCCCGTTTTATGGGGTCTCAAACAGGGAACAAACATAGTACGCGAATTTAAGCCTTTACCCTTTTTTAGTTCATCCCGTACCACCTACAGCATATTAGGTATTAGAATGTTATATATGTGTTTACATTACCTATGTAACTGTGACCCAATGTTACCTATAATACCCTTCAATACAGTAGAGTCTCGGTTATCCAACCTTCGGTTATCCGACCTTCCGTGATATCCGACCGTCCCCGTGCACGATAACTACTGTAATTTTTTTATATTTCGTAGTTCACTGTACTTTAAGTACCTTCGATACAACATATTAATTACTTTGCCGTAAGTGCAGTCTTTCATATTATTACTTGTACGTCATATAAAGTTAAGTAAGACACGTATTTGAAAAGTTTTCAATGGGCAAATTAAATTTAACATTTTTTTGCATTGTTTTTATTATTTTCCGTGTTATCCGACCTTCTCACTTATCCGACCTTGCCGCGGCCGGTTTAGGTCGGATAATCGAGACTCTACTGTATATGAATAAATTGTGCACCAATTTACGTTTTTTCAGCGTTATTTCTTAGTTTCACGGTGGCTTAGGCGAGTTTAGCTGGGGCGTCCGCGTGAATCCGAATGGCTGGTTTGCTCAAATCGGTCATTTTTACGATTTTATAAGAAAGTTCTCGAATTTAAGCCGCACCTCGAATGTAAGCAGCAGATTTTGAGGCCTCAAAATCGGAAAAAAATTGCGGCTTATATTCGGATAAATATGGTAATTATTTGTCGCAGGTTTCTAAAGATATTTGATCAATAATTGAGCATGAAATTACTCTGGTTCTTATGCCTTTTCTTCTGCATCGTGCAAGTTATGCATACACGTTGAAGTACCTTACTCGTGGTGGCAATTTCACATCGACTGCAACGAGCGCGAAGGATTTCTTCAAGCGCTCGGAGTAAAAATCTGCTATACATTTTTCTATAGATTATATAAATTATTATACATTTAATAATTAGAAAAGGTTCTCTCTGATGAACAAAGCCTTGCGTTTCCATAAGAACACGTGTAATTTCATTCCCACTTCCCATTCAAATATCTTAAGAAATCTGTGGCAAATAATTCTGAGAAAAACTGGTGTGCTTAAGACCACACGGGAGAAGTGTAAACTTCTATGGCGATATTCTGATAAAAATAACATTAAAAAAAAGCGTGACGTTCAGGAGCGTGACGCCCAGGATCCGACTTACCGCCTGCAGAATTTTCTGACCGTGGTGCGCCTCTATAGAAGTTTACACTTCGAAATGTTAAATCGTCCGGTGAGACCTACTGCGATTGAAAATAATTTAAAAACGAACGAAAATAATTGGAATCGATGAGAAAAATCCACCATTAGGACTGGATCCGGGGACCTTCGGTGACGACGACTCCAACCGCTACGCCATCATACTCTGTTAAATAGAGCGATCGTTCTCTTTGAGTTTGAGACATTCGCGGCATGCTAAGCGCGTGACGTGTGAAAAAAAGAAAAAGAATGGTGAGTAGCGAAGTTGAATTTGAACCTAATCACCCTTCATCAGATTTTAATCCAAGGTTTGGGGATGAGAGAGTTGTGTGCCAAGATTGTGCCAAAAATCCTCGCAAATGAGCAGAATGACAATCGGAAAGCTGTGTGCCTCGGTGTTCTTGATAGAGAGAGGAAAAAGATGCAGATTTGTAGCCATGTGAACACAGGTGATGAGTCGTAGATCCCGAGGCAAAACATAGAAGTTAAAGAGTGGCTCACAGATCCCGAGGCAAAACATAGAAGTTAAAGAGTGGCTCACTGACTAATCTACTCGACCCTAGAAATCTCGAATGAGCAAATCGGAAATCGAGTCAGTGATCTTATGCTTCTTTGATAGTAAGGGGGTCGTTCAGAAAGAATTAGTGCCTCACGGGAAAACTGTGAACCGTGCTTTTTATGAGGTAGGCCTTGAATGGCTCATAGAAAAGGTGGTTCGTCTGTGAGACTAGACATTACCTCTGACACTCTGATACTCCACCATGACAACGCCCGGCCATTTCCATTGACGAGTTTTGGACCAAAAGAAAGAGTTTTTGTGGTTCCCTAACCCACATATTCACCTGATTTCATTGTCAGTCCTGGTGACTTTTTAATTCCCCAAGCTCAAAACTTTTATGGATGGATGCTATTGCGTGAAATTCACAGTGAAAAAATCATTCGCCTGGACTGGGATTCGAACCCAGACCCCCCCGATTTCGCGCCGAGTTAACTCTAACCAGTTAAGCTACCCAGGCGTCATCTCTCAATATGAATTTTATGGATGCTTTAAGGAGCGAGATGTCTTCACAGGTACCGTGCATACAATGCCATGGAGTACCCGTGTACGAACGCTAAGCGCTACTGTCCACGAGGTAAAGCCAAACTTTAAACACAAAGGTGTTTAATTTGACAAATTCAAAGAACTGCGGAACTGGCCGCGCATTAACTTTAACGGAGTCACTCGCTAGTGGTCACACAATGGTGTGAAATTCACAATTCTTTGAATTTGCCAAAGTGAACTGTGAATTTCACACCATTGTGTGACCACTAGCGAGCGACTCCGTTAAAGTTAATGCGCGGCCAGTTCCGCAGTTCTTTGAATGGATGCTATTTTGGGGCTGTGAATAACATCCAAAGTAGCGTGACGGAGGAGCCTATACCGATTGAACATTTCCTGTATAGACTTTCCCCAACACGGAAAAATGACTTCACCAGTTTATAGCTGCCCATAGGTAGGCTTGTGCGATGAGTCGATTAATTGAAGTCATCGACGATGTTTTTAGTCATCGCGGTGCGGTGACTGTAATCGATGACGATGAATGTCATCGGCCATCGATGTCGATGAGTCGATGAGAATCATCGATGCCGATGAGTCGATGCGAATCATCGATGTCGATGAGAATCATCAATCCCGAAGAGTCGATGAGTTGATGCGAATCATTGATGTCGATGAATCGATGAGAACCATCGATGAGGATGATCGATATCCTTATATCACTAATTTTTCTTCTTTTTTTCCATTCATTTGAACGCCTTAGATCTAAAATGAATGTATAAAGTATAAGCACCCCAGCTACTGCGCCTTGAGGACGATGGCAGGGCCGCAGTGGGATGTTTGGAATTCATGTTTTTCCTCAAGTTTGTGGTAGACGATACAGAAGTAGCGATCACGTTCAATCACAGTTAATTCGCAGTAGCAGTGGTAGCATTGTATTCGTTGGTTGCACTTGTGCAGTTTGTAGCAGCGGTAGCAGCCTGAGCTAAATCGGCTAAATTCACCGAATTCACAGTCACAGTGATTTCGATTATTTAGTCACAGGCTGTGATTGCTACTTTTCAGTATCGGTGATTCAATCACAGCAATATATCGCTCATCACTACTGCACAGTTCATCGAGAGTCATAGACAATCGTAATTCATCGATCATCGAAATTCATCGATCATCGACATTCATCGATCATCGACATTCATCGATCATCGATATTCATCGATAGTCATCGATCATCGTGTACACTCTATACGATGATCGATGACAGCCATCGTCATCGAAACATTTCGATGAAATTTTTTCATCGAAAATCGATGACCAAAATCGGTCATCGCACAAGCCTACCCATAGGGGTACGTTGAAAGGGATAATATTGATGCATAAATAGTAAAAATTGTGGCTTAAAAAATCTCATTTCTTTTCTGCCACATCTCGTAGATGAGAACACTTGAAGGAATCATTTGTTCAATACATTTGCATCAGATTGTCATTTAAGGTTACTTATAGCAAATGAACTCACCGGGGCATAATAATTTAGAATACATGTTTTCGTGCAGGTAAGCGTGTCAGTGATTTCATCTTGAAATATTTTTCTTATCCGCCTATCTTCTATGGACATCGTCCATGTTGCTACAAAGGCAAGGCTGCGCGTAGAAAAAGGGGAAAATCAAATGATTCTGGTGGAACCCCCTTCTTATATTAGGCTTTTCCCCATTCGGATTTTGTGATAAGTGGCCTATAACCCAATGGCACCTATCGATAACCTCCGGTTATGCTCCGATACCCCATCTGCACGCTCAACCTTCGAGAAGGGAATTTCTTCTCTCTCCAAGGGCTCCCTACGCTATTTGGATTATCTGAGTATGCAAATAGCGCATGGTGTGCCAAAAAGAAATCATATTTTGGTAGCGAAACGGTGGAGAACTGTTGAAGTTACTGTTGAAGTCCCCTTATCAATAGTAAGTTTGGAAAATTTTAAACTACGGAATGAAACGAATCTTTATCAATTGCAATTGTGAACGCAGAAAACTGATGTCATTGATGAGGTCGTTAATTGCACGCGATATTTGAAAGAGACCCTCTGATCTCTTAAAGATTTGCGCCTCATTCCGTTACGAGTATTAACCTATATCTCTCTCATAGAGGTGCTTGCATGGGATCCTATTTGAATCCCGCCCACCGACCTGAGAGTTCTGTCCCTCATTTCATGAATGTTAAGTGTGTGGTGTGTCGTAAGTTAATCATCATCTCATGCTCTTTTCATCGTGAAAGTAGAACTTTTAATATTTTATAAGTATTTTTACTGCTTGAGGAGTTTTGAGGGCTAAAAACTGATAGCAAATACTGCATTTTGATTAAAATTACTCACTTATTTGAATTTTATTTTCCTTAAGATCTGAGACTATCCCGGCGTGTGATGTTAAGGATTTCTATTTGGGAAGTCCACCGGGTGAGAGGTGCCTCACCCGGTGACACCATAGGTGCCTGTTAGGGCACCTATGGTGTCACCCGGTGAACTTCCCGAATAGAGCTTCTTTAATTTCCTTAGTTTACCATCATTCCTCCCTGCCTTCACGAAATCCCCATATAAAAAAGTATTTCTGATATTCTGGGTATTTGGGATCACTGTAATGAGGATTCCACTACCAAAACTGCAGTAACATCACTTTTTGTACATGGATATCACCACAACGAGCAGTTAGTGTTGTAACTGATTTTGAATTGATGTCCATTTTGTATAGGTCCCAATACCCGTCCTATGGTGGTAATATTCGCATGACACTTATCTCTTCCCTCCCTTTTCCTCGCTTCCCCATCCACTCCAACAACTCCCTCCTACGTCCCGATGTAGCCTGCCACATAACCACATCGCAGTTTACCTCCTCCGTCATCCATCTTTCCTTCCCCTAATCCGTCCAAATGTTTCTTCCCTTCAACTAGAGCGCTTAAATACCTCATACCCTCGGAAAATGGCGTTGCTATTTGTTAGAAAAATAATAATTTCAATCTTTTATCCATTCTCGCATTAAAGAGTGTGTAGTTTCTAGTTAAATTTGTGGGGAAAAAAGCGGTACGATTTCGTTGTTCTTATCGCAGGCAGGACAAGTTTTTCTGTAAAGTGGCCAGAATTAGAATAAAATGACTCAAGTCATTAATCGGTGGAACTACCTCAAAGGAACGGCTGCTGAATGTCGATATGATTCCAGTATGCTCTCCTTACAGATTCATTCTCAGTGAAAATGTCACCAATACATACACGGGTGGGCGCAGTAGGTGGCTACTGTGATTTCCGACCAGATAATCGCTCTCAACTTCTGGAAATGTCAAATGTGTATAGTTAGCTCGGGCGATCCGGAGAAGAATCACAAATGAAATGAACATGTTACTACAATGAACAGGTGTACCAAGAGTCGCTTTCATCATTCTTTCATCTCTCCTCAGCAATTCCCACTCTCTTTAAGTTTATCGGTCGCGCAAGGGGGTGGGAGAGAGAGAGGCCTCAACTCTCCCCTCCCCCACGTATCCCGAGAACCCTTGCGCGCACGCGTGTGGGGACGGAATAGCTCCCCCTTCTCCTCACCCCAACGAGGGTACATTCATCAGGTGGCGTGCCTCGAGGTTGCGAGGCGCGATCGAATCCCTCCTCCCTCAAACCACCCTCTTCGGCAGAGAAGGGAGCGGGCCAGTCAGTCCGTCGCCAGTGTCCAGAGCGGCGGTCGTCGTCCAAAGGGTTCCGCGCCCTTCTTGCTGCTGTGCAAGACCCTGCCCTCTTCACTTTCGGTCGGAGCCAATCGCAGTGTCATCATCACTCACCGATGCCGCGTCTGCATCACGAGCTCATACGGTGGGGTTAACCGGTGGACTTCTTCGGGAGCTGTTTTTGGTGCAATCGCCCGAGTCAAAAAAAGGGGTCACCGCTCGTGAGGATGCCGCGTCGAGATGGAGGGAGCGGAGGATGAGGAGGCGGCGGCAGGAGTAGGCGGTGGTGCTGGTGGAGGCGGTGGTGTTGTTGTTAGTGGAGGAGGAGGCGGCGGTGGAGGAGGCGGAGTGGAGGAGGAGGATGACGACGAGGAAGAGGACGATGGGTCCCGGGGGTGCGTGGGTCCGAGGGCGTGGGTGGTCGCGATGGCCTCGCTGCCCTTCCTCGCCATCGGCATCTCCCTCTCCTGCATCGGGTACCTGGCGCCCGAGAGCAAAGGTGAGGAGGTGGTGGAGATGTGCTGGAATAATGTGTTGTCACAGCGATACGGCGGCAGCCGCAACTGTTTCGGTCAGACAATTGTTTCAAAGAACTGTTGCAAACAACAGGTTAGTTTCGTGATCGTGCCGCAGCCGTGCCTCTGCGCTCTGTGCTGTGCAGCGGTAACTGATAATAGCTGAAGCAGAGACTGTTTCGTCTTCTATTCTGTTCCAGCTGCACAGTAAGTGTGGCTGCGTTGCGGTTATAAGCTACACTTTGTTGGATTTTAATCTGTTGTAGGCGGTTGCTGGTTTATTCAGCCAACACATGTCCGCCCGTCGTTGCAGATAGAATTAGAACTTTGAAGTGCCTATCTTTCATTAATCAAATTAATTTTTTTGAGTGAAAGATTTCTAATTACATAGAATACAGAACTACCAGCCATACTCTTAACAGCGCCAATCGATCGACTGTAGTTTGGTGTGCCTCTAGCTTTTGTTCACAACAGGGTGTTTCGCGGAACTGTTTCGTTTTGAAACTGTTTCGGTTGCGATGAGACTGTGGTGTTCTTGTATTGCCACCACATCTGATGTGGTGATGCGGGGCGGCGGTGTTCGGGTGCTGGTTGGGATGAGCAGTTGGGACCGGTCTCAATGTTCACGAATCCGCTTGAATTTGTACTTTTTAAGATAGTTTGAGCCAGATGATGATGCCATTCAAATTTTAAAATAAAATTCAAGCAATTGTTAGAAGCGTGAATCAATACGGCATAGATAATGACGCAAAAACTTTGTTTCTTCATGACAGACCTTCTCAGTACACTACTTACACATATTTGAGTCGACTTTTTTCACACCGTATGCCTTTGCAACCGAAGTTTTTTGCAATGTCATGAAAAGTATAACGGTGATAAATCAATTTATTTTTAATCCTTATGATTGAAAAAACATATGATCTTCAAATATCGCTCATGTTTTGCTAAATAATTTCTCTGTTGATCGTCTAGCCGTACCATTTCTCATGGAAAACGGCTTCTTTCTTCGTGCAAATTTCTCAGAAAGATGTGCTGACATTTTTTGTCATTAGAAATATAAAAAAATCTTTTCATTTACAATGAATGGAGCGCTCGAACGGCCTTAAAATGTAATATATATGAATTAGTAACTTAAAGTTTAACGTGCAATTAATTGGTATTGTGGCTAAGGTATGTTTCAAATATAAACTTCGTTGGCACTTCATAAATTCTGCCTGTCTGCAGACTTCCAGTGAGAGCCAAATAAGTCAACGCGTGTTTTAAACAATTGTACGAGCTATTTGGAAGCTAAGTACATGACAAAACACATATCAGCTTGTTGAAATCTCTCTGTATTTAGTAATATGGCCAATATCTACGTTCACTAATGTGCACTTTGGATCACCTTTCCGGTATGAGCGTCTGAAAGCAATGCTGTATGTTTAGAACGCCATTTTTGAACTGGTATATAGTTGTACGATCAATGTCCGATCACAAATTAATGAAATTTACGAGAAATTGAGTTTTTGTCCAAAATTTTCAGTTTATCAACAGAACAAAAATATCGTGAAGTGATTGAGTCTGTAATTGCATGAAAGTCTGATATTGCACTCTTATTTATATAGATCGTATAACTATTCATTAGTAGTTATTTGCAGGCTCGGATTTTGATAACTCTTGAATTATTGTAAGACTTAAATGTAGAAATTCAGCGTGCCTTTTGTTGTTTTATTATATATAAAACAACTTTGTCCCCATTGCCATTTCGGAAAACGTTCAACGTTACCAATTTAACCAGTAGAAACTGGGTGTTTTATTTTGTAACTTGTCTCGGTATTGCATTAGAACCTTGATTTGCGCGTTGAATTTTATTGAAAGATCTTCAATCAAAAGGTTTACCCTCCTTGGTCAAGTTAAACGTCGCATAATTATTAAATTTGCTTGTTGCGTCGATTTGCATAGCTACGGGAGTATTCATAGAGAGAGGAAGATATTTCTTTGTTTGTGATATGTGAACTTAATGAATTAAATTTGAAATTGAGGCTATTTCCGTCTTCGAAAGCACAATCAGCTCCACGTCACGTGCCCTGATTTACGTTCTTAACCTTCTTTCCTTGAAATAAACTTGAACCGGATTTGTCTTGAACCCTTATCTCACGCATCATCCCGCGCGTTCAAGGGTGTTCGACGGCGAAGGGTTGAGTCCTTCTTCTGGTGCCACCTGTAGTTTTCGGCGAGTATGTTCGACAAGAAGATCTAACGCTTTGTTTAAGCCGTGGCTTTCTCATGAAAGCCGCGAACCAGTTTGAATGTCTTATTATATTAATTCGAGTATTGAGATTTTCTTGAGGGTATTAAGAGATTAAACTTAATTCTCTTGTCCATTTTCTACCGTGTAGAAATTTCGAATCTTTGCATAACTCACGGCAGTAGTCATTTGGGAGGATGGCATTAAACATCGCTGTTCCCTAGTCATAATGGAGACCATATCCAAATTTTATTTGTTGATTTCAGCGTCTGTAAGAAGTATGAAATAAATATTGTAGTATTAATGGCGCAAAAATATAGTTATATATGACCAAAATACTCAGTAATTAAATAATTAAAGCTATATAAGTTTCTAACTTGATTCATTTTTTCCCGCCGTACGGCTGAAAACCCTTCAAAACAGCAGGTATATTTGCGATTCTGTAAAAATATTACTGTGGTGAGTAATAGATTATTTTTTTATAAATAGTTGAGAAAACATGCAATCTACACACCGTTTGTTTTTTGACGAAATCTATGTGTTAGAAGTTTCTATTGTTTTTTAATTATTCTCCCCCTGGAGCGCATAGCCGTAATCTATCTCATGTAAAACAGCTTACCTACCTTTTCAGGCAAATTGCTCGAAAAGTAGTTCGGCAAGAGGTTGATATTTTTATATCATTGGAAAGATGAGAGTTTTTTCTCTAAAATGAGGCCAAATTCATCGAATTCTAAGTGAAGTGATTTTTCGCTCAAACTACCTTAAAAGCAACAGTGCAGGGTGCCATTAAAAGGATTACTTTTAGGATAATTTCCGGCTGAAGGAAAAAACGGCTGAGCGTTAACATTGGCTCAGTCTTAGCCAGGGTTTCAGAATATTTCGTCCCTTCCGACGATCAAGAGTTCGGCCATGAAGGCTTGTCTTTCACGAGGCACGAAATTCCATCGGAAATTCTCTGCCGCTGCCGGGGTTCGAACTGGAGCCTCCGTGGCGGGAATGCTTGTCTCGTAATTCTGAATTAGGAGGGCTATAAATTATAGGTATGAGAAACGGGCCACTTTTATGTTAATTGATTTTGTAAAATTTCTCGGATTCGCCTTTCACTATCCGGGGGGTTATCCTGTAATCTCACCTTTTTGGAATGACTACTCTTTGCGGGAAGGTGGGAGTTCCGTTTCGCTCTCTCTTAATGATCGGCTCACTATCGACATAAATTTTGGTAATAGATAATTATTTATCTAATAAATATAAGAAATTGAAACACAATGTACATAAAATGGGGAAACGGAATGTGCACCACAATGAAGTTCCTAAGTTTGTTAATGAATGTGGTGCAAACAGAATGGTGGTGAGTGTACTTAGATTGTTTAACCAATTACCAAGGGACATGCATGCATTAAACACGTACATACGGAGGTAAAAAGAAAACTTTGGAAGTATTTGTTGGAGGACTGACATCTAGGGAGGTTGAGAGACTCCTCGCTGGCTCCCATCCCTTCCCCTATACAATCAATGTAATTACCCAAATTTACCATGAATAAATCCACTAGAGAAATTGTGAGGGTGAATAAATAGTAAGTGGCAGTACCACGATAGGACGCAAAATGTACTTTAGTCTTATTGATAATTAAAGTAATTGATATAGTACTGTCCACTTTTAAATGTACAACACTTGTTTAGGCTTTTTTGAACTAAGCCATCCTCGGGTACAATGTTAAATTTCCAGTTTGCGGTTAGTATTTATACATCAACTCCAATGGAAGGGGGGAAGGGGGAAGGAAGGCAGGGGGAGAGGGGGGGGGGGGTTCCCAAAACAAACATTCCTTCGCAATATACCGGAAGCCCACATATAATCAAACCACGTCATTCCTTCTGACTCCTGTCAACCAATGTCCCACAAAATGGCGGCGTTCAATCATTTGATCCATCGAGCCCTACGTATTCCGCTTTCAAAACAAAACTTTGAAAAGGAAATCAAAATCATTAAACAAATTGCGAAAAATAACGGGTATGATTCCCATCTAGTTGACAACATCTTAAATAAGTAACGAAAAAATATGGCCTTACACCGAATTACCCAAAGTCAAGCGCAGGATGAAAGAAAACAAAAATGGGTGACACACTAGGAAAAGGGTCCTACCATGTAGCGAAATGAATTCCAAAAAACAAATATAGAGAGCAAGATTTTACACGCCGTTGACTCTGGCCAAAATTTTACCAACACCAAAGACCCACTGGACCCCATGAACAACTCCGGGGTATATGAATTAAATTGTGACACATATGGGGTGGTATACGTGGGTCAAACAGGGCGAAACTTCAGAACTCGTGTGAGTGAACATAAAAAGTGGCTGGCTAATGGAGATATTAGATCCCATTTGGCAAAACACCTTATTGAAGAATCCCACCATCCGAATTTTCAAGTGAACATTTCAAGTTTGGAAAACAAAAGGACGTCGTCTGGATGCCTTGGAGCAGTGGGAGATCATTAAGAGGAAGAAAAAGAAAATCAAATTGCCGAACTATATTAAATTTACTGCCACTCCCCCATCTTAAAACCCCTCTTACCGAGAACCCAAAACATGACACCACCCCTCCAAACCGCCCCACACCCACCCTACTCTTCTCCCTCCCCTACATGACGAATGGCACTGGGATGAACTAATCACCGTGCTATTATGTTGTCCAACATACTTCCGTTCATTCAACCTCAATACCGGTAAATCTCAACCCCTGCAACCCCTGCAACCCCCCCCCCTCTTCCCCTGCCTCCCTTCCCCCTTCCATTGGAGTTGATGTATAAATACTAACCGCAAACTGGAAATTTAACATTGGACCTGAGGATGGCTTAGTATGTACTAAAGAGCCGAAACACGTGTTGTAAATTTAAAAAATAAAAGTGGACAGTACTATATATCGATTTCTTTTCATTGTTGACAATCCATCTCGCCAGACACTGTTCATTTTCAGTAGTCTTACTTCATTTGTTAATTTCCGGAGGTTTGGTCATGTCTTCTAAAGAACTCAACTTCCTTTTTCCATAAATTAACAAATGTTTTTCCATAAATTAACAAATAAGTGGTCAATATCCATTCAAAGAAGTAGTCTTATTGCATAAAATACACAAAACCCTCTTGGAAAATCGAAACAAGTGAATATTTGGGAGTCGTCATCTTCTTAAACCGTACCATTGGCGCGTAGATCGGAACAATTAGCGAGTCAGATTCCTTTTGTATCGGCACGGTCTTACTAAGGATATGTACCAAGCCTGTGGGATCCTTCAGAGAAAGAGATGCTTAGAGAATTTAATAAATTTCAATAAAGATCTACCAGATTTGAGAGAATAAGTGTGGTGAGACTCAAGAACGAGCAACTGAGTAATAGGATTTGATTCATTCGTGTGGGGAAACAATCATTCGGCATTGTCACTGTAAAGGTACATACATTTAAATGACGGAGAGTTAATGGACATTGCACATGTAGCCGACTGTATGGGCTGTCGATGCCACTCTTTGAGATCCATCTCCTGGTATAAATCTCCATTTTGCCCGAGGTGCGATGTTGTCAAAAGCAGCGAGAAAATCAGCAACTTAGTGTAATACAGAATTAAAAGATCCTTCGTAGAGCAAAAAGAGACACCACATTTAATAGTGGCATTGTCTAAATGCAATTTATGAAAAATGTCTCAGTGACTTTCCGCCATTAAGGTAGCTTATCTTATCTTATTGACGCTGTTATCTGCAAAAGCTTAACATATATTCAGCTTAAAACTTGCATTGAAAGTTATTTTTTACTCATTAACCTCTGCATCAGTAAATTTAAATTTGTATTTGATTCAGTTTCAACGCTATGACATGTATTTATTTATCTTTTGGACCAGAAATATCGAAATATTTCTATGTAATAAAGCCGTCGCCCTGTTAACTTTCGTATCTTAGAAAAAGATCCATAATTTCTGCGTATGAAATTTGGATAAAACTTTTATTTTACTTTTGGTGAAAGATTCAAGAATTTATCAATATTTCCAAGGTTGAAACGAAGATTTTATTGCGTCGGTATTTTTCACACAGTGGAAATCTATAACCTCGTACTCTCCCGCCAAGTTTGCTATCTTAAAATTTATCTTACGAAATTTATCTTATATCCTTTCTTGCGAAAAAAATTGTCTCCTCACTATCAGTCCTTCAAGATAAGGTCCTGTATTTCCTTACGAGAAGTACTCTTCTGACCAATTTTTCATAATAAGAGAGGACATGCGCAGGTAGTGAAAAAAAATCCAGCGCGGACAGTCCAGACACATGTTTTCAAGAAAATCCAATGAAAATTTTAAATACCGACACCATGTTGGGTCAGCTTTTAAATGAGTAAGGAAGAAATAAATCATCCGCTTTCATATAGTTATCAATGAACTCTCGTATTACCATTTCTTAGATGGATAGGTACTAGCTTCGCCGAATACAGAACGGTCTAAGTGCCTTGCAAGATGGCCTTTGAATGATAATAAACCATAGGAGCCAAGAGGGTAAACAGAAGCTTCGAGGGAGGATGCCTCTGACTAAGCAACAATAATCATGAAAATAAGTTGGGAGGGGGCGATAAAATACGAAGCGTGTATTTGCGTGTTGAGCACATGGGGACACGGTAAGGTCACGTGCACGTACGCGTGCAGAGCAATGAAAGGTCAATAATGACCAGTGTCGCGTGTATCTTCTCTGTCGAGTTTAATTCTTGCTCTGTCATGAAACGTCACAGTCAATTTCTGTCTGCTTAGTATGAAAATTCAATGATAGGTTATAGTAATTTTTACCTTTATCTTGGGATCAATAATTATTAACCTTTACGCTAGTGAGTAAACTATAAGTAGCAGCTGTTCTTATTAAAGTGGAAAATAAATTTATTTGTTTCAGCCGTAGAGCATTTTGCTAACTAATTTATGTCAAATTTCTTTTTTTAGTGCCCAAATTTGTCCGAAATTCTATTTCTGCAGTGAAAGTATGAATATGCTTACTCACTGGACTCAAACTATCGCTAACTGGAATGTTTTTGTTGAAATTTGAACTCGCTTTCATTTGCAAATACTTATGCACGTTGTTTTTATTTCGCATAACTTCTACTGAAGCATAACATTACATAAGTTAAAGAAACTGATATTTCACTTCGTTTTACGGTCAATCATAGGTCCTAAATTTCACAAAAATGCAGATTTGTGAGTTTTGCAGTTTTCATTAGCAGCTATGTGCAGTTTTTTTTCCTTTAAATTAGATAAATTACATTTCGCGCTGTGCTGGAAACGGTTGCTTGCGTAGCCGGCAGGGAGGCTCACGGAGCGAATGTTTGGTAACTGCGTTCTTCATAAGCATTCTTGCCTCAACGTTCTCCATTCTGCCTACTAAATCTGGAACGCTCTACAGGACTGTTATAGATGTATCCGCTGTGAAATGCGACAAACAGTCAAGTTTCACTGCATTCACGTTGAACGTTCATTTCTGTCATGAATATACGTCATATAAGGATATAAATCTTCGGCACCACTGTACGGGCAGCAGTGTTGCCTATCTTTTCACAAAAGATAGGTCGCACTGCAGTCGGCATGGTTCCGCTTCTGAGTGTCAAAAATGGCCGGTGTGAATAGGGAGGCCAATTCCTTTATTTCCAGCATCTCCATTTGTATCACGGCCTTTCCTCATTAGAGCCACCTTCTCTAAGAGTGGTGGCGCTACTTGTGCTTGTGTGCTTGGTCGTGATTTTTCGGTGCATGCGGAATGTTTGGCAACACACACTGGGGGCAAGTTCAGGATCCATATATGTATATTCATTATTTCTGTCCACGGAAATGGAGGCTGCTGTTGAAATACTTGCTGCTTCACATTCTCGAAGGGCGCTTTCTAAAGGGGTACATGTTAAGGTATTCCTTGCCGAGGTGTATTGCGCTCTTCTTCCGTGTTGAAGTCGCGGGATGTAGCGCGACAACGCGGTGAGGAAAAATCAAAGTCATCGTGCCAGGCGACGACAAGGGGTCGGGTCACGTGACAATCCTCCTCCGGGGGAATAACGGACCAATTTTGAGGATACCGGGACTATAGCCACGGTATTTACATTTTTACGGAGTCACCAGCAAGAGCACGCAAGTGCGATATTCCACAAAAGGAAATAGCATTCGCCTCCCGGTCAAGGCGAATAATTCTTCCTCTCTGGAATATCGGAATGGCGGACGATTTCTGGAGAGGATCACTCTCTCCCCTCTTGCACGTGGCCATCGACTTCGCTTTCCTCGTATCATTTATTTACTCAATTTATTGCAAATCTTGTAATTATTTATGCAGTAGAATATGTCTTTAGCGTGGTCTCTTGAGACCTTGATATTATTCCGGATGAGACAGTTTCCCGCGTAGTTCATGGTTCGTATTATAGTTCGAATTTACTCCCTAGTTAATTCACCATGATTATGAAAGGGATCAGTAAAAGAAGTCACTTCATTATGCCGGCACAAAAAAATTACAGATTTATTTATTCAAAACAACGCACTATGGCACTACATAGTTACCGACATAAATGATTGATTTTTGCCTCTAAACATAAATTTTACACGTCTCCTCAAAAACCAAACAGGCAACACAAATGGCAAAAAAATATTTGGCAAGTATTTGAGTAGTATTCAGCTAACATAGTACTGCTCTCTGTGATAGACTGCTTTTTACTTCTCCAGATAACAGCAGTACCAGCCATTAATATTGCATGACCTTCTACAGAAACAGAGTCACACTTGACGTTTTCCCAATCAGCATCACTGAACACCTTATATTAAAATGAAGGATCACTCGGAGACACCATTTTGTAATTGGAGGTGCCCTTCAGGTACCTTAACATACGCTTCACTGCTTCCCATTGCACTTCAGTGGGTTCTGGGCAATATTATTTACTCAGGCATCCAACAATGAATGAAATATTCGGTCTGGAACAAGTGGGCAAATACAACAGACAGCCAATAGCAGAGCGATACCTCTCCTCATTGAATGGTTTCCCTTTCTCATCTAACTTGGCACGTACAACTCCTGGATTAAATACACCTTTACAATCAGTCATATTAAACATTTCATGTACGTCCACTTCCTTTGGTCCATTTCAAGAACCTTTTCAGTGGGCCGAGAAAAATGGAGTCCAATAAAATTAGTGATCGGCCCTCTGATCTCCACAATGTCACTTACAATTAGAAAAGATTTGGTACCACAAGCAATAATATCATCCACATATGTATATGCCTATATGTCCCTCATCATGCACAAAAGCACATGGATCTGAAACAAATTGCTTAATCCCTAGGTTACACAAAATCATAACTAGCATATCATTTCACACCATTCCAGACTGTTATAAACCATACAGACTCTTTTGAGAAAGACATACCATGTCCCTGTCACCTTCTTGCCAGAGCTTGGGCTGCTACATGTATATAGTCTCATTAAGGACACCATTCAGACAAGCTGCGACACAATCAATATGCTCCCTAGTGACTACACCGGCTTTATTGGTATGTTCAAACGTTTTCTTTTCTTTCTTCTTTTCTTCTGCCTTCTCGCCCGTATTATAATTTGGACAGTCTCTAGCAAAATGGTATTCCTTTCCACACGCATAGCACCAGATTCGTCGACTTGGTAAACGCTGTGATCTACCCCCAAATTTTTTTCCAGGCCCGTTAGCTCCTTCCCTGTTATTTTTGGGGTTGCCTGATTATCTACCTTTACAACTGTTCTTGCTCACCTTCTGGGCGACGTGGGAACTTTCCAGCAGCTTGGTCTTCTGTTCTTCTTCCTCTTTGAGTGGCGCTAGTTTCACGTCCGACATGCTCAAATTGTTCGCCGCAACAAGTGTCTTGACTGTATACTCATATTCCGATGGTAAACCAGTCAGACGGAGAGCCGCCAAATGCTTATCTTCGAGCCGTAATTGGTTCTTAGCTAGCACTATTCATTTCCACGATTTTATTGATGTATTCCTGCATTGACGTCTCACTGGATTTCGCGGAAGCACATATTTCGCGGAAGCTTACAAAAACTGCTACGGGCGTACAAACAGCATTACACAGATGTTAAACGAATAAGGCTGGGAGCCGCTAGAGACTCGGAGGCTGCGCGCTAGGCTTAGATTGCTTGTGCAATTGAGAATAGATATCTTTCAGAGCGACACGGAGAACATCATATTAGAACCCCTCTATATTTCCAGGTCCGACAGAAACGATAAATTAAGAGAGATGTTTTGCCGAACGGATAGGTATGGGAATTTGTTTTTCCCCCGAACAATAAGGGACTTCAATAAATGCTAGGAGTAATTTCATAGAGCGTTTCCTTTTTATATGTAAACGGCTGGTGCCCTAACACCCCCCGCCACACGCCTATTGAGGCGGCTTGCGGGGTAGTATGTAGCTGTAGATGTAGATATTTCTCGGAATTTAACCAAAGCTCCGTACTCGTAGTATTCTTCACGCATACCTTCTCGATCGCTTCCAATGCGTCCTTAGCCTCGTCAAAATCGCCGATATCATTCATCAGCTCGTCGCTTACCGATCGTGATATTAATGCCAGGGCAGTAAAGTTATTTCTGACGCGCCGCAACACCTCCTTTTGGTCAAGTTTGGCTCCAGCGGCATCAACGTTCCCAGTTACGGCTTCATAGCATTCCCGAACCAGCATCTCATTCTTGATCCTTGTCCTCTAGGCATTATAATTACTCCGTAAAAGATTGGGGACGCTGAAGGCTTTATCTTCATTAAATATGCCCTCTGCCATTTTCTTACGCGTGACCTTGAGCTGATGCCGAAACAGAGTACGTCCGTATTTACGTAATTTCTACTCTAAAAACTAATGCCCCTTTTTTATAAACGTTATAAACTGCGTGTTATTTTTCCTAAATATATTACCAACTTTTTTGCATCTATTTTCAACAATGCCTTTTAAATAAAATCGCAGGGATGAATGTTTGCCAAAAAAATCGAAGTTCCCGGAAATGTTTTTACAAATCTCTACGAAATGAGTAAACGGTCAAATTTTGTTAAAACACGCGAAATCCGAAATTATCAAATTTTAACACCCGGGGTTGTATTCTGTAATTCGGGTGGTGACTATCACCAGTGATGAACATCACCGAAAAACATCACCCGTCATCACCGTTAGCGATTCTGTAGCCGGGGGTAGAAGTTCCACCACCCGGTGATGGCAAGGTGATATGAGGTTATGGTGATATGCATGAAAACATCTTGGTACGATTCTCGCTAATTGTCGGTAGCCAATGATGGCGGACATCTAAAACAGAAGACGATCTAATGTAAACAAAACAAGTGACTGGGACTCCTTGAACTGCTGCAGACTATAGTGTTTGTGAAGCTCACGATTGGGTAATGCAGTGAAAATTCTAAGAAAATGCCTGCGGAATAAGAATACACTCTATCTGAAGAGAAATTATCTTTTTTACGGGAATGAGGCCGCTTGTATAGTGCACTTGAAACTCGTGTGAAAATATTGAGGATATTAAAATAGCATAACTGCGCGTTTACATTATTTCAAGTTACTCTCCTAGGTTTTGTTTTACGATTTAGATATCTCGTTTAGATATCTCGTTTAGTGCTATAATTGACGAATCACCTGCTGTTACAAGTATGGCTGATTTATAAGAAATATCTTGACTTATTCCCCACTGATATCTACTCCACATGCCACAGACACTATCGGACACCGTTACCTTCACTATTTATAATTTAGTAGGAGTATTTATAATTTCGGCATTGAAGTCTCCAATTGTGTTAGATAACGCTAAGGGGAATTGCTAAAAAATTTAAAGGGGACATCGTAGTAAATTAATGGGACGAAATAAGTGTGTGCTCCACGTTCATCAGAATTCCGAAAGAAGAAAGCCGTATTCCGAATAATAGTACACACCCGGGAATATTTGATAAAATATTGCCGTGACGTATTGGAGTACGGCAACAAAGTTCATTTCGATTTCTTTGTTTACTCTCTTCACATGATTTCAGTGGTTTATGAGTTTTAATGAGCTAGAAAACCTACGAATTAATGGAGGTATAGGACCCAAAAGCGTGATTAATTATGCCTACGTATAATAAAATAATTGCATGGCAACTATTCACTTAGTATCTCCAATTCTTCCATAAATGAAAATTATGTACTAAAACTTTTATGGTTAGATTTTAAGCCGAAGCATCAGCATCGATATATCCCATTCTCAGGAGCTGTGTGAACTCATATTTGGTAGTATCACAAAAAGGCGTATGCAAAAAGTTGGAGGTGAAACCATTTTCCAATTGAGTAATTATGCATCCTAATATGAACCCAAGCTTCACTAACCCAGGGATATCGCCTTAAAAGCTTATTTGTTTGGATTATTAATTACATGCCCGGAACTTGTTATCTAAATCACCGGTCACCTAACAGAATGAAGTTTTCTGTTCGAACAAAACTTTTCTATACAGCTCCATTAGTCATTTGTTTTTATAAACATAGTTGTTTTATACGCTTAAATAGTCTGCCGAGCGCAGAAATAGCTAATTACGTGAGGAAATTTCGTGATCATTTCTCCAGAAAAACATCCATAGTGGCCACCAATCAGGATTTATTTCAGAGACTCATCCTTACATCGGATCCTCTAATTTCCAGCTACACTCAAGTTCATCCTAAGAAATCCACAGGCTTACCAAAGGAAGTGAAAGAGCTCTTCTTATTGAGTGAAACAGAAAAAGTTGCAGCCGTGCGACACCAGCTGTGGGTTGGTGGCCTCGAAGAGACAATGATCCTGCGTGGTATGCATGCTGTCTCCGTTAAAAGTGTACGTATTCGTCAGTAGGCGATGTCAAGTTGGTAAGAAGAGAAACGCCCGCGGTGCACCCGAAGAAAGCAGTCTTTCAGTACCTCCTAAACCTTTACCCTATGTGACAAAATGCGTAATTTTTTCCGCGATTTCTCCAAAATATAATACATGGAGGCTCTTTCCAATGTTTGCATCTCGAAAAATCTCCATAGCGGAGTGGATGCGGCTACAATCTATTCCACACACCTGCCGCGCCACTTTACTCCCCGTTGCAGGCGGGTTGGACCAGACTCGACCGCGCGATCGAAAAACTGATGTGAAATTCGGCGTCGCAAACGGTCGCAGCATAACTCATCGGATTCGCACTGTGGAAGCTTTGTAGCGTTTCCCCATAAAAGATACTTTGTGATGCTCGGCGATGCAGTTAACTATTTCTCTTCGTATGTTTAAATAATGACCAAAAATGAGAGTCCGCCATTTTGTTTAATATCTTTGGTAAATAATTACAAAAAAGTAAGTACACTACATAAAAACAAAGATGAAAAACAGCTTCATTTTACTGCATCACTTTTTATTCCAATACTTTACCCATAAAGGCTTAGCAAGGGCTTGATTTTGAAGATTTCGTGAGAAAATTGAGTGTAGACCATTTTTGCAACATTTGTGCAACTTTGACCTCATGCAAATTGTTTATTGTTGAGTACTAAGATAAATTTCTTGCGTCATCGCATACAAAGGTCTTTTCAGAATATTTATGCAAGGTTTCAGCTTCCTGGCTTGAAAAAATCACTTTTTGACTTTTGGCCAGCTTTTTTCGATTTCAGCCCACTGAGCGTCGCGTCGTGACGAAAAAGTTACTCCTTATAAAATTAAAACTGATAATATTTACTACAATTTCGTCTTGCCATTTATGCATTTTTTACAAAATATACATACAAAGAAATTATATTTAACCCTGGCAAATCGGAAAAGAGCGACTTGCGTTTATCTTCCGAAATACTGGAATTTCCTCGAAATATTACAATTATTGTAACTTTTGACCAATTGAAGATAAAATATTAAATAATGTCTCATTGTAAAGATATTCATACTATCCACAACTCTAATCTGGGAAACGTTGCTGTTAAACTAAAAGCTAAGCTGCTAAAAGGAAAACTTTGTCAAAAAACGTGAGGAGATTAGGCATTTTGCAAAACATTTGCAATTTTCGAAAGTAAATATCTCCATAACTATGAGCAATAGAAGAAAATGCACAAGACATTATCTTGTAGGAAATTTTGTCAACTTTAATTTTAAAAGGAGTAACTTTTTCGTCACGACGCACCGTTTTCGAGATATAGACGAAAATCAAAAAAAGGACCTTCTGCGCCCCCCCGTTAGGGGGGCTCACCTCGTTGGTGCGGGGACTTTTAGTACGTTTACCTCCTATAATTTTCCAAACATATCCCTGAACTTTTGTCTCCATCCTCTTCCATGTCGTCTAAATCTCTTTTGGGCGTCCATAGACTGGACTAATAGGGGTAGTAGTTCACTGCCATCTGTTGGTGGAGTTCGGCCGATGCGGACATTAAGGGTGACGGAAAATGTCGGTAGTTTCCAGTCCTTAACTTTTTAAGTTCGTGGTTCCGATCTACGCCGACTTCAACTCCTTGAAAGAAAAGCTCCTTGCGTCATTAATCTCCTGGTTGTCATTTTGAATGCTTCGCCGTTCTGCGGGCGCGGTTCTATTGTTTATCCGAGGGGAAAATTTTATTGATCTCCAGCAGAGAGGAAAAAAGCTTATGTATTTTTTTTTTAAACTTCCAAATGCCACGGGTCTTCGCGTGTTTCTCCGCGTGCCCTCCCTCCTTCCCCTCTTCCTTCCCCTCTTCCCTCATCCCCTCCCCTCCCTCCCTCACACGTCACTGCACGCGCCCTCAACGCCCCCCCCCATGTATCACGCGCGCCGTGATATCTTGAGATATATATTCTGAGCGCGCGCACTCGACCCGTTGCGTAGCGATATCGATATCTGATTTAAGTTAGTGTGTGTGTTTGCAAGTAATTTAACCATTTGTGACTGGCTCACACTACCTTACCTCCCTTATTAATGCCGCCAATTAATTTGTAGCATAGTTTACTTACTTACTTATTTCCTCGGCACTACAGTATGGCCTTTGGCCTCCCTCAAGACGCCTGTATCCATTCTCTTCTGTTCTGCACTTTCTCTCCCACCATCTTACGATCCTCATAGCCTTCATGTCTTCTTCCACATCCTGCATCCATCTTTTCCTTGGTCTTCCTCTTTCTCTCTTTCCTTCCATATTTCCATGTAGCAGCTTCTTAGGCACCCTTTCTTCACTCATTCTTTCCACATGACCTAGCCAAGCTAACCGTTGGGTCTTCACAAATATCACTTTGTCTTCGCCTCTGATAATGTTTTCTATTTCCCTGTTTGTTCTTATCCTCCCCCATGTTACCCCACCTGTCACGGGGCCATATATCCTTCGCAAAACCTTTTCGTTCAAATATCCGCAGAGCTTGCTCATTTCCAGCAGAGATCATGGTCCACGTTTCTGCTCCGTGTGTCACGACCGGTCTGATAACTGTCTTATAGATCTTGACTTTCATCTCCTTAGATAGCAGAGTTGACTTCAGGAGCTTAATATATTAGCAAAGTAAGCCCTATTTCCAGCCATTGTCCTCTTGGTTATCTCTTCTGTCATTGAGTTCTTACAGTTTAAATTAGTACCTAGGTAACTGAAATATTTTACATTTTCAAAGTTGTACTGCCCAAATGTAACGTTTTGAGTCAACCTTCTGTCTTTCATGGCCGACATTTTCATGTATTTCGTTTGTAGCATAGTTTAATTAGGCACAGTTTCGAAGTCCTCTGGATTTCCCATCCCGATATTTCTCCTCATTACCTTGAAATGAATTGGAGATATTTACGAACCAATGCTTTTTCTGGGTTTCATATACCTACTTGCGAACGAAATAAAGAAAAATCAGAAAAGCGGTCCGATATTTGAGTATATCTCCAAACAATTAATGTAGAAGATGTACTTATTCAATAATTGATGCTGAAGCAATACACGTACTATATGAAGATAGTCGGTACTCTTTTTATATATACGGTGCAAATGTCATGAGTTTAGTTCAAATAATATTTTTTTTAACTTTTGCCGACGTTTCGGATTTTTATTTATCCATCTTCAGGGCTTTAAAGTTTGGTGTTGTTTTTTATAAACTTTTGTCTTTTTTATAAAAAAAACAGCACCAAACTTTAGGGCCCTGAAGATGGATAAATAAAAATCCGAAACGTCGGCAAAAGTTTAAAAAAATATTATTTGAACTAAACTCAAGATGACATTTGCACCGTATATATAAAAAGAGGTTTAGAATAAATACCATTTGAGTTATTATTATTACGAAGTGTGGAAAATTTGTCAACCACTTTCTCAGTTTTAGTCGAACTAAGATTAGCAGTATTATAGAAACATTAACAGGTGTTTTGGCCAGGGGCGGTTTAAGGTCGTTGTTTTGGCGGTTCACTACTTCCCGCGGCGCCTGTGGGGTATTCAATACATCTCAACTAAAGAGAGGTCCGGGTGGACTTCCCTCGGAAAATTAAAAGAAATGAAGCGCTTGGAACGTAGTTTTGGTGTGGCTATATTACATAAAAGAGATGTGATAAATTATTGAGTAAATCTATCTAATCACATTTGAAAAACGTAAAAAAACGATGTAAAGAAAACGATGTCATTCTTGTGAAGAAGTGAAGTGTCTTCCGGGTTTTACACCGTGTTTCCTCGGACGACAGTTTCGGCGGCGTTTCAGTCGGCTTCTTCAGGTCGTTGGAGTGAAGGTGCAGCCATTTGTCGTATTATATATTTCACCCGTTGGAGTCAGGTCTAACGCCTGAGATAAAAAGACGACAAATAGCTGCACCTTCATTTCACCGACCAGAAGAAGCCGACTACAACGCCTACGAAACTGTCGTCCAAGGAAACATAGACCAACGCGGTGCAAAAGGCGGAAGACCTGCATCTTCCCATCCATCAACCCGCGGCAGCCTACACAAGGATTTCGAACTCCTTGAAAGAAATCGTATTTAATGTCGTACAAAATGAAAATTGGTTGGGATGAAATAAAAAGATAAGTACATATTCAGAAAATACTATTTTCCTTTAATATTTTTATAATTTTTTATAATTCCTAGCTACGAAAACGCAGTAATGCTCGGAAGTTACCGTCATTCGTCAAGGGCTCTTCCAATGATAATGCACCGTCGCGTCGTCCCGATGACCTCTGAATGGTACGTTCTGACGTCCATGATAAATCACATTTTTAAGTATCAGCTTCAGATTTTCTCCATTTTCCTTGATTTTCTCCCTTCTGTAGCCGTCCAGTTGGCTTGTGTTTTGATTTTCAGGTTTTTTGTATTTTCCAGAAAATTCAGGGCAAACTGGGCACTGCACCTTTGTGATAGACTGTGTGTTGGTGGTTTTCCAGATCATCTAGTTTCCCTAACAGTTTTGGAAACTTTAACGGCTCTGTAACTAGGAATTTTAACTGCAAATTTGTACCGCAAGCTGCCGTTGATTGGGAAAAAAGGGGAATACCTACAAAAAAGTCCATTCAATGAGGGAGAAACCCCAAGCCAAGGGTACATTTCAAGATGTTCTATCCTCACGTAACGACGCTCTTCCGCGGTTCCCTTCCTATGAGTTGAAAAGGGATACTTGTAGTCGCTTGTGGATGTCCAAGGGCCTTCCAAAATTTCTGCTTTTTTCCTATCATCAGGTATTTCCTTTCCTTGTACAATGAAGAGAACTACGTCACAGTTGAAATTTTCAGCCAAAGGAAGTGAAGAAATTGAAGCTTCAGTCGATTTTTCGTGGCTAAGTGGATGGGATTGTAAAAGGACCATGGACTCAGCTTGAGTCTCATTGTCAGTTGGAAGCAGCATGAAGGCATGGTGTTACCAAATTATGCATTTACTCCTGCTGCTTCTGGCGTATTTTGTTTTTGGACGCGAGAGAAAAAGCTTCGAAGGTCCGCAGAGGCACTATTAGTTTTCCGCTTAGTACTACAGGGTGCCCGCAAACAGGGAAATTAAATGCAATGGAATTGGACAGGGAAAAGACAGGGAAACGTCTGGGATCTCGAAATCTTTATCGAAATGTGGGAATTAATAATTAGTTAGCGCCATATACCATGCAGCACAGTGCATCCTGGCTGGACTCGGCTGCATGAAGGGGGCGTGTTGTGAGACGGACAACTACACAACAGGGAATATCGTACTGTAGAAGTAAACCTTTTCAAAATAGTAATGACTTCCAAATTCAACCCTGCATGGCTTGATGCTATCCTTCACCCTGAGTGGCAAAGCTGGTTGTGGGCAGACGAACGGGATGTGAACTCTGCTTAGTGCATCGTGTGTAAGAAAACTTTTTCGCTGAGTTCAATGGGCAAGCGGGCTGTGACAAGCCATGCTGCTGGGAAGTGGCATCTCAATTCTATCCAGGGTGGTCAACGTCAGGACAACTTGACTAATTTCGTCGTCCGAACACCACTACAGCAGGTATGCAGTATTACTACCCAGACTTTTTGTATGATGAACAGTACTGGTATGGTTTTCGTTATTCGATGGGATAGTTTTGTGCCGTTCTTAGCATTTATAACTTAAGCTTTTATTATGTATGATGTATGTTTAGGTGGATAAGTTTTTTAGTTGGTCACGGCGTACGCGTGTATGTAGCACCAGCACTCCCTTCACACACCCCTCGACCATTCAGGCAACATGCTAGCAGTTCGGTAAGGGGCGGACCTAGGGGCCTATTCTATAACTCGAAGCTACGGAGCTTTCCGGTGAAAAGATGCTTCAATAAGCTACTTGCTCTCATCGGTATTCTCTATCATGGAAGCTGCAGGAGAAAGAGCTAGCAGAAGCTACCGGTAGCATATTAGGCTCCCACCCGTATTCTGTAAATGTCACGAAGCTACTTCTGTAGCCCCAGTAAACTCCCACGGTAGCCTGTGGGATCCTGTGGTCTTCACGTCGTTCATGGTGCCTTTCAGTACGGTTTCGTTAAGTATGGTTGGCAGATGGCAATACTTTTGAAGTTAATCCATAATGTCTTCAAGGATTCTCCCGCGCGCCGTGCAGACTTTACACGTCTTACTGAAAGTGATGAATTTACTCTCAAATTTTGCAATTGCTGATGGCTTGAGAATGGTCCCATGTGTGCAAGATTCATTACAGTACTCAAGAATTTGAAGACCTACATTCCCACTATGAAGGATTTGCCTGACACATGGTCGATTAGGAAGGTGCTTTGCTGACCCTCTTCTGCTGGCGAAATTTCATTTCTTTGCGACAATAGCATCATCTTTTGAGCCATTTCTCAAAGCGTATCAGATGCTGAAACCAGTCATCCCATTTCTTCATGGTGACATTGAGGATCTTCTCCGAGAGGTGTACGGGCGGTTTGTGAAGCCAAACGTCCTAAACAAAGCGAAGACAGCCTACAAGCTGATCAATATTAATGTAGATGATGTTGCGAATGGTTTGAAACTTTCCCAAATCAATATTGGTGTGGGGGCAACCCTTGCTCTCCGTGATGCAAGAGTGAAGGACATCGAAGAGGACAAATTTAGGTTGGAATGTAAAAAGTGTTTGGTCTCCATTGAGAAGAAAATAGTTGAGAGAAATAAAGTACAAATATACCAAAGCAGCATCATGTCTAGATCCTAACAAAATTCTTAAAAAACCTGAGTAGTGTAAAACAGACATGGATTCTTGTCTTAGGGTTCTCGTGTCTGCAAACCACATGACCACTCTGCAGGCAGACCGCGCTGGTATCCAGTTCAAAAGGTTTGTATCCCAGGTGGATAAAGTGCAGCTCACGGGCTTTAATAGGGATATGGATAGACTGGACTCATTCTATGCAAGCCAACTTAACAAACGAGAGGACTTAAAGGATTGTTGGGCAGCTGTTTAAATTATCCTGTTGTTCTCGCATGGTAACGCCTTTGTCGAGAGTGGGTTCTCTGTGAACAAAGACATGATAGTTGAGAACCTACATGAAGACTCTCTCATTGCTCTGAGAAGAGTTTAGGATGGGATTTTTCATGCAGGAGGCGAGGCATCAGTGGAAGTTGATCGGGAGTTGATCATATATGCGTGTAGAGCAAGCGCCAAGTGCAGAGATGCGCTTCATAAGAGGCGAGAAACTGAAATGGCGAAGAAGAGTAGATTACAGAGAGAAGAAGAGAAAAGGAAGAAAAATAAGCTAGATAAGTTAAAAGCAGAGAATCAAGCCCTGAAAGAAAAAGAAGAAGAAGTAGAGAAAACAATTAAGGAGATGAAGAAATGAAAATCTTTGCTTTTTTTAGTGTAATTGTCGGTTGTTACCTGAATAATTAATTTCTGGTCATTTAATGTAAGACAGCAATATTTTCACAGAAAGTTCTTGATTATTTAATTAGTTTTTTTTGATCTTTCAAGTTAGAGGATCGATTGACATGTTTATTTTTTTGCTGCCTGTACAGTCTCATTTTTTATTGTTAATTCTTATCATAATATTTTTTCATAAAAATAAAAGTCTATTATGATGAGAAGTGTGTTGATCTCTGCTCCCATTTACGAAAATTTATTTAGGTGCACTTTCGGGACGTATTGAAACCCTATAATTAGCACATTTCTTAGGATATTATGGAGAAACCTGCTAGGGAAAATACAGGGAAATGATTCAGAAAAAGTTGTGGGCACCCTGTACTAGAAGAAGACGCCTGTAAACATAAGTAAACCTTAGTTATTCCTTCTGCGACGAGTTGCAAAAAACATTATAAGCATATCTTTTTCTCATCCTGTAGCGTAGTACTTGAAAATTATTTTGCTTAGAGAGTGTTCAATTTTACCGCTATCGAAAGGAGAGGGGACAAAACTACGGTGGGTGGACCTCTGACAGCATTTCTATGATAACACAATGAAAATGAAAGTCCAGTAAATAGGTGGGTGTTCAATTCCTTGATCAAAAAGCAGATAATAGCAATGGAGGCTAATGTGGGCCCGAGCTTGAAGCCGGCCGTCCGACCCTAATGGCGAGCGCGAGAAAGCGCAAATAAGTTATGTCTTTGTAATTAACCGACTGAACTTACCATCTCTGGCAGAAAGGTTGATCTGCACGTCAGGTATATCACAGAATAAAAGAAAAAGGACGCAGGGTCATAAACATGTGAAGAACTCTTGAACCTGTCATTCACTACAACTGAAACAATACACTCGCGAGAGCCGGGCAACTGACATGTCGCGACGAGCACAAGAGCGGAGTGTGTCGCATAGTAGGCAACGTTGAAGGAGGACGTGGAGACTGTATTCCCCTCTCGCAGACGCACTACGGCTCAACTGCCCAAACTCGCGGCACTGTTCTCTGCATACATATTAAATACGTGTATATAGGTCTGCATACATAGTATAATAGCTTATAATTATTCTGTTACGGCACAAAACTTTCACAACACTGTTCATCAAAAGGCCTACTAAAGTACAATTGCGAACATCTAGGATACTGTGTCTGTTTATACTACTGGCTTTTAGATATTTTCCAATTATATTTAAACATTGTGTAATGAGCTGGTGAAATAAAAACTTGCATCGGAGAACCACCTCAATGATTACCATCTTTTCTATTTTCCCGGGAATTACGGGGGAGGGCCCCCCCCCCCTTAATCGGCCCCTGGTTTTGGCACCACTGCATTGGTGGACAGACGATCGTTCTGAAGTGGTGTTATTTATACGTTTTTCCGAGTAATGTTTGTGTTACGTAACATAATTTTGGGTTGTTACCACGCAAGTAACTTTAAACTAACTCGGTGAATGTTGGTGAATGTGGATATCGTCTTTGAGATACATTTTTCACTTTTTTACACTGTGTTTACATTTCGAAAAAGAAAAGTGACTGTCGTTATTCCTCTCTAGAGCTAGAATCGTGCATCATTAATGTTTATTTTCCTTACATAAGTGATAATGAAGTGCTCTAGATGTGACGAAGAACTACCAGGAGATGGAGACTTTGTCAGATGTCGATGTTGTGATGGCAACATTCACTATGAATGCTCTGGCATTAAGGAGTCCACATACCGGTCAATGTCCAGGAAAGCTAAAGATTCATGGAAATGTGCAACCTGCAGAACAATTACCACGGCTACTTCTGCAAAAACTGCAGTAATAAAAACTAATGAAGCGGCCTCTTCCCCTGGAATTGAACCTTCTGCTTCGGAAAACGGTAAACCAATAGTTACATCCCTAGCGCAAGATATAAGTGACATAAAAAATAGTTTATCTTTTTTATGCGATAAATATGATGGACTCTGTGAGCAAATTAGTGTTGTGAAAGAACTTAAAGAAATCATAACAGAGCTAAAATTACAAATTAAAGAAAAAAATAAAACAATTGAAAATCTCCAACACAAAATAAGAGAAATGGAACAAAAACAATTAAATAAATCAATAGAAATTGTTGGAGTAAATATAACTAAAAACGAGAGTTGTTACGATGTGATCAATGATTTGGCTACAAACATGGGTGTAAATGACTTTAATATTAAGGATTTTGATGAGACTTATCTTGTTCCTAAAAAGAATGAAGAAGGCAAAAGTAAGATGATTGTAAAGTTTACGTCACGAATTATGTGGGAAGAGTGGGTTGTAAAAAGAAAAATCCTAAAAAATGAGAACAATCATAAAGGTATATATGTAAATGAATCCCTTACGAGTCACTTCAATGAATTATTTTGGAAAGCAAAAATTAAATGAAAGGAGAAAAAGAGAAAGAAATGTTTGGGTAAAATTTGGTAAAATTCTAGTAAAAAAGGATCCTAATGCTTTAACAATTAGAATTAGTGATGATAAAGATCTAAATAGAATTACTTGATCATCTTGCATTGATTGAAGTAAAAACATAGTGTATATATAGATACATAATGGATGTTATAGATCTTATTAGCAAAAACGAGGAGATAAGGTGTTATTGTTATCACAATGTTGAATATATTGTTAAATCTAATTATAATCTCAATGTTTTTCATTTAAATATTAGATCAATTAAAAAATACTGGGATGAAATAAGCATTATTGTACATAATTTATCTCAAAAACTAACTTTTGATGTATTAGTGTTCACTGAAGTTAACTTGAATGAGTCTGAGGTTGTATTATATAATATAGGTAATTACAAAATGTTCTCTAAATTAAGGAAGGGAAGAAGAGGAGGAGGAATTTTAATGTATGTAAAGAACTCTACACATTTCCAGGAGCAAAATATTTCTACTAAATATTTTGAATCAATATTAGGCATCATGACCTTAGGTGGTGTAGAAATGACTATACTCTGTGTTTACAGACCACCTCACTACAAAGTTACTGATTTTATTAAGGAATTGAAGAAACTTACAGATGTATTTTGTATGGAAGAGGGTGTACTACTTATGGAGACATGAATATTGATATGAAGGACAGCAGTAGTATAAATACAATTAGATATAAAGATTTTCTTGTAGCAAATGGTTTTATTAATCTAATTACTGACTATACTCGAGAAGAAGTAATTTGTAACAGAATATCTAGAACATGCATTGATCACATTAATTATAAAGGGAAACTGTTTCAAACGGATGGAATAGTCCTGAAAACTAAAATATCTGACCATTATGTTACTGCTGCTGGTTTTTCATGGTCTAATCATAAAATGCTAGGGAACAGGGAGGGAAAAATTGTAATATTAGATATATTTGCCAAAATAAAATGAATTATCTCATGAATAACAATAACTGGTGTAATGTGGTGTAATGCAACGAGCCTGATGTATTATATGATAAATTGTGTGTGACTATGAAAAATATCTATGAGAAAGCCACGTTAACTAAATATGTTCATAGGAAACCAAAAAAGAAAAAAGAATGATGTCGGATGAATTATTGCATAAAATTAAATTAAGGGATTTGATGTTTAGAAAATGGAAGAAAGATCCCACAAATGTTAATCATAAAAGTAACTACCAAAATCAAAGAAACAAAGTAGTAACAGCTATAAGATTTAGCAAAAGGAATTTTTATTTGAACAAGTTATCCGCTGTGGCAAATGACCCAAAAAAAATATGGTTAGAGATAAATAAATTAACTGGTAGAAGAAGTAATGTAGGTGGCGATAAGAATTTACAAGGATTTAAAGGACTAACTGATAATGAATTAGGAAAAATATTTCTGAAGCAGTTTACTGATGAAATAGAAAAAATTAAGGTAAACTGTAACCACAAAATTCTTTGCATCCCAGATAGTATCATCCAAAGCAGCATTTTTGTACCACAGATATCGGCACTAGAAGTGAGCAAAATATTATCTTCCATAAAAAACAAAGGTCCTGGAATAGATGGTATTAGAATGATTGATATAAAAAATATGAAAAATACCTTAGTATCTTGGCTAAATTCATAAATTTGAGTAAAGAGAAGGGAAAAGTACCTGAGAAAATGAAAACTGCCATTGTTACTAGGCCAATATACAAAGGTGGTGCTCGTGGGGATGCCAATAATTATATACATATATCCAAACTGCCTTCTTTACATAAGGTTATTGAAAGATATATTGCCAACTTGTTGCTTAATTTTTTGGATAAAAATGATATTATTGCAAAGCATCAGTATGGATTTCAACAATCTAAAGGTACTAAATTTGCACTAGAGAAACTATCAGAAACTGTAAGAAATGCATTAGAAAAGAGAATGAGTGTAATCTTACTATTTATTGATCTTAAGAAAGCATTTGATACAGTTGATCACGAAATACTCTTGCATAAACTAAATAATATGGGTATAAGAGGAACAATGTTTGAATGGTTCGTTAGTTACTTAAAGGACAGGAGAATTAGGATAAAAATAAGTGATGATTATATAAGTGAACCTGCTTCCACGAGTACGGGTGTTCCTCAAGGCTCTATCCTTGGCCCATTGTTATTTCTTATTTACATAAATGATGTATTTAAGGTTATTAACCATTGTACTTTACTGCTATATGCAGATGATGCAATACTGATTTCTACTCATACTAATTTTGGAGATGCAAAAATGATGTTGGAAAAAGATTTAAAAAATTTTTTATGCTGGACTCATGATAACAACTTAATTGTGAATGAAAATAAATCAAAAGTTATGCATGTTGTAACAAAGAGCTCTCAGAAAAAAATACTAAAAATTTCCAAACATTCACATAACTGCTTACATGTAGGCTCAATAAATTGTAAATGCCCAATATTAGAACAAGTAACTAAGTATAAATATTTGGGTATAATAATTGATGATGCATTCAAATTTAATAACCATGTCATTGCATGAAATACAAGATTAAGAAGAATATTATATCAAATGTACTACATTTTTGAATTAATTCCATTTTATGCTCTGAAATTAGTATACTGTGGATTAGTTGAGAACTTAATAAGATATGGTCTCACTATATGGGGAAATGTAAATAGTATGCACCATAAATTATTAATTAAAAAACAAAATAAATTCATTAAAGTCTTGTATAGAAAAATAGATAAAACAAACACAAATATTGAAGACATGTACAAATATTTAGGCATTTTGAGGCTAGACAAATTATATAGATATATCATAATCCAGGACATCTACTTTTGTAACACTTATAAAACAATACGTTCCTTTAAAAATATTGAAATTCTCCGTTCTGTAAGAAATTTTATTGTACCTCTGCAATACACAAGGTATGGTAATAATACATTTAAAGTGGTTGTACCAAAAGAATTTAATCAAATACCATATAGTATAAGTACATTAACTACAAGAAATGAAGTTAATGTTAAAATTAAAAAATGGTTGCTAGAAGATCAAAATGATGGGTAAAAGAAACTGTGTAATCATGTATTATATTGTTAACTAAAAGCTTCATACATATATACTGGATATTTGAATAGATATATAAATATGTGTTGTGTGTCTATTTGTACTTAATTGAATTTAATTGAGTATCCATGTGTATATATATATATATATATATATATATATACATATATATATATATATATATATATATATATCGTTCACTCACTCACACACCGCCTTTTAGGCGAATAAATATATAATAATTTGAACAGAAGGTGAAAGAAAGAGATAGGAAACATGTAACTAACATTTACTTTCTTCTTGTGTCCATGTCTAATTCTCCTCTCTTGGTGTTGGAATAGCTGCCCTTGTGTGCCATCCAGAGGCCACGGCTACGGGCTCAAGCTTGAAGGGGTATTCTTTGTTATAAGCCCCAGCCGAAATCATGGTAAATCTAAGTGTCCTGATAGCTCAACTGGTAGAGCACTCGGCGCGAAATCGGGAGGTTCCGGGTTCGAGTCCCGGTCACGGCACATTTTTACCCTCTGATTTCTCGGCTGTACCATCTTCCAAATCACCAGTGTCTTCGTCCAATTTTAGTTACATGTTTCCTATCTCTTTCTTTCACCTTCTGTTCAAATTATTATATATATATATATACATAATATATATATTACATTATTACATTATATATATATATATATATATATATATATATATATATATATATATATATATATATATATATATGTATTAAATGTAATATACGCAATAAAAAAGCATTTAATTAAATGTATCTTAATTGATTAAATTAATTAAATGTCACCAACAAAGATATAAATGAAGATACTAAGTGTATTTAAATAGCTATTTTGAATGCATTGAACCTAGGCGTGTGACTATTAAGTCTTTAATAACACTGAACAGCTGTTTTACTCTGCTGCCCACACGTCGCAAATGTTGCACGAGACACATATATCATTCAGGACTCCAGAGTTCGATTCATCAATACTTGCCACCGGTTGCCAAGCGTCTAAAATATTTAAGGGTGGCTCTCCTGCATTTTTCTTTTTGCTGTGTCCTAAGGGTTCCCATCCTCTTTTGCTTGGCGCATAGATGTGGCGCAGTATTTCGGTTATTGCATACGAATGCAGGCACCGCAGCTGGATATTCTCCGCCTCTCATGAGAGTTTATTTTCTCGCCTCGCGTGTATTGCATGCGTGTAATTGTTCCCCTTGTCTCTCCGCTCCGAAGAGTGGACTTTTGAGTTTGTCTGAGTTGAAAATTCTGTGCGCGCTGAGGAGACTCCCCTTCAAAGGTCAAAGGTCAGGAGGATCGGGGTGCTGGAAATGTGTATAAGGTCTGCAATTTCTGTTCATTTCCAATTGGAACTTGCTCGCATTCGTGATATCATCTGGAGTGGAGAGGGATGACGCTCGAGATTATGTCTTCCTCCTCCTCAATCTCCCTCCCATCACCCCAGTCGCGTCTCCTTATATCTATCTCTCCCACTTCCTTTTCCTCTCCTTCCTATGGTCCCGAAATGTTGTGTTCGTCGATGCCTCTGGAACTCGTTTCTGTGCCATTAGCGAGGCGGCAGAAGTTTTTCATTTCTGGCTAATACGGTGCTCTGAAAATCATCTTTTTGTCATAAATAATCTCTCTATCATAAATGATGAGTCATAAATGTATCTGAAGATGCTATAATCGACAAAAACGGTTGTACGTTTTTGATGAAAATGTGTGTTATTCACAAAGTGAAAGGTGAGTTTCCACTCTTCAATACGCTGAGATTCCATTAACACAAGTCACGCCGCTTAATGTTCAATTTGGCGATTCCGTCACAGCCGTCGAGGAGTCTATAAGGTAGGAGAATAGCACGCAAAAGGCTGTTTGCGATCTTTTTCGCCCTCAGGGAAAATGCATTTCCATCTATGCAATTACGTTTGTCGGTTTGGATCATTGAGATAGAAAGGAGACAAGTGTGCTGCAAAATTGTGATGATCTGGAAAATACATTGCCTGAGTTAAAATCAACGAGACGGAGAGTAGTACTTGCACCGGCCCTTGATGGAGATACGTATGCAACCGTTGAGACGATTAAGTATCGCTGTATTGCATACACCTCAGGATAAAATACATTAGGATTTTCGTTCGCACTTTCGTGTGGACGTTACGTCGTAATGCGTCTCTGCATGCGTAAGGTGGCGATGGTGTAAATTTAGTTAACGGACTTCATGAATTATTTTTATTTAAAGTATTGACAATTCGAGGCAAAAAAATTCGTCCGCATTCGAATACCATTAGGGAGTACATTATCCATTGTATTCAGTTTCAACAATCATTGTGGCTGAACTTCTTCATATTTTCAGGTTCTACCGCGTTGGTTGCCGTGGTGATGACAACAGTTTCGCTGGCACTACTGACAGCGTCTTCAGGTCGAAGATGTCGGTTCACAAGTTCAAGTTCAAAAAGTGTTTATTGCTATTGTCTCAAAATTATTTACAGATATACATACATATTTTATAGCATTACAACAATAGCCCCCGCTTTAGGATTTCTCCTCTTCAGGGTTAGTCAAATACATTGTCATTGTTTTTATTTTATACATTGGAGCGTGTAGCAGATTAGTTTGAAGTATTATTTACACAGGAACTCTTTTCATCCGGGATGGCTTAATGGCCTGGCCCGAGGCGCGAGGGTAACCGGAAAAACCTCGCGCAGACCGCCGTGTTACGATGATGTTGCTGTAGGTAATCCAGGAGTTGTTTTGGTTGTTGTCATGGTATCGTCGATCTTGGTGATTTTGGACCCGGTGTGAATTGTGTTCATCGTAGTTTCGCCGTCGGTTCTGTTGTCTGGTTCCGGACATGATGCCTGTGTTGTGCTGTGGAGGAAGCCGAGATTAATATTCGTATATATAGTTAAAATATTATATAATATTCGTAAGTTATAAATTACCAAGCCAATCAGGGATTGTTGTTTTATACAGGTTCAATGTGGTATCATCTTAATATATTGAGTAATTGTTTGCCCATCGCCCATAGAAGGCTAAGGGCCAGTTTCACTAACACGGATAATATAATTAACTCGCATAATTTTCCGAAAAACCGAGATAATACAATGTTCCTGTTTCACCAGTAGCATTATCTCGGTTTTGGAGAATTATCTCGGTTAAAAATTTTACTGGCGATATTCCTCGGTTAAAAGCTTATTATCCGAGATAATACACACCCGATAATAATAGTACACCCGAGCACATCGTAAGTTATGATATTATTTAATATATATATCATTGTTTATTGTTGCAATTTAACCTCTCAGGGTATTAGTACCATTTTGCATTAAATTTAGAAATGCGTTTGTAGGCTGTACGAGGCATATTATGGTCGAAATTAACTATAAAATATTTCTAGCGACGAAAGGTAAATAAGGGAAATCCCTCACTTCGTACATTATGAATAACTTTCAATAGTGTATTTTAGCGTACATTGATAATAAAAGCATTCTATTAAATCATTGATACCATGCTTGATATTCATCTAACGTCATTTATTCGCGTAGTAAGAACTTAATGTTCAAATTTCCCTCACAAACGTCCCAGGCGAAGAGGACACTGAATCACGTTAAAAAATATGTATCATAATTTACGATTTTTGTGCTAGTTTCCCCCAAAATTATTAAGTGCGACTTGATATATGTAAACAGTGATAGTTTTTGTGTGTAAATAAGACCCTTGGGAACATTATGAAGAACCATATGCGCCTAAAATAACTCAAATCGGAGGCAAACATGTAATGCCATGCCGTGATGACGCATTCTTGAGGATATAAAATGACATATTTCTCGATTGTTTACATGTGGCGTCGTGGGCTAGTGGTTAGTGTTCTCGACTCCGGGTACGAAGTATACCAGTTTGCGCCCGACAGAAGTAGTTTTTTTCTTATTTTTTCAAGACATTTTTTTACGCTCTGGGCTTTCAGTTGGAATACATTCATCTGGAATGTCTGAATTTTCAAAAACAGTGTCGGAGAGTAGGGCCAGAACATTATTTATATCTTTTGCTTAGAATGTTTTTAAGGTGAAAATTGTCTCGACCATTCAAAGCAAATGATACGGGATCCCTCGTCTCCAGTTCGAGAAATGAAATTTATGTTCCTGATGCACGCCTTCGTCATTGCCATTTCCCGTTTCAAATCCTGATAAGAGTTCTTTGGAAGCTTTTGAATGCAATTCCACCGCTTCAGTTACAATGAAAATGCAACTATAGCTATGTGTGCTTCATCAATACCTTTTTTATTCAAAACAAGAATGTCAAGGACAAGTCTTCGCTTTCTTATTTGCCTCTTTCATTTGAGTGAATGTACATACTCTATTCCCACGTCTCAAATTGTCATTAAACGCTACTACTTCACAATCAATTCAAAGGCAGCGAGGGAATCATCACAGACCACGGTCCCGCCAAAGTTCAACTATCTGAACATGACCCACAACCCTCGGAAAAAATCAAGTGATCAACAAATGACAGGCGGCACGTTCTTATCGAACGTAACCCCGCCGCACGTTCTCATCCCCGCCGTCGCCAGCATTTTTACTCTCTTTTTCATTGCTTTAATTTTTATGTATTGTGTTATTATCATCGTTACTTCAATAAAAAATATTTTTAGGCAATTTTTTTAAATTATTGAGTCGTTAACAAGGTAGGGATTGGAGCCAGGGCTGAAGAAGCCTTTTCAAAGGCGGTTCCATATTTATTTTTTATATTAAAATATATATTAGAATATTGCAATGGTAATTTATTATTTATAGGGGGACAGAATAATGTCATTTTAATACGTAATTGGGGGTGAAATCCACCCTAAAGACTGCTTATGCTTTCATTGGGAATTGAGAATGGATCAGCTAGGGATTGGGGACAGAAGATAAACTGTGGATAGCAACTCGGCGTCGGCATTAGCCTACGCTTAACGAATGGCGCCAAGAGGACCACAGTTTTCCATCACATGGATGGAAAACTGTGCGGTCTGGTCTGCACCATTGGTGTAATCCACATTACACCCAAGGATCAGATTGAATTTTGGAATGCTCTGAAATTCGTACCCGAGAATAGGTTGTGGAAGAACTGTACACTTACCTAATCACTCCGAACGCGTTCTCCATTATTTCGTGTAGCCGGCAATCATTCTGCTTTGCCTGCTTCTACGATTTTTTATTCATGCTTTTAAAGATTTTTAAATGCTTTTTTCTAAAAAATATTACAGGAGGTTCGTCGTCTCGCTTCAGCATATTGAATTATTAATCATGAACTACCGAATCATAAAATTATAGCTCGATTGGCCACCCGACGGTCGTATACCCCCCTTGTCAGACAGGTAAGGCATGCTCATGTTATCATCAGTGCATTACGTGTTATTTGCAAAATGTTACATTGATGGTAAAGCATTATAATAATCATATTATTTTTCCCATTTAGAAGTGTAGGCTATGAAATAATATACTGTTTATATTGGTTTCTATGAAGCTCAAGTAGAAGAAAGATTGGTTTTTTCCCCGGAAAAAGTCTAGTGCAGGTCTGGTGTGTTTTTATTTCAAACATCAGAGTATGATCCGAGCATTTGTTGCACTTGTTGTGCCATCATTTGTGATTTAAGCTCCATCATAGAACAGAAACGTAATCCAGGGTCGCTCCAGTGAGTATAGGTAAATCTGTAATATTGCCAGAGATATGGAAAGAATTATCATCTGCCTGTTTCAAAACGATAATAATGAAATATTTGATAAGAATTTCCTGGGGATATTACAGTAAGGTGTAATTGGGTAAATGCAAGCTAGACTGTAGCATATACACCATTTATTCCTCACCTCATTAATATCAATTGATTTCCCATTAAATTGCAAAAACTATCGTTGTGATTAAAGCAACCATACGCGATGAATGCCGGAAATTATACAAAACTTACACAATCTAACGTTTAATTGTAAAGTAATCTACATACGAGAGAATACCCTTCCCTTTAAACCACGCTCTTGTCAGTAACAATGCGGATAGATACCGTCTTTTCTTTTCCTGATGTAGAAGTATGAAAAATTTACAATCCAAAGGGTTTCTTTCAATAATCTCGGTTTACGAAAATTCGGATAATAATGACGACAATGACGTTGGTGAAACACGTTCAACAGATTACTGGGATAATTATTTTATCCGAGTTTTCGTAAACTTCGGTAACAGTGAATATTATCCGAGTTGGTGAAACTGGCCATAAAAGGTTTAATTTACATTTGAAAATGCATGCAAATAGAGCAAATTATCTATAGATTTAAGTTTAAAATGTCATTATTTACACATGCATCAATACACTTTAACTTTTCTATTCATCAGGGAAAAATCATAAATATAATTAATTTATAGCTATGGTAGAATATATACAAAGATGCGTATTTCAGCAGTTAAGTATTATAGCCTGAGAGGCCAGTTCACAATTTTCGTCCTCTTTCAATGGCACTTCTTTCCCACCAATTCTCGCAGCTGCTCTCCCATTGGTTCGTTTCAGAATTCTCATCCAAGTGTAGTCCAGGTGGTATCCCTCGTCTCGGTTAAAATTGTCCGTCCGGGCTATCTCAGTTGATTCCATAATTAGTCTAGGGTATGTCATCACCACAACAACCAACGCGGTAGAACCCGAAAATATGAAGAAGTTCATCGTAAAGCACCGCGAAAATCTTCGTTCTTTAATCATTGTGGCTATAACTGGCTTAATTTCAAAATACAGCCCAAATAATTAATTGTAACCGTACACAGGCAATTGAAAATTCATTCAAAATGTAAAGATCTGTCTACATATAACCTATCATTTTAATGGTTAGTATAATAATTTAGTTTAATTAAATATTTTGCTTAATACTTTTTATGTCATTACTAAGCTTGTACTCTTGGTTTTAATTTCCTGATTCATTTTTGTTATCAAAGGTGGCGGCTGGCAATGAACCTGAAATATTCAGGGTAATGAATGCTCTTCTCGTCAAAGATATCGCGTCAGACTGACATCTCATTCACTTTTTGGTCCTAGACGTTTTCCACGGTTTGCTTCACAAATGTCACTCCCCTAAGGCAGTGTCTTAAATATTTTGAAAGTATTTTTCCATGCCAGTTCTTCAAGTTAGCGCGCTGGTATTTAACGATAAAGATCGGTCATTTACATTCCCTACCGCAGATATATTTAACTTCATTACAACTAAATCCCATGTCGGATACACGTTTTTATGAGAACTTGAAAGATATCAAAGCGATCGGATCAGAGTCAATAGAGGCTTTAGGTGTCTATACATATCTGTATTATAGTTACCTCCCCACATATTTTACATCAACATTATTCTTTCTTTATAACGTAACGTTAGTTCCCATATGCTATGAAAAATACCCACGGAAAACCGTCGAAGAATGTTAAACTAAAATACTACTAACACAAGCTTATATTCCGAATACTACATACTAAAACAATGACCAATTCTACATTTGATGTTTTTCAATCAATATTGTGGAAAATTCTAATATCGCATAATATTTTAGCCTATGTGCTAATTTTGTCCTTAAAAAATATTGAGTGAATTCCGTGAAATATTTTTATAATGCAGGGTGATTACAAAAGAATGCGTCGGTTTCAAAGATCTGAATTTTTCAAATGGAAGAAACTACAAAGCTGCGCGACCCCTTAAAATGGCCGATACATTCTCTAGTTTTGTTAAAAAAAATGACATCACAAATATTCAATATGTCCTCCTTTAGTAGCCCGAACAATGTCAAGTCGATATTCAAATTTCTCCCACACTCTGTTGAGCATGTCAGCAGTTACTGTCTTCACAGCCAAAGTTGTGCGTGCTTTCAATTCCTCGCTGTTAGTAGGCATTGATTGAGATTGGCTATTTCCACTACTGGAAGCAGATTCCAATGATTTTATGTTTCAGCAAGACGGGGTTTGGCTAATTGGCACCTCTCAGTTCATGCTCATCTTAATGAGACTTACCCTCAAAGATGGATTGGTCGAGAATGCAAGGCTAGACCTCGCCCTTCATCTGAAGTGGCCTCCGAGGTCACCTGATCTCACACCATGTGATTTTTTTGTGGGGATATGTCAAAGGTCAAGTCTTTGTGCTTTCATTGCCTACTAACAGCGGGGAATTGAAAGCACGCACAACTTTGGCTGTGAAGACAGTAACGGCTGACATGCTTCACAGAGTGTGAGAGGAATTTGAATATCGACTTTATATTGTTCGAGTTACTCATGGAGGACATATTGAACATTTGTAATGTTATTTTTTTCAATAAAACTAGAGAATGTATCGGTCATTTTAAGAGGTCGCGCAGCTCTGTAGCTTGTACCATTTGAAAAATATAGATCTTTGAAACCGACGCATTCTTTTGTAATTACCCTGTATATTTATGTATAAAAAATACAATTGTCGAGTATCGAGATCGTTAAGCAATGTTCCGAAGGACCAAGTGATCACTTACACTAGCGCGTAATGAGAGAAAAGAGATTAAGTGATCACTAATTTAATGAAACACAAATGAAATATAACAAGTACAAATATAACACTTTTCACTGCGACAAACATCTAGAGAGTACTTAAGTTTCTGCTGCACGTTGAGGGCTCCTGAGCAGGGAAGGCCGGCCGGCGGGGGGAGGGCGGAACAACGACACACGCATACCCTGTTCCGGGAGCACTTAAACCTAATATGGGTTGCATCCGAGTCACTTTACTAGTTATCACCGACTGACTGACGGACTGCTCAGTCGAACAAGTTCCTTTGAATTGAATCACCAAAAAAAGGCGCCCTCCTGTGGCAATCTTACGGTACGCGTATAACAAAAACGAAACGAAAAGAACGAAACATACCGGCCCCCTTGGTCCCCTGGGACCAATAAACAATAAGAGGAAAGTGAAGGAACTAATTGAGGGGAATGGGAAAGACCTTGGTTGCAGGACGGGTAAGGGTACCTCCTTGTGTGCGTAGATGGACAACTCTGACGACAACATCTTTCCCTGGCGATGTAGCATCTATCCGGGCAAGAGTCCAGCAGAGGGGTGGAGTTTGAGGGTTGTGGATGAGCACCAAATCGCCGATCTTCAAATTCCTGCCTCTTTCGGTCCACTTGGAGCGCCGCTGGAGGGTATGCAATGAAGGCATCAGAGGATAGGTCAGTCACCACTTTGAGATGGACAGCCTTAGTGGAGAGACACACTAATATGCATAAATATGCTTTGATAAACTGAACTCGTTTGAGGTGATGGAGCTTTATCTGGAACGGACCTCCATAGTCCATTCCACTTTTTAGAAATGGGCGTGCGGGGCTGACTCGAGTCTCTGGTAGATTTCCCATTAAGGGCGGCGTATTTGTGGGCTTGCATCGGTAACACCGCAAACATTTGAAAATTCTGCTACGTATTACCGAGCGAGCTGATAGAATCCAATACTGCTTACATAAAATAGATTGTAGAAGCTGAGCTCCTGCATGCAAATAAGTTATATGATAATAATCAATGAGTAGGTTCACGATATGGTGTGATTTCGGTAAAATTATGGGATACTTTGCATCGTAGTCCAAATGTGAATGATACAATCTTCCTCCCGCTCTGAGCAATCCATCCGTATCTAGAAATGGGGAGAGGCGACGGATCCTCAGGCTACAAGGTTGATTGTGATGAAGCTGAGTTAGGTCTTCCTTGAAGCAAGAAGTTTGTACAATTTTACAAATGGTGATTGCAGCTCTTTTCAGCTCTGAAGACATCACAGCGAGAATTGTGGCAAAATCGCATGATATAAGCTAGGACGCGGAGCAATTTTGTCCATGATGAAAATCTCGTGAGTAAGTTCCATTCATGTGACTTTACACTTACAAGTACATTAAGAGGAGATGGCAGAATTTCAGGTAAGAATTCATCTTCGATTCGAACGAAATGAGAGATAGGTTGTCCATCAGCGGTTGATGCAAGCCATTTCTGTCCCTTCCACCAGAGGTTGGTTGCAATAAGCTGAGAAGGGAAAAGTCCTCTAGAGGCACAATCAGCTGGGTTTTCCTTTGAAGAAATGTGATTCCAGGATTGCGACGGAGTCCATTCTTGGATTTGGCTCACGCGATTTGCAACATACGTTTTCAAACGATAGGGTGGTGTCTGAATCCAACTTAGAACAATAGTGGAGTCACAATATGCATATACACTTTCTATAGTCATGTGGGGAGAAAGTTTTAAAGCGCAATGATGTAACAATTTCGCTAAGAGATGAGATCCGCATAGCTCCAAACGCGGCAAGGATATGCGTTTTAGTGGGGAAACGAGTTTTAGCGACCAGAATGGACATTTTTGTTGATTGGTTGTTGCTTACACTTCGGACATAAACAACAGCACTATATCCTTGTTGCGAGGAATCGGAAAATCCATGTAATTGAATGGAAGTTGAATTCGCAAGGAGTAGATGACGATGCAAATTTATGTTGGCTAGGAGTGGTAGTTCCCTTAAGAAGTCATTCCATTTCTTTGAGATTTCTGTTGGTAACTGAGCATCCCAAGTTAATCCAAGAGTCCAAAGCAATTGCATTAGAGATTTCGCCCAAAAAACAACAGGAGCTATCCAGCCACAAGGATCATAAATTTTTGCGATCGCTGTCAAAACCGACCTCTTCGTAAGTAGCGAATCTTCGATTTTGATTGTGTAGGAGAAGGCATCGGACAATGGGTCCCATTGTATTCCTAATATTCCACATAATTGGTTTTCACTTGAATTGAATGGAATGGGCAGTTGGTCTTGAGAAGAAATATGTTCTAACAACACCGTTGAGTTACTCGACCATTTATGAAGTTCAAAACCTCCGAGGCGAAGCAGATGCATCAATTAATCTTTGAGGGCAGAGGCTTCTTCGATGGTATCAGCACCGCTTATTATGTCGTCTACAAACGTCTGGTTCCGGAGGACATCCGCTGCATGAGGGAGTTTCTCTTCTTCATCCCGGGCTAATTGCTGTACTCGAGGATTCCTACTCTTCTCCTAGAGAAAGGTGGAGCGAGTATCTTCACCGAAATATCGGAAGTTTTTATTTGTAAGTGTTCTTTTTTCCGTGTGTATGTTTTTGTCGGCCACCCTCTTGGCATATTGTATATTTATCACCCGAGTGATTCTCCTTGAAGTTTTACGTTTTAAGTTTTACCGACGGCAGCTTACGTGACAGAGTGGTTCTTGGAGCTGAGTAGGAGAATCGTGATGCACCGACTTCTTGCCGGGGACTTCTGGGTTGCAACCCGTGATGGTTGCGCAGGTCCAGCGTCCCGCGGATCTTGGCGAATGTCGTGTGTCGATCTGGATATCTGCGGCCCGTGAGACGCTTCCCGCGTCTCAAGAAGGGAAGGTAACGAGCGGAAATATCTCCGCCGTCCTTTTCCGCGTCCCTACTCCGATTCTCTCTAGATGCACTCTGCCCACTCGTCCGGCATAGCCTGCCGCCACACTCGCCTAATCGTTTCTTCCCGGTTTCGGAGTGCTCACCGCCCTTATGTACCCACAAATGGTGGGGTGGGGCGTCCGTGAGCACACCTCATGATCAATGGGTGATGGGGAAACTGGGGAATACCCGCACGTTAAAGTAAAATGCCACTGTTCTCTTGCCACTTTGGCCACTTGACGTTGGCAACGTCGGGGGAGGGGAAAACACACCCACGCGAAACACACGTTAATCACTGACCTTGCATGCCTCGAGTGCGGTTCGACTCTCAGGAAAAAGGGGGTGGGGGATTTGAAGGGAAAACAAACAAAGGAAAACGCAAAACGCCCAAGACACGAGGGGACCCAAAATTAACAGGTGACGGTAAAATCGTTACCGCCACAATATAAAACTTCTTGGAGAATCACTCGGGTGATAAATATATAATATGACAAGAGGGTGGCCGATAAAAATATAGAAACAAAAAAAGGACAACACAAATTGAAACTTCCGATATTTCGGTGAAGACTAGCTCCACCTTTATCTAGGGTGAGAGTAGGAATGAGGAAAAGGATAGAGATGGAGATATGGGAGGGGAAAGAGGGGGAGAGAAAGGTGTAGGAGGGGAAGAAGGGGAAAGACGAAGAGCGGGGAGAGGGCGGGCGGAGGGGAGAGAGGAAAAAAGGGGAGCAAAAGGAAGAGGAGAGTGGAGGAAGCAGGGAGAGATGAGATGAGGGGGAGGGAGAAACTAGTGTGATTTATTGAGTCCAGGGGGCGAGAAATCCTGGTGGATCAGAATGCAAGAAGATTCAAGATCTTTGAGCTGAAGGGGAGAGGAAGAAGGGGGAAGGGAAGCAAGTAGACCAACTTTAAAAGTGTTATTGAAAGTGGAGTTGTGGGAGGAGACGTGAATGGCGACAGGGAGAGAAACAGAGAGGGAAGGGCAACCTTTACAGGACGAGCGGTGCCCATTCATTGCGCCATGGGTAGTCGCTTCAGTCCTTCCTACGCCAACCTTTTCCTTGGACTTTTTGAACAATTTCTATCTTCATGCTCACTAAAACCTCTTTTCTGGCTTCGTTACATTGACGACATCTTCCTTCTATAGCCACATGGTATTAATTCTCTTAATTCTTTTATTTCCTCCCTCAACGCCTCCTCTCCCCTCTCCTTTACTTCTAACATCTCTGCCTCTAACGACATCTTTCTAGACGTAAACATCTCCCTCTCTGACCGCAAATTTAGCACTTCCGTTCACATCAAGCCTACTAACCAACAACAATACCTCCATTACAAAAGCTGCCACCCCTCCCACACTAAACGGTCCCTCCCCTACTCCCTTTCCATTCACGGCCACCGAATCTGCAACAACCCTGACTCCCTTGATAAATTCCTCACTAACCTCCATCAATCTCTTCTTCGCAGAGGCTATCCAGAGCACCTTCTCAATAATAAAATCCTCAAAAAACCACACTCCCCCAAACTGCCTCCCACCAATAGCATTTCTCAACACAATATCTCCCTCTGTACCACCTACTTCCCTGGTGTTGACTCTCTTAGAAGAATTATTAAAAACCTATACCCTATCCTATCAGACAACCTAACCACTTCAAAAATATTCCCCCAATGTCCCTCTCTCAGCTTCAGACGCCCCCCAATCTATCCGCCATTTTTAAAATCACCAAACCCCTGTCCAAATCACTCAAACCCACCAAATCCCTTCCCACCCCTTGCAACCGCCCGCGATGTAAAACTTGCGCCATCCTCATCACCCAGCCCTTGCCGGACAAGTTCCTCGCTTTTCCCCTCCCTTCTGTCCTCTCAACCTCTTGCACCACACCTCACATTGTCTACATCCTCCTCTGCCAACACTGCCCTTCTTTCTATATTGGCTTATACCCCACTACTCTCAATATTAGAATGAATGGGCACCGCTCGTCCTGTAACGATTGTCCCTCCCTCTCTGTTTCTCTCCCTGTCGCCATTCACGTCTCCTCCCACAACTCCACTTTCAATAACACTTTTAAAGTTGGTCTACTTGCTTCCATTCCCCCTTCTTCCTCTCCCCTTCAGCTCAAAGATCTTGAATCTTCTTGCATTCTGATCCACCAGGCTTTCTCGCCCCCTGGACTCAATAAATCACACTAGTTTCTCCCTCCCCCTCATCTCATCTCTCCCTGCTTCCTCCACTCTCCTCTTCCTTTTGCTCCCCTTTTTTCCTCTCTCCCCTCCGCCCGCCCTCGTCTTTCCCCTCCTTCCCCTCTTACACCTTCCTCTCCCCCTCTTTCCCCTCTTTCCCCTCATACACCTTCATCTCCCCCTCTTTCCCCTCCCATACCTCCATCTCTATCTTTTTCCTCATTCCTACTCTCACCCTAGAGAAAGATGGAGCTAGTCTTCACCGAAATATTGAAAGTTTCGATTTGTGAGTGTCCTTTTTTTCTGTTTCTATATTTTTATCGGCCACCCTCGTGGCATATTATATATTTATCAATTGAACTAAACTCGTAATGTTTGCGTCGTGTATTGGAAGAGGTCGAGAATAAATACCATTTGAAGCAATAGTCAAAATATCAGTGATCAGTATAGCGTTTTGAGTAAATATTATGTTTTGTATTAAATATTATTCACCCCATTATCCTTATCACAACTTCAACCAAAGACTAAGTCATTTTTGCACCCGTTGAACGGTCAATTTCAATTCTTGGCTACATTTACCTATTTTCTTGTCCATTTGGCAAGACCAAGATCATTCAAAGCAGTCAATTCTGTGGGATTGCTACTAATACGATAAACTTTTACGAAAGTACAAGTTAGAGCAACATTCCCAGGCCTCTCTCTCTCTGGAAGAGGTTTCGAGAGAATGCAGAAGCCCGTTGGTGTTGGAACGAAAGAGAGACGATGTCGCTCTGCATGAATAAATATTTGCACCCATCTTATCCCCCCCGCTTATATCTCGGACGAATGTCCCAAGAACGAGCGCCCCCGTGAACCAAGTAATTTGGTAATTCTTGAACGGATCGCGCGTCCATCTGTCGCTGTCACCATTAGGAATGCAAGGGACAGATGGACGCGTTTTTGGGATGTCAGTGAACGACAGTTATTAGTTTGGAAATTGTGTTCGATTCCCTCATGGGAATTGTATGACAAACTACGTCTTTCCTCGAGAATGGCGTGCGTCGTCAAAGCTCGGCAAATAACTCCTGAATAGTGAAAGTATAAGTAGCTTGATGGGACGTTTTACAATCGGAATGAGTACCACTTTACTTATCCCTTGATGATGGGTAGACACGCACTAAAAGAAATAAATACGGTATGTTGTCGCTCAAAGAAACTCTTCGTGTAGTCTTAATCTGGGCGGAACATTATTTTGGAAATTTTGAAGACGAGATAAAAAGGTCATGTCAGAGCCTTCTACTGTCCATTTTTAGTAATTGATGGAAAGCTATTGAAAACTGTGCGAATTTTAGACTGTAGTTTATGTGATTACTCCGTCAAATTAATCAAATTTTATTTTTGTTCATTTTCTGACTACTTAAAGAAAATGAGTATATTCTTATCCCTTCGTATTTAAGCATTTCTTATGTGCAATTGGTCCACATGAAACCCCAAAACTGGAAACAATATCTTTTTTGCTTCACTTACAATTATAAAATATCCAATGGAACTGAGAATCATTAGGACTTCTGTCTCCGAAAACAACGTTCCATGACACATGGTACACAAGAAGAGTGTAAAATATACATCTGTAATGACTTAAGTTTTGACTTTTAACTTTTTTTAATTTTATAAAAGTTTTAATATCTTATGGTAATTTCAACGAGATAGTCATCCCGAGTCATATTGGAGACCATATTCGAATTTAATTTTTTTTCTGCGTTTGTAAGAAGTGTGAAGAAAATATTGCAATATAAATGGCGCAAAAATATAGTTATATATATGACCAAAATTCTCATCGATTATAAAAATACATCTAACTTGACTCATTTTTTCACGCCGTATTGCGAAAACCATTCAAAACATGTTTTTCTTTTGCGATTGTGTGAAAATTATTGCCGTTGAGAAAACATACTGGAGATTGAATAAACCAGGAAATTCATGGTGCCGTTGATATTGATCTCTTTGAAGGAAAAGTTATTCAATTCCGGCAACCAATGCAATGAATTTGTTAAATACTCGTTACGATACGTCAAATACTTTTCTGCCTGCTCAAAGAAAACAAGCAAAAGTTTTCAGCGGTGTTTTGGTATCATTGGAAAGATGAGTTTTCTTCATTAAAGTGAATCCAAATTCATCAAATTGTGGGTGAAGTGATTTGTCGCTCTCAAACTGCCTGAAGCGGGGGTCGGTAACAGCTACAAAGATGTCCAAGTCTCTTTCAGAAAGCACGCAGGGATATCCGAAGAGTCCCAAGGTGCAATGGCGGCCAAAAAGGCTGGGTACGAAGTCGCGACATTATATATTGGGTTGTTTATCAAATGTTGAGATTGAATGTTACTTCTCATCAGTCAGTCATCAATATGAGGATTGGTTGTCTGCAACTCCGTCCTCTTCCCTGACAATAGGGTCCTTTCTTCACAATGACTTGCCTTAACAACTTGCAACATTGTCTCGTAGTTAAACTGTTTATTTTTTTGGGATTCATTCCGCGATGTTTAAAATTGCAAAAAACAATATTTCGCTGGTAGTAAAATATGTAGGCCAGAGATGCAGAGCCCTAAAAATACGCCTCCAAGAGCATCAGCGGGTAATTAAAAATAACAATTACCGCATTTCTGCAATAGCCGAACACCATCTCAGCAACCACCACTCATAATTTCAACTTTGAGGAGACAAAATTCATATCAAGGGAGGTACGCTATTGCCCAAGATTAATCAGGGAGGCTACAGAAATTGCGAAGAGACCGGAGAACGTCAACCGAGAAGACGGTTATACACGTTGAGTAGAAAGCTTAAATGAATTTTTCAAATTTAAAAATTCCGGCGACTATGGGAGTCCTCACTCATATATATATATAAAGACGAGCGAGACTAAGGAATCAGTTCAGTTTAAAACCTGATGAATCTGGCAGGAGGACCAGCGAAATATTGTTTTTTTACAATTTTAAACATCGCGGAATGAATCCCGAGAAAAGAAACAGTGAAACAAAAGTTCTGCCTGTGGACCGGACAACCATTTGCAGCCATTCCTCGACCATCTTGAGCTCCCTCCATACGAAAATTTTCTTCACTTTGAAAAAGGTATCAATGGCTCCCTAAATTTTCTGGATTTTCCCTGTGGTGACCCAAATTGTAATCGGTTGAAAAAATGAAGTTTTTCTCTATTTACTGTAGGCTTTCACTTCAGCTTTACTGATTTTTTTATTCAAATGGTATTTATTATCCACCTCTTCTTATATATACGGTGCAAATGTCATCTTGAGTTTTGGTCAAATAATATTTTCTTTTACTTTTGCCGACGTTTCGGATTTTTATTTATCCATCTTGAGGGCTATAAACAAATGATGCATGATTTTAAATGTTTGACAGTTCTATTTTGGTTACATAATTGTAAATTTACAGTCATTAAATATAAAAATACATCTAGACATATAGACATATTCAAGATTGTTCTCTTTTCAGTTTGGTAACGTTTTTATTCATTTTTTGGTGCTGATTTTTTGATGTTAACGATAACCGTGATTTGTTGTAGAGTTCTCTCCTAATATTAGGGGAAAATAAGTAATTAGCTACATTGAACTATTTTAGAATGATTTTTCAGGGACATCGTTTCCAGGTGGTACAACTGGTGCGAAAGTTTAGCAACATCTTAATTTGTAATTATGTCACGACACAAGATGGATTAAAACTGAACTGGACATCGATTGGATGTACTCAATGGGAGACTAAATGGGAGATAACAGATGGCCGATGGATTACCAATGGATTCGAATTTCATAATCAGATGCATGCGGACGTCTATCGGACAACTTGTATGCTACAGCTTGTATGGACAGTAAATATTAGTAAATTATCTTTATTATGGACCTGGCCATCATGGCGACAATATTGTGCAAATACCCAGTTGTCGTTCAGGGCTTTTTTGGTTCAAACAAAAGTATTTTATTGTAAACGTTTTGGATGTGAAAGCGATATTTAAATAATATCGGAATGAATATATTTTGATTCGATATTATCAAAGTCTAAAAATATAAAATAAATGTAGTACTAAAAATATAAAGTTTTGAAATTAAAAAATGTATTAGATGCTTCTGTCTTTGTGGAATATACAATGAAAAATTAAGTGCATGTGTCGTTCAGAGGCCTGGCACCATGAAGTGCTCCCATTCATCTGCGGCCTCGAGTAGCAAGACTAGCTTATGTAGCCATGGAGACAGGCCATAGGAGACCGCAGAATTGGGTATTTTCCACGTATTTCAAACTATCTATATTCTGATTCAGTTACTTGAACTTATAGCATCGGCTAAAAATTTTCTTATCAAATTGTAAGAATTTCGGTTTTAAATGCTAAAGAAAGTTGAAGGTTACGAATACTCCCGAGCACACTCCGAAAACAACCGAATGGCCTGTGACGTCATTTTCGCTGTTTACATTTAGACGCAGGCGATTCCTTATGCTTACAGTGGTAACAAATGCGGCGAAATTAGTTTCTGACGTGTTCGCGTTTCTAGATATGCCTTTAAATGGCATCTAAGTAAGGGATAGAGATGGTGTTTTGTGCCACAATGTACGAATACATCGGTTGAAACACCGAACAAGAAATTTATTCACGCAATCAAGACATTGAATGATTGAGATTTCTTCCTTGGATTCCTCAATGTCCACCCGTAAAAATGTATGCTTTACTCTGCACTTTGTGTTCTGAACATATTCTTGCAATGACTGTGCACAGTGGTCCATCTCTCTTTACTTGGACGTATCCTATAGCATTATCACCATAACTCTCACGAGAAGCTTTATAATATAACAACACTTAAATTAAACTTTGAATAGACATTTAGGAGATGAGAATCTATTTTTAGGCATTTCTACAGCAGATAAGCCACTTCTAGAAACCTCCTCTACAAACAATCACTAATTAGCAAATAAAAAATTAACGTTTTAGGTGTTTCGAGTATTGGCAGCACAAACATTTGGCAAGTGTTGTGTTATGTTGATATGTTACTAAGATACTGTTTGTTTACTGTTGCATGGACTGATATGGACTTCGATAAAGAAAGAAGTACCTATCATAATGATTATGAGTATATTGGAAAAACAGTTAATAAAGTTCATACGCCAAATACATAATTATATGTATCAAAAATTATATAAAACAGTAATGACGATTTTAAAAGCAAACTTTAGGCTTACATTTTTTGGACTTAAGCTCAACAAATTTCCGCAGCATTAAATCGCTCGTACTTCTTCATTAAAACGCCCACCATAAATATATCCACTTTGGGTAAATTATCTTATGTGGTTTTAATAAAACCATTGCAGGCCATAGTCTTTGTTTTCAATGAAAACTCTTTAAATATACGGTAGATCTTCTACAGTTACTCAATTTCTCCCTCACATCCGTTTATCGCTCAGCGAAAATGACGTCAAGCCAATCAGATTTCGTTTCGCAGCGGCGTAAAAAAATTTGAAATTTCGACTATTTTAATCTTAAATATCTCAATTAATATTGAATTAATTTTAAAACTACTTTCACTCCGCAAGCTTGTTCGAGTTTAAGTAGCGCATAAAGACCCGTAAACTTAAATTTAAAATTTGGAAAATACCCAATTGACATAGAAGCCTCGAATTGATAGCCGTCCTCGTAAATATCCCATGGCCTCATGTGGCCATTTTCACCGGCGAAGCTTTCGATGCACCGCGACCTCCGTTGATTTTTCATGTCCGAGCGGAGTGGCATTAAAACTCGTAATACCTCGTAAGTGGAATTTCGTTCCGTGTTTTTGTAACAATGAATTCTACCTTCAATTTCCACAAAGTAGTACAATATGACGAGTATAATTCAAAACTTACGATCGATTTTAATAGGATTGCAGTCGTGAATAGAGTTAAGTAGTCATTCAACATGCAAACGGATGATATCGATGACGTTTTATCCCAAGATCCTCGCACTAAACGCAGATTTAGAGGAGTGTTCCCATCGGATCAACTTCCAAGTCGTCCTAAACGTGGAATTTACATAATTAATTTCGACCCTTCACACAAGCCGGGAACCCACTGGGTTGCAGTATGTGTATTTCGAATACGTCCATAGTATTTCGACTCCTATGATTTTCCTCCGTCAGTCAAGGACATAATCACCTTACTGAAACCCCACAACTTGATTAAAAATTCAGTTTGGCTTCAAAATTATAAGTCAGATCTTTGCGGGGAATATTGTTGTCTGTATGCTCTCTTCAAGTCCATCACTCGCAAACCTATTTCCAAATTCCCATCCCTATTTCACCGACCTGCACATAACGACTGCATCGCTGTAAGTACAATAGTATTTCAAAGACACACAATCGATTAATTTGATTCGTTATACCTCTATTGTAGTAACCAAACACCGTTTTAAGTTCCGATCGAGTTTTACGATTAGTGACCTAGATTACATCGGCAGATATTTTGCAAATATAAAGTTCTTGATAATGGCACAATATCCCGAAAACTTGTTCGGTGAACATGAAAACAGCGTGAAATTGATATTTTTCTTCCAGCATGGATGTAAAAGGCTTTCCACCAAGTTACGTCTCAAACTCTTTCCTATGATCTCGATTCCTGTGTAAATTCTAAAGCTCTGCCCCGACAAGAAGCCAATGCGGGTTTCACGATTACATTAAGCAGCGATACTATCGTGGAATCATAATCAGGTTGTGTTCCTCTTTTCCCAACATTCGTGTGGAGTCCTGAAGTCGTACATGAATTCGTGGGGATCGTCTGAGACAAATTAGTTCTGTCATGAACGTCTTCATGGGGCCTCTGACCCAAATACCGCGCTGGCGTTAAGGCTGTGTTATCATTTGACTTTTATCATGCAGAGCTGATTCTAGCGGCGAGTTAACACTCATTCACAGTGGCTAAAATTCAACTTTGGAAGTACTGGAATTAGTTTAATAGACACTGAAAGACTAATTAGCTCATTATATTATTTTTAAGTAGAAATCACATTTTTCGGTGATTAATCTGTACCACGGTTAATCAACACAGTCATTTTAAAAAAACAGCTTTTTACCGTTTTCAATTTAAAAGAAACAGCTGTTAACAGCTCTTTTTTACTGTTTTTTTTCACCAATTGTTTCAGTCGATTGCTTATTTTTGTGATGAACACCGTTTTTTTATATATCTTTCGTTATAAGTTCTAGATATATACATTTTTACATCGTACAATAGTATTTCAAGGACACAAGTGCATTAAGTGGCTTGTCTGAAAGACGCGATATTAATTTTTTTATTAACTTTTGAAGTTGTCAATACTGGAAGGGACCGCCGCACAGTGGGCCCAAATCGAAAATCGCCGGACAAAAGTCCAAAATTGCTTTTTTTGAGATATCGACTTGAAACTTGGCGTATATACACACAAATGATTGTTGATTATGAAATGGTAAAACATTTCTCATAGGTCTTTCCCGTTACTTAGATACAGAGGCTCAAACACGACCAAATTTCCAAAAAAGCGCCCGCTCTCATTTTTCATCGAAAATCTTAAAAGTTGAGCAGATATAGGAGTAATGAAAGGATTTTTATGAAATAAAAAACATTACTATTTGTAAACAGGGTACTTCACCTATACTATACATAATTTTCAGACATATTTGCCCATATTTGAGTGCTTTTACGTCACAAAATGGCGGACCCTTTTTTTAGGCAACATTTGACATAAAATAGACAATATACTCCTTATTCGGAAAATGGTCTCTGGGATACTTCATCAGAGTATACATTAAACATATTTCTAGATTATTCCGTAAAAATATTTGAAAAACGTTTGCGACGCCGAGAATAAACTAGGTTTTTCAATCGCGCGTCGCGGCCCGGCTCCGCGCAGCGGGACCTGGAAATACAGTGTTCCCCGTTGGATTGTTCAAGTTGTGTGGACATTAACTCCTCGAATTCAACTTTTTCAGGCTATGCATGTTGTTACTGATATCTAAAGATTCCAAACTGAAGATTTTGCGAGGATATTGAATCGAGAGAATGGATCAGTGCACGCGTAACTGCGACACATTTATTTTTCTTTGGATAATTTTCGGAATCATGCTGCAAATTATGAACGTCTTTCAACTCTTGAGAAAGAATGCGGGTTCTCGGGGTGCCATGCAAGTTTTCCATAAAAAAGCAACATTTGGGATACCCTTCTTTCCCTTCACCCTCTCCTCCCCCACCCCGAACAACACCCTCCACCTTTACTCCCCGAGGAGGGTGGCGCGAAAAGGAACGATTTATGACAATGTTCAGCCTGTAAAATAACATACCTGCTTGGCAAATTACAACTTGTTGTCACTCTTCGTCATCTGACTCTTTGATGCGCCAGAAATAGCAATAGTAGTTACTCTCCTACAATTAGATTGGAACTGATATTCTAAAAAAATCAATATAATTTTTTAAGGAGTTACCTAAAGGGAATCATTCTCCCAATTTCATTCTTTAAAGCTTCTTACAATGAAATTCAAGCTTGAGTTTAAAATCAGCATGATTTCATGAGTTTTTACCAAAAAAATTCTGCAATGTGATATCTTTGTGCGCAATGTAATATCTTTGTAATGAGTGACATACTAGATCATTATGTTTGAGGGATGGATTAATTTAAGCTTGAGTCTCCAGTGGCTTTGCATTTTTATTTCGCAATACTAAGCACACAATGTAATTATATCAATTTACAATGCTCTCGACGAAAAATAAAGGAATATACATAGATGAAAACACAATTAGATTCATCGATAATATATTAAACAAAACTGGAAAACTTATATTGTTCTATATCGAATTCGCTGCGCCAAATCTTACGCAGATTATGGCAAAAAAGAGAATGTATTTTGAAAATAGGATGGCAATTAATGATAATGGCTTACATTCGTTTTGATGTCACCAGTACCTTTAAATACCAATTCAATAACATAAATGAAATGCCATTACTTGTAAGATACTGAAGAGCAAACAAATATCATTTTCTCAAATGATTTTCACCCTCAGAGCATCCTAAATTTTAACTCACCTAGTCATCTTCAGGTAGTTGACAAATTTCTGAAAGCACACACCATGAATATATTTACGAATGGGTAAGAAGGTTAAGAAACTGCTAGAGACGATGAGTTTGTCGCACGTGTACCAACGCGCTCCATAAGAGAGAGAGAGATGAAAGTGAGAGGTATGTTTGAGGCAATGAAGGGAAAAAACTCAAGCAGGGAATACCCGGAGAAAATGAAAGGAGAGGATGTTGGGTCGGCGGGAGGGATTCATGAGGGATTAGCAAGGGTGGGTAAGGGAGCGGTTTAGCAAAGGGTGGTGGGTAGCGGGCTCCTTACAATGCGATCGCCTTTCACTATTCTTTCCTTAACCACGTTTACCCATCCCCGCGAATCCGTCACTACAACACCGTTGACCCAACTTCCTTTGCCGATTGTTCGTTTCAAGGTAAATTCTTAGTCCTCGGACGAATCGTAATTACTACTCATACTCATACTCGCTGTCTGATTCTATTGCTTCTTCTTTGTCTTCTATTAGTATTAGTTCCCGTAATTCCTTTGAAAGCCTCCTATGAGCCTTCGCAGTCAAAGTAATGGTGGAGGAAAGCAATGGATCGGACGTGATCAAAAGTCTTTTGAATAGGTACTCATTGGTGGTCATCCTGGAGTGTTCCCGCGTGAAACTTTCTCGGAATATCCTGGCGTCCTTATTACGAGCCTCCATCGCCTCTTCGGAAAGCTGGCTGAATTAGCCTCGATAACAGAAGTATATTACTCAACAAGTAAACTCACTGTTGATTTGTTGAGTGTAATACGTGGCATTGGCCATATGTAGCTATCTCTGAGCATATAAGCGGATTTACACCATTACCTGTTACATCAGCTACCAGTTTAGGAAAATCAAAAAAACGTCTAGCTGTATTTCCATCATTCGTATATCCTGTTCCAGGCCTGAGCACATCTGCGATTAAACCCATCCTTTCTCTGAAAGTCTTCTGTATTATAGCCTTTCTCTTGCACAGCTCTATTTTAAGATAACCAAGAGCCTAGAAAGGATTTTAATTATAATTTAGCGATTTATTTTTCAGAATAATTTGAATTGAAGCAATTAAAAGTTCCACCTGTAGCTTTGATGTATTCTCACCCGTCATTGCTTAAACCCCAGTCGATACGAAATATGCAAAAGACACTCAAAAAACGAACGTAGCAATGCAGCGTCGATAAACCATAAACATATTTTTCTACATCTGCCGGTCGATTATTCATGGCTGCTATGTTATTCATTTCGGAATTTTTTGCTATGTAGATGTAACACCTAAATTCTTTTTCTGGCCTTCCCAATGTGCCTGATAAAGTAAATTTTCAATATTAAAGGCTAAAGAGTAAAAATAATGTCGTTTAATGAATACATTAGAGATTTGTAGAAAAACACATAGCAGTCACCGTAGAAGTACTTGGTAAATAATGACGCACGTTATCAGGCAAAATGATTGACTCATTGAGCCAAACATTATGATGGAGCAAATATCGCTCGTTATTCCGGGAAAACTATTCCCACTTAATCATGTAGGGCACCAAAAAACTAATCCAAATGAATTCACTAAGACGTTTTAGAGCGTCATCATGTGACCCTAAATCTAATCTTCGTGACAAATAATCAATCAAATATTATTTTTTGTCATTTAATGATTTTCCCTTCATATCCGTTACTGTTTTATGGAGTTCAAGACGCGTGATCTGGTGTGAAGGCAAATCACAACACGTTTGAGGAAAAACCTGTGTAACGGTCCACTAAATTAAGAAAATAATATATACGAAGGATAAAAGAAAAAAATGAAGATACTTTGAAATAATAGTAAGCAGTAAGTACGCGTGGTAAAAGAAATACCACGAGAAGTTAACAAAATATATATGAACACTAATGAGAAAACTACGACGCATAATGTGGGTAAAAAACGTCATTGGTGGGAAAGAAGAAATTAAAATAAATTGCTTACCTTAAAAAAGAGGTATACTTTTGAGAAAATAAACAATAATGCTGTCACCACAGGGAACTGGAGGAGGAAATATGTCAGTATTTCACGAGCCAAATAACCAAATGCTATGGGTTTTCCAAACTCACGAGTGCACAGGCACCACACTACTTCACCAAAACCAAACTACAACTGCCTGTCAATATGCATTTCTTATAGAAAGGGCGCCAATGGAAATACCCGCTATTTCCCGTCAACGGCAACCCGGTGTCATAAAACGTTCCTTTTCGCGCCACCCTCCTCGGGGAGTAAAGGCGGAGTAAAAAAAGGGAGTAAAGGAGTAAAGGTGTTGTTCGGGGTGGGGGAGGAGAGGGTGAAGGGAAAGAAGGGTATCCCAAATGTTGCTTTTTTATGGAAAACTTGCATGGCACCCCGAGAACCCGCATTCTTTCTCAAGAGTTGAAAGACGTTCATAATTTGCAGCATGATTCCGAAAATTATCCAAAGAAAAATAAATGTGTCGCAGTTACGCGTGCACTGATCCATTCTCTCGATTCAATATCCTCGCAAAATCTTCAGTTTGGAATCTTTAGATATCAGTAACAACATGCATAGCCTGAAAAAGTTGAATTCGAGGAGTTAATGTCCACACAACTTGAACAATCCAACGGGGAACACTGTATTTCCAGGTCCCGCTGCGCGGAGCCGGGCCGCGACGCGCGATTGAAAAACCTAGTTTATTCTCGGCGTCGCAAACGTTTTTCAAATATTTTTACGGAATAATCTAGAAATATGTTTAATGTATACTCTGATGAAGTATCCCAGAGACCATTTTCCGAATAAGGAGTATATTGTCTATTTTATGTCAAATGTTGCCTAAAAAAAGGGTCCGCCATTTTGTGACGTAAAAGCACTCAAATATGGGCAAATATGTCTGAAAATTATGTATAGTATAGGTGAAGTACCCTGTTTACAAATAGTAATGTTTTTTATTTCATAAAAATCCTTTCATTACTCCTATATCTGCTCAACTTTTAAGATTTTCGATGAAAAATGAGAGCGGGCGCTTTTTTGGAAATTTGGTCGTGTTTGAGCCTCTGTATCTAAGTAACGGGAAAGACCTATGAGAAATGTTTTACCATTTCATAATCAACAATCATTTGTGTGTATATACGCCAAGTTTCAAGTCGATATCTCAAAAAAAGCAATTTTGGACTTTTGTCCGGCGATTTTCGATTTGGGCCCACTGTGGCGCGCCGCCACAAGTGGCCCTAAAATGAATGTCGCGTCTTTTTGGGTGTTACCCTACCAGCTCGTCCCAGGGGTGCCAAATTGCCTTGCGATGAAGTTCATCATTAGGCACAAACTGACATCACTGTGTTTGCGCTTCACTGCCGTAAACAGCTTAGGATTGGAATGAGAGTTAACTGGGTTGTGTTGCCATTTAATCGGCACGTAATACGTAAATTTCGTATGTTTTGTATATTTTTGTTTAAAAATTTCAGTTAGAAACAGTAAAACAGTTATAGAAACAGCAGTTTACTATTTTTTATTTTGGACGAAATGCAGCTTTTTTTACTGTTACTGTTAAATAGTTACCATAAATCCTAATAGGTACCTAGATTCTTTGACGATCATTAAATTTGAATATGTGAGTCGGACGGTGTGCACAAATGAGAAACACCTAGTTTCAGTTTTCTTTATTCTAAACTCCTTTTTATTCCTGCAGAGCCGCTTCCAGACCGCTCTCCTACTCCCTTAACAACCCATCTCTCTCCCCCAAAACAAAACCTTCGCAACCAAACATTTTAACAATTAAACATTTGCAAACGAAAATAAATTAAAACATTGAAAAAAAAAACTATTCCAAATTAAACAAATTAGAAACAAATACTGCGGTACGGTTCAAACGCTACAAATATATTCATGTATATATTAATGGAAATCGTTCCTTTTCCTCAGTCATATACGCAAAAACCACAATTTTCGGGGTTCTGCTAACATTTTTCCTGTTTCATTTTTGGTAAAGGTGAGGTTCCGTCTCGCAATCGTTTTCGCGATTTTCACCCACTTTAAACAGAGATATCGGAACCAAACTCACCTCACATATTATGCAAACCTTGCAAATTTGTTTAATACTTTCAACACAACAACGCATCAACTACTTTAGGAATGGGAAAATTTCAAACCTGAGAAGTGCGTTTTTCCTGTCCGCCATCTTGTGAAAAAATACCATTTCCTCTTATCCACTGTAGGTGGCGCAGCGATCGAACAGGTGGTACTCTACCAAGGTTCTTAAAGTATTAAATGTGATACCTAGAAGTAGAAGAAGAATGCGCGTTTGTAAAAATTTAAGAATCATACCCGTGTGATTAGTAGTTTTTTAGATGTTGACGTTTGAAAATGACCAATTTAGCGATTTTTAGTCAGTTTTCGACGCCATATTTGAAGGCTTTACGAACATCCGAAAGGGGGATAATACTAATTTCCCTTCTATAACATGCCTTACCCCACCCCCTAACCCAACCCACCCCAACCAATCCCCCTCGCTCATTGGTGATTATTGGTGGGTGTGTATATGGTAGAGTACCAAGGTTCTTAAAGTATAGAAGACTTCAAGAACCTTGGTACTCTACCATATACACACCCACCAATAATCACCAATGAGCGAGGGGGATTGGTTGGGGTGGGTTGGGTTAGGGGGTGGGGTAAGGCATGTTATAGAAGGGAAATTAGTATTATCCCCCTATCCGATGTTCGTAAAGCCTTCAAATATGGCGTCGAAAACTGACTAAAAAATCGCTAAATTGGTCATTTTCAAACGTCAATATCTAAAAAACTACTAATCACACGGGTATGATTCTTAAATTTTTACAAACGCGCATTCTTCTTCTACTTCTAGGTATCACATTTAATTTCGTCAGTTTCCTAAGTTTTTCAAAAAAAAAATTTAAAAGTGCGAGACGCAAGCTCACCTTTACCTCATTTTTTTAATGTTCAGTTTGATATGAATCGGTCTCAATTGCTAAACCTGTAACTCCCTGACCTCGTAGTTAACTGCTCAGCTGATGATCGCGATTACTGCAGTGTGTGTTGGGGTGGTGCAGACCGTGCAATGCGTGGGTATCGTTATTATCGAGTGGGGTGCGGGGCAGTGTGTTTAAACGGCGGGAAGGGAGGCCAAGGTCTGCTCACCGGCTGACCCACTCAGGGGCCGTCGCGTCGCTCTGATTAGGGGCACAGATCCCGTTCGTTCATCGATGAACCCCCGCTTGGCGGCTGAGACGAAGGGAAATGGTCAAAAGACGGTCTTTAAGTGGAAGACAAATCGCGCTCTCCCTCAAGTACAAAATCATTCATATTTGATCAGTTAGGCATTGGTATTTCTGCGAACCTATTTTTGCATGAATAAATGCAGTACTCTTTATGATATTAATTTAAAAATTTTTCCGTCTGTTATATGTTTGTGCGTTACTCTCGCTATATTCAATATTGTCCTCTGGCCTCTGGTTTACAATCAACATGTTACTGGCCTTGGTTTCATAGCATCGACACAAGCACGTAAAAGATTTAAATTTTAGTTCGTTCATATGAAGAAAATGCATAAAATAAATGGATGAAATACGTAACAATATGACCGTTCTTGTAATAATTTGTTTTTTAGATAATGAGTTAGCCCCAGTGTTTTTATTATTTAGACTAAGGAGATCTGGTTGTATAGACCCTCGTCAGTTATAGGTATGAAATTCACAAATGTACATCATTTGATGATTTTTACTGTAGCGTTTTATTTGTAGCATTGTTCGACAAAGTCACAATTGTTCTATTTCACGGAATCCACGTAACGTTGTCATAGTGTATGTACTCTGTAAGAAAAGGATTGTAGCCGTCAGTCAGGGGATCGGTGGTTTGAGTTGACGATGTTATTTTTTTAAATTCGCACTCGCAAGTGAAACTAAACTCTTGAGAATGTCATTGGTTTTTTGTAATGTAGAGGTGTTTTGTAACGTGTTCACCGGTTGAAACCTCTGCATAATTTTTTGTGTTCTGAGAAAAATTTTGCATGTTCACGAAAAAACGAGATGGTTCGCGTTCTTACGTCGAACAGAAGGTTCGTATCCAGGTATTTTGACATTCGCTAAATCTTCATTATTTTTCCCATGGGCCGAACCACCTGCACTCACCCAAGGCCTCAGGAACGAGCGATTACAGGATCAGCATACCTGGGGCTTATTCAGTAAGGACTCGGCGTGGTCGAACCGCGGAAAATCCGTGAACGTACGTCACTTCCCCCGCCAAATCCCAACTTTTGAATTGGCCTACAAATTTAAAATTGTTAAAGGCTGTGACGTCAAAATTTCGTCACTTTTGAGGCTCGGAAATTCCGAGAACATACTCAATAGCCCCCAGGGGCCTTAATCAGTAAGGACTCGACACGGTCGAACCACGGAAAATCCGTGAACGTACGTCACTTTCCCCGACAAATCCCAACTTTTGAATGGCCCGATAAATTTAAAAATGTTAAAAGGCTGTGACGTCAAAATTTCGTCACTTTCGAGGCTCGGAAATTCCGAGAACATACAGAATAGCCCCCCCCCCCCGAGGACTCCACCCTAGACCGAATGAGAAGACTCTTGGTTTCAGTCCACGAAAATGTGAGAATCTTACGCTAAATATAGGCATTCATTAGCAACCCCTTGGGGGGCTATTCTGTATGTTCTCGGAATTTCCGAGCCTCGAAAGTGACGAAATTATGACGTCACAGCCTCTAAAATTTCAAATAGGGCCATTCAAAATTTGAGATTCGTGGGGAGAAGTGAAGTCAAATCCACGGATTTTCCGAAGTTCGATCATGTCGAGTTCTTCCTGAATAAGGTCCCTTGATCACTCTTAGCCGACTCACCTCTCTGATTACATTGTCCCTTCTCGCCTGAACCCATCGTTCCCCCCCTTCCACACCTCCTCCCCCCCCTTCATCCCGTAACCCCGCAAACCTTGCTTGATTTGCTATGCAAAGGTGTCAGACGCCGCCCCACGGCGAGGAGTTGCAGCAAGTGGGGGAGAGGGAACCGCGGCGGTGGTTCCGAACGACTTTCTCGTCCTCGTGTTAGGACATTGATTTTCGCAGCTGCCCCCGGTCCCTCTCTCATCCGCGGGTGGATATGGTGGCAGGGAGGAAGGGTCGGGCATGGAGGGGAGGGCGACCCCGATTGTGCCCAAGATTGCGGCCGCGTCTCCCGGAGGAAAGGGTCAGGAGAGTAAAAAGGATCGACCCCCAAAGCACTCACTACTCTCAAGGACGCGCGACCCGGAACATTCATTCCCCCGATGTTTTGTATCTTCTTCCTTCGCTCTCCTTTCGGCCCAAGAGAGATGGGCCCCGGAAGGAAGCCCGTTTGTATTTAGGGGCAGTTGGGGCCGAATCGGGTCGGAGGAATGACGGGAGCGGTGCTCATGGTAGCGCCACCAATAGGTCGAAGGTTAGGAGACAAACGAATGGTAGTCAGCGCAGCGGGTCAGTGAGGTAGCTGCAAAAGGCGTCTAACTCTTGTGGGGCGGCCTCTCACGTAATGGTGTTACGTAAAAAACACTGTTTAGGCCATGGAATACCATCTCAATTTTTAAAACCTTGAAATTATGGTCAGTTCTTATATGAAATGAATCCTAGCAACTACGAGACTCGGACCAGTGGGCCGGATGTCGTGGCCCGGTAGCGCTGAAAGCAAGGCCCCTGCTGTCGTCATCTCATGAAATCCTTGCTCGGAAGTAGAGACAAATGCAACAGTAGAATAAAAAAGATACAGAAGAGGAACACAACAATCAGAATACGCACGTGGAATGTCAAGACAATGATAAGGGCGGGCAAGTTAGAGAATATAAAGCAAGAAATGGAGAGGGTGGTCGTAGACATAATGGGTCTGAGTGAAGTAAGATGGAAAAATAGCGAGGACTACTAGAGTGGTGGCAATAAAGTTATATAAATCGGAGGAAATGAAAGTCAGCGCGGTGTTGCATCCGTAATAAACTGGAAACTTGGTATAAAAGTAGTGTATACAGAACAGGTGAGTGATAGGATAGTATTCGTTGAACTAAAGGTAGATCCAAAGAATTTAGTTATAACCCAAGTTTACCTCTAATGACATAGAGGATGAGGTAGAAATTGTATGCGATCAGATAAAGGACATACGTCGTTGTAAACCTAGGAGTAAGCACTTGGTAGTAATTGGGGATTTGAACGCGGTGGTGGGTGAAGGAAGAGATGGGCGGGAGGTGGGAGATTATGGGCTAGGAAGGAAAATTACCGCGGCGAGAAAGCGGTGGAGTTTAGCCGGAGAAATGACCTAGTCACTACATGTACATGCTTCAAACATCATCCTCGACGAAGGTATACTTGAAAGAAGACTGGAGAGACAGATAGGTTTCAGAAAGATCATTTATAATGGTTCGTTAAATGGTTCGTTCGTTCGAATGTTAAAAAACTCGCATACCTATCCAGGAGCTGATGCAGACTCAGATCTCAATCTAATAGCCATGAAATGCTTCTTAAAACTCAAAAAGATATGAAGGGATAGGAGGGTACGAAAGTTGAATATGGAGGCAATAACTGGAGCAATGAAGAAGAAGTATCGAGGGAAGGTGGATGAGATAATGGGTGAGGATCATGGAGTTAGATCAGTGGTAGATGAATGGGGAAGTTTAAAAAAATAAATTGTAAAGGCGGCGAAAGCAACGGTAGACGTAGTCAGTGCAACTATAAGTAGAAAATCGTGGATCACGAAGGAGATGATAATGGAGATGGAGGAGATAAGCAAATGGAAGAACGTAAACTCAGAGCTAGGTAAGAGGAAATACCGGGTATTAAATAACAGGCTTATATGAGAAACAAAGAAAGCAAGAGAGGCATGGTGAAGTGAACAGATCGACTCGTTTGAGAAATGCAAAACAAAGACAAGTGAAGATACATTAAGCAGTGAAGGAACTGACGGGTGGTAATAAGAGAAGGGGAATTACAACGATAACAGACAAGACTGAAAAGTTGATCGTAGAACCAAAAGAGATCCAGGAGAGGTGGAAGGAATATGCTGAAGTGCTTTATGGTAAGGAAATGAGGCCCAGTACGTTAAATATAGAAAGGGAAGACAATATCGACAGAGATGGCATCGGACCAGATATCCTTAATAGTGACATCGAAAGAGCTCTACGAGACATGAAAAGGGATAAGGCGATGGGAATAGATAACATGCCTGCCTAGTTTTAAAGAGTATGGGGAAGAACGGAAGAGGATTACTTGCGCTTATTCGTAGGATTTATGTACATGGAATGTGGCTGGAGGACTTCGCGAAGACAATACTCATTCCAATACCGAAGAAGAGCAAGGCAAAAACGTGCGAAGACTATAGGACAATAAACTTGATATCCCACGCGGCCAAAGTAGTTTTGAGAAATATAAATAGATGGCTAGAGAAGAAGGCAAATGAATACCTGGGTGACGACGAGTTCGGGTTTAGGAGAGGGACGGGAATGCGAGACGCTATAGCGGTGATGAGGACCCTAGCAGAAAGAAACCTTAGAGTAGTAGAAGAAAGGACGCTAGTATGGGCAGCATGTTTTTGCTTGCTTCATAGATTTCGGGTAAGCGTTTGATAGGGTGGTCTGAATGAAATTAATGGGAGCGTTGAAGAGATTATGGTTAGATTGGAGGGACAGGCATCTCTTTCGGAATCTGTACATATGAACCAGACGGCAAAGGTTAGGGTAGCCGATGTAGAATCGGAATAGGCCGCGATAGTACGGGGAGTGCGGCAGGGGTGCCCACTATCGCCGTTGCTTTATAATCGTGCTTTTAGAAGAAATTGTGAGGGAGGCATAGGGGGAGATGGAAGTAGGAATAAAGGTAGGAGGGGAGCTCATAAAATCAGTGAGATTTGCAGATGATCAAGCATTGTTTTGACAGTCTTCCAAGGGCTTGCAGTATATGATGAATGCGTTAGAGGTGCAATGCATCTACATCTACGAAGTACCGTGCGAGCCACCACTAGGGTGTGTGGTACGGGATGAATCCATACCAGGCATACAGCATTCGTCCCAGTTCAAATCAGGACCTCGCCCGTTCCTCCGGCCGCTAGGTGCAGACCAGAAAGCATTCAGGAGAACAGTGCAAATGGTATAGAATGTGATCCATCATTAGAAGGCAAAAGTGATGATATTTTCTAGAAGTAAGAAGGTTGATCTGAATATAAGAGTGGGAGGGCATAAAATAGAGCAGGTCGAGCAGTCTACATATCTGGGTGGCATTTTGGAGGAGAATGGGTTTAGTGGTAGGACATTAAATGCAACATTGCCGTGGCTAAAGAAGCATTTTCGAAGAGAAGGGAATTGATGAGGACGGTCTGAGGAGAGACGTAAAGAAAAGGCTGGTGAAAACTATAATCTACATCTACAAAATACCCTGCAAGCCACCTCAGGGGTGTGTGGCAGGGGGTGAGTAATCACCAACATGCATTACACTATACCCTAAAGTTAGTGTAACTACTACTAATTATGCATTAGCATAAATCGCTAATGCTTGTCATGAGGCGAAGCCTCACAAGCATGCAACACTACACTACCGATGTCATCAAAAAGGAGAGTGACCTCAATATACATGCATAATATGGAGCGTGGCGCGATATGGGTCGGAAACTTGGTCATTGCGAAGGGAGGATGAACGTATTCTTGAGGCGCTTGAGATGTGGGTTTGGAGAAGGATGGAGAAGGTTAGCTGGATGGCGAGAAAGACGAACGAGGAGGTATTGGATATGGTCGGAGAGGAGAGGAAGCTTGTGTTGGAGGTTTGGAGAAGGCAGAAGGGATGGATGGAAGACGTTTTTGAAAGACAAGGGCATTTTGAAGAGGGTGATAGAGGGGAGAACACAGGGGAAGCGTGGAAGAGGATAGGAATTCTGGACGAAATAAGACGATGCAGAAGGAATGTGGAATTTGAGAGGAATCTGTCCCATCCATAGTAGGTAAAACAAGATAATGTTTCAGAAATTAGGATATATGATAAGGACTGTCCAAAATGCGGCCTATCATCTGATTGAGTACTCAAATGAATGAATGAAGCATGTAACCATGGCAATAAAACCCTAGCGGTGTGAAACCACCTTTTCTGTCGTAACATCGACCCCCTTCTAAAATAGAAATACGATTTTGTTCTCGGATATAGAAATTAAGAATTTATATGTGTCGAAATTCAATGACTTCTCTTCTCTCCGGCTGGACGCAGGTTCCAGCGAGGTGGGCGGCGGTGGCCTGGAGCGTCACTTCCGCGTCGTGGGGCCCATCTTCCTGTCTGCTTGCGGCGCCGTCTTCCTGGTGTGCATCGCTTGCCGGCGGCCGGGCGTGGGCCGGACGGGCTCGGTGGCGCCGGCGGGGGGGCCGGGCGGGGCGGCGGAGAGGGGCGAATGGTGGCGAGAGGAGGGCAAGGGGGCCAACAACACGGGGCCGCCCCCGCACCGCCACGCCGCCAGGGACCACGACGCGGCCCTGTGGGGCTCTTGCACCCTCGGAGACTGCCAGTGCCCACCCACCCCCGGGGCCAAGGGGGGCGCCTACCCGCACGTGTCACGGATGGTGCCGCCCCTGCTCAAGGTGATCCCGCCCACCCCCGAATCCCCGGCTGCCAGGAAGGAGGGCCGCCGACAATCGCCTCGACATCACCTCCTCATCCTCACACCCCTCAGACTCAAGCAACGGACGTGACGACTCTTTCAACGAGTGTTCAGTGGAGGACGCGCTTCGCCAGTGTTCCTTTCCTCTGTGGTGTCCCTCCGTCTCTTGAAGACGGCGTTCCCGGGAGGTTATGGTGGGGAGGGAGGCGTGGAAAGATATGGCCATGCCATGGTTTACGACGCACCGCAAACCGTGTCATGGTTTACGGTGAGCATAAACATAGCTTTGTCTGTGAATGTTAACGGAGATTTTACTGAAGTAAAATACGAACGCCGGAAACGTAACCCACGGTAAACCTCAGACCATGGCGACTGTAACGACGAAGTTGGCTTCAGGAATCGAATGGAATATCGCCTTCATCTTTCTCTTACGTCCTTCCGAGTTCGTCGTTCTCCGGGCTCCTTCTCGGAGATGTTTACTGCCAAAGCGCAGTGGCAGTGGAGATTCGGTGTGAGCCGTCCTGGGGCCTTATTCAGTAAGGACTCCACATGGTCGAACCTCGGAAAGTCCGTGAATGTGTCGTCACTTCCTCCCAAAAATCTCAACTTTTGAATGTCCCTATTTAAAATTTTATAGGCTGTGACGTCAAACTTTCGTCACTTTCGAGACTCGGAAATTCCGAGAACATACAGAATAGCCCCCCTGGGCGCTCTGTCAATTGCTTCCCTTCCTTTGAAAAACATGATAAAAATCAGACGTATTTATACACAATTTAAACATTATATTTAAGAATCAATGCATTTATTTATCTTTTAATACAAAATAACTAATGTATAGTTCTTGCTATTTTACTAGCAAAATAATTTACTATGCTATCAAAATCTATTTCGTTTGTTAGTTGATGTGCATTGTGCAATATGGAAACATTCCTTAACTGTAAATAACTCATTCTGCATCTAATATAATTTTTAATCGGATTTCATCCGAAAAGGCTCCTTTCCCATCTAGCGAGACTGCTGCAGTGGATAGTAAAATTCTAATTATTAATATAGCAATGTCAGAAAATGGCAATCATGAAGTTTGTTTAAATTTATCTCTTGGAATGGTCGATAATTTATTTTTCTTATTCGTATTAAAAAGTTTTTTTTATCATAAAGTCAGAACTGTCGCCCCCCTTAAAGTGCCGCCCGGGGCGGACCGACCGCCCCCTCGGGCCCACATCTCTCTACGCCACTATCACAGCGACGCCTCGTCTCCAGTCGGCAGACATTTTTTTAAAAACCAGTGCATCCAAAATGTTCGTGTTGCCCCGCGGTTCCATCAAGGGTAGCCTTCTAGCCAATTTTTTTTAGTGTGTACATTAAGAGAAATTTTTATACTGAGATGTATACAGCTTCATCACTCTTCATTGGGCTTTACTTGGACAGTCAGTTTTCATTTCTGTATAAGTTGGGATAAAAGAGCATGTCCATACACCGTTTTGTTTGGTTTCGCGTTCTGTTCCGTGCTTGTCGGAAACAAAGAGGACCCAGCTAATTTGCCGATTCTTTCAAAGAAGCGAAGCCTGCTTCAATGAGAAATGGTTATTGTCTTGCGGTGGTACCATGCCGTGCCTACACCTGGTTTCTCTCACTGACGATAAAAATGAATGCTCGACAAGTATTGTGAGCAAGTTGTTTGGCTAACCACGAAAGCCTTAAGGACCCGCGATTTCCGAAAAGTGGAGGAAAAAGCTGTGATGTATCTCGCCGTGAGATATATTCCGTCAAATTGCTGAGACTCACGCGATGTGAAGGTGACTGTGCTGAACCGGATCGCTGGGAGAAGAAGAGGAATAAGAGAGATTCGCTTGGATGACCGAATCCGCGACCGAGTTTATGTAGTATCAGTGTCTGACGACTTTAATGCTGGTTGACCGCATTCGTACGGAGAAATCCTCTCTTTGTGTCATTCTGGCTGAATGTGTGAAGAACGGGTTTTTATTTTTACGTGCTTGAACAGTTGACATGCGATCGGAAAAAGGTGCACGTTGGGGGACGTTCAATGTGGTTTCTTGATGAGGGTGCGTGTAATTCGTTCGCTCTACTGGTGAGTGTGGCAGTTTGGCTTGCTTCGAAAAATGCAGCCTATGTGGGGTACAGTGGCTGAATGTGTCTTCGGTAGTTGAGCGAGATGTATTGGCGACGAATGGCGTGGACATCTGCTGCGACAAGATTTTTGTGGGGGGGGGGAATTAAATATGGAGAAAATAAATTTATGAAAAAATGCATGACGCGTCAAAAGCAAATGCACAGATGAATCTCTCTACGTTGTGGCTTTAAATTGTGATGGACTGTTCAAATATTAGTGGGAGTAAAGGATTGAACACTGCAGCTTCCACTTAGATATTTATTAAACACGACCATGGTTTCGTAGCGGTGCTACATCATCAGGTGAACAGAAAGTCACCCACTGAGACAACCGCTGCCCTACTCCCTTCTCGAGGGGACGCAGATTAGACCCCTTGGTTGTGCTGGATTTTCTGAGTCACCTCACCTCCAACAACTACACCCCACCCCCACCCCACCTCCCTCCTCCCCTTCTCCTCCTTTAACCTCTTCCTTTCCACCCCCCCCCCCCCACTTTTCCCAACGGTTTTGTACTATATATACCACTTATGCTAGACTTTCTGTTCACCTGATGATGTAGCACCGCTACGAAACCATGGTCGTGTTTAATAAATATCTAAGTGGAAGCTGCAGTGTTCAATCCTTTACTCCCAGTATGATTGACTTCCACAAAGTATTGCCTGAAACTGTGTCGTATGTTCAAATATTAATTAGATACATGAGCCCAACGACGGGCTCGTGTATCTTATGTGTAACTTATGAGTTTCTCGTCTAATTGTGAAGGCTAAAATAACTGGGGTCTCTTTTTCCACTTTCCTACTCGCCGGTGTCAGTTACGGCTATTTGCATATTTTTAATACAATTTTCTGTCTGGGCACTGGTGAGTTGGTTGTGGTGAACAGTTTTTATTTTTATATAAACCTATTACCTACCAATCATGAAAATTTTCATTCACTGAGATGCTCTCCAAATTGTTTCTTTCCGATTTTGTTACTCACAACTGCTCAACAAGCCTTTTCTTTCATTACACTAGTCTGCGCATGACATCAGATGACTGACAACTAGTAAGTGGTAATAGCTAACTTTGATATATGCTGATTTCAGAACTGTTCTTAGTTTTCTTCTACCACTTTCAGTTTTTTTTTCAGAATGGACCCAATTTAACTTCTAAGACTAATTGATAAGTGCATTGTATGTGCCAGTGGGTAATTATTGTACGAGGGATATTTCTCAATACAAATTAATGAGTCTTAGGTTGGCCCAAGCTAATGAGTCTTAGGTTGGTGCAACTGCTGCCATTGTTGTGCGACCTTGGAAGTTTTATTCATCCTTCATTAATTTTTGTTACAAACATTGTCATTGCGTGAAGTAATGCTAATATAACTGTGCTTACAGTATGTAGTTAAAATCTTGAAAGCATAATTCTTTTTTTGTGCAAAAACTTGACGTGATAGAAAAAATGGAGTCATTTTTAGAATCGGCATAAAAAATTGATTCAATAACACCTATTTTTTTTTAAATCATCTCACAAAAAGTTTCAAAATGCAGACTGGTTTCGTCGTCCAACTTCTAATAATTGTCATCGATTGAAGCTGGCTGACACCGGTAAAGCAGTGGTGTATGGCAACCAAACCACGAAGCTGTGTCTCTCTGTTGCGACCTTTTTGGTGGTATTGGACCTATTGGCATCCTGTGTTGTTTTTTTATTTTGGAGGATTGTTTGCATATCTCGGAAATATATTCGAGGTAAAAATATATTTGCCTAGAATATATATGGCGGGAAAAATTATTAAAAGTGAACAGAGAGACATTATGGTAATCAGAAGGCTGGACGTAATTACGGTGTGATTACCTTCAGAAAACTTTCTCTGCATATGTGATGCCTGCAATAGTTCCTAGAATTTCTTTAATCTCTACTCATCAGAGTGTGATTACCTTGACTGACTCGTCAGTTTATCAATCCCCTCAATCAATTTCATGCATCATAATCACCATTCCTACCCTTAACAAAAGATGGTCGCCCAAATCTGGTGACTACAACTGCTCATGAGCTACAACTAAATCTTCCCGAGTGACGTGGTGATCTAAGCTGAAGAGGTACGACTTATGTTTTCATTAATATTAAACCCTGCGTGAGCTGTATTGCCTTGAGGAGTGATGAAGAAATGGACGGAGCTATAAGAAGACCAGAATGTACTCCAATTGATTTTGGTCCCTTCAAGAGTGGTCAGTGTGGATGTTTTTCAACTGTGGTCCTGATCCTGAAAACTTTTGATATATCTGTGATGTATATTTTTCCCTTTGAAGCGTCAGGAGTAAAATTATCAGGAATTCACCTATTTGTGAACTATTATGACTTCTTTCATATGTGTTCTAATTTGTATGCTGTGTCATTTCTTCTATTCTATTCATATTTTTCCTGTTCAATCCCAGGTGTTGTATGGTCGGGTCCAATTTACTTGTATGAACTTATTATTCATAAATATGTAATTATTTTTATTATGCATTACATTTTTTTCATTTCCCCTTACCAGTGACCTTTAACGTGCTTTCTTTTCGATCGGCCTACCTCATGGTAACCCACTTATCGTTCCGTTCAAAGGGATCGATAAAATATAAATAAAGCCTTGTGTATACACTATCTTTGATCTTTCGGCGAAAATATCTCTGCGTCCCTAGGTAGCCAAAATTGGTGTCTGAATCAGTTTCAATCGTCTTAGTTGCTGCTTTGCTACTATTAATACCATAAACCACGAATGATAGAATCAGGTTTGGTTGAGTTTGGCCTGTATTTTGTACATAAATAATTCATCAAAACTCCTAAAAGTTTTGGCTCTGTTACAAACAAAAAAAGGTGTATTTATTTGATGATATGTCAAAACTCTCCGTGTAAAATTATTATATATACTTGGCATGAAATATTATACTGGGGAATAAATAATATACTCCCTCTGATATTATTAGTCTTGGACGCATGTTTTAAAAAATGCAGTAGTAATGCCGGCCCCGGTGGCGGCGGGGTAAAGCCCTCGCCTTCTAATCTGAGGGTCGCGGGTTCGAGTCCCGCCTGGGTCGGTTTTTCGCATGCCCAAGGCATGGGGTGTTTCTGTCAAGTTCTGCTGGTTTCGGCCCATGAGAAACTTGATGACAAGCCAATGGCTTATCGGGATCGCAAGGGCATATACGGACCACCAGTATCTTCCGAGGGAGCAAAAAAAAAAAAAACAAGAGCAAAAATGTTACTAATGTCATTCTACTCCAAGTATGTGGAGTATAAACATGTTTTTTCTTTAGGAATTCTCAAAGTCGATGTACAAAAAACCTAAAAATTGAAAGTTTAGCAAAGAAATTCTGTCTTTTTTGTATTTCGAAAGATTTAACATTGAAAGCCCATGAGGCAAAATTTGGATTTTTGGTTGGACCCTATTTATGGGGTCAAAAGTTCATAATTATAAAATTTCGCTTACACTCAACAAAACTTACGACTTTTTTCTACCTAGTTACCAAATTTCATTCATGTGGCACGAAAGAAAGTGTCTGAAATTATAGGTTAGAAATGACACACGATCAATGGGATACTCTGTACATATAAGAGCAGGTAAGACGACATCTCCAAGAAAAGATAATTGGAACCGGTTTTATTATGTTTAGTTAGCGTTAACCGCAGGGTGGCGTAGCCTTTTGGTTGACTGTGAGTCTGTGAGTTCAGATTTTGTATATTGCATTAGACCTTTGTTATTTGGCGTGAGCGTGGTCAATGGGAGCAGAGTCGTATTACCAATAAGGCAAAGTAGGCAGTTGCCTATGGACCCCGCGGATTTGAGGGCCCTGAGAATGGTTTTTCCCTTCTCTTTGCGACTTGTTTATTAACGTGGGCCCCCCCGTTGCTTGTACTGCCTACAGGCCCACAAGTGTGTTAATCCGTCACTGAACGGGAGAACGTATTTGCTTCGGTTTTACATGTGGAGAAAATATTTAACGAGAAATTATGAAAGCGGTCCTTGGGCCAGGTTTTTATATGCCTGGTTAACATTAAGCACAAGTTTGACATATCCTTTTGGTTCACTTGAAGCTAACTGAGAGTTTGGATATTGTACATTACACCAGACTGCCTTAAGTTGGTTTAAGTGAGCGTAACCTATGGGAGAGCGCATTCGCGTCGGCCTCCACGTCCAGAAAGTATTCAACCAGAGATTGGAATGCCTAATGAGCCATTATTAGAAGCTCCATACTAAAGCACAGTCCACTTGAATCACTAACTTCGAAAAACAGGGACAGAAACAACTCCAGTAAAATCTTGACCATCTGCATTGATAAGCCAAAGAGTACATACAAGTCTTGTCCACCGGAAAAAAATAGTATGAACCGTATTTATTATTCCAGAGCACATTATTATCGTTTACCCGAGACCAACCGACTACGATGTGTAGTAGAGAGACTATACGCATGCTTACTGAAGGCTATCAAGTATGTTACGTATCTAATTAAAGACTATGGGTATCACCAACTTAACCCCAGTAATTTTTGTCAGATGCTGACCGTTTTCTGAAGAAAAGGATAATATGCATGACAAGGCGTAGGTGGCAATGATTGTGTTAGCATCCTAGCTACCCTCACCTATCAATCAAAACTTTGAGGGCAATTTTGTCACCACGGACAATATAAATTAAGATGAAACACAAGTTTCAACTGTTTTTTCCCTCAACTGACCACGTTTCACCGGTCCTTAAAGTTATGATGAGTGTGCCCAGAACCAAAAGTGATTTGAAGTTCCACTGTTTGGTAAGCATTCAAAACAGACAGTAAATGAAGTGAGAATGGCGTATGCTGGAACATTGCATAATTCGTGAGAATGTTCTTTTTTCCCAATGGATTAGACGCATAACCGGGAAAAGGATTAGCGGACATGAACTCGATTCCTCTCACGAGTAAATGTCTGATTACGCCAGCGCTTTCAAATCGCGTTAATTTTTGAAAATTTTCATCACTTTCGTAAATGCAAGGTAGGCATTGTCCTTCTCCCATTAGTTTCACGTTTGTCATTTCATTCAAGATTGATTATTTTTTGCTCCTTCTCACTATTATTTTCACCTCAGCCATGGAAATCAGTGACTCGTATTTCGTTGACTGCCAAATAATTTTCGATAACGTGACAAAGGTGGAAAATAAAAAAAAATCGATCCTTTAGTCCGTTTTGGATAAAAAAAAGAAACCAACTTGACTCCTAACTACATTAGTCATCATCATGCCTGAAAGGAGTTCTAAGAATACCTGTGGAAGTTTGAGCCGAAATAAATGTCAAGAGTGGTGTGCCAGCGAACTCTTTTTTCCGCAGTGCTTGAAAATCAACTTTGGTTTTTCGTTGAAAATTTCCTGCAAACATCTTGTGAACTGACAACTAGCTCTCGTACCACAATTTATGAAGGTCTGGCGGAGAATAAAATTCGTTTTTATTTTCCATGAGTGTTTTAAGGCCATACTGCACTCTAAAATTGCTGCGCGATATCCATTTAAATAGCAAAACTTTGTACTTTCCCACATATCAGTTGTTTCTGCGACCGGTTCCACCTTGATAAGGAGTCTTCTGGCTGTCAACTTGTATAAATGCGGAGAGGAAAAATGTTAGCGAGTGGGAGTTTTATTTGGGTTTTTATTTAGTTATTGTCACATTCAGGGTGGGGTTAACTGGAAGAGAAAGAGCATTTTTTAAAATTCTGTTAAGGTTTTTTTCTTTTTATTTTTTATACAAAAATTGACCTACCTTGGAGTAATAGTAAATAATGAAAATAAGATCTCTGAGGAGATAAATCAAAGGGTAATGCAAGGTAACAAGGCCTATTTTGCAAATTTACTCCTCCTCAAATCAACTCTTCTGTCCAGGAAAACTAAATTGAAAATTTATAAAACATTGATAAGACTAGTAATTACATATGGAGCTGAGACATGGGTCCTATCCAAACAAGATGAATAAGTATTAAGAAGATTTGTAAGGAAAATAACAAGGATAATCTATGGCCCAGTAAAAGAAGGAGAAACGTGGAGAATAAGAATGAACTATGAAATAAATGAAATATTGGAAGAGAAGGATATATAGTTAGGTTTTCGAAGTCATTGCGACTGTCATGGTTGGGTCATGTTGAAAGGATGGAAGAGTATAGAATGCCCAAATTGTTAATAAATAGCAAGATGGAAGGGAGTAGGAGGAGAGGAAGACCACGAAAAAGATGCTGAAGAGGACCTGAAGACAATGGGTATTGGAAGATGGAGAGAGAAAGCAAGGGAGAGAGTCGAATGACGGCATATAACTGAGGAAGCCAAGGCCCACACCGGGCTGTACAGCTGAGGATGAATGAATGAATGAATAAGGTTGGGGTGTGGGAACTTTTGGAGGTTGGACGAAGACAAGAATGCTCTCGGATACTTCTAATCTTGATCTAACATCCTAAAAATCCACCCACCACACACCCCTGCTGTTCTTTAAAATGCTCTTTCTCTTCCAGTTATTAACCCCACCCTGAATGTAACCATAACTTTCCTCATCATTCCCTTGCCCCCTCTGATCTCTTCCTCCCCATCTCAAAACACCACCACTTACTCATTTCTATCTGCATACTAGACTGATTGGCGCTTCAAAATTTTTCAGATGATGCCTTAAGAAGAGAAGAAACCGGTCGCAGAAGAAAAAAAAACAATTAAAAAGTATAGTTTTGTTGTGGATATTTGTCACTTCCAAGAAGTCACGCCTGAAGCCATCAAATATATTCGTAGTTTCACATTTACTCTAATATAACCCCGTACTTCGAGTGCATAATACACAGTGCACTAAATGAATGATGGCTGTCGGTATTCAGCACAAAGTTTGGGAACTTTCTGCCAGTGCTTGCAATACAGAGCCGATCGCTCTATGTTGATGCGTTGGACCTTACCCATTGGCGTTACGGCCCTTGAAGAGCAGCCCTCCTCAATCACTCCTTTCCAGTTCTCTCTTGCCCCGAAGTCGCCAGCTCCTTACACCCATTTTCCGAAGGTTGCCCTCCACGCATCACCCAGCCATCTTCTGCCCCGAAGAGTCTTAAACCCTCCTTTGGCTGAATGTCCTCCGCACTGCCCTTTTTATTTTCAGGCATTCTTTCCAGATGACCGAGCCACCTCAGCCTGGCACAATTGACTTCACAGACCAGACTAGGTTTACCATACAGTGTATATATATATATATATATATATATATATATATATATATATAAATAATTTCGTTTAAACAGAGGGTGAAAGAAAGAGGATAGGAAAAACACAAAATTGTGAAGTCCAATGGTGGTGCGAAGATGTTATGATGGCCGATTCACAGTGAAAAAAATTCGACTAGGCCGGGAATCGAACCACGGACCTTTCGATGTCGAGCCGAATGCTCAGCATTGAGCACGCGCAACGCTCAGCACGCGCTGAGCATTCGGCGCGACATCGAAAGGTCCGTGGTTCGATTCCCGGCCTAGTCGAATTTTTTTCACTGTGAATCGGCCATCATAACATCTTCGCACCACCATTGGACTTCACAATTTTGTGTTTTTCCTATCCTCTTTCTTTCACCCTCTGTTTAAACGAAATTATTTATTATTTACGCCTGTGAGCGGTTTGAGTGAATGAATGAATGGTTATATATATATATATATATATATATATATATATATATATATATATATATATATATATATATATATATATATATACTCAATCATACGAAAATGACGCTCAAAGGCGCGAATAAATTCAAACATTCATAGGAAAATGGAAATGGATAGGTACACATAAAAGGAGCACACCTGACCGGCAATTGGGAGATCCGGGTTCGAATCCCGGCTAAGGAAAATTTTTTCTGTCTGGATTTGACTCATTTTCATCTTCCCCACCAAACCCTGTGTTCGTCCTTTTATGTGTACCTATCCATTTCCATTTTCCTATGAATGTTTGAATTTATATATATATATATATATATATATATATATATATATATATATATATATATATATATATATATAGCTCGGCTTTTGAGTGGATGCGCCATGCGTTGTTTTCATGTGTATTGGTCCATAGATTCTTTTTCGCAGGATATTCCTCTGCCACGCGTTCAGCAGTTGCTTCATCCCAGGTTTCTCATGATCCAGGTTTCACTGGCGTATATAGAACCACGGGTCGAAGAACAGTTCGATATACACTATCCTTAATTCTTCGACTCAATAAGCGTGACTTAAATAGGTACTAAGAGGCCAAAATAAACCTTATTCCCCGCATTCATTCTTTCTTTAATTTTCAAGCTGTTCTCGTTATTTTATGACACCAATCAACCTAAATATATTCAAAGGAAGGCACTCTCTCAAATTGGTTTCCTACTGCCGCGAACTGTGCTGGAGGTTCATTTCCAGTCCTTTTCATAACCATAACCTTCGTTTTTTCCTCATTTATGACAAGTTCGGGCCTTACTGATTTCTCATCCATTAGCTTGTAGGGATTCTTTCAGCCCCCCGTTCATTCCTGATGATTAGATCCACGTCATCAGCATATACCATATAGATACTGTACTGTCCTATTTAATAATGTGCAACCAGGATTAATTTCTATCTTCCGAACAACTCTTTCCAATGTCAGGTCGTAGAGGGTACAGCTCTCGCAGAAGCTCATGGCGCTCGGATGCGCAGAAGAAGACGTCGTGGAGGGGGTAGGGAATTGGGATGTAGGGGAAAGCGAAGACATGGCATTTGTGCCAAGCATGAGTGCATTTTTAAAAAATGGAAAATTGTATGACACGGACAACACAATCATACGCCATAAGCTTTCGCGAGAGCTGTACATGACAAGGCGTCGCCTTTTCTGAGCCCTCTGTTAACAGGTAAGAGCTTTCATGATCAGTGATAGAGCAGGTAATTTGATTGGAGATGAGCAGAGAGTGCTGGATCGGTGGGCAGATTTTTTTTAAAGATTTGCTAAATGAACCAGGAGTACAAGAAACTGAAGATGTAGGAAATAACTTCCAAGCACAGGAGAATGTTGAGATTCCACCACCTAGCAGACTTGAGACAGAACAAGCGATCAAAGCTATGAAGGATAATGAAGCTCCAGGAGATTACTTAATAACAGCTGAGATGCTCAAGTATGGAGGGGATATGACTCCAGCAGGAAGTATTATTGTAAGGGTGTGGCTGAAAGAGAAGATACCTAAAGAATAGTTCTATGCATTCATATGCCCAATACACAAGAAAGGAACAAAGCTAGAATGTGCTAATTATCGAGGCATACCAAGACTAAACGTCACATACAAAGTGCTCACAAAGATCATAACACGAAGGCTGGAAACATGGGAAGAAAACATATTAGGAGATTATCCGACCGGGAAGATGTACTACTGATCACATCTTTACAATAATAAATCTCATGGAAAAGTATTATGAACACAATATACCAGTGTACCAGCTCCTCATTGACTAAAAACAGGCTAACGACAGCATTGGACGGCCTCTGATACTCTGCTTACTCTTGGGATACCGGACAAACTCATTCGCCTTGTTAGGATGACGCTAACAGGAACGCAGGACAAAATAAAGATGTCGGGAAGACTATCACGAGAATTTAGTGCTAATGGAGGTTGGTCCTCCGCTGCCCGACTGATTATTATCTGGCACGCTACAGGTGAGCGAGGGGCCGTAAATGAAGGGGGGGAGGAGGACCTCTGAGGAGCGAGGCTGTCCTCTCGAGGGATAGGACCTTGACCCAATTCATTCGGTTCAACCCCCCCCCCCCCCCGCTGCCCCCCGAATGAATGCATCACCGTCTGCCGCGTGCTAATTTCGATTTTTCTCTCGAGAAGATAAACTTAATCCCTAAAATACATCAAAGCGAAACGCTACTGACTCGAGTCAAGCACAGGTTTTGGGCAGTCACCCCCCGACGAAGAAGATAAGCAAGGATGATGATTATCACTCGCGTTAGGCGGTACCTGCGAGGAAACAATCGCACATCACGCCACGCGAATGAGTAAATACCTGCGCTGGTACTACATACATACCTGTTACATACACAGAGTGTTTACATATGTACTATGTGCAATAGGGTGGGCCGAAAAATACGAAAGTGTTCGAATCGAATAGTAATAGCGCGGAAAAGTTGCTACTCGTCCCCCACATCACAAAGAAAGAAAAATTTTTGAAATCGGATCACATCTTCCGGTCGCACATCTCGTTCGAAGTTTCGAAAAATCGTAAAAAATATGACTTTTTTCTGGATTTTTTAAAAATGAGTTACAGTGATTGAATTGCGTTCGAAATTGGTATGTGGCCTCTTCTAAAGGTCCGTTGTCTTAAAAAAATATAATACCACGTCTTTTAGTGGGAGGGGGTGTCGCTCATCGCGTTCAAATTATCGAAAAATAGTAAAAAACATGACTTTTTCGGGATTTTCTCTTTTTGAGTTACAGTGGTTGCATTGCATTCAAAATCGGTATTTGGCCTCTTGTAAAGGTCCTTTGTATTCTATAAAAAATATTGCATTGTGCAAGACCCTCGGAGTAAGATGAATGAGAATCGATGTTTTAAATGACTTCCATTGAAAAGTTTTTGTGGATACCCGGGAATCACACATTAGTTCTGAGAATGTTTTTTTTAAGAAAAGTATCTATTTATATATCGTAATTTGTCACTGAATGAGAATAAAACAAGAATAAACTTCTGTTTCCTTGTGGAATGTTATCAGCAAAACGGACGATTGAGAGGTTTGTAGGCCAAAACTCCCGTTTACCCCTGATTTTTTCTTAGGAAAGCTTTATACCTCAACTTCACCTCCATGGCACCAACCCTACAGATTTAATAACCAGATAAAACTTTACCGTTTTGGCATTCTCAGCTATTGGAAACTTTCTGGTGTTTTTTAAATATTGATTCCAAAAAACAGTGGTTTTAGGGTAGATATATAAACAGAGCCTAGTGTATATTTTCTAGAATTTTAAATAATTATTTTTTTCTAAAAAAACGACACAAAATACCCTCACAATTATTTCTCCAGAGTAAGCTTGTAATAAGTAGGCACTGACAAAATATTACTAAGGCATCATAAGTTGTGCTCTTTAAGTTATTTACAGTTCACTAGAAGAAAAAAAGTAAAAAAATTAGTGTAATGTAATTTTCACAAGTTTGTGTTCAACAATTTTCTTATTTTTCAAAATTAATTTTAAAACAACAAAGTATTACCTTCAACTTCACACCAAATTTAACAACATTGGTTCGTAAATAAGAAAAATGTGATACTTTTTAGCAAGCACGGTGAAAACTGGAGGAACGCATTTTGCAAGTAAAGTAATTTTTTTAAACCGAAGTCATTTTTGGTCGAAAAAATCTGAAAAAATTATATGTGCGTAGCTAGGGCGAAAAAAATTGAATAAAATCAGTGTCATGAGGGCATATGGTGTTAGGTGATCTCATTTGGAATGACCCATTTATTTCGTAATAAGTCGATTACATATGCACAGATATTCTTCTAAATGCGTTTCTCATTATTGTAATGGTTGCTAGCAAATATGAACGAATCACGCAGAGTCAGATTATTCAAAAAAGACTTATTTCAATATAATTTCGTATAAATTTCCAATACCGCGCCGAAAATTCGAATAAAAAAATTCTTCAACTGCAGGAAATAATTTAAAATATAATTCTTGTATAATTCCCATTACTGCCTAAATGATGAGTTGCAACGTGTATAAACAGATACACTCAAATGAAATCTGGTGCTATAGTTTTTTTCGACTTGCTTAAAGACTTGCTTAATTAATGTGTACTCCATGACCCACGTTTAACCGCTCCAGCCATTGCTTAAGGTAGTTTGAGCGACAAATCACTTCACCTAGAATTTTGATGAATTTTGTCTCATTTTAAAGATACAACTCTCATCTTTCCAATGATATCAAAATATCAACCCCTTGCCGAAATACTTTTCGAGCAATTTGCCTTATTAATATAAGATGTTTTACATGAGATAGATTACGGCTGTGCGCTCCAGAGGGAGAATAATTAAACAAATTAGGAACTTCTAGCACCTAGATTTCGTCAAAAAACTAACGGTGTGTAGATTGCATGCTTTCTCAATTATTTATAAAATAAAATCTATTACTCACCGCAGTAATTTTTACAGAATCGCAAAACAAAACCTGCTGTTTTGAAGGGCTTTCAGCCGTACGGCGGGAAAAAATGAGTCAAGTTAGAGACTAATGTAGCTTTATTTATTTAATTACTGAGTATGTTGTCATATATAACTATATCTTTGCGCCATTAATACTACAATATTTATTTCATACTTCTTACAGACGCTGAAATAAAATAAATAAAATTTGGATATGGTCTCCATTATGACTAGGGATCTATCTCGCGTCAAACCCCCCCTTGCTCCAGTCCCCAATGTATGCACGCTCACCAACCTAGCCACACCTTCATCTTCTTTCAACGGTGCCGCGATGACCGCAGATGTCCGTCCCAAATCAACTTCGATTCCCGAGGTTCTTCTAGGGAGGAAAAGTTACCGGGAAGAAAAAGGGACATTTTAAGGAAATGTTTTCTCGGAAACATATTCGAGTTTCGGTTTTTACATCCTCTTGCGTTCACTTGCCAAATAGGGTGGATGGATTTTCACCTTTTCGAATTTCCTAACGTCTCAAGGGTACCTTTCATGTTTTTAGTTTGTGGCGAACTCTCGCCATTGCCTCGGCGCGGCACCAGACAGCCCGGCGCGCGGCCGCGGCGTGCTCTCGCCAGCCACTGCCCCAGAGCGGCGCCAGACAGCATAAAATGTAACAAATTTGATATAAAGAAATCACACCCGCTGGCTCAGTCGTTGGAGTTGAGTTGTTGAGTGAAAGTCGTGCCGAGCAATCGGTGGCATCTCTTGTATTTGTGTGAATACGAAATAAACACCGTACACCAGCATTTTGGTGTTGTCATTTCTACCGTGGCACCCACAAGTTAAATCATTCCAAATTTAAGCAAAATTAAAATTTGGAAAAAAAATACTTTACCTACATGCGACCGGCAGAATGTTGAAAATTTGCCGAAAATCGGGCGAATTGTGGAAATATCCCACACGGCACATTCATCTTTTTAAACGTTTTTTTAGTCTCAAAACTGTAAAAAAACAGTTTTATGACAGTTTTGAGACTTAAAAAAACGTTTTAGGACAGTTTTGTTACTTAAAAAAACGTTTTAAAACAGAAATGTGCTGTGTGGGATACTTACCCTAGTAGCGCAAAAATATTTTTAAAACATTGAAAAAAAGATTTTTAAAACATTGTGAAAAAATTGAGGAATGTTATGACAGCATTGTCAAAACCTTTTAAAAACGTTTTGCTACACCATCTAACATTTTTCACACAATCCTTTAACAACTTTGTAAAATGTTTTTAAAATTAAACATTGTTAAAATATTTTATATTTTAAAATATTTTATAAATATTTTAACAATGTTTAATAAAATAAAAATAAAATATTTTATGAATATTTTAACAATGTTTCTATGTTTAACAACAATGTAACAATATTTAACAACATTAGCCTTAATTTCAACCTCACATTCTAGATCGTTCCTGCTCATAATATTTACGGATGGTTTATGAATTACGGATTGTCTATCTCGCAAATACCTACGTCATATCCTATTCACAATTATAAGCGATACGAGAAAGTTGTATATATACGGCCATTCCCGTGCGTAAATGTGTTCGCGAGAACTAACTTTTAAATGTCAATGCCGTGATAGTTTGAGGAAACGTACCATTCAATCACGATAACAGTTTTCAGGTATTAATTAATTGAAACATATGTTGGCACATTAAATGAATATAAAGTCAATATTAATTAGAATAAACAATATTTTTTCCAATTACCACACGTTTTTTACATTTCAATGAAGACGTAACTTACTTGCGGAAATGTTACGAACGTGAATATGCATGTATAATCAATGTTACGAATGTGGAAATGAGAAAACTGATGAATGTACCAATAAAAGCATAACAGTAATTTAGTGTACAGCGGAAATTAATAACAAAAAGCTATCAATGATAAGTGTTTACTGGCAGAACCCAAGTCTCTCCGATTCGTTTCAAAGCTTCCCATTTATGCCTAATTTTCGGTCGAAGAATGAACCACAGGCAAAACATATTACTATGTATCAAGAATATATTTCATGAAATATATTCATATATTGTATATATTCATATAATTATAAGTTTTTTAAATTATTTCAACATTATTTCTAAATAATTTTTAATTTATTTAAAATAGTTTTAAAAATATTTTAAAATCATTGTAAAAATATTTTTTTTAAATATGGGGAAATGTTTGAGTACCTATTGTCAAATTACTATAGGAATAGGGTATTTTCACTGGGGAGGTACTAATAAAAATACTATAATAGTGACTTATTAATACTATTTGTACTAATAAAATGTATTACAGTAATACCCTATTGAAAATTTTTCAATAGGGTATTACTGTATGGTTTTTATTTACTTGTATTACTATATGGTTATGGTATGTATTTTCAAATGGTTTCCTATAGGAATTATGTAAATTCAGATAGGAATTGCAATTTCCTACAGGAACGATGAAGCTTCCTATAGAAACAATAAATTTCCTATAGGTACAAGAAAGTTTCCTTTAGGAACGAGAAATTTTCCTATAGGAAGGATAAATTTTCCTATAGGACGAATATTTTCCTTTAGGAACGAGAAATTTTCCTATAGGACGAATATTTTCTTATAGGAACGAGTAATTTTCCTATGGGACGAATATTTTCTTATAGGAACGAGATATTTTCCTATAGGACGAATATTTTCTTATACGAACGAGAAATTTTCCTATGGGACGAATATTTTCTTATAGGAACGAGTAATTTTCCTATGGGACGAATATTTTCTTATAGGAACGAGAAATTTTCCTATGGGACGAATATTTTCTTATAGGAACGAGAAATTTTCCTATGGGACGAATATTTTCTTATAGGAACGAGAAATTTTCCTATGGGACGAATATTTTCTTATAGGAACGAGATATTTTCCTATGGGACGAATATTTTCTTATAGGAACGAGAAATTTTCCTATGGGACGAATATTTTCTTATAGGAACGAGAAATTTTCCTATAGGACGAATATTTTCTTATAGGAACGAGATATTTTCCTATGGGACGAATATTTTCTTATAGGAACGAGAAATTTTCCTATGGGACGAATATTTTCTTATAGGAACGAGAAATTTTCCTATGGGACGAATATTTTCTTATAGGAACGAGAAATTTTCCTATGGGACGAATATTTTCTTATAGGAACGAGATATTTTCCTATGGGACGAATATTTTCTTATAGGAACGAGAAATTTTCCTATGGGACGAATATTTTCTTATAGGAACGAGAAATTTTCCTATAGGACGAATATTTTCTTATAGGAACGAGATATTTTCCTATGGGACGAATATTTTCTTATAGGAACGAGAAATTTTCCTATGGGACGAATATTTTCTTATAGGAACGAGATATTTTCCTATGGGACGAATATTTTCTTATAGGAACGAGAAATTTTCCTATGGGACGAATATTTTCTTATAGGAACGAGAAATTTTCCTATGGGACGAATATTTTCTTATAGGAACGAGATATTTTCCTATAGGACGAATATTTTCTTATAGGAACGAGAAATTTTCCTATGGGACGAATATTTTCTTATAGGAACGAGAAATTTTCCTATGGGACGAATATTTTCTTATAGGAACGAGAAATTTTCCTATGGGACGAATATTTTCTTATAGGAACGAGATATTTTCCTATGGGACGAATATTTTCTTATAGGAACGAGAAATTTTCCTATGGGACGAATATTTTCTTATAGGAACGAGAAATTTTCCTATGGGACGAATATTTTCTTATAGGAACGAGATATTTTCCTATGGGACGAATATTTTCTTATAGGAACGAGATATTTTCCTATGGGACGAATATTTTCTTATAGGAACGAGAAATTTTCCTATGGGACGAATATTTTCTTATAGGAACGAGAAATTTTCCTATGGGACGAATATTTTCTTATAGGAACGAGAAATTTTCCTATGGGACGAATATTTTCTTATAGGAACGAGAAATTTTCCTATGGGACGAATATTTTCTTATAGGAACGAGATATTTTCCTATGGGACGAATATTTTCTTATAGGAACGAGATATTTTCCTATAGGACGAATATTTTCTTATAGGAACGAGAAATTTTCCTATGGGACGAATATTTTCTTATAGGAACGAGAAATTTTCCTATGGGACGAATATTTTCTTATAGGAACGAGAAATTTTCCTATGGGACGAATATTTTCTTATAGGAACGAGAAATTTTCCTATGGGACGAATATTTTCTTATAGGAACGAGATATTTTCCTATAGGACGAATATTTTCTTATAGGAACGAGAAATTTTCCTATGGGACGAATATTTTCTTATAGGAACGAGAAATTTTCCTATGGGACGAATATTTTCTTATAGGAACGAGATATTTTCCTATGGGACGAATATTTTCTTATAGGAACGAGAAATTTTCCTATGGGACGAATATTTTCTTATAGGAACGAGAAATTTTCCTATGGGACGAATATTTTCTTATAGGAACGAGAAATTTTCCTATGGGACGAATATTTTCTTATAGGAACGAGATATTTTCCTATGGGACGAATATTTTCTTATAGGAACGAGAAATTTTCCTATGGGACGAATATTTTCTTATAGGAACGAGAAATTTTCCTATGGGACGAATATTTTCTTATAGGAACGAGAAATTTTCCTATGGGACGAATATTTTCTTATAGGAACGAGAAATTTTCCTATGGGACGAATATTTTCTTATAGGAACGAGATATTTTCCTATGGGACGAATATTTTCTTATAGGAACGAGATATTTTCCTATAGGACGAATATTTTCTTATAGGAACGAGAAATTTTCCTATGGGACGAATATTTTCTTATAGGAACGAGAAATTTTCCTATGGGACGAATATTTTCTTATAGGAACGAGAAATTTTCCTATGGGACGAATATTTTCTTATAGGAACGAGAAATTTTCCTATGGGACGAATATTTTCTTATAGGAACGAGATATTTTCCTATAGGACGAATATTTTCTTATAGGAACGAGAAATTTTCCTATGGGACGAATATTTTCTTATAGGAACGAGAAATTTTCCTATGGGACGAATATTTTCTTATAGGAACGAGATATTTTCCTATGGGACGAATATTTTCTTATAGGAACGAGAAATTTTCCTATGGGACGAATATTTTCTTATAGGAACGAGAAATTTTCCTATGGGACGAATATTTTCTTATAGGAACGAGAAATTTTCCTATGGGACGAATATTTTCTTATAGGAACGAGAAATTTTCCTATGGGACGAATATTTTCTTATAGGAACGAGATATTTTCCTATAGGACGAATATTTTCTTATAGGAACGAGAAATTTTCCTATGGGACGAATATTTTCTTATAGGAACGAGAAATTTTCCTATGGGACGAATATTTTCTTATAGGAACAAGATATTTTCCTATGGGACGAATATTTTCTTATAGGAACAAGATATTTTCCTATAGGACGAATATTTTCTTATAGGAACGAGAAATTTTCCTATGGGACGAATATTTTCTTATAGGAACGAGATATTTTCCTATAGGACGAATATTTTCTTATAGGAACGAGAAATTTTCCTATGGGACGAATATTTTCTTATAGGAACGAGAAATTTTCCTATGGGACGAATATTTTCTTATAGGAACGAGAAATTTTCCTATGGGACGAATATTTTCTTATAGGAACGAGATATTTTCCTATGGGACGAATATTTTCTTATAGGAACGAGATATTTTCCTATGGGACGAATATTTTCTTATAGGAACGAGATATTTTCCTATAGGACGAATATTTTCTTATAGGAACGAGAAATTTTCCTATGGGACGAATATTTTCTTATAGGAACGAGAAATTTTCCTATGGGACGAATATTTTCTTATAGGAACAAGATATTTTCCTATGGGACGAATATTTTCTTATAGGAACAAGATATTTTCCTATAGGACGAATATTTTCTTATAGGAACGAGAAATTTTCCTATGGGACGAATATTTTCTTATAGGAACGAGATATTTTCCTATAGGACGAATATTTTCTTATAGGAACGAGAAATTTTCCTATGGGACGAATATTTTCTTATAGGAACGAGAAATTTTCCTATGGGACGAATATTTTCTTATAGGAACGAGAAATTTTCCTATGGGACGAATATTTTCTTATAGGAACGAGAAATTTTCCTATGGGACGAATATTTTCTTATAGGAACGAGAAATTTTCCTATAGGACGAATATTTTCTTATAGGAACGAGATATTTTCGAATATATTATTCCTTATTAGGAACAGATATTTCTATGGACGAATATTTCTTATAGGAACAGATATTTTCCTATAGGACGAATATTTTCTTATAGGAACGAGAAATTTTCCTATGGGACGAATATTTTCTTATAGGAACGAGAAATTTTCCTATGGGACGAATATTTTCTTATAGGAACGAGAAATTTTCCTATGGGACGAATATTTTCTTATAGGAACGAGAAATTTTCCTATGGGACGAATATTTTCTTATAGGAACGAGAAATTTTCCTATGGGACGAATATTTTCTTATAGGAACGAGAAATTTTCCTATAGGGACGAATATTTTCTTATAGGAACGAGATATTTTCCTATAGGACGAATATTTTCTTATAGGAACGAGAAATTTTCCTATGGGACGAATATTTTCTTATAGGAACGAGAAATTTTCCTATGGGACGAATATTTTCTTATAGGAACGAGATATTTTCCTATGGGACGAATATTTTCTTATAGGAACGAGAAATTTTCCTATGGGACGAATATTTTCTTATAGGAACGAGAAATTTTCCTATGGGACGAATATTTTCTTATAGGAACGAGAAATTTTCCTATGGGACGAATATTTTCTTATAGGAACGAGAAATTTTCCTATGGGACGAATATTTTCTTATAGGAACGAGATATTTTCCTATGGGACGAATATTTTCTTATAGGAACAGAGAATTTTCCTATGGGACGAATATTTCCTTATAGGAACGAGAAATTTTCCTATGGGACGAATATTTTCTTATAGGAACGAGAAATTTTCCTATGGGACGAATATTTTCTTATAGGAACGAGAAATTTTCCTATGGGACGAATATTTTCTTATAGGAACGAGATATTTTCCTATGGGACGAATATTTTCTTATAGGAACGAGAAATTTTCCTATGGGACGAATATTTTCTTATAGGAACGAGATATTTTCCTATGGACGAATATTTTCTTATAGGAACGAGATATTTTCCTATGGGACGAATATTTTCTTATAGGAACGAGATATTTTCCTATGGGACGAATATTTTCTTATAGGAACGAGAAATTTTCCTATGGGACGAATATTTTCTTATAGGAACGAGATATTTTCCTATGGGACGAATATTTTCTTATAGGAACGAGAAATTTTCCTATGGGACGAATATTTTCTTATAGGAACGAGATATTTTCCTATGGGACGAATATTTTCTTATAGGAACGAGATATTTTCCTATAGGACGAATATTTACTTATAGGAACGAGAAATTTTCCTATAGGACGAATATTTTCTTATAGGAACGAGATATTTTCCTATGGGACGAATATTTTCTTATAGGAACGAGAAATTTTCCTATGGGACGAATATTTTCTTATAGGAACGAGATATTTTCCTATAGGACGAATATTTTCTTATAGGAACGAGAATTTTTCCTATAGGACGAATATTTTCTTATAGGAACGAGAAATTTTCCTATGGACGAATATTTTCTTATAGGAACGAGAAATTTTCCTATGGGACGAATATTTTCTTATAGGAACGAGATATTTTCCTATGGGACGAATATTTTCTTATAGGAACGAGAAATTTTCCTATGGACGAATATTTTCTTATAGGAACGAGAAATTTTCCTATAGGACGAATATTTTCTTATAGGAACGAGATATTTTCCTATGGGACGAATATTTTCTTATAGGAACGAGATATTTTCCTATGGGACGAATATTTTCTTATAGGAACGAGATATTTTCCTATAGGACGAATATTTTCTTATAGGAACGAGAAATTTTCCTATAGGACGAATATTTTCTTATAGGAACGAGATATTTTCCTATGGGACGAATATTTTCTTATAGGAACAAGAAATTTTCCTATAGGACGAATATTTTCTTATAGGAACGAGATATTTTCCTATGGGACGAATATTTTCTTATAGGAACGAGAAATTTTCCTATAGGACGAATATTTTCTTATAGGAACGAGAAATTTTCCTATGGGACGAATTTTCTTATAGGAACGAGATATTTCCTATGGGACGAATATTTTCTTATAGGAACGAGAAATTTTCCTATGGACGAATATTTTCTTATAGGAACGAGAAACTTTCCTATGGGACGAATATTTTCTTCTAGGAACGAGAAATTTTCCTATGGACGAATATTTTCTTATAGGAACGAGATATTTTCCTATAGGACGAATATTTTCTTATAGGAACGAGAAATTTCCTATGGGACGAATATTTTCTTATAGGAACGAGATATTTTCCTATGGGACGAATATTTTCTCATAGGAACGAGATATTTTCCTATGGGACGAATATTTTCTTATAGGAACGAGATATTTTCCTATGGGACGAATATTTTCTTATAGGAACGAGAAATTTTCTATGGGACGAATATTTTCTTATAGGAACGAGATTTTCCTATGGGACGATATTTTCTTATAGGAACGAGACATTTTCCTATGGGACAAATATTTTCTTATAGGAACGAGAAATTTTCCTATGGGACGAATATTTTCTTATAGGAACGAGATATTTCCTATGGGACGAATATTTTCTTATAGGAACGAGAAATTTTCCTATGGGACGAATATTTTCTTATAGAAACGAGATATTTTCCTATGGGACGAATATTTTCTTATAGGAACGAGAAATTTTCCTATGGACGAATATTTTCTTATAGGAACGAGAAATTTTCCTATGGGACGAATATTTTCTTATAGGAACGAGAAATTTTCCTAGGGACGAATATTTTCTTATAGGAACAGAGAAATTTTCCTATGGGACGAATATTTTCTTATAGGAACGAGATATTTTCCTATGGGACGAATATTTTCTTATAGAACGAGAAATTTTCCTATAGACGAATATTTTCTTATAGGAACGAGATATTTCCTATGGGACGAATATTTTCTTATAGGAACAGGAAATTTTCCTATGGGACGAATATTTTCTTATAGGAACGAGAAATTTCCTATGGGACGAATATTTCTTATAGGAACGAGAAATTTTCCTATGGGACGAATATTTTCTTATAGGAACGAGAAATTTTCCTATGGGACGAATATTTTCTTATAGGAACGAGATATTTTCCTATAGGACGAATATTTTCTTATAGAACGAGAAATTTTCCTATGGGACGAATATTTTCTTATAGGAACGAGATATTTTCCTATGGGACGAATATTTTCTTATAGGAACGAGATATTTTCCTATGGGACGAATATTTTCTTATAGGAACGAGATATTTTCCTATGGGACGAATATTTTCTTATAGGAACGAGAAATTTTCCTATGGGACGAATATTTTCTTATAGGAACGAGAAATTTTCCTATGGGACGAATATTTTCTTATAGGAACGAGAAATTTCCTATGGGACGAATATTTTCTTATAGGAACGAGTAATTTTCCTATGGGACGAATTTTTCTTATAGGAACGAGAAATTTCCTATGGTACGAATATTTTCTTATAGGAACGAGAAATTTTCCTATGGGACGAATATTTTCTTATAGGAACGAGAAATTTTCCTATGGGACGAATATTTTCTTATAGGAACGAGAAATTTTCCTATGGACGAAATTTTCTTATAGGAACGAGATATTTTCCTATGGGACGAATATTTTCTTATAGGAACGAGATATTTTCCTATGGGACGAATATTTCTTATATGAACGAGAATTTTCCTATGGGACGAATATTTCTTATAGGAACGAGATATTTCCTATGGGACGAATATTTTCTTATAGGAACGAGAAATTTCCTATAGGACGAATATTTTCTTATAGGAACGAGATATTTCCTATGGGACGAATATTTCTATAGGAACGAGAAATTTTCCTATGGGACGAATATTTTCTTATAGGAACGAGAATTTTCCTTTGGGACGAATATTTCTTATAGGAACGAGAAATTTTCCTATGGGACGAATATTTTCTTATAGGAACGAGAAATTTTCCTATGGGACGAATATTTTCTTATAGGAACGAGATATTTTCCTATAGGACGAATATTTCTTATAGGAACGAGAATTTTCCTATGGGACGAATATTTTCTTATAGGAACGAGATATTTTCCTATGGGACGAATATTTTCTTATAGGAACGAGATATTTTCCTATGGGACGAATATTTTCTTATAGGAACGAGATATTTTCCTATGGGACGAATATTTTCTTATAGGAACGAGAAATTTTCCTATGGGACGAATATTTTCTTATAGGAACGAGATATTTTCCTATAGGACGAATATTTTCTTATAGGAACGAGAAATTTTCCTATGGGACGAATATTTTCTTATAGGAACGAGAAATTTCCTATGGGACGAATATTTCTTATAGGAACGAGAATTTTCCTATGGGACGATATTTTCTTATAGGAACGAGTAATTTCCTATGGGACGAATATTTTCTTATAGGAACGAGAAATTTTCCTATGGGACGAATATTTTCTTATAGGAACGAGAAATTTTCCTATGGGACGAATATTTTCTTATAGGAACGAGAAAATATTCCTATGGGACGAATATTTTCTTATAGGAACGAGATATTTTCCTATGGACGAATATTTCTTATAGGAACGAGAAAAATTTCCTATGGGACGAATATTTTCTTATAGGAACGAGATATTTTCCTATGGGACGAATATTTTCTTATAGGAACGAGTAATTTTCCTATGGAACAAATATTTTCTTATAGGAACGAGAAATTTTCCTATAGGACGAATATTTTCTTATAGGAACGAGAAATTTTCCTATGGGACGAATATTTTCTTATAGGAACGAGATATTTTCCTATGGGACGAATATTTTCTTATAGGAACGAGAAATTTTCCTATGGGACGAATATTTTCTTATAGGAACGAGATATTTTCCTATGGACGAATATTTTCTTATAGGAACGAGAAATTTCCTATGGGACGAATATTTTCTTATAGGAACGAGATATTTTCCTATAGGACGAATATTTTCTTATAGGAACGAGAAATTTTCCTATGGGACGAATATTTTCTTATAGGAACGAGATATTTTCCTATGGGACGAATATTTTCTTATAGGAACGAGATATTTTCCTATGGGACGAATATTTTCTTATAGGAACGAGATATTTTCCTATGGGACGAATATTTTCTTATAGGAACGAGAAATTTTCCTATGGGACGAAAATTTTCTTATAGGAGCGAGATATTTCCTATGGGACGAATATTTTCTTATAGGAACGAAATATTTTCCTATGGGACGAATATTTTCTTATAGAACGAGAAATTTTCCTTTGGGACGAATATTTTCTTATAGAACGAGAATTTTCTATGGGACGAATATTTTCTTATAGGAACGAGATATTTTCCTAAAGGACGAATATTTTCCTATGGGACGAATATTTTCTTATAGGAACGAGAAATTTTCCTATGGGACGAATATTTTCTTATAGGAACGAGAAATTTTCCTATGGGACGAATATTTTCTTATAGGAACGAGATATTTTCCTATGGGACGAATATTTTCTTATAGGAACGAGATATTTTCCTATGGGACGAATATTTTCTTATAGGAACGAGAAATTTTCCTATGGGACGAATATTTTCTTATAGGAACGAGATATTTTCCTATGGGACGAATATTTTCTTATAGGAACGAGAAATTTTCCTATGGGACGAATATTTTCTTATAGGAACGAGATATTTTCCTATGGGACGAATATTTTCTTATAGGAACGAGATATTTTCCTATGGGACGAATATTTTCTTATAGGAACGAGAAATTTTCCTATGGGACGAATATTTTCTTATAGGAACGAGAAATTTTCCTATGGGACGAATATTTTCTTATTGGAACGAGATATTTTCCTATAGGACGAATATTTTCTTATAGGAACGAGAAATTTTCCTATGGGACGAATATTTTCTTATAGGAACGAGAAATTTTCCTATGGGACGAATATTTTCTTATAGGAACGAGATATTTTCCTATGGGACGAATATTTTCTTATAGGAACAAGATATTTTCCTATGGGACGAATATTTTCTTATAGGAACAAAATATTTTCCTATGGGACGAATATTTTCTTATAGGAACGAGAAATTTTCCTATGGGACGAATATTTTCTTATAGGAACGAGATATTTTCCTATAGGACGAATTTTTTCTTATAGGAACGAGAAATTTTCCTATAGGACGAATATTTTCCTATAGGAACGAGAAATTTTCCTAAAGGACGACTATATTCTCCTATAGGAACAAGAAATTTTCCTATAGGACGAATATTTTCCTATAGGAACGAGAAATTTCATATAGGAACGATACATTTTCCTATAGGACGAATATTTTCCTATAAGAACGAGAAATTTCATATAGGAACGAGAAATTTTCCTATAGGACGACTATATTCTCCTATAGGAACAAGAAATTTTCCTATAGGACGAATATTTTCTTATAGGAACGAGAAATTTCATATAGGAACGAGAAATTTCCTAAAGGAACGAGAAATTTCATATAGGAACGAGAAATTTTCCTATAGGACTACTATATTTTCCTATAGGAACGAGAAATTTCATATAGGAACGAGAAATTTTCCTATAGGACGACTATATTTTCCTATAGGAACGAGAAATTTCATATAGGAATGATAAATTTTCCTATAGGACGAATATTTTCCTATAGGAACGAGAAATTTCATATAGGAACGAGAAATTTTCCTAAAGGACGACTATATTCTCCTATAGGAACAAGAAATTTTCCTATAGGACGAATATTTTCTTATAGGAACGAGAAATTTCATGTAGGAAAGAGAAATTTCATATAGGAACGAGAAATTTTCCTATAGGAACGAGAAATTTCATATAGGAACGAGAAATTTTCCTATAGGACGACTATATTTTCCTATAGGAACGAGAAATTCCATATAGGAACGAGAAATTTTCCTATAGGACGACTATATTTTCCTATAGGAACGAGAAATTTCATATAGGAACGAGAAATTTTCCTATAGGAACGAGAAATTTCATATAGGAACGAGAAATTTTCCTATAGGACGACTATATTTTCCTATAGGAACGAGAAATTTCATATAGGAACGAGAAATTTTCCTATAGGACGACTATGTTTTCCTATAGGAACGAGAAAATTTCCTATAGGACGAATATTTTCCTATAGGAACAAGAAATATTCCTATGGGACGAATATTTTCTTATAGGAACGAGAAATTTTCCTATAGGACGAATATTTTCTTATAGGAACGAGAAATTTCATATAGAAACGAGAAATTTTCTTATAGGACGACTATGTTTTCCTATAGGAACGAGAAAATTTCCTATAGGACGAATATTTTCTTATAGGAACGAGAAATTTCATATAGGAACGAGAAATTTCATATAGGAACGAGAAATTTTCCTAAAGGACGACTATATTCTCCTATAGGAACAAGAAATTTTCCTATAGGACGAATATTTTCTTATAGGAACGAGAAATTTCATATAGGAAAGAGAAATTTCATATAGGAACGAGAAATTTTCCTATAGGAACGAGAAATTTCATATAGGAACGAGATATTTTCCTATAGGACACTATATTTTCCTATAGGAACGAGAAATTTCATATAGGAACGAGAAATTTCATATAGGAACGAGAAATCTTCCTATAGGTAAAATATTTTCTTATAGGAACGAGAAATTTTCCTATAGGACGAATATTTTCCTATAGGAACGAGAAATTTCATATAGGAATGATAAATTTTCCTATAGGACGAATATTTTCCTATAGGAACGAAAAATTTCATATAGGAACGAGAAATTTTCCTATAGGACGACTATATTTTCATATAGGAACGAGAAATGTTCCTATAGGACGAATATTTTCCTATAGGAACGAGAAATTTCATATAGGAACGAGAAATTTTCCTATAGGACGAATATTTTCCTATAGGAACGAGAAATTTCATATAGGAACGAGAAATTTTCCTATAGGACGACTAAATTTTCCTAAAGGAACGAGAAATTTTCCTATAGGACGAATATTTTCCAATAGGAACGAGAAATTTCATATAGGAACGAGAAATTTTCCTATAGGACGAATATTTTCCTATAGGAACGAGAAATTTCATATAGGAACGAGAAATTTTCCTATAGGACGACTATATTTTCCTGTAGGAACGAGAAATTTTCCTATAGGACGAATATTTTCATATAGGAACGAGAAATTTTCCTATAGGACGAATATTTTCTTATAGGAACGAGAAATATCATAAAGGAACGAGAAACTTCATATAGGAACGAGAAATTTTCCTAAAGGATGAATATTTTCATATAGGAACGAGAAATTTCATATAGGAACGAGAAATTTTCCTATAGGACGACTATATTTTCATATAGGAACGAGAAATGTTCCTATAGGACGAATATTTTCCTATAGGAACGAGAAATTTCATATAGGAACGAGAAATTTTCCTATAGGACGAATATTTTCCTATAGGAACGAGAAATTTCATATAGGAACGAGAAATTTTCCTATAGGACGACTATATTTTCCTGTAGGAACGAGAAATTTTCCTATAGGACGAATATTTTCATATAGGAACGAGAAATTTTCCTATAGGACGAATATTTTCTTATAGGAACGAGAAATATCATAAAGGAACGAGAAATTTCATATAGGAACCTGAAATTTTCCTATAGGACGACTATATTTTTTTTTAGGAACGAGAAATTTCATATAGGAACGAGAAATTTTCCTATAGGACGACTATATTTTTTTTTAGGAACGAGAAATTTCATATAGGAACGAGAAATTTCATAAAGGAATGATAAATTATCCTATAAGACGAATATTTTCCTATAGGAACAAGAAATTTTCCTATAGGACGAATATTTTCTTATAGGAACGAGAAATTTTCCTATAGGACGAATATTTTCTTATAGGAACGAGAAAATTTCCTATAGGACGAATATTTTCCTATAGGAACGAGAAATTTCATATAGGAACGAGAAATTTTCCTAAAGGACGACTATATTTTCATATAGGAACGAGAAATGTTCCTAAAGGACGAATATTTTCCTATAGGAACGTCAAATTTCATAAAGGAACGAGAAATTTTCCTAAAGGACGACTATATTTTCATATAGGAACGAGAAATGTTCCTATAGGACGAATATTTTCCTATAGGAACGAGAAATTTCATAAAGGAACGAGAAGTTTTCCTAAAGGACGACTATATTTTCATATAGGAACGAGAAATGTTCCTATAGGACGAATATTTTCCTATAGGAACGAGAAATTTCATATAGGAACGAGAAATTTTCCTATAGGACGACTATATTTTCCTGTAGGAACGAGAAATTTTCCTATAGGACGAATATTTTCATATAGGAACGAGAAATTTTCCTATAGGACGAATATTTTCTTATAGGAACGAGAAATATCATAAAGGAACGAGAAATTTCATAAAGGAACCTGAAATTTTCCTATAGGACGACTATATTTTTTTTAGGAACGAGAAATTTCATATAGGAACGAGAAATTTTCCTATAGGACGACTATATTTTTTTTTAGGAACGAGAAATTTCATATAGGAACGAGAAATTTTCCTATAGGACGACTATATTTTCCTGTAGGAACGAGAAATTTTCCTATAGGACGAATATTTTCATATAGGAACGAGAAATTTTCCTATAGGACGAATATTTTCTTATAGGAACGAGAAATATCATAAAGGAACGAGAAATTTCATATAGGAACCTGAAATTTTCTATAGGACGACTATATTTTTTTTTAGGAACGAGAAATTTCATATAGGAACGAGAAATTTCATAAAGGAATGATAAATTATCCTATAAGACGAATATTTTCCTATAGGAACAAGAAATTTTCCTATAGGACGAATATTTTCTTATAGGAACGAGAAATTTTCCTATAGGACGAATATTTTCTTATAGGAACGAGAAATTTTCCTATAGGACGAATATTTTCTTATAGGAACGAGAAATTTTCCTATAGGACGAATATTTTCTTATAGGAACGAGAAAATTTCCTATAGGACGAATATTTTCCTATAGGAACGAGAAATTTCATATAGGAACGAGAAATTTTCCTAAAGGACGACTATATTTTCATATAGGAACGAGAAATGTTCCTAAAGGACGAATATTTTCCTATAGGAACGAGAAATTTCATATAGAAACGAGAAATTTTCTTATAGGACGAATTTTTTCCTATAGGAACGACAAATTTCATATAGGAACGAGAAATTTTCCTATAGGAGAATATTTTCCTATAGGAACGAGAAATTTCATAAAGGAACGAGAAATTTTCCTAAAGGACGACTATATTTTCATATAGGAACGAGAAATGTTCCTATAGGACGAATATTTTCCTATAGGAACGAGAAATTTCATATAGGAACGAGAAATTTTCCTATAGGACGAATATTTTCCTATAGGAACGAGAAATTTCATATAGGAACGATACATTTTCCTATAGGACGACTATATTCTCCTATAGGAAAAGAAATTTCATATAGGAACGAGAAATTTTCCTATAGGACGACTATATTCTCCTATAGGAAAAGAAATTTTCCTATAGGACCAATATTTTCTTATAGGAACGAGAAATTTCATATAGGAACGAGAAATTTCCTAAAGGAACGAGAAATTTCATATAGGAACGAGAAATTTTCCTATAGGACGACTATATTTTCCTAAAGGAACGAGAAATTTCATATAGGAACGAGAAATTTCCTAAAGGAACGAGAAATTTCATATAGGAACGAGAAATTTCCTAAAGGAACGAGAAATTTCATATAGGAACGAGAAATTTTCCTATAGGAGAATATTTTCCTATAGGAACGAGAAATTTCATAAAGGAACGAGAAATTTTCCTAAAGGACGACTATATTTTCATATAGGAACGAGAAATGTTCCTATAGGACGAATATTTTCCTATAGGAACGAGAAATTTCATATAGGAACGAGAAATTTTCCTAAAGGACGAATATTTTCCTATAGGAACGAGAAATTTCATATAGGAACGATACATTTTCCTATAGGACGAATATTTTCCTATAAGAACGAGAAATTTCATATAGGAACGAGAAATTTTCCTATAGGACGACTATATTCTCCTATAGGAAAAGAAATTTTCCTATAGGACCAATATTTTCTTATAGGAACGAGAAATTTCATATAGGAACGAGAAATTTCCTAAAGGAACGAAAAATTTCATATAGGAACGACAAATTTTCCTATAGGACGACTATATTTTCCTAAAGGAACGAGAAATTTCATATAGGAACGAGAAACTTTCCTATTGGACGACTATATTTTCCTATAGGAACGAGAAATTTCATATAGGAATGATAAATTTTCCTAAAGGACGACTATATTCTCCTATAGGATCAAGAAATTTTCCTATAGGACGAATATTTTCTTATAGGAACGAGAAATTTCATATACGAACGAGAAATTTCATATAGGAACGAGATATTTTTCTATAGGAACGAGAAATTTCATATAGGAACGAGAAATTTTCCTATAGGACGACTATATTTTCCTATAGGAACGAGAAATTTCATATAGGAATGATAAATTTTCCTAAAGGACGAATATTTTCCTATAGGAACAAGAAATTTTCCTATAGGACGAATATTTTCTTATAGGAACGAGAAATTTTCCTATAGGACGAATATTTTCTTATAGGAACGAGAAATTTCATATAGAAACGAGAAATTTTCTTATAGGACGACTATATTTTCCTATAGGAACGAGAAATTTCATATAGGAACGAGAAATTTTCCTATAGGACGACTATATTTTCCTATAGGAACGAGAAATTTCATATAGGAATGATAAATTTTCCTATAGGACGAATATTTTCCCATAGGAACGAGAAATTTCATATAGGAACGAGAAATTTTCCTAAAGGACGACTATATTCTCCTATAGGAACAAGAAATTTTCCTATAGGACGAATATTTTCTTATAGGAACGAGAAATTTTCCTATAGGACGAATATTTTCTTATAGGAACGAGAAATTTCATATAGAAACGAGAAATTTTCTTATAGGACGACTATATTTTCCTATAGGAACGAGAAATTTCATATAGGAACGAGAAATTTTCCTATAGGACGACTATATTTTCCTATAGGAACGAGAAATTTCATATAGGAATGATAAATTTTCCTATAGGACGAATATTTTCCCATAGGAACGAGAAATTTAATATAGGAACGAGAAATTTTCCTAAAGGACGACTATATTCTCCTATAGGAACAAGAAATTTTCCTAAAGGACGAATATTTTCTTATAGGAACGAGATATTTCATAAAGGAACGAGAAATTTCATATAGGAATGAGAAATTTTCCTATAGGACGACTATATTTTCCTATAGGAACGAGAAATTTCATATAGGAACGAGAAATTTTCCTATAGGACGACTATATTTTCCTATAGGAACGAGAAATTTCAAATAGGAATGATAAATTTTCCTATAGGACGAATATTTTCCTATAGGAACAAGAAATTTTCCTATAGGACGAATATTTTCTTATAGGAACGAGAAATTTCATATAGGAACGAGATATTTTCCTATAGGACGACTATATTTTCCTATAGGAACGAGAAATTTCATATAGGAACGAGATATTTTCCTATAGGACGACTATATTTTCCTATAGGAACGAGAAATTTCATATAGGAACGAGAAATTTTCCTATAGGATGACTATATTTTCCTATAGGAACGAGAAATTTCAAATAGGAACGAGAAATTTTCCTATAGGACGAATATTTTCCTATAGGAACAAGAAATTTTCCTATAGGACGAATATTTTCTTATAGGAACAAGAAATTTCATATAGGAACGAGAAATTTCATATAGGAACGAGAAATTTTCCTATAGGACGAATATATTTTCCTATAGGAACGAGAAATTTCATATAGGAACGAGAAATTTCATATAGGAACGAGAAATTTTCCTATAGGACGAATATATTTTCCTATAGGAACGAGAAATTTCATATAGGAACGAGAAATTTTCCTATAGGACGACTATATTTTCCTATAGGAACGAGAAATTTCATATAGGAACGAGAAATTTTCCTAAAGGAATGATAAATTTTCCTATAGGAACGAGAAATTTTCCTATAGGACAATTATTTTCCTATAGGAACGAGAAATTTCATATAGGAACGAGAAATTTTCCTATAGGACGACTATATTTTCCTATAGGAACGAGAAATTTCATATAGGAACGAGAAATTTTCCTATAGGACGACTATATTTTCCTATAGGAACGAGAAATTTCATATAGGAACGAGAAATTTTCCTATAGGACGAATATTTTCCTATAGGAACGAGAAATTTCATATAGGAACGAGAAATTTTCCTATAGGACGACTATATTTTCCTATAGGAACGAGAAATTTTCCTATAGGACGAATATTTTCTTATAGGAACGAGAAATTTCATATAGGAACGAGAAATTTCATATAGGAACGAGAAATTTCATATAGGAACGAGAAATTTCATATAGGAACGAGAAATTTCATATAGGAACGAGAAATTTTCCTATAGGACGACTATATTTTCCTATAGGAACGAGAAATTTTCCTATAGGACGAATATTTTCTTATAGGAACGAGAAATTTCATATAGGAACGAGAAATTTCATATAGGAACGAGAAATTTTATATAGGAACGAGAAATTTTCCTATAGGAATGAGAAATTTTCCGGACGAATATTTTCCTATAGGAACGAGAAATATTCCTATTGGACGAATATTTTCCTATAGGAACGAGAAATTTCCTATAGGAAATTTCCTATTTCCTATAATTATTATTTTACTTCTTTTGGGGGAGTATAATAAAATACTATAACACATTAACAAATACATAAACGTAAAAAGCTAGTGATTAGAATGAAAAATAAGTTTAAATAGCAGGCATAACATTATTAACGTAAATTAACGAGTATTATTGTATATTTTATGCGATGATATATACAGTTGTTTTGGCCTGTATTAACTACAATTCGAAACATTTTTAAAACATTGTAAAACATTTTTTTGCAATATTTAATTTTAATAATTGCATTCTTTGAAATATGTTTAAAATATTGCCAAAATATTAAGTTTAAAAAGTTTTTTGTAATGTTGAAAAATATTTTTAAAAGATTGCTAATATATTTTTGTGCTACTAGGGTACTACTCCGATAAAACTGGTAATTTGCTCGAATTAAAATATCTCTCCGGGTAAGAAATGTAACGCTAACCTTCGTTGATCAGACTATATTAGTGGAGTATGAAAAGAAAACGTTTACATTCCTGAATCGTAATATAAATATGTATTCCGCTTAACCCACATTGGAGCATCGTGGTGTCGTGGGCTGCATGCTTGCTGAATTCGTCAATAAACTCTCTGATTCTTCGCGCTCGTCTGCATTTTTGTGCTGCAAATTAATACTATCAAGGCTAGCGTTGCACATCCTACCCTTCCTCCGCTCCGCAAATAATCATTCCCTTACCAACCTCATGCCCACGTGTCCTCAATGGTCGAAATAAGAATAATATTTATTTGCCCAGTGAATCGAGTTACATTAGTTCCAGATAGCACAGATTCCGTCGTATCTAATTCGTATGCAGATACCATCCAGTGACGAACTGGATACTAGTACCCGTTGTATCCTTTCGTATCTAGATACGATCCAATACCAAACCGTGTACGAACGCGATAATTATTAGTCAAATGTCAGCTACGAACCGTGTACGAAAGGATACAACTGCTAGGCGCGCAGGAATACCAAATAGCCGATGCCATCCCCATTTTCCCACTAGCTTTTAAATATTAATATTTTTCCAATGAATTTCAGATGCACAAATGACTAATTACTCGTTAAATTGCCGAAAAAGCACACAATCCTACAATCTGCTGGACACCAGGCTTCCATAGTCAGGTAAAATATTCCTAATTACCCCACAAACATCAGAAGAAGGCAATAATAATAAGTGTAGGATAGGAAGGAAATAATATATAAGATTTTCGTATATATTTACATACCTTCATTTTTATTTAAAGCAAAAATACATAATAGTCTTTGATGCACATGTCAGAATGTGTCCAAGCTAAAATCAACATTTCTTGTTTCGTACGTATCTCCTTCCTTATAAAGTTTAAAACAACTATAAATGCAGTCATTTCAAGTAAGCACATCCACCTGTAATTGAAATATGTATAGCCCATTAAAAACTTATATCACTGCTTGGGAATGGGTTTCTACATGTATAACCATCGCATGTGCACATTTTTCTGAAATACACGAAAGTACACTTCCTACATTCACCATGTCTTCCTTCCGCATCAAAGAACGTTTTGTATGCATATTAAAAGTGCTAACAACACTGCATTCGATATCACACAGACGCAATGTATCTCTAATGCGTACCTATGCGTTAAGAAAAGCCAGTAAGGATCATTATACCAATTAATCGTGTCAATTAATTCGAATTGTGTCAGCAAAAATATAGCCAAGCAATTGTATGATGAATTCTGAGAGGATTGCGTTAAATGAACTTCTTCCAACGAAAAACATTAATATCGGTATAAGCAGAACATAAAAGATATTTAAATGAGAGAACTACACATCGTTGGGGGGAGAATAACTTTTAAACACAACGCCTGAATGAAAATAATATTAAAGTTAACTCTGACAACAGTAATTGGAATTACAATAACATTGGCCAATTTAAGAGCGATTTGAAACAAATCACTGGATCATTTATCATTATCACAATTTTCTCATGCTACAAAGATATGAAATTATTAGTTTCTCTCATTATCAGCTTAATAATGTGTTCCAGCACATCCACGAATTGAAAGACAACACATTAATGTCTCCAACATTAAAATGCTTGCATCAAGCCTCCAAAATAGATATTGAAATTGATATTCAACATAATTAAATCCACTCACCTTTCTTTCACAATGAGATTCCTTTCTTTGCCGATTCTCTTTTTTAGAACTCCACAATCTTGAAAACCGCCGACAAGTGGGAATTGCTCCTTTTAAAAAACCCTATCACAGTCTTCTAGCCAAATAATGACTTCGATATGAGAAATGAAATCCGTATCTATCACCGAAAACACTTAGTTGGTAATTAATCTGGCTATCTAAATGATTGGAAATCCTCCAGGAAAACTTTGCGTATGATTATGATGGATGATGAGTTTCAACACAAAGAACTGCACATAAAATAACGATGCATGAAAAATAATGCCACCAGAGTAAAAATAAACCTATTTTTCACTACAATTACCAGAAATACGAATGTAGGGTACTTTACGCAACTATTTTAAAATAATTTGTAAGTAAATACTTCTGTTTTCCGACTAGTGTATTGGGAAGCACAGTCACAAACTCTCACATGTAAACAAACGGCGAACGAGTCGGTGACCGCTCCAAAGTGAGCTTCCGCGCCTGCAAATAGTTCCATCGCACCGTGTACAAGACCTGTCAGGACAAGATACTAGTATCCTGTACCAATTATGTGCGAGCGGATACTAATATCTCTTGAAGTTATTTAGGCTTCTTGCAAAGAAGTATGCGCATTAATTACGTTGTTTTAATTCTGCATGTTATGTGCAAGGGTAAACTTAAAATGTATGCTCATTCTCTCGAGAACTAGTGCTTGCATATTCATAAAATCCTCTTGCGAACATTTCATATGGCAATTCTTGTATCCTGTTTGTCCACCGTCGTATACGGATACAAAATATTATGTGCTGTCTGGGAAAGTTTGCACACAATATAATTATAAAGTCAGGAATTAAAGAAAGTAATAAAATATACATAAAATGGGCAACAATGCCAAAAAAAGTTAACATTGCACAGCACTATAAATATTAATTCATCAGTGATCAATAAAAGATGGTTGACTAACAAGGGATCTGCCATAAACTCATTGACATCATAGTAGAGCTCTTAGAAAAGCTTTCAGGGGCGGAATTCTGTACATGCGACCGACACCTATCGGTGTCGCTAACTCGCCCGACCGACACATGTCGGTCAAGAGCTATTCCGGTGGCACCTTCGACCGATACTCGTCGATAACTTGACCGACAATCGTCGGTCAGCCGGGGTGATCCCACCGACGATTTTGAAGCCCACGGTAGGCCGACCGACACGTATTTCGTCGATTCGCGATTCCTTAAGTGTATCATATTTAGTGTGAGAAATTTCCTGCACCGAAAGTGCAATAGTTGGGTGCAAGGAGATTGTAATTAGTTGATAAATATTAACTTTCAATCACCTTAAATGAGTGTCGGCGTTTTAACACAACCTTTGTCCCATCATCACAAAAAGGAATAAATCTGCATCTAGATTTTATACATTCTGGAAATAAAATTGAACAAGGGTTAAATCCTACATCTGAATACATTTTATTTACTTTTTTCTGCACAGATTTAGCAATTAACGGTGACCCACACTCAATCCTATCACTTCTAAGGTCATTTACCATAACTACGCTCTGACAAATATGACATCTTGGTATATATAACTTCAGACATAAATTGATTTGATATTTATTGACACAATTACTATCCTCGAGCCAGTCTCTGGCATTAACGCGCTAACCAACACAATACTATTAAACACAATGTTCGTCCCATCACGTCGAATACAAATACTTATGTAGCTCACTTTTAGAAGACCATTTACCGCTTGTCAAGGGCTTTATTGTAGCATACATGAGTACCTACCGTGAGATATATTTCTCCAGACACACACAGCGGCACTCAAATAGAGGAACAATCCATGGTATTGACATCAAGTCGAGTAAATGAAAACACAACTTTTGAGGTGGTAAAATTTACTGAATGAAGGATAGTGAAACAACATAAATTGTATAAGTAGACAACAAATAATCACCCTTTCACTTGGAAGTAAACAACCAACCACACTCACAATTTATGGTATTCTACAATAACACAATAATATCTGCCAATGACAAATCCTAATGCCTATTGCTAATTAGTCATTATATTCCTAAAATATAGACGGATTAATTACTTTTTCAACAAAATCATATTGGACACAACAATGCAAAGAAATTACTAGATGAAACATGGGGTGGCAAAATTCACTGAATGAAGAATAATGATACACATCACTGTTTATCCATTCACTGGGACGTAGACACTCAATTAAAAGACAAGAACAATTCACCTAGTCACCGTGACTTCAATTCAAATAGATTCCACATCTTAATTTAGTCAAAGGTAGAGACAACGAACTGATTGCTGTTACGTCTTCTCCAACACTCACTACGTATTTGTTACACTTTTAATACTATTCATGTCATAACACATTATTTAAAGAGATCAAATCAACAAATTTATGCATAAATATCACCACTTTGACACACAATCCATCGTAGCGCATAAATAACGCTTGTAATCACTGGCATGCCACAATGTAACACTCACAGCGAAAACACACGCAAAACCTTCGTTTATATATTATCACAAAAAATGACGCTGTTGTTTCTTGCACATTGAAACCTAATGATGCTAACCATGCTAACTTTATTTAAAACTTGAAATTAAATGCTCCAATGGGATAATCGCCACAGCTTAAAACCGAAAAAGACGTGCGATAGAAACTATCTTCCAAAATTACGTTGCACAGCATTCAAGACCACTATTCACATTTGAAGTCCAAGAATAGTATGTTTTAAATTATTTGTATTTAAAAAAATATATCACCCTGGGATACTTCTTCAAATATCATGAAAATTAAAAACTAAAAACAACCTGTGCAAATAATCGTCGCTCGAACGTAAACAAACAGCAATTCGCCGGAAAGCGCCGTGTTCTTACGCCGTGTCCATAGTAATCATCCGCACCTTAGACAAAACAAAATAGTCCCTTTTAGGAGTTCGATTAAAATACTTTTATAGAGGATGCAATGCACATCGGTCGACTTAAATAGCATGCTCATCTTTTTGAGAACTTATAAATAAATAATAATCTCTGTTCTTTTGCAAAACTTCAATACGAAATATTTAGCCTCTCGCGCAGATGCCAGTTTCCGACCGACAACTGCATGACGTCAGCAAATCGTCGCTTGCATCGACAGGTGTCGGTATGTCTCTTGTAGAGAATTGCTCGGCTGTCGGTGCAAGCGACAACCGTCGGTCGCGACCGACACCGACAGTCGTCGGTCGACATGTACAGAATTCCGCCCCAGTTGTCTTTTAAAAGCATCATCACTCATGGATTTTACGGAAATGGGCAGATGATTATATAACTGTAAAGTCCCATCCTCTGCAAACCGTGTAAACATTTTGTGGTCCTGGCATATGTTACATGTAAGTAATTACGGCTTCTCGTGAAGCGATGGTGAATGTCTTGGTTTTTAGAAAAAGATGATAGGTTACTATGGGTGTACATGACAGCAGATAGAATGTAGATGCAAGGAATGTGGAGAATATTTAGCTTCCTGAAAATAGGACGGCCTCAGCAGTCAGCCGCCTCCCCTGATTACAAACCAGCAAGTCAACCAGCATTTTGTATTCACTTTATCACCTGGATATATGACTCCTAAGCGTCAATAAATAGGTCATAAATTAATATTTTAGTGCACTTTAAAGCTAAATAGAAGCACCACACTTTTGAATAATAAGCTGTGCATTTTCGCTGCGCTTCTGTTCCACTGCTAATACACACAATGCTCAGTGGTGCATGCGTGGACATTGGTTCTAATAAGTAGAAGGTTACAGGAATTAAACGCACAGTGAACATGATGTAAAAATGGGAGCATCCCAGTAAACACACATGGCTGCAGCAGCGCTTCACAAGGATGTCAGCGCTGCAAGTGCAGCACATGTCAACTGAAGCGCGTCAGCAGCGTCTCAGCAGCGCTCTCATAGAGCGAATTATCGAGAAACGCATCTAATGCGCATTCACTGCTCGTGTTTGAAGTGCAGCAGCCGCAAGTTGCGGACGCACTGCCACAGCACTGCAGGTAGTCTTTTGAATAAGGGGAGATGTTGAAAGTCTCAATCGAAAGAGGAAGATATGAATACTCATTCTTTAAACATTTACTATGTGTATCCTTTGTTTTTTTATTTAATGAAATATATCCTTGATATATAGTAACATGTTTAGCCTGTGGTTCATTCTTAGACCGAAAATTTGGCATAAATTGGAAAGCTTTGACACGAATCGGAGAGACTTGGGTTCTGCCAGTTACAACACTTCATTGATAGCTTTGTGTAATTAATTTCCGTTGTAAACTAAATTATTGTTATGCTTTTATTGGTACATTCATCAGTTTTCACATTTCCACATTCGTAACATTGAGTATGGGCCAATCCATATTAATTGGTCCAGAAAAAGTTAAATTTGTTGCTTGGTGATTTTTAATATTTTTACCATACAATTGTATGGTATTCATTATAAAGTAAACATTTGGTATATAGTTATGGAATGACCAATTTTAATATATGGGTAAGTTTCTTTGAATTCCCAAATATTCTTTGTATTCTAAGGCCTGCATTTACATTTTAGTTTAAGTTTACTATACCAAATGTTTACTTTATAATGAATAACTTGTAAAATGATGTGAAAAACTGATTAATGAGTTATGATAATGATTTTAAAGGCATCAAGCATTACTTAAGAGCAGGGGCGGATTAAGGTCGTTGTTTTGGGTTCACTACTTCCCGCGGCGCCTGGGGGGTATGCAATACATATCAACAAAATAGAGGTCCGGGTGGACTTCCCTCGGAAAATTAAAAGAAATGTAGCGCTTGGAACGTAGTTTTGGTGTGGCTATATTTTTTAAGAGATGTGATAAATTATTGAGTAAATCTATCTGATCAAATTTGAAAAACGTAAAAAAACGATGTAAAGAACGCCATTCTTGTGGAGAAGTGAAGTGTCTTCCGGGTTTTACACCGTGTTTCCTCGGACGACAGTTTCGGCGGCGTTTCAGTCGGCTTCTTCAGGTCGGTGGAGTGAAGGTGCAGCCATTTGTCGTGTTATATATCTCACCCGTTGGAGTCAGGTCTAACGCTTGAGACGACAAATAGCTGCACCTTCATTTCACCGACCAGAAGAAGCCGACTACAACGACAACGAAACTGTTGTCCAAGGAAACATAGACCAACGCGGTGCAAAAGGCGGAAGACCTTCGTCTTCCTATACATCACCCGCGGCAGCCTACACAAGGATTTCGAACTCCTTGAAATAAATCTTCTTTAGTGCCGTACAAAATGAAAATTAGTTGGAATGAAATAAAAATATAAGTACATATTCAGAAAATACTATTTTCTTTAATATTTATATAATTTTTTATAATTCCTAGCTACGAAAACGCAGTAATGCTCGGAAGTTACCGTCATTCGTCAAGGGCTCTTCCAATGATAATGCACCATCGCGTCGTCCCTATGACCTCTGAATGGTATGTTCTGACGGCCAAGAAAAATCACATTTTTAAGTATCAGCTTCAGATTTTCTCCATTTTCCTTGATTTTCTCCCTTATGTAGCCGTCCAGTTGGCTTCTGTTTTGATTTTCAGGTTTTTTGTATTTTCCAGAAAATTCAGGGCCAACTGGGCACTGCATCTTTGTGATAGACTGTGTGTTGGTGGTTTTCCAGATCATCTAGTTTCCCTAGCAGTTTTGAAAACTTTAACGGCTCTCTATCGAGGGATTTTAACTGAAAATTTGTACCGCAAGCTGCCGTTGATTGGGAAAAAAGGGCAATACCTACAAAAAAGTCCATTCATTGAGGGAGAAGCCACAAGCCAAGGGTACTTTTCAAGATGTTCTATCCTCACGTAACGACGCTCTTCCGCGGTTCCCTTCCTATAAGTTGAAAAGGGATACTTGTAGTCGCTTGTGGATGTCCAAGGGCCTTCCAAAAGTTCTGCTTTTTTCCTATCATCAGGTATTTCCTTTCCTGGTGCAATGAAGAGAACTACGTCACAGTTGAAATTTTCAGCCAAAGGAAGTGAAGAAATTGAAGCTTCAGTCGATTTTTCGTGGCTACGTGGATGGGATTGTAAAAGGACCATTGACTCAGCTGGAGTCTTATTGTCAGTTGTGCAGCATGAAGGCATGATATTAACAAATTATGCATTTCCTCCTGCTGCTTCTGGCGTCTTTTGTTTTTGGACGCAAGAGAAAAAGCTTCGAAGGTCCGCAGAGGCACTATGAGTTTTCCGCTTTGTACCAGGCCTACTAGAAGAAGACGCCTGTAAACAAAAGTAAACCTTAACTATTCCTTCTGTGACGAGTTGCAAAAAATATTATAAGCATATATTTTTCTCACCCTGTAGCGTAATACTTGAAAATTATTTTGCTTTACTTAGAGATTCCTCAATTTTACTGCTATCAAAAGGAGAAGGGACAAAACTACGGTGGGTGGACCTCTGACAGCATTTCTATGATAACACAATGAAAATGAAAGTCCAGTAAATAGGTGGGTGTTCAATTCCTTGATCAAAAAGCAGATAATAGCAATGGAGGCTAATGTGGGCCCGAGCTTGAAGCCGGCCGTCCGACCCTAATGGCGAGCGCGAGAAAGCGCAAATAAGTTATGTCTTTGTAATTAACCGACTGAAATTACCATCTCTGGCAGAAAGGTTGATCTGCACGTCAGGTATATCACAGAATAAAGGAAAAAGGACGCAGGGTCATAAACATGTGAAGAACTCTTGAACGTCTCACTCACTACAACTGAAACAATACACTCGCTAGAGCCGGGCAACTGGCATGTCGCGACGAGCACGAGAGCAGAGGGTGTCGCATAATAATAGGCAATGCTGTAGGAGGGCGTGGAGACTGTATTCCCCTCTCGCAGACTCACTACGGCTCAACTGCCCAAACTCGCGGCACTGTTCTCTGCATACATATTAAAAAGGTGTATATAGGTCTGCATACATAGTATAATAGCTTATAACTATTCCGTTACGGCACCGAAGCTTTCACAACACTGTTCATCAAAAGGCCTACTAAAGTACAATTGCGAACCACGAGAATACTGTGTTTGTTCAGACAAGTGGCTTTTTAGATATTTTCCAATTATCTTTAAACATTGTGTATTGAGCTGGTGAAATAAAAACTTGCATCGGAGAACCACCTTGATGATTACCTTTTTTCTATTTTCCCGGGAATTACGGGGGGAGGGGGGGCGGTAGCCCCCCCTCCCCCCTTAATCCGCCCCTGCTTAAGCGGGTACTAAATGGTGCCGTGTTGATGTCGACTTCGTCGATATTTTTGTACTTTTAAATATTTAATATCTTTATAAATAGTTGAGTCCACTAAACAAAATTTTTACTGGTTATTCCTCATTTAAAGAACTGTAAATGGGCCAAATTTCAAATTTTTATTATTATGCCCAACAAAGATAATGGGCATTAAACTTTGGAAAATTTGAAAAATCAAGAAATTTAAAAAAAATTAATAAAAGAACCACTCAAGTCTACAGCTTAAAATTCTGCAAACTTAAAGCATGGCTTTATACCTTTCAAATAAAAAATTACAAACATTAAGTATCCTGCCTTCCTATGTAAAAAATTGTAAAAATTGATTTTTTAGTTAAGTGATGAAACTTTTGAAGCAATATTTGGACCCTAGACTTAATTTTAGGTCGATACATCACCCGACCTTTATTTAAGTTCATTATTTTTTGAATCGATTGGTTTTTGTTTGATTGTTCTAGGATACACAGAATTGGAGATATTTGCTTTAACTGCAGAACACTGAAATCGCCTAAAATCGGTGTTTCGTTAGCATAAAAATGGCCATTATCAGGAAAAAAAATAAAAAAATGACATATTTGTATTCACAATAAATGGTAATTTGTATGGTAAAAATATAAAAAAATATTAAAAATCATCCAGCAACCACCTCTGGACCACTATATATGGATTGACCCGTATACATGCATATTCACTTTCGTAACATTTGCGCGAGTAAGTTACGTCTTCATTGAAATGTAAACAAACGTGTGCATTTGGAAAACATCTTGTTTATTATTATTAATATTGGCTTTATTTTCATTTGATGTGGCAACATAGGTTTCAGTTAATTAATGCCTGAAAACTGATATCGTGATTGGATGGTACGTTTCCATATACTATCACGGCATTGATATTTAAAAACTAGTTCTCGCAAACACATTTACGCACGGGAATGGCCGTATATATACAACTTTCAAGAAATTTGGATATGGCGTAGGTAGATGCGTGATAGGCCTAACGTAGATAGATGTGAGGTTGACCGTAGGTAGATGCGAAAATGAAGTTGAGTCTATGCAGTCCGGAGATACCATCTACTTTCTGTCCTTGAGTAAACTATTTTTTGCAGGTTGAAGCGATCGTGAGACGCTTGTGCAGCGCTTATGCAGCGCTCCTGACGCGCTTGTGCATCGCTCCTGACACCCGTTAGCAGCGAATTCGACATTCAAAAAAGGGAAGTTTAGGAGTGCTAGGCGCGCTGCAGAAGCGCCTTCGTGATAGCTGCAGCGCTACCGCGCAGCGCATCAGATGCGCATCTGCAGCATTTTGTGTTTACTGGGATATTTGAAATGTGCCACAAAATGTGGCGAATGGAGAGGGATATGTTGGAAAAACTCACTCGTCTTGAGTTTTTCTGAAATTGATTCCAAAATTTATTGAAATAATTACATCTGGAGTACACTTTTTGAAGCTCGATGAAGGACACATTCATGTTACATTCAATGATTTGAAAAAAAGGACAGAGGTGACTAATGGAAAAGCAGCATGGCAACAACAAATTTTTCCCACTCCTTTATATGAACAGCATTGTGCATACACTAGATATGATGCAAATCAAAATTATGGAATAAGAAAATCTCCCAACCCAAGTGGCGTAACCAGGGAAAGCTCTTGGGGGAGGGCGATTAGCATTTGTACGCCTATGCATGGGCATGTAAAATAACAGAAAAATTGACAGAGTTTATCACCACTTTATTTCAAAACAAACCTTATAATTACAGCTATTACACTTAATTATAGTTAATACGATTAAAAATTGAAAACCTGAACTATAAAAAAAAAATTCCCACACTAATAGACTTTTTTTTTATCAAAGAAACTGATAATTTGTCCGCAAGGTGATTTTTTCATTTGACAGGAGTCCAAATTTGTGGAAGGGACTAAGTGGAGAAAAAATAGCTATACATGAGATGGTTTTTTTTTTTTAAATATTGTAATAAATTTATTTACAAATAGCTTACATTCAGCAATTTCCCTTTGGTTGGGTTACATTGGAAAATATTACAACTTACACAGTTACAAGTATACTTTCTTTTTTCTAGTCATTATGAATGATTTTATCCAGTATTGTCCTGCTAAGCTGATGCTTAACAGCAAGTTCCAAGTTTACAATGTTGTGTTGCAATCACATGGAAAATTATTATCTATCAATAATGAAAAAAAAATAAATATGGAGAAAAAAAATAATAATAGTGCAGTTGAGGTCCTGCTAAGCCAAAGCGGCTTGTCAGCAGGTGCCTTTAGTTAAAAAAATATTTTTTTTGCTGTGTAGCGTTTTGGACAATTTCGGAGCTTAACAATATTAGCCTATGAGCCACTCTTTTAGTGATTTTTTTAGAACAGATATGCTATTAATATCATGCATTGACATAGGTAATTTGTTTAACAACCCAGGGACTACATGTGCCAAAGATCTCTTGCCATGGAGGTTAAAATACTTAGGTACAGACAACCTATTTATTCGACGCAGTTGCATGTCAGTATTAATCACACGTTGCTTTATTAATTTGCTGTCAAAAAAGTTGTCACAAATTAACACATAATTATACAATTCTTTTAATGGTAACAAACACTGATTCTTATATACTTCTCTCACATCGTTTTCCTTTACCATCAAATGGGCAACTATTTTATTTTGTAAAGTAATAACCTTATTCAGCAAGGTGGAGTTTGTGCTACCCCAAATCGTCAAACCATAACGTATTACGGCCTCAGCTAAGCCTTGATACATTAATCTTTTCAACTCATGAGGCAAATAGTGCTTTAGGTACGACATTTGAAACAAAATACACCTTAGTTTGTCACATATATAGGTTATATGATTACTAAAACTAAATTTTTCATCTAAAACTATTCCCAAGTATTTTAGGTGTTTAACTTGGGTAATTTTTGCACACGAAAAGTACTTATTGCACGAATTTTTCGGTTGGCCACCCTGGTTGGAGTGTAAACAAAGGTGTGTGTGTAGTGTGAGGTTTGATTCAATTAATGATAGCTTGTACATTTAAACTGTCATCTTGGCACCCCAGAGGTGTTTGAGGCTCTTTGATGACCCTGCAGGTATTAATGTAATTTTGGATTATTATCACCAGCCTTTACTCCATCAGTATTTGCTTTCATCATTACCAATTGGAACCATTGCCAATGCATTGATGTATTCTAAGGTTAAGATAGGTTTGGGTATGCTACAATATAGAATTTTTATCATTAATTAGCTTTAAGCATAGATAATATTGCCATGCCATACTAAGAGTCAAATAACTAACAATAAGCAAATTTATGATAGAGGAGTGAATGGCGTGAAATGAAGGGATAGATGAAGAAAGTTTTGAGTGACTTGAGGAGGCTCGTGGGAGGAGGGGTATTAGGGTCCTTAAAAAGATGGCAGCATGCATGAATGTGGCAGAGGCAAAGGTGGTAAACAATGATAGTGCTATGTGGAGGAAATTATTGAAACAGAATCATTTTCCTTGACCTAGAACCAATAAGTTAGCTCTTTTGACTGTATCCGCCCTGAAAAGGATTGAGATAATTGGTAGATAGATTGATTGAGGTTACGATGGATTTCCCAATTCCCAGGGCCCTGAGGCTCTTACATTAGAGCCGTTGGTCCATCGTGCCATCCATAGTAATAAGTGTCTACCCCTGGAGCTCTCGGTAGTGGCCAGCTAACAGTCTTATGATCGTTCGTAATTTGCTTATATCTGAATATAGAAGCTTTTTTGCACAGCTAAAGTTTGGTCCATCAATGAACTTTCTAGTTTCCCTCCGGACTTGCACCGATTGACAGATCTCAAGGAGCTAGTCTTTAGCCCACTCCCTGATCTCAGACTTCATTAAATTGGGTGCAATTGGCACCAATTTCTCGTGGCCAATGAGATCCAGGGAACTGTGAGATCCTCTTTTTGCTAACTCACATGCCATTTCATTTCTGGCAATACCTTCATGTTGAGGTCACACCACAGTTCAACTCTGTCTTGTTCGGCTAAAGTGTCGAGTCTCTCTCCCAGCACACACCAGCAACAATCTTGACGGTGGAGGGCTAGAGATGGTTTGAAAATTATTACCCTATTTTTCATCTGAGAGGTAAATTACCACCACCACCACGTGGTAAATTACAGTCATTTTCTAAAATTATCATAATTTTCCAGTATTTTTTAGTTTTAAGAATTTAACAGCAAATGTATGGTTAAATAAAAAAGCCAATAGCAATCGGAAGGGAATAACGATGTTTAAACCATGCCTAATACAATATTATAATCTATTAGAAATTTTTTAAACTGTAAAAAGAACTACGGCAGCCACATGCAATCTGGCTTTCTTTTGTCACAGTATGTGAAATTTTCAAGAAGAATATTCTAATGCATTACTCTATAATGTTATAATTTAAGTAAAATTTCCAAAAATGAGTTGTACATGCCTAAATTTATTATTAAACATGTAGGAAATGTGAACTTGGCTTAAAAGAACATGTTGGGAACTTATCTGTATGAGAAATTATCTCAAACATATTGGTGAATTATATCTGGAAAATTATGGTGATTTTCAATGGGCGTGGTAAATTACGAAAAATCCCGTGTTGTAATTCTCAGAGTGGCCCATCTTTAGGTAGGGCATCCCAGAGCTCCTAAATTTCCTGCTCCATCTCCGTGTGCCACTTCTAGGTCATTATGAACTCAGGGTAGTCTACTGGGATGATGGCCATCTTCTTCCCCTTTGCAGCCGTGGCACTTTCCAGTCACTTGGACCCCTCTTGAGGTTTTGACCTGCCAGGGAACCCTAAGGGGTTTCACTTTGTGTTTTATGCCTCTTTTTGTCTCAGGGGTAGTGCCTTCCCCTCTGCGTGATGTGCTTTGGGATATCTACCCACAGGTGTCCTCCTGACCAGAAGGCGCGCTCTTCCCTTCGCATGGTGCTCCAATTTCTTTTTCCTCCGTCAGGCACCCCCATTTGTAAGAAATTGTTTGCCCTTGGTCATGAGTGATTTAGGGCCGTATTTATAGTCGTTACTTAGCAGTTCCCTTATCCATCCCCTACCCAGCAGGCCCCTTGAATTGTGTGTCCTATAGTCAAAATTAAGAGAAATGCTAGGTAAAGGATGGTTGGGGGTTAGATCTGGTAACTAAGGACTACAAACGGCGGGAAATGGAATTCGCAGCTCAAATGTTTCAGTGGTGACGCTCGTGATCAACTTGGATACGGATAAATAAAGAGCCAGACGCAGCATGAAAACTCTTAAGATGGCCGCTCGATGTGCAAATAGCTTCAACGGTGTGGAGAAGAAGATTTCGTGTGACCTGGTGTAGAAGCATAAAGATATAGTGGAAAGTAAGAAAACAGATGCAGTTTCCTGCCGCAAGAAGAAGAAATAGTGGGAAAAAATATGCTGCGAGTGTATATGAATATCCATGGAATGAGTCTGGCGTCACATCAGATATTTATCGATTAAGAGCAAATCTTACCATTGTTTTATTAACACCAAATCTTCGAAATTATTAATTTAAGGCTATGCATGTTCATTAGAGTCAGTTTAGTTATATATGTTGTGTTATTTTTTCAATAAGGGGGCACCTGGAGGAGCATACATCTCCTGCCAGAATAAGGAGAGGCTAAGGGGGCTGCTCTGGGGGTGGAAATTTGACTATAAATACCATTTTTGACGAAGGGGCCTGCTAGGGGCTGTGCGACTGCTGAGTAACGACTATAAATTCGGCCCTCAATCTGAAAAGCAACACTCCCAAGGGTAATGTCAGAAGTCCAAGAGTCAAATTCAACCCATTCTCTGGGTGAATCTCTCTACCTGATGCTTCCTCCACAGTGGACTCTGAGGAGCCTGTTGTATTGCCATCCTTCCCTCCAAAGGTATTATATGAATAGCATTTTAGATGCCCCTGCAGTGGCACGCAGAGACAGGATCGGATTATTGAGATAAAAAACCCTCACAGGAGTACAAGGGTTGCTATCCAGGAAAGGTGTTGGCCTGTCCTCCAGGAAAGGTGTTGGACTGGAACAGTCCATTGTGACAGGGTGCCTTTCCACACTGTCCATATTATTATGTACTGTCATAATTATTTGGTTCCATATTTGGTCCCATGAGTGACTAGGGAAATGAGGGGTCCGCCCACACCGAGCCCTGCATGCATTGGTGGGGCTGAAGAAAACCTGATGTTGTCTGGTATCCCGAACTTTGACACAGGGAGGCAACAAAGTGAGGAAAGCTTTTTATTGACTAGCCAGGTTTTAATAATCCAGATAATTTATAATAATATAATAAGCCAGACTAATCCATCATTTTCAGGGAAAATCATGGGCAGCTCATGGAGGATGTGGTTGTTTACGATGCTTGGCAATCTTGGCGGGCAATGGGCCTTCAGCCTATTGTCCCACCCTGGGATCACATATCCCTTGGCCCTACCATAATGAATGTGCATATATGTAACGTATAACCATGGTCTATTTGCTACATAGGTACTGAGTATACTTCCAGTCCACTTCCATGATGCTTAAAATACCTCTACCTATAGTAAGTACATACTACATACTCTTTATTGGGGGTTATCTACAGCCGAGATCATTTTACGAATAATAATAGGGATTTTTTTTGCTGAGTTTAGGATTGCTCAGAAAATAGAGGGAAACATAGAATATACATTTGTTTAGTCTCAGTGAAAGGTCACTTAAAGGGTTCTTTCCATTCAATTCTGTCCTTTCTGGTGGTCAGAGAATTGTGCTTAGGGTGCTCCCCAGAAGGCACTGAAATTCCATTGAAAATGTTCTTCCAATTCAAGACCAGACCCTCAGCGTTGGAAGCCAGAATGCCTACCCAATCCTCACCACCTACCCTCCTCCTCTTCCTCCCAATCTCCCATTTTATCACAACTCTTCCCTCCACCACACCCCTCAATATATTGCTTGAAATTACCACCTCCATATATGCCTTCATGGACACCACCACATTTCCTCCTGCTCTTTATCTTGCTCTTCCATGCATATCACATTTCTGTTTCTTTCTACCAACCTAACCTTCTCCATCCTCCTACAAGACTTACAACTCCAAGGATTCTTTGAATTGTCTCCCTCCTCGCAACCTGTCACCCTATGGTACCCTCTCCAATCACTAAAACATGTCTACTCCAGTGCCACTCAACTTGCTAAGGAGCTGGAAGAAATTAGTCCTTCTGTTTTAGTTGACTGCATGAAGAACACCTTCATCTTTTGGCCAAATAGGTCATGACCACAATTAAATAATTAATATGTAGGTTCCCCATAGTTATTTTTAAAATTATATTTAAACATTATCAATATTAATGTACCTAATCTACTTCCATCATCATACCTGTGCCCGATATTCTAAAAATGAAGGGGTTCTTGAATGATTGCAACACAATACATTGGTAAGCATAATTTTTATATATCTTATTTACAAAATAAAATATATATACAAATGTACAAAAAGTTTGATTTTATAATAAAATAAACATCAATTTAAAACAATGAGTCACTTTTAAATTATCTGGTATTAGTTGTAGTTTCAGTTGTTGTACACAATTCAGTGGAAAGAGATTTTATGTTACAAAGGTATTTTCCTCTCAATTCCACCAAACATCATTAAGATAGTTTGAGCGAGATAGTTCCCTAGTCATAATGGAGACCATATTCAAATTTTATTTTTTTAATTCAGCGTCTGTAAGAAGTATGAAATAAATATTGTAATATTAACAGCACAAAGATATAGTTAAAAATGACCAAAATTCTCAGTAATTAAATAAATAAAGCCACTTAAGTCTCTAACTTGACTTATTTTTTCACGCCGTATGGCTTAAAAACCTTTCAAAACAGCAGGTTTCTTTTGCGATTCTGTAAAAATTACTGCAGTGAGTAATAGATTAATTTTGATAGACATATAGTTGAGAAAACATTCAAAATATATTACAGTTTTTTTATATAATCTAGGTGCTAGAAGTTCTTAATTTATTTAATAGTCTCCCTCTGGAGAGCACAGCCGTAAGCTATCCCATGTAAAACAGCTTAAACATTTAGGCAAATTATACTCAAAAAGTAGTTCAGCAAGGGGTTGGAATTTTTATGTCATTGGGAAGATGAGAGTTTTCTTCTTTAGAATGAGGCCAAATTCTAGGTGAAGTAATTTTTCGCTCAAACTACCCTCAATAATTTCCAAGTTGACCAATATAATGGCTTCTTGAATTTCTTAATTATATTTTTTAATGATCTAGGATACTTTACATGGTTTCCATATCACCTTTCAACATGAGGAACTTTGTATTTGTGGGACTAATGTGGTGGAATAAGAATTCCATCCCACTTATCTTATGCGTTAGCCATTACAGCAGTCAGTGTTTTAAAAATGTTAAAATTGGTGGTTTCACAGATAAAAGTTCTAAATAAAATATTCACTATAAAAATCAAAACACAGATTAAAAAAATAATTAATTTGTCCATATTCACAAGTCTTTGGCATTACCATTATCTCCATGGAAGCTTTGCCATTCTCCTTCTCATGGCCACGATAAGTAACACACAGGAAAAATCTATGTGTGAGCCATTTCCACCCGAATGCCATTTTAGTTCACTTTTTTCCAATCAATCACGACTCTCCTAGCGACTTAATATCACCACTCCTTCTTCACATAGTCTTCTAGTTTTCACTGAACATAGATCTCAGTCTAATGAACTTGGGTTCATTCACGTCGACCTGTAAATCCTTCCAATCAGCATACGCACCACACGGCCAGTCTTGCTTTCTTCCTTACGAGCTTCACTCTTCATCTTTTCCTTGTCTTGCCTCCATTCCTCCTTGATCTTCAAGTTGTCTGGTCCCCACAGGCTGCTTGGTCTGTAACCAGCTTTAAGTGTCTGTAACAAGGGTAAAGGTTTGCCTCATCAGGAAATGGGAATGCTTTTTCGTTAAAATAAGGCTGCTCATCCTGTTTAATTACATATGACTATGACAGTTAGGCAAAGGATTTTTCCTGCTTGCTTCTCAGGTTTAAAAAAATCATACCATGAGATTAACTACACACATTAGATTTCATAATAATCAACCATCATATTGTTCATTACTACAAGCATTACATGAGATTCATTAAGTGCATTGAGTTAAATATTGAGAAATTAAATCCCATACTGCACTTGTGGACATGCATGCATAACTGCATGCATTTGTGCATTTTCACTACCTATGAATTATTAACCCCGTTCTATCATAAATTTCTTGAACCCTGGACAGAAACTGAATTTGATACTGTGAGACAGTACAATGTGCCTTGATGTGAAATAAGAAGAAAGGAAAATTTGTTTACCTCCCACAATGTGGATTCACGATGTTTCCACATGGCGTATATTGCCCAGAGCGGTAACTGAAGAACACCAATGACCAGAAGCAGCCAGCCAAATCCTGTCAAATGAAAAATAAGTTATTAATAATCACCATTCCTCAACTCTACTGAGAATTCATCAAGCATAGTGAATAAATAAATTTTATTAACATTTCATGGATAAGGATAAATTTAGTTTTGTATCATATGTTAATGAGCATTTTCATACTTAAGTATGGATTACTGTAGCACTGATGAAGATTATGCTTAAATTTGACCATTTTGTTATTTGTCAACCTACCCATGGCAATATCAGGATAGACATATGATCCATATCTCAGTGGCTCTAGAGTTATGACTGTGTATACAAGGATGATAATCAGGAATAGAGGAGTGAGTATCCCCCAGCACAGTCTCCAGTATGGCCCAACCTTGAACCCCAGCATGAACTCCACATCATGGCAGAAGTTCTGAACACCTGAAATGTCAATTGAACATGTATTGTCTTTTAGAATTCTGGAAAAATATAAAATTTTTACAATCTTAAATATTTATGCGCTCTGTCCATCATATTACACAATGAGTGTTGAACTCCCAACCAGGTCTCTGCTTCCTCGCATGCTATAAAGAGCAAGGAAGTCTACTGACTTGGAGGGTGAGTGGAAGCTGCCTGCCTGATGGTGTTGGCAGGCAAACTTCCTCTGCACTATGTGCGTGGGATTCCACAGCAATGTGAAGTGTCTGTATACATTTTCTGGTTGTCAAGCTGGGTTCAGAAGACAACAGTTTCAACTCCATTGCAGGGGGTGTCTTTGGGTTCAAGACTGACTTTGACCTGGAGAAGCCTCCTCCAATGGAATGTAAACTCTTCGTCTACCACAGCTGACAGACACAAAATAGAGAGAGATACCCCCTCTGTGCTGTTATGATGGACAATCATCAATAATACATTAAATTTTGCTCTTACCATATATCCATGCAATGGCAACAATCTCACAAACTGCCAGGATGAAAATTATGAAAGATCCAGCAAAATAGTCCACCAGATTCAGGATATATTGACCACCCTGTAAGAAGAGAAACACTGACCTAAGTATTTTTCATGTATCCATTATCATCTACCTAGTCTTATTTTGGGATATTTTGCATTAAAAATATCCCATTAATACCATAGCCATTAAAACATTTTCATGTGATGCAAATGTGTAATGACATTTTATTGTGCATGCTGGGACTGCACAACTACAACGAACTTTTGACTTCCATGTCAAAGCTAGGTAAATATTATTGTCTTGGTTTTTTCACAGGATTGAAATTTATGGAACTGAGAACATCATCTCATTTGTGTGAAGACCTAATTACCTGACTTTGAAGCATATTGATCCAGTTTAGAGGCATGATCATTCATGTAATGCTCCCCAGAACCTTGATTCTATCATGACATCTGCTAGAATAAATATGCATTCCATTCTCCCAATTGATATCATTATAAGTACCAGCGTAACCCACTAAGGGCCAGTTACAGCCTTACTTAAGGCTATAGTCAAGGTTTTACATAAGAACCAATCATGTTACTGTGATTCATTTCAGACTTAAGTATGCATTTTTACATTCAAGACCTAATATGGTTGAGGAGTGCGTAAATTTAACCTGAGTATGTTAATTTAACCTTTTATTACCTTTAAAATTCAAGCATCAATCGCAGATTCACACTCAATGGTCAGCAAAGCATTGAAATTGTATGATAGCCTCATATCATATTGTCCTTATTTTTTTAGTTTTTAATTTCATAATATTATAATCGCTACATTTTAATGCCAAATTAGAATTTTTCATTTCATAAATCCAGTCAATAGCATTTTCCCTTTAACTTGAAATAGGTTACTAATTTTTCAGGCCATTGTTTGATTAAACATTCCATTATGTGTATTTGCTAATTTGGAAAAAACATACTATAATAAACTTACTTTTTATTTAAATATCTGGGTTCATTATCTCTGACTAAGGATCAAGTACAAAGAGAAACTTACCGGTGTTATATAAACTAGGCCAGCAATAAATCCCATGGTGCACATGCCTACAGCCACCATCCATTGCCTTGTATTAGGGAATTGATCACGGAGAACTGTTATCAAGGCTCCAACCAAAGGCACTGCACTCCCAACCCCAAGGGTGAACAGCATCAAGAAGAATAGTACGGAGAAAACCTGCCGAGGGGGAAAATGAAATTACATTTGTTGAAAGGGAAATTGAATCATGGCAACAAAATTTTCTCCTTCTTGTGAGTAATTTATTTTTAGTGTTTTACTAGAAGCCAGAGTATGCATTTGAATTCTCATTAAAAGTGTTGTGAAGTACCATTATACCTTATTGTCATTCCATTTTGCTCTCGAAACATTAAATGTAAGAAATTACTCTGATCTTGGGATTTGAGAGAGTTTCATGTTTCTGATGCACAGGGTAAATGCTTAAGGGTGGCATTATTGCCGTTTTTAAGGGATGTTTATGGGAAAATCATGCACGTAATTCCATAACATGTTCATCTCATCAGACTTTTGCTTTCCAATCCTCTTATCTCTCTGTCTTCTACTAAAATGATTGACTATAAAAGTGTCTTTTAAAAACTAAAAATAAAAGCTGCTAATGACAAACTATTTTGTTATTCCCGTGGAGATTAAAAATAAAAAAAATGGACATCATGAGAAATGATATTTTGTTTGCACAAAATTAATGAAACTTATTATGTAACCTATGAGAAAAAATGTAGTGCTTGTCAACCATAAAAAATTATTTAATAATGAGATACAATTTATAAATGATAGGATATATCAAGATATTGAGAGTAAATACAGGTATGCTGTACAATAATTGTTAATTGTAATTTACAAATACATAATCTGTCTTATCATCCAATACTAACCTGAGGAACATACTGGAACTTGGCGATAGCATCTGGGTAGGAAATGAATGCAAGGCCTGCACCACCCTTGACTACTTGAGAGATGTCTGTTGCACCCGACTCGTAAGCCAAATTTCCCAGGATGGAAAAAATTGTAAATCCCGCAAGCAGGCTGGTGAAAGTATCCATGGCTGTCACTATAATGGCATCCCTGCAAAACATTTTGGCAAATAGTTCAACATTAATTTAAATACCTAAATTTAAAAAAGGTATATTTACTAAAAGTAGAGTGCCTATACCTATGATTTCAATTTTAAAGCCATAAACATAATTTTATGATATATAGCCTCCTGCTTATCCTGAGAGCTATGCAATATGTGTGATGAACTACATGTTACAGACATGTTAAATTTATTTGGAATGGCATCGTATTTATTATTATTTTAACGTCAAATATCTTTAAAAATTAATAATAAAAAATATTTGAAAAGAATTTCATTTAGTAACTTACTTATCACAGATGAATACACAGAGTTTATCTGACTAATTATAAGATTAAGAGCAGAGAGAATGCATAATTATGTATCTCTGATCGTTTTATGTACTCAGACGTGATTAGGGGTTCTCACCTGTGGACGTTGTGCTTGAAGGGATTGTAAGAGGAGTAAGTGACAATGGTTCCAAACGACACTCCCAACGAAAAGAATGATTGAGTAACAGCTGCATACCAAACCTGGAAATAAGGAAATCATCATAAATGAGAAACTTAGTTGGAATAAAGAATAAATATATTGAAGTACCTATTCAAGGGAATATTCTTATGAGGTATCATTTTACATATTGTCTCGTATGCAATTGGTAATACATATGTAGTTGGAGGAGCACTAATTATTTCAAAGCTATAACTAACCCTTAAACATGGAATCTAAGAATAGCAAATGCCTATGTGTACATATTAATATATCTCATCTAGTATTTTGAAGCTTAAATCCATAAGCTGAGGAGCTGTTATTCAATTTCTTTTGCTATGCTTATAAGTTAACCTCTGCTCATGTACCAGCCTGGCTACCATGTAACATATACTATGTTTGAAGGTCGACAGCATTAACTATTTTTTTTAAATGCAGTCATTTATTGTCTAGGGACAAACTTATGATACATGACTATTGCACTGTTCTGCTCATACTGATAGTGAATAAAAGTCAAGAGAGGCATAAGGACTACCTAATTTTACATATTTCTGGTTATTTATTTTCCTGCAACCCAACCCCTTGTTGCATATTTTGATTTAAACAAAACGAATCATGGGAAAATGCTCTCAGGTAAAAAAGTTTTCTCATGTCAGGAATGAATGGCAAAATGTATCAACCATGTTTACCTTAGGATTTAGCAGCTCACTGAACTTGGGCTTGATGAAAAATGTGATCCCTTCCAAGGCCCCTGGCAACGTGCATCCTCGAATCAGCAGAGTGATGAGCACAATGTATGGAAATATAGCCATGAAATAGGCTGCCTTGCCAGAACTCTGGACTCCCTTGATCAGCAGCAAACAGATTGCAATCCACGCAAACAAAAGGCACAGAGTGAGTCTCCATTCTGGGACACCAATGCCATTGTCAATACCATGTTCTGTCTCCTGAAGCACATATTTCCTGTGAGAAGATAAGGATAGTCAGTCAATTTTACTCTCATTCATGCTTAAGAATGCGTCCAAGATAATTATGCAGTCGACAGAAATGCAGGCAATATGTAAACACGTCCAATTCCGTTTGGGGAAGGGATTTACGTGCCCAAATAATCCATGATGGTGGCCTTTGTTTAAACCATAAGATCGTAAAAAATTGTTTACTTTCTGTTCCTGTCTAAGCCAAATCAGTATATCTCAACTGCCCTATTGCCGTGGATGGACTCTTATGACAATCAAACCAAAATCATTATGTAGGTACTCAATTTGTACCTTCATCGGTGAAGCATTCAGAAAGAAGGAGAAGTTCTAGAATTTTAAATGAATCTTTGGATTCTTATTGAGTTCATAAGATCCATCATTTTAAATGGGATTCAAATAGGATTTATTTGCATCCCACATTTCGTCTATATTCTTATTTTCTTGTGGTTTCAATATTTAAAAAAAATATTGTCACATGAACCACATTAAGAAGTTTATTTTTTATAAAACTTTTACTGAACATATGTATCACCCAAAAGTTTGCAAAAAAAAGGCAAAAATGAGTATACATAGTGTACATTACAGTACTTAGGAGTGGAGCCCTGCTAATCTCCCACGAATACTTACAAGAAATAAAGCTCTGAGGAACTCCTAGAGCCACTAATGTTTCTGCTGACTACAACTTCTGAAATATCTGTCACGTTGTCCACTGAATACTTGTCGTTCAGAAGAGTGCTGTTAGGCATCGACTCCTGGACATTTTTCACAGAGTCAAAGCAGTTGTCCCATTCAGGGCGGCACTTTGCCCACGGCAATTCAGATTGAAATGAAGCGGCAAAGTAGAATACTGTCAGGCCCATGAGGGAACAGTAATATGTCACCACACAAATGATCGACACAATCTGTCCATATCCAATTCCTGGAAAGAATGAAATATTCTAATTTAGATTTATTGTCAAAGGCTAAGAATGGATGCAAACAAATATGTTTGGCCAAGTAGACGCCATTTTCCAAGGGGCCCAGATATAGGTTTGCGTTTCCTTACTATACAAGTGAATGGAATTGGCCCATTGTGATTTTTCTAATGTGTAAAATATATTTTCCATTGCCCAGTATAGCCAGACAGCCAGGCTCATGCTCAGGGCCCACCACTGGGCATCTTTTTCTTTCATGCTAATGTATTTGACTTATTGGTTAAGTATTAGGTACTATTTAGAATAGTATAAATGTTTAACTTATTCCTTTTTGTAGTGAAAATTTTCTTAATATTTTATTTATATATTTTTATTTACTGGGACGCACTACATATTTGCATTCAAGGTCTCTAGATTCTAAGGGTAGCCATGCCTACACCTCCAATTCAATGGCAAGTAGAATTTGTTTATCACCAACATGGCTCATAAAATATCATATTAGAGTGAATAATTTTCATTCATATATTAGTAAAATCTTCTCGGGTTTGCCACCGGTTTAGGCTTTTAAAGGCCAACGTTTCGACGAGTGACTCCCTCATCGTCATCAGGGCTGAGACTGATTGCCGAGATGGTCCATGCCAGGGTTTTTATAGCTGGCCAAGGGCGGTTAAAAACCCATTGTTGACCGGCTCGTTCAAGGCGGTTTGAATTTGAATTGTAACCGCGACCGTTTAATTTTATTGAGTATGGGTTTTCAACCACCCTTGGCCAGCTTTAAAAACCCCGGCATGGACCAACTCGGCAATCAGTCTCAGCCCTGATGATGATGAGGGAGTCACTCGTCGAAACGTTGGCCTTTAAAAGCCTAAACCGGTGGCAAACCCGAGAAGATTTTACTAATATTATTCGCCGGGAAAGCCTAAGATCTTTTATTCATTCATATATTTTTCATCTATTGTATGAATACATACCATTATTTATACAATAATATACATACTATATACAATTATGAATTTTATTATGATAATAATAATATGAATGAAACTAATGCATGTATTCTTTATTCTATGATACCATGCAGAAATATTGGATGAGTAAAAATGCAACTTGTATCAGAAGGGGTATATATTCTTTTTAGGGGCCGTGGCACGTTGCCATGACTCTGACCATTTGGTACTCACCCTTCATGGCGGGCACCACCTCCCAGATCTTGACGGAGCCCCTGCTGGAGAACTGGCCGATAGACAGCTCCATGTAGTACAGCGGCTTCCCAACGACAAACAGCACGATGAGATACGGGATGAGGAAGGCCCCGCCTCCGTTCTCGTACGCCGTGAACGGGAACCGCCACACGTTTCCCAGTCCCACGGACATGGCGATGCAGGAGAGTAGGAACTCGGTCTGGTTGGACCACTGCTGCCTCCCGGAGCCGTCCTCCACGTCGGCCGAGCCGTTGGCGGTTGGAGGAGACGTAGTCGTCGGAGACACGCCATTACCCACGCTGGGCGTGCTGATCATGCTCAGCTTGCCTTCTGGACCGCTGTCGAACCCTGGATTCGTCACCCCCAACTCCTAGCAAGCAAGAAAAATAATAATATTTATTCACCATTTAACACAATTACGTGATGGAAGTCGTCCAAGTTACAAGAATAAAACATAGGAATACAACAAAATAAAAACATATGATCAATGCAAACAGATAACAATGAAATAATTTTGAATCCAAGTTCGAAGTATTCTTCAATTCTAAATACGGTGGTCTGTCAACCAACCATTTCTCTGATGCCTTTTCGTAATTTACACCATCTGGCTATTTGAAGGGAGTTTGGCAACATGTTGTAAATCTTCAGACTGTTTAAAGTTTTGTTAGTTATTTTTAACCTACATTGTGCCATATTCAGACTAAACTTTGTTATAGTGTTGTAACTGTGCATGTCAGCCCGAGTCACAACAATTGTCTTTGGCATAAGAGGAGTGAATGGATTTAATTTAGCTTGTAAAGCAGAAGAAATAAAAGAAGAAAGCAGACGATTGTTGTTATATTATTGAGTCTGCGCGCGGCAGTGGGGCATGGGCACAGTCTAAACTACAGTTTGTTTAGACTGTGGCATGGGTATGATACGATGCGATGTAAGGAGAACAACATTCGGATGTTGAAGTTCAGGAAAGTGCAGCGAAACTGGTCTTCTGCGGAACCTGAGCTTGAGGGGAAACCTGCCTTATCAGGAAAAAAAAATTAAGTCCCGGTAAGGGTTTTCTAGGTTTTTCATGCCTTGTTACCTCGTATTTCATGGAAACTGACTAACACAGAATCTATTCCCGGATGCGTGAACCAGGGTTGAGCGGAATTTTATTGGCAATTTCTACGAACAAATTTTTTCTTGTTCCCTTTTTTGCAAAAATATTGTAACGAGAAATGGTGGAGAATTAAAAAAATATATGGCAGAATAGGATGAATAAAGGTAGTTTTGAATTATTTAACTTACTAACTGGGGCAATTGGAAATATAGAGCCTTGCAAAATGCGGAAAGGAATAAAACAACATATGTAAAAGCTGGAATCTGTGCGAATTTTGCTATACATGCTGCTGACTTAAAAAATCTACGCACAGTGTATCACGCTGCCATTTCGTTATTTATAGTGAGTTTCATCTACATCTGCAAAATACCTGCAAGCCACCTCAGGGGTGTGTGGCAGGGGGTGAGTAGTCACCAACATGCATTACGCTATACACCACTGCGGACTTTCTGCCGAAGAACGTTGACTTTTTATCTGATTGACGCGCGATATGATGAACTTCTGAAGTCTTTTTCTTGTAATTTCTGACGACGAATTGTGCAGAAAACAGCGTCAACCGAGAGAAATCCATGGTCGCCATAGGTTCCGCTAAGGACAGGATTCACTGCACTAGAAAAGTATGTGAGATCTTGCGCTTTCCCGGCCAATTTCGAGAATGAATTATTCTGTGGTTATTCCCTGGTTATACGTCCTCTACCTCCGCCGAAGTTTCGATGCGCAATCCGCTCGTCATCTCCAGGATTCCAGATATAGTATCCTCGCATCGCCATCATGTGCCCTGAAGAAGATGATCATGTTCGTAATCGAAAAGTCAGTGATGGAGATGGAAGGACGTGAACCCGAGAAGAATTAATCTACTTGCTAAGAAGGCACTTATGGAAAATAGGCCTCCAGCATAATCACAGATTATATGGTCGGAGACGAGGAAATTAGTGAGCGAAAAACCTAAGAGTGGAGTATGGCACCCAAAAGGGGTTTGGCTCAGTCACAGGAAGAGCTTGATGGAATACAAGCCGTGCAATTTTCCTCAGAATGAATTTAATTTCGGGTTTTCAATACATCATCGTCAGGTGACAAGTGATGCCAAGTGTTTAGGGGGGAGGGTGGGGGAAAGGAAAGGAGGAAATTTCGCGTGAGACTACCGATCACACAGGAAGAGCTAATTGGAGAAGAATTGACGTCTTAGAAACCTTTGGTACGAGGTGGATGCTTGAAGCGAGCCGTAAAAGATGAGGGAAGGACAAATACGAAGACGGAGCAGAAGATTCGATTCGCGGCGCAAGAAGATATGGGATGCGATGGATTTTTGAATAGAGTGGTTGGACGGGGAAACGGGACTATAGGAAAAAGAAATTCAGGAGAGAAGATTTAGCTGGAACCAAATGAACTAAGATGAAAGCGGGTAGATTTGAGGGCTGAAATAAACCAGTCATTGGATTGAAAAACGTTGATGAGGATATGTACAATTGTGTGAAATCTGCAGTGAAAAAATCACGCTCCTCCTGGGCTGATTTTTTATCTGCGGACTTCACGAAATTATGTGACCATAAGGTGGGTGACTCCGTTAAAGTTACTGCGCGGCCAGTTCCGCAGTTCATCTACATCTACAAAATACTCTGCAAGCCACCTCAGGGATGTGTGGCAGGGGGTAAGTAGTCACCAGCATAGATTACACTATACCCAAAAGTTAGCGTAACTACGACAATTCAACTATTGTTGGATTTGTGTCTGTTGCAGGTAGTTGATGGTTTATTCAGCCAACACATGTACGCCCATCGTTGCAGATAGAATTAGAACTGTGAAGTAGGTACCTATCTTTCATGAATCCAAATGAAGTTGTTAAAAGAACATTTATAGGAATTCAAGGGAAATCGTAACGCATAAAAGGAAATAGAAGAATTAAAAAAAAGTTTATAAGAATTTAAAGAAGCTATAAGAAATGCGGCATTTGTGCTGTAACAGAGTTGTTATAATAATTGCTATAATAGAAGAAAAGAAAATAAAATGTAACTTTTATGAAGATAAAGAGGAGTCCGGAAGCGAAACAGTTGCGATGAGACCGTGATGTTATTTTTGTGCCACCGCTAGCAACGGCCGATCGGAGCCGAGTCCGCCCTGCACTCCCCCACGCCTCATCTACGCCCGCCCTGCACTCCCCCCCGCCACATCTACGATCACTATCTCTCCCTGCGCGGCGTCTGTCCAATGTAATGCACACAACAGGGGAGTCCGATCATTTCCCCCCTCCCACATCCTCCTCCACCTCCTCTGTCCACTCGCGCAACGCAGGATCGCCGCCCGCGTGACGCGACCACGACCCTACTAACCCTTCCCCCCTCCCCCCACGAGGGAAAAATGCGAAAATGCACCACCCCTTCAGGTGGTTTGAGAGCGAGATAGATCCCTCCCTAGTCATAATGGAGACCATATTCAAATTTTATTTTCTGATTGCAGCGTCTGTAAGAAGTATGAAATAAGTATTATAATATTAATGTCGCAACGATATAGTTCTACATGACCAAAATTCTCAGTAATTAAATAAATAAAGCTACATAAGTCTCTAACTTGACTCATTTTTTCCCGTCGTAAGGCTGAAAACCCTTCAAAACAGCAAGTTTTTTTGCGATTCTGTCAAAATTACTATGGTGAGTAATATTCTATTTTTTTTATGAATAGTTGAGAAAATATGCAATCTACACACCGTTAGTTTTTTGACGAAATCTAGGTGCTAGAAGTTCCTAATTTGATTAATATTCTCCCTCTGGAGCGCACAGCCATAATCAATCCCATGTAAAAACAGATTATATTTTTAGGCAAATTGCTCGAAAATTAGTTCGGCAAGGGGTTGATATATTTTGATATAATTGGAAAGATGAGAGTTTTTCTTTGAAATTATGCCAAATTCATCAAATTCTAGACGAAGTGATTTTTCGCTCTCAAACTACCTTAAAACCCCCCTCGACTCCGTTGCCCCTGACCCCCTGTGGCATGTGTCCCCATCTACCCTCCAGTAGTAACTGTCCGTAACTCGATAGCGAGCCTTTGAACGATGTCCTTGGGTCGATTAGCTTCTCGAAAGTGATGGCTATTGACGACCTACTTCCTCTAATGGCGATGAGTGAAAACACCACAAAAAATTGAGTAATGAGCGACAAAAGGAACGACCATAGAAATCATTCTGCTCTGTCACCAAGGCACCCGGACACTGACCGATTAATAAAGGTAACAGTGCATAAAATAAAATACAAAGTAGGCGACACAAATGTCGCATAGTTCCAAGATTTTATCGCCCAGTGACAGTACTTGGTGCCGGGAAAAAAAATGAAAAAACTCAAGTTCTACGCGTGTTAAACTGAAGTCAGGAAGCTTTAAACCCCGAGTACACGGGTGACATGTAATCCCAAACCCAATAGACCGATAAAAATAAGCGATAGCTATGAATGGTAAATTTAATGGGGTTTCGGGTGGTGGTGGAGGTTCAAGCAGTTTCAGTGTCGCCAAGTGAAAATTCATTTAAAAAATATGCTCTGAAAGGTAGAGAAGGGTTTGTTAACTCCTGATACGCATCGGCAATTCTTTGAGAATGGCAAGCGCCTCTTTTGAGGATTACATATGCCCAGCGTTTCTCAACGACCAACTGTTTAAGGTGACCGGGCATTATGTAAAGTGTCTACAGAATGTAAACACGGTTGAGACGAGGAATAAGTCTGTTTTTTGGGGGGGAAAACCGAGCGGCCAGCCAAACGCAAGTTGTCGGGAACATGCGGCAGCAGAAGGTAACGTGTGAATGTGTTTTTCGAATAAGGCGTCGCAGGATGAGAGGAGGTGCCGGGGGCGGAGGTGCCGGGGGCGGAGGTGCCGGGGCATTTCGGCGAGACTGCTAATGAATTAATGAAGGTGACTTAATATAAACATTCCAGCCGGTAGAAAAAAGTGCGGATTTCGTTTCCTGGTCTCTCGGCTGAGCAAATAAGAGATCCGAACGACTGCTGTTTTCTTTTTTTTAGGGGATCGTCTCGCGTTCCTCTGCCCGTTCCCGCCCCCCATCTGACCTTTGCCACCTCAGCCCCTCACGTGCCCCCACGCAACAAGCCCCGGCACATGGCTCCCAGCTGCGGCCCTTCATTCCCAGGGGTCCTGAGGCCACCTCCCTCCCATTCCTCCGTGGATGGCCTCTTGGTGGGTTACCAGATAGAAGACGAGTTCATAGATGGGAACGGAGTTTAACGAGGGAAACATCAGAATTGACAGCATTCCAAAATCAAGATTGTGTGTGCGTCGACTTAGTGTAATATCCCAGCTTTGGTATTTCCAGAAACTCTCATTATTCAGTGCATTCTTGCGTTGCCGCGACGCCAAACGGTGACATGTTAAACGTAAATTCTTCTAGGGGTTACTCAGCAAATGGGGTTCTCAATCTCCGCAACGGCAGAGATGGAGGACCCCGAGATGAATTGACTTTCTTGTGTAATTGTTTCCACCCAGGAGATTTTATGCTCGACTGTTCGCCGAGAGAGAATCAGCTCGTACACAGTGACATGCCGACACCTTGGGGGACGAAAGTGACGATTATCACCTTTCGTTTATGTTTTTTTATTATTTTTTTAGTTCCTCGAAGTACTTGCTGCCTCTCCTCTTTCCATTTAGCATGCTCATCCTCCTCCTTCCGAGGTCATCACACCTCCGCCTAACAGTGTCCTGTCACCATTTGGCAGTTCCCACATTCCCAATATCTCTCTTTTCTCCAAATCCCCTCGAACCAATTCCATTCGTCCTCTCTCTTAATCCCTAGCAACCCTCTTGTGTATGTCTGACCGTCTCATTTCCTCCATCCTTGAAAGGCTTCCCAGTGGTGGAAAAAAGGTAGTAGTATACATCTTGGGTATCCCCCGCTTTCTTGTTCCATCCGACTACGGCGCCGTCTCGTCATTCCCCTAAAAAAATTCCCATTCTTTTTCAAGGAATTTTTTGAGGGGAATTTTAAAAGAAAGGGAATTTTCCCTTTCTTCATTTGCTTTTCTTTCAGAACACTGTAGGTACTCTTTCTGCCTTCGTAGAGGGACCACAATATAAGGAACTGTATAGGCCCGCGGCATTAGGAAGCTTTGAGGACCACTGCTCTAGATGCTGTGCAGAGTGGCTATAGTTGACGCGGCCGGCGCACAGTGGGCCATTCAAAAAAAAGTGGGAAAAAATATTTTATCGTTTTACTCACGATTTTAAACTTTCTTAAGGATCGTAATTTACTCCTTTTGAGAAAAATGGTTATATTTTACTATATAACTTAATGAATCCGTAAAAATTACGCCAAATAAAAGGAATAATCAGGCACTCTAGTATATTTGGAAATGATTATATATATATAATGTTTTAGAACGGAAGTAGCGATTGTAATATGCTTAAGAGATAATACATAGTTATAATACATTCAGCGATGAAAAGTTAATTATTTACTTAAGAGATATTATCAGAATGTGTTAAATAAGAAAGTAAATAATTTTGAAAAAACAGTGTACAAGGATTATGTGTAGCTATGCCAAACGAAGTATTAAGGAATAAAGAAACGCACTGAAATAAGTCTCAAGTTATGAATTTTATTATTTTCTGATTAATGATGAGTAGGATTTGCTAACAATCTTAATACTTCATCTGCTATCAGTCCACATTTTCTTGTAGGCCGTTTGAAATAGCTGGATATAATAGGATCTGATGACACGAGAAGAGAATTGAGTAAATCCTCATTCATATGCTGTCTTAATGTTTTTCGAGTGTGATTCTCTCTGACATACTTATGAATTCCTTATGCCTGGATCCATGCGCCTCTTCTGTTAGTTGGTCTACCGGAAGTAAAAGGGTATTAAATACTCCGCGCCAATCCCTCGGGTGCGGTGGGAGTGGGGGTGGGGTGGAGCTGTGGATAGAGTGGGGGTTGGAGAAGGCGGGGGAGGAGGAGGGTGAGGGGTCGGACGCAGCGGCGAGTTGGGCAAGAACAGGCGGTGGGGGTAGTGTGGGTGCATATAATAATACCATTGTTGCTGGCACCCTTGAGACACGTGCGCGGTGGTGGACTTGCAGGGCCGAGAGAGGGGGAGAGGGTTTGGGGGGAGGGGTCCTTATCCGGGAACCACTGATAGAGAAAGGTCTGGCTGATCGTTGAACCGACTAAGGTGGCAGGAGCTGTGAGTCATTGAGGGCGCATTTTTAATAATTTTCCAAGTAAGTCGAAAAAAAATTCTTGGACCACATTTCACTCAAGTACTTACAACTGCGTATACGGTGGAAATCACCACATATGCATTGATGTAAATGATGAAAAAATATATTTTAAAATTTTCGCCTTGAAGCATTGTTGTAACTTGGGTTTACGGCGTGGAATTCGAAATTTAAGCGAACGTCATTTAAAAAAAAACATCTGTTTTACCTCGGCTTGATGCATTGATATTTATTAGCAACCATTAAATAATAAGAAATGTATTATTTCGCGTTTATGAGAACATCCGATTCACATGCAATCAAATTATTATTACGAAATGTATGTCATGCACCATAAGGCTAAGTGTTAAAATAGCATTACATTGCCAAGAAAGCGAATGGGTAAAATGCAGTTATTTCACTTTTAGCTATAGATAATACTAATAAGGACACGTATGCAAAGTTTCGCGCAAATCTGTACATAAACAATTATCGCTCCAACCACTTTAACCAAACAGAAAAATCTGTTTTACACTCTCGATGTTTCCGGATGCATCCATTTTTAAAAGCCTAACCGTGCAATATGTTACGCGAATCCCGACTCCTTCCTTGCTGGTCTGTGTCGACACGCTTCTCTCCACATTGACCTCAGGTGAGGGAAAATATAGTTCGAAGTCGTCCCAGGTAACGTGTGGCGAGATTTTGTTTTGATTGATCATGAACATACGTCATATATGGATATAAATATTCGGCACCACTGTGTACGGGCAAAGCCAATCTTTTCTCAAAAGATAGGTCGCAGTCGGCATGGTTCCACTTGTGTGTGTTAAAAATGGCCGGTGTTAATGGGGAGGCCAATTCCGGTATCTTTATTTCCAGCATCTACATTTGAATCACGGCCTTTCCTTATTAGAACCGCCTTCTCTAGAGTGGCGGCGCTACAATCTGCTTGGTCCTGATTTTTCGGTGCACGCGGAATGTTTGGCAAACACCCACTTTAGGCAAGTTCAGGATCCATATGCATATTCATGGGATTGATAACTTCGGATACATTCCGGATATGTGACGACCGGAAGACTATATGGTCAAGACGATTTTTGTTTCATTTCAGCGTCTGTAAGTAGCATGAAGTAAATACTGTAATGTTAACGACGAAAAAATCATCTCTGTTATAAGAATAAATGTATCTAAATGATTTCGTTTGCTTAGGAACTTGACTCGCATAAAAAATCTCTTCCGTGCCTTCGATATCCTCTCGCACCAACTCGCTTACATACTCACTTTCTCCGCGAAATGAACCTGTGTATCCAAATGCGTCGAGGAAGGACGCTCAAAAACCTGATATATCTTCCTTTTATTGCTTCCCCCTCCTCTCAAAGCTACTGCGCAGATTTGTTTTCATCTCGTGTTTTCGCCGCCGGGGGGCGCAATTTATGTTCGAGACGCAATTCTTTCCCGCCTCAGGATCTCAATTCTCAAGCCGTCTTTCACCTCTTCTCCTCCTTCCGATTCCAGCAATTTGACGTCTTCCTCCTCTGTTCCAGGTTCCGAAGGCGAATGAACAATTCCATCACCATTCTGCGCGGAAACACGATTTCAACAAATCTTGAAAATTCAACAATTTTAAGAATTCTGCACCCTATAATGCATGAAATCGAATGAGAATGAAGGAAGCAATTTAAGGTAGTTTGAGAGCGAAAAATCACTTCACCTATAATTTCAATGAATTTGGCCTCATTTAAAAGAAAAACCTCTCATCTTACCAATTATATAAAAATATCAACCCCCTTGCCGAACTACTTTTCGAGGAATTTGCCTAAAATGTATAAGCTGTTTGACATGGGATAGATTACGGCTGTGCGCTCCAGAGGGATAGAATATTAATCAAATTAGGTACTTCTAGCACCTAGATTTCGTCAAAAAACTAACGGTGTGTAGATTGCATGTTTTTAAAAAACTATTTATAAAATATAATCTATTACTCACCACAGTAATTTTGACAGAATCGCAAAAAAACCCTGTTGTTTTGAAGGGTTATCAGCCGTACGGCGGGATAAAATGAGTCAAGTTAGAGACTTATGTAGCTTTATTGATTTAATTACTGAGAATTTTAGTAATATATTACTATATCTTTGTCCCATTAATATTACAATATTTATTTCATACTTCTAACAGACGCTAAAATAAAAAAATAAAATTTGGATCTGGTCTCTAATATGACTAGGGAACTATTTCGCTCAAACTACCTTAACAACGATTGGGGATACACTTTGGATGATTTCTCATTCTTCTACATTGTTGCTGTAGTACTGATGTATACGCTGTATCTTCCGGTTCATTTTCACGTCAAATACTGAAAACATCTCCTGTAACTAGGGAGAATCTATCGTCGCTGACACGCGAAGCCGAACCGAAAGATGAAACCCAATGCATCAAGCCGATGCGAGGGCTTCGCTCTAACTAAGGTAAACGTTATTCGAAATACTAACTTATTATGCACATAAAGCATCAACTATTTACTAAATAAAATTTGATATTCTGCAGAAAAAAACTACTAAATGGATGTGGTGTGGATGTTTTTATGATCATTCTTTTTTAATGGCGTTTGGCAAGAAATTTATGTTGTGCGTTTTCATTCCCTCCGGTATACAACAGCGTGCAGATTACATGGAATTTGTGAATATCAAATTGATTACCCATAACCCAACTCCCAGGTACTGTTTCAGTTTATTCGAGTGTTTTTTTTATACAATTCATAAATTCATCTCTTCTGCCAACTGTCTCAGTTATCACTTCACCTCGATTTCATTATGGAATCGTAAAATCTACTTACTATGCGTGTTGTAACGAATTCATTGACATTTTGTTTTGGTTTTTAAAGCTTTCCTGGCGAAAGAAAATGTAGGGATGATGAGAGTAAAATGACGATCTCGCTCAAGACGATCAAATTCAAGAATAACAAGAGCTCTCGCGTGTATTTTGGTCGAAATACTCCCATCATGCATCAGCGGTTAGCGGCAGTCGTTGTGCCCGCTGAAATAAAAACGTGGACCACGATCGGTCTAGCGGCCGCAGAGAAAGGCTTAACTGAATAAGGTTGCTTTTCAGTTCATAACTTCAATGATAACTAGAACAATGATAGGATTCATTAGTCACACGGCCGAACGCGGGCCATTACGGATTGACTTTTTTTTATAAATATTCCTTAGTTTTGCTTTCCGAGTCGAAACATACCCAATGCTGACCAACTTCACGTAAACGAAGAGAGAACAATGACCCCAAAATTATGTCCTAGAGACATGAGGATCAGAATAAAAATAAATTGCTAGTTGAGAGAAAATGTATTGAGGCTGGTAATGTATTTAAATCTAGAGTGCAGTATTTTCTTTAAGAATAGCTACCTTGCTCTATTGATAAATAAATGCATGGTAGATTACCTAGTCATTGATGTACCTTATTTCATGATGTGATCTTTGCTCAAAAACGCGACTGTTCATGAAATATAAGATGAATTTGTGCTCTTTAATTGTACCTTTGTATGAAATGCCTTATAAAATGTTTCTATGATTATTTTCCTCGGTGAAAAATGCGATAATTTATCGCGAAGTTAAAACTGGTTTATCTAAGTAGATCAAGCTTTTATTGACTTATGATTCCCTTGATCATCTCGTATTCACTTTATAGTTTGTTTCAATTTACTGCGTGGTAGTAGATAGTCTTAAAGGCTCGGTGTCCTAACTGAATCACCACCAGCAAATAGAATCATAGCTCATTTGTATATCTAGAAATTCTCAATTTTTACATGCCTGGCAGTGCTTCTTCCATCCGTCTAGCTGACGTCAGTGCAACCACGAGCGAAGTCTTTCAGGAATCGTAGGATTCAAGTATTAAAAAAAAAACAAACACGACCCCAAATAGCGGAATGGCGCACTTTTCCTCTAATATTTTTGTTCCATCCGATCATCATTTCGCGAAATCTCAAGAGCTGCCTCGGCGGAAGTGTACGTATAAGGGCGTGACCTGATCCTTTGCCTGACCAAAACAGGTTTTAAAAACATGGTCTTTATCTTATATAAAAGAAAATTAATAAAAGTCGCAGAAAGTTGGCTCTGACGATCAAAAAAACGAAGAGTGGGAAAATGTGTAGAGAGAGCCGAGGCTGGAGATTGTGGTTGGTTTGGGCATCACCCACCAGAGGGGGTGGATAAATAGGGGGGGTATGACAGTCCCTCGCAACTCTCTCTTGCTCGCCGACAGCGTTGGAAGAGGAAGACAGATGAGTATCTGAGGCTGCGGCCTCCTGCTAAAAAGGGGGAAGGAATATGCCGCTCTCCGATTGGTCAACACGCACGCCTTTTCCTCCTCGATCCGCCAATCCGACACGCCGTTGCTTCGTACGCGTTTTCCTCTTAGAGGTCATTTACAGGGTCCGTCCGCCAATGGCGAGGACTTTGGGGAGTATTTTATTACATGGCACGCGAACCAGCGCAAGAGACGGATCGCTAGGACAATTATGTATTAGGGTCATATGAAGAACGGCGCACTGTGGCGTCCAACAAAGACTTCGATCCTCGTTTGCGGTTGTTTCAACACTTCAAATCCGTTACACTCTTGCATGCTGAGAGCTTGGACTTGAAGAATGTTGGTGTTCAATGATCCCTCGTGAATAATTATTCTTTGAACTTTTGAAGTAGTTCACGCCTTTCATATTTGCGCAAATCTCGCTTCAAAATGAACGGAGAACTTATAAAAGGAATCGGGAATCCGTTATCGTCGTCTGTAAAAGAAGACTCTCAAATCTGTGAGTGCTTACATTATTCCTCCCTGTAAATCGGAGGGTATGACATCCTTTTTATGTATACATACTGATGACAAAGCTTTTATAACTCTGGAGAAAATGTGTGATTCGGTGGCTACGACGACGACAAGGACTTTACCACAGTTTATTTAACACCGAATTCAAACATTAATTAACGCTTATGGTAGTTCTTACTCACGCTCACTTCGTCTAGAATTTGATGAATTTGGCCTCATTTCTAAAAGAAAACTCTCATCTTTCCAATTATATCAAAATATCAACCCCTTGTCGAACTACTTTTCGAGCAATTTGCCTTATTAATATATATGCTGTTTTGCACATGGGATAGATTATGGCTGTGCGCTCACATTTTTACATGGGATAGATTAGGAGAATATTAAACAAATTAGGAACTTCTAGCACATAGATTTCGTCAAAAACTAACGGTGTGTAGATTGCATGTTTTCTCAACTATTCATAAAAAATAGAATATTACTCACCGCAGTAATTTTCACAGAATCTCAAATAAACTTGCTGTTTTGAAGGGTTTTCAGCCGTACGGCGGGAAAAAATTAGTCAAGTTAGAGACTTATGAAGCTCATATTTATTTAATTACTGAGAATTTTGGTTATATATAAAACTATATCTTTGTGCCATTAATATTACAATATATATTTCATAATTCTTAAAGACGCTGAAATCAAAAAGTAAAATTGGTGTATGGTCTCTATTATGACTAGGGAACTATCTCGCTTAAACCAACTTAAGAGTGTTTTTTTTATCAATATGTGTTAGCGTGGTGAATTGCAACAGTACTATGAAGAGCATTCTTATAACTAGCGCAGCAAATACGTTATTTCAAGGGTGGGAAGAAAAGGATTGATCGAAGAAAGGAGAGAGATTGCTTCCTCCTTTTCCTATTTATCTGGTTGCCATGGGAACACTGGAGCGAAGCATGAGGTGAGGTAGAGTCCATTCCGTGCCCCGTGTTATTTGCATTGGGTTTCGAACGCCGCCGGGGCGCCAATAAAAAATCCCATCCAAACGAAAAGAAGGAAGGTTGTGAGACGACCAAGCAGCGTCTTCCTCTTGCTCTCGTCCCAGATTTCTCTTTCCTCGCCTTCTTCATCTCCTTCCTCAGACGCGAGCCATTCATTCCCTCGAGCGCTGCGTGCGGGGGAAAGGGAAAATGGCACGCACGCACCTCAACATTCAATTATAATGCGGGTGCGAAACTGTACGTAACTCTTCTCCGATGGCATTCATCATCGGAATTGGAAAGCAGAGAGAGAGAGAGAGCACACGAGACCGTTGAGCCGGAAAAGCAGCCCATCCTCTTTTGCGCAACGGATCCATGTTTACTTCTTTGGACAATTGTATGGGCTGCGATGAGGATGTTGGTGTTCACTCATTGAAATGAAAAAAAAAACTGGATCGTAAGTTATTTTATTCAAATCGCCCTGGCAGAAAACTTGAGTGCCATAATTTATTTTTTTAAAACTTAAATTCCACTACACCTTATCGCTAAAATAACTACGTTTTCTCGCGAAGTCTGACAAGACGTTATCATTCTTCGTGTTTCACTCCAACCTTTTCTCAAATTTTTTTACTATTCCTGAATTATACTTATGGTATTCAGGCTTTTGGTTCTGCGATTAATTATTTACTATTAAACAATAGTTTCGCCGTACTATGCTTCCGGCTTTATCGTGCTTTTAAGAACAATAGTCTTTTTTTTTTTAATAAATAAACAATTCCAACAGTTGATGATTTTGAGAAATGAAAACTTAATTTCGAATAAGTCTCTTCCAGGTATAAGGAATTTTATAACTATCCTCTCTATTGATGGTATTTGGTCTTTTTTTTCTATTTCAATCGCCTCCCTTATGAGCCGCGGAAAGTAACCACTTTCCTTATGTAGTACTCTTGCCGTCTCGATGTAACTCTTTCAATTAATTTGTTACTAAATCCATTATTCTTTAATGCCTTCCTCAACTGCTGGAATTGTTTATTTATTCTTTTTAAAAAGACCATTGTTGTTCTTAAAAGCCTGAAGAAGCCGGCGGCATAGCACGGCGAGACTGTTGCTTAGCACTAAATAATTAATCGTAGAACCAAAAGCCTGAATACCATAAACGATGAGCTGCAAAAATCTACAAAAAAAGTTCGGAATTAGACTTGTTAGGACCTTTCCAAAATCTCTGTAACTCGATTGATTTTGGAGACAAACTGTTAATAACATGACCTTTATGCCTCGCAGTCCTCCACATATCCACAGGGATTCTCGTGAACAGTATTCCTGTGCCTTCCGCCTCTCTTGTTTCTGTATTTGAAATTCGTGCCTCGTTAACGTCACTCTTATCCGCACACCGATCCCTCCAGAATCACTGTCTTACACCAACACCTGCGTTAACCCCCATAGTTCTATTATCATCTCTTTCCCTTCCCGATGTAAATACCATTTTTCCCACGAACTATAAGGGACCATAACATCGGCCAATGAGACTTTTATCTAGGTTTGTCGATAGGTAGTGTAGCTCTTAGTAGTAGTAGTACTCCCTAATACTTGAATCCTTATCTGTTACCTAGTACTAACAGCACGCCGTGCATGTTTTCTACATAAGTCTTGAGTCTCTGTCCATTAGTGTAGTTGCAAAATACATATACATTAATGGTCCCTCTCCATTGTGATAATATCTGTAGTGTAGTAGTGCATGCTTGTGAGGCTTCGTCTCGTGACAAGCATTAGCGATTTATGCTAATGCATAATTAGTCGTAGTTACACTAACTTTAGGGTATAGTGTAATGCATGTTGGTGAATACTCACCCCCTGCCACACACCCCTGAGGTGGCTTGCGGGGTGTTTTGTAGATGTAAGGAAGATTCCCTCATATCCCAATTCACTACATTTCCACTTGGCATCTGTACAGAAGTAACGGAAGAATTTGACTTCGTTCAACGTTCATTGGAATATTTGAAAATACTGCCTAATCATTTCAGTTTTCACCGCAGAATTCCGTAATGATTCATACTCATTTAGCTAAAATTAGGTTTTTACTTTTTTATAAAATTCCATTTTCGGGTATGAGTTATTTCCGGGGAAAATAAAAAAAAATTAACACCTACGTCATATTGAAAATGGTAATCGGTAAAGTCCTCCACCTATTCGAATTTCCACTCCCTTTGATTCATACATATTTGATAAATCTGGCTGTGTTGGCAGTTAACATGGAAGAATCTATCCATGTAAGCGACAACAACTATGACCAAAATAACCACGAAGAATTAGGAAAAATATTCGACTTTTAAGAATTAATTTTATGTACTTGGTGCTAGACATGTTTAAGACATTTGCAATGATATTCTACCCTTGTCCTGTTAGCGATCGCCTCAGGAGTATTCTACTCGATAGCGTCTTATTTAGTTGAAAGGATTCTCTCCTGAAGACCGCTTGGAAATGGTCAGTCTAGCTGACTCTCATGCATGTCGTACTGGTGGAAAAGGTAATAATACGTCCTCACGACATTTTTCAGTGAAAAAAACTTTACACTTCCCGGAAATCAATGGAAAACGACCTATAATTTTATTTTCGCATTGTTGTTGTTCGACACAAGGGAGACTATGGGATTCGCACAGATTCTAGTCATAGTGGAAATAAACACTTTTTTATTTTATATTTTATTTCGGTCCGTTCCATTGTCCCTGCATTCGTCATTTTTGTCGTAGCGGAAGCGTTTACGTTATAGTAGTACATAAGTGCCTCACCGGAGGCGTGAAGGTAGATGCCTTCAAAATACCTCTTTTAACTCTGTCGTGATTAATAATAAGCGGTCTCCTCTTCGCCGATGGTGACGCAACTTCCGGTTGTTTGTGTGGTATGTAATTCTCCTTTGTCGCAGAAAATGTGAATGCCATCACTCACTCACATTGCGACGCGTTGTAGAATGCGCATTTAAATGCACGTTTTCACGCGAGTGGCAGGAGGATCGGCTAGTAGTCCGTTGGCCCATAACACTAGGGGGGGGGGGGGGGGGCGATTATCTACGAAGGAATTGCCCTTCAAGGGACTCATGAAGATCAAGTTGGATTATCGGGAAAAAAGTGGTTTGTTGGGTCGGTCCCCAGTCGGTCCCCAGTTCAATCAACTTGTGTGACATTCAAATACGGCCAAATCCGCCCACCCAAAAATTGTTTGCAAATGTTGTAACATTGATTGATGGGTCAAAATGAAGAGTTTGACCAAAGTGCATACCTTCGAACATACGCTGAGAGGTATATCAGTAAAGGGTAACTAACTTCCGGTCCGTATGCCGCCCTTGGCGACCGACCTAGACGTATGCAAATCGGCTAGCGCCCGGTTATTTTAACGAGATCAGACTATTCTAATACATTGTAAAGCTTCGTCTTTTAAAAAATTTCAGCATTGCTTTCAGCCGGAAGTTGATTGAACTGGGGACTGTTGATTGACTGGGGACTTGATTGACTGTTGTTTGATTGAGGAAGTTGATTGACTGGGGACCGACCCAACAAACCACTTTTTTCCCGATAATCCAACTTGATCTTCATGTCCCTCGAAGGGCATACCTTCGTAGACAATCGAACTCCTAGTGTTATGGACTATAGTGTTATTGACAGCGGACGGAAGGTCGAGGAGACCACGACGCATAAAAACAAATAAACATCCAAAACTGAATGATTCATTATTTCTTCCCGTGTAACGGCTTCATTTGAGTAAAAGATGCCGTGCATACTCAATCCAAGTGTGTGTGGATAGTCAAAACAATAAATTGATAATTCATCACGAACGACTGAAAGGTTCACTTGAAACCTCACGTTCAACAAGCTTAGACTTAAGCTTAAATAGTTTTGGCGAAATAACGAAAAACTTAAAAAGGATTTTGGAATCCCTCGGGCCTTATTAAATAAGGACTCGACATGGTCGAACCTCGGAAAATCCGTGGTTGTGACGTCACTTCCCCCCGACAGATCTCACTACTTTTGAATGACCCTATATTTAAATTTTAGAGGCTGTGACGTCACACTCGAAACTTCCGAGAACATACAGACTAGCCCCACTCGGTTGTTGCGGTGTTCTCCGACGACTTGAATGGGCTATTGAAACCCCGCCGCATCGTCCAAGGGTGGTCGCAATCAGTGAAAACAAATGAGCCGCGTTCATTCATATATATAAGGTGTTTGGTGTCGTAGAGTGACTGTAGCTGTAAAAATTCACTCACAGTGTGTACGGGTAACCTTGCTTTATCATTCACCCACCGTTGCTAACGAAGTTTTGACGAACAGAAACTCGTCTCGCTACGAGTTTAGTAGTAAGTGACCACAGAAGTTTCACCCGGATTTGAATACGGACCCTGCGGTTCGTTGTCAGTTGACAACAATCCCAGGGTAAAATCGCATATGAATTAAATATTAAACGCAAGGAAAAAAAGTCCTGTTTTTACAGAATTGCACTGCCTACTACAGAGTACTATTTAAGAGGTCGATTCGCTCGTCATAGAATAGACGTTTCTACTGTATCGTATTCTTTTGAAACCGTGAAACCACCAAATATAAATTTCCTCGTGCGGAAAAAAAATTGCAAACAGATATTATGTTCAGAAAATGCAACAAATATTCACGTACATAGTTCGTTATATGTCTGATCATCCGGGCAAATATTTCGCAATATACATTATCTAGGGTGTATCCTAATAGCCTCGTTCGAGTGCACCCCTTCACGTAATGCCTCGTCAGACCCTTCAGTGGTGTCTCAGCCACCTGCTTCTTGCGGCATCAAACAGATCGGCCGGCTATTGCAGATAGCACCAGAAACGAGAAGCACCAGGACGAGAAGCATGTTAAATTTGGGCGTCGCTCTCCGTCCGCCCTTGGCCCAAGGTGAACGGAACAACGTGGACAGGTTTCTATCGGTTCATAGGCAACTCATAGGAGGTTCCGCCACGACTGTGTGAGTCAAAACAAATACTAAATTCCAAATTTTTTACGTCAAAAAAATCCTGCTTTCACTGATGCAATGCGTTACCTGTAGAAACCCAAAAGTAAGGTACAAAATATGCAGATTATTCCACGAATGTATTTTTAAATTAGCACTTTTTTCCAGCCATAGGAGCCGACTGTAGTGCCATTTCCTACGAATTACCGCATTTTGACTTCAATTACGACATTAATTCTTCAATAACTATAAAAAATAAGGTGGTAGGATGCCTGTATTTTATCTTTATTCAATTTATCTGGATTATTTCCTTCTTAGAGACAGTTTTCCACAAAAATGGCATTTGTATTTTATGGAAAAATAATATTTTTCCCCGTGTTTCTCTCATTCCCCCATTGAACACCATGTAATTTCAAGTTCAATCTATATATATAAAAATGGATGTTTGTATGTTTGTTTGTCTGTCTGTCCGAGATTAATAGACTTGGACACCGTTTCACCGATCATCATGAAAGTTGGCATATATATGTATTTTTTCAAGGAGAAGGTTTTATCTTAAAATACCTCAGGGCCCCAAAAGGTCCCAAAAAGGGCCATTTGGTGGTTTAAGCTACGAATTGGGTATTGTGAAGTGGTTTCATTTTTTGCTTTTTTAAACTACTTCCGCTCAAGATAGAGGGTTGGGATTTTTTTATCAAATGGCTGAAAGAAAGAAGTTTATAATTCTTTCAATCAATTATCTTTTCCTATTCGTATTTGTCTGAAAACCACGTTTTAAGCAGCAAAAACGCACATTTTTCTCAGAAATCAACAATAGCATATTTCCTTGACAACCAGATTTTGGTCTTTAACGCATTTAAAATTGATTTAGTTTAATTAAGCTGATTAGGAATGCTAAGCATTGGGTTTCATACAGTGGTTAATTTTTTTCTCAGAAATCAACAACAGCATATTTCCTTGACAACCAGCTGTGGTCTTTAACGCATTGGAAATTCATTTTGCTCAGTTAACCTGATTAGCAATTCAAAGCATTGGGTTTTGTGCAATGGTTAAAGTTTTTTGCTTTTAAAAAATACTTTCACTCAAGATGGAGAGCTAAAAATTATTTTATCGGATACCCGAAAGAATGAAATTTTTCATTTTCTTCAGTTGATTCTCCTCTTATATGATAATTTATAAAGGAAGTGTTATACCGAGATTCACAGGGGTAATTCAGCTATACATATATAAATATGTTATGGTGTCAGTATGTCCGTCTCGCTGTCTGTTGCTCCATCACTCAAAAACTACTGGACCGAATGAGCTGAAAATTGTTATGTAGATAGAAAATATAGGTATCTGGCCGTAACAATGGCTATATCTAAAAGCTCTCGGGGCCCCCCAAGGCCCCCCCTGGTGGTCCATGCTAAGCATTGTGTTCGGTGCAGTGGTTTCATTTTTTGCTCTTTAAAAGTACTTTCACTCCAGATAGAGACCCGGGATTTTTTTATCGGATGGCTGAATAAATAAAGTTTTTATCTATTGATTTCTTTAGGCTTCATATTTGTATGACATTTATATTTTAGCTGAAATATCTCATATTTTTCTCTAAAATCAGCAATAGCAAATTTAATTGACAACCAGAGATTTGATTCCAAAGGATATTCATGCCTCTAGCATTTAAATATCATGTTCTCATGCAGGCCCATCATAACACGTAGAAAGGAAATCTGTATAAGACGGGCCCAGAGTCCCAAGGACCCCATGATAGATTGCTTCGGGGGGTAATCGATAATTCAATGAACATTTACAACAAGTTTACTCTTCAAAGTCTATTCTCAAAGTAGCTCTCATAGGGGCACTGCATGCATATGAGAGAACACTTACGTTGTAAACGATACACATAAAGGAATTAAACGTGCAAGAATATTTACGTGCAGCGAATAGTAATGGTAATAATGCCTCTGTTGCTACAACAAACACGGCTTTGTTTATTATCGTTTAATACTCAGATGTACTGCACGTAGTGGAACCGCCCGCCTCTCATTACGATTGTGAACTGTTTTTTTGACCAATTCCCACATCATAAACGTTAAAAAATATTTATATATGTTTAAAAGTGTTATAGTACAGTTAACTTACATTCACTCAATCATCGAGTTGCCTATTAAAGAGTCTCACTCGCCGCTGTGTTTCCCCTCCTTGGACTTAAAAATATATCCATCAACATTAAAAAAAGAGTAACCTTTCGAATACATTTTCAAAAGCTAGAGGAATGTGCTATTTGCGAGAAAATGAGCCCTTGCAGAAAGAAACGACAAAGGTTAGAGTTGGATGCTCAAATACATGTCCACCAGCGATCTCATGAGTATCTCCCCGTGGTTTTTCTCGGGTTACGCTAAGAACCGCACACATTTCATCTCAACCGTACCGACGGTCGGGTAACCAACTATAAATCTGGTTCAAATAAAGATTCATCTGTTTCGAAACTGTACTCTGTTTTAAGATGGCGGAAACTATAATGACGTCACTTAATGCTTCTTACCCGAAAGAAGAGCGGAAATTCTGCACAATGAACGACATCCGTGCATGAAAATCGGCAAGTGCACTAAGAATCACCATAGGTTTTTTATTTAGCAATCGTAACCAATGATAACGGCTACTACTCTTTACCCCGAAGCCGCACCCCGGGTGACGGTGGATTGATAGGTCAAATAAACATGGCTGCCGCTACAAATTCTCCTATTGACGTTTTCAACCGCTGGATTGTACCCTACTATCCAATCCTGAAAAAGATACTAAACACACATATAAAAGTTGATAAGGGCTACTCAATTATGTCATTGAATGCATATATATGTATGTAAACAAGGGAAGCCATGAAGCCGTCAGTCACTCAGAAGACGGCTCAAGAGAACCGGAAGGACGAGATGACCATCTATCAACTTGGGTGCTATTTAAGTAGTAATGAGTCTGCGTGGCCCATTTTTGGGTTTCCCATCATGAAAGAGGACCAACGGTAACTCATCTCTCCGTGCACCTGGAAAATGTTCAGCGTGTGTACTACAATGAACACAACGTACAAGATAGGTTACAAACTCCTTAAATGACCACGCTGACACTATTCTTCAGGATTTGTGGTTTTCTTATAAAATAAGTTCAATGTTTTTCACACGCGCTGATTTTCAACGGGTATCTTCCGCTTTCCACTACGTTTCGATTTCATTATAAACCATCATCTATTTATTATCAGCATACCATTATTCGGTTTTCGATTTTTTATCTTTTTGATACAAATTTCAAAGCGATTTCATTACATTTTTTCTACTCAAAATCATTTCCCTTTTGTATAAACAGCACTACTACATTATTTTCAAGTTTTTTTCTCTCCCATTGAGAATCAACGGGTATTTTAGCTAGTTATAAAATAAAATAGCGTGTAAAGATATTATTTGGTTGTTCATATCAGATAGAGGACAACTTTTTCTACAAGTAGACAGAATATGAATAAAATGACATTTAAGTCATTTTACGGTGAAACCACCACCGTAAAATATGTCATTTACCGCTTAGTAATTTCTGCTTATGCTTACACCTATTGCGATTAGCTTAAGAAGGTTTGACTGGTACCTAGAGTTAATTGAATTGATTAAGGACAGGGAAGCACTCACTGAGTGAAAAACTTCAGACGAATTGAATGTTTGTGTGGAAGAATGTATGCAACGTGGCATACGATCCAGCATCGGTGCGTCCAGCGACTGCCAAGTCTAAAATGGACAAGTGCATTGAGGTGAGGTAGTCAAGGTGATTGAGACGAGTTACATTTGAGAATGATCGGTGAAGGTCATTCGAAACCATTGGATTACTACGTTAGAATACCCGAAAAAAATGTGGATTGTACTGATACGAAACCGTGTGTAAGGTAATAAATACAAAGTTAGAAGAAGCAGGACCAGAGGAAAAATAATTAGCGTTTAAACGAAAAAATGGGTAATTATGCTCGATGGAAAAGGAAAGGAGGAGGAAGTAATGGATGATGAAGAAGAGCCGATATAAAACAGAGGTGGCAGTTTTAATCACTCAAATCATCAATCAAAAATACGAGTGCTGCGTGGTAGTATTCATAATTTTGAATTTTTTCCTGACAAAAATATTACTGAGGAGTTTGGATACAAACAACTGCTACATTTCGGCCTCAAAGATATCATTTCACAATGACCAATGAAATTCACTTCAAAACCATAAGAGCCCACCTGTTGGCTAGCATTACGAACCGAAAAGTCCGCATGTTAAAAAGTTTGAATAAAAAATTGGTGACAAAGGATGTCATGTTCATGTTCCACTTGTAGCATATTTCTTTCTTTCTTCATTAAGGTGGTTTGAGGGAGATATTTCCCTAGTCATAATGGAGACCATATCCAAATTTATTTTTTTATTTCAGCGTCTGTAAGAAGTATGAAATAAATATTGTAATATTAATGGCGCAAATATATATAGTTATATATGCCCAAAAATCTCAGTAATTAAATAAATAAAGCTACATAAGTCTCTAACTTGACTCATTTTTTTCCGCCGTACGGCTGAAAACCCTTCAAAACAGCAGTTTTTTTGCGATTCTGTCAAAATTACTGTGGTGCGTAATAGATTATATTTTATAAATAGTTGAGAAAACATGCAATCTAAATACCGTTAGTTTTTGACGAAATCTAGGTGCTAGAAGTTCCTAATTTGATTAATATTCTCCCTCTGGAGCGCACAGCCGTAATCTATCTCATGTAAAACATCTTATATTAATAAGGCAAATTGCTCGAAAAGTAGTTCGGCAAGGGGTTGATATTTTGATATAATTGGAAAGATGAGAGTTCTTTCTTTAAAATGAGGCCAAATGCATCAAATTCTAGGTGAAGTGATTTTCAAACTAGCTTTAGGCAAACTGGCTCTTTAATCATCTGTAAGTAGGTATATTGGCGTTCCTACGGGAGCGTATGGGATGCTGCTGTTGGGGATGTCATCGGCGTCCATCTAGCCCAAGGGGTTTATTAAATTCTTTCTTACTGATCGTTTCACCGCTTAATACACAACGCAATTTTCAATGCACATCCATTACACATTAAATCAGATCGAGGAATCAAGTGCCTCGTGTAGAATCGGGAGTTCACTGCGCCCTCGACGCTGGAAATGCTGAGAAAAATTCACATCATTCGCTGGGAAAGTACCGGATCCTTTATTTTACGTTATCTTCCGCACACAAATTCCAATCATTAATCTTATTCGCCGCGGATATATATCTATTTCTTCATTGCGACTCATTCGAAAATGATCTTGTAAAAAAGCTGATGTAAAAATTATAATTCTTTCTTCTATTCGCGAAAATAACCCTCGACCAGAAACCCATGTTTCGACGCGTCAAGGGACTAAGTAGCCAATAGTGTAGATAGTAAAGAGACACTTATATTGCGCAGCCCTCTTGCGGGTCTAAAGGTTTGTGCGAGAGCAGCGGAACTAAGTAAAAGTTGGTTCAGAAAGGAATCTCGAGAAAAGAGATGAAACAGCGATAAGCAGAAAGAACCCTATTTTACCCTACAAACCGATAAAAAATGGGGTATTCTCCTTTCCTAGCCCTCATATTCTGCTCCCTCCCCCTGCCCCTCCCCTCCCCCACTTTTCCCAACAATACTCATCCTCGCGCACAACCGCCTAACAATCGGGCCTTCCTCGCTCGTCCTTGGTGTGAGGTTTTCACGGCGAAGGTCAGCTGCGGGTCGCCCCCCCCCCCCCGATTTCCCCCCACCTCCCGCCCTGCGCCTACCCCCCCCCCCCCCCAACCCCCTAGCCACATCTCCCTCCCTCTCCTCTCTGTTGGGGATGTCGAAGTTAGCGCACATCGGAACGCATTAGCGCACACGAACGAGGTTGGATGTGCGCTGGCGAAATGTTTTCATCTAAGTACATCTACGAAGTACCGTGTAAGCCACCACTAGTAGGGTGTATGGCACGGGGTGATTCCACACCAGGCATGCAGCACTCGTCCCAGCACAAGTCAGAACCTCGCACGCTCCCCCTGGTGCCAGGCGCAGACACCAACAAGCAGTCAGGAGAACAGTGCGCAGTCAAACCAGAAACTGGGAGAGCGATACGTAAATGAACATGCAAACATGCAGAACAATGCTATACACACATCTAGTGGTTAATATTACAGATACTGTTAATCTATGAATTCTACGAGATGCTACTTCATGCAGAGGACGAAATAATGACGGACATTTCAAGCGGTGTGAAGTGTTATAAGCGATGATATGTTGTGAAACACAAGTGAAAATTCTAATCCGTTTTGTGACCTTCCGGTAGAGGTAGCATTCTGTGGGCGAACAACAGTCACGGTCGAATGTATTGTTTAAAAATTGATGAATTCGTTCAAAAAAGTATTTAAATTAATTACGACTACACTTATGTGAATTTGCGTTTTCATGTAACAGGTGAATGAGCGGCCTACAAATGATTCCTTTCCCTGATTCCTAAAATCAAATTCCATGACTCACACACTTTATTCGTAAATAATATTGACATTTCACATAAAGGTAGTTCGAGAAAGATTTCTCCCTAGTTACATAATAGAGACCCCCACATCCACAATCTATTTCAAAATGTACGCAGGTGTAAGAAGCATGAAACTGATGTGAAAATGTTACTAACGCTAGTACTTTGCATTAATTTCTGGACTCAAATATAATTAATTAAATACGAATTGCCAGGTGGCCAAATTGGGTTGTGTAGTTCCATGCCTTATGGCTGTTGCTCACGGTAAATTTTTCCATTAAAGATTTTTATAAAAATTTTTATTGAAAATTTTATGAATCGTACGTAAAACGTACTTATACTTGCCCACGGTAAAACTATTCATAAAACCGCAATGTCCTGCCATCTATGAGACACGTTGCGAACACGTGAAGTGATAAATGACTCTCTTTTGGATGACTGTTAGGTTAAAAACTGTATGTATTCTTTATTTACTTACTTTCACAACCAACGGTGATAAGGATCTAACGCATTCTTCTAACAATAAGAAGGATACTGCCTCAACGTTCCATGAACTTCCAGCCATGTTTGTTTACGTTTTCCTTGTTTGGCGTCCCATGGATACGAGATTATTATCAACGCTATGAGCGGAACATCTCATTGGTTGTTGCATAAAACGGTTTTATGGAAATAGAACCTGTCCTATTCCGTAAAACGTTGTATAAAACTAGGTTTTATCGTTATCAAGCTCATTTTTATGAAATTAGTCGATTTGATAAAAAGTTTTACCGAAAATTTTACCGTGAGCAAGAGGCATTAGGCCGAGAACATCTTCCCTGGCAAAAGTTGTTTTTGCGATTTTATAATATGTATTTCGGCGAGTTATTTACTTTATAAATAATGGAGTACGCATACGAATTACTCATCGTTAAGTTTCTTACGCGGTCTGGGCGTCAGAACTTCCTATATTAAAAAAAATAATATTCCTCTTAAGTAAGTACATAGCCGTATAAGCTTTATCCCCCTAAAGATTTTAATTATTTTATTTTTAAATATAAGGAAAATTATTTGGATAAGTGGCTACTATTTTTGTATCCTTGGAATGGTTATAATAACCTTTTCTATGAAATTGTGGCCGAATATGGGAAGCAATATCATTTAGGATGTTCCTCCTTGACTGATATTATGCAAAATTCCACCTTTTCGTTTCCATAGTTTAAAGAATCCTGCTGTAGCTGTTGGAATAGAAAATTAAGACAAAATATGCTGATTATTCAACGAACATGTATTTTTCATGAACTCTTTTTTTAAGGCGTAGAAGGTGATTTCATCGCTATGTCTATCAAATGATTACTTTCTGACATCAGTTCTTGTAGTTATTTGATTATACATAACTCAAATCTAAGGTTTTCCGCTGTCAACATTTTATCAGCATTCGATTTCTTCGGAGAATTAACTTTTAACTGGCATTTTATCGCAAACAAGGCATTTATATTCGATAGGAAACGACTGCTTTTCCCCGTCTTTCACTCAATCTTGCATTAAGCTCTTTGTAATTTTAAGTCCGTTTTGCGAAAAAAATATAGCCAGGTAGGATAGGTAGGATTTTTTTCTCAATTTTAAACAAGAAGACTCGATTTCCTTAATGTTAGCCGGAACATGAATTAAATGACATTAGCTTCAATTATACGGTGGGACCACCTGAAGAGAAAATGCATTTACATCTACAAAATACCCTGCAAGCCACCTCAAGGGTGTGTGGCAGGGGGTGAGTAATAACCAAACACCCTAAAGTTAGTGTAACTACGACTAATTATGCAATATCATAAATCGCTAATGCTTGTCACGAGGCGAAGCCTCACATTTAGCATTAGGGACCGTTTAGCATTTATTTATTTTGCAACCACGCCAATGGACAGAGTTTCAAAAGTTTATGCTAAATAATCATATCAGCATAAATCGCTAATGCTTGTCACGAGGCGAAGCCTTACAAGCATGCACTACTACACTACAGATGTTATCACAATGGATAGGGACCTTTAATATATATATATATATATATATATATATATATATATATATATATATATATATATATATATATATATATATATATATATATGTATTTTGCAACTACGCAAATGGACAGAGACTCAAGACTTATGTAGAAAACATGCACGGCGTGCTGATAGTACTAAGTAACAGATAAGGATTCAAGTATTAGGGAGTACTACTACTACACTACCTAACGACAAACCAAGATAAGTTTGGCAGCTGTCCCTTATAGTTCCTCGGAAAAATGGCATTTTAAATCTGGCCGTTCTGCAGTCTATAGTTTCCTAATTTTATTCTCGTGAACTGATTTATCGTAGTATGTCGGGTTTCGTAAAATATTATCAACGTCGTCGGAGAATAGACCGGTTTGGTACTTACATAATAGATAGAGTCTAAATTCGTGTGTCTATTGACATAAGGCCGCACTGGCCGTGATATGGTTTATCGTGTGTGTGTGTGTGTGTATTCCCGCGCGCGCACTTCGACAGCGATCGCTACCCTTGACCCTTTTTTTTGCTTTCCGCCGTCAGATTAGTCAGACAGGTCAGACAGGACGGGTTGCGCGTTGTGGTGTGAGCTCAAAACCTCAACTCGTCCATGATACACACTTCATTACGTAGGTCGACTATTGCGAGTATTTCATACACGATGTACTACATGTAAAAAATATCATTTAGAGTGAGCATATGGGATCCGATGCAGAAAGAATTAATACGGGAACTTAATAAAATACAAAGGAAAGCTGCGCGATTCGTCAAAAACTGCTACGGGCGTACAGAGAGCGTTACACTGATGTTAAACGAATTAGGCTGGGAGCCGCTAGAGACTCGGAGGCTGCGCGCTAGGCTTAGATTGCTTGAACAATTGAGAATAGATATCTTTCAGAGCGACACGGAGAACATCATATTAGAACCTCTCTATATTTCCAGGTCCGACAGAAACGATAAATTAAGAGAGATATTTTGCCGAACTGATAGGTATGAGAATTCGTTTTTCCCCCCCAACAATAAGGGACTTAAATAAATGCTAGGCGTAATTTCATTGGAGCGTTTCCTTTTTATATGTAAACGGCTGGTGCCCTAATATCCCCCGCCACACGCCTATTGAGGTGGCTTGCGGGGTAGTGTGTAGATGTGGATGAATATACATTTTAAACGAGGTTATGTTGTTCGCACCGTTAGTTCTCAGAGAACTTATTCAGTGTGGACTCGGGAGGTGCATGGTATGCAGTTACTACTAATCTCGCAAAGACGCTGATGGTCTTGGCAAACGGTCTTGTCTTTGAAAGAGATTTACGCTCTCGTCTGAAGATTAGGTCCATACGCACTGACAGCTTTGAAACCGCAATGGCAATTTCAAGAGCGGACTGAATTCGAGAGTTGGAATCACTGCTTCGAGGCGTCGTAAAAACCCCTGCTTAGTAGTAGTAGTCTTAACCTCCATTGTCTTGTCTTTAACTGTGCCAGATCGTACATTCGAAGAAAATGAGCTGCAAGCACGGTCTTTAATAATAGAAGCGAGTCTCTGGGATAAAGCGAGCTAAGCAATTTCCTAATGAACTTAAATTCGCATTCCAGGCGGTTTTAATAGCTCACCACCGTGCTTGAGAAAATGTCGCAATCCACCTTCAGTTGTTGTTTCACGTCGGCTGTTTACACACGAACTCACTCCAAACTCCTTCATGATGTTTTTTTTCTTTTAGTTTCCCAAAGTGATCCAAGTAGCAATAAAAACGGGTGAAATGGATTTCGCAAAGTTTCCTCGTATTCGAAGGCCGACCTCCTCTTCCTTCGCTTCAATACATGTTTACATACATCCTCGTATCTCTGTTCTTGAGGACTGCCTATTTAGGTATTTCATGGTATTGTTACACCTAAAGGAGAAATAATCATGTATTGCCAGGACTTGGTCATCATCTTATGCAGGTAGTGCTAAACGAATATCCGCAGTGACGAACATATTTTAAGCGGATAGTGGTTTTATCTTTCTTGACTATCGCCCCGAGTATGTGGAAATTTCACGATCAAACAAATTCATAATTTATGAGTGCTGTATTTCTTTTATGAGTGCTGTATTAATTCCTGACGAACTATTTCCTGCTGAAGATATGTTCCTCCGCGGGAATCGATAAGGAAGTGCTCGAGAGTCTCTTGTTTTATACTCTGCCACACAAAACAGAGGACGAAGTGTCTGGAGTCCTCCTGGGGCTCGTGGCAAAAATATATTCTAGATTAATGTATGTGTAAATGTTGTAAGAATTTGTTACTAAGAATATGCGCTCACAATTTCTATTCGGAACGACACTTAGACTCAAAAATGCTATATTAGATCGATAGATACTTGCCCATGCTGCGGAAAGATAAGACTTTTATGTTTAAAGAAAAAACAGGTGGACGTAAATGATTAAGGTTGTTTGATCGAGATAGTCATCCCTAGTCATAATGGAGACCATATTCAAATTTTATTTGTTGATTTCAGCGTTTGTAAGAAGTATGAAATAAATATTATAATATTAATAGCGCAAATATATAGTTATATATGATCAAAATTTCGGTAATTAAATTAATAAAGCTGCACAAGTCTCTAACTTGACTCATTTTTTCCCGCCGAACGGCTGAAAACCCTTCAAACCGGCAGTTTTTATTGCGATTCTGTAAAAGTTACTGCGGTGAGTAATAGATTATTTTTTATAAATAGATGAGATAACATTAAATCTGCACACCGTTAGTTTTTTGACGAAATCTAGGTGTTAGAAGTTCCTAATTTTTTAAATATTCTTCCTCTGGAGCGTACAGCCATAATCTGTCCCATATAAAACCGCTTAGATGTTTAGGCTAATTGCTCGAAAGGTAGTTCGGCAAGGGGTTGATATTTTGATATCATTGGAAAGATGAGAGATTTTTCTATAAAATGAGGCCAAATTCATCAAATTCTAGGTGAAGTGGTTTTTCGCTCTCAAACTACCTTCATTAGACAATTGTGTGTTTCAGATAGCTTAAAGAACCGTTATGAGTCACCTTAGGTCATCCCCTCCTTCCCTTATTCTCTTGAGGAGCGCCACACAAGAGATCAGGCGAGTAAACATTTGCACACGGCACCACGTCGCGACCCAAGAGGTGAACAAGTGAACTCGCGGAAGCGAACCGCAACCGGAACACACATCCGTAGGAAGCGGCGGTGCAGCGAACCCCCCCTTCGCGGCAAAGGGGTGCGTTTCCTTTAAACAAACGAAACCGCTTTGATGCACCAGTGTTCCGTTTCACTTTAATAGCGCATTGAAGCAATTGGTCCGCGATAATCGAAACGGGAACGCTCCTTGGGTGCGATCGGCAACTTTTGAATAACGGAGGAGGGATGCGTTGCCATGGGTTGTTTACAAGCATTGCGGAGAAAAGAAGAAGATAATCGAAAGAGAACTTCTAAAAGACCAAGGATATTAAAAGGACGATGGAAATAAAGCCATTATTGCACTAAATATTTAACGGAAAGTGCATCTGAAACTAGGATCAGTCACATTAAAAAAAAAATAGCTCTACTTCATCATTATTATCTGTAATTACTTTGACGGAATTCATGGTCACCATGGATGCTTCCAGTTTAAACAACCGCCTGGATACGTCGTCGCATCAACTGCACCAGCTTGTATGATGAGCACTTGGAGCGCAGGTCATGCTCGTTGAGGGGCCTCAAGGAGCTCACATCGAAGCGGCCCGAACAGCGTGAAACAGAACAACGACTTGGAGCGCATCAATGCGATTGGTGCGTGTGAAACGGAAAGCACCCCGACAAAATAATACTGCGATAGCTGCTCAATGTGTGAGTCTCATGTGATCGCGCAGCTGCACTGACTTCCGTTCGTTGTGACGGCCAACGTGACAGAGAAACCCTTTTCATTATATAGGTAGGTACTCTCCCCCCGCATTGGAAAGAATGACCCCTTCCTCTTGAGATTCTCCTTCCAACAACCCTCATATGTTGAGGGGACATTACACAGGTTGCACTTGTCGAGGTCAAACCCCCTTCTTCCCTATATACATATATATATCTCGACCGAACACCTTTCCCCATTCCCCACCCCCATCACGGACTTCATAAAAGTGTCCCGCTGATCCCAAATGAGGCGCATATCGAATGTGGAGAAGATGTGGCGTCCTCAATCCCAAAGGCGATAGCAACGCTCTCAACGGCGGCATACAAGTCAAGTCAAGACGCACACATGAAGATCGAGCAGAATCGTTTTCGAATCACACCGTGTTTCTCCGAGAGGAACAAAATACAGCAAACAATTACAATGTTACGAAATATATAAAAATAAACATAACCAAAGGATAATACAAATAAACTCGATAGTGCACTCACAATTTAAAAATAACAATTTCTATCTCTCTATATCTTACCTTTACCTTTTCCGCTTATTGGGACAAATGTATTCCTAATTGTTATTTAAATTGTTTGCTCATTATCGTGTTTATACGTACTATCATGTCTTTGTTAATTTGTTATGTATTTTGTAACATTTTATCCCTGAAGATGTCTGTAAAAAATTACGAAACTTCGGTGATGTTAATGTGAGCGGTGATTTATTAAAAAGAAGACCAATACTCTACAAATTATATTCTGCTAGAATTTCACTCTCTCGGTGATTCAACCCGAAGGTTGGTTTTTGATAGCTGAGGGTCACCCCGGACTAAGCCACATAGGCGTGTGAATTTCACACATTCAGGGGGCCTTGCCCTGGGCCACCTCGCACTCCGAGGATTTTTGTTCGGGTATGTCGTCCAAAGGCTTCACCCGGATTTGAACCCGGGACCCTTTGATAAGTATCCAAGCGTAGTATACCCACTAGGCCACCCCACGCTCCCTTCACCTATTCCATTTGTAGTATATCTATCTCAGAAGTTTCGATGGAAATTCAAGGCGGTTTTAATTTTATATTTCTTGATATTACAATGTCTTTTTTAAATAAAAATGTTATTTGAATATTATAATAGTATGGTATTTCATACTATTACAATATTCAAATAACATTTTTCCACCAGCCAAGAGGTAATTGGACTAACCTTACACATTACTAAACTTGGCATAATGATACGCATTTATTAGTCAGCATCATTACCATTTTAATTACCAGTTAAATTTACCATACCATTTCTATGTTTCTTTAACCATAATTTCTGTTTAATTAACCAGGTTAAATATCTATATATATTTGTCTAACTAAGGTTGTATTTTAAGGTTTAGTATTTATATAGCTCGTATTTACATCTCGCCGTTTAAATTTCTCGATTTTTTCTGGGTAAATGTACGTGCAAGATGTTTATCCCAGTCATCAAGTTAGAAGGACACGAAGAAAACAAAAGCGAAGCACAAAATGTTTCGTCGTGTCGTCGTCTCGTGTGGCGAAGCATCCAGTCCCGTGTCTCACATCCTCTGGCGGAAGAATGGAGGGGGAGGGTGGGGTGTACGGATGGAGGGGGTTGGAGGGGAGGGAAGGGGAATCCCCGGCCGTTGAATGAAGGGACAGACAGACAGCGCGGCGCTGCTGCTCTTCCTGCATCGAAATGAGGAGCGAAGAAGCGTGCCAAGAGAACTAAGACTTGTTTGGAGGCTACCTTTTTTTACATGCTTTCCTCTAACTCGCTTTTCCAATGTATCCATGGTTACCACTACATTTATAACTAAATAATAATAATTCAAATATGGTGTTTATTCCCGACCTCTTCTTATATGTGTTGCAAATGTCATGAGTTTAGGTCAAATAATATTTATAAATATATAATATTATTTGATATTTATCATAAAATTATGATAAATTATGTAATATTTAAGTATAATTTATCATATTTTTATAAATGACATATATAACTTTTCAACAAAGAAATGGATCCAAGCAACTGAATTAAAATAGTAAATAAAAACAGCACCTAACTTTAAAGGTAACAATCTTGAAAATTTCTATGTACTTTTATATTTAATGACTGTAAATGAACCATTATGTAATCAAAAAAGAATTGTCAAACATTTAACATCATGCGTCATTTGTTTATAGCCCTGAACATGGATAAATAAAAATCCGAAACGTCGGCAAAAGTTAAATAAAAAAAGTATTATTTGACTTAAACTCGTGATGACATTTGCACATTCAATAATAATAATAATAATAATGTTAATGTCTCCCCTACATTGCGATCCGAGGTGGGACAATGGCATCTTGCCATCATAAAGCTTCTTGGCATATAAAGCATCTTGGCTCCCGTCCCGAGGAACAATTAAAAGAGTCGTCGCATCAAAGTGCACAACCTGGCGAACATATTCTTGTAAACAGTCCTAGTTTTTTATAGTTCTAGTCAATAAAATGTTCATAAAACAACTGGTGTTGTTTTATAAAAATTTTATTAACTAGGACTAAAAAGTAAAATGTATAAATTATGATGAAATCGTTGCCTCTGGCATGAATATTTTATGTGTTGCTAAATATTTGCTGGGCAACATATGCTCAACTTCTGCACACCGGGAGTATTTTCAAGCCGGAATCTCTCCCTCTTAACCTTTAACAATGACCTTGTGCTAGCCTAGAAAAGCAACGATTACGCAAAGAAGAAAACTGGCCGTTGATTGGTTCCAATTTGTTTCTATTGGATGACGCTCTTGTCATGCGATTATTTCAAGCTGAGAAATTTCGGCATAACCTTTTGTGGCCTTAATATTACTACTGCACTTGGGTTTAATTACTTACGCTGAGTTAAGGGTAAATAACAAAAAACATTTTGGCGAAGATGTTAGTGATATGTCAGTCGGAATGAGGGAATTGCATAGTTTTTAGCGCTCAATATTTATTCTCGGTATTTCTGCTTTTCTTGTCTGTATATTGAGTCACGGCACAACATAACTTGGAGCCTATTCAATTTACATTGTCACGATTCGATTAAATACCTTTTCAGGCTGACGTAGCTCACGAGAGAAATCCACGAAGCTAAACTGGAACCGTTGCAGGGATTTTTATAAGAAATCAAGGCAGGGTAACAGAAATCAGGGGAGGGTTCTGGCGGCTAATGCAAGAAAGATTAATTGTATGTATTCATTCTCATAGGTTTCCAGTAAAGTCGGCTATCCATAAGCTGGAATTGAGAAGAATCAGTTATAAATTGTGGAATTGATTCAAGTATCACGAAACTTTCTTGAAAGGAGTTTGCTGCGCGGAAACATCAGAATGAACGGCAAAATGTAAGGCAGAGTATGTTGTAGTAAGTACTAGCGTAACACTCCTTCAAAATCGCAGTATCATCATCCCAATTTCCAAATATTATTTGTCAGTTAGTTGTCATCACCATAACACTCGCGGAAAATAAAACATACATATCCATGAGTATTTATTTTCTCACTCCCAAGAAAGGTCCACACCACTCTGCTTCTGTCATCTTCATAATAATCTGCCTAGTTACATCAAATCTACACCCTCCATAAAGTTATTTATCAGGAAGTTAAAAGTATTTCTAGCTAGATCTGGCTATTATAGTATGGAAGAGTTTCTAATGGGCAAAAGAGTATAAGCTCTGCACATATATATGTTTTCTCTATTTTGAAATATTATCTATCTGCAATGTTTGTGACATCATTGGCACCTAATGTGACCAACAAATACCATATTAAAATTGTAATTTTTGTACTATTACATAATTTTTTTATGACGTGTCTTATATCTTTCTTTTGTAAGATCCTTGGACAAATAAATTATTATTATATTTATTACATTATATTATTATCCATAGATCGGCATCGTTCGCTCGTTTAAAAAAGCGCAAATGAAAATGATAAGATACGTATTTCAAAACAACCATTCTTGCTGAACGAGGCATTTTAAATATCGTTCCCTCTCGGCTAATCATGGATAAATATAACTGTTTCAGGATGGATATGGTGGATGTTCTCGATATTCATAATGAATAAAGACACTTGATAATCTTCCATAGATTTAAAAGTGTGGAAGATTACCAAGTGTCTTTATTCACTAATCATGGAGTTAATGTCGGCATCTGAATGAGCTGGATAAATTCTGGAGGTGTTGTTGGCGGATCTATCCGGGTGAAGGGGTAGCGGTTGTCGATCTGTCTCAATACGGGCGAAAGGGGTCAGGGCGGTGAAAGTGTCGACTCATTGGTTTCCTTGAGACGCCCGCAGGGGGTAGTAGCAAGTGCTCGGACGGCGAAGGGCAAATCCATTCCTTCCTCCCCCAAACCAAGAGGTTCCTCCCCCCCACCCCCACAACACCCCCTCCACTCCTACACTCGGAAACCGTCAGTTAAAGGAATTTCCTGCGTGAGATAAGCGATCTTTGCCAATCCATCCTCGCTTGCATAAACGCGAGAATGGCGTGCTCCTATGCAGGAAAAACGATAAATCAATCGCCTCTTAACTCACCCACCCACGCGACACATAGCTATGTATATATGCGAAGCGATCTCACCCGATCACCCGGGAGTCGACTCGAAGTTGGAGGTTTGAGAGCGAGATAGTCATCCCTAGTCATAATGGAGACCATATTCAAATTTATTTTTTTATTTCAGCGTCTGTAAGAAGAGTGAAATAAATATTGTATTATTGATGGCGCAAATATATAGTTATATATGCCCAAAAATCTCAGCAATTAAATAAATAAAGCTACATAAGTCTCTAACTTGACTCATTTTATCCCGCCGTACGGCTGAAAACCCTTCAAAAGAGCAGGTTTTTTTGTGATTCTCTAAAAATTACTGTGGTGAGTAATAGATTATTTGTTATAAATAGTTGAGAAAAAATGCAATCTTCACACCGTTAGTTTTTTGACGAAATCTAGGTGCTAGAAGTACCTAATTTGATTAATATTCTATCCCTCTGGAGCGCACAGCCGTAATCTATCCCATGTAAAACAGCTTATACATTTTAGGCAAATTGCTTGAAAAGTAGTTCGGCAAGGGGTTGATATATTTTGATATAATTGGAAAGATGATAGTGTTTTCTTTGAAATGAGGCCAAATTCATCAAATTCTAGACGAAGTGATTTTTCGCTCTCAAACTACCTTAAATTGCTTCCTTCATTCTCATTCGATTTCATGCATTATAGGGTGCAGAATTCTTAAAATTGTTGAATTTTCAAGATTTGTTGAAATCGTGTTTCCGCGCAGAATGGTGATGGAATTGCTCATTCGCCTTCATGAACACGAAGAGGAATAACTGACGAGTTGAGAACTCAACGGGCGCATCAAAAAATGGTCTCGACCGTGAATATATACATAAGGATCTTAAACTTAGATCAAACCCAAAAGGCCCCAGTGGGTGCTGCCAAACATTCCGCGTGCACCGAAAAATTAGGACCAAGCAGATCGTAGCGCTGCCACTCTATAGGAGATGGTTCTAATAAGAAAAGGCCGTGATTCAAATGTAGATGCTGGAAATAAAGATACCGGAATTGGCCTCCCCATTAACACCGGCCATTTTTAACACACACAAGTGAACCATGCCGAAGGAAATGCAGTGATTCAAATGAAGATGCTGGAAATAAAGATACCGGAATTGGCCTCCCCATTAACACCGGCCATTTTTGACACTCAGAAGCGGAACCATGCCGACTGCAGTGCGACCTATCTTTTGCAGAAATGTAGGCAACTTCTTTGCTCGTTATAAAGTTTTATAAAACGGTTTTATCGTTAGCAAGCTCATTTTTATAAAAATAGTTGATTTTATAAAACGTTTTACCGAATTTATTTTACCGTGATCAACAGGCATAAGAAAAATGTGCCAGAAGAGTTGGGTAATTAGCAAAAACCGTTTGTTTCGAATTGACCCAAATTGATTCAACCATTTTCTCTACTGCAGGAAGTTGCCGGCTCGAGGTTTGTCGGACGAGGCGAACTTGTTTAAGAAGAACCGGCGCGATGTTGTTGTTGCTCTGCGAAACGGAGGGCGCTCTCTATTGGATTCGGCTCTGTGCCACTCAGACCGCTATAAAACTAGGTGTCGTCAATATTCTTAACGCTCCGTTGCTTTCTTGCGAGAAAAACTAACTTTTCCTTCCTTTTCCTAAGTATAAAAAAAGCTGTCTTCTCCTTGAGAGAGCGCTCGGACTGGAAGGAGAGACCCAGAATGCATTGCGGGCAGGAAGTTTTTTTTCTTCTCTCTCTCGGAAGCAGGCAAAGGGAGTTAAAAGAGCTTCGCGTCCCATGGCCTCTCTCTCTCTCTGATTCAGTGCCAAGCAAGGAATCAATCAATCTGCGCAATTTGCGATGCAGTAATCTTCTTGGCGATTCCTCCTCATGACCTCTTTTTTATCATGTAATTATTTTTATTTTATAATTCGTTGTCTCGGGCGCGACTTCATGGAATCCACTCAACATAATGAAAAGTAAAGAAAACTTTGCAATTCCACATAAATATTTAATGTACGGCCTAATGTTTGGAAGTGACACGTCATCATCTGGTACAATTGCATATAGAAGGCAGAGAATAAATAGTCACACACAAAATGATTTCAAATATCAAAATTTAAAAAAACCACACGACGGTCTGAGCTGTGGGTTTAAGGGGTGGAATTCCCAGGGGCGGAGTTTGGCCAAGGAGGTGGGGCATAAGAGCATAGAGTCAACTAGTTTTACTCTCTTCTTTCAGTAGGTATAGCTCTATTAATTTGTAAATTATTCATCCTTTTTGCCGAAGTTTCGAATTTGTGTATGCATGCTTCTACAGGGCTACCATGGAAATGGCCATATTCAATTGATGTACAACAATACGCGCTATAATTTTCATTGTAGCCCCGAAGAAGCATGCATACACAAATTCGAAACTTTGGCAAAAAAAAGTAATAATTTACTAATTAAGGAGGTTCCGCCGCGACTGTGTGAGTCAAAACAAATACTAAATTCCACATTTTTGATATTTTGTACAAAAAAATCCTGCTTTCACTAATCCAATGCGTTGCCTATAGAAACCCAAAATTAAGGTAGTAAATATATGCAGATATTATTCCACGAATGTATTTTAAATTAGCACTTTTTTCCAGCCATAGACTGCAACGCCATTTCCTACGAATTACCACATTTTGACTTCAATTACGGCATTATAATTCTTCAATAACTATAAAAATAAGGTGGTAATATGCGTATATTACATTTTTATTCAATTTATCTGGATTGTTTCCTTCTTAGAGACAGTTTTCCACGAAAATGGCATTTGTATTTTATGGAAAAATACAATTTTTCCCCGTGTTTCTCTCATTTCCCCATTGAACACCATGTCATTTCAAGTTCAAGTATAGAATAAAATAGCGTGGAAAGGTGTTATTTTGTTGTTCATATCAGATAGAGGACAATCTTTTCTACAAGTAGACAGAATATGAATAAAATGACATGTAAGTCATTTTACGGCCTTACTCCTTAACGACGTTCGCTGGTTTCACTCTTAACTTAAAATGGGAATTGAAACGAAACTTGCTCTGGAAGCATTAATTATGTTTTCCTAAAGCTACCTGAATTTTTTCAAAATTATTTACCGCAGATTTCTTATGATATTTGATGTGGAAGTGGGCATGAAATTACATATGGGTTCTTATGGGAACACAAGGTACGAGTAGCTTTATTCATCGAAAAGAACGTTTTCTAGTTAAGAATAAGAAAAACAAAAATAATTTAAATCATCAATAGAATTATGTATGAAAATCGTTTGTTATACTTCATTTTTATTATTTTTGTTTTTCTTATTCTTAACTTGAAAAAGGTTCTTTTTGATGAATTAAGCTACTCGTACCTACCTTGTGTTACCATAAGAACCCATGTAATCTTTTTTCCACTTCTCGATAAAATATCTTAAGAAATCTGTGGCAAATAATTCTGAAAAAAATCAGGTAGATTTAAGACAACATAAGTAATGCTTCCAGAGCAAGTTTCGTCGAATTCTCTTAAGTTGAGTGAAACCACCGAAACCTCCTTAATAGACTTATATATCTCATGAAAGAAGAAAATAAAAATAATTACATAATCTTGTTTACGGATGGGGTTTGCCGAGCGCTCCGAAAGTTTTGGTGTCGAATTTAACACTTTTCATGCGATCGGATACACGGTCCGTGGTGGTTACGGATACACGGTGGTTAATAATCTAGAACTACTTTCCTCTACACGCTTAATGGATATAGGGAGTGGTGTGTGGTTGCTGACGAGTGTGCGGGCAGTGAAATGAAAGTGACCTTCAGTCAATGCGGGATATACCGATACACAACAGACCTCGAGTTTCCCTCATGCTTTCGCAAAGTGTCTACCGTCAATTCCACTCTATCCGCGTTTAAAGCGACGACAATAAAAGCCCTCTAATGTCATAACATGAATTAATGATGAAAAATTACTCGTTAAATCAATGAGCAGCATCTGGCCAATTATCTCCGCAGGGCATGGTTGGAAACTACCCTTGAACACAACGGCTCAAAAAATTGGAATGGGAAGATAGTACGAAGAGAAGCAATGTTTTACGAAAGTGGGTTTTTTCCACTACGTCCTCACTTTATTGCAAGTGCATACATATATATTCATATTATCAGCCTTATGAGTGGGAAATAATGTGCAATCTGAGCGTCAACCGCAGTCGCAATTATGATCCAATGAAATTATTTAATATTTAATATAATTTAATATTTAATATAACTAAAAACGTTACAAGTAGGCAATCGCCTGGTGGTAACATTAACATAGGCATAAGAAAATACACATGACATTTTCAAAACACTTCCAAATAAACCATAACAGAATCGAGGAACACTTATTTTTTAAAATGTTAACGTTAGCGGGAAGGATCTCCAAAATTACTTCAGATAACTCATTTCACTCCTTTATACCTCTATTTAAGAAGGATTGCTTCAAGATATCAGTTTTCTGCTTTCTACATTTAATTTTGTACCTGTGGTCATTTCTTCCTATGCAGCAGGGTGAGTCTAGCCTTTGACTTACTATTTCCTCCCAAGCCCGTTCTTTTTGTAATTGCTTTGTACATCCCGCATAACCTGTTTATGTTCCTCCTTAATTTCAAAGGTTTCCAACCTAGATATACCCCAACATGGCTGTGACACTGTCACACCTTTTGTGCCTGCCTAAAACATACCTGGCTGCCTTCCTCTGTACTTTCTCTAGCTTGAAAATATCTGTTTTTATTGTTTGGCGACAAGTGGTGGCAGACAATGGCCTCTTTATTGAGCGAATTTGGGTTTGCAAAAACCTACCTCTCTTGCATTGAGCTCAATTTTTTCATCAAGTAAAAACCCACGTCATATGAGTGATGTTCATTCCAATCAGGTGGGACTCGAACCAGAGTCCTCCAGATTGGGAGGGCGTTACCCCGCCGCCACCGCGGCTGCACTACCTACGCAATCTGAGACGACGGTGAATAAATCGCCATCAGCAGTCATCAGAATGGTTTGCTGCAGCACTGCACTTCATTCTTATATTCACGTTGACGTCGTTCCGTAATCGGTGATGTATTTGATTGTTTGTCTTTCTACGCATTTATTTCTCCACATTCATTTGTCTCGCAGTTAAAATAAAATGGATCGAAGTTTGTGGTTAAAGTAGCCCAGTTCCGTTAACGCCCGGGGCAATGCAACCGTTGGGGGGGAACGGGCAACAGAAGAAGAAGCACTTTCTTCGCGTCTGGGAATGTTTGGAGGGGAGAGAGTTTGACACCCGGCATGTCGTCGCGAGGTCAGTAGAAGAAGGCCCGGAATATTCCACGGGCCTTGGCCCGGTTGGACCTTTTGCGAGGGTGACCGCTATGAAAGAAGAGGACCACCTCGGCCCTCTCTCTGCCCAATGAGACCGAGGCTTAAGGGGGGTGGGTTCAATGCGGAGCTCCCAAACAACGTACTACATTATTTACATTTTTTATTGGAATTCTTCCAATTATATTGACCATTTTCTTATAACTAGTTCACCTCTGCCGCCAGTAACGGCGATGAAATATCAATAAATTAATAAACGATTCACGCGGTCTAGTTGGTTTTTCTCACGTGACAATTGTTTTTCATTCAGGGTAGTTTTAATGAAACCTTTCTGCTCTAATTCTTCAACGTTCTACAAATTCTCTTGCCACTTAAACCGTTCTCACTTAGGCTCAGCATGCCTCTCTATAAAGTCTACAGCACCGCAGCTAAAATGCTTCTGTCTTAGGCTTTTTCTCCCGTCTTACTGCTCAGCCAACATTTCCCCTTCTCTCGTGACCTTCACTATCCCACCACCTATTACCAACTTGCTCCTTCCACCTACTCTGCAGCACCGTACATTCCTCCGGCAACTTCCTTTGTACTCCCGTCACTTTGAGGAATGCCTCTTTTAGTCTTGTCTTCCACTTCTGTTCCTAGGAATGAGATTCCGTACACCGCACATACTTTCTCTATTATTTTCCAGACCTATGTCTTTAAAGCCTCAACTGTAGTCCCATTCTATCTCCTAGTATTGGATTTAGAAACCATACAACTTAAGAACTCCATTTCGAACTGGTCCCTATCATCTGTTCTCTCTCTCTCCCATTAGTGACCTTCTCTTTCGAAGATGTAATCCTCGTCACAATATCTCGAGCACTGGATCCATTTCCGACCATTACGTTTCTCGATTAAAGTGGATGCAAAGTCTTATGCCTCTTGCTCACGGTAAAATTTTCGGTAAAACGTTTTATAAAATCGACTAATTTTATAAAAATGAGCTTGCTAAATAAACCCGTTTTATTAAACCTAGTTTTTTTTAACTTTTTACGGAATATGACAGGTTCTATTTCCATAAAACCGTTTAATGCAACAACCAATGAGACGTTCCGCTCATCGCGTTGATAATAATCTCGTATCCATGGGACGCCAAACAAGGAAAACGTAAACAAACATGGCTGGAAGTTCATGGAACGTTGAGGCAGTATCCTTCTTGTTGTTAGAAGAATTCGTTAGAGCCTTAGCACCGTTGAGTGTGATCATAAAGTAAGTATATAAACAATAAATATAGTTATTAACTTAACAGTCATCCAAAAGAGAGTGCATTTAACACTTCACGTGTTCGCAAAGCATCTCATAGATGGCAGGACATTGCGGTTAAATGAACACTTATACCTTGAGCAAGCAAGTACGTTTTACGTACAATTCATAAAACTTTCAATAAAAATGTTTATAAAACTCTTTTATGGAAAATTTTACCGTGAGAAACAGGCATTAGGAAAGGGAAACATTACAAGACGGAGTGGTCAGAGAGGGGATTTTTCTCGACCGTCTAGATCTACGAAAATTCTCTGGGCGTCACTCGTAAAAAGAATGGTCCAGTTCGGAAGAGGAGCGTGCCATGCGGAACGACTTTCTCTGGAAAAAAGAGCCGTTTTTTCATAATTTTTTACTCCGAAAGAAGACGAGAAAGGGGATGGCTAGTTTTTTTTCGCGCACAAGTTCCATCGACCGATTTCTAGAGATCACTCGGGCGATCGACGCAACAATATGCGGTGACTGCGTCGCGGAATATATTCCCCAACCAAACCAATCACACTCGATGAAACATGCTGTGTCCGCTCCGCCAGCCGAGTGCTATATCGCAGCACGAGCACAATGCGCGCGCGCGTGGGTTCGAAATCATCGGCGGAATATCGAATAAAGCCCACCGTTCGGCGCAAGCCATCCAACCACCCACCCTCCCCGTGCCTATGATCTGTTTTTGAGTTGCGTTGCTCAACCTACCATTCGCGCGTTTTGGGACGCACACACATAAAAGCCGCTCGCTAGCAGGACTCGGCGGACACCGGAATTCCGACCTGCAGCGAAAGAAATGTGGCGGGGTCCTGTCATCGAGTCGTTGCGATGCCGCAGGGCGCATGAATAGGTCCCGGAAACTGTCGACCTGGAGCACTGCTTGCCTCAGTTACGACGCTCACATTTCATCATAAGGCTGGATTCTAGACTAGCTGAATTACTCGGCGTTGCTCGGGAACAATGAGAAACCTCAGTATTTCGGGTATCTGATAAAATAAATTTTTAACTCTCTTATCTTGAGTGAAAGTAGTTTTAAAAATAAAAAAGTCAACCACTGCACACAACCCAATGCTTTAGCATTCCTAATCAGGTCAACTAAGCAAAATGAGGAGTAAATTGTGCGTTTTTGCTCCTTAAAACGTGGTTTTCAGACAAATACGAATAGTAAAAGATAATTGATTGAAAGAATTATAGACTTCATTCTTTTAGCCATTTGATAAAAAAATCCCAACCCTCTATCTTGAGCGGAAGTAGTTTAAAAAAGCAAAAAATGAAACCACTGCACAACACCCAATTCGTAGCGTAGACCAGCGAAGGGCCCCTTTTTGGGACCTTTTGGGGCCCTGAGGTATTTTTCAAAGAGCCTACCATTTTCCCCCTGTCTTGAACTATTATTCTGCAACATCCCTTCTGAATTTATTGTTCATATGATATGACTGAAGGACTGGGTCACGAAATCTCAATCAACCAAGGTATCATTAAACAATAAATTCAGAAGGACCTCTCTCTGAGCCCTGAAGAAGCATTCACACATACATTTGAAACGTCGGTAAAGAGAAATAAAATTATTAAAAATTTAATAGAACTGTATCTCCTGATAGAAGAAAAAATAATTGAATAGTCTCCCAGCTAATTTTTCCCCTCTTTACACAATGGACGAATTATCTATTAACGATCAAACTCAGGGAAAAAATCTTAATAACTTTAAAAATGACATACGATTTCCCACTATCTGATTAATTAGCATCATGCTTAATTTAATACGTTAACGTAGACGTAAAAAACATTACTGTTACCGTTCGGTCTGATCAGGATTAAGGGTCGGAATTTGTCTTCAGTCGTTAAGCTGGGCGCTAGCGGGTTTGCAACACAACCACGTGGTAATTTTTACGACAATAGTCGGAGGATTAATTGTTGTTGGTACTGTTTGAGCTTCTCCTGTGCAGCAATTCTTTTGAGCCCGGAATAAACGCGAATTTTTTTTCCATCTAACTTATTCCACAGATTGAGAACCTTCATGTAATCTGTCACAGTCTGACAAAGAGTTATGATTGGAGTTGAGGAAAAAAATCAGTCATTAGGGAAATCGGCTTAATTGTGGCAATAAAGGAAGAACAACATACATAAGTGAATTCCGCAAAATGAAAAGGGAAGAGTTGACGAAATATTCTGCTCCCACCCACCGAACCCTTTGTCGTATCTCTCACTGATCTCAAATCCCCAATCAGGCAAAGTTTCCGGGAAAATTAAACAATCGCGTTGTGGCCTGCTGATTAAACGGTGATCGTCTGAAAAATATTTTTGCAACTTTAAAACAGATGGGAAACCCACTTGGTTTCCATGAAAAATCCGAAAGATGACACTACTGTCAATTACGTCGAAGCCTAGGTCTTATATGTATGTGTGATGAATTTCATGCAAAAATACAAAACTTTTGTTTTTATTTTCTTCAAATTCATCCCTGTGCCATCTCATTGCTGCATCCTGAGCAGTGAGACATTTTAAGGGCCATATTTATAGTCGTTACCCAGCAGTCCCCTTATCCATCCCCTACCCAGCAGGCCCCTTGAATTGTGCGTCCTATAGTCAAAATTATGGGAGCTGCTAGGTAGGGGATGGTTGGGGGCTAGATCTGGTAACTAAGGACTACAAACGGCGGGAAATGGAATTCGCAGCTCAAATGTTTCAGTAGTAACTCTCGTGATCAACATGGATACGGATAAATAAAGAGCCAGACGCAGCATGAAAACTGTTAAGATGGCCGCTCGACGTGCAAATAGCTTCAACGGTGTGGAGAAGAAGATTTCGTGTGACCTGGTGTAGAAGCATAAAGATATAGTGGAAAGTAAGAAAACGGACGCAGTTTCCTGCCACAAGAAGAAGAAATAGTGGGAAAAAATATGCTGCGAGTGTATATGAATATCCATGGAATGAGTCTGGCATCACATCAGATATTTATCGATTAAGAGCAAATCTTACCATTGTTTTATTAACACCAAATCATCGAAATTATTAATTTAAGGCTATGCACGTTCATTAGAGTCAGTTTAGTTATATATGTTGTGTTATTTTTTCGATAAGGGGGCCCCTGGTGGAGCATGCATCTCCTGCCAGAGTTAGGAGAGGCTAAGGGGGCTGCTCTGGGGGTGAAAATTTGACTATAAATACCGTTTTTGACGAAGGGGGCTGACTAGGGGCTGTGGGACTGCTGGGTAATGACTATAAATTCGGGCCTAGGTCTGAGGAGGAAAACAGTTATTGACCGTGGAATTACAATTTATGGTTCAAAACTTACCACGCTCTGCATCTCGTACTTGTCCTTGGGCATGTTTACGTCCGCTATTCTCGCCGTTGTAGCGTCAACCACAGTGGTGGTTCCTTAGTTCTCCCTCGTGCGCCTGCGATGCACCAAGCGCCCGGTGGTGCTCACTGGTGCGGGCAGCACCACAAATCACCGAGTATCACACGCTTAGCTGGAACAGACGAGAAAGTAAATGCGATATGTTCACATGATTCAATTTTTGAATTAATGCACATTTAGATAGCTACTTTAAAATTTTAGATTTGTGTGCTGTTTTATGGTAACCACCATCTGAAAAAGATTACTTTCTCTAAGGATAGCGTCTATTTGGAAAAAGTGGAAAAGTTTTCAAAAATATTTATAACACATTTTCTATAGCAATGCAATGAATACATTTATCTCATCATAATGAGTACATTTACCTCTAGGTTGAATACTTATTAGTTGCGAAATGCTTTCTTACAAATTAAGATTGGAATGTTTTAGTTAATGGACTTTGATGGATGGATAAACTCGCTATTATTTAAATGTTACACGTAAACAGAGCAATGGCCGAAAAAAGAAAAATGTTCAAGATGGATATTCACCAAAATCAACCATTGGAGAACGAAATCTGTGAAACTCGCGCTGTATGATGTTATTACATCTACATCTACAAAATACCCTGCAAGCCACCTCAATGGTGTGTGGCAGGGGGTGAGTAGTCACCGACATGCATTTACACTACATTCTATTAAAGTTTGTATAACTATGACTATTATTGATGAATTAGCATGAATCGCTAATGCTTGTCTGGAGGCGAAGCCTCACAAGCATGCACCACATTATGGATATGCTACCAATGTTGAAAGGACCGTTAGTATTTATGTATTTTGCAACTACATAGACGGACAGAGATTCAAGATTTTAGAGATTTATATTCAATTGAAATTATTTTTTCATTCTCAATCTCCCATGATCTACAAAATATTTTCATCGGTTAAGAACGGAAATTACAATCAGGAATGCTGGCAGGGGACGATGATACGGCGCTGGTGAGTGGAACCTCGCTGGAACCCCGCCAAAATGTTTTGACTCGTGCAACCGATGCTGATCGACGCGAACGAATAAATCTGTTTGGCCTTCCTCGTTAAGTCTCTCTTTATGATTGCTCGACCTCGCTCTGACAACCGAGGCCGTGGCTAAGCTCATATCTATCCAGAGTATGTAAATAAATCAAACCATGGCAAATAAAATAGTTATCAGGATTTATTTGGTCTTAAGTTATCCAAATAATACGAACACAGTCGGAGCTAGGCATTTCCTCTTTAATAATTCCCAGAGTTGGATGGAATATGGCCGTCATGATCAGATTTGCAAAGATAATCCACTCTCTGGAGTTAAAGCGACTTATCGCAGAATGAGTTAAGCGATTCGAAATAACATTCCTGGCCGATGGTTTTTCCACGCGCTCACCTCGACCAGACTCCGAGAGTGGAGGGTCAACGCTGCAAGAGGATGTCATCGTCTCAGGATATCGAGTCCTCAGAAGGCGAGAAAGGCATTGCACACACCGTTTTTCCAACTGACCTCACCGTGAAGGGCGTCCTCGGAGGTGGGTCAGAGGGTCCGTGTCTGTCCAAGTGCGCTGATGTCGTGAAGGGCGTAGATTTCGATTCGCGCAAGGAGCAAGCCCTTCCTTGGGACCGGCCCTGAAGGGCTCTCACTCGAAGGAATTACTCGACTTAATTGTTCACGCTCGCAGTTTCACACTCCTCTCCGGACTGTGGATTCACCAAGGGTCTGTATCCTGACATCCTTCACCATTGATGCGGCTTGCTGTGCACACCGTACACCATATTGGTCGAATCCCCTGCTATTTTGAAGGGCCCTTGCCGCCCGGTCCCTAGACACCGTCAAATTGCGTCTTCATCGGAGAGAATTCCGTCCCGGGGCCAAACATGGCGCCAACAACAGTTTAACGTCCCTTCCAACGGACGGAGTGCTGCATTATAGAAGTGCCCTCCACGATACACTCGCGTACCGTAGATTAAGTCCCCGTCACTGCCGGGAATGGAATCCACAGATCCAACACTGGGACGGGCGACACCGCTCTCACAACCGATATTTCAACGCGCTTCTGTCGAATACACACACACACACACACTGACTCCGATAAATGTTGACCCGCGGCTTTGTGACGTGCACGCGAACCAATTATTGTTTATTTCCGACGACGCCTTCGTACGAAGGAGGAGGGATTGAGGAAGAATGTTTAAAGGAGGCGTCCGACTCGGCAAGATGCTCTCTCCACTGGTGCGAAGAGTGTAAGGTTTGGGCACCTTCCTCCGGTGTTGTTGTCCGGTGGTGTTGATCGAGAGGGGCGGATAAGTGCTGCTCTCCAGGTATTCGAGGGGCGAAAGGGAATGTCGCCGACGGTCGACGCTGCAGTCGTCACCGCAGCGGACTTCCGGTTCCCCTCCTATACCCCCTCCCTCCCCCTCCCTAATCCGTGAATCACCTGCGGTCGGAAGTCCCCTCCCCCCTCCCCCCGCCCCTCCCACCCCCTCCCCCGCAGGAAACTTCATCGTCGTCAACTTTTCAGAAGGGAGGAATACTCGCAGGTAATCCACGCTTAAGTTGGTTTGAGAGCGAGATATTTCCCTAGTCACTATGGAGACCATATTCGAATTTTATTTTTTCATTTCAGCGTCTGTAAGAAGTATGAAGTGATTATTGTAATATTAATAATGCAAAAATATAGATGTATATGACCTGGGTTCTCAGTAATTAAATAAATATAAGCACAAAAGTCTGTAAGTTGACTATTTTTTTCACACCGTGCGTCTAAAAAGCCTTCAAAATAGCAGGGTTTTTTCGATTATGTAAAAATTACTGCGAAGAGTAATTGTTTAATTTTTACAAATAGTTGAGAAAACATACTAACCACACACCTAATTCCTAAAATTCTTAATTTTTTCAATACTCTCCCTCTGTGCCGCACAGCCGTAATCCATCCCATGCAAAGCAGCTTGTGTTTTCAGGCAAATTGCTCGAGGGAGTTGTTCGGCAAAGAGTTGATATTTTGGTATCATCAATTGAAAGATGAGAGTTTTTCTTTGAAATGAGGCCAAATTCCTTTTATTCTAGATGAAGAGATTTTTCGCTCAAACTACCTGAAGGTACCTAGATGGAACCATTGTCACATTTTAAAATGCCTCTATTCAACTGCTTGCAAGAAATTTCATGAAAGCGAGAATCATTTCTGATATGGCTCCGTCTGAGACAACGCTCCTTTCATCTTTTGCGATGACGACAATGTCCAGCGATTCCCCCATGTATGCGATTACAATCAACAAGTCAGGCAGGGTCAGTCGTTTGACTACGTTGGACTTCAACTCCAAACAGCAGTATTCTCTGTACGTTGCTTTCTCTCTCTCTCTCGTAAATAAACGGTAGGGAATGTAATTTTTTTAGTGCTGGAAATAAACTTATGATATCAAGACGTGTCATTTGATTTCAATAACTTCCTTGAATAATTGGGTGGGCGCCTTTTAAAACCAAGTAAATTAATATTTAAAAATAACTATCTACGAAGGGTGCCCTAGCATTGTAACCTATTACCAGTAGGCCATAAACTCTAGATAATTTTGTTGGGAGAAGAATTAGTTTTTACTTGTTTGTGTAAAGTTTTAGTCGGACACCTTAATGGCGGTGATTTTTTTAAATGTGTGTATTATATATTTTCTGTTAGAGTTAATTAGACCTTTCCTCTTTAAGAGGGTGGTCACGGCGGTTTTTAAAGCGCTTGGTCCCCAAATCCTCCTACACCATGCACCTCTTCTCACCCCCTTGCACCTCCCCCTCACACCCCTAGAAACCCCCTCTAATAAACACCCCACCCCTCCCCATCCCCCCCAGCCATCGGAGTCGCCCAGCAGTCTTCCGAGAAACCCACAGTCTCTTTGGTACTCATTTGTAAACTTAACGGAAATCCTCTCCCCTCCCCCTTCCCCACCCACCCCCTCCCCTGTCCTCAACATAAGCCCAGGCTATATATTCCCACGCAACTTGCTGTGGCATACATGAGTATGCCACAGTGTGGTGAAACGCGCGTCGTGCCTGCCTAATAAAGTTTTGTGGAAACAACAAAGGTGGTTTTCTCATCATGGATATCCATAATTTCCACGAGGTCAGGCCTGAGATCATCAGTTTTATATGTAACCTCAGTCTGAAGGGTTCAGGGAACGTAAAAGGGTTGGGAATCACGGGGGTAGATCGTCATGCCCCCGAAACCTACTCGGGGAGTCTTCGCTTATTAAGAACTCTTTCTTTCACGCCTTCTTCGATGAGCGAGAGTCGTTGGGAGAAGGATCCGTGTGAGACACTCTAATAATCACTCTCTCTCTCTCTCACGGACTCTCTCTCTTTCGAATCGTCTTGGACGACCGAATGAGGGCGGACAAACAAACAAAAAAGCAAGGGCGCCCACGCCGCGCACTTTCCTATGTCCACTGTCGTTTCCATGTCCCCCCCCCCCGGCCACACCACAACAACACCCGCCTTCGTCCCTTTAAAAAAAAAGACCCCGGCGCGCTCTTTTCAAAGGTCACCCTTTACGTCTTTACGCTTAAAGCGCCATCCGCATACATCCTCCCTCCCTACCTTCCCCCATCCCCTTAAAAGTATGGGGAGGTGGGGGGAGTAGTAGGGAGCATCTGGTGAAACACGCGGACGTAGCAGCCTCGTCCGACGCTTCAATTCCTCCGTCCCTTTAAAACAAATCCCCTCCATTTGCCGAATAATGGTCCAGCGTAAGAGGTTGACGCTTCAAGGCAGTTTGAGAGCGAAAAACCACTTCGCCTACAATTTGATGAATTTAGTCTCATTTTTAAGAAAAAAAACTCTCATCTTTACAAATGATATCAAAATATCTCGCAATCCTCCGCATTGGGTGTCACTCGAATTGTAGTTCGGCATCTTTACGAACTACATTTCGAGCGATTTGCATAAAAATTTAAGCTGTTTTACACGGGATAGTTTACGGCTGTGCGCTCCAGAGGGAGAATATTTAAAAAAAATTAGGAATTTCTGACACTTAGATTTCGCCGAAAAAACTAACGGTGTGTAGTTTGTATGTTTTCTCAACTGTTTATTAAAATTAATCAATTACTCACCACAGTCACTTTTAAAGAATCACATCAATAATCCTTCGATTTCACCGCACGGCGTGAAAAAAATAGTCAACTTAGAGACTTTGTTGTGGTTATATTTTTTTTAATTAGTGAGAATGTTTGTCGTATACAACTATACTTTTGCGCCATTAATATTACAATATTTACTTCATACTTCTTAAAGACGCTTTTATTAAAATATAAAATTCGAATATGGTCTCCATTATGACTAGGGAACTATCTCGCTCAAACTACCTAAAAAGGCTGTATCGATCCTTTCCTCTCCCAGTTACCTAGTTGTTGCATTCGCGAGGAAGCTGCCTTCCTGCTGCGGATGAGGGTTGGCAAGACTTCCACTCCCCCGCAGAAAAAAATACGACAAAATGGGAAGGTAGAGGCTGATGGGAGAAATTGGAAGGCGGCGGAATCGGGGTGGGTCACGTGCTTGAGGGATGAAGGGGAAGAGGTGAAGGAGGCGAGGTGAAATAATGTTGGGTGAGCAATGGGTCGGGTGTGTGGGAGATGAAAATCCTGGGACAGTATATAGGGAGGTTGAAAGGGACGAAGGGTTTAAAAGGGATTTACTCTCATGAAAAATACACGTAGGAGAGAAGACTTTCGGTGGTCTGAGAAGTCTTATGGAGTAGGTAGGTACTACCGTCTCGCAGCAACTGGGATGGGGAAAGCTTTCAGACCGTCGATTAATATTTAGACTCAATCTATTATGTAAGTTCCAAACCGGTCTATTCTCTGACGACGCTGATAATATTTTACGAAATCCGACATACTATGGTAGATCAGTTCACGAGAGTAAAATTAGGGAACTATAGACTGCAGAACGGACAGATTTAAAATGTCATTTTCCCCACGAACGATAAGTGACCATAACAGCTGCCAATGAGACTTTTATCTAGGTTTGTCGATAGGTAGTGTAGCTCTTAGTAGTTGTAGTACTCCCTAATACTTGTATCCTTATCTGTTACCTAGTACTAACAGCACGCCGTGCATGTTTTCTACATATTTCGTGAGTCTCTGTCCATTAGTGTAGTTGCAAAATACATATATATTAACGGTCCCTCTCCATTGTGATAATATCTGTAGTGTAGTATTGCATGCTTGTGAGGCTTCTCATCGTGACAAGCATTAGCGATTTATGCTAATGCATAATTAGTCGTAGTTACACTAACTTTAGGGTATAGTGTAATGCATGTTGGTGAATACTCACCCCTGCCACACACCCCTGTGGTGGCTTGCAGGGTATTTTGTAGAGATAGATATACCGTCCATGGGCCTGCCAATTTGTATAGTGACATTTCTGATATCCGATTATGACATCTAATATGGGGAAGGACGAAGGAAGTGAGCTTGATATGGAGGGTGGGAGGGGGGAAATGCGAATTCCTCCTCTCTCTTCCTCCCCCTCCCCCCCTCCACCCTCCTCTCGTTGGATTGCTTATGGGAGAACCAGTTTGCCTTGGTGATCAGGTCGTCATGTTGCTAAGAGACTGGAAATCACGCCGCAATCGACACATATTTCTGTATGGTAGTGAATTTAAAATGTAGGCATTATTTATGACGGCAGGGAAATCAAATGATCCATAGGTGTTCTTCACAAAATTAAAATTCGAGTTGTTCCACAACATGGATGTGTAAGAGGCGTAAATTTGACATTAAAATTCTCTACTCTCATGCATGCTTGAGTTAAATTGCAGAAACTTTTGGGACTTCCTTCGTCGTTTGAAACATTCGTAGAAATAAATACCTCTCACTCAAAAGCTGCCTCACCCACTAAAATAACCACCACCACCAACCATAACCACCAACAAAATAACCACCAATAATAACCACCACCAGTAATAACCACCCATTATCCAACTTGAGCGTAATAATCGTTGCATGTATTTCAAAGTGAAGTATTCCCTCAACAAAATTGAAGATACGGAAATGAAGTGCAAAGTTATTATTGAGAATAACGTAAGTTGTGGATGCAGATGAAAAGTGTACTATCGCCTTAACGTCTGACAAAAAATATCTAAGAAACCACTCAGAAACGGAAACCCACTGTTAAGAATTTCGGGGAAGATATAAAGACTTGTTCGTTTCGAAGACTTGTTCGTTTCGAAGACTTGTTCGTATAAACCCCCTCTGCTGAAATTCGCCTTGAATTAAGATGGTTTGGTAGTGTTACTGGCTAACACACCTGACCGGCAATTGGGAGAACCGGGTTCGAATCCCGGTCAAGTCAAATTATTTTTCATGACGAATTTCACCCTCTTCGGTGTATAACTTCGCACTCGTGCGCGTGACTGCGTACCACATCACTCGTGTGAATGCAATCATTAGAAATTTGCAACTGTTCATTTTTTCAATTGAAACAGTAACAGGTAGCTTTCTTGAGACACGACGGATAAGTGAACCAAATAGAAAACGCGGTAAATTTCCGAAATGGATTGAATTGATAAGGACCGCGAAAGCTTTAGCGAAGAAACTTCACGACGACCCCAACCAAGGAGTGCGCACTACGAAAGATGCAGAAGGCACGCTGTTGGTTCGTCATGCGCGCAATCCAAAGTCAAAAGTTCAGCCGATGCCAGATTTTCCTCCTCCCGTCGAGATGAAAAGAAAATGACATTACTTCCGAGAATTTCGCGTATTTCGGATTAAGACGTACCTCCTTATCAAGGGCCGGCGGACACCTCCCCCTTGCGTTTCCTCCTCGAAGGAATGGATAACTGGCGAGTGGTGATATTTCAGTAGACCGAGAAACACGAGCGTCTTCCAGGGTATTTCCCAAAAACACGACGTCGGGTCGACTCTGCATCCGGAGTCGCCTCATGAAGGGTGAACTTGGATCTCTCTCGAGTTCATCGACGTAGCCGAGAATCGAACTCCGTTCTCTGAACGTGAAGGTCGATTCCGGAGGAAGTTGAAGGATCCTCTCCGCTCGGCGATCTGTGTTTCAGTATCGAGGGAAGCACTCTTCACACGGCACACCGAATCCGATCAACAATCAGTGATCGGCACGGAAGTGTTTCCCTCGCAGCTCAGGAGGGGGGGGGCTGGAAATCCTCATTCCTTCGCTATCACGCTATCTGTCTCAGATCTTTGCGCGTTCTCCATTCACTTCACTCACGTGGGGGATACTCTGGGAACTCGATCACCGTTCTTGATTAACATTTCACCTTCGAATGCTTCAATTTGCTGTTCGCATATCGTGTCGCGAGAGAACTCCTAATGAGAACAGAGCGTTAAATGATTGGCGACAACGAGATGGTGACGTCCATGATCGCCACACCCAGAGATGTCCCGCACCAGGGGAAGCTCTTATCTCACCCTGCGGAAGCCTCCCTCAAATCGTCACCCATCGCACCCTTGAATCCTAGGTGCTTCGCCAGAGGGCAATCCTTTGTCGCCGGACGAGACGGTGGGGGGGCCGCCGGCTATGGTGGAGGGAGGAGGACGGGGCAATCGCGTTCGTAATTCGTGTGCCGCACTCGGTAATGAATGCCGGAATGAATGAAGCGAACGATTAGGACAAGATTCGAGGCGGTCGTGGAGAGCAGCGTGTCGGTCGGACGCGTGACTCTCTCTCTCTGTGACTGAGCGGCGAGCGAACAGGTGGTTTGGGGCGGGGGGGTAGGGGGTGGGGATTGGGGGTGGGGATTGGGGGTGGGGAGGGTGACGGTACGGCGCGAGGGGGTCGGGGGCGGTGGGGGTGGAGAGCCTCTCCTTTCGTGGGACACAGAGAGTTTTCTAGTGGAGAGGGCAGAGCGAAGGGGATGGCACAGTGCCCTGGGGTACACCACGTGAATGGATGAAAATCTACGTATTGTCCATTCAAAAGTCTACTCTATTAAATTTCAAGATGTTTAACCTGATGAATGATTCAATATTTTGTGATGCAGTAGCTGGTAAAAATATTAAACCTTATAAAATTGATAACTTCATCACCATATAGCTCGGCGTTGATAAAAGTCAACATACACGTACTTACACACTCGCTGAATAATACTTAGCCTCTCTAAAAACCTTTATATCACTCAGAAACCGCTTTTTATAGGCATTGGTTTGTTCGCTGGATAGAGGATGCATAATGGAATATGTTTAATAAAAAAATTAAACCATTGAAACATTAATACAGATATTTTAACACGTTGATATAATGGTTTTCAATTTATAAAAGAATAGTTTGAAATTCTAAGAAATGTTGTCACCGGGTGAAATTCTACATTCCAAATACATGAACTATAAATGTTCCATTCGTTGGTAACTTTCTATCTAATAGCAATTCTTATTAACAAAATGATTGGTGCTGTTTCAAGTATATTTCCGTTTCCAAGCTAATTGGATATGGAAAAAAACTTTTTTATATTGGCGGTTTGAACCATTACAGATGTTTAAATTCTAATGTAGCTAGCGCCAAGAATTCTCATTCTTCGTGATACACTGAAATCTTGTGCTTTAAATATCTTTCCAATACGAAAAGTGATATTAAAATAATACCAGCCAAATTAGAAGCACAATTCCAAAGCAAAAAAAAAGTTTCAGATCAGCGGCCCGAGAATCCACCAAAACCATGCCCTGATGTACTACATATATATTGCGCAGAATCCGAAAAGGGGAGAGTTGGGAGGAGGATGAGCCTCATTCGATGCGCCTCAATTCTCTCCGACCCGCCTCGCACCCCCGTTTTGGGGGATTTTCGGAAGCGTCCTCTCTCCGTCGGCACACGTCTGTGGCAATCCAATAATTATCACCACCATCCCCACACACCACTGCATCGCCTCCGCTGCTCCCGCACCCTCTCGAGTGGCGCCTGCTATCGTCACCCGGGCGCGGCAGCACCCAAATGTATCACCACTGGTCCATTCATCACCCCAGTAGGTGTGTTGGTTATTTCTTAAGAGGCGACCATCAGAGGCCATTTCCACCAATGAGGACGGGTTGGAAAGAGGAGGATCACTTGGGAGAACGAAGAGAAGAAAGGGTTGAGATGAACCCAGCGTCGCGGCTTTAAGGTTGCTCTGAACTAGTGGTTTAACACCAGTAAAAGAACACAACAGATTCACTGCAACTGTTTCGCAACCGAAACAGTTTCAAAACGAAACAGTTCCGTGAAACACCCTGTGTTGCGGACAACAGATAAGATTCCTTTGCCTCAGCTGTCCACTCCATTAGTTTCAGCTAACGGTAGAACACTAAATAATAACTGATAATACCTGATAGGTTGTGTGATTGACCACGGTTGATGTGTGAACCTTAAGGTAATCGAGATCTTGGTTCGCAAAATGAAAAAAAACTTATTCGCAGAGGCACACCAAACAACAGGCGATCGATCGGCGCTGTTACTACATGGCTGGTATTTCTGTATTCTATTTAATTACAAATCTTTGACTTAAATGAAGTAACAGTTTCATTTGGAATCATGAGAGATAGTTACTTCACAGTTCTAATTCTATCTGCAACGACGGGTGGACATGTGCTGGCTAAATAAACCATCCACCGCCGGCAACAGACACAAATCCAACATCCGAAAAAGACGAAACAGTAGGCTTCAGCTTCTTCAGTTGCCGATGCACAACACAGAGCGCAACGTCGCGGCTGCGGCACGATCACGAAGCTGACTTGATATTTGCAACAGCTATTTGGAACAGTTGTCAGACCGATACAGTTGCGGCTGCAGCCGTTGCGCTCCGACAACACTTTATTCCACCACTACTACGAACTGTAGGGCGTCAAGGGGTCCACGGTTTAACGTCCCATCCGACGGACGGTCGGTAACAGGAACACCTGAACTACCCTCCACATGCCATCCAAGCAGTGATCGTGATCCCATTGAAAAATATCTGCGTCCTCCGTGTCTCATAATAGCCTCCGATAGGAAGCCTAGGCATGTTCCTGCCTACCACACCACCTTGGTCCACACACCGGAATCATCATCTCCCAGCGACTCCAACGACGCTTTCGAACAGAAGAAGGGACTTCTTTTAAGACAGCACCCGCCTGTGCTAAAATTTCCAGTCACGTGACCCATGGGATATCCAGAATTCTCGGCCATCAACACCTCTTTTTTTTTAAGAGGAAATTTTATACATTTGCGGTGGAAATGAAACTTGCTACCTCTCACTTCCTCTTACTTATTTTCAAGCGTAAGCTGTTCACACTCTTTTTTCCCATAGACCCTCATAAACGATATGTTTACCACTGTGTGACCCAATTTATTTGCTCAGGTTCACCTCGAAAGAAGATTTTCTCCCACTCGGATTCTACGACTTAATGTTGGGTACACGAAACATTTTTCGCTATCGTCATTAATATTCGGAGCAACAACAAAATAGCTATTTCTGCGAGCAATAAAAAAATAATCACCATGAAAAAAACCCGAAATTTCCGATCAGCATTTCATGTCATTATCGTCCAGTCAATTATCCACTTCCCACAAATGCGAAATCCGTAAAAACCAAAAGTTTAAAATGGTTTAATCAATACCGCAATGTACGTTGTAGCGTCGGGCTGTGTCTACTCGTCAAAACTACACTATTTTTCCATTTTTTATTCTGTAATGCTTCTATTTGTTACAGAACAACTCTTGCAGCTTCCCCTCTCTTTTTCCTACCCTCTTCATCAACCCACTTCCTTTTGTCTACAACCCCCTGACAACCAAAACATTTCAACAATCAATCAAACATTTCCACACTAAAATAAATTAAATCGTTTAAACAAAAATTATACCAAATGAAAAAAAAAACTTGAGTAAGTTTCAAACGCTAAAAGGTAAACAACAGAACAAATTAATAGTCCTTTATTTACACCGTGTCGCCTGCATTTTATCTACGAGAAAATAACATGGAAATCGCACCGAAATTAATTTACCCAAAGCAGGAGGGGTGATCCCTTTATCGGGGGGTGGGGGAATGGTTGCTGTCCCCCTTCCAGCCCCTGCTCCACTCTACGCACGTAGGCATACATCGCCGGCCCTTGTCATATCCCATCGCCGCGTGCCGGCGCTCCGCACGTGGGGAACACGACCTCACGTGGAGGAACACATCCTGCCTGTGGTCGGCGCGCCGCCCGCCGTCGGGGCGGGTGAACAAAAGAAGAAATGCAGAGAGAGAGAGGTGCGCTGCTTATACCTCCCCTACATTCCCCGCCCCTACTCCTTGCCCCCTCCTCCCCTCCCTCCCCAACAGCGTCCGTCGTCCCGTTGAATTGAGTCGCGATTACGCGACGGTGACCATTGCCAATTAAAAAGCAATCGCGTGTAGAGCGGTGGTGGTGCAACGCACACACGAAGCGATTGGTGCCCGCGCGCTCCGATTGAATGTTGTAAAATGGTCGCGGAAAGTGTGCGACAAAACGACTGGCTAATTCAAAGAACTGCGGAACTGGCCGCGCAGTAACTTTAGCGGAGTCACCCGCTAGTGGTCACCCACTATTGTGTGAAATTCACAGTGAAACAATCATTCGCCTGGACTGGGATTCGAACCCAGACCCTTGCTACTTAAATCATCCATAAAATTCACAGTGATAGAGGACGCCTGGGTAGCTTAACTGGTTAGAGTTAACTCGGCGCGAAATCGGAGGGTCTGGGTTCGAATCCCATTCCAGGCGAATGATTTTTTCACTGTGAATTTCACACAAAAATGACTGTAGACCATCGAAGCTCGTACATCCAATACATTCGCTGGATTTGCTCGCCAACATTTTCCTCTCGATGTATTCTGGGAGTCACCTCGGCTGGTGCGACCTATTATTGGTTATGGACTTGTGTGAGATTTTTTTGCCGGCGATTCCGAGTTACTTTTTTTACTGGTCGCCTTTTTTTAATTTCTGGTCTTTTCCGGAACGAATCCGCTTTGCGTGGCGAGCAATTTTAGAGTACAGGATTTTTCCGATTATTTTGTGTGTCTTTCGCACGCCCATATCTCAAATGCTTTTCCTCGGAGAAGAGCTGGGATTGAATCTCCTTTTAAGCGGTAATAATTTTGTAATTACGATGTACGTCCCCATGTACTTACTCTATTGCGAAAGCCATTATCTCTCACCGCAAGGGACATCCTACTGGGAGCGGACCGCAGTCGCGAGCCCGCTGTTCAGGGGAATTCAGCGGAATCCGCTGCTGTTTTGTCCCACTTGTTCGTTTAAATCTTTCACTCCTCATGGTTACGGTGTTGCTCTAGCGACACTACTGACGAATATCCTTTTCGTTGCGATGTGCATCCCACTTGCGTCATCAAGTACGCAACAATAACAACGTATGTAATATGTCGAATTCGTTGCCTCAACTCATATGATATGTTTTTATACCCTGTGATTGCTCGAGTATTGGTCTCCTTGATGCAATTCAAAGATCGCTCATTGAACGCGTTCACATATTTCATTTTTTCGTAACATATGTCAATTGGACGTAATCGTTCAAATAAGAAGTTTCTGAATAATAATGTGGCCCGTGAGTTTGTTTTCTTTCTGTAAAGGTATGAGAGTATGAATTTATTTAGAAACCTTAATTAATGAGAAATGGTTCATTACTTCTTTTTCCTCCTCTGAAATTTATGATTAATCAGAAATTGAATAATGAAGGCATAATGCAAGATGATTAACCAGATTATTCCGATTGGTAAAAAATATCGTTCTAACTACGTCCCGATTTCTCACATTTGCATTATTGTATCCTGTTATCCATAAAAAATGAACCCATTGAATAAACTAAACAAGATCAAGCAAGACAAGAACAAGTATAGAAAAATTAAAGAAAAAACATTTTAACTACGTTCCCAAGCCATCGCAAACGTTTTCTTTGATTATTTCTTGTATAAGCTCCACTCCTCTTTAAGTTTTCTCCAATATTTCCATTTCTGATTACACATTCTACTTTCAGAAAAACCTCCATTCTGCTGCTTGAAGAATACTTTATATCCTCTTCTTTTCCATTATAATATATTTTGTATATGGGTAATATTTCCGTTTAAGTTCTCATCCTGATATTCCATCGCCATATTACATCCGTTAACATGCTTTAAAAATGTCCGCTCTTCCATATCATTGTCCTGTTTCTTCTCTCATACTGCCACAAGGAGTGAATTTCTTTTTACCAGGTAATTCATTTCAACCCATTTTTTAGTTCCTTTCCGTCGAATTCCACCTTCTTTCGTTGCCTCTTCCGCCAAGAAGAGAGTTAATTGCGGCTCTCTCAAGTGATAAGGCCGCCATCTTCTTCCTCCGTCCGTTTAAAAGCGACCACAGCGTCCGAGAAAAGGGTCAACGACACACGCAAGCACACACGCAATAATAATAATAATAATAAAAAGCACGCACGTACGTGCAATGCGGTTCGTTTCGTAAGTTCGCTCACTTCCGTAGTCCCACCGCAAGAGAGTCTGCGTTGCGGCAGCGGCCGCGAGGAGATACAATCCCCGGCGCGCGGCTTGGAACCATGGAAACCAGGGATGCGATCCAAATAGGCACTTCACGTTTAAGGCGGTTTGAGAGCGAGAGATAGTCATCCCTAGTCATAATGGAGACCATATTCAAATTTTATTTTTTTGATTTCAGCGTCTGTAAGAAGTATGGAATTAATATTGTAATATTAATGGCGCAAATATATAGTTATATATGACCATTATTCTAAGTAATTAATTAAATAAAGCTACATAAGTCTCTAACTTGACTCATTTTTTCCCTCCGTACGGCTGAAAACCCTTCAAAACAGCAGGTTTTTTGTGATCCTGTAAAAACTTACTTCGGTGAGTTACAGATTATTTTTTTTATAAATATTTGAGAAAACATGCAATCTACACACCGTTAGTTTTTTTTACAAAATCTAGGTGCTAGAAGTTCCTAATTTGATTAATATTCTCCCTCTGGAGCGCACAGCCATAATCTATCCCATGTAAAACATCTTATTATTTTAGACCCATTGCTCGAAAAGTAGTTCGGCATGAGGTTGATATTTTGATATCGTTGGAAAGAGGAGAGTTTTTTCTTTAAAATGAGGCCAAATTCATCAAATTCTAGGTGAAGTGGTTTTTTGCTCAAAACCACCTAAACAAATTTATCCGTTGTGGTAAAGTGTTGGACCTGGGAGGCACCCAAACTTTGGAATTCGAGCCTCGTCGTCGAAGGTGACCGAACCCTTCACCGCGAATGGTTTATGGCACCAACTGACCAGTCACACAATGGTTTGTAACTTCAAAAATTTAAACATAAATCCCAAATTTATGTTCGTCTTTGGGTTGCACTAGTCACGCTGATGAACATTGCTTTTTCATCGCAGTTATATGATAGATATTAACCATTGTACGTGCTTTAGTAATTTAATGTACATTACAAAATGGCTTGGTTTACTACAGCACGTAAAATGGTTATAATAGACATCGTCTAACTGCGATGAAAAAAAAAACAAATTCATCGACATGAATAGTGCAACACAAAGACAAACATAATTTTACGATTGATGTTTAACTTTTAGAAGTTATAGACAATAGTGTGACTGGTCAGTTGGTGCGATGAACCACCCGCGGCGTGAAGGGTCGCCTTCGACACCGAAGTTCGGATTCCAGAGTTCGAGTGTCTCCCGGCACTAAACGTGAAGTGCCTTTTCGGATCACATCCCATGATGACAACACAAATCCATGCACGCGATGGGAAAAGACTGTGTGGAGCCCACGTGTGATGATCACCTTCTCTCCCCCACTATCATGGCGTCTTCTAACTACAGTCTCATATCTCAGAAACCGAGTTACGACGGCACTTGTTATCTAGAGGTAACCTTGCACTCGACCGCTTCGCCGTGAAGATGAGCCGTTCAACCTCGTCCAATGACAACCCAAGGACTGGATTGATGTCACTCCGCGCTATGCCCTCCTGCTCTCCCCTCTTTCTGGTTCGAACTTCTGCTTCTGCCCCTCTTTCTCAATGCTTGTCAAATTATATCAAATGCTTATCAAAAATGGAATAAAATAAAGGAAATTGACTGCCGAACCGATAGATTTAAAATGTCATTTTTCCCACGTACATTAAGGGATCATAATAGTTTCGATAGATCAATCATATGAAACTCCCACCCTCAATAGGAGGAGTAGAATCTTCACTTGTGCTTAATAACACAACATCATTACTAACACTTCACACCGGTTGATTTGTCCGGCATTATTTTATTTTGTTCTCTGCATGAAGTAGCATCTCGTAGCATTCATAGATTAACACTATCAGTAATATTAACCACTAGATGTGTGTATAGCATTGTTCTGTATGTTTGCATGTTCATTTACGTATCTCTCTCCCAGTTTCCGGTTGGACTGCGCACTGTTCTCCTGACTGCTTTTGGCCTGCGCCTAGCGCCAGGGAGAGCGTGCGAGGTTCTGACTTGTGCTGGGACGAGTGCTGCATGCCTGGGTCACCCCGTGCCACACACCCTAGGGCACGATACTTCATAGATGTAGATATCTCATTTCGTATCCAATTTGTCCTCCTATGGTGCCGTGGTTACGAGCATAAGGCGATCATCATAGTGCGAAATTACAGTCGTATTCGTTCAAGGAAAACAATCGTTAAAAAGTTAATGGCATGAGTCTTTTGAGTGGCAAATGCATTATGGATGAGAAATCTCTCTTGGAGATAAACATGCGAGATCACCTGTCATTCTAAGTTTTGAGGGTGATGATATATGATCGAGTTTGGAATCGGAAAGACATCCAGATTCAACTGTGAATATCTTGTCATGGGAGGAATCAAAAGCGAAGGGATCAAATCACGGGATATGCATGGGGTGAACTCGAATTGATGAATTTCTCGTCTGAAAAATAATTGCATGCTAACAATTTGCTGCGATAGAACACGAATTTTTGTGACTGCGGAGGAAAGAGACAAATTCAAGCATAAAACATGAGCACTCCGTTTATCATAAGTGCAGATAAAAAAGACTAAACAAAACACACTACATAAAAATGAGGCAATTAGCGAAGAAATTAAACGTTGAGCAAAAGTGAATCTGTGAGAGAACGTCGACGCCTTTCTCTTGCTGCAGTCAAAACCCTCCCGAAGTCTTCTTTTGCCAAAAATGCTCGATCCGCGAGACTTTTTAATTTGCTCCTAATTAACATTGCGGTGATTTCAGTGCCTTCAAGATTTATAATTGCCATTGACATTGGCAATCAAAGAGTCAAAGAAACTCAATGAAGCTCTCACATTTTATTACATCATCCAGGGGAAGAACGAATGTAGTGAGTTTGAAATTAGCGCTATCAATCCCAAACCGTTTAAAAAGAATCATCACATCATGTAATCAGTATTTTAGATAACTACACATCCACACGAGTTTATAGTATTCGTGAACAGTGCGACGCATACACGAGAAAGACTTGGCAATTTTTTGCTAATGCATGGTTAGTCGTAGTTACACTAACTTTAGGGTATAGTGTAATGCATGTTGGTGACTGCTAATCACCTGCCACACACCCCTGAGGTGGCTTTCAGGGTATTTTGTAGGTGTAGAAAGATGAAGATTGCCTACACCCAAAGAAGCCAACGTTATGTCTTTTCCCCTGAGAGAAAGATAGAGAGAGAGAGAGAGCTTCAAATTTAACAAAAGCAAATTAGCTAATATTCCTAACACCTTTGGTTTCCTATCCACCACTTTTCAGCTCCCATGAAATGCCGCATCCATGGAAATTTCCCGAATCAAATAAATCCTTCCTGCATTAACTCACGATGTCACCTAGCGTCCGAGAGAAATTTAGAAAGTCCACTGGTGGTTTTTGCTTCCGGAGTGATTGACCAACAGTCTCACCGTGTGAGAGATTAGGTACGCGAATGCTAAAGGTTATTGAGTGAGTGTGATCTGGAGGATGGTGTTGGTGGAGTGATGCACGCCAGGCGGTCACTGTTTCACTATTCCCGAAAGGGCGATGGAAAGAAAAGAAACGCTTTTCCATCTCACGTCACGTCCGGTCCTTTCATTATTGCGACGAATCGCCTTCTTACACAGCGAAATTTGTCTCTTTAAAAAACAATTTAATTTCGCCAAGCACGTCGACCCAAAATGCTGAAATAGGTGAAAAAGCGCGGTTGTTCTTCGCCCTTACGCCTCCTCTAGGGATCTCACAGATCTTTCTAATTTCACTTCAATATTCGCGGAGTGACAATAATTAGGCGATGATTGTGATTTTTCATCAAGCCCATGGGCAAAGGGGTCGAAGAGATAGGAAAGGTAACAAGAAAACATCATCACGCACCGGATGGAATTCCTTTTGGTGAGTACCTATTTAGTTAGCCCTTCTATTGTTCTACGGCAGTAATGGCACCCTAAGGGTGACGAGTAGAAGGGATTCAGAAGCGCATGTTAACGTTAAGAGCGATTCGTCTCCAACAATCATTACTACACTAAATTTCATTCAACATCAAAGTGGTAATATGTCCGAGGAAAATAAAATCCTTGGCACTCTCATTTTGTCTGTCTTAATTTGTTCGTAAATCCGCCAGCGCATGTAGTTCAGAGCCACGATTACATCCTCAACATAAGCATAAGAACATTCATCACTCGATAGGAATATCTGTAAAAAGTTCAATAAAACTTGAGCGATCCCATGTTTTCCAATTCCACGCGACCAGGCTATAATAGCAGAGAATGAAGAAGAACTTCAGGGAATGATGGAAAGAATTAGGAAGAAGAGTGAAGACTACGGAATGAGAATAAACAGAAATAGAAACTAAGGTAATGAGAATAGCGAAGACAGAAGGGCCCTTAAATAATATGGCTGGAGGAAGAAAAATTAAAACAAGAAAGTTCTTTCAAGTACCTGGGAAGTATAGTTACACAGAGTGACAACTGTACTGAAGAAATTAAAAGCAGAATTGGGGGAGGAAAAGTAGCATTTAGCAAGATTTAGGAACTGGTGACAGCAAGGAATATCAAGATGGATATTTGGAAAAGATTTGCAAAATGCTTTATATGGAGCATTGTGTTGTATGGATGCGAAACGTGGACGTTAAAGAAGAGAGAAGAAAAGTACTTAGAAAGCTTTGAAATGTGGCTATGGCGACGAATGGAGAAGATTGGATAGAAAGATATAAGATCACGAATGAAGAAGTGCTAAGGAGGATTGGAGAAGAAAGAAGTATACTGAGAGAAATTAAAAAGAGAGAGGCAAAATGGATAGGACATATTTTAAGGAATAACTGCCTACAGAAAATAATAATAGAAGGGAAAATAGAAGGGAAGAGAGGAAGGAGGAGGTACGGAATGCTGAGGGATATAAAAGAAGGAAGGAGTTATGCGGAGATGAAGAGAGAGAGGCCCAGGACAGAATGCTGTGGAGACAACGCTACCGTTGAAACCTGTCTGCGGACAGATGCACCAATGATGATGATGATGTTTTCCAAATGCAGCTTACGCATTAATTTTCCTTGGATTGGCGCGCACTCATATGAAGTCTTGACAAATTCGCAGAAGGCCGCCTCGGACAATGGTAGGTTTTTTTTCTTTTTCGCCTTCATTAGTGGACTCAAAATATGTGCGCACGTCATTCTGGAATGACTGAAATGTGACATGTGTTTTCCTCAACCTACCCGTGACCGGATGATAATTTATAATTGCGAAGTCAAAAGTCGGCCGTCCTGCGAATTCAGCTGTGTGTGATTGATTGACGAGTCCAGAGAGAAATGGGGGCGATTGTAAATTGGCGACCGACAGGATCAGCCGAGCGGTCCCCGGGGGAAACACGAGGAAAATCTCCTTAGCTTTCTACACCGGATTACGTCTTTTCGGTCGGTGCGAAATCTTTTCTCTCTCGTGAGAGAGTCGCAAGCAAGCGTCTTCATCTCCTCTAGGCGACCGCCTCCTCTCCTCTCCGGAGCCCCAAGGGCGTCCGTGAACAATGCCGCGGCGACGAGTTATCCAGGGCACCAATCAGATGACGAACACCCGCGGCTATCGCCGAAAACTACGAGGATTTCTCCACCCGAAGCGGGCGAAGTGAGAGATATATAAACTAAAAAAAAAGGGAAGGGAGCAATGCGAAATTTAAAACTCAAGCCCCTGATGTCTCTTTCTTTTAGAGGTCAGCTAAGACGCGAAGGACTCGCTCATATATTAGAGGATTCCATATATGTTCGATTCAATATAGTAACAGCAATTGCAATAAGGGTGCGGGATTGCAGGAAATCGGTAGCGAAAAGAACGTCCATTATACGATTGATCAGAAATTTTCATGCATCTCACCTGGCACCAATTTTAGCAAACAGCGAATGCCAAATTGTCTGATTAACTTTAAGTAGTGGATCCTGACAGCGTTTGGTGAAAGTTAGTGGAATACGGTGGTTTGAGAGCGAGATAGTCATCCCTAGTCATAATGGAGACTATATTCATATTTTATTTTTTGATTTCAGCGTCTGCAAGAAGTACGAAATAAATATTGTAATATTAATGGCGCAAATATATAGTTATATATATGACCAAAATTCTCGCTAATTAAATAAATAAAGCTACATAAGTCTCTAACTTGACTCATTTTTTCCCGCCGTACGGCTGAAAACCCTGCAAAACTGCAGGTTTCTTTTGCGATTCTGTCAAAATTACTGCGGTAAGTAATAGATTATTTTGTATAAATAGTTGAGAAAACATGCAATTTACACACGGTTAGTTTTTTTTACGAAATCTAGGTGCTAGAAGTTCCTATTTCCTTCAATATTCTCCCTCTGGAGCGCACAGCCGTAATCTATCCCCCATGTAAAAACAGATTATATTAATAAGGCAAATAGCTCGAAAAGTAGTTCGGCAAGGGGTTGATATTTTGATATCATTGGAAAAGTGATACTTTTTTCTTTAAAATGAGTCCAAATTCATCAAATTCTAGGTGAAGTGATTTTTCGCTCTCAAACTACCTTAATTGTATAGTGAGCCAGTTTCCAAGAAACCTTTTAGGTGTATGTCAGAAATTCTAATGTGCAGGTTTCCCTAAAATATTATGCTATTTCAGTAGTTTTCTAACCGGTCGTGTATTATATTAACTACATCATCGATAGTTGACTCTGGTGGTGACGGGGTGAAGTCCTCGATTGAAATTCGGTGGTCTCGGGCTCTTGAGTCCCGTCTTGATTTATTCACCACTCAGTACATGGATATCTGCGTTCGTCCGTTGTTGTCTTTTCATACACCCGAAGTAAAATGCCGGTTGCACTGTTTTTTTTTTAGTGTTGCGTAATTAAATAAATAATCCATGTGGTCGTTCACACATTCTACTGAATGGTTACGGACCCATACATCCAGGCTTCCTTAATTCTCGAATACAAATAAAATCCTCAGGTTTCACTTGGTGGAACCACATTGTGATGGTTTGTAAATAAATTCACGTAGTAATGTTCCACAATAATTAATGCTCCTTAGTAATGTTCCTTGAGAATGACTTAACTCGAGTCGAAACCTAGGTCGTAATAATAAAAATTATTGTGGAACGTTACTAAGTGAATTTATTTACAAACCTTCCCGAATTCTATTGCCAATCGCAATGTGCTTACGAGATCATATTCCTTTAAACTATGAGTCGTCTCTTAACTATGACTATTTTCCCATACTAAACTATGAGTCTTCCCTAGCCCTCTTATCAAAGTCTGGATGACGCGCCCAAGTGGGAGGGAGCACTGGTTGTAAGTGGGTAGCAGTAGATTACAAAGTGGTCCTCTTGGTCCCGACGACCATCGCACTTCTCACCCCCCATCATCCCTGCCTCCCACTCCTCCCCACAATCGCCGCAGCCAACTTCCCCGTCCCATCTCTTCCCACAATGCACCTGCTGCATCGGTCCCTTCCACAATAGTTGGCGACCCTGACCCGCAGGAACACGCGGTTCCGTTGGTCATAACACGTGATAATCTAACAATCAAAAGGCGAAAACTCCAGTCTGCAGTCACGCTCACGCAACATTACCTCTTTTGTTTCGTGCTCTTCGTGGAGATTAATCCGCCGCTGACGCATTCTGTCTTGCTCGATGAATTTTTATACGGCTCGGTACGGATTAGAGCATTATCTAGTTCGAGCGAAATAGTTCCCTTGTCATAATGGAGACCAATTTATAATTTTATTTTTTTACTTCAGCGTCTGTAAGAAGTATGGAATAAATATTGTAGTATTAATGGCGCAAATATATAGTGATATATGACCACAATTCTTAGTAATTAAATAAATAAAATTACATAAGTCCCTAACTTGACTCATTTTTTCCCGCCGTACGGCTGAAAACCCTTCAAAACAGCAGTTTTTTGCGATTCTGTAAAACATTCCTGAGGTAAGTAGTGTTTTAATTTTTATAAACAGTTGAGAAAGCATAAAAACTAAGCACCGTTAGTTTTTTTACGAAATCTAGGTGCTAGAAGTTCCTAATATTTATAATATTATCCCTCTGGAGCCGTAATCTATCCCATGTAAAACAGCTTATATTTTTAGGCAAATTGCTCGAAAAGTAGTTCGGCAAGGGGTTGATATATTTTGATATCATTGGAAAGATGAGAGTTTTCTTCATTAAAATGAATCCAAATTCATCAAATTGTGGGTGAAGTGATTTGTCGCTCAAACTGCCTGAAGCGGGGGTCGGTAACAGCTACAAAGATGTCCAAGTCTCTTTCAGAAAGCACGCAGGGATATCCGAAGAGTCCCAAGGTGCAATGGCGGCCAAAAAGGCTGGGTACGAAGTCGCGACATTATATATTGGGTTGTTTATCAAATGTTGAGATTGAATGTTACTTCTCATCAGTCAGTCATCAATATGAGGATTGGTTGTCTGCAACTCCGTCCTCTTCCCTGACAATAGGGTCCTTTCTTCACAATGACTTGCCTTAACAACTCTCGTAGTTTGGTTTTTCTCAATTCTTGGTTCACATCACTCAAATCTCCCAACCCATTTTTCCTCCTATTAATGCTTTGAATTGGGTATTCCTCTTCAGAATCCATCCCTCAACCACGTATCTTCCGCAATGTTATCATTTCACTTATTTTCTCGTTCTATATCTAGTTTTCGAGGAGTATGGAAAACACAGAAAGGCCCAACCCCTTTCGTTGAAAGCCAAACGTTGCTAGTTCAGGTGCTCCCAACAATTCCTCTGTCCCAGTCGCCTCAGGTGGGGGTTCCTTATGCCAACAGATGGCGTTATGTGAGTCAAGTGATACGCAAGTCGCTGGACACGGCAGCGAGGCGGATCGTGAGGACCGCGGATGTCAGGTTGGTAACACTTGGCCCGTCTGGCGAAACAAAAGTCATGGATCCGATAGAATCCCCAATCGGAAGTGCGTGTTGCCTCTGTCTTAGGATTAACGTATCTCCTCTGACGTTGCGAAGCAGTTGGGAGCACTGGATGGTAGATTGAGCGAAATATCATCATTTCACCTAGAATTTGATGAATTTGACTTTATCTTTAAGATAAAACTCTCAACTTTTTAATTATATTTAAATACTAATCCCTTGCCGAACTACTTTCCGAGCGATTTGCCTGAAAAATATGTTTTGCATGGGATAGCTTACGATTTTGCTACAGGGGAAGAATAATGAAAAAAAAATTGAGTCACGTTAAAGACTTATGTATGTATATTTAGTTAATTACTGACAATTTTTGTCATATATGACTATATTTCAGCACCATTAACATTACAATGCTTACTCCACACTTCCCTGAGATTAAAATTCGGTTATGGTCTCCATTACGACTAGGGATATATTTCGCTCCAACTAACATAAAAGTTCAAGTCTTCCCTCTCAGCTGCTACGAGTGATGATCGTCAACTTTTTCGGACTTTCCATTTTCGTTAAAGAGAGTAAAGGGATAGTTGTGCAGGATGAGGTTTTTCTTATTTTTGGGCTATTAAGTCATAAAGATAATTGAGATTTTATTAATTACTTCAGATCAAAAGACCCCACTGTGATATCGACATTAGACCCCATCTCCCGTTAGAGAGAGTTGTAATGTTTTTTTTTCGCAGCCTTCCCGCAGCTCGTGAAGTAACCGGTGGAGAGGTTGGCCGGTAGTTGGTCTCAACTCGTCGCAAAACGTGCGAAACTCGTTCTTGGGGAATGTTGGACACAGGAAAGAAAATGCTCACGGTCGAATGTGAGATTCTAAGAATCTTCTCAGCCGGCCAGCGTTATTTTATAACACCGAGTGGGATTGCACGAATGTCTAAATTGCAACCGCAGCCACGGAAAACGTACACACAGAGTTTTCGTTGGCGTTTAGGGCTTTCCCGGATTCAATAATCGCGACACGATCTTACTGAAAAATACAGTATGGAAAAAGTTGAACTTGGTCATTCTCTCGCTGGATAAAGCCACTTTAAAGGCTGTTTTGCACTAGGCACTTTATTGCGCAATTTGATGCGCAGGAATTGCGAGAACGCGAGCACGGAATTAGAGCAGGGGCTATTTTTTCATATCTGTCGTTTTATGCATTTGCGCATGCATCCTTTCAATTCACCACTTTACTCGACGCAATTTTAATTGCTCATCCATACATGCATCAGATTGTGCGATAGAAAAATCCAATCAAGGGTCTTAAGAATCAATGTGCACCCTAGCCATACGGAAAATCAAAAATACCCGACGTTCCAATGGACCAAACAGCGTCTTGTGTCCGCATTTTTCAATCCTCCACCCAAACCGTTTTCCCTCGAGAAGCAAGGAGCCACCGACTCCAATGGAGTTTTATTCTGCGAGCAAAGCGAGGATTTCGAAATGCATCTGCATATTCCCCGACGCCCTGAGGTTTTGCAACGCGCAACCACACACAGGGAGCGCTAACGAGGGCACAATGAATCACACTGGCATTGCGTCACGCTATAGAGATTTCTTGTTCCAATTAACCGCCATAATGTCACACACGCCACCGACATTTAAGTGTGGGAAAATGTTTGCGTTCTCAATCATTGACGGGATAATAATATCACATGCCGGAATCGTTTGCTTCATGGAATCGTAAGAGGTTATTAAGTTTCATAGAATTCACAAAATTGATTCTACAATGTAGGTGCTAACCGTTTAATCAATGTTATTGGAACTGGCAAATGATTCTGATTTATTTTAAAACATAAAACTAGAATAAATTTAGAGATTTCTTACGAGGAACGAAGTCAGGTGTCAAATCCTTTGGTTGAAAGCATCAAATTATGAACTGTTAATCACACTTTCTAGATACACTGTCGCACTACTAAGCGAAACATTACATCGGGTTCAGGTTGTCGAAATAACTTGTGGTTATATGTTTCCTGCTCCAATCTAGTACTTTTGGGAATGTGAGTAGGTGTGGGTTTTCGCTCTTCCGGGAGGTGGACCCAAGCGTTGCCGTCAGCAAACCGGTCTTTTCAAACTTTCCGCTTTTATCGAGTGCCGTAGCCAACCCTGTGGCCTTATCCAGGAATAAATCGATATTTTCAAGCTTCGTCAGTGTCAATTCCTTAGCACCATCGACTGGTGAAATACTAATTGCTGTACTGAAATGTGAGGCTTTCACGAGGCTGAGACGCTCTGACATAATGGAATCAGTTTAACCTTTACAGTGTTAGTGACGGAGAAGAGGATGAAAGGCTGCTAGTGAGAGCGGGTGCTATTTGGTGCTCACACTAAATTTGAAAAAACTAAACCTAAGGCAAAACGGGCTCCTGAACAAAAACAGAATAACATATTTTGACTTTTTCGAAACAAATTATATAACTTTTTTCTATTTTTTTAATATTTAATTTTTTTGGGGGGTCTCTGGTTCCAACGGGAACCCGGACAAAAAACAGAGAACAAGTATATACGCAGCGAACGCAACCTCGGTTTCGCTGGCCGGGATAAAAACGCTCTCCCGACAGCAACCAGAATAGACGTGTCCTGCACTCTCTTCCGAATTGACGGTACGAAGTTCCGGTACGGATACCTCTATTGTGGATGCTGGAACCTCATCCCGGGTACAAGGATCCCTCAGTATGTAATCACCACCTCGCATCATGAAGCTATAGCCATCATCCCTCCCACAAACAACCTCAACAGCCGCTGCTGGGATAGCACATTTCGCCCCCCCCCCCCCCCTTGCCCCCCCGCCCCGCCCCTCCGCCGTCACCCCGGGCGGCTGCGGCATTCACTCATTCGCGGACGAAGAACGTGCAGTGCGCTCGCTGAGGTGCAATTTGTTGGGAGGAGGCACTGCGTTACCGTCCGCATCCACTATTGCATCCCAAAGAGAGAGCGTTGTGCAACTGCGAGTGAAGGCTGAAGACAACGCATAAAAAAAAACAAGCAGTCATTATTTCTCGATCTTTTACTACGGACTGGAAAGTTAATTGGCGAGCACACACACACACATTACAGACCACGACTGACCTCATAATCATGAGCCAGTTGGTTTTTAGAACATCGGCATTCATATCAATAACTCTTAAGTAGCGTAGCTGTGTGAATATGTTCGATGCTGGACGCAGAGGAGAATACGTCCATGCTTTATATTCGACAAACTTTTTATGGTATGTTATCTTTAAACAAGTATGATTTTGAATATTTCATACATTTATGCGGAATATGATGAAAAGTTTGTTTTTTCCACATGTCGTGCATCTAGAACACGTAATGTGGTACAGGGGAATTAAACAGCGCAATTCGTTTCAGTTAAGTAGTTGAGCTGAAGAGCCTTTGAATCTTTTACGGAGTTAGGAGAAGATGGAGGATCCAAGTACGTACATCAGTTATGGCGCCCTTATTTCATCCAAGTGATTAAATACGATTTTTCACTAATTGGATTGGTCTGCTAAGGAAGCCGTTGAGAACAATTTCAACCGAGACACGGGTCTTAACCTTAGTAATTCGTGGAACCCGATTTTAAAGAAAATTAAGTACGATATAACTCCTCCTTTCCATCTCAAAAATTGTAAGATCCTTCCGGCCAATCAGGAGTCACCTGATTGTTGTACCCGAATTAGGCTAACGTTGTTTATACTCAACGACATTTGATCACCCTGATGACGATGTTGTTCGTTGAAACGTCGTCGGTGCTGTTTGCCAATTTCACTCGGTGGAATTCCCGAGAAGATTTTACAAGCGGATTGACCTCGTCTGAAATTTACCAAATTCCTAAATTTGTTCTCTTCTTAGACATGAGTCCCAACTACTTGATGCATTTTTGTATATGTGGACTTACCGATGGGTAAAGAGAGCTCTTAAGGTGGCTGGAGCGGTAATCGTAAGTCGTTGAAGGCACATTCTAATAACTTTTCAAGCAAGTCGAAAAAAAAATTATTAGACCACATTTCACTCAAGTACACCTGTTTATACGTTGGAAATCACCATTCGTACAGTATTGTATATGATGAAAGAGTTATATTTCTAATTTTCGCCTTAATTAAATCATTGTTTCGAATTGGATTTTCGGCGCGAAATTCTTAATTTACCAGAAATCATATCTAAATACGCTTTTCTTACTCGGAATGATACCTTTATATTTGTTATCAGCTATTATAATATGAAACTTATTATTTCGCAATTAGGAGAATTTTTGTACAGAAGTAATCGAATTATTTCAAAATATATGCCGTGTAACATAAGAGTACTTGTTAAAATATCATTGAATTGCCTAGGAAACCAAATCGGTAGCATGCAGTTATATTACTAATAAGGACAGGCATGCAAAGCTTCACGCAAATCTGTACATGAACAAAAATCGTTCCTGCCACCCTAACCGTAGCCTAGGTATTCGCTAGATTAGTCCACCACTCTTCTCGATCTCACGAGGAAGGAAAAACCTAGTGTGCCTCCCGCGTCGTATCACCACCTTCCGACCTCTGTGCACCAAGCGTTGGTGATCATCGGCGGCCAATGGCATTCTTTCTTCGCGCGCACCGAGGAATGCGAACGCAAAAAAAAGTATTCACTCCACGTGGCGCTCAAAACTAGTCAACAGGTGTTGAGAGAGAGAATGATAGCCGAGAGGGAGTTGAAGGGGGGGGAAGCTCCTCCTCCCCCCTCTGTGAGACCCCCAATCAACTCTCTCGAAACAATCAACTCGAAATAACTGTTAGCTCAGTTATGAGACACCTCGATATAGAAAACTTGTTAACAAAAACACAACACGGATTCAGAAAGGGAAGATCTTGCGAAACTCAATTAGCACTTTTTGCTCACGATTTTTTAGTCTCGGGTGAACATAACGCTCCAGTTGATGCAATTTTTCTTGACTTTAAAAAGGCATTTGATAAAGTTTCCCACAGTAAGCTACTCATGAAATTAAAATCCTACGGTTTAGACGACGACGTAATTTCCTGGATTAGAGAATTCTTAAGTAATCGCGTGCAAAGGGTTGTATTAGATGGCGCTATCTCTAATGAAGTAAAAGTCACATCGGGTGTCACACAGGGAAGTGTCATAGGCCCGCTTCTGTTCCTTTTGTACATAAACGACATCGGTGAATCAGTTGACTGTAAGCTTAGATTATTTGCAGACGACGCAGTGGTGTATAGAGAAACTCGTAGCTTTAATGACAAGATAGCGCTAACTAAGGACCTCGAGGCAATACAAGAGTGGTGCGATGCGTGGCAGCTAGAATTAAACCTGAAAAAATGCGTTGTTGTGAATTTTTGGAAACGGAAAAAAGCTCCTTGTAACAGATATTGCATAAACAACATAAAACTAGACACCGTAAAATCGGTTAAGTACCTCGGAGTTAAACTGACTAATGATCTATCGTGGAGTAAACATATTCGAGAAATTACCGGTCAAGCTAATCGTAAATTGGGATTTGTTAAAAGAGTACTTGGCAAGTGCGACGATAAAGTTAGGGAAATCAGCTACTTCTCCCTCGTTAGACCACACTTAGAATATGCCGCCAGTATTTGGGATCCTTATGAGATAGGCTTGGAAACTGAGTTAGAACACGTGCAGCGAAGATCGGCAAGATATGTTAAAGGCCGTTATGATAATCTCGTTAGTGTTACTGACCTATTGCAGCAACTGGGATGGGAAAAGCTTTCAGACCGTCGATTAAAATTTATTCTAAATCTATTATGTAAGTTCCAAACCGGTATATTCTCTGACGACGTTGATAATATTTTACGAAATCCGACATACTACGGTAGATCAGATCATGAGAGTAAAATTAGGGAACTAGACTGCAGAACGGATAGATTTAAGATGTCATTTTTCCCACGAACGATAAGGGACCATAATAGCTGCCATGAGACTTTTATCTAGGTTTGTCGTTAGGTAGTGTAGCTCTTAGTAGTAGTAGTACTCCTAATACTTGAATCCTTATCTGTTAACTAGTACATACTAACAGCACGCCTAGCATGTTTTCTACAAGGGTCTTGAGTCCCTGTCCATCTGTGTAGTTGTAGAATGCATGTATATTGAGGTCACTCTCCATTTTGATGACATCGGTAGTGTAGTGTTGCATGCTTGTGAGGCTTCGCCTCATGACAAGCATTAGCGATTTATGCTAATGCATAATTAGTCGTAGTTACACTAACTTTAGGGTATAGTGTAATGCATGTTGGTGATTACTCACCCCCTGCCACACACCCCTGAGGTGGCTTGCAGGGTAATTTGTAGATGTAGATGTAGATGCAAAGTAGCAGAGAGAAGCTTTATTGGACACGTTAGCCTTTTGAAAACATTCCTGGAAGGTGAAGTGAAGAGATTCCTGGAAGGCTGCCTCGCATTATTTCAACCTATTACCATTTTTACATTTTAAATGTGTTGATTAAAATAGATTCACGAAGATCAATTTCCGTAAACTGATCAGAAAATCAGTATTGATGCCGTAAAATAACCAGAATCGTACCTAGTACCTGAAAGCGTATCACCATGAACTTTCGGGGCAGGACTTTAACTAATAATTATATTATTATTTCTAAGTATTGCGTGCCCATGCATGAATCAGTTGATAAGTTCTTAGAATGAGAACATTTTGGTGACCAACGTGTCTAGATAACGCAACAAAGAGAAGAAAAAACAGAGAAGCCTTTATCTTGGCCAATTTAGGGTAATTCAAATGTAGAAAAGCTCTCCGAGTTCACATGTAGAGTATTATGATTAAAATTTAGGCTCAATATTATATGTAAGTTCCAAACCAGTCTATTCTCTGATGACGATGATAATATTTTACGAAATCCGACATACTACGGTAGATCAGACCATGAGAATAGAATTAGGGAACTAGACTGCAGAACGGACAGATTTAAAATGCCATTTTTCCTACGAACGATAAGGGACCATAACAGCTGACAATGAGACTTTTATCTAGGTTTGTCGTTAAGTAGTGTAGCTCTTAGTAGTAGTAGTTCTCCCTAATACCTGAATCCTTATCTGTTACCCAGTACTAACAGCACGCCGTGTATGTTTTCTACATAAGTCTTGAGTCTCTGTCCATTTGTATAGTTGCAAAATACATATATATTAACGGTCCCTCTCCATTGTGATAGTATCTGTAGTGTATTAGTGCATGCATGTGAGGCTCCGCCTCGTGACAAGCATTAGTGATTTATGCTAATGCATAATTAGTCGTAGTTACACGAACTTTAGGGTGTAGTGTAATGCATGTTGGTGAATACTAACCCCCCTGCCACACACCCCTGTGTTGGCTTGCAGGGTATTTTGTAGATGTAGATGAATGCACGTAGAGATTTGAGATGCCCCATAAAAGGCCCCATCATTACGCAGTGCCGTGGAAGAAGAGTGCCCGCCCCCCGGTTCGAGGAGTTTGGACTTCCTATAATCGCATTCACGCCAATTTTTCGGCCGCGCGCTTCTCTGTCCATTGTTTGGAAGTGCGCCATTCTTCCGTCGCCCTGAGCAATTTTTGCTTCGGAAGAAGGAACCGCGCTTGGCTGCGACGGCGGAATCCTGCCTTCCTTTGTTTCGCCTTTTGCCCTACCATGAAAAAACAACCCCTCTCTTTCATTCTGATTGGACAATTAAACGCGAGAAATTGCAGAAAAAAAGGCGGAACTTGCTCCCGACGATGACTTTCCCCCCTCTCTGTGCCCTCCTCCGCCGGTTTGTCTCCTCGCTGCGTAATTCGCGTGTCAGTTGTTTACGCGCTTGAAGTCTGGGAAAATTTTGCAGAGGAGGGTCAGTGTTCTACAGTGTCTGTATAATGTAAGCTCTTTTTGAATCGGACTATCAATCCACTTCTCTCGAAAATTGTGTGATCAAGGAAATGAACTACGACTATGAACTATGTGGACTACGCGTTTGCCTGTAACTGGAATGGAAATTAGGCTTGTGCAATTTTCCTTTTTATTAAACATGTTAGGTACAATTCGATACCTAAACTCAAGTGATAAGCCCTTCATCCTATTCCTAACTTGGTCAATGTCATAAAATCAGAGAGATATACCGTAGAGAGAAGAATATTATAAATGTTCTTTTTGTCGTTGGATACAGGACGAGGGTAGACCCAATCAAGATTAAATAGACAGGATTTCGCTATATTTAAGAAATGGATGTAACTGAAGTTGGTGACAGCTGAAATAACTGCGATGAAGTACGTATAAAATTGTCATGAGAAACCACAGCATGCGGTCAAAGGTCCGTGATTCCATTCCCGTTTCTGGTGGAGTTCTTTTTTCTCTCGTGACAATACACTACACGGGTTGGAAACCACGTCAAATCGAAGGGATTCCGAGAAGGATGTCTCCGTCACTGCCTTTTGGTCCATTCGGACTTGCAGCCACCAGTTCGCCCTTCGAGGATGAAAAGGTTAAGTCCGCCTTTTTTTCGGCCACGCGTGTCAGTGACGTAACCACCATCCCGGCCTCTTTCACTTTCTGAACGAGGAAAACGCGCCAAGGGCCAGGGCCTTCGTCTGACGACTCCGTTCCCAATAACCCCTTTCCGAGGAGGAGCTCGAGAGCTTCATTTCTCGCCGGGGGATATTGTTGGGGGTGGGGAGTATGACCTCGCACACTTTGGCGCGTCCCGATTGGCTGGGCGAAACTTTTTCCGGCAACATTCCCGCGGCCGCTCCAGTGGAAGCAGCGTCTTCAGGGGTGGCATCTCATCTCGCTCAAAGGAAACCACTTCTTTTAAGGTGACTGGAGCGGTACCTAATTCTTGGAAATAATCTCGACAGTCCACTACGTTGTAATTATGTACTTATTTTATTTTTTCACTGAGTATCTGTTGCTATATATATATATATATATATATATATATATATATATATATATATATATATATATATATATATATATATATACAAATATAAATATAGTTTTAAAACACAGGCACACGGAAATTAAAAGGCCACTCACAAAATATTTTACGGGACGTTTCGACGGTCAGGCCGACATCGTTGGCAACAAGAGACTAGCTAGTGGTCTGTTACCTCGGGGGGGGGGAGAGGTGGAATAGGAGAAGGGAAGGGGTGGACTGGTGGGGAGCAGGAGCAAGGGGTTGCTATTGGTCAGTAGGCCAAATTTAGCCCGGGCGATTCAAATTTTCTCAAGATCCAAATGAATGCCATCTCGCGAGTCTCCAATTCGATATTTGTTGTTGATTCGGGGAGGGCTTCTAATATAGACGTCTCCTCGTTGTGTTTCTCTTATCTCAACTCTTGAATACTGTTGAACTGTTAAGTAGAATATTACGCGTTTAAATACAATATATCTTTCTCTGAGATGCTTTAATTATATCCCTATTCGAACGACTGGAATTTATAATAGTAATGGCGAGTCATTGAGTGCACATTTTTATAATTTTTCAAGTAAATCGAAAAAAAAATTCTTGGACCGCACTTCAATAAATTCACATCTATTTACACGGTTGAAATTAATATACATGCAGCAATGTAAATTATGCAGGAATTGTATTTTAAAATGTTGGCCTTAATGAAATCATTGTTATAACCTATAACTAGTAAACTCGCTCAGAGTAATCATGTTCACTAGCTAACTATTTAGCAGATTGTAAACTATGTGCGAGAAACTTGAAAGCCGGGCTACTTTACTCGCTACTCGCTAGCGTGTAGGCTTATTAGCTAGTAAACTAGCCCTGTGTCATCATAGTTACTAGTGAACTAGCTGCGAGTATCCCGATGGTTCCTGGTTTCAGTGTCTACAAAATGTTTACGAAAGAAGTTCGCGCGGGAATCGTTATTTTAGCTCATGCTATCAAAAAAGAGTAATGTAAAGGAAAAGTATAGATGTTAAAAAATTCCAAAATATTATTAACGTTTCTCTTAATTTTTTAGCGCTAGAACACCCAGAAAAGTTCAGCAAATTAAAGAATAAAAAACAACAACGTATTCACAACACGCGATTTGCTAGTCTCACTAGCTAGTTGCTTACTGAGCGAGTGGAAATGTATCATCATCACTATCACACTTGCCAGCTTGACGGCTTGACGGCTTGTAAACTCGCTCTATGTAAATCGACCATCTTTAGGCGATCGTTGAGATCACCTCGGATTTTTCCTCGGATGCCCGACGGATGGGGTGAGAGAAGGGATGAGAAAAAAAGATGAGAACAGCGAATAGAAGCGATTGAGAGAGAGCGTTTTGTTGCATATCCTTCAGTGTTTTGTTTTTTCGTTTTCCCTCTTGCCCGTCCATAAATTCCCGCGTCGCTCTTGTGAGGATGGACGGGTGGGGAAATGAGGATATGGCATCAATCACGGATAAAGGAAGGAATTTCGCGTCTCCACTCAAGAGGTGGCGCTTTATCGGCGATTAAATTCTCATCCTCCCCTTCGCCTTTCCTTCGACAATCCCCCCCCCCTCCCCCATTTCCCCGCTTTAATCTTGAAATACTCGTGTGGAAGTTCACTTGGGGTTCGACGTCTTTGTTTCAGTTCGCGTCGCAAAGAATGCGTCGCGAGCAATCTTCAAAGTTTTTCTCGTTTTTCTTTGAGAAGAGAAACCTATTTTACCCACAATGTTTTTTTTACAGAGAGAGTATGTCCAAAGAAACTGTCCAAATTTTCGGATTGAGTTGAGTGAAAAAAAAATGTAGAATGCTCTGTGGATGAAAGTGGAATTCTGTAGCTACCATGTTTACCTATAGAGATGCATCTTTTTCTGCGTACGTTAAAATAAAACGACGTTAAGCTTTCGTGCATTCATACTTTTACAGTTAATAGAATATTGATGATGGCCTCTGAGCCATTTTGCGAATGGGAAATATTATCTTCCGTGGTGAAATACCATGAGCTATTTTACCCTGAATCATAAATACATTTCAAAGTGAAAATAGCGCCAATGTATCGAGGACTCGGAGAAAATTCCAGTGTCGAATGAAAAATGTATAATGCACATAATTACAAAAAAATGATGAATACTCCATAATTTGTTTGTAATTGTGTGCATTATACTTTTTTCATTCGACACTGGAATTTTCTCCGAGTCCTCGACACATTGGCGCTATTTTCACTTTGAAATGCCTCTGCTTTCATCCACACTTCCTGTGTCGCTGTGATACTTCCTGTCCTTGTAAATGGCGTTGAACAAATACCTTAATGGACGGTTGAAGTGATTAGCCGAGTGAAGGGAAGGACTTTTCCTTTCAGCGTTTTTTTTATTCTTTCAGGTGGGTTATCTGCTCTCCTCGCTATGAATGACAAAGCAAATATTTCATTCCATTGACAGCTGCGATTCGCCCGTTGAATTCCAAATTGCACTCTTATATGTTTGTATCGTCATTAAGAGAATCGTGAATATGGGACAGAAGAAACGTTATAACGGACAGCTTTGATATTCATGACAGCTTCATATGATATTCATGTATCATCCTAACTCTGAAAGCTTATGATCTTCAACAGATTGTTATTACCCACTGCCTAAGTAATTTCTCTTTTATCATCAATGTCACGTATATCTTGGAATTAGGATGAAACAAAGATTCGCCAACGGACTTGAGTTCGAGTTCTTTTGAAATTGTAGTAAAATATCAAATATTAATAGACTTCTGGGGACTCCCCTGGCATTATTCCCTCAGAATATCAGATTTTTTTCAACGTTCGAGCGAGACGCGCGATAGGCCTTCATCTATTTACTTGGTACGGCGGCGGTGACTCTTGCGTTACTTTTGATGTTCATGCTCCGAACCCATCCCGCATCATACGTTTCACCGATATCTGGCAGAAGTTGATAATTGCTTTCCCGCAGTTTACCCTTTCGCCCCATTTAAGACCACCGGTACCCAGAGGAAAGAGTTGGAAGCGTTCCCGTTAAAGCACATTAAAAAAATGACACGATTAGATTAGGAATGTATAGCGGTCGTTGGAACACAAGGTCGCGGATATGAACAATTGTACCATTTTTTGCCAGTGAAAAATGAGGGCAAACTATTTACTTCAACAATAAAAACGGTATGAGGCAATGGTAACAAAATTCAGCCTACCATTCATCATTTTTCAGGAAATGACTCGTCCGGCCACACTCGTCGCACTCGTCCGGCCACACCTTGAATATGCAGCGAGTATATGGGATCCGGTGCAGAAAGACTTAATCCGGGAACTTAATAAAATACAAAGGAAAGCTGCGCGATTCGTCAAAAACTGCTACGGGCGTACAGACAGCGTTACACTGATGTTAAACGAATTAGGCTGGGAGCCGCTAGAGATTCGGAGGCTGCGCGCTAGGCTTAGATTGCTTGAGCAATTGAGAATATATATATATAAGAGCGACACGGAGAACATCATATTAGAACCCCACTATATTTCCAAGTCCGACAGAAACGATAAATTATGAGAGATATTTTGCCGAACGGATAGGTATGGGAATTCGTATTGCCCCAGAACAATAAGGGACTTTAATAAATGCTAGGCGTAATTTAATTAGAGCGTTTCCTTTTTTATATGTAAACGGCTGGTGTCCTAACACCCCCCGCCACACGCCTATTGAGGCGGCTTGCGGGGTAGTATGTGGATGTAGATGAAATGCTTACAAAATGTTCGTCGTCCTTCATCGTGGGATTTAGCTGTGATCATGGTCGTTGCAGTGTCTCCTATATAGGTAGATACACAGTTAGTATTCAAAATATGAAGAGGGGACTGTTTTCGTGTGCCATTTTCAGTTGTGCGGTAATAATAACCAATCAAATTGTAGTTTGATAAAAAAAAGTCAAATTTCTTTTTAAAAACTGCATAAAAGTCATTAAAACTTTAATGTACCATTTTTAGAACCCTGTTAAACCGGGTTTATATCACACTGCGTTGCTCAAGTAAACAAATCGATTCCAGTAAAAGTGAATTGTTCCTTGTAGACTCTTCAGAAATGAAAATGCCTCCTGTGGAAAATTACGTGTCGTGACCATCTTCGGCTCTCAAGTGGTGAACTGCCGGTCTATTTATTTGGTTCATCCGCTCTTTCGACTCTTGATCCGTTTCATTTGGCTCCGCATTTCATTTGTTCCATCTCGCCCGTCGTTAGGAACGTGAAATGGAGCCACCATCGGACTTTGGCCAATCGTGAGCCGATCACTAAGAGAGCGAAACGGGTCTCCCGCCTTCCCGTTCAGAAGAGTCATTCTAAAAAGGTGATATATTACAAAATAACCCCCCTTATGGGAACTATAGTGGAAGCAAGTGTTATATTCCAAATTTTCGCCTTAATTAGAGCATTGTTTTGACTTGAATTTTCGGCGCGAAATTCGAAATTTACGAGAAATCATATCTAAATACGCTTTTCTAACTCGGCATGATAACTTGATATTTGTTAGCAGCTATTATAATAATATGAAACTATGATAATAATACAGAAGGGGGGAGGAAGGGTTGTTGTTGTTGGATTGGATGTTTATATATACTAACCGCAAAACTGGAATGTAATCGTTCCTGAAGATGGCTTAGTGAAAAGAGCCGAAACAGTGGACGTACTATATCGATTACTTTCTTTATCGATATGAAGTTCCACCACATCTCGCCTGACACCGTTGATTTCTTTCTTGAATTGTTGTCCGCTTTCCTGATTGAAACTCTTAAAAGGATGCCTCATCGCTGGCAGACGCCCTCGCCCGTCATATTCTCTTGTTTTCCGCGCCAACACCCGAAACCCTAAAACGTTTCCGATTGATGTCCGCTACCATCCTCGGGTGCGGGAGACACGCGTGCTCGTCGCGTGGTCACCACGTGAGCGGGTGTGGGTGGGAGGTGTGTGGGATGTGTCCGGACGACGACGGACTCTTTTTTTAAACGAGGCCAAGGGCTCGGCCGACATGGCGGTGGCATTTTCGCGAAGGTTTTAACACGCGAGGAATGCTAATTTCAATCAACCGACTCACCTTTACCCACCACCTCACTCACACATTGCGTCTCCGGATTATCTTTTGACATTTCATAATGTGGTGGCGCCATTAAATCCGGGACGCGAGGCGACGGCGAGAATCGGCACTTTTTTTTATTTATTACTTAAAACGACTTCCAATGAGCTCTCGATTTGGTTTGTGGATGTTTGAGGGTTTTCCCATGCAAAGCAGTTTCATTTTTTTCGCACTGCAAATAATAAGTTATTTTCCTTCTGAACTTCTGGCAGCTGTGCCGCTGACTTTTATATTAAATTTTATATACAAATATTTAAAATGCTCTTTTTATAACATTTTAAAATTAATTTACGTTAAGGTAGTCTGAGAGCCAAGAATCACTTCACCTAGAATTTCAATGAATTCGGCCTCATTTCAAAGACAAAAATCTCTCATCTTTCCAATGATATCAAAATGCCAACCCGTTGCCGAACTACTTTTCGAGTATAATTTGCCTCAAAATATAAGCCGTTTTACATGGGATAGATGATTACGGATGTGCGCTCCAGAGGGAGAATATTTAAACAAATTAGGAACTTCTAGCACCTAGATTTCGTAAAAAAACTAACGGTGTGTGTAGTTTGTATGTTTTATCAACTATTTATAAAAATTAATCTATAACTCACCACAGTCATTTTTACAGAATCGTAAAAAAAACTTGCTGTTTTGAAGGGTTAATACCCGTACGGCGGGAAAAAATGAGTCAAGTTAGAGACGTATGTAGCGTTATTTATTTCAATACTGAGAATTTAAGTAACATATAACTATATCTTTGCGCTATTAATATTACAATATTTATTTCATACTTCTTACAGACGTTGAAATAAAAAAATAAAATTTTGATAAGGTCTCTATTATGACTAGGGAACTATCTCACTCAAAACACCTTAAAATCTATTACAAAAACTTTCACTTTCTCCGTCAGTTTCAGCATTATCTCCATCGTCTCATGAGGAAGTTTCCGATTACGAAGTTTGAAGACGTGCCATTTCCGTGGATTTAATCTCCCTAAAAATCCCATTTCACCATCAATTTTCACTGCTTGGATGACCAATCCTCAGCACTGTGGTGCATGCAGACGACGTCCAAGGTAAAACATTCAGAACGTTCTTTTCCACGCCGGCATTCGCATTTGAGATAGAATGATGAAGTGCTCAGCCCACCTCTTTTCCGCCAGATGGCTAATGTGTTCGTAATTACAGGAGAGGGAGATTGCGAGACGCGTGTTGGTTGATGTCGGTGATTCCCCTTCTGAATTCTTCTTCTGGGGAGTGTGGCAGGGGATGTTACGAGCCTCACGAGGATCACGCTCCGATTGGACGAGGCGTGCGAAGGAAAAGCATTCCCTTCCTTTAGGATGACGCCGCTGACGGCAGAGGGGGGAGACGGCAGAGAAGGGAGACGGCAGAGGGTCGCGAATGTCAAGAGAATGGCGTGGAGATGAAAGAAACGTCCAAATCCGTTGTCCTCCCGCCTTCACCTTGGTCACTAGTTTCGCAACCGGACGCCATTCCACGCTGGGTGGAGGGGTGTGGGTGTCGGTGAAGGTCGACCGGCGGGTGCGGCGGCCGACCCGCTGATCCCGCGGTCTCTCTTGACGGCGCCGAAAGTCACCCTCAAACACAATATACTGATATACCCTGAGCGTAGATTTTACGTCACATAGCTAACAACAACTCATGTTAACATAAAGTTAAATAATTAAACCTTCGGAATCGAAGTTATAAAAGTACGATCTAGCAGTGGTTATAATATAACGTTGATATATTTAATGGTTTTGGTTTTAGAAGCCCGTCGAATCAGTGATTGCGCGAAGAGTGCCGAAAAACGGGTACTTTTTCTTTTCTCACCTCAAGAACATACCTTTAAAAATTGAATAAAAAATATTCATTACACATGCTCAACGCAGATTAAAATAAGCTACATTTTGATGTAAATTACATTGTATTCGGACGAGTCTTTATGTAACTACGCTACTTCAAACTCGGGTATATATACTTTTGAAACGGACAGTAGTAGCGGATTTGGTCGGGAAATGAGTTATAAATACGTATTCTACATTATATAATTAGGTCATTAGACAGTTCATACCGTATGCCTCCCTGTCCCGTCGACAGCTCATCCAGAAAGTATTTCCCCGTCACACACTCAACACTTGCACTGAATTGTTACCGTGTTTGATTCGGTTTATCGCCACCTCACTTCCATTCGTCCAAATCTTGACTACTGCCCCCCCCCCCCATTCCCCACTTTCAGGCAACAATCTCCTTTCAATCAACCCTTACAGTACCCCGCTACCTCTCTGTAGCTCCTTCATCCACTGTTTCATCCCTCCTAATATCCCGTTCCCACGACATGCAACATCCCAACAGTCCTTCAATGTTCCCGTTCCACTTTATTCGACCCATTTCCTCTGTTACTCTCTTCAACCACATCTCAAAAGCCTCCAATACATACCCTCGTCCTTCCTCGAAGACCATCCTGCTGTGTTCATTTCTAATTTCGGCATAGAATATTATTTTTTGGAAGAAAATCTTTTCAAGTTTACTCCTCGAAACAAAGTTATGATAAACATTTATCTACATTCAAATTAAAAAAAAGCCTTATTCAATTCTCTTCATACTATTTTCATTTCCCTCTGCATGATCGAAAAAATGAACGCAGTTCGCAAAATGTCAGCGAGACAATTTTTTTTCGTAAATGTTTCTTTGGTTTCACACCGGGTAAGGTTATTGTAGTAAATCAACGTTTCGATGGTTGACTCATCCATCGTCATCAGGATAATAAGTCGAGCGAGGATGCTGGTTGTTATACATAGCCGCAGATGCCTCATTGTTTTGGAAGCCGTTACGATTCTTTCGAATTTCATTAATCACCGGTCTCCAAGTTTTACTTAAGTTGAAGCCGTTATCTCTATTGGTGTTATTTTGTTCTACCTGCATGAATTTGGCTTATTTTGTTATTCTTTCCCCATATTCAGACGCCCGGGAAATTAGCTAGGAATTTCTGTATTTCGGAGACCATTCTTGTTTGCAGTTCGCATGTATAGCATAACCTATTGTCTATTTTCTCCTACGCTGAGGGGAAGGGGTGTATCGTAAGGTAGTGTAGCTCTTAGTAGTAGTAGTACTCCCTAATACTTGAATCCTTATCTGTTACCTAGTACTAACAGCACGCCGTGCATGTTTTATACATAAGTCTTGAGTCTCTGTCCATTTGTGTAGTTGCAAAATACATATATATTAATGGTACCTCTCCATTGTGATAATATCTGTAGTGTAGTGTTGCATGCTTGTGAGGCTTCGCCTCGTGACAAGCATTAGCGATTTATGCTAATGCATAATTAGTCGTAGTTACACTAACTTTAGTTTATAGTGTAATGCATGTTGGTGAATACTCACCCCCTGCCACACACCCCTGAGGTGGCTTGCAGGGTATTTTGTAGATGTAGATGTATCTAGCTTAAGCCATATTCCGGCGACCTTGACCTGAATGGTAGAGCCAAAGTACGTATAACTCAAGATCGCCTGGATTCACCATCCTCCCTCCCTCATCTTCCCTGCCTATCGCCTCCATCCCCAATGCCTCATCTCCCCTTCATCGCTACCTCCCTACCTCCTTTTCCTCTTGCTTTTCGTTCTTCCAAGAGTGGTAATAATGTGATAGTAAAAATGCGCCACTCCCCATAAATAACTACATTCTTTATTTGCCACACTCGGTGTTAAATTCAGCTCCCTCTACCCTCTCCCCGTATTACTGAAACCTCAAAAAGCCCCTGGCGTTTTACAGATCCGTTTCATAACCTTCGGCCTCCCTCGCCTCTAAAACTTCGATTAGTTAAAAAAAAAGCCTACGGGCTAAAAATATTGCAAGGTTGCCTCTTGCGAAGTTGTGTTCGTGAGGCGTGACCTTCTGAGGCGACGGCGAAGTCGTTGGCAACTTCTTCTCGAGCGAGGGGGCCGGAGTTGCCCCGCGACCGTTCCTGAAAGGGTCACCGGGAGTGATTATAATTCAGAATCCACAGTTCGAAGTGACCTCAACCGCCGAAGTACCAGAGACATCAATTACATCTAGTCCTCGCGTTGTATTGTTATTTGCGAAACACGAAAACATCCACTCCCTGCCGCGACCTGAATAACTTGTGGCGATCTTTAGCCTTGGAGGGGCGGTGGCCCTCCGAGGCGGTTGACGGCCTTCTTTTGTCTTCTCCTCCTTTGAGGTTAGCGGTGCGATTCGAGGCAACTGCTAGACGAGTCTCCTTCGTGGTTCACCTTTAGGATTCCGCGAATGGGTGGGACGTAGTTCTGATGACTTGTGTGACTACCCCTTTGTCTTCATAGAGCGAGTCTTAAAAGCGAGTGACAATGGCGGTTAATACTGAATGAGAGGGTGTCACACCTCGCGGAATTCCATGGAAACATTCATTGTTAGTAAATACTTCAAGAAAAAAATAAATACTGTACCGGTGAAAATTTTCATGCAAGTCAAAACAGCACGAATTTTTTCAATATTTCTCTCTTTCCATTCAAGTTACTTGTTTGTTTTAAATAACATACACTCTCGGCTCATCGACGATCAAGGTTTTCATCTTCCATTTTGCATCTCCAACATCTCAATATATACGATCCCGCAACCAATAAAATGCCTCACATCTCTTAACCGTGAACGTATTCTGATGAGGGATAAGGGATTGGAAATTTTAAAAATCCCGTGCTACGAACAAAACCTATCCTTCCTGTTTATATGAAAGTTGCCATTCACTTATTTACGCCACCAAAAATACTTCAAGGCGTTCCTTGCTACACGATCATCTCTGTCCCAACAACACCCATTGGTGATTGCGAATACATCCACTTTAAATTCCATCGTTTGAATGTTCACATGTTTGCATGTTCGTTTACTAACCCTCCCAATTTCTGGAATGACAGCGCACTGCTCTCCTGACTGCTTTTTGGTGTCTGCGCCTAGCGGCAAGGGGGAACGGGCAAGGCCCTGATTTTAACTGGGGCGAGTGCTGCATGCCTGGCATGGAATCACCCCGTGCCACACACCGTAGTGGTGGTGTTCACGGTACTTCGTAGATGTAGATGTAAATAACTTACCAGAAATTAGCTGTAATGGTCTTACTAAGTTACTGTTACTTGGGAAAAGGCCAAAGGTGCATTAAATTATCTAATTCAGAGTTCATTCCCCATTCAGCCGCATGCAGTTCCATTCTTTCTCGTCTGGGATTTTTTTGGAATTATAGAGAAATTGGACGGAAGCCTTCGGCCGTGATCGATTTCGTCTCTCGGGGCCTTATTCAGTTAAGGACTCTACATGGTCGAACTTCGGGAAATTCGTGAATGTGAAGTCACTTCCCTAGACAAATCTCAACTTTTTGAATGTCCCTCTTTGAAATTTTAAAGACTGTGATGTCAATATTTCGTCACTTTCGAGACTCGGAAATTCCGAGAACATACAGAATAGCCCCCTCGGTCACCAAAGTCCCCTTTGCGTATTCAACCCCCACTCCCCTCCCCCTCGTCTTCCACGGTCTGACTCAATGGGAAAATGTGACTGAATGTGTGCGCAAAAAAGCCCCAATCGCTCGCTTCCTTCCTTCCTTCCAAGCATTCCGACGCGGAAACGCCGGACGATCGGGAATTTAAATTCGCGACGTTTTTTTCCTACTCCGAATCGAAACAAAAACAAGAGAGAGCGGCGGAAGCTTTTTTCGTTTTTGTTTTCTGTCCGTTTTTCCTTCTTCCTCCCCCCTTTGACCTCCAAACAAAACGCTCGCTCAGCTTTACCTCTCGTTCATCATTTTCGAGAGGGGCGTTTTTCCCCAAACACGTCCATTCCTTCACGGCCACCTATAGCCACCCCACCCCCCAATGACCTGGCGGCATTTTTACCCCGGAGCTTTGTATCGAGCGCTTCTTTCACGTCAAAATGACCTTGTTGATAATGCATATGCGGGTAGTTGAGCGATGACTGTGACATCAGTCAATTTCAGTCTCTGTGTAATAACGCGCCAAATAAATCATATATTTCCCGCGAACGATTAGAGACCACAACAGCACTGCCAATGAGACTTTCAACTAGGTTTGTCGTTAGGTAGTGTAGCTCTTAGTAGTAGTAGTACTCCCTAATTCTTGAATCCTTATCTGTTACCTAGTACTAACAGGACGCCGTGCATGTTTTCTATAAAGTCTTGAGTCTCTGTCCATTTGTGTAGTTGCAAAATACATATATATTAACGATCCCTCTCCATTGTGATAATATCTGTAGTGTAGTGCATGCTTGTGAGGCTTCGCCTTGTGACAAGCATTAGCGATTTATGCTAATGCATAATTAGTCGTAGTTACACTAACTTTAGTTAACAACTCTAGTTGCAAAATACATATATGTTAACGGTCCCTCTCCATTGTGATAATATCTGTAGTGTAGTGCATGCTTGTGAGGCTTCGCCTCGTGACAAGCATTAGCGATTTATGCTAATGCATAACTAGTCGTAGTTACACTAACTTTAGGGTATAGTGTAATGCATGTTGGTGAATATTCACCCCCTTCCACACACCCCTGAGGTGGCTTGAAGGGTATTTTGTAGATGTAGATGAAGGGGGGATAACTAAGGGATAATGATGGGAAAAATATTGAACATAGATCTTTGAACCCTTTCAATGCTAACGGTACACATTTTTCCCAGCAAACGTCTCTGTTGTAAATGACTTCTGCTCACAGTAATAATGACAATTCACGGATAATATATATTACATCAAACATGTAAAGAAAATAACCAGTCGTGGAAGCGTTGAAGGAAAATTAATACTACGCACAAGAAGTTTTCATTCTAACTTTAATGGTAGACTCATCATAATATCATTGTAAACAGGCGGGGATCATTCCAGCCAAATTCCCATACAAGTACTCAGAGAAAAGCTATATCCGTATCAATGGTGGTATTAAGCGGAAATGCGATTCTTTTTTTACTTGAAGGAATGGAATAGTATCTTGAGTTATCCTGTCCATTGTATAAAAACACCCTTAACCAGTGAAGGTTTCGTAGATCTTAATTTTTTACACTCCAGATGTACTCTTCCTTATCCGATTATCGGCACAACGTTTGGGTTATTCGGAGAGCAGAGCGAGCCTGGATATACTTTCTACCTCAACACCAGCTCACCTGACCCACTGAAAACCGCGCAAGAACCCTCGTAGCAATGAAGCTAGATGGGCGTCAAAATTTTCAATGAAATCCACGGTATAAATAGTTATTCTGCTACATCATTTCAAATATCTTGAAAGTGTTTCACATGTAAGTTTTGGTTACAATTTTATCTTGATTCGATTTAAGAAATATTCCCATGCTTCACTTCGTGGCGTTCTTTCATCCCTGTTCATTGTGAATTCAATTAAATTAATACAATACACCATGATATCGCTTTGAAATGGGGAAACATTTAAAATCAATCGTGTTTCATTCCAAAATGTAAATGGAAGGGGGGGCTTGTGGAAATCTTAAAAGGAAACTTGCTACTACCAAAACAACTTTAAAGCGAGAGAAAATATCGTCTCAGGGCACAGAGCGAGGAGTGACGGATCCTTGACTTCGAACATTAGTTGGATTTGGTCATCAATGTCGTCCTTGATTCGCAGGAGGAGGATATTTCCACGTCATTTCCGGAATAAATAACTAATTTTGGTCGTTTCGTATTTTTGAAAGGAGAATACTGCGCTCAGTTTACTAAGTGATCAGCAGGCGCTAATTAAAGGGTTGACCCTCAACACCGGACTTCCTGGCCCAGCCGTGCATTACACAATATCCATTCGGTCTGTTCGCTCTTCGCCCACGAGTCCTAGCGACCCGGAAAACATCTCTCTCGCTCGAAAAAGAGGTTCACTCGCGGGAGGAGATATTAACACGCACGACCGCCGCAAAAATGCATTCTTACTTCAAACATTATTCTTGTTACAATTAATTATATTTTAAAACTAAATTCTTGTTTGCATAGAGAAGTTGATTTCGTCATTTTTTTAATAGTTTTGTTTATAAACTGGGGAGGTCATGTTAGAATAAAGATTTCTGGAGTAAAGGATGCGTCGATGAGGGATTTATCTCCGGAAAACCTGAACTTAAAGATGGATTAATTGATGCTTGTTGGGCATCATTTATGTTTCAATTGTTGTCCGACGTTGTAATGGAGAGGGGAATGTGTCGAAGTGATTCTAGGAGGAAGTGGAAGTTCGATAACTTCGCTTTAAATTGAAGATTAATCCAAATTGTCAATAGAAGAAAGGGAAAAAGGACTCCTATGCATATGTCGGTCACCCAGGTGACCATCCTCTGGGAGAAGTGTTTTTAATCTCGTGAACACGTTTGTGCGTTGCCCTAGGCTGAAAGTCCCAAGTATAGCTTGTACACCTGGATGATCGAAATGCATGCACAGGAGTCTATTTTCTTTGCTTTAAAATTGACAATTTGGATTAATCTTTAATTTAATTTACATGTCAATTGATCTCCTCTTCAATTGATTACTTCACTGTTGCGATGGAAACGTCCGGAGATGTGTTGGAGGGGCGTCTACGGCCGTCGTTTAAATCCATTTATTTTTTTAAACCCGGAGGGAGGATACTATACAGAGTATACTATACACTGCAGTGACATCCTCCAGAGTGAGTCATGGGAATGCCGCATCCGCCAGTGTGCTATATGAGGGTGGGTGGGCGGGTTCATTTGATCGCTATTCGTGCGGCACCCACCCAACCCCACTGCTACTCCCTCGTCGTGCGGGGATTTCCCCGCGGTTGGCCCTGAGACTCGACCTCCCTACGACCCTGGACATCCCCTTGCCCTCCTCCCCCTAAAGGAGACCCCTACTCTAAGGCTGATGATGGTGGGACAACTCTTTCTTTCGCATTCGCGGGCGAAGCGCTCGCTGATTCATACATTTCCACAGCAATCGCGCTGGATCAGTCTTTGCGAGCATTTTCCTCGTCACTTCAGCTCGAAGACGTATTTATCTCACGAAAACTAGTAAAACTTTTATCCCCATTACGTTCAAATGAGATGAGATCAACATTAATATCTCGGGCTTTCCATTCCTATTCTTTTGATTCAATGGGCATCGGCTCATGAGGCTGTAAGATGCTCTTAGTGCTTTCACGGTGAATCTCAAGAAAGTTTTTGAGTGAGCAAAGTTCTGATTTCACAAAAACTTTACGGCATTAAGTTTTGTCGAGATTACCTGATTGCGGCGAATGGAGAAACATTGAGAAACTGAGGCATGAAATCGCTCATATGCCGACTTAATACTGGTAATTATATTTCCTGGAAATCACAATTCTGCTCGCTCGTGTTTTACACCAGCCAGCATTTGGCTGCGTCGTGATCGTCCAATCATATTTCAATTTGGAGGAAACTGAAATGTGCTCGCAAGTTCTTCTTCTTGTGACTAATAAAGAAAATTAAATGTTCTGAGCGTCATATCTCTCCTCGCCATATCCAGTAGTGTAGTTTACACAGACCAGGAAAACAATGTTGGATCTTAAGACGAATGGCTATAGAATTTGAAAGGAATAAATTCTTCGGTTGATGAGTGAATGCGATCCGTTATTTGAATTCTATTCTAGATGACATCGCCATTTGTTTAACTTTTACTTTCTAGAGAAAGAGTCCTTGAGAGAACAATATAACGCCCATGAAAATTTCAACGTCCTCGCTAATGGAACTCGGAACATCACGCTAACCTGTCAGATATCAATTCATTCTCTCGCTTGTTTCCTTGGAACCCACACGGACACACATGTCGCTCTTTCATTCATTCCGCTTCGTAAACAATTGTCACTAGTCTATTCCGTGATATTCGGGACACCCAAGGTGAAAATATCTTAGGGTAAACTTATCTTTTAGTCGGTTGTTTAACTTCAATTTACTATAGTTTATATTAAGTCCATACCCAAGGTGGATATAGGTCTTGTGTGGAATTTCAAGTTTGATGCAGAGATGCGCAGCTATGTAATGAATTTCTGTTTCAATTTGGATGTACGCCTGTTCCTTCTCTCAATACCATGAATGAATAAACACCATGACTTGAGAAAGAAGATAGCTCCTCCTCGTTTGAATACGAAAGTATAAAATGAAATAGTGCATGGAGTATCATGCAAAAGTTATTTTGTGATAATTTTATAAACGCAGTTTTATCATTGCCTAATTTCATAAACATCTCTACTATCTTTTTGCGTTGAATTTTTATTTTAACTGGCCTAATCATTCTCGTATATACGCAACAATATACCATGAAACCAATATTCTATGAAAGAATATGCCTCTTAAAGAAATGAAGTTGCACCGTGCCGCATGTATATTTCCGTCAGTACCCCAAACGGAGATAGCAAAAATGCTCAAACGGAAGAAAACTTAGTCGAGACAAAAGTTAAATGAGAAACGTTGAATCCCTTGGAGTGAGAGTTATAAAACTCTCCTTAAAAACATTAATCAATACGGCATTCTTTGTATTATGTTGTGGTTAAATTGATTTTTTAATATAATGATAAGACAAGTAATTTATTTAAAACTTTTTAGGATTCTCGGATCCCACCCAACTTTGAATCCGCAAGAAGAACGAATGTGTCTGTAAGATGTGCAAAGGAAATGAAGGTAAGTTATCATAAAATTGTGTGTTCTCATTCAAATCTAATTGTTAACCATTAATCATGTGATATTATTTCTACAAATTAACCAGACCATGAGTACATTCATTTCTCCCTTCAAAAGACCTCGAAATGCCCATTAGTGGCAGCTATCTGTATTGGGAGGTGCCTTTACGAAGGCAAAGACCATTTTGATACAAACCTAAGAGTCCCGAGTACAAATCCGGTCGAATCTGTCCCACTCTACTTCGCCAAAAATCAGATTATTTACTTAATTCTGTCTCTATAATTATACAACTCTTTGACTGCTTTAGTCTTCGCAATCTCGTACTGACTTTCAAACTATATGAAATCCCTTATTTCCTATTTTTCCTTCCCAATCGAATTATATGAGAAAATTGCTGGAAATTGGCTTTATATATGTGAATGAAAATCAGGCCAATGAAAGTTGCCATGGTCTAGGCGGTTGCAGCCAATTATTGGGCTATTATCAACCGGCTTTGGTAAAATTTTTTCTTTTGATCTGAATTCCTACCGAAAAATGGGAAAATAATTTCGCCTAGTGCTATAAAAATTGTATCTATGCGATTGATTAACCAAACGAAATTTTTTAATCTTTGGTAACTCATTGAAACTCATAGAGAGACATATTATTCAAGCTTTAATGCCATGCAATATTTTCTATTAAAGACATACGTATTTCATTACACAATTTTACACAATCCTTCATTTACGCAGTATGTTCCTGCCTCATAGTAATGCTACGTGGAAAATAAAACTAAATGAGACTTCGATACTAAATGTAAATGCAGTTAATTGTAATTATCATTGCTAAGACATCGAAAAAGTCTCGAAAAAAATTCTTTTCGTGGTATTTGCTAGTCGGTAATTCTGACCACTAAACCGCTCATAGGAGCCATTGTTGAAACAGTGCCCCGTTACTCATAGCGTTTCACCCGTAACTATGCCAGGAATAGATATAAGGAATGTGTCTCTGGTAGGATTACGCAAATTTGCCTTTTCCGTTTTCCTAGTCCACCACAAATTAGCTAGAGCTCTGGTGACATGTTTCTCGAGTAACTTCCACCTTACCACTTCTGTAACTTATTTATATGGCCTGTAATCATTGACGAAATTTTACTCTCACATAGCATATGGGAACTTATATTTCATTATGCTTGTTGAGGGTTATAGATTCACTCCGAGTGATTTCGACAACGAAATACATAAATATCCGTTTCCCATCGGATCATCCATTAGCTTCAAGTCGAGCTTCAAGTGAATGAAAAAGAACTTAAAGAAAGCATTTACGAAAAATTGTCAGAAATAAAAACAAAAATGCAAATGGTAATGCTTGTAAGCAACCTCCACGGTTATTTATTTCTGACTCTTCAATTCAACAGTTAGCAAAAAACTCTTCAACAACAACTATGTTTTACGTAAAGATTAAGTACCACCGACGATTTACTACACAAAACTATCCAATGTATTATCACAATCATTGTTAAAGAAGAGAAGAATTTGGTCCCATTATTTCGTATTTAACAAAGGTCTTAATCATCATTTGCTGACCCCGATTTCACCGAATATGAATTTGAATCTATCTCACTTTATCTCCACTCCCTGTCATCTAACGATTGAAAAATATTCCCTCCAGATCTATTCCAAAACAGATAATAAATAACTTCCTATTTCCTTATGTTTGCGCCGTCTGCAGTATGGTAACACCAGTATTTGCTGCTAAAATTGGATGGAAACCTCTCTGAACGGGGCTGACTAGAACTAAATTTGGGACAATGCTCGAAGGCGTAAAATGTCAATTCTTGGTCCTCCTTTCTAGGCTGACGTGGGCTCGACTCGCAAGCAAAACATCCTGGCGGAAAACACGTCATATGCTGCCTCAAGCCACAGAAGAGAGATTGGCGGCAGCGGAGACTTCAACGGCCGAGTATCAGGCGCTCAAGTCTCCGGTCGGCACCGCGAGTCGAGGGGACCACGTGGGCGGGCGGCGGCGGCGACCGGGTGGCAGGGTTGTGTTATTGTTTGCACTGTTGCGATCGCCCCTGAGGAAGGCGACACGCAGGCCAGCGAGGGTTGTTCTACGAAGCGGAGCCAGGCAGGGAAAGCATTGGTGAGTGAGGGAAACGAGCGGAAAGAAAGCGAAGGAAACGGTTTAAATGAACAGCGGGCGAATTTAGAGCGTGCGGCAGCGAGGTTGCGTAATGCTATATGTAGGCACCGTTGGAAGAATCTGCCTCCACTGTTGTGGAACTGTCTCTCGTCACCTATCTTGGAGGAAAATGAGGACTTTTAATCATTCTCTTACATGTGCGATGTGTAGTATATTAAATGGCTGTAGCACTACTGGGAATTTAACCGGAAATATTGTTTTTTTTAATTGAGGTAGTTTGGGAACCATAACCAAGTAGTTTCAAATAATGACAAAGCCGACTATGTTTAAACCCACAGAGTTTTTTATTGGTACAACTAGTTTCAACGCTACAGCGTTATCATCAGGTACCTACCATTCACCTGAAGATGACGCCGTAGCGTTGAAGCTAGTGGTATCAATAAAAAACTGTGGATTTAAACATAGTTGGCCTTATCATTAATTGAAAATGGACTTCCATAAAGTTACACCAGAAAGGATTGGATTCAGAAAGTAGTTTTATTAAGTCCGTGAAATCCTGGGTGCATTGTCAGCCAACGCAGTGTGACGATCCAAATTCTATTTATCTAATTGTCCAAAGTGCCATATCCTTTCTCTTGCCCATGGACGAACACTTTTGGTTTTTCCTCATGCTGAGATGGATCAGCTTCTATAAATGGCGTGCCCCTATTTAATCACTCGGTAATTCACTTAAAAATCAGGGAACAGGAGGAGATTGCGTCGGGAAAAGCAGGAAACCGATGCCTGTCTGATCCTCTCCGGCGCTATATGTGGCGCCAAATGAATGATCGTTGCGAGATCCCAGAGTTGTCATAGGTAACGTGTCACCAGGAGAAATGCGACCCTAGTCCGTCGCAGCGCACTCGTAACACACGCGTTTTTAATTCACACTTCTCCAAACCGTAAGACATTCCATGGCTAGCGGAATAATGGAAAGTGTCGCTGAAATATTCTAAGGTATCCTTATCAGGTACCCTTAGCAGTACTCACCAGTGAACTCGAGCCGAAGGGTCTTCGAAGGAGTATCGCCGTCTTGTTGGTTGCTTTGTTGAATGTATCACTCTCGGACACAAATAAGTGAAGCCCTTTCGGCTTCAAACTGGGACGAAGGCGGTCGTCCTCTTCGCCGATGCGCGAATATATCCCCCGGTGGAGGTCTGCGTCGTATGGCGCTCTGCACGACCAGTGCAAAAACTCGAACGGGGACGCGAGGTAAAGAAGTTGCTCCTTTGCCGGGTGACGGACGAGGAATGAACCACGAGCGGGAAGCACGACCGCATATATATTCGCCGTGCGATTCTCTTATTTTTTCACTCAAGTTTCCTTTTTCTTTTTTTTTCGCCAACCTGCGACGGGAGTTGCTTTTCCCCCACTTCCCCCTTCCCAGCTTCATCCTCACCCCCCTCGACCGACAACTCCCCCCCTCCCACATTCACCCGACCACTTTTCCTCCCCCCCCCTCCCTCTCTTAATCCGTCATCCCTTCCCCTCCACAAGGCCTTCCTCCTTCCCCCTCCTCCCTCCTCCCCATCCTAGTAGCAATGCCCCCGCGGGACACAACAAAGTGGTCGCTCCATCTTTGCACCCTTCCGTCATTCCCCCCTTGGTTCATTATCTACCGAGGGTCCCGCGTGCCATCCTAGCGCAAGGTGATTCTTCATATTGTAGGTGACGAATGATTAACATTCACAGTGAGCGCCGCATTATATCGATTGCTGATGATTGATTATATGAATTCTTGGCGGCGTGGCAGATTGACAAGTACTTGGAAGGAAACCCATTCGACAATCCCTGCGCCCCGAGAGTCGTTCGGTTTATTGGATGATATATCATAGTTTTCTAAGCTGCAAAGTGGGGTATTTCGATTATAATTTCACAATTTTCCGAAAATGTTGAAAATTTCAATAATTTTTCAAGTCACACGTTTTGGTGTGAATTATTATTGTTATAAATTGAATTTTATAGCTATACAATTTAATTAATTAATTATTATTATTGATAATAAAATCATTTGACTGCGCACGAAATTGCGATATCCTGGTGCACTCAATCATTAGTTGAGGTAGGATACAGATGACTTATGAAGTGACGAAAAGAAAGGAGAAATTCATTGACTTCTCCTTCTAAGGGTTTTTGCCTTCATCAGACAAGCAAGACCTTGTAGACTCTCACAGTTAATTTCACTATTAAATTTCATATTATTTTCCTATGTCACCGATGCTGCAGTGCACTCTTTTTGGGTTCACCGGAACCTAACGCCCACGCTGAAATTTGAAAGTATTTATAATCGCACCTATCACTACATCTCCATCTACTTTCCTTGAAACTTCTTGTCGCCATTATCCCTAATTTACGAACATTTGCCAACTTCAAGTCACTTCAAATACCAGCATGGTAGATATTGAAACGTTTTTCTTATTATGATTATTAGATAGTGAAATCAAAGATGCCTTTGAGTTTGGCGAGATGGTCTCTACTTTAAGGGAGCCTCCCGGGTAACACGAAACAATAATTCCTTTAAAAACTTGTCGCGAGAAAAATTGAGTTATTTGTGGCACTTAAATTCTCAGTCAACATTCTGTGATGATGATACAAGAAAAGCACCCGAAGAATTATTTCGAGTTTCATTTTTTTCAGAATTGAATCGCCTGCGTTCAGCGAGACAATACTTTTCTCTCCTTACGTGCCCAGAGGCGTAATATTGTGGAGAAGTCTCCACGTTAGATAATTTTTAGTGTCATAGAAATAGCTTAATTTGGAACCAGCTCGGCTTTCGGGTTCCCAAAAACCCAGTTGGAAATCCCAAACCCGAGTAGTTTCATACATCAACACCACGGAAACGAGACCCATTAAAAGATTGTGCACCATATATTACTTCATAATTCACGGAAAGCTTTGATATCGCTAATATAATTTCCTTTGTTTTCCTCTGAACGTCATGAAATGAACTTTGGAAGCGAATCTATGACGTCGTTCAACGTCACTTCCTACAATATTACCGGTTACGCATTCACCTCCTCTCTCACCGGAAGCAATCTAGTCTACAGTTGAAGATGCAAACTGAGTGGACTTCCTGGAACCTGTGTTTTGCCTCCGGAAATTATAAAAATAAGAATTCGACCGCATGCAGTTATATTCACGATGGATATAGCGGTTTAAAAATAACACGAATTGATCAAAATTGCCTACACTTGACTTTCATGAGCGAAACATTAAGGAGCTGTCGTTCAATAGGCTTCTTCATGCGGAGAATTTCCCGGGAACAATTTTGCTACATAAAAAAGCGCTGTCATATAATTACAAAAGAAGGAAAGTGAATTTAAATCACTCGCTGTTGAGTGTAGTGCTGCTGAATTATAATATCCTAGTTCGAACCTCGAATCTAAAAGTAATCAATCTTCGTGAAGTTGTATGCTAATGAATATCCGAGTGTAGACAACGTGAATCTCATTTCATCGTTAAACATTGGACTGCAAGCAGTGATCCTATTTTTGCTGACGACTCAACCGTTTGAAATGAGCGTCTACATCCACATCTACAAAATACTCTGCAAGCCACCTCAGGGGTGTGTGGCAGGGGGTGAGTAGTCACCAACATTGAAGAGGGACCGTTAATATATATGTATTTTGCAACTACACTAATGGACAGAGACTCAAGACTTACGTAGAAAACATGCTCGGCGTACTGCTAGTACTAGGTAACAGATAAGGATTCAAGTATTAGGGAGTACTACTACTATTAAGAGCTACACTACTTATCGACAAACCTAGAAAAAAGTCTCATTGGCCGCTGTTATGGTCCCTTATCGTTCGTGGGAAAAATTACATTTTAAATCTCTCCGTTCTGCAGTCTAGTTCCCTAATTTTATTCTCATGATCTGATCTCCCGTAGTATTTTGGATTTCGTAAAATATTATCAACGTCGTCATAAAATAGACCGGTTTGGAACTTACATAATAGATTTAGTCTAAATTTTAATCGACGGTCTGAAAGCGTTTCCCATCCCAGTTGCTGCAAAAGGTCAGTAACACTAACCAGATTATCATAACGGCCTTTAACGTATCTTGCCGATCTTCGCTGCACGCGTTCTAACTCAGTTTTCAAGCCATCTCATTCTCATAAGGATCCCAGATACTGGCGGCATATTCTAAGTGGGGTCTAACGAGGGAGAAGTAGCTGATTTCTCTAACTTTGACGTCGCATTTGCCAAGTACTCTTTTAATAAATCCCAATTTACGATTAGCTTGACCGGTAATTTCTCGAATATGTTTACTCCACTAGAGATCATTAGTAAGTTTTAACTCCGAGGTATTTAACCGATTCTACAGTCTCTAATTTGCTGTTGTTTATGCAATATCTGTTACAAGGAGCTTCTTTCGTTTCGAAAAATTCATAAAAACGCATTTTTCATGTTTTATTCTAGCTGCCACGCATCGCACCACTCCTGTATCGCCTTGAGGTCCTTAGTTAGCGCTAGCTTATCATTAAAGCTACGAATTTCTCTATACATCACTGCGTCGTCAGCAAATAATCTAAGCTTACTGTCAACTTTGTCACCGATGTCGTTTATGTACAAAAGGAACAGAAGCGGGCCTATGACACTTCCCTGTGTGACACCCGATGTGACTTTTACTTCATTAGAGATAGCGCCATCTAATACAACCCTTTGCTTGCGACTGCTTTATAATTCTCTAATCCCGGAAATTACGTCGTCGTCTAAATCGTAAGATTTCAATTTCATGAGTCGCTTACTGTGGGGAAAATTTATCAAATGCCTTTTTAAAGTCCAGAAAAATTGCATCAACTGGAATGTTATGTTCACATGAGACTAAAATATCGTGGGAAAAAAGTACTAATTGAGTTTCGCAAGATCTTCCCTTTCTGAATCCGTGTTCCGTTTTTGTTAACAAGTTCTGCATATAGAGGTGTCTCATAACTGAACTGACAATTATATGTTCAAGGACTTTGCAAGAAATAGATGTGAGAGATATCGGTCTGTAGTTCGATGGCTGTTCCTTATAACCGCTTTTGAATATGGGAGTGGCATTTGCAATTTTCCAGTCCATGGGTACTTTGTGTTCGTTGATGGATTTATTAAATATATTCTGCAAGTAGGGTGCTATTTCACAAGCTAATTCTCTATACACGCGGGTAGGAATTTCTTCAGGACCTGGGGATTTATTTGGACTTTAGGATTTGAACAAGTTTTCTATTCCATGAGTTCAAATATCGATAGGCGGCATCTTTTGCTGGAAGTGATCATTTACCTTTACGGATGTAATCTGTGATGACTTGGTGAAGACACTTTGAAAGTAGAAATTTAATAAATTGGCTTTGTCCGAACTGCTTGTTAATAATTCGCCCTTTTCGTTTCGTAGTGGAATAACTATTGATCTGTTGCCTTGAACTTCCCTTACGTATGACCAAATTGCTTTTGGGTTATTCTGTAACTGTTCTACTAATGTTTTTATTTTAAAATACATGGATGCATTCCAAAAGGCTTCCTTTGTCGTGGTTTTGGACAATTTGCATTTTTCTATTATTAAATTTTGATCACCAGTGGACAAATCTCTACGGAGTTTTTTCATCTTGGCGTGGCATACTCTCTGACGTCTTAACGATTTTCTCACTTCTGCATTGTACCATCTTGGTTCGCTGCCCTCTTTTTTTACTTTACTTGGAATATATTTTCTGATTCCCGAATGTACGATCGAAGGGAAAGCTTTCCAACTACCCTCCGTGTCTAACTTTAAGCTTGATTCCTGGAAGACAGGAAGAGAATTTTTTAGATGACTCTTGAACACATTGAAATCGGCTTTTTAAAAAATTTAGAACTTTCTTCTTTGTTTTAAACTTTTAATGATACTCATAGAGAACTTTGCGGTAACTACTCTATGGTCACTAATTTCCTCGACAGTGTTTACCTTCATTAATTGTTGCGGTATATTTGTTGCCAATAAATCAAGAATGTTGTCCCCTCTGTTAGGCGTCGTAGCTATCTTATGTAGGGCATTTGATGAGCACGTGTACAGCAGGGACTCGCATATATCTTTGTCCCTTCCTCCTGATATGTAACTGTAGGTCCTCCAATCTATAGAGGGCGTATTGAAATCTCCACCTATGATTAAATTTCTTTCGATGTTCCTGGATGTGATGTTCTTTATTTGTGTTTCTAGTTTAAAATTGAGGTGACGTCGGTGTTAGTTGGCCTGTAGTATTCGCACACGAATATTGTTTTGGATTTAGGGCATCTAATAGAGCACCATACATATTCTAGGCTGGTATCTGGGACGGTTTCCGCTCGGCTGACTATGGTTTTCTTTACAGCTATAATTACTCCGCCTCCGGTTGGGTTGGACCTATCTTTTCTGTAAACGTTGAATGGTTTATAAAAAAATTCACTATCAGAAATATCGAGGTAATATAATATAACATTCGGGGTAATCACTTAGTGAAATCTATACGTCTAGTCGCTTGGGTGTCCATTATCTCTTCCGTTCATTTTCCTTAGATATTTTGTCCATCGCTGCTGAATATGAGGATCTAGGCATTACGGTTAGGGAAGGATTATTTGGGAATTGGAGGAAGGGAATGAGGTAAAAGAAGAATGTGGGGAATCCCTGTTTTGGCATTATCTTTTAGTCGGTATGTGACATCATAGGCGCGAAAAGTTAAACAATTTACCGTCTCATCTGACGGACTTTTGTGGTGCTTTGCGCGGAATTCTCTCCGCGTGGCATCCGAGAAGGGGTTTCGCTGAAAAATCTGCGCCACTGCACGGAATTCGAACCCAGGCCCTAGAATCTAGGGAACTTGATCTCTACGGCCTCTTAATACATCTATATCTACCAATTACCCTGCAAGCCTCCTCAGGGGTGTGTGGCAGGGGGTGAGTAATTACCAACATGCATTACACTACACCCTAGAGTTAGTGTAACTACGACTAATTATGCATTAGCATAAATCGCTAATGCTTGTCACGAGGCGAAGCCTCACAAGCATGCACCACTACGCTACAGATGTCATCACAATGGAGAGGGACTGAGGGACTATACATGCATTCTAAAACTACACAGATGGACAGAGACTCCAGACCCATGTAGAAAACATGCATGTTAGTATGTACTAGGTAGCAGATAAGGATTCAAGTAATACAACAAGTTTTAAAAAATCTCCAGTGACTGTAATAAAATGGCACCACTCTTCAAAAGTACACAACGACTGCTGTGTTTATTTGCGGAAAAAATCCCATATCAGCCCTAGTGAAGGCTCCCAATTTGTGTTGTGCGTGTCAGTGGTTGTGTAATTGGAAAGGAAGTAACATTCCCGTAAACCACCACAGAGGGGTTTTCTGGTGGATAAGTTTTGGTTAGTCAATGCTGTGTAATTGCCCCTTTTTTAGCGTAAACCGTAACAGCAATTCGTTGTGAATGAATGAATGGATGAATGGTTTATTGATGCTCTGGGAAACCCGTAAGAGAAAAAAAGAAAAAAGACAAGTACTGAAAACATTCTGCTCAAAATACAATAAGCATAGCATAAACACAAGAGCAATTGAAAACAAAGGTTCTAACCAAAATCAAATTAATCAACACAAAGATTCTTACATTTCAATACAACACTGCTACTGTATTAAATATTCGTACAATTTCCTCTTCAAAGATTCCGGAGTGGAGGAGCATTTTATTGAGGGGGGTAATGAATTCCAAAACTTGGATGCTATAATCGGGAAGGAATTTAGGTATTGGTTGGTACGGGCTTGGGGTATGTGGAGAAGGTTTAGGTCTGCCCGAGTTCTTCTGACGGAAACGGTAGTTCTGAGGGTAAATTGTGCACCTTTGACAAGTGGTGCCAATTTATTACGTCCATTGGAGATATTTTTTAAAACCAGGCCCTAGAGGTGGAAGCTGATATTATAGCCACTGATCCCCCTCAAAATGACTCACTTTATAATAAAATAAAAGTTTTATTCTAGATTCATCGTGAGACTATATTTCTTTGCAACGTTATTCACAGCAAAATGTATTCATAACATGGAACATTTTTGTTGCAGGGTTATGGGGAGGGGTAGGGAACGTAGAGCGGGGAAAACATGACAGAGTGCATCTTGGGTATTTCCCTTCGCCCCCTCCCGTGGAAGCAGTACGTCTTCCAACCAATACCTCTCTCTGCCCCTACTCCCCCCAAAAGGTTACTCGCCCCTCCCCCCCCCCCCCCATTTGCGAATTTCCCGAAGAGATTCCCCTCAAGAGAAGGCGGCCACGACTCTTCCTCCGGTCACCGTGAGAGACAAGACGGACAGCAGCGAAACGCACGGCGTCGGCTTCCCCCCATCGGGGCGATCCCCGGTCCTGACGTCACTCCTGGCCCACTGACTGTACGGCGCAACCCGCCCACCAGACGACGTCTTCGAGGCGAACGACAGAGAGAGAAGGAAGGGAGGACTGAGAGGGCGAGGAACGCGCACGACCCAACGCCGCCTTCTTTCTCCTTCGTCTTTCCTCCCGATGGCATGGAATCCCGTTGAGCAAGTCACTCGGGTTGCTCAACTCAATGAAAAGAAATTTAATAAACTTAAAATTAAACTTCCTCTCTCTCTCGCAAACACATGCGTAGGTCCACCACGCCTCTTTTTCTCCTTTCTTCACCCACGTTACTACGAAATCGTGGAATTCAATTTCGGATTTTTTTCAAGAATAAAATAGAATATTTTATTGAACAGAATAGAATTTACAGAACAGAATTACAGAACAGAATATAGAATTTATTGTAGAACAGAGATTTTTCATTGTAAAATATAGGAAAGGTCACAAAAGCAAAACACTCATGTAAATCATGAACTTTGTACAATATGGGGGATTTTACAAGTACATACATGCATATTAATATTTGTAAACAGTCTTCTAAATAATTTTGGTAAGTTTCTTTTGGTTTTCTGCGATTTAACGTCTATTAGCTACGAAAAGAAATTAGCTACTATCCACGGATCATCAGGGAAGCCATTGAAATAGAGAAAAAAGACCTAACATCGTTAACAGAGAAAATGGCCACAAACTTCGTTATACGTGGAAAAGACTTTTGAAAAACTCGAGTATTAATTAATCATGCTGTACATAATGACCGCTTAAGTTTGTTTATTTATTTTTCATTGTTGATTTAGAATGCCTGACGAAGCCGGCAGAATAGCACGGCGAAATGTTTGCTAAATAAAAGTTTAGTTAAATCGCAGAAAACCAAAATAAACTTACCAAAATTAAAATGAACAGCGACAATCTACGAAAAAAGTCTTCTAAATAGTCTTTGACACTGTATTAACATTTATCTAGCAGGAAGTTTTTCAACTGGTTTTTAAATGAGGCCCCTTGAAGGGGAATTTTTTAGGCTGGAAGGTAAATTATTATATATTTTAATGGCAGCATGGAAAGGGCTTTTATTAGACATGCCAGTGGAGTGGCTAAAAAAATGGATATCCACACTGTGGCGTGTTTTATACCCATGTACCCATATGTACAAGGAAGGCGACTAACTCTTCGTCATTCAAAAAAAAGGTCTCCGGACACAAGAATGGGAGACTGAATGTCGAGCACTTTCTTTCCTTAATAAAATTGAAGGAAGCGAAAAAGTTATTTTTAGTTAGCTGAGCAGATGACGATTTTTTTGACAGTTGAAGTGAAGGCAATACTTCAACCAATAGTAGTTGCAGTAAACTCAAGTTTAGGGGTAAAGTTAAGCAAGGGAAGGGGAAGCCCCCAAAATGAGGTCAGGCGAGTTCAATAAAAAGCATAGGCTTTGATATTGAAATCCATATTACCAACAACTTAATAGCATTGATAAGCTAGAAAAACTTTTGTGTCTCTTTTAACGAGCATGAAATGTGTTTTTCGGAGACGAGTTTTTCTTTTTGGTGTCTCGAGTTTGGCGGCGGAAGACTAGCATCAGGCGGAGAGTCACAGCTGAGGCTTCGTCCATCCCAATTTTGTCTTAACAAACAACAATTGCAAAGCTGCTTCCGCCATAAAAAGTAAGGGATCTATGGCGTGTGCCGGTCACTTTGTTTCAATCAAAAGAGATCGATATTGTTCCGGACCTATCCAATTTCGACCTATCGTATTTCGTTTTGCCACATTGTTGCCCAATTGTTTTGCAAAATTGTCACAGCCTTAGTCACTGGAGTATGAAAAATATAACTTGTCATCAATTTATGTTTGAGTTGTCCTTGATATCTTCAGACGTATGATACTTATGTCACAGCACATATGCTCTTTTATAAGGTGACCATCCGTCATCCTTTAAGGAGGACATTCCTTCTTTTGTAAGTTCTGTCCTCCCTCGAAAAGTGTCCTCCTACATGTCCTCCTCTTCGATATTTGAAGACTAATCTGTAAATCTCTGTATTTGATCGATGCCGAGCCGGTCCGTGATCACGTGATGTGACGTATATGTGCTTTGATATGACGATTCGTCAAGGCTCGGTACTAGGTACAGTGCGGCGAGACGCAATCAACATGTTGAAATGAACATCAGGTTGAATGGGAAAATCAACATGTTGAAATTGATATAAGATATGGGTGGAAATATTCAGCCATTTCAAACATAATCATATTTCACGTGAATATTTATTTGTTCTTGTTCAATTGACGTTGTGCTTCCCAATGGAACTAATGCAGCAGTTGAAAGAGTATCTTTTTCCAATTGCTAATGGGCAAGTGAAAAATCGAAATTGAACCACGATACTCTATAGCTGTAACTCTTGCCGTTATATTGTTAGAAGATAATGCATTGATTAAAAATATTCATTCAATGGAAAATTACTCATTTAAATAATAATTAATAGTAAGCATAATCGCCATATAAACAGTCACAAATGTTTTAATATGCATTTATCATATTATATGTAGTGTATTATTGTTGCAATGAATGAAATGTTTCTTTTACTTACAATATTTGTATTTTTTTATTTGTGTCCTCCTTTTCATTGTAAAAAAAATATTTTCTGTCCTCCTTTTCGTTGTAAAAAAGTTGGTCACCTTATGACTTTTAACACATTAAGTGACGGCGCATAATATTATGATGCCATTAATTAACTATGTAATTCCTTTTCATGACCTCTTTTTATTATTATTTATTTTCTTCTTCTTCTTTCAAGAGATATATAGGTCAAAGAAAGTTGGAATTTTATATTATTTATTACTTTTCGTCAACGTTTCGCATTTTTTATAAATGCTTCATCGCAGGGCTCAGAAAAGAGAGAGACAGAGTTCCTTCCAAATTTATTGATTGATTATATTTTCGTTGCTATTTATTGTTTTTAATTAAAACATTTGTGATTCAGTGATTTAATTTTTATTTTTTTAAACACTTCAAACACGTTCTTCTGTAATACCCCTTCGATCTTGCTCTCTTATGCCATATATATTGTAGCTTTATATTTTAATTATCGATCCTTGAAATTGTGCAATAGTGATTTTTCTTTTAAGAGGGAAATTAATTTTTTTATGTTCCAGTGTGTTCGCTTTTTACGTTTTAGTTTCGCTGCGTCGCGTCGTAGGGTGGGGGGGGGGGAGGGGAGGGGACGGTGCTTTTACATGGGCTTAAGATCAAGCACCACTCATGTATCATTCGAAATCTGGGGGCTGAATTATTGCTACAAAAAAAAAGAATGTGAAAGTACCAACTCGCAACAATGCTCTTGTAGCGATGGCTCCATCTAGACGAATCTCAACATTTACACCTGTAATTTGATTGTTGAAGCGCTCGAAACCTGCTTATTTTTTAAGCTATTTTTTTACACTTATGCCTGTTGCTAACGGTAAAATTTTCGGTAAAACGTTTTATAAAATCGACTAATTTTATAAAAATGAGCTTGCTAACGATAAAACCGTTTTATAAAATCTAGTTATATAAAATGTTTTACGCAATAGGACAGGTTCTATTTCCATAAAACCGTTTAATGCAACAACCAATGATTGAAGAATTATAATGCCGTAATTGAAGTCAAAATGTGGTAATTCGTAGGAGATGGCGCTGCAGGCGGCTTCTATGGCTGGAAAAATGTGCTCATTTTAAATACATTCGTGGAATAATATCTGCATATATTTAGTTCCTTGCTTTAGGATTTCTATGGGTATAGCATTTCATCGGCGAAAGCAGGATTTTTTGGACATAATACCAAAAATGTGGAATTTAGTATTTGTTTTGACTCACACAGTGTCGCGGCGGAACCTCCGTATTACACATTCACAATATCATAATACAGTAGAACCCCGCTGCTAATACGTCACCAATGGGACCGAGAGCATGGTCGGAACACAAAAAAAGGTCGGATTATCAAAGGAACACATTTATTTAAATAAAAACGTTTTTTTAGTTTAAACAGAAAATATTGCTATATGTACGGTTTTCCAGATGCAATATTACTGTAAACCATAAATAAAAGTATACTGCGATAAAAATACAGTAAATTAAGAGAAACATAAAATGTATGGTCATGAAACACCATAAATCACAATAAACACTATGATCGTTTCACTACGATACACTATGAAAGCCATGAAACACTATTCTGTAGCTTTTATGTTCTTGCGTTGATCTAAAAGAGTCTGTAATGTTCTTTTGCTTAGCAGACGACAATCTCGATTTTGCTGCGATGTTCCTCCATTCCTCCATATCCACAAAATGTCCATTGGTGTGGACAACACCAATGGACAAACATCGATAAGCGACGGCACGGTCGGACTAAGCGAGGAGTCGGACCATCCCCGAGGTCGGATTAGCAAGGGGTCCCACTGTATTTCAATACATAGAGGCTTGTACCAACGTAGGCACCTGAGTTATTGTGAAAACACTATGTCATCATTGAGATAATATTCAATGAATTCATGTAGCGAATAAAATGGCTTTGACATTACCCACTTGTGTGATTGATATTTAAAATATTGTATTATTCATTGTCCTTTCTGCATCTGGCAATTTGTTAAAGAATTTAATACCCATATATCTATGTGCATTCTGAGTTTTAGACTGTCTGCAGAATTCCTGGTTTAGCTTCATTGTATTTCTTGTATTAGGGATATGCACATCAGTCCTGGTTAATAAGCTATCAAGATTATCTTTCATACCTAACAACTAACAATTGAACATAAATATATTGGGAGTATACAGTCATAATCCCACTACTTACAAATAGTATGTTCATTTAATGCTGCATTATTTATCATACGAATAGCCTTCTTTTGTAATAATATTACTGAGGAGCATAACATGTTTGAGATCGCTTGGGATTATAAAGATTAGAATTAATAAGATTATGAAGAAAAAGAAGATCAACATGAACTCTTGAGTTTACCTTGGAAAATATATTTTCAGGATGATTCGAGTTGAGAATAATTTATCATCGGTAGAATAGAATGAATAGAATACGTTTATTTCGATGATTTGGGTACAAAACCCTTAAAAGCAACAGAGTAACACATTTGTGACGTACATGAAGTTTGAATATACTAAAGAACAGCATTTGTCACAAAATATTACAATAATTTTAATATTTAGACAAGAAAACAGATATGTTGTCGTTTTTACTGTGAGTATTTACATAAATTATTGGTTGAACAGGAAATTGTAACATTTATTCTTAAAAGATCGCAAATGATCACATTTTTTTAAACTCAAACATTGTAGTTCTGTGTGCAGGTAAATGGAGGTCGAAAAGGGTTACTTCTAGGGTTAGCGTCCTTCTAGTTTCAGGAGGACGACAAAAAAGGTCAGGGAGATATTTCGCTTTTTTATTTTTGAATTAAGAAAATGAAAAGGTAATTTGAGGTAGACTCTTTCCTTATTTGAATGCAGTGACAGGAATATCACGTTATCAGTGATTAAAATGGAAATGTGACGCAGCTTTATTGTTCCGCTTGCATGCGAAGTGATCTACATCTACAAAATACCCTGCAAGCCACCACAGGGATGTGTGGCAGGGGGTGAGTATTCATCAACATGCATTACACTGTACCCTAAAGTTAGTGTAACTACACTAATTATGCATTAGCATAAATCGCTATTGCTGGTCACGAGGCGAAGCCTCAGAAGCATGCACTACTACACTACAGATATTATCACAATGGAGAGGGGCCATTAATATATATGTATTTTGCAACTACACAAATGGACAGATACTCAAGACTTATGTAGAAAACATGCTCGGCGTGCTGCTAGTATATACTAGGTAACAGATAAGGATTCAAGTATTAGGGAGTGCTACTACTACTAAGAGCTACACTACCTATCGACAAACCTAGATAAAAGTCTCATTGGCAGTGCTGTTATGGTCCCTTATCGTTCGTTGGAAAGATTAAATTTAAATCTGTCCGTTCTGCAGTCTATAGTTTCCTAATTTTATTCTCGTGATGTCCGTACCGGGTGAAGGAGGAAGCTGCGTCCGGTGGCCTGAGGAGGAAAATGGTCTCTGGTCCATCGAGTGGCCGTGAGGAGAAGTTCATGGGGTGTTCCGATAGAGGGAGTCATTTTGCGAGTAGAGGATGTGGGAATATTATCCCTCGTCATGCGAAAGCAAAATAGCATTGGGGGGAGTGGGGAGGGGTGTGATTTGGTAAGGGGGGAAGGAGGAGGAAAAGTGGCGTCATCTCGTGGCCCCGCGGGTGAAGGAGGCGGCTGCAGAATCGTCCGCAACAGAACCGGGTCTTCCCCCCCCCCCTTCCCCCCCTTTCCCTCCCGCACTCCACCCCCTCCCCCGGTCACTCGCTCTGACCCACCCCCTTTCTTTCCCCACCTCAAGAATATCTCCCATCACGCCCCTCCGCATCAAGCCCATTTCAAGAGTCGGTCATTAAAGTGAGCGTCGCCTCTTTTCCGTGTGTTTGAACCGCTCTCGAGAGAATTTAGATCACTTAACTAAGGAGTCACGTGGTACAATGACGAAACGGCTCGAGATTTTGATGTGTTTTAAACTCTCTTTTAAAAATCTCACGCAAGCGTTCCTCATCCAGCTTCTATCGCCGGAATATTGTTGATCGTGTTAAAAATCCCGATTAGAGACGAAATAAACAATAAATTGGAAACCTAAGTTATCCATCTTGAGTGTTGACAAACACACGAAAATCTCGAACCCTTTGTTGTTGTACCACGTGACTCCTTAGTTACGTGATCGGAATTATCTCGAGCGTTACGAACGCAACCCCCCTTTTGTGCTCTCGACTGCTACGCCGCCATAAATAAAAATCCACGACCTATCCTCTCCGAAGATGGTCACCCACTATATGACCCAGGTACTAACATTTCCATTTGCAATCAATTGGCTTTTAGGATTTATTTTCAATAATAAATTCACCAGCCAATCACGTCCCCTCTTGATCAAGAGCAGTGGTTCCCAACCGGTGTGCCTCGGCACTTTAGGGCGCCGGGAAAATAAAGCCCTCAATTTGAATAGAGGGCTTTATGGGAAAACAGCTAGAGGTGCCGCGAGATTATTGCGGGAAAACGAAAAATGTTTAGTATATGACCATAGACTAAGTATATTATTATAGAGGACTCACCGCACGCGCAAAAAAACGTATATATTTTTGATGTAGTTCCGGAAGGATAACGTAGATGGCGAGGAGGAAATTTTGTCAAATTTTTGAATTTGCTTGTTCCACAAGCCTGAAAATATATCCTGAAGCAGAAAGGGTCGCTACGTTTAGTGGTGAAAATAGTTAGTCAATTTTGTTCATAACAATAGTTATAAAAAATATTTCCTTGAGTTTCGGCTAGTAACTTGGCTCTTCCGAGTTTATATTCCCAATCCAGTTTCCGGCAGACTGTTCTCGGTAAAAAGTTGAAACTTGCAGGTTAAAGTTTACTGTAAATTTTTTTCCATACTGGTGAACTTTAATTTGTGCTAAACTCAGTCTCAACGTTGATATGTTTGTTTATGTATCTTTTGGACGAAAAATCTGGAATTTTGCAAGGCACTCTATGATATGACCAACGTATGAATTGATTACTTTTACGCCCGACAGATGGTGACAATAATCGAAGAACTTCTTCCAACCTGACCCCAGTAGTATACTATACCACAACTATATTATATGTTGGTTGGTGATTTTTACTATTAACTTACTAGAATAAATACATAAAATCGAGGGAGTATTTGTTTTAAAGTGAAGTCAAAATTTTCCTGATGCATATTCCACTTTAATTAATTAATATTTTTCAAATTAAAAAATCTAAGAAGGGTGTCCCAACAGTGTGTAACTTCAGTCTGAAGGGTGGCGCAAACGTCAAAGGGTTGGGAATCACTACTCCAGGGCTTCAGCTTGTTTTGGGTCTCCATTCCACTATATTTCCCATCGAGTAAAAAGTTTCGAATGCCGTATTTAAGGTGGTTTGAGAGCGAGATAGTTCCCTAGTCATAATGGAGACTATATTCAAATTTTATTTTTAAATTTCAGCGTTTGTAAGAAGAGTGAAATAAATATTGTAATATTAATGGCGCAAAGGCATATTTATATATTACCAAAATTCTCAGTAAAAAAATAAATAAAGCTATATAAGTCTCTAACTTGACTCATTTTTTCCCGCCGTGCGTCTGAAAACCCTTCAAAACAACAGGGTTTTTTTGCGATTATGTCAAAATTACTGTGGTGAGTAAAAGATAATATATTATAAATAATTGAGAAAAGATGCAATCTACACACCGTTAGTTTTTTTGACCAAATCTAGGTGCTAGAAGTTCCTAATTTGTGTAATATTCTCCCCCTGGAGCGCACAGCCGTAATCTATCCCAAATGTAAAACAGCTTATATCTATAGGAAAATTGCTCGAAAAGTAGTTCGGCAAGGGGTTGATATTTTTATATAATTGGAAAGAGGAAAGTTTTTTCTTTAGAATGAAGCCTAATTCATCAAATTCTAGGTGATGTGATTTTTCGCTCAGACTTTTCGCTTAAGGGCATAATATGGTGGCGCTCACCAGAGGATAGCTGGAAGTCAGTGAGAGTGAATCAAGATTTTTTGAGTAGGTAGAAGTACCGAATAATATCAATGGAGGCAGGCGATACTTTGTGGAATTTAGTTGCACTGGACATGTTCAATGAAAGACTTTGTACTATTCCACGATATGATGTATATTTTATTCCCAATCGATTTCAACGTCTTTGCGTCATTGTCAAGGTATACATACATCTGGCACAGTTGGGGTTCTTTACATACTCCGGGAGAGGAGGTGGGGTGAGTGCTAAAACTTACGCGGGTGGGAGTCGGGTTTTGGGATTGGGCCGTTTGCAGGAGGGGAGGGAGGGGGTTTGGGATAGTTGACAGGCGGTGGTGAATGTGGAGTCTCCCGACTCCCACCCCCCCACCCGCGTAAGTTTTAGCACTCACCCCACCTCCTCTCCCGGAGTATATAATGAACCCCAACTGTGCCAGATGTATGTACACCTTGACAATGACGCTCAGACGTTGAAATCGATTGGGAATAAAATATACATCATATCGTGGAATAGTACAAAGTCTTTCATTTAACATGTTCAGAGGTACCGAAGTTTCCCTACATCTGGAGGGACCCTCGTCACCCTTTCCTCCCCTCAAGGAGAAGCGGGTAGAGGTTGGAATGAGGCATCGACTTGAACATCTCCAAATGGATTGCGTCTGTTTCCTTATATAATAGTAATTGGCGCACATCAGATTTTCTGCCGGTATCCCGGCAGGCAGATTGGGTAAGGTCCTCGTGTTTAGCGTGCACCTCATTATGCCAATCCGATATTATCGGAGCATCACACGTGGGCAATAAAAGCCGTGCCTTCGTTGCTGACATTGCGCCCAGCAACGGGGTCCTATGGCCAGAAGTGGTGAGGAACGGAATTCTAAAACTGTCTTCTCACTCCAAATGAACGGCTCAAAGAGCTATTGAATCGATGGCCTGGTGATGGATTAACTCGATACTCTCAGGCGTTACTTTGTAAAATTCCATTTTGATAGAATCAAAACTTTGTAAATTTTACAATAAATTTTATTCACTACGACCGGTTTCGACGCATACCACCTGAAGATGTCGCCTATGCGTCGAAACCGGTCGTAGTGAATAAAATTTATAGTAAAATTTACAAAGTTTGTTTTTGATTCTATGGTGATGGATTACTTCATTTGTTCATGATGTTCCGCAGTCACATTCAAATTATGTCGGCTCACGATCAAAGTCATCGCAGTTTGTCTGATCTGAGATCGCAGTGCGTTCTTATAACGTCAGCTGATCCACGTTGATTGGCCTATTCTGCGTTTTCCTGCGATCGGTTCGAATGATCGTTCAATTGCATTCTTTTTTCGTCTGCAATGACCTGGCGTGCGCGTATGAGTAATTCATGATTGAGGATGGGTAATTGGATTTCATCCAATTTGTAGATTCGAGATCGCTTAGCCATGTTATTCATCATTTCAGTAACCTCGTGACTTGTCAAATCATCAGCGTTTTTAATCATTGTGTTTATTTTTCCTTATTAGAATAAAATACAGTGTGAATTCAATCCGCTCTGGCGTAACTTTGTGGAAGTCCATTTTCAAATAATGACAAGGTCAACTATGTTTAAATCCACATGGAGTATTTTATTTGTACAACTAGTTTCAACGCTACGGCGTCATCATCAGCGTTGAAACTAGTTGCACCAATAAAATACTCTGTACCTGATGATGACGCCGTAGCGTTGAAACTAGTCGTACAAATAAAATACTCTATGTGGATTTAAACATAGCTGACCTTGTCATTATTTGAAAATACAGTGTATTTTGCTACTTGTTCCCATGAAACCATAGGTTCGATGTGCTGGCGGAGGCTGAGCCATCGCAGCTAGAGCTGGGAGGTGGGACGCCGAGTGGGAGTGGAGAGGGAAGGGAGGGAATTTTAGTAATAGGTAGCTCCAATGTCCGGCGTATAGTGTCCCCGATGCGTGGAAAGGCCCGACGGGAAGGAAGAGAACCACGGGTCACCTCCTTGTGTATACCGGGAGGAAAGGTGCCACAGGTGACGAAGTCGATGAAGTCGGCGGTCAGGGGCGCGAACTGCTCCAAGTTGCATGTGGTTGCCCATGTTGGGACCAATGATGCCGTGTATATGGGGTCCGAGGAGATTTTAGGCTCTGTGAGAGACCTATGCTCCGAGTTCCGCCGTATTCGCGGAGAATCTGGTACCAACTTGAGGCTTACCATATGCAGCTTGGTACCTAGGACGGATCGGGGTTCGATGGTTTGGAGCCGAGTGGAAGGCATAAACCAGAGACTCAGTGAAGTCTGTGGGAGCGAGGGAGCGGAGTTCTTGGACCTCAGGCCGGTGCTGGATTCGTGTCGGGTACCTATAAATCGCTCGGGTGTCCACTATACATACGAGGCATCGCAGGAGGTAGCGCGCAGGATACTTGAGCACACTCGACGAGTTTAGAATAGACGGTAGGCTACAGCGCAGGTCAATTAGTGGGGTCAATAATTATGTGTTGCCAGTTAGTAATTTAGCTAAGAATACTCCGAATATAGGGTCCAAGAATAGCTTAATTGAAGACAGCAATCTTGAAATTACCCCGAATCGCATAAACAATAATCATGAAGCATTAGTCGTTGCAGTAGTTAACTGCCGTAGTTTAAAAAATAAGATTCCAGAATTTCACCACCTTATTCATAGCACGGAGTGTAACGTCATTATTGGCACAGAAAGTTGGCTGACGGACGATATTTCTGATAGTGAAATTTTTCCTAAATCATTCAAAGTTTACAGAAAAGATAGGTCCAACCGAACCGGAGGCGGAGTATTTATAGCTGTAAAGAAAACCATAGTAAGCCGAGCGGAAACCGTCCCAGATACCAGCATAGAATCTGTATGGTGCTCTATTAGATGCCCTAAATCAAAAACAATATTCGTGTGCGCATACTACAGGCCACCTAACACCGACGTCACCTCAATTTTAGAACTCGAAGCACAAATAAAGAACATCACATCCAGGAACACCGAAAGAAATTTAATCATAGGTGGAGATTTCAATACGCCCTCTATAGATTGGAGGACCTACAGTTACATATCAGGAGGAAGAGACAAAGATATTTGCGAGTCCCTGCTGCACACGTTCTCATCCAATGCCCTACATCAGATAGCTACGACGCCTAACAGAGGGGACAACATTCTTGATTTATTGGCAACAAATATACCACAACAAGTAATTAAGGTAAACACTGTTGAGGGCATTAGTGACCATAGAGTAGTTACCGCAAAGTTCTCCTTGAGTTTCATTAAAAGTTTTAAAGAAAGAAGAAAATTCTACATTTTTAAAAAAGCCGATTTCAATGCGTTCAAGAGTCATCTAAAAAATTCTCTTCCCGAATTCCAGGAATCAAGCTTAAAGTTAGACACGGAGGGTAGTTGGAAAGCTTTTCTTTCGATCGTACATTCAGGGATCAGAAAATACATTCCAATTAAAGTAAAAAAAGAGGGCAGCGAGCCAAGATGGTACAATGCAGAAGTGAGAAAATCGTTAAGACGTCAGAGAGTATGCCACGCCAAGATGAAAAAACTCCGTAGAGATTTGTCCACTAGTGATCAAAATTTAATATTTGAAAAATACAAATTGTCTAGAGCCACTACAAAGGAAGCCTTTCGAATTCATGGATTTTAAAAGAAAAACATTAGGAGAACAATTACAGGACAACCCAAAGGCATTTTGGTCTTACGTAAGGTAAGTTAAAGGCAATAGATCAACAGTTATTCCACTACGAAACGAAAATGGCGAATTATTAACAAGCAGCTCGGACAAAGCCAACTTATTGAATTCTTACTTTCAAAGTGTGTTCACCAAGTCATCGCAAATTACATCCGTAAAGTTAAATGATCACTTCCAGCAAAAGATGCCGCCTATCGATATTTGCACTCAAGGAATAGAAAACTTGCTAAAATCTTTAAGTCCAAATAAATCCCCAGGTCCTGAAGAAATTCCTGCCCGCGTGTATAGAGAATTAGCTTGTGAAATAGCACCCTACTTGCAGAATATATTTAATAAATCCATCAATGAACACAAAGTACCCATGGACTGGAAAATTGCAAATGTCACTCCCATATTCAAAAGCGGTGATAAGGAACAGCCATCGAACTACAGACCGATATCTCTCACATCTATATCTTGCAAAGTCCTTGAACATATAATTGTCAGTTCAGTTATGAGACACCTCGATATAGAAAACTTGTTAACAAAAACACAACACGGATTCAGAAAGGGAAGATCTTGCGAAACTCAATTAGCACTTTTTGCTCACGATTTTTTAGTCTCGGGTGAACATAACGCTCCAGTTGATGCAATTTTTCTTGACTTTAAAAAGGCATTTGATAAAGTTTCCCACATTAAGCTACTCATGAAATTAAAATCCTACGGTTTAGACGACGACGTAATTTCCTGGATTAGAGAATTCTTAAGTAATCGCGTGCAAAGGGTTGTATTAGATGGCGCTATCTCTAATGAAGTAAAAGTCACATCGGGTGTCACACAGGGAAGTGTCATAGGCCCGCTTCTGTTCCTTTTGTACATAAACGACATCGGTGACAAAGTTGACAGTAAGCTTAGATTATTTGCTGACGACGCAGTGATGTATAGAGAAATTCGTAGCTTTAATGATAAGCTAGCGCTAACTAAGGACCTCAAGGCGATACAGGAGTGGTGCGATGCGTGGCAGCTAGAATAAAACATGAAAAATGCGTTTTTATGAATTTTTCGAAACGAAAGAAGCTCCTTGTAACAGATATTGCATAAACAACAGCAAATTAGAGACTGTAGAATCGGTTAAATACCTCGGAGTTAAAACTTACTAATGATCTCTAGTGGAGTAAACATATTCGAGAAATTACCGGTCAAGCTAATCGTAAATTGGGATTTATTAAAAGAGTACTTGGCAAATGCGACGTCAAAGTTAGGGAAATCAGCTACTTCTCCCTCGTTAGAGCCCACTTGGAATATGCTGCCAGTATCTGGGATCCTTATGAAAATGAGATGGCTTGAAAACTGAGTTAGAACGCATGCAGCGAAGACCGGCAAGATATGTTAAAGGCCGTTATGATAATCTGGTTAGTGTTACTGACCTTTTGCAGCAACTGGGATGGGAAAAGATTTCAGACCGTCGATTAAACTTTATTCTAAATCTATTATGTAAGTTCCAAACCGGTCTATTCTCTGACGACGTTGATAATATTTTACGAAATCCGACATACTACGGTAGATCAGATCATGAGAGTAAAATTAGGGAACTAGACTGCAGAACGGATAGATTTAAGATGTCATTTTTCCCACGAACGATAAGGGACCATAATAGCTGCCATGAGACTTTTATCTAGGTTTGTCGTTAGGTAGTGTAGCTCTTAGTAGTGGTTAGTACTCCTAATACTTGAATCCTTATCTGTTACCTAGTACATACTAACAGCACGCCTAGCATGTTTTCTACATGGGTTTTGAGTTCCTGTGCATCTGTGTAGTTTTAGAATGCATGTATATTGACGGTCATTCTCCATTTTGATGACATCTGTAATGTAGTGTTGCATGCTTGTGAGGCTTCGCCTCATGACAAGCATTAGCGATTTATGCTAATGCATAATTAGTCGTAGTTACACTAACTTTAGGGTGTAGTGTAATGCATGTTGGTGATTACTCACCCCCTGCCACACACCCCTGAGGTGGCTTGCAGGGTATTTTGTAGATGTAGATGTACACACGACAAGACCGGAATTTTCATAGCTTATTGGTTTCATAAAAAAGAAAATAGATGAACTTTCAAGAAGTTACAGAGTTTTGCAGTGATGAACCACTCATTATAATTAACGTATTAAATGTCCATAACTGTTGTTATTGAACAGCTGCCATACTGTGGTTGACCCGGTGATAGTTGGCTATGATAGAGTTGATCAGTCTCTAACGATTTTACATCAGAGCTATTGACATGGTTATCAATAATAACCGTCGTTAAGGAAAAAACAAAACAGGCTTAATACTTATGAATCAAGTGAAACTAATCCAATCATTTTGGTGACATACACCTACTTTTGCAATTTAGGCATTAAAAATACGGCTCTAATAAACGGAAATAGGTAGATATATACTTCAAGACCTGATCGACGTACTGCTGAGTGGCCGCAGCTTTATTTGGATAATTACAAATTGTTCTTCTTAAATTTCAGAGAAAAAACGACGCTTTGCTGATGAGAGAACATGCAAATTTTGAAAATCTGTAATTCATGTATTGGCGTTAATATAATTAGTAGTCCCATTATATATTTCGCAAAAGTATTTGCAGTGTAAGTGTAGATAGCCTCTTTTCTCCTTTTAGGTCGCTATGAAAGCTGTCATCTTTCAATGTGTTATCTAATGTGAAATTATACATCTCGCAGGAAATCTCGCCTGGGGCCGAGGACATTTAAAGATGAAAATGAACTATGTGAATGGGGACAGTCGTGTATGCAGTCTGCCAGCGTAATCTATGAACTCATAGGTTACCTGGGCTGACAAGATATTTCGGTCTCTTTTGACCCCTGCATCAGGAGAAACTAATTAATATATTAATACTTTCGGATTATTCACGGAGTTAAACGCAAGACTTTACGGACAGATGTCATATTAGGTATTGTGGAATTGCCTTGCCTGTCATCCAGCAATCTAATAATCAACCTTTTGATTGGCTTAGAGTAGAAATCCCCTCGTGTACTTCTTAAGGCCAGCGAAATCCACCCAGAGAGTCCGTTAAGTTACTTGAAAATTAATCGAATCGAAGGCCCTTCTCGATCTATCGCCATCGAGCGAATTGGAGTCCATTGTTGACGTATGCGTGCAAACGTCACTGGTTGACCTGACCCCATTGGCGAAGAAACTCGGACTTCTTCGCTAGAAACGAACGATTCTTCGCTCGAAACGAACGATTCTTCGCTCGAAACGAACGAACATAACTTGTTAACGCTGCGTTAACAAGTTATGACTATCCAAATACCCCATAATCGAACTGACAATTATATGTTCCAATATCTTTCACGAGATAGACGTAAGGGAAATCGGTCTATAGTTACTAGGCTCTTCCTTATCGCCACTTTTAAATATTGGTGTAACGTTCGCGATTTTCCAATCGTAAGGAACACCATGTTGTGTTAGAGATTTTTCAAATATAATTTTCAGGTATTTCTGATGTTAATTCTTTATAAACTCGGGTGGGAATTTGATCGGGACCGGGTGATTTTTTGGAATTAATGGATTCAGCTGACTTTCTATTCCACGACTAGTGATATTAATAGACTTCATTGGGTGCTTAAATGGTCTAGGCATTGTAGCGGTGTCGTTTGGAGAGCATTTCGTATAGACGCTTTGAAAAAAGGTATTGAGGATATTTGCTTTATCTAATTTGTCGTTTGCTCTTTCTTCTAGATTGTTCTTTAGTCTTCTTGAGTCTCTGTCCATTTGTGTAGTTGCAAAATACATATATATTAATGGTCCCTCTCCATTGTGATAATATCTGTAGTGTAGTAGTGCATGCTTGTGAGGCTTCGCCTCGTGACAAGCATTAGCGATGTATGCTAATGCATAATTAGTGTAGTTACACTAACTTTAGGGTATAGTGTAATGCATGTTGGTGAATACTCACCCCCTGCCACACATCCCTGTGGTGGCTTGCAGGGTATTCTGTAGATGTAGATGTAAATTCGGAAAGTTGCGGAAATGAGACGGATGAGAGTCGGTGGAGGCGGCCGGCGGCGATGAGCCGTTCTCCGGATCACTCCAGCGATTTGGTTGCCAGGGAGGGAGGCGAGTGTGACGATAGCCGTTCTCCTCGGCCACGGACGTACATACATCGTAGGTCCTCGGCGGAGGCACAGGAGAGTTGGCTGGGCAGATCGCGTCAAGGGAAAACGTCGGGAACAAGGTCGGCCGCTTTGGTAAACTCGCTTCTCGGAAGGCGCGTGTTCGAAGGGACTGAGTGCGTGGAGGCACACAAGGGTTTTTTTTGGGAACCGGGAAACCCCACCGTCGAGTCGTCCCCGCACGCGACTGCTCAACCAGGCCTTCGAGAGTCTCCAGGGCCGGTGACGATCCTCCCGAAGAGCTCTTGCCCGATTGAAAATAATATTGTATGCTATGGATTCGTTAACAGTAAAACATACGGTTAACATTTGCTGACATTAATGACTGTGTATACGAGCATTCGTATGTCGATTCTTTACATTGTTCTCTATGTCTGTTCACCACTCTTTCTTCCCTGTTATCTTAAAAAGTGATTAACTTTATATTTGCTCAAGCTAACTTCTTCTTAGAGCGGGTGGTTGTTTGAGCACATATAATATAAATATTCATCAATAGCAGACGACTTTACTACAAGTAGGTAGGTGCTCAAAACAATGGCAAATATACTATAACAAACAACTCAACTTTGCGTTTCTAAATATGTAACAGCACAAATCAACGTCGATACTTGCTGGAAAAACACACCTCGTCACTGAAGGCCTAACTAATGAAATTAATAGCAATGTTTTGAAGAACGGCCCATTGCGAGTGCACATAATTTACACTAAATATAAAAATATTCACCACTCTTTCTTCCCTGTTATCTGAAAAAGTGATTAACTTTAGGTATATTTGCTTAAACTCACTTCTTCTTAGAGCGGATGCGGTTGTTTGAGCACATAAAATATAAATATTCATCAATAGCAGACGACTTTACTAGAAGTATAGGTAGGTGCTCAAAAAAAGGGCAAATAAACTACAACAAACCACTCACTTGGCATTTCTAAATATGTAACAGCACAAATCAACATCTATACTTGCTGGAAAAACACACCTCAGCACTGAAGGCCTAACTAATGAAATTAATAGCAATGTTTTTAAGAATGGCCCATTGCGAGTGCACATAATTTACAGTAAATATAAAAACACGAGATACGTAATTAAAACTCTCATTGAACCTTCCTGCCACAATTTCAAATATCCCCACCACCATTATATATACTCCAGGGAGAAAATATGCTTATTTAACATGAAAATAGAAGATGAGGTGAAGACACTTCCCAGATTCCGATCGGAAACACCACTTTCCGAGACACATAGGGCCGTCGGAGCCTTGGACCACGGAATCGACGCCTGTCTTTCCGAAAAGTGCCTAGCTAATCGCAACTTTGGCGATCTTTCCGATTCCGTGACGTGTTTCCGATTTTCAACCCCCGATTCCGATTTCCGTTTGCTTAGCTAATAAGCCTCCAGGACTCCGTTTCCGAGCGATTGAAGGAGGGGGGACATTTGACGACGGAATTCTCCCGGTCCGCGATTCTGCTCTCGCCTCTTTTTGGATATTCTCACCTCATTCGGGAACGGCGACTATGCTTGGATATAGGTTGATGCATAAAGTAGATAATTTGGTGGAGTCTTCCCTAGTGCATGGAGGTCTTAAGACTAATTGTAAGATCTATTGGCCCATTGTGTGACTTTCTAAGTGATCGCGAGCAAAAAGTAGTTATTGACGGTATTAACTCTGATTATGTTATGAGTGACATCCGGCGTCCCACAAGGAATCGTGATCGGCCCCCTTCTATTCATTATTTATACATACAAATGACGTGAGTTCTCGAGTTAGCAGTAACCTTAGATTATTTGCGGATGATACGGTCATCAACCGCGATATCGGCGTAGATGCGATCTAAAAAGTTCTATCAATCGGACCTAAACAACGTTAGACTGTGGTGCCAGGAGTGGGGGCTTGAACTGAATATTAGTTAATGCACTGCAGTAGACTTCTTGCGGAAGTCAACACAGCAACGCCATGTCAACACTGTGGGTGGAGTGAACATAAAATAGTCAGAATAAGTAAAATGTCTCTGGGAATTACAAAACCTTAACTTCAAACCTATCATAGACAGAACACACACATTATGAATTTGCGGCACAGCCTTAAAGAAACAAGGATTTCTCAAGCGCATGCTTATTAGGAAGGATGAAAAAGTGAAAGAGAGGGGAGTGCTACTTCGCTCCGGTCAGGCCACACCTCGGATACGCCACGAGCATTTGGATAGAAATATTTGATTCTAAAAATAAATAAAAAACAAAGGAAAGCTGTACGCTTCATTAAAAACAGCTACGAGCGAATAATAAGTGTTTCTCCGCTTTTAGATGGATTAGGCTGGTAACCTCTAGAGACTCGTAAGGCTACTCGCTAGGCTTAGATTGCTTGAGAAATTCGAAACAGGTGTGTTTCAGCGTAGCACTGAGAACATCATTTTGATGCCGCACTAACTCTCTAGGTCCGATAGGAACGATAAAAAGAAGAGAAATACATTACCGAACAGATGGGTACAAAAATTCGTTCATCCCACGCACAATAAGTGACCATAATTAAAACTGAGATCCACTGAAAACACTACCGAAACACTCACTTCACCTTTTCACCCACCTATTAGCATTCTCCTTTACACCGGCTGGTGTCCTAACACCTCCTGCCACACGCCCATGCGGCGGCTCGCAGGCTATTATGTATGTGTAGATCCATGTTATCGAGTTTTCACCCCTGGAGACCTGTGTTTGCCAGGATGTCTCCAATGGGTAGGGGTCATTCCATGTCAAATCAACCAGTGAATTTACCTGACCCTTTGCGATTTTGATGAAAATTGGTCAAGTTGTTGGCCCTACTGAGAAACTAAATAATACCAAGTATTACACCCCTGGGCCAAGTACTTTGTTAGAAAATTGGGTCTAAAGATGGCCCAAAAATCAAATTTTAAGTCTGCAGTGCACCTTTTGAATTGCCGTAACTCGTATACCAACATCGTATTATAATGCCTAGTTTCTACTTGTGAACATTCATTAATTTACATAGTACTCTTTGTTCCAACTGTTTTTCCTCAACATGTGAATGATTTTTATAAAACAGGCGAGTAGATTTATTTTCTGTCCAACAATCCAAAATCCTGAAAATAACTATACGTGAATATTTGTGGTACCAACTAAATTTAATTTCGGATTTTATGGAGAATGAAAGGAGACTTTTGATATCGCTGTAAGGAATCAAAGTGGTGGGCTATCGCCCAACACATTAAAATTTAGCCTTCAGTACAAAAGCCTGAAGAAAGCTAGGAGGTTCATTTATGGACCTGACTCTGGTTATTCAAAAAATCTCCTATCATTTGATAGAAGCAAACTGAGTGAGGACAAAGGTGGCGCTTTTTACGGGTCACGGGATCAAGTGAGGAAACACCTTCGCAGTATTGGAATTGGACGATACACCAAGTTGTAGAATATGTGGGAAGAGGATGAAGAAACCACGTCTCATCTTCTGTGAAGGAGCCCAAAAAAAGCTAGGATTCGAAATTACAACCTGGGTGTACCCTTTTCCTAAACCCAATTACGTTAGGGATCTGTAAGACATCTACATACTACCCCGCAAGCCGCCTCAATAAGCGTGTGGTGGGGGGTGTTAGGACATCAGCCGTTTACATATAAAAAAGGAAACGCTATAATGAAATTACGCCTAGCATTTACCCTCATTGTTCGAGGGAAAAACTAATTCCCATACCTATCCGCTCGGCAAAATATCTCTCTTAATTTATCGTTTCTGTCGGACCTGGAAATATAGTGGGGTTCTAATATGATGTTATCCGTGTCGCTCTTAAAGATATCTATTCTCAATTGCTCAAGCAATCTAAGCCTAGCGTGCAGCCTCCGAGTCTCTAGCGGCTCCCAGCCTAATTCGTTTAACATCAGTGTAACGCTGTCTGTACGCCCGTAGCAGTTTTTGACGAATCGCGCAGCTTTCCTTTGTATTTTATTAAGTTCCCGGATTAAGTCTTTCTGCACCGGATCCCATATGCTCGCTGCATATTCAAGGTGTGGCCGGACGAGTGCGAAATAGCACCTCTCTTTTACTGAATGTAACTTAATTATATGTTACCTAGAAAGGATAATAAGTCATATCATGCTGACCTTCGGTTCCTCCAATGACCTGAATAACCGTTTGTTATGGATGTAGAGTAATTCATGCGAGTATGTGCGTAAACTATGCACACAGAGAGCAAAGTGAAGCCAATAGATGAAGTCACATTCTTTGTTATTCCTTAAAGCAGTTTTTCTTTGGCTTCAGACCATACACCCAATGCCTCACGTCCTTCTACAGGATTACCGGAAACCTATTAACGCATTCTTAAGGTGAAATAATAGTGCTTTGTTATTTATATTAATGGTTGAGGGCATAACTTTGTGGAACATAGTCGCAGATATGAAAAACCTTTCTTAGTGTATTCCACAGTAAAAATGTTTATTGCCAACCCAGGTTTCGACTGCACGGCAATCATTGTTAAGGGTCACATGTCACCTTGGTGATGATGATTGCTGTGCAGTCGAAATCTAGGTCGGATATATACATTTTTAGTGTGGAATATGCTGAGATATGTTTTACATCATGTCTGCTTTATTACCATTTAAAATTATAAAGATGGAAATGGATCAACAATATTCTCAATAACCACACTTGTTAAGGTAGTTTGAGTGCTAGTTAGTATGTAGTCATAATGGAGACCATATTCAAATTTTATTTTTTTATTTCAGCGTCTGTAAGAAGTATTAAATATATATTGTGGTATAAATGGTGCAAAGATATAATTATATATGACAAAATACTCAGTAATTAAATAAATAAAGCTACATAAGTCTCTAACTTGACTCATTTTCTTCCCGCCGAACGGCTGAAAACCCTTCAAAACAGCAAGTTTTTTTGCGATTCTCTAAAAATTACTGTGGTGAGCAATAGATTATTTTTTATAAACAGTTGAGAAAAGAATGCAATCTACTGACTGTTAGTTTTTTGACGAAATCTAGGTGCTAGAAGTTCCTAATTTGATTAATATTCTCCCTCTGGAGCGCACAGCCGTAATCTATCCCATGTAAAACAGTTTATATTAATAAGGCAAATTGCTCGAAAAGTAGTTCGGCAAGGGGTTTGACATTTTTATATAATTTGGAAAGATGAGAGTTAATTTCTTTGAAATGAGGCCAAATTCATTGAAATTCTAGGTGAAGTGATTTTTCGCTCAAACTACCTTAACAGAATTTGTTATTTGCTCATCGTCATTTTTTGTTTCATTTTTCTATAAAAATCCACGGTGGATTGGTGGATTCCTCAGCTGTATGTATACTCACTCTGTTGTGTTTAAGAGAGGGAGAGGGTGGGGACAGAACGCCTCTGGTGGCGACCGTGTGCTCTAAACGACGAGGAAAAAACAGCGTGGAAGAAGAAAAATGCTCCGTGGTGTGCAATGTTAGAAACATTCTCATCGTGTGCTCCCCAGCCAGCACGCCATATCATGTTTACGTAAAATGCGTGAAAACCTAAGGTATGCATGCATATGTAAACAAAATCTCTCTGTAGCATTTAATATTTACGTAAACCCTACGTAAGATTTTCGTAAGGGGAACATGTAAACTCACATACTTGACACTTACATAAACAACTCGTAAGCTGGCTTTCACTTTGCACATGTAAACGAATTTACGTGGTTCTTACTTCGCGCTTACGAGCGAGGACCAATGAGAAGCAAGTTCACAACATAAAAAGTTGAAACTGTCTTTTTGTATTGAAAATATGTCGCTTAAAATGTACACGTGAGAAATGGAAAATATCTTATAATATTAATCAAGGAGGCCTTGATCTGTAAATGTAAAATTTTTTGATCCTTTCACGCAAATTCTTTTGCGTATATTTTTCATTGCGTTGTCTGCTATGTTCTGACGTGACATGGCCAATTTCTTTGATATATCTTCAATCAAGCTACTTTCAAAGCCTCATGCAAAGTTTACTAAGGTCATAGGACGTCACACACTCTTCTATCATTTAAAAGAACCAAGCCGATCACAAGTATTCTTCCAATATTTTTCCTTGACACGCCAAATATTTTTCGTTACTCATTTGTTCCCTTCTACATCGAGTCAAAGTACTAAAGCCCGTTTCACACGACACTTGATCCAGCACAAGGTCTAGTATACTCGCTAGTATGATAGCTTTCCAGTATCGTGTGAACAGAACCAGTATACTGGCTGGCAAGCATGCTAGCTAGTATACTCGCTGAGCTACTGGATTTCCTACTTGATGCGGTACTAGGTTGTTACTAGCTCCCAGTAGGACCTAGTAGCCGTCGTCCAATCACGTTAGCTTTTAGAGTCGCCGTGCGGTCTTCACTTTTTTTTAATCAGCGCCTCCTACACTAGTATCCCGGCTGTTACGCACTCTTTGGCGGCGAAATCAACGTGTGGTGAAAATGTCTCGACAATTGTTTTGGTCGCCTGATGCCATCGATTGCCTTATAGATAACTATGGAAAACATGAGTGTTTGTACAACACGAAATTGCCTGTGTACCACAATAAGATGACGAGGACAAGGGCAATACAGGAAATCGCGAACGTCGTGGAGACTTTCAGACCAGGCACCACACCGTTAGACGTTCGAGCGAAATTGAGCTCCTTGCGCACCCAATTTGGTGTAGAACACCAAAAAGTGAGGGCATCCATGAAAAGTGGATGTTCAACGGATGAGGTATATATAATCACAATAGTATTTAATTTCACGACGAGACGGATTGACATTGTTTATCACGTATTTATTTGCGCAGGTTTATGCACCATCATTATGGTACTATGAGAAACTGCTCTTCCTGCAGGAACACATTGTTCCTAGAAAAAGTAAAGAGACACCGATTAGGAATTATCAATCGGTACCTATGGTAAGGAGATGTAACTAAAATATTCACTTCAATCGTGAAAGAAAATTATTTAAGCCAGCTGTTTTCCCTGAAATGTTTCGGACAATGTCTCCATAGAATATGCCAGTCCCGATGTAGTCGAGGGGGAGTATGAAGTGGAAGTCTTTCCCCCTATGGTTCTGCTGGAGACTGAAAATACATGCAAAGACGATAATAATATAGAAAGTGGCCAAGGAACATCAGTGGACTACAGTACAGAATCCACTCCAAAACCCAAAAGGACAAATAAGAAGAGGAATGCTGATGATGCCCTTTTAGAGAAATCAAATAGTGTCCTAGAAAATACTGCAAGGGCTTTAGATAAACCACCCATACTACCACCCTGCTCAAGTGAAATGCACTTCATTAGGTATGTAGGTGAAGCCATAGAGGGACTGAGAAACAAGAAGAGAAAATTAGAGCTGATGAAAAAAATTTATGATTTAGTTCATGAGGCCCAGATGGAGGAGTTGGAATAGAGGAAAGATGTAATTTTTTCAAAATTATTTATTATTTTTTGAAGGAAAGCACGTTGAAGTAAATGTGCAAAGGTATTTCTAGTCTCTATTTTGATGCTTTTTTTATTTATAAAGCAAGAAGGCATATATTTTTATAAACAGAGTTCCAATTCACACTGTTGACTTTTATTATTATTAAAATGACTGTCATTTGGTCATAACACTTCCAATTGTTTGAAACGTACCTGTTGTCTTACACTTCTTGTAACGAGTCCATGTGATGTTAACTTTTATTTCTGCTGAGGAAAGATAAGGTAGAATTGAATAATGCAAAAGCCATTTTGAAATGATTTTTTTATGAAAAGCCTTTTATTCATATGGACAAAAAGAATGACACAAAGGGCTTTGTTATCACTCCATTTCCAACTTTTACATGTTCCCCCTCTCAACTTCCCCTTCTTGCCAATCAACCCGGCCAACACCATTAAAATATCTCACAAACTCCTGTCTTATTTCATATGCCTGCCCAGCTGCTCTGGGGTGACCCTGAGCCTGCAATAAAGGCTCTAAATGAAATCCCTCCTCCACTACCTCTTCACCTCTGTTTGCTGGCTGATGAGCCAGAAGAAAATTGTGTAGGAGGCAACAAACCCGTATAATGCTTTCCACCTTATTCGGGGGTAGAAATCTTACTTAGTAGAACCCTAAACTTGTTGGCTAATATGCCAAAGGCATTTTCAACAACCCTCCTTGCCCGGCTCAATCTATAATTGAAGATTCTAGTTTCTGGTGTTAATTCCCTGACCCTAAAAGGCTTCATGACATGCTTTCCAAGAGGAAAAGCGTCATCTGCTACTATGACATACGGTATATTTTTATCCCCCCCAGGTAATGGTCGTTCAGAAGGAATGCCCAGTAAGTTTTCATCAAGGGCTCTCTTTAAATTGCTTCTGGCGAACACATTTGCATCATTCACACGTCCATTTACTCCCACATTTACCCACATAAACTTGCATTGAGCATCTGCTAATGCCAAAAATATTAGACTGTCATTCCCTTTATAATTCCGGTAATAGGAACCACTGGTCCGAGGCGGTCTGAAGTTGACATGCTTCCCATCTTAATGATCCAATGCAGAGGGGAAAGTTCCACATGGCCAAAAACTGGGATGCGATTACTTCCCATTCTTCAGCTGAAGAGGGAACCTAGATAAATTGATAGTAGTAACATTACTCCAAGTGTACTCTTCACCGTGCATGACAGCTATATTCCATACATTTTGTAGTATTAATACCTTAATCTCATCGCCCAGAACCTCAATAATGGCAGAAATTGTGTCAGGTATTATTATGGATAGTGTATTTGTTGCTATCCTTGTGGAATAATTAAGGCTCCTGTATGTCTCTCCAGTCGCCAAGAATCTCAGGGTAATTGATAATCTGAGGAAAAATGATACATATGTTTGGCATGATATGGTTATTTTCAATCGCCCAAAAAATAGGCATTTCATGAGTACATCTCAATACCTGTCAGTGGCACTAATGCTTTGTCTCATGACTGTGTCTTGCCTGGTTATACGGGGTGCAACTTTTACCAGGAGCTCAGCAAACAACTCTTCGTTCATCCGAAGGTAATTTCGAAAAGCTAATGTGTCTCCTAACCTAAAATAATGCATAACAGATTAATAATATAGCATGGCAATAATCAAGAAAAGAAAACATTCAGAAAATGTCCACAGGCACGAGCGATGTTTTATCACAAAATTAGTTCCTTCACATCGCCAAAGAATAACACGAAATATTAAGAGCCATCGACTTCTCTTGAAGATATTTTATTCTGTCAACAGCTCATCAACATTGGCCAAATATTCAAATTTGAAATACTACGCGAAATAACGCTCATTAAAATTATAATTTCATTTCACTCCATCCTTTTAAAATGCACGATCATTTTAAACAACCCGATTTCTTAGAAGTAGAATTCCAAAGTAATAAGGTCTTGAAATTTCGTATGTCATGCACATAAACACTTCTCCCATCCCTTCTGCTCCGACTTCTGCCAAGAAAATTGAAGAGCGTAATTCGTTCGTTTAAAATGCAGCGCTAAAAGATGTGCACAACAAAGGATGATCTGAAGGAAATTATTGAGCATCGACAGTGGCATTTCTATTTTAAATATACCTTATCTCGCCTTGGAGCATGTGAAGGACCCCACGGCCTTCTTCTCTTCTCCGGATCCATTCTCTTGCCCAAATTCGCCGTCGTCTTCGTTGAGCTCGAACTCTGTTCGCCATCCCTGCTATAACTGCAGCAGCCAAAAGTCGCCTTCTTTCATCGAAATTTTCCATTTTCGTTTTACAAATCGCAATGGTAGACTATTCGCTTCGCAAGCACAAGGTCAATGATCGTGTGAAACCTTCTAGTACGGTTTCTAGTATACTGGGTTTCGTCCTCAATATCAAGTACCAGCTAGCATATACTAGGTCTTGTGCTGGATCAAGTATCGTGTGAAACGGGCTTTACATGCCGTAGCGGCCATAGTCGACTGAAGACGTTTGTTTTGGTGTTTTATTTGAATGATATTCATAGAGGAATCGCAGTACGATATATTTTGCGAACAGCAAATCATTTACAACTTACTATTATTGGACTTCAAATGTGAATAGTGGTATAGAACGGTGTGCAACGTTATATTGGAAGATAGTTTCGATCGCACGTCCAAGTTGATGTGCGTGTCTTGTTATGCATTTTAGAGCCTGCGATTTAAAGAAAATTATCCCAATGGAGCATTTAATTTCAAGTTTTAAATAAAGTTAGCATCATTAGGTTTCAATGTGCAAGAAACAACAGTGTCGTTTTTTGTGATAATATATAAACGAAGGTTTTGCTTGTGTTTTGGCTGTGTATGTTACATTATGGCCTGCCAGTGATTACAAGCGTTATTTGTGTGCTACGATGGATTGCGTGTCAAAGTGGATATATTTTTACGTAAATTAGTTGGACTTGATATCTGTAAGTTTTGGGTTATGACATGAATGATATTAAAATTGTAGCGAATACGTAGTAAGTGTTGAAGAAGACGTAGCAGCAATCAATTCATTGTTTCTACTAATGGCTAAATTAAAATAAGGTACCTATTTTAATTGAAGTGAAGTTGGTGACTAGGTGGATTGCTGTTGTCTTGTAAGTGTGGTTGTTTACGTGAAGGGATAAACAGTGTAATGTTTTACTATTTTTCATTCAGTTAATCTTGTCACCCCAGTGTCATCTTTTTATTCCATTGCATTGTTGTGTCAAATGTGATTTTGTTGAAATAATTAATCCGTCTGCGTTCAAGGCAGGTAATGACTAATTAGCAATAGGCAATTGGATTTGTCCTTAGCTGAGGTTATTGTGTTATTTTAGAGTATCTTCAATTGAAAATGTGGTTGTTTACGTCCAAGTGAAAGGGTGATGAATTTTTTATCTACCTATGCAATGTATGTTGTTTCATTATGCTTCATTCAGTAAATTTTACCATCTCAAAAGTTATCTTTTCATTTACTCGACTTGAAGGGGAAAATGTGGGAAATGATATTTAAAAATTACAAATAATATTATTGGCAAAAATATATACTATGTAAGCATGATGGCTGATGTTTACGTAAAATGCTTCCGTGTTGTTTACTTAATAATGGGGACATGTGGCCATGATTTTTACCAGCTGCTTACTTGAAGTTTACGTAAATAAATCGTAATCAAGTAAACCGTTTACGACGCATTTACGTACATTTCAAGTAAATTTTAGGTAAACTGTTTTAGTGTGCTGGCTGGGTCAATGCCCCGGATCTGTGTCATCCATCACTCCATTATTATATGCACGCGTAATGCATATATACTGAAATATACATTGCAAGCAAGCCAACTAAATAATTAACCTAGTAATTAACCAAATAAAATAAATCCCTTTTCACAAAGGTAATATTAACTGACACAAAGAGAATATACAGTGCGAGTAAATATAATTTAAGCAATGAGTCAAGCATTGTAGAAAACATACCAATATTAACTTTACATATATACACGTTGCTTTCTCTATATATAGAGGGGGCCAAATATGGGGCCAAAGATATTTAATTTACTGCCCGCTGAAATTTAAAAAATAAATAAATTCTAAAAAAAATGTTAAAACCTGCCAATGACTGGCTTTTTTCTCAAGAAAATATTGAACATTTATTTTGATGATATTTTCATTGTAACAATACTTATGTAACAGTTACTGCGTTTATTTTTATGGCATGCATTTTTTGTAATTTTCTGGTGGGTCAATTCTGGCCTTATGACCTTTGGAGACCACCTATAGCTCCCGCTCTTTTCTTGTTACCATTTTGTGCAACAAAATTTTTTTGGAGAAATAAATTATTATTATTAAGTTCCCGGTAAGCAATCTCAAGGGTTAGTGGAACTGAGATGGAGTGAACGGTCACCAGAATACGCTAATGCAAATGCTATGACAGGATTAGTTAACTACTAGTGGTAGTGGCTATCGTTCCGAAGTAACACACAAATATACATTGACATGCACAAAGATAGGCAACATATTTCATCCCGGAAAAATGCACTTCATCTACATCTACGAAGTACCGTGCAAGGAACCACTATGGAGTGTGTCACTAACAAGTTGTAAGCACGACAGACGTGCTATTAGTAGTGTTTTGTTAATTAAATAAGATTAATTTAGAGATTTATCAAGCTTTAATACTTTCTCGTTGCCTAATCCAATGTATCTGGAAGGGGTCTGAAGCTTATGAACTTAAGATTGAGCTATTTTTATCTTTAAAAAACTTGTTTCTTGGGACCCTGAATCTTGCAATAAACTGTCGGCAAGGTATTCCTCCCCAAAATGAGCAAACTGCATTGATTTTTAACGATGGGGCAATTCTTACAACACTATTGACAGTTTCTTCTGGATCCGAAGATTAGTAAATTTAATTGACAGCAAAAAAGGAGAGGAATTGCGGTACGCGAATAATGTTCACCATATTTGGAGGAAAGGTATGGGGCGCTGAGAAAATATTTGAAAATCATTTAGGAAGGCTTCATCTGAGAAGAGCGTAGATAGAAGATAATCGTAGATTCGAAGGGTTTGAAAATGTTGGCGAGGGGCGAATCAACCATATAAGGCTAAACCAACACACCGAATGCTATGCTAAGCGCGCTACCAGATTTCGTCACGTGTCTTATGATCCCGTAAAGCGATTTCCCGCTGCCCGCACACACCAAATGCGAGCCACGCGAACAGATGCGAACTTCCATAGCGCTATATCGCAGGGGATCGCTCGGCCGGCGATTTTCTCTTCGCTTAGCTTAGAAAATTTCCAGACATATTTCCGTGAGTTCAATATATCCCCAATGCGTCCGGAACACACTCGTCTTTTGTCTTCGAAAGGCGGAGTACTTGGTCGAGGCGTATGATATTCGAAGTGCCCAAATTTGGAATGGGATGAAATTCAATTCTGGATTTGTTTCGGACTCGGTTGTCAGTCTGATTGGAGTAGTCCATTTCTAATAAAACAAAATTGGTAAAAATTCCACACAGTATATTATTGTGACGTCGGGATCCCTCTTAATAATAGAAACCTTCTTAAAACTCAGTTGGGCATTGCTCCTCTATATTTACACGTCTCTTTCTCTTCAAACTCTTTAACAACAATCCCCTCCTTTATCAACCATGCATAGCAACGTTCTTCAAACAAAAACAATAAACAACCTAAAACATCAAACCATCGAAACATACATTAACATACAAATTAATAAGTTATCAAAAACAAAACAACGAACGAATTTAAATACATAAAGCCAAAACAAAAACAAATAAAAACGGAGCATGACAAGGCACGACGTTACAATATTAAACCAAAGTTAGAATACACCACCGACCAAGGTAATGCCATTATCAAGGTACTACATCTTTCTCAAAAACTCCATCCCGGGGTATATATGGTTGAGTTTTTGAGAAAGATATGCCTTGCTAATGGCATTACGTGCCGAAACCTTGGTCGGTGGTGTAGTCTAACTGTGGTTTATAATACACTGTGTGGAAATTTTACCAATTTTGTTTTATTTGAAATGGATATAAAGTATTTCCACAAATTTAATCCTGATACGCTTTTATGATTGAAGTAGGGTCAGATGTACATTTATGAAGTATCGTGTAAAGCCACCTGCACGAGGTTGGTGGCACGGGACGATTCCACGCCAGGCATGTTATATTCTTCCCAGACCGAATTCCACCCCAGCACGCCTTCCCCCTTTCTTTCACGCTAATAAGCGCGGACCAAAAAGCAGTCAAGGGAAACAATGGCCGGCCAAACCAGAAACTAGAGGAACGTAACTGTGCACGGGTTATGAGAATACTACTTCCGATAAGTTTTACTAATACAACTAAATGCGGTATACTATGCTGATTTCAAACTGAAGTCGCTGTGCACTTTTCGCAGCATCACAATTAAATAATCAAAGGCTATATGATACTGAAGGCTGGGATAGAAGTGAGTACCGTATTTCTCCGAATATAAGCCGCACTTGTTCTCCCGATTTTGAGGACTCAAAATCGGGGTACGGCTTACATTCGAGAAATTTCTCATAAAATAGTAAAAATTACCGATTTGAGCAAACCAGCCATTTGGATTCACGCGGACGCCCCAGCTGAACTCGCCTATAATGCCACGGGGAAAGTAAGAAATGACGCTGAAAAAAGGTCAGATTGGTGCACAATGTATTCATATATAATATAGGTAACAATGTGTCACAGTTACATAGGTAATGTAAACCAGCTTGGATATATATTTTTCGTTTATTCTTCAGATATATCACTTTTTATCAACACATCCACTTACATACTACATGAAAAACTTGCAAAATTTATAACAGCGTACGCAAAAAGGTACTCTAGCTCTGAACAATCACCTACTAGAATAAAACTAGCAGCAACAAATGTAGGGGCGAAATACTAAACATCTACAAAAACCCTGCAAGCCTCCTCAAGTGTGTGTGGGGGAAGGGATGGGTACGCTTCACAACAATGCACTACCCTTTAGGTATGCTAACATTGTTAGAAGGTTACGTTACAAAGTTACGTTAGTATTTATGTGTTTCGCAACTACAAAAATGGACAGAGATACAAGAATTCTACTGGAAGCATGCACGGCGTGATGTTAGTACTAGGTAGCAGATAAGCATACTAGTATTAGGGAGTGAATCAACTAACCAGCTGCTCTACTAATTGACAAACCTAGTTAAAAGTCTCATCGACAGCTGTTGTGGTATCGTTTATCGTTAAACGATGACGTTGGCATCCGAGTGAGCGATAGAAATGAACAAACAATTGCCCCATTTCGGTTTTATAGTTGATCGTATGCAAGTGGCATTCATTCGTTATGTATATATTTATATGCTGGGAGTGATTGTAGCAGAATTCGATGACGTAGGCTGCACAGAAGGCGACGTCTTTGAGAGGAAAGCGTGCAATGGGAACAAATGAAGGGAGTGCATGAAAGCGACATCAGGTTTTGCGATATCCATCGAAAGTGTGTGTGCTGGCCAGTTCGCCATCTCCCCGTCCCTAAGGAACTCCCAAGGCGGGTCGGAAGGGAAAGTCCCGGTACGTTTTCGCTTACCCCTCACCCCCCCCCCCCCTGCGCCCCAACACAACCTATGTCATTATTGAGGTAGAGCTATGAGGCTCCAATGCTTGAAGCCGTGACGTGAGCGTGGCTGGTCTGCCATCTTTGTCCTCCACCCTCCCCCTATTTAAATTAGCGCTTACGGGCTATTAACACTACTTTTGCAATTTCACGATATTTTCCATCGATTTAAGAAGGTTCCACTGCGTCAAAACAAATACTAATTTCCACATTTTTGATATTTTTCACAAAAAAATCCTGATTTCGCTGATGGAATGCGTTACCCATTGAAAACCAAAAGTAAGGTAGACAAAATTCAGATTACTCCACGAATGTATTTTCAATGAGCGCTTTTTCCCAGTCATAGGAGCCGACTGCAACGCCATTTTTAACGAATTACAGCATTTTGACTTCAATTACGGCATTAATTCTTCATTAACTAGAAAAATAAGGTGGTAAGATGCCTGTATTACATTTTTATTCAATTTCTCTGGATAATGTCCTTCTTATAAACAGTTTTCCGCGAAAATGGCATTTGTATTTTATGGAAAAATACTATTTTTCCCCGTGGTTCTCTCATTCCCCCATTGAACACCATGTAATTTCAAGTTCAATTATAGAATAATATAGCGTGGAAAGGTAACATTTTGTTGCTCAAACCAGATAGAGGAGAAGTTTTTCTATAAGTAGACAGAATATGAATAAAATGGCATTTAAGTCATTTTACGGTGGAATCACTTGTAAATCAGCGTGCATCTACTTAAAATGTATTTTTCATACAATATTTTTTAAATTTAAATCAATAACAATCCGTGTTAACACCAAAAAACAAATGAAAATCGAGTAAATTCAACAGCTACAAGTAACTAATATATATTTCAAGAGTCACTTGCCTTCAAATTTCAACAAATAGTAAGTATTATTGCTTCATATATCCGCTAATGCTTCCACTCCTCTTACGTCCACGCCCTTAGGTTGTGAAAACCAGAATGCAACTTTCATATTTTTAGAACATTCGATTAAAGTGACTTTGCCAACTCTATGTTAGAAACACTATACTACAATATTTTTCGCAATAATGATTTGGGTCCATTACCGCCTAATCGTGCGAGAGGAGAAAATTTACGTCAAGTTCTGAAAACATATGAAGTTCTGAAAAGGAAGTCGATTTTTAAATCTGAAATATTATGTTTCCTGATTACCGGCAATATGTTTTTCGTTTGATTACGTCCAATGGTCTAAGCTCTTTCGGTAGATAAATATTTCCTTCCCTTTCACGATTTATAGGCATAAAAGTCTCATTTAAAAAAATTTAAATTTCAACATCTGTTATTACATGAGTGATTTCAGTTACGCATGGGCTTAATTGATGCTCAATTGTCTATCTGCTCAAAAAATAAAGTCGCTCTCTCGTCCCATAGATTTTCAGCATTCCAGTTTGGCTAGTAACAGAAAAACGAGGAACTTGAGAAGAACTACTCCACGAAAACAAATGAAAATTTGATTTATATATCCATTTTTGTTCACATTTTTAAATTTCCTTGTTTTTGCAAGACTTTTCTTCTCTTTTGAGTAGTATATCCATTCAAAGTTTTGACTGTGTATGCATTTCAGTTGTTTTGATTTGTTGTTTGGTAAACGAAGGTATTTTGGCGTCGGACTGTGTCTACTCGTCAAAAAAACTCTTATTTTCCATTTTTTTATTTAGTTTATGCTTCTATTTGTTACAGAACAGCTCTTCCAGCTTCCAGTCTCTTTCATTCCCACAATCCAATGCCCTTTTTCGTCAACAACACCTTAACAACCCAAAACATTTTCAACAATCAATAAAACATTTCCACATTAAAATAAATTAAAACGTTTATACAAAAATTACACCAAATCAAAACAAAATAAATAATCGTTTCTGTGTCAATGAGAGATGTTGGCAGGACGCAATGCATTTGTGATTCCCCCATGCGGGTTAAAGCGCTCTTCTTTTGTCTTTCCCTCTTCGCTATCGCCATTCTCGTCACATACCTCCTCTCACCCCCTTTCTACCTCATCCACGCGCGCGCGCAAATCCTCTTTTTTCTGCCATGACGAAGGGAATTCCCCGAGAAGAGATCTTGACTGGGTCTAGTCGAGTGGGAGAGAGAGAAATCCCAATAATAACGGTTTCTCTCAGGGCAGGAGGAGGGGAGAGAGTTTTCCACCGTCCCCCCCCCCCTTCCCCTTCTACTCCTCCCTCATATAAAACCACACACACGCAAAACAACACACAAAACACACAAGGATTTCGTTTCGTTGTATCAGAGCGAGTTTTTTCTCGAGGTTGGAGGCGGAGAGGCGAGACAACGGAGCTGATGTTTCGTTTTTCGCGGGCGATGCTCCTCAACTGTCTCTCTATTGGATTCTCATCTCGCCCTCACATGTTAGTTGACGCCCGCCGTTCATGTTTTCTTTCCGTTAACGGTATTTGAGCGAAAGAGAGCAGCAGTAGTAGATTGAATGGAGGAGAGTTAAGGTAGTCTGAGAGCGAAAAATCACTTCACCTAGAATTTGATGAATTTGGCCTAATTTAAAAGATACAACTCTCATCTTTGCAATGATATAAAAACAACAACCCCTTGCCGAACCGCTTTTCGAGCAATTTGTCTGTAAATATAAGCTGTTTGACATGGGATAGATTATGGCTGTGCGCTCCAGAGAGAGAATATTGAAGGGAATAGGAACTTATAGCACCTAGATTTCGTCAAAAACTAACGGTATGTAGATTGCATGTTTTCTCAACTATTTATAAAATATAAGCTATCACTCACCGCAGTAATTTTGACAGAATCGCAAAAAAAACCTGCTGTTTTGAAGGGTTTTCAGCCGTTTTCAGGTCCAGTATGCAGCTTTATTTATTTAATTACTGAGAACTTTGGGCATATATAACTATATATTTGCGCCATTAATATTACAATATTTATTTCATACTTCTTACAGACGCTGAAATCAAAGAATAAAAATTGAATATGGTCTCCATTATGACTAGGGATGACTATCTCTCGCTCTCAAAACCACCTTAAAAACACAATCCTACCCTCTGGCGGGAGATCGCGCGTCTTTTTTTTGGGTCATCGGTCGGCACTGACTCGAAACTCTCCGAGAATCGACTCTTGACCGACGCACGCCTGCGCGCTCGAGTGTGTTTGCGAAACGTTTTCTCGTTGCGAAACAGTTTGCAAACTTTTACCGCCCGAGAATCGGTGTGGGATGGCCGAGAATGAATAGGAACGAGTTTGGTCGTTCATAGATGGCGATCGAATGTCGCTCATATGTCATCCACGTTTGCCTTCAACTATTCACGAAATCATTATCCGTATGACCTCCCGGCGTAGCATTTAATGGAATGGAGGCCTAATGTTGAAGCATGCAAACATTAATATATTTATACTGCACCTAAATTATTTAATAACTTGCCTTGAGAAATATCTTCTATGCAAAGTGAAGCCAGATTTCTTAGCCTTCTAAGAAAATGGTTATTTACGCTAGTAGATATAGATAAACTTCTTTAATGTTAAAGTACCTACCACCAAACATGTCATTGATATCACTATGTAATATTTCTTCACTATTTCCTTAATTGTTACTTGTTTTGTATTGTTCTATTGTTAAATGGATAAAGTCTATGAATTTCAATTTATGTTACATTGAGCATACGTTTGTGTAAATTGAAAGGCCAATAAATATATTTATAAGTTGTTAAATTGACTGCTGCTGAAATCAGCGTAATTAATGGATGGCAACCCCAATACAGGTCTCTCCAGAGGTGCCTTATTTCACTGAAATAATTGTTTAGTGGAAATTGTATAATTTGTTGTGTGAAATAAAATATTATTATTATTTTCGACTTGTCACACTTTCTCAGCTAGAATTAGACCAACTGGAAAACTTTCACCTATCCTAAAGGTGGATTAGGATTAGGCTCGGAAGTTAAGGAAGAGAATTCACCCTATCCTACTGTGTCCGAATTTTCTTGGCTTAGGAATCTCCTCACGATTTGGCAAGTTTGGAGTAGCACAGCTTTATGCCCGAGGTTAGTTATTAGTTTTTTTATTCCCAGCTTCTCAGTTTGTTTTTTAAACATATGGGACATCACTCCCTCCGCAGAGATTACTATCGGGTGAATAGTGACATCATTTAATTTCCAGATATTTTTTATTTCGTCGGCTAAATTTCTGTATTTTGAGATTTTCTCTCCCTCTCGGTGGACCTTACGTTGTGACTTAGTGGTACTGCTACATCGATTATATTAGCCTTTTTTCTGATTTATTGATTAATATGATATCCGGTCTATTGTACGAGGGTTTGAACTTAAATAGTGGCAACTATTTATTCACAACCGATACAAAAGAGTTACATGTTTGCACCTGTTACTGTCCTTCAAAGTTGTCACCAGCGTTCTGTAGAACCCGTTGCCAGCGATGTGGAAGGCGTAGTATACCGTTAGCAGAGCCTGTTCTGTTGGTGGTGCGAATGGAGCGGTCTACTGCCTGTCGAATCTCTGGAACAGTTCTGAAGCGAATGCCACGAAGTGGTTCCTTCATCTTTGGGATCAAATCAAAGTCACAAGGACTTAATTCCGGGGAGTATGGTGGATGGTACAGTACTTCCCAGTCCCATCGACCGAACAGAGCAGCCACAGCTTGCGCTGTATGCGCCCGCGCATTGTCGTGCAAAATGATGGGTGGGTTGCCCAGAAAGTGCCTCCGCTTCTTTCGCAAAGCTGGTCGCAGGTGATGCTCCAAAAACGAACAGTAATACTGCGCATTGACGGTCTGCCGTGGAGGAACGTAATGCGTTAGGATAACACCATCACAGTCGTACACGAGAATCACCATAACTTTCACCATACTGGGGGTCTGACGCACTTTCGACTTTCGCGGCGACCCATAATGACGCCATTCGTTGGATTGGCGTTTCAGTTTTGGCTCGTACGATTTGGCCCATCCAGTGTTACGATACGGCGCAAGAAAGCCTCTCCTTCACGCTCATAGCGCTCCAAGTGCGTCTGAGCAGCGTTGTAACGCATCCATTTCTGCATTTCCGTCAACTCATGCGGAACCCATCGTGATGCAATTTTTCGCATGCCCAGGCGTTCCTTCAGGATGCGAAGCACAGTCGTATGCGCTAATCCGGTTTCGTGGGCGAGCTGACGAATCGTCTGGCGTCGATCAGTGTCCACTAACGAGGCAACAGCATTCACTTCTTCTTCAGAGATGCTAGGACGTCCTGCCCGATGCATGTCTTCCACAGTTTGCGGAGACACTTTCTGGGCAACCCACCCATCATTTTGCACGACAATGCGCGGGCGCGTACAGCTCAAGCTGTGGCTGCTCTGTTCGGTCGATGAGACTGGGAAGTACAGTACCATCCACCATACTCCCCGGACTTAAGTCCTTGTGACTTTGATTTGAACCCAAAGATGAAGGAACCACTTCGTGGCATTCGCTTCAGAACTGTTCCAGAGATTCGACAGGCAGTAGACCGCTCCATTCGCACCATCAACAGAACAGGCTCTGCTAACGGTATACTACGCCTTCCACATCGCTGGCAACGGGTTCTACACAACGCTGGTGACTACTTTGAAGGACAGTAACAGGTGCAAACATGTAACTCTTTTGTATCGGTTGTGAATAAATAGTTGCCACTATTTAAGTTCCAACCCTCGTATATATGGTTTTGTTGGTTAGTATCGGTCTGTCCCAGTACAAAACATGGGTTTATGTTTCAATAACAGCCGGTGGCTGATACTTGTAGTATGGTGGGATATTTTTCTTTAAGAGCCCGTAAGTTAGTCCCAGGTGTTGGTGGATTACTTTTGCCAGTTGGTTATGTCTATTCAGGTAGACATTCCCTGCAAGAGCTGAGCATCCTGCCATTATTATTATATTATTTAATAGTGACCTAGAAATGCATGGGGGAAGATGAGAAACGTCGACAGCACCAATTGTCCTTTTTTGCGAAGTAAAATGTCGCGTCACTTTGGAGATGTCGCCATCAGGGAGTCAGAGCTGGTCTGGTAGCAGAGTGGTATTAGATATATCCCTTATTAGGCCTAATTTGTAATACGCTGGCAGTGTATACGAAGTCATGACAATCCAATGAGTGTCACGAGTCTGTAGCATGAACTTGGATAGGAATCATCATCAGACTCTGAATTAAAATTGTGCACTCAAGCAAAAATCAAGTCTACCAGTATGAGTTAATAAGCTCCACCTTTAGTTTTGTTGAATTACTACAGTATCCAGTTGTATCGGAATCGTGAAATTAGTGATCACTCTAACTTTGAAAATCTGTCATCGGATTTAAACAACGTTCATGTGTGGAGCCAAGAGTGGGGACTCGAACTTAATCTGAGCAAATACACGGCGGTACATTTCTTGCCGAGGTCGTCCAACTATTCCCATTTATATGCTGTGGATGGTGTTAACATAAAGGCGACAGATGAAGTGAAGTATCTAGAAGTTACGATAACTTCGGACCTATCGTGGGGAATACATATAAGAAATATTTGTGGCAGAGCTCTGAAGAAGCTAGGATTCGTCAAGCGTATTGTGGGAAGATTTTTGGATGAAAAAGTAAAAGAGAGGTGCTATTTCGCACTCGTCCGGCCACATCTTGAATATGCAGCGAGCATATGGGATCCGGTGCAGAAAGACTTAGTCCGGGAACTTAATAAAATACAAAGGAAAGCTGCGCGATTCGTCATAAACTGCTACGGGCGTACATGCAGCGTTACACAGATGTTAAACGAATTAGGCTGGGAGCCACTAGAGACACGGAGGCTGCGCGCTAGGCTTAGATTGCTTGAGCAATTGAGAAAAGATATCTTTAAGAGCGACACGGATAACATCATATTAGAACCCCACTATATTTCCAGGTCCGACAGAAACGATAAATTAAGAGAGATATTTTGCCGAACGGATAGGTATGGGAATTCGTTTTTCCCCCGAACAATAAGGGACTATAATAAATGCTAGGCGTAATTTCATTAGAGCGTTTCCTTTTTATATGTAAACGGCTGGTGTCCTAACACCCCCCGCCACACGCTTATTGAGGCGGCTTGCGGGGTAGTATGTAGATTTAGATGAATCACTACTTGGCTTGGCTATTTGAACTAACTGGCTAGAAATACTTTATTCCCATAATATCAGTTCTTCTGTGCGTGTTCTGAAATTCTAGTTTTGGAGAAAGATAGATAACAATGCCCACAGACTCTGAAAGAGCCTAGAAGAGTGGGGAAATGCCTAAGTACGTTCCTCGCGCGACTATAATCTAGTAAATATATAATAAAATAATTAACGTAGGTTGAGCTCGTAGACCATTGACGCCACTCTGACAATACCCTTCAAACGGCAGTCTCACTTGCTGATTTCCGGGTGGACAGTATGGCTGAGATCTATGGCACATTTGCTACCCTAAGGCTGGTTGAAGCGCAAGGGAAAAGATTTCGCATTGTACTCAGTCCTAGGGATTGGAAATTTAGATCCAGAATCGATTTTCGATTAATCGACTTTCGATTTTGGTTTTAAAAATCGATTTTCTAAAAATTCGATTTTTGCCCAAAAATAATCGAAAAATCGAAATCGACATTTTTAAATAGTAAAGTAATTGTCTGCCGAAATACGGATGTGCTGTTGTAACACAATGCAAAATATGGGTTCATGGAAGCACTAAGGGTAAGAACTGAATGCGGTTAAATTTATTAATACAATAAACCTATTATTTTAAGATATTAATTAGATATGCAGGAAAGTAATAATCCATACCAGATACTTATATACATATACGTAATATAACAAGCAAATTACACATAGTTTAGTAGAAATAAGAATTGTATATTGAAAAGTGGGCATACCACAAAATGAAAAACAGAATTTTATTGATTTCTTGTTTGCAAAGCCGTGGAAACAGTGTTCCTCAGGGATGGACCTTAAGAAAACTAACATATTTAAATGTTCTCCGAATAATCGATTTCGTACCTGAGTTGCAATTAACCGGGCGTGAGAAAATAGTCGCTCACACGGTAGAGGCAACTATATGTAGATAAAATCCTGCTGGCTGGTTTGTATACTTTGGGATATTCTCCCTTAATCCCCTTCCAGGCTTGTAGTGGATTAGAGTTGGACTTGCGGTCGACTGGAGGGCGGTTTACGATCTGGCGCAGCTCGATTGGTAAAATTCAAATGCTGTAGCAAGCTAAAAATCGAAAATCGATCGGCTAGAACCGATTTTTCAAAACTAAAAGTCGACTTCGATTAAATCGAAAATCGGAGTGTGATAATCGATTTTCGATTCAAATCGAAATCGAATTTCCAATCCCTACTCAGTCCTGCAGTTTGTGGTCTCCAAAATATAAGTTTCGGGATTGATTTATTTCCAGTGCCGTATGTTCTATTCCATTCTAATGAACAATGATTTAACCTGGAATAATCAAATCCACCAAATTTCCATTTGGGTGAACGGTATATTCTTTATCAACTCAAAGCCTAGAAATACGTCTTACCGACTCACACTAGGAAGATCCTAGTTACAACTCTGGCATTTTCCCATTTATATTACTGTTCTCTAGTTTTTGGTGACCTATCAGAAGAGCTTAATGACAAGCTACAGAGGATCCAAAATTCATGCATCGGATTCATTTTAAACCACCGATATGATGAACATGTTTCATCGTATACGGAAAAACTATCTTGGTTAACTGTCAAGGGCAGGCGTAATTATTTTTGATAAGCATCTTCCTGTTCTCCTTATTTTCCTTTACAGAGCCTAATCGGATGGACATGTTTATACACCAACCTCAGTCCCGAAATATGAATACAAGGAGTGAAGCATCTGACTTGTATTGCCCCCCCCCAATAGAACCACCAGATACCACAACTCTTTCCTGGTCAAATCCACATAATTATGGAATTTTCTCCCCATATACCTAAAGAACAATAAAAACAGGCAGTCATTCAAAAAAGAAACTTTATTCTTCTTACCTTTTATACTAAGACATAAACTCTGATTCACATTGTTTTATCCACATATCATCATCATCCTATTTTTACTTTGTTCTTGTGCAATCTTCATTAAAATGTCTTTTATTGTTAGTTTTTTGTTATTTTGAGATATGAATATGTATAATAATATTTGTATTCTCTTTATGTTGCCATGTTTCAAATATGTTTATACTCATTGTTCATTTTTAACACTAGAAGCCACAGGTGGGTCATTTTGACCCATTTCGAAGTTAGTATTGCTCCATTTTAGTGTTGTAATCATCGGAGACAGAAGCGCTTCCGTGACTTTCATTTATTTAGGGAGGTGTGAACATATATTCTCTAATTCTCATTTTTGCATCTTTTATAGTTTTTGAAATTTTAGGCTTTTGCCCTACAACGCGTGGGTCATTTTGACCCACAGAGCCCTTGGAGGCATTTACTTCGGGGTTTTTTGTTTTTTGGCTGAAAAAGTTTTTTTTTCGCTGAAATTGCCCAAAACATTATTTTTTTTTTAAATAAAGTTTCATTTTCTTCTTTCGTCCTTCTATTTTTTAACATTAGGTCAGGCTTTCCGGAATTTCGTACCTGTTTTGAATTGCGTTCCTGTATCTGTGAAATAGGAGTGACTCGTACTCAAGTGTTGAAGGGTTTTACAACATTACGTACGAGACATTGCTGGCTTGTCCTGTCATGCTTTGGTAGTGAACAGCGCGAATGCAACGCCAGGGAGTGGAGGGGATACCAATTGTTTTAATTTTCCCACAGTTGCCACACTGCTTAAGGGAGTGGAGTGGGGTTGAGTGCGTCTCTCTTGATCTCGCGAAAAGTGGCAACCCTGTGCAGCGTCAGAAAGCATCTAGGCAACAAGATGGCCTATTAAGGTGGCTCCAACGTAAAATGACTTAAATGTCATTTTATTCATATTCTGTCTACTTGTAGAAAACGTTGTCCTCTTATCTGATAGGAACAACAAAATAATACATTTCCACGCTGTTTTATTCTATAATTGAACTTGAAATTACATGGTGTTCAATGGGGGAATGAGAGAAACACGGGGAAAAATAGTATTTTTCCATAAAATATAAATGTTATTTTCACGGAAAATTATTTATTTGAAGGAAATAATCCATAGAAATTGAATAAAAATAAAATATAGGCATCTTACCACATTATTTTTTAGTTATTAGGGAATTACTGCCGTAATTTAAGTCAAAATGCGGTAATTCGTAGGCAATGCCGCTGCAGTCTGCTCCTATGGCTGGAAAAAAGAGCTCATTTAAAATACATTGGTGGAATAATCTGCATATTTTGTACCTTACTTTTGGGTTTCTATAGGTAACGCATTGCATCAGTGAAAGCAGGATTTTTTGGACAAAATATAAAAAATGTGGAATTTAGTATTTGTTTAGTATTAGTGACTCATACAGTCGCGGCGGAACCTCCTTAAGAAGCTGTCTAATTTTCAGATCAAATAGTGCCATTGGAACGCTTTCGATGTCCTGAGGATGTGCCCTCATTGAGGCTGAAATCGAAGTTTTCGCCAACATATCACCGACGCACGCCAAAGAAAGTGGTTCAGATTTATCTATCGAAGATTTAGGATACGACTATTTTATTCCTAATCGGAGACAAACAGAATCCTATTTCATTGACTCGGATCCCTATGAGTCTCAAGTGTCCCTAGCTTACTTTAAGCAGTGCATTCGTCAAATTCCCAAGATTTCGCCTTCGTACGCTCCAACATGTATTGCTATATTCATGACCTACTGTAGGAACTACGCATAACCCTTCTGCTGAACAAGCACAGGCAGATCGCCTGCTAGAACGAACACGTGGAAAATGAGGGTGCAGTGTGGTCCAGCAAGATCCATACTCAGATGAAAGGTGTATCAATAAATATAACTACAGTATTGATTATCACATGTAAGTCTTATTTTCTAAGTCTAATGATTCATAATATTTGTGGAAGAAGTGGTAAACAATCCTGATTGTTTCTGATCCTGGACTGATCTGATCTGATACTGAACTGATCCGGGCTCACCCATGAGCAGTCAGATGTTCAGCTTCGTGGTGGCCAGACTGCGTCGCCATAGGGACGGAGGAAGGCTTCGAGCTGAAGGCGCTCTTCATGGCATTGTTGGTCGTGTGGGTGCTGGTAATCCTGGTGGAAGCAACTGTCTTGACTTCAGCGCTGAAGAGGAGAGCCTTAACGACGTTCTGATGGTTTCACTCTTAACTTAAAATGGGAATTGAAACGAAACTTGCTCTGGAAGCATTAATTGTGTTTTCCTAAAGCTACCTGATTTTTTTCAAAATTATTTACCGCAGATTTCTTAGGATATTTGATGTGGAAGTGTGCATGTGAAATTGCATATGGGTTATTATGGGAACGCGAGGTGCGACTAGCTTTATTCATCGAAAAGAACATTTTCTAGTTAAGAATAAGAAAAACAAAAATAGTTTAAATCATCAATAGAATAATGCATGATAATCATTTGATACACTTTATTTTTTTATTAATTTTGTTTTTCTTATTCTAAACTAGAAAAAGGTTCTTTTTGATTGAATTAAGCTACTCGTACCTTGTGATCCCATAAGAACCCATATGTAATTTTTTGTCCACTTCTCGATCAAATATCTTAAGTAATAATCTGCGGTAAATAATTCTGAAAAAAACAGTTAGATTTAAGACAACATAAGTAATGCTTCCAGAGCAAGTTTCGTCGAATTCTCTTAAGTTGAGTGAAACCACCGAAACGTCCTTGATGGAGCGCCTCGAGCTAGGGTATCACTCTGGGGAATATTGCAGGTAGGCGAAGTAACCAAGATGTGCCTTATTGAGACACCGGGACCAACACCTCATGCCAAAAGAACCGTGGTAGATGACACCCCCTCTCACAACTTGGTGCCTTCTTATGTCTACTCCAATGCTGAACTGCACCCGAACAGAAGCCCAAAATAAGGTGTGACATGATCAGTAATCAAATCAAAATAAGATGGTCATTACGTTTAGAAGAACTAGTAGCTTTCGTAGCCATCATTTACGCTTGATGTGCAGCCGGTGCAAGGACTCTGGACCTAAATGATTTGTTGAATACGAAAAGGGGAGCACCTTTTTTCAAGCAAACCTTAGGTATTTTAGAGTTGATGAAGTATTTAAGATTTGATAATCGGGCGTGTAGGGCACAGAAGAAGGCTTTGTCATGTCTCTTTGAGTTTTGGAGAAAATTTATTGTAATTGCATTTTTTGTTACAAGTCCACTGAAAATATGAAAATTGATGAAATTCTTTGCCCTTGCGAAAGTCGTGCATTCTTACAGTACATGCCCAGTAAGCTAGATAAATAGAGAGTTTTAAGTATTGGCTTCCATGTAATACTACTGCTGAGGGAACTGGCAGAACCGTGGAGGCAGCAAAGGCAGAATCTGTCACTTCAGCCAGTACCGGTAGATGCACGTGAAAATGTTGCGAAACAGCGTCATCATGTGAAGATCGGCTACTAATCACAGAAAGAAAAACAAGGCAACATGGAAGTGTTTGTTTGTAAAAGAAGGAATGTTATATGCTTACGCTGTGAAGCTGACTGGGCTGCCACTTACAGTTGTGTTCATGTTTCTACGCTATCAGCTTGGGTTTTTAAAAAAATTATGCTCTTTCGATTTTGTGTGACTACGTTATTACAATTTTTATTGTTTTATAATTATGACTCAATTTTATATATTTTCACAGTAAAAAATAAAAAAGTAGCTTTTTCATGACCCAGGTATTTACCGATTTAATTATTTTATCAGGTATTACCGGATTAATTATTGGATTTCTTGTTTGAGTACAGGGACAATTTATGGAGCAGAAGCTGTCAAAGAGAAACTTGACGGCTACCTCCGGTCGACTTCGTATAACAGAACACTTGAAGAAAAAAAACGAAAAAGTTACCAGTGTTGTAAAACTTAACTGTAAGGTCCCACACCTATTTCATTTTTCTTCTTCATTTCCCATAACTACAACAAGAACTTACTCATAACAATTTAACTTGTTAGACCTATCTTCAAAATAATTGAATTGTCAATGTAAATTTTTTCTCACTCACCGCAGTAATTTGTACATAATCGCAAAAAAACCTTATGTTGCGAAGGCGTTTTCACCGTACGGCGTGAAAAAAATGAGTAAAGTAAGAGACTCATGTGAATATATTTACTACTGGGAATTTATTGGATGCATAAATATATACTTTTGCTCCATTAATATTACAAGATTTACACAGACGCTGAAATAAAAAAATAATAAAATTCGAACCAGGCCTCTGTTCGCACGAGGACTGGCCACCTCTTCAAATTTTCCTCTCTCCTTTGCCGGAGCCAAGTTTCGTGTGCCTATCTTTTGTTATGCAGTTATAATTTTGCCCGTTGTGGGCGCTGGCGGGAGGGAGACAGGCGGCACTACTGACTGGGAGAAGACGAACCAGTGTGGAGTTCAGACAGGACAAGAGTATAAGTGACCTGCAGGCATGACGTGTGTGTGATTGGTGTGCGAGTGTAAATGAGAATTGAAGACCTCCTGAGACGTCGGCGATCAGGTACGCGAAGCTTACGCCCGGCATTTCCTTCCCAGATATATTATTAAGTTCCGTTTCTCCTTTTATGACAGTATTTCCTCAGTTTATTATTTTGTGTCCCGTTGAAGGCCAGCCTCCATTCTTTTTATTTTATCCTTGTGGGATCCATTACTTGTGTGGGGACATCACGGGCGCGCTCAAATTACATTTAACATGGGACATTCCACGGATTAATTACTGCACATGTTCTCCACATTGCACCAAAGTAGAGACCGGGATTCCACAGAGTAAACTCCGCCACGGATTGGACTCGACCCTATTGATGGGAAGCCAGTACTCTAACCTAACCACCTCACCTACCCCGTTTCATTTACTAATGTATTTCAAATTTATGACATTTATATAAAGAAATGGTTGGAGAGAGAATAAATCGCATAGAACTGTTGTTTTAGCCGATTGGTTTATTCAGAAATTCTGTTCAATTTTCAAACCCCGTCTTTGTTCTCGTTCCCCGGTTCTACCTCCAATACTAGATATTCATTATCAAGAGAATATTACGGAGGAAATAAATGGAACAAATTTAATCTGCATCATTTATTCATTGGAATTGTTAACTGGAACAATCGCATAAACATTTTTTCGGACTTCACTCCATAGATATATTATACATCTAGTTTTATTGAACATCATATTCTCCCAAAAATCGTAATAAGACTCTATATAATAACGCATTCCGGTGAGTACAATATAATCTAGCTAACTGTTGCTCAGGATTAATGGTCATTATTATATAATAAACGTTTATTGTCGTAGACATTTACATCGGCCTTCAGACTTTTGAGTATCTACATAAAGATAATGTTTACATTTAAATACAATTAAAAAAATAATAATCACAAGATACAGATAATGTTTACATAGGATAACTAAAAAGAGTTACAAGATACACAATATACACAAAAACAGATTATAACTACGGTAATCAAAATGTGGGGAAATAATCGCATTTACGACTGATTTTCGTAAGTTCGTATGCAACTGGTTTTTGGATTTGTATAGTTGGTGAAGAGTTTTCTAGCTTTTACTCCTAATATTTAGGCAGTGGGCATTCCAATTTAAATTCCTGCCTATAATTACCCCAAATATTTTACACATTCTTCATTGGGGAGGGCCTGATTGTTGACTGTAATTGAGGGGATGTAATGAAAATTTATCTTAGAGGTAAAGTTCCTACTGCCTAAAATAATAGCCTTAGTTTTATTTTCATTTAGTTTTAGGCCATTGGTCTCAGCAATTGGGTTAATACGGACAGTGTATAGACACGTGATCATAGCGTAATTCGGTGTAGCGCGCGCTGTAGCCTAGGTTAATAAGTGGGAAAGAACGAAATTCAATTAAAATGACCGGCTTAGGGTCTTCTTGCTAAGGTAGAGGAGACGAGAGGGCATCGACTAATCGTGGGTTGGGAGCTGTTAATATTAGAACCAATACTGTCTTAATGAACGTTATCTTTCCATTTGAATAGTTAGCCGTGGACATTATTATTACGCCTTGAGTATTAAGTTACCAGCACAATGTCGGCTACGAGAGGAGTGTCTCTAGTATAACCCATTTGAGTCCACCCTGCAATAATCTCAGAAAATGGATTTTCTCCCAACTACGCTGATAATTTGGGTCTTTTTCCCTTCTGATTTTCTAGTGTTTAGAACTATGTTTATAATTTGAAGCACTAATGACGGGTAGCATTCAGAGGCTTCGTTCTATGGTATTGACCGTAAATAATAATAGGAAATTCAAATACCAAAATTTTCCAACCCCAACTGTCGCTTATGCAGTTTCAACGGACTCATTAGCAATCAATTAAGTTCGGCAGTCAAAATTCCTCCTTTCACGCGCCACATTTCATGTCCAGGATCTTGATGAACATCCGATGCATACTCAATGACAAGGCCATGCTGACGCGACGAAACTAAAATTGGCATCCCTACTCCGACCTCAGCTTTGACCAAAACGTTTGCCCTCCATAATATTTTGTTAGGCTGCAACTTAACTTTTTTCATCCCATGTGCCGTAGTCCATACTTGATATTTTTTATAAATAATTACATAAAAATTGAAAAAATCAATAACTACAAAACAAAATTAAAAGTTCAATAAGATCATCATTTTTTCATTGGCACGGTGACGCAGATGTCCACGTGCAATGTGCGATTGGGTGCTCAGAGTTCGATGCTCATGAGTATCCTTCCCATATTTCCTCATCTTAGCCCATCTTGAGATATTTCTGAGCTCTACACGTTGCTAGGTAAAAAGAGATGACGCCTCGGGTGATACAATAAAGACATTCCCCCTCCCTCCGCCCTGCACTTGCCGGATCCAATTAAGTTTATTCGGAGTAATACTAATAAAACTTGTGATCAGGGTCATTCCATGCCAATTCACCGAACACTTGTTGCAGCACCATTCCAGAATGAATTCAAATTTTACGCACTTAATACTACATGTCTGTAAGGCACAAAACCAATTTTTGTTTATTTTTTTCTCATGACATCAAGGACTAACAGGCCCGTGAAGGTCGCAGCGCGTTGTAAAACTGACACTTTCAGCGAGTATCGGTAATTAGAGTTACTCAAAAACTACAAGTTGTAGGAGAATGTTTCGTATACCAGATTAATCATCACAAATTGAGCTTTCTTTTGACATAATTTTTAATAACTTCACTGTATAATATGTATGATAACAATTAGTCAAAACCTTTTATACAAATCACTGTTTTTTACAACTTTGCTATTTTTTTCTTATAGAAGGGTTGTGATCACAAGGTCTATATTTTTGTTATATTGTACTTGGGCATCATAGTAAGTTTGTGTATGAAAAACCTTGTGTGTTTGTTAATCCTCTAGCTGTTACAAGCTTCGAAAAATAAGAAAAATTGAAAATTTACCATTTTTGGGCCCCCGTATCTCTTTTAAAAATTTGAAATTTTCAGTATAATAAGCTATGATCCTATTAAGAATGCACTAAAAATGTGCATTATGTGTTTTGCCTCGTTTGGAAGTTACACCGTACTGAAGTTGCGAAAATATTTACTCTCTTCCACTGGGTAGAACCAATGTACGGATTGATGCATATCATAAAATGTTGCCTAAAATAAGTCTAATTTTGATTGATAATTAGCAAACCAGTTACCTATTTAATGTGTTGATAGTTGTAGATTTCATGTTTCACTAAGAATAAAAATGTCTCGTAAGCAGAATATTAGCAAGCTATTTAGCCTGCATTGGTGAATTTGGAGAATTTCGAATGAAGTCTCTACGTTTCGGCCACCGGCGACGGGGTTAAAGGCGGGGTAAACGGAGACCTGCTAATCTTGAGGTCGCGGGTTCGAGTCCCGCCTGGGCGTGTTTTTTCTCTCCCGGAAGTGCGTTCGGAGAGCAAATAAAAATGAATAGAGAAAAATCACGCTCTCAACCAACTTAAAAGTTGAAATTTGCTGTTTCTGCTTCAACTTCGCTTAGATTTAAGGTAATTTGAGCGAGATAGTTCTCATAGTCAAAATGGAGACCATATTCAATTTTTATTCTTTGATTTCAGCGTCTGTAAGAAGTATGAAATAAATATTGAAATATTATTGGCACAAAGAAATAGTTATAAATGAACAAAATTCTCAGTAATTAAATAAATAAAGTTACATAAGTCTCCAACTTGACTCATTTTTTCCCGCCGTACGGATGAAAACCCTTCAAAACGGCAGGTTTATTTGCGATTCTTTCAAAATTACTGCGGTAAGTAATAGATTATTTTGTATAAATAGTTGAGAAAACATGCAATCTACACACCGTTAGTTTTTTTGACGAAATCTAGGTGTTAGAAATTCCTATTTCCTTCAATATTCTCCCTCTGGAGCGCTCAGCCCTAATCTATCCCATGTAAAACAGCTTATACATTTTAAGGCAAATTGCTCGAAAAGTAGTTCGGCAAGATGTTGATATTTTGATATCATTGGAAAGATGAGAGTTTTTTCTTTCAAAATGAGGCCAAATTCATCAAATTCTAGGCGAAGTGATTTTTCGCTCTAACTCTCTTAATCTACCCTGCAGACGATGGCAGACTACACCATTGAAACGTCGGTGCAGTTTAACACCATTATTACCTGGGCTGGAAACCCGAGAACTATTCATCCTAGATTTAATCTGCCCTCCAACGAGGAGGACCTTATACAATTGCTCTCCAATATTTCTCTCGAGCCTTGAGCGCAGCTGTTCATGACGCGAATGCAATACGGCAGCCTTTGTATTCGAGGCGCTATCGGCTGTATAGTCCCTTGGCCGAAAATTGAGATGATATGGGAACACTCAATAAAGCCAGGGTCAGAGTCACGCTACCGGAAATATCTGTTCATGTCTGCACCGTTTCACCTTCATTTCTATATATTTGGGATTCATGGCTTCCACAAATGTTCTCAAATTTCAAGCCAGTCTTTACCTGTTTAAGTCTCGGAAACTGAAAATGCCCCACACACACATTATAGCAAATATGACGCCATCAGCAGCGGATTTTCTTCTTAACAGCAAAATGCTTCATGCTTACCCTTCACGTGAGGGTTCTTTTCAAGTCGGAATAAGTGCAAGACTAGTTTATTTTCTCACTCCCAAGAAAGGTCCACACCACTCTGCTTCTGTCATCTATAATAATCTGCCTAGTTACATCAAATCTACACCCTCTATAAAATTGTTTATCAGGAAGTTAAAAGTATTTCTAGCTGGATCTGGCTATTATAGCATGGATGAGTTTCTAATGGACAAAAGAGCATAATCTCTGCATATATATATGTTTTCTCTATTTTGAAATATTATGTATCTGCAATGTGCGTGACTTCATTGGCACCTAATATGACCAACAAATATCATATGTAAATGTAATTTTTGTATTTTTACATAATTTTTTTATGACGTGTCTTATATCTTTGTTTTTTAAGACCCTTGGACAAATAAATTATTATTATATTATATTATTATAACAAAAATTATAAGCGAATTTTTCTAGCTTCAATCTTTTATGCTGGGTTTGCCGAATGCGAGAGACATCTGAAATCATCTCGGGCCATCATTTACGTATGAATTCGGTGCATTAACAAATTTTGATCAAATTTGTAAGTTTTCCGTGAAAGTCATTATCATTGTTTCTGTATCGTCCATTATTTAATAATGACAAGGAGGAAATGATCCTACAATCAATTATTTACAATTTTGGTCCGTAAAAGGGTTAACTTAATGGAACTCGTGCATCACTTTCAATAACTTAACCTCTTTATGTATGCCATGACAATGAATGGTTTTATGGTCGGAACCATGGTCGGGAACGACTGAGGAAAATGCTAAGAACTAATTTATTGAGTGACGTGGTAATTAAGGTGGTTTGAGAGCGAGATAGTTCCCTAGTCATAATGGAGACCATATTCAAATTTTATTTTTTTTAATTTCAGCGTCTGTAAGTAGTATGAAATAAATATTGTAATATTAATGGCGCAAATATATAGCTTTATAAAACCAAAATTCTCAGTAATTTATTAAATAAGGCTACATAAGTCTCTAACTTGACTCATTCTTTCCCGCCATACGGCTGAAAATCCTTCAAAACAGCAGGTTTTTTAACGATTCTGTCAAAATTACTATGGTGAGTAATATTCTATTTTTTATGAATAGTTGAGAAAACATGCAATATACACACCGTTAGTTTTTTTACGAAATCTAGGTGCTAGAAGTTCCTAATTTGATTAATATTCTCCCTCTGGAGGGCACAGCCGTAATCTATCCCATGTAAAACAGCTTATACATTTTAGGCTTATTGCTCGAAAAGTAGTTCGGCAAGGGGTTGATATTTTGATATAGTTGGAAAGATGAGAGTTTTTTTTCTTTAAAATGAGGCCAAATTCATTCAATTCTAGGTCAAGTGGTTTTTCGCTCTCAAACTACCTTAAGGCCTATGAAAACTATTTCCCTTTTTACCAAATATTAAAATGTCTCACTCGCTCATCACAAACCATGCATTGCACTTGAACATATCCTCTTCTGCCGGAGTTTTCTAATTAATGGCTTCACTTCTTACATTATTTTAGGAGATTTGAATGTTCGTGCATTCCCTCTGGATAGCAGCTGCTACTCTGGGCTCGTCACATATTTTGGAATTATTTCCGAACAAAATAGTTTTGACGCCAAAGCGTTGAAATTCCGGCTCACAACGAGAGGCCAATAGTATTTTGGAAAATAAAAAAAATACCAAGTTTACCAATTAGTACCAAAAAGTAGTTCATGTTCTCAAATCATTTAGTCGAATTTTTTGTTTTGCAATGGCAATATATTTTTATGGTGTGTTTTTCCCCCAGCATCAAATTATTTTGAATTAATTCACCGAAAACAGATATTTTATTGCCAAAGGCTTTACTAATGAGGTTGAGGTGATTTTCTAATGAAATCATATTTTTTTATTGTGATGGCATGTACATAATCATTGGAAGAAAAGAATATTACTTCACAATAATACTTTCTTAACCGTCGCTTATGAACTTTTTGGTGTTTTTCATACCTCTATTAAGTGCATGATTACCTATAGTTTTCTCGCGAAGTCATTACTTTCTGTTTAAGTGTAATTAATAATTCTACTGCCTGCCTTACTGTGCACCATTATGGCCGGGGAAATGGCAATTTTGTATAAAATTACAAAGAAAGGTGATACAAATACCAAACTATTATGTTTAATACTACTGTAGGACACCGCTTATCCGGCCTCTGGATGGTCCGACTCCTCTTGCATAGTCCGACCGTGCCGTCGCGTTTTTCGCCTGCAATTTTAAGGGATTTGCAAACTTTACAACCGGAAGTTGAGCCCAGTGACGTAAATTGCACAACGGAAGAAGAACTAACTGATTGAAACTGTTAACTCGAGCAGATGACAGCGAGAAAGATGATGACGAAGATTAAGTCAACGAGCCCACAACAGGAAAGTATCACATGCCGATGGTTACCTTCAGTACATTGAACAAAGTTCCATGTCTACACCAATGGACATTTTGTGGATATGGAAATGGAGGAACATCGCAGCAAAATCGAGATTGTCGTCTGCTAAGCAAAAGAACATTACAGACTCTTTTAGATCAACGCAAGAACATAAAAGCTACAGAATAGTGTTTCATGACGTTCATAGTGTATCGTAGTGAAACGATCATAGTGTTTATTGTGTTTTATGGTGTTCCATGACTCTACAATTTATGTTTCTCTTCATTTATTTATGTATTTTTAGAGCAGTATACTTATATTTATGGTTTACAGTAATAGTACATCTGTAAAACCGTATATATGTAAAACAGGCGAGAAGAATATGAATGATTAAGTGTGCTGAGACATGGAGAACCGTTCGGTCGGCGCGATAGCCGGACGCCACCGCGGCAAGCAGCGTTACGCCTACACTGAATTTTTTTTTCTTTCTTAATTGAAATATTACCCCTACCAAACTTTTTTAATTTGTAAATGAGGGTTTTATGTACAACATATAAAAAATGAGCAAAATCGAAGGCACAGGTACATCGTCAAAAATCGTTATTTTAAAATTGTTATCCACTTAATGAATTTGTTTAAATTTTGAAATGTAATCCATTATTATACTTTACTATTTTATTACCTTTAAAACAAGCTCTTTTGTACATTTGTAGATTCAATACTCTCGGAGATATGCCGTGAAATGTGTATAGACAATTTTGTAAAATTCAAATTTTGCGACGTTGCAATATCTCGTAAACGGTTGCATGTATTGCAAAACGGCTTCGAAGTTTTCAATATGCTATCAAATTATGACGATTTGCCAAATTTAGTCAAAATCGGTTACCCTAAGGGCAATCACCTGGTCGAGTTGACATGGAATAATAACCCAGCAACATTTTTTGTAAAAACATGATAAAACTGTAATGCTGTACATACAGTTCTATCATGTTTTTATGTAACTAAATATGTTCCTTTGATAATCCGACCTTTTTTTGTGTTCCGACCATGCTCTCGGTCCCGTTGGTGACGTATTAGCAGCGGGGTTCTACTGTATTGAACCTCAATGCACAGTATCATCCCTGCCCAGGTAACGGTTGCTGTAGTTACATTGATGTTTATTGTTTAAAAAAAGGTATGTGGTCTTGCCATCTGAATCCTGTTATAAAGGCCTGGTTACACGGTAAATGAGAATGCACAAGAAAATGTGTGAATGTCTGAATGTCAGAATTAACGCGAAAATTCACCGTGTAGTAACCACACCAAAATGTACGATTGTTTTAATGTCTGAACAGAAAATAGAACCAGTTCTAATTTCGTTCAGACAATCGTACAAGTTGACCTCATTACAGAGACACCTGGTGGCAGACGACGCAAATGACACATTCGCATTTTCACAAGCCAATTGACAAGTATATGTGTCGTATCCATGGCAAAAAAATTGGTTTAAATAACGCGCCTACGGTTTAAAATGAGGAAAAACAAACGAAAACGCATAATGCGCATCAGAAAATGTACGAAAATCTGTCCGAAAAAATGAACCGTGTAGCCACCTATTCATTGATCTTGTCCATTAGAAAGTACAAGAATCTGTACATGAAACCATTCACACGAATGTACAGAAACTTGTACATTCTCATGTGCCGTGTAACCAGGCCTTAAGATGTGTACTTTATTGGTATGTTTCACTTAGTTATAACACCCTGATGAAGATTTATAAATAAATTGAAACGTTGGCAATGGCGTCTACTTTTCTTGAAAAAACCCTCAAAAACCAGCCATTATAAATGAATATTACTGTGATCGAACACTGTGATGAAATGTATTGCGTTAAATTCTCTAGTACCAAACTTCCAGCTGTATGATTCAATTGGTGGCCAAGACGGCACACCTTTTTAATCTTCCCAAGCATTCTGGAAAGGAAGAAATTAAAGGTTAAGCATACAAAAGCTGTGTCTCAAGTAATATCTGACCACGGAGAATGCAAAGAATATATTAAGAAGATTGGAAAAGCCATGATGGAAAATGCAATGAAGAAGAAGGTTCCTTTAGGCATCTCACTGAGAGGTGCATCCACTTTGAAACATAACGGCGAACTAAACTGAGTTTAGAAATGGAAGTCAGATCCGAAACCTTTAAGGATCTAATAACCTTCTGCCTATGCCTGAAAAATGGGAGGTTCAAAGAACTGGAGAGACTCCTGCATCACGCCCCTAGAAGACCACTGATCACAGTGGTAACAAAAAGGACAGAAGAGGGAGAAGAAATGAATGAAGAGATAAAAGAAGACGTCGGGCGAAAGGAGGAGGAGACAAGGGCCGAAGAAGAAAGAAGAAGCAGTCCCAAGAGAAGAATGAAGACTTCGGAAAAAGGAGAAGTGCAGGGTCGGAGAAAGAAAGAAAGGAGAAGGAGAAGACGACGAACGAAAGAAGAGAACGCGACATGGCCCCTCATGTGCTGCCATCTATCCGCGTAAAAAACAGATGCATGCACAATTTAAATCTTAATCGCAATTGCATAAAATCTCATGAATATAAAAAGTTAATTTACAATATGTATTAAAATTATAAAGTCAAATGTATTGACAATAATGCAGATTAAAGAGGGGTAAACGAGAGAAGTACATACCCTCGAGAGAAATAATGTAAACAAAATGTTGACTGTTAGCTTTACCTATCCCTTCCTTTCCCTGTTGTGTAAATCACAGTAGGATAAGCTATTTTCCCGATGAATCAACCTGGTTGCGAAGCCGTTCCAAGTAGTGAAAGGGATATCACAGACAAGTATCGGCGCCTAAACTCGCAGTGAGTGGAGGAAGTGCGCATATATTGTGCCGGTCCCACCTCGCGACTAGGTCCCCTCAACCTCCAAATGCACGAGCGAGGTCAGCTGGTGAGGCCACACACACGTAATAATTTTTCTATCTGACTTAGAGGCACTACACATACCTGATTCCACCAACCCCCAAGACCAGATGTGGGACTGTGAGATTTCAAGGCGACCAGCGCCTTTTAATTCGCCCAAAGGACTGAAAATAAAATACGAGGAAGAATCGCCCCCCGTTAAATAACAGCGTACTAGGCCTATTTCAGTTTGACAAACACACATTTAATCAATCAAAATGACAATCACATCTATTAAACCCTGACAAATATAATAATGCCCTAACAATTACAAGAATATGAAGAAAAAACAATAATGAACCCTTGAAATGGTGATATCCCGAAACAATACATTTAATCCCTAGCAATAATCAATCCTAATCACCTTCATTAATACAATACATTTAATCCCTAGCAATAATCGATCCTAATCACCTTCATTAATACAATACATTTAATCCCTAGCAATAATCAATCCTAATCACCTTCATTAATACAATACATTTAATCCCTAGCAATAATCGATCCTAATCACCTTCATTAATACAATACATTTAATCCCTAGCAATAATCGATCCTAATCACCTTCATTAATACAATACATTTAATCCCTAGCAATAATCGATCCTAATCACCTTCATTAATACAATACATTTAATCCCTAGCAATAATCGATCCTAATCACCTTCATTAATACAATACATTTAATCCCTAGCAATAATCAATCCTAATCACCTTCATTAATACAATACATTTAATCCCTAGCAATAATCAATCCTAATCACCTTCATTAATACAATACATTTAATCCCTAGCAATAATCAATCCTAATCACCTTCATTAATACAATACATTTAATCCCTAGCAATAATCGATCCTAATCACCTTCATTAATACAATACATTTAATCCCTAGCAATAATCAATCCTAATCACCTTCATTAATACAATACATTTAATCCCTAGCAATAATCGATCCTAATCACCTTCATTAATACAATACATTTAATCCCTAGCAATAATCAATCCTAATCACCTTCATTAATACAATATATTTAATCCCTAGCAATAATCAATCCTAATCACCTTCATTAATACAATACATTTAATCCCTAGCAATAATCAATCCTAATCACCTTCATTAATACAATACATTTAATCCCTAGCAATAATCGATCCTAATCACCTTCATTAATACAATACATTTAATCCCTAGCAATAATCAATCCTAATCACCTTCATTAATACAATACATTTAATCCCTAGCAATAATCGATCCTAATCACCTTCATTAATACAATACATTTAATCCCTAGCAATAATCAATCCTAATCACCTTCATTAATACAATACATTTAATCCCTAGCAATAATCAATCCTAATCACCTTCATTAATACAATACATTTAATCCCTAGCAATAATCAATCCTAATCACCTTCATTAATACAATACATTTAATCCCTAGCAATAATCAATCCTAATCACCTTCATTAATACAATACATTTAATCCCTAGCAATAATCGATCCTAATCACCTTCATTAATACAATACATTTAATCCCTAGCAATAATCGATCCTAATCACCTTCATTAATACAATACATTTAATCCCTAGCAATAATCGATCCTAATCACCTTCATTAATACAATACATTTAATCCCTAGCAATAATCAATCCTAATCACCTTCATTAATACAATACATTTAATCCCTAGCAATAATCGATCCTAATCACCTTCATTAATACAATACATTTAATCCCTAGCAATAATCGATCCTAATCACCTTCATTAATACAATACATTTAATCCCTAGCAATAATCAATCCTAATCACCTTCATTAATACAATACATTTAATCCCTAGCAATAATCGATCCTAATCACCTTCATTAATACAATACATTTAATCCCTAGCAATAATCGATCCTAATCACCTTCATTAATACAATACATTTAATCCCTAGCAATAATCAATCCTAATCACCTTCATTAATACAATACATTTAATCCCTAGCAATAATCAATCCTAATCACCTTCATTAATACAATACATTTAATCCCTAGCAATAATCAATCCTAATCACCTTCATTAATACAATACATTTAATCCCTAGCAATAATCGATCCTAATCACCTTCATTAATACAATACATTTAATCCCTAGCAATAATCAATCCTAATCACCTTCATTAATACAATACATTTAATCCCTAGCAATAATCGATCCTAATCACCTTCATTAATACAATACATTTAATCCCTAGCAATAATCAATCCTAATCACCTTCATTAATACAATACATTTAATCCCTAGCAATAATCAATCCTAATCACCTTCATTAATACAATACATTTAATCCCTAGCAATAATCAATCCTAATCACCTTCATTAATACAATACATTTAATCCCTAGCAATAATCGATCCTAATCACCTTCATTAATACAATACATTTAATCCCTAGCAATAATCAATCCTAATCACCTTCATTAATACAATACATTTAATCCCTAGCAATAATCAATCCTAATCACCTTCATTAATACAATACATTTAATCCCTAGCAATAATCAATCCTAATCACCTTCATTAATACAATACATTTAATCCCTAGCAATAATCGATCCTAATCACCTTCATTAATACAATACATTTAATCCCTAGCAATAATCAATCCTAATCACCTTCATTAATACAATACATTTAATCCCTAGCAATAATCGATCCTAATCACCTTCATTAATACAATACATTTAATCCCTAGCAATAATCAATCCTAATCACCTTCATTAATACAATACATTTAATCCCTAGCAATAATCAATCCTAATCACCTTCATTAATACAATACATTTAATCCCTAGCAATAATCAATCCTAATCACCTTCATTAATACAATACATTTAATCCCTAGCAATAATCAATCCTAATCACCTTCATTAATACAATACATTTAATCCCTAGCAATAATCGATCCTAATCACCTTCATTAATACAATACATTTAATCCCTAGCAATAATCGATCCTAATCACCTTCATTAATACAATACATTTAATCCCTAGCAATAATCGATCCTAATCACCTTCATTAATACAATACATTTAATCCCTAGCAATAATCGATCCTAATCACCTTCATTAATACAATACATTTAATCCCTAGCAATAATCAATCCTAATCACCTTCATTAATACAATACATTTAATCCCTAGCAATAATCGATCCTAATCACCTTCATTAATACAATACATTTAATCCCTAGCAATAATCGATCCTAATCACCTTCATTAATACAATACATTTAATCCCTAGCAATAATCAATCCTAATCACCTTCATTAATACAATACATTTAATCCCTAGCAATAATCAATCCTAATCACCTTCATTAATACAATACATTTAATCCCTAGCAATAATCAATCCTAATCACCTTCATTAATACAATACATTTAATCCCTAGCAATAATCGATCCTAATCACCTTCATTAATACAATACATTTAATCCCTAGCAATAATCAATCCTAATCACCTTCATTAATACAATACATTTAATCCCTAGCAATAATCGATCCTAATCACCTTCATTAATACAATACATTTAATCCCTAGCAATAATCAATCCTAATCACCTTCATTAATACAATACATTTAATCCCTAGCAATAATCGATCCTAATCACCTTCATTAATACAATACATTTAATCCCTAGCAATAATCAATCCTAATCACCTTCATTAATACAATACATTTAATCCCTAGCAATAATCGATCCTAATCACCTTCATTAATACAATACATTTAATCCCTAGCAATAATCAATCCTAATCACCTTCATTAATACAATACATTTAATCCCTAGCAATAATCGATCCTAATCACCTTCATTAATACAATACATTTAATCCCTAGCAATAATCGATCCTAATCACCTTCATTAATACAATACATTTAATCCCTAGCAATAATCGATCCTAATCACCTTCATTAATACAATACATTTAATCCCTAGCAATAATCGATCCTAATCACCTTCATTAATACAATACATTTAATCCCTAGCAATAATCGATCCTAATCACCTTCATTAATACAATACATTTAATCCCTAGCAATAATCGATCCTAATCACCTTCATTAATACAATACATTTAATCCCTAGCAATAATCAATCCTAATCACCTTCATTAATACAATACATTTAATCCCTAGCAATAATCAATCCTAATCACCTTCATTAATACAATACATTTAATCCCTAGCAATAATCAATCCTAATCACCTTCATTAATACAATACATTTAATCCCTAGCAATAATCGATCCTAATCACCTTCATTAATACAATACATTTAATCCCTAGCAATAATCAATCCTAATCACCTTCATTAATACAATACATTTAATCCCTAGCAATAATCGATCCTAATCACCTTCATTAATACAATACATTTAATCCCTAGCAATAATCGATCCTAATCACCTTCATTAATACAATACATTTAATCCCTAGCAATAATCAATCCTAATCACCTTCATTAATACAATACATTTAATCCCTAGCAATAATCGATCCTAATCACCTTCATTAATACAATACATTTAATCCCTAGCAATAATCGATCCTAATCACCTTCATTAATACAATACATTTAATCCCTAGCAATAATCGATCCTAATCACCTTCATTAATACAATACATTTAATCCCTAGCAATAATCAATCCTAATCACCTTCATTAATACAATACATTTAATCCCTAGCAATAATCAATCCTAATCACCTTCATTAATACAATACATTTAATCCCTAGCAATAATCGATCCTAATCACCTTCATTAATACAATACATTTAATCCCTAGCAATAATCAATCCTAATCACCTTCATTAATACAATACATTTAATCCCTAGCAATAATCAATCCTAATCACCTTCATTAATACAATACATTTAATCCCTAGCAATAATCGATCCTAATCACCTTCATTAATACAATACATTTAATCCCTAGCAATAATCGATCCTAATCACCTTCATTAATACAATACATTTAATCCCTAGCAATAATCGATCCTAATCACCTTCATTAATACAATACATTTAATCCCTAGCAATAATCAATCCTAATCACCTTCATTAATACAATACATTTAATCCCTAGCAATAATCAATCCTAATCACCTTCATTAATACAATACATTTAATCCCTAGCAATAATCGATCCTAATCACCTTCATTAATACAATACATTTAATCCCTAGCAATAATCGATCCTAATCACCTTCATTAATACAATACATTTAATCCCTAGCAATAATCGATCCTAATCACCTTCATTAATACAATACATTTAATCCCTAGCAATAATCAATCCTAATCACCTTCATTAATACAATACATTTAATCCCTAGCAATAATCAATCCTAATCACCTTCATTAATACAATACATTTAATCCCTAGCAATAATCAATCCTAATCACCTTCATTAATACAATACATTTAATCCCTAGCAATAATCGATCCTAATCACCTTCATTAATACAATACATTTAATCCCTAGCAATAATCAATCCTAATCACCTTCATTAATACAATACATTTAATCCCTAGCAATAATCGATCCTAATCACCTTCATTAATACAATACATTTAATCCCTAGCAATAATCAATCCTAATCACCTTCATTAATACAATACATTTAATCCCTAGCAATAATCAATCCTAATCACCTTCATTAATACAATACATTTAATCCCTAGCAATAATCAATCCTAATCACCTTCATTAATACAATACATTTAATCCCTAGCAATAATCAATCCTAATCACCTTCATTAATACAATACATTTAATCCCTAGCAATAATCGATCCTAATCACCTTCATTAATACAATACATTTAATCCCTAGCAATAATCGATCCTAATCACCTTCATTAATACAATACATTTAATCCCTAGCAATAATCGATCCTAATCACCTTCATTAATACAATACATTTAATCCCTAGCAATAATCAATCCTAATCACCTTCATTAATACAATACATTTAATCCCTAGCAATAATCGATCCTAATCACCTTCATTAATACAATACATTTAATCCCTAGCAATAATCGATCCTAATCACCTTCATTAATACAATACATTTAATCCCTAGCAATAATCAATCCTAATCACCTTCATTAATACAATACATTTAATCCCTAGCAATAATCGATCCTAATCACCTTCATTAATACAATACATTTAATCCCTAGCAATAATCGATCCTAATCACCTTCATTAATACAATACATTTAATCCCTAGCAATAATCAATCCTAATCACCTTCATTAATACAATACATTTAATCCCTAGCAATAATCAATCCTAATCACCTTCATTAATACAATACATTTAATCCCTAGCAATAATCAATCCTAATCACCTTCATTAATACAATACATTTAATCCCTAGCAATAATCGATCCTAATCACCTTCATTAATACAATACATTTAATCCCTAGCAATAATCAATCCTAATCACCTTCATTAATACAATACATTTAATCCCTAGCAATAATCGATCCTAATCACCTTCATTAATACAATACATTTAATCCCTAGCAATAATCGATCCTAATCACCTTCATTAATACAATACATTTAATCCCTAGCAATAATCGATCCTAATCACCTTCATTAATACAATACATTTAATCCCTAGCAATAATCAATCCTAATCACCTTCATTAATACAATACATTTAATCCCTAGCAATAATCGATCCTAATCACCTTCATTAATACAATACATTTAATCCCTAGCAATAATCGATCCTAATCACCTTCATTAATACAATACATTTAATCCCTAGCAATAATCGATCCTAATCACCTTCATTAATACAATACATTTAATCCCTAGCAATAATCAATCCTAATCACCTTCATTAATACAATACATTTAATCCCTAGCAATAATCAATCCTAATCACCTTCATTAATACAATACATTTAATCCCTAGCAATAATCAATCCTAATCACCTTCATTAATACAATACATTTAATCCCTAGCAATAATCAATCCTAATCACCTTCATTAATACAATACATTTAATCCCTAGCAATAATCAATCCTAATCACCTTCATTAATACAATACATTTAATCCCTAGCAATAATCGATCCTAATCACCTTCATTAATACAATACATTTAATCCCTAGCAATAATCAATCCTAATCACCTTCATTAATACAATACATTTAATCCCTAGCAATAATCGATCCTAATCACCTTCATTAATACAATACATTTAATCCCTAGCAATAATCGATCCTAATCACCTTCATTAATACAATACATTTAATCCCTAGCAATAATCAATCCTAATCACCTTCATTAATACAATACATTTAATCCCTAGCAATAATCAATCCTAATCACCTTCATTAATACAATACATTTAATCCCTAGCAATAATCGATCCTAATCACCTTCATTAATACAATACATTTAATCCCTAGCAATAATCAATCACCTTCATTAATAATTCACAGTGAAGATTTACATAGATTTGTTCCCCCCTTTTTTCTTCGTTCCGTCGACATTTATGGAAGCAGGGAAACACACTCCAACGCACTCCTATCAACCGTCGGGGAGGAGCACACGGGAAATAATGGTCACTTTGCGAGAATAGCTTACGCGGTCCTTTGTGGGTATGGATCAAGTACTGAGAGTTCGCTGGCGGGCTGACGGCACATGCGGCCACAAAGCAGTGGCAGGAACCTCTCTCCGTAGGTGGATCCAAATGCCTTAAGGAACAGGCGTTCGTCCTCCGCAATGACTCCGGTTTTTCCCTTCTCCCGGGGAATCTTGCTCTCTCATGTCTGTGCGTCCAGTCTGAGTTTGGGCCGATCACTCCTTCTCGGAAATGTGCACGTCTTATGTCGACGCGTTCGGTCTGACTTTTCACCTTGGTCTCGCGGCCAGATTCACCCACTGCCATTCTTCCCCCACCTCCAAGTGATCTGATCACCAGGACGGAGGAGAAAAACGGGGAATTTGACGAGGACCCGCGGGACGCAAGGAAAGGCGGCCAGGATCCGCGGCGGCCAGATTCACCCACTGCCATTCTTCCCCCACCTCCAAGTGATCTGATCACCAGGACGGAGGAGAAAAACGGGGAATTTGACGAGGACCCGCGGGACGCAAGGAAAGGCGGCCAGGATCCGCGGCGGCCAGATTCACCCACTGCCATTCTCCCCCCCCCCCCCTCCAAGTGATCAGTGGTCCTAGCTGGGAGGCCGAAGAGAAGCTCCCCTCCCACCAGGGCAACTTATTAGAGTTTTTTTTGTGTTGTAATTTAATCGAACAATATATTGTTTAAATGAAAGTCTTGAGTAATGTGCTTACTAGTTCTCATGCCTGATGCTGAGCCCACTTCCTCCTAGATTGAATTACGTCTTCCTTTTTGACTAGCTGAACACGAGTCGGGGGACCCCCCAAAATTTTTATTTTTCCAAATTTTTTAATGTATGTCGGTTTGTGCCTTCGGGACTCATCCGGGCGAGTCTTGGGAGCACAAATTCGTTACAATATATATATACGAGTTCGTGGAAAATCACACACGCGATAATTTAAATAAACTTTGCCACAGGTGGGGCGGAATTAAATATAGAAACACAAAAAGGAAGAACACTCACATATTGTGAGTGTTCTTCCTTTTTGTGTTTCTATATTTAATTCCGCCCCACCTGTGGCAAAGTTTATATATATATATATATATATATATATATATATATATATATATATATATATATTCAAACAACGAAATTCACACGTGGTGAAGATATATATCTAATAAGGAGTCACAGGTGTGACAAGTAAAAAACATAGTGGCACAAACAAAAGAAACTCACACGAATGGTTTAATTTTCGACAGCATTCAACTGTCTTCTTCCAAACTGGAGAGAATACTGGATGCAGAACATATAATACAACAGAAGATATATTTTCCTATCCATTTCCATTTTCAACGAATGTATGAATTTATTCGCGCCTTTGAGCGTCATGTTTTCGAATGTTTGAGTATTTATATATGCATGTATATATATATGTATGTAGTATGTATGTATGTATATATATATATATATAGATAGATAAAATTTGCCACAAGTGAGGCGGAATTAAATATAGAAACATAAAAAAGAACACTCACACTATACGTTCTGATATTTCCTATACCATAGTAACCTTTCTCACAGATAGAAGGATGCATACTGTGCATACATTCTGGATATATACATTCTGTCTGTGAGAAAGGTTTCTATGGTAACCGAAATATCAGAACGTATAGTGTGAGTGTTCTTTTTTATGTGTCTATATTTAATTCCGCCTCACTTGTGGCAAATTTTATCTAGATTATCACGTGTGTGATTTTTCCACAAACTGGTGTATATATATATATATCTATATATTAAGATGACCAACTTTTTTACAATAAAAAGGAGGACGCAAATAAAAAAATACAAATATTGTAAGTAAAAGAAACATTTCATTCATTGCAACAATAATACACTACATATAATATGATAAATGCATATTAAAACATTTGTGACTGTTTATATGGCGATTATGCTTACTATTAATTATTATTTAAATGAGTAATTTTCCATTGAATGAATATTTTTAATCAATGCATTATCTTCTAACAATATAACGGCAAGAGTTACAGCTATAGAGTATCGTGGTTCAATTACGATTTTTCACTTGCCCATTAGCAATTGGAAAAAGATACTCTTTCAACTGCTGCATTAGTTCCATTGGGAAGCACAACGTCAATTGAACAAGAACAAATAAATATTCACGTGAAATATGATTATGTTTGAAATGGCTGAATATTTCCACCCATATCTTATATCAATTTCAACATGTTGATTTTCCCATTCAACCTGATGTTCATTTCAACATGTTGATTGCGTCTCGCCGCACTGTACCTAGTACCGAGCCTTGACGAATCGTCATATCAAAGCACATATACGTCACATCACGTGATCACGGACCGGCTCGGCATCGATCAAATACAGAGATTTACAGATTAGTCTTCAAATAGTATCGAAGAGGAGGACATGTAGGAGGACACTTTTCGAGGGAGGACAGAACTTACAAAAGAAGGAATGTCCTCCTTAAAGGATGACGGATGGTCACCTTATTATATATATATATATATATATATATATATACATACACACACACACACACACGAACGGTCGTGATTCAAAAGGAAGGTGGATTGCTTAAATGGCGACGAGGAAACAACACGCCACCCTTGGCAACGGGATGAGTCCTGCTTGACGCGGACATTTTCGGAAAATACATAAATCACTTCCAGTTTTGAGGGAGGAAAGATTTCGCAAGGCTTTCATTTGCGATTCTCTTCACGACGCTAATGAATCAAAGGCCGTTCTTGAGTAAGGGTCGACGAAATTTCAATGTGAACGGATAAAAGAGTTCTTCATTCGGGGACAGTATTCGAAGGTCGATCGTTAATCATCCTGCAGGGAATAAATACGTATATATTGAATAATAATAATAATAATAAAATCTATTAACCATTAGCACAATTAAGTGAATAAAGTCATGTATGTCGTCCAAGTTACATGTATAAAACATAAAAAAACAACAAAATACAAACATATGGTCAATACAAACAGATGACAATGAAATGCTTTTGAATCCAAGTTCGAAGTATTCTTCAATGCTATTTACGGTGGTCTGTCAACCAACCATTTCTCTGATGCCTTTTCGTAATTTACATGATCTGGCCATTTGAAGGGAGTTTGGCAACATGTCGTATAGCCTCAGACCCATGTGTTATAAAGTTTTGTCTCTTACTGTTAATCTACACTGTGCCTAATTCAGAATAAACGTTGTTCTAGTGTTGTAACTGTGCATGTCAGCCCGAGTTTGGTAGTGTTATAATGCGCTTAAAAATCAGCCAGACGATAGGACGGAAACGTATTCAGGTGTAGGTGATCGATTCTGACGTATTAACGTCGCAACCAATGGCGCGATTGAGATAATTGTGGTATTTTTCGATCGGGCATACAACTAAAAAGCGAGAATGACAATTGGCGCCGCGAAGCGGGCTCGGAGGGCGGCCATTTTGAGCTTGGCGGCCATTTTGAGAAATTTTCCGCGCTCGATACATCTTCTCGCGACTCTGGTGTGCTAGCGCGCAATTTGACGTCAAACGAAATACGAATTTATGAAAATACTAAAACTTCTAAAAGTATCTGCAAATATGAAAATGGTAGATAACTGTAGTAATAATACGAACAATAACTTATTAATAAGATAATGAGTTGCTATAACTTATTTTCAAATTCTAAATTGTGATACGTTTGATTTACGAAACGTGTAAAAAAAACCTATGATGTATGATAAAATTTAAAACTACAAATATATGCAAATATGAAATGAAAGATAATTGTTATAATTCGAACAATTTTAACCTATTAATGGGATTTCTAAATGTAAAAATGTGCTTTTACTCATTTCCGAATTCCTGTAAAATGTGAGTATTATGAAATATGAAACGTGTGTAAAAAAAACCTATACAAAACTGTACCCAATCTAAAATTCTACAAATTTATGCGTGTAAAATGCAAATCTTCAAAAAGGACAATGAAGAGGAGGGGTTTAGCAAAATTGTATGTACCCTCAAAAAATAAAGAAACTTTCAAAAAAAAAGATCAGTCTATTTAATCCCAAAAAACACTAAACTACATTACCTGTTGGTAATGGAAAGTGCGAGACATCGCGTTTTAGATTTTCGGATGTTTAGTTATGGAATAAAATATCAACATTTGAACTTATTGCGTAAGAAAGATAAATGCTTGAAGCTTTACTGATTATAAATAATAGAAAGTCTGTTCAGCCCCACATTTCAAAAAATTGCCTCAAACAATGTACATTTACGGAGAACACTGGTATTCGGTGGCGCTAGTATTTGGTGGGGATGTTGTTTTGGCATAATTACTATTAATTACAGTGTTTATGCCTTTTTGAAAAGTACATATCACGAGAGAATATTTTTCTTAGAGTTATGAGTCCTAAAAAAAAAACAGACAAATGACGCATGCGCACGCTATTTTGAATGCACCCATAGCAACCGATAATTGCAATCAAACGGATCAAATGTGATATGAGTTAAGAAATCGAGCATTTTACAGATTACTGACCGGATTTGCATTCGCATTGCCTGACACAACCAGTACCGAGCAGCAACTAATCGCGTGAGACCCCACATGTCGCAAAATTCGACATTTTGGATAAATTCAAAGGCGAAGAATATCTCCGCCATCTTTAAGAGTGCATGGTAACTTTTGGGAATATGTACTATACTTTGGTATGAGTATGAAAAAAATCGGTAGGAGTCGAGCACACCACATTTGCTCAAATCTTTGGAATTGCCCATATTTCAATTTATTAATCCATGAATTTACTTATTCATTTATTTATCAGTTCATTTATTTATTTTGAGGTTATTTGTGGTTACTTGGTTAATTGTGGAGCCTTTTCTGAGTATTAAATACACACAGGACTTCTATCTGGAAACTATTTATCAACTCAACTTGTTTATCTCGCTACATTGTTGCTGTGACTACACAAACAGCCAGAGAACAGTTTTACATTTATCTTAACAATTTATTTATACATATGCATATAAAAGTCTATCTTTCCACGTAAAATGATGTATAAGAATATCGTTATCCCGTTATGATAGGATGGCGAGGTATTTAGACAGGTAACCTTGTTGGCAGCATGAACGCTATTTGTTGTGTAAACCAATGATAACAAAACACATATAGCATGCACGAAGCGCTTTTCAAAACTTAATTACATTAACACTCACGTAGCTGTATGGTTTCCATTGAATCAAGTTCATGAGAGTATTTCATAACACTTCGGTAGAAGGTGAATTATCCGATGACGGATCACAACCGACTGCAAACCCTTGCGGAGACTTTCAGGGTATACGTAGTACCCCTTGGACTTTTAGTGTTCCGCATTTTCAGGGTTCTCCGTCTGCGTTCGTTGACTTTGGCTGACAACGGTTTCGATATAGCCATCCTGCGCCATCGTCTTCAGGTCGAATGTGGAAAGAGGCTGTTTTGGCCGCCTCATATATAATGTATAGCAGGATGCAAGGGTCGGACGGAATTGCGATATATTGTATGAATTACTGCTAGCGCCAATTGTTTCAGGCGCAAATGGAAAAATAAGTATGCGTGAAAAGCATAAAGATTGTATGTTTTTGCCATAAATCTTTTATTTTTTGTGAAAAAATGCAGTAATTATTCCTTTAGTTGTAAGACGTTTATCAGTGTTCATTTAAAATACGCCTGGGACCACACGTGACATCGCCATCGCAACCGTAAGTAAACAAATAAGATGGCCGAGAAAGTACACAGCGAAAACGCCAAGAGAAGGAATGGACGGAATGATTGCGCTGCAATCTAGTTCCAGAATTTTTCAGATTATACAATTACTTTTTTAAGTTTCCCCTGAGAAATAAATAGGTAATTTCCCACTTAAATCTGCCAGATATTCAATTAAAGAGTATACCTGTCGCGCTGTTGCACTGATAATAGTTAGCACCTGACCGCTAGAGTGCTCTGGTTGAAAAATATAACCATTGGAATAATGTGAGTGTCAGACCCTTGGCAGGATGGATATATCGAAACCATTGTCCGCCAAAGTCAATGAACGCGGATAGAGAACCCGAAAATGCGGAACACTAAATGGACAACGCCGCGAAAACCTCTTCATAGTTCTACGCCTAGGACGCTGAGGCATGGCAAAAACAGTTATCGACAGGCATTGGTCATCGTCAGATTCCGAGAAATCTAAATCCTTCACGAGACCTTTAGTTATTGTTTATATCGCCATGGATTCCATTATTCTACCCCTCCGTCAAGGTTTGAGCCTCTCACTCCTAATATTATGACGCAAGCAGTCCATTTGCACGAGGCCCAGAAAGAGAAATGCCCCCCTTCACCGAACAGCGTAAGGAAATGCATTCTATTGTTTATTCGGCCGCCTTTGTCTCCGCGGGGACGGCCTTGCGCATGCGCATGCCTTTTTAATTAGAGGCTCCCCTTCCGCTTCCGCCCTTCTCGATCGCCAACATGGAACGGAGGAGCCGACGCCAGCGCGCGCCGCGGCGGCGGCGCAAAGACCACTCCCTTTTATTCGTATGTTGTGACGTCATAGGGGGGCGGGGCACCGTGTGTGGCGTCATCGTCCTCATTTTTTTTTATCTCACCGCAACTCGGGAGATTGCAGCACGTGCTTCCCAAAAGGTCGGACGGACTCCCGACCAAACATATGGGACAGCCTATACCTACGCGTCTATTATTATATGGCGGATTGGGGGGTTGCGGATTAATAATAATAATATTTTACCGATCTCATTTTGCTTCCAGCGGTCTTCCTCCGAATGCGAACAGGGACGGAAAGAAGTTTAGTTTGCTGTCGTCATTGGGATGCAACTTAAAACGGAAATTGCTTGCGCAACAGAAATATTCCGGGAGATAAATACCGTGAACTCTGGTATTATACGTTCAGACAAATATATTGATCAACTGGGTTTTTTTTCGAAATTCAGAAACGACTGTCTAAGCCAAGTCCACAGAGGGTGTCGCTGGATACCGAGAACGTGGCCACTGGATGGACTGGATATGTCTATTTTCATCCGGACGCTATGATTCGTGAATTATTATTAGTGTACAGTGTGGTTCGATAAAAAATGGATTCAAGTATTGGTGTCGCTTCCATTGTTATTAATAGTGGGAAGCAAGGAAAGATAATGTGGTGAGAGAAAAAACAACATTTGATGAGAGGGGACAATGAGGGCGATTTCACATTGAAATAATTACTTCTTTGCGACGGCTCCTCGTTCAAAAACTTTGTCTTGCTTACAAAATATGAATTTGACGAGCTACTCCAGTTCAAACAAACAATTCAATGTCAAAACAGTCATTTCAATGACAGTGCCTGAAGATTGTGAAGTAACAATTGAAGTTCTACGTGGATATTGTCAGGCAAGCATAAAATAAGTTGCTCATTTTTAATTAACTTAAATGTCATTCGAATTTATTACTATGAAGGTATGCACGCAATCATACAAAGAAATAAATTAATGAAAAATGCATCGAAGTCTGTGTTATGACAGGTGTTCAAAAAGTAGAAATTTGAAGTAATTGACATTTTCTTAACTTTATCGCTTTTCATTTCTCAAGAATAGGTATATATATTAGGTATCAGGAACTTATTTCAAATTGAATTATTCTGTGTTTTATTGGTGTGGAAAAGTGTAAATCATCAATGTATCAGTATCATGTGGTGATAAAGAAATGGGATACAAATGGGTATATACGAGTTCGTTATTGTATGTACCACGTGACTCCTTAGTTACGCGATCGAAATTATCTCGATTGTTTCAAACACAATCCCCGAATCATCACCTAGACCAGGAATAATATTAATCTGCTACACCGAGGTTTGATTTAAAATCTTTAAATACGACTGTAAGACACTGCGCTAAAATAGAATAAGTGTTCTTTTTCTTCCTATCCCCCCCCCCCTTCACTTTTCACGGCTGGCGTCCTTGAGGCCGTTTTACACGGCACATTTGTTTGTACAATCTATCGTGCGAACGCATGCATCAGGAAATTGTACCGTGTAAAACGGCTAATTGTGCGAACGCTTGTGCGAATGTATGAATGACTGAACGGAAAATAGAACCTGGTCTAATTCCATTCAGACAATCATACAATTTCGATCCGTTTTTATTCAACAGATGGCGCAGATATGGCAAAAACTGTGGGGCCAGTGTTACTATTGAAAATAAAGTTGTTTATAAAAAGGATTAACACTTTCCCATCGAATAGTATGAGTAACTATTATCCTGTGTATATAATCTTTAATGAGTAAACTCTTCTCGGGATCTCCACCGGTTTAAACTATTCATAATTGTCGACGTTTCGAGAGACGACTCGTCACTCATTCTCAAGGTAAGAATTAATTACACGTAGGCAATTATGAATAGTTTGAAGCAGTGGAGAACCCGAGAAGAGTTAACTCAAAGTTGCTCAAATGTTTACATCGTCATTTCATCGTGTTATTTGGTGTTCTGGTTTTTCAGTGTAATGGCGACCTTTGGGTTTAAAATTCTTTTATTCCCCCAAATTTATGACTGGTCGCGTCCTCAAGTAGAGTTCTTGATATCCCGCGTGATTTAATAATAATCATTATATTTATGCTGGTTAGTAAGTAACGAAATCGTAAAAAAATAGACATTAAAAAACTGGTACAAGTACAAGGGAGGGAATTTTGAAGGGACTAAAAAAAAGGGTCCCGTGTTCCGCTATAACACTTCATAATAACACTTTGTCACACACACATAATAACGAAATTTGTAAGTCATGAGTGGAGATCCTGCGAGAAACGTCAATGACTTGTTGCACTGAAATCCAGAAGAGAAAAAACGAAACGATGCAAAGGTCGAATATAAAGCCAGAGAGAAGAGTCCACGAGAGCTTTTTCTGAACCGGGAGAATTATCAGTTGGCAGATGGTCGAGTCGAGGTTCCGAGTATTTCAGGTGATCAGCTTTTCAAGGTGTCAAATACGTGAGTGAAACGTATATTCACGAGTGAAACATAAACATGATAAACAAAACGCAAAAGTTGTGCGTTTGCACTCATCGTGTAAAGTGACATTCAGTCTGATTCAGTCGTTCGTACAATATTTTCTTGCACACTTGACTGTACATGCGTTCGCACGATAGATTGTACAAATAAATGTACCGTGTAAAACGACCTTTACACTCCATGCCACTGCGCTGCCCTGCTGTAGCTCTCACTGTAGTACATACGCAGATGTAGATTTCTAGAGTCATCACTAACCCCTCATACACGAACGAACAGCTTTCCCCGCGTCCGTCCCCCCAATCAAGCTCCACACATGACGACGTTGATAATGCTTTACGAAATCCGAAATACTACGGTAGATTAGATAATGAGAATAAAATTAGGGAACTATAGACTGCAGAACGGACAGATTTAAAATTTAATCTTTCCCACGAACGATAAGGGACCATAACAGCACTGCCAATGAGACTTTTATCTAGGTTTGTCGATAGGTAGTGTAGCTCTTAGTAGAAGTAGTAGTAGTACTCCCTAATACTTGAATCCTTATTTGTTACCTAGTATATACTAGCAGCACGCCGTGCATGTTTTCTACATAAGTCTTGAGCCTCTGTCCAATTGTGTAGTTGCAAAATACATATACATTAATGGTCCCTCTCCATTGTGATAATATCTGTAGTGTAGTAGTGCATGCATGTGAGGCTTCCTCTCGTGACAAGCATTAGCGATTTATGATAATGCATAATTAGTCGTAGTTACACTAACTTTAGGGTATAGTGAAGTGCATGTTGGGGAATACTCACTCCCTGACACACACCCCTGAGGTGGCTTGCAGGGTATTTTGTACATGTAGATGTTCTGACTCCCTATGTTTTGGCACCCTATCTATTATCTTCCTTCCGCTCTATGCCAACGGCCTTCCCTCCCTTCATCAACGACGTTCTGACGCACCTCAACGCGTCCGCCTTTGCTGCTTCCAATGCACCGACATTCTTTCTACTCTAGCATGTCTATTGTTTCGTTTGTCTCCCTATCTCCTCAGCCTGCACACCTTTCCACGTCCAAATCTCACAAGCCTCCCTCCTGCACTCGTATCCTCTCTCAATAGCGACCAAGTATCTGAAATACGCTGCAGAGCGATGCTTCATGTTGTCGAGTCTATATACTAAACCTTTTTATTAATGTTTTTCGCTAAGAGTCCCTTTCACCACTTCCTTCCTCTTCGTAAAATCTATCTTTCTTTTACTTCAATTTCAACCACATTGCTACCACGCAACTGCGTGAGCTGTCCCACTTGGTAACACCAAGTTGGTATGGCTAATATCACCTCTCATTCAGTCCACCCAATCCATTATACTTCAAGAGAATCTTAGCTTTCTTTTTACTCGTATTCATCTCAAGAATTATAAGCACTCTATGGAAAAGAGAAAATATACAAATTACTACGTACCTAGATATTTTAATAACTATGGAAAAAATAAAATGAACGTTAAGGTACCAATTATTCTCAATGGTTTACCCAATAACTTAAAATATTTAGAATCGATCAGAGAATTAAAGTTACAAGGTATAAAATTCTCCAATGGCCGCAATAAATTGGCACCACTCGTAAAAAAATACGCCACAATTGCTGTTTTGGTTTGCAGGAAAAAATGGGGGAAAACCACTCCAGTGACCAACCACAACCTCTCGACCAGAAAAACCCCCGTGGTGGTTTACGGGAATGTTACTTCCTCGCCAGTGACAACCACAGACACACACAATCAACCCGAATAGGGATACTTCGCTAGAGCTAATGGGACCCCGCTAAGGATGCCAATGGGTTATGAAAACACACACACACTCAACCCAAAGAGGGATATTTCGCTGGGCTTATGAGATCCTGCTAAGGATGCCTGGGTTATGAACACAAACACACTCACAAGCACTCAAGAACTCACTCACTCACACACTCAGACGGGCCCAACTTCTGGGAGAATCTAGCTCAAAAGGGCGTTGTCAAGAGACGGCACAAAAACAAGAAAAGACGAGGGTGTGCGTCGGATACGCGTATTTCGGTCACAAGGTGGACCTCTTCAGCGAACTGAAGGGAGAAATCACTTGCAACGCAAGGTTGTAAGTGTAACACAGCAATTGTGGCGTATTTTTGACGAGTGGTGCCAATTTATTACGGCCATTGAAGAATTTTATACCTTGTAACTTTAAGAGGCCGTAGAGCTCACGTTCCCTAGTTTACGAGAATTAAAGGTTAAATTAAAAAAACACCTATTGGAGAGATCTATCAATTGATGTTTTATAAACTATGTTAAATTATCTGATAATATTATAATAATACAAATGCGTAGATTTAAAGGTAGAATGATCCTTGTAAATAAACATAAAATATGATATTAAAATATTAGTACAACAACATGTATGATTCTTTGTAATAAATGTCTGAATTCAAATATTTGTAACTTGCCGCTCTGTAATTAAATAAGAAACCTTCTGATAAGCCATGTGGCTAAGAAGGACCTAGTTTTTATATGTTTTATAGGAACTTAAATTAAAAAAAAAAGTTTATCACCCAGAACCTCTAACGAGCTAGAACTTCTAATGGCTACTAGCCATTGATTCACAAACACTTGCCGAGAAGAACACTACCTAAGTATTTCTTTCGATCGCAAGAAACCTTAGAATTGAAGCGGAAGAAGAAATACGAACACAAAACTAAAAAGGATTGAAACCCATAAATAGTATTAAGGCTAATACAATGGAAATTTGAAAAATACGAATTGGGTAGAGAGAGAGACGTTTTCCTCCATTTCCTATATGTAGTGATTTTTAACTTTGATTCAAGCAAGCCGATGTGCAGATTAGGTATCGTCGAACACATTCATGTATATTATTGCGTAAGAGATAATACTGAATAACGTTCATGGATGAATATCCCGTACTTTCACCGTCCCGTACTTTCATCTGTATGTGATTCATCCCTTATGTCGTCAGATACAATGCACTAACTCTTTATATATCAACTCCAAGGTTAAATTTTAGACTCAATCTATTGTGTAAGTTCCAAACCGGTATATTCTCTGACGACGATGATAATATATAACGAAATCCGACGTACTACGGTAGATCAGATCATTAGAATAAAATTAGGGAACTAGACTGCAGAACGGACAGATTTAAAATGTAATTTTTCCCGCGAACGATAAGGGACCATAACAGCTGCCAATGAGACTTTTATCTTGGTTTGTCCATAGGTATTGTAGCGCTTAGTAGAACACACTAAGTAGTAGGAGTAGTAGTAGTACTCCCTAATACTTGAATCCATATCTGTTACCTACTAGTAGGAGTAGTAGTAGTACTCCCTAATACTTGAATCCATATCTGTTACCTAGTACTAGCAGTACACCGAGCATGTTTTCTACATAAGTCTTGAGTCTCTGTACATTTGAGTAGTTGCAAAATACATAGATATATATATATTAATGATCCCTCTCCATTGTGATAATATCTGTAGAAGTGCACGCTTTTGAGGCTTCGCCTCGTAACAAGCATTAGAGATTTATGCCAATGTATAATTAGTCGTAGTTACACTAACTTTAGGGTATAGTGTAATGCATGTTGGTGAATAATCACCCCCTGCCACACACCCCAGAGGTGGCTTGCAGGGTATTTTGTAGATGTTTGTTTTGATAAGTGGAAGTGGAGCTCACCCACACCCGTACTTATCCATTGTCGTGTGAAATTCACACATTCAGCAAGGGGGGCAGTTCCTTTCCCAGAGCCACCTACTGGGCGTTGCTCACGAAGTAGATATATCTGACAATCGGATAGTCGCACTCACGAATGTGTTGCCTCTTTGGTCGCACTCAAGGAGGTAAAAATGAATTGAGGATGAGACATGACCTCGAACGCTCATGGGCGAAAGTTAAGCAAGAATAGGGGTGCTTGGGAAGGATTTTGTGCCGAGTAAGTGTGGCCAAACCAGCCTTGCCAGCCGTTTTTAACTTAAGATTTGAGGAATTGAAACAAACGCGACCGCTTGAACCGTAATCCGGAAAGTGAAGTATCAACTGTGCCGACTATAATGGCGGAATTGGCTTCAAGAATCAAACAGAATGTCACATCCATTTTTTTTCTAACCTCCTTGGCCACACAGCGGATTAACGGAGGGGGTCACCATAATGGATTCACCAGGGAGTTGAACCAGGGACAGTTCTGTAGCCCAGTGCTCTTACCCACCAAGCCACCACCATCCCTCATATATAATATAGATCAAATATTGAAAAACCACAAAAGATAGTTTGAGCGAGATAGTCATCCCTAGTCATAATGGAGACCATATTAAAATTTTATTTTTTTATTTCAGCGTCTGTAAGAAGTGTGGTGTAAATATTGCAATATTAATGGCGCAAATTTATAGCTATATAAGACCAAAATTATGAGTAATTAAATAAATAAGGCTACATTAGTCTCTAACTTGACTCATTTTTTCCCGCCGTACGGCTGAAAGCCCTTCAAAACAGCAAGTTTTGTTTTGCGATTCTATAAAAATTACTGTGGTGAGGAATAGATTATTTTTTATAAACAGTTGAGAAAAGAATGCAATCTATAGACCGTTAGTTTTTTTACGAAATCTAGGTGCTAGAAGTTCCTAATTTGATTAATATTCTCCCTCTGGAGCGCAAAGCCGTAATCTATCCCATGTAAAACATCTTATATTAATAAGGCAAATTGCTCGAAAAGTAGTTCAGCAAGGGGTTGATATTTTTTATATCATTGGAAAGATGAGAGTTTTTTCTATAAAATGAGGCCAAATTCATCGAATTCAAGTGATTTTTCGCTCTCAAACTATCTTAAATCACCACTGCCGTCGCATAACGGTACTAACGGCAGGAGTCAACGTCAGGTTTATTGGGTTCGAATTCCCAGTTCCTCGGTAAATAAATTCCGATGAACTTTCACGGCTAGTGGAGATTTTTTCTTCTTCTATATTTTTGAGCGGTAAAAAGCTCACCAAATATCAACCGTGCGGTCATGCCCGTTGACCTTATGCCGCAGCTTTCACACCCAGTCTGGACCGCTATGTCACAGCTTTGAACTCGGATGCTACGAGAACTCTTCCTCAACTGCCAGCTATGAAAAGCCTGTTTGAAACACCGTTGCTAGTACCGCAAGTGATCAATTATAACTTCTCTCCGTCTCCCAAAGGTATTCCGAATATTTATCACCTCTGAACACGCCATTCCAACTGCGTACTCAGTAATGGAATGTTTATTTCATTGGGAAAGAAACACAACGATCAATTGAAGATTTTTCCAGTGCATTGTTGTACTTCAATTGTATTTATTATAATAATATAATACACTAATATTTATTCTTCCATACATATGTTTATACAGGTAATTATTTCCATACATATGTTTATACAGGTATTAAGTAATATAGCCAATAAACCTGTAATTAGGCTAACTTCAAAATTCTTAAATGCGGAAATGAAAAAACATAGAACCAAAAATACTCATTACATAAAGAAAAACATTGGAAGGAATTTTGTGCGTAAAAATAAACTCACAGCTGTAGTGAGTGTAAAATATGAATTACAACATAGAATGTACAAAACACACATATGAAGTTAAGCATAATATACACCTTATTTATCATCCTTGGAGTTTATAATAGTAATCCACCCACACAATGGCGAACTTGAATTTTCGGATGTTTTTTCGTAATGATAAAAAACAAAGCATGAGAATAACATCAGAACGAATTGCGCCCGACTTTAGACCTTGATTCGTGGACATTTTGTATATATTTTAATTTATTTTATGACTTAAATTAACTCCTTGAAAAAGCGAAGGTTCACGGCTTATCTTTGTGGGAATCGAAATCGTGTCACTCATTAAATTCCAAATTCCACTCTAGTCCGAAATATACAAATTCAATGGAAGGGTGTGGAATATACAATATATGTGTAGTAATGTATTGACCTATCGAACTTTTAAAGAGACCATTTTGAATAAACAACTTTGTACTTTTCCACACTTCATTTAAAAACTGCGACCGGTTTCACCTTAATAAGAGGCATATCTTCTGGACGCCAGAAGATGATAAATTAAGTGTGGAAAAGTACAAAATTGTTTATTAAAAATTGATATCTGTCACTTTCACGAAGTCTATCCTGAAACAATCAAATTTATTAAGAGATCGTAATTTTCCAAAGATCAAATTCCTTCTTATACTGAAGGTTTAATGCAATAAGTCACTTTTGGTCGCAAATAATTTTCGCCGACGTTGTTGGAAACAAATAAATCGACTGCAAGAACGTTCGACCCATTTGAAGAGCTTCTATCACTCCCCATGCCATCCCCCAAGATCGCGACTCTATATTTTAGGTAGCTATGGTTCCCTGTGGTTTTTTTCTGTGCTGGAGAAGAGGATTCTTTTTTTTACTCGCGTACGCCTTGTCATCCCATTATTACTTTGGATGTCACTCTAAAAAAGTCAAAGCCAGCGCAGTATTCAAATCTGCTTCCAGTACTTCTTCTATTATTTAACTATTTTCGTTGACCAACTAACCACAACATAGAGTGCGCACTCCTAATGGCATGTATCCCATGCATTTGAAATTACTGCGTAACCGAAAGATTCCGAAATCAATCATTGGCTGGGTGTGGCCTATGTTTTGTGCCAATATGTGCTCTTTTATGCCTTTCAGTTCTCTCGTGATTATATCCCTCGAATGTAATAACATTCCTAAGAAATCACCAGGGAAACCTCTTTTTTCATATTTGTTAATAATAATTAATTTGGGAACTCCTTCAAGACAACGTACGGCTTAACAAATTCATTTAAAATAGAAAATATAGAATCCGCGAAAAAATAATTTGTCCTCAGGAATCAACATATATTCAGCAAAATAATTTTTTTTGTAAAATTATGCCAATTGAGGAAAATTGCATTTGCATAATATATTTTTGTATATAGAAGGAAAGGAGTTACAGTACATGCTCGTGGATAACTTGGAGTGTGAAATAGTCATAGGGGCTTTTACTGATGAGGTCAGCATGAAAATTTGTTTACAATTTATTGAAAAACGCGAGGAGAACAATTGGTAGCGGAGTGATAACAGCATGAACATGATACTAAATATTTCTCCTCCAAGATTCTTTTCATGACGTTAGTATGAAAAGAATCTTGGAGGTACCCTCTCGAAGACATGCCATTGCTGAAGAAGCCTTTCTCTCTCCACATTCAACTCCTCCTCTCACCCATTTCCTTTGAATTCTTGGGTCACGGGATTCTGAATCAACCAGCGAAGAAAATTGCTGTGCTTGAGAGGTTTACTGTTGAACTAATTGACTTGCTCTCCTTGTCGCCAACCTTGTACTGGGCTGCTCGCGTAATAATGAAATAATGAAAAACAAAGAGTTCACCCTGCAGAGGTGAATCACGGCTCAACGCCGTCTCTTTCTCAATTTCTCTCGATAACCATGGTATGTACTACTCATGGTCGAAAGCCGTTTTGAAATTCTTACCCCGACCGGGAACTCTGAACCACAGAACTACTAGTACTTCACGCCGCAATATATAACATACCGTCGAGGAATCAAGAAGTATGGTTAGGCATGGTTATTTATACAGGTAAAGGTAAAGAATTCCCCAACCCAACTTACACAATTTTCTCTGGGAAAATATATTTTTCTCGTAATATTAACCCGAAAATAATGTTGCAATACTCATCGCTAAATAAGGCAAAAAAAGTCATCTGCCTTTTTTTATCGAGTGACGACTTTTTAAGGTAGTTTGAGCGAAAAATCACTTCACCTAGCATTTGATGAATTTGGCCTCATTTTAAAGAAACAACTCTCATCTTTCCAATGATATAAAAATATCAACACCTTGCCGAACTACTTTTCGAGCAATTTGTCTCAAAATATAAGCTGTTTTGCATGGGATAGATTATAGCTGAGCGCTCCAGAGAGAGAATATTGAAGGAAATAGGAATTTATAACACTTAGATTTCGTCAAAAAACTAACGATGTATAGATTGCTGTGAAGCGTATTCAGCCGTTCGGCGGGAAAAAATGAGTTAAGTTAGAGACTTATGTAGCTTTATTTATTTAATTACTGAGAATTTTGGGCATGTAAACCTATATATTTGCGCCGTTAATATTATAATATTTATTTCGTACTTCTTACAGACGTTGAAATCAAAGAATAACATTTGAATATGGTCTCCACTATGACTAGAGATCTATCTCACTCAAACCACCTTAATATCCTTGCATATGTCCATTTTTAAAGTCAAATAAGGCTAAATGCTAAAAATAGTTCTCAATTATTGGGATTCAGATACATTTTTCGATAAATTAGGCTATTCGAAGACATTTATGAGTGAAACAAAAGAACTTCAAGGAATTAATCGATTCTTCTGCATTATTTTTTACGTAAAATACGTGCTCTTCTGCTTTTTAACTGAAATTTCAGTCGTCGCGACGGCTGAAATTTCTGTTTCCGACGCATCAATGTCAATTCGCTTCCGGTTTGATTCACATTAATCAAAACTACCGAAAGGGGGTTTAATTTTTGCGCGACGCGATTCCTCATTAACTTTCAAACTTACGGAGTTGCCATATTTGGACTGAAATACGTTATGATACGTTATATGACCCTTTCCGCTGGCTAATTGCAAGCATTATGAACCCGTTTCCTGTATATGACGCAAAAAACTGACTCTTTCACTCATTTAATTATTTCCTGGGCACGTTGTTAACTTGAGCTGAAAAATAAATTTTCAACGGAAATATTGACTCAGCCGGTGGGGATAAGAAAAGTTGAAAATCTCAGATTAATCTACAGTCAGATAAGGAGTCACGCCTAAATTCTAATTTGATTTGATAGTCCACTAACGTCTTAATGGATCCGCAGTGGTTTACACTCGGTCCCTTTTATCAATTTTAATCCATAACGGCACAAACACATTTAGCAGTACTTTCACATGTCTCTCTGGTAATTTTTCTCATTAAAAAGTAACTAATTGAACTGGTGTCTAATTACGGGAGTTAAATATCATAGCAATATGTAAATATTGCTATGATATTTAACTCCCGTAGCAGTAATATGCAAATATTGTGTCATATGCAATATGTAAATATTGCTATGATAAAAATGCAATCCGTTGTCGAATTAGGCTTAGAATGCTAAATGAATAATAACAGATCATGGGCGAGAAAGATCGTCGAAATGTGAAATTTTAAAGGACGCGCGCAAAATCAGCACGCTTTAAAATTCCTAGAGCATGCATATCGTAAATTGAATCCATATTAAAGTGAACCAATCGTAAAACGGGTAATCCACAGTGTGTGTGTATATATATATATATACATGTAAAAAAAATGTCGCAAGTTTTAACGAGCGTGAACGCATACATATCCTATCTTCTAAATCCCTGTCATACAAAACAAAAATTAGACTTTATAAAACAATAATTTCCCCAGTACTGCACCACGGATCCTAAACTTGGAAGCTGTCAAAGAAGGATGAGAAAATACTAATAGTGTCCGAGAGTAAGATATTGCGAAAAATATATGGGCCCACATACGAAGAAGGACAATGGAGAAAAAAACACAACAGAGAAATCAGGAATCTATGCAAACATCCAGACGTAACAAGTGAAATAAAGGCAAGAAGAATCAGGTGGGCTGGACATATTCTAAGGAAAGAGGAGGGATGTGTCTGCTGAAGGAGGTACTAAATGGGATTCCTGAAGGAAGAAGACCCCGGGGAAGACCACGGCTAAGATGGTGGGACCAAGTGAGAACGGATATGCAAAATATCGGAGCAACAGAAAGAGAGGCAGAAGATCGATCCAGGTGAAGGGGATTTGTTGATGCGGCTAAATGTCGCCTAAGATATAGATGGCCCTGGGAGTAAGTAAGAACAGGGACAACGGCCTGCCACGATGGAAACACCGGTTAGTCCCGATCAGTCACCGAAGTTAAGTATCGTTGGGTCCGGCTCGAATTTGTTGAAGGGTTGATCCTCTTATACGTCCGAGTGCTGTTGCCACTGTCTTCTGCACGTGGGTATGACATTAAGTGCGAAATGACCTTAGCCGTCGAAGCACGTTCAACAAAAATACTATACTAAAATACGTAAGTAAGAACGCATGAAAAGCTTCGTCACTCGGGTAAGGTTGAAATAAAATCACGGGTTTTTTGTCTCCGTGATAGTAGTCGGAACAATCGGATCTGTGATATCGGCTTATATATCCCAGTCACCAGCTGTTCTTGTTAGCGAGGGAGGAAGCGATATTCGCTCATCTCACCGACCGCGAGGGCGCGAGCGGAGAGAGGCGCCTTGCCATTGGCCTCGGAGTGTACAGGTGCAAAGAGCGGGATTCCCCGCCCGCCCGCCCCCGCCAATCGCTCAATTCCACCTTGGTTAGCGATTCCATCTCCGGCGCGATGTCTTCATCAGACGTAATCGTGAATCATCTTCTCTCCGGGGCATCCCCTCGCGCCACGCCGGAAGACACGGAACAATAATAAACAAATGAATAAATAAACTATATTTACAGGTAGTAAAACCTATTTTCACTATAGATATACACATAATAACATATTATCTTATAGTGCATTGTAATAAACAATGTTAAGGAGGTTCCGCCGCGACTGTGTGAGTCAAAACAAATACTAAATTCCACATTTTTTTATATTTTGTCAAAATAAATCCTGCTTTCACTGATGAAATGCGTAACTCACAGAAAACCAAAAGTAAGGTACAAAATATATGCAGATATTATTCCACGAATGTATTTTAAATGAGCACTTTTTTCCAGCCATAGGAGCCGACTGCAGCGCCATTTCCTACGAATTACCGCATTTTGTCTTCAATTACGGCAGTAATTCCCTAATAACATGAAAAATAAGGTGGTAAGATGCCTGTATTTTATTTTTATTCAATTTCTCTCGTTTATTTCCTTCTTATAAATAGTTTTCCGCAAAAATGGCATTTATGGAAAAATACTATTTTTCCCCGTGTTTCTCTCAATCCCCCATTGAACACCATGTGATTTCAAGTTCAATTATAGAATAAAATACCGTGGAAAGGTATCATTTTGTTGTTCATATCAGATAGAGGACAACATTTTCTACAAGTAGACAGAATATGAATAAAATAACATTTTAGTCATTTTACGGTGGAACCACATTAATAAGCATAAGGCAAGCGAAATAAAACTGGTATACATCCTTGAGAAAATACAAAAGGCAAATTTTTCAATATCAAAATACGAATCAAATTAATCGATTGATACTTGGTGGAAATTGAAGATAGAATTCATGATGAGAAAAAAACACGGTACAAAATTCCACTATTTATTTTCATGCTGTCAACCGGTTTCGACGTCTAAAGCGTCATTTACAAGACGTAGAAACAGGTCGACAGCATTCAAATAAATAGTGGAATTTTGCACTGTGTTTCTTTCATAATGAATTATATCAAAATACTTGTTTTCTTTAATCGTATATAAATGGATCAGACAAACAGTTTAAATCTTTTTAACAACATTAAGAAAATACAATAGACAATTACATCATTATCAAATTACTTCTTTCGTAATATGATCGAACAAAATGTACAAAAATGGACAAATTTTACAATTTTCAAATTACAAGTTCGATCAAAATCCCAAAGACATTGTTTCACATTTTTTTTAAATTTTTGGAGAGAGGTTAGAATGCCAGTATTACATTTGTTACACAGATTCATAGCCCTATAGCAGTGGGGAATGTTTGCCATGACTCGTTCTGTGCCAGTTGCTATGAAAGAAATTGGTAGATCTAAGGTTTCTCGGGGGCACGTAGAAATTAATTTGTTCCAGTAAAGATGGACAGTCAATTAGGTTGTTAGTTAATTTATAAAATAATGAAAACACGATCGTCTCAAGGAAGATATATGCGTTCCCGCTCCGCATTCGTTCTGCTTTTGATCCGAGTCAGCAAAGTATCAGGTAACCTTTGACAGGTCAGCCACTCAATCGGCGATTCCTTCCGTTTTTTCGACTCGCGCTCTCCTTGGTAAACTGTTTCCCCCCCACACTTCAAAAGTACCCTAACAGGTGGCCAATTTTGAGGATACAATGGACTAGCCACGGTATTTACCACGGAGTCACCCGCAAGTGCACATGAGTGCGATATTTCACAGAGGACAACAATCATTCGTTCATCGCCTTCACAGAAATCATTCGCCTTCACCGGGATTCGAACCCGGATCCCTCGAATTCGCGTCGAGTGCTTTAACCAGTTAAGGAGGTTCCGCCGCCGCGACTGTGTGAGTCAAAACAAATACTAAATTCCACATTTTTTATATTTTGTCCAAAAAAACCAGCTTTCACTGATGAAATGCGTTACCTAAAAGAAACCTAAAAGTAAAGTAGAAAATATATGCAGATTATTATTCCACGAATGTATTTTAAATGAGCACTTTTTTCCAGCCATAGGACTGCAGCGCCATTTCCTACGAATGGCCGCATTTTGACTTCAATTACGGCATTAATTCCCTAATAACAAAAAATAAGGTGGTAAGATCCCTATATTACATTTTTATTCAATTTCTATGGATTATTTCCTTCTTGTAAACAGTATTCCGCAAAAATGCCATTTATATTTTCTGGAAAAATGTTATTTTCCCCGTGTTTCTCTTAAACTCCCATTGAACACCATGTAATTTCAAGTTCAATTATAGAATAAAATAGCGTGGAAAGGTATTATTTTGTTGTTAATGTCAGATAGAGGACAACTTTTTTTACAAGTAGACAGAATAAAATAAAATAAAATGACATTTGAGCCATTTTACGGTGGAACGACCTTAAGCTACCGAGGCGTACTTCTCAACTGTGGATATTTGATAGCTTTATATGAACAAGGTGTTCCAAGGTGATGTCAATAAGCAGTCCAATGCGTGCGCTTAGCGCCACAGTCCGCGAGGATAAAGCCATGCATGGAACACCGCATGAGGTGCCATAATACCGTGGCTAGTCCCGGAATCCTCAAAATTGGTCAAAAGAGCGAACACCTCATGCGGTGTTCCATGCATGGCTTTATCCTCGCGGACTGTGGCGCTAAGCGCACGCATTGGACTGCTTATTGACATCACCTTGGGACACCTTGTTCATATAAAGCCATCGTATATCCACAGTTGAGAAGTACGCCTCGGTAGCTTTACTGACTAATGCACTCGGCACGAATTCGAGGGATCCGGGTTCGAGTCCCGGTCAAGGCTAATAACTGGGCCCATCGCAGTGTGGGAATAAATTTGCCATTTTTCTGTCATTATTCACATGATTTATATCTCGAACCCATAAACTATTCAGCGCGTGTATCTTTGGAGACGCGAGCACTATACAGGTTATAAACCTGAGCTCTACGTGCGCCAGCGTGTGTTCGGCCATTAGTGTAATCGTGAATCTAAAAGGTATTTAGTGTTTACTTAAATTTTTGAGTTATTTTTCGTGGCTCTGCTCTGGTCACAAATCGTGCGAAGGAAAGAATTTACACCACAAATGGATGCACTAACTCCTATCTAACCATGAAATACGTGAAGTGAAATTAGTGAACCATGAAATTAACCTAAAAATACGTGAAAATGATACTACGAATGTTTAATAATTAGCAAGAGAATTAGATGAACCAAAAACTGGTAAATAAATAAAAGTCTTAAGTGTTTTTCCCTCTGTCTTACTGACAACCAACGCTTCAAATTCATTCATAAATAAAGTTAGCTGGATGGATCAATTGGCCGGCCTATAACCCAGTCCATTAGAGAAACATTTTCGGACCGCCGAGTAATGTAATTCCATGACGAAAGGTCATCGGTGACTTACTAGGTGTTATCCAATCGAGCAGATTGATGTTTAGATTTTCTAATCGCACAGGGTGCATTCACCTCTGAAAGTGTGCATTATTTGGTTAGTTTTTCAACCGTTTCCCTAAGGCCCTAACGCGATGCGTATAATTTTCCATGTTGATCACATCAACTCGCGAGTCCCATCTGCTCCAGTTTTCAATTTCAGGTTGTCTGGTTCCCAATGTACATATGTATTGCATTGCGGAAAGAATTGTTTGTTGCAAATCCTATTTCAAAACGACATAAAAATGGTTTTTTTTCGCTCCCTTAGTTTTGACTCGGCGGAAGACATCGCGTATAGCCAAGACGGCTACACGATTCGCTTGGCACACCTCTCCAACAAAATGGCCGTTTATTTGTCACATAATAATGTTTTCCTCGCAAACGTACTTGCGTGGGCTGCCACCGCAGCTCGGAAATAAAACTCCAAATAAAGGGAAACGTCTCGGGTGACACCGGAGAAGAAGAAGAGCCTCACAAAAGATTTCAAACTATTTCCATGGTCACGCGGTGTTTAGTACGCTATAGTCATCACTTCCCTTTTGCGTGAAAAAACCTTTCGCTTTCTTCCTTCCTTCCTACCAAGTTCTGAGAAGTGCTCTATTGGCTCAGCTGACGAGGAAAAGGCAATGAATTTCTGCAATAGATTTTCTGATAGGGAACGCCGGTAGTTTAATAGTGGCACGTGCGTGTGAATGTACACGGCAGTATTTCTTCATTTTAGGTATGACATTAGCTCATGAAGTTTTTCCGCCGGTTGAAGTCATCATTTCCTTTATATAATGCCGCAAGACCTAGCTGGGAAAATCCATTTTATTAATTACGGCACACCATATAGGCGCGCAGCGGGTGCCGTGGCACCACCAAAACATTTAGGAGGTGTGCCAAAATTTGGATGGATCAGAAAACTTGGGGGAAAGTGAGTCCTGGGGAAAAGAACTGAAAAACCAATCAATCTAAAGAATTTTAAAAGTCTGATTTTATTTTTTGATCTGTAATAAGACTACTGAAAACTATGTGCTTCTTTGAAATAGGGTACGAAGCCCGATTGTGGGTGCGAAAAAACGAGAATAGAAGTATTAGTATATTTAAAACATTATTCTGATAAATAAATTCAAAAGATTCAGGCGAGATATCGTGGAAGTTCTTCATAATATAAGAGAAACAATTGCACTTTTCCACAAGTTGCTTTAATCCGTACAAAGCGTTTCGGCTCACAGAGCCATTCATCAGGTAGGTACAAGATCAGGTCTTGTACCTGTTGATGGCTCTGTGTGCCGAAACGCGTTGTAAGCGTTAAAGCAACTTGTGGAAAAGTACAATTGTTTCTCTTATATTATTCTGATAAAGCTGATTACAAAAAGTTTTTCGTATTTTTTTAATCGAATTTTCTTCCCTGTAGTTACTCTGCTTTTATTTGATAAAAAGTAAATAACTAGTTAAGATATTTTATGCTAGTATTATCAAAGCTTTATTTAATTACAGTTTTTAAAAGTATTTTTTAAGACATATCTTATCCTAGCATCGGAAATTAAAGCATAAATGTAATATATTTGGATTTTTTGTTTTACACAAATATTGGCGCCTTTAAATTTCGTAGTGGGAGTTGCTTTATGGAAGTGGCTTTCCTCCGAGCACTTGGGGTTAAGACTTGTATGGTTAGGGGCACAGGGGCAAAAGGCGGCATTTTTATCGTTGGCACCCCCCAATAACAAAATCCTACGCACGCCTATGCGCCACACACATTCCTGTGACTGTGTTCGAACCCACGACTTCCGGATTGGCAGGACAGGGATATGTTGTAGATAAGTCAGTTCAGTTAACAATTGATTCGATCAAATGACTGATTTAATGATAACCAATCAAAAATAAATACATAGGTATATTTTTAAACCCAATTTTCACTCGAGTAAGACGGGTCTAATATTGATTAATTTCTAATCATCGAACGGAAGTTTCTGCTTTACTCAATCAATACCAGTGAGATACTGGTATTAATTGAGTAAAGCAGAAACTTTTTATTTACCTCTTCATTTTTTTCATTCAAGTACATTTTTTTCATTACAGTATATTTACATATTTTTCATTACAGTATATTTTTTTCATTCTACCGGCTGATTGGTAGGTTCTTGGACAGTCCCCATTCTGCATCCCAACCTCATAGACATTGTCTTGCTTTCCCTCCTAAGGATGGCCCGTTATTAGATCCCTCTTCAATTCTTCATATCTTCTACCTCCTCTTATTTCGACCAGAATTCCTATCCTCTTCCTTCCTCTTCCACGCTTCCCCAGTGTTCTCCTTCCCTCTATCACACTCTTCAACATGCCCTCTCCTCTCAAAACCTCCTCCATCCATCTCTTCTGCCTTCTCCGCACCTCTGCCACAAGCTTCCTCTCCTCTCCGACCATATCCAATACCTCCTCGTTCGTCTTTCTCGCCATCCAGCTAACCTTCTCCATCCTTCTCCAAACCCACATCTCAAACGCCTCAAGTCTACGCACATCCTCCCTCCGCAATGACCAAGTTTCCGACCCATATAGAGCCACGCTCCATATTAAAGTTTTTACCAGCCTCTTCTTTACGTCTCTTCTCAGACCCCCCCTCATCAAATCCCACAGTTATAAAAAAGATTTTATTATACAAGTGAGAACAGTTACCAGTGTTTCTTCGACCAGCAATACTGAGAGATGGGAAGAATTTACGTAAATTGAATCTGGAGAATATACATAATGCAAGTGCCTAGTGATTTACACCCTACTCATAGTAATGAGAATATAAATTTTCATTATTCAACTATCTATTTTTCGGTCACAAAGATTCAATCGATCCGACGAACGTCTGTCGATAGGACGAAACTTAAAAAGATATTCTTAAAACATAACTTAAATACATTTATTTACCTCTATGGAGGAAATAAAAATACGCGCTTCTTATAGCGATCATAGCACGTTCTCATTCGTTTGTGCAGGTATAGTGCAATAGAAAAGCTCATGAGGGAGTTGTTTTTGTATTTAAATAGAGCGAGATTTTGGTTTGGCGATTATCACACGCCTGATACATAAAAGTGTAGCTCGGCGAATGAGGGAGGATCGATGGTGCATCAACTCTCAATCACGTGACACACATTTTCATAATAATCTCAATACTCGAATGAATTTTTCCTGTCACTACCCGTCCCCAGCTCCAAGGCATTCCTATGAACCCGTCGCGGTCGCATTGACTGCTTTCAGAAAAAATAAACCTTTATAAAGCCTCATGGACGCCTCTCCCTATTCCTTCCTTCCGCTAAAACACGACATGATTCTTTCCATTCTCCTTGAACGGAAATCACTTCGACAAATTTTAAAAATAAATATTATTCTCCACTACTAACGGGGGAGAATATAAAAATGTGAATTGAGTGGAACAACTTGAATTATGTTTTCGGTATTTGAAACATTTGATGTGGCGAGTGTATAACTTTCTCCATTCCTTCGAATGGTAATTTATTAATTAATTAAATCTTTATTTATTTCACGGGGTTAAAACCATTTACAAATAAAATACATAAGATATTTAAGTAATTCGCATATTTGAACATTACGACTCAGAAATGTTAGTGCCATTTATGAATAATAAAATAAAAAGAAAAGTTAAGCTGTGCAGGCAGGAAATAACAATAGTACAAGAATAAGAGTTAACTATTGATATTAAGTTTTATGACTTCGTAATTTTAAAAAATTGAGATTATTTCTGCCAAGCATTTCGAGCATTTACATTGAATGTAGGTATTTATACATATTACTAAGGATTTTCTAATGGTATTTATTCTCCACTTCTTTTATATATACGGTGCAAATGTCATGAGTTTAGGTCAAATTTTTTTATTACATAATGGTTGATTTACAGTAATTAAATATAAAAAGACATAGACAGTCAAGATTGTTACCTTTAAGGAGGAACCATCATTTTAGGCATGTCCGAAAACCTGCCCTGATTTTTACATATATTATTGTCCATGATTTCTCCTATCGATTGGTGTAAAAATATTACTAGGTCATCGGCCATTTAATGAAGATATATGGATTTGAAAATGATGGAATTTTACGTTGAAATGCATTGTCTTAATGGCAGAACGATTACCTCCCTTCATATAACATTTTTTATCTCAAGTTTGGCCCAAAAAATATCATTAAAAAACTAGTATAACGTGCAAAAGGTATCAAGGCACACAATATATTTTTTTCAGATAAGGTCATCGGCAATTTAGTGTCAGCATTAAAGTTTTAAAAACATACTTCCGGTTTTTCTCCGAGCAAGGAGCCGAAATGCTGCGGACAATGCGGCAACGTTGGAAACTGCTTGGAGGTAAAATGTGAAATACGGCGTAGTACTCAAGTTGACTGAATATATTTAAATCCTTATGGCGATTTTATAAATTGAATTAAGCATTTTCAAAGCATGCTGCTTGGCTTTTCAAAACATGCTGCTGCATTTTTCAATATAAATGTCAACGAAAGCATACATGTAAGGGGGTTCTCAGTAATTATCAATGCCAATGACTTTGGTAAAATTTATGCCTGTGCTAATTACTAAGTACGTAACTTTATTAAAGCCTTTAAACTACGTAATTTCAAAATTTTCAAACCTATATATATAGAAATTTTAAACTTTTTTTCGTTGATGGATAATTTCATTTAAAAAAACTATTTGCACAATCAATCAATGGCTCCAAGGCAAGGCTTTTCTCGATCACATTAGCGGTAATGTTATTCCAGATACTCATACAAATAAGCATGTACATAACATTTCGTCTAGATTACGATACATACCTACTAAGAACAGGCTTTAGTAACATGAAACCAGATAATAAATATTTGATAGAACACGGAGAATCAAAAGAAAACCGAGTCTCAGACAGTGGAAAAAACAACGTAGTATACATTTCCTGGAAGAAAGCCACGAATCATCCGAACTTTGGATTTACCCTTGCCATTAGTGAAAAAAAGGAAACTAACATCACAATGTTGTGGTAAGGTTAAAGTCGCAACGTTGTTGGAAGGTTTATACTGCTATGTTCTTGCAAGGTTATGTAATTGGGAGGTTAAAATCCTGATGTTGTAACAACATTATTTCTACCAAGTGATTACAACGTTAGAATTGCAATGTGCTTTCTAGATTAATACTGCAATCTCAGGTAAAAATATCTCCCTTTAAACTAACTGAAACACCCTTAAATCACACTAACTTGCTTCTCTGCTGAAACTGTCTTTAAATGGAAACAAAACCAAGGGAGTTGGTGCAGCATGAGTAGAGAAGCAGTGCAACAAAATACCTTGCAAACTGCACTGGCACATAACCCATATACCCTTGTTACTACGCAATGAGCTGGCACTCCCTTCCTCACTACACTAAAACACTATTCACTTAAACTTCCCGGCCCTCTAAAATCAAAAATTTACATTTTAAATACTATGTTGTTATTATTATGTGATGGCAAACTAGAGTATTTTAAATTATTCTACCTAGTATATACCATATACACCGCAACACCAGAAAGGACTTTGATGTGACAGTGGTCAATAATAAATGGTCAGAAATATTGCACAGGGATAACAACTCATTAGGCATACACTTTATCAATTGCAGAAAACGAACACACGGAAATATCTTTTGAGATGATGTACCAAAAATGGTAAATAACGATGAAGGTAATTAATGAGGGGGGGTGATGCGTAAATGAAAGGAAAAATGAAGAACAGCAAATAGAAAAAGTGAAATAGAAAGCGATAAACAGATGCTGAAACGAATTATGGAGAAAGTAAAATAATACGTAATAGAGAAATTGTCAAACTGAGGAAAAAGGAATTACAATGAAAGTAAAAGAGAATACAATAAAGAAATTAATGAATTAGTGAAAAAAACAACCGATTTGTAACACTTCGAATACGCAGTCACAGATTGCAGGAGACCCTGACACCAACAGGCATGGGCAGAGTAGCACTCATTTGTTTACAGCCTGTCTCAGTGTTGCCATGTGTCAACTATTGATGTTATTATGCATAAAAATAATAATAAATCTGCAATATTATATAATTTTTATAGACTTTTCGAGGTTTTATATTATAATATTAATAATTCTTCTTTGCAGCCACAAATTTAATCTAATAATCATATTACGTCGAAATAACAGCAACGACTAGATGCAACACAACCACTGACTTACATGAGGTTCTTTACATTCATACTTAAGTATATTTTCTGAGCAGCATAACCCAATCGAGTACTTGGATTTCTTCGAAAAATTATGAAATGATATATTAATCCTAAATTCCCCCATCAGGTGATATGTTATTCTTCTTATGAATACAGTACTTCAAAGCGCAGGTTCCTCCTTAAAGTTTGGTGCTGTTTTTATTTACAATTTTAATTTGGTTGCTTGGATCCGTTTCTTTGTTGAAACGCTATTGGTTATATGTAGAGATGGGAAAATTACCGTCATTTTCATCTGAGGTAAATTACCGTGGTAAATTACGGTAATTTTCGAAAATTACCGTAATTTTCCAGTATTTTTCAGTTTTAAGCATTAAACAGAAAATGTATGGTTAAATAAGATAGCCAATAGCAAAAAGGGGAAGATACGATGTTTAAGCCATACCTAATGCAACATTAATCTATTAGAAATTTTCAAAATTGTAAAAAGAAATACGGCAGCAACACGCAATCTGGCTTTCTTTTGTCAAAGTATGAGAAATTTTCAAGAAGAATGTTCTACTAATAATTACTCAATAATGTTATAATTTAAGTAAAATATGCCAAAAATGAGTTGAACATTCCTCAATTTATAATTAAACACGTCAGAAATGTGGACTTAGCTTAAAAGAACATGTTGGGAATTTATCTGTATGAAAAATTATCTCAAACATGGGTGAATTATTTAGAAAATTACCGAAAATTACGGTAATTTTCAAGGGGCGCGGTAAATTACGAAAAATACCATGGTAATTTACGAAAATTACCGTGGTAATTTTCAAAGTGGCCCATCTCTAGTTATATGCAGTCAAAAAAGGATTGTCAAACATTTAACATCATGCATCATTTGTTTATAGCCCTGAAGATGGATAAATAAAAATCCGAAACGTCGGCAAAAGTTAAATAAAAAAAATATTATTTGACCAAAACTCAAGATGACATTTGCACCACGTATATATAAGGATTTTCTATTCGTTAAATAGGTTCGATTGCTTATTAAAAATTGTACATTCCACCTGCTTACAATCTCTTCTCCTTCATTTGCCTACGTCCACATACTTCCTGTGTCTCTTCACCTCTCACAACTGAATTAGCAATCACATGAATAGCCAACCAACTACTTCCCCGTTGGCGTCGCATCCAACCTTCCCGTCACCAAGGTCGATAGATATCTCGATTCGTTGCCTCTTCGATATATATCGAAGAGGCAACTATATCGACCCTGTCCCGTCACTGCCTTCAGCTTCCGCCATTGCTCACTATATTCTGTCGCCAATTCCTCTTTTCCTCCTCTCTCCCACGGCAAAGCGTCTCCTCGTTTATTTTTCGTTTCCATCATCGCATTATCTCCGTCCTTATCCATGTCTACATCCCAAAAGCCTTATTCTATTTTCATCATATCAGCTTTATGGTCTCTGAACCAAACCAAAGGTTTCGGAAACAAATAATACCACGCGTCAACGACTTCGCCAATATTTTATTAATTCGTTTACCGAAGGGAAGAAGCACCGATATTAGAAAATTGTCCGGATTATTAGGAAAAAAAAACACCGATATGTTCTACACCCCACGGTGAGAAGTAACAGCGATGTCGCACAGAGAAGGAAATTTGTTCGCCAACTCTTAAAAAGGCTCGGACTCTTTCTGGGGCAAAATGGGATAACCATTTATCGAAATTTATTGAACAAAATGTCTGACTGAATTTAAATACTGAATCGTGTTATTTTATGGCTATATGTAAACTGTAAAAAGCTAAACAAGATTGCAACTTAAATTAGCGCTTTGCAGGAGCTTAAGTGATTATGCTAAAGTTTTTTTTACTGGGAATTTCTCAGACATCATCGGGAAAGGTAATATTTAGTGGAGAAATCAACTTATTTTTGTACATTTCATACGCTTTTTATACGCTCACAGAGTATTTTATCCATTTTTAACATCTTGCTAGATCTTTAAATTGGTATAAATTTATTAAGGATTTATTGTAAGTAAAACTAGGTTTTTATTGGTGTTGTACTTGTATTCTAGTTGCGACATATTAAGGGCGGTTTTTTGTTTGAATCAATAAAAAAAAAACCGCAACATATTTTGGCAACCGCTTTGCATTGTTGTTGTTGTTCTTCTTTGAACCGTAAAAGTCGTGTTTTATTTCTTAAAGAAGGAAACTGTTCCTAGTCCACCAAAAAGATAAATCACAACAGGTTATGGGCCCAGATACGGCCGAGGAACTGTTATTTCAGTAGAAATTAATAATTTGCGTGTTTCGTAAACGGTTGATTTAAAAAGAAACGTAAAAATGGCATCCGGCGATCCTGGCGTGACGGGCAGCGTAAATTACGCAGGTACGCTATAACTAGAGAAGTTACGAGGATCCTCTAATTACGAAACATGGGCAATGGACGTGGAGATGTATTTACTTCATGAAGATCTCTGGGATCACGTGTTGAATGAAGTAACTCCGGAGGCGTCAATACAGCAGAGAAAGCAAGGTCAACGAGCAAGAGCGAAGATCTATTTGTTGCTAGATCATGGACCAAAAATGGAGGTCACGGCATGCAAAACGGCTAAGACGATGTGGGAAAAGCTACAGAAAACTTACGAAGACAAGGGTATAAATCGTTATGTTACCCTTATCGACCAGCTTTTTTAAATCAATTCCGTATTCGAGCATGGAGGATTATGTCCAAAAGTTTACAACGATCGATGCGAAGTTAAATAGCATCGGGAAAAAGATCGATGATGAGTTGCTGGCGGTACTTATGCTTCGGGGCCTAACACCAGAGTATAGGCCGTTTCGAATGGTGCTAGAAAATACAGTAACCGGAGCCATCAAATCGGAACTGGTGAAGCAGAGACTGCTGATGGATGGCAACAAGCGGGTCATGGAGTCCAAAGGGCAGGAGTTCGCCTTCGTCGCCAAACAGGACCAGAGGCGAGACCAGCGTGGCGGACATCGAGGAGACCATCGCGGCAAATATCATGGAGACCAGCGAGGCAAATTTCAAGGAGACCAGCGCGGCGGACCGCAAGGATACCAACGCGGCGGGCAACCTTCTTTCTCAGCACCGGGAGAGAACTCATCGGAGGGCAGCAGCAGAGGAAAGAAGAAGTCCACGTTCGACCCGAGGAAGGCGAGGTGCCACAAATGTGGTCTAATTGGGCATATAAAAAGTGAATGTATAGATAGTCAAAGGAATAACGGTACTAATCAAAGTAGCTCCGTGTCCTGGCTCACAGCATTGCATTGTGAGGTGGGGAAAGAAAAATGGTACATAGATTCCGGAGCGGACGCCCATATGGCAAGAGACAAAAATTGCATCTCAGATTTTAATTTTAATGTAGCAAAGGATAATGTGGCTGTTGCTAATAATGACATAATGAATGCTGAAGGGATAGGAAATGTGTCTATGGAATTGATGCAGGGAAATTTAGTCACCATTTCAAATGTGCATCACGTTCCAAGTCTATCAACAAATTTACTGTCTGTAAGCAAGCTGGTTAAAAAGGGCACGGCTGTATTATTTGATGGATCTGGGTGCAGGTTGTTTGATGCCAAATCTTTGGAAGTAAAGGGAGTGATCCAGGCCACGGGTTCTGAAGAAAATGGAATATATTGCCTAGATTTGAAACAAAGTAACTCAGTCAGTCAAAGTAATGCTAAGGGTAATGTAGGATTGGCTGCAAAAGTAGGAGAAGATGATTTGCAAATTTTGTGGCATAAGAGGTTGGCACACCTGGGGCACAGAAATATGCAAATTCTAAAGGGGCTTGTTAGTGGTGTGAATTATCCCACTAATAAGAAATGTCAGCCTTGTATGGCCTGTGTAGAGGGCAAGTTAGCAAAGAAATCGTTCAAAGTAGGTCCAAGGACTGAGAGGGAAAGTAAAAAACTAAGTGTGATCCACTCAGACCTGTGTGGTCCCATGAACCCTGTAGGTACTCGAGGTGAAACATATATGCTCACTTTTATTGACGATTGTACTAGGAAGGTTTATGTTTTCTTTCTTAAAAGTAAGGAGTCTCATATAGTCCTGGAATGCTTCAAAATTTTTAAGGCCAGGGTGGAGAATGAGACAGGGAACAAGATCAAATGCCTGCGTACCGATAATGGGAGTGAATATATGGGTCAAGCACTGCAAGGGGAGTTAAGGGCATGTGGGATTAAACATGATACCACAATACCTTATAATCCCGAGCAGAATGGAGTAGCTGAAAGAATAAATAGAACTATCATTGAGAAAGCTAGATGCATGCTCTCTGGCTGCAATCTACCAAAATATTATTGGGTTGAAGCATGTAGAGCAGCTGTATATCTCAAAAACAGAGCACCATCCAGAGCGCTAGGGAATGCATTGCCTGAGGAGAGATGGTCTGAGCGAAAAATTGATCTTAGTCATCTTAAAGTATTTGGATGTATTGCCTATGCTTATGTGGCTAAAGAGCAGAGAAAGAAGCTGGATGCTACATCTAAAAAGTATTGCTTTGTTGGCTATAGTGAGGAGTCAAAAGGGTATTTATTGGCTGACCCTAATATTGCGGGAAGAATAATTAAAGTACTAGATCCCACACAGCACACTCAAAATTTATACCGTATAAAAGTTGCGTAAATAGTATAGTATAAATTGTAAATAATATTCCGTCGATTATGTACGTAATATGTGAATAATATGCAATACATGCAAATAATATGCAAATATTATGCCATCGAAAACTGTAAATAATATTTGCATAATATGTACATATTTTCAGAATATCTCGGCGAATGAAATGTGCATCATTTCTTAAAATTATGCACTAAAAATCGGTGAATGCCATAAAATGCCCACTAAATTATTGTCAGGTATATAAATCTCCAGCCTCATAATTATGAGTTAACAAAAATATATATATTCGCATAATATGCCAAATATATGCACAGAACGAAATGGCATATTATGTGCATAATATTTGAATATTTGGTGAATAAACATGGAAGGTATGCACATGAAGGTTGAATCCCCAGTTCCTGTTTTTATCATTCTGTAAATGCATTTTTTGTTCGCTTTTTCCGCCGTAACGTAGGTATATGAATTTATCTTTATGAGCGCGAAGGAAAGATGTTAAGAAAACCATAACTTCACGAAATACATGGTGTTTCAATAGAGTTAGGCATATCACGGCAGTGTATGCTGATGAAAATGGTATCATAGTTATGCGCATAATATGCCAAATATATGCACAGAACGAAATGGCATATTATGTGCATAATATTTGAATATTTGGTGAATAAACATGGAAGGTATGCGCATGAAGGTTGAATCACCAGTTCCTGTTTTAATCATTCTGCAAATGCATTTTTTGTTCGCTTTTTCAGCCGTAACGTCGGTATATGAATTTATCTTTATGAGCGCGAAGGAAAGATGTTCACAAAGCCATGACTTCACGAAATACATGGTCTATTGCAACTCCCCGAAAATTATCGTAGTTGGAAATGTTACCGTCAGGGACCGTAGAGTCGTAAAAAAAGAAGATCGTATTTAACAAGTTGCCCACGCCATGGTTGCTATCTCGTTCGCTTTGCCGTTCTCTCGCCTCGTGCCTGATTCCGCCCTGTGTTTCGACTCGTGCCTCGTTTTGTACTTCGCCTTGTGCTACACTTCCTTCCTAGAAGATTTGTTCTTTTAAGAACTGCTATTTTGCTGTACCTTTAAAGGACTATTTTTTAGATTTAGCAATCGACGCTACGCTTTCCCTTCCTTGCCCACTTATCCTTTTTTCCTACCATACATTTCCTTTCTTTCGCTACCTTAACCTGTTCACCCTTCCTCTTCATTCTTCCAGCATTTTCCCAAATATCCTTTTCTGTCACCCCTGTGAACAAAGACCCCTGCGAGTAACCCTTGAAAATAATAGTGAATAATATGCACATCGTATTCAAATATTATGTAAATATATATTAGGCCACATCAATGGCATAAAATGAACATAATATGTGCGTATTTTGGTATAATGTCTTCATAAATTGCGTATATATCTGCACAATATGCCCCATCAATGGAATAAATTGTGCGTAATATGTACATAAAATGTTCATATATATGGTATAATGTCCTAATAAATTACGTATACATGTGCATAATATGCAAATATATATTATGCCACATCAATGGTATAAATTGTGCATAATTTGTACATAAAATGTGCATATATATGGTATAATTTCCTCATAAATTGCGTATATATGTGCATAATATGCAAATATATATTATACCACATCAATGGCATAAATTGTGCATTATATGTACATAAAATGTGCATATATATGGTATAATGTCCTCGTAAATTGCGTATATATGCACATAATATGCAAAAATTATGCCATTCCATTCAGTGCATATATTTTGCATATTATGCGCATATATCGCAATTTATGGGGACATTATACCATTTATATGCACATTTTATGTACATATTATGCACGTTTTATACCATTGATGCGGCATAATATTCGCATAATATTTGAATATTATGTGCATATTATTCACTTTGTGCTGTGTGGGATGTAGTGTACTTCGAAAACATGTTTAGGGAGATGAAACCAGCCCAAAAAGCTCTTGAAAATTCTGTTCTTCTACCTGGACTCTTAAGGGGAGATGGGATTTCAAGTTCTCTGCCCCAGCCTGAGACTGGAGAGAATGGTAGTGTTGAACTTTCAAAGACGAAGAGCCCAAGTAGTGAGGGTAATGGCCGAATTCTATGTGATGCAGACTCCAGTCCTGAATCAAATAAGTCAGAGTGTGGAAGCGAGGGTGCAAAGGTAGCTGACGCTAGAAGTTATCCTGTAAGGAATAGAGTGGCTAAGAAATTTCCAGATCACATACTTTTCTTGGCATCCTGCAATCAACCTTTGTCTCTTTGCAGTGACCCTCAGAAAGTAGAAGAAGCTTCGTCTCAAAACAAAGAAGAGTGGGGCAAGGCCATGCATATAGAATGGGATTCACTTATTAAGAAAGGAGTTATTTCTCTTGTGGACTTACCAAAAGATAAGAAAGCGATTAAGTGTAAATGGGTTTTTAAGCAGAAAGTGAATGCTGATGGGGAATTTGAGCGTTATAAGGCCAGGTTGGTAGCAAAAGGATTTACTCAAAGGTATGGCATTGATTATCACGAAACATTCTCCCCAGTTGTAAGCTATTCCGCCTTGGGGTTGTTGATTGCTTTATCAGTAGAACTGGACTTAATAATCCATCATTTGGATGTGACAACGGCATTTCTAAATGGTGATCTTAAAGAAACAATCTATATGGAGCAGCCGGAAGGATTTGTTGTTAAGGGGGCTGAGAAAAAGGTGTATCGACTGCATAAAGCTATCTATAGCTTAAAACAGGCATCGAAGTCTTGGTATGATAAGTGTAAAGGTATACTAAGAGGACTAGGGTTTAAGAATTTATCTACTGAATCATGTATTTATATAAAAGGTAGTGGCCCTACTGTCTGCATCATTGCAGTGTATGTTGATGATTTATTAGTGTTCTGTAAAAATGATGGAATTGTTAATGAATTAATTGTATCATTGGGAAAACATTTTGAGGTCAGAAATGTTGGAGAGGCCGAGAGCATCCTGGGCATGAGATTGACTAGGACAAATCAGGGAATAGAGTTGGATCAGGAGGAATACATTACGAGTATGTTGTCTAAATTTAATATGATGGATGCTAACACTATTTCTACTCCCATAGAAGCGGGTTTGAATGTAACTCATGGAGACCCAAAAGCTTGTCCATATCAAGTGTCAATTGGTTGCCTTATGTATGCAATGATTTGTACAAGGCCAGACATTGCCTTTGCAGTCTCTAAGTTAAGTAGGTTTAATAATGATTTCACAATGGAACACTGGACACATGCAAAAAGGATATTAAGATATTTGAAGGGAACCATGAACTATCCTCTTGCTTATTCTAAGTCAGGAAAATTTCTTGAGGGATATGCAGATGCTGACTTTGCCAGTGACAAAACAGATCGAGTATCCTGTACTGGATATGTGTTTAAATTAGCTAATGGAGCAGTAGCCTGGGAAAGCAAAAAGCAGGGATGTGTAGCCTTGTCTACGACGGAAGCCGAGTATGTTAGTTTGGCAGCTGGTGCAAAAAAGTGTCTCTACAATCATAAAAGAAATTGTTGGAGAGAACTGTACTAAATTACTCGGTAGTGATGTGGTGCATTTATACAATGATAACCAGTCTGCAGTTAAAAATGCAAATTGTGGAGACATCAAGGAAAGGTCAAAGCACATAGAGGTTAGACATCACTTTGTAAAAAGGGCTGTTGCTGAAGGAAAAATAATTGTAAGTTATATGTCAACAAATAATATGGTAGCAGATGTGCTTACAAAGGGTCTAAATAATGTTAAGCATTGGAACTGTATTAATAAATTGAATCTTGTGGCTCATGGAAGCAACTAGTTTAAGTGAGGGTGTTGTACTTGTAATCTAGTTGCGACATATTAAGGGCGGTTTTTTTGTTTGAATCAATAAAAAAACCGCAACATGTTTTGGCAACCGCTTTTGCATTGTTGTTGTTGTTCTTTGAACCGTAAAAGACGTGTTTTATTTCTTAAAGAAGATAACTGTTCCTAGTCCACCAAAAAGATAAATCACAACAATTGGTATAAAGATAAGTAACTTTTGAATCGATAAAACTTATTTTGTTTTAGACACTCCACATGGTGTTTCTTTAAATCTGAATTTGATCTCGTCCTGATGGATCTTAGTGATGAAAAGGCCCCAGGAACCGAATAAATTCTCTCAGAGTTGCTGCAAGTATTCAAGGGGTGAGGACACGAAATTAATATGTGACGTTTGTGTAACTGGCCAATGGACTTAAAAATTATGTCATCGCCCCTTTCCCTAAGAAGAAAAAAGCTGAGAATTGTGAACAACGTAGAAAAATCAGCCTTACCACAAAAGTAGCTATGAGAATTGACTGTAGGAGGATGGAATTCATTCATTACAGTAATATACCGGTTAGAGGCAGGTTGTGATGAAAGTCAGAGAATATCCAACGAACTCTTACACGTGCCGTGCCCTTTCTACCTCAGAGTAGGTACTCTGAAAAGCATTGGATTAGCATTAAAAAGCGACAGAAGTATTTTATGCAGACTGTATGAAGAACAGTTGGCCGTAATCAAACGCGGCTGCAATACAAAGGAAGGAAAAGTTAAACAAATGAGTGTGACAAGGATGTACTTTCTCATCCATGATCTTCAATTATTTACGTTATCACGTACGCATGAAGCATGCACTAACAAGGCTTTGAAGCCAAGACGAAATATTGAGCAGAACTAAGGAGATTTGAAGAAATGGAAAGGTGGTGTGTTATGAAAATAATGATAAACACCAAATGGACGGATATAATAACCAGAGAGGATCCTACGAAGGGTCAGGGATAAAAGATTCTTGATGAAGACTGGGATAAGTAGAAGAGACCACCTTAAGTAAAAACAACTTGGTAATGTACACATAATTAATGTACAACGCGTTTCAACGTCAAAGCGTCATATATTCAGGTATATATGTACAATGTTATTCTGGTCGAAATTATATTACTGTCTATGGTTGTATGCGACTCTATGAAATAATTGTTACGCATTGTTTCAACCCAGCGGAAGAAATTTATTGTTGAAATATAAAAATATATCTGTTCTGTTAGATATAAAACCAAAAACGCGCTATAGTTTTGCGTGCATAATAACTCCTCCAGAAGATAACATTGTATATAGTCACATAAAAACTTAAATGGAAAATAAAAATAAAATAGTAGTAACATATTTTCTATGTAGTTGTTAGTCCTAAACTTATCACAATCTTTTTACCTCTGACCTTGAATTCTATTTTTCTTCTATGGCCTTGTGGCGCATTGTTCGCCACAACACGGAGTTGGACCGGTGGATGGGAGTTGGATTCCCAATCGGACGGCCCGCGTTCGATTCCCGGCGCCGGACGATATTTTTTCTGCCTCTCTCCAGAAGAATTCTAGAATGTTCGAGGTAGTTCCGGCGCCGGGTTCGAGAGAGTTCGCTGCGAATATATAAGCAGGCCATCTCGGCTGCCAAGGGCAGTCTGTACTAAAAAGCGGAAATAAACGCTCCTCTAGAGAAAACTTTGCAGTTGGTTATTCAGCGTAGCAATCGCTACAGTGGTGACCCCGACGTGATCGACCATGGCCGACGCAAAACAACTCGCCAAACTGCAGGCACAAATCGCGGAACTCCAGCAGCAACTCGCCGCACAGCAAACAAACCACAGCCAACAGCTAGCACTCCTCCAAGAACAGCACCAGCAGTCTCGGCAACAACAACAACAGCAAGCAACGCTCTCATCGCAGCAAGTTTCCCCGCCTCCATTATCCTCCGGCTTCGACACTGCTGCCGTCTACCGCGTCACTCCGAAACTGCCTCCTTTCTGGCCAGCCCAGCCTGAAATATGGTTCGCCCAGGTCGAAGCACAATTTTCTTTGGCCAACATCACCTCGGACAAGACTAAGTACGACTACGTCGTAGGAAACCTAGACCATCGTTTTGCCAGTGAAATTAGCGATCTTCTAGTGAATCCACCGGCCGAAAATCTATATCAAACGCTGAAAAATCTATTAATACAGCGCGTCTCTCTCTCCGAGGATCAACGGGTGCGGCAACTCCTCACAGCAGAGGAGCTTGGTGATACCAAGCCTTCGCAACTATTACGACGCATGCGGTCCCTCATCGGCGCCACACAGGTGGAGGACTCTTTCCTCCGCACATTATGGTTGCAACGTCTTCCGGTCAACGCTCAAGCCATCCTGCAGGCGCAAGTCACTTCATTTCCCCTTGATGAACTTGCAAATATGGCTGACCGCATCGTCGCCGTCGTTCCGCCTCCAACTGCACCCGCCATCCATGCAGTACGCCATACCACTGATGATTCGGCAATGGCCCAACGGGTTGAGGAACTCTCGAAGCAGCTGCAAGATACAGAAGCTCGTCTAATAAAACATCTTCATCCACGAACTTGGACTCGGAGCAGCCCCCTACCGCATCCCGCTCGCTCCACAGATATTCCGCCGTGCCCCGCTCAACCTGTGATGTGTTACTACCATCGCAAATTTGGGGTTGAAGCCAGACGTTGTATCCAGCCATGCACCGCAAATGCAGTGAATCCGGTAAACTTCAACAGCGACTCGTAACGGCGGCTACGAGTCGTTCTATCACAGGCTGCCGCCTCTTCGTCACCGACCGCCTCTCCCAACGGCGTTTCCTCGTAGACACAGGATCGGATCTCTCAATCTACCCAGTAAAATTATGCCCCGAACAACGGACCTGCACTGACTACGAGCTCTCCGCAGCCAACGACAGCCGGATCCGTACCTACGGCACTTTACTTCTACGCCTTCAGTTCGGCCTCCCTCGTGACTTCCTTTGGAGATTCATCGTTGCCGACGTTACCGAGCCAATCATCGGAGCAGATTTCCTAACCCACTTTCAACTCGTTCCTAACATGGCCACCGCTCAGCTCATCGACACAATCACTGGCCATTCTACATCGGGTCATCGGGATCGATCTTCCCAATACAGCGTGCGCGCTCTGTCGGGCTCCTCGTCCTACCACGACCTCCTGGCCGAGTTTCCTGGTATAACCCGGCCATCAGGGATTCCTCGAGAGATCCACCATCATACTAAGCACCACATACGCCTACAACCTGGACCGCCGATCTACCACCGTGCCCGCCGTCTAGCCCCGGATCGACTTCGAGATGCACAGGCAGAATTCGAGCTACTAGTACGCGAAGGCACTGTTCGTCGCTCACACAGCTCTTACGCCTCACCACTTCACATGGTTCGCAAGAAGGATAGTAGCTGGCGACCTTGTGGTGACTACAGGGCCCTCAACGCACGTACGATACCGGACCGCTATCCCGTCCGCCATCTGAAGGATTTCTCCCACGCTCTTCAGGGATGCACCATCTTCAGCGTTATCGACTGTGCCAAGGCCTTCACTCAAATTCCAATGGCTCCCGAAGACATAGAAAAGACAGCCATAATTACACCTTTCGGCCTTTTTGAATTCCTGTTTATGCCATTTGGACTTAGTAATGCCGCCCAAACATGGCAGCGCTTCATCGACGAAGCTCTCGAAGGCCTAAATTTTTGCTTTCCTTACATAGATGATATCTTAGTATTTTCCCGTTCGCAGAAAGAGCATCATCAACACCTACGGATCTTATTCCAGCGCCTTTCTGACTACGGTGTCATCGTAAACTCAGCTAAGTGCGTCCTAGGATCTTCCAAGGTCACATTTCTGGGCTTTCACGTGAGCGCTGATGGATGCTCGCCGTTACCTGACAAGGTAGCTGCTATCAACAACTTCCCTCCACCGAAGACCATTAAGGACCTTCGGAGATTCCTCGGTATGCTGAATTTCTATCGCCAGCACATACCACACGCCGCATCCACACAAGCCCCTCTCAATGCACTGCTTCAAGGTCCTGATATCAAGAGCTCCACTCCAATTTGCTGGACACCAGAACTTCAGCAGAGTTTCGATGCCTCTAAAGCTGGACTCGCCCAGGCTGCAACCCTGTCACATCCAATCAACTCAGCACCTCTGGCGCTCGTCGTCGATGCTAGCCAAACCGCAATCGGCGCCGTCCTACAGCAATTTTCTGGGAACTCTTGGGAACCACTCGGTTTCTTCTCTCACAAGCTAACGCCTTCCCAGCAGAAGTGGAGCACTTACGACCGCGAACTCTACGCTGCCTACCAAGCAGTGAGGCATTTTCGACCAATGGTAGAAGCCCGCGATTTCGCCATCTTCACTGATCACAAACCCCTGTCTTACGCCTTTGGCCACAGAAATAGGAGTAACGACATCTGCTCACCACGACAATTTAATCACTTGGAATTTATCTCACAATTCACCACGGATGTGAGACATATCTCCGGACTGGACAACGTCGTCGCGGACTGTCTCTCAAGGGTAGAATCCATATCCACAACGACTCCGATTGACTTCATTGCTCTCTCTCGCTCCCAAGACGACGACGAAGAACTACACAGACTACGCCACAGCGGTACAGCTCTTCAGCTTCACAGAAGGCCTGTACCCGGAACGAACATTTCACTGTGGTGCGACACTTCCATGCCAACTCCACGCCCCTATGTTACTTCCCCATTTCGTCGGCAAATCTTTGACAACATCCACTCTCTTAGTCATCCTGGTGCAAACTCAACTATAAAACTCGTGTCCCGTCGATATGTTTGGCCATCCATGCGTAAGGACTGTCGCGCATGGGCTCGTAGCTGCCTCTCCTGCCAGCGTTGCAAGGTGTCTCGTCACATCACAACGCCACTCGGAGATTTCGTTCCGCCAACCAGGCGTTTCGAACACATACACATGGACATCGTGGGACCTCTCCCGCCTTGCGCCGGCTACCGGTACCTCCTCACAATTATTGACCGGTTCTCCCGCTGGCCAGTTGCAGAACCCCTAGTAGACATCACCGCGGACAGCGTCTCCCGCGCCTTTCTTCTTGGATGGGTCGCTCACTACGGCTGTCCTCAACACATAACTTGCGACCGTGGACGACAGTTCGTGTCTTCTCTTTTTCAGCAACTTTGCACCACTCTAGGTGCAACGCTACACCACACGACGAGCTACCATCCTCAGGCCAACGGACTCGTCGAACGATTACATCGCGTCCTCAAGGCAGCCCTCATGTGCTCTTCTTCCAACTCATGGATGGACGCACTACCCGCAGTCCTTCTCGGCCTCCGCACAACTTGGAGAGCCGACCTGCAGACAACCCCTGCCGAACTTCTCTTCGGGGAGCAACTGCGTCTTCCCGGGGACTTTTTCGTGGACTCTGACCAGCATTTGGATTCAATGGATCTGGTCTCTCAGCTGCGTGACCACATGAGTCAGCTGCGTCCGACCCCTGCGTCACGCCACATCTCCTCGCAGCGTGTATTTATCCACAAGGACTTGGCCACGTCTTCCCAGGTCTTTGTTCGCCAAGACGCTGTGCGGCCATCCCTACAACCACCGTACACGGGCCCTTACCCTGTCCTCAGCCGCAATAAGAAGACTTATACCCTAAACATCAATGGCAAACCTTCCACTGTTTCCATCGACCGTCTCAAGCCAGCCCATCTTCTTGAGGAGGACTCTCCGCCTACTCCATCAGCACCATCACCAGATATTACTACTCGCTCCGGCCGCACCGTCCGTCCTCCGGAACGTTTTGTGGCCGATGCTCTCCGTCTCTCTTCCAAGGGGGGGAGTAGTGTGGCGCATTGTTCGCCACAACACGGAGTTGGACCGGTGGATGGGAGTTGGATTCCCAATCGGACGGCCCGCGTTCGATTCCCGGCGCCGGACGATATTTTTTCTGCCTCTCTCCAGAAGAATTCTAGAATGTTCGAGGTAGTTCCGGCGCCGGGTTCGAGAGAGTTCGCTGCGAATATATAAGCAGGCCATCTCGGCTGCCAAGGGCAGTCTGTACTAAAAAGCGGAAATAAACGCTCCTCTAGAGAAAACTTTGCAGTTGGTTATTCAGCGTAGCAATCGCTACAGCCTTTGTAAATATAGGACCTACATTTAAAAAACGTCACTAAGGATTCTGTGTGGTCCCGTTACTGGTGGACTCGGAAGAGGTCCATGAGGGGTCAGTTGTGAAGGGGTGACACCATGAGATACTACCGCACTGGGTGACACCAACCACTAATGACACCACTACTTAGATGTCGCCTTCTTCTCTGGATAATCTCCCATCCGCTTACATATTCCGAAAATTCTCTGGCGAACTTTTCGTACAGCCATTCTTGTGTCCTGATCGTCCACCATCGTCTATGGATATAATATTGATGTCTGGGGAGAATGTCTATCGCATCCTAACTGTTGCCAACCAATATCTTCCGTTTAATCGCCAAAGAGAGAGAGAGGGTTACAAATGAGTGGAATTATACGTGGAATAATATGGGTAGGATATTCCATGTGAAAGGAGTGTGCTTCTTTGGTTTGGCAATGTTGAGAGAATGGGTTATAGTCGAATATCGAGACGTAGTACATACGAGATAAGTGGAGGGGATGGTGAGCGAGCCATGGGGTAAACCGAGAAAGGTGTGTGTGAATTAGGTGGAAAGGTCTCTAAAAAGGGGGAATGCTGGGATCATAGGCCGCCTATGATCCCAGCTAATTCACCGCGATCGCTGCGCCCGATACGGAAGGTATTACATAGTTAAAAACTGAAGTCGCTAGATCCGTTATGTACCACGTTTGGCCACTTACGAACGTTTAAAATTACAAAATATTTGGATAAATCAAATAAAAACGTCTGTAAAGTGAGCAAAATTACGAGTTAGTATTCCTGTTATTCATTCATTCGTGTTTTCGTTTTTATTACATGAATAACTGAACGACTTTACAGCCTTATAGCTACGTCCTTCTAACCGCAGTACATCCGATAGTTTTGCTAGTTACAAAATAGCATTATTAATAATCCATTTTCCTCTCAAATATTAAGGTAATGAGTGATACGTCACAGTCAGATAAGAAAAAAGGAAAATCCTGACCCTTGACATGAAATTGGATGTTTTGTGCTAGACGACTAGATGCTGGGCAGCGACCAAACGAATTCTGCTATCTGTGTAGCAATCGATGGGCCAATCCCCCCCAAAAAAAAACCCCGGCGTATTTCTTTGTCATAGAGCTTAAATTAAAAGCCTAAATTATTTTGTTGCTTTTGAGTCATTGAAGTTTTGGTTATTTTACTTTAAATTCCAGTTAAAATTTATATAAAATAAAACGATTTTAAAAACCACAAGCTAAATGCAAATGTAAATAAAAATAATTTGGGAATTAGTCGAGACTTGGTGGTAATCTAAATGGGAAATATGCATTTAGTAATAACTTGCTCTTCTTAAAAGGCAAACTTCTGCTTCCAAACCACTTTAAAAAAGTGCCATTTTGCACTTAGTTTGTTGCGAATTTCCGGCAAGAGACCCACTAGTTTTTCCTGGGGGGTATTCCAGACCCCAAGAGCCGTTGGTATGCTGCCCCCCCCCCGGAACCTCTGGCCTGGAGCCGCCCCTGGCTGGGATCGCTTTTTAAGGATTGGAGATCGTGATTGAAGCAATGCATGAGATCAAGAAAAGCGAAGGACCTACCTATGCACGGATAGGGCGTTATGGGGCAATTATTAAAGGAGAGTCGCAGCTTCACTGGCCTAACACCGAGGATTGAACTTTTTTTTTACTTTTCCTACCCCGAAAGGGAACGACGTGATTGGTATGGGATGCATGTATTTCAATTAAATTTTGCATTTCATGAAATTAGGTCTCATGCATCTTGGTTGCTAGTCAACCAAATATCAGTTTGACGACTTGCTTCGTCAGGCAATAAGCAGGGCAGAAGGGTAGGTGAAAGCTCACGCTAAACAAAATGCTATCAGTGATTTCCGATAGCAAGAAGTTGATTTACAATATGGCTAGCTTATTCGAATATGTTTAGAAAAATGAAGCAGATAATCCTTCCACGGACGAAGGCCATCGATGTTATAACCAGAGGAATCTTTAAGTAAATACAAGGAATAGAAGCTGTGTGTCGGGTAACATGGAGTCTTCGAGTTCAGAGATGCGAACTAGCTTATTGACCAGCCGGTATCACTCCACCTCTCCTTCTGTCAATGAAGCGTAAAAGCGCAAGAAAACTCACGAGAAGTGATGAAGCTGGAAGTTTAAAAGAAGCGTAATAACTCCGCTTCGTACGAGCCCAATGAAACGAATGAAAGCGTAGACGGAGAGCAATGGACCCTAGTAAGCCTAGGACATCGCTTTCCTATACGCTTCGTTTTCACTCCAGCGAGAAGCAAAGAAGCTTTATACTAAATATCGACCATTAGATCCGCTTGCTGGAGCCGACGGACGCTTCATTCACGCTCCGTATGTACGATCGGGGAAGAGGAGCATTTTCTCCAGGGATAGTTGAATGCGCATCACTAAATTTCATTTTTTTTCTCCCGGTGATTGGCACATTGTTGGTAATATGGTCGTGTCCTTAATGCACGATTTCCCCAACTCGGATATTACCATTTTCCTTCATCCTCGCTTTAAATCTCTGGTCCATTCCATTCGTTGTCCTTAATATTGCCGCAATCGAAACTTCCTTTTGCTATAATAACTAGAATGAGAAATTTCGTTTTCTTTTTCAAACTGGACACACGAGAGAGGATCCTGAGAACACACTGACAAAGATTAACGGTCGGCGCCCTGAACATTTCTTACCAATGTCCACAGAGGCAGGGGCGAACCCAGGAATTTATTTCGGGGGGAGACACTACCATTTAAATTATATGTATGTATATACTATGCATAATATTTGTATATATGAAGGACCAACCGGTCCGAAACGTTCTGTAAGAACCAATCTTTTTTTATATCTCTTTCTCTCACCTCCTCTAAGTTTTTATATTATATATTTGTGGTCAATTGGCGAAAATGTTCCTAACGAATATATAAATATCAACTAAGGCGTGACAAGCTAGAAAATATATAGGAACACACAAAAAAAAGGAAACTCAAACGTTAGTTTAATATTTCGGCAGCACGACTGCCATCTTCTGAATTGTATAGAGCAGCGGTTCCCAAACTTTTTCTTTCCGCGACCCATTTTAGCTCATACGTTTTAGCCGCGACCCCCTAAAAATAACAAACAATGTGTACATTCAAATGATATTGTTTTTAAAGTAATTACAATCCTCATCTCGCGACCCCTTTCCGAACGGCCCGCGACCCCCCTGGGGGTCGCGACCCCCAGTTTGGGAACCGCTGGTATAGAGTAATCATTACAGTGATTGCTCTATACATTATGCAGTGATTACTCTATACAATTCAGAAGATGGCAGTCATGCTGCCGAAATATCAAACAAACGTGTAAATTTCCTTTTTTTTGTGTGTGCCTATATTTTCTAGCTTGTCACGCCTGTGACGCCTTAGTTGGTATATATTTTCACCACGTGTATATAATAAATCGCAATTTTCAGTCATTCTAACAAAACTATAAAACTGCAGCAAAAATGTGATAGACAAAGACGTAATTAGGACGACATCTATCTGTTAAAATTGTTTCGTAAAACTAAATTTCCGAGGGGGGAGGGTTATGTATCCCCTTTACCCTGGGTTCGCCCCTGTCCACTGGGTATCTGAGCTTAGCATATGAATCGAATTGGAACACTTTTGTCTTTCGACCACCTACGAGACACGATGACGGGTTCACAGCGCCCATCCACGCGATCATAAACAACCCAATCCTTCCATTCCACTTCACACGAATAAGTATAAGATTCTCGGAACTTATACTGTTTCCTTCAAGGAATTGCCGTCTCCCCGAAGAGTTTGCGCTGCAAATACTTTTTCGAGGCGGGAATCCATTCCCCACCCTCAACTCACCTCCCCTTCCTTGATATCCACGCACCTCCCATCTCGACCATCTCTTTTTCTTCTACGTCACGACCTCGTACTCTTTGACGTCACACGCGCGGACGAGTTTCACTCCGTGACGTCATTCATTTCGTTGCCGGACTGCGAGATCGCCCGACGGTGACGCAGCCCTCTCCTTCCTCAATGGACTTCATTTGCTTGCGGAGATAGATATGCATCTCTCTCCTTTAACACGAAAATGCCGGATCGAGTGGTAACCACTACCTTACAGACACGCATCCCCCTCCGTGCGTCAATGGATGACGAAGCCGAGATTTCTTACCTGAAATTATATCCACACCCCTCCTCAGTCCACTAAAAAATTTCCGATTTTCACCAAAGTACACCGTGGAAAGGGCATCCCACCAGATTTCAGAGGTTGATTGTCAGGAGCATTTCATAATAGTTCAATAATTATCAGGGTACATGATCATACGCTCTGAAGTTTATGGCTGTCATCTTTGAAACGCAATGATAATTTCAATCCCGACAAGGAAAGTCACTCAATGGTTACCCGCAGGTCATACTCAAACTTCCATAGGGTGAAAGAAAAAAAATTCTATGGACACATGCTTTCTGAAAATGGCCCATTAAGCCTGAATAATTGAAAAATAAGATTGTTATATTCAAAGGTTAAAATCCGGCTAGAGTAAATTATTTCAAATAGAATAATTATTTATATAATATAAAAATACGTAACAGCGAAAAAATTCGATTTACATAGAAAAATATCTACCGCAATAAAGGTTCAATCCGGAGTATTAATATTATACTTGTTCAGCATCCCTTCAGCCACAACAATTGCCAATATCTCAATTAGGATAGGTATATATGAATAGAAAGGGCCAGCCTCTGTACAGTGGGTTCGTGCAAGGTTTTTAAAATACATTTTCCACTGCAAATCTCTAGAGAGCAAGAGCCTAATAATGGATTCTTTCCAGAAATATGTCTAATGAACTCTTAGTTTTCTTTTACCCTACGAACTAAGACCGCGATCCGCTGGGTGCCTCCCCTATAGTGGACCAGGTGGGAAACCCAAGAACTCTGCCATTCTATTGATTAGATGGAAGTTTTCAATTGGTCAACAAAATCATTGGAAAATAGGCCCCAGTTTACTATTATCACCTATTTCCCAACATCTTTTAATTCTATGGTCCACTTCCTCCCTTCTTTAACAATAGCACCAAAACTGCTCTTAAGCTCCCCTTTCCCCTTCTCGGTCGATATTCCCATCCTCCATATCACCCCACTTAATGAAGCCATTTTATCCTCACCACATCCTACGAGTGATCACCAAAGGTGGGTCTTTAGACGAGGAGTTGCTCCAACTATGTAAAGCGTTATCTGAACCACTTGGGGTGCACTCCCAAGATTATGCCCAATTCTTTCTACCGTCTATCCGTTTCATGATGAGGGCAAAGTAAACACTGCAATCCCACAAAAAATATGAACATACATTTCATATCTTCCCTCCATGGTTTTGATGATGCGCATCATCTTCAGGTGAAGGAATTCTACTAAAAGAAGCCAGAGACTGTCACCTTTTGAAACCCTTGCATTGAAACTCTCCCATTTCCCTCACTTACTCCGTACGCCAATAGCTCTGTTATTCTCTTCTTAATTTTACTTGATCGCTGACGCATAAAGCAATATATGTACATAGTATGTATGCATGGTGTCAATCATTAGTACCAACATTATGTGCATCTGTTCATTCAGTGGGTGGATACTATTTCATTGCCTGAATGAAGGTTCATTCTATTTTCACAGGAAGATATTTCTGAAACATAATGACATTCATGAAAAAAAGACCAGTGCAGTGAAAGGGTTAATATTTACAGTTACTGTGCGGTAGTTTTTGTAACAGCAAATATTTTCAACCATAAACTAAGCAGTAGATTAAAAGATCTTTCTCAATGGCCACCTACACCTCCACAAGCATCATTTACTGATTCTCTTCCAATTTCTGTCCCTCCTTACGCATTGCACTTCTACCCCCCCTTTCTCTTTGTATGAACCAGTCCAGGGGTCACTCCCCCAAAACAAAACACCCTTCCTTGACGCTATCCCAAAACACATCGCCTTCACTGTTTAACTTTCCATGAGTGCACTTACAATAATATAGAAACTTTCCTTCCTGAATCCACAACCAGAACTTGAGAGATGGTATACACATTTGGATGACATGAACCTCCAATAGGCACTCCACTGCAAGGACATCACGCCTGCCCCTCAACTCCCCAGACAACACCCTCCCCGCCTCTATCTTTTCAAAAACAAACCAAATAACAGTTCTGTACCTCCAACGAAGATGGCTTCACCCACAATATTTTGTGAATGACCTTCTTTTCTTCATCTTTGTGTTTTAAAGCTACAATATATTTATTTTCATAAACACACTAAGCTACGTATTTAGCTATTTTAATATAAACAATAATATCAATATCAAAGTTATTTTACTGAAATTAATGTTTATTTAAAAAAAGTAAAACTCAACAAGTATTCCTGTTTCACGAGGGGTGCGTAGGGAAGATCACCATAAACTTTGAGCATATTTTCCCTTAACCCTTTCAGGGCGGAATTACTTTTCAAAGAGCATTTGAGTGGGCGACGGAATAATAAAAAGAGCATTATTTACCATTACACGCTTGACTCACGCTGTGAGTCATCCGCCCCTGGATAGCATACATCCATTGAGGAGATTTGCACTTGCAATCCATTTGCACTTGCAATAATCGCAGTCGCAGAGACACGATTGAGTCTTCCATGCAGAAAGGGTTAAGTGAGTTGAAGCAAGATATCAATAGAGACTGTTTTAATTTTTATTCTAAATAAACCAGTCCTAAGAAGTGTGAAGCTCCTCCGGGGCTTCTGAAGCACTCCAAAAGTTGTGTCTCACAGTGCCCAACTGTAATTGTTGTTCTCCAGATTCATTTTTCCACGAAGACGACATTCCTCTTACCTTATCAGATCTTTGAGAAAAATTACTCATTCTCACACTACATTCATATACAGCTTGTGCACTGAAAATATTAGTAGTAAAATAATTATGAGAGTAAAAATCTCAATAAATCCAATGTTTCTTTAAGAGAGGTTTAAAAAGTCTCGAGTCTACCTTTAAGTAACCTCTGCTGACCTAACATAATAACAATCTTCCAGGTGAAAAAAAAATATTTGCAATCAACAATAGGCCCATCTAAAAAAAGTTTAATAAGTGACCGTGAAAAATGACTCTTATCTTGAAATGGTGAAGATTTTGAAAACAGCAATAGGCCTATGTTTAGAAATGGGCCACTTTGAAAATTACCACTCGGTAATTTTCGTAAACTACCGCGGTATTTCTCGTAATTTACCGCGCCCTTTGAAAATTACTGTAATTTTCCAGATATAATTCACCGATATGTTTGAGATAATTTTTCACACAGATAAATTCCCAACATGTTCTTTTAAGCGAATTTCAAATTTCCTACATGTTTAATAATAAATTCAGGCATGTACAAGTCATTTTTGGAATATTTTACATTTTTATGATTACATTATAAGAGCAATGTATTAGAATATTCTTCTTGAAAATTTCTCATACTTTGACAAACGAAAGCCAGATTGCGTGTTGCTGCCGTAGTTCTTTTTACAATTTTGAAAATTTCTAATAGATTAATGTTGTAGTATGGTTTAAACATTGTTATACCCTTCCTATTGCTATTGGCTTTCTTATTTAACCATACGTTTGCTGTAAAATGCATAAAACTAAAAAATACTGGAAAATTACGGTAATTTTCGATAATTACCTGTAATTTACCACGTGGTAATTTACCTCAGATGAAAATTATGTTAATTTTCAAACCATCTCTAATCCTATGTTTGACCCAGGTATATTAACTATGTTCCTGCATAATTTCAGCTCATTCAGTTTGGGGTTTTTTGGCATGATTGAGTGATTGACAAACGTACACACACAGTAAGGGACTGTCCATAAATGATGCCATACAATTTTGGACCAAACTAGATCCCCCCCCTGTCACAGTTGGTCACAAATAGTGTCACTACAAACTATAGCCCCCTTTAATGACGTCGCAAAAATGAAAAAATTTCTAACCAACCCCACAGTGTGAATAAAACTAATACATAATATGCAGTGGAAGTGTGGATATCACATGAAGCATGTCACACATTGTCACAAGGTGGTGACCCCCCCCCCCCCCTCCAACCTTGTGGACGTCATTTATGCACAGCCTTTCACCACATGTGCATATACTTCCAGGGCAATCCTAAGGATATTACTTTATTTCCAGTGATACTTTAACTGCACCCCAATGCATTTGACTCACAGTCAGTTATATACGGCACTAAAATGATTTCCTACGTTGTGTAGAGGACACTTTAAGCAATAGTAATCCATTCACTAGCATGTTTAAGGAGACAACTTCTTATGAATGGCCTGAAGAGTTCTTTCAATCGGCAAAAATGCTAAGGCTGAGAGAAAAGTAATATTGGTTACACTATATGTATTCAACAACATTAAGTAAAGACTGCAGTCCTAAGTAAACCCAGGTATCTTTCCCACTTAACCTACCTTCGACTACCTTCCTAAGAATAATCAAATAATGTTAATATTCATCACTTGTTATCAAAAAAAGAACCTTTTCTGAAGTTGAAAAAAGCAAGGCATGGAGAAAAATTCAATGATAAGATTGAAAAATCAATCACATATAATTTACAATGAAGAATTTTACAATTCTAAGGATGTTTTCCTCGGCAATGCAACATAATGTGGCAATGATTTGGTTCAATCACGACTCAAATTGTAATGAAAATTGACACACTTTGGGAATAGAATATGTGCAGGTGTGCACTCTGAAAAGAATGGTCAAACAAAGGCCCAGATTATGAAATTATCAAGTTAATTATATTTCTTTACAGACAATAACTCATTAGACATTAACAATTGATAAGAGGCCTCTGAATAGTTAATTAAAAACCCCAAAATCTGTGTTGGTGAAGTATCCGATGTCACAAAATACAGGACATCAACAAATAAATGGCACACGCACTTTCAATCACTGTCACTTGCAGCATCAGATTTTCCTCCGGCATCTGGAAAATAAAAAAAAATAAATATTTCAACATGATTTTATATTAGCCATGATTCACTTATTCCAACATGTTATTATAGCTTGGACTTAGAGCATCATTTATGAAGGTTCAAACATGACACTCAAGCTAGAATGAACATCTCTCTCGGAAATTAATTTTCTCCTACACTCTGCAAAATCTAGCCTTAATAATTGCGAAATTCCACAGAGGAAAAATTACTCAGCTAGACCAGGACTCAAACCCAGATACCTCGATACGTATCAAATCAATGGTTTGCAAGTTCACTTCGTGGAATGAAGAGCTCGGCGTAGATGTCTACGAGGCCAATAGTTAATGGAAAACTCAGATTGTTGTCTCCTAATTATGAAAATGTCATATTCTAAATCTGGTGAGCAGACAAACAACTGGTGGCCGAGGGGATCAATGGCAGCTTATGTGACTATAGGTACAGAGTAGAAGGGGGAGGGGTTGGAAGGGACTAGGTCATTTAATACATCATTCTTATCTACATTAAAATACGATAAAACTTCAAAAACTCTCTACAAAACTCTCTACAAAAATTCTCAACAAAACAAGTGAAAGAAACTTGATTTTGTAGAGAATTTTGAAGTTTTATCGTATTTTAATGTATATAAGAATGAAGTGTTAAATGACCTAGTCCCTTCCAACCCCTCCCCCTCCTACTCCCCCCAACCCCCACAGTCACATAAGCTGCCATTTATCCCCTCGCCACCAGTTGTTTGTCTGCTCACCAGATTTAGAATATGATGACATTTTCTTAATAAGGAGACAACAATCTGAGTTTTCCATTTAACTCCTTTAATACTTTCAAGATCTGGTGCTTTCCCGGCACACTTGATGTGTGAATTCTTCTCGGGATTCCAACCAGATTAGACTCTCCATGATGGCCACCATTTCGACACCCGACTCGTGCATTCAAATGTCAGCCAGTACAGAGAGCCTAACCCTGTGGAGAACCTATGAAGAACCTACGAACATCCCTTAGTAATTCTTAGAAAGGATCAGCCTGAATTTTGCGTGACAGTCATGATGCAGGACTATACGTAGAATACCTAATCTTTTATTCATGGCCCACAACCACAGCACGATGGACGAACAACAATCAAAAGGTGAAAATTTTGCAATTTTCACGGCATGAAAAAACCGGTGATCAACCAGTTAATTTAGATATACACCGCAGAGGGTGAAATTTGCCGTGAATGAAAAATCACTTCACTTGACCGGGATTCGAACCCGGATCTCCAAACTGCCGGTCGTGTGCGTTAGCCAGTTACACCGCCAAGCCCTCTTAATTCAAGGCGAATTTCAGCTGGGGGGGGGGGTTTATACGTAGGGATGGGAAAATTATCATAATTTTCATCCAAGGAAAATTACCACGTGGTAATTTACGGTAATTTTTGAAAATTACCGTATTTTTCCAGTATTTCTTAGTTTTAAGCATTTAACTGCTAATATATGGTTAAATAAGAAAGCCAATAGCAACAGGAAGGGAATAACGATGTTTAAACCATACCTAATACAATATTATAATCTATTAGGAATTTTTAAAATTGTAAAAAGTAATACGGCAGCAACACGCAATGTGGCTTTCTTTTGTCAAAGTATGAGAAATTTTCAAGAAGAATATTCTAATGCATTACTCTATATTTTTATAATTAGGGGTGTGCGGGTAGCACTTTTTCATTTCGGGTCGGGTTTGGATTCGGGTTGTGAAATATCTGCGGGCATCGGGTAATTTTCGGGTCTGGGTAGTAGAGGTATTCACGTAAATGAAATACTAACTTTGTTTCCTTCCACAGATTTGTTTTCTTGGTACAACATGTTTCGACACATCGGTGTCATCATCAGGTACCTGATAATGACACCAATGTGTCGAAACATGTTGTACCAAGAAAATAAATCTGTGGAAGGAAACAAAGTTAGTATTTCATTTACGAAATTCAACTTCCACCTAGTTGAGCCTGAAACAATGGAGAGGTATTCACATTCGTGGGTGCTGGATTATTAAGGAAAATGGATGTTTCGATGGCAAGACAAAAATTACAGTAAATGTTTGCCTTGTTAAGACCTGAGAGTGGGAACATCATTGATTTAGCACAAAGTAGTGCAACCCAAAAGGTTCCAAAGCAAAATTACACACGGTAGCTTGTGCTTTTTCACAATAAAATATAAGTAGGATCGGTAGGTTAGCTGGAACACACCTGTGAACAAGATAATGTGATCTTTAGCTCTTGAGGATTTACAAAGCAAATCCTTACTTTAATATTTTTTTGTTCCACCACTCTAGATCAGTAAGTTAGTCAAATGTTTTATTTTAAGCTTGCCATGGAAATCAATGATCACTTGGAATTCAATATTGTCAATTTTCATGAATGAAGATGTAACATATTTATAACAAATATTAATAGGCTATAGCTTATGAACAAAATTTCAAATGAGACATGAAAGCAATATTATAGGTTTTCTAGTACTGCATTGCAGTAATTGCACGTTGCGTGCAAATTCGGCAATTGGACGAAGTGCACCCGGATAGCTGCCTTACTATTCCGCCATGGCGGATTTCCACGTGACCGCGATTCGTCATTGCCATCAGAATCGCCATCCCCACGTCCTACACCTTGGCCAGCTTGTATCATTCTCACACGTCACGAAAATAGAGATGAAATTGTCAAAAAATAAAATCGGTAAATATCACTTAAAGAGAGCAAGTGGATTCACTGACTGACAGGCCTACCGGAAGATCGACAGTCGATAATCTATTTTTTCTAATCGATCGATGTTTCATTTTGGGTGTTTTCGATTTGCGGCGATAGACGGCGATTTCCACGCCGCCCGTCGTGCTTTTGATTTAGCTGAATTGCCAGCTGTTGGTGGCTCTCTTGTTCCGAGGTGAGCCAGCGATCGATGGCACCTGCGTCTGATAATTATAATCGGCTATCGCCGTACTCAAATTAAAAGCACTGATAGTATTTTCATTGCTTAGAAGCTTCGTTGCAAGTGCAGCGATCTATTAGTGCCCCCTTCACTCAACAAACAAACTAACCTAACGACCTTCGTCCTTACCGTTGTAGGCACTAAAAACCGTGTGAATGTGCGTTGGTTAACGATGGACAAGTAGTTCCGTACGCTACCACTTAACAGTTGTCAGCGCTCGTGTAGATGGCGGAATTCGGAATAGATGAAGTACGATAATCAAATAAGGCAATCAAAATGGAGAAGGGCGAAGTATTATTTTCGTAAATAAGCAAATATGAATGTACTGTGATTTTAAATTCCTATAAAAAGTGTTAAAATGTCATACACATCAAAGTAGCACCGTATGCTTCACACTATTTTGATTGATTTTTTTTGTTTATCGTCCTTAATCATTTCCGGTTTCCGCTCGCGACACCAGCGCCTGACCACTGTTTAGTAGAAACGTTAAGAACTACACCTCTATCGGTAACCAACGCGCATTCACACAGTGGTTAGTGCCTACAACAGTACGAACCACTGTCGCTACGTTAGTACATAGTGTAAATGCACGTAAGGTTGTTACGGTGATACGTACATTAGTTGTCTGTACGGGTGCATAGCCAATTTAAAACCGGAATTTCACGATGGATCAGTCGATTAAGTTCAAATTCGAGCGCCAAATACCCGACCCGAATTTTTCGGGAGATGATCGAGTGCTCGGATCGGACACTAAATACCCGACCCGAAATTTCGGGTACCCACACACCCCTAGTTATAATTAAATTAAATATTCCAAAAATGAGTCGTACATGCCTCAATTCATTATTAAACATGTAGGAAATGTGAACTTGGCTTAAAAGAACATGTTGGGAATTTATCTGTATGAAAAATTATCTCAAACATTAAGGTGAATTATATCTGGAAAATTACGAAAAATTATGGTAATTTTCAAAGGGCACCGTAAATTACGAAAAATACCAAAAGGTAAATTACGAAAATTACCGAGGAAATTTTGAGAGTGACCAATCTCTACTTACACCAACAAGTCGTTCTCGTCCCCAGTCTACATTGTAGCACTTTAACTGTCTTTGGTGTATATCTTCTTTGCACCCATACACATGACTGCATACAATATCATTTGTGCAATCGCAACAATTGGAAAAGTTATTTTAGGTTGAGATATATTTTTCAGCTGTGCAAAACTTTGTATTTCAAAAATAAACTCCGTGGGTTTGCTTATTCAAATGCGCAAAAAGGGCAAACAGAATGAAGGTCCGTAATGTGAGCGATGCTTTCAAAATGGCACATTGGGAGGTTGAGTGCAGTCTACACATGCTCCACTCACTGCGCTACGCATCTGATGCCCATTTAATCCCTGCTTTAACCCAAACAATGACTGATCCTCAATTATGAACAGAGCTCAGAGAAAGAGTATTACTTCTTCAACCTTCTGTCGTTAATAGTAAACTGTTGCAGAATAAATATGTTGTTTTTTCGGACAATATAAATGATTTGTCCTTAAAATTAAGACTTCCATGACTATCCCGTGTGTTTTAAGTTCAGCTGAATGCCCTGAATCCTGGCAGCAGTGATAAAAGCTAAGGCGTATTTGAGTAGTTAAGAAAAAGGGCAGAAGTTCAACTTTAGTTTCACGTCAGAGGACTAATAACGGCAGATGATTGAGCTGCTGCAGTTTCTGATACCTTTTGTATCACATGCAGTGATTGCTGTGAATTTTAATGAAATGAAATTTTGGAGAGCACTTATGGGTCGTGCATAAACTATGTTACCGTTTTCGGTGATTTTTTTTACCCCCCCTTCGTTGATAACCGTAGTATTTCAAAAATACTTTCTCAATTATTGAGCGAGTTTATATTTAGGGATAGGTTGAAATAAGACAAAGTAAGCAAACTTGATAAAATAGTACTAATTAATTTCAATTGGAAAAAGTAAAATTTTAAAATTCTAAAAATCAACCTTGAAATCAAATTGAATCACAGCTCAAGGCACTGTGCTCATCTACTCTGTTCTCTCCCCTCCCCACATTTCTGCCTTGAAAAGTGTTGTCAGGGGGTCGCCATTTAACCCACGAGAAGGTTTAAATGTAAGCAATTTGATGATATGAAGACTTCCAACATTGTAGAGGCAATGGTTCAGTAACATTGAGTTATAGTAGAAGCGTACAGGGTGTAAGAAATATCCCGTGCGTCCTTCCTCATGTTAACCCTGCCGTATTGTCGATGCGATGTTGACAAGTAAGAAACGTCAATACACGCACTGTAACAGCTACGTTATTATGAGTGACTCCCCCCACTCCCTCACCATAGGTTTTTTGGAGACCCCCTCCCCCCTAACGTAGATAATGCACGAGCCCTTGTGTGGAGCATGAGAGTTAATGAGAACAAAATGATGTTACATTTTTGACACCATCAATGTGAAACAGCGCCAATCGAGTCCTTAGTATTTGGGGAGCGAGTGTTTATAAAAACAATAACCATAAAATATACCATTTGCTATTAATACTTATATCAAGAGAGTATGTTCCCATTAATTAGTTAATTGGCTCACTTCATCAATAACTTAGTGTTCTTACTGCCCACAGCTTCAATTTTTCATCGGTACATTGCACAACACTGGTTCTACCCAACCTGTGTCACCCTCATCACCCAATGCAGATGGTAGGCAGGACCAGGGATCTCGCCGTATGCTACCATGCAGTTGGCTACATTTCTAAATGCACACTATATCTACTGATCAAAAAAAACCCCTCGTTTTTTATATTTAAACATTTCAACAGAGAAAATGAATGCTCGATGTGAGAGTGTTCGTTTTTTATCACGGCATCCCATAATAGTGGCAATGCCATGAACAAGTAAGCTCAAGCAGCCACAACTGTTTGAGTTGGCCTGAGGTGCTGAAAAATTAAGTTTTTGTACTTTGGTATTACAGTCCATAACTTTCTATCACAGCTCATAAATGAAGTACATACATTCAAAATTCTGCAGAGCAAAAAGTCACTGGGCCAGCCCTAGCCAAGAAAACAATAATAATAATATAATAATTCAGATAATCACCTGAATTGCCACCTCCACGGTCAGGACTGGAATTCCTTGAGCCTTCATCACTTCCTGAAACTGACTTCCTCGAAACGGGTGATCCAGACCTGTAAGTTCACCACCAAAACAATCAAATTAAATACGTTTTTATTCCACTGTCGTTGGTTCACATATGAACCATCCACTACGACTGAATGAGCTCCAATCACAGGGACAGCATTACACATACTGCCTTCTAACCCATCTTGGTTCAACTTTGCTCACCTTGACCTCTGCCCTCCATCCGGCGACCCACTGCGCTGAGAGCCAGCTGGCGATCCACTCCTGGAACGTGACCGAGACCTGCTCTTCGACCTCGAACCACTTCTTGACCTTGATCCACTCTTCGACCTAGACCTGCTCCTTGAAGGCGACCTTGATGCACTCTTTGACCTGGAACGAGATCTAGAGGCAGACCTCGAGCGGCTTCGAGATCTCGACCCACTCTTTGACCTCGACCTGCTCTTTGATCTTGATCTGGATCTTGAAGGAGACCTGGAGTGACTCCTAGACCTTGACCTGGACGGACTTTTCGATCTGGAGCCAGAACGAGACCTACTCCTTGACCTCGCCTTTGAACTGTGTCTGGAACCAGAAGCAGACCTTGAGCGGGAGCGACTCTTTGACCTTGATCTTGAACGTGAGCTAGATCTCGACCTAGCAGATCCACTGTCAGAGTCTGAAGCAATACGTCTCCTCTTCCCTTTGCGCCCACGATCACTTCCGCTGCCGCTAGAATAAGACGAGGAGGACAAAATTAAAATCAAAGTATTTCTTTCTGGGCAGAAATTGAAAAAAGAAACACATACATAGCCCAAAAGTTCTTTTCGTAGGATAGACAATAGACAGGTCATTGCTAATAGAAGGATATGCCTAGCGTAGGCTTTTCCATTTACCAAGTAATGTGTATAAAATAAAAAAAAAACAACTTACGGACTGGCAATTTTAAGCTGGCCTCCATCAGAATCAGATTCACTTGTTGAAATAGTTTCCTTGGAAACAATTTTGAGTTTCTGCTTACCAGAGAGGTTGGGACTCTGTAAGAAAAACATCAGCAAATTAGCATCATTATCAACAAATACAAGGAAGGAATAAAAATGGGATGTACATAATAATTCACCACATGTCATGAGTAGAACATAAAGTTAATTCCAAGCCCACTTCTGAATTCCCCGCAAAAAAAAGGTATCATCAAATTTGACCAAAACTAAGCCCAACTCCAACCATCTCCGATTGTGTCAAATGAAACATACGCCACGGTTAGAGTCTGTCACTTGATGAATACAAATTGGCAGTTTTAGGCAAGAGTGAGGTGAGCTACGCCAGGTAAAATGTTCAAGAGCAATATACACAATGGAAACAGTGAGTAGTGACTGAGCTTCTGGGAGTGGAATACGTATTAAGTTTTCCATTTATGTATTCCCAATTTACATAATTTCTGCAAGATGACATCACTGAAATTTCGTGTGTTTTTGGCCTATGTACAGTATTTTGAAAAAATAATATAATTTTTATATTATATTTTGACTTGCATTAACAAGCATTATAATAGTAATCTTATTCATTGATGACTTTTAGGGTTCAAAACATTTGTAACCTCATAGGAAGTAATAAATCCAATTATGTTTAACTATGTGATTGCATCGTGCAATCTTGTGTGCACAGTAATACCAATATGCTATCTAGCAGGTATGCGCCGTCATAGAGTAAATATATTACTATTTACTCTATGGCGCCCTTTTACGTACTACAATGTCTGTTTCCATGGCTATTAACTCTGATAATCAGACAAATCATACAAACAAATACCCTTTACTTTGCCAATGTTGAAATCGCAACTGATTGAACGAAAATCAATTTTGGCATTAAGTGAAAGTGCCACCATCATCAGCCAGATAATGCATGTTATGAGACGATCGATATTTACGTGTCTCATTCGTTCGCAATCTGCTGATTTACGCATGGTGATAGCAAGCTGCCGACGGCAGCAGTTGGCGATCGCCAAGCAAAAAAAAATGGAATGAAACCTGGGAATATATTGATGATGAAATAGCTCAAAGCTGCTACTCACGCATGCGCAGTCCGTCTCTCATACAGATAAGTCGTAGCAGATAGCTGTGAAGAAATGCACATATCACACTTCATTTGTTTAGCTTGCCTCATAGAGGACAGCTACTAAAGGCCTGCGATAGCCGGCAATTTCAGAAATCAAAAGCACCTTGAAAGAAAGAAAGTCTACCGAAGTCCAACTGACTGACAGGGCACACTATTAGTCCCAAAATAAAATTAAGAAATCTTCCCATTCACGCAATGCGTTGATGAAAGAGGACTTTGATAAGCCTCTGCTGAACTTTGGAAAGGTCTACTAACTGCACTAGACTAGAGAATGAGTGTCCAACATGTCATTACCAATGGCTAGAGTGGCCAATGAAATCGTCCATTGGACAGAGTCATTGTAATTTAAGGAGGGCTACACCAGAGCTGTAACTGATGGGTCAAAATTACTCTTCGAGTAGATAAACAGTGCAAAATAAAGAAAATATTGAGTTCACACCCTAATATTGAGCCATTCTTTCATGAATCATCCCATGACCAGAAAAGTTTTTCAATTTAGTGATAGGAATGTTAGATTTCTGAAAAAATAAAAACTTTCCGAATTGTGGAAAGTTGATAACAATGCTTGGCCAACCCAACACTTTGGAAATGGCTACCCATGACATGCATTATGCAAAAATAGCCAATCCCTGCACAAGTGGAAGAGGCCATCTACAAAACAACAGGCACAAAAGAGAGACAGCCTTTGATGATTCACTTATCCTCCCTAGATGAACAAATAAAACATTACACATTCACATTACTATTTCGTTTAAACCATTAAATTATATAGACGGCATATGCAACTCATAGTCAAGGCACGATGTTTTAATTTCCATTTCCTCTATTTTACTTACTTCAATTTTGTACTTATTCTAGGTGGTCCCTTGACAATAAGTGAAATAGAGGATAAAACCGTATGCACATTTTAACATTTCTACAACTGTTCTTCTCATGGTTTCCATCAGCATAATAAAAGCGAGCAACCCTATTTCAGTGTTGAAGCAACACTTAAAAAGGTAAAAGGAAATGATTCATAGCTCAGTGACCATTCAACATACCATTGTCAAATTTTTACCTCAGGTCAGATAAGTACCTAGATTTGAGAATAAAATGTTTCATGAGCCTAATCACAGATAAACATTATTACTCACTCAGTGATTCAACCCGAGGGTTGGTTTGGAGAGTTGAGGGCAAGAGCTCAACCCGGACTAAGCCAAAGGCGTGTGAATTTCACACATTCAGGGTAGGGGGGGAAGTTCCTTTCCCTGGGCCACCTCGCACTCAGAGGATTTTTTGTTCGAGGGCATCCAAAGGCTTCACCCGGATTTGAACCCGGGACCCTTCGATCAATAGCCAAGCGCTCTACCCACTAGGCCACCACCCTCCCAAACATTATTAAATAATCAATAAATAATTAAATAAAAAAATATAACTAGAAATGAAGAAATGTCTTAATAAAAATCTTGATTACAGTAGAAACTCGAAAATACGAACTTCGAAATTACGAAATTTTGATTTTACGAAGCAAAATCTTCGGTCCCGACCAAAAGGGTATCTAAGTGTATGTGACAGTACGCGATATTACGAAATAATGAAGTTTTAAAATTACGAGCCTCGGATCTTGGTCCCGACGTGAAAAAGTTACTCGTTTATATGAATAGTGATGGATCACAGTAACATTTCGGCGCTCCTTTTCAGAGTTAAACATCTAATTAATGATCATCGCCGAATACATTATGCACTGAATGTATTATGTGAACGATATCTCATTTTTCAATGCTTCAATAGTAAAGGTGTAGTTTCGCTGGGGCATCTGGCGTCCGTCCAGCAGTCAGAAGTCACTGACGTACTCATCCAATGTACAGTAAGTCCTCGACATACGAAAGAGATGCGTTCCGAGAACTTGTTCGTAAGTTGAAAAACGTTAGCCAGGCAACGAAAATTGTAGTTACTGTATTTCCTGGCCCATAAGACGCACTTTGTTTGCTCCAAAATGTGCTCTTAAATTGTTCGTTTGTCCTTAAGACACAAGCTGATTCGCCGGGAAAATACTATTTAGGGATGGTCAGATCGGATCTAAAGATCTGTGGGTATAACGTTTCTCCGGATACTGAAATCGGGTCCTAATTAGTTTTAAAAAATCGGATCTGGATCAGATAAAAAAAATTCACACTGGGGAGTGAATACCATTAAAATCGCCCTAAATAACGGTCATCCTGTGTTGCGGCCGATGTAGGAACTAGTTGGAACCATGGAAGTTGGCTGCTGGTGCTCTCGAAAGGATGCCTATAAGATGTCCTCGAAAGGATATCCCAACTAGTAGAAACCACCTGAGAAGTTAGGGCGGGTATGCGATGAGTGAAATGTGATACGTTTGGTTTGCCTTCATAGCTGATAAGGGACTCCCAACGGGCAACGCCCTCCCCCCAACCCAACTTTTGGAAGCCACCTGTGAAGTTAGGGCGTGGGAAAGCGATGAGTGAAATGTGATACTTATGATGAAATGTGATGCGGACTCGAGAAAAAATATCACTTTACTCCGACCCCCTAACTATGAGCGCTGAGCCGAGGGTGGGGGAGAGAGAGAGAGAGGTGGCGGGGAGAGCATGAGGCAGGCCAAGGACGCGTAGCCGTTCGCTGGACTGCTGGAAGTGCCAATGCTCGGCACGAATGCCTCTGGAAAAAAGTGCTGGACATCTTTGCTTTACACGACTACAGTAATTGTATTAAAGTTGCGTACCAACTTGAGGAGTATCCGCATTGAAAGATGAACGATGCAGCTAGAACTTATATCAAAGCTCATTTTCGTATCACTTCTCATAGCCGAGTAGCATTTCCGCGAAATGATCGATTTTAGGCAAGTTAACTAATTTTTTCTCCGATGTGGTTGATATCAAGTACGCACAAGTATGTATCAAGCCCTATGAAATAAGTTCTAGCAACATCCTTCCTGTGCGAAACGGTGAAAACAGAATTTCTTTATCTATTAGCATGGCGATGTAAAAGTCAACGGTCTGAAAATGGATTTCCTGTTGTGGTATCCACTTCCATAAGTGAATGATGCTTCCTATAAAAGGAAGTATAAACAGATTAGAGTTCCGATTCTCTCTTCGCATGCGCAGATGCATTACGTTAATTATCCCATTGATGTGATAATGCGTTTCAAAGCTCTCTCGGGCGCTACGCAACATAATTTCAGGTTGTGGAAAAATCATGAAGGAGTGCAAAGTCAACCTCACAGCTACCACCGGGGTAAGGTTACAATTTGAATCGACCGAAATAACGGCTCCCTCGTTCGATCATCGGCCGTATCAACCTAGTGTTGGCTGCCGAGGCCGCTGAAAGGAGGCCCAACCCCTCCCTCACTAGTGAAAGGCACCTGGGTAAAAGCGAAACTGGGTGAGGGTAGATAATAACAGATAAGGTGAAGGAGTGATCCTCTCGGGTTACCCCCTTCTCTTTCTCGCTGAACGAGTCTCTCGCAGATGAATGTCGTCGCACCTAGGAATAAGGAACGAAGAACTTTTTTCTTGAAGGGTCTTCTGGGAAAAACCGGTTTAGACGCGCCAATTGTTCAGATCCGACTGAGGTATCACCCTAAAATCTGACAGCTTTAATGTTTCCGGCTGAGTGATTGAGAGGGATAGCTGGATGGAAGGACTGCTCGTCAGGCAATTTCCAAATACCCTGGAAAGAATATTTTACCATTCATCACGATATCCCGAATCGAGCCTCGTACTGCCGGTAATAATCATTTGTCATCACAAAATGAATGAGTGAACGGAATAATGGATCGATTTGATGTGAAGGTAGCTTGACACACGGAAGTCGATTTCCATTGAAACGCGGCTTTCCTATTACTTCCGAACCATCCATAAAAATTTATGACGCAAGTAAACAATAAACATTGCAAATTGATATATCCAGATAATATTGTTCAAATTCATCACGGCAAAGAGGGGTAGTACCAATCCGTGAGTTGCTGAATGCCGCACCGCCAGCTGCAACAGCAAAATAACTTATCCGGTGGCGCCAAATTTGAAATTCCCGAAAATAGGAATAATAAAACTCTAACAAATAAGTTGTGTTCAACTGACAATGAGTGCACCCTGTGGGCATGAGTACACATTTAAATATACTTTCATGAATTATAACTTCGTAAATCATGCAAGTACTTCGCGAGAGTACATCTTAATCTAAGTAAACAAAAAAAGAGCTTCATCGCGATGTTTTTGAAAGATACTCATTCATACGAAATTTGATATTACGAAGTGCCGGTTTTTCCGGTCCCGTCAACTTCGTAATTTCGAGTTTCTACTGTAATTCCCAATTAATGGACTTATGGAGGCTCAAAAAGTTATGCTAGGATCATGTAACATTCTGCACTCAAATCTACACATACTTGGACTGACCTGCGGTAAGAATTTAACAATGATATGTAGAATGGTTATCATGCTATAATCCTTTTCCTATTACCCTGCACCCAAAACAGTCCCAGAAATGCTCTGGGGTAATTTTTCAAACTTTGACAATACGTATCTCGGAAACTATGATCATTGGAGAGGGAAGAAATATCACCAATGCAGGTCATTAGGTTGTTGAAAGTGAGTGGCCAGTGAAAACATTGTTCAGGTTTCAGGAAAGTTGGTGGGATTCATACTAGGGCAAACTGACATGGAATATCCATAAGGGCTTAATTTTCACACTTGCAACAACTGATACCACAGTTAAAATAGGTATTTACTCAAAACTTAGGCCATTTTAGAAACATTAAAATTAATTTACAAACATAAAATGGTACTTGACAGATGAGTCATGATGATCTGGGACATAAATGTCAAGGAAATGGGACAACTGACAGAGGGAATAGAATAGAATTACCTTGCGTCCACTGGAGGCAGCAGCGGAAGCCGATCCCCCACCCCTCCCCTTCCTCCCTCCTCCCACCTTGCGGCCACCCTCCTCACTCTTCCTCCCCCTTCCCCCTCCCCCTCTCCTGCGGCCCGCACCATCCCCACCCTTGCTCTTCTTCCTCCGACGACCCTCCCCCTCCGACCTGCATCGAAACGCAGACAACACATTTTAATCAATTGCATGACACCCTCTATTTCTTGAATTCAATATTCTCTCCCAATCTATTAGACAGCAATTATTTCATTAAATGTGGCAAGCTTTCATGCTGAAGAATGCAATTGTAATTTCAATAATGTTCAGCACATGCCTATGAAGTATATAACATTATGCAACGAGTTTGGGCCTCAACGATGACCTCATTCAGACAGGAGAAGTCCTCCGACACAATTCTCACAAAGGAGAAATTGCACGCATGACAGTGATTCTCTCATGCCTGTGTGAGGTTAAACAAATGAGGAACCCAACATTTCTGCCTAAACCACTTGAATACACAGCTTGCAATGATAGCGTATACTTAGAGATGGTTTGAAAATTACCATAATTTTCATCTGAGAGGTAAATTACCACCACCACCACGTGGTAAAATACCACCACGGTAATTATCGAAAATTACCATAATTTTCTAGTATTTTTTAGTTTTAAGCATTTAACAGCAAATGTATGGTTAAATAAAAAAGCTAATAGCAATAGGACGGGAATAATGATGTTTAAACCATACCTAATACAATATTATAATCTATTAGAAATCTTTAAAATAGTGAAAAGAACTACGGCAGCAACACGCAATCTGGCTTTCTTTTGTCAAAGTATGAGAAATTTTCAAGAAGAATATTCTATTGCTTGACTCTTATAATGTAATAATTTAAGTAAAATATTCCAAAAATGAGTTGTACATTCCTCAATTTATTATTAAACACGTATGAAATGTGAGCTTGGCTTAAAAGAACATGTTGGGAATTTATCTGTATGAAAAATTATCTCAAACATACAGGTGAATTATATCTGGAAAATTACCGAAAATTAATTTTCAAGGGGCGTGGTAAATTATGAAAAATAAATGGTAATTTACGAAAATTACCGAGTGGTAATTTTCAAAGTGGCCCATCTCTAAGCATACCTAAGCTATGGATAACAAAAATAACAGCACTATTTCCATATATAACCAACGGACTCCAATGACTCCAATAAGTGCAATTAATTTCCAGTAACTCTGGAACTAAGATGGGTCTTATGCTATTTCCACACACTTACCTCAGAATATACACTTCCCTTATCATAAATAACTTGGATATGTGCAATTTACCACAAAACGGATAAAATTTAATGCATGACCTGTGTTTCGATGTTATACACCATCTACAGGTGGGGAAGTGTCATGGATTGAAGCACTGGTCGTGCATTGCAGTTTATCTGTTTGCGGAAATTTGCACATATCCAAGTTCTAAATCATGGAAAAATTCCACACAATAATGCCTGAATCCACGACTTTCCTCATCAACGTCTTATCTAATGAGCTTTTTATGGGGCAATAAATTAAAATGCAGTAAAAAAATAAAAAAATTTTGTCTGCTTAACCCATTCCCAATTACAAGCCAGATTTAAAACAAGAATGCAGAAAGGTCGGATTTTTATTACATAAATGAAGGAAACATTTCTGTCAGTAGTCATGACATTTGATACAAATGACATTTAATCCATTTTATGGCAGAACCCCCCCCTTATGGCATGACTTAATGCAGGAATTTTGCAACGAAAATAATAACTTTCAGTTTTTCGACAAAAGTTATAACCTGACCTAGGTTTTAACTTGTGTTATTATTATGACCAGAAAGCCATAGTCTATTTTGAAACATTGAAATGCAACAAATATTACTTCAATTGTCAACCATAAGAGACATCATTGCATTCAAACAAGTGGTATTTAATATAATGGCATGATTTGGTAAATAATAGTCAAGATAGATCCAGTCAAAGCTAGATTTAATGATGATGCTAAACTTTTAGAATGGAAAAAGCAAGAGATACGCTTCCTTTCATTGACATGGTATACCCACCCTGATGCATCCTTCTTGCGCTTCTTCTTCTGTCCTTTAGGCGCTCCGCCCTCCCCGTCGCCATCTCTCCTGGGCCTGTCACCACTGTCACCAGAGTCATCCGACAAGTACCTGCGCAAAACAACGGGAAGGAACTATGAATGGAACCCCAGATCACCCACCAGTTTTACCCCAGGCTTCATTCCTGGGCACTCCTAATTGTTTTCCAAACATCAAAGACACAAGTTTACTGGTTGGCCCAATTAAAATCCAAATAGTGCTGCTGCACATTCAGTAATTAATTTTAAAACCACAACTTCTCATTAGTTAATTTGAAGAACCAAAGTTCATCAAGTCTCACAAAACGTTAGAAACAAGTCATGGAGTTCAAAAATGTCAATGACTTCTAAATCCCTGGTTAGAAACCAGAACAACTGTAAGTAGATTTGGTGATTTCATCACCAAATGATTGCGTAACCTAAATGTGCAGTCAAAGATAGTTTCAATAGACTTGAAAACACAGGAAATATATTTTCACATAACTGTGAACACTCATGAACACCTTGTGCACTATTTTTTTTCCTCCCTTCAATCAACAGTATCCAAACGAGGAATTCACTTTAAATATAATATTTAAAATAATTAACATTTCTCCTACAATTAGGTGTAATATCATCATGAGCTGTATGCTTTCCCAAACTATGTTTTAAGGATGCATTATTAAAAAATAGCTGCATAAAAAATATAAAAAGGAAGCATGCTAAAATAATAAAATATTTATCCAAATCGGGCCAATAAAGATCTCTTTTCGGGGTTCTCTCAGTTTTGTAGATGCAGATGAGAAAGAGGGCAGCCCTTACCTCTCGTCCTTGCGCTTCCCTTTAGGACCACCCTTCTTCTTCTCGTTGGGCATCTCCCCAAACAGCAGGGCTCCTTTCGTCTTCTCCTTGTATTCCCGCCTCTTCACCAGCAACTGCTCCACTTCTGCTCTGCGCTGCTCCTCCAAGCGTTTCTACAATAAGACAACAGTGGAGATTGGGCTCAGTAAAAATATGCAGCTTCAGAAAGTCAAGTGAACATGTAGTAATTAAAACTCTTATTTGAACATGCAAGTCTTCCGGGTTTCTTTCCGCATAGGTCCATGGTGTTGGAACTACAGTTTTGCCGGCGATGAAGTCGGCTTCTTCGGGTCAGTGAAGTGGAAATGCAGTTTGACCGTTTTATAAACATCATCATTGTTTGTTGTTTATTTTCCCATGCAACACGCGTTTCCATGCATTGGGCAGCGAGTAACCGTCATCTCTATTTAAGTTAATAGGAATCTTGCTGATTTCAGTTGCTTCCCGTATAATTCACGGGAAGTAACATTTTTCTTTTGCGATTAACTTGACGTCTTCAAAGTTAATGTTATGTGTAGGATGCCACCCCATGGCTTTCCAACCAAACCTGTGCAAAGGTTTCAAATATTAAAGAGCCAAATTTGCAGACAAGTTTGAATTCCTCCCAGACAGCATCAAATGCTGAGCAAAAAATGAGTGGGGAAATGAGTGGAGGAGTGGGTAGGTAGTCCAGAGCTCCACAGGCCACATGATCCAAAATGAGGGAAGGAAAGAGATGGGGGTGAAAGGCAAGCGGGTGAGTACCTGCTCTTCAAGCTGCCGCAAGCGGAAGGCCTCACGCTCCTCCTCTTGCTTCTTGCGCAGCAGCTTCTCCTCCTCGTCCAATCTTCTGGCACGCCCCACATGGTGCTCAGCCTGGATGAGCAAGTCAGAGCACTGGCGAGCTTCAATCGCAGCTATGGCCAGGTCGTACTTCATCTTGTCCCCATGCAAGGATAGATGTTGGAAATACCTAGAGAATGGATGAAAGGAATAGTCTAACGTCATGAAACTTAAATAATCAGAGTTGAATACTGTTGGCCATGGAAGTAGAACAATTGGAATGATGTGGAAGAGAAAACTGCCCTATAGAGGAACTTTAAAAAAATATTTTTAAATTCCTGTCAACACATTCCACAATCTACTGGAAAGAATCTTCCAGCAGCAACTACGAATCACAGCATTTACTAAAACATTTAAAGCACTTACCAGCATTACTTAAAGAGTTCTACCAGTCACTGTGGGTATTATCTGATGTCTCATTGGTACTCTTCCATTGCCCTACCAAGGTTCTCTTCCTGCACTATAATACTATCCTTACGTAATATGTACCTAGTGATGGGCCAAATTGGCCATTCTCGTGATCCCCATCATGATCACCATTCATTTTGAAGACTAAGTCATGAATGACAATGGATGAATCTCATTCAGTCACGAATGATTTCCTTTGCATCAATTCAGTCATTGTGAATGGTAGTGCTATAAACATGTAGATGACTGATGAATGGTGATAAATAACAGTGAATTTAAATTTTTACAATGTTCATCTACATCTACATACTACCCTGCAAGCCGCCTCAATAGGCGTGTGGCGGGGGGTGTTAGGACACCAGCCGTTTACATATAAAAAGGAAACGCTCTATGAAATTACGCCTTGCATTTATTAAAGTCCCTTATTGTTCGGGGGAAAAACCAATTCCCATACCTATCCGTTCGGCAAAATATCTCTCTTAATTTATCGTTTCTGTCGGACCTGGAAATATAGTGGGGTTCTAATATGATGTTCTCCGTGTCGCTCTGAAAGATATCTATTCTCAATTGCTCAAGTAATCTAAGCCTAGCGCGCAGCCTCCGAGTCTCTAGCGGCTCCCAGCCTAATTCGTTTAACATCTGCGTAACGCTGTCTGTACGCCCGTAACAGTTTTTGACGAATCGCGCAGCTTTCCTTTGTATTTTATTAAGTTCCCGAATTAATTCTTTCTGCACCGGATCCCATATGCTTGCTGCATATTCAAGGTGTGGCCGGACGAGTGCGAAATAGCACCTCTCTTTTACTTTTTCATCTGAGAATCTTCCCACAATACGCTTGACGAATCCTAGCTTCTTCAGAGCTCTGCCACAAATATTTCTTATATGTGTTCCCCACGATAGATTTGAGGTTATCGTAACTCCCAGATACTTAACTTCATCTGTCGCCTTTATCTTAACGCCATCCACAGCATATACACGGGGATAGTTGGACGACCTCCGCAAGAAATGTACCGCCGCACATTTGCTCAGATTAAGTTCGAGTCCCCACTCTTGGCTCCACACATGAACGTTGTTTAAATCCGATGATAGAATTTCAAAGTCAGAGTGATCATTAATTTCGCGATAGATGACAGCGTCATCAGCAAATAAACGTATTTTACTGCTAATTCGAGAGCATAGATCATTTATGTATATAATGAACAAAAGGGGGCCGATTACGCTTCCTTGTGGGACACCTGATGTCACTTTAACTGCATCAGAGCTAATTCCGTCAAGAACTACTTTTTGCTTACGATCACTCAGAAAGTCGCGTATCCAGTTTACTACTGTTTCGTTTAGGCCGCATGACTGTAATTTGTATAAAAGTTTGTTGTGAGGTACCGTGTCGAAAGCTTTCTTAAAATCTAGGAATAATGCGTCCACTTGTATTTTCGATTCACCAGATTTGAGAACGTCATGAAGAAAGAGCGCGAGCTGTGTTTCACATGATCTACCTTTCCGAAAGCCGTGCTGACAGCCATGAAGGAAGTTACGACTGTCCAGGAACGTCATGATATTGCTAACGACGATATGTTCGAGTATCTTGCCTATAATAGGCGTTAATGAAATTGGTCGATAGTTCCCTGGGTCATGTCTGTTTCCCTTTTTGAACTCTGTTTTCATGTTGTCTCAGTACTGATGGGGTAGAACTTGTACATAACGAAAGAAGACATCTTTGCAGTTTTGCACTAAGATAAATATTTAATGTGACTGGTTTCCATGTTTTGCATCGTAATCATGTCAACTGTTGAGGTTACATTCAGCTAAATATGTATAAAATAAAAACTACAGTAATTGTACTGTCCACTTGAATTTATTGTGAAATACACGTGTTTCAACGCTCCTTAGGGCGTCATCATCAGGTCTGCAACCGACATGCCTCCAATACCCATATTTATACAAAGGAGCAAAGGAAAAAGAGGGGGGGGGGGAATTCTTGATAAAACAAGGAGGTAGTCATGAGGAAGGGGGAGGGGGACGGTTGAAGGTGAATAACAAGGGGAGGGGGGGGGGGGGTGTTGTACATGTGACCTTCCCGAGGATTCGGGAGTGTGGCCTATTGGGGGGGGGGGGGGGAGTTCTTGTGGAGATAAGCAGGGGAAAGAAGGGGGAAGGGGGGAGGGGGGGGGAGGAAGAACAGGTTTGGGTTGTCAGGTGGACAAGGATAGAATGGGGGAGTGAACATCATATTCAACATAATTAAAAAGTTTCATTTTCTTCTTCTTTCTCTCGATGATCTCCCACTTCTCCAAGGTGTCCAGGCATCGTCCCTTTTTCTCATAATGGAGGATCTTCAAGTCAAAGTTTGTTCTATGGGACTCCTCTATCAAATGCTTGACCAATGTACACACCCTCGCATGTGTTGCAAGTCACTTCATATACCCCGGATTTTTTCATGGGATCGTATGAGTCTTTGGAGTTATTAAATATGTCCCTCAGTGTGAGTGGAGTGTAAAAAGTGACTTTATATTTGTCCCTGGGAAAGGAACGAGCTGCTTTGTAAGACCCCCGGCCAAGATACGGTAACCTTGCCCACCTTTGTTTCTTTTCCTTGCAAACCTGGGCGGAAGTGATATTTTGTATGGCTAACATTTTTTTGCCTCCTTTTTAAAATGCCTTCTACTGAGGAGGATTTGTAGCCGTTGGCCGATGCGATGTGTCTGATGGTGTTTAATTCTTTGTCAAAATTGTCTTTTCCTTAGCTCCTTTGTATAAATATGGGTATTGGAGGCATGTCGGTTGCAGACCTGATGATGACGCCCTAAGGAGCGTTGAAACACGTGTTGTGTATTTCACAATAAATTCAAGTGGACAGTACAATTACTGTAGTTTTTATTTAATATGCTGTTCCACCAGATATCGCCCGACACTGTCGAATTTATTAAATATGTATACTTTGCAGGTGAGGTTTAGTAGTTCAATGCAATTTTTAAAATCTGTCCAAGGCCTGCCACTCAGCTTTTAAACCTAAATGCCAGCAATCCTAAAGGCAGCTCAAAATGGAATTTTTTTAATATGTACATTTAAAAAGCAAAAACACACACTTTTCTAATAAGCCAACAAACTTCCTCATTTCACATTATTTGCATAAAATGAAATACAGCTATGTTCCACAATTCACTGCTCAGAGCAATGGTACACTATTGCGGCTGCAGTCACAACCAATAGCTGGTCATGTCCATTCATTGAACGATCAAAAAAGCAACTACATATGTACACAAAGCCAGCTCTGTGGCCTGGACGAAGAGGCCACGCTCAACACGGCTCCCTCACCCTAAGGGTCAGAATTATTTCCAGGGAGAAAGTAATACACTATGACAGAAATTTATCAACTATGGCTAAACATACTAAATGTGGTCTCAGTTCAATGAAACTTCACCAAATTTAACAATTTTCACAATGAAGTTTAGATGCTATTGAGCAATCTTCAAGACTTCCACTCTGAGCACGCAAAACAAAGACTGAGCTACACTTGTGGGCACCCTGTGCACCTGACACACAGTGGATGTGACCAACCTGTAGACACAGTTTGAAGGTTGTCCGAGAAAGCAAATTGGACCTTGACTTCAAAGTATCCCATGACCATGTCTTGAATCAAATCAAAATTGAGGGTTTAAAGAAGAGACTTGCAAATACGTTAAAAATTTCTGCTTGAGGCTTTCGCAGCGCTGTTGTACTGGTATCTCCATGTTTTCCGGGTAAAACTGCGTCGGTGTATCTTGACAAAGATGTTTCGTAGCCAATGCTGGCCACATTTTCAGATCAACTCTGAATGACTTGATCTGAAGATGTGGCCTGCATTGGCTACGAAACGTCATCGTCAAGATACACGGACGCAGGTTTACCCGGAAAACATGGCGATACTATGTTAGAAATTGTTTACTGGAAATACAGAAGTAACTCATGTGAACACAATTTTCTAACAGCTAATAACCCACCTTCGAGAAAGACCAAGCTCATGGACAGCTCGTAGTACAGTATCCAAAGTTGATTTCTCATCCTTGAGAATATGAGTAGCAAGCCGCTGAAGAACTAAGGCAATGTTGTACAGTATGACAGTATCTTGAGGAGCCACTCTTCTCGCCTTGAAAGGGATAGCAAGCAAAAAAAGGTGAATTATGGTACTTTCAACGTAAGACCACCCTCAGTGCCTCTCACTTGTATCAGCAATCAATGGAAAAATTATTATAAGATTAGAGAATGCAAGGATTGCAGTGATTTTATGGAAAAAAGTAGTTTTTTGAAAATTTATGGAATTTTAATTTTCAATAGTCATCACTTGAACTTGTAATTTGAATCACTATCTCTCTTTCATATTTTTAGGAACACATAGTGCTAATGCACACATTTCAACAAATGCAAATCAATTAATTTATCAGGTAGATTAAAGAAATAAGTTCCTCAAATTGACAGAATCTTTAAAAGCAAAGAATTAAATAATAATAAAGAATTCACACCTTGAGTAACGTCAGTTTTGCTTCCTTCAGCTTACCAGCCTTGAAATAAGCTCGAGCCATATATTGAAGAACTTCCACGTGATGATACTTGTAGAACTTCTTCAGGCAGTTCTCATACTAAGAATTTCAAGTTTAAGGAAAAAATATCAGTCTCCAATAGCAAAACTGGAAAAATTAGCATTTAGTTTCCCAGAAATTGGCATTTATTTCTTATAAAACTATCTAAAAAATTACAGATTACTTTGCTAAATTATTAAGTTCATATTCATTTTTCCTAAAATTAGCAATTTCTTTCCTAAATTAGCAATTACTTTCCTAAATTATCATTTATTTTTCCAGAAATCAGAATTTATTTTTCCTAAAATTAGCACTAAAATTAGTGATTACTTAAATAAATTAGTATTTTTTGTAAAGTTTATCGGTTAGTATATATGTATATATTAATATTTTACTTACCTTTATTAATCCACACTATACAAAACCGTGAGCAAAAGGTCTAACAACGCATGAACTACCTGATTACAGAGTTTATTTAAGAAATAACATCAGAGGAATATAAGTAACATTCATTACTTCCAATCCAATTATAAAATTCAATCTTCAAAGTACATGGTGGACAAAAACTCCAAATTCTCCTCTTTTAAGCAATTTTGTAAATTTAGAAACAACAAATTTATAAACCAATACATAGTAATCTTTCACCGTCCACATTATCGGTAGGATAAAAAAAATAGCCTAAAAAGTCGAATACGTACATACATGAAATCTTGGTTATCCACACACAATGCACGGAGAGAGTCTACATAATTAAAGTCATTATTTTTCATCTTGCTTTGAAGTTTTTTTTTCAGAATTTCATAGCCTGCTATGAGATTCTGTTAAAAATTAAAATCTTTAAGAAGGCAGAGTATGCCTCATTTAGAGCAAGGGATGCCATCTTAGGGGTCTTCTTTGCAGTAATCGAAATTGTATTATTGGAGACCACTTTAACATTGGGAAGGTAGGGATCCATTTCCAGCAACATAGAAATTGAGCGACAAAATTCCCAGAAACCATATTGTACATGCAGCAATTAAAAGCCTTAAAAGTGCTTTATGTTATAACCATTAATCATGAAAAGTATCTTAAAAGATATTAGGCACTAGCTTCATTTCGTTTTCTCTTAAGTAAAAAATTTCTTCGGGCGTAGTTTTAAAACTTCCTCCCAGAAACGAGTTCCCACCACGTTCGGGAGGGCTGACATCTAGCGGCAAATGGGTTGAACTATTTACTCCATGGCTACTTTGGGTTTGTTACTGATTGCCAGAGTTTGCACAAATTAAATTCTTATTAGCAAAAAATGATCAAACCACAAAAAATAATCCGAGTAAAAAATAATAAAAAAGAAATACACATGTAAATATTTATGCCTCAACATATAAACACAATTAGCATTTATATACGTACAAATGAGGATGCTCTTACACAGACACCAAGTTTGTACGAAATACAACATATCAAAAACTTAAAATGATTCAATCTTTACTTTCTTTATACGGAATTAACTGCTAGGTAGGAAATATTATAAATATAGCTGTTGGATATGATTTTATGTACTGGTACTTGTCGATGCCATAGATTGATTTTGTGAAAACACATCCTAAGTTGACGGGCATTTGGCTGTGTCCATCTGGCAAAATAGTTCTTTGTATCAGGGTAAGCAGGGTGCCCACAACTTTTTCTGAATCATTTCCCTGTGTTTTCCCTAGCAGATTTCTCCATAATGTCCTAAGAAATGTGCTAACTATAGGGTTTCAATACATCCCGAAAGTGCACCTAAATAAATTTGCATAAATAGGAGCAGAGATCAACACACTTCTCATCATAATAGACTTTTATTTTTATCTAGCTCATTCTTCTTCCTTTTTTCTTCTTCTCTCAGTAATCTACTCTTCTTCGCCATTTCAGTTTCTCGCCTCTTCTGAAGCGCATCTCTGTACTTGGCACTTGCTCCACGCGCATATCTGATCAACTCCCGATCAACTTCCACTGACGCCTCGCTTCCCGCATGAAAAATCCCAACCCAAACTCTTCTCAGAGCAATGAGAGAGTATTCATGTAGGTTCTCAACAAACATGTCTTTGTTCACAGAGAACCCACTCTTGACAAAGGCGTTACCATGCGAGAACAGCAGGATAATTTAAACAGCTGCCCAACAATCCTTTAAGTCCTCTCGTTTGTTAAGTTGGCTTGCATAGAATTAGTCCAGTCTATCCGTATCCCTATTAAAGCCCGTGAGCTGTACTTTATCCACCTGGGATACAAACCTTTTGAACTGGATACCAGCGCGGTCTGCCTGCAGAGTGGTCATGTGGTTTGCAGACACGAGAACCCTAAGACAAGAATCCATGTCTGTTTTACACTACTCAGGTTTTTTAAGAATTTTGTTAGGATCCAGACATGATGCTGCTTTGGTAAATTTGTATTTTATTGGGCTTCTCTCAACTATTTTCTTCTCAATGGAGACCAAACACTTCTTACATTCCAACCTAATTTTGTCCTCTTCGATGTCCTTCACTCTTGCATCACGGAGAGAAAGTGTTGCCCCCACACCAATATTGATCTGGGACAGTTTCAAACCATTCGCAACATCATCTACATTAATATTGATCAGCTTGTAGGCTGTCTTCGCTTTGTTTAGGACGTCTGGCTTCACAAACTGCCTGTACACCTCTCGGAGAAGATCCTCAATGTCACCATGAAGAAATGGGATGACTGGTTTCAGCATCTGATACGCTTTGAGAAATGGCTCAAAAGATGATGTTATTGTCGCAAAGAAATGAAGTTTTGCCAGCAGAAGAGGGTCAGCAAAGCACTCTTTCACCTTCCTAATCGACCATGTGTCAGGCAAATCCTTCATAGTGGGAAAGTAGATCTTCAAATTCTTGAGTATTGTAATGACTCTTGCACACACAGGACTATTCTCAAGCCATCGGCAATTGCAAAATTTGAGAGTAAAATCATCACTTTCAGTAAAACGTGTAAAGTCTGCACATCGCGCGGGAGCACCCTTGAAGATATCATGGATTAACTTAAAAAATATTGCAATCTGCCAAACATACTTAACGAAACTGTACTGAAAGGCACCATGAACGACGTGGAGACCACAGGATCCCGCAGGCTACCGTGGGAGCTTACTGGGGCTACAGAAGTAGCTTCGTGACATTTACAGAATACGGGTGGAAGCCTAATATGCTACCGGTAGCTTCTGCTAGCTCTTTCTCCGGTAGCTTCCATGATAGAGAATACCGATGAGAGCAAGTAGCTTATTGAAGCATCTTTTCACCGGAAAGCTCCGTAGGTTCGAGTTATAGAATAGGCCCCTTGGTCTGCCCCTTACCAAACTGCTAGCATGTTGCCTGCATGGTCGAGGGGTGTGTGAAGGGAGTGCTGGTGCTACATAAACGTGTATGCCGTGACCAACTAAAAAACTTATCTACCTAAACATACAGCATACATAATAAAAGCTTAAGTTTTAAGAACAGCACAAAACTATCCCATCGAATAACGAAAACCATACCGATACTGTTCATCATACAGAAAGTCTGGGTAGTAATACTGCATACCTGCTGTAGTGGTGTTCAGACGACGAAATTAGTCAAGTTGTCCTGACGTTGACGACCCTGGATAGCATTGAGATGCCACTTCCCTGCAGCATGGCTTGACACAGCCCGCTTGCCCATTGAACTCAGCGTAAAAGTTTTCTTACACACGATGCACTTAGCAGAGTTCACATCCCGTTCGTCTGCCCACAACCAGCTTTGCCACTCAGGGTGAAGGATAGCATCAAGCCATGCAGGGTTGAATTTGGAAGTCATTACTATTTTAAAAAGGTTTACTCCTACAGTACAATATTCCGTTGTGTTGTTGTCCGTCTCACAACACAAGCTGAGTCCAGCCAAGCCGACGCTAGCCGAGCGGAGAGGGCGAAGTGAAAGGAAAGGGAGGGGGCTACTTCGGCAACCGAGCTGGTCCGATGCGAGCTCATGCATGAGTGAGCGCACCAGCCGAACGGAGCGAGAGCATAGACCAAGGATGCACTGTGCTGCATGGTATATGGCGCTAACTAATTATTAATTCCCATATTTCGAAAAAGATTTCGAGATCCCAGATGTTTCCCTGTCTTTTCCCTGTCCAATTCCGTTGCATTTCATTTCCCTGTTTTCCTTGTTTTCCCTGTTTGCGGGCACCCTGGTAAGCTTCTCAAGACTTTGACTTTTTTAAGTGCTACTACCTTCAAAGTTGGGATCATTCTCGCAAACTCTGTCCAAATCTGCTGTTATTTGGTCCAGCCCATCAGCAAGAACTTTGACAGTGACTCGGAATACCCTTTCATTGATAAACTTGACAGTGGCAGTCTTCATTACATAGAAGTACATATTTAATGTTTGTACTCATGATAAAGTAAAATGCTTTGTACTTATCTATAATAGTTTTATTTTTTTGACGTGTTTCACTGATTCACAGGTACAGAAAGTTTCTTTCTATCTGAAATTCTCAGATAATTCTCAGATTCCAGGTTATCATTTGTTAGTTCAAATTATTAATGTAAAATGTAGTTCTAATTATGTTCCTGAATAACTGTGACAATAACTACAGTATGGAGCATTCACTGCAAATGCAGGCACCCAACCAACAATGAATGGTATTCTACTTAAAAAGTGAGAAAATAAACACGAACTGTACTCACCATCTGAATAGCACTCACATACTGCCGTTGTTCCACGTAAATATGTGCAATGTTGAGCCAAACATCACAGAAGTCTGCTGTGGCCTCACGCACTTGTGCAAATATGTCTCGAGCTTCATTGATGCATCCCTTGTGTGCCAACACAGCTCCTTCAAACAAATTAAACACCTTGTTTCAAAACCATTTCCCATGTGCTTTAAAAACAAACGTGAGCTAAGGGTAGTAAGAAAGGTGAACAACAGATCAGAAACTATAAAGTTACTTATAAATAATTCAAGGTTAACTATCATAGTTTTCCAGGATGTTTCAACACCACCAGAATGATTTGAAAATTAGACTAAATTTAGGGATTGTAACAATTTATTAATTTAAGGAATTACACAGTAAATAAAGCATTTACCTCCAAATAAGCCATTATTATTTACTATATTTGATGGCATATCAGACACACCCCCCTATTCAGTGGGAGAGATATTCAGGAAAAGAGCTTCCATAGTACGTGCGCAAGCTCAGCACTGTGAAAACAGCAGAAGACAATTTTGGGAAAATAAGGGTCAATGAAACAAAAAAAAAGAATTTAAGGTTTTCCCAGCAAATAATATGAGTGAAAGTTTCTCGGGTTTCACACCGGGTAAGATTTTGTAAATGTATCAACGTTTCGATGGTTGACTCAGCCATCGTCATCAGGATAATGAGTTGAGCGAGGATGCTGGCGGTTATATATAGCCGCAGATGCCCCATTGTTGTGGAAGCTGTTACGCGTTCTTTGAATTTCTTCAATTACTGGGCGCCAAGTCCTACTTAAGTTGAAGCCGTTGTCTCTATTGATATTATTTTGCTCCATCTGTATCAATATCGCTTCTTTTGTTATTCTTTCCCAATATTTGGATGCCCGGGAAAGTAGTGTGGAATTTGGGAAATTATCATGCCATTCCTTTTCTAGGAACACAAAGTCAAAGAACTTAGTTATTTCTGTTAGGTCTAGGAAACTGGCTCTATTTGAGCAATTCCCTCCATAATGCCTGATCCTTGCATACATATTTTTCTTCTTTTACATTCATGCATTGCTTTATACACTCTCACCTAGTACTAACATCCAACTTCTTTAAAACATTGGGTACCATCAATTTCACTACATAGACTTTACAATAATAAGCTCTTCAATAGAAACATTTTAGTTCACTTTACAAAACAGTCCTAACATCCTGGTGGTTAATTTTAATCAGCAAACAAACTAATATTACTACGGCATAAGGGTAATTAAAGCTTCATTAAACAATCAATAACCCACAAGCTCACATGTGGTGAATCATCCTCACCAAGAAATAACAAGGTTTGAACCAAGTAATGGAAATGGACAAGAAAGGCCCTCATCCAAAATGTGTAAGAAAGAAACCACGGCACAGAACCACTCCACCACAGAGTCACGTATTTACTCTCCCATGGCATAATATTGATGTTATTCTTTTCATTTACTCATTCTAACTGACCTATTCCATTGGCAGCCCATATGTTGCGAGCATCATTGCGCAACACTTGCTTGTAGTGCGTGAGAGCCCTGTCCTGATGGCGCTTCTCCTTTTCCTTGTCACGAGTTGGCTGGTGCAGAGTCTGTAGCCACACATTCCCCAAAGCGATCAAGGAATATGCATCTGATGAAGTGTCCGTGTTCTGTGAAATTTGAAAGGATGCTCATTATAACAACTAACGTAAATTGAAGAATATAAACAATACGTAAATGAATGTGCCACTAGCTCTAATAACCATATCCTGTAAAAGCTAATTAAAATTTCCATGGAAACTGAAAAAATTGCATTGCCCTCAATATTGGAGAATGACATGGATAAAGAAAATTCAATATTACTGATTTTCCACAGACCTACACATTTTTCACAGACATATATACTGTATTTTCCAGCTTATGAGATGCACAGCCATTAACATGCACCCTAGTTATGGCCACAGAATTTACAAAAAATAAATTACCTTTCTGTTACCCTTAGATATTGTTTATGGTGAAATGATCATTCACCAAGTGCTGAAACAAATATGGCAACATCGCATGACCCAAAACATCATCTTGCTAATGTTTACTTACATCTCATTTTAAAATTCATATTGTGCAGATTTCAACAAAATACTTTATCAAGTCCATAAGAAAGCAGATACATTCTTCATTATAGGCAACCACATCAATGTCTTATTCCAACGTCTCCAGCTTCCTATACAATAATAATGCAGGGTATGCATGTTTTTCCTTTATTTTACTCATAAACATGTTGGTATGGGTCATGTACAAGGGGGGATGGTATACATGCAAATTTACAACAGCAGTAACATGCATACAAGCACAGCAACTAACTGACTAGGGAGAACAAAGGGAGGAAGAGTTCCTTTTAATTATTCAGTTTAGGATAATGTGCACAGAACCAAAACTTACATCTAATAACTTAAGGTACATACCAAGTGTCAAGGCCATGCATACACCCATAACCTCCTCCTAGATGGAAATGCATGCACAAGCTGGCATTATATGCAAAAAGGGTCAATATCCTGAAAACCAGTCACCGTAGGACAAAAGGGAAGTAGCTTTGGGCCTTTCTTTTCTTTCGCCTGACCTGCCACCCACCAGACTTTCCTCTCGTTCCACTCCACCTCTTCCTTCAACTCCTACCACTAGGGTAACCCCCTCCAAGACACTGTGATCTGTAAACCCATCTGCCAACAACTTTTGCAAGAGTTGTACACCCTCACAGTAGCCATAAGTGCACAAATTACACAGTGGAAAAATCACTCACCTCGACCGAAACTCGAATACAGGTCCCTTGATATCATGCCGAGTGCTTAAGCCAATTAAGCTACAAAAGGTGATTTGAGCGAGATAGTTCCCTAGTCATAATGGATACCATATTAAAATTTTATTCTTTGATTTCAGCGTACGTAATAAGTATGAAATAAATATTGTAATATTAATGGCAAAAATATATAGTTATATATGACCAAAATTCTCAGTAATTAAATAAATAAAGCTACATAAGTCTCTAACTTGACTCATTTTTTCCCGCCGTACGGCTGAAAACCCTTCAAAACAGCAAGTTTTTGCGATTCTGTAAAAAATACTGTGGTGAGTAATAGATTATTTTTATAAATAGTTGAGAAAACATGCAAACTACACACCATTAGTTTTTTGACGAAATCTAGATTCTATAAGTTCCTATTTTTTTTAAATATTCTTCCTCTGGAGTGCACAGCCGTAATCTATCCCATGTAAAACAGCTTACATTTTCAGGCAAATTGCTTGAAAAGTAGTTTGGCAAGGGGTTAATATTTTGATATCATTGGAAAGATGAGAGTTCTTTCTTTGAAATGAAGTCAAATTCATCTAGGTGAAGTGATTTTTCACTCAAACTACCCTAAGGCACCCTTGTCCCGAGTGTTTTATGGGATTTAACCCTCCTAGTGTCAAAGACTCATAGTGTGAGTCAAGCATCGTAATGATACCCAATGCCCTTTTGGTGTTATTCAGTCCACCGATTTACCCTGAGGTAAATAATTCCACATTGAAAGGGTCTAGATGTTCAAGACTACCAGACATGTAATGCCAAAGAAGCAGTCAAAGAGTGCACTTGGTGACGCAGTCCAAGACTCTGAAGTAAAACATTTAAACACAATGCTCTTTCTGACGAATTTTTGTGAGGATACTGGGACTAGCCACATTATTACTGTATATCCTTGTGTATAAGCTGACCTCTTGTATAGTCCGACCACTGATTTTTCAACCCAAAAATTGTACATACTTTTTCCTATAACTCGTGTACAGTCCGACCTAACTTTCTAACCAACCCTCAACGAAAATGGCTCTGGTAGTAGTGTACGCGGAAATTCAGAATTTCTGCTTTTGATAAAATTATGCAGAACGTTGCATCAAGTGACTGGTCGAGCTTATTCGCTATAAAATATATTCACAGCTGTCCAATTTGCAATCAGCTAAACAAAAACACGAAGACGTAAGCCCATGTGCACCTACCAGTACATCCTATCCCCCTATTGTTTTGTTATAAAAAACTCAGTAATAAATATCACCACCACATGTCAGCCGCTTTGATGTGGTGAAGCCCTGTGACCTGGGAAAGATTTGCCGCATTATTTTCATGCCTTTTCAAAAGTTTAGACTGGTGTGCGAGGGTGAGGTGAAAAGTTCTCGGCCTTACACAGAGATGGCATTATGTAGTAACAATGAAATTTTTGTTTTGTTATGTTCGTAAACGTTTCTCAACAATGTAAGTAAAGTTTCAACTTGAGGTACCACATAGTATTGTTGACACAGCTTTTCGAAGTGGACGTGCTGTGTGTGTTTCGTTCAAATGGATAAACTGGAGTATCGGGCCCTCATAAAGTTCATCGTTTTAGATGGCTTATCGCCAACAGAAATTCATCCAAAGTTGGTCAAGGTTTATAAGGAGTCAACTCCTTCATTTTCGGCAGTTGAGAAATGGGTGGCAGAATTTAAACGTGGCCATACATCTCTTGAAGATGAACCATGTGAAGAACGTCCCAAAACTGCAACCACAAATGAAAACATCAAGATAGTGCACAATATGGTATTGGGTGATCGGCGATTGAGTGTGTATGAAATAGCTGATACCATATGCATATCAGAAGAAAGAGTATGGTACATTTTTCATGGGGAATTAAATATGAAAGAGCTTTGTGCAAGATGAGTGCCGCATTTGTTGAATACTGACCAAAAACAAGTGCGAAAAAACAGTTCTCAGCAATGTTTGGACAGTTTTCAAAAGAATTGAACTGATTTTGTGCACCGATTTGTTACTGTCAATGAGACTCAGGTCCACCACTACACGCCAGAAACTAAATAGCTGTCGAAGCAGTGGGTGAAAGCTGGTGAACCTGCCCCAAAAAAGGCGAAGTCGATTTCATCTGCCGGAAAGTGATGGCCAGTTTTTTTTTAGATGCAAAAGGGATTTTTCTCATCAATTACCATGCAAATGGTAAAACAATAAATGGCGAATACTACACAAGTCTTCTGGACCAACTGGATGAGAAGATACATGAGAAAAGGCCTGTATTGCAAGAGAAGAAAATATCTTTCACCAGGACAATGCACCTGCCCACAAAGGTGCTTTGGCAATGGGAAAACTGAGGGATTTGAAGTACAAATTGTCGGAACATTCTCTCTATTCACCAGATTTGGCACCTTCTGACTTCCACCTATTCCCACATCTAAATAATTTGTGACTAGATAACGTTATGAGTCCAGTGAAGATGTTATGGTAGCCGTAGATGGTTATTTTGCAGACCTTCCAGAATCGTACTTCCATCACGGAAGCTACTAATTTGAAAAACGTAGGACAAAGTGCATTGACGTAAAGGGGGATTAAGTAAAAAAATAAATGCAGTTTTGACATAAAAATAACAGTCTTTCATTGCCAGGCCGAGAACTTTTCCCCTCTCCCTCTCGTATCATCTGACACCCCAATTTTTGGACCAAAATTTGGTCTCAAAAAGTCGGACTATTCACAAGTACGAACATGGTACCTTCACAGAGTCACTCACAATTTTAAGGTGACTCTGTAAAGGTAATATCCTGTCTAGAACTGGTATCCTCCCATCTCCTCACAGTAGTCAATTATCTCCCCCTCTACACCAGTTCTAATTTTAAAACTTTCCCCACTCACCAACTGCTTTACTTTTTGTTTGACTACTAGCATCCACAAATGGTTTTCCCTTCCCCCTTTCCTCCACCTTCTCAATCAGTTAACCAAGTGTTTCTCATTTGTTTTTATCGACTTCACAGCTTTTTTCTGACACAGTTTTTCACAATGCGTATGAATATTAGTACAAAGACATTTCTACATTTTAACATCGATAAATTCATTATCAAACATCAATCAGAAGTCTAGGTTTAATGTGAATACATGCCAGATCTACAAAAAGTCAACATGAATCCACAAAATGTAAAATATACTTCACCTTAAGGATGCGTTCGTATTTCTTTTGCCCTGGACCCCATTCCGTTTGCGCAAAATGGAGGTTGCCAATCAGAGACCATGCGTCAGGATGCTCATTGTTGAATCTCAGCGCATCTTTGAACCAATCCGAAGCATCGTATATGTTACCCTTGTCTCGAGCAATGCAGCCCAGCCGAAGATAGCCTATTGGTAAAAAAAACCAGAATGATTAAGGAGGAAATATTTGGCTATCCACAACATTTAGAGCTTTTTATTCATGTGCAGTACAAAAAATACAAAAAGTACCTAAAATGATAAAAGCAAAATATTATGGGACCGGACAATTGATCTGTGTTCCCATTTCCTTATAGTAGACAACCAGATAAGGTTGACCATATGTAATCTACACATAATTATTAAATATAGCGGAGCCTATGAATCCGCAGTTCCGGTATCGTATTCAGTTATCTATGGTTCACTCAGGTCAGAAATAATCAACTCAAGGGTCAAATGTGCGCTATTCGGTGAGATGAAACCTTGTCCTCAAGTCCTTGGTGCATGACTCATTTCAGTCCTCAGCCACAACCCAAGCCCACAAAATATGCACCAGAGGGCCCCCCCTAGTGCTCCAGGCCCTTAGTGCTCTCAATGTCCCTCCTTGTTGCCATGGAAATTCCTGACTTAATTCAGACAGAAAAATTAAACATTTGCTGAAATCTCTAAAATTTAAAGCCAGAATGCATCGTCCACTGATGGCAAAGAATGAATAAATTATTCATTATAAATTCCAAATTTTAATGAAATAAACATTAACAATGCATAATTGTGCCATATGCATTTTTCATTTACCCATCTGCACTCAGTTACAGCAACTTCAAAACTCATGTTTGCATTTTATTTTTAACAACCGCTATGACGAACATGTTACGCCTTATTATAAAAAAATAAAATGGCTGAAATTGGATAAACGTATACCTCAAAAGGCTTTACGTTTGTTTAAGGTACTGAAATCCAAAAATCCGTCTTATTTGTATGAAAACTAGATATATATAATGTAAATACCGGGAAGAGATCAATTCGAATCACTGAGATATTCTATGTTCCTAAATAATCTTTTGTCTTTAATATTTGAGCACTCCTTCCTCATTTCCTCCTGCAAGCTATGGAATTGTTTACCTGAAAATGTTAGAACCTCTTCTACAATTTTGATGTTCAAGAGAAATATGACTGATCAGTTATGTAACTTAGCTTAATCTTATCATATATCTAATCGATATGATCAATTCTTGAAATGTGATTTCATATCTGTGCATTGCAATGTTGAATGAGATTCGTCATGCTCTTTTGTTATCATACTGTTTGATGTTGTGTCTATTACTTTATATTCCATTATTCTTAATGCAAAATGTGTAAGTAATGCGATTGATAATCTATGTTGCCTGTTTTAATTTCTCAATCCTTAATGTGTGATCTTAAATCTGTGCACTGTTACCCTAATTTTCACATGTTATGTATTCTCTTATTCATTGATTATTGTTGGCAATTGTTGAACCCATTTGTTGTGGCATGTAATAATATTTCAATGTTCCAGGGGACTTAAAATCCCAGAACAATAAAGACTGTTTTAAATTTCAATTCAATCAGTGCCCTTTGATAACAGAATAAAATGCTCAAAACTTAAGGAAACATCTCGCCTTTCAAAAGAGAGGGTTTGGCTGTCAGCGTCTGGCACAATGCTTGGTGCAAATATTTCCGACAAAATGAAGTGGGATGTGGGTTCGGCAGGGCTGCAAGCGGTCCTACCGGTTGGTTTTAATGGAAAAATTACTTATTTTTGCCCGAATAATGACCAAATAATGACCAAAAATGACCAAAAATTGACCAAAATACAACCAAAACCTTACTGAAACCGGCCAAACATACTTGAGTATATGTTTCCTAGAGTCCTGTATTCTACGCCAACTCGCAAACTGGCAGTCAACTGGCCGACTAAGCAATGAAAATATGTGAAATGCACGATTCAAACACATATCTTGTACTCGGGCGTCTTCATTTCGCGCATTGCAAGGGATTTTTAGGGTCCAGTCGGCCGCCAGTTAGGGAGTTGGCAGAGAATGCATGCTCTGATGTTTCCTGGTACATATCGTGCCTTTGAAGAGGGAAAGTAATTGAATGACGTATTAAAAAATGTGTCAAATAAAACTTTATTCACATGAAAGTAATGCAAAATAAAAAAACTCTTACTTTCCAAAAAAATAACTTGCACGTACTTCCTAACTAGAAACGTACGGTAATAAAATAGTAAAATAAAATATTTACTTCGTTGAGTGATAAATATAATGTGATTACATCAGACACGTTTTCCAGACTAGAAAAACAATACGAGGGGAAAAATGCAAAGCATTAGTAAATACGTATTTATGTGTCCTTGGGATTGCGGGAGAAGAAGTCCGATATAAGTTTAGAGGTGCACTGCTCCACCTTTTGCTGAGTTTTCTCAGCCTCCTTCCTCTTTTCTGTAACTTCTTTTCGGACTATCTCCACTCCTTCAAGCAACTCCCTCATGGCTATCTTTTCTACAGCAGTTTTAAGCCTTTTGGTGGCTACCTCAACCAGCTTATCTGACGCTCTTCTTTTCTCTTCTTCAGTCTTCCTCATAGCTTTAAGCCTTTCCTGCTGATCACACAATTTCTCTCGCTCCTCTTCCATTTGTTTTAATTTTTCCTGTTCTTTTGCTTTTCTTGCCAACTCCTCTTCAGCCACACGACTTTCCTCTTCCCTTTTTTTCTTCTCATTCTCCATGTGCTCAATATACTTCACGTGAGCACTAAGGGCAGAAGCTAGCAATGTTCTTGTCATTAGAACATTCTCCGGTTTGTTGCTATACTTTCTCATAACACCCTTCACCACCATGCATGAGTCAAGTGTCAGCTCAGACATTGAGGCTCTATCGGAAGTGAGGGTTCGGCCAGATGAGGAGAAGTTCCGTTCAATGTCCGCCTGCCCATGTGAAAGGCACAACACACACTTCACAACTGTGGCCACAGTAGGGTACTTTGGTTCCCCGTTGGATCTCTTGATACGGAAAAATTGTGCCCAATACTCATCAATTTGCATTTCCTGACTACCTGGATCATCCTTTTCCATTTGAAGCATCCTCTGCTCATCCAAGAGGACAGTCAATTTTTACCTCATCTGAAAGAGGAGCTCCCGAGCGATTGCCGCTATGTCACTGCTGCTTCGCTTGGACGTCCTTTCATTGGGGTGAATACACCGGCAATGCTTCGCAAGTGCTTTCGTCTTCAGCACCGATTTCTTAAGGATGTGTGAGCAGACAGCGACGTAGTGGTCTCTGGCTTCTTTGAGGAACTCTAATCGATCCCTCTCATGCACCTGAACAAGGCAATTGACAATAAACGTGTGAGCGCACTGACTTCCTTATGCGTACTGTATTCCAGCTTTTTAAATCTGCCGCGTGCAGCTCACTGCCTTCTCTGCAGCTGCACGGCTCCTCACAGGAGTCTCCCGCACGAGGCTCTGTGGCGGCCCGTGATGCACAGGAACTCATGGCAGATTTAAAAAGCAGAATACCACAACAACATAATTCTTAAAAACTGAACATGTGACTGACAGCTTTTGGGAAAATAGCTTGGGAAGTAGCTTCGATCCCATCGCACGAATTTGCAGGGAAGTTGGAGAGACAGCATTTCAAAAGCCAGTACACAGCGGCAACGTTTCCACTGTCAGCTGGGTACGTAATGCAAACTGGAGCACAACTGGTTGTCAGCACCTCTCCTGCTGAGATTAAACCAGGGCGCTCAATTTCAAGCCGAAGCTGACCAGTTGATAGCTTGACGCGACAGCAATCTGACTCATACATACAGTGCAGAACGCCCTTTTCTCCAAATCTCTTGCACAGCACAATTCCTTAATAAAATAACCGTTGGCATCCTTTTCTAGCCAAGTCGGCTTAAAACGGCACTTCCCCATTCTCAGCAGGAACCCTACGAAAACTGAGTGCATGCCGATTAAAATCGAGAATATTCAAGGCCCATACGGCAGACTGAGTAATTTGGATTGTGACTGGATCATAGGAGACAGGGAAGTTCATCGAACACCAACGACAAGGATCACTCACCTCGTATTGTAATGGACGCAACAAAAACAATACGGCCATCACCGGACCCAACATAGAGTAGGGGATGGCCACTAACAAAGCTGCATTGCGCTGGAGAACACACTTCGTTTCCTTTGGGCACTATTCGGCAACAGAAGCCTGAGTTCGGCTCTCGCTCAAAGTCTACGTTCGTCATTCGGCTCTCACTCAAGTCACTCGGCTCACAGCGAGCGGCCGGCCCGCAGACTTTGCTTCTCCTCCCCCTCCCTCCCTCCTGTTTTGGTTGCTATCGTCGCAGTCGCTACACTTGCCCTGTTTCATTCGTAGCACTGATGTGAGGTTTGTCACGTTTTGGACCCTTCCTATCACCGTATTTACTCGCATATAGGACGACTTCGAATATAGAACTAGGTAGGATTTTAGAGACAAAAAATAAAAAATTGGACTTCCTTACTCGTTTATTAACATAATGTATAAATTCCGTAAATATTACGGAAGACGTTTTGGGGGAAAGAAGGGGGTTGGGATTATCTTACATCGTCTTACGTACGATAGTCTGGGGGTCTGGAACCATATTACGTAAGATTCTTGTCCATATTGTAACATTGTATCGTTCCTGAATGAAATTTAGTAGTGGCGGTGGAGCATTCGCTCGTTACTTTCGTACATTCTGTAATCTCACCCCTACAACAATGCCACTCTTCTGTCGCCTGACTGCCTAGCTACATTACCTTCATGGTCAACCAAAGCAGGCTGTATGCAGGAGGCATTGGTTCCTTCCAACGATCGACTCCACTACATTGTTGTGAAAGATGTAACAAAGATGCTAGTCAGAAATTGTTGATTTGCGCCTGGATATCAGATGACACGGCCGCCGCGCCGGGCTCATCTATACGTTCGCTTCTGAAGCACATGTAGTGTAGCGTCGTCTGCCACCACAGAATCAAAAATAGCGACAAGTCACCCGTCATACAATGTTATTATTGCACCATCCAACAAAGGTGACTTTGAATTTGACCCTGACACTAACCCAAAAAAAAAGAGCAAAGAATCCTTCGCTCGCGGACATAGGACGACCCCGATTTTTTAAGCGGATAAAAGTAACATAAAACCTCGTCCTATATGCAAGTATACACGGTATAATAATGACTTTTAGTGACTTTTTAGCATAATAATGACTTTTAATGACCAAGATCAGAAATAATGACCAATAATGGTAATAATGACAGACTTGCAGCCCTGACGGGGCATGGTGGGTGTTGATGGATATTGACCTTTGAAATTACCTTTGGCATTCCTGACCATGGGTCACCAGACATTGAGTTAGGTCAGATTAGAGTGTGTCCAAGATAATAGCGCAATTGACAGAAGTGCAGCCAATTTGTAAGCACGTCCAAATGCCAAATTGGGAAGGGAATCACACAACACCAAAGAATCTATGGTGGTGGCCTTTGTTTAACACCTTCAACACTATGCCCGTACGTTATACGGGCGCGGGTAACCCCGTTGTGGACGGTGCCCATATGCCATACGGGCATCGCTTTACTCTGCTTTTAAGTTGATTTCCCGAACGATTTTCGGCCATCATTGAAACCTAGTTACACATACTTCTTTTAATGACAGTTTGATGTCTCTAGCGTGAAGAATGTTAGCTTCATGCTTGCTTGTAGTTCAATTCTTTAGCGCAGTGCATCACCGCAAACTACCACAATCTTCCCTGGCGCGAAAAGTGTTGTCACGTTGATTTCGCGTGATTGACAGATGAAAGAGTTCAAAGGACACACTTATAATGGATAAAAAGAAGGGCAGACGATGGCCTTTTCAATGCTTCAAGACACAATTGGATATATTGGATGCCTTATCTGAGGATTTAGGGTTTGAAGTAGACGACAGTGACAACGATGTTACATATACACCGGAGGACTCACCTAGCGATGATTCAGGTGAGATTTTTTATCCAAAGAAATTGTGTTCAAGGAGTGATTCTCCATAAATAGAGCAATCTATTGTTTCCAATTGATAGCCTCACAGATGAGTTATGTTCTCGTAGTGCTCATTTCTTATTACATTTCACTTTTTTACAGGTAGAGGGAATGCAAGAAGATCCACCAGCACCGATAGCGGGGTGGCGAATTGTTGACAATAGCGATGGCTGGTTGGAGAATGGCATGCAGCCTGAGTTACCCATTTTTGAAGCGTCTGCTGCTGTTACAACTGCATTGGATGATGACTGTGATATGTTCGACACTTTTACGCTCTTTTTTGATAGAGAGGTGATGAAAGCTATAAAAACGGAAACAAATCGCTACGCTTGTACTCGAGTTGCCGCAGTGAAGCGGGAAGGTACATTGAAAGCAAATTCACTCTGGAAAAAGTGGGACCCGGTAAAAATTCATGAAATTCATTGTTTTTTTGCGTTTGTGCTCCATGTGTCTGTTTTGAAACTGCCTAAAATAAGTGATTACCAGTCGACTGACACATTTGTTCAGTCATGTTTTGCCAGTAAGCTAATGAGCTGTGATAGGTTCACATCTATTTTGTTTATGCTGCACATCAATAACAATGCAACATATGTACAAAGAGGGATGGTGGGACATGACCCTATGCACAAAGTGAGGCCATTTTATGACAATTTTGTGAAAACAAGCAAAAATAGCTTCCAACCGTATGCTAACCTCACTGTTGATGAGGGCATGTGTCCTTTCCGAGGTAGGGTCGGGTTTCTGGTATACATGAAAAATAAGCCAAACAAATATGGAAAAAAAATTTATGTTTTGTGCGATTCAGCGACAGGGTATGTGTTGAATTGCGAGGTATATACTGGCAGTTCTGGAAACACAGAAAATAGTATTCAGGCCATATTTGAAAGATTGTGCTCAGACTATTTTGAGAAAGGGCATTGTATATACATGGATCGGTTTTATACAAGTCCATCTTTATTGGCCTTCCTGTGGAATAAGAAGACTTTAGCGGTTGGGACTGTGATGAAAAACCGCAAAGGACTGCCAAAAGAGTTCAAAATAAGAAAACTGAAAAAAGGTGAACTGATTTTCAGAAGGAGGGGCCCTTTACTCACCATGAAGTGGTGATTCAAGAGGGACATGTATTGTCTCTCTACGAAACATGCAGCTACTTCGACTTCTGTTCCTGTCAGAGCGAGGGGTGGGTCAGTTGAAATAGAGAAGCCTGATGCAGTCCTTGATTATAACATAAATAAAACCATAGTGGACAGGGCTGATCAGCTTTATAGCTATTACCCCTTTTCTAGGAAGAGTATGAAATGGTGGAAAAAATTATTTTTACACCTATTCAGGATGGCAGTAGTGAATGGGTACATATTATATGAGGAAAAAAGTGGGAAGATCCCAGGCTTAGTGGACTACATAAAGGCTGTTGGAAAAAAGTTAGCATCGGTTGGAGGTGAAGAATCCCTGCAGACTAGTTCCCCTTCAGCAAACGTAGACAACATTTGCTAGGCATTTTCCTAAAAAAAGTTCCTGCGACAGTCAACAAAATTAATGCTACAAGGTATTGCAAAGTGTGCTCGGACAGAGGAAAGACAGCAAATGGCAGCAGGTGGATGTGCGAAGAATGCAATTGTTGGACTGAGTATTCCTGTGTCCTTCGAAGTTTCTCACACACGTGTAAAATATGCGTAAGGTGTTTGACTTTATAAATTAAATAATCTGTATGTATTAGTACTGGGTGACTATATAAATAACTAACTGTCAATAAATATTGTAGCCCTATTCTCATCCCTAAAAACTAAAAAAAAAATTACTAGATCAAGCCTTAACGTTTTTTTTTTTTAAACATGGGTTTTTAAAAAAATATTGATTTTCAAGATATGAAAATTTAAAAAATTAAAATGACATTTGAAAATAACTAGAGAGAAAGAGCGTTAATTTGATATGCACACTTATTGGAATAACAAATCAATTTATATAAAAAAATATAGACGAAAATAGCTAAAAACTGCCAGTTCACCAGAAGCTACCACAGAAAAATCAGGCAGTGTTGAAAGTGTTACATCGTACGATCGTGAAAAAATTTATTACTTTTTGTTTCTTTCCAAGCCAAATCAGTATATTTCAACTGTACTGCTATCTTGGATGGACTCCAGTCAGAGGAGAGGGGCCTCGTGGGACCACTGTACTGGTTTAGAGCAGCCAATGATTGTTCTTTCGGACAATCCTTTGGGGAGGGGAAGTACGAGAAGGAAGGAGGGACAGCTTGATACACAAAAATGGAATCTTTTGCCCCTGCAACATCACATAGTGTAAGAACAATCAGCATTCAGTGTAAATTGTGAGATGGTAATTCACATAACATTTCGAATTAGGTCTCAAAAAACTACTATAACAGTAGAAGATCAATAATTCAGAAATCTAAACAAAAGAACTATGATTGAAGATTTTGCAAACTTGTGCTACTGAAATACAGTCCGCTCTGGAATTAGTCTTCGCATCAACGTTTATTTGCAATTAGCATAGGTTTTTTTGGGGCCTTGATTCCTTCTAGGTATATTAAAACAGTATAAAAATTATCCACATTTTATGTTTCTGCATTCTGCGTTTCTCCAGATTCTATGAGCTCGACTTTTGGACTGAACAAGTTTTTATATTGTCCAATTTAACATTTTAGTTGTCGTGATGGAATCTAAGATAGAAATGGCATGTGTGAGTGAAAGTTATGGCAAAGAGTTCACTCCAAAATCCATCACCATGCACACCATTCCTTGTTACAGTAGAAACTCGAAATTACGAAGTTGACGGGACCGGAAAAATCGGCACTTCGTAATATCAAATTTTGTATGAACGAGTATCTTTCAAAAACATTGCGATGAAGCTCTTTTTTTGTTTCCTTGGATTAAGATGTACTCTCGCGAAGTACTTGCATGATTTACGAAGTTATAATTCATGAAAGTATATTTAAATGTGTATTCATGCCTACAGGGTGCACTCATTGTCAGTTGAACACAGCTTATTTGTCGGAGTTTTATTATTCCTACTTTCGGGAATTTCAAATTTGGCGCCACCGGATAAGTTATTTTGCCGTTGCAGCTGGCAGTGCGGCGTGCAGCAACTCACGAATTGGTACTACCCCTCTTTGCCGTGACGAATTTTAACAATATTATCTGGATATATCAATTTGCAATGTTTATTGTTTACCTGCGTCATAAATTTTTACGGATGGTTCGGAAGTAAGACGAAAGCCGCGTTTCAATGGAAATCGACTTCCGTGTGTCAAGCTACCTTCGCATCAAATCGATGCATTATTCTATTCACTCATTCGTTTTGTGATGACAACTGATTATTACCGGCAATACGAGGCTCGATTCGGGTTATCATGATGAATGGTAAAATATTCTTTCCAGGGTATTTGGAAATTGCCTGACGAGCAGTCCTTGCATCCAGCTATCCCTCTCAATCACTCAGCCCGAAACATCAAAGCTGTCAGATAATAGGGTGATACCTCAGTCGGATCTGAACAATTGGCGTGTCTAAACCGGTTTTTCCCAGAAGACCCTTCAAGAAAAAAGTTCTTCGTTCCTTATTCCTAGGCGCGACGACATTCATCTGCGAGGGACTCATTCAGCGAGAAAGAGAAGGGGGTAACCCGAGAGGATCACTCCTTCACCTTATCTGTTATTATCTGTTGAAAGTGAGGTGAGCAACTTAACATACGCAAACATGATGCGCACTCGGAAATATCATCGCTCATTTGTTTTTGGCGCGATCTTTAAATTGTTTCGTATCTAATTACATTAAGAAAGAGAAAAGGGTTAATTGTTGTTGCAAGAAGAAAGAAATAAAGATAAGATAGTTAATCTTTCTTTTAATTACGAAGGAATTTAATAGGTTATGGGCCCAGGACATCGCCACTAACTAGAAAAGAAATATACATCGGAATATTAAGAGTGATCACGATGGAAAACCAAGAAGAACGATATAAAATTCCCATGTTCGATGGCACAAATTATGGTAATTGGAAATACAGAATGGAATGTCTGCTTGATGAAAAGGAACTTTTGGATGTAGCCTTGAATCGTATCATACTGGAAGAAGAGCAGGGAAAGGAATCGCCATCACAGAAAACGGCTCGAATGGAAAGAAATAAAACGTTGCTTAAGAAAGACAAAAAATGCAAGAACACGATCATCACCAAAATTGCAGAGAGTCACCTGGGCTATGCGTTGGGAAAAGATACGGCATATGATATTTGGAAAGTTTACGAGGAAACTTATCAAAGGAAAAGTATAGCCTCCAGGATAACCGTAATGAAGCAACTCTTGTCACCAGCATCGAAGTTCAAACCGTCTCAAGAAGGAATCAATGACCACTTCTTAAAAATAGACAAGCTATTGTCTGTCACTCTTCACTCTTCTGTCAGCGTTCGTAGAGTGTGGACGCGCTCTCGCTCTCTGCGCCAAGTTCAAGGTTGTGTGTTGTTCACTACAGTTAAACGAAAAGTGTGTGCATAACAGATGTGATTTTAACATTCACTGAGTGCTTGAATGCCTGTTTAAACATTATAGTGTTTCAGCTGGACAGTGTAAATAGTGCTACATCAATTTATCTCAACATGTCCCTCTGTTTCGTGTGCCGAAAATCCACCAGAAACACCGCCTTCATCGCCTGTTCCGTGTGCCACAAAAACTTCCACGGGCAATGTGCTGATAGTCCTCTATCTAAGGATGACATAGATGGAATTGCGGCGAGCAAACAACAGTGGAGGTGTTTAGATTGTCAGGCTTCACGTCGGCAGAGCTTAAATTCTATTGGTGAATCGGCCGAGCCTAATAATAAAGCTGATAACGGTGTAACGAAGTCGTTTGATGATATCTATCGCCTCATTGCAGATTTAAAGGGGGAATTTAAGAACGTTGAGAAAAACCTTGGTGATACTATTAACAAATTGTACGATAGATTAGATAAAAGCATCAAAGTAATTGAAGTGCAGGGAGCAAAACTAAATCAGTGTTTTGAAGAAATCAACGATCTTAAAAAAGAAAATCAGTGTCTTAAAAACAAACTCTCTGAGTGTGAAAACCATTCGGACGATATAGAGCAGCGTATGCTAGAAAACAACGTGGAAATTCATGGATTACCTTCGAGTGCCAATGAAAACCTACCCTTGGTAATATGTAACATAGGTGCAGCCCTCGGTGTTCAGTTAAATGAAAACAGCATCGATTACTGCTTTAGGTCAAAGCCTAAGCACAGTGGTGAGTCTGGTGGGATCCAAGTACGATACCGAAGTCAAAAAGTCAAGGAAGAATTTTTGACTAAGCGCCGAGTGAAGAGAGATTTCAGCACGCGGTATTTGTCCCTGGAAGGAGCTCAATCCCCGGACACCCCCATCTACATCAACGAGGCCTTGACTTCCGGAAGGCGGAAGGTCCTCAACGCAGCTCGGGAGGCGAAGAAAACAAAACACTACGAGTACTTATGGATACGAGGTGGGAAAATTTTGATGCTAAAAGCCGAAAAGAAACCTGTAATTGTTTTAAGGCATTTGTGTGATATAAGCAAACTATAATATAGAATATACTTCAACTTATTTTCCCTAGTTTTAACGAACTAAAATTCAATTCTAATGATTTTAATATAATGCATCAAAACATAAGAAGCTTGCGTTCAAACTTCGATCAATTTGTCTTAAACTTAAATGAAATACACGAAAAACCTCAACTAATAGTACTGTCCGAAATTTGGATAAGCGACTTCGAAGTGATTGCTTATCAAATTGATGGATACAACTGTTACGCCAAATGCAATAATTTAAAAAGAGCGGGAGGTGTAATTATGTATGTCTCAAACATGTATTCATGTACATTTGATGATACTTATGACTTACAATCTGCCGATATGATTAAGGTGACTATTGACCTCCATGCCTCTGTATCAATTTCGGTCATTGGAGCGTACAGGTACCATTTCCTACCGACTGAACTATTTTTTCGCGAGCTTGAAAGAATTCTCGATAGTTCAAGAGAGAGGAATTTAATATTAATAGGAGATATAAATGTGTGCACCTTACAAGACAATGATATTTCTTACGTGTACAAAACCATTATGGCAAGCCAAGGGTTTGAAGAGTACATACGTTCTCCCACCAGAATTACGAAATACAGCAGAACTTGTATTGATCACGTCTTTTGTAGAAGTAGGGACAACTTAAACTATGAGGGTATGTCTTATGATCTTGGCTTGACTGATCATCATATGGTTTTATGTATTGTCAAATCTAACCTTATAGAAAAAATCCCCAGACCAGTAAGATCCATTTATAAGGTTGATTTCGGCCATTTGAAGGACCTTCTAGCGCACTGTGAATGGGAAGATGTCTATTCCGAGAGTAATGTCACTAAAGCATATGGTATTTTCCTCGGAAAATTAAAATCCTGCATTAGTCAGGCAAGTTTTCTCGGAAGAAATAGCCAAAAAAATCGCCTAATTAAGCCATGGATGACCAAATCATTATCATACAAAATCTCTAAGCGAAACATACTGTACAAAAAAATGAGAAAACAACCAAACAATGATAAATTAGCACGATATTATAAATCTTATCAAGAACGGCTAGATAACATGATCCGAGAGCGTAAAGAAAATTACTACTCACAAGAATTCAATAGTAATGATAATAACACGGCTAAAAAGTGGCGCATTTTAGACACCATCACAGGAGGGAAACAAACAGGGGGGAGTGTTGAAAAAATAAGATCTCATGATGGAACAGTCTTGACGGAAATGCAATCAATTGCCAATGAATTCAATTCACACTTTGGTAGGGTAACTGATTCTCCTAGGAATTCCACCAACTTTAATTATGATCCAGCTGAGCTGGAAGATTGGTTTCCTAAGATTAATACTAGAGAGTCTTTCTTTCTATCTCCTGTGGATAAGAGAGAAGTAAATAGCATAATAAAAGGTCTTCAACCTAAGAGGTCTAAAGGGATAGATGAAGTAGCCGCTATTACAGTTAAAAAGTCGGAGAGGAAGTTTCTCCCGTATTTGCATATATAGCAAATTTAAGTATGGAAACGAATTTTTCCAGAACAGTTCAAAACGGCTATTGTAGTACAGTAAAACCCCCATACAACGAACACCCATACAGCGAAATTTTAAGGAAAACTCCCTATTTCGAAGTCATTGGCCCGGTCCCGGACCCTTCCAATGGACAATACACGCAAAAAAACCTCCCGTAACGAACCTCTCTAACTACGAAAACTCCGTACATCGAAGTCTGCGCTTGGGCCCAAAACATGAAAAGTGCCCCTCTAGAACGAATTATTGAGAAAAAAAACGTAGCATTCTTCATTTACAGGTAATTTTTCCATAGACATTTACGTAATGAGCAGGAAGTTGAACTGCAGCGGAGAGTACCGCGTCTTAACCCTTCCGCTCCGGGCTTCGAAAATGTTTACATCCGAGACCTACAGAGCAGAGGGCATGAAGGAAACTTGACGCTCTCGCTCGGTGAAGGCTCGTTTACACATTTATTATGGTGGGAACCAGCAACTCTGATGGTTCCCACAATAAAAAACATGTAAGGGAAGCCAAAACTCCGCTCCGCTTTAGCTGAGCCGGGTGATAGTTGGGTGGATGAGTAATGCACCAAGAGGGGAGGGGGAATACCAGTCAGTTCCAGCCGGCCAGACGTAACCCAATACAGAAAAATACTCTGAAAAGATCAGATCAGGGGGGCTATTCTCCACTCTCACTCATCCGCCCCACCTCTTTTGCGAAGGTGCAGGTGGTGAGGATGGAGCTCAATTTTCCCTTTTTAAATCGTATCAGATTACTTTCCCATATTGGGTTACATTCCCGGGACCCCTGAATGGGAGGAGCTCCATGGTTTCAAATTACCTTTCGGTATCCGATTTTATTTTGGGAGAGGCAGGTGGACGGTTCTCATAAGACAGTCCACCTGCCTGTAAGAACCGTGTTCATTCCCGTCGGCGATAAATTTTATCATATTTATTTCTTTGTTTTTCCTTCGTGGAATTATATGTTAAAATTTAATCTTTACTTTTCTATTCAAAGTTTTTTTTAATGAGTGGAAATATTTTTTTCGCGAATACCAATGGGCTTATTTTTTTTCTTTCCCGCGAAGTCAACGTAATTTCTTTGTTTCCCCATTCTTTCAGCACGCAAACTTCATTTGTTCCTTCATTTGCAAGACGACCTGTTGATATTATAATTATAAAATAGTCTAAATAATTGTTACATCATTATTTATAAGACCCACGATCAAAGATACCCGTTTTCTTGTATTGTTGTGCTTTGAAAAAAAAGCGGAAAATGTGATCGGCTTATCTACTAATTTCTGTAATCGAATCACCATTTCGCGATCTAAAGACGTACAAATAAATACATTGTAATAAGGTTCGTCGAGAAAGGCTCGTGTTTTAAATGGCGAGTGACCACTTGCAGATTATTTTCATTATTGTATAATTATGATATCAACAGGAGGTCTTGCAAATGAAGGAACAAATCAAGTTTGCGTGGTGAAAGAATGGGGAAAGAAAGAAATTTTGCGGGAAAGAAAAAAAAATAAGTCCTATGTTATTCGCAAAAGAAAAATATTTCCACTCGTTAAAAAAAAACTTTGAATAGAAAAGTAAAAATTAGATTTTAACAGAATTCCAGAAAGGAGAAACAAAGAAAGTAAGCATGAAAAATTTGTCGCCGGCGGGAATCGAACATGGTCCCTCAGCACCGCAGCCCCGTACGCTAATCAATGGACCACACCCTTGATGCCGTAGGCTGATAAATAGGGATTTTATAACATCTATATATGTTTAAACGCTTTTTTTTGTTAACTATTGGATTTATACGCCCATATGTGGAGTGATTCGTGAAAAGCATTCGGAGTTCTATATGCATACGAATTTTCATCGAGATCTGCGACCCGTTTATCGGACACTCCCCTCGTTAGGAGGGCGAAGTATTCAAAACTTCATTGGTTGGTGTTCAACCAATGAGAGCCAATTTTATCTACTCTGTCCCCATCCCAAAGGAAAATCTCGAGTAACCTTTCTTCTCTATCCAAATATTGCTATTGCCATCTTAACCTTGATGGATGTGGTCTGTTAACCGGCAAGTTTGCTCGAGATCGCCCTAATATTTGCTCGATTGCTTGAGGATACCTTTTTTCCCAGAAATCACAGCCGAAAATGAGGGTGCGCCTCTGACACGAATTTTTTATCTGCCAGCCTTCGATCCTCGGTCACAATATGAGCGATGGGCTGCAGAGAAATAACGCGGCAGGGTGGTAGTGGCCACGAAACGAGCAGTGATTCGTCCTAAGATAAGTTCAGAATCTGAAATGGCAGTACATACTGTCAGAAGACAGAACGTTCTCGGCCGACATTTTACCACAGAATGAGAAGAACGGCACAAGAAATATTTAATATTTCGTGGCCGCGGCTCGCGCCGCTCGTATCGTGCCCGAGGCAAGTCCCATCGAGAGCTGAGTGACCTTGGTGCTTAGCGTGAGTCATCAAGGGGAGGGTATCATTCGCTCGCTTGTTTACGGGGGTTGCAGTTGCCTAATAACTTTAAAAACTTGTTGTTTGACAAGGCAAGCGTGTGGGGTGCAATTCGGGGACAGCGATTGGCCGCGCGACAAGTGCAAGCACTGGAATTTTCCACCCCCATAACTTTCTCATTTTCTGTCACCAGACAACTTTGAGTGACTGTATGCACCTGCCTCTCAACTGAGAGAATTCTGTGACTATTAACATTTGTGCATGCGTCAATATAGGTCAGTGTTGTTCCAAAATGAACAAGGGCAAAAAGTTGTGGTCTTTCACGGTAGTTGAAAAAATTAAAGCGCTTTAAGTCATCAAAGACGCTGAGGATGTAGGAAACCGCGCTGCCGGACTAAGGCATGATGTGCCGGAATCGTGCATTAGAAGATGGAGGAAGGATAAGGTTGCACTATTCATACCAATAGGGACAGAAGGTCTTTTCGGGGAAAATCTACGAGCTGTGACAGGATATGCGCGCGCGTGCCACCGTACTGTGACGCCCGTCTCACTAGTAAGTCAGCCGTTTTTATGTATGTACCTAAATCATGAATTTTTTTATTTTGTCATTCATTGAAGATTTTTGTTGGACCATATTGAAATATTAACTGCTTTAAATTCCATAGACAGTTATGATTTCTTTCAAAGTTTGACTTTTTTCAAGTTTTGATGTCGTATCTACGCCTTATCGTTCGTTTTTTACGCGGCTGACGCTGGGGTATTTTGAATTTAAAAAGTTTGCATTCCCACTCGTCATCGTTTACAGCAAAATATAATTTGTAAAAGTTAACCACGTTTTAAAAGGCGACTTACAGCGACTATGACTTGTGCATTAGGAAAATGGTGGGGGGATTCGGATTTATAAATCAGAGCTCGGTGCGACTGTCCGCACTTACCAACTAAACACGAATTGTAGCGAGGTCGGATTTGTTTTGTTTTAATGAATATCAATTACTCCACACATTCCAAAGGACAATAAACAATGCAAGCATTGTAGGGCCTAGGCTACAAGTGAAAACTTGCCTCCGAGGTCCATACATGCTTATGGAAAATGCCGCGTAAATTATAAGAGAATATCGCTAGCGGCTTTATTAATGGCCGAAAATTTGAAGTTAGGCCCGCAACACCTCGCAATAGGAAAAAAAAGCCCCAAATTTTTTTCTTCAACTTCGACGCATAAAAAGAGGGGTGCGACTCTTACACGCGTTAACGGCATCGTCAATGCATTATCATCTGAGATTGCCATTGTGACCTCAATGCATTGCCGACTGCCACGTTTTTACTCGTGGTAACTAACTCACCCCACCTATATTCCATCGTCGTTTATCGATATCTAGTATATTCTGGTCACGAACATAGATATTTACCGGTATTTCAATGGGATTCCAACAGTGCGTTTCATTTCGGAAGTATAAATGGGAATATGTGCTCTTTCAAGCAAAATTGCTGCATAAAAATGCCATTTGATATTGACTTAAATTATTGCACTCTAAGAATAATATAGACTAGATACTCAGAAAAATTATGGAGCACTTTAAATATACCTAATCCTTAGGCATTAATTTTGGCGCTCCTTTACTTTCAGACCGTAACTAAAGAAAGCGATGAGGCGTAGAGCAGAATCGACGAAAAAAACAATAATTTCAATTAGAAATACGCAGATTGAAAATAACACGGTGATAGCCACGGTATTTGATGGTAAATAATAAAAATTGTTTATCATCACTCTAGGAAAGGTTTTAATGGTGAATAAAGCAAGATTGAGATATTTACTCGACTTGCATCGTAAAGCACGCGGAACACTTGGATGCCCCTTTGGAGACGCAACCCGCACACCACCTCCATACATCGAAAACCCCCTACATCGAAGTAATTTTTCTGGTCCCAACAAATTCGTTGTATGGGGGTTTTACTGTACCTATTCACAAGAAAGGAGACAAACTAGACTTAAATAACTACAGACCAATATCCCTACTACCTGTATTCTCAAAAATTTTGGAAAAGATTGTCAAAACTAGGTTGTTAAGTTTTTTAAATAGCCATGGGTTCTTCAGTAACCATCAATTTGGTTTTTTAAAAGGAAAATGCTCGGAAGATGCCCTACTTAATTTTTCCTCAAATCTTTATGAGGGACTTAACAAAGGCAATAAAGTAGCAGGACTTTTTATTGATATAACAAAAGCTTTTGATACTGTCGATCATAAAATTTTACTGGAAAGACTACAACAAGCTGGTGTCAGGGGTATCGCACTTAATTGGTTCCGGAGTTATCTTAGCGATAGATGTCAATATGTGCATATTAAAAACTGTAGTAGTAATAAGATACTTATTACACGTGGGGTCCCACAAGGCTCAATTTTGGGACCAATACTCTTTCTAGTTTTTGTAAATAATTTGTGTAACGGAAAGTTTCATGGTAAACTTACTTCATTTGCCGATGACACTGCTCTTTGCTACTCCGACAGCTGTATGCATGAATTACAAACGCATATGCAAAGTGATTTAGACAAACTTAAGTATTGGTTTTCCATTAACTCGATGGTACTAAGTAGTAAAACAAAATATATATTATTTAATCTAAAAAATGTAACTACACCAGTCAACAGTGTGTTATATTATAGATGTATGAATTGTATTAAGGATAATGCCTTGTTTTGTAATCAGTGTATATTGATTGACAGAGTGAGTTACATTAAATATCTGGGAATTTGTATCGACGAACATTGCAACTGGAAACAACACATTAACAAACTAAAATCGGAATTACTTTACGTGATAAGAAAATTTTACCTGTTACAATTTATCTGCCCAGCTTCTGTTCTTAGAATGGTATATTATGCATTAGTGAATTCAAGATTGGAATATGGTATTGTGTGTTGGGGAGGAGCATATTTAACTAATTTGCAACCTCTTTTGGTAGCTCAAAAAAAGATAATACGGGCAATGGTACGAGCACCAGGAACCGCACACTCCTATCCACTGTTTATAAGGATGAACATCCTACCTCTTAGACATCTTTTTATTTTTAAGGTCTTAAGAATTTTTTATAATCGAGGAGGTGAAAGAGAAAAACCGAGAGGTTATGACTTAAGAGGAAACCCTGGTGTACATGTACCAAGACCTAAAAATGAACTGTTTAGACAGAGTTATCTATATCTAGGGCCTAAAATTTTTTCATCTCCGCCTGAAGAAATAGTTAAAATTAAAAATGAAAAGGGGTTTGCACTACGCTTAAGGAAATGGTTATTTGGATTTAAAGATGTTAAGCACTTACTTGCAAAAGTTATCTAAGAATTATTATTTTAAATGTTTATGTGCAAAATTAAAAAAGATTTCTACTTTTCTGTCGATTAAAATTTATTCTATTTGTACAATTAGTTAACAAACATAAAAATTATAAGAAACTGGTGCAGAATACATCCCTAGATGTTTTTATTAATCGATTATATAATTTTTCTTGTATGTAATTCAAAATGAGTGTATGTCAATAACAACAAAAGCAAATGTCTTATACCTTTTTATAATGACTATGTAAATAACAGTTTAATTGTTGTTAGTGTTGTAAAGTACTTATTTTTGAAGAATGTTTAATAATTAAATTAAAAAAGCTATAATGATTAATACATGTTTTCACTGTTCCTTTTATATTAAATTGTATTCTTTTCGCAGTGTTAACTAACATAGAAGTGTAAAAAAATAACTACTGCAGACTACGGCCAAAGGTGTTTATGTTATAAAAAGCTCAAAATTCTCTGTTAGCTCAAACAAGCCTTTAATCGATTGTATCTTAATGCTTTGTTTTTACTTCACATGTCAAACCATGGGTTATTTACTAAATTATCCAGCACCAATGATAGCATCTATGTGATTGTAGTTGCAACACACTTATTCTATGTTTTTGTCTTTGTATTTCATCTGTGATGGTCGAGTCGGTGACCCCAAAACGGAGATACTGTCCAATGGGGCACCTATATTCCAGACAAATCATTGTATAAATAATAATTGTATTTATCTAATCTGGAATAAAAACCATTATTATTATTATTATTGAGGAAATTAGAATCAGCCAGAACTAAGCTCAATGAAGAGGAAAAATGTGTCTATCTACTAATGACAATGCCAGTAGAATATGATGGAGTAAGTACTGCCATTGAAACGATTTGCTCAGGAAATATAACTGTATCTTTTGTTAAAAGTAGGCTCCTGGAAGAAAGCAGCAAAATAGCTCTGCGAACCCAGAAACCAAAACAGAATTCCCAGCCTCAAGTAGCATTTGCCTCGAACTCTAGTCACAGAGGAAGAGGTGGTTTCAGGGGGAGAGGAAGAATAAGTAATAGTGGAATTGGAAAAGGGAATAAGCAGAGTGAAGCATCAAATTCATCAAGTAATGCTTCTCCAGTTAACAAATTTCCCTGTCATAACTGTGGTGAATTAGGACATTGGCGTTCTGACTGTCCTAAGCTGTATCGAAAAGAAGCGTATGTTAAGTTGCTCACCTCACTTTCAACATTATCTACCCTCACCCAGTTTCGCTTTTACCCAGGTGGATTTCACTAGTGGGGGAGGGGTTGGGCCTCCTTTCAGCGGCCTCGGCAGCCAACACTAGGTTGATACGGCCGATGATCGAACGAGGGAGCCGTTATTTCGGCCGATTCAAATTGTAACCTACCCCAGTGGTAGCTGTGAGGTTGACTTCACACTCCTTCATGATTTTTCCACAACCTGAAATTATGTTGGGTAGCGCCCAAGAGAGTTTTGAAACGCATCGTCACATCAATGGGATAAATAACGTAGTGCATCGGCGCATGCGAAGAGAGAATCGGAACTCTAATCTGTTTTGACCACCTTTTATAGGAAGCATCATTCACTTAAGGAAGTGGATACCACAACAGGAAATCCATTTTCAGACCGTTGACTTTTACATCGCCATGCTAATAGATAAAGAAATTCTGTTTTCACCGTTTCGTGCAGGAAGGATGTTCCTAGAACTTATTTCATAGGGCTTGATACATACTTGATATCAACCACATCAGAGAAAAAATTAGTTAACTTGCCTAAAATCGATCATTTCGGGGAAAAGCTACTCTGCTATGAGAAGTGATACGAAAATGAGCTTTGATATAAGTTCTAGCTGCATCGTTCATCTTTCAATGCGGATACTCCTCAAGTTGGTACGCAACTTTAATACAATTACTGTAGTCGTGTAAAGCAAAGATGTCCAGCACTTTTTTCCAGAGGCATTCGTGCCGAGCATTGGCACTTCCAGCAGTCCAGCGAACGGCTACGCGTCCTTGGCCTGCCTCTTGCTCTCCCTGCCACCTCTCTCTCTCTCCCCCACCCTCGGCTCGGCGCTCATAGTTAGGGGGTCGGAGTAAAGTGATATTTTTTCTGGAGTCCGCATCACATTTCACTCATCGCTTTCCCACGCCCTAACTTCACAGGTGGCTTCCAAAATTTGGGTGGGGGGGAGGTCGTTGCCCGTTGGGAGTTCCTTATCAGCTATGAAGGCGAACCAAACGTACCACCTTTCACTCATCGCATACCCACCCTAACTTCTCAGGTGGTTTCCACTAGTTGGGATATCCTTTCGAGGACATCCTATAGACATCCTTTCGAGAGCATCATCAGCCAACTTCCATCGTTCCAACTATGTAGTTCCTACATCGGCCGCAACACAGGATGACCGTTATTTAGGGCGATTGTATGGCATCCACTCCCCAGTGTGAATTTTTTTACCTGATCCAGATCCGATTTTTTAAAATGAATTAGCATCCGATTTCAGTATCCGGAGTAACGTTATACCCACGGATCTTTAGATCCGATCTGACCATCCCAAAATAGTATTTTCCCGGCGAATCAGCTTGTGTCTTAGAGGACGAACGAACAATTTAAGAGCACATTTTGGAGCAAACAAAGTGTGTCTTATGGGCCAGGAAATACAGTAACTACAATTTTCGATGCCTGGCTAACGTTTTTCAACTTACGAACAAGTTCTCGGAACGCATCTCTTTCGTATGTAGAGGACTTTCTGTATATTGGATGAGTACGTCAGTGACTTCCGACTGCTGGACGGACGCCAGATGCCCCAGCGAAACCACACATTTACTATTGAAGCATTGAAAAATGAGATATCGTTCAGGTAATACATTCAGTGCATAATGTATTCGGCGACGATGATTAATTAGATGTTTAACTCTGAAAAGGAGCACCGAAACGTTACTGTGATCTATCACAATTCATATAAACGAGTGACTTTTTCACGTCGGGACCAAGATCCGAGGTTCGTAATTTTAAAACTTCATTATTTCGTAATATCGCGTACTGTTACATACACTTAGATACCCTTTTGGTCGGGACCGAAGATTTTGCTTCGTAAAATCAAAATTTCGTAATTTCGAAGTTCGTATTTTCGAGTTTCTACTGTACTTCCATTTTGCCTATTTTGCTATGATAGATTTTTAAGGTGGGTCTACACTTCCAAGCCAACTCAATTTAACGGTCCCCACCTGTGGTCGCCTACTGGGGCGGTAGAAGCCCAACAGGAAACTGTGAAGGCGGCACTGACAAAAATAGAGTGGGGAACGATTATCCTTGGGTGGGGATGGAAAAGGTCTACTCCGTTGTCAATGCAGGCTTGAACGTTTAACATTGCTATAGCCTTAATACGAAAACAGCATCAATGCTTGTTGATTTTTTGCCTATATTTAAGACGATTCTTTGATTTAAATGGGCTGAAAATCCTCATTTCAGAATCTAGCCTTCTCAACGTGTCCCAGAATATTACCAAAACTTTTAGTAAAAACCAAAGTTTTGCTATTTTTATTTAAAAAAAACACAACCACTTCATGATAAAGTTACTCAACTTATATCAACAAATGACTCTTCATCTACAGAAGACAAAAATTGCAAGTCTCCAGCTGTCACGACATAGCCATTACTGGGTTAGAGGGAAACGTCTGAAACAAGTTTCTTAGCCCCAGTATAGAGCCACCTTAATATGCAAATGCACTAACTCTATAGAGAACGTTTTACACGGTACATTTGTTTGTACAAACTTTTCCACAAACTCTTTCATAAGGCAAGATGTATCATGTAAAGCGGCAAATTGTATGAACGCTTGTGCGAATGTCTCAATGCCTGCACGGGAAATAGAACCTATTCTAATTTCGTTGAGACAAATGTTCAATCTCACGTACATTCGTTTGTACAATATCTTTCATCATGTAAAACGGCCATAAGACTTGATCAAGTGTACCAGATTAGAACAAGAAATTTCCAATCTGAGACACTCAAGACATGAGTTGAAATTTCCAATTCTCAATGGCTCTTCTTCTGGCAGAGGGAGTCTTCAGCTCCCCTTTCACACTCCCTGCCTCCACTAATGTCCGGTCGAGCACGAATATTAAGTCTCTGCGTCTTAGTGTCAAACTGAGGTTCCACCCATGTTTTCGACTGTAAGCCTCCAGTCTCAGAGGCACGCAATGACCAATGGGCTACTATGCAGCATGCTACTTTTTCCAAAGCATTAATTTTTAAAACACTAAGTTATTTCTAAAATTAAATTTTCCATAAATACCAGCATTCGTTACCACTTTCACAGACTCAAATCATAACACCTTTTAAATAAATCATGAAGTCAAGCCAATTCAGCCATCATGCAAACACAGAAAATGACTCACAATCAACATAATTTGGATGCTCCTTGAGGACATCTTTGTACAATCTCTCAGCTCGGTCAAAGTGACAAAGAGCCTCAGATACTCTTGCCAGGTTATACGTGACCGTCACAGCAATTGCGTTGTAGTACTGTGGGTCCTGCTCAGCTTCTTTACGGCAGCGTGTCATTGAGTCTTCAAAGTATTTCTTAGACTCTTCCAGGTTACCCATCCTATCAGAATGAAAAATTACATCATAAACGAGCATATACAAAATTTATGAGCACCATATGCGCTCGTAAGACACACACTAATTTTTACTCCGAAAATATGTACGGGAAACAATTTCTCATGCATTGTGATGGTATTGGGTTGGAGAGGTTGATGTGGCACTGGCATGAATATTTATAAAGGAAAACATGTCTGTTTCTTTCAGCACATGAGACAGTGTACTGTATTGTGCCATGCACCCATTTGAGGGCCAAGCGATCAGTTTTCTTATACCTATATACATATCCTCGAGTATGATACACATCTGATTTTTCATGCTCCTTTAAAAAGACATGCATGGTACACGAGTAAATAAAATACGTAAAATAGAAAAATATTCCATTCATGCTACTCAAATACTCACGAAGAGACATAAAACATATTAGAAAACCATGCATTGTTATCAAACCATGATTTTACACACTTTGATTTTACATACTGCTACTGTTTTGGTACCTCCAACTGCTTAAACCAAGGTTTTACTGTATGTGGTCATGTTTTCGGTGATATTTCAGGAACTATTTGTACTACAAAGTTGAGCAACATGATATTAGAAATTTTACGTAGCCCAACTTGATACAAACTAATGAAGAAAACTTATATTTTTAAGTATATACCACTCATGAGAAGGATTTGACATGCTCATTGACAATGAAGCAATCCATAGACTTTCCTGCAAGTAAATCTAATCGCTTGTCTGCCTGTTGATACGAGTCAATGAATCAGCTAATAATTACAAGAAAGGGATTGACGTAAAGAATGGTTGGGGGAGGGGTCAACCCACCTAGTCTCTACCTTTCCCTGATCCTTCAAACCCTGAACTTCCCAGCTTCAGTCTTAGGCTTTATATTTATGGTATAAGCCATATCGCAACAGATTTTTTCCGGTCCCTAATGATAATCTATCCCACACTCCACAGTAAATCTCTGATATTAAGAATTCAAAATTCAAACTAACGACAATGATAAATCAACTGGCATGGTGCGTGCGATCAATGACTGCAATTATCATGAAAAGATATCGCAACTCAGGCAGCTTGAGACAAATTAATAAGCTTTGCAAGGTGTGAATACATACCGGAAGTGAAGAGCGCCCACATTGTTCAGTATTTCAGGAGGTATTTCAGCATGGACTTTGTCACGCAATATGCGGGTGGCTGTGGCATACGCCTGGAGCGAGCCACTCACATCTGCTTGCTCCAGAATTTGCGCAAGTTCAATCCAAGCTTCAACATCCTCTGGAAACTGCTCAGTGACCTGTGATATTTCAAATTAAGTCAGGAACAAAGTAAATATGAAGTTAACTGAAGACTGCACCAGGGCCAAAGAGTTGAACTTTACAAGCAAAAAAGATGAAAATAATTATAGCAAAAAACATATTCGCCAACACATATTTGCATACCTTTCGAAGATGACTCTTAGCGATGTCTCTCTTGGACTGTGAACTGGAGTTAGCATACAGAGAACCTAAAATCTTCATGGTTTCATAATTTCCCGGTTGAGCTTTCAGAACCTTTTCAAAACACTGAGCTGCCTAAAGGAATCAGAACATAAAATATTGATAAAATCAGTTTCTTCAAAAATGCACCAGTCACAACTAACATTCATTACATGGTGGCTTTCGGGATTACTATTCCGTGTTGTGTCATTTTTGTGAAGACAGTTTCACCAGAACTAATATTCATTGTTCAAACTTACAAGCCCTGGGTGATAGATTGTATGGAAGTATTCACAATCACTGAATTTCAAGAGGGTCCCACCAAATTTTCATGCATTTTAGACAGTTACTGTCATGTAAAAAACCAGTTTCCTGTCTTCAAAGTCGAAAAACCTTTCTATGGTCGTTACTATTAGCAGACAAGTAATAATGACAATATAGAAAGTGAACTGATATTTGATTTTTTTCGTGAGGAAGAGGTTGGCATGACACTTACATTCTCTGTGTCACCACGGTATATGTACATCTGACCCAAGCCAAAGTGTGGAAGAACAAAGGCAGGAGGAGCAAACTGAGTAGCTTGGTAATAATACTGGAAGGCTTGGTCATAGTCACCCTGCAAAAAAACGAGTACAGATTGTGCACCTGAACGGAATAAAAGCATAAGGAAGTCTCACGAAAGTCAGACAAAATAAGGAGAGGGAAGTCTCTCATATTAAGAAAAATAACACCTACCTGCACATGAAATGCTCTAGCCAGCTGGTAACAGCTCTCAGCTCTCATAGCTTCATTTTCAGTATTATGGAATGCATGGAGAGCAAGGTGCTGTACTTTGTGGTAGTCCTAGACAAAGAAAGAGAGGAAAGATATCAGGACAAGATATAAATATGCCAATGATGAAGCATTGGGAAAATATAGGACTAAAATAATTCACAATAAACTACACCAATGCATAATGGTTAAATAATGATGAATGGTCTCTTGCTTCAAATGGATATACATTGGAACTCCACTTTACAAAATCAATCCATTCCAAAGGACTGTTTGTCCTGTGAATTTAGTCCTAAGGTGAATGGATCTCATTCAGTGTTTCCCGCGTGCCAAAGCATATCTAGTCAATTACATACCATAGTCATTTGGGAATTAGGGATAATGGATGATAAATTATATCAATGGACTAACATACTTAATTCCATTATATGATGGCAGAAAAGTACTTTGACTTCTCATGACTGATAGCACGTTATCTCCCGCCACCCAACCCTATGCTTGTCCATAACCTTCTAGTCCACTTCAGCAATGAATTTCTCAGTACAAACTGATTGAGAGCATTTGATTAGGCCAATTAGGCCCAAGGAAAAAGCAGGATGGTTTTCAAATCTTATGAAATACATACATACTCCTCCATATTATTACCAGAACACAAAATACCTAGTATTTTTGATGAGATGCATACAAAATAAGCCATTGACATCTACACTAATGATTGCTAACTTCAATCATTGATAATTTCCTAGGAGGAATAATTACTAATCATAATTACATACCACACAAGCTACTACTTGTTAAGTTTACACTGGGGACTAAAGTAAATCTTATTGCCCTTCCTCAACACTAAGAAACAGTGCATGGTGATGTAGTGGATGTCCTGACCCCATGCCAAGCAAAGCTGGCGGTAAAAGGCAAAAATAAATGAGGAATCATCTATTTTTTATTTTCATTTCATTCAAAAGAATGCAATTACAGAAATCCACAAATATGTAATCATGCACTCTCACAACATGAGTTTCTGATCATAATGATAGAATAGAATAGACTTTATTCTCCAAAGACCATACAAACATGTAGGTATAGGATTGATGAGTAATCAACTTCACCGGGCAGTTTCTACATCGAACTTGCAATAATGCGAACTGTTAGTAATGCGGGGGTCCACTGTACTCCTGGAGCAATAAGCTACCTTCCGAATGTAAACGAATGTTAAAAAATCTCCCAAGTGCAACCTATCAAGAATTAGGTTTATCAAGAAAAGCTACAGGTATAGCACCTTTCAGGGCAAATTTTTATAAGCAATTTGCCAAAGAATTTTGTACACCAACCAATACTCCTGATCAAGCACATTTTACTTGCCTTCTTGAAGAAAAAATGATTAGCAAGGTGGTTAAGGACCATTGGATTCGTGGAATCAATTGTATACGCCTTGCTCAACATCTGAACACCACTCCTAATTGAATCCGGCTCCTGCTGGTTCAGCTGCAGGATGGCCAGGCCAACAAGAGCTCCCACACAACTACTATCAAGTTCCAATGCCCTCTCAAAGGCTAGGCTGTAAAACAAATTAAAATTATTATACCAGTGGTATGGAGAAGGCCTCCACAGATTCAAAACTCATAATCAGTTCTCCTCTTTTTCAAAAATTAAAGATTTGATAAAGTGTAAAATACAGGATTTAATTCTCAAGGTCAAGCATGCAACGAGGCAATTCTTGAGGGAGGAAGCAATTACACACACCATCCATTGTACATAATTTTCACAACTAAAAACCATAGGATATCATCAATAAGCAGCCTCCTCCAGGTGACTCAATGGTAAGCAGTAAGAACACAAGAAGAATGAAGTGGGCAGGACAAAGTGATAAAATGAAAGGTAGAAGTAAACGAACGGGAGAGAAATGGGTGGTCAGGTTGCAAATGTAACACTGCTATAAAGCAAAAAGAAGGTAAAACAATACTACCTGCCAAAGAAAAGTCAAGAAAATTACTATTAAAGCTAGGAATGTTTCAGTTAAGGAAGCAAGAATATGCAGAACTGAATGATAGGGAAAAGAGGCCAATCAGGTTGACCTGTACACGTACTCTCATGGGTGACTTCATACATATAAGGCTATTTATTTGTTTATTTATAGAGTTTAACGTTTTCCCAACAAAATAATTACAGGGCAAACAAAACAAAAAAGAAGAAAATACAAAACATATTGGAATCAATTGAATTTTACAGAAATTTCTAAACATACGACACAGTTTCAGGCAATACTTTGTGGAAGTCAATCATACTGGGAGTAAAGGATTGAACACTGCAAAGTAAAAGGCTGCTCTAACTGTGTCTTTAGGGAGCAGCCGCTGTATTTTCAGGGATAAATTCCCTAAAAAAGGGACTCTGCGCCACATTCTGTTGTTGTCTGGTGCGGTGGACACAGTTAGAGCAGCCTTTTGCAATAAAACCACCCTTAAAAATCTACTCGGATCCAACAAAGACAAGGAGAAGATAGAGCAGCAGAGCGGCGTCTATATGCTCGAGTGTTCGGATTGCCCAGCAATATATATCGGGCAAACAGGGAGGAAGTTTGCCACTAGAGCAGCAGAACACCGTGCCTGCTTCATAAATAGGAAGGAGACCTCCCAATTCGCTAAACATTTGCTGGACGAAGGCCACAACAGCGAATTCGTCCCAAAGGCCCTACACCTCGAGAGGAAGGGGCGGAGATTAGACGCCTTGGAAGAGTTGGAAATTCTGAGTCACCTCACAACTAAACAACTCGTCAGTGACCATTTGTATCCCTCACGCTCTCCCCTCCTGCATTTTCCCTACCTTACCCATTACCCACCCACTGAGACAACCGCTGCCCTACTCCCTTCTCGAGGGGACGCAGATTAGACCCCTTGGTTGTGCTGGATTTTCTGAGTCACCTCACCTCCAACAACTACACCCCACCCCCACCCCACCTCCCTCCTCCCCTTCTCCTCCTTTAACCTCTTCCTTTCCACCCCCCCCACTTTTCCCAACGGTTTTGTACTATATATACCACTTATGCTAGACTTTCTGTTCACCTGATGATGTAGCACCGCTACGAAACCATGGTCGTGTTTAATCATACTAATATATAAAAATTGAATGGAGTCTGTCTGTCTGTCTGTTGCTCAATCACGCAAACACTACTGAACCGATTGAGCTGAAATTTCGTACGTAGGGATAAAATGTACCGGGATGAAACATAGGCTATATTAAAAATCTGTCAGGGCCCCCAAAGGCCCCCCCTGGGGGTCCCTTTTGGTCCATGCTAAGCATTGGGTTTAGTGCAGTGGTTTTATTTTTTGCTTTTAAAAACTACTTTCACTCAAGATAGAGGGCTGAAATTTTTTTTATTGGATGGATGAATAAATGAGGTTTCTAATTCTTTCAATCGATTTTCTTTTACGCTTCGTAATTGTCTGAATATTATATTTTTTGCTGAAAAATCTGACATTTTTATCTGAAATCAACAATAGCCTATTTCCTTGACAACCAGGGATTTGAATTTCAAAGGATATTCACGCATCTGGCATTTAAGTTTTCCTGAAGGCCCATGATAGGACGTAGAAAGAAAATATGTATAAGACGGGCCCAGAGTCCCAAGGGCCCCATGATAGATTGCTTCGGGGGGTAATCGATAAATTCAATGTATATTTACAAGTATACTCTTCAATGTCTATTCTCAAAGTAGCTCTCATAGGGGAACTGCATAAGAGAGAACTCTTATGTAGTAAACGATAAACATAAAGAAATTAAACGTGGAAGAATATTTACGTGCAGCGAATAATAATGTTAATAATGCCTCTGTTGCTACAACAAATACGGTGTCGTTTATTATAGTTTAATACTCAGATGAATTGCACGTAGTGGTACCGTCTGCCTCTCATTACGATTGCAAACTGTTTTTTAGACCAATTCCCACATAAACTTTACGAGCTATTTATATATACTTAAACGTGTTAAAATGCAGTTTACTCACATTGACTCAATCATCGAGTTGTCTATTCGAGTCTCTCACTTGCTTCTGTGTTTCCCCTCCTTGGACTTAAAAATGTATTCATAAACATACCTAATAGAATAAAGGGTACCTAACATTTTGAAAAAATCTTCTAAAGCATGAGAAATGTCTTCTTTGCGAGAAAATGAGTCCTTGCATGAAAAACGACAAAGGTTAGCCTTGAAAGCTCAAAGACATGCCTACCAGCAATCTCATGATAATCTCCCCGTGGTGTTTCTCGGATTACGCTAAGAACCGCACAAATTTCATCCTAATCAAACCTACTAACGGGTAACCAGTTAAAAATCTGGTTCAAATATTGAGCCATTTGTTTCGAAACTTCAATCTGTTTTAAGATGGCGGAAATTATAATTGCGTCACTACATGCTTCTTACCCATAAGAAGAACGGATTATCTGCGCAATGGACATCATCGGTGCATGAACATTGGAAAGTGCACTAAGAATGATCACCATAGATTTTTAATTTTGTAACCAATGATTATGATTTAGGAAACAATGAATATAGCCACCCTTTATGCCAAAGGCATAGTCCGGGTATTGAAGGATTCATAGGACAAATAAACATCGCTGCTATTGAAAATGCTCCTTTTGACGTTGTCAACCGCTGGATTATACTCTACTCTCCTATCCTGATTAAGATACTCAACGCACATATCAACAATGAATGGCGGAACTCAATTAAGTCATTGAATGCAAATATATTTATGTACACAAGGGAAGTGCTCAAGCTGTTATTCACTCAAAAGACGGCTCAAGAGAACTTGAGGGACAAGGTCACCATCTATCAAACTAGGTGCTATTTGTTAAGTAGTAATGAGTCTTCGTGGCCCATTAATGGATTTCCCGTGCATTAAAGAGAACAAACAATCACTCAACTCTCCGTGCACGAAATGGAAAATGAACGAGTTACAACGATGACAACAAACAAGATAGGATACGAACACCTCAAATGATCACGCTGACAGTATTCTTCAGGTTTTGTGGTTTTCTTATAAAATAAGTTCAATGTTTTTCATATCCGTTGAAGTTCAACGGGTACCTTCAGCTAGTAAATATCTAAGTGGAAGCTGCAGTGTTCAATCCTTTACTCCCAGTTTCTAAACATATCAAGAAACTATATCATTTATCAATTTGCAAAAGAGACTTCTTTTTTGACATAAATCAATTATATCACAGTACATGTTGAAAGATTGGCACATTCTATTCAGTGGTGAGTTTTCACAGTAATTTGACTTTACCATGCTCAACTTAAATTTCCTTGATAACCTCACATTGATACTCGGCACTAAAAAATTATTTTTTCTAATTAAGTCACTATTTTCTCCAGTATTAAGTAAATTATATAAGTAAGATTGATCACACATGGCTCTTCTTTTTTGAAAATATTGAAATCAAACACTTTTACCTAAGCTTCGAAGCTAATATAATTATCATACATTGGATAAACATTATATTGGGTATAATATAGATAACGTAAAAACCTTTTTTGTACCCTCTCCAATATTTGAACATGTTTCTTACAGAGAGGATTCCATACTACAGAAGCATACTCCAACTTACATCTTACAAAGGAGAAGTACAACATTTTGAGAGATTTCTCAGACTTAAAGTACCTTGACATTCGGTTTACAAAACCCAATAATCTTTGAGCTGAGAGAGCTATGTCAAAGATACGTGGAGCAAAAGACATTGAAGAATCAAATATAACCCCTAAGTCTTTTATTTGATGTACCTGCTTTAATGATAGACCTTCCATTCTATATTCATAATTATACTTTAGTTACTACTCATAATTATACTAATTATATATTAGTTATACCGTGGCTAGTCCCAGTATCCTCAAAATTCTTCTGTATCAAACTCTTAAAAACCATAACTCCACATTACTTACCATATAACTTCCATATTCTCATTGAATGACATACAGTAGGACCCCGCTAATCCGATGTTCTGACTCCTCCCTTAGTCTGACCGTACCATCTCTTATCGGTGTTTGTTTACGTATCCGGTGCATCGCTCGGTTCAAGTCTACTCCTGTCGATGACTCATCATTGATGATGTGAATCAGTACAGCGGTGACAGTTGATACAGTTAGTGTGGTTGTTTCATTCAAATACAGTTCCATCCACGTGTGATACTGTGCACTGTATGTGATTTCATTATTGAGGGTTCAATTGCATTATGTCAACTAAAAAATGCAAACACGTCACGCTGTCTTTAGCAGAGAAACTAAATGTACTCAAAAGGTTAGACAAAGGTCAGTCCGTACAAAAAGTTGCAAGTGAACAAGGGATTGGCATAACAACAATTAAGGACTGCCGAAAGAACAGGAAGCATCTTGAAACTCATTCATAGAAAATTGATGATGAGAAAGAACTGAAAAGTTGAAAAACTTTGAAGAAGCCAAAATGTGAGATTCTAGGCAGTGCTTTGTGGGTGTGGTTAGAGCAGGAGAGAAGAAAATGAACTCTATTATCTGGACCAATCATAAAAGAGAAAGCACTAATTTTGTACATATAAATTCGAAGGAGACAATGACAACAAAAAATTCACAGCAAGTGAAGGCTGGCTGCATCGCACATTTTTACGTAAATAAATATGTTCCTCTGATAATCCGACCTTTTTTTGTGTTCCGACCATGCTATCAGTCCCGTTGGTGACGGATTAGCGGGGTTCTACTGTAAAACTAATACCCAAGGGAACCATAACCTAATAGTGCTGCACCATCTTAGCAATTCTAAGGTCTGATGGTCTCCCAATGGCCTTACCGAGCTTTCTCTTGATTCCCCAGTTTCATGAAGCAGTGTCCCATTCCAAGGCGAACGGTGGCAGGGCAAGCAGCAGGTGATGTGCGTAAAGCCTTCTTGTAAAATGCAAGAGCGCCACGAAAATCTTTCCTGCCAAATGCTATGCAAGCTTTTCCAAGAAGGGCAGGCACTGAGCCAGGAGATTGATTCAGCACAAAATTAAACTGGGCGTCAGCTTGCTCCATCTTGTCACCTTCAAGCAGGCAGAAGTAAGCCCTGCCCAATAGATGGTTCTGCCAGAGGAGAAAATGATTAATCTTAATAGGAAATAAAGAAAACCCAAAAAATACCCGACGAGTATATAGATGAAGTTCAAGGTCCAATCACACCAAAAAGTACAGAAATAATAATAAAGAGAATTCGCCAAGTGATAACTTGATATGTACAGAAGAACTCCAATTATCCGGATCCATTGGGACCGGACCACATCCGGATAATCAAATTTCCGGACAAATGGATAACTCACAGAAAAAGGTAATTTCTTCGGAAACTTCTTAATGTATTCGCTTCGGATTGAACACTAAGAACGCTAACGAAACATATGTGCTGTAACCAGTAACTGTCAAAAGAAATCAAAATGTATAAAAGATACAATACACATTTCGAATAGCCTATATCCCTAACTGTAAAAAGCCCATTTGTCGAGGATTTTTCCCCTCAAAGCGACCCGGATGGTTGGGAGTGTGGACAATTGGAGTTTTACTGAACTTAGAAAATAAAACAGAGGTCATTTATAATGAAATAGGAAATTTGTATGATCTAGTGCTTTCCTGGCGTAGCTCATGAATGAACTCTTCTCAGATTTTTCAACCGGGTTAGAATCTCCATTGTGGCCGATGTTTTGATGCTCGACTCGCGCACCGTCATCAGGGCTGTAGGTTGTCGTTCTGGTCATCCTTATATACTACTCTCGCCGGGTACATGTTCCTCTGAAGGCAGGAGTCTGTTTATTTCTTTCCCTCCTTTTTTCCTTGATGCTCCTCAATACTGGTTTCCAGGAACATCAAAGAAAAAAGGAGGGAAAGAGATAATCAGACTCCAGCCTTCAGAGGAACTTGAGTCCAGCGAGAGTAGTATATAAGGATGACCAGAACGACAATCTACAGCCCTGATGACGATGCGCGAGTCGGGCATCGTCACGATGGAGATTTTAACCAGGTTGGAAACCCGAGATGAATTCATTCAAATAGGAAATTGATTTCCCCATCAATTTTCAAGGATCCTATTTTCTAAGGAATGCTACTTTCTTTTGAAATCAAATGATGATGTTCAGGTAGATCACAATGCCAACAACTTCATCCAGAATATGATAAAGTACAAGCTGTCCACAATTTTACTTCTTATCTCTTATACACTAAAGAAATCTTAACGCACATGGAATGACTAGAGATGAGCTTTTGACAATTGAGACAAGAAAGCATCAATTCCAACTCATTCACAAACACGGGAGAAATGCATATGTATTCACATATTTACGCAGTTTTCAGAATTTTACTTTCTATTTTTTTTTTGGCAAAAATCTCAACAGCAAAGCATTTTATTTAATTGGTAATGACTGATAAAAATAAATAACGAAGGTGATGGCCTATAATGAATTAGAAAACATATACGCATTGTAATTTGCTAGTGGAACAATTGCTTTTAACACTAGGTGAGACCGAGGTGGAATTTATAATGGGAAATTTTAAAAGGAAGGCTAGCGTTACGGAGATGATAAAAATTCTGTGTTGGAAATCACTTGAATCGAGAAGGAGAAATGCACACCTAAAGTGTATATATAAAGCCTACATTGGTGATCCCGTGTGGGTTGACATATCTCATAGATTGAAAATCCCTTGTTATATGTCAAGGAAAGACCAGAGTTGAGCCTCCAAGACAGCTACCAAATACATTAAAGCATTCCTTTCCTTAGTATAAGTTCAAATTTTTATTCAAATTTATTTGTCTAGCAGAAACAATGCACAGTATTACAAATAACATATGGCAGGTGTACAGGACACGTCAAAATAAAGGCAATTGTATTAACAAGTAAGACAATTAAAGATACCAAAATATCAAATTGTAGGTATACACTTAGATAAATATTCATTTACACTATAATAGCACTTATCTACCAGATAATCAAATAACAATTTCATGAACAGTGGAAATCTTTGTTCATTTTTTAAACAATTAGGTATAGGTTATTGAATAATTTTGTGCACATTGATATTGGCCCCTTGGCCATCATAGACAAGTTTGCTGATATCACATGTATGTCATTACTTCTTGTATTGTGACAATGATAACTATCATTCAGTTTTTTAGTCATTCTTGTTTTTCATAACAAATACAGCTGCATGGTAAATGTATATACAGGGTTCAGTCAATACTCCTAGCTATTTAAAAAAAGAGGTCGGCAGCGTGCACGATAGTGCTCTCTACACGATGCTTCTTATTATTTTTTTTAAATTAAAAATACCTGGTTTAATGCGGATGATGATCCCCATATTACAATTCCATATGAAATTACAGAATAGAGACATAGGGTGATAGGTGATTGGAATGGTCTACCGGAGAGAATGTTAGAGCACTTCCCAAATAGCATTCAAATGTTGATGACAAGGTTGAAAAAATTGAATTATGATAGTTTTTAGATCATGAATTGTGATGTTTCTAGATTTTAGCGTTTTTTCTTTAAAAAATTGAATTGTGATTGAGTTTTCTTTAAAAAATTGAATTAAGTTTTAGATCATGGCATAAGTCCATGTTCCTTGTGAGCTTGTTCGGTTTATTGATTGAATTTTTATATTTTAGTTCATAACCACCCGACCAAATGGTCGACTTGTACGATTACTATAATAATAATAAAATATTTTTTATCCTTATATCATCAATCAATACAATCTGGCAAGTTTGGATATGCTTTATAATTTTAAGAGTAAAGTCATGAAACAATCACGAGGGAATGAAAAATACTCGATATATTCACAGACACTTCAGAGAGAGGATTTCAATGTGAAATATTACCACAGATCCTCTGAATATATCCTCATCCCCTGCTGAACTACACTATAGAAAAACTTCCATTATATAATTAAAGAAAGCAATGCTCTATCCACAGATGCTGTCAGTCTCACCTGATCGTACATGATGATCTTATCAGCCGTAGCATACAACAGAGTTGCCTTAGTAAAAAGTTCCCGCTTCCGATCTTTGTTTTTCTCTTTGTTGCCCTTCTGGACAAAGTGTGCAGCAAGGGCATCCAGGGCTCGCATTTGGTCCTTTTCACTATCTCGGTATGAGGTGTCAGCCTCTGTGCGAGAGGCTTCCAAGATAAGAATAAACTCTTCCACCTTCCCTTGGCGATAGTATTCCAGCTGATTTGAAACAAAAAAAAACATTTAGTTACATATACCACAAACCTATTATTAGATTAATTCCCACAAAACGGTTATTAGACATTATAAATAATGACCACTACATAAATTTATCTGGAAGTATTTGTTTTGTGAAAACAGTAGGACTTCCCATAAATAGAAAAATGAGTTTCCTCATCAATAAAAATTAATTTAAATTCAAAGAAATGTCACGGAATCGTAAATGAAAAGGAAAACTTTGTTATATTCCACCAATTTATACATATAAATTGGTGGAATATAACAAAGTTTTCCTTTCCATTTACGATCAAATGAACTTCCACAAGGTTGAGCCTGAGACGATGGAGATAAAAATGTCACTGAAGTCACAACAGAAGATTCTACATGTGACCTCGTATTTCTGAGCAAGAACATCTATTACAAAAAAATTACACAAACGAGTGAAAATAATCTTCATATGCAAAGAGAAATAAATGGAATTGCATGAAGGCATGAACCGTTAAACCCTTTCGTGCCGAATGTTGGCTGTAGCCAACAATAATTTTTCAACAAGAAAAAACAAATGCCTGCTATAGCTGACGCCGGGTGAAGGGAAGTGACCGCTGCCAATGCAATAATCCCATGCTGTCACCCCTTGAGCCCCAGCTTAGCTAAGAGTCCACGTCCTTATCACGGCAACTGAGCTTGACTCTCCCACTCATTAGCACCCCCCCCCCCCCCACGTAGCATAAATCTGTGGTATTTGCATTGGTTTTCCTAAACAAATATTTGTTGTATACCCCAAAAATGTAAACTTGGAAATGGATTCCTTATGTTTCGCTGAGCGTTCGCAATTATTAAATGAAATTCTAGTGATAATAATAACGGAGTTCCCAGACCGAACTCCTAGATTTTAACCAAGGCAAAAATACATACAACCAGTTAATATTAACGCTAAAATTTCATTTAAAATTGTCCCAACCGACCGAACTGTCTGTGATGCCTTAAAGAATCTAGGATTCATCAAGAGAATCTGTCAAATATTTAACAATGTTCATGCTTTAAGGACTGTATATATAGCTCTGGTACGCTCCAAATTAGAATACTCTGTTGTTAACTGATCACCTTATTATAATACTGACTCAATCCGACTTGAACGTGTCCAAAATAAATTTCTCAAATTTATTAAATACAAATTAGGATTCTCACAGTCTGATTATAGCACTTCATATCTTCTATCCCTTGTGAATCTAAAACCTTTATGCAACAGACGATCTTCCAATGATGCCCTATTCCTCTACAAGATTATTAATTCCTATATAGATTGTTCCTATCTCATTTCATTAGTAAATTTTAATGTACCCCGTCATAGTTCTAGAAATCCTCACCCATTTGTTGTTAATTACCATAGAACAAATTATGCCTTCAACTCCCCCCAATCTAGAATTAAGAGAAATTTCAATAAACTAGGTCCTAGTATTGATTTCTCTATGTCTTTATTTAAATTTAAAAGTTACTTGTGGCAAAGTTGAACTCAACTGTACTACCAGAACATGTTCATATTTTAGATGTTACTTTATTTTATGTACCTAAATGTACAGGGTCTGTTCAATAAGTATCGGGACTGGTTTCAAAAATCAAAAATTATTGCAGTTTTCATTACAATTACTTAATAATCTTCAAAATACATTCCTCCTGCATCGATACACTTAGTTTGGCGTGTCTGCCACTTGTCAAAAGCCAGCTGGAAGTCGGTTTCCGGAATACTGTTAAGAGCCTTTGTCGTCACCGCTTGAACCGCCTCGATGGAGTCGAACCGATATCCTTTGAGCTCCCTTTTTATTCGCGGAAACAAGAAAAAGTCAGGTGGAGCCAGGTGGGGGCAGTAGGGGGGGTGTGGCAACGTTGCCACGCCGAATTTCGTCAGAAGCTGCCGCACAACAATCGCACCGTGGCACCGCACCCACGGCATTTCCACCCGCAACAGTTTTTGTTCCTCGCTCAAGAGTTTCGGCACCAGCTTCGCACACACTTTCCTCATCGCAAGATTCTCTGTTACAATGGTGTGGACGGTTCCGACTGAAAGGCCGGTCTCCTCACTGATAAGGGCGATGGTTAATCGCCTGTCAGAGTCCAAAACTTTTTTCAATTTGGCCACCTGAGCATCGGTTCAAGCGGTCGTCAGGCGTCCAACGCAGTGCTCGCCTTCAACGAGTTCCCGGCCTTCCTTAAACATTTTGTGCCACACAAAAACTCTTGTGCGGCTTAAGGCATCATCCCCATAAGCCTGTTTAATGAGTTCCAGGGTCTCATATGCGGGTTTCCTGAGTTTAACGCAAAACTTCACAGCGTAGCGTTGCTCGACGGTGCGCTCCATGCTGGCGTGACGACACCACAAAAAATCACCTCCTGTCTCAACGCATGCCCGGAGGTGAATGAAATAAAGTGCGCCTGAGTGGTGGGGGACCCCTCTACCCAGCCGATCGGTCGGACCCCCATCCACCCCATCGGTTGAGGCTACAGCGAACCAGTCCCGATACTTATTGAACGGACCCTGTATTATACATCAATCGTGCAATCCTGTATAGAAATAATTTTAATGGGTTTATTCTATATGCGTTTGTTATTTTCTGTTATCTGTGGAAGTTTTGTATAAGATTATGGAAAATGGGTTAACACGTAAATAAATAAATAAATAATAAAATTAAAAAAACGCAGAGCAAAATACATTGACTTCATTTCAGAGTATATTTTTGGAGGATAAGTCAAAGTTACCCGTGTGGAGTTGCTAGTCTCCCATCGGGCGCCTCCCCAGGTGGCGGATCGGGGAATGCTCACCAGATATGGTGGGTACCGAGGAAATAAAATACTCGGGGTGGACCAAAACTAGCACTACTGCCTTGTAGTGAGGTGTTGGACCACCAAAGGCTAGAGGACGGAAAACCTTGATCAAAAACCCAGGTCCTCCAGGTTGGGGGTTGGTCGTAGGGCTAACAACCCTACACCGGAAAACAACAAAAAGTTCACGAAATCAAAAATCAGCCTCGGACGGATGGATATAATGGCCAAAGACCTTTGCAAGAACGGAAAAACGAATTACGGATTGCGACATGGAATGTTTGAACAATGTTGAAGCCAGGAAAGATGAAAGAAGTAGCGGATGAGATGCGGAAGTATAGAATTGATGTAATTGGGTTACAAGAGATAAGATGGCAAGGACAAGGCAGAATAAATAAAAAGGAATACACATTACTATACAGTGGACCAGAGAATAGGACAGGAAGATATGGTACAGGATTCATTATTTCGAGTAAGATAAGAAAGAGCCTCTTATTATTTGAACCAATAAATGAGAGAATTTGCAAGATAAGAATAAAAGGAAAGTTTAGAAATATGACTTTCATTACAGCTCATGCACCTACGGAGGACAAGATGGAACTGGAGAAAGAAGAGTTTTATGAATGCCTGGACAATGTGTTAAATCTTTGTCAAAAATATGATATGGTTACAATTTTAGGTGACTTTAATGCAAAAATTGGGAGGGAAGACAAAATGAAAGGAGTAGTTGGTAGACACTCAATTCATGAGAAAAGTAGTGAAAATGGTGATATGCTTGTGCAATTTGCAGCCAGAAACAACCTCATCATAAAAAGCACTTGTTTCCCTCATAAACGAATACACTTAGGCACTTGGAAAGTCCCAGGTACAAACATAGTTAATCAAATAGATCATGTGCTGACTAAGAGAAGGCATTCATCATCAGTTATTGATGTCAGAGCCTGCAGGGGTCCCAACTGCGACAGTGACCACTACTTAGTTAGGGCAATCATTAAGCAAAACTTGTCAAAAACCAAAGTAACATCCAAATCAACCAGAAGACATTGGAATGTCGGAAAACTGAACATCCAAGAGAGCTTAGACAAATACCAAAGAGGTATGGAGAGAAAACTTTTTGAGTACCAGGCAGATAAGAATATCAATGAAAAATGGAATGATTTAGAAACAATCATTAAGGAAATAGCAGAAGAAGAAATTGGTGAAAGGAGGACGGAAAGGAATAGTGACTGGTTTGATGCGGAATGTATGGACGCCGTTAGAAACAAAAACAAAGCTCAGGAAATAATGATTGCTAGGGATACAAGAGGCAATAGAAGAGAGTATAAAAGGTTAAGAGGGGTAGCAAATAAGATGTGCAGAAGAAAGAAAACAGAAGCAATGCAAAAGCAACTACAAGAAATAGAAGAATTAAATGATCAATCAAGTGAAGTAAGAAAATTTTACAAAGCTGTCAAAAGAATGACAAAAGAGGGATACACCGCACAATTGGGCATGTATAGGGACAAGGAGGAAAAGATGCTGGGAGATGATGACAAAATAGTAGAGAGATGGACAGAGCATTTCTGCGACCTGTTGAATGACGAAGTGTTTGAGGAAGAGAGCGAGGTGCATGAATATCAGGAGGAAATGGGCAAGGAGGCTATCGAAGAGCCTACGATGAAGGAAGTGGAAGTGATTGTCAGGAAATTAAAAAATAATCGGTCACCTGGTGAAGATGAAATAGCCCCAGAACTTATTAAGAAAGGCGGAAATACACTCATGAGATGCTTACACGAATTAATGTGACATTTGGAGGCATGAAATAATGCCTGTAAAATGGAGAACTGGCATTATATGTCCCATATACAAGAAAGACGACAAAACGCTCTGCAACAATTACAGAGGAATTACGCTGTTGAACATTGCATATAAAGTGCTCTCAGGAATTATACAAACGAGAGTTAGCAAAAGAGCGGAAAGCATCATTACCGAATACCAGGGTGGATTTCGACCAGATAGGGGCACAACAGACCAAATATTTACTTTGCGTCAAATAATGGAGAAGCACATCGAGCACAACCAAGATTTACACTTACTGTTTGTAGATTTTAAGCAAGCGTTTGATAGTGTGAAGAGAAGCACACTGTATGCTGCATTAAATGAATTAGGCTTGCCAAAGAAGTTAATCAGACTGGTAAGAATGACAATGCAGGAAACCATAGCTAAGGTTAAAGTCGGCAATAAAATGGGTAGTGCTTTTCCATTTAACATGGGAGTAAAGCAAGGAGATGGTTTGTCTGCAACATTGTTCATATTGGCCTTGCACTGGGCAGTGAGGGGAGTTGATCCTGGTGGAACAATATTCTATCGGAGCAGTCAAATACTGGCGTATGCAGATGATGTAGTTATTGTAGCCAGATCTGCAAGGAAATTGAAAGAAATATTTGGCTCACTAAAAGAAAGCGCAGGAAGAATTGGACTGGAAGTTAACTGTGACAAAACAAAATATATGTGTATGTCCACATCTGAAGCTCGCAGACGACCTCAGACATTAGATATCAACGGAGATAAATTTGAGGGTGTCTCATCCTTTAAATATCTTGGAGCATTGGTGACTTCGGATAACTCAATAAGTGCTTGCATAAAAGACAGGATCACTGCTGGCAACAGAGCGTACTTCGCAACTCATAAATTGTTGAAAAGTAGACTGGTAAGAAGAAATACCAAATATAAAATATATAAAACTTTGATAAGACCTGTTGTCACTTATGGAAGTGAATGCTGGACACTATCAACAGCAGAGGCGCACGCACTTAAGATGTTTTGAGAGAAGGATCCTAAGGAAAATATTTGGACCCATACAAGAAAATGGAGTTTTTCGAAGAAGATGGAATGAAGAACTTGACGACCTCATAGAAGGCCAAGACATTGTGAGATTTGTCAAGTCACAGAGACTCAGATGGATGGGACATTTGATAAGAATGTCAGAGGAGAGAGTGGCCAAAAAAGTTTGGGAGGGAAAATTATTCAGTGTAAAAAGAAGAGGACGACCGCGCCTAAAATGGCAAGACGGAGTGGAAGCAGACCTGGCTACTTTGGGGATAAGAGGATGGAGAAAGAAGGCCATTAAGAGAGAGGAATGGAGGAAGATTGTAACGAAGGCCAAAGCTGACAAAAAGCTGTAGCACCAAGGAAGAAGAGAAAGTCAAAGTTATGTCTAAAAAATCACTGCAAATGCAGTCAGTTGACTGAGAACTCATGGTGCAAGAGGGAGGCTGAGGCTAAGAGAGGGTGGAGCCTAAAGGACCGACTTCCCACTGACTTGGGTCCCAAGATGAGCATACTAGGGTCATTCATCACCATGAGACAGCTCTGTGCAGAGGAGTAAAGGGAATGCTCATGCTACTGGTAACGTGGATAGCATTTCCTTTTGCGAGGCTCCGGCATGAAAAAGTTAATGATTCACATCAAAACCACGTGATTGCAGCTCTAATTGAAAAAAATGTTGAAGAAAATTTAACCTTAAAAAGGCAAGTAAGGTCATATGTGACGGTTTGTTTCTGCACCCCATTCTTCACGTACTTTGTATCAGCCTATTTAGGCTACTTGCTTTACAAGAAGCATAAGGTTTATTTTTACATCACAAAATTTTAAAAAAATAATAATTTCTTGTGGGATCATTATTGACCTCTCTTGCCAGGCTATGAGATGGATTAGGGACGATTCACTTACGTAATCACGGAAATGGTCACAGTTGAAAACTTATTGAATTGATTCAACAACTTTTGAAAGAAGAAATAGTATTTTTGTAATTACAAATATTATTGGATACACATGCATGTTATACCTTCGGATGCATATTCATGTAATACCATTTACAAATATCATAAAAGTGGGATTGAGATTGATTATGAGACAATACCTGATATTTATTTTTCAAGACAATATCTATATTAGGATTACTATGGCAGAGGCAATTCCACAAAAAAATGGCATCAATGCAGACAACTACACTGAATACATAACAAATAAGCCTCGCCCATAAAAAGATTAAGTAGCTCAAAGATAAAGCAATGACTTCCACTCATCTAAATACTTACGGCCAGATTGACCCATATATGGAGTTGTGCATGTTCCTGCCGTAGAATTCCCAACACCTCCTCACCTTCCGGGAGTTGATCAAAGTACAGCTCAATAACCTGAAATAGTTTAGCAGGCACATAAAGAGCACAGACTAGAAACATTGACGAACTGAAAAACTCGAGGCCTGATTAGATGATGCTTATCATTTCCACTGAAGGTCCAAGTATAACTGCAGGTCCTTTTCAAAATTCAACATGTAAACATAACAACTTGTGGGAAAGCATGAAAAAACCTCCATAAAATAGCATCTGTTCAACTTCAGTGGATGTGCTTGTGTAACTGTACACGCATGTACATGAGTGGGTACACGCATGTATATTTACAAGACCTTGTTAAGGCCTTTACAAGAAGACACCTCATGTAATGATTATTTTTAAAGTGAAAACATTTTCCTCCTCGCAATGATAAGGACTCATTCTAAGAAATAAATGCAATATCGCTCAATTATTTCGTATCATAATCATTTTAGGATACCCCAATACTTACGATGGAAGTAATATGAAAACTCCTAGAACTTATATTTGATTACCATGAGTACTTCGTTTAATAAGTGGCATTGAAATGTTTTGGTGATCATATGTGAGCCCATGAATAACCCTTGTAAACAACGTTCAAGCTAAGCTACATCGCACACAAGCAAACATCCCCGATTTTTTGCGCCAGTACAAACATGAAAATAGTATAAATAAATAGTTAATAAGCGGCATCATCATAGAAGTAAGTCAGATTGTGATTTTCCCAAACGAGACCCAAATTCATATTTTCCAAACCAATTTTTAAAGACGTCGTCGAAATACACCATGGATAATAACTCCATCACAAGCTACTGTCACAAACTCAGGAAAAAAGTAAATATGTTGCCCTTATCACCTAATCACCCGTCAAACAGCTCAATAAAAATGCAAACAATAACACGAACTACTGCGACCTTCAAATCAAAATATCCCCAGTTAAGAGCATAACAACTATATAAGTTGTACACAGAAGTGCACGAGATAAACACCCATGTAACCAAGATCATATGCCGGCTAAACCACAACTTAGGATGGATCACAAACGTTGAGTGACACCTTAACTCGAGCTCAAAACGATGGTCGACGAAAAACATTGAGAAGCTGCAGCCCACCAGGGATCATGGGTGCCCTTCCTACAGCTTGTATGATCAGCATTAAGGCTATTAATACAAATTTTTCACGTATTTCAAACATCTTAGGGCTTTAAACGAGAGCGCATCCGAAAAACCGCTATCTTGGAAGTTGCTACGGATCCATTTGGAGAGTAGGTATAAAAATTGTACGGTGATACACTTTCCACCAGTTTCAAAATATCGTCGAAATAATGCTATTTTCCTTACCTCATCCGTATCCCTCAGCGGAATTTCTATTGACCCCGCCATCTTCCCCTGCTTCGGGCCACAACACACAAATGTTTGAGGCGATTCCGCGATTCAATTCGATAAAGATGATATCGATCACATCAATCGTCAATGGATTCCTAAAATGCTATCACATTTTGGGTAAAAATCTAGGTTAAAAAGCTATAATTATTGGGAGGGAAGAAATAAGACGACGCTTTCGTATTCCCTGTTTCGTAATTCCCATGAGGTTAATTTGAGACTAGTTTCATCTCCCAGATGTATCGTGTGTCAATTGTTTCAAACTTATCCCAAGTGAGTTGATGTTGTTGATGAATATTTTAAACAGAAATGGGGTTAAAAAGAAGAGGTACAGGTAGAAGACCTGTTTTGAATCTAAGCGACAAGCAGGATACATCACGGCGCACATGGCAAAGTAAGATCCTAGTCCAGCATCGTGTCTTGTTACCCTTTGCTAATACTCATGCCGATAAAATTTTGGATGAAAATTCTGCTTTTTGCAGTATCTATAATTATCTCATCTCCCACTTTCTGTATTTTTAAGCAAAATATCAGCAAATTTGTGCAGATCACATGATCAAGAATGGTGTACGCGCTGGATCGCCTATGCAAGGCAAGGACTCAAAAGAAAGGAGCGATGGACAGCAAAACTCAGTCCTTGTTTCAACTTCAGAGTCGTCATTGGGTGCTGCGAAAAATCCCTTAGTTGGTTTGCTTGGCCAGTACAACAGTGATAGTGATGAAGATGGTGATGAAGCGGAAAAAAGCAGAAAACCCGCGGAGGAGAAAGGAGGTGGTGGACTGGATGCCAAGGTCGAAGATTTTATGAGGGTAACCACTCATTGTTTTAAAAATGAATATTAATCCTTTACTTAGCCTAAATATTTTTCTAATTTGTATTCTGCTTTAAATTTGACAATGTGAGAGTCAAATTTGTGATGCTTTATGCATTCGACTGGCAGGTAAAACGCGCAAAATTTCCTAGCCTGTGTTTTTTCAGTAAATTTGTTTATCTAAATGTTGGTGCAGTTTCGGCATTCGCATGCCATCTTTCATTCCCAAATCTCATCCATCCATCCTGGTCGTCAGTACTACTTAAGAAACTTTTGCGTTTCTTCTGCACGATTAGTGTGTCTTTATCATTTTATTGCTTTTTATTTTTTCTATATGGTTGATAGTGGTACCATATTCTGGTGTCCCACAATCAGGGTACATCCATTTAGTTTTGAACAGACTAAAATTGGTATGTTGTTTATTTACGTTAAATTGTGACAATGGTGTACTGTTATTCTCTTCTTTCATTCAAATTTCATGATCGAGTTACTACTTACAGCTGCACGCAACACATTTTTCATTTCCAGATCATTACTACCGCATTGCTCCATCATACTGAGGACTACAGCGCTCCGTCCACAAACGTTAATGCTACTTTTACCAAATGTCACAGCCACCACCTGGAGTGAACAACGAAAACAATTCTTTTCTTGAGGTCGCGTGCTCAATCGCAGCTGGGTCTAACAACTGCACATGAGGGCCCTTACCGGCAGACAAAGCATGCACACGCAGCTAATGGTCTCTTTATCTGACTTCTCATTCCCCTGGTCGGTTTTATTTTTACAATCGTATTTGTGCAGCCCAATGTCCCCAATCCTGACAAGCATAACACTACACTTTAGGACACACTTTACTAATACAGCCAGGTTTCTTACATGGAAAACAAGATTTGGTGTTCCCTTCGTCCCTCCCCATTGTGGCAGGTTGACGTTTCTCTTACGATAACTTGGGCTGACTTGTCTTGTACTGCTAGATAAGGAGCACTCTCTCCAGTTATCTGTAAGTGCCTCATCATCCAGCACACACATCCCTTTTCCTTTCCACATAGTTACTTGAGGTTTTGGAGAACATTTTGAATAAACACATCTTATTTTTTTAATGGGAGGCCCACCAGCCAGAAATGGCAGCGGTTTCATGGTCGAATAATATCCCTCCCCCCTGCACTTTCTTTTTCAGCCTTTGAACGACGGATGCTGTATATTCCTGCATGCCGACATCATCGGTCTTGCTTATGTTAAACATATATTTTTCAAGGCTTGCAAAGCATGGAAATTCATTGATGTAACCTATATTTCTTCCAAAACTGACCATGCTGTTTTTGCTCATGTACAGTCTTCTATGTCTAACAAAAAATCGTCACTCACAGTTTTGTATAAAAGTAAGAGTCTCAGGCTTAATTGGTCAATGTTCAAGTCATCGTCATCATCGTATCCCTGTTCAATAGCCCAACAATTTCTATTCATTAAGTGCACTTTAATTCACAACTCCGCCAATTGTAGATGGGCCTTTATACAAGATATTCGAGGTAATTTTATGCTGTAGTCAGTGACGAACAAATCCCAATTACCCTCCCACTGGGTTATCGCATTCATAATCTTTTGGATGCATATCATTTGAGCTTAGTGGTCACGTATGCCAATGCTGATCATAGATGTGTGGTACTTTTCACTTTGGTGAGCATTAGATATGATGATATCGATATTTTTGGAAGAGGATACTGGTACTTTGGTATCAGAAAAGCCTAACCATATAATAAACATTAAACCTCTTGGAGTTTGGGGGTTATATTGCTTTGGGAGTTTATCAATGTAAAAATTACCGCGAATAAACACTTCACAGCTGTGCAAACAAAGCTTCAATCTTTCAAAGTAACCATCAATATAACCACATGGAGGTCTATTTAAACTCTCAATGAACAATTTTCCCACATCCTGTATGTTTTTTAATTTAGTTACCTCTGCAATTACTTTAACCCTTTAACGCCTGAATTAATTTTTTTTTCTGATTTGCTTTACATTTAAAATTTCGTCTTATTACCTTATTCTAGTTCAGAATCTAAAATTTCATAACAATATTCATTCTCATTTCTGAGATATAGGGTGTACCATATATGGTACACTAGGCGCTTGTAGGGTATCTGTTGTAATGCCAAGTTATCTGCTCCATTATACGTCCCTGCAGTTTATTTCAAGTAAAATTACTGTTCAAGTTATTTTAAACGTATTATGCAAATAAAGGACTAAGACAGTGTTTATGCATATTTACTTTTCATCCTGAAAATGGATACTCAGGAAATGGATAAGATACCTACATATTCTCAGAAAAATAACTCTTAACAAATAGTATAATACGTTTTCAGTTGAAATAATGTGAATTACATTTTTAGAAAGTGTTACTCTTTAAATCTATAAAATTTTTATGATTTATGGAATTCTTTATGATGTATGGTTTATTTATGGGATATTTATGGTTTGAATCTTTATGATGTATGGAACTTGATAAAACAATCAAGACAGCAACTCACATTGCACTTCACGCACTCATATCATGATTTAGCTCTACACAGCCCACACCTACTCTTTTTTTCAGCAATGCTTGCTACGAAATGATTGTAGCCATCTTTGCGGATAGTGTTGCTAACCTGGCTATTTATGCTACTTGGCCTCATTGGTGGTCTTCCTGGACCCCTTGGGATAACCCACAACAAGTAAGATAGGTCAATACAAGCTGCCTTCTAAATTCTAAATGGGGTATAGATTTCCCTGCCTTTGTCATAAGAGTCCACGCATTATGAATCGCTGTATCGATCAAACAGGTAAACAATGGCCACCACCATTTTTTACTCTGGAAACCGATGCTGTAGTTTCCTATATTTTCATTCATACGATCAGTGCCCTCCATGCACTTATTATACTAGCTAATCGCATATGGTCGGGGAATAGCTACTCTTTTCTTTTTCGATTGACAGTACCGTCCTACCGGTGAGACTGGATTTACCCCATAAGTAGTTGATGCCACTGTAACCAATGAATTATCAATCCAATAAATCAAGAATAAACCATCACATGATACTTTACTTTCCATGCTTCCTCGGGAGATTCTTTTCATAGACAGTGTATTTTTCGGAATCCAATTCTCACGCACTGTTCCCGTGCCACCCAGTCCCCTTTGTTTTAGATGCTGAAGAAGGTTGATCCCCGTAAATAGATTGTCAAAATACACTAATACGATAAGTTCTTTATCGATGACGGAAAATTGTCAAGCATTTTGATCATAAGAGTGGCCGCTTTACCAAATTTAGCCTCATAGTCCGTGTTTGGCTCACAAGATTTTCCCTGGTAATAGTCTGGTGTATTCAAGCACCATATTTTGTTGCCAAATCGAATGGGCTTACCCTTGATAAATTGCTTACAGCTATGGTGGCCGTAAAAGGGAACCATGCACTCATCATAGTCGATGTGTCTCCCCGGCCGAAATTTCATCAGATACTTATTTTGAAGCATGTTAGAGAAAGGTCTCAGTTTCCACATCTTATCATTACTATCCATGGGGTTATTATCTGCACAGTGTATAAATCTGCATATTTGAAGGAAACGATCCCTTCGCATGGGTATTTAGGATGAGATCATTTCGAAGATCTTTTTCGTTCTCCCAGTAACTTCGCTTACTTGGCACTACACTATACCCTGATAGTACCAGAATAGCTATAAAAACCTTTATTTCATCATGTAAAACATTAGGATCTGGACAGTTTTTGAACTGCACATTTAGAAGTTTCTTTGCAGAGGAAATCAACGATATCTACAACAAAAATGCTTTCAAATATATCTACCGTGGACATATCTCGCTCTATGGTGAAGTTGGGCTCAGGTAAAGCACCAAATTCCCGCTGCTCAAAATTCCCATCAGTTCATGATACCTCGACTGCTTTCGACTTGGCCCCTTGATTTAATTTCCGTACAGAGAGATGCTTGGTTTCGTGCCGAGCCAGATTAGTGTCCGAGTTTGCAGACGAGCTAGATGGCAATGAAAAAGGCTGGGAATGGCATCTGTCGTGAAAATCAGTGTCACTCCCAGTTCCCAGACAAAGATCGCCGTGAAATACCACTTCAGCTAAACTGAGTAACTAACAAATTGTCTATTAGACCGCCACTATCTTCATCAGCTAAATCCTCGTTTGGATTGATATTTGGCTCTGGAGGTTCAAAAAATATCTCTCTCACATCTAATGTCTCTTCTTCCTCCAATACCATAAGAACTTCTTCAAGTGTAAGGGTCCTAAAACCATGAAAATATTATATTGAATAGCTATAAGAATCAAACCTTTGTCAAACATAAATTAAACAATATAAAACAAAATTCGGTTCAAAGATATGCGGCCCTGTCATTTATTATCCGATAGCGGTATCTTGAGTAAAGATCTTTTTTGGAGGAGTGTCGAAAACAAATCTCAACAGGATAATTTACAGCTTAGTAAAATACTGTCTAAAATAACCTGCATTGTAGAAAAAATAGTATTTCAAACTAATACGATCAAGTTTGTACAGCTATAGCTGCAGTATGACACAAAAAATCAGAAAAAATCTCGAGGATCCTAAAAGACCACGTAGGTGCCTAGCGTACCATAGAAGGTACAGTAAATTGTTTTCACAAAAAATTACCACAAAAATAGCATATGAGTCTTAGTGATCGACATACGGGTAAAAATATATGTTTACTTAGAATGAGATGAATGATAAGTGCAAAAAAGCTTTTATCAAAGAAGAAATGGAGCACTAACCTCGAGGACAACGCCATAATTCCCTAATTCAGCTTGTAGTCTATCACACTCCTTCCTCCAACCATGCACATTGACAACTGATTCTAACAGAAAGAAACCAGGCAAACTGCTATGTATTGAGGAAGGACTCATCGTCCTATCGACGGAATTTCGAAGCAAATGTAGCAATGTAAGCACATATTAGTGCCGCCGAAGATTCACCCTGCATTACGTACCATATATGGTACTCTAGGCGTTAACGGGTTAATTTTCTCTTAAAAAACCGTTTATGTAAACCTTTTGCCTTAAAAGCACACACGTGCCCCTGTTTATGTATTCTAATTGGCATCGGGTTACCATGTTTTGAAACCCCAAAATGAAGACACACGCAACGGGATAAATCAGCACGCTCTGGTAGCCAAACCATGAACTATTTCCAACCCATGGTAGACCAGTAGTGTCATCTATCAAGAGTTCGTTAAAGTTTTTGTACAGAGAAAATAGCATACCACAAAGCGCATTAAATGATGCCAGCCCCTGGATTCAGCTAAATCGAAAGAACTGCGGCATGGTGGTCGCCAGCCCTAAATCAAAAGTGCGATATTCCATAGAGGAAAAATCATTCGCCTTGACCGGGATTAGAACCCGGATCCTTCGATTTTGCGCCGAGTGCTTTAACCAGTTAAGCTACCGAGACGTCCTTCTCCCCTGTGGATTATTTGGTGGCTTTATCCACAGGGGAAAAGTAGCTCAGTAGCTTAACTGGTGAAAGCACTCGGCGCGAAATCATGGGATCCGGGTTCAAATCCTGGTCAAGGCGAATGATTTTTCCTCCGTGGAATATCGCACTTATGTGCACTTGTGGGCGACTCCATAAAGGTAACTGCTGTCGCTATTCCTGGTATCCTCAAAATTACTAAATCAAAAGCACCCTATCAGATAGCTAACGGTGTAATTCAATAATTGATACGAGATGAAAACAAAAATCAAAAGAGTGTCTAAAGGCGACAACAGTTTCTCCATCCTGCTGGCGTCTTCAGGTCCCTTCTGACCTGAAGATGCCAGCAGGATGGCTGGAGAAACTGTCTTCGCCTTTAGACAAGACAATGCGGAGGAATGTCCAATAGCCGTTACCAATATGGAGAAACGCCGCGGAAACCTCAGATCCAAATATCAAATGATCTTAATTCCCAAAAATAAAAAATGCGACATTATCATAAATCGCAAAAAGTATGCGGATGCTAATTTAAAAGTCGAAACTACGGACATGTCCGCATAAATGAGGACATATGGTAACTCTAGATTGGCATAAAAAGTCAAAAGGTAACCATTAAAACCTTGTTGTGGACTTTCATCATTTTGGTGCCAATGTTTACTTGCCTATGTAGAGAATCGAAATGTCATAGTTACACAGTGTAGCAATTTTAGGCTCTTTATCGCTACATAATACACTGAATTTTTTGCAAAGCTGTGTGCACCATACATAAGTTTTTACCATGCAATGGAAACCCTAGTCACAATGTCTTTGGATTTGCACTACGTTGTGGAAACCTTTTTGCTATCATGTGTGCACAGGCTCGGAAGAAACTTGACACCGCTACAGATGGTGGAGTTACTTCTGCCAGATCTTGGGACATGGATGCATTCAGAGCATCAGTGACTCAGGAATGTCGACTTTTTGGAAGCAGAAGGGTTGAATTTCGGCACTACAGGCAGTCCTCGACTTTCGTACAAAATGTGTTCCTGAAGACGTGTACGAAAGTCGAACAAAAGAGTCCCATACTAATTAGGGGTTACGTTCCCAGAGAGTTAATTATACATAGTAAAACCTCATATCAATTGTAAGGAAATTTTATTTTTAATACAAAAGTTTAAAATACATTAATTATATTTAAAACAATACGTAAAACTACGCAGTCTTGATAAACGGTTCTAAAAGAATACCGTTGTGTATTGAGTAAACATTCGCATTTCTAATTTTTCCTAAGCAGAAATTAACATTTCACTGATTATGTCCACTATCACTATAAAGACACAAAACAAGAAGCATCACGACATTTAATTTTTGGAACCTGAAACTCGATGTCATTTAATTTATCACAATTAAAGAAACAACAAAATTTTGCAATTTCCTTTTCTGGACAAAAGACAAACGAAAATAGAATGATGTTTCCTAGGTACATGCATGCCATACACAACTTCGTGAATTTCGCATTTCACTTCCCAGCATTTCGAACATGGTCTATAATTTTATCTTTCCCCTTTACTATTAAACACACTGTTGAACGGCTTAAGTTCAATATTGTCTTGCAGCAAAAGATCCTCCCAGTTCAGCACGACTAATAATTCCCAACTTTTGCTCAACAGTATTCATCTACATACTACCCCGCAAGCTGCCTCAATAGGCGTGTGGCGGGGGGTGTTAGGACACCAGCCGTTTACATATAAAAAGGAAACGCTCTAATGAAATTATGCCTAGCATTTATTATAGTCCCTTATTGTTCGGGGGAAAAACGAATTCCCATACCTATCCGTTCGGCAAAATATCTCTCTTAATTTATCGTTTCTGTCAGACCTGGAAATATAGTGGGGTTCTAATATGATGTTCTCCATGTCATTTTGAAAGATATCTATTCTCAATTGCTCAAGCAATCTAAGCCTAGCGGGCAGCCTCCGAGTCTCTAGCGGCTCCCAGCCTAATTCGTTTAACATCTGTGTAACGCTGTCTGTACGCCCGTAGCAGTTTTTGACGAATCGCGCAGCTTTCCTTTGTATTTTATTAAGTTCCCAGACTAAGTCTTTCTGCACCGGATCCCATATGCTCCCTGCATATTCAAGGTGTGGCCGGACGAGTGCGAAATAGCACCTCCCTTTTACTTTTTCATCCGAAATTCTTCCCACAATACGCTTGACGAATCCTGGCTTCTTCAGAGCTCTGCCACAAATATTTCTTATATGGGCTCCCCACGATAGGTCCGAAGTTATCGTAACTCCTAGATACTTCACTTCATCTGTCGCCTTTATGTTAACACCATCCACAGCATATGCATGGTAATGGTTGGACGACCTCCGCAAGAAATGTACCACCGTGCATTTGCTCAGATTAAGTTCGAGTCCCCACTCTTGGCTCCACACATGAACGTTGTTTAAATCCGATGACAGAGTTTCAAAGTCAGAGTGATCACTAATTTCCCGATAGATGACAGCGTCGTCGGCAAATAAACTTATTTTACTGCTAATTCGAGAGCATAGATCATTTATGTGTATAATGAACAAAAGGGGGCCGATCACGCTTCCTTGCGGGACACCTGATGTCACTTTAACTTCATCAGAACTAATTCCGTCAAGAACTACTTTTTGCTTACGATCACTCAGAAAGTCGCGTATCCAGTTTACTACTGTTTCGTTTAGGCCACATGACTGTAATTTGTATAAAAGTTTGTTATGAGGTACCGTGTCGAAAGCTTTCTTAAAATCTCTTATCTAATCTCGAAATCTAGACATTATGGGTCTAAATGGGCTAAAATCTAGAAATAATGGGTCAACTTGTCTTTTCGATTCACCAGATTTGAGAACGTCTTGAATATTATGTCTAAAAACGGTGCGATCTGTGGCGCTAACTCCTTGAGGACATGCGCGGGTATTCCCTCCGGACCCGGAGATTTACTATTTTTTATCGACTGTAGCTGTTTAGTTATCCCATCGCGTTGAATAGGGATTTATTTCATCAGTTCCTCAGTGAATGAAATTTCAAAATTACATGCAGTATCGTCTGTAGTGTATACACTTTCGAAGTGGGAATTTAACGTTTTAGCTTTGTCAATATTTTAGGTGACAAGTTTGCCATCTTTATCAAATTTCGAATCTACGGTTGAAGATTTTCCCTGAAGCTCTCTCGCATATGACCAAAAAGATTTTGGATTTTCTTTGAGAAATTCACCATGTACTTTTTTCTTGAAATTTCGCAATGCAGTACACATTGATTTCTTAGTTTTTGAGCGTTGTGCAGCGTAACTTTCTTTTGCTTCAAGTTCCTTTGATTTGTTACCTACCGTAGTGGACTTTTTGAGCAAGTTGTACAGTTTTCTCTGTCTCTTAAGGTCCCTCCTAACATCGTTGTTATACCAGCGAGGTACTTTACTGTCGCATTTCAATTTTTGCGGAATATATTCGTTGATTCCCTGTCATAGAATTTCTAAGAAATATTTCCATGATTCATCAGTGCTTTTGGGCCTTTTCATTTCAAATCAGGCAGATAGTGCAAAATCATGTCAGGTGACCATCACCGATTTCTCTAGAAGTTATATATGTGAAAGCAGTATCCTTATGATGAATTATGATCACTTTATCTCAGCTCAGAACCGAACCAATATAAAGATATGATCCTTTGAACATTGCTGAGTCAGGCCTCAAAGTAAAAAGTGAAAAATCACATAAATGCTAGTAACTAAGGAACCATGGCCCATAAAGCAGTGGTTTTTGTTTCATTTTGAAGAAAATGCATTTATGCACAGTCTGAAATAACTTTCAAATAATTTGAAGTAATAATAAACAAATAGGACTTATTTAAACAATAAAAATTAGTGATTATTTAACAATTTATTTCTCAAAAAGGCCACCTTTTATTTGCTTTAAATTTTCTCAGTGGCTAGTTTAAATGTCCTGCTATCAATAAAAAAAATAAAAAAGGTAGTATTTTTATATTTTTTGTTTTAAGGCATGTCAAAGTTAGGCATGTTTTCGACCCAATCTGTTTATGCACTCCTCTCGTACACCAAGATTGCATACCTATGAGGGGGAAAAATGAAGATTAATTCTACTTAGCATGCGTAATGGATAAATAGTACATACCTGAATCACTGGTTACATCCACTGACTGACTGCAAGTTCAATCTTGTGTACTTCCATGGCGTCAAATGTGTGCAAACGCCCACTGCTACTAACTGGAAACTGTGGATGAGGCAATTTGTGCAGATCATTTTTCAATGGCACTTCACATGAGTCTTATAATTTGGGCCACCTGAAACCATTCGATGGACCATGTGGATGCATAAACGAGACACTTATGTCATTCTCTTCTAAAGACACTGCAGTGATTTTAGCAATCCACCAGGTTTTTTCGAAAACACACCCGATGAAGTCATTTATGGTGATATCTTGAATACTGTATGTCTTTATATCTAAATTTGTTAGTGTCACAGCGTGTATGCATGTGTGGTTCGCAGAGCGAGCAATAGTTGTCCCATGTCTGTTATGAACCCAGACATGACAGCTTTTGATGCCATGTACAGGTGCCACTTTTGCCCAAACATTATGCTTTTTTTGTCTAAATTGAGCTACTTCATCATGTGGCAAATGCAAAAGTTTGATATAAGGCAAGAATTTACTTACATGCTCCACAAAGGACACTGTTCTGAATGTACTCGCCAGAATTGAAATTTTTCAGGTTGTAGTTGTGGCATAATGCTTGACTAGTCCTCCAACTCCCGGCCCCGGTGGCGACGGGGTCGAAAGACCTCACCTGCTAAACTGGGGGTCGCGGGTTCGAGTCCCGCCTGAGTGGATTTTTCACCACTCAGAACATGGATGTATGTGTTCGTCAATTATTATATGTTTAAAACACCCGATGTAAAAGGCCGTTTGTGCTGTTTTCGGGGATGTGGAAATAAATAAATAAACTCCATCACAGGGCCCCTTTCCATGTTCAGTTGCACTGAACAACCTGAAATCTGTTTTTAAAATGAGCTGCTGCCCCATCTGAAATATGTTTTATCTCTCCATATAATATTCATTTCAGACAAGTGTTCTTCCATCTTATTTATCCCAAGCAAAGCATGTGCAGTATCATGTGATAAATCATCTGAAATAACTGCATAACTCTGCATGCCTTTGTCACTATATCCCACACAGGTAAATATTGATATCTGCACTTTTTGCCAATGATAGGTTTGTACTTCATCTGGAAGAATCACACTCCAATTCTCGGCAGAGTCGAAATGAAGCACCAATTTCACACCATTTAGTGCAACCAACTTCTCTTTATGAATAGCTTCCCTCTGTATTTTCCGAATATAGTGGTGATACACACCTTTCTTGGTGCAATCCTGAACTTTAGCAATGAATGCTTCCATTGAAACAATCTTTAACAAATCACCTTTTTCCCAAAAACCATAAGTCACTTCTTCATCTTCTTTGTCATCCAATCTTAAAGTGGTCATTGTTAGGCCCTCAATGCCTGGACACAGGCCACATTCTTGGAACCAGCACTCTTCTTTAGGGCTTTCACAAAGATACAACTTATATAAATAATCATTTTCAATTTGTCAATCGTATGTTTGGTTGAACCTGGAACAGCAGCCATAATCTCTTTTGTTGGAATAACTTGTGGGAAAGAGTGTTAAAATTTTAACTTGGTCACTGATAGATTTTTCGCTTTATCAAAAGCTGCTGAGATATTATTTTCTCATGAAGTACATGTTTCACATTTATCAATTTCAGTGGGAGCAGCTTCATCATGAACATTTATTTATATATTTATTTTTTATTTATTTTATAACCACCGAAAACAGCACATATTGGCCTTTACATGGGGGTATTTTAACAATCAACAACGGACAAGCACAAACAACCATGTCCTGGGAAGTGAAAAATCCTCCCCAGGCGGGATTCGAACCCGCGACCTTTGGGTTAGCAGGCGAGGACGCTACCCCGCCGCCACTGAGGCCGACAAATATCATACAATAAACTAACCTTTGCCCTTAATGCCTTTATGGAATCAGTAATTTGAGTCAGCTTCCTTTTACCATATGAAATCCTTCTATCTGGTCGGATTTTCGTAGGGATTCTCTGGGGGGAGACAACTTGTTCTGGTTCACTGCCTAAACTTGTCACTGTCTGATTCACTATATCCACACTATCTTCTAATGACAAATACTGATTGTCATAGGCATCACAGTTTGACTCAAGTTCAACTAAAAGGCCTTCATACTTCTTGTAGCAGTTCAAGCATAGTTCATCACTAGCTTTGATGACCACATGTTGCAATATTTTTTGGAGTTTCTCAGACATCTCCCCCACTGGTTTAAATGTCTTCTCATTTTTCTATAGCACTTTTGTTTTATGTCTCTTCTCATAGTCTGCACAAAAAAATCCTCTTTGCACTATACACATTAATTTTGCCCTGTATACATTTTGGAGAGAAATGGTATATGGTAATGTATAAAGAGAGGCAAGAGAGAGGCTAATATAGAACTGCTTGAGAGGTAGTCTTCTCAATGACGGCACATAACAGACTGACAATATGTATGGGACTTCTTGTACATAGTATCATTCTTAGTTGTCACTTAGTAACCTGATCTTATGCTAGGTTATTGAGAGGACAATGCTGAGATGGGTTACAATGTACAAGAAGTCCCATGCATATTGTCAGTTTGGCTGTGGCACTAACAAATTCAGGTATAAAGACATACAATATTCAAGATCTCACCATAAATGACTTCATCGGGTGTGTTTTCAAAAAAACCTGGTGGATTGCTAAAATCACTGCAGTGTCTTCAGAAGAGAATGACATTAGTGTCTCGTTTATGCATCCACATGGTCCATCGAATGGTTTCAGGTGGCCCAAATTAGAAGACTCATGTGAAGTGCCATTGAAAAATGATCTGCACAAATTGCCTCATCCACCGTTTCCAGTTAGTAGCAGTGGGCGTTTGCACACATTTGACGCCATGGAAGTACACAAGATTGAACTTGCAGTCAGTCAGTGGATGTAACCAGTGATTCAGGTATGTACTATTTATCCATTACGCATGCTAAGTAGAATTAATCTTCATTTTTCCCCCTCATAGGTATGCAATCTTGGTGTACGAGAGGAGTGCATAAACAGATTGGGTCGAAAACATGCCTAACTTTGACATGCCTTAAAACAAAAAATATAAAAATACTACCTTTTTTTATTGATAACAGGACATTTAAACTAGCCACTGAGAAAATTTAAAGCAAATAAAAGGTGGCCTTTTTGAGAAATAAATTGTTAAATAATCACTAATTTTTATTGTTTAAATAAGTCCTATTTGTTTATTATTACTTCAAATTATTTGAAAGTTATTTCAGACTGTGCATAAATGCATTTTCTTCAAAATGAAACAAAAACCACTGCTTTATGGGCCATGGTTCCTTAGTTATTAGCATTTATGTGATTTTTCACTTTTTACTTTGAGGCCTGACTCAGCAATGTTCAAAGGATCATATCTTTATATTGGTTCGGTTCTGAGCTGAGATAAAGTGATCATAATTCATCATAAGGATACTGCTTTCACATATATAACTTCTAGAGAAATCGGTGATGGTCACCTGACACCCCTCTGCCTGATTTGAGATGAAATCCCCCTTTATCCTCTGTTTTAGCTATGAAGTCCGTGTATGAATCATTAAGCATCTCGCCAAATTTTATGAAGTTGCATTTATCAAATAAATAAATATTGCGTTTCGGTTCTACAGCTGACTCTACTTCAATTTTTAAGGTTGCAAAAATTACTCTGTGATCACTTATGCCGTCAATAATATCGAGTTATTTTATCAACTTAGGATGGCTTACTGCAAAAAGGTCTAATATTTTATTTCCTCTCGTAGGCGTGTCAACTACTTGGGAAAGTGAGTGATTAGCAAGTGTGTTGAGTAAGATCTCGCTGATTTCCCTATTCCTAGAATTCGGTTTTACAGTGTAAGAATCCCAATTTATAGATGGCAGATTAAAATCTCCCCCAATAATTATTACTCTTTTACTGTCTCACACAGTAAATGCGCATATTTGATTTTCTAATTGGTAAATAACATCAACTTTGGAGTTTGGAGGTCTATAAAAAGAGCAAACATGTATACTCCTTTTGTTTCGTTGTTTAATTGTACACCACACGCTTTCTATTTCATTGCCAGTTATTTCGTGGGCGGTGCTGTGTAAATGTGATTTACTGCTAGAAAAACTCCGCCACCTGTCCTATCGCTTCGATCGCATCTGTAGATTTTATATCCTGGAGGAAAAACTTCGCTGTCGCTTACATCCTCTGTAAGCCAGCTCTCCGTTTCAATGACCACGTCTGCGTCCTGAAATATATGCTCGATTTCAGCGCGCTTGTTTTTAACGCTACGGCACTTAACTACTACAAAGTTAATGTCATATTTTGTAGATTGAGTGTCGGTTGGTTCTTTTCCACGCTTATGGGTATTAGGTGGGCGAATTTCACTGGAAGTACTTATTACATTTGATATAATTTCTTTCACTGGAGTACGCGTTTTGGGAAAATTGTCACTATTTACCGGCTTTAGCGCTCCTAAGTTTACTTGGATGTGAACATTTTCGCAATGCGGATTTCCTCGGAGGCTACGTTTATTTATTTATTTATTTTCAATTACCACCGAAAACAGCACTCATTGGCCTTTACATCGGGGTATTAACAATATTAACTATGGACGAGCACACACAACCATGCCCTGGAAAGTGAAAAATCCTCCCCAGGCGGGATTCGAACCCGCGACCTATGGGTTAGCAGGCGAGGACGTTACCCCGCCGCCACCGAGGCCGGTTTGGTTAAATCTTTACAAATCCCACTAGATGACCTTAGATTGTTGTTGGGGGGGCCTTCGTCAGGAGCCCGGGCACTTAGACCTTTCTTGGTCCATTGTGCCAACCCCATGCCTGTCTGCCACTTGCAGACAGGGGACAAGAGCACCTCGGTAGAGGTATGGAGGATTGGCCTCCCCCTGCCTCACCCCAGTACCAGGTATAGAGGATGTCCTCCCTCCAACCGGCCCGGTATGGCCTGGCCTGGCCTCTCAGGCCTGCCGGTATAGGTATGGAGGGAGTATCATCTCTCCATCCACGCCTGGTTGAGGTATGGAGGAGGGTCACCCATCCAACCACCGTCCGGGCCCAACGTTGCTTAACTTCGGTGTTCTGATGGGAACCGGTGTTTCAACGTGGCTAGGCCCTTGCCCCCACTAGATGACCTACCCTCTAGTCTAAAAAAATCCTACGAGCCACCCGTTCAGACGCCTCCTTGGAATAATGCACCCCAGACGAGTTGAGGGGAGCCCGGCACGATCTAAGCACCGGCCGAAGATCCACGAAATCTGCCCCAATGAAGTATTAAGTTTATGTGACCTACGCGTATTTTCGTTGGTCTCAGTCACATCATATTTACGTTTTCTACTCATTCTTATCATACGAAATTAATTAAATTCAGTAAATAAACAAGTTATACCTTGCTCTAAGTTAAAACTGCCCACAGTCGCGTATACTAGCGAGTGAGAATGCCAGTTGAAACAGTTGAATGCCGGGATGCGCCATGCACCATTGCAGGAAATTCAAAAATATTGTCCGACAAATGTCCGAAAGTCCGAATTTGGTGTCCGAAAGTCAAGTTAAAGGTATCAATGTGGAGCGTATGAAAGTGCAAATTGTACAAAAGTCAAGTGTACGAAAGTCGAGGACCGCCTGTATCTCTATGTGGGGAGATTTCCTTTTCCTTAAGCTCCTCTGTGATCAACCAGTAAGCACTCACTTTTTAAAAAGTACATAGCAATGTAGGTACCAACCAATTTTCACTCACCTCTCATGGTACCTCACCTCTCATGGTAATTTTTATGCCCTCAAGTTTTGTGTGAGGAGAGACAACTTACAAATATGAATATTCACTTAGGCACACCGGTGAACGTAATATTGCCCATTTAATTCAAAATGACATTTCTTTAAATCGAATTGACATAAAAAATTCTTATTATTATTTATTTCCGCATCCCTGAAAACAGCTCAAATTCTCCTCAATTTCGTTTCGAATTATTCGTTTCTCACAATTTTCACAACCACTTCACCTAAACTTTTCACACCTTACCCCCCACATTTCCCCATGCATACAGCTGCGATTTGGGGTTTCCTAGCTTGTTTAAGGGATGGAACAATCTATTCACTGGCTTCCTATTAATTGCAAATTATACATTATTTATAAGAATGGCCTTTAAAATTTCCAAATAAAAAAGGAATAGGGAAAATATTTCAAGTAATTAAGCTTTTATTTTAGTTGCAAATTATTTAATAGTAAAATATTAAAACTAAATACCTCACTTGCTTTATTTATCCAACATCTTAACTATGATAACGAGCTCTCTGCATGATTGGTGTTGAGGCAGTGGATGAGCTTCTGGGCTTATAAACCAATACACATGTGCTTCATAAGAGTTATCCATAATTGTCACCTGAGCCCTCTACAATTTGTCATTATTTCGTAAGGTGGTGTGACATATTTCTTATATCTTATGGTCATACTCGAGATATTGTTAATTCATGAGTTGAAGGGGCCGCTATTAGTTCTCTTTTTTCTTCTGGTTATGGCATTTTGTCACTTATTTGATCAGGAAATGGTTATTTGATCCTTATCCGTAGGAAATACAGGCTTTGGTCCCAGAGCCAGTCAAGGAGGAGGAGAAGAGTGAAAATCCACAACAGGAGGTGGAAGTGTCGGAGTCAGATGCGTGGCAACAGTGCTATGATCACAGTTCAGGTTATGTCTACTTCTGGAATGTTCTCACCAATGAAGTGTCATGGGAACCACCATCTGGGTATGACACGGAAATGCTACAGCCTTATTCCGGCGTGGATGTCTCTCAGGCTGTTGGTGGAGTTCCTATGGCTGCTGACTACAGCCATGTGCCTCATGTCACCCCAGGTATTTATGACTTGTTAAGTATTTATGGAATTTCATGTTATATGAGATGAAAATACCCCTGGGTCTTATATGGGAAGGAGACTCCATACGAAGGCTTTAAGTCTACCCCAGCACTCTAATGTTGACAAATTTTACCCTAGATGGTCTGTAATACACAGTCCTTCCCTAAATATTATTTTATACTCAATTGATTTTGTTCTTAAAATAAATAACGGTGGCATGTCTCTTCTTTATATGTATTCCCAAATCTAATTTGAGATAAAATATTCGAGATGCAATTGTAACGTGGGTTGCATGTAAGGACTTCTGCAGCATTATAGATCTATAGAAACATCATCATGATTGAAAATTAGGGAGGTTATAAAAATAGTTCACAAATTCATAGAATTAATTTTTAATGTATGTATTATGTGCAAAGTTGCACATCTTTTTTTGTCGGACACGTCAGTTCAAGCAGAAAAATATTTACGGCACTATTGCATTGTGGGTTGCATAAGGTATTTACTGAGTTGCCATATGGCTATAAAAACATCACCAAGAAGATGGATTAATTAAATAGAAAAAAACTTTAAACAGTCGTTTAGTTGACTTTGATATATTGTATACAGTAAGTCCTTGACTTACGCAGATCCGAGTTACACGGATCCGGAGTTACGCGGATTTTCAGTTAGGCCAGTGACATGCATGCATTTTCTCCACATTTCTGTTGCCACGACAGATACATCGAGTGACAACCCACGACTCATTGTCAAGCACGCAAGAGTTGATGCCAAACCACGGGCATTCGGAATGCCCACTCTACTACCACGATGCGATAAGCAGCAACACGTCCGCCTGTCCTCGGTATGAGGAGGGTATGTCGGCTATTTGTCGTGTCGTGCCATAAACTCGACATGCAGCGATTTTAAATCTGTCGCTGGTCGCAAGCTTGGCCGGCTTCATAAGAATCTATGTGTTTGACCTTTTACTAGCTGTCGCTGCATATCTGTCGCGGCGAAAGAAACGTGAAGAAAACGTGAGCCTGTCGCCGGCCTTACACGGCATCATCGTCTTTTTCTGGCGTAGTTTGACCTTCCCGCGTAAGTCGATGCGTAGTTAATTATCTACTCCATAGATGTCGGCTGTTGTTCATCACAGCAAAAAAAGAACACGTTCGTGCAGCCGACAGACGCACTTGTGTTTCCGTTGTGATTTGATCATTGGGATCTTAATTTATCAAGTTTGAGAAAGCTTTCTCATAAAATCATTAAAATCGTCTTATGTGTTTGTTTTGGATGTGAACCCTCATAATGGCTGAGAAACGTAAGAGTGGTGAGATATCTAGGAGTGGCAAAAATAAACGGCAGACTATAAGTTTAAAAATGAAACTGGAAATTATTTAGATACGTGAAAAGTTTGTTTAAATTGCACCTGCTTATGGGATTAATGAGTCGACAGTTAAACAATTGTACTTGATAAAAGTCGAATTAAAGAACATATACGTATTTATTAAGAACTTTTTCCAATTATGAACAGGCATTCACATGAGTATGATAGTTAATACAGGCAGTCCTCGTCTTTCGTACACAATGCGTTCCTGAAGACGTGTACGAAAGTCGAACAATAGAGTCCCATACTAATTAGGGGTTACGTTCCCGGAGAGTTAAATATATACATAGTAAAACCTCATCAGTTGTAAGGAAATTTGATTTTTAATACAAAAGTTTAAAAATACATTAATTATATTTCAAACAATACGTAATTACTTTTAAAACTATGCAGTCTTGATAAATGGTTCTAAAAGAATACCGTTGTGTACTGAGTAACACCTAGTATTAACACAATATATATACTTATATACGCATTTCTGATTTTCCCTAGCAGAAATTAACATTTCACTGATAACATCCACTATAACTATAAAGACACAAAACAAGAAGCATCACGATTTTTAATTTTTGGAACCTTAAACTCAATGTAATTTAATTTATTACAATTAAAGAAGCAACAAAATTTCGCAAATTTCCTAAATCGGACAAAAGACAAACGAAAATAGAATGACCTTTCGTATGTACAGGCCATACACAACTTCGTGAATTTCGCATGCACTTCCCAGCATTTCATTCATGGTCTATAATTTTATCTTTCCCCTATACTATTGAACACACAGTTCAACGGCTTAAGTTCAATGATCGTCTGATTGCAGCAAAAGATTCTTCCAGTTCAGCACGTCTAATAATTCTCAACTCTCTTCTCAGGCACATCATATTTACGTTTTCCACTCATTGTTATCATACGATATTAAATAAATTCAGTAAATAAACAAGTTATACCTTGCTCTAAGTCAACACTGCCCACAGTCGCGTATACTAGTGAGCGAGAACGCCAGATGAAACAATTGAATGCCGTGATGCGTCATGCACCATCGCCGGAAATTCAAAAATACTGTTCGACAAATGTCCGAAAGTTTGAATTTAGTGTCCGAAAGTCAAGTAAAAGATACCAATTTGGAGCGTACGAAAGTGGGAATTGTACGAAAGTCGAGTGTACGAAAGTCGAGGACCGCCTGTACAAAGTTTCAATTTATTCAAGTTCTGCGTAATTGTACTTTTTTAGATATAAATATCCAGTGAAATAAAGATTGAATATGTGTAACTCTCGGAAATTTTGACTCGGCTCTCGGAATTGTCGTATTATGTTAACTTAATGGCCTCTCAAAAGATGGCGTTTTCTCTAATCGTTGCCAATTACCCCCAATCTCAGTAAAAGCAGCACCGCTAATGGTTCAAAAATGGATAATGGTAAGTTGTTGTGTTCCGACTTACGTGGATTTCTACTTAAGCAGAAATGTTTGAGACAAATTAACCACGTAAGTCGAGGACTACCTGTTTATAAAATATATTTTGTATGTTTTTGTTTATATTTTGTCGATCATTCAGTCATATCAAGTAGCAGACAAATCTTTATGCCAGGCAAAAGATTCTGGTAAAAAGGAGAATGAACGAGAGATCATGTAATAGTAGACTTGCTCAGTGGATAACTGTAGCCATGGGTGATGTTAAAACATTAATTTCCATTATTTTACGTATCTAGATAATTCCTCATCATTACCTCTTATTTCTATATAATTGTATTTTTTCCTTCTGGAGATAAGGGGTCTAATTATAAACATACTAAAAATAGCTACAAAGTTATCATTATACAATAAAATTCAGAAGGTACCTAATCTTTCTGAGCCCTGAGGAAGCAGACACATATAAATGCCAAACGTTGGCGAAAGAGAAATAAATTAATTTAAACACTTTCAATTTTCACAACTATTTCATATTGATGGGCTCAGCTCTTTTCCATTTTAAATTACTAATGTTTGAATGGTATACAAAAAAGTACTTTTGGTAATTTTGTTTGCATTTAACTAAAATAATCAACAATGACATTCATGTATGTCATCCGACGCAGGCTATTATAATGTATGCAACATGCTGTCGTATTCTTGATGCCTGGGTAAGAAGAGATGGCAATTAGGGGTGATCGTCAAAAACTTTTTTTTTGAATTTCAAGGGGCTTGGGGTCAGAAAAGTTGTGTATGGGGCTCAATATAATGCAGGAATTTTATCAGAATTTTTGTCGAACGTCCTGAGGTTCCGCCAGACGGTTAAAGTTTAACAATTTTACGCCATTTTGGTAAAAATTTGAAATTAGCGAAAGAACGTGCCCCGCCTCATTTATTTGTAACAAACACTTAGATATTGTCAGAAGGTAAGTGAAAAGGGGCTTGGAAGTAGTTAAAATCCCTAGAAACGCTAAAAGAAAAATTATTAATAAAATTGAGGATAGGCAACCCGGCATACGCTAGGTGGATATCGCTTTTAATGCCTGCATAGCTCTTCACTTGCTACCGTTGCAGTAACAACCCAGAACTCACCACGAGGAGGTGGCCACGCATCGAGTTCTACCCGTGCCCAACTCAACCTCTCAACCAAAATGGGCACTTTTAGCATTTAGTTTGAATCGTGGACCTTGTACTGACTTTTATGGTGGAATTCAGGCATATGCGCTCTCTCCGCAATGATAGTTTTGATGAACATAGCTCTGTTGTGTCTCCCATAGACTGCTGCAGACGCATCCTTCACGAGACGAACATGTCTCTCAACCCTTTGAGTGTGGACAGGAACTTGTAGGAATTTTGGCAATTCCGATCTTATTACGTTAGTTACCATTTTTCTTATGTCTTGCTCAGTCAAACTCTTTAGAAGTGGACGCTCAGTCGCAACAATGCTTTTCCAAGCTATCAAATGATTATACGTCTTTGCTTTCCATTGTAATTCGGGAACTTCAAATTTTCTCACTAGATTGTTTTCGTTTTTTGTTAATCTAGCTTGAAGTATTTTTTTTACGGCTTGCTCTCTTACTTTCATCCGTCGTCATACAGGTGAGCATGTTTTCAGGATGACACCATAAAGCAGCGCGTTGTATAACTGGATCGACAACTTTCAGCAGGTCTTCTCTTAAATACCTTGTGGAGTGCACCAAGTCGAACATGTGTCGAGCTCCATCAACACAGTAAGGTTTCGATGTAATCATGAACCACATCTTAATGTATACTTACTGTATACAAGTGACCAATATCAGCAGAGCCTCTGAAGGATTCTCCGTTGACAACCACAAACATTAAATTCTAGCGGCTGTTGTAACCCATCTGGCGTGGCAAAGTTTTCCCGGTGATCGTTCAGCTAAACCCATCGGTAGAGATACGTGTAAATAGCACTTTCATTTTTATTTTATAGCACTTTCAATTTCAGTTTATAGCATTTTGTAGTGTCTATTTTTTTCTTTATTTTCATATTGTATCATTAGTTGATGATGACAAAATGTGGTGAAACGCAGTTATATGACAAAATATGGAATAATTGAAATAATTACGAGGTAGAACAATAATAAAGTAAGGAATAAGATAAATATATAGTAAATAATTAAATATGAGATTAGTAGCCTGAATATCATTTAAACTAGTTGAACATCAACATAGAACAAGTTTCAGCCCTTTATTCCTTTAGCCGGTTGCGTCTGTCAGTCACAACTAAATTGTACTGGCTGAAAAACCTCTCTGCATCCACGCTGCTAACTGGTGCCCAGATTGTGTGGAGTGCAGCATTTCCAAACTCAGTTTTTTCTTGGCATATGGCAAGAAATATTTGCTTAAAATCGCAGAAGCTGCCAGGGTTCTCTCTCAACCTCTCTAGTAGCTGCCGATGAAAATACATGTAACCATCTATGAAGCAGTCAGGCCCAACGTCTCGGAAGGCTGGTAGCTTTGCTTTTAAGGCTAGCTTACTTTGAAAGGTAGTCCCTCACTGCTGGATGGTCTAATTTGTGCACCGGAATATTTGCCTTGAGGCACAATAACCCCTCCAGCGTGTGCGACGCAGCATATGCGTCCACTCAATTCCATGTCTCTAGCGTGACTTTAATCGGAGGTATTTAAATTGCCCAGGGTGCCTTTTTTTCGCAAGCAGCGAAGAGTTTGTGCAGACATTAGCCGAAATATTTTTAGCATTGTAATCGCTATTTTAAAAAATTCAAAAAAATTGTATTATACAGTAGATTCCGGTTAATTGGGACACATCAGGACCGGTGTACTTTGTCCCAATTAAGCGGCTGTCCCGTTTATCCGAAGTATCCCGTAAATATGTTTAAATAAGCGTTGAAATAAAAGTCAGAAAGCTAAATGTCAATTTAAACGCAAAATGTTTAATTGCATACTATTTAAACAATAAATTAATAAGAAAACATTCATTATAAACATGTTTGGAAACCTTGTGTCATAAAAAAATTCTTTATCCCAACTGCTTAACTAATGACTGAAGAGGCCTGCAATTATCCACGTATTTTTATTGGCGTAATATTCCACCGGTAAGCTGTTCATTCAAAACCTCTTAAAGCAGCGAGGGTTAGTACTTTTTCCAATCACCAAAAGTTTCCTTTTATCACTTCCCGACATGTTTGAGCATCACCAAACAGTAATCCGTTCCATCGCTTCTTTAGACCCACTTAGGGTAAAGGTGAGATTTTGGTTCCGATATGTCTGTTGAAAGTGGGTGAAAATCGTGTTAACGCTGGCGAGACGAATGCTCACCTTTACCCCACTCAGTTCCACATAACTGTAGCAAAGAAAGCCATTAGGTGGCTCGGTAATACAGGCCGGTTTCATCGGCGTTGTACACATCATCTGCACAGAATTCCTGAAGTAGGGTGTGTAGCCTCTTACATCTCCATTCCTCTGCACTTACAAAATCAGCAGTATGTTTTTCTCCGTGAGCATTTTTGAATTTTATTTCGTTTCTACTCTTCCGTCTAGATAGCCAACCATCTCTTGACTTGAAATCAGTATGACCAAGCTTCAAAGCTAATTACTCAGACTTATTTTTTACATAGGTCCACTGAAACTAACTCCTCGTCCACTAACAATGGAAAACCATTGATTAAAAGCGTCCTCGACATCAGGATCCTTACCTTGGCGTTGGCGTTTTTGGGTAGCACCTTGTTTCCTTTTACTGCTCCAATCTTCTCTAAGTTTATCCTTCTGCTGTATTAATTGAGCTATCGTTGATTTTGGCACTCTTGTTATCTCCGCCAAACAACAAAGACTGGTTTGAGGTAGATAGTCCTTAATTCGGTCCAGTATTGTAATTTTTGCAGCCAGTGAAAAATCCTTACGCTGCGTGTTAACCTGAATAAGGAACTTTTTCGGGAGAAATTTCGGGAAATTAGGAGGAATCACCTCCTCCCTTCTTTCCTCAAAACATTTTATCTTATGACAGATCGCCTACAGCCTAACCTTCACCTTAATGGTATAATACGCTAATGAAGCCAAGTTGTCTACCTACACAGTATGCACCTCCGTGACTACAAAATCAATATCCACTTCTAGCTGGACTACCTGAGAACGAAGGTGAGTGTACAAACAGTGAAGCATTAATTGAAAGCGCTTTCATGACTGACTTCGTTTAGCGACGGTAAATGAGACAGTAAAGGTTGCAATAGATTCCCTCATTGGAGATTGGTTCAAATGCATAGGGAAAATGTACCAAATGATTTACAAGAGCTTAAAAATTTGTATTTCTTCAAGGGAGTAGGAGGCAAATACAGCCGATGCATGGCCCGATTAAGCGGCTTCCTGTCCCAATTAACCAGAGAAATCTCAGGGACTTTCTTCAATTGGGTTCTGTTCTTGATGATTTGTCCCGAATAAGCGGCTGTCCCAAATAACCGGTGTCCCGATTAACCGGAATCTACTGTATTTAAAATTGTTTATACTGTATCATTACAAATTTATTCTTACATTTTTTTATGCCGTTTATTTTTTTCTGATCTCCATATCCGATGTTTAGTAGTTGATCTGAGTATGGTATCGCTGAAAACAGGGGTCTAGGCAGAGAGACAGTGTCCCTGGGCAGTTTTTACACCTGTACCTTGTTTCTTTTCTCTTTTCCTGTTTCGTACACACCTTCTTCTTCCAACTCTAAAAGTATCTGTTTTAGGATTTTCTTGAATGAAATGCTGACCTGTCAATCGCGTGCATTCAGTGTCGGTATCTGAGGGCCGTCCTTTGCGCTTTTCTGAATTCTGCCCGCGGTACTTGCCTATGATCTTGTTCACTAAATCTATTCTAAACGATAGATGACCTTTCTTGTTTCCAGCCTTGCAGTAAAGAATGTAAGCATTCAACACAGCCGTATTTACTAAGTGGTTGAATATTTTTTTATACCACACTTTTGTCCTTTTCCTTTTCTAGCAAGAACGATTCTTAAAGTTGATCTTTCATGTCTGCACCACCCATATATTTATTATAATCTATTACACAAGTAGGCTTATTTACCAATTCTAACCCACCCATTCGACTTACGGGTTGCATATCGTCTGAATGTTTAGTTGTCAGCATTGAGACATCGTGCTTATCTTTCCACTTCAACGCCACCAATTTACCACACTTTGCACTAATCACTTCTCCTTTCTTCAGTTTCTTTTTTAGATTTATTGGTATACCTTTGCGTGTGAGTCTGTCCCAACAGCATCTGTTGTCCTCTGAACCAATCTCTGGAAAAGATCGGGACAACTATAATAATTGTCCATGTATACACATCTGCCCGAATCTAATAGTTTGTCACGCAAACGTAGAACAACTTTTGTAGAAAAAAATCTGTGTCTTTGGTTATTTCACAGCCTAATTTTGTTCCTGAGCCACTGTAAATTATAAAATTCCACAAATATCCTGCGGAATCACAAAGTTCAAACATCTTTATGCCAAACCGGGAAGCTTTCATGGGAATATACTGTTTCCACGAAAGCCTACCTTTCCACAACAGCAAAGATTCATCGACACTGACTTCTTTACCTGGCATATATACTTTCTGGAATTTATTTTTCAAATATTCACATATTGGTAGAATTTTATGCAATTTAGGATCTCTTTCCGCAATGTCCTTTTTGGTGTTATCTACAAAATGCAGAAATTTGGTCAGCAACGAAAACCTTTCTTTGCTCATTACATTGGGGAAAAAATGTGTTTCTAAGATGTGTTTCCTACTAAAGTACATTAAGAGACTTGGTTTCTGAATTATCCCCATCAACATAAGCAAACTTAGGTAGACCCTGAATTCATTCGGAGTTGTGGGAACCCACTTTTGAAAGCGCGATTTTTTTGCATCAAGACTTTTTCTTTCTCGTGAGCAGGAAATTGTTCCGTGTAACGGTTTGTTTCAGTTACTATGATCGTAATCAGATCATCGTCAAAAAACAACTCGAAATATTCTAGGGGATCATCGGCACACTGAACTTGCACAATTTGTTTCCCAACTAAATCACACGGAAAAGGAAGAGGATTAGCACTATCAATTTCTTCCCAAGTATTCTCTTGATTATTCACAGAAAAATGAGAAGGTTCTTCCTCTTCCTCTTCTGAACAAGAGCTCAAAGTGTATCCACTAGAATCCTCAGAAATTGTGTCTAAACTTTCGTTACTCGTTTCTTCCAAAGCATGAAGCACTTCCTGGCCAGACAACTCAAGAGAGCTAGACGCCATGGCGAACTGAAGAAGGGTTCAGTTAGGGGCAGGTCCAAAATAAGAAAAAAATAAAAAAGCCACCAATGCAGCTTAGGCCTTTCGGCAATAGGCATCAAGAAACCTCGACCCTTCAACTCCGTAAACATCGTAAATAAGATAGGAGACGAGGATGGACCTTATGAGGTTCTGAGAAGCATTGAGTGACCAAGCCTAGATGGACCATGCCTGCGTAAGCATTGCCATGATGAGAGAGAAGGGGAAAATGTGGAGTGCAGATAACAAGGAAGCACAGAAAGATGAAGTCAGCATCAACACGCAATCATAAGCTCTCTGAGAGTAATAAATCAGAGTGTGAGTGGAAAGATCTGTTCACAAGCAGGCAGAAGACGTCGGGTTGCGAGTTCGTATTTTCCTTACCAAGCATGAGTCAGGAAAAAAAAATTAAAAATACGAACTCATATATACAGGCAACAATGAAGCACAAAAAGAAAGCAGGCACCTTAAGCTCACATATATACTCACTGGAGGTATATATATCAGAGCGTGAGCGATAAGAATTCTTAGTGTGGACGCAAACGGTGCGTCGCACAAGCTTGAGGCACGGATTTAAGTGGACGCAACTGCTGCGTCGCACACGCTGGGGGATTTAATATGTCCATTCAAAGTCACGCTTGAGGGGATAACAGAGTGTCATGTATGAAATCGTGTTTCCCTGTTTTTGTCTTCTTGGCATTTTCATTCGCCTCAAATAGTGGTTTGCCTGTTGTTGCTTGCCTGCAGATCTTGAGCAACAGACACTTTCTTAGCCAAATGTGAACTAGTTAAAATATGCTTGTCTAAGGTATCTTTTTTATTCCAGTCCAATCTGAGCTTAAATATCCCACACATGAGAATATTGGATTCACTTACATAAAACTTTTCGTTTTTGTAAGCTTCCGCACGTTGCTTAATTGTTATTTTAACTCGCGCCATTTTTCCGGTAACACGTGTCGAGATCAGCTGAGTATAAATGACCGCTAATAAAATCAAAACAAGTAGGCGATTACACCGAGATAAAACTCTGTACGCTTGTAACGGCGGTACTCACGCAAAAGTCTCCCACGAGACTTCCACACTCGCGGCGAGCACCGAACGAACTCTTGTGACCCGGTTCACGCGGTGCCGACTGGCCTCCTCCCGTGCGCTGCCGCCCCAAACCACCGGAGCCGTATCTACATTGTCACCTTCCCGTCACTACCACTCTCGGCCACTCCCACGCTGCGCTAACGTGTCGCCGCTCCCACCCAATATCGCTCTCCGCCAACGCGTCACCGCCACAACGCTATTCTTAAATCGTAAGACAGCACGTAACCAGGCCATCATGGTGTGCTTGCCGGGTTGCCTATCCTCAATTTTATTAATAATTTTTCTTTTAGTGTTTCTAGGGATTTTAACTACTTCCAAGCCCCTTTTCACTTACCTTCTGACAATATCTAAGTGTTTGTTACAAAAAGATGAGGCGGGGCACGTTCTTTCGCTAATTTCAAATTTTTACCAAAATGGCCTAAAATTGTTAAACTTTAACCGTCTGGCGGAACCTCAGGACGTTCGACAAAAATTCTGATAAAATTCCTGCATTATATTGAGCCCCATACACAACTTTTCTGACCCCAAGCCCCTTGAAATTAAAAAAAAAAACGTTTTTGACGATCACCCCTAATGGGAATATTACCATATTTTTCCAGTATTTTTTAGTTTTAGGCATTTAACAACAGACGTATGGTTAAATAAGAAAGTCTATAACAATGGGAAGGGAGTACTTATGTTTAAACCATACCTAATACATCATTAATCTAATAAAAACTTTTTAAATTGTAAAAAGAACTACGGCAGCAACACGCAATCTGCCTTTCTTTTGTAAAAGTATGAGAAAATTTTCAAGAAGAATATTCTAATGCTTGACTCTTATAATGTTATAATTTAAGTAAAATATTCCAAAAATGAGTTGTACGCGTGCCTCCATTAATAATGAATCATGTAGGAAATGTGAACTTGGCTCAAAAGAACACGTTGGGAATTTATCTGTATGAAAACTCATCTCCGACATAAGGTGCTTAGGGTAATTTTCAAGGGGCGCGGTAAATTATGAAAATTGCCGAGGTTATTTTCAGAGTGGCCCATCTCTACGGGTAAGTCATTTTAATCTAATCAAGTATTTCAATATTAACTGTTTAACTTAAATCTGATCTACAAAAGAAGCACGTGCCAATGATTATTTTCATTCGAAATAAACATGGAATTTTGTAAAAATTTAGTCTACTCTTTTTTATTTCAACAATGGGAATGATAGCGAAGAGTTAAAATATATTACTTAGTAAACAGGAAGAGATTCAATTCAGTGACTGCTTGGCATTTTTGTTTACTTTCACGCAAAAGCTTACACGAAGTATAGAATAATTTAATTGTTGATTATCTCCAAGTATCAATGCATCATAATTTTTTCATAAGAATGGATAAACATATATTGCGGGAGGTTATTACTTCCGGTGGCACAGTAAGTTCATTGAGGTATGGGTACGGCTAAAAGTGGTTCAAATGTACTTACAATATATTCTAAACAATACAATAATTTTACAATAATATTACAATAATTCGAGTATATAGAGTAATATTATATATTACTCTATATACTCGACCCTTCAACTTTGTAAACATCGTAAATAAGATAGGAGACGAGGATAGACCTTATGAGGTTCTGAGAAGCATTGAGTGACCAAGCCTGGATGGACCACGCCTTCGTAAGCATTGCCATGATGAGAGAGAAGGGGAAAATGTGGGGTGCAGATGACAAGGAACCACAGAAAGAAAGCAGTCAGCATCAACACGCACTCATAAGCTCTCTGAGAGTAATAAACCAGAGTGTGAGTGGAAAGATCTGTTCGCATGCAGGCACAAGGTGCCCAGTTGCGAGTAAGCATTTTCTTTACCAGGCATGAGTTAGGAAAAAGAAATTTGAAATACGGACTCATATATACAGGCAACAAAGAAGCACAAAAAGAAACCAGCTCACTTAAATACTCACTGAAATTCATATATACACCAGAGCGTGAGCGATAAGAATTCTTAATGAAAAGTGTGGATGCAAGCAGTGTGTTGCAGCACTCGCACACGCCTGAGGCATGGATTTAAGCGGACGCAACTGTTGCATCACACACGCTGAGTGATTTAATTTGTCCATTTAAAGTCACGCTTGAGAGATTAAGGAATATTTCTTCCAATTACGCCAAAGAGTAAAGTTTATACTTTTGAAAAACAAATCTGTAATGTACCACATTTTGCTCAAGTTAGTGAATAAATGTTTAAATTCAGCAAAAATGGCTTGATTTTAGAGAAAGCTACATATTTAAATTAGTGGCTGGCACCCCGAGTGTTCAAGGAACAAGATGTACAAGACTGCCAGACATGCAACGCTACAAAGCGTCCTGGTCCAGGCGAATGACTTTTCCTCTCTGAAATTTTCATACTCCACTGCAGTAGCGTGTCAGCCAAAGTGATGAACCCCTTCCAGTGCGTAGCCCAAAGAAGAGTTGACCAGCTATGTTGGTCCATTCATCTTAACTAGCGATGAGTTGATTCCACTTTTTTATCGATTACGATCCCGATTCTTATTCCTAATAGCAGGTGGGATGTTACTACACCAGTAGCGTACAACTATTATTTAAATTCAAGCACTGGTTGGAATAAAATAAATAAGACAAGTAAGTTGCTCAAAAAGTATATTTATCAACAAATAGCAAATATGTATGTATATCCTCAGCTTATAGTCTATGTTTAAAATACAGTAAAACCTTGATTTTACGCAGTTGGAGGGACCAAAATAAGGCCACTGTGTAAAATCAAGACTTTATGAAGAGGTGCAATGCATGGTGTCTAGTTATTTAGGGTGTCGCTTACATTTTATTTTTAATAAACCTTGTCGTATATATTATTTTGAAATAAGGAATATTTAAACAGAATTTTTTTATATTTATGAAATCACTCATTTATGGTGAAAGTAGTCACTTACTTTCGTTAGTTGCATCCAATTATCAAAAATTTGATGTGCAACTGTCTCTAAAGCATTCAGGCTTTCAACGTATCCCTCTGCAACGTATGGGTGTGCATAGCAAAAGTTGTACAAATTTCTGAAAGCTTCTCTCATATCACTATGAGCAGGATGAACAGGCACTGCTTCACTGTCATCTATCATGTCACTGTCTCCCTCAAATACAGTAGAAGCCCCTAATAACATTTGGGCATATAACGGGAATCTCGAATTTGCGAGGGATGGCCAAAGAACAATTTAAAACCCTATGATTTACATGTAAAGTAAATCGGTATTAGCGAGGACAACAACCAGCCTCCACTGGGGTCGTTTATTATTACGAGTAGCAAATGTCTGTTTCAATCTAGGCAAATGCGAACAAACTTGTGCTCATGTCCTCTGTCATTGAAATTAAATGTCTAGCAGTATTTTTAACACACATTTTGCTGTTCAAATACACATTTCGGGCATTCACGGCCTGCCCGTGTTCACACAAAGAAATTGCTCGTAAGTCCGTGCATTTCATTGTTCTTTTGTCATCCTCCCACATTTTTATCAAGTTCAGTCCGACTGATACAACATCATGGCTGGGAAACGAAAGTTGTTGGATCTGAAAACTAAAATACGAATTATCGATGAATGCTAAAGTGGTGATGGGTCCAAAAGCGAGATAGGGAGGCGATTTAGCATATCTTCCTCGACCTTATTCACAATTCTGAAGAATAAGGAAAAATTTCGTGCCGTAGTGCTTCAAGAAGGACATCCAAGCAACCGGAAACATTTGCAGCCAGGAGAACATACGCATTTAGAATCTGCCCTTTTCTTGTGGTTTTGCCAGCAGAGAGCAGCCTGAATTCTGATAAATGGCCCATTGATGAAGGCAAAAGCGGAGTATCTAAGTGAGAGGCTCGGTATTGACAAGTTTAAATGTTCCGATGTTGAATATGTAAATTGTCATGAATTCGGATTCCCTATATTTTAAGTTGCCAATGCGTTGTATTGTCTTTCATAATTGTTTCGAAGATTATAAATATTGAAAACAGGTCAAGGATGATTCAGGTCGATACGCACGAAAGGTATGTACTGAAACCTCTTTAGAACGAAATGCTAGGGACCAAGAAAATATTTTGTTGTATAGAGGTTTTTGTTATACAGAGGTTTCCCTTGTACAGAAGTTGTGACCCATTTTAATGCACTAAAAAGCTCTTTAGCAAATAAGGGACTGATATTTATGTATTCACTTAAATAAGATATGTTACCCACATAAATATGGTAAATTTTGTCAAATTTACTTTAAAAATGTAAAATTTTGATATGGCAGAGGTTTCATAGTTAGGGAACAAGAAACCCTTTTCAACTGTCTAATTTGGTCTGCTTTGTTTTATGGTTGCAATTACATGTTTGGATACAGGCAAATGAAACCTAATAATTTATCATACTTACAAATAACTCTACAAATGTAAGCATGTTCATGTTACCAAGAAAGAAACAATGTGCATTTGCATTCCTGAAATTTGGTAAGATATATTACCAAAGTTAAATTTCTTGGTCTAATAGTTAGCATTCTTGGCACTTTACCAGCAGGGCTTACAATTAGTTTCAATTAATGCTTGGCACATTTTGTATTGATGTTTATTGCCTGTTCATGTTCTACAAACAAGCACCAACTAATGCAGGAGTATTGCTTACTAAAACATCTGGTGTGATTAATAGGTAATTTTTTCCTTTACCAAACAGTTTTCTTCTAAAATAGAATATCACTAGACATGAACAGATCTAACTGAAAATAGTTTAGAGATTCTATTAAATATCAGAAAGCAATTGGTACTAGAAGTTATATACATATCGTATTCATTCAGCTATTTCGAAATTATAAATAATAAATTTACTCTGATTTTTCGTCATCTAAAGAGTGCAAACCCCCAAAAAATGATTTTAAATTGTGGATTTTTGACTTTTCAAAAAAGGACCTCGGGTTCCTGCTGTAATTTTTTAACGGTGCGTCTGATCTGGAATCTGACAAAACATTCAGAGCAGATAATTGAATTTCCTACAAGATGCCACCCACCAGCCTTTAATGATAGCAAAAGGATTTCGTCAGAATGTAAAAAGAACCGACCATTCAAGAGCAACGGACGGAAAACCAGAGGCCTGCGCGACCGCTGGGCGAAAAATCGGCCATTTTTAATTATTTTTTTTCGGTGGTCTTTTGAAAAAAATCGCGTTTTCGCGACGGAAAACCACAGGCCTACGCCGGCGCCAGACAAAAAATCAGCCTTTTGGTCTTTCTACGCCTCAGTTTCCTCACCAGAGGGCCTCAAACTCGAAATTTGGCGAAAAATTTCCCGTTTTTTGTGGTTTTTCGACTCTAGCTCCTAAACTAAGAGTTTGACCTCAATTTTGACTGGCAGAGATTTTTATCCCTTCATGAGGTCTACAACTTCTTGCTTTCCGTTTTTTTCTAACCCTCATAGTTATCGGGCAAAATGGCTCCTTTCGTAAGATTCTCAACTGTTTCATTCCGTCATGGAATGAAACAGTACTCATTCATCTCTACTAATAGAGATATAACATTAAAAGTTGACACGCATATGCGCAATGACATGCACTTCAGGAATAAGTAGCGTAAACCCGGACTTCTTATCCTAAAACCACCGAAAAAAATTTAAAATTGCAGAATTTTCGTCTGGCGCTGGTGCAGGCCTGTGGTTTTCCGTCGCAAAAACGCAATTTTTTTCAAAAACCACCTAAAAAAATTAAAAATGGCCAATTTTTCGTCCAGTGGTCGCGCAGGCCTGTGGTTTTCCATCGCGAAAATGCGATTTACTTTTCAAAAACCACCTAAAAAATTAAAAATGGCCGATTTTTTGTCCAGTGGTTGCGCAGGACTCTGGTTTTCCGTCCGTTGCTTCCAAACGGTCGGTTATTTTTCCATTCTGATGAATTCCTTTTTGCTACCATTAAAATTGCCTAAAGATTGATACCTTTCGCATTTTCCTTACTCTCACGATAAACTCACAACAGTCCCTCAAAGTCGGAATTTATGAAGCTCCGTAAGTGAGTTAACTCGCTGATAAGTCGTGTAAGTGAGAAATTTCCTACCATCGGACCGGAAAAAAACGGTTTATAACGGAGTTCGTCGTATTAATGAAAAGTTTCATAAGGGAGGTTGGAAATACATGGGGTCTTATGGGGTTATTTATCGGACCAAAAAAGAAACGGTGTATAAATGAGGTCGTCGTATATAAGAGGGTCGTATATCCGAGGTTCTACTGTACTCCCTTTTAAAAAAATTGAAAGCATCTATTTCGAGCGCAAATGATATCAATGAAATGGAGGATAGGAAATCACAAACTTCATTATTTCGTTCTAAAGAGGTAAAAAATTGCCTCAGGGCCAAAAATTTATTTCGTTATAGAGATAATTTTCGCTGTACAGAGGTTCGTTGTACAGAGGATGAAAATACACATAACTTATGGGAAAAAATCAGGTCTGTAACTTTTTTCGTCGTATAGAGAACTTGTCTTCTATAGAGGTTCGTTCTAAAGAGGTTTGACTGTACTATAAATTATGTCTATCTCGCAGCAGGGAGTGCAGTTAGTATTCATGGTATTCATTATCAACAAGTTCCCGCTAGATGTAAATACGGCCAAAGATATTATGTGTATTGTGATGGAATACATTTTAGAACTTACAACCTTCGGAACTTTCTGACTCGCGCTCGAAACTCACAGCAAAACACGTGTATGTATCATGGAATGCCTAAAAAATAGTGAGCAATGAAAATATTGATGTACCCTGCCGTCTAGCGGCTGCAACGTTCTCTATCGCTTGAAAGATACACGTTTCGCGGGAGCCGTTACGATATTTGCAAGTGGTAAAAAGTTTCACATCTTATCAAAACGCAGTCGATCCATGAAAGTCCGCATTGTGTTCCTGTTCCATGCTTACAACTATCATATGTGGACTTGCTTGTAACAATTGTTTGCATAAATTCAAGAGAGTATTCCACGGATAATTATTGTAATAATAACACAAATGACAGTATACTCTTAAGGGCTAATTTTAAATGCTGGTGATATTGGGCTAAATGATTCTGAAAAGCCGAAGTCAGCTGTTTCCTGAGGCGATATTACAGACGAAGTCCTCAAGGATTCCTTCATTTCCACTATTTAACTAGAGAAGATAGCAGCCTGGTGCTTGCGTGGAACAAAATCGCCGTAGGTTACATCTTGGTCATTAAGTTATCTAGTATTTTTGCAAAGTTCAATCAATAGAACTTTCTCCGAACCATATATCCGTTTTTATTCTCTTTTTAGAGAGGTAGGAGGCATGAAATTTTTTCTTGTTTCTGAAGTGATTGCCGTTTATTGTTCGTTGCATTGCTATTACTTGCAGCCGTGACATATTTGGAGCACCCAAAACATTGGGGCAATAACAATACAGCAATGTGCAGTACAGTACACATGTCAAGTGTCAAAATTCGACGATTAATATTCCAGTGTATGACATCTAACATGGAATTTGGTGTCATCGAAAGTTAATACGATCATATAGTAGTTGAAGTGTTGTGAATATGATTTTTAATAGCTATCTCAATAGAATGTTTTCGCCACTCACCAAAAATTCCCACAATAATGGCTAAATTAGTGTTATAGTTGTAGGAATTTTCAGTGGAGTGATTATTAATCATCTTCGGTATTAACGAGAGTTCCATTAGCGAGTGATTTTTCAGATCCCGAGAGCTCTCGCTAAATAGGGCTTCTACTGTAAATCAGAAGCTGGCAGGTTGGTACCTTCTGCACTCGCTGTTTCTTCATTTGTAGCCAACTCTTCATCTATCTGATTGTAGGCGAGTGGTGAAATAACTGGCATTATTGGGCAAACCTGATTGAGTTGCCCAAGTCCATTAGCAAGCTGATCCTGCAGTTTGGGAGGCCTAGATGAGGTCCCTTCAACAACATAAACTTCTGTCTCGACATAGCCTGCTGATTTCCAGCAATTGTTTATGATTTCCTCTGAAACATTGTTCCATGCTCGAGCAATGCTTCTGACAGCATGGAGGAGAGTCCAAGGAGCAGCTTCTGAGAGACTTTTGACATGGTGCAAACAAAAGGAATTGAAAACTCATGCAGGGGCAGGATACCTTGCAAAAAATGTATTTTCAGACCATCTGCATTTACACTGCTACGATGGATTACTGACAGATAAAAACTACTGTTTTCACAATTCGATATAGTAAAGAAAGATAGGGTTATATCGGAAGTTTATTTTTAAAAATAAACTTTGTTATATTCCACACCGTTTTATTAAAACTCAACCGGTGGGGGGGGGGAAGAGGGGAAGGTCATGAAAGTAAGGTGAGCAGACAAACAACTGGTGGCGAGGGGATCAATGGCAGCTTATCTGACTATGGGGGTGGTGGTGTGGGGGACGGGTACTGAGTAGAAGGGGGAGAGGTTGGAAGGGACTCGGTCATTTAACACATCATTCTTATATACATTAAAATACGATAAAATTTACAAAATTCTCTATAAAATCAAGTTTCTTCCCCTTGTCACATACATGTAAAAGTTTTGGGATAAAATCTGAGGAGTGGTCATTTTCAATTAAATGTGTAGCAAACATAGATTTGTTATTACCATTTATAAAAGATTTGAAATTTTCAGATTTACGTATGCCTATTTTTCTACTAGTTTTCCCAACATAAAAACAATTACATCCAGGGGTATCACAATTTGACATATACACTCCAATTTTATCACAGAATATGTCTTTTGAGTTGAGCAACAATTTATCAAGAGACATAGGGATATAAAAGTACACTTTAAACTTATTATTAGGGATGGATTTATTGATTTTGTACGACAATTTTGAGAAGAAGGGTAGCTTCACCCATTTGGTTTTCCATACAAGGGTCGGGGAAAGAGCAGTAGAATCTATTATGGCCCTTTGTCGGTGTAATCGATTTAATAGTGTATCAATCAGGGAATCATTAAAGCCATTGTTCCTGGCGATACGTTTGATGAAAGAGAGCTCATTTGAATAATCATCGGAAGAAAGGGGTATGGAAAGTAGGTGATTAAGCATAGAATAAAAAGCAGCCGTTTTATGCAAGTGGCGATGGTTTGAATTATTTCTTATGACTGTATCGGTAAAAGTATTTTTCCGATTGATGGAAAAATTATGGCTTGATTCACTACGGGAAATTGTTAAATCCAAAAAGTTAATCTTACTGAAGCCTATTTCCATACAAAAGTAATTGACACATGAAGTGAATTAACACTAGAAGGACCGGGGTTGTATGGCTACCTAGAAGGACCATTACCCGTCATTTTGACGGGTAGTAATTATTTTAAATATTTCTTCGTTTATGTTAAAATTAATTGATGACGTCATTAGATATAACCTTTTTCTTTATTTATTAATACAACTGAGTAATTTTTTACAAATCATTTTACAATAAAAAATTTAAAATGAAGAGCGGTCAATTTTCAAACTGTTATATTATTATTTAAAAGTCGTACTTGCCTTTTTTGTTGGAAGGAGTTGCACTTTAACGTGCTGTTTATGTGTAGCAATTATTTACACATAATCTAGAATGGCAAAAAAGGAAATACATCAATTTTCATAATCACTGTATCTGATACAAATGTACTGTGCGTTTCCTGCACTGGGCCCGCACACATACTTAATACAATGTGCGCATTTATTCTGGCTCTTATTTTTGCCTCTGCATCCTCCTATTTGACATGTCTTGCGCACATCACTCTTGGTAGTTGCTTGTAGTAGAATTGGCACTGGTCTTCTAGTTTCGACAAATGGAGCTGCTAGTTCCTCTGCTAATTGAAACATATATTTCCGGCGAGAAATTTTTCCCTGGTGACTTCTTGGTACAGTACCCATGCGTTGATAGTGGCAATATCCAATACATTGCAAAATACATGCATTGGCCATCTGCAGCATCCAGATTTGGGATGTAGCTGCGAATTGGTCAGTCTGCCGCTCAATCAGCTGCGATCGGTCAGTCATCCCTACCGTTCACACGGCACAAGGAATCGCCGTAGTGCAAGGCATTGTACTAATGTCCCACTCTTTGGGTTTTTCCAAATGGGGATTCTTCTTCTCCAGGTGGTAACGGTAACCTGGGCTGGCCTAGGGTACCGAACTCCTGCACCCCGCTCCTTCCATAACCCTTTTATCCCTTCCGCCCAAGGGAGACTAGGGATCCCCCAACTGTAAGGGATCACAGATTTTACTCATTGATGGTTTTCCCTAATAAAAGATGTCCTTTTTCTCGTGGTAGCGGTTACGTTTTCCGATGACGCTACTCCTGCTTCCACTGCTATGAACTACCACACACCACTGGGTATGGCAGATATGCTGCTTATTTCCATTCAAAATGTAATAAGGAATGTTAAATGCATAAATGTGCTGAATATAACATCAAAATGGCCAGACGTAATATAGTGTAGTGATTTCCTGAATAAAACACGCATTACCGTTACAAATCAAATAGAAACTTCTAACCCTTCATTTTGACAGGTGTTGGTCTTTTAAGGTAGACAGGTGGTATAACTCCATTTCTATGTGAAAAAAATAAATTAAATTTTAAAAGAATACGTACCATAAAAAATAAATAAAAGTCAGAAAATATTAAGACAGCAGAAAAAAAAATTGTAGGCAATATGAATAAGTAAGTAGAGGTTACCCGTCAAAATGATGTGTCTGGTCCTTCTAGTGTTAAGGAGGGACAAGAACAGGTATTTGATACCAGAAGTTATTTCAAACATACGTTATTTTAACCATATTGGAGAGATAAATGCGTGTATTAAGCCTAAATCAACCATTTTTGCCAGTGCATTACTTGGCCATGTGATGGACTGCATGAGCCAAAAAAGTCTGTGACCTAAAATGATCCTTTTCTTTGAATTCTGAACTTTCTCATAAGAATATTTTCTCATTACAATAAAAAGTATTTTAATATTTTCGATACAATTGAAGCAATCGTGTAAAGCGTGAACCATGTCGTGCTTATTCATTGGAGCTTTGCTGTGATGGTAACGCTTAGGGTAACCTGTATCTCCAATTCAGCCGACTTCTTAGTCATCACCACTCTCCCCTCAACCCTGCCGACACCGGATACTTTTTTCAGGTTCGCTTCGAGAGGACGGTGGTAAATCATTCCATGATGAGGAGAGGCTTCTTCACCCTCTCTCGTCTCGTATTACGGCTTAGAATCAATCGGCGAGAAAGAGAATGGAGTAACCCGAGAAGATCTCTTCTTCGCCTTATCTGTGTTTATCTATCCTCGCCCATTTTCTCTTCGACCCAGGTGGATTCCACTCTTGGGGGGAGGGGATGGGCCTCCTTTTAAGGTGACTCCGCAGACAACACTGGGTTGATGCGACTGATGCTCGAACGAAACGAGGGGAGCCATTAATTCGGTCAGTTTAAATCGTAGTCTAACCTTGTGTTAGGGGTGAGGTAAATTTCGAACTTCCTCGTGATTTTTCCACAACCTGAAATTATGCTGCTTAGTGCCCGAGAGAGCTTTGAAACACATCGTCCCAATATTAGAACTAGCAACGTAGTGCATCATGCGAAGAGATAACCGTAACTCTGACCTCTTTTTACTTCCTTCTCCTGGACACATTCACTAAAGCGTGAATTTTAATACTTTGTATCTAGATCCAATTTTTCAAATGAATTAGGATCCGATTTCAGTATCTGGTAAAACATAATACCCGCAGATCTTTGGATTAGACGTATACGATCCGACCATCCCTAGTTGAAATGCTGAAAATGCTACGTAAAATCAAGATTATTTTGCTCTTAGGGACTGACTGCTGTTGTACTGCTTCAGTAAAAAAACTGCATAAAACCAAGAAACTACGTACAATCAAGTTTTTACCATTGTTATTCCCTATGTTCCCGGCCGGACTTGCATATCGCTATGTAAAAACAAGAACAATGTAAAATCAAAGTGCACAAAATCGAAGTTTTACTGTATTTATCTGTCTGGAATCGATGGAATCGGAATCGACTTTAGGTGATCGATTCTCGATACCGATTCTAAGCCTGAGAATCGGTGGAATCGAGAATTGACATTTGAAATCGACTCATCCTTAATCTTAACGTATGTTCACTCATGGAACCATGCAACGTTACCAAAGACCAAGATGCCCCCATTCCCTGGGAATACACTGGAACAATTTCTTAGTGATTGCTAGTAATTCTCACAATAGCTGTATATGTAATAATATTAACAGCCTTTTTTATCAAAATAGCTATTCTCACTACAAAATGTTAATACAATCAAAAAAAGGAATCACAGATGACATACAATGACTACAGTTATGGTATGACATTTGACTGATTTTTATTTAAAATACATCTTCTTACCTCTGTTGGAAATCTACTCATGCGTTGAATAGCTTTTATTTCAGTGTCCAAAGTACATATTGTATAAAGCTATTCCTTTAAAAAATTAGTTTTGCATCATTGCTTTATAAACCCACGGGTGCAGATTCCTCATCCTCCTCTCTGCATCTGCAACTTGGTGTGCCCTCAGTTACCATGCTGTGCTTCTTCACAAGGGTTGTCAGTAATCACCCTGGCATTTCTTTCATATGTGTTCCTTGTTAGACTTAATTATAAATTATTACCACATCAGTTGTTGCTGCAATAACGGTGCCATCATCCTCTCCATATTTAGCTGCAGATTGCTGTCACTTTCATGTCACCATCCCAGCGTGACATGACATTTGTGACACAAGAGTGCTTGATTCATCATTTACTTTTTCCTCACTTCCATTTACGTCATAAACCATCTGCTCTTATCATAATGTGGAAAAGTTGAAATGTCATTTGAAGGTCCATAAAATAAGAGGAAATTACAGGAAACATATATCTCGGTGGCCTAGAAGCAAGTTCGAACTGTCCCCATTGTACCTACTGCGTTGAAACTAGTTGTACCTGAGAATAAATTGGTGGAATATAACAAAGTTTTCCTTTTCATTTATATTATTTTACATGTTTTTTATTCACTGGTAGAGACAGTGTGTGTGATTATTGTTTCTGTGTTGCACAATGTGTGTAACTTTTTAGTTGAATTAGTATCCATTCATTCACGTACTTTTTATTTCAGAGCAATCGGTGGTTTCCCAGCAAATGATGCCAGGTGTTCCAATGCCTCACGTCATGCCTGGAGTCCCTCCTGCCTCTGCTGCCGCCAGTGCTTATGCTCTAAAAATGCCATATGGTATGCCAGGAGCACCAGCCCATGCACTTGTTGGAGTAAGTGGAGAATTTGTGTAAATATCATTTAATTGATAAGAGATGTAGTTTTCTTTTGGCATCAAAGCAGGAAGAAATTATTTTTCAGGACCATGTTTGTTTCTAATCTTTAAATTAAGTAAATATGAAATTGAACTTTTTCTACCTTTTTGCATTTAATTTTGAATTGCATCATGTAGTTGCAGTTCCCAGTTGAGTTTTCAAATGGCATTTAACTTCCCTTTAGCCTACTAAACTAAATAACTATGGGTTTTTTCACATGATTAGCTTAATTGATGACGGGCTTCATGGCATAGGCAACATCACCAGGAACAGAATTGTCGACCATTTTTGAAACTGTAAAGCATCTTTTATAGTGAAACAAGATTGTGACACAGTAAATCCTCATTAAAACAAGTGTCAAGGGACCAGGAAAGGAGTTCTTATTAAATAAATTCATGTTAACACGTTGGTGTCATGCAAACACCGTGGCGGTCCATATGGTGGTCCACTGTGCAAAATGTCTGTGGAGCAGGGACCACCCAGCATTTTTCCAATGATAATCAAAGTCAGGGGACGGCTGCTAAAGTACGACAGCTATGACCCCATGGAGCATCACGGACAACAGAGATTTAAGAAAAAATACATGAAAAACTCAATATTTTTACTAGCGTAATGAAGTTGAAAAAAATTTGAATTGAATTCATGAGATACTATTTTTATCATTTTAATCACAGTTCATCACGTAAAAATACATCAAAACTACTACAGTAGAATCTCCATTTTACATAACCTGATTTTACGTAAAATTTGATTTTACGCAAGTGAACGAGCGGTCCCGGCCGACGCCTGTAGAATTCTTATGGAAGCATTATTTGATTTTACGTAAATTCGATGTAACGATTTTACTTAAGGCTATTTTGGTCCCCAGAGGAGATATCAATTCGATTTTACGTAATGAAACAACAGAACTTAAAGAAACTTCAAGAAAATCCGGCAGATTCTTACCCATCTTTAAAGGAAATCTTCTATTTAATACCGTACTAATGTGAAAAAAAAAATATATATATATATATATATATATATATATATATATATATATATATATATATATATTATTTTATTTTATTTACCCATCTTTCAGCACGAAAAGTTATGGGTTCAAGGTGTTTACTTGTTTACGATATGATAGTAGCGCCAGAATCCTGGAATGCTCACGCAAAAATGGTTTATGACCTGGAGATAGCAACCTTGTCAGCTGTTCCGAGTGACGAGATGAAGCTCGATTTGGGGTCGCCTGTAAGCACGTGTGTCTTGACACTTGCGCACGTTGCTGAGTGGAATAAAGTACGAACAATTTTTGTCCGTACTGTATTCCACGGACAATGCCAACAACTGAGGAAATTGGGAAGATAGGTGACATCGTAGTATTTTATAAAACATCACAACTGATGGCATCAGATGGCTAAAACTCGCTTAAATGCTTGGCAACAAATTTTTCGGGTATAAACATGTTCACTCACTACCTTCCCCAAGTCTAGGTAGATAGGTCTGTTTTGGTTGCGTTGTCTGTACTTTTCCAATCTAGAGCTTTAATCGGAATTAGATACACGGTTTGGGTTAGCCAAAGTTTTAAATAAATTGAATAGAAGGACCAAGGAATATGAAAGTGATAGCGAACACAGTGTAATTCAAGACAAAGAAATTACGATTGTTAATAAATGATAGTTAAAATTGATGTTATCGTAGGTGCTACCTGCGCTGTTTTTAAGTACCCGTTCGCGTCAGAGCCTTGCATGGAAAAATGCTTCCCTTGTCATTAGTACCGTGAGCATATCCTTGTATTCCTCCGTACGGAACTCACTCTTGGCAAGGAATCCCACAGATATACTCCTTGTCTATCTTGTATCACAAGTCAGGGAAGCCCGACCTTTTCCTCGATCACTGGGCAGAGGTGTGATAACGACCCTCTTCTCAGTACCATCCCCACTCACGGCCAACTATTCGTTTACTCAGTGCATTTACTAAAAATATTTGCCGCCTACTATGAAAATACAGGCCCAACGGTTCATACCTAATGTTTCGTTCTGCATTTATTAATTTTAAATGGCACTCTATTGTTATTATTAACAATCTTCTGGTAAAATGAACTCTCGACAATTATGTTTATAATTCAGTTCCGTTTAAAATGTGGAAATGCACAGGAAAAAACTTAATAATGTAACTCTGAGCTTATATTTTCCCAGCATGCTACAAATATTGTAATACTTATTGCTAGCAATAAGTATTACAATATTAGCTATCGTTATATATCCACCCACTATGCAAACAAATGTTTGACCACGGACACTCAGTGAAGGCATCTACCATGCTTAGACGAAAGATTGGAGCTAACCCCTGCCCGCAGGCCACTGAAGGGTCCAGCGAAAGGCGGGGTGGGGAAAAGATAAAGATGTCATTTTTATGGTCGATCCCTCAGTCTGGTCTAAACAATTGATGTATCTAAACAGGTTTTCCCCGAAAGACCCCCCTCACCCAAGAAGAAGTCTTCGTCTCTTATTCCTGGGCAAGACGAAATTCATCTGGGCGTGGCTCATTCAGCGAGAAGGAGAAGGGAGTAACCCGAGAAGATCACTCCGCCTTATCTGTAATTGTCTACCCCCGCCTATCTTCGCTTCTACCCAGGTGGCCTCCACTAGTGGGGGAGGAGTTGGGCCACCTTTTGGGGGCTTCCGCAGCCAACACTTTTTTTGCTTGCTTGCATCTCACTTAGCCGTGTTGAAATGCCTTTCGTTCTCTTGCGTGAAAAGATCTACGCCAGTTATTAATGACATTCATATGCCTCAATTGAAAAATCTACGTGTGAGCACGGTTAAGTTCGCTGCGAAAGGGCGGAATAGGAAATTTTACCATTCACAATGTCGCTTGGATTTATTAGTTGTGCCTTTGTAGAATTCTCACAGACAAAATTTAATATGAGAATAATGAAGTTTCCTCATCGAAACGGATGAACTGACAGCTTTCTAACGAGTGCAAAAAAGTGTTACAATGTTACGACATTTCTATGCATTGGTGCGACGCGTAGTGATTTTGCAGATATATATCAGTGGGCGCAAGCAACACTTTTCAGCGACGAAAGCATAGGTGCTGGATCATCAAATGCGACATTGTCATTCCGACAAGCCCGGGCAGAGAGTTTTGCCTGATCATAACAAAGCGCTGATAACATTTTGTCGATTCAGATTCAAGTGATTGCCCTGCAGATGGCACGTGGTAATATTTAGATGCTGCTGCCTGAGGTGAAGGATGACACATTTCGCCCACAGTTCCTCCATATACAGTGGTGTGCGACAGTCAAGGTTACCCCATCTAGGGGTCATTCTTACTTAGAGGCGGAAGAGCATAAACAGGAGAAATTTTCTCCATTATATACATATTTGCATTCAATTCTCCTGATTAGTATAAAATAAAAAAGGTTCATGGATCTAGCACCACCAAAACAACGGAGAAGGGTGATTTCCCTTTCAAAATAATTATAATATAAAATGTAATTATCTCTCCACCACAATTAAAATAGTTTTATTTTCTACAGAGTAATATGTATGTAATAATGATCTCTTTGTAGTGAAAACAGTTTAAACATCATTGTCTTCTCATACATTGTGAAATCTTAATATATTTTTCAAAATCCACTAATATCTTGATTTTACATAACACCCCATTTTTGGGTCCCTAGGAGTTACATAAAATCAAGACTCTACTGTATACCAATTTTTCATCCCAATAAATCAAAGCACATTAAAGTTATTTTTTATGCTATGCACGTAGCAAAAATGGGGATATCCTTCAGAGTCTTCATAAGAAGTTACTCATGGCACATCATTTTTATTTTCTACAAATTAAGATTTCCCTCGATTTACATTTTCCCGCGATTTAGACTTTTTTCCTTCGTCCCCGTTAAAAGTGTAAATGAGAGGTTTTACCGTATGTAGTCTATCTCTGGAGTGCCTACCCTTACCATTTCCCATGGAAAATGACTGGCATTTTTTGGCAGATATCTTTGAAAAGAGTGACGGTGTAAGCAGTGGAGGATTAAGAGGGGGTGGGGCACCCCTCCCCGTGAATTGTACAATAGGAACATTGGTGGTCATAAGGTATTTCATACCCCAGACAGTAGCAACCCCCCCCCCCCATAAACAACAAATTGAATTTATTTGAAGTGACATCTCGCTCAAACTACCATGATTGGGAATGTCAATTCAAAGTGTTGTTTTTGGGGATCATCAAATAAACCATCATAAATGGAATAAAATTGAGCAAGTTCATGAGCAGTAGTTTGAACTGCCTCATTGTTTTTTTTTCTATAATTCTCTCTGAATTTGTGGTAGGTTTTTTTTTTTTTTTTTTTAATGGCCTTCATTGGACCACTTTAGTCATCTTCTGGATTTCTTCTGTTTTTTTCTGTCTCAGCCCAGTATTTCTTCATTCACTTGGATCGTAGCTTTCTTTCTTCATCTGAGATTACCCTATTGTACTTAAAACCCTGACCTAATTACCCCTACTAATTACCCTATTACTATTAATTACCCTATTGTACCTTGGACAGTTGTTCTTTATTGTGCTAAAATGATCTTTTTTCTTATTTTGTCCTGTTTGGTCCTCCATTCACTCTATTGCTCGTTAATATTTTGATATCAATATTTTATTATGAGTGATTCGATAGATGAATTTTATTGATTTTTTAGTGCTTGGCATTCACCTATCTCATTATCTAGTACGTATTATGAAGTAAAGTAGGTGAATAATGTGGTTGCAGAGCTTCGTGGGAGCATCATTGCTTTATGAATCATGGTTTTTTATGTTTAGTTGCAAATGCATATGCCATCCATTTCGCAATGGCTGTGACTGCTGCACTCAAAAGCGTTCTTTCTTCTCCGTGGTTGTGTCCCCAGATGATGCATGGCTATCCGGCTGCCCCCGCCCACCCTCACCACCACCAGGCCTACCTCCAGCTCAAACAGAAAAGTACCTCGAAACTAAAAGTGCCTGGCCTGGAGGATGAAGAGGATGAGGATGACCCATACAAACCATCCATGAAAGCAGCGGCCTCGACTGCGGGTGTGCAGGCTGCGGCACAGCAGCACCTGGGCAGTACATCTGAAGCAAAAGCCTCAAAAGATGCAGATGACTCATATGATGGGTAATATTCTGTGTAAAGCCTTAAATTCACTACCAATTCGGTCATTAAAGGGGATGTAGGAAGCATGTGCAGTAAAGTTCCTTATTTGTGTTTGTCTGGGCCCTCGAACAAGTCCCAAATGTTGTGTTTTCAGCTCAATAACACAATTTGCAGGGAGCGACTGTAATTTTACATGTGTTGATTGTATGTAATGAAAATTGGTGGGGAACGCATCTGGAAACAGGTTTGGTAAATCTTCGAGTGTAAGTTAAAGTCATATTTTCAGCGGAAAATATCAGCAACGTCTGGAGTATGTATCATATAAGTTAAAAATGAAAAAACATGCTTAACCTCTCAGCTAACCATTAATGAATTGAGCCATTCAATGATCATGTCAATATTGAAAGCTACAAACATTGAAAAAACAAATTCTAACTTTCCTTATACTTATGGTTATACTCTCTAGCTGCTACATAACAAACATCCCTTGACAAAACTACTAGCATTATTGTGAATTGAGGCAATTTCATCATTGATGTTGTCTTGATTGAGGGAATTATTATCTTCTACACCATGCGTAGCATAGGCTATTGCCAGTGACGTATTTCGGGGGTGGCTGTTGCCACCCCAAAACTGTCCAACCCAGTATTTTGCTACCCCAGGATTTTGAAGTAAAAATCTATAATTTACAAACAATTGGAAAATACAATTCTACATGTGCGGTACTTACTTGATTTTTCATCAAAAATGCCTAATTTAGGAGGACCCCCCTGGACCTCCCTTCCACCTGCGGAGTATTCCATACCCCCCTGCCCCCCTCCCCCCCCCCATGGTAGGCCTTGCCACCCCAGTTAAAAAGTTGAAATTACGCCCATAGTGCAATAGCCCACCTGTGGTTTTGACAGCATGATAGTCAATGGCAGAAAAGCAAAAGATCTCTAATGTGCCAGGCACTTACAGCATAAAATTTTCCCATGAAATGATGTATTAACACTTAAAGTGTGGTTTCGAGTAAGGGCTGTCCACAATCCACGTAGACAATAATAGGCCACTTTTAAACCCCTCCCCCACCCCCCATCGTGGACACTCATAGACTTTGGCTGGACACCACCCCCCCCAATCCCCCGTCCCCCCCTACTGTCCACGTAGACTTCTTTTTTTTTCATAAAAAGCTGTGAAATGTGTTCTTAATTGACTGTCGTGGACTATCTGTAATTTAAGACTGATTTTAAGGAAAGGTAAGTAAAGGATAAACTACTCTTGTAGCTATGATAACCTGTCATTTACTATAGTAGCCCTTACAAAAAATTTTATTCCTTTTCGAGTCCGTTTATCTGCTAATAGTTGATAGGGGTTAGGTAGGACTCCTATGGGATGGGTCCCATGGCCACGGACTTCCCCGGACCAGTCCCAATTGCCACGGCACTGTCGCGGACCAGTACCATTTGTGGCCCACTGGGTATCCCCCTTTCCATAGTTTCCCCCACCCCACTCTGCAAGAGACGATCTATAATTTCACAAACTTTGGACTCTCCCGGTACCAGTTCCCAACAGTGCCGTAGAAATTCTCGCCATACTTTGGAACGGTCCTGCCCGTTGTGGGAATAGTTTATTTAAGACTTGAGTGTTTATGGGCTATCGCTAAATTTCCCAAATACGTTAGAAAATTGCTCATTATTGGTTAATAAACCATTCTTTATGGTCCCTGGTATATAGAAATATCCTTTAACACAGACATAGGTTCTCTCGATGATGTGTCAAACAATTTGTCGGCCAAATGCCCAGGAAGTGTAGGTATTAAAAACTTTGTCCCTTAAAAAATCACAGAATAGCCAATGTTTTCCTTACAGCTTGTGAAAAATACATTTTGGATAACTAGAAACCCTGAGAGCACACGATAAATATGAGACATATAGGTACGTCTACTTTAAAGTATACTTTAATGGAATATTTCCAGTCTACGGAAAACTTTTCCTCATAAAGATCGAGGTAGTCCATTAAACCAGTGCAGCTGTATCACAGAGTAAAAATAAACTGTGTATATTCCTTCTCCCGAGGCTTTACCTATCCTTAATGAAGACCAGAAGAATTACCAACCAAGGGATTTTTAAATGCGCACAGATCGCGTCTTGTGTTACATATATTTATCGTGTTTACCTAATGCCTATTTAAACTTAATATATGGTTCCTTTGAAGCCATTAGCGAATAAATACTCATTTTGTAAATATTTACTGTGTTTATCCTTTGTTTTTATTTTCATGAAATATATTTTTGATTTATAGTAATTAGTGATGGGTCGATTCCAAAATTTTAGCGATTCCGATCCCGATTCCGGTTCTGACATTTCGATTCCGATTCTACCAATACCGATTCCATCGATTCTGATGCCATAGGCTCCATGAAAAATATCACTTAATTCCAGACAGCAAGACAACCACGTAAAAAATTATTCCTCTGTGAAAGAATCAGTTAACAAAAGCATCACTCATATCATCACTATGTAATTAAAATATAATTGTTAATTTCAGAACAGAACATACCTGAAAAGTGGTGTTATCTCATAGGTATTACCATAGAGTAAATATATTATAGAGGGATCACCGCATGCGTAAAATTCGTATATATTTTTGATGTAATTCGAGAGGGATATCGTAGATGGAGTCGGAAGAAATTCTGTAAAATTATGAATTTGCTTGTTCCACAAGCCTGAAAATATATCCTGAAGCAGAAAGGGTCGCCACATTTAGTGGTGACAATAGTTAGTCGATTTTCTTAATAACAAGTGTTATAAAAAATATTTCCTTGAATTTCGGGTAGTAACTTGGCTCTTCCGAGTTTATATTCCTAATCCTGTTGCTGGCAGACTGTTCTCAGTATTAAGTTGAAACTTGCAGGAAACGTTTATTGTACATTTTTTTCCATACTGGTGAACTTTAATTTGTGCTCAACTAAGTTTTATTGTTGTTATATTTGTTTATATAACTTTTAGACGAAAAATCTGGAATTTTGCAAGGTAAAAAGCGATCGCCTGCTAACTTTCGTATCTTACTATATAGTTCCATATATGCTGTGTATAAAATTTGGTGAAAACTATAAATGCATTTTTGGTGAAAGAATTGTGACTTTATCTTGAATACGAAAGGAGTTACGAATTTTTGATTTTCTCAATTTATTTTACTGCGCCATTATTTCAGCCGCTTGCTATTTCGTGGTAGTTTTCCGTGGCTATCTTCTTCATTCAACTGTCGGCTAGCAGTTCTCAACAACAGCCTAAAACTTGCAGGGAAAGTTTTTAATGCCTTACTTCCCATACCGGTAAACCTTTTTATGTTTTTGGCTGAGTTTAGAAGTTGTTATATTTGGTTAAGTATCTTTGGGCCTAAACTTCCGATTTTTGTAAGGTGGGAAGCAGTCGTCTGCTAACTGTAGTATCAATCCATATATGCTGCGTATGAAATTTGGATAAAACTATAAACTTATTTTTGCTGAAAGAATTGTAACTTTATCTTGATTGCAAAGGGAGTTATGAGTTTTTTTATGGCCGTACCTCGTTAGGCTTTCCTTACTGGCCTGAGATCTGCGCTGAAGGCTCCCACCTTCCAAGATGGTTGTTTTGCCATTAGATTAGTAGGCGAGGTGAGGCTATTGTTTTGACGAGGAAAAGATTTTCCTTGAGGGAAGAATTTTTCGCTTCAAGAGACTATATAAATCCTACTTGACGTCCATCGCTTCGACGAACGATCAACATATCGAATGAAATAGATTTCGCGTAGCCTACTTCGGACAATTAAACTTTAGGAAAATTTGATTGGGTATTACCTCACGTTGGTGAAGTGCAAATGTTATTTACAACGTTAAGTTTTAATACGAAGTTGTTGACGTAGTGATAAGCTAATCCTGTACTGGAAAAATACATTAAAATAGGAATGCGCGATTGGACCTCTAAACTGAAAAACTAAGCATTGTTAGCCTTTTGCTAACGGTCATAGCCACTTAACTGCAGGTGGTAACAGAAGCTGTAAAAGTATTTTGTAATCAATTCTTAAGCGCGCCGCTGCAAACGAACACAAGAGGTGAGCAGCATCATATTTTTGGGATTAGGGGTGGTCGGTGACCTTGATTTGTTTGCTTGAGAGCGGAATGAGTAATGTCCCATTCAGTTATTACGTCGCAAGTGAATAGCGGGAGGGAGTTGGGTTCTTCCGGCTCGTCTTAAATTGTCTTACGTACGGGGGCCGAGATCACCTAATGTATGACTTTGTCTTCTCTTGAGACCTTACCTTGTATCACAATTGTGATAATCGTTGTCTCGTTAACCCTTAAAGTGCCAGCGTCGCTATAGGCGACGTTCGAAAACTCTCCCAAAAGTGCCAGCGTCGCCTATAGCGACGCTAAGTTTAGAGTTTTTTTATTCATCGTGAACACAATTATTCACAGTATTTTTTTAATACTTAAGCTTCATAATGTTCTACAAACATAATACTACTCAAATTCACTTTTATAAAACAATTGGCTATTTAAATCTCTTTTAAATATTGTGGTCTCAAGTTCAGTGGCACTTCCACCGCCCTCTTATTTGCTTAGTGTTTTTCTTTGGATTTTTTCATGGGATAATCCTCATAATTCACGAATATTGCGTGTCAATATCTTTTTCTTTTTGTATTATCTTCTACAAGAATCCCCGCAACATTATTTTATGGGTACTGGGAAAAAATAGATAGGTAATCAGTCCTGGATACGTAGTGTTTTTGAGACGAATGCTTTCTTCTCCGCCTTCGTATGACTGAGATGCTGCCACTCTTGAATCTTTTGCAGCACAAAAGATTCTGACAATGAGAGTCACTGCAGGCATAAACAAAGTTGCCACCTGACCCAGAGAGATTAGGCCAGCGGCTACTTTTTTATGACTCTGAGGGTCTTAGTCATGACTTTTGGTCGACAATCACATGTGACGGGCAAAGTGGAGGGTTCCGTTTGGGAGATTTATTTATGACTTTGAGTGTCTGAGCATGGCCATCTGGTCTAAGTCATGCGTTTGGGTTAACAATTACAATGAAAGCTCTTTCGGTGACGGGAAAAGTGGAGGATGCCGTAGAAAGCAGTTGCATTTCGGAAAGAGCAAGAGACGCAAGCTAACTAGGTTTCTTATTTCCTACCGAAATTTGCATGTGATACGAACGAAAGTTTTTTATTTACGACGATAGTTTATTTTCTCTATGATGAGTGAAGTGCGGTAAAGAAAGAAAAAGTCGACAAATATTGGTAAAGGTGAGCTTTCGTCTCGCCAGTGAAAATGCAATTTTCACCCACTTTCAACAGATGTATCGACGTCAAAAGCACCTCACATATTTTGCAAACCTCTTACATTTTACAAATGCAAATTCTTTCCTCTACCATTAGGTATCATAGTCAATTTGTCCATATACGTAGCTTTTTCATAAAAAAATCACTGGGTAGACGAAAACTCATCTTTACCATTTTTTATTTCCTTACAACGAAAGTTTTTTTTTCTCTATGATGAATAAAGTGCGGAAAAGAAAGAAAAATATCCACGATTTGATATGTAAAATATCAAGTGACAGTGATTTCCTAATAAGTTCATCTGATTGTAGTGAATCAGTGGAGGAAGAAGACATTAGTGATTCTGAAACTTCATCATCGGAAACCGACGAGAGTGAAAGAGATGGGGAAGACTGCACCGCGTCAGCAGTATGCCGAAGTTCTAGGTTCGGAGCACGCTCCACTCCATGATTATGCGCCAATAGTGTAATTTCGTCTTTTTTTCACCAATACTCTCCTGAGGATAATGGTCACTGAAATAAATAGATATTCAGAGCAGTATCTCCACTCACACAAGATCCTCTCCCCGAATTCAAGAGCAAGACTTTGGAAGCCGGCGACTGTGACAAGAAATGAAAGCATTTATTGCTTGCGTTTTGAATATGGGGATAGTAACTAAGCCCAGCATTTCTAGTTACTAGTCCAACAGTAAATGCTTGGAGATATCATGTTCAGAAACATGTTTTCCTGAAACCGATTTCAAATTTTGCGCAAATGTTTTCCATCCTGTTGTAAATTTGAAAGTTCCCCGTAGTGTGACCCATGATCTACGTACCAGCCCATTGTGGGCCATGCCAATAAAATACTTAGGCATTACCTACTAAATCCCTCACCAGTAACTGTATAAAGATAAAAGTTTAGTTGGACCAAATCCCTCAGCAGGTTATTGTAGTACATACGTATCTCAATAAGCGTCATCATCGTTGGGGAATTAGTTTTTGATGATGTGTGACTCTGTATCTCACTAAAGCGTAAAGTGTGAAAATTGCTTGCAATCTAAATGCATTATCAAGCATAATTTGTTGAATATACATTGTAAATTACTTTTGAGTGAAACGGATCATTGTAAAATCAAAAAAATGCGTGCTATAAGCAGTCGAAGTTTTTCTCTTTCTCTCTTTGTACTTGTAAATTTGACGTGATTTCTGTGTGAATTTGGACACATGATTTTGTTATTTTCTTTTGATAAAATCCAATCCTTTATAAAGGTCTCTAGTCCTATGTTACAGAGAGGCTTCTCACCTGGAGAGCACGGGTTGGTAGCGATGTTAGATTCTTCAGTATTTAAAGCTCGGTCCCTTTTCGGTAACTTTGTGGAGAGCTTTCCAATTACAACACTTCGTCAGTCGGATGAGACGTTTTACGCCGACAACGCTTTTTATGTTGTACAGCGAATGATAAGGCCATTTTTTTTCGAGATGGTAACATCTTCTATACAATTAAAACTTGCATTATTTCTGACTGTATAAAAATCTAAAAGGAAAAGCCACCCTGTTTCACATCCTGTAGAGGTTGCGATTATTTTTTATCTTGTTCTAACATTCTTAGCAATTTTACTTTATTGTCATAGGTACGCACCCAAAAAACGTAAGATGTATATTTATTTACAAAATTAAAAAAGATTCCGCGATCGACGTAGCACCGGGATGACTAAAAAGCAGGATTCGTAATGATGCAAAATCTGGAGTTGTCATAGCTGATGAATTATATGCGACTTACTCTGTGGTTCGGAATACTAAGGACTATATGCAATATATTAGTCCTAGGTGCATTTTATTTCATTATTACCTTGGTGCAATTAATGCAATTGATATTTACTTAGATGATATTTCAAGATATGAGGATATTTCACTGAAGCCCACGCTCCAGAATTATCTAAGAGAAAAAACAATGAAACATTCTCAATACACCACTTCACTTTACTGATAAAAATAACTGAAATTATATTAAGCGATAAATGCATGCACGGAATATCATGAATCATACGTGGAAGGTCGTATTAAAACCTGCCGAGGTAAAAATTAATGTGAAAGTATACCAGGAAAAGATGATTGAAAAAGAAGGGAATGATAACATAAAAATGCTTTGCTTTTGAGAAGATATGTACGTGACCAAATACCAGTGTTTTTAATAAAAACAGGCACTTAGTTATAATTCCACACTTTATTTTAAACAACACGACCTACGTTTCAGCATCTCTTGCTGATGATGGCATGAGATGCTGAAACGTAGGTCGTGTTGTTCAAAATAAAGTGTGGAATCATAACCAAGTGCCTTTTTATTAATAATGAAGGAGTTCCACCGAGTAACTCCAGAGACCTCGTCCTATGTTCAAAATATCAGTCTTGCATAGTCGAAAATGAACGTATACCTAAATATGTAGGCATAAATTAATAGTAACGCTTCACGAAGTAAGATATTTAATATAAAAATATACGTACGCTTCTGGTCCAAGTCATTCGCTTTCATGATCGCATATAAACAAGGTTAAACTTATTTGAAAATCTTTGGGAAATTATTTTGGTATGTAAGACTCGATTTATTGTCGAAGTCTGCAAGCCGTCACGGGAAGCAGTTGAACTTCAGAGTTGTATCATCTTGCTGACGAAAGTTACAGAAATCCAGCTGTATAATGTATTCATGTGTACAATATAACTTTCTTTTAACAATGATCATAAATATAATTACACATCTACTACTATATTGTTATCCAGGGCCGCTTCCACGGCCGGCTAGAGCCAGAGCCGAACGCTGGCAGCCCAGAGTGGGTGAACGTGACGACACTGCACCCCTTTGGTCGCGCGGTTCTGCATAGATATCATTCGATATAAATTAAACGCATTTCTTGAAATATTGGACAATTACATGCTGAAAAAGGTCAGGAAATGTGAATGGCAATGCGACCAAGAACGAAGTTTTACGATGCTCCAGTTTAGAAATGCTATTTTTATAAAACAAGTAACAACGCTTTTTTAAGATGCAAACCAGAAAATTATAGTATGTATAGAAAACATGTCTGTCTAACAGATATTGAATAAATCCGCAATAACCTTAATATTCCCTTACTATATTTATTTCAGTGAACTCTTAAAAGTGCGATATAATGTTACAGTAGAAACTCGAAAATACGAACTTCGAAATTACGAAATTTTGATTTTACGAAGCAAAATCTTTGGTCCCGACCAAAAGGGTATCTAAGTGTATGTAACAGTACGCGATATTACGAAATAACGAAGTTTTAAAATTACGAACCTCGGATCTTGGTCCCGACGTGAAAAAGTAACTCGTTTATACGAATAGTGATGGATCACAGAAACGTTTCGGCGCTCCTTTTCAGAGTTAAACATCTAATTAATGATCGTCGCCGAATACATTATGCACTGAATGTATTACCTGAACGATATCTCATTTTTCAATGCTTCAATAGTGAAGGTGTGATTTTGCTGGGGCGTCTGGCATCCGTCCAGCAGTCAGAAGTCACTGACGTACTCATCCAATATACAGTAAGTCCTCGACATACGAACGAGATGCGTTCCGAGAACTTGTTTGTAAGTTGAAAAACGTTAGCCAGGCATCGAAAATTGTAGTTACTGTATTTCCTGGCCCATAAGACGCACTTTGTTTGCTCTAAAATGTGCTCTTAAATTGTTCGTTCGTTCTCTAAGACACCAGCTGATTCGTCGGGAAATTACTCTTTAGGGATGGTCAGAGCGGATCTAAAGATCCGCGGGTATTACGTTTCTCCGGATACTGAAATCGTATCCTAATTCATTTAAAAAAATAGGATCTGGATCAGATAAAAAAATTCACACTGGGGAGTGGATACCATTAAAATCGCCCTAAATAACGGTCATCCTGTGTTGCAGCCGATGTAGGAACTAGTTGGAACCAAGGAAGTTGGCTGCTGATGCTCTCGAAAGGATGTCTATAGGATATCTTCGAAAGGATATCCCAACTGGAAACGCCCTAACCAACTAAGTTAGGGCGGGTATGCGATGAGTGAAATGTGATACGTTTGGTTTTCGCAGTCATAGCTGATAAGGGACTCCCAACGGGCAACGCCCACCCCCCTCCCAACTTTTGGAAGACACCTGTGTGAAGTTAGGGCGTGGGAAAGCGATGAGTGAAATGTGATACTTATGATGAAATGTGATGCGGACTCGAGAAAAAATATCACTTTACTCCGACCCCCTAACTATGAGCGCCGAGCCGAGGGTGGGGGAGAGAGAGAGAGAGGTGTAGGGGAGAGCAAGAGGCAGACCAAGGACGCGTAGCCGTTCGCTGGACTGCCGGAAGCGCCAATGCTCGGCACGAATGCCTCTGGAAAAAAGTGCTGGACATCTTTGCTTTACACGACTACAGTAATTGTATTAAACTTGCGTACCAACTTGAGGAGTATCCGCATTGAAAGATGAACGATGCAGCTAGAATTTATATCAAAGCTCATTTTCGTATCACTTCTCATAGCCGAGTAGCATTTCCGAAATGATTGATTTTAGGCAAGTTAACTAATTTTTTCTCCGATGTGGTTGACATAAAGTACGCACAAGTATGTATCAAGCCCTGTGAAATAAGTTCTAGCAACATCCTTCCATTGCAAAACGGTGAAAACAGAATTTCTTTATCTATCAGCATGGCGATGTAAAAGTCAACGGTCTAAAAATGGATTTCCTGGCGTGGTATCCACTTCCAAAAGTGAATGATGCTTCCTATAAAAGGAAGTGAAAACAGATTCGAGTTCCGATTCTCTCTTCGCGTTCGCCGATGCACTACGTTATTTATTCCATTGATGTGACGATGCGTTTCAAAGCTCTCTCGGGCGCTACGCAACATAATTTCAGGTTGTGGAAAAATCATGAAGGAGTGCGAAGTCAACCTCACAGCTACCACCGGGGTAAGGTTACAATTTGAATCGACCGAAATAACGGCTCCCTCGTTCAATCATCGGCCGTATTAACCTAGTGTTGGCTGCCGAGTCCGCTGAAAGGAAGCCCAACCCCTCCCCCACTAGTGAAATCCACCTGGGTAAAAGCGAAACTGGGTGAGGGTAGATAAGGTAAAGGAGTGATCCTCTCGGGTTACCCCCTTCTCTTTCTCGCTGAATGAGTCCCTCGCAGATGAATGTCGTCGCGCCTAGGAATAAGGAACGAAGAACTTTTTTCTTGAAGGGTCTTCTAGGAAAAACGGTTTAGACGCACCAATTGTTCAGATCCGACTGAGCTATCACCCTAAAATCTGACAGCTTTAATGTTTCCGGCTGAGTGATTGAGAGGGATAGCTGGATGCAAGGACTGCTCGTCAGGCAATTTCCAAATACCCTGGAAAGGATATTTTACCATTCATCACGATAACCCGAATCGAGCCTCGTATTGCCTGTAATAATCATTTGTCATCACAAAACGAATGAGTGAACGGAATAATGCATCGATTTGATGCGAAGGTAGCTTGACACACGGAAGTCGATTTCCATTGAAACGCGGCTTTTGCCTTACTTCCGAACCATCCGTAAAAATTTATGACGCAGGTAAACAATAAACATTGCAAATTGATATATCCAGATAATATTGTTCAAATTCGTCACGGCAAAGAGGGGTAGTACCAATCCGCGAGTTGCTGAATGCCGCACCGCCAGCTGCAACGGCAAAATAACTTATCCGGTGGCGCCAAATTTGAAATTGCCGAAAATAGGAATAATAAAACTCCGACAAATAAGTTGTGTTCAACTGACAATGAGTGCACCCTGTGGGCATGAGTACACATTCAAATATACTTTCATGAATTATAACTTCGTAAATCATGCAAGTACTTCGCGAGAGTACATCTTAATCTAATGAAACAAAAGAAAGAGCTTCATCACGATGTTTTTGAAAGATACTCGTTCATACGACATTTGATATTACGAAGTGCCGATTTTTCCGGTCCCGTCAACTTCATAATTTCGAGTTTCTACTGTATTTTAATGTACAATCGGCTGTGGAATTCTTGTTTTTGTGTGAACAATAATTAGGACACGCAATGTTCTCTTTATGATGAAATATGTTATTTTGGTGTTCAAGATTGTTCATTACAAAGGACAAAGAAATGTTCGCTGTGAACATAAGAAGAGAACATTTTCAAAGATATTATACTGTTCACCAGAGTGAACAGTAAAAAACATTGGATGGACATTAAAAGAAGAAACTAAGAAATGAATAAAAATTGTAATAATTGAATGAACATAAAAGGAATTCACTGGAACACTAAGTGAACATTGATTGGACACTATCCTTTCTGTTGCAGTAGAGGTAAAAAGGGCTTACACAAGCTCCATAACATAGGGGAGAGAGGGAACATAAGTTCTTCCTCTTGTTTTTCATCATCCAGCTCATTCAAATGCTCTTCTAATTCATCCTCACTTTCTAAATATCCACTGCTACAGCTGGAATCCTCGTCGCTGCTGCTGCTCATAGCCCCATCCGTTAAAAATTCGATCACTTGTTCTTCCTCCATCAAGCTGTGCTCTTGGTACCTACCATAGATGTGCCAACTGCATAAATTAATATCCTAAGACCCCAACGGAAGTGTATATACTAAGACTAGGAATTCTCTTTCGTTCTTAAATCACCCATGCATCACGAGGTTCTATTACTCATCAATGAAAAAGCATACTACAATAACATTTGATTAAATATGTTTAAAAACAAAACAGCTTGTTTACGTCAGAGGAGTATATCGACATTTATACAAAATTATTCTTCCATACATGTACGCATATACCTATTCATCTTCGACGACGAAGCGTATTATGAGGACAATCAAATGACATTAGCTAAATCGTACCAAATAATACACACAAATAATAGAACATACGGAGAAAGAAACATCTGTGGATTTAATTTCCTTTCCACAAAAACGCACCAATCACGTGTCACCGTGAAATTCCTTAGCGTATCAGCTACTGCACATCTGAAACTTGCTTTCCATTCGAGAAGACACAAGTCGAATTGAGTTTCCGCGAGTTAACTCAAGACGACGCATGAGTCGCTTGAATGGAAAGCACCCGCTGGGTGCTTTCCATTCAAGCGACTCATGCGAGCCTCTCGGCATCAGACCCAGAGAACTGATTGTGAGAAGCTGGAGAATAAAAACGGAGAGTTACGAAGAGGGGAAGTGGAGAGGGCGGGAAGGAGAGGGGAGAAGCGAGATAAGCAGCGACGACCTTGAAGCGAGGAGACTCTCGTCTTGTCGCGCGCGACTCCGGGGCCATCTATCTGCGCTTTGAGGATTAAAACCTTCGATACCATTTCCGCCCATGCCGTGAGCCCTCTAGTATATGCTTACTCTATGGTATTACTTAAGAATATTAACACTCATGTTTAAATTTAAAATAAAAGTATCATCTTTAATAGCTATCTTTTATTGAAAATATCTGATCATTATCAATAATGTCTTACAAATTTAGTCTCCCTTTACAGTTTTTAAATTTTTGTTCAGAAAGCAAAGCATCTTCACTCTGTCAGGATCAAGCCTGTTGCGTTTTACATCACATATTTTTCCTGCTGAACTAAAAAGTCTTTCACTGAACACAGTGGATGGCGGTATGGCAAGAAACTTTTTGGCTAATACTTTCAGCCTTGGGTAGGAGAAGCAAGCCTTCCAGTATTCCCCAGGGAAGGAATTTGGTGGTGCATTCATCTCTGATAAATAAGCTTCCACTTCAGCTTCAACAGTATTTGCTATTACCTTTCCAAACACATCACTGTACCTTGACCATATACCTGTCACAGGCTCCCTAGGCTGAATTTGCTCCTCCGGATGTGGTGTGCCACTGCCTTCAATCTAATTTGAAAAAAAAAATCAGGAAATAATACAATTTTTTTTAATACGAGGCTTCACTAGGTGCATTTACAATCACCTTACCTGCTGAATTTTTTTGACTTCCTTTATTAGTGTCATCTTTACAGTCTCCAAATGCCTTTGGTTAGAAAATGGCTCCTTCTTCAGCCGAGGATCTAATATTGTTGCAAGAGAACAACAAAAGTCATCTTCTATATTCATGAAACGTTTGGACAGTGCTGTTAACAGGTCATTTTTTAATCCATGCAGGCCTGAACCTGTTGGAGCGGGCTTCTTCAATTCATGTTCCAGTAAATGCACCAGTGGAATTACCTTTAATCAAAATAACATTCATCTTTTGTGAGGACCAATACCATAGAATGCAGAATTCAGAAAAAATAAACAAACAAACGAGGTACTTTGAAATTATCAAGGAAATGAACTTACCTCAGACAGGGTTACATTTTCAGAGCTAACTTGCAGAGTTGCTGCATCGAAAACTTCCAGTATAGAAATACTATTCTCGATCATATCCCACTGTCCCTGGGTTAAATCTATTGGTAGTTTGAGCTCACCAGATGCCAGTGCAATTGCTTGTTTTTGTTCCAGAATTCGCTTAAACATATGAAGAGTTGTGTTCCATCTAGTAGGCTCATCCTGAATTAGTCTATGATTGGGAATCTGGGCCAGTTTCTGGTATTTTTTCAAAATTTTAACGTTTTTAGAAGAATGTTTGAAGTGGCCTACAATTCTTCTGCAGGCTGCTGTTAGATTCATTATTGACCTGCAGTTTAAAAATCCTTCTTTTAATGCAAGTTGCAATGTATGTGCAAAGCATGAAAAATGCCTAAATGATGATCTTTCTAAAGCAGCAACAACATTGCGTCCATTGTCACGAACAACACACGCTATCTTTTCCTGTAGGCCCCAATCAGATAAAGTCATCTCCAAAAATGTGCGTATATTCACTGCTGAATGCGATATTTCAGGGAATGGGATCACTTCAATGCATAAGTGCTTAAAATTGAATTCCTCATCAAGGAAATGCACCGTTACACTAAGATAGTCATCTTGCGCATTACAAGTCCACAAATCTGTGGTTATTCCTGCAAATTTTATCATTTTTATCATATCTTCTACCTTTTCTCTGGTTTGGTTGTACATTTTGGGAATAACACAATTCGATAGAGTTTTCCTAGATACCGTGGTATAGCGAGGTTCCAGTAATTCCATAAGTTTGACAAATCCTACGTTTTCTACAATAGAGAAGGGTTGCAGGTCTAAGCAAATCATTTCTCCTATTTTGCGAGTAATCATAGTAGACCTGGCGTCTCCAACCTTAAATTTAGAAGTTTTATCCATAAACTTCTTCAAAGTAGGCTGATTAGGAGATAGAAGTTTGGAGGGCTTACGCTTAACTGCATTACTCGCCGTAATAACTTCGACATCAGGAGATGAGGGAGTAGCTGGTAGAAAAGAAGAACTGAGGCTGCTCTCATCTGTTCTTGAACAGGAACTCACTGAATCACTAAGTACTTCACTTTGAACTGGAGGTGACAATTCAGGTATTTGAATCGTCAATGGTGAAATTTCAAGTGTCCCATCTTTCGGTGATGAAGCCTTTACTAGGGATCTATGTTGTTCATTAAAATGTTTTAATACATTTGAGGTAGATTTTGAAGTTCCACCACGGGAAATTCTTGCGTGGCAGTGGATACACACGGAAATTTGATCATTTATAGGATCAATATGAAAATGATTCCACACTATCGACATTACAACGTTCAGTAGAAGTCGATGACAATGTCGTGCACCTAGAAAACGTATGTATCTTATAATAATAATAATAATAATAATTTTTTATTTGTTCTGTGGGATTTCTACAAATCATAGAACACGTCATAAATACATGTAATTTAAACATATTTTACATGTGCTTCAAACTCAGTCAAGGAATAATATCTCTTCTTTACCAGAAATGTACATAATTCTTTCTTAAATTTTATAACATTATCAATTTTCTTTATTTTGATAGGAAGATTATTGTAGACTGTTGAGAGCCTGTATGTGGGACTTTTCTTATGCTGAGCACTATTATTGGGAAATATATGCATATCACAATTTCTTCTTGTTCCATAGGAATGCACATTATCATTCTTTACAAAACATTCAGAGTGTGTTTTTACAAATAAGGCACATCTTTAACGTCACTACGGGGCTACGGCATGGAAGAAACGGTCACTACGCTGATTCGAATGTGTTTTGTTTTTACGATTACATGGCGTGAAAATTCAAATGACTTTTGGAAGCACGGTCGTAAATAAATTTGTGGTTTGAAGTACTACTGGAATCGGAATCGATTTTTCACCTTGGTAAATACTCATTTTCGATTCCGATTCTTGGCATAGAATCGAGGAATCGAATCGACCCATCACTAATAGTAATATATGTTTAGCCTGTGGTTCATTCTTCAACTAAACATTTGGCATTAAATGGGAAACTTGCAAATAAATTGGAGATACCTATACTTGGGTTCTGCCAGTAAACAATTGATAGCTGTGAGTAATTAATTTCCGTTGTATATAAGATTATTATTATACTGTTATTGGTACTTACATTCATCAGTTTTCTTCTTCCCTTATTCGTAACTATGTACATATATAGGTACTGTACATGTTCATGTTCGTAACATATTTCCACAAGTAAGTTACATCTTCATTGACATGTATAGAAACATGTGATAATTTAAAAAAAACTTATTTGTTCTCATTAATATTGATTTTATATTCATCCTATGTGGGAACATTGGTTTCAATCAATTAACCCCTTCCCTGACACATTTTTTTGAGGAAATGGTTCCAAAAAGGATCATATTTTTTTATTGCATTTTTTAATTATTTATATGTTATAATGATGGGAAAAAAAGTTAATTTTGAGCACTGAGCTTTTATTTGTTAATAATTTCAATTTAAACCCTTATTGTTAACAATTGTCTTAAGTGAGAGAGATTCACTTCTACCTCAGCTAGAACAAGTATTTAAGCCAAAATATCTATATTTTTATTGAAAATTCGACAACCATAACATGTATCCAAATCGATTAGTACAAATTTTAATTATTTTCAGATTTTTTTGTGTGGCATGTCCTAAAACATGGTGAGAGACAGCGTTACAACCACAGAGTTACATCGCAATCTGGGCAAAAATATCTGCTTTCCCTTCGAATAATTTTCCCGTGCACATCTCGATTTCTAGAACATAAAAAGCACTTGCGTGTTGGGCTTTCCTTCTTATTAGTGGCTAGGATCAGCTCAGGAAAGTGCATTTCTAAGGGGCGGAGAGGGTGAGGTGTTGCGGGTTGCCTATCCACTTCAGAAGCCAAAAATTGGGGATGTACTCCTCAATAATTTTTTTCGATGAGGTCAAGTCTATTATTCAAATATGACTTCCTTCCACCTGTTCAACATTTGGTAGATTTTTCAAATCTTATTCAGTTTTGGATTAGTATGTATTTCTGCGACATATTCCTCATTTTTGTGAAGTGAATCGTTTCCCAAAAAAACGGCGTACACAGAACCCACCGTTTGGTCCAAAAATGCTCTTTGTCAGGCTTTGCTCTGCAGTGCTCAATACAATGCTCTGCAGCATCATTAGCGCCAAGAAAACTCGTATTTCGGGAGCACTCCACTCCATTGTTCTCTGGAACCAGAGCATTTTTCACGAAGACACTGATTAGCATACCAATTTGTCTCATCAGTAATTAGTTATATAAATTCATTGCCGAAGAACAGTTAAAAAAACTTGAGTACACCACCATCTTCTTGAACTTCAAAATTGAGTGATGAAGCACTTTCAAAATTGAACCTTGCGGGTGCAGGAGGGGGAGCTTCGCTACTTTTCATTTCTCTCCATTGGTCGTCCTCAATAGGCTCTTCTTCGCACTCGGCATCTAATATGGTGTGCTCGGAGCTCGATTCAGATCCCGAAGTTTCTAAATTTTCTTTTTCCACCTCAACACCCTTTCACTCTCTTTTTCTGTTGCAGAATGAATAAAGCAAAACAGTAAAAAAACACTGAGGCAACCAAAAATTTCTCTCGACCTCTAATCGCATAAAAACGTATTTCTGTGAAATGCTGACGGAGAAGGGACACTTGACATGAATGCTCAAGAGGAGAGTGAAGTACTAACGTATGTCTCCGTTGAAAATTTAGGATAAATTGAAATGATTTTATGTCGACATCCTTTGATAAAGGTAAAAGAATTTCAGTGGTACATTAGGAATATCCACGGATATATTGACATAAGCTTGTATACAGTACCTTCCCGAAGAGGATAAGACAAATCGGTGAGATTTAGAGAGAAGGGAGGGGTACCGTGAAAGATGGAAATCACGGGGAATAATAACAAAGGCGGAGTCTTCGTGCTCAAAGTCTTTCTATATGCACGTCTGAGGGAAAATATGCCTTTTCCTTATGTGCGTATTCTTTGCTTTCAAAGATTACCGCAAAACAAGCACATGAGGTCGTAAAGCAATGAGGATGAAGGCATTCTTTTCCACAGAAGATCTTTCCCATTCATAAGGGTCCGCTGTCCCACTTGAGTGAAGAAATTATGGCTCTATTATATAATTATGACGTAGGCAGGCGTGAGATAGCAGGTTCATAATACGGACGGTTAGGTAGGTAATGGTACTAGTCCTGGACCAGTCCCAGCATTAGGCCGGTATGGGATTGGTGCTGCTTTTATTTTTGGACTCCTGCAGGACCTACCTTATCAATTGGGAACTCATTTTGGACCAGTACCATTCACAGTTATGTGGGACTAGTCCCCAGTAGGGTCTAAAATGACACATATGGACCCTCAAAAGGGACTAGTATGTATATCATTCAGAGCAGGAACTCAGCAATGGGACTGATTATGGACTAGTCTCTTGGCACTCAAAGAGGACTAAAAATTTTTGTAAGGTAGAGAAGCCATGTCATACCAAGCTGGCACCGAGCGGGCAGCACCAGCCACCAACACAACATCCCCACAACCGTTAACAACACTGAGTGTGCCGTGGCAATGTCACTTCCGGCATGTCATGTCGACCATTGTCTACGTAGACATCCCTCCAAACCCCCCAACGTGGACCTTCATTGACAACCCTCGTCCCCCCACCCCTATTTGGTGTCTACGTGGATTATGGACAGCACCTAATTAGATACCCCAACACTTGGTATAAAAGATAAAGAGATTGGATGATAAGGAAAAGATAAGAGGGATAAGGTGGAGAGAAAATGCTGAAAGGTTCTTTGAATTTTTCATAGTAAGGACTCCTAGTAACTTCTATTACTATGAGTTCTTACTATGACTGACTGCCTGGGCACTGCGGGAGGGGGAGGAGTGCTGAAGGCATTGAGGAATGAGCAAAGCCACTGCTCTCTAAATCCCCCCCCTGCCACCCTTTCCCCCTTTCATAACCCCTGCATCCACCACCACCCAGTCCCTAACCCCTGCAACCCCCGCACAGTGGGACCGAATCCGAAAAAGCTGACCAAAAATCAGAAACTTTTAATTGGCTGAAAATGTCATGCTACAGTATGTCCAACCTCCTAAGTTCAATTTTGTCTTTACTTTTTCCGTATCTATGAGATAAACTTAAATAATTTAATGGGAAAGGGTAAAAGATGTGGGAAAAATAAAAGTTTTCAGCATTTCATATCTATACCACGGTGCTCTTGTCCCCTGCCTGCAAGTGGCAGGCAGGTAAAACGTGGGATGGCACAATGGACCAAAAGGTCTGAGTGCCAGGAGGGCTCCAGAAGGCCCTTGCCCACCCATACTATCTACACTGAATATGATTCAATTGCTAACTAATATTTAAATCTCCCTGTGTTTCAGGAAAATTGAAATGATCACATCATTCTCTCAAGATTCTGATGATGAAGAGGAGCTCTCCAGTTCATCGGTGGAGAAAGCAAGGCCTCCCCCGAAGAGGAGAAAGGGTGATGCTGCAAGTGGTCCATCCCAAGCACCTCCCGTCAATGACCACCCCACAGTTCACCAGGAAACTCCTCCAGCCTTGAATGTTGCTATATCTAAACCTGGGTCAAGTGATGGACCCACTGGCAGTGTATCTGTTCCCAAAACTATGAATTCTGTCATTGGTGCCGGTGGCAGTAATTTCAGCAGTTCAGTTGCTGGTACCCTCCCTAAGGACCCAGCCAGCAGTGCTGACCATGGGAACTTAGTGTTGAAAGCTCAAGCCCCTGTGCAACATGAGTCTTCGAAGGATGTCCCACTATTTCCTGCTGCAGAGACGTGGGTAAATGAGAGGGCATTGGTTGAGAAGCTGGATGTTTCCAAGAATGACAGCAGTGTCGAATCTGGAAAATTACCTGCCGTGAAGGCGCCTGCCACAGGGAAGGAGGAAAGGAAGCCACCTCCGCTGTCCCTAATTGCTGCTTATGGAGCAGAGGATTCAGATGATGAGGATGGCGAGAGGCACAGGGAGCCGAAGAGCCAGGGGGCAAGGGTTGGTGACAAGTTGGCAAAGTCCCTCTTCCCCATTGGTGTGAACGAAGATGAAGAGATGCTGGATTCCCGTGCCTTCCGACGGAAGAGGAGAATCCAAGTGGCTAACACCTCGAAGGCTAGAGTGACCAACCCAGCCGTGGAAAAGATAGGTAGTAGCAGCGTTGAGGGCTCAGCAAAGCAGGGAAGTATGGTGGAGAACATGGCAAAGTTGGCTAACCTATGGTCTGATCGAGAGTCAAGGGAAGAGGGAGGGGAACATAGGGGTTTGGGATTCGGTGTGAATGCTTTCAAGGAGCACTCTGGTCCCACAGAAGAGGGACAGAGTTCAAAAGGGCAGAAGAGGAAAGCTGGTTTAATAGCTTTTGTCAAAGCGGAGACCATTAATCTGCCTCCTCCATGTTCTGAACAGAATGACTTGGAGAAGAAACGTGATCCAAATGTGGAGAAACTTGGCCAAGATCTGTTGGACAAAGTTGAATTCCTCCAAGAAGGGAGCAAAGACAATATATCTCCAGTCCAGGAAATCTCCATTGAATTGCAGGTGAGATTTAAACAAATAAAATCGGTAGTCTTAAGTATTATGGAGCTGCTCTTTCTCTAGAAAATAAGTTGAGGCAGAAATTTACAACCAGTTATCATTTTGCAGTTAGGCAGGTTTCCGGAATTCATCTGCATTGTCATTTTGGTGACAACGTTTCACCTACTATACTGTAGGTGTCCTCAGGCCAGGCTGAAGTGGAGAATTCTTTGAAAGGGCCGGAATTTATGTTGTTCAGTGGGGGTGTCTTCCCACCAGTTCTTCAATTGATTGCTCCCTGGCTCACATTTGCAAAACGCGGGAAGTGGGAAGGGTCCTTTTTGGGGCATTAGAATACAAGTTTCCCAAGTGCTGGAAAGGGTGTATCCATCTTCCCTATTCATGTTGTATGGCCTCTTGATTATTTCTACAGCTTCTCTGATGATTCTTGGGAAATACAGTCAAACCTCTTTAGAACGAAATGCTAGGGACCAAGAAAATATTTTGTTGTATAGAGGTTTTTGTTATACAGAGGTTTCCCTTGTACAGAAGTTGTGACCCATTTTAATGCACTAAAAAGCTCTTTAGCAAATAAAGGACTGATATTTATGTATTCACTTAAATAAGATGTGTTACCCACATAAATATGGTAAATTTTGTCAAATTTACTTTAAAAATGTAAAATTTTGATATGGCAGAGGTTTCATAGTTAGGGAACAAGAAACCCTTTTCAACTGTCTAATTTGGTCTGCTTTGTTTTATGGTTGCAATTACATGTTTGGATACAGGCAAATGAAACCTAATAATTTATCATACTTACAAATAACTCTACAAATGTAAGCATGTTCATGTTACCAAGAAAGAAACAATGTGCATTTGCATTCCTGAAATTTGGTAAGATATATTACCAAAGTTAAATTTCTTGGTCTAATAGTTAGCATTCTTGGCACTTTACCAGCAGGGCTTACAATTAGTTTCAATTAATGCTTGGCACATTTTGTATTGATGTTTATTGCCTGTTCATGTTCTACAAACAAGCACCAACTAATGCAGGAGTATTGCTTACTAAAACATCTGGTGTGATTAATAGGTAATTTTTTCCTTTACCAAACAGTTTTCTTCTAAAATAGAATAGCACTAGACATGAACAGATCTAACTGAAAATAGTTTAGAGATTCTATTAAATATCAGAAAGCAATTGGTATTAGAAGTTATATACATATCGTATTCATTCAGCTATTTTGAAATTATAAATACAGTGGAACCCCACTTTTACGTCCCCGGAATTTACGTTTTCCCGTGATTTACAACATTTTCTCCTGGTCCCAAAAATATTTGCATCATTATAATGTATTTTTATCCCGCTATTTACACTTTCAAATCCCGCCATTTACGACATTTGAAGGCAAAAAAGGTGACGGCTGGCGCACTTCAACTGGCGACTCTTCGAGCGTGATTTATGTTAAATATGGATAAAATACATGCTTAAACATGATATATGAATGCTGATTTATTTGGTTTCCTTTAAAAACACAATCATTCATTTGATGGTAGCACATAACATCGATAGCATTGCTGAAAAGTATTTATGCCGGATATTGTAATGCTTGCGATCGGGATTCTCGTACTAAGGAGCCATGGAATAGAATTCTCTTCCCTGGCCGTACTATCTGTTTAAACAGTGCATTTAAATCAAAGCGGATGCCATAAATATATTTTATTAGATATTATTTGGCCAACTATCGCTGTCATTGTGGCGAAAAGTTAAAACGTATGTTAACTCTTGTTCTCATGCTTCGCAGCGATCTTTTTCTTATTTCTCGTAACTCACGCACTAATGCCATTCATCTTGTGTTTTTAGGTTTTTAGTTACTTCACCTTTAGTTTTATTTGATGTGCAATTACTTACGGCAATCGTGAGTAAACGTATTTTAAAATGGCAAACAAGCGTGCGAGATAATCGTTATCATTTGAAGAAAAAATCAACATTTTTCAAAGAGAATTGACTCCAATACGGGCACTCGCGTGTCCCTGACCGAAGAACTTGATATACCAGGTCCAACGTGGAACACAACTGTAAAAACCCGTAAATGTATAGAGAAAATACTAAGGAATGCGGCCATATTGGAAAAAGGCGTAAATTCATTAAATACTCCAAGTACGATGAACTTGAAGAAATATTGAAGACATTGTTTCAATCTTCCGCCAAAATAATAAATATTTAATGTGGACGAGACAGGTCTTTTTTTTTAATAATGCCACACACAAGACCCTATAGACTTCAAAGGGGACCCTTGTCATGGGGCCAAGCTCAGCAGAGGTCGCCTTACTGTTTTATCAGGAGCTAATCCAGATGGCAGTGTGAGACTGAAGTCCTTTGTTTTTGAAAAGTCCAAAAATCCACGTTGCTTTAAAAATATTAAGAAAGACCTTGGCTACAACCTAAGCAGCCAACACAAAGGCATGGATGACATAGACAATTGTTGAAGAAAAAATTTATGCCCTTGATGCAAAGATAAATATATGTAGGTAGACACCAACTCAAATCAAGGAAAGTTAAAATAGGAGGATACTTTTATTTTTTGTTAACTTTTGTTTATTCATTTATTTATGTCTATTTGGTGACCCATCAAATATTAAACATCACCTGTTAATTTAAATAAAATTATTTAACATTAGGCTATGATTTTTTTTCTATTTCCTACAAATTATGATTTCCCTCGATTTACATTTTCCCGCAATTTACACTTTTTTCCTTCATCCCCGTCAAAAGTGTAAAAGAGAGGTATTACTGTAATAAATTTACTCTGATTTTTCGTTATCTAAAGAGTGCAAACCCCCAAAAAATGATTTTAAATTGTGGATTTTTGACTTTTCGAAGAAGCGTCCTCGGGTTCCCGTGCCGAAATTTTTTAACGGTGCCTCTGATCTGGAATCTGACAAAACATTCAGAGCAGATAATTGAATTTCCTACAAGATGCCACCCACCAGCCTTTAATGATAGCAAAAGGATTTCGTCAGAATGTAAAAAGAACCGACCATTCAAGAGCAACGGACGGAAAACCAGAGGCCTGCGCGACCGCTGGGCGAAAAATCGGCCATTTTTAATTATTTTTTTTTCGGTGGTTTTTTGAAAAAAAATCGCATTTTCGCGACAGAAAACCCACAGGCCTGCGCCGGCGCCGGACGAAAAATCCACCTTTTGGTCTTTCTACGCCTCATAGTTTCCTCACCACAGGGCCTCAAATTCAAAATTTGGCGAAAAATTTCCCATTTTTTGTGGTTTTTTGACTCTAGCTCCTAAACTAAGAGTTCGACCTCAATTTTGACTGGCAGATATTTTCATCCTTTCATGAGGTCTACAACTTCTTGCTTTCCGTTTTTTTCTAACCCTCATAGTTATTTGGCAAAATGGTGCCTTTCGTAAGATTCTCAACTGTTTCATTCCCTCATGGAATGAAACAGTACTCATTCATCTCTACTAATGGAGATATAACATTAAAAGTTGACACGCGTATGCGCAATGACATGCACTTCAGGAATAAGTAGCGAAAACCCGGACTTCTTATCCTAAAACCACCGAAAAAAATTTAAAATTGCAGAATTTTCGTCCGGCACTGGTGCAGGCCTGTGGTTTTCCGTCGCAAAAACGCAACTTTTTTCAAAAACCACCTAAAAAAATTAAAAATGGCCGATTTTTCGTCCAGTGGTTGCGCAGGACTCTGGTTTTCCGTCCGTTGCTTCCAAACGGTCGGTTATTTTTCCATTCTGATGAATTCCTTTTTGCTACCATTAAAATTGCCTAAAGATTGATACCTTTTGCATTTTCCTTACTCTCACGATAAACTCACAACAGTCCCTCAAAGTCGGAATTTATGAAGCTCCGTAGGTGAGTTAACTCGCTGATAAGTCGTATAAGTGAGGAATTTCCTACCATCGGACCGGAAAAAAACGGTTTATAACGGAGTTCGTCGTATAAATGAAAAGTTTCATAAGGGAGGTTGGAAATACATGGGGTCTTATGGGGTTATTTATCGGACCAAAAAAGAAACTGTGTATAAATGAGGTCGTCGTATATAAGAGGGTCGTATATCCGAGGTTCTACTGTACTCCCTTTTAAAAAAATTGAAAGCATCTATTTCGAGCGCAAATGATATCAATGAAATGGAGGATAGGAAATCACAAACTTCATTATTTCATTCTAAAGAGGTATAAAACTGACTCGGGTCCAAAAATGTATTTCGTTATAGAGAAATTTTCGCTGTACAGAGGTTGGTTGTACAGAGGATGAAAATACGCATAACTTATGGGAAGAAAATCGGGACTAACTTTTTTTCGTTGTATAGAGAACTTGTCTTCTATAGAGGTTTGTTCTAAAGAGGTTTGACTGCACCTCTTTTCTTTGGCCAGGCCAACCAAACATCCTGGCCAAAGAAAAGAGGTATTTCCCAAGAATCATCAGAGAAGCTGTAGAAATACAGTGGAAGCTGTGTTTAGCGAGGGCTCTCGGGACCTGAAAAATCACTCGCTAAATGGAGCTCTCGTTAATACCAAAATGATTAAATAATCATTTCACAGCCGATTCCTACAAATTGAATGCTTATTTAGCCATTTTTGTGGGAATTTTTGGTGAGTGGCGATAACATTCTATTGAGATAGCTATTAAAAATCATGTTTTTGAACACCTCCATTCCTTATGATCGCATTCACTTTCAATGACATCAAATTCCATGTTAGATGTCATGCACTGGAATATAAAACGTCAAATTTTGACACTTCGTGACATGTGTACTGTACTGCGCATTGCTATAAATTGTTATTGTACCGATGTTAGGGTGCGTCGCGGCTGCAAGTAATGGCAATGCAACGGACTATACACGGCAAACGCTTCAGAAACGAGAAAATATTTCATTCCTCCTACCTCTCTAAAAAGTGAATAAAAACGGATACATGGTTCGGAGAAAGTTTTATTCATTAAAATTTGCAAAAATGCTAGATAACTACATGACTAAGATATTATCTTCGGGAATTTAGTTCCACGCAAACACAGGGCTGCTATCTTCTCCGGTTAAAAGGTGGAAATAAAGGAGAGTACTTCAACACCTGTAAGATCGCCTCAGAAAACAGCTGACTTTGGCTTGTCGGAATCATAAGAACCCATATCACCAGCATTTACGATTATTAAAGCATATAATAGTTATCCATTGTCTTTGGCAGTAATAATTATGCGTGGAATACTATCTGGAAACAAATGTTACAGGCAAGTCCAAACATAACAGTTGTAAGTTCCGAAACTTCCTGAATGAATTCCATCAAGATACGCGTAATTGGCGTAATATCTTCTACCGTACTTCCATCTAGTGGCAGCATCGGGAACTTGTTGATAGTGAATACCATGATTAATATTGACTACACTCCCTGCTGCGAGATAGACATATGATTTGTAGTACATACCTTTCGTGCACATTGAAATGAATCATCTTTGACCTTTATTATTATATATACTCTTTGAAACAATTACAAAATATAATAGAATACGTAGACTACTTAAAATACAGGGCATCGAGTTGTTTAAACATGTTTAAACAACTCGATTACCCCTTTATCCAAGGGCTGCAGAACACTCGTCGTGTTAGGCGGCAATAAGATGATTTTCACATTTCTAAGTTCAATTTGTGGATGGGCAGGGCAATTGTCAATGAACAATACTACTTTTCTATTTTTCCCGCCAATACTAGCATCGAACGTGCGTAACCATTGGGAGAATAAATTTGATGTCATCCAAGCATTTTTATTTGATTCGTATGTGCACGGTAATGTTTTAATTCCCTTGAAGCATCGAGGATGAGCGGATTTCGCCACTACGAATGGTTTTACCTTGTCAGAGCCATCCATATTTGCACACAAAAGAACAGTCAACCGCTCTTTACTTTTTTCACTCCTCTGCAAGGGTCCCCTCGAGTGGCTAGAGTTTTGTCTGGAAGGAGGTTTATAGAATAGACCTGTCTCGTCCGCATTGTAAATATCACATGGGCTGTAATTCTTCATATAACTTTGTAGGACAGGAGTCCAGCCCTCCACAGCACTTACATCGACACTCGCGGAATCCCCGGATAATTTATGAAGAGATATTCCCTTCCTGTGCTTAAAGCCAGCAAACCAGCCAATGGAACATTTAAAATTGTCAATACCGAGCCTTTCACTCAGATACTCCGTTTTCGCTTCATCAATGGGCCACTTATCGGAATGCCTGCTGCTCTCTGCTGGCAAAACCACGAGAAAAGGGCAGATTCTAACTGCAGATGTTCCCCTGCTCACAAATGTTTCTGGCTGCTTGGTCATCCTTCTTGAAGCTCTGCCACACGAATTTTCTCCTTATTCTTCAAAATGGTGAATAAGGTCGAGGAAGATATTCCCAATCGCGCTTTTGGACCCCTCGCCGCTTTCGCATTCATTAATAATTTGTAATTTGGTTTTCAGATCCAACGTCTTTCGTTTCCCAGCCATGATGTTGAAATAGTCGCACTAAACTTAAACAAAAGCGGGAGCGCGGGAGAATGACAAAAGAACAAAGAAATGCACGAACTTACGAGAAATAAAATAGTGCGCATACGGGCATGCCGTGAATGTCCGAAATGAACATTTGACCGTCAAATTGTTCCGGAAAAAATACTGCTAGCCATATAAATCCAATGACAGAAGATATGAGCACAAGTTTTTGCACGTTTGCCGTGATTGAAGGAGACATTTACCACTCGTAATAGTAAACGACCCCAGTGGAGGCTGGTTGTTGTCCTCGCTAATACCAATTTATTTTACAGGAAAATCATAGGGTTTTAATTGTTCTTTGGCCAACCCTCGCAAATTAGAGATTCTCGTTATATGCCCCACACGTTATATGGAGCTTCTACTGTAATCAAGAGGCCACACAAAATGAATGGGGAAGATGGATTCACCCTTTCCAACACTTGGGAAACTTGTATTCTAATGCCCCAAAAAGGACACTTCCCGCGTTTTGCATATGTGAGCCAGGGAGCAATCAATTGAAGAACTGGCGGGAAGACACTGAACAACATAAATACCGGCCCCCTCGAAGCATTCTCCACTTCAGCCTGGCCTGAGGACGCCTACAGTATAGTAGGTGAAACGTCGTCACCAAAATGACAACGCGGACGAATCCCGAAAACCTGCCTGACTGCAAACCTGAACACTGTGAAAACCTTCATCAGAAACCAGTTATCATTTTACTCTGGGACATCATTCTTGAACATTGTAGTGCTAAGTTACATGACTCAAAATGGGCAACTCTGTGTCATTGGAGCGTGAGTTGGTTGGGATGGGAAAATTAACGTATTTTTCATCTGAGAGGTAAATTACCACCACGTGGTAAATTATGGTTATTTTCGAAATTTACTGTATTTTTCCAGTATTTTTTAGTTTTAAGGAATTAACAGCAAATGTATGGTTAAATAAGAAAGCCAATAGCAATAGGAAGGGAATAGCGATGTTTAAACCATACCTAATACAATATTATAATCTATTAGGAATTTTTTAAATTGTAAAAAGAACTACGGCAGCAACACGCAATCTGGCTTTCTGAGAAATGAGAAATTTTCAAGAAGAATATTCTAAAGCTTGACTCTTATAATGTAATAATTTAAGTAAAATATTCCAAAAATGAGTTGTACGCATGCCTCAATTTATTATTAAACTCGTAGGAAATGTGAACTTGGCTTAAAAGAACGTGTTGGGAATTTATCTGCATGAAAAATTATCTCAAACATTGGTGAATTATCGGGAAAATTACGGTAATTTTAAAGCGGCGCGGTAAATTACGAAAAAATACCACGGTAATTTACGAAAATTACCGAGGTAATTTTCAAAGTGGAGTCCCATCCCTAAGCATATTACCTTTGAGATGAAATATTTTCCCATGCTCCATTTGAAGATTTCAAAGTGCCAATGGCATTTCTAGTCTGTTCTTTCGGATAATTCCCACTAAACCTGTTTGAAGTATTTAATACAGTAAAACCTCTACCTAGTGAACCTCTTCTTATCGTAAACCTCCGGATATCGTATTATCTTCTAGGTCCCACCAAATTTGTATGCAGCCATATAGGGAAACCTCTTCCTATCGTACCTCTCTAATTTCGAAAAACCTCCGCTGTTCGTATTGAGACAAGACTCCCCTGACTGCGCAACTACCTCTACGGAACGAAATATTCAGCGGCAATTGTTTACCTTACTCCCACACTTCTTATCTCATATTCCTTGGAAAGGTTACAACTTACGAGCGTTGTAATAACAACTTCTTACACCTTTCCGACGAGTATCAATCGTGTGAATTCATTCACAACCACGTACATGAGTAATTATCAGCCGCGAACGTAACTACATCGGAATACTTAAAATAGCTTAGCGTTCAATTGATCATTTAAAGAGATTTTTGTACCAGATATGACTTCACCTCAAAATAAATAGCCTAAAAATCTCGTTTTAGTCACGAAGATTACCAGTATTCATAATGATTACCGCTTGGTTGCATTCGCACCCTTTCACGTGCGCATTGCGGCATTCGTTTGTTTTGAGTATTCATGCCGCGAATTTTAACTCCCATGTTTGAGACGACTAGTATCCACGATCGAGACGACCACTTTGTAGTAGTTCATACTATCAATCCACACGCAGCATTATTCACAATTTAGTGGTTGATATGAAGTCGGACGATGAAATATCCCTATCGCGTTGCTAATCTAACTTTCTCGCCGGTTTATCCCTTTGCAGATTCACCGAAGTTCGTGTGTTCCAGTTCGGAGCTCAATCTACGTTAATTATAATTTGAATAGTTTTATTTTGATTAAACCATCTAAAAAATATTTCTAATCGACGATTAATTGCCTTTCAATCACGTGAGTGCGATTTATTGTTCAATAACCTTATTACGAATGAGCTTACCTTTTGTCTATTCCTGATATTTTTCTTTGCGTAAATATTGGCATTTCTCATTGGTTATTGTTATAATAAGAAAGAAAACAGCTTATGCAGTTATTTTAGGCCTAAAATGGACTTAACAAATCCCAGAAAAGGCGGCTTCTGAAGACTGAGAGTAAATTAGGAATATTCCAAGCCGTTGATGAGGGGAAGCGGAAGATAGACGTAGCTGAAACCTTTGGAATACCACCATCCACCCTGACATCCATTTAAAAAAAACGTAAAGAAACTGAAGAAGCTGCACGTAGAGGCTGTATAGATAAAAAATCTCGAGCAGTGAAAAGTGATAATTAGATAAACAGGTATTTAACTGGCTGATGACCGTCCGTTGGGATCTAAGTCCGTTGGGATCTAAAAACTTTGAAAATGTGTGGGGAAGAAGCGTCTGTAAGTGACACAGTGGTAAAAAGATTGGAAAAAAAACTCTGCAGACCATTTTAGTGGGGTATAAACAATGTAACATTTTCAATGCTGATGAGGCAGGTTTTTTATAACATGCTTCCTGATACAACTGTTTCAGTAGGAGGCCAACCTTGCCATGGAGGAAAAAAAGCAATGAAAGATTCACAGTGCTATTCTGTACTAATTCTAATGGCTCTGAGAAATTGGAGCCACTTATCATTGGCAAATATCAAAAGCCTACATGCTTTAAAAATGTTCAAAAACTTCCTTGCTTATACAGAAACTCCAAAATCTCATGGATGACATCACCTTTATTCTGTGAGTGGTTGAGCATGTTAGACTCGAAGATGGGGGTGAGCAACTGGAAAATAGTACTCCTCATTGACCAGTGTGCGGCACATAAAACTGAGGGGATTGGCTTACGAAACGTAAAAATTGTGTATTTTCCACCAAACACCACCAGCAGATTGCAACCCCAGGATCAAAGAATAATTTCCATTGTGAAAAGAAATTACAGACAGCAATTGGAGACATACATGTTGAGGACAGTCGATGAAAAAAATTAGATAAAGAAGTGTTTGTGGAATATACTTCAAGCAATGCATAGGCTATGTCTTTCATGGAATTGTTTGCAATCTGAGGTGATTGAGAAATGTTTCACCAAGGCAGGATTTATGGGGGGGGCAGTAGTGAGGAAGACAGTGAACTTGAGGATGAGGCAGCAGAATGACATGAAATAAATAAAATAATGAATGTGCAATTGCCATTTAATGACTTTGTGAATTCTGACGATGCTTTGCTTACATGTGCCCGAAATGTGGGGGAGACGGTGGGAGAGGTGGAGGCAGAAGGTGGAGGGGTGTCACCAATCATGTGGAAGAAGATGATGATGAGGAATTAGTTTCCGATCCAACCAGAAAAGAGGTTCAGGAAGCTTTGGATGTCATGGAAAGATTTTTTTAGATTATGGAGGACTGCAACAGTGAGAACACGACTTTATTAAATGAGATGAAAATCAATGAAAATAAGATAAAAAAAATGAAATAAACACATCACTAATTTTTTTCAGCAAAAACTACTTTAAGTATTATTCCTTTTTTGTTACTACACTCATAAAACTATCAGCAGTATGTATATTTAAAAATGTACAAATTTTGTGATTATAAATACAGCAGCAATTTCATTGATTAAAAGGGCCATTAGGAAGAAATTATGTTCATCCCGCTAAAACCTCTTTATAGTGAACCTCCAATTATCAAAATGTCACAAATGTTGGTCCCTTCCATTTCGATACAAAGAGGTTTTACTGTACTTCAAACAGAAAACAAACACTGAAAGTTCTCAAGGCCTACTTGTTTGTATTTTGTGGGCTACAATGGTAGCTGAGGACAGAGTCCAGCAATTTGTGCACTAGAGGCTTTGGGAAGAGTTTTAATGTCTTAGAACAGAACATATTTAATCTAAGGGTTAATTATTTCAGGAAATTTTCTCTTATGTAATGATAATAATAATACATAGCTTTATTGTTCTTTTGGTCGATGTTGACATAGAACATATTCAGAAAAATTTATAAATAAATAACCTTTCACAATAGCTTTACAATATTGTCCGAAAAAAACTCATCAGTACTATAATAACATTTATTAAGAAGTAGTTCTTTGAGTTTTAATTTAAAAGAAGACACAGAGGACATACATTTCAAGTTTGTAGGTAACCTATTGTACAAAAGTGATGCTGAGTGAATAGGGCCATTCTTACATACAGCACGTGATTGTACTCGCAGGTGAACATTCTCCCTTCCACGAGTCAAGTGACTAGGAACCATCGAGTTAGGAATGAACATAGATGGATTCTTTTTTTGTAATAAACATTAGTGAAAAATATTTATGCTGGGTAAAGTCAAGATATTCAGTTGCATAAACAAAGGCCTTCCAGGGTTGCTGATGGGTACACTCAACATGGCCTTTATAGACCTCTTTTGCATAGAAAATGCCCTCCTTGTTGCGCTCGAGTTACCCGATAAGACAACTCAATAGGTCAAGTGAGCGTGAACTTTCGCATAGTATACTAGTTTCAAAATTTCCACGGAAGTGGTAGGGACAAGTTTCCTGATCATAAATGTCCCAGTGGCCATTTTTTTAATTATATCATTAATGTGAGGATACCAATCAAGGTTTTCAGTCAAATATATTCCCAAGAATTTTACGGAGCTAGACTTCTTTATAGGTTTACTTGTATCCACTCTAAGAAGAGGGGACAGTATTGGTGGATTAATTTTATTGTGAAACTGTAGAAAATTGGTTTTGTTCTAATTCATTTTCAAATTATTCAACTTACACCAATTAAACATTTTGATTAAAGTTTGATGAGCAGAATTACAAGCATCTGCAAAATTGTCACCTACACTTAGGGTAGATGTGTCATCAGCAAACAAAATCACTTCACAATTGGGTAAGTGGGTGGGAAGGTCATTAATGAATATGACGAACAGAAGTGGGCCCAATATAGAACCCTGTGGGACTCCGCAATTGGTTTAAACCAAATTGGACTTAAATGTATTAACATAGAGTAAGTATATATAGAGTGGCAACGAGATAGGGAGATTCGGATATAACTTTTGAAATGATATTTTGGCCGATAGATGGAAGGGGTGTATCGAAGTAGCAGTATAAGCTGGAACAATCGAGCTCGGCTTCAACTTCGGCACACGGACACCTAATTCAGTGTCGCTTCAATGAAATAACGTTCTACTGATACTGTCGGTATCAGTTTGTTTATTAATCGACACATAGCAACGCATGTCAAGACCGTCGAGGCGTAGCCTCCGAGCGAATGCTACGGTGGCTACGGTCAAGCCGTCTGTGCAAACATTTGAATTTTAATTTAGGAACAGATATAATCGTGAGGGTGAGACTAAAGGAAACATGAAATCAATGTTGCTTTTTTAATTTGAACTCGGGAAAAAAAGAACGTTGTTAAAATAAAGTTATTCAGACGATATTTAGAAGCTAGAAGGGTTATGATCTTATTATATTTATTGTAAGTTATTCACTGAATCGTAAATGAATTATAAAGAAATCTGGTGTAGTCATATTTCTGTCATTTCTTACTAACTTCTCTTTTCTAAATTTTGCATTAATACACTACCTACGAGGTGTGATAAAAAATAATGGGAATTTTTGTTTTTGTTAAAGATTATTTATTTATTAATCAATATCCTTTTGTTCCCTTCAAAGTAATCCCCCTTAGTTATAATACACTTGTGCCAGCGGTTTTTCCAATATTTGAAGCACTTTTGGAACTCACTTTACGGTATAGAGTTCAGCTCCTTCAGCGATTCTGTTTTTATCTCATCAACGGTGGTAAAACGTCGTCCTCTCAAAGTTCTCTTCAGCCTCGGGAATAGAAAAAAGTCACAGGGGGGGAATGTCCAGCGAATACGGCGGCTGAGAAATAATACGCTTTGTTTTTTTAACCAAAAAATCACTAATAAGCAGTGAGGTGTGAGCGGGAGCATTATCGTGGTGCAATTTCCACGAGTTGTTTTGCCACAGTTATTGGTGTTTACGTGGGATTGCTTCACGCAAATGGCGCATTACTTCCTGGTAGTATTCCTTATTTATCATAAGACCATGTGGCAGTAACTCGGAATTATTGAAAATCGGAATTATGAAGCCCGCAAAATTTATAAAATCCCCGTTATTTTTTTATCACACCTCGTTATTTCGATTTTACTAATTCGAAACGGATGTCGAAGAGTCGGATGACAATCATACCATACACTTTTGTGTTGCAAGGGAAAAGCTGTCGTCTATTTGCCATCATGCTTCATTTTATTCCTATGAAATTGGGCCGCAATATGTGCATAGTTTTTCGTCTCACGAAAACGTACCTATCCATAAAATAACTTTATTGTCAAACTTAATTATTCATCAAGAAACAAATATTTTACGTCAAAATGGGGTAACATTTAGTCACCAAGATTAAAAGACACATTGGCTTTGATAATTATTCATTTAATTTCATAAAAAATATGTCATCGTATAAATAATAATTAAAATATATTAAAAATTCATTTTTGTGTGAAATACGTGTGACAGGGTAAAAAATTGAATGTCATTTACGAAGCTAATGATGTTCTAATATTCTTAGCTTACTATTCTGTTTTGATTCCATCATCTGTGGAACCATCCCTTTGCAAGCCTTTTTTGTCATGCACACAAATAACAACTTTACCGAGAATTGCAAATGGTTGAAGCAGGCTCCTTCTGTAATGCACTTATCATACTTGTGTAACTTGCGTAGGGCATTTTTCCATTATATGCTGATGATTTTTGTGTTGTGTATATTTTCCTCAAAACACCCCTTCGAACACCCTAAGCACCTTTGTTCCTATTTTTTAAAATTACTCTGAAGGATAGAGTAATCCCGAATTACCATCCCTTAAATTTGTAAATGTTTTATTGAGAATAAGTAATTGAGTTTTATCAGTTAAGGATCGCTTATCAACAAATCTGTCCCTGCATTTGAAACACCTGGATTTCTCACAGAGCCTCTTTACTAAATATCCTAGAAAATATGTTTCAGAACACTGCTGAAGACTCACTGTCTCAGGCTCCTTTGCCGGGAGTCCAAAAACTTCTTCATCTTCAGATGATGAACCTAAATAGTCATCTTCTGTGCATTCATTTAAATTTGTAATGCAGAATTTTCCCCCACCATCATCTCCCACCTTATCTTCTCCTTCTAACTGAAGCATAGAGTCCTCATCTATGGAGTAGCTTCCAGTTTGGGAGGGGGGGGTTTAATAAGTTTTGCAATGTCACTTGCCTGTAGCTAGCCCGGAAAGCTTTTACTGTTGGGTTCCTGTTAAACCCGCCTCTCTGTCGGATGACAGAGAAGAAATTTTCCAGTGGGTCTTGATTTAATCGACCTGTTAAAATGTATTTATTCTTTAAATCAGTAAGTAAACCAAGAACTGATGATATTGTCAACACAAATCCGTCAAAGCAAGGGGGGGCGACTGTCATTCACTTTTTTTAGTGTCTTAAATATTTTGATTCCTTCATTTATTATTTTTAAGATACATGTATTGTTAATTGAGAGGTCACTTTTGTTTACATTAGCTGAATATAAACCTTTACTATTAAGTGCATCGAATAAATTATTGACGGTTTCCAAAAAGTATGCAGTGGGAAGAGCAGAAGATAAATGTAGTTCTCCAGTGGCATGACAGGTAATTATGGCTGCTGCTGTAGAGTAACTGAAAACCTGTGTTGCCAGCTTAACAGACATTTTTTGGAAGGTATTTGGACATATATGTGCTTGGGTTAACTTCCATAAGGCTCTGGTGGTTGTGCTGGAGGTATCTCTTTCGTACACTTGATGAATATTTTCGAAAGAAAGTACTTCATCATTCAGAATAAAATCACTACTCATAAAATTGTTTCTGAGAGATTTAACTAGGTGAGGGATATCATACAAAACAAAAACCTTTTTCTCGTCAACCTGTACGAATGGCTTCTCAATTGACAAACACCAAGGTCGGCAATATTGTCTTCCTATTCACGCTCGCTTGATCACAGGTGAACGCTCTTGGTCTTAAACCTATGGAATAAAGGCGCTGAAAAATCAAAATGAGAACCTTCTTGACATCTCCGCTGTTAATTCCACGTTCAGAGATGAAGTATGCTGCAGGTATCTTCCATTGGGAATAGAGGCCTCTCACCAAGAAAACTCCTCTGTGTATTTTCCCAGTTTCCTCTTTCTTCCAAGGTGGCCCATATCTACAAAGCCCTCTATCAAATCCAAAGATGGCGAGTATTGTAAGTTTGACATTAGTGCCATTTCATCAAATAATAGTACATAGTCTCGGCTATCATCTGGCAGTGTATTAATCTTAATTTGCAAACGTTTAAAATATAGGTCATCGAAACCGGCTAAGCACTTTGATGATCGATGAATCCAGTTCCGTATCGTCCGCACCGCAGGTAGGACTAATTTTTAAAAGAAAGCGATAGGCTGCTAGTGATTCGAAATATAATGCAATGGCGAATTCCTGCTCGTCCTTTTGCCATATCTGCTTCTTCTTGTGATGGTATTGTAGTGTAGTTAGTAGCATTGCCTCCTTTGACTTAAAAGTATTTGGTGACAACGACCCATCATGAAGTTTATTACTTTCCTTCCTTTTACACTCCTCTCTTTTCTTTTTCCAAATTAATGTTCTAAGGGCAGATATTGTTTTCTTTTGTCTTTCAATTTTCATCTTTAGTTTCCTAACTATGTAGCTATCTTTTCTGGCTTCTTTTCTTGTTTTCAATAAATTATGTTCGGATGTGGGTGGTGTACTCTCATATCCCCAAATTCTTTCAAGACCAGGGGATTCTATGACAGTTGGAGATCTTATTGGTGTTAAAAATGAAGTTTCAGTCATACCCACATTAATTGGACTAGTTGGAGTTGGTGCCCATGGCGCTCCATACTTTTTGCTATTTTCCCCGGAAAGAACATCCTGTTAATGGGGTTGTGATATATTCGGGGATTTAGTTTCAATTCAAAAGCATCTGCAACTGTAGGGATTTCTTCTAACGGTGTTTTATCCGGAGTAGCCAGTCGAGGAACACCATATTTCTTTAGGCGTCCACTCGGCAGTCAATCACATTTGCTAAAATGCAGTTCACATACTGATTTTAGAGTGAGTTCTTTTTCCGATAGGTCAAATAAATCAGGGTTCCCTGTTTTTTTAAAAAAATTATAAATATTTTCAAAACGCCTTTTAAGATTAGATAATCTTCAAAGTTATTGAATAAATAGTTAAATAGTTTAATTTAGGCAAGTCTGGTAATGTTATGCTGGGTTACTTTCATCAACTTAAAATGCCACCATAGTTAGAAAAGTTACAAGCTTTTTCCAAATAAACTTACGGTGATAGTGCGCTTAGGGTCTCAGACATTATTAACGTCCCCAGAATTATCTACACATATATAATTGGTCTTCCATTAAACAGTCGCCTAAAACGTTTTTAATTACCGTATTCAGCTCTCGAATTTACAGCTACTAAAATCAGTTTACATATTCTCTATGGAAAAGAAAATATTTATTTATCATTTTCTAACCAACCAAAAAACAGCTGGTGGGGACCGATTAAGGGAATGGAGCAACAACCACAAATGGAATGCTAATACATCGAATATATGAACTTTGGAATATTTAATACCTGCCAATTTAGGTAGTTGGTCTCAAATCAAGGAGTAGTACGGGAATTTTTCAAACAAGAATTCAAAATATGCATATATTTAAAAAAAATTACAAGGAAACAGATGAACCAGAAATACCATTGATTTTTAGAAATCCAATAAAGTGTATTATATTAAATTAATACATATTTCTATTGCTCCACTATGTTCCGTGACAAAAGTTTAAATGAAAGTCAAATAATATTTACCTTTTAGTATTATATTACTTCCCTAAAGTCAAGAATTTATTTTATTTACAATCTTGATCCATTACATCGCAATACATTACCACGTGAATTATTATTCCGCCCATTACTTACATTTTAACACCTAATGACTAGCGGTAAATATCGTAGTCAATGTAGTAGTCAATCAATTTCTCGAAAATATTTTTGTAAACCTGCTTAATGATTTACTAGAGACAAATGGCACAAATTAAAACTTTAATTTCAGGACATCATGTGCACATCTTTTGAATTTTCGAATACCTACTTATTTCAAACTTCTTTAACAACGGTTTTTCATCTGCATCCAGATGCATTATACTATCTTAAAGGAAAACATTGAAAAATCTTCATTTGCAAATTAAATTGTGTAACGACTACATATTGCAATTCCGAGTTAGTATTTATACAAGGTACTGGGCAAAAGACAGCATTAAATAAATGGTAATTCTTGAAAAGTAAATTTTAATAAAAACTACTTAACTCCTTCAAACATGCGATAAGTTGTTTCATAAAATTTATGACGAATAAAAGTTTGGTATTAATATGACTTGCAAAGAGAAATTTATTGTCCTAATACCACAGAAAATTTAGAAAGAATATTATAGTATACTTAGAAGTATTTGAATGACGCTTTATGTCTACTCATGCTGTCGATCACTAACCCAAAACGGACACAAATAATCAATGCTTTAAAGCGTGAAAAAATAACACTTATTACAATAGAAATTATAATTTAATTATATTAGAACACAAGGACAATGTTTTTGGTGATTTAGGAAGATCATATTTGATCATTTGATCGTGATTCCACGCAACTGGAAATAATACCACAATTCCGTACCCATCTTGAACGTAAGTCGTCATTTCCCGGAGGAAACCAGTAAAATCGAATACCAGGGGATTTCCGACGCATAGACGTACATTTACCATAAAAGCATTTATTTTCAGCCATCTCGGTTCCAATGCTCCTACCAGAATGTCAGTAAAAGATTTAATTTTTTAATATTCGTTATTTAGCAGTAGCAGTAAACGCCAAACACGCATTTCAAGCCAAACTGCTAGTAAATAAGTCGGCTTGAAAAATGTCTGGCATTGTTGTACGAGGCATGCTCAAAAATAACATTAGCATCCACACGTAAGCATTTTCGAATATCCCCGAAAAATCATGACATTATCAGTAATGAGACATTGCTTACTATTTCTGCACGCTTGTTGATATTCCTTTGTTATAACCACCTGTTGCCACAGGTTCTGTTCTTTCACTTCCGATTCGTATTCGTACTCAAATACATGAAACGCTGACAGAAATTACTCTCCGAGTCAACTGTTTACCGATGAATCATGGCAACGACAAAACAGTTGATACTCGTGAAAAAGCACACAGCCAGGCATCGTTAATGCACCTCTGTGTATTGATGCAAACTCACGGAGTGCCACCAGCGCCTCCAAGCGTCCTCTTCTATAAGCCTTAATTCTTCCTCCTCGAGGGTAATGCTACCTGAGTAATTCTTCCAAAAGCTCTCAAAAATTGATATCCAGTTTCTAACATTGCGTTGCCACTCTATATATACTTACTCTATGGTATTAGTGCCCGACTTGTGTTTAATGTTAATTTGAACCATTTGCTTACGGTTTGATAGGTATGACAAGACAAGGCAACACCATTAATTCCAATAATAAGCAATTTAGAATAAAGTAGATCATGATCAACTGAGTCAAAAGCTTTCGACAAATCAAAAAAATTCCAATTAAGTTCTTTCTGATTGGAAAGTCCCCAAATAATTTTATTGCTGAAAGGCTGCAGTTGTAGTAGACTTTCCCATGATGAATCCATGTTGAGAATGGTGAAGAAGGTCAAAATGACATAAATAGTTAACGATTTGGTTATAAAAAAGTTTTTCGAAGATTTTGGAAAACTCAGAGAGGATAGAAATGGGTCTCTAGTTTTCTGATTCACTGTATGACCCTCTTTTATGAGTATAGGTGCAATCAGAGAAGTTTTTAGCACGGCAGGGAAATGACCCTTAGAAATTGACATGGTGAATATATCACAAAGGGGCAAGGGAGATTATCTTAGTCGCAAGTTTTATGATTGGCATTGGTACTCCATCACATCCAACTGAAAAATTATTGTCGAAAGTCCGAATTGTTTTTTCAACTTCATTTGGGTCTGATGGCATTAAAAATATTGAGTAAGGACAGTTTAACCCATTAAAAATCAATCGAGTTACATTTTTTTTAAATTGACAAAACTGATTGTTGAAACAATCTGCTATATCAGCAGGATTAGATACTGGAATATTATTGAAGGTAATAAAGGGAGGATTTTTTTGATTGATGTCACTAATTGTTTGTTCATGTATAGCGTTCCATGCTGCTTTGCTGACATTACTTGCTGTGGCGATACGCTTATTAAAATAACTTCTCTTTACCCTCTCCCTCCTAACTCGGCCGAAACCGGCTGTATGGCATTCTCTGGCCGCTCCACGAATTTAAATGCCCAGTATCCAGAGAGAAGAATCTACGGCCGGTTTTGGCCGACTTAAGAGGTTTTTGGGCATTTAAACTTCAGAAGGGAAAGGGTTAAATTCATTTATAGCATCTTTTTAGTTTTTAAGAAGTTTTTTATATCCTTCTCGGATAGATGGATCAAAGTAGTTGCATTGATGTAAGGCCAAAATATCAATAACATCTTGCCAATGTTGTGTTTAGCAATGGATGCTCTTCCAGAATCATAGTGTGCTATAATTGATGAAAACAATATATAGAAATCATAAAATGCTAAATAAGGTGGTCGTTCATGGCTCATTGAATTTAAAAATAATTAAAATCAGTCATTTATTCCTTTTCACATGCAATCTGTTACTTTTTGGGAACTTTATTATGCTGAAGTATGACATTTTCACCAGATTTGAATGCGCAGGCACCACTTTCATGGTCTACTATTAAATTAAACTGGTTTTTGTGCCGAGGATTTCGGTGCCTATTCATTTTGCTTTTTGGTTCCGGTTCCAAGCTCAAGAACTGGTGGAACTGAGAACCTAAGAATGGAACCAACCCATCCCTACTCAATACTTCTCCTCCAAAAGACCGTCTATAATCAGCATCCGTCCCACTATCAATATCATGAAATGAATTATAATTGTTTCAATTCCATTTTTCTGTAGAAATAAATTTTTCTGATCAAATGTTGAAGAATAAGGCATTGTCCGTCAGCTGTTTTTGTGCAAAATTTCATCTTTTTCTTCCAGGCCTTGCGTAATGCGTATGTGGTGGGGGCCTTGTCCTCAAACTACTTTGGGGCGTGGCTTCAAGAGCGGTGGGCGGCGCTGGAGCGAACGGAGGAGGGGGCGGCGCCACCCGGCTGGGTGGTGCAGTGGTGCAGGTATGCCTCCCCTGCCACCACCAGCCACCCCTGTAACCCTCACCCCATGCCTAACATCCTGCTCCTTTGTGTCGACCTTGACTCCATCCCTTTCCACGCGCAACCAACCCCGTCATTATCATTCCCTCCGAGCCCAAAACAGCAGTGCCCACTGGAAAAGGACTTTTCAATTCCATCAGTTTCCAATTTGCGTCGTGACTGTGGTCAATAGAAACGGGATAGCATGCAGGGAAATTTAAACTGGAAAGTGTGCCCCGTGTGTGTAGGACCTTTTGTGGTGCAGGAGTTTAGGAATCTCCATTCTCGGTGGCAAGAAGTAGCTTACCCGAAAGACAAGCAACATCTGTTCACGTCCTCCTCCCATCACCAGCTCATGAAGGCTTGTACACCAAATGTCATGAAGGAATTTTTAGTGTGTCAGTTGCCAATACATTTTTGCTCTTTTGATGAAGTTAGTTTTGTAAATGTTTTTCCATGAAATCTTTTTTATATATGCAGCATCACGTGGCTGTTGCATCTGATTACCATAAGTTGTATGGTAATTATTTAAGCCTCACCCATTTATCTTTTTATGGTCAATAGTTACTTGGTTGGTAATAAAATGTCTTAAATGATGGAGCTGAGCATTATTTTTCATGGGATCATCATTGGCCAGCAAGCTTTTCTCCCTCGCGTGTTTTACATGAATCTTGCAACCAACTAGCCTTTTGGTCACATCAATCAATTGGCTTTTAATTACTTTTTAATTAGCTCCTAATGTATTATTCGTCCCATTTATTTAATTTGCCTTTGATGCATCATTGTGCATTGATATTCCATTTATTTAGCATTTCCAGTGGACAGCAGCTGAATTGCATTAGTGTAGGAATATGAATCTGCACTTTTATGCTTATTTTAAAAGTTTCCCACTTGTCACCATCTTTCCTTTAGCTACCCTACCTCACCTTCAAAACATTTTTCTCATACCTTGCGTCTTGCTCCTACCATGTCTATTTTATTTTGGAGACTTGTTCTTTTCTGGCTGCTTAGCCAGCCTCTTGGCGCAGTCTTGCGCCATTTTTCTTTCCTGATGTTCAAAATGTGCAACTTTGAAAGTTGTGATCAAGCCATGCCTGTAAGCTGCCATCCCCTGTTATGAACGAACGTATCAGGCCTGGGATAATCTGCGGAGAGACTTGCTCACCACCGATGGCAGTATGGTAAGTCATTTTCATATTTTCATTGATTTATGCTATAGTTTTCAACATTCTGCATATTATATATTTGGTACAAGGTCCACAGTGGAGAAGTCTAATTTATTTAGTGTTCTTTCCTTTCATTATAAAACCTTATTTCTGAGAAAACCATTCAGGAATGGTTGACCAAAAATACTCTTTTTAGCATTTTTATTACTTTGAGTATACATTTCTGGCTCTTTTACATCTTTTCATGTGATGAGTGTTTACTATCGAATTCTAGTCGTCTATTAAGAAAAAGGAATATTTTTGTAATCCTATCAAAAAAGAACCATTTTTAGTTATTGGACTGATCCAAACTAATGAACTTTAGTTAATCAATTTCACTTTAATTGACTGGGAATGATTTGAAGGCAATTTTGTATCCTCGATAATCAATATCATGTAAATTCAAGTACAGTATGATTTTGTATACCTGATGAAAATGTTGTTGGGGCCAACTTATACCCGGGTATAAACCCATGTGATGTCTGAGTAAATGGTTGCAATTACATAATGCAGGGATGCATAAATTTTATCATCAGGAAAATTGCATCTACAACCACAAAATACTTGCAGACCATTGCAGCTCATTTCTCCATGATAAATTCTCTGTATTGGTCTATTTATAATCACTGTAATTTTCATCACACAAGTTGCTCAGTGTATGGTTACGTACCATTAACATCTTGGTTGTGATAGGCATCATTAATTTCTAACATTAACTGGTAGCATGCATCCTTGCACTTGAGAACTTAGTTTCCCACAGCCTATATTCAACTTGACACAGTAGTTCTTATTGATATTTCATTGTACTAGGTTGTTTTTCCAGTGCTTGTAGAATGTTGCGCAAGAGAGGTTGTCATCCATTTTTGGATTCAGCCTTATTCTAACTGTAACTTAATTTGCAGCTTCTTCTGTTTACAACAATGGAATTTATGCTGTAAAGATGGATGGATGAGAAGTTTTAGTACTCCCAATTTCAATCTGCCTTACCCGGGTAAAAATGTTTAATTATACACATTGGTTGCTCTATCTCTCTCTCATTTTAATATGTGTAGCAGTGTGCTAGAGCATCAAAACCATGCATAAGTGTGTAGTACATATATGATGCATGCATCAAACTTTATCACTGTGTCTCTGACTCATACTGATGTAAGCTCTGGTTCTTTTTCAGCTGGTGTCATAAGCTTATCTCCCCATTTCACATAAGAAAGGTGTCCAACTCTATCTGTCGTTCCTAAGTAACCTTCTCGATGAGAAACCCCCCCCCCCAAACATCTCCCCCCCTGATCCTAATGCCTGCCCCCCCCCCATATTACACCCTGCACTGATGCTGAAGGGGAGAGTGCTGATGCTGGAGCGACACCTCTTGAAGATCTCCTCGGGTCTGCCCCCTAGTATTGGTACTGCGAGGGGCTCTTCCTTTTTTATGATTTCACTGTGCTGAAACAAAAGATAGCATAGAAATACAATTGAGACATGTTTTCTGAATTGAGGGTTTTTTTATTAAAAGATTTCTTACATGTAAATGGTTAGGCTGTTTTGTTTTTACTGTCCATTATTTGAAATTTTGGAGTAATTGATGTGAGGTGTTACCTAACGTTGGTTTACCCTCCTAGAGTTCTGATGATGTTGCGTTAAAAAAATTAATTTGGTCCGTTACCTCCATCATCCATATAATAATGGAAAATTATGGTTAGTATTGGCAGGGGAATATATGGATAAAGACTATTGAAAAGAATCCATGCTGTTCCTGTAACTTATTTTCGAATAATCTAATTTAGTTTGTATTAGAAATGCTTAAAAAGATGTATCACATATACAATTGCAAAAATTGGGATTTTCTTTTCAGTATTTTTTTTTTAGCTTTTGACTTAAATAGCTCAAGTTCATTTCTTTAATTAAATTTGAATTCATGCCCAATATTCTGTCACATGTCCTTCATTTACCCTCCTTTGTTGTTTTAAATATTTTATTTTTTAATGTAATCTTGAACCTGATGACTTCCATCTATTGTTACTAATATGTGCATATGTAGGGTATGCATCTTTAGAGGAAATGTCTTTCATATATATCTTTGGGAACAGGAAAAAATCATATCCACTCTCCCAGGGTTTTCAAACTGTAGAAATGCAATGAATCAAGTAAATCTTTTTCTTTAACTGCTTTTCATCATTGTCTGTATATACAACATTATTTCTTTTGCTCTCGATCAATATCTCCCACCCTCTTCTTGGCTCTGTTGCAGTTCTAATATTGTTATTCTCTTGTCCTCCTCTCCCCCCCTCTCTGTCCGCTGAATGACTGTGCAATGAATGAATGCGTACAATGTGCGAATGACGTGGGAAAATGCTTCCACCCCCACCCCCTGCAACCCTCTTTGACCACTGGACTGTAGGGACAGCAAGAGGTACTGCTACATTGAGGAGGCCACTGGCAAAGTGGAGTGGAACTACCCACTTGTGGACTCGGAAGACATGAGCAGTGAGGGGGAACGTGACTCTTCCAAGGCAAACTTGACTGCCTGGAGTAAGCAAAAGGTTAGCAAATGCAAGGAATCATATTCTCATCTCCTATAATCATCTTCTGTTTGCTGTTTTAGGCATATTACCCAACTTTTTATTACATTTAATGATGCCAGAAAACGTGCTCACTTTGTAAATGTGTTACTTTATTGCCATTATTCTAGTGTTGTGCCTGTGAGGCATGAAAATTTCAGTTAGCAATTTGAATTTCTATTGTGTCTCCTTCAGTGCTAGAAGATATGTTCCAATGACTCTTTGATCTACTTAAATCTTCTCAAAATGAGAGCATACCTGCAGACTTACTGTTGGTCAACCCTCATTAGTTGACTGTTGTTCAGGGTTAACAGATGCCTCTGTGATGCAGTGGTACGAGTCAATTGAGATCTTAGCTATGCCTTACAAACCTAGTGGTTTGGCAGTGCTTAGACGAAGTGGGATATGCAATTCTGGAGAAATCTTCAGATAACTATCGAAATAACCTGTACCATTTATTGATAAATGAAGCTTAGTGGTGTATTGAAAAGCACTTATAAAATATAGTGACTTGTTCAGCAGCTGTGATTGAATTTAGTGAATAATTTCATAGAATTAATATGAGGTGGATTCAAAAATGATTCTACATAGGTCGGTCCTAATATTTTTCTGTTCCGATTTGGTTCTTAGCTATGGTGCTTGGTTCTGATTCTCGGTGTCGATTCTAAGATATAGCTGTGAATTTAAGACGTTTTCTATGCTTTTCTCATTTTTATATTGCAAGATAAGCTTTTTTTTTCGTTACCATCCAAATCTAGAATAACAGATCAAGTTAACTTAACCTTTCCACATCCATAAAAACATAAATCGTGGAACAACATTACATATGAGAGTATGTCATGTGTATTAAAAATCTAAAGAATCTTTGCCCATTTCTATCAGTCAAGAATGTTTGTGATCTCCCTTTGATTCATTCATGGCAATAGTTTTTTTAAAGCTTTCTGTTGGGCTCTTACCACGAAACTTTATTTTGGTAATATGTTGTGCATGCTTTTTCAAGATGTGGAAGTGGAGTTCCTTGCACCTTTGGAAACCAGGGAATAATAAATAGAGCAGGACTCCTGCACCTGCAGTAGATACCTTCCAATAATTGTTAATCTGTAAAAAGGTCAATATCTGATAAAATAACAAAAAATATATGAACAGACCTCGAGTGTTCGTAGATTGACTGGGCCTCACTGCGCACAACGTACATACTTCATGATGTGTTTTGCTTTCTTCTTCCCCAAAAACTGCTTCTAAGAAAATAATTTCTGCACGCTAGGAAGGCTAGTTGTACAAATGAGGAGTTGCAAAGGGTCTCTAGTTGGTCACCTTACGGTAAAATGGATTAAAATGCTGAAAACCAACCTCTGTGTACTCAGTACACATACGTATGCGCTGGAAGGTTAAAGTAACCACATTATTTTACCATGATTATATAATGATTCCTCTAACTTAATAAATTCATATTTTTTCTGGAATTCTACCCTCCAAACCAGCTAAATTTTCATTTGAAATGGTGAAAACTCATTTAGTGCATTCACTTCATTGCAACGCAAAACAAGCTATTCCCACATGTGACATCGACACAGCTCGAAAGAGGGGTTGGATGATGGTAACATTCAGAGCTGGGGAGAGGGGTAGCCCATGGAATGTCTGCTTAAAACTTAGTCAGCAGCTTACCTTGGTGCAAAAGATCCTGTTCATCGTGTTGGGAAAATTCATGGTGGCGGAAGATCATTCATTGAAAATCAAGTATCAGCACTCTCAATATCTTATGGCATTGCATGTGACAGTGGAATGCAGTGACATGTTTTAAACCCATGGAAAGGGTGAGAAATATGTGCCGTGGCTGAAATGTTTACGTGCCTTGCAGAGATGGCTACGTGCTTTGGCAGCACACTGGTGACCTTTAGTGAACTTTCTCTTTTCCAAAGACTGCTGAAGCCTGTCCAAACGTCTAAGCCCCAAACATCTAAGCCCCAACCATCTAGCCTCAGCATGAGCACATTGTGAGATATTCAGCAAGCTTGCTGAGGTTGGATTCTTCCTCTTTAAGTCGTCACCGTGTCATGCCCAAGTAGGATTGGAGACTAGGCCATGGTTATGAGCACTTGGCTGTATGTGGGGGAGAAACAGGAGATACTTAACACTATAGGGCTCATTTGACCCATTTTTCAAATTCAAATTAATTTTTCTCTATGTGAAATATTTTTGACTTTTTCGAAACTTTTTACTTTCTTCATTTCTACCTGAAATAAATTGACATAAATTTAACTCCAATATTTTTTGTTAACTTTTACAAGAGGTTATACCTAGAAGGAAGGCTACTGGTCATTTGATCCACAACTTGTTTTAGCACTGTATCTTTATATTCTTCTTACCCTTAGGCTCTTAATTTTTTATGAAGGTCCTATTACTTGATGGCATGGTAGTACAGTGGGTATTAGTGATGTGTTGTGAACCAGAGGGTCCCCGGTTCAATACCTGGTCATCTCGTCAAACCTTTGCTTGTGCTTTGCTTGAAATGTATAAATGCAACCTTTATGCTCAAATTAAACAAACAAAACTTCATCAAATACCACATCCCTAAGAGCACAAGAGGGGAAAAAAGGTGCCAAATATCTCCAAATTGTCAAAATGAATCTTCAAATGTATGTTTTCAATGCAAAAAAATATTTTGGGGAAAGTGCACCGAAAAAATAACCATGTGTCTGCAATGTACTACAAAGTAATATTTTTTGTATTTTTTATTGCAATTTATGAAAAACCATTAAGTTCATTAAAAAACTTTGAAGCATACATTTTGTATTGAGTAAAAATGTTGCAATTTTGTTGTTAGAGTGGCTATAAATTTGAAACTCATGACCACCGAGTATTATTTAATTCATGATTTTTACAGGTGATAATTAGGTATTCTTAACTATCGGTTAACTAACTAATATACCATGATAAATGCAAAGATTTGTTTTTAAATAATGAATATGAACATTATTACAATATAACAGTCTATGGAAAGAAGAAACTGATTTTAATTTGATAAAACGAGGTTGGGGTCAAATGACCCCTAGCCATCCTTCTAGGGGCGCGTTCCGAAATTCACTGCCAGTACTGCCTGTGCTGCCGTAAAACGGAACGCGAAACTGTACAGTGGCTGCTGCAGTAGCATGAATTTCGGAACGGTCAGCAGTGGCTTGAAATTCAATATGGCCGAATTGCGTGGTTATTTATTATAAGCGATCTTTCAATGCGTTAATTCTTAATGCTAATCCTTATGACATTGATAAAGAGCATTCTAATTGTATTCTAATTTTCATTGCCTTGCTACTTAATGCTACTTTATACTGGTTGGTTACTTTCTCTGGCGAGAATAAAATGAATTCGCGTCAGCTACCCGAGCATGGAGCAAAAACCCTGTGTTATTAAACATATCTCCGTTATAATTAACACTATCGAATTTATAATAAGCATTTTTAATCTTGGGATTATAAAAAAGTCATAGAATATATTTTTCAAGCCCTAGATTTTCTTCATGGCCAGTCGTAGGAAGCGTTTCCTAGAGTGATATCGAAAATTAGGCGGGTTGTTGAGGGTTGCATCGCAGAATATTTTCGCTAACAATTAAATTTATGCAACAGATTACGTTTCCCGACAATTATTATACATGTCGGTGTTATGCTAAGTTACCACTCTAGTAAGAGGCTGTATAATTACATGTACCACATTATTCATGGCACTAAATTAATTTTTGGTACCTAATTTCACAAGTCGCTTTCATTTGCAAATATAATTGCTTCTCTACTTGTATCACTTGTGATGTTGTTCACTCCCTCATCATTTTATTAATGCTTTTATCCTATTGAAATATTCACCGGTACTACTTGATAAATATATGTGTTTTATAAACTATTATACGCTAATGAGATGTTGTTAGCTATAATAATAATAATAGTTTATTGGTCCAGCGATCAAGTACATGATATAGGACAGGTCAGACATGTTACAGTTTAATTAACAAATTAAAAGAATGAAAAAACACTAAAACAATATTAAATTCGGTCATTAATGAAATCAGTAACTTTATAGTACATTTTATGGAGTAAAATTTCCTTGATTTTGGACTTAAATATAGAAAAACTATTAATACATTTCAATTCATTGGGTAACGCATTGTACAGTTTAAGACCCATTGAGTTAGAACCACACAATGCAGTTGTAGTGCGTACATATGGTACATGTAGGTCGTTGGAGTTTCTAGTAAAGTAATTGTGTACAGCACTGTTTTTATTAAATTGGTTAATATTATTGTGAGTATATAACAACACATGTAAAATATAAACACAAGGAAAAGGTAGAAGGCCCAGCTTTCTAAAAATTGGTTTGCAAGGGGCAAGATAATGAGAATTCTCTATTAGTCTCACAGCTCTTTTTTGCATTTTAAAGATTCTGGATGCATGGGGTGAGGAACCCCAGAATAAAATGCCATATGTTAAGTGGGAGTAAATCTGCCCATAGTATAATGCTATCAGCATGTCTTGAGATACAGTGGATCTTATGGATCGTATTAAAAAACATTTGGCACTTAACTTGTTGGTAAGATTATTAATATGAGATTCCCAAGTCAGCAAAGCATCGAGCTGTAGCCCAAGAAATTTCACACTATCCACCTGGGGAATTGGTTTTTGGTTAACTTGAACACTAATAGCACAGTTTGTTTTGTTCTTATTTTTAAAATAGACAATTTGGGACTTCTCAACATTAAGATCAAGGAGGTTGTTGGAGCACCAGTTACTTAGATTATCAGATACTAATTTACATTGATTGGACACAGTGTCTAGGTGAGTTGATGAAACAAGAACATTAGTATCATCTGCATACAGAACAGGATGAGCACCCAGAATGTTTGAAAGAATATAAGATAAATCATTAACATAGGTTAGAAACAAAATAGGCCCCAAAATGGAACCCTGTGGGACACCCTGAGTAGCCTGTTTTTTATGTGAGGGGTAACAACTACCATTTAGTTTGATAACTACTTGCTGGGATCTATTGCTCAGATACGATTCGATCCAATTATTAGCAATACCACGAATACCAAGACCATAAAGTTTCTTTAAGAGTAGTGGGTGATTCACACTATCATAAGCCTTGCTGAGGTCGAAGAACATAGCAGCAATTTCTAATTTACTGTCCAAAGCAAACAGAATATGATTAATAACATTTTACAATGGACATAAGTTCTTTTTCTGTACAAGGGGAGAGGAAAAGGGAATTACGAGAAGAAGCAAAGGGGTAAGTAGTACTAGTGGGAGTATTTTTACTGCTTAGATCATTGGCAAAGTGATCATTGAATTTAGATGCTAAAGTGGCCATATCTGTAATTACTTTACCAGACCCATCAACAGATGTAAAAGATGAGTTGAAGTAAGTATTACTTTTGTAGCTATTAATAATCCTCCAAATTTCACGTGACTTATTGTTGCTATTAAGAACTCTAGAGTCATTGTAGGTGCGTTTAGCTGAATTGATAGTCTTACGATAATAAGCTTTCAAAGCATTGTATCTTAGCTTCAGTTCGGGGTTTTGATTGTGCTTGCAAGACACAGCTAAGTCTCTAAGTCTAATTGAAAGTTCACGAATTTCATTAGTGATCCAAGTATTACTAATCTTCTTAGGAGACAGTTTCTTAGACATTACAGGAAAAGAAATATCAAAATAATACACAAATTTATCATGAAAAAGATTGAATTTGTCATTAAAATCAAATGCAGAAAGAACATCCGTCCACGACTCGACACTGAGAGAACTGAGGAAACTAGCTTTATTAGATTCAAGTAAAATAAAGCCTGGTGCAAACTTTAGCAATGGTATTTTGAATAATAGAAAATTTTGACATGACTGGATAGTGGTCAGAGGAGATAACTGTAGTGGTAATTAAGTTTGGATCCACATTGGAAATAATATCATCTAAAAGGGTTTTGGTGTGATTAGTACACCGTGTTGGTGAAGATACATTATTAGAAAGATTAAAAGACCTCAAAAGGTTAAAAAAGTCCTCTCTATTGCAGGTATTAGATAGCATATCACAATTGAAGTCACCTGTAAGAATAATCTTTGAAGATTCACAAGACCCAACAAGTATGTCCAACATACTACCCAATTTGTTTAGGAACAGCTGAAAATTACCTATGGGAGAACGATAAACAGTAACAAGAAAGAGAGACACATCACCAGTAATAACCTTAGCAACTGCTGACTCAAATTCACATTCGGTGTTGACATGGTCAAGCGACACATGAGAACTGTGATCAGCCAGTATGTAAGCAACTTCATCTCGAGCCAATATTAATACACCACCATTCTTATACACAGAGCGACAAAAAGAACTAACAACATAAAAACCTGGTATACTGAGAGAAGAAATTTCTTCCTTTGACATCCAGTGCTCACAAAGACAAACAATATCTGGGTTATGACTATTTAAAAACACTTCAGGTTCTAAAACTTTATTACGTAAACATTGAATGTTTAGGTGCAACACTACCAAATTAGAAAGAACATTAGACCCAATTGATGAGCCGGCTGCTGGCTGCCGTATACACTTAGCACTACCTTTCATAACAGTATCAATATCTACGTTGGGGACAACAACACTCAGTTTGTTAGGTTTCACCATTAAATCACCGGCCAACACACTATTTAAGTGCATCGTTACTTTTCTCTCTCGCCGATATAAACATTAAAATGTTCGAAGCAGTGTCTCTAAACTCTTCTGATATTATTTATTAACGTTGTAGATTTGATTTTTCCACCATTTGTTCGATGTTACTGCCGCTACTGCTGCTCTTGGGCCGCAGTAGCGGCAGTAGAGTTCACAGTGAGAAACGTCATCAATTGGCTGACGTCATTGGTCACTGTGCGTTACTGCCAGTAGATTTCGGAACGGTTTGGCAGCACAGCCAGTACTGCCAGTGAATTTCGGAACGTGCCCTAAGTAGCGCAAAACTCCCGTCCTAGTGTTAAGCTTTAGGGTCATCCCATATGAATTCAACCACAAAATTGAGGTTTTGACACCCACAAACTCGGATTTTTATGAAACTTGGTACATATCATCCCTTCACTAATTTAAGATACAACTCCAAATTATAATTGTTTAGCTCCAGTAGTTTTTTTAGTTACATTCAGGAGGCTTGCCTCCTAAGGTGTACTATCTTACTCAAAAAAGTTTATCTCACACATTTGTTGATCAATTCTCATGATTATATCAATCTTCATTGATATTTTATAACTATGACCACAAGGCTATGAGGATTTCAGGAAAAAATAGCATGAGCCCTTAAATTGTCTTTTGAAAAAATCTTTTTTTTAAATTCGTATGTTAGTCCCGGCTAGTCCCGGTATCCTCAAAATCAGTCTAAGAGCGAACACCTCATTGTGTTCCATGCATGGCTTTATCCTCACGGACTGTGGCACTTAGCGCACGATTTGGACTGCTAATGGCATCGTATGTCTAGCAGTCGTGAACACCTTTCTCCTATAAAGCCACCAAATAATCCACAGGGGAGAAGGACGCCTCGGTAGCTTAACTAGTTAAAGCACTCGGCGCAAAATCGAGGGATCCGGGTTCGAATACCGGTCAAGGCGAATGATTTTTCCTCTGTGGAATATCGCACTTATGTGCACTTGCGGGTGACTCCGTAAAGGTTACTACCGTGGCTAGTCCCGGTATCCTCAAAATCAGGGCAAGGGCCTAGCCACGTTGAAACACCGGTTCCCATCAGAACACCGAAGTTAAGCAACGTTGGGCCCGGACGGTGGTTGGATGGGTGACCCTCCTCCATACCTCAACCAGGCATGGATGGAGAGATGATACTCCCTCCATACCTATACCGGCAGGCCTGAGAGGCCAGGCCATACCGGGCCGGTTGGAGGGAGGACATCCTCTATACCTGGTACTGGGGTGAGGCAGGGGGAGGCTAATCCTCCATACCTCTACCGAGGTGCTCTTGTCCCCTGTCTGCATGTGGCAGACAGGCATGGGGTTGGCACAATGGACCAAGAAAGGTCTAAGTGCCCGGGCTCCTGACGAAGGCCCCCCCAACAACAATCTAATCCTCAAAATCATATCTTCCAAGGTTGCAATGTTCCTTTTTTATTTCTAATTGTGATTTATTATTTAATGTAACTTATTATAGTGATTCATCATCTATTTATAGTATTTAAAAAAGTCTTTTCAGCCTTGATCTGGTGGAATATCATAATTAAATAATATTGGCAATTTTCCACAATATAAACTTTAATGTGACTGGTTTCGATGCACTACATCAGGAAATGTCGACTCCCACGTTAAATCGCTTCCCTTCGTTCCGAAAGGGAGGAGGTGGAGGGGGAAGCAATTGCTACTGAGCACGTAGTGTCTGTTTGGCGCCACAAGGAGCGCTGTGCGCTGAACATACTTGCGAGTACCGTTACGCCACTCTAGATGGTGCTGGCATCGCAATCTACCGCGCAGGCCCGCCTGGTTCAAATTTTTATTTATTATATGTACTTCTTTATATATTTTAGCGTAGAGAAGTTACTTCCACAGATACTCGTAAAATAATTATACTTACATACATACATACCTGTCATGCCATTCCTTGTCGGAGTACGAATGATGAAAAACGTTTTTTTCTAGTTGACAGGCCTGTGAAGCTCCTTCAATACTCACCTCCAGACTGCCTTTAACTACCATGACTGATTACTCAATACAAACATTACTTTCTAGGAGAACTGCAGCGAGAAAAGTGAGGTAATGGATCCAAGGTACACTTGGATACATAAAGGAAATGAAAGGCATATCTTCCGAAAAATACCATAACTTTTAATACTAAAATAAATATATTGATAATGGTACATCACAAGAATTATGGATTTGAACAATTATCTGCAAATTACGATACTTTACACGCAAACAACAAATGGTATAAATACAGCTTTAGGAATTCAGTAACACACAAAGAGAGAAACATCAGAAGTAGGCTTATTTGAAAATTAACAGTGATTCAAGGTAAGATGACCTATGTCCTACGTAACATTTGGGATTTTATTCTACCCATAGGGTTCGTGAAAACTTTAAATATGTTCTGCTGCATGCTTAGTTTGATTATTTTAACATTTTAAGAAATAAACCTGATGGAACCGTATAATCGAGGGACACAGTAACAGTATTTCCTTCAAGACATTCCACGTATGGCATACTATGATCACATTCTAATTTCCAATGGAACTTATTTTTTTACACATGAGCAAACATACTTAAACATAACTTATTTCTCTTCCACATCATGATCGCAATCTTCTGGAGGAAGAAGAACTATAACATTGTTAAGAAAAACATTAGAAAAAAACATTCACTCATTATGAGACAGTAATGTTAGCAATTCAAATATATTATCATGTGCAAAAAGTTGTTGAACAGCAGTTGAGACACAAAAATGAAGCCCTTATCATTATTTTGCAAACAATCTTCATGATAAGTGTTTTTCACCCTGCACACAAACACTCATGCCAGTTTCCCGATTGTTGTAGTACTTAGTGCATTCCATATGGTGGAACGAAAAACTTTTGTTTTAATTCTTGAAGCCCTAAAAGTAGCTAGTAGGTTTTGGACTAAATCTGTGATGGTGCCAATACAGCTTCCAAATATCAGTTTCATAGCGGATACAAGTGAAATCATACCATACACAATGGGTGCTGAAGGTCATAGAATCAATAGCATATGATTAATATCAACAGTGGTGGTGGGAGGGGCTTCAAAATAGTGACATATTGCCACATGATTGTCATGGGTAGCTACATTGTAAATGGATTCAATGTTCATTTCATGCTTACGCAGAAAACTGAGTTTCAATATATTGGTTAATCCCTTGTCAGAGCTAACGAAATTAATTTCACAACAGGTTATATACCACCTAAAATAAATACTCAGTTGAGGGGTTAAACCCCATTGGGGGTATCAAGAATGCTTTGATCCACAGCTTTGAACAATCAGCTTTGATCCACAGAAGGCCATGAGATGCAGTAACATTTACGAGTATTGTGCCAGTTGTTGCGCAGCACTTAGCTAGTACTGAACTACCCAGGACCCACCACGGGGAGGTGGCTGCGTATCGAGTCCCACCCGTGCCCACCCAACCACCCTACCATTTGCGCACATATCTTAATTTAAAAATGTTTATGCTCTGGAGCTAACTTTTTTCAACTATGTCCCATAAGTTCAACTCGACAATCCTCAATTTTTACGTGTGTTACCTTGGGAAGGATGTTTCAATTGCTTTGAACTGCACAACTCGAAGGCCTCATATAAATAGAACCTACTGCTCAGTGACCCTGAAGAAGTATATTGTCCAGAAGATCCTCCTTCTGAATAAGACTGATTTAAGGAAGTTCATTGCACTGCAGAAGACATGATTTGAAGCATAACCTGTGAAACTTATCCTCCATACACCAAGGAACTCCTGGGTTAATACCAGTAGGTGTAAAGAAAAGGCTGCTGATAGCTCTTATATGGAGCGTGTCACTGTTTGAGTTGGAAAATTGGTCATTGTGAAGGGAGAATGTGCATAGACTTGAGGTGTTTCAGATGTAGGTTTGGAGAAGGATGGAGGGGGTTACCTGGTTGGCAAGGAAGACGAACAAGGAGGTTTTGGATATGGTTTGAGAAGAGAGGGCAAGTTGAAGAGGGTAATAGAAGGGAAAACACTGTGGAAGCATGGAAAAGGAAGGAAGAGGGTAAGAATTCTGGAAGAAGTCATTAGAAGTGGAAGATATGAAGAATAAAAGAGAGATCAAATGGCAGTACATACTTAAAGAGGGTAAACGAGAAATGTTTTAGAAATTGAAAGGTGGGATAACGACTTTAGAAAACCCTACCAATCAGCTGGTCGAATACTCTGACAGAAATAAAATCTCTTCAGAGTTGTATGGACAAAGTTTTGCATCTTCTTAATATTTCTTTCTATTTCTTCTGCCTAGGCCATTCTTCTCCTCCATTGCAAAGTAGTTTTAAATTTCAACCGCCTGTAATCACTTGCCCTTCATGACTTTTATCCCTATGAAAATCAAGTTCAGGTCCAGGAATTCCACCATTGGCACCACATTAGCACAAGTTTTACTGTAATCAGTATACATTAACAAGCAGCTACATCAAACAAACAACACCGCTCACACCTCTGCTCAAAGGTGCTTGATAATTCATTCATTTCCCTAGGAAAGGACACAACTTCTTTTGTTCCTGCCTTTTCTACTGGTAAATGAATCTAAGTGTCACTGTCGCCAACGGGTCAAAGATATACATGCTCAATTCATGTAATGCCTTTCAAGACATATGTTGATGCTCTGTGGTCTGAGTAATCATATGACAAGGGAGCCTTACAATATAGGGTAAAGGAGAGTACTAAAAAAATTAGTCAATTATGATACTTTTGAAGCCACTTCCTCCTTTCCACTGCCACCATTAATGTTAATAATAAGCATCTGCTTTCAGTTACTACGTTTTCCCATCTAATAAATACCAGTGTACAGTTCTTCTTGGAACTCGAAATTCAGCTGCTGCCACAGGCATTGGTATTTTCCCCTCCTGAATAACTGCAATCACCTTTTGCATTGAATCTTCATCCCGCCTTCACTGTTTCTCTGAGGCAGCAGTTGCAGCTGATCTTGTAGCCATTTTTAACTGAAGAAATGAATTATAACATATAATAGTAAAAACTCAACAATAAATAGTCGTGACGTTATAAATAGCAATTTTTGCAATGAATACAGTAAGACAAATGAACACAAAAATTACACACATACACCAATTACATCCCCAAACAATTTCTTACCACAATGTATTAAAAGTTACAACTTTTGATACGGAGCCAGTAGCCTCTCGGCAAAATCGCTCGATGACAACATCATCCCACAGTGACACGAATAAATCTTTGAATACAGTCAGAGTAACAATTAAATTAATAACGTACTGCCCTTTCAATTTCTGATGATTCTAATAGCCACTAAATACAGCAACTGCCAAGAAAATTTGGGTCTCGGGAGAGACTTCAAGGTTAGCAACAACGAAATTCGTCATTCTACCACAAATTCGTATTATATAACGCAGTGATAGGCTTATCACATTGCGTGAACATAATTTCTAGTGGTACATCATTAAGCTGCTTCGTTTTGGACACTACAACACAAACACCGATTCATATTCCAACCTCTTGCCGAAGAATCGATCATTCGAGACAAGGAAATGATAATCATTTACTGAGGCATAATATAAACTAGAATGCATTGAAACTTAAATGTTGTTACTTATGAAAACCACCACCAAATTACACATCGCACACCATAATGATGATCAAACAATGCCTCGACCAAAACATCATATGTACCTAAATACGAGCAAAACATACTATGTACCTTAGTACAACCCTATATAAGAAGCGCATAAATCCTGTAATGCACTAAGTATCGTGGGCGAACTGCAAAGTGACAAACACCTAAATTCGTGGATTGAGGCTACATGAGGAATTTAAAATGTCACTCACCTTTCAAGTCCCTGGTAATTTGAACCTCATATCCTCAGGAGCTGACAACACCTTCTTCTTCAAAGATTATATACACAGTATTCTTCTTCGTTTAAATAATGCCCGTTAATATCCTTCTACATTTATCTAATAACCGTCGTAGTAAACGCGCGCCAACGAAAACAAGTCGAAATACGTTAATCCCTCCCGTGCGCTCGCCGAGCAGCTTGAGGCAGAGCAGGGGAGGTAGGGGAAGTGGTTTCCCCTCATTTCCTTTCAACTTGTGTTATTTTATTTATCTAAATTCGATCGGCGGCATCAGGTGCCGCCACCAGTCCCAACTTGGGCAACGTTGGAAAACGACGTAGAACGGGCTCCCTTGAAAGTCGACACTGGGTGCACTACATCATGGGTGCAGTGCATTGAAACCGGTGGCAGTTTATACTGTGTTTATAGAAATAGATAATGAATCATTATAACAAGTTTAATTCAATAATAAATCACAATTAGCAATAAAAAAGGAACATTGCAATCTTGGAAGATACAGTAGAAACTCGATAATACGAAGTCAGCAGGACCGAAAAATAGACACTTCGTATCGAGTTTCGTAACAACGAACCTTTTGAAGAAATCGCAAAAAAATATTTATTTTATTATTATTAGCCTAGTCCCATTAGCCTAGCGAAGGATCCTATTTGGGTTATGTGATTGGGGCTATGTTGGTCACTGGCGTGGAAGCATTCTTCCCGTAAACTATCACGGGAGGGTATTCTGGTGGAGAGGCTGGCGTTGGTCTCTGCTGTGGAAGTCCCATCCCAGCAAACCAACACAGCAAGGTTAGTGATCTCTGACAAGTGGTGCCAATTGTTCACGGCTATTGGAGACTCCCCTATAATTTTTGTTGTGTAGCAATGATTGTTGGCGAAGAATTGCCCTTGAATTTCCACTCCCGATGGCCTTCGGTTGCCCTTGGGTGCGCCTTTAATTTTTGTAAATTGCCGTCAGAGCTCACCCCATCATTGTAATTATTTACCTTATATATATATGAGCAGAGTCTACAAGGAAAAAATAATATTTAAAAAATTACTTCAACAAAATAATGCAAGGCTTGACAGTTCTCTAAAAATAACTTTAAAAATCTCCTTAACAGTTGATAGAATTGTTTATGTTGATAGATAGAATTGTTTAAAATTAATTTTTTAAAAATGATTTGTGAATTTTGAAGTCATGTGTCAGTTAGAGGAGAACCTATGTGGGAGATCACTTGGCATCTATTAGCGCAAATCTGAATCATGTGTAGACATGCGTAGCTTTTCACGTAGTAGATGTCGGGCATTAAAGGGCCTTTTGCTATTCAAAGATCCTTGGCAATGCTCTCACGTATTGATATGCTTCTTAAAGATGTGTGGGCAATTATGGGTATGTTACCGAGGTTGATTACTACATATTAGCTATTCCTTATATTTATTAGGTGATATTAGTGATTTCTTACTCAAAACATCATTCTTCCCATTATGTTTTCAGTTGTATTCAGTTCGTATTGCAATTCATTTTTTTTTATAGGAGCAGTTGTGGGAGACTAATAGGATGGAGACAGCAAAGAAGGACAATGTGAAGCCGTTGGGCTTGGCTAACGAAGGTAATTCCAAAATCTGTTACTTCGCATTCACTGCGACTGTGATTTAGTGTAGTTTTGTATAATTGTGGATATATACAAATATAAGTGGATAATGGTTTGATGACATTCGTGTGCCCTTTGCTGGAAAACTATTTTGCAAATTTTAATTAAAAAAATTAATATCTCATTCATCTGCTCTTCCTTTTGCTCGCAGCTGCCATCATGCACCAGAACCCTCCCCTCCCCCCCCCTCCTCCTCCCTCCAACCTCAATTCTCCCCCACCTCCTCCGCCCCCTCCTCCCCCCTCCACCCCCCCACCCCCGCCACCTCCTCCCCCATCCCCCCCACCGCCACCCCCTCCCCTCCCTCCACCGCCTCCAGCCACCCCTCCTCCTCCCCCGCCCCCTCCCTCTGAGCCTTTAGAGCTCGCTCAGCCCCTCCCTCCTGGTGTCGAATCCCCATTTGCTCCGTTCCTCACGGTCCCAGACCCTGGGAGTGCAGCCGATGTAGTTGAGAAGAATCCAACGCCCCCGGGGGAGGCAGCTTCCCCCTCCTCACCCCATTGGTCCCCTGATTCCCCAAAGGCTGCCGACTGGAACAGGAAAAGCAAGAAAGTTGTTCAGGTGAGAGTTGTTAGGGCTTGGGTATGAAGCAACAATATTGTGTTAGTTTTTTTTAGAGGATATCGTTACCTGTGCAGGAAGCCAGTATACAACTTTTGAGAATGTATATTACATGCATACTTGTATGTTAATTTCTCTCTAAGTAAGACTTGAAGACTTGAAAGTAAAAATTAGAATGTCATATTTGTGCCAGGAATGCAACTTTTTTCAGTACTGATAGTAAAAATTCAAAATGGATGTACAACGTAAATAATTCATAAACTGTCTAACCCCATCTCCTTAAGTTATGTTTGTGAATAAATATCTCACTTGTCAGTATCATGAAATGGACATAAGTAACGTTGTGGAATATGTGAGGAATACCGTATTTACTCGTGTAAGCCGCGCACCTTTTTTCCGAAAATGCCGGTGAAAAAATGGGGGTGCGCGGCTTACACGAATCCTCTAGATTTTCATGTAAGCCGCGCACCATTTTACCTTAAGTTCCTGCCGTTAGTTTGTCCAAAGTGAATACAGTAAGTCCTCGCCTTATGATCATCTGACTTACGAACATACATATCCAATAAAAAAAATTCAAACGTGTGAAGTAATGTCAAATTTGACGCCACCGGATAAGTTATTTTGCCGTTGCAGCTGGCGGTGTGGCATGCAGCAACTCGCGGATTGGTACTACCCCTCTTTGCCGCGACGAATTTTAACAATATTATCTCGATATATCAATTTGCAATGTTAATTGTTTACTTGCGTCATAAATTTTTACGCATGATACGAAAGCCGAAAGATGCCCTGATATTTGGAGATATTGCTTCTCTTTACATTTCAATGGAAATCGACTTCCATGTGTCAAGCTGCCTTCGCATCATATAGAGGCATGATTCCATTCATTCAATCGTTTTGTGATAATAATTATTACCTGCAATACGAGGCTCTATTCAGGTTATCGTGACGAATGGTAAAATATCCTTCCCAGGGTTTGTGGAAATTGCCTTACAGGCAGTCCTTCCATCCAGCTATCCCTCTCAATCACTCAGCCGGAAACAATAAAGCTGTCAGATTTTAGGGTGATACCTCAGTCAGATCTGAACAATTGGCGTGTCCAAACCGGTTTTTCCCAGAAGATCCCTCAAGAAAAAAGTTCTTCGTTCCTTATTTCTGGGCGCGACGACATTCATCTGCGAGGGACTCATTCTGCGAAAAAAGAAAAGGGGGTAACCCGAGAGGATCACTCCTTCACCTTATCTGTTATTATCTACCCTCGCCCAGTTTCGCTTTTACCCAGGTGGCTTTCACTAGTGGGGGAGGGGTTGGACCTCCTTTCAGGGGCCTCGGCAGCCAACACTAGATTGATACGGCCGATGCTCGAACGAGGGAGCCGTTATTTCGGTTGATTCAAATTGTACCCTTACCCCGGTGGTAGCTGTGAAGTTGACTTCGCACTCCTTCATGATTTTTCCACAACCTGAAATTATGTTGCGTAGCGCCCGAGTGAGCTTTGAAACGCATCGCCACATCAATGGGATAAATAACGTAGTGCATCGGCGCATGCAAAGAGAGAATCGGAACTCTAATCTGTTTTTACTTCCTTTTATAGGAAGCATCATTTACTTATGGAAGTGGATACCATGCCAGGAAATCCATTTTCAGACCGTTGACTTGTACATCGCCATGCTAATAGATAAAGAAATTCTGTTTTCACCGTTTGGCGCAGGAAGGATGTTGCTAGAATTTATTTCATAGGGCTTGATACATACTTGTGCGTACTTGATATCAACCACATCGGATAAAAAATTAGTTAACTTGCCTAAAATCGATCATTTCGCGGAAATGCTACTCGGCTATGAGAAGTGATACGAAAATGAGCTTTGATATAAGTTCTAGCTGCATCGTTTATCTTTCAATGCGGATACTCCTCAAGTTAGTACGTAAGTTTAATACAATTACTATAGTCGTGTAAAGCAAAGAGGATGTCCAGCGCTTTTTTCCACAGGCCTTCACGCCGAGTGCTGGCGCTTCCGGCAGTCCAGCGAACGGCTAAGCGTCCTTGGCCCGCCTCTTCCTCTCCCCACCACCACTCTCTCTCTCCCCCCACCCTCGCCTCGGCGCTCATAGTTAGGGGGTCGGAGTAAAGCGATATTTTTTCTCGAGTCAGCATCACATTTCATAAAAAGTATCACATTTCACTCATCGCTTTCCCACGCTCTAACTTCGCAAGTGGCTTCCAAAAGTAGGGGGGAGGGGGGGGGGCGTTTCCCGCTGGGAGTCACTTATCAGCTATGAAGACGAACCAAAAGTATCACATTTCAGGCATCTATCAGTTACGGACGGCATTCTGCTTTTATTTGATGATTCGCCGATGGATTTCCGTAAACGAATGATCATGGTTTGAAATTGTATATAATTCTGCAATTATTTTAGCTTGATATTTCATTTCGAACAGATTCCATTTTTAGAGCTGAATGATGTGATTGTATACAACTGTGATTATTGTGTGATGTTAGGAAAAAAATATGCACCATAAAACGGGCTGTGTATCGTGACGATATTAAAACGTAACGCATTAAATTCATGAGAAAGATGTACTTCAACACTTAACTTTGGCACAGAATTTCTATTAAAGAACGTGCAATCATGTTATGACAAAATGATGCAGGCTCAAGGGAAAAAAATTGATTTTTTGAAAAAAATATTTTTTTTCCTCACGAGCCTGCCCGAAAATGGGGGTGCGCGGGATACACGAGGGCGCGGCTTACACGAGTAAATACGGTAGTACGTTTTCTCAAAGACTGTTTGTGCTGGATTCAGTGCTTAAATCTTATTGAAAATTAACATCACCATTTGTGCCTGCCATTGTCTGGTTTACAAATAGAACCTTTGGTTAGATTTAAGTTGGTTCCTTGGAATCATGAAAATATGGTTGCTGTGAAATATCCCCAATATAAATCCCCTTGCAAATGGTCTGATTTTTGTAATTTAAATCATTTTGTAAGCTCCTCTGGTGCATGTTTCTTAGCGAGCAATTTCTCTTCATTCGTCTCTCTTGGCCTGCTCCTTGCAGAGAATTTGCTCGTGATTTCTGCTTTTGAAAGTTGGTTAATTCAATTCAGTTTCTGTAGTTCAGACATGATTTACAAAGCAGTTATTATATCTGACAGTGTGTTATTTCTATAATTTGTCAAATACTCTTTTTAAGGTGTCAGTGCCTGCTGTAGTCGCTCCGGCAATGGTGCCCCCAGTTTCCATGGATGTGGTCACTGTGGCACCACCCGTCCTGATTCCCGAGGTGGCAGCCGCCTCCTTCCCCTCCACGCACCACACAATCGCCAAGCCCCCTGCCAGGGCAGATTCCCTCACGGCAGCTCTCGACAGCTTCTACTCGGATATAGCAATGCTCAACGAACCCGTCGTGGAAACGTCGAGTGAGGCTGATGCCCACACGGTTGCCGCTGCCCCCGTTCCTGCTCGACCTATCTCCCCCACTCCCTCCTCGGCAAGCTCCTCACACCCGTCGGAGACCAAAGCGAAAGACCCCCACGGCCAAGATGTGCCTTTGGCAGTCATGCCCACTGCTGAACCTGCCAAGCCAAAGAAGAAAAAGGTAAAGGAAACTTGTGGAAGTTATTAATTACGGAAGAATTAAAATAACTTGTACATCGAAGATGGTGAAATTAAGTCAAATGATTTTTTCATGGCAAATTTCACCGTCTTGGGTGTATAACTTCGCACCCGTGCACGTGACTGCATACAACTTCATTTGTTAATGCAATGATTGGAAATTTGTCAAGGTTTCATTCCAAAGCGACAATGTTGGGTTTATTTTCCGCGACTGTGGCATATCGTGCACGACCATGTCTCCTGTGCTTACAGTGTAGACAGGGGACGAGAACATCTTGTTCGTATAAACCCCCGCTGAAATTCGCCTTGAATTAAGATGGCTTGGTGGCGAAACTGGCTAACGCACACGACCGGCAGTTTGGAGATCCGGCTTCGAATCCCAGTCAAGTCAAATGATTATTTCATGGCAAATTTCACCCTCTTCGGTGTAAAACTTCGCACCCATGCACATGACTGCGTACCACATCATTTGTAAACGCAATGATTGGAAATTTAGTTGAAATTTAGAAAACTTAGTTTACTCAGAACTCGGGTCTTGATAATAAATACAGTGAAAACTGCCTATAGTGGAATCGCACGGTGCCGTAAAGATTTTCCGTTGTGGACAAGTTTCCGTCATACACAGGTTTGAAGCACTGCATAGGGATAACATATTCTCTAAGATAAATCAACTGTTTCAGCATTTTATTCACATATTAAAATACACACATAGACAACATTGCCGTTAGATCGTACACACAAAGTAATAACTTATAATGGACTGTTTAATTTTCTCGCTGCACATATATATTTTTCTACGTATTTTTTACAGTAATTTACCAAACTTAGTAGACGAACGTCGTTGTTAACGAGACAAAATATTTTAATTTCTTCCATTCTCTGAACAACCCCTTTATAATTGTTGTCTTGCAGTCATATCCTTTTCTTCTGTTTATTTATTCAATATCGTCCTCCCCATCAATGCACTCATTTTGGCATACTAGGAAATCAGTATTAAAATAACCAGAAGTGATTGCTTAGCTTTCGTCTAACTTTGTAAAGTCTGTCACACTCATTACATCACACTCCAAAATAGAAGCGAGGTCATAAATGTCTGCATTTGAATCACTGTTATGTTCGTCGATTATATCTCCGTCACATAAAGCAAGCCAGCTCTGCAGAAACATTGTGTGACACCTTCGCTTTTGACACTATTTATTGCTCGGGTCAACCAATTTATGGTATCCAGAACTGTTATTGATTTAGCCACTTCACTAATTTTGTCGTTTGACTCCACAACAGTTAAAAGAGATTGCATCAAAAACTTTCTGTAATGAACTTTCACGTTACAAATAACCCCCTGATCCACGGATTGAGAGATGCTTGTGGTATTTTTGGGAACCACGCAAGTTTCACATTTGATTGATTTAGATGAGGATAACACTTGACACGACTCGACAGCTCGATAACTTTCTAGACAGCCATCAGATGCTTTAAACTCTGTATTCCCTAATTTCACAGCAAACACTTTCGCTTGCGCTTGGACCATTGGTCCCAATAGTGGTATGTTTTTTATCTCACCTGAACTAACCACTCCCAAATTAATTCGTTTAATTCTCCGTTCCCAGTTTTTCTTATTTTTCTTTTAGAGTTCAAATTTGAACCGGATAGAGGAAAGAGATTTAAGTGCCTTGCAATGTATTCTTACTAACTCGCATATAATGTATACTTTAACCAAAATCTGAAATAGCCGATTAGAATTGTCCTATATTTATGGAAGATCTTTCGGCTTGATGAGCGCATGTAAAATTATGAATCAAAATAAAGTAAAAGGCGGTCAATATCTCATAAATTGATTATTTTTTTGAAAACATGTTTAATTACCAATGATTCACAATTTTGCATTCATATTTCATTAAAATGTTCACTATAAACCACATGAATGGAACTTTGAAGCATTAAAAAACAACGAAATAAGTCACAGTTAATTAATGTCAATTTATTTAACATTTTCCTATAAATAGGAAACCTAAGACTATTTCCTATTTCTCGAAATTTCGAGATCGAAGAGATAAGTGAGAGTGTAAAATAAAGTAATTTGTCAGTACACTTGGGGATGATTTCTTTTCCAATACCAATGATTAAGTTGCTGAGATCTAAGATTAATGCTATACACCTGCGTTTTCCACATTTGAATTTTTTTTGTTGCGTTGCCTCCTCTTTTGCGTTGAACTGATTTCTTAAGAAAATCGAGATTTCGATGAGTTCTACGATGGCAATTTTGTCCTGCAAACTCAATGCGTTTCTTTTAGACATTTTACTCTCGTTATGGATCCACTTATACCACTAGAGGTATTCACTGCGGACAGCAGGAAATGAACTTATTCGCGACGAGTGCGAATTTATCCGACTCAATGAAGGGGAAAATGTGGGAGAGGGTCTAGGGAAAGGCTTGCGCAGGCACATTGATTGGCTTGATCTACTGGGTGGGTGTGAATGACAGTTGGCCTATGAAGAACGGCAGAGAGTCATGGCAGAGAAAAGGGGGAAGGAAAAGATAGGGGAAGGGAAGGAATGTGGGGGTTTGGAAAAAAAGGGCCAGGGAAATTAGGTGCGTAGTGAGCAAGATCAGTCATAACAACCAAGACAAATTTGCGCCAACCTGGGCGTCCCATGGCGCCTAGCAATCGAGCGAAAAATAGCAGAAGCGCAAGAAGGAGAAGGACAGGAGGATGGAAACATTTTCGTCAGCCATCGAGCCCCCTTACCGTGTTCCTCTACCAAGAGGTAATGGCATTCCCTTCTACTCAACTCTCTCCCACACATTCCCCTCCTTGAGGTTATCCTAGAACATTCTATTCCTGGAAGACTTAGCGTGGCAATCCGTAGGTGTGTTCGAGCGAAAATTGCAATTCCGTAATACACAGGTGAAAAGTTCAGGTCTTAGAACAAAAATCATTCCGTTGCCGCGTTGAGCAGGTTCCGTTAAATGCAGGTTCAATTATATGGGAATTCTTATATCACAGGTCGGGACCAAGAAATTTTCCGTAATAGACAAGTTTCCGCTGTATACAGGGTCCGTTATAGACAGTTTTCACTGTATTACAAGTGGAGTTAACTAAGTTATTTTAATTCTTCCATAAGAAAAAGGTTCTTGAAACAGCTTTTACTACCACTAATAATAATTTTTTATTCATTTGATCATTCATTCATTGATTCATGACATGAAATACATCCATACTTTCATTCATTACAGTAATCTACCGGTTAGAGGTAGGTTGAGATGAAAGTCAGAGAATATCCAACGAACTCTTACACGTGCTTTCTACCTTTCTACCTCTTGTATTTCTTTCTTCATCTCAGCATAAGTCCTACCTTTCTTCATCCCGTCCATAAAACCGATTCTCTTCCTTCCCCTTCCCCGCTTACCCAACATCCTTCCCTCTATCACGACCTTCAGCAAACCATTGTCCCTCATTACCCCTTCCAGCCACCTACCCTGCCTTCCCCTAATCTCATCTATAAGTTTCCTCTCCTCACCCACCATGTCAAGCACTTCCTCATTTGTCTTCCTTTCCGTCCAATGCACCTTCTCCATCCTCCTCCACACCCACATCTCAAAAGCCTTCAGCCTATTTTCGTCTTCCTTTCTCAAGGTCCACGTTTCCGCCCCATACAATGCCACACTCCATATCAAGCTCTTTACTAGCCTCTTTTTTACATCCTTACTTAAGGTCCCTGTCATCAGATCCCTTCTATTATTGAACGCTTCCTTCGCTAGCGCTATTCTCCTCCTAATGTCTTTGCTACTATGTCCTCTTTCTTCTAGCGTACTACCCAAGTAATTAAATTGTTCAACTTGCTCCAGTTTGTGACTTCCTACTCTTATCACCAGCTTCGCTTTCTTTGTCCTACAGAATCTCATTACTTTTGTTTTCCTATTATTTATCTTCATTCCGTATTTCTCACACTGCTTTTCCAGTGCATCTACTAAAGTTTGCAGTCCTTTTGATGACCGACTCACCAACGCCTGGTCGTCTGCGAATCTAACCGACTTTATCCACTGGCCTCCTACTTTCATTCCCACGTCTAGCTCATCCCATGCCTCTCTTACCATTTCCTCAGCATAGATGTTAAAAAGTAAAGGCGACAACAGGCACCCTTGCCGTACCCCGCGACCTATAACTGCCCACCCTGATTCACCGTCCGCTACCCTTACCTGAGCCCTCTGCCCCATATATAAGTTTCGGATGAGTCTCCTATCGCGCCAATCTATTCCCATTTTCCCCAGTATCTGCATTAGTTTCTCCCAGTTTACTCTGTCAAACGCCTTTTCGAAATCTACAAAACAAGCGAAAACATCCTGATTATGCTCTATGGTTCTATCTATAAGTGTCCTCATTACCGCAATCGCATCTCTGGTTCCCCTCCCCTTCCTAAACCCAAATTGGTCATCGCCTAAATATCACTTTGCTCTGCTCTCCAACCTTCTATTTAGTATTCTAAGCAACACTTTTGCTGCGTGCGAAATTAAACTGATTGTTCTATACTCCTCGCATTCTGACGCTTTCTTCTTCTTCGGGATAGGTATTAATACTGTTTTCACGAAATCCTCTGGCCATACTCCTTCCTCATAGATCCTGCGAATAAGTTCGAAAAACGATTTTCTCCCCCTACTACCTAGATTCTTCAGTAGCTCCGAAGGTAGGTTATCGGTTCCCACGGCTTTTCTACCCTTCATCTCTCTTAGTGCCCTCTCTATTTCACTCTCAAGTAACTCTGGTCCGAGGTTATCTTTATCTATTGTTCCTTCGTCCTCTAGATCTAGGCTAAGGGGTCTATTCTCGCTGTCATATAGCTCCTCTACGTATTCTCTCCACCTTTCTTGGATATCTTCCTGTTCGATTAATATCTTTCCTGTTTTGTCCTTAACCTTTGGTATCGCTTGACCTCTCTTACCACCCGATAACATTTTCACCTTGGCGTACAAAGCGCCCACTTCCCCCTCCTCCTGCATCTTTTCCATTTGCTCACATTGTCCCTTCCACCAGTTTTATTTTGCCCGATTGGTCACTCGCCTGAGTTTATTATTCAATTCCTTGTACTTCCCCTTCCCTACGTCAGTGTTCACGTTTTTCCATATCCTTCTCTCCTCCATTTTCTTTATCATTTCTTCTGTAACCCACTGCTTCTTAACCCTCTTCTTTTCCACCGTTCCTATTGTTTTCTCTGCCGCTCTTGCGATGCCTGTTTTTATAACCTCCCATCTCTTCTCTATGGTTCCCATCCGCTTCTCTTCACCTATGTTCTTTTCTACTAGCTCTTGGTATTCCCTCCTTTTCAACCCTTTCAATGCTTCAAGGTTCCACCTCTTTATCTTCCTACCTTTACAAAGCCTTTTGAATCTAACTTCACACTTCATCATCACCAAGTTATGATCCGAGTCCGCATCCGCCCCTGGATAGCTACGAGAGTTTTTTTACACTGTTCCTAAATCTCTGCCTCACCATTATATAATCAATTTGGTATCTCCCAGTGTCACCCGGCATTTTCCATGTGTACCTACGCCTGGGGTGATGTTTAAACCAAGTGTTTGTCACTACTAATTTATTTCTTCTACAAAATTCAACTGCCTTTTCCCCACGATCATTTCTTCTTCCTAGCCCAAACCCTCCTACTTCTAATCCGTCCCTCCCTTCTCCCACCACTGCATTCCAGTCACCCATCACTATCAGGTTTTTCTTCCCCGGCACTTCTCTAATTATTTCTTCTACTTGCTCGTACACCTCTTCCTCCCTATGGTTGCTCGTAGGCATGTATACCTGGACCAGTACGAAATTCGTCGGGCGTGCTTTTATTTCTACCACTAGTATCCTGTCGTTCACCTGTTCAATGTTTACCACCCTCAGTCCCAACTTTGTGTTCAGTACCATGCCTACCCCCCGTTGACTCTCAACTCCCCCACTATAGATCACCCTGTAGTTATCACTCCAATAGTCCCCGCTATCCTTCCATCTAACCTCGCACAATCCCAAAGCATCTATTTTTCCTTTTTCCATTTCCTGCTTAATATTTTCAAGCTTCCCGGCCCTCATCATGGTCCTTACGTTCCAAGTTCCTATTTTTACCACTGTTTTCCTCCTCATCTTCCTCTTTTTCTTCTTCTTCTCCCTCCTTTACCTTGTATCTTCTGATGATGATTCTGATTCTGTGCAAGGATTTCGTGTGATGATGACCGCGGAGGCCTTGCCTCCCCCGCTGCCGGGCACAACACCTGCCCTAGTGGGCGGCGTCCCGTAGTTGCCAGGAATCAGATCTCTTTGGATGACTTTCATGTTCTGGGAAGTGATAGTTGAGAGGTATCCCACGCGACTCAACGGTATTTTTAACGTGACACCATCACGGAACTACCTTTCGTCTGGCTCCTACCCTTCGACCTATCTGGCATGGGTGGCCCTACCAGGAGCAATGTACTTGCTCCTGCCAGTCCAGCTCTAGGGGTCATTGGAATGCACAAGCACTTCCACCACGTCAAGGTCGTAGTTCAAGGAAGAGACATCCATACTTATAATTGTAAAACATCAAACTTGAAAAAATATACATAAATATTTCACTGTACATACCTCATCCAGATTCTTAAAAGTTACAATAATATTGGAAGAAAAAATGCTGAGTTTCCCACGGTATTAGCATGAATAGTTCTCTGGTTTCTAGCTGGGTTTCAATGGCGTAGTCTGCCATTGTCTTCAGACTTCGGTCATACGTTCTCACAATATTGTTCAGTGCCAACTTTTCGAGGGCTATGGGTCAATTTTTTTTAAAACAATGGCAGATTCTTATCTATATCGGTTTGCTTCTTCTGCCAATAAATGTGTTCCAATAAACTTGTGCCTTAACCTTCCAAAACGTCTATTCCTCATATTTGTGTGTGTTGTTGCAGCAACCAAAACTGGCCCCTGCTCTCTCCCTGAAGAAGAAGTCTGTGTCAACGCTTGTAGCCAAGTGGCAGCAAGTTCAGGAGGACGTGTGGCGGGAAGAGATGAAGGAGAGTTCAGGAGAGAGGCCTTAAGAATATGCATTCCACCCACCCTTTGTCAATCCACTAGGAATGCCTCTATTCCGCATGATGTGTGCTCACTATGTTCGTCAACATCCAGCTGAGCATAATCTTAAACCACGAGAGAGGCTATCTGCTGGGCACAATAGCCTTTTGAGAGTTTATTTTTGTGCATTGATCACTGTACTCAGGAACTTGATATTGTATCATGTACACTTAAAAAAACCCACTCTCCCCTGAATGCAGAAATTCATCAAAAATAATATTCTCGTTAATTTAAGATATATTATGTACAGAACAAGTGATCAATAAAGCTTTCTTGTAGATATTGTGCAAAAGAGGAGTGAGAGAACTTCACTTAAGGTGCCCGTTAATGAAGTCACGACCAAAATGGTCCAACCCAGTATTTTGCCACCCCAGAATTTTTAAGTAAAAATCTCAATAATTTACAAACAATTGTAAAATACAATTCTACATGCACGGCACTTTCTTGATTCTTCATCAATCATGTCTAATTTAGGAGGACCCCCCCCCCCCCCCCCGGACCTCTCTTCCAGCCAAGGGGCGTTCCACACTGGGGTAGGCCTTACTACCCCAGTTAAAAAGCTGAAATTACACGCATGAATAAGTAGAGATGGGCCACTCGGAAAATTACCTCGTGGTAATTTACGAAAATTACCACGGTATTTTTCGTAATTTACACCGCCCCTTGAAAATTACCGTAATTTTATAGGTAATTCACCTTAATGTTAGAGATAATTTTTCATGCAGATAAATTCCCAACACGTTCTTTTAAGCCAAGTTCACATTTCATACGTGTTTAATAATAAATTGAGGAATGTACAACTCATTTTTGGAATATTTTACTTAAATTATTACATTATAAGAGTCAAGCAATAGAATATTCTTCTTGAAAATTTCTCATACTTTGACAAAAGAAAGCCAGATTGCGTGTTGCTGCCGTAGTTCTTTTCACTATTTTAAAGATTTCTAATAGATTATAATATTGTATTAGGTATGGTTTAAACATCGCTATTCCATTCCTATTGCTATTGGCTTTCTTATTTAACGATAAATTTGCTGTTAAATGCTCAAAACTGAAAATTACTGGAAAATTACGGTAATTTTCGATAATTACCGTGGTGGTAATTTACCTCTCGGATGAAAATGACGCCAATTTTCCAACCATCTCGGTGAATGAGGAGGAAGGCAATGCTACATAGCATATGACAGCCCAATTCATTCTTTCATGTGTTGGGGAACAGAGTCTGTTGCCTGCAGTTTTTGCCAAAACCAGCTTGTTTTGTTAATTTAAAAAGACTTGCCAAGGGTTCTGACTAGAGATGAGTCTATGCCAAAATTTATTGATTCTTGATATCAATTCCTGGAAAATTGATTCTCGATACCAATACCATCGACATATAAACCTATTTTTGCCTAGCTTTCCTATACATTATTATAAAAATGTTCCATGAAATCTAAAAATACAACTTTACGGTACAAAAAGTTTAATATACATACTATTCACTTTGGGAAGCCGATGTCGTTTGCTGTAGTCGTAAAATTGCACCTTGTGTGTCGATAGTTTTCACGAGGTAGATAAAATAATTAGTAGAGTTGCTGGCACACAATAGCAACTACCTGTTGTGCTTAAATGCACTACGGAAAACAGAAATCGACCGTTAAAGAATTCCTTAAATGAGAAACTGCTGTATGCTGCTATAACTCGGATTTGTTTGGTAAAAAAGATGGCAATCTCCATGGCAACCTGCCGTGGTGAAGTCAGACTTTACCAGTCATGTTTCGTATAGGTATTGCCGGTATCGGTATCAACTTTAGGCGATCGATTCTCGATACCATCCCACAAGAGTCGGTGGTATTGAGAATCGACGCATCCCTAGTTCTGACTTTAGTTGTTGATATCATCCTTTTTTATATTTCTGACAACAGAGCAAAATCCTGGTTTTCTCTCTCTCAATGACAAACAATTTGGCCTTCAAGGGGCCACGGTTGGATTTCCGAAAACAAAAGTGGTTCCATCGTGCCCAAAAACCTAAGTATTAAAAGTTTCACAAACAATTCTGACTTTTTCGTGCCTTAAATTTCATACAAACTTTTTCTTCCTAGGTGCCAAATTTCATCTATGTGGCACTAACGGAAGTGTCTAAAATTATAGGTCATAAATGACAATCAATGGAACACTTCGTATATGTATAGATGTTTTGAAGGGTTCTTACTACGGATGAGTCAATTCCAAATGTCAATTCTCGATTCCACCGATTCTCAGGCTTAGAATCTGTATCGAGAATCGATCACCTAAAGTCGATTCCGATTCCAGATGGATAAATATTTTAAACATAGACTATAAGCTGAGGATATATTTGTTATTTGTCATTAAATACACTTTATGAGCGGCTTAATTGTCTTTGTTATTTTATTCCAACCAGTACTTGAATTTAAATAATAGTCTTACACTACTGGTATATCAATATCCCACCTGTTATTAGCAATAAGAATTGATGGAATCGGGAATTGATTTGAAAGAATCGGAATCGAAAAAAAGTTGAATCAACTCATCCCTAGTTCTTACCCATATAGAAAGATATTGTACGGCATTTTACATTTGGTGGCCTGCGTGAAATAACACTTGGCGCTGGCAAGCAGGCGCCAATCCACCACAGACTTGGACGATGAGTCCACCTACTTAGGGCGTTTGAATGTCCCTCGTGGTCAAAGTGACCTAAGAAAAATGTCATCAGAAAGGAACCGAATTTTCCCCCCAGGAGCAATATTAGTGGCGCTTCGTTTGCTGGGAAACTTTATTCTCCCATAGTACATATGTTATTCAGGGTTGCTCCAGTTCTGGAAAGGTCATGAAAATTGAAAAATGGCTGAGAAAACTTGGGAAAGTCATGGCAATGAGAAATCAGCCGTGAAATTTGCTTTTAGAGTCAAAATCTGATTGTTTTCATTAAGTATTTTAAGGATTGTTTAGTACCTCGCCTGAATGAGGTGGCAGAGATCTTGTCTGGGGTTTAGCGATTAACTGGTCCCCTAAAATAAACTTTCAATTCTTTACACTTAATGATCAGGGAGATGGAATATTTTTCTCTCCTCGGATTTTGTGTGTGTAGTCTGTGGCCTAGACCTGAGAATGAGTAGTTAGCTATTAGAAAGGCATTTCCCCTCATGAGTGATGGTTGCGGCACTCCATTTGTTGGGACTTTTTCTCCCCCATAGAACAGCCGTTAATTAGTGGTGCTTCTATTCTTGGGCTTTCTGTAAATTGCACACCCAAGAATGGATATTTTTACTCGGACTAAATGATAATTTCGACCTGGTAAGGCCCTGAAATTTCATAATCTCTGGTCTGTAGTGACAATAATAATTGTTTATTTGCCCAGAGATGATGTAGATCATGCAAATATATAGGACACGTCAAGTTCAAGAATACAATGCAAATGACATCAAAACCAACACAAAAGAAAACGTGTACCACTTTATACAACCCTAACACTCTCTAAGAACTCATGAATGGAGTAGAATGGGGTGTCTTGAGGAAAACTTCTAAGTTTAATCTTAAAAGTGGGTAAGTTGTCAATTGATTTAAGTTTATAACTTAATTTGTTACATAATATTAACCCCACTGAGTTAGGACGTATTGCTGTTGCTCGAGTGCGTACAAAAAGTCTGTGGAAATCATCTCTATGTCTGGAATTATATGAATGAATTGTCGAGTTTTTTTTGCATTGAGAGACAGGTTTTCCTTAATATTAAGTACATAAACATAATATATAAGCAAGGCACCATTAACAAATTAAATCTTTTGAACAAAGGGCATCATCAATATGCTCATTGGCCATCAGTCTTGTAGCCCTTTTGTGATATATCTAATGCATTCCTCTATGAATATTGTCCGTTGCATAGGCGTATTAGATATACATGTGGTTTTACTTAGCTGATATGCAGAAACATTGACCCCAAAAAAGTCACCTTATTAACTAATTTTTTAAGTCTAAGATTGGTTTTCATTGGCCAGAAAAAGTTTAAAAAATTTCTTGACATTCTCTCTAGCATGGAGGGTGCACAGGTTTGACATTATAAAATGATCAAAATCTACATTCTATCTTAGAAAACTGGTAAAGGTAAATAAGCAATTTATTAATTTTTGTCCAACCGTAATGTAGTCTATTCAATATCCTTCTGTCTACCAGAATTTTCCGTAAGTAGGTACCCTTGCATAGGGTGTTGCTAGAAAGAATGATTATGATAACTATGCCATTTTTCCCTGCAGAACTCAATTGCTTTATGGCCATGTCCATTCCTCTCTTCCACGCCATACTCCATTTGGTACTACTAGTCCTTCCTCCCATTTTGCAATCCAATCCTTACAACAGTTAGGTACTCATTCATTTCCCCAAATGTTCTCAATCCTCTGGCCTACTTCTTCCAACCAATGGCTAATAGTCGGCATATAACCTTGTTTTATGACTATACCAGATATACTTATAACTTAAATAATTGTCATATGTTAAGTTATTCTCACCTCGTTTCATATTTATGTAGATAATTATATTATTTATATCTTGTAAGGTCATGGTAGGTCTTGGAGAAAATAACCTGTTAAATAACAAATTAAGAAAAAGCACCGATGCATGATTATTTCTATTATTATTTACTGTTACTCTTGTAACATTTCCCTCAGAGTCCCTGGCAAGCATCAGGTTTTATTGCCATTGTAGTGGCCGGAGAATCAGGAAGGGTTAGCAGTTTTTGCAGCCATGCCTGATGCCCATTTGGATAGGTGGCTACGCTGCAATCAGGTCATGTGTGCACAGTAGATGGAGTAACCCCAAGATGGCTGTGTGCCACAAGTGATTTTGCCTGTGTTATGCAGGATGGAATGCACTTGATGATATTTAACAGTGAGCCCTTAACTCCACCAAGCACACCTGTGATGAGGACTACGTTTCACAGTATCTGGGGTACATTTTTTGAAGTTCAAGTAGCAAGTTTTGATATTTAGTCTGTATTTCCCCCTCCTTTGTTTTGTTTCACCCAGAGCTGGAAACTAAATCCTGAAGATGGGCCTTGAATATCAGAGTATCAGTGTAATACAGTGTCAGACTTTAGACCAGCAGAGCAAAGGAATGCAAACGTCAGCTCCTATGATAGCCCATGCTATTATAGAAACATTCATGCATATTCTAATCATTCACAAAACTAATTATAAAATAAATTCTGGCTTTTATATAAGATAAATGTGTTCCATTTTTAGTTTTGAATTTAAAATAAAATACAAGATTTACACAATAAAATAAGTACACATACCATACGAGAATCACACCATAGCTTTTAACAGATATTCCACATCATTTTTCTCTAACAACACAAATTTTCAATTTTCTGAGGAAAGTAGTCTTATTGCTAATTGATGAAATCTCATTTGGAATTTTTTGATGAATTGAAGGGGGAATGAAATCAAATAAATGTTTGTAGGCTTCGATATTGGGTTTAGGTATGGTACAATAGTGAATACTTCTTAATCTAGTACTGTAAGGACACGGTTTACAATTTATACCTCCTCAGTTATAAAAGATTCATTGCACTTAAGACAAATAGAGATGACGAAGAGGCACTACTTATAATTTTTTTATATAAAGGGAATGACAATTCTCTGGTGCTAGTTCCGAGAAGGACACGTAGCATTTTATTTTGTACAATGTGAACTGGTTGAATATTAGAGTAGTACGTGCCTCCCCAACAAGTCAAGCCATATTCTATTCTAGAATTGACAAGAGCAAAATAAACATCGCATGACTGACAGAGGACAAATTCTTTTTAGTAGGTAAAACTTTCTTAAGGCCGCTTTACACGATGAAAGATTTTGTACAAACGAATGTACGTTTGTCTCAACGAAATTAGAACAGGTTCTATTTCCCGTGCAGGCATTGAGACATTCGCACAAGCGTTCATACAATTTGCCGCTTTACACGATACATTTTGCCTCATGCAAGAGTTCACGGAAGAGTTTGTACAAACAAATGTACCGTGTGAAACGGCCTTTAGAGCAATTATTAATTCAGATTTTAGTTTGCTTATGTGTGGTTTCCAATTGCAATTTTTATCCATGATTAAGCCTAAATACTTCAAATGATCTACTGGTTCAACTTGTATGCAGGCTTCACAAGTTCTTCCAATTGAAAAAGGATAGGAATGATAGCTGCTGAACTAAAGCCAATTTATTCAGGGAATGGCAACCCCAGAACAAGAAATTATTTCTTCTGGGGTGCCTAATTTCACCCCCATTTTGATTTGTTAAAATTGTGTATATCTTTTGGGTGAAATAAACTATTCTATTCTTATCAGTAGGCACCTCAAGCAAGGCTTGAGGTGCCCAATGATGTGATCAATTTGATATTTTCCATGTGTATGTATACCAGGTGTTTGTTGCAACTACATAATTTATTTAATCTACCAAGTTCAACTACTTTCTCACCTAGGTCATTTCTCTTTCCTAGCCCATACCCTCCCACTTCATGTCCATCCCTCCTTTGCACTCCAGTCACCCATCATTATCAGGTTTTTCTGGCCAGGGACTTCTCTGATTATCTCTTCCAGTAGCTCGTATACCCCATCCATCTCTTCCTCCCTGGATCAATACGAAATTCATCAGGGGTGCTCTTAATTCTACCACTAGTATCCTATTGCTCACCTGTTCAATGTTTACTACCCTCTTCCCAGTTTTGAATTCAGTGCCATTGTTACCCCACATAGACTCTCACCCCCCACACTATATGTAGATTACCCTGTAACTATAATTCCAACAGTCCTCGCTGCCTCCATCGCACAGCCGCGAAGCATCTTATTTTCCCTTTCTACCTTTCCCATTTAATATTTTCTAAGCTTCCCAGCCCTCATCATTGTCCTTATGTTCCAAGCTCCTATTTTTACCACTGCTTTCCTCTTTTTTTCTCTCTCCTATCCCTTGTATCCTCTGGTAACATTGTTACTCAAGGATTTCATGTGATGACAACCATGGAGGCCTTGCCTCCCCTGCTGCTGGGCACGACACCTGCCCTTGTGGGCAGCATCCCATAGTTGCCAGGATTCAATTCTCTATGATTGACTTTTAAGGTTTTCAGGGTAATTGATAGTTGGGAGGGCTTCCCCACCCCCGCCAGTATTTTTAATGTAACACCATCATGTCAACTACCTTTTGTCTGGCTCCTACCCTTTGATCTATCTGGCACAGGTGGCCCTACCTGTAGCAAAAGCACTTGCTCCTGCCAGTCCAGCATTAGGGGCCGTTGGAGGGCATAAGCTCTTCCACCATGTTAAGGTTGTAGTCCAAGGGAAGGGCTACTCATGATTATTGTAAAATATACCCCATGGTCAGTGACTTTAACAATTATATTTTTACTTTCGTATGTCGCTATGTTATTACTAACTCATTAAAATATGTATGTGAATTTATAGAGCCCTGACTAGCAAAAGAAATTTTGTAAAATGTCAGCTTTAGAGTAAATTACATACATTCACTATTTGAAAATTAAACGAAGCCCTATCATCTCCAGACAAGATAAAATATATGTACTAAATTTCTTCCATCAACCTAATCTCTACCCAGGTTTAGGCATAATTCACCATTACAGATCACAATTCTTGAATGGCAATTAGTAAATTTCCAATTTGTGATTTGAATACTTCCATTTGAACCCTTTTTCAAATCTTGATATGAATTGACTTGACATTAAGATAATTTGCCAGATCACTGATAAATCACAAGCCTCTCATCACCAGATGTTGACAACGGGTTTCTTGATAATTTACTAAAAACCTACACATCTACATTGTAGGTGGGTTATTTTGGGAGGCAACCAACAGCGGAGTATCCTGAATGTGTGTTTGGAAAAATAATGTTATGAACGCATTGTTTAAACATAAGAATATTCATTTTCATCCATGGCAAAAGGGTAATTGTAAGAGCTTCATTGAATTGAAGAGACGATTTTATTTTCGAGCAAAATTAGGACTATGTAGTCCTTTCTTACATTTAACTCGTACATCACACATTAGCACCCATGCCCTGAGTGGAGAAAACCCACCCAGGTGGGTGACCTTCGGGTTAGCAGGCAAGGATGCTACGCCACCGAGGCCGGCAGATGAGAAATAGAGAGGGTTGGTGAATGATACAAGGGTAATGAGGAGTGCTGAATGTGAAACAAACTACTATGTGTATGTACTCAGTTGTCTCTAGAGTGGATTCGGGGTAGAAAGTGGGTTCCAAGGAAGAGTGGCGCTCGTAAGCAAATGTGAATGAAAGAGGAAAGTTTGATAGACCACGAGGTTAGAGAACGTTAGGCATGCATGCTTGGGAATGTAACATCCTCAAAGCAGAGTGAGTAGGATGAATATATCAGCAACAGGAGTGTGATGCATGTGAGTTCGAAAGAAATTATTGTAGAATGTGCTGGAACTGTTCGTGGAAAAGGGGTGGTAGGGAGAAGGAAAGGTGGTGCTTGTTGGAATGAGGAAGAGGGAAAAGAAAGGGACACATTAGCCATATTGATTGCAGCAATATCTGATGATGAGCAAAAGAAGGCATGAGATGAATACACAGAGAAAAAGGATGCAAAATGCTGTGAAAGGAATTAAAGAATGAGGCTGAAAATATGCAGGGTGATTTTCAATCGTGAAGAAAGTAATATCAAGAGCCACTTTGGAAATGGGATGAAAGGGCAGAGCAAGGGAATGAATGCAATGAAGAACAGAAGTGAGGAAATCATGTAGGATGAAAGCATCTTCAGGGACTGTTGGAGCGAATAGTTGGAAGATCTATGTACCTTTACCAGATGGTGGTGCAGATGATGAAAGTGAGGCTTACGAACTAGGCTACAGGAAGTAGAGATTAGTGAGACTGAGATGGAAATACTAGAAGCATACGATTATAGCACTTTAGTGTTAAAGGAAGGGGGGTTAGAACGAATATAAAAATTATAGTTCATTGAACATTCCAGGAAAAGTATTGGTACTGTTTTTATAACATTTATATTTGAATGCTATTTAGCACAGAGATTTTCCCTTTTTCTGGGTGCCATCCCTGTGTCATTGGAGTCATCTCCCCGTGAGAGGGATGCAATGTCATCCTGTTTGTGCACCCGTGCCCACTCCCGGATTTTGCACGAGCCTATTGCGTAGCTCTTGCCGAGTCAAAAGGAGATGATGCAAATATGGAAAAACATGGTGCAATCTGATTATTAGTCAAGCCCATGGGTCAGGGACATGACAATATTAATCGTAAGGTTGATGAAGAAAATGGTTGACAGAATATGGGGCTAGCAGTGTAGGTTTATGCCTGGGAGGGGATTCAAGGATCAGCCATTTACACCTCAGTAAGTGCAAGAAAAATGAACGGGTGTCCAAAAAAAAGTATGTGGAGCATTAATCGACCTGTAGTAGATACATGACAAGGTAAAAGGAAATAAGCTGTCGGAGGTAGAGTTACTATGGAATGAATGAGCACTTAATGAATTAAATGAAGGTGATATATGATAACAGTAAGGTAAGCGGAAGTTCTAAAAAATTCTTCAAAAAATTAGTTACAAGCAATCCTCTGGGTGTGATGGTATTCCATGCTCAATCCTAAAAGGCTCTGTAAAACAACATTTAATTAATGCTTCCTTCACCTCAGGGACTTACCCCAACCAATTAAAAACAGCAAAAGTTGTTCCTATTTTCAAGGGTGGCAATAGATTAGATATTTAATGATTACAGGCCGATCTCAGTTCTTTCAATTTTCTCAAAAGTCTTCGAAGGTGTTATGTCCCTTAGAATTACTTCCTTTTTGGAGAGATTCCAAATTATTAGCAGCTCACAATTTGGTTTTCTTAAAGGTAAAAGTACAGAACATGCCATATACAGATTTATTGAAAAAATACTCCAAGCCCTGGACAATAAGGCTAATATCCTAGGGATCTTCTATGATTTAAGGAAGGCCTTCGATTGTGTTGATCATGGCATATTGCTCAACAAATTAAATAATTATGGTATCTCTGGAAAGGCAAATCTTTGGATTGAATCTTACCTAACAGGTCGTACCCAACTGGTTAACCTTCAAGTCTCCTCAGACAAGCTTATAGTATCAAAAGGAGTCCCTCAAGGGTCAACCTTAGGTCCCTTACTTTTCCTTCTATATATCAATGACCTTCCTTCATATATTAATTCTGGTGACATTGTAATGTATGCAGATGACACCAATCATCTCCGTAAGTATAATTACCAATCATTTACAGGTACTCAGTGTGCAATTGATGCAATGGTTAGGTGGTGTGAAAACAACAAAGTTCTATTGAATGAGAAAAAATCTTCATTTATGCAATTTCATCCTTATCAAAAAAAATACTGTCTAGTCCATTGCTTAAATTAAATGGTAAAGTACTATCAGGATCAAAGTCCTCAAAATTTTTAGGAGTGTTGGTGGATGATTGCCTGCAATGGGATCAACATATAGATTCCATGTGTTCCAGACTATCATCTGGGTGCTACCTCCTTCGAAGACTTGTACCAATCTGGAGACTGCATTATCAGTTTATTATGCATTTATCTACAGTAGGCTTTAGTATAGTATTGTTCCTTGGGGCCACTCACATCATACCCAGAGACTGTTCCGATTACAGAAATGGTCAGTAAGAATATTGGCAGGTGTTCATAAAAAATTTAGTTGCAGAAATCTTTTTAAGGAGCTAAATCTCCTTACCCCCCAAGTATTTATATATACTCTTCAGTTATATATGTAAAGGAACAACATACCTCTATCAATCTACTAGAGAACAAGGATATCCACAACCATAATACGAGGCATAACAAAGACTTTAGAGACATAACCTCTCAATATATGCCAAGAGTCCAATGTATACTGGTGTGCAATTTTATAATTCCTTGCCTATAGAAATAAAAGCAACTAAAAAAGTACAACAATTTAAAAAATTGGTTAAATGTTTCTTAATCGATGGAGCCTTCTACTCCGTGAATGAATATTTAAATAGACAGTGTTTTGTATCATGTGCGCATATTGTAAAATAGTAATGGTAACATTTTTGTGTTTTTTTCTTATGTTGTTTGTTCGTGCAAATTGAAAATTGACAAAGTATGATTCAACTCCTTAATCCTCATGCAATTTGATCTGTCTTATACTTGTACCTGAAGTGTAATCTGACTTTTGTAATTTTGACATGTCCTATACTTGTAAAAAACTAGTCCTGGGACCAATAAATAAATAAAAAAAAAGAATGAATGGCCTTGGTGACTGGTTTGAAATTAAACAGCATAAAAAGGATGTTTTATGTCACCGTGACTGTTCATTGTTTATCTACAAATGTGTGGGAGATGAATGTAGTGATAATACCAGTTTAATGGTCAGAGATGTAGATGTGCAGAAGATAGATGACGAGATAAGAGGCGAGGGAATGTGAGTACAGTGAGTGTACTCCTCCACACTCAATTGTATGTCGGTGAAACTTGATGTCAGGATAATTGATCACTAGTGTAGGCTGAATGCAGTGTGGTTGCGTTATCTGAGAAGTGCTTGCTGTGAATGTAAGAGGGTTAGGTTAGGAATGACTGGCAGATGAAAGAATTTGGGAGTAGATGGTCCGGTAGTGGATATGTAAGAAGAGCATGCTTTGTTTGTTTGGCCATGTTGAGATAATACAGGAGAGTTGATAACTAAACAGATTCATGTGTGATGGTGGGGTGAATGGCATGAGAGAAAGGGGCAGACTGAGAAAGTTGTGGATGAATGTAGTGGAAGAGGGGGAGGTATATTAGGGAGTCTTTAAGAACAAGAGAGCAAGCACGAATGTGGCAGTAGCAAAGGTGGTTTGCAAAGATCGGGCAGTAAGGAGGAAATTATTGAAATTAAGGTACTTTGAGCAAGATCTTTCCCTAATCATAATTGAGGCAATGTTCGAATTTTCTTTTTTGATTTCAGCGTCTGTAAGAAGTATGAAGTAAATATTGAAACATTAATGGTACAAAAATATAGTTATACATGACAAAAATTCTGAGTAATTAAATAAATATAACCACCTAAGCCTCTAACTTGACTCATTTTTTCATGCCGTACGGCGAAAAATCCTTCAAATCAGGTGTTTTTTGTGATTCAGTAAAAATTACAGAGGAGAGTAATTGATGAATTCTTATTAATAGTTTGAGAAAACATACAAACTACACACTTAGTTTTTTTTAATGAAATCTAAGCGTTATAAATTCCTAATTGTTTAAATATTCTCCCTCTGGAGTGCACCGTTGTAATCTATCCCATTTAAAACAGCTTATGTATTATGGAAAATTGCTCGAAAAGTAGTTCGGCAAGGGGTTAATATTTTGATATCATTGGAAAAATGAGTTTTTTCTTTAGAATGACGTGAAATTCATCAAAATCTAGGTGAAGTGATTTTTCGCTCAAACTACCTTAAAGGTAGTTCTGCCAGATTGAAACCCTTTTCGACTGTGCCTATCCCCAAGGAGAACAACGTGATGGACATATTTGTATATACCCTACAGCTAAGGTCATTTCAGTTAGGTTGACAGGATCGTAAGGAAAGGATTCCGCAAGAAATGGAGAAGGGAAACCAGAGTTGGGTTCGGGCTGCTTTTAACCATTACTGTGCAGATTAAATTTCCATTGTATGGGGAGCTAGCCAGATCTAATTTTGTGCACTCCCAAGTGGGTTTGGTTTTAAATACCACACACAGTGTACCTTATTTCTACGCATATCCAGTGGACCCCTCATATATGCCAAGCCCTATAGCGAGTAAGGAAAGAAGTCAACAGTTTTAACGTACAGACAGGAGTACTGCTCATTAAGTGCTACATATCTACATTGCATCTCAGTAGGAATCTGGACTCTTGTGAAATGCATCCACTGTTACTGGAAACCAGAGGCCTTAAATATGGGAAACCAGTATTTTAGCTACTACACCAACGTGATCCCCCACTAAAGCACTCCTGTGAAACACAAAACCATTTGCCCTAAATTATTTTCCTCTTCAGCTCTTAATACTCGCTGTTCCTTCATGCCTCCAAAATCCCTATTCCCCAATGTCTTCTACATCAGGGGTCAGCAACCTTAAGTGCTGAGCGACACCTTAGAGGGGGTGAAAGTGTTACATATTAAACTGGGGGGGGGGGGGGGGGGGGGGGCTGGGGAGGGAGGGCAAAAAGAGATTTCATTGCAATGAAAAAATTTCTCTAGCTGCCCATTTTTTTTCAATACTCTCAAAGGATGTTTTTCTCATTATGGTGAGTTTTCCTTCCTTCAGTAAAAATTCAATTCAGATTACATATACCTTTAAATTTTCCTTATATAAATAAAATAACTTGTGAATAATTAGAATACGCATTGAGAAAGGGGCAATGTTCTGCTGCAGTCAATGAATTTGAAAGGAATAGGAGTTCACTTTGATAATACTCCACATACCTCAGGAAAAATTCTGTAAAACCAAGATACGGTACGAGTATAAGAGAAGGTACGGAAGTTTCCAAAAGACCATTACACTGGAAAGCGTGAACTGAGCATATGACATGGTTGAAGGCAATGCAAAAGGGATTGAAAGGGAGTAAGTTAGGCAGCCATGGAAGGGGAAGACAATGATAGTGCTTAACGAATGGAATGAAGAGGGCTAATCCAAGAAATCCTACAGATCTAACGAATAATCATTTGAGGCAGGTCAATAGTGAAGGGTAGCTTATTTACTGAAAATGCTCTCACAACTCTTCAATAGTCGGGCACCGATAACAATAATGTAAAACTTCCATTCAAATTCATTTGATGGCTTAGAATTCAACTAAGATTTAAATTCAACAATTCCTTGCCTTAATGAGATTTTATTGTGTGAAAGTGATTGAAGTTTTATGGCATGAACTGGAGCAGATATATTGAATTACCTCATTGTACTTCAGAGGAAAATTGGTACAAAAAGGAAATTAGAAGAGCAATAGTATTAGAAAATGGGCAACCAGTAATATGAAACTAATTAGGAGATTCGTGAGGATATTAAGGAGGAGCCGGTGACATTGTGCATAGTAGAGCACTGCACCAAACCCACAACAGAAGGACGGAAAATAGATTGGCAGTGTTGGCCACCAGAAGTTCCAGGCATAGCAGGAGAGAAAGATGCTGGAGGGAAATCAGGAGGCATGATACAGAAAAAGAAACATATTGAGTTAACAAGTAAGGAAAACAGGAACTTGCTGGATGATAGAAGGGTAAGCAGACACCTAAGAAGCAGAAGTATTCGCAAGCAGTAATGGAAAGATTGCAGAACATCAATGTATGCAAGAGGCTACCTTAACTCCGACAATTAGTTTTGTCAAACCGAAGGAAAATTAATTTCTCTCAGCCAAAGAAATTTAGGGATATCATAAAATACTCAACATTCATTCTCATTGAAGCACACATCAACCAGGCTGGTATACATACCACAATAGGACTCAATTTCAACAATCTTGGGTCACCTTAAACTTATGCCAATAAATAGAAATCCCTATCAAAATAGTGACTTTTACAGCAATTGAAAATATTATCTACACCTCAACATCCGATTCAAAAACTATTAAAACCAATTGCAATGTCAGTCAAACAAACTGCCATTATACGACTGAGATAATTATGGATAAATAACACAAAATTAGTGTAAAGTACTTTATTGGAATGAAAACTGTTAAGACTTTTTATACATTACAGTTACACTCCAATAACCACTTATAAGATAAAAAACATTTAACAGCCACATTAGGCTACCAATGCCGATGCTGTGGAGGACTCATACTTCCAATTTGGTGGCAGGATCGACTTCGTTTTGTAGTAACGTGCCAGCCGGTGAATTCTGGATTCAACAAGAATAAGTCTGAACTTAGAATCCTTGTCTTTCCTGAAATATTCATAACAGGGCCATAAAAAAATTCGCCGTCCACCAAGAAATGATGCAACTAGAATTATGGGGTAAGCATAAAAGACACCACACAATAATAAAATAAAAAGAAACCACTTACCTATTCCTCTCCAAGTGTTTGCGGATGGCGACAGCCTTTTTGATCAGATAATACAAATCTTCTGGGAGATCCGGAGCCAGGCCAATGGCCTTCATTATCCTCAGGATCTTATTTCCTGTGACAAATCGCACCTGGGCTACTCCATGAGAATCTCGAAGAATAACACCTATGAAAAAAATGTCCATTAACAATTGAGGGATAACAATTCTTTAACTTAATTGAGGACGTGAAACAAAGAGTTACATTGCACTCACGGCGAAGGTAAAACCAAAACCGCTCAATTAAATAAAACTGCGATAGTTACAGCAATACGAGGATGCAATACAAAATCACTCCAGTGAGTTACTCGACAACACCGATTGAAGCACACACTTTCACGTGCATGATAAAGCTCATTCTCCACTATTTTATGAAGCCAAATCAACTATTCGGTGAATTTGCTGTATGAAGCGTGGAATATCCTCATTCAATGTTAATTCTCGTGGCATAATAAGTGAAGTAAGGTGACAAACAAACTTCGGATAATAAATGTTAAAAACACTTTCACAAGCCACAAAACTCATGTTTTCATTAAGTCAGCAATTCTTTCCTGATTAAATGATGCCCACGAAAAAATAAAATAATCCTCATGCGATATCATTAACTTACCTATTTGGGACGGGGTTTTCCCTTTTTTAGCGAGCTTGTAAATTGTATCTTTCACATCATCCGCGGTCAGCTTCAGCCAAGTTGGAACGCTTCTCCTGTACGGCAATGCTGATTGGGATATACCCTTACTGCGAAAAATAATAATATTTTCAAAAACCAACACAAAGCAATTACGAATACATAGATTTGTTAAACATTTTTTCTCATTTCAACATCAAACATGGTTCCCTACGGTACCACGCGGCATGCACCGAATTGCCTACTCTATTCGGCAATTAACATTGAAAAGTTTTTTATATGCAAGCGGAATTTATACGAACAACATTTATATTACAAAATAATTTAATAAAAATATTAATCAGACAAGTGTACGAAATAGAATACTAACCCAGGCGCGTGCATCCGACCCATGTTGACTGATTTCTTGCAACCAAAGGAAGTAACGGGAAGTGACGTCTAAAATCCGGGGAACTCGGATATGTAAAGATGGCGACACTTGGAATGTAGTTGTTGCTTGTTGGCTGTCATATTTTGTAAAGTTCTTCCCATTATTCAGAAACCGTTTGGTTGTTCTTCGATTACTTTGTAAATATACACGTAGAAGTACACATTCCAACTACCGGGAGTTAAGTGCTTTTTAACTCATAATTTTTAGACAGTTAATTGCTTTGATATCGCCCATTGGACATAAAAATAATATGAAGCATCCTTGTTGAGGAATACATGTATGGGGTATTAAGTCATCTTTCGTTATAATGCATTGAGTAAGTAATTTTGAAATAATGCAAGTCAGAAATATTCGAGTGAAATAATATTCAGTGTTTTAAGTAGAGCTTGCCCTTATAGTTACCGTGTAAAGTTATTAGCCGCCAGTTTGGTGTTTAGTTTCATATCTTAGTTATTCGGGAGGATGGATGAGTTTTTATGTAGCCAGTGATCAATTCGAGTTACCATGTTGTGTTTTAGGATAATAAGGCTGCTGAATTGTGGAAGTTCCTGGAACATAGTGTTTAATTTGGATAGATGATATCCAAAATGCTCTAACTTCATGGAGGAAGCCAACGATGCCGATGGCCCTAAATCTGGGCGGAAAGCTCACAAGAAGAAAATTTTTATAATAGATGATTCCGATGATGATAGTGTCTTAGGACCTGAATCGGAGAACAGCCACTTGACGTCGGGAAGGAAATCGAATATACCGGTAAAGCCCACTGAACAAAATCCTGTATGCTTTTTTCGTATATTTGTTTATAAATTCGAACTTAAGGCATTTAATGGTGTTTGTAGTTGCTCTTGATAAAATATTATTTTGCTTGTAGGTTTGTATGAATATGATTAACCTACCATGTAAGCCAAATTTGCAGATTTTATTTTGTGTAGCTAGAGATCATTGTGGTCATATATTTGAAATGGTTCGTTTCCAAAGGATTTTTTACACCTTCATTCTCGACGATTATGGGTAGCTTCACGTGGATTCTCAAGTTTTGATTATTTTCAATTAGAGAATGCTTAATTTGATTCATTGAACTTTTCACATCATCGAGTTGATCAGCTGTTGTTATTATTGAAAATAGAACTCACTTTGAATTTGATACTTCATGTACCTCGAAATGACCGAGGGGATTTGTATTTTTGGTGGCAATTATTTTAGTTGAAGAAATTTCTTAGTTTGCGAACATGGTCCATTGATCGTCTTGCTATTAACTTCTGGACCAGGGAAATATGCATTGGGCAGTGACCCTTTCGGTTCCAGTTTATTTCGCGTTTGTTTTCGCGTAATTGTGCTATTTTCTGTAGTGATGTTTGAGGAGTTGATAAGCTGTAGAGGGATAATAAATTGGGGAGGTAGGCAGTCATGGGATTCTGGGAGGATGCCAATTGACAATTGGATCATCCTCTGGCCTCAGGGAAAGACTATTGATACGAAAAGTTTTCTTTTGGAACTACTACGCGTATCACTATGTCCCAACGCAACGTTATAGTCAAGATCTGTCATTTTATACACCGAAGACTGTGAAACGCTACGGTTTTGTCAACGCTATGATTGGAAATCTGTCATTTTATTTTGGTGCGATTCGAGTTCAACAGCTATTGAAGTTCTTAGCACAGCATTTCTCACGAATGTGTTCGTGAAGTCACAGGAGATGGCTGCTTTCGAAGGATAATCAGTTAACTTCCACTACGTTTTAGTTATTGTTTGTTGACGTAACTTTTGAGAATCACAACATTTAATGTACCAGAGGGTAATGTAATGTTGGTTTTCTTTCTCTTAGTATAATCATTACCTCAGTCATTGGAAATAAACTCTGGAGCTTGGTCTATGGGAATTTTTTAAAAATGGGATGTAAGAGGCATTGTTTGTGCATGAACTAGAATTAGACAACCCCTATGTGGGTTCTGCTCTCGCCTTCTCTGACCCTACCGATGGAGGCTACGTACTAAGTTCACACTGCTCCAAAAGACAATGAATGACAAATGTTTGGTATAAATCTGATGTGCCCCAATTCAGTTGTGTTCTGTGTGTATTGTGCTGATTATCATGCGGGTAACTACGGGGTGAACTGATATCACCTAAATATATTTTAATATTATTTACTTAAACTCTTTGTTCTATGCTGCTTATATTTAACATGTTTTAATGATGGCCATTCCTTTTGGAAGTGTGTCTGGTCTAGCATTCGTTAAAGCTCTCAAAGTGTGAATCGTTGGCTGCAAAGTATATACTCCATCCCTGGCAGACAGTGGTGCCACCACCAGCTGTTGTGGTGCTGTTCATATGGCTGTGTTATTTTGTATCATTATATGCTCTTGAATGTCATATAGCTGCAATTCTAGAATGCAGTTCTTAAGATTGTAATTCTTACTCAATTTTGTATTTGGCTCATTATATAAAGTTGCATTTTGAACTCCTGAAATGGGACACAAAGGAATTTAGTATTTTTTAACCATATGTCTGGCAATCAAATTTTTGTAATAGTTTAAACAGATAAAATATTTCTCCAATGGCCGTAAAATATATGCACCACTCGTCAAAAAATTAAATACTTACTGTGTTGGTTTGCGGGAATGAGGTTCCACAACAGGGACCAACCACAGCCTCTCCACCAGAATACCCTCCTGTGGTAGTTTACGGGAAAATAATTTCCTCGCCAGGGACTACCACAGACACACACACACAACCCAATTGGAATCCTTTGTAGGCTAATGAGACCTAGCTCAGGATTCCTGGGTTATAACCTGGGATCCTTCGGAGAGCTGTAGTGACTCTACTAAGGCTGCCAAGTTATTTACACAACCACACACGCAATCACACAAAACACTCACTCACACACACAGCAGGGCCCCAGATTTCTGGGAGAACAGCTCAAAAAGAGCGTTGTCAAATAGAAAAACAACAAACAGGGAACGAGGGTGAAATTCGAGTGGTGCATATATTTTACGGCCATTGGAGAAATATTTTATCTGTTTAATCTATAGAGGCCGTAGAGCTCATCTACCTTGATTTGATTTGTAATAGTGCTACCTACTTTTTGGGGGAAAATATTATTTGTAGTTTTAATTGAAATTTTGGAGTCACCATTAATGGAGTACTTTTATAATAAGTTTACATTATTTATAAGTCAATTTAAAACTGTTTTAAACAATCATTCTCAAAATATTCCAAATTATAAATTTGTTGCTAAACCTCTGCTTTAGTATGATAATTGTTAATACATATAGTGGGACACAAAGCCCCACCTAACAATGTGGGCAGTAGAATCTTCCTGCTGCTCCACCTTGAAACATACGACACATCTCTTTGTGTGGAAAGCTTATTTTGAGTGGGTGGAATATACTGAAAGTGTCTCTCTGTCAGCTGATTAGGGGAAGTAGCGTGGGAGGGAACTATGTATCCTATCTGAGGTTTTCCAAGTGTAAAGATTAAGTTTCCTGCCAGAGTGATAAGAAAAGTTTTCCTAACCAATTTTCTACCATTCTTTTTGTAAATCACGAAGGAATTGATCCAAAACATATCAAGTAAGTTCCTAAATATTTTCGTATATATAATATTTTGAGTGGTGGCTTCTTGCTTTTTTGTAAATGTTCATCATAATGTCACTCCTGTCTACACACCCATATTTTTTTGTAGTCTTGATCTACAGTTAGATTCTTTACAGTTGTTCTTTTCCACTTCCCTTGGCTTATTTCACTACCATGAAACATGATCTCTAATGCAACATCCCTCCTGTCCTTCCACTTTAGCACCATCTGTTTTCTCTGAAAGGCTGCCACTCTTTCTCCATCTTAAATAGTTTTACCCTTACGTTGTGGGGAATGCCGTCATTTTTTTGCGTATAGTTCCCACAACAACAGTTTTTCACACACAAAGTTTGTCAACCAACAATTCTTACCCCGCTATTGCTGCTTCTGGGAGATACAGAATTTCCTTTTCATTTTCTCCAAGGCAGGCAGTATTTTGTTTGCAAGTTTTGTTAAGGTAAACCTCAATGTATGTTTCGTTGTCCACAAAATGATATTTCAAGAGCAGATGAAATCTTCTTTGCATGAGAATTTTTGGAGTATGGAGTTCAGACTTTTCCCCATTTTGAAAAAATAGCTATGAGCCACTCGTGGACCCTTAAACATGACTTCAGATGATGACTACTGTCCAGAAACTGTTCTGCTTAATTGTTTGTCTCCTCATATATACAATTCATCATCCACAAATTTCTCATGTATCTGAAATGTCCTCCTTCGTCTCTGTTTCTTACAATCTCCACATGATTGCGGTTTGGATGGTGTACACTGCACTTCCTCTTCTTTAAATTCCTTACTGCATAGCTTTGTTCCAAAATTTAGAAAGTGTCCGAGGAAGGAAAAGTGTGCCTCACTCTTTTGCTACAGGATGCAATTATTGATGGGGTACGCAAAATAATATGAGGATGTGTTGTCCTGAGGACTGGAAAGAAACAATTCACATTCGCACGTGTCCTCAACTATTTCACGCACCTGGTTATTAGCATGCACAGATACCAAGCTGGCGACTCACACTGACTGTGGATAAATTTTCACCCCTGCGTAATATCTAGAACAGTTATTCTTTACCGGAGGGGGTTTGGGAAGTCCAGCTGAAAGTAGGCACTCAATTAGGGATGATTAGTGGGGACTCAACGCCCCTTCCTCCCACAGAAAGGGTAAGTAACCAAACGAACAGGGTACCACTTAGGGACCTGAATGTCTTTCATTGCACTGAAATTTGGCCATGGTGTCTCAGCTTGAAACCCAAAGGTGGGTGCAGTATCTGGTGAACTCTCATCCGACTGTGTCAGAGGGAAGAGAGGGAGACAAAGCCACAATGTTTATTACGACACTGTTCACCTTTGAAGTATCACGATTGCTGATTGGGACCCACTCGAGAGCAAAATGAATCGTCATCTAATGAGTGATTGCTGTCTTCATTCACAATCTCTTGCCAATTACTGCTTCCAAGTGGTTCCCTTTAAGACCTCCATCCAAGGCCCTTCAGAGGGTCACGTATGGGTCCTTATCTGCCTTTTTCTGTCCCTTCACCTTCCTCTCCCTCTGCCTCAAGTCGGCTGCCATCTGCTGACTGAATACCGTGCTTGAAGAATGAAGGTAGATACGTAAGAACCACGCAAAATGACCTCAGCCGTTGAAGCACGTTAAACAATAATACTATGTAATACTACATAAGAAACTTCCAGATCATGTCATATCTTAATAATAATAATTTTATTAGCCTTCAATTTTCCAAGGCAAGTCAGTATATGGATAAAATGATAGTATACAACAAGGCACGTATACATAACAATCATAACGCAGTCTTCATTATTGGTTCACATATTACAGTCTTTCATAAAAAATTGACCTACATATATTGAAATACCAGGCTTGTAATAATGCCCCAATGAAATACCATGCAATGCCCCAATGAAATACCATGCAATTCCCCAATGAAATACCCTGCAATGTCCCAATGAAATACCATGCAATTCCCCAGTGAAATACCCTGCAATGCCCCAAAAAATAACGCAAAAATGGGCATGACGAGTGATCTTATCACACCCAAATTTATATTTAGCATTTTAATTGGCTTTGTCCCGCCCCAACGTTCAAATACAAGTGGGGTCATTGCGCGAAAGAAAACAAACGTTACTTTTTTTCTTAGCTCTTACTTAGGTTTGCTTTCTCAGACCTTGTTACAGGTTCACATTTATTAAACTCAATCTGTCCAGGTTTTTCACCAGCAGTATACCTTAATGGAGGAGGCTTTTTAAATTTCTAACTGATAACAGGTGGGGAATTAGAAGAGAAATAATAAGGTAAAAACTATAAGTTTTAGATCATTGGTGTGAAAACAGTTTCATTCATGAAATACGTACTTTTTATGAGAAATAATTTTAGTGGCATTGGCCGATGAATTATTTCATAATTTACACTATAGTTAATGGCAAAATAGTTTCTTTTTTTCAAGAGGTACTTAGAATAAAGAACAGTATATTCCAAATATGGAAAAAATGCAATTAGTTAAATCTTCGAGTTTTATGTGATTTTTTTTGGCGTACAGGCTGGAAAAAAACTTTTTGCATCTGGTGATTACTATAGTCCCAAAGTCAATAAAAAATAAGTGTTGAAACACATTGTGAATCCCATCTTACGCGCATTGAACAGGAACAAAATCTGGCACAATGTTGGGAAGCGCCGTTAATAAATCACTTGAATGTCAACTGAGAGGTGGCTGGTGTAGTGTGGACGATGTCTCTAAAAAGGAAGGATGAGGGATGGAGGGAGAGATGAAAGCCCAGGAGGTGAAAGGGTGGCGTGATACGCTTGATGATAATTTCTTGTGTGTATTGGTGAAAAGAAAAATTTCAATTTCTGTCTCAAAAACATGAGTGTGCATAGCATACAGAATGACAGCACTTCATATCTCAGTATAAAATAGCAATATTTGTATGAGTGAAGGTCATATTTTTAAAGGTCAAGAAAAAAGTTTATAGTAATATTATGTAAATTTATTAGATTCCTCTATTTTTTCCTTGGTGTTGATTTGATCACAGTGATTTAAGATTGCTACACATTTCTCATGTGGCGCTGTCCATAAATGATGTCACACAATTTTGGACCAAACTAGACCCCCTCCCCCAGTTAGTCACGAATAGTGTCACCCCTCCTTAAATGATGTCACAAAAATGAAAAAACTTCTACCCCCTCCACATTCTGAGTAAAAATAAGGCAGTGAAGTGCAGTGGAAGTGTAGATGTCACATGAATTTCTGTAATTTCATATATTGTTTCCGTAATTTCATACATATGTATTTGGTTTCATTTATTTATTTATTGGCAACCTCTGTGTTACACCTGCCTAACTGCACTTGTAAATACTGTGCTGTTAAATTTTGACGAAACCCATGGATGTTATATCCCTCAATGATGTTAATAAATTATGATGAAGCAGCCCCTCCCCCCTGTCACACATTGTCACTAGGTGGTGACCCCGCCCCCCCAATCGTGTGGACGTTATTTATTGACAGTCCCTGTTGATAAATGGCAAAAATTATTTTCATTTGTTCAAACTCCAGCAATCAATAACAAACCCAACATAGCCCTAATGCAAGTAGTTCTAGTCATTTGCTGCCTAGCTGTCAGCTCACCCAAACAAGAAAAAAAGAAACTCGCTCCTGGGAAGGAAATTAAAAACTATGAGCAAAGAAATGTTTTCCGTGTGAGAACGCGACTTAAAGCAAGTGCCTTATATAATTAAAGATATTTATAGTGATAAATGATCATAACAGCAAGTACTTTCTAGGCTTTTAACACATTGCTTACCAGGATATTTAAACTCCTTTTAACTCATCCATTCTGGCAGATTTTTTAAGCCGAGTCTTTCTACACAAGTTGCATCAATAAAAATGTCATATTTTACTTATATTTTTTTTAAATTTTTAATGGGGTTTTTAAAGTAATCTTAGTATTTCTTCTTTGTGTGACACTCCATCAATCAATTTATTTTATTTATTTAATTACCACCGAAAACAGCACTTATATTGGCCTTTACATCGGGGTATAAACAATGGACAAGCACAAACAACCATGTCCTGGGAAGTGAAAAATCCTCCCCAGGCAGGATTCGAACCCATGACCTTTGGGTTAGCAGGCAAGGACGTTACCCCGCCGCCACCGATTCTCTTGTGTAGTGGAACGACGCAAGTAGAGCACACATACATCGTCTCTTTCTTAATATATATGGAAGTGCACGCTTTGAATCATCTGGTGTGATATTTTTTCTTCCCTTTATCCGTAATAGGAACGAGTTGGTGTTTACTATGGTCTCTCGAGAGGCGATGTTGGTGATCCCTTGAAAGGACAAGCTCCGTCATCTTATCATCGCAGTCCTCATCCGAGAATGACTCATATAGATTTTTTTCTTTGACCATTTCATTGTTTTTCTCATAATGGTATAATATTATAAACACACATCCGCCTATGCTTTTCATACAATCTTTGTATTTCAAAATGGAGGTAGGTATTTTGATTGCCAGTCCTTTGATCCTATACCTCAGCTTTGAGTGAGCTATGCTAGTGCTGTAAATAGTACATATCATCCTCACCTCCATTTTGTCTTTCCAAAGCACTAGTTACACTTTACGAGCGAGTGTGCACCATCCTTTTTTCAAAGTTTTCACCTCTTTCTTCAATGTAGGAGAGAGCCCTCAGTTTGGTCTGATTGTTCCAACAAACTCATACTTTATTATCCAAGAGCAGTTCTGCTGTATTCACACTCTTACAGTAGCTGTCTTGATACACATGATGGCACAGGTTGAGGTGAGGTGTTAGAAGAGAAAGAATGGTTCTAATTTTTTCCATCGACCAAATATATTTCTAAATTACTCATGTAGCCAGAATCATTTTCATGAACCATGCAAACTAGTTGCCCATATTTTAAATTTTTGGCTGGATTGTATGCCTTGATTTTCAATCATCCTCTCCATGGAATTATTGCTTCATCAAGCGATAGCTCCTGCTTTGGTTTATATACTCCATGGAATTATTGCTTCATCAAGCGATAGCTCCTGCTTTGGTTTATATATGTTCTGAATTTTTCTACAAAGTATTCCAGAACAGTTTTTATTTTATATAGCCTGTCCATCTTACCCAAAATTTCCCCGTTATCACTGAAATGCCACACTTTCTATATCTGCTCAAACATTTCTCATTAGTAATTATCTAAATATGTTGGTTGAAATGAAAGGATCAGTGCACCAGCACTCCTATAATGTATCTTGCCTCACTTGGCTCTTGAGAATCAAAATTGCAAAGAATATTTTCATTTCAGCAATGATTATGTCTGACCAATTCCCTGATTTTGGCGATGCTTTGTTTTTGTTTGTTCTGATGGTAATACAGATTTGATTGAATTCCCATCGTTTTGGAAAGCCAACAAATAGTGAGACAATTACAAGGATATTGGTTGAATTTTCTGGTATTCGCTTAACTTCAGGTTGGCCCAAAAATTGCTACAAATCTCTCTCAAATCTATTTTTTCTAATGTAGTAGAAATTCGTAGTGAAGTATTGTCTTTGTTTGGGGCAAGGGCCCAGCTACATTGGCACACCAGTTCCCGTAAGATCACCGAAGTTAAGCAATGTTGGGCCCTGACGGCGGTTGGATGGGTGACCATACATACCTTCACCATGGCGCTCTTGTCCCATGTCTGCATGTGGCAGACAGGCATGGGGTTGGCACTATGGACCAAGAAGGTCTAAGTACCCGGGCTCCTGTCGAAGGCCCCCCCCCCCCACAAATAATCTATCTATCTATTGTCTTCGTTTGCATTATTATCGGAGTCACTTTCACTAATCACAAGAGGAGTAGATTTTCTATGTACCTTTACTACAATATCGGAATCGCTTTCACTCTCGTTGCTCTCTTCATCATTCTCTAAGGGCACGTGTGACAAATCATGGGCACACAGATCTAATAAAATTTCTTCTTCATGCAAAGCACTTCTAAAAATACAGATTTAGTACATTCCACTTGCTTGGTCTGCAACTTGAAGACAAGGCGATAACTTCCAACGTGGCTTTTGCTCACCCCTGTTGACATCCCTCCAGCCAGATGTCACGCAGTTGGCTTCGACTCGGTGATGAAATAAATCCGTATTTGGTCCACGGTATCGAGTATCACCCGGGTGGTTTTCTAATTATCCCCCATTTCTCCCCCCTCCATTCATCCAACCTCTAGCTCACCCTCTGTTCATTTTCAAGTGCTTCGGACTCCTTGGCGGTGACATCCCTTTCCGGTTTGCTTTCACTGTGCATCAAGCATTGAATCCCTTCTGAAGAAAGTCATCATACAGATCTGGATTTTATAATGCTGATAAACTAATTGCTGAGATTGAAGCAGAAGCACAATTATTGAATAAATCACACAATTGAGTTATTTTATTTGTAAGTTTTTTTAAAATCAAACTAGTCTGATTCTAGTTTCCTATGTTCAACTTGTACCTGACTCAATTTTATTGTCAGAGCTCTATGTAAAAAAATTTATTATCCAACTCTAGATTTCATTGTCAGATATCATGTTTTGTTTATTTGTTCCTTGAAAAAAAAAAAAGGTTCTTTACTCTATTTACCTTTTTTTCCTCTTTTATATTACTTATATAAGTAGGCCCCAAAATGTTTGGTGATTTTCATATGGGCAAAATATGCTGAATTTATAGGAAATTCAATTAAAATGTGCTTGGAATGAAGTGCGATAAGACCCTGGATAAATGCAACAATTTACCTGGAAAACTCTGGGGAAAAAAATAATTGAAATTCGCTGGACACCCTGTAGTTGTAAGTCATATTTTTAATTTTTTAGTGCTTTGAGCAACAATATCTGAAAACAATATTGCCATCTATAGCCTGATTTTTATGTCTTGGTATTAATTTAAGTAAGCTCTCAGCTCATTGAGTAGTGTGTGTCTGATCTGTGAAATTGTGACTTATCGTTTGCAGTACATATAATCCACATGTGGATTCAAATTCTTATATTTGCTAATTCTTTTATAATCTCAATTATATTGTTTCCAAACCATCTTTTATGAAGAAATGGTGTAGTGGAATGGGAGAGGACAGGTGACCAAGGTAGTGGAAGCAACCCAGAAGATCTCACATCTTGTGGTCTTCAGGTGGACTCCAGTCATACACCTTTTCTATTAAGGAACCACATAACAACTTGCAGTTTCTTGACATTTTAATGAAAGTGAGACCTTTCCTAAAAATGGCATCCCTAATCAAACGAATGTTGACCTGAGAGTGAAATTCTAGCATTAGCATCGACAGAGCAATTCATGCACAAGCAATATTCAAAATCTAGAAACTATAGGTATAGATTAAGTTCTTGAGTCTGCCTAATCCTAATTACTGTTCATGAGATCATATGTTTGGTGCTACCTGTAATTGAGAAAGGGTGAAGATATTAGTGGAGAAGTGACCCAAACTTGGAGTTCTGCGGGTTTAGTGGAGCACCATACTCACTTAATGGCTTTCATGCCGGCCCCGGGTCTGTTCCTTTTCCACCATTGAGCTCTGAGACATCTTGTGTCTTAGCTAAATGTTAATTTATAATGTGACCTTGCATGAGATCTCCTTAAGTCTATGTATTTATGGGTGTGTTGAAGTAAAGTTCTGGCACCAATATTACGAAAGATATTATTTGTGTGTGCTCTATATCATAAGCCTAAAGCCAGGTATTTACTTGAAGCTGGACTATCAATAAGTTGGACTTTCTGTGACAACTGAAGATCAAGTCAGAGGCACCTTGTCACTGCTGCAAACATGGATTAATGTATGCCAATGGATGTTGTCAACCACAATTGGACTAGAGTATTGCTGCTAAATAGTATTCATTCACAGTTTTTTTCCATACAGTTCAGCATTCTTGCCATATCTTCCTTCTTCTCTGCCAAAATTGCTATGTCCTCAGCAAAGCACAGCATGCTGATTGTTTTTCCCTTTGCGTGTATTCCTGTTTCAGTTCTTTGTTCGTTTTATTTAATACATTTTCAATAAAAGTCTTGAAGAGCATGCGTGACAGCACACATCTATGTCACTTTTTTCTTGACTTTTGCTTCTTTTGTATCACAATTGTGTTTAGCACTGCAGACTGTTCTTCATACATATTCAATTGTTCAATTTGTTCATTCAGCCTGCATGTTATTTTTCTATCATAAAATGACATACCAGTTATCTTCTATGTACGTAGATAGAATTCTGTTCCAGTCCTCGCCCAATGCTGTCTCCTGGCCATTGAAGCCAATGTATATTTGTTGGTCTTACTGTGTCCTTTTCTTAAGTTGTGAGAAGTCTCAAGAGCTAATATTACGTCCCTAACTCCTCTAATTTTCCTGAAACTGAATTGATTTTCATCCAGGATCACTTTTATCTTTCTGTAAATAATTCTTGAATTTGTGATGTATATTCACTACGGCTGATTACTATAAAATCTTCACATTTCTTGGCTCTGGTCTTCTTAGGGATATGTTGATGTTGTTTATGGAATCCATTGGCATTTGCCCAGTTACATGAATAAGTGACTCTATCTGAATACTAATTATTGGCTTAGAATTGAAGAATTGATTAGACCATCATCAGTTTCTTTCTATGGTCCATGGTCAAAGAGGTTATGGCCAAGATGTTTGGTTCTTCAACTTTGATAAGATGTTTGTTGAATAAATTGGACAAAATTAACGGAAGTCTGAAGAAATTTGATATCAGAATGTTAGACCAGTTGTTTGAAGCTACCTGAACTAAGTACGTAGCTCAGGGGTAATATAATAAATGGGTAAAGGATAGCGAATTAGATTTGAGGAGGATGCCAAACCACTGTTTTGTGTGTGCTTTGGAGCAGTGGTTGGAGAAAAATTGAAACGAATGGAGGCTAGAACGAAGATGGATGGGGAGCTGAGATAGATTTGAGGATGATTAGCTGGTAAATAGCTGACAGAATGAAAGAACACAAATTCTTAGACCAAGATTTTAGACCCACGTTTGCCAGACAGAAGAAGGGTATTATGATTTTAAACCTGTGATTTACATTTTATGATAAAAGGTGTTTATAGCGTAATATTTTAGAACAATATGAAATTGTAAATTACTGCTCGATATCTCGATAATGCATTAGCCATGTGTTTGATTCTCAATCGCATTTTAATCGGATGATTGCTAGACTGTGAATTTTATCTACTGCATGTTGTGACAAAATTTTTATCTCATGGCAGTACTACGCTCTAGTTGTCTTGTGACCTAAGTTTTTCTGTCCCTCCTCCTCTTATGACGCGTGTCTTCTAGCAAAGCGCAAGTATTGTTTACTTCCTTCAACCTGCCCCTTTTGACTGCCCGAGCTGCTTTTTCTTTGAAACATGAGAAATCTTCATCCCAACAAAAGTGGTCTGACCTCTTCAACCTTTCCCACTCTCAAAGTTCCCTTCCTTTTTGGTTACTTCAGGTGTATGATTTGTTTTGCACCTTGAGGATGTTGTAATTTGGGGAAACGTAGGCCAATTTGAACTCGAGAGTATGAAAGCGATACTCAATTTTTAATTTATTTCACTATGGACTGTTATTTGGTGAGTCAGCCAAGGAACTGTAATCGGTGGTAAGATCATTAGAGGCTCGGTGTGTAGATTTTGTGGCAATTAGGGAAGAATGGAGCATAGGGGGGAGTTATGGTATTGTATCCCCATGATGTAGGGCATTGAGATGGGCTCTGCCCTACAAAATGAAAATCATTTGGTGAATTACACACGGCTATTGTGATGGTGATTCTATGGTGGTTTTGGTTTCATCAAAGGTGTGGCAGTGGGTGATGGAGTGTCTGAGAGGAAAAAGGACCTTGACTTAAGCATAGACAAAGCAGTAAACTTGTATCAGAAAAAATATTAATTCATTGCAAAAAGGTTTCGCTTTTTTTTAGAGAAACACTTTCGGGAACATTTTTTAATGATGCTGTATGTGTGTAATATATACACCCAATATCCATGACATTTTGTTGTCTGAGGCAAGTTTCCAATTTTCTCGTTAAAATATATACCAATAAATTGGCTCAGTAAATATAACGTACCTTTGTCAAAACTTTATAGGGTAATATACATTTATGTTTAAAAATCCAAACATTTTTTGTCTTGAATGCGTGGCTGGAAGTCTTGAGGTTTCCGGGATGTGTATTTATTTGCTTCTTTGTATTCTCTGGTCCAAATCCATTGTGTATAGTTTCTTCGTGGCTTTTAAGATGCCTCCTAGTTGAGGCCAAACAGTGTGTGATGGTATTTCCCAAGAACAGAATTAAGAAGATGGTTAATAATATCTGCTGCATAATTAACCTTTAGATATCTACAGTGTCCCTTGATTTGATTGCCAGCATTAATGTGTGATGAGGCAGTTTTAATATCATCATCGTGATTGAGTGTGCCATCGTCTTCTGCACAACAGTTATTAGTGCTGAAGGCCAAGCAATAGGTCAGCAAATGGTGAGAACCAATGCCATGTTTGTTAGTAGCCCAAGTTAGTGCCATGAAGAAAAATTTTAACTGTGTAGTGCTGAATTGCGCTTTTGAATACAATCAAATATCGCTACATTTGGTGTGGGAGCTAGATGAGAAGGAAAATAATTAATGAATCTTTGGAATTTCTCCTAATGTGAACTCTTAATAATTTGTTTGAGTTTGACATTTACAAATACATATCTGTAATTGATAAGTTAACCTTTGGTGCAGATGTTCGGGACGATGCAAATAATTTCCAGGAGGAAAATTTTAATTCTGTCTCTCACAGAAAGAGTAACTGGTATTTAATGGCAGATACTTACGAATTGTAACTCACTTAGTGATTTGGGAAGCGAATAAGCCAGGTAATTCAAGATTTCATGACGAGAAATTGCAATGTTTCGTACCATTTGTGAGTTTATCAATGCCATTAAATACTAAGTTATTTTCTCTGGCTTGTGAAAAATTATCGGACACATCCATAAACATCCACGGGGATTTACGGTCCCAAGTATCACGTGAAGGAAATCTTGGAATCCCCAGTTTTTTTTAATTATTTTTACTATACAGTCAACCTCATGGAATGGATTTTTATTGCAAACTGTTGGTACTGAGTGCATTTACCATTCACTGGGGGTAATACTAAACATAGAGCATAAATTGAATGTATTTTTAGGCAAATGTTCTCTGTGGACTGTGTTCTGAAGGAAAGTATAATTTTGTGCCCTGCCATATTCCTAAATATTGAACTTGAATAAGTCACCTAATTTAGTGAATAAGCTAGGGGTAAATTTTTCATCTGGAAAAAAACTGTAAATTTCTCGACGTACAGCTACTTACAAAAAAATTGTACCACTTCCCAACGCAACCCGCACGACAGGCTATTTAAATCGTCGATGTGACAACACTGTCGCCCCACTTGACTGCCGAACGCAATAGCGTCCGGGCGGGGCGATCTAGGAAACAAGAGCGCCCGAATGAAACATGAGCTGAAGAAGCCAAGGCCCTGTGATACAGGGGGGTGGAAGCTCACCGACGCGGCGAGGAGGGTTTTCTTTCCCCGAAAAAAAAAGAGAGGCATATGCTGTCGCTTTGTGCTTAAAAGACGCCGTTTTGTTTCGAGCGCCTTTCCATTTATTAATCCCGTTTCCAGTTGAGCGTGTGGTGTTAGCGGTGAAGGGTGTGTTTCTGGGAGGAAAAGTAAACAGAAAATTAAAAGATACTATGCGTGATTGTTATACTTGTGGAATGCTGCAGTTGATACCTAGTCGGAGAAACCGAGTGGCAGAAATGCTAATGGCAAATATACCAGTTCGGGAGATTGCACTGGCAGTTGAATGTCTCCCATGTGACAATAGTTAATGTTAAGAAAAAGTGGGAGGAATCACATTCGGTTTCCAGGAAGGTGGGTTCAGGGAGACTTAAAGTCACTACTCCAGAGGAGGACGTGTGCGTAGTGGACCACGTAAGGGAAAATCCTTTTCCGACTGCCGAAGAGACTAGGGATGCGGTTGGTGTTCGGGCATGTCCACAGACAGTGCCTCGGAGGCTGCAATATGCAGGACTTGAGGCGAGGCGTGCAACTTTGAAGGAAATTCTTACAGATGCTCACAAAGTTGCACGTCTGGAGTTCGCGAGGCGCTATTTGTCTAATAGGATAGAAGCAGTGTGGGCGGTAACATGGTGTCACAAATAGGTGGGAGGGAAATGACTCAACGTAGATTTCGGTGTAATTCGTCCACTTCTGTATCTCAAGCCGATAGGTTTTCATACCTGCTTTCGGAGCTCGGTTATCGTAATCTTGCGATGCAGATAAATACATGCAAACGCAAAAGTTTAAAATGTATACTTTTCTGATAGAAAAAAGCTATAAATTGCACTTAAAGTAATCAGTTATCCAAGAAATATTTTGTTCTAACAGTTTATTATTCTTTCAAGTTCAAGCTTTTGTCAACTCTTCTGTTGGATTCATCATACAATAATATTTACGCAATGAATTATTCCCTGACGAAGCCGAAAAAAGAGTCAGCTAAATCTTTCATTTCGTAAGCATTACGGCGTGATTCCAAAAAATTGCTTTCTTGCGTAATGCAACGATGAAAAACAACTTAAAATGATACGTATTTATTGTCTTTTTGGAAATAGGTGACTTGTAGCCCTGAAAGAACTCAATGGTGTTGGCGCCCATGTTCTACTATTGTGTCAGAACAAAGATAAATATTTTCCGCAAAGTCTATGAAATCTCGTTAAGGTTGTTCAACACCCCGCCTGAAAATGCCATTTCAGTCTTTTTATTTTACGTGTCATGGCCATTTAAAGTAGACACTTCCTCCATTTAAGAAAAGATAATGTCTAAAAAGGCTCAATGTATGTTTCTGTCGATTTATTTCCAATAGGAGGGCTACAAGCGAATAAATATCTAGTTATACTTGATGAATTTAAGACTTTTTAACGCTTAACGCAGCAATGCATGGACCTTACTGGAAAATTACCTCGGGTATAACATTCACCAATCCTTCATGTATGAACGCGAAGAGAGTATTACCATGTGTTGATTTTCCGACGCTAGCCTACAGTTTGTAAAAGCGCGTCGTCATGCACCTCGATCATTTAACTATTCCCAAGGAGAAGTATTTTCCCCTCGTGTTTTCCCCGCACCTTCCACCCTTCATCCCTCATTCCACCTTTAGCTCTCGCCTCCAAGGATGAGAGGTGGGATGGGGACCAGTCTCTTATCTGGAAGATATCAAGTTTCATCATCGCATCGCAAACTAGAAAAAAAAACAAAATTTCATCACGAAACAGCAAAAGAATTTAAATAACAACCTGATATGTGAACATAGGGTTTTCGTTCAGCTTGTCAACCACCGAGTTGCAGAAGTGGATGCATTTCCCATGGTCTCCATTTCGAATCTCCTGCACCATCTTGACTTTGTATGGCTTGAATTTCAGCATCTTCAATATTGGTTGCTTGGTCGTCCTGGAAATGTTCAGTGACACGTCGCGGTGTCGGATGGAATGCAATAGAGATGCCAATACCAAAGCCACAACTGCGTGCCCCTGCTCCGGTGTGGTTGATGTATCAAAGGGCACCTGATGTGGTCTCTCTTCTTGAGGTGTTCAACGCTGAAACAATTTTTCTCCCAAAACCTCGTGCGAGCTGAACTTGCATCCTGTGAAGGCGGACACCGTGTAGCAAAAATATTTTTCGTATCGTCTCGGAGACTGACTTTCTATTCAAGACATAAATATTGATTATGTTGACCCTGATATCAGGGGTAAGGTTCTCCATGGTGAATCTAACCCCCGCGACCTACCCTGAACAAGGACCAAAGAGAAATGGAGATGTATGACGTATAAAATATGTAAATTTGTTGATGAAGAGAGGTTGCTGATGCTGAAAATATCGAATTCCATACTCCCTCCGACGAAAATAATTGAGAGGGACTTGAAGTGACGCAGAAAAGGTCAGGCCACAGTGACATAATGACACAATGTTGGTAGAGGTTACACTTGATCAATCACACATACCCCTGTAGGTCAAGGAATGCGTGGACGGATCTGGGAATCATACAGTCGACTTATGCACCCATTAAAACCTATGATTCAACACCTTTGTTGCCACGACTGGCTTGCCTACACCTCGTGACCTTTGACCCTGGCGTAACCCTTGGTGGTCAAGGGATGACAAGAGAGATCTGAGGACCTGACCATCATTTTGGCACCCTTTTAAACCTAGAATTCAATGCATTTGTTTCCCCAATTTGGTTGCCGACACCTCGTGGTCTTAGCCCCCACGTAACCCATTAAGGTCAACGAATGACAAGAGGGATCTGGAGGACATCACCATCTAATTTAGCATCATTTTAAACCTATTATTCAAGTATTTGTTGCCACGATTTGCTTGCCAACACCCCGTGATCTTTGACCCCTGCTTAACCGTTTTAGGACAGACAATGTCAGAAGAGACCTTACCATCGACTTGGGCAGCTTTTTAAACCCATGATTCGACACTTTTGTGCCCCAAATTCACTCTTTGTCACCCCTGAGACCTTAACTGGGCCCTTCCAGGAGTCATGATTGGATTTCCGAAGACGAAAGTGGTTTCATCGTATTTCCTATGCCCAAAAACCCTTGTTATAAAAGTTTCGCAAATAAATTCTGACTTTTTTGTCTCAAATATTTAAATATGGAAAGCTCATACAGCAAAATTTCGATTTTGTATTGGACCCCCATTCTAGGGTCAAAAGGTCAATCCCCTAATACTTCGCTTATAGTCTACAAAACACAATTTCTTTCTACCCTGGCGCCGAATTTCATCAATGTGGCACTAACGAAAGTGTCTAAAGTTAGAGGTCAAAAATGACACACGATGAATGGCTCACTCTGGCACATAAATTGCTCAACAATCAGTATACATTAATTGCTCTGTGGCATTGCCCCTCATTGATAAAAAATATATCAGATTTTTTCTTTCCGATTTAAAATTTCTATTTCAAGAAAGTTGAAAAACAAAATCATATTATTTTAACTAGAATAGAAAATCTTCTTTGATATTATGTGTCGATGTCTGTTTTTTTTCAATTGTTTTGAGCATTCTCCTCCACCTTCAAGCTAAGGTAATTTAAGTTAATAATAGTAGTTAATACTAAGTCATAATTTTCCACTAACAACAGTTAGCATTACATAACTGAAACAATGTCAGTTTTCACTTCAAGAAAGCAATTAAAACTTGTTTCAGGAATAAAAAAACCATCCTCTCTCTACTCGCCCGTGAGCTTCCACTCCTCAGCATCTATGAGGCTTGGTTTCACCGGCACAACTGTCCGCTGGGTTTCCCGACTTCCGCGAATGACAGTCCGATGAGACCACAGTCGGCAGTGGATGGTCCATGAGTGTTCCTCGAAAAGCGGTTCAGTCATATTATCTTTTAGTAATTTCGAAAACTGGGTTTCCTTAAAGGCTGTGCCTACACCTGCAGGGACAGCGAGCGAGATGGAGAGGCACGACGATGGTGGTCCGCATTACGAAAGGCAGTGCCATCCCTAGGGTAGTGTGACAGGTGCCGCTGCACTGGGCCCAGCACCTATGGGGGCCCCACCCGGCCCTTTTGAATCTTTCAGACGGCGTGGGGAAAGCAGTCTATTACCCGAAATTACCTACTACCTAGTGCACATATAAAGTTATTTAAACTATTTGCCGACTTTCGTTTGCATAGGGCCCCTCAATCTCCAGGGACGGCCCTAACGAAGGGTATTCCTAAGTTATTTTGGCGAAAGAAAACCCTTTTCCCCGTCGTGCCAGTGATCTTCAAGCCACTTTTAACATGCTGGCTTGTCTTCTCCAGCTCGTTTCATTCGGGTGCTCCTGCTTCGGAGATCGTCTGCCCGACGCGATAGCGTTAGGCGGTCAAGTGGGGCAACAGTGTTGTCACATCGAGGATTTAAATAGCCTGTTGTGCGGGTTGCGTTGGGAAGTGGTACTATTTTTTTTAAGTAGCTGTACATTCAAGCATACCGAAATCGTCTCCGTTTTCTCTGTGTATCTGTGCTCCCTTATATTGTCTTTTTTACTAAGAATGCTAGCCCTACTTTTAACAGACACTTACCTTGCCAACTTACTTATCAGTGTGGTCATAGTGTTAGTCGGTGTAAATGTTCTGTTATGATGTTCGAAAAGTTATCCGTTTTCTTTGTCTGTTGAATTTGGAGTATGATTAATGTTGTCATCTCTCTTTTTGATTGATTGCGTCTTCTTCTTTTAGCTCATGGAGGAAATAGTGGCTGAAACCACTTGGGGAGGATCTGATGACAGCAGTGATGAACTTGAAACTGAGAATTCAGGTAAATAGCATACTCTCTTCACCCAAATAATAAATATCACCCCTCTCACAACCCAATTTTCGTCCTTAACCGCTTCCCTGACGGGTTTTTTTTACAAAACCGGTTAAAAAAAGTCCTATTTTTTTATTTCAGATTCAGAAGCATTTTAGGGAGGCAAATCTGAAAATGTTTTCCTTTATTTTTTATTCCAAATAACTAATGATTTATTCAATAATTTCTGAATGTTGCCCCTTAACTTAAGAGAATTAGGCCACCTGCACATCAGTATAACTTTCCTTCCCGTAAACCTTAGTTAGACATCTAATGATAGCTAGAGACCTGCAAAAGGTGGAGTTATTTTATAGCCAAAATTGGTGTTATTTTTTTTGCAAAAGCGGTGTTATTTTACCCTGAAATCAGTGTTATTTTCACGACAAAATATTTGGTGTAAATTAAGTGCTCTCCTCCCAGCAGGCCCACCTGTTGGCAAAAAATGTTGAATATCATTGATTAGGGAGAATTTAAACAATTAATACCATGCTGTATTCACATTTTATATTTTTGTACATTTCACGTACCTAACCAATTTACATAAAAAGGCAAATTCTTAAGGCTGCCAAGTTATTAACACAACCACACACGCAATCACACAAAACACTCACACACACAGCAGGGCCCCAGATTTCTGGGAGAACAGCTCAAAAAGAGCATGGTCAAATAGAAAAACAACAAACGGAACGAGGGTGAAATTCGTACACGTGTATTTCTTAAGAATCCCAGGTTATAACCCAGGAATCCTTAGCTGGGTCTCATTAGCCTAACAAAGGATTCCAATTGGGTTGTGTGTGTGTGTCTGTGGTGGTCCCTGGGGAGGAAATTACTTTCCCGTAAACTACCACAGGAGGGTATTCTGGTGGAGAGGCTGTGGTTGGTCCCTGTTGTGGAGTCCCCATTCCCGCAAACCAACACAGTAAGTGTTTGATTTTTTTTTTTTGGTGAGTGGTGCATATATTTTACGGCCATTGGAGAAATATCTAATCTGTTTAATCTATAGAGGCCGTAGAGCTCATCTACCTTGATTTACCACTAAACTGTTGAAGAAAAATGTAATTGGATGCTCACGAAGAGTGAATGAGGAAATATAAATGAAAATAACTAATTTAAAAATTATTTACATTTTAGAAAGTTTTTCCTCATGCAAAAATGGAAGTTTTACATCATAAATTTGCAAAAACTATCGATAAATGACAAAAATTGAAGTTGTGAATTTCGTAAAAAGATCGCAAACGAGACTGCATGCATGGAGTTGATAAATCGATGGTTACCAATGACAATAAAGGTGAATGCAATTCCATAAGAGGATAACTTTTCAGTGAGAAAAAGAATTATGACCCTCGAATTGCTAGAATTATTACAAAAAAATGACCTAGTAAGAGCTATGGCCCTAACCTGTTCCTCTGACGGCAGAAAAACGAACTACTAGCAGCTGGCGAGAATATTCGGGCATGAGAAGAAAGGGACGAAATTTTCGGACTTGCCCGAGTATACTCGGGCGCGTCAGAATTTGCGCGTCTTCGGTGCCCGAGTATACTCGGTTGCGTCAGGGAAGCGGTTAATAATTAAGGATGTTTAATTTTTTAGCAATGTTTTTAATATCAATTTGTGAAAAAAATGTGACTTGAATTAAGCTGTGTGTGCCTATAAGTATTCACCTTCCCTCTTTTTTTGTGGCTACTCTTATTATTTTCAACTTTCATATTTAAAATTAATGAATGAAGATTGGTACCATCAGTGGAAATATTGGTGAAAAGTGTTTCTAACCGGCTGTTACAGCTCTGTTGAAATTAATTTTTTATTGGGCTAAGAGTTTTACAGGACTACAATATGTGTGCATACCGATTTTTAATGTTTAAGGGTATATTAAAACCACAGCATGACATTGAATATTTTCATTATGTGATCTAAGGGTACAAGATTGCTCTAGGGAAAATTGAATAGCTTTATGGCACATGTACTCAGGCATATAACAATACCAACTCACGTCTTTGTTTTGACCTTACGCCGACTGGTGTTCTGCTTGTTTCTCTGTTTGTCATCCACTGTCGTTCAAATGTGATCAATGTGTCTTTGGTATATTATTTCAGATGACAGCTCAGATGAAATATCAAATGATTCCAATAGTGACCGCAATTCTGATTGGACAACAGATAGTGAAGAGGAAGATGTGGATGGGGAGGATGATGATGACATCACTCAGCCTTCGACCAGCAGGGCGTGTACCAGAAGAAGTCATCTCTTGATCGATTCTTGTTCCGATGAAGAAATAGTATCTGAAGAGGAATTTGCTCCTCAGAGCCCAACCCAGTTAGTAACTTGCTTCTACGTGTGATCTTATTTTTTTTTCAAATAGACTGTTCTCTTTCAGTGAAGTATTCCTTTGTTTCAGCTTCTCTATTTTGTAAAATTTGTGTGGATTCTGTATGTTTATGAAAACTTAAAATTTTTTAATATGTAATGTTATCTAAATCGACATTGTACTGTGTGAGCTGCTGCAGAGGCATGTGGCAGTGGGTGTTAGGACACCTTTCATGGAAAGGGGGAGGGGGAATAGGGGATAGAAGTGAATTGTACGTAAACGATGTGTCTTATGTGAGTGTTCTAATTACTAATGGTGCGAGGAAAGAAGGAATTTTTGTGCCTGTTAGTTCTCCAGTGTATGTCTCTTATTTTGTCACTCTACAAGTTCGAGAGTGGGGGTAAAATAATATCCTCCTTGTCGTACTGAAACCCGCCCAATCTGAGTTTTTCAAGTAATCTAAGCATAATGTGTAGCCTCCAAGTCTCTCATCTCGGCTCCCAACCTAATCCTTCCATCATCTGTGTGACGCTTTCTGGGCAGGATCCGTAATGCTTATGGTGTATTTGAGATGTGGCCTAACCAGAGTGAAATAGTATTTATCTTTCACTTTTTCATCAGAGAACTTTCCAACTACAGGGTGGGGCAGAGAAACTTGCTTATTTAGAAATTCACTTTGAAAAAAAGTAATGCAGATATATATTTAATTCTTTGAACAGCATCAAGTACAACATTAAAATTTTATGTTTACACATTGGTAAAGATGATATCTGGCAGATGCTGTCCATTATTCTTAATACACTGCTTAATCGAACTCGTAAGTTTCGTTCAACTCTTTCCAGCATATCGACGGGTATGTTGGCGACAGCTTGATGAATGTTGTTCTTCAGGTGAGCCAAACTCCTATGACGATTGTTGTAAACAATTGATTTTAGATAACTCCATAAAAAATAGTCGCAGGGGGCTAAATCAGGTGACCGTGTTGCCCAGTGCAGATCGCCCCTCAAGGAGATGAGGCGTCCTGGGAAGTGTTGCCGCAAAACAGTCATTGACACTCGTTCTGTGTGTGCCATGGCATCATCCTGTTGGAACCATACATATCCATCTCGTTGAGTGTTGGCAGGGAAAACTCCTGAATCATGTGGACGTAACGGTCAGAAATCACCGAAACTGCCCGTTTGTTTTCTTCAAAGAACCATGGACCAATTATTCCAACTCGTGATAATGCACACCAAACAGTTGCACGTTATGAATGTAGGGGATGCTGATGAAGTTTTCTGGGGTTATCAGGTTATCAATAATGCATGTTCTGCTTATTTACACATTCTGAAAGATGGAAGTTAGCCTCATCACTGAAGAAAACAAGTGTGTGTCGTGAGGCATGCCAAGAACCACCTCACATGCATTTTCTCGAGCAACAAAATCATGTGAATTAAGTTCCCGCACCACAGTCAATTTGTAGGGATTAAATTTTAGTTCTTCATGAAGGATTCGCTTCACAGAACGAGCAGACAACCCAACAGCAGCTGCATGTTTGCGGGCAGAGTGCTGAGGGGATCGCAAAACAGAAAGCCTTACCCTGTCAATGTTTTGGGGTGACCTTGCTGTTCGTGGAAGCCCAGGTTTTTTTTTCTTCACATCTCCAGTTTCCCTGAAGTTGTTTACCCATGAAACAATCAACTGCCAGCCAGGAACACGACCACAAGGCACAATATTGAAATGGGTACGAAATGCACGTCTCATGGCGATGATTGAGCAACCGTTAGAAAAGTATGCCTCGACAGCAAACGCACGCCCCACCCTCTCGAATTCGCCGACCCCCATTCTCCTTGGAGCAACCATCGCTTTAGGGTGTCCAAGTCAAATAAGCAAGTTGCTCTGTCCCACCCTATAGTATTCAAAGCTTGATAAGTACATATTAGTTTCTTTGATTCAGCTCCACAAATGTTTTGTATGTTTTCTCCCACGTTAGGTGTGAAGTCAAAGTATTCGACTTCATCTAACTCCTTATTAGTAACCCTTCCTTTGGCATTGGTGTGATTTCTTTAGTAAGAAGTATAGCGGAGTGCATTTACTTAGATCAAATTAGAGTGCCCACTCAAGTAACCATGAGTTAATGCTACTCAGGTTCGATGAGAGAGCTTCTAAGTTAGCATTTGAGGCAATTTCTTGACAGATGACATCTTCGTTTGCAAAAAATCTAATTTTGCCTCTTACTCTAGACTTAATGCCATGTTTATAAGTGAGGAATATGAGGGGTCCCATCACGCTTCCTTGAGGGATGCCGGATGTCACTCTAAACCTTGTTGGAACTAATGCTGTCCATTACCACTTTTTGTTTGCGGTCATCGCATCCAATATACTAGTTTATCATTTACCCAGCATGATTTTTAGCTGGGTTTCACAAGGTCTACTCCTACCAAAAGCTATGTTGATTGCTGTGGAAGAAGCTTTGATTATCCAGGAAGCTCATGATTTAGTAGAAACTCAATAGTACCTACAAAGCACTAAAATATGAAGTTCGATTATGCAAGGAATAACTGTCAGTCCCAACCGAAAGCCTATAGTAAATTCATGGCACTATTCAAAAATATGAAATTTTGAAAATACAAAATCTTAGAAAATACAAACCTTGGGCCTGATCCCCAGGAAAAAATGGAATTCAATATTATGAACCATGGCAAAAAACCTCCTCAGCAACACCTTTTTTTTTGCAGACGTAGGCACCTAGCAAATCAGTGTTGCTGAATATGATGCATCAAACGTGTGAAATGCGTGAACGATAGTGCATTCTTAAGCATTTATGCATTACGCCTATTTTAGTTGGAAATTTTTAAAGGCCACACTGTTCGAATAATGTAAAAATGGAAAACCTTCTGGTTTTGTATGATTTAAATAAGAACAGCTGGATGACCTGTGTAATTTTCCAGAAAAAAATAATACGGCTGCAAAGAAAAAAGACAGGAGAGAATAGGAAAATCATTTTATTAATGGACAATTCCAGCATGCGCAGTACGTTGTGCCTTGATGACCCAAATTTGGAACGTATGATAAATGACATGTACATGTATGTATGTGTCATTTATCTGCCCCAAACTCGACCAGCAAGTCCCAGTTTTTGGACAAAGGAATTATTCAAAATTTTAAAGTGCTGTACCATAGGAAGCTGGTGCGGTACTACTTACGATGGATCGGTATGTATTCGCAATTCATTTATAGTTATTGTGCTTTCCAAAATTCCTCAAGACATTTTTATCTCAATGGTCATTATTCTTTTATATCTATTATTGTCCTCTAGAAATGGGGATGGCAATGAAGCACATACCAAAATGGACAATCCTACATGCCATCCGTGCTGTTGGGGAGTCCTGGAGAGAAATATCCTCTACAACCATTGTAAATTGCTGGAAATCAGTAGGATTCCCTTTCCCACCACTTGATGAGGCTGTTCTTCCGGTTGGTCTTTGAATAAACTTCTGGAATTTTGAATGTATTCCGATAAATACCAGAACTGGAGTTTATTTGCCATGTTTAATCTTCAGGAAGAGGCTGTGGATGAAATCGTAGTGGGGTTTGGCTGACGATTTTTACAAATACTTGAAAAAAAGCTGATGGATCACTGCTCTTAATCCCCAGTGATTATACAACAATGGATGATAACCTTCAGGCTTGTGACAATGCAATGCCAGAACCTGCATCGGAGGAACCAGAGGCAGAGGCCAGTCGCTAAAGTAAAGTTGAAGATGAAAGTGATGGCGGAATTTCACCACAAAAAAATGAAAATGAAGTTCTTCTTTCCCTCCAAACTTTAAGTTTGTGCTTGTGAGTGAAATGGAATCACAATTTAGTGTCTACTTATCGAAATTAGAAGCCATGGCGGAAGTGGTTATTGAGAAGAACAAAATTCAAAAACAAACCACAGATTTTTTTTAGCAAGATACCTATTTTACAACGGAGAATATTTATTTATTTTGCAGAGAATAAACAACTCTAAACATTTTTGGCTCTAGTTTTCCCTAAATTATTTTTTCAGAGTAATCCATGTATTCATTTAGTGCTCTTTGGCAATGAAGAAAAGGAACATTAAACTCTAAACAGGTTCTTTCCTCCGGCCTTCTAGTCCCCCGCCCCTCATCCCATACTGGGAGATATCTTCTTCTAAAACCTCTGTTTACTATCTCCTCCAGCCTTTCCCTTTTCATTTGTACGTCCTGGATACCTAACACCCATCCCTGCCCTCATAGTATTTCCCACAATTACTCCTCTGGTGACGGAGCTTAAGTGAATCATATAAAACATGGTCCCCGGACTCATTTGCAGGCAATACCCTCGGCCTCTTACCCTCCCCTCTTCCTCCTACCATTTCATGACCCAACTCCCCTGCTCAGGCAAAACCACCGATGGTCTACGGCTCAAATGTTCCCACTGGGACCTAATTTCTCTTACGGGGCCAGCCCCTACGTGGAGAAATGCATGGCTTAGGTATCCCTGCAACTGGAGCAAGTTTACAGCCGGAGAAACACTGGAGAAGTATCTTTCGTTTCTGTGGGAATAAAGAGAGAAACTTGGTTGTCCACATTGATTTTATTTGCTCCAACCCACATTGATCATTCTGCGAAATCTTCAGGTGAAGTGTTTGGTCCACTTGAGTGAATCCCACAAAGTTACACTTCAAGTCATATTTCATTTTCATGTCCGTGTTGACATGTATACAAGGGTGCATTGAAAAAGAGGGAGAAAATTTTCATAGTTTCAGCACAAAGTCATGCCATCATCATGAAATTAGAAGTAAGTTGTGGTGGGGAAAGAAAATAACTAGTTAATGAAATGGAGATCTGGAATATCTCTATGATGTCCATTTGAGATGAAGTTTCTCTTTCACGCTTATTCGTGTGAGTAAAAAGTTCCTGAACTAGGGGTGTGCGGGTACCCGAAATGTCGGGTCGGGTATTTAGTGTCCGATCCGAACACTCGATCGTCTTCCGAAAAATTTGGGTCGGGTATTTGGCGCTCGAATTTGAATTTAATCGACTGATCCATCGTGAAATTCCGGTTTGAAATCGGCTATGCACCCGTACAGACAACTAATGTACGTATCACCGTAACAACCTTACGCGCATTTACACTACTAACGTAGCGACCGTGGATCGTACTGTTGTAGGCGCTAACCACTGTGTGAACGCGCGTTGGTTACCGATAGAGGTGTAGTTCTTAACGTTTCTACTAAACAGTGGTCAGGCGCTGGTGTCGCGAGCGGAAACCGGAAATGATTAAGGACGATAAACAAAAAAAATCAATCAAAATAGTGTGAAGCATACGGTGCTACTTTGATGTGTATGACATTTTAACACTTTTTATAGGAATTTAAAATCACAGTACATTCATATTTGCTTATTTACGAAAATAATACTTCGCCCTTCTCCATTTTGATTGCCTTATTTGATTATCGTACTTCATCTATTCCGAATTCCGCCATCTACACGAGCGCTGACAACTGTTAAGTGGTAGCGTACGGAACTACTTGTCCATCGTTAACCAACGCACATTCACACGGTTTTTAGTGCCTACAACGGTAAGGACGAAGGTCGTTAGGTTAGTTTGTTTGTTGAGTGAAGGGGGCACTAATAGATCGCTGCACTTGCAACGAAGCTTCTAAGCAATGAAAATACTATCAGTGCTTTTAATTTGAGTACGGCGATAGCCGATTATAATTATCAGATGCAGGTGCCGTCGATCGCTGGCTCACCTCGGAACAAGAGAGCCACCAACAGCCGGCGATTCAGCTAAATCAAAAGCACGACGGGCGGCGTGGAAATCGCCGTCTATCGCCGCAAATCGAAAACACCCAAAATGAAACATCGATCGATTTATCGATTAGAAAAAATAGATTATCGACTGTCGATCTTCCGGTAGGCCTGTCAGTCAGTGAATCCACTTGCTCTCTTTAAGTGATATTTACCGATTTTATTTTTTGACAATTTCATCTCTATTTTCGTGACGTGTGAGAATGATACAAGCTGGCCAAGGTGTAGGATGTGGGGATGGCGATGTTGACGGCAATGACGAATCGCGGTCACGTGGAAATCCGCCATGGCGGAATAGTAAGGCAGCTATCCGGGTGCACTTCGTCCAATTGCCGAATTTGCACGCAACGTGCAATTACTGCAATGCAGTACTAGAAAACCTATAATATTGCTTTCATGTCACATTTGAAATTTTGTTCATAAGCTATAGCCTATTAATATTTGTTATAAATATGTTACATCTTCATTCATGAAAATTGACAATATTGAATTCCAAGTGATCATTGATTTCCATGGCAAGCTTAAAATAAAACATTTGACTAACTTACTGATCTAGAGTGGTGGAACAAAAAAATATTAAAGTAAGGATTTGCTTTGTAAATCCTCAAGAGCTAAAGATCACATTATCTTGCTCACAGGTGAGTTCCAGCTAACCTGCCGATCCTAGTTATATTTTATTGTGAAAAAGCACAAGCTACCGGGTGTAATTTTGCTTTGGAACCTTTTGGGTTGCACTACTTTGTGCTAAAACAATGATGTTCCCACTCTCAGGTCTTAACAAGGCAAACATTTACTGTAATTCTTGTCTTGCCATCGAAACATCCATTTTCCTTAATAATCCAGCACCCACGAATGTGAATACCTCTACTACCCGAACCCGAAAATTACCCGATGCCCGCAGATATTTCACTACCCGAATCCGAACCCGACCCGAATTGAAAAAGTGCTACCCGCACACCCCTATCCTGAACTCATGGAGTGATTCGGTAATAACATTTTAAATACAAAGTCATTACATCAGCTTCTATGTTGTAGCTTATCAAAGTAGGTAAATGAGGCCATCTTATGAAATGGTATTCAACATATCTCCTGACACCCACAACGTGAAATGATGGCGAAAATATTACGCATAGAAGGATAAAAATTGTTCATTTGATTTTGTACTAGAGTAATCTTTCACCGAAGAGAACTATGAGCACAAATCATCAAAATGAAAAGAGACTTGAGAATGAGTTAATGTTTCGGTCAGGAAGTTCAATGAGCGATGAAACACATTGGTAAGAAATGAATCGGTAATTTCCTGTCATTGAAAGTTAAGGCATATTACCTCAGGTGAATTGTCATCCTCGTAAACTAAAGGCTTGATATAGATAAAATCATTTATCTCCATTTACCGTGAAGGGAGGATATATTTTCTTTGGTATTGTTCTCCACGACCTCAACATTATTATTTCACCTGTCCAAAACATCTTGCCATTAAGAACTGAAAACATAAAATATTCCGAACTGATGGCGATATTGAAAATATGCTGAATCACCCCCATTTGTTGTCAAACAATCAAACAATATGTCAACAACATAACATTTCTTCCCAGGTTCGTATATTCTGCTGGTGATATGGAGGAAACCATATAAAGACCTGTGAAGAATTTTTTGGTAACAGGTTGAGTCCTTTGCTCTTTTTAACTATGATTGAGCGTAAAGAAAGGGCTATTTGAAGCGTGGTTTGGCCAGCCGAGTATATGTTAGAAACAAATTTGTATTTTAAGTGTCCATCCCATTTGTTCGTCTCTATTGACAGCGGATTAACAAAATTAAATTTGTGATGTGGTCAGCATTCGATCGAATCCTTCCAATAAAGATTTGAATCCATATTGTGTGTGTGGCATGTGTACCACATCGAAGTGTAAGTACCAATTGAATATTGCGGCAAAATCTTACATTCGAATTTCAGCTTCTCGACGTCGTTTTACTACAAAAGTGTTGATAATTTGCGTGAAAATGTATTACGTCATTAATATGTACGGTAAGTGGAGATTTTATGGCTACTTATCATGGAAAGTTTCATTTAATATTCGGCACATGCGCACACTGCCATCATAACCTCCCAATGCATCATTTTCAAAGCCTAAGTGCACCCTGCAGAACACTATGCTTGCCGTTTAATATTTTCTACGGAATGGCCAAGCCTTTTTTTTGTCTTTGAAATACAAAGTTTTAACCTTTAGAAAAATATACACCTAACCTAGAATGGCTTGCCTAACATGGCTTTTTTCACGCCGTAAAAGGAACGAAATTTTAACCCAACAGTTTTTGTTGCTCCATCATGTCGTGGTTTTACGTCGCAAATTAAGGCCATGAATTTTAAGCCAGAGCCCTGCGTCATAACTTTTCAGTCAAGTTAAGCCTGGTACTTTGTAATTATTAGTAACATAGTTTTTTTGTTCTAATCGTGGATTAAATAAATAAAAATTGGCAGGATTGAACTTTGCTCGGAGACTGGAATAGATGTTTTAATAACCAAATGTGAAAAGAAAAGTGAGGTTTTTCTCTCATCATTCCATTACAATTGAAATCTCTGGTCTTAAAATCAAATTGGAAGAACAGTTCTAAACTGGGTCATGCCATTTTGCACTAAATTCAGATGTGTATTCAAGTTGCCCTATCATTTAAATTTATGAATATTAAAAGCTCATGCAAAATGAAAAAATATTTTTTGTACGCAGATTATTTTGATTTATGTATTTTATTATTTTTATAATATTTGACTGTATTAAGAGCTCTTCTTTTACCCTTCCTTAGTGCCAAAAATCACAAGAATCAAAACCAGATGGGCCACGAGTACTCGCGTAAGACTATCTTTGTGGAATTGCCCACTAGGGATATTAGGTATGTATTACTTTTCATAGAAAAAGGCCATTGATGAAGTCTCGATTTTCGTCTGTTGCGGCAATATTATACTTACCACAATGGCGTCTCTAAAACCACCAATGCACTATGGAAGCACGTAAGGAAAACTATCAGTTCCAGCCTGTGAAGCAGCAAAAGCCTGAAATTAGAACAAAACATAATTACCTAAAGATTTTGAAATGCCTTTGGACTGCTTCAGCATCGGTATTTTTAAATATTCTTCAGTGCTCCTGGAAGTTTGGTTAATAATGAAAGATACCGATTAGATCCTAATAGACAAAGAATGCTAATTCATTAGCAAAAATGGACAAGTTACTAGTGGGCTCTTAGCTTTTTTTAGCATTATTATTTCTAGACTTAATAAATGCCATAGTGAAATAAATAACTGCTCAATTTCATTTCTCCTTCAATGCTAAAAAATTACCTATTAGATTTGTGTTAGATTGGGGAAATTATTGAGCTACGTATTTGTTCATAAATTTACGAGAAAATTAAAAATTGATTATGATTTGTTTTATACATTGGTAATGAAAAGGAACCGGGACTCATAACTTGGAGGAATTCAAATTTGAGATTTGGTTTTTGAGATTCAATTTAATAATAATAATAATTTCTCTATGGGTAACAGCATTTTGCCAATTGCTACCTATTTATTATATTTCAACAACACACACACAACCATGCCCTGGGAGGTGTAAATTTCCTACCCAGGCGGGACTCACGACCTTTGGGTTGGTAGGCGAGAACGTTACCCCACCACCACCGTGGCCGGCAAAAAAAGTGTTTCAGGATTTGGTTTTGATTCGTTACTAAATTAAATTCTTACACAAAAATGTGCAACTTTTGCTTTATATAAGACTTCTAAACTGGGCAGAAATTTTGCCAACAATATGATCACCGACTTGAAATCATTTTCTTAAGAAACTAAGAGGTGATAGTTATTTTCATTCTTTATGACATTTAGGCATTAAATAAGAATGCTTTCGCAGATAATGACTAAAAGTCATTTCAAAAAATTTCCAAAGACCACAAAAACCAAGGGAAACATAAATAAATATTTTTCGTCACTTGTTAAAGATTTTTGAATATACGACACTCGGTAATATGAAGTGTTGATTTTTCGGTCCCACTGAATTCGTATTATTGAGTTTCTACTGTATTGCTAACAATTGTGTGCTCAAGAATCTTGCTCAATAGGGCATTGGGACATAAGCTGTTTCGTGAGTCTTGTTTCCTTTATTCAATGTTGGGGTGACGTTTGCTGTTTTCAAGTCTTGTGGTACTTTACCTTCAGATGATGACTTGTTAAGTATGATTTCTATAAATGGTGCAATGCATGGGGCCAACTTCTTTAGAATGCATGCAGGCATCTCTTCTGGACCAGGGGACTTCCCGAGTTGACCTTCTGGGACCTTTATTATTCCAACGCCAGATTGTATAATCACGTGTACCATTAGGGATGTCTACGTCATCCATGGTGTCGTCCTGTGCCCCAAAGTAGAATGTGTTTTATCTTTCTGCAACGGTTGATGCTAAGACGAAAAACTTTCTGTGAGTGTGGGCGTTTTAGTGATATATATTAATCATAAAGGTTTTGTAGGTAAGCAATCCACATGCTTTAGGCGTTTCTATGAACTATTGAACGCTGCATTCCAATAATTTTTTCAGTGTATACGATATCTTTGAGATGTGGGTTTGGAGAAGTTTAGCTGGATGGCGAGAAAGACGAACGAGGAGGTATTGGATATGGTCAGAGAGGAGAGGAAGCTTGTGGCAGAGGTTCGGAGAAGGCAGAAGAGATGGATGGAGGAGGTTTTGAGAGGAGAGGTCATGTTGAGGAGAGTGATAGAGGGGAGAACACTGGGGAAGCGTGGAAGAGGAAGGAAGAGGATAGGAATTCTGGACGAAATTAGAGGAGGTAGAAGATACGAAGAATTTAAGAGGGATCTAATGGCGGGACCTCCTTAGGAGGGAAAGCGAGACAAAGTCTATGAGGTTGGGATGCAGAATGGGGACTGTCCAAGAACCTTCCAATCAGCTGGAGTGGAATACTTGAATGAACGATATCTTTCTTCAGCCCTCATTTACGTTCTGCGTCGCTTGATGTTCTGCTTTGGGGGTCCTTTGTGTGTTAGCACTTTCAAAAAGTAGTTTAGTATATTGGCTATACCGATACTGTTATTGACTACCTTGCCACTTTTGTCCTTCAAAGACTCTACAGTAGAACGTTTACCCTTATTGTTACCCAAATGTTATTTCTGGATAGATGTGATGGAACTTGTTCATGATTAAAGAAGAATTCTTTTTGCAGTTTTGCACTGTGGTAAATATTTAATGTGACTGTTTTCTAAGTTTTTTCAGGCTTGATAATGATTTAAAATATGGAAACTGGATACATTAAATGTTCATCATGGTGGAAAACTGCTAAAAAGAGTTCTTTTGCTCTAAATATTATGTTGGAGATGAAGCTCTTTGTAAAAATAGCACATCAACTTTGTGAATTTCAGACTGGGTGAAGTCAAAAATGACCCAACTATCCTGACGGGTGATTCAAGGTCATCTATCAAGAAAATCAGAGTAGATGCCGAGAGCAAACCCCAAGACCGTGACAACTTCCAAGGCAGTAGCAGTGAAACTGATGATGGCGAAGGTCCAAAGACACGCTGCCCCATCTGTTTGCGATCCCTTCCAGGGCCCTCTGCTGGAGCTGAAGTGGGCAGTCCAGAAGGATGTCAACACTTGTTCTGTGTTTGTTGCATTCAGGAGTGGGCAAAGGTAAAAATGGACGTTGAATGTGTTGCTAGATGACCAATAATACAGCTGTAGGTGTTCTTGTGCCAAAGACCTCACCTAATTGGTCAACTGTAGTAAAAGTAGAGGAGCAGAGATATAGCATTATTATTATTCAATTTAAAAATATATTAAAACCTCTTTTTTTTTTCCTTAAAACCATGTGCAGAATGTAAACACATGCCCCGTGGACCGGCATGAGTTTTCAGAGATTGTCGTTTTTGAGGGTGTGGGTGGGAAGGAGACGAGGAGGTTGCCTCTGCCCAAGAAGCCTCGTGGTGCACAAGGCGCCCTCGACGATGAGGACATCACCTTGATATCACAAATCGAGGAGGACCCTACCTTTTGTGAGGTATGTCACCTTTGTAATGTTTGGAATTTTGCTTGGCTAACGGAACCTTCTTCACCATGCTACTAAAATAAATTGTTATCCTTTCATGATAATCAGGTATTTTTTCTCGGATTCTTCATATTATTAACGTCCTCTGAGTTAAGCGTGAGGATATGCCGAGCTGGAGGCAATGGTTGAAGCATAGCATATGTGGTTGTTGAAGAATTACTCTGGCTACTCGGATGTTTAACTCTTTTTCTTTTAATTTTTTTGTTTTCATTTTGCCCGTAACATCTTCTCATGTCATGTGGTTATTATTGTACATTGCCAATTATATTCTTCCTTGAACTTATAAAGGAATGCTATCCAAGGCAGTACTCATTACCGTCATTTTTCTTTTAATGCCAAGATTTGTGGGAGTGGAGACAGAGAAGATTCCCTACTTCTGTGTGATGGCTGTGACCGGGGTTACCACCTCGACTGCCTCACTCCTCCTCTCACCTCAGTTCCCATCGAGGAGTGGTTCTGCTCAAGATGCACTGGTTCAGATGCCTCGAGACAGCGTGCCACCAGAGCTACGAGGAACACGGTTTGTTTTGAAATTTCATCCTACTTCTGTGATATATTAGGTGTTGGTTGCCTCCGATATGTAAGAATATAATGAACATGAAAATATTGCCAAATGTAACTAAATTCATTTTAAGCCTTGTGAAGAATTTCATTAATTCCTGTGAAATCACTACCTACTTCCCTGGGGTCCATTCCCTCAAACGAACCCTTAAAAGCCTTTTCCCGATCCTCTCCAACTACCTACCTAACACCCAAATATTCCTAAAATGTCCCTCCCTCGCCTTCAGATGCCCCCAAAACTCTCCAGTATCCTTATCACTAGAATGACAGGACTTGAACACTGACATGAACGATGGACTTTGGCCATGTTCCATTTCACTATTATGCGCCCTTCACACCCTTGTCCTCTCTTTACGATCGTCACTTTTCTGTCGTGACGTCATGTAGGGCGAATGTTGAAGAGTGCAAGGGCGTAGAGCAGGAAAGAGTTCCACCCTTATGCTCCCTTATGCACCCTAAACCATTGAGCTACGCTAGATCAGGGCTGTAACAGCTATAATTAAGAGTTTTTTTCAGCTTATACTGCGGAATGGAAGCAGAGGAGTAGTTTACTTTTTATTATGAATGCTAATGAAACAATAAGTTTTAAGAATATAAGGTATAGTTGACTAGAGATAAAATAAATTGCGGAAGGAAATAGCCATCTGATTTCAGTACGCCATTGACTCTCTTGGTTTTAAGTTCTATGAGTGAGCATGTGCTTTAATACGATGAATTACATTTGTAAATGGACTAAAATAGATATTTTTATACCATAATAATACGGAAACTCGTTGTTTCATTCCCCGAATTAATAACAATAATGCCTCAGAAACAGAGTTCAACCAACAGACCACGGAATGAGTACATCAATTATTCATAGTTGTCAAATCTGCCAATGGAAGACTCTGGTGCACATACTGAAAAGAGCAGATCAGAGCTGATAAGAGCGTAGGGCATTTAAGAGCACAAGGGCGTAGAGCGTAGGGTGCGCACCCTACGTGAAATGGAACACGACCTTAGCCATTTGGGCTATTTTGAGATTTTTGGATCATCCGAGTTATTAAAATTAGCAAAATGAAATTATGAAGGATTCACATTTTGTTCGACCATTAACACTTATTTATCTTATATTTTAGTCACTTAAGCTTTAAAAGCACTTGTTTTTTTTACGTACTTCTGAGCATTATTTATCAAAATTGCCGGAAAAAGCTGAGAGCTAGTTCTTACACGTAATGCATTCCTGTTAAGAGTAAATTCTTTTTATTTGAAGGATGAAGCCACAAAAAGTGACTTATGCCTTCATGGACTATTTTATCGGCTTGCAGGTGCTTACGTACAAGTAGATAGCTCTAAAACAAATTCCGTTGGTAGGTTAGAAAATATTTTTTCTCTTATTTTTTAGATAAATAAGGTTACTTATTGTATATCTTTTACTGTGAGGAACACAAGTAAAGAAAAAGTATACATTCAAGAACCTAAGCCCTTATAAAACTAAACTAACAAGGAGACATAGCGTGACTTATGTTCGGGACCCAAACGAGGCAATTATTTTCTGAAACTATGGAGAGAATGCAGGAAAGGTGTCATGGCTTTCTTCCACATAGGCCCGGGTTCGAGAGAAAAATGCTATTAAAGAATCTTCCTCCATATAAATCCTTTATAGTTCACACCTCTATCAACAGAGGTCGTAGCCCAGTGGGTTGAGGCTCTGGGCCTGGTTATCCTCATATGGTGGCTGGGGTTCAATCCCAGGTTGCAGTATTTTTTTTCTTTCGAATATTTTACAGAATTACTGTAAATTGCCCACTCCCATTCATTTATGGCAGTAGCAACAAATTTTTTAAATTTTCAGCCTATTTGCTGGATTTTCAATCAACCCCCCTTGGGAGACTTTCGAAGCTAATTTCGGGATTCTCGTTCACCCGAAAAGAGGCTACACATGCTGACAGACCTAATATGTTTTTATTTTGAAAATACAAGGATACTTCCGTGAATAGGATGGGCTTTGATTGGTCGTGGGTCTTTCTCAAGGCCGTAAACAATGAATGGATTATTACTTTTTAACAAGCAACGATGTACTCACTTAAAATTTCCCAGAAGCCACGCTCGAGTAATGACATTTGTCATCCGAAAGTAAGCAATTCCACGCCATGAATGAAAAGTTAAATTCCTCCAATTAAAATAAACATGAGGTGGGAAAAGAAATAATGTTATCATCACGTGATATTTTTTTGTGCTGGAATATCTTCCTCTTCCCCACCATACAGGCTTCGCTTCAATATAATATGTTGCTCCACTAAAAGGTCTTAGCAAAATTTTTTACATACTCTGAATTTTTTACCTATATCATGTTCACTATTGAACAAGAAATACAGTTACAGAAGTCATCACTCGAATGCATGAATATTTATTTTTTTACTCATTCATTCCATTGGGGGTTAGGCCGCCAGATGAAATGCAAATCGGGAAAAGTTGATCTTTACTTAGCCACAATATTTCAAGCCCCAGAGAAAAAGTTCAATCAGAGTAAGGCTATGCCCTTTTTTTTTAATAAAGCTAAACCTCCTCATCTCTCCTCTCCTATTCTAGCGGATGGTGCCCCGAACTAGTGCCAGCCAAAGGGTCCTGCGCAGCTTGAGAAGAGATGCAGTTGTGGAGCGGGGACAGCGAGGCCTGAGGACGTGGAACATTGACAGCCACGACTTGGAATTGATGGAGGAAATGGCTGAACTAGAGGTGGAGAGAAGATGGGCAGAGAATACATCCAGTGGCCGAGTAATGCCTTTTTGAAAAGAACAACCCTTTGCATCTCTTGTTCTGTGGCTCTCCAGCTAACATTTATTCAAAAATGTTCAACTTGCTACCGATTGATAGTTTTTCGGCATTTACTTGATATTCCTCCATCTTGGCATAACTTAATGAACAGAGGAATGAGTCCTGTACTTGAGCAGGAGATTCTTAGATCTCATTGGAAGGCCTACGTATCATGTTAAATGTTGATTTTTCATGCAACAGTTCATTTGCATAAATGGTTGAGAATTAGCTGATACTATTGAGTGAGTAAATAGTGTAACGGGTAGAGTTCAGACGTCATTCTTGAGTGACACACGCAGCATATGTGGCTGGTGGGCATCTCACATGAGTGATAGTATAAGTAAAGATGGGCCACTTTGAAAATTACCACTCGGTAATTTTCGTAAATTATCATGGTATTTTTTGTAATTTACCACGCCCCTTGAAAATTAATTTTCGGTAATTTTCCAGATAATTCACCTTATGTTTGAGATAATTTTTCATACAGATAAATTCCCAACATGTTCTTTTAAGCCAATTTCAAATTTCCTATGTGTTTAATAATAAATTGAGGAATGTTCAACTCATTTTTGGCATATTTTACTTAAATTATAACATATTATTGAGTAATTATTAGTAGAATATTCTTCTTGAAAATTTCTCATACTTTGACAAAAGAAAGCCAGATTGCGTGTTGCTGCCGTAGTTCTTTTTACAATTTTAAAAATATTTATTAGATTAATGTTGCATTAGGTTTGGTTTAAACATCCTTATCCCCTTCCTTTTGCTATCGGCATTCTTATTTAACCATACATTTGCTGTGAAATGCTCAAAACTGAAAATTACTGGAAAATTACGGTAATTTTCGATAATTACCGTATTTTACCACGTGGTGGTGGTAATTGACCTCAGATGAAAATGATGGTACTTTTCAAACCATCTCTAGGTATAAGTGCAAAAGTCCACAGAGGAAAAGTTATTCACCTCGACTAGGATGAGAACCTGGATCCCTTATTATCGCACCGAGTGCTTTCCGTCAGTTAAGCTACTGAGGCGTCCCTGACTAAAGAACTCGGTACGATATCGAGAGGTTCTGATGCAAGTCCCGGTCAAGAGGAATGATTTTTCCTCGGTGGAATTTTGCATTGAATTGCACTTGTGGGTGACTCCCCGAAAGTAATGCCAAGGCTTGTCCTGGTATCTTCCAAATTTGAGTGATGCAATTTGAATAGCTTAATTGAAAATTTGAGGACTTGGGATATGGCAACAATATTTACACTCATTCAGTGTATCAATGTTGAATGTAAGAAGTGATGATAGGGACTGTTAAACAAGTTCTCTGAGAAAATAGGAAAAATCACTATGAGAAATAAGTAATTCTTGAGGAATTTTGCTTATCAGTTTCTTGTATTGCCATGCTGTCCCTCACGAGTGTTTTGGGATACTGCTGAACTGTAATACCCAAATTGACCCGAGTAATGATTTGATTATCCTAATAGTTGTCTCATAAGCAGCCTGTATGAAGTCATCTGCTGGGTGTTGATAATATAACGTTTCCTCAGCAGCCATCAACCTCACGTGGCCCTTCTAATCGGAGGAGAGTGAAGAGGAGGAGGAGGAAGATTTACAAGAAGAGGACAACGACTAGGAAGAAGCGTAAGACGGTGACAAAGAAGCGCCTTGTCAAGAGGGGAGATGACGGGGAAGCTGAGGAGGAAGAAGAGGTGGAGGAGGAGGAGGTGACGACCACATCTCGTCGGAGGCGAGGGAAACGCAGGAAAGGGGTAAGTGCATTGTGCAAAGTGGAAGATACATTACTTTAAGTGGGGGTTTCCCATGTTGTGATGCAGACGTTAAATGGATATTTGTGTCCTGCCTTTCATTGTTGTCATAGCTTGCGGAAACAAGGGCGATTTGCTAACTTTGTGGCCCAACTTTGTGGCCAACATACGGGTGCCCTAACCCAATCCCTCTTAAATAATCCCTTCGCAGGTCATAATTTTTCTTCAGGGGGTGTTCCCTCTTTACTTAGACGTTCCCTTTCTCCAAGTGAGTTAGGAAGAAGGATCCCTTTGTGTTCCGTGCGTTTATTACTTTCCCGCATGGTGGTATGTTACTGCCTCATCACATCACAGTCAACTTGGGACTGAGAAATTTTTTGGCTCAGAGGTGGTAAGATTTTTTTGAACGGGACTATATCTACTGCATTGCAATTGAATGTTTTTATAAAACTCCTATTGCTACAGTTATGTAAATTTTGACATTGATTTTCCATGTGAATAAATGTCTCGTAAGTTACTTAAAGCAAATTTGGTGTATAAGTACCTTATGTCATTAACACGTTCGCGGCGAACGTGAAATTGCCGTTTTTTCCCCTTGGGCGAACGTGAATTTTGCCGTTTTTTCGCCGCGGGCGTCAATTTTCATAAAAATAAAATCGATCATTTAGTGTTTTTTATCAATGTACATTACTTTGGTAAGATTTAAAATGATGAATTTCAACAAATTTTGGCAAACCGATGCGCCAATATCGAGTAATTAATTAATCCCCTTTGGTGTATGCAACCACTGATTACGCGTTGAATTTTCTTTGAAAAAATGAAATCGATCAATTAGTGTTTTTCATTAATGTACATTACTTGTATGAAATTTAAAATGATGAATTTCAACAAATTTTGGAAAACTGATGCGCTAATATCGAGTAATTAATTAATTCCCTTGGGTTTACGCAACCACTGCTTACGCGTTGAATTTTCTTCGATGTATGTTTACGTTCACCTAAAATACCTTAAAAATATACAAATGAGCAGTGTTTTTAGGTATGGAAATTGATGCAGCACGAAAGCATTCATGAATATGTTGTATCGGAACAAATTCATTGTTACATCGTTTCTAGCAACTGCTTCGAATTTTTCTTCCAGAGCCTTCACTAAACCCTTCCTCTTTCGCTACAATGCCCTTCTTTGGTTTTATGGCTTTGAGAACAAAATACAGCGGTAGGACAACTTAGTCTTATCTATGAAAGGACTAAACTGTCCTCCTGCTGCCATTGGTAAAGGGTCTATGGTGCATACTTGCAGGCGGTCATGAAAACGATTATCCCAAGCACCCACCAGGAAAACCTCTACCCTTGTGACGCTGGTGACCGACACGACGGCTCAGTCCAGGGATTATGCCAGGGTTGCCTTTTCTTGGGATTTCCTAGAGGATGGCGACCGGCCTCTCCGCACATGTCCCACCCTTAGCGTAGACGAGGGCTGAACAGATTCCTCACGCCTCCTATGGGAGGGGTGTTGGTAGAGGTGGAACATTTGAATCTATATTTTCCTTTCACGGCAAGTAAGAAACCAAATTTTTATCTGCATAAGCGAAGATTTGCTTCCAGTTTTTTTGCAGGCAGACCCGCACATGGGTTCAGCTGTTATCGTTAGAAGGCCGCTTACCCACAATTGGGTGTTTTATGTAACCACTAGGAGACCAATCTGCAGTCAGTTTCATTTTTTACATGTACAATAATAAAAACATTTTTTTTGCATAAGCCGTGGGAGGGTTACCCTTTCTATCTTCCACATTGTACTCCACCGAAAAATAGATTCTTCAGAATTCTTTAGAAGGTTTATGACTGTGCGGCTGTTCAATGCCTCGATCATCCCTATATCCTTTTACCGATATTCTACTTATTGGTCATTGGACAATTTTCACTCCTATTTCTCCCCCTCTCACCCCCACCTACCACCCACCCACCACTAGCTCTCTATATATTATTTTAGAAAATTTTGGAGGACTCTTAGTCTTGGCTAATATTCGATTGACACACGAGATATAAGAGTTTATTTTGCTGGGTTCCTTCTCGGGAAATTATTTTTTGTGATTTCAGTGATAGAATAAAATTAGAAGCGATGGGTGATTTAGATGCATCTCAATATAGTTCCTCTGACTCCGATGATTTTTATATGCCATCCGATTTCGAAGAAGACAGTGATTCTCTGCATTCAGAGGAGGAAAGTGGAGAAGATTTTTCATCTGAAGAGGAAGAGGAAGAGCGTGTGACTTCATCATCAAGCTCTGATGAATGGGGAGACTGCACCAATACTATGAGAAGATTTACTTTTTATGGTGGTGTTAGCTTAGGCATACAATTGGACCTTTGAGATCCGGTGGGTATTTAAAAACATTTCCTAAACGACGAAGTGCAAACACTTATAGTAGAAGAGACTAATAGATATACAAGTCAGTTCATAGATTCTTAAGTGATTAGCCAACGATCCAGGATTCAGAAGTGGAAAGAAGCAAATGAGGGTGAAATACGCAAATTCATTGCCATCCTGATTGCGATGGGTATTAACCATTCAACCAAAATGCTGCTATATTGGTCTCAGAAACCATTGTACGGAAATTAATTGATCAGGAATATCTTGAGTCGGGATGGATTTCAGCTAACATTGAAATGTTTTCATGTCGACAACAATGCTGATTTGACGGCAAAAACTGATAGATTAGCCAAAGCGAGGCCTCCTCGACCTGCTCCGTGGGGTATTTCATTCCACGCTCACTCCTGGGGAAAATATTGTGATAGATGAATCTATGGTAATTTGAGATGTCCACTACATTTGAGGCAATACTTACCAGTAAAGGCTCATAAATATAGCATCAAATTCCGTAAGTTGCGCACTCATGACTCATTCATGCATAATCTCCAGGATTAGGTACACAGGGAAAAGCGAAGCGCCTGAGCCGAGGGAGAATGTTGATCATAGCCACAAAGTTGTGCTACAGTTGACTGAGAGACTTTTAGATGCTGGGAGGAAAATGTTCATAGATATTTTTTACGTTAGTGTGGGCCTTGCTGAAGAACTTTTGGGAAGGAGAACATAGGTTTGCAGCACACTACGAGTGAATCGTAAAGGTAAGCCACCAGAGGTTCGCCAAAAAAATTGAAAAGGAGGCAACACTTTGCTAGGGAAAATGGAAAAGGCGTCAGAACTATGAAATGGCAGGACAAAATACCAGTGATGATGATTTCCTCTAATCCTAAGCTTGTTGAGACTTTGTTTACAACAAAGTCAAAATCTAAGCAAGGGGAGATCAGAATGAAACCAAAATCCATTATGACATACAATAGTGCTACAAAGGGGTTACATATTTCAGACCAAATGTTTGCAAACAATAACTGCATTAGACGATTCCTCAATTAATACTAGAAATCGACACAAGAACTGCTTCTTGGAAGATGCATGGTCAATTCATGAGTGTTATACAGCAATTATGGCCAAAATAAAAAAATTGAAAAGCTGATTTTTCGAGAAAAGGTTATTGAAGGACTTTTGAAAGATGAAGTTGACTCTAGCGAGGCCACTGGGGTAAGTGCTCCGTCTTCGAAGGAGAGAAGGGATCCCACCAAAGATCCCACAAAAAAATACGAAGGCCCTGCAAGGATTATTCGGAAGAGATGCCTCACTTACTATGAAACCATACGCAAAGAAAAGGGAACAAAAGAAGCAAACTCAAAAGCTAAAAAAGTAAACACATTTTGTGAGGAATGTGATGGGCATCCTACGATGTGCTCCGTTTCTAGCGATGCATTATGCCTCGAAAATAGTAAAGTGTAACTGTACGACATTCTACATGGATAATGTAAATTAAACCTAAGCAAAATTTATTTACATTTTTATAACTATTTATCAACTGGATGGACATGGTAAGGCATCGTACAATTTAGCGTAGTGTGATTGCCGTGTTGTAGAAAATAACGGCTCAATAACGGTTCAACTATGTGTAGCTCTCGACTACCTTCCATATGACTGCCGTATACTTTATTTTTTATCAAAATGTTGTTTTGTTATTGTATAAAATTCATAAAACTGCTAACGAAATGAATACAATTGAGAATTTCTAACGAGACGCAAGTCGCAGAAATGTTGTTAACCCCTGTAAAATATGGGTAGGCAATCTGCAATACAAGGAGTACGTACGTATTTCAAAACGATTTGGAATCTAGTTGTTACCACGTTTTTTAAAATTCCAATTTCCAATTGCGTAAATACAAAATACTGATAATAGTTAAAATATAATTACAGATAAAATACTCGAAAAACTAAATCTTTACTTCACTGCCCATCATTTTACTTACTACCTTTCTGTTAGTAAAAACATCCGATTGTCATCAGTAAAACCACTTCGTGGGCGGAAAAGGACGTTGCAGTCCGTCCTCATAGGCGTACGTGGACGGAAACTCCTTTAATTCTTATGGCAGGCATGACCCACCGGTGGGTCATGCCGCCCAGAGAGCTTGGAAACCCATGACCCACCGGTGGGTCATGACGCCCAGGGGGATAGGCAAGCCATGATCCACCGGTGGGTCATGCCGCGCTGAACGTGTTAAAAATTTATTACATTGATGTTCTAACTAGACCAATTTTTTATTTACATTTATAAAAATGAAACTGTGATCCAATGTCTCTGCACAGATATATGATTTTTAACAAATTTTGTGCTTATACAGCGGACTGTCATTAGGACGTTCCTTAATAGCACGTTTTCCTCATTTGGACATTCATTTCCTCCGGTCCGCGTCACAGTGCATGTAAAAAAACTATGGTTAGCACGTTTCGGTTAACTCTTTAGCACGATTGCAGGAGGACCAAGTCAAATTTGTCCTAGGGAAGTAACCAACTCGTAGGTTAATCAGATGATGGATAAATCTCAAGAGGTTTACTTCACGTATTAAAAAAGATCACTTTCGCTTAAAATACTATTTTGTTAGTCATATTATGGTTAAAAAAATGTTTATGAAGTAAGAAAAAAGCAATCTCAAACATTAGAATCACCCATTCAACACTTGGAAAGGTCCCCACAAGCAGTGCATTTTATTGCGATATTCATTTGTTTTATCGCTTTTGCCGTTGTCGCCTATGGAATCAAAACTGCGTGAGCAACAGCGCATGATAAACAAAAATTGTCGTCATCGTTAATAATTGAGTATCAGTGTTAGGTATCGTATGTATATTCTTGGGAGGCGGAATAGGTTGAAAATAAACTATTTTTACAATGTACGGCATGTGCTAAAATGATCGGCAGAATAACATTCCCCTGCAATTTATGCAACCAACCACTACATATTTGACTTTCCATGGAATGATGCCTACCCTGTTTTGCACGTTTTCTTGGTTACCACGTTCAGAATCCCGGGTCCCTTCAAGAACGTGCTAACGAGAGTCCGCTGTATTTTAAAAGTTATCAAACAGACAGCACATCTTTTGTTAAGGTCATCATGCTAGTATGGATTTATGGAAGTTGAGGCATGAGTATCTCAAGGCCTGCCTGTATTGTATAATTTCATGCACACTTATGTAAAGCATACAATGCACGCATTGGCATGAAGAGAAAATCCAAAATGCCTGTCTGTTGTTGAACATTATGAATTTTAATCAGTCTAAAATTATTCATTTCATCTTTTGGAGATACAAGGGAATTTTTTTAGAAATATGTATTTTGTGCTAACTACTTTATCTTTAACGTCCAATCATTTTTAAACAGCTAACACAATGCTCATTTGTACCAAGAAATGCAGCCATGATCTTCCTCCATTGTTATGTAATAATCTTGAGGCATGTCATTCTTGAAGATCACATCTTGCTGAACTTAAAAAAAATGGAGGATATAGACATAATAAACCTAATTTTGACCCACACATCTGATGACAGTGGCTAAAGTTTGTTGTCATTTTGCATGTTGGAAAAATTACTGCCTCTAAGTACTATCGGTGAATAAAATAGAGCCTCTTGTTCTAAGCAGATATTTACCAGTGGGATAAATACTGTAATGGTGATTGAGCAGCTGGATTTACACAGTGGAGGTAAACTATCTGTTCAAAGTTCTGATTCGTGCATTAACTTACTTCAAGCTTTCAGATGGCTAAGTTCACACTAATTAATTCAGTACCATGGAGTCAATTTTCCTAGTGAGAGCGCCTTAGAGCCCATTTTATTTTACCTCCACTTCTTCATTTTTTTAAATCTTCCACGTTTCTTATTTCTAGGCTGGGAAGAAGTTAAGGCGAGGAAAGAAACTTATTTCAAGGAGGAAAGGCCGTTCCAGGCTTGCGGAGACCTTAGGCTTAGTCCCCGGTAAAAAGGGTATTCTGCTGAGGAAGAAAGGAATGTGTGGCCGTGGAGGTTTGGGAGGTGCCCAAGGCGGTGGTGCAGATGGAGGCACTGTTATCAATGGCGCGGGAATTGGTGGGCGGGTGCCCACGCTGAGCATATTTGGCTCGAGAAATGATCTCGAGTACTTCTCGGATGGGTGAGTATTTGATGTGATGAGTAAAGTTTATCTCAGAGATGCATACTTTGTGATGATTTGTGGAATTTATTAATTTTACAATCATTCTGCTAGTGTATTTATCAGGAAATTTGACGTGCTATTGATGTACAGAATATCGAGGGACAACGACTATTTTAGCACTCGAGCTATGTCCGTAACTAACATTGTCGACTTCCGGGTCGCTTATTTACGTACCCCCGTGAAGGTTGACAATAAAATAATCATGCAGTACTTAAACCGTCACCCGGCAATTGTTATTTGTTTCTTTTATAAATATAATCCATAATATCCATTTCTTGTAAATTGAGTATTCGCGTTGGAAAATGAGGCCAAGGCTCTATTGGCTCTGGATTATTATCACCAGTTGTCCCGAAAATTCTAATACTCTTAATAGTCGACGTTTCCAGTCAGTCGACAATTTTGATGACCGGCAGTTACAGACTCGCAAACATCGACAAAAGTGGTTGTGTAATTCATCGACAAAAATAAGAATCAAAAGTTACAGACTTGCCCTACGGCAAACACTTATTAACAAAAAAGCAGGACTATGCGTTGTTGCATTCAACGCAATTAAAAGCACGAATAGGTTCAAAAGACTTTGAGTGCTGATTAGAAAAACATTCAGAATTGGAAGAAAAGATGCGGCACATGGATTTCAACTTAATTCAAAGCAGAATGCCATCACACACAATGCTAATCCTGATGGCTCACTCTCTCCAGGTCTGTTGTTGCTGCCGCTGCTTGTTTCTTTGAAGATGCCATGCCTCTTGATGTGGCTCCAGAAATTAGTTGTATTGCCACAGATGGCAATCTTTCTAAAGCATTTCTTGCATTTGGCCTCTTTATTGCTCAGCCGCATGAAATGCTTCCACACTGGACTAGAAAATGACATGGCGATACAGTTCACTTCCCACTACGTCCGTGGGCCGGGGAGAAGGGTAGGGCCGCTGTGCTCGCCATGCCCAGTGTGACAAGATTGGGTGGTTTCCCACCATTTGGGCTGACCGTAAAGCTCAGTACGTAGTACAAAGTAACGTTTTGCGGGAAGCTGCCAACAGTGTGGAAAAAAGTATTTCTTTGTAGCGACCTTCATAAAAGCATTTTTGATAGCATGGAGAGGATACCAATAAACACATTCTAACCGATAAAAAGAAATAAATCCTCATTGTAACCAATTTTATTATCAAAATAACAAGCGAATATGAGACAAGGCTATGCCTGGCGAAGCAACATCTGACACATGACACGTGAGTGGCCGGCAAAATGTGGTGCCGTGTAGAGGTACATGTTTACGTCATGCGCATTCTATTTTAATACCTCTACGGCGTCATCACGCAGAGTTCAGCCACAGTCAAATTTTTGATCTGAAGACGAATGTGAACCGCTCTATCCATCACAGTTCACAAGACACAAGATTTCATCATAATCGGTAATCAGTCAAATTAATCGGTATCATCGATATCGGCTGTTGCATTAATCGATACCTAAATTTCGATTAATTGACAAAAATAATCGATTATTCGATTAATCGATATCGTAATCTGCCCATCCCTACTGGTAACCCTGATATATTATCTGGTTATAATCAATCTTCGAAAAAATGTGTTTCACTTCAAGAAATATATATTTAGTCTCTGAAGAAAATACAATTGTTGCCTTATGTTGACACACTCTCAATAAATAATTATGGTGATAATGACCTTGAAACTCTGCCAGATTACAGACTTAATACTTTTACTTAACTGATTCATGTGAGGTTTGGTTTAAAATCCAGAAGAAAATTTCCAGGAAAACTAATATGTATAATCAAAATTCTAGAAAGTAGAGGATTTGAAAAAACAGGAGTTCTGTTGATAGGTAATTCACCTTTCAATGTATGTCATGCTTTAGCCCATCTTCTCCCTCACGGGAGCCACTGATAAAGAGGGTTGACTGGACTGACCATATTATGGGTTTTCTCTGCTGCTAGTGGTGAAGAGAAACCCTTCCCCCACTTTTCCTCTACACATAGTGACAAACCAGGCTGCCGCAGGTTGGAAAATAAGAAACTAGGTATTAATCCTTACAAAAAAGTATAAATAATACTTTGATGTCAATTACAATTTAATTAAAACCTTGAATACACATTTCACCTCAATTGTACTTGCAAAGTTTTCCTATGCTTTTACATTAAATTGTTGCCCGGGACCGTAAAAAATAGTTTGCTATGATGAAATTTTGCTGTTTGAGAGTTCTTTATATGGCAGTTCTACTCTCTTTATTTCCAGATTTTTTAAAAATTGAATATTTTTTCTTCCCATATAGATCGGATGTGGAGGGTGGGGGAGGCTCTTTGGCAGTGGCATCAATCCCTCGACGTGTTGACTCAGTCCATGCTCATCAACTAGCAAAGGAGCGCCTCATCTCAAGCATTGGCTCAGCAGCCGAGCGGAGAAAAGCCCTCATAAAAGAGCGAGCCCTGGCATCGTCTTCTCCATCCATTGGGACACGAGGAGGAGGAGGAGGAAGAGGAGGAGGAGGCGGTGGTGGAGGAGGTGGTGGTGTTCCTGACATACTAGGGAGCATCATGGAGAGTCAATCAGTGTGGCACGGGCGCAAGTCAAAGGTCAAATTAAATGCTGATGGAAGTATTGTTGTTGAGAAATCAAAGAATAGCAATCACTCTCAAGGTACAGACTGTGGGGATTCTCCAACAGTTGGCCCCAAGTCCATTGAAACTACAAACATCAACAATGAGATGAATGTTAACTCTGGTGCTGCTAGAGTTCCTTCAAATCCAGCTGAACCATCGACGACAGCCCAAGATTCATGCTCAACTTTTAGGGATGGAAGTTCTGGTGTGGAAGTGCGAGACAGTGTTGCAAGCGTAGAAACATGTGAGTCAATAGATTCCAGTGTTAGGCCTGCTTGGCCTGTTAGGACCTTAGATGCTGATTTAAGGGAGGAATCGAGCAGTGTGAATCGCAAGGACAGGCTCACTTCTCAAAATGTGAATGAGACACATTATGCCAATCGTGCTCCATCTACAACAGCTGCTCAAAGTGTTGTCACTACAAGTTCTAGAGCCACAAACAATTTTAGAAGTATTGAACATCTAGCAGGAAATGTTATAGTGAATTCTAATCGTAATTACTTGGATACTTCTGATGACGGGTGCCTTGGGAGATTATGGGAATCTCAACCCACATCCAGTGTTAAAAGTGACCGAAGTGTGATTTCTTCCGGGTTTATCTCGCATGTTAATCCTATTCTTGAAGGTGATGTTATGAGAGGAGGTAATTTTGGGATTTATGGATTTTCACCCAACTCACCTCTAGACCTGAGCAGCAGTTCTCAGAAAGGGGATGCCAGAGAATTGCTTCATAGGAATATGTACCTGGACTTGTCGAGCGGTGGTGGAGGAAATGCTGGTTTTGGACCCTTGGGGTATGGTACCCCCTATGCAGGTGTTAGTTGTGAAGCAGTCGATATGCGTGTCCAGAGTTTGCCTAATGCCGCGGTGATTCCAGAGGATCTGAGAGTAGCCCCTATCGCCAATGTCATCCACCCTCAGATTCGCTCGCTCTCTGTGATCAAAGAAAATCCTAGTATCGAGCCAATCTCTCGTTCTTATGGTGGACTTCTTCACCAGGACATTCATGCTGACATTGTTGAGCCTCCTCTGCCGCCGAGTGAAAGAAGTGATGGTTCTGTGGTCACCCCCCTGGAAGCAGTGAAGACCATTGGGCTCCCGGGCAGCTCAGGTAACGGCAGTTCCAGTCAAACTGTGAATTCTTCTGTGAGGGATATGGGTGGTGGGGACAGAGCGTTAAGTGGAGGAGGAGGTGGTGCCAGAGAAGGAACCAACCAAAGGTTAGATTATGCCAGGGCCAACTCAAGTTATGGTTCGGATTCGAGGGATGCAAATGGTCCTGGGAATGGAGGGGGTTGTGGAGGTGGAGGAGGGGGTGGTGGCGGTGGGGGAGACAGAAACGATCGGCCACAACTACTCAAGAGACACCTGGATGAAGACGATGAAGAGGAAGAGGATGAGAAGGAGGACAGGGAAGAGGGGGAGGATGAAGACGTTGATATTTACAGTGACATAGAGCCTGGGGGCTCTGATCCACCAATGGATACTATAGCTGAGCGCCATGGAATGCCTGGGCGTGTAATTGAGACACCTCCAGATCAAGGGGCCATGTTCCACTCCTCTCTCCAGGCTAGTGGTTCAGACAAATATGATCCAGCCGAGCCCTCATATGACACAGATGATGAAATGGTCATTGATGAAGAAGGTGGCAATGAGGATGAATCGCACACCCCCAGATCAAGTTTGCTCGAGGGTGAAGTGCCACCTCCACCACCTCTCCCACCCTCACTCATGGATTCAATTACAAAATCACCTGATGACATACATGGATATGACCGTGAAAGAAGTGTCACCCCAACAGAGGAGGATGAAAGACGAAAAGCTGTTGCTGTTGAAGATTCAGAGGGTGTAGGTAGACCTCCAGTTGGTGTAAGGGTGTATGGGATACTTAGCCAGGGAAAATTTGGTTTAGGAGTCAATGCTTATGGGTCAGATGATGAAGATGAGGATGATGATGAGGAGTGTCCTAATTTCTCCATCTATTCTGCCACCAGCGTGAACATAGCTCGGACAGCAGAGGCTGAAGAAGAGCCCAGCAAGGAGATAGAAGAGTCTGCATCTCTTCCTGAAAGAGTTGATGAATCCTTAAAAATATCTCATGAAAGTGCATCACCCACTGAAGAAGTCACTAAAACAGAAAAAGAACTTGGGGAAGAAGAGTGGGATGCTGATCAATCAGTGGCTGCTGAGAAAGCTGCAAGTCCACCTAAGGAAGATGATACTCCGGGGATGGAGAAGAATCTTGAGGATTCCTTTGGTGAAAAAGAAGCCAGTTACAAGAAAGACTCGGAGAAATCAGATGCTGAAAGATCTGACGTTGAAGATGAACCAACCCACTCAAAATCTGATGCTGAACCTAATAAGTCTGATGCAGAAGCTGAATTAGAAAAGTCGTCAGATTTGGAAGGTGAGAAGTCTGATGATGCGGCAAAGAAAGAAGATTCAAAATCAATGGAGGAATCTTTACCTAGTGGGACGGACGTCATTTTGGATGATGGTGCCAAAGAAGTGAGTAGGGAGGAAGAGGAGGAGGAAGAAAAGGAAGTGGAGGAGAAGGAAGAAGTTGATGATGAGGAATTAGAGGGTGGTGGAGAGAGTGGTGAGGGGGAGGCAGGAGGACTCAGACCAGAGGAAGAGGGCGAGAGAATAAGAGACATTGTGGTTCCGGAGTTAGAAGGACTTGAGACGGAGACTATATCTGAGGCAGAGGAGGCGACGGCATTTGAAGATTTGGAGACCTCCAAGAGGCGATCCTGTGGTGGAGAGGAGGAAGAGGGAGAGATTGTGGACGACAGGGCGAGGGACAAGTGCTTGTCAGAATTAACTGAGAAGGATATTAATGAGAAGGATGTAGAGAAAGAAGTCGAGGACCAGCAGGCTCGTAAGGTTGATGGTGATGTACCAAAGAAGGATGGGAAGAAAGAAGGTAAGAGGAGAGTGAGGAAGAAGGCTGACGCCAACAAGAGTGGAGATGCTGCAGGAGGTGATGCAGCCATTGCATGGAAGAAACTCTCTAAGCTGGGGAAGGAGAGAAATTATAGGGAGAAGGGAGCAGAGGATCCCAACCAATCAAAGAAGGACTTGGAGGACAAAGAAGACAAGGAGAATCGCCGCGGCAAGAAGGAGAGAGATCGAAGGAAAGCAAAGAGGAAAGACCTTGAGCGATATGATGTGAGGAAAGTGGTGGGTGAGAGATCTAAAACCAAGCGAAGGCGAACTGATGCCTTTGGCAGGGAGCTTAGATCAAATTCTAGGTCAAGGTCCAGATCCAGACCCTTCTCAAGGTCAAGGTCTCGAGGGGTTAGGTCAAGGTCAAGAGGAAGGTCTAGATCTCCTCGTGCACGGTCAAGATCACGTGGAGCCCGGTCAAGATCACGTGGGGTACGTTCAAGATCACGAGGCCGGCAATCAAGGTCACGTGGTGGTAGGTCAAGGTCTAGGAACTCGCGCTCTAGACTACCTTCCAAGTCTAGAGGCAGATCAAGGTCTAGAGGCAAGGGACGAAGGTCCAGGTCACGATCTAGAGTTCGTCAAAGGTCTAGATCCAGAGGAGTACGTTCTAGGTCTCATGGTGGGCGCTCTCGTTCTAGGCAGAGGTCAAGGGAGCGAATAGGCCGCCGTGCTGAGGCTGCACCAAGCAAAGCAACTGCAAGGAAGAAAAGTCGCAGGAGTCGCAGTCCTGTTTCAGAGCGGAGAAAGCAGAGTCGAAGTCGTAGCCATCAGAGGAAAAAGAGCAGAAGTAGGAGTCGGAAGAGAAGAGCAGAGCCATCCCAGGGGTCATGGGAACGCTCGTGGTCCAGGTCCTGGACTAGATCTATGACCCCAGTCCAGTCGAGAAGCTTAGAAAAAACTCGGGGGCACATGAGATCCAGGTCAATGTCGGGTAGCAGAATTCTTCGTGATAGATCACCAGTTCCCATTTCTAGATCACCATCACGCTCTCGTGGTAGGTCTTTCTGTAGGTCTCCCTCAACTCCAACTCTTCCTCCTCCACCAAGATCCAGAATGGGTTTGCAGTCAATCTCACGTTCCCCCTCAAGGTCTCCTGAAAGGTTGAGGTCTCCAGCGATGGCGACTGTTGGTGCCAACAAAAAGAAGAGGAGGAAGAAGGAAGGCAGGGTTAGGAAGGAGGTTGATGTCGGCGTCAAGAAAAGAAAAAAAAGGAGAGAGAGAAGCCCAGCTGCTTCCAAGGAAGTATTTGCCTCTGGCGACAACATTCTTGTCAGTGTTAGTTTTAAGTCTGCTCCAAAAGAGAACTCAAGCATGCCAAAGAGAAGGAAAGCTTCATCTCCTGCAGAGGAGAAGGTGAAGGTAATGGAAGAACCTACTGGTGATCCTGGAATGAAGAAAAAGAGAAAATTCATGCCTGTCATCAAGAAGAAACCAAGTGTGATTATTGACTTGGAGACATCACCATTTGTGGAAAGGGTTCCTTCCCCTGCAGATCTTATTGTCCTCAGTGACAGCAGTGGTGAGAATGAGGACAAGAGTGCTAAACAGCAACAGCAACAACAGCAAATGGATTCAGATGTCCAGAGGAGACACCGAATGATGTTAATGAGTCCTGTCCAAGGACAAAAGTCAAGAGGAATAGGTCTCAAGGAGAAGAGGGTTGGAGGAAAGGTGGGAAAGAAGGGCAAGCTGGGCACCAAAGGTAAAAAGACATTAGGAAAGAAAGATCGCAAGGTGGCTGTTGCTACCTCCAACACTGGTCTGGCACCTTCTGAATCAGTTACCTTAGAAGAACCTCCAATGCCACATTCTGTTCCAGAAGAGCCGCCACTTGAGCGGCGCTTGGGTCCCAAGACACCTCCTGAACCACAAGTCAAGTTTTGTATTACTTCCAAGGGTTCACAGCTTAGGTCTGTTAACAATCCCTTGAGGGAAGATGATGAAGATGAAGATGATATTATTGCTTCTGAGGCAATTGCTGCTGCTGCTGCTCAGTTAGAACTTGGACAAAAGGTCATGGTCCAGGTTGAGTCTGAGACAATTCCTCAGGATGGTGGTATGGATGGTGAAATGGAAGAATCTGAAGCACACCAAACAGTGCAAGTAGGTCCCAATACACCTCCAGGGCCCTCGACTCCTGATCTTGAAGGACAGTTCAATGAAGTGGGAGCAAGAGCTTCTCCTACTGCCCCTCAAGAAGAAGTGGCTGTCTCATCTTCTTCTAGGACAGCAGGGGAAGAGGAAGTGACCAATAAGGAAGGAAGCACTCCATTCGAGGAGCCCTCAAGTAGAAAGGACCAAGAGATGGACACATATGACCCTTTTGAGCCCACAAATTCCCCTGCCCCTTCCCCTCCTGCCCCTGAAACGGAACCATTGGGGCACCAGAATACTGATGAGTCGAGGGATGTGCCATCAAGTGCCCTGGCAGATGTTTCATCCTCACAGGCCCCGGAAGAGCAACGCCCTGTGGAAGAAGAGGTGGCTGTTGCTGAGCCAAAGGCTGAAGAGCCTGCCAAGGAGCCAACGGTGGAAGAAGCAGGGCCAACCACAGTTCAGGGGTCAGTGCAGGGTGTGGCAAACATTGCAAGGACCCTAGGCACCACAGTGGGGGCAATAGATGCAGTTGGTGGGTTTGTTCTGCCCCTACTTGCCCAACTGGGTGCTGTGGCACAGCCCCAACCCTTGAATGCGGCAGTTGCTGCAGTGACATCAGCAAACTCTCCAATCATCCAGCAGCAACAGCTGTCACCCCTTGTTAACCGGGCTTTTCCGCAGCAGCCGCAACAGGCTAAAGCTGCAGATGTGATAAGGACACTTTTCGGAACTGGTCTGAGACAGGTGAGAGATGTCTGCTGTCTTTTAGAAATTAATAAATGTGGGAAAAAATGTCTTGTTAGAATACTTATGGCTTCGATAGGTGCAGAAAAATAATGAGAGGAATACCTGCATTTTTAGATTTAAATATTTAATCATTCTGGAGAAGTTTAGGTATCCTTAATTATATTTTTTTAATCATATTCATACTTAGTTTAAAATAAAACAACTTTCCCATACTGTTTTGTGGGGAAAGCAGTAGAAAGTTTTTAATTAATTCATTTTATTGATACCAATTCAAATGGCTTAAGAAACCCTTCAGAAGTCCTGGGAGAATCAGTTAAGCTCAGTGGGGATAACTCCTCCATAATTTCATTTTTCTTCAAGATGCTAAATCAGCCAGGTTGACAAATGAACATATGTAGTTTGCGCTTACCACCTAGAACAGTGTCTGCCAACCTTATTTGATATGCACACATGCATGTGTGCAGGTATCCTTTTTCATACCAATTGTAACATGGGCCTTATAAATGAATCGGGCTCTAACATTGATGACATTTATTATTTAAATTTGTGTATGCTGAGTATCTAAAATTTTACTTCTTTGTGGACAAAGATTTATTTGTTTCTCAAGTTCCTTTTCATGGCAGTCGTTTTTCATTTTTATCCCAATCATGCGCATACACTAATCATGCCTTAATGAAACAATAATGCCCCATTTAGACTACTATCGTACGTACCATCGTAGCAACCCGCACGCATTCACACTACTATCGTAACTCAGTGCTGCCCTCACCAGGAATCGCGACGAACAAGTAAAGAGTAAGCGAACAAAATAGGGATTCACATGTCCCAGTGGCGTTTTTAATACTTTCAACAAGGTTTTACAAGCAAATGACACCTATATTTGTTTATTCATCAAAGTGCCACCATCTAATTCAATATAATGATTGACGTTTTTGATTATCGTCATTCATCATTTCCGATTTCCGGTCGTGATACCAGCGCTAACCATCGTAAAAGTGGCAGTGTTAGGAACTACGTGTAATGCTGTCTGGACTTGCGTTCACACTACTATTTCCGGCAACTATCGTCAGGACGATGGTAGGTACGATAGTAGTCTGAACGGGGCATAACTTCAAATTAATGGTATTAAAGTTATGCCAGCAACTCATATTGCCTCTCATATCACAAATTTCCTGTGTATTATTATGTTTCAAATATCCAATAATGTAGGTTGTCTTTATTCAATATATTGCAAGGTCAAATGCATGGTAAAGTAGTCACGACATAATTTTATCTTGGGTTACATAAGGTCTTTTCTGTGGAGTTGTAGGTTGTGTAACAACATAGTTATGTTTCTCAATTTTAATTAGTTTTTTTGTATTTATGAAGTCACATTTTGGTTCCAACCACCAAAATTTCCTCGTTTTTTACATAGGATTGTCAATAGCTTTTACTAGTTGCAGGCAAAACCATTTAATAGAACAGCTAGCATATCCAACTATAGACTGCATTCATTTTCCTGCAACATGCACGGAAAATACGGCACTAAATGCCCGGTCTTACTGGAAGATCCAATCAAGGACATGGTCTTTCTTCGTGACATCGATGACTTGGTTGGCACCGCGGTCAAATAGTCCATAGACAGTTTTTTTTTCCGATGGAGATATTTCAACTCCAATGATTTGAAAGCAATTGATATGCTGTATTTCAAACTACAATACCTTAATAAAATCATAGATCCAGAGTTGGGCAGACATGCTCAAAATATTAAAGGGATTAGTGAAGTGGGGGAGTAGAAAACATCATCATCTCACCACCAGGCGCCATTAGTAATCTGATCTTGCCAAGGAAAAACAGACCGTGTAGAAACTGAAAGGCCACTGACTCATTTGACGTAGTACTTAATGGTGCATTATAGAGGGGAAGATCTTGCTGGAAATTTAAAATTGACTGATAATAGCCACGTCTTAAATTCTTTGATGATTACCACCATCTTCACCATGCCATCATGAAGCCGTTAATCGTGAATTTTTCAATCAATCATTTTTATCCACGATTTTGTTATTTCACTGTTTACTTATTTCACTGAAAATTTTGAGGCAGCTAAATCAACTCTTTGTTCATTAAAAAGCACTTTATCATTTTGTATAATAATCTGTTTAAAAAAGGTCTCCTTAGTCTCCTTAATATTTTCACTGAATTTTGGTATAAGGCCAGCAATAAGTGTTTATAGTCTTACTGTGTAACATACATGGCTAGAGAGTATATGCTGATAAAAAAAAACACAACCCCAAGTTTCTGGAGCCATGTCTCTTGTATGAAGCTCAAAATGCAGGTTAACACAGACATGGAGGCTCCTCGCCGCTCTGCCCCATTCTATTAATCCATTGTTAATTTTCTTGTAAATTTCCCATGAACCCATACGTAGCTGTAGATTTTCCTTCCTAATTATTTAGCTTTAAAAAAGTAATAAAATGGGGCAGCAATTTCATTACAATGACATTTATTAATTCTCAAATTGATAGTGATAAGAACTCTTAGTGAACAGAAGCAACTTATTCATTTTTGTTTATGAAATGGGGCATTCTTAGTCTGTCAGGATCTTGTCTGTTTCAAGCCAAATTGTTTTTATTATCAACCAAATTGCTGGGAATACTGAAGGCTCTTGTAAAAAAATGCTGATGTTAGAGCAGGGTCCAAAGGTGTTTTCTAAGAAGGCATTTCAGAAACTTTCCGTGATTATATTTGGCTCAAATTGCAGGGTTTTGCTGCTTCGCTGGCTGAAACTGAAAGTTTGTTATGTGCTTTCTTAGTGCATTAGTGGCTGTAGAGATACTACTGTGGGATAAATTGCCGCAAATGACGAAAATCACAACTTAATGAGCGGAATTTTTCTCTGAAAATTATTTCCTAATTTCAATATTTGGGCAATTCCACACACATGGCCTTGCATGAGTTTAGCTCGTTTAGCCCGACTGGATGCGATTATCGCTATTTTATATTAGCTCTTAATATTAATAAATGTAAATTTTAGGGTAATTTTTATATCTGACTTTTGCTCAAAATAGTGCAGTTTATAACAGTGACCCCAATAAATGTCAATCTAAAGGTTGGATTTTGAATGTCATGACAAGGTGATTAAAACCTCACTTTCCCTTTAACATTTGGCCACATGAACATTTATTCCCATCTTTTAGCTCAGTTTAATTTTATCCATTTTTTTTTCATTTTATCCATGCTCAGAACAAAATAACTCCTTCATTCATGCTTGGAAAGAACCAGGCTTAATTTTGGTAAACAGTCACGATGTGGGACTCTGCTTAAAATGATTGGCCTTATATTTCTGTTTCAAAACCATGGTACGATGGAGGAACAAAAATGGTATGGTGAAATTTTTTGCAACTTAAGTGTATGCAAATTAAGTATGTAGCAATTTCTGTGGCTCAAAACATAGTTTTTCAAACAGGTAGAGACAAATGGTTTTGCCTTTCAGTTGAATGCACAATAAAAACTGCAAACATATTGGTCTGCGGCACATGCCTACTTTTGCTTTGAAAATGATGCATTAGGAAGTTGGGAGGGCATTATGTGAATATTCGATCCGCTTAATGAAATTTTACGTGACTTATAACCAAAAAATCTCCACTTATGTACACATTTATGGCATAATGAATTTTCACACAAATTATCAACACTTTTGTAGAATAAAAACGTTTAAGTGATAAAGTTCTGATTCAAGATTTTGAACTGTGACAGTTTTCTGCAATATACTGCATCCCTAAGCCACCTGCACAACCATGGTTTATATATTTTTTGGAAGGATTCGATCGAATCACAAATCCATGGATTCAATGAGATTCGATGGAATCCTGACCACACATCACTAGTTCAAATCATACAAAACCCAGTCAATAAAGTTATTGTTGTTGTTTATTTTGCCCTAAGGACCACAGTACAATATGTGATTACGCTATTCTAATATATAATTACGCTCGTCACTGACTTACTGACTCTGTAACGCATTGAGACGGAGCCACATTCACGAAAACGCATTTAAGCCCTGTGAACTGCCTATTCCTTCAAGGAAGCGGTAGACCGGTGGTTAGGCGGTGGATCGTGGAGTGGAAGGTATGGTGTTGGATGCCCTGGTGTGGTAAATATTTTTTTCTTTTTTTCATAGTTTTTTTCGCTTATTTTTTTAGATATTGTACTTTCTTCACGGTAACTTCCATAGAAAATATTTTCACGCAATTTCTTACTCTCTATAAAGTGATGCACTCATTAATTCTAAGGGGAGCAAAGGGAGTTAGATGGAGCCACAAATCAAAGTGTTTGTTACATTCATCATCATTCAACGGGCGCCTTACATCCAAATACATAGTGTGATATAAGGAACGTAAACATTTTCACAATTGAAAAACAAAGAAAAATTTACAATTTCACAAGATTCAGTAGAAAAAAATAATAATTCTAGGAAATATTCTTGTGGATTTTGATCTAGTCATTTTTCAACACTTAGCCGACATTTCGGTTTATTTTTAAACCATCTTCAGGGCTTGAAAATTGACAGAGAAAACAAAAAACAAAAGACAACAAACCTTAACCTATCTTTGAATACAGTATGTATGCATCAAACCACCACATACCATAAATTCATTTCAAAATTGATTATTAAAGGCTACTAGGATCAATAAAAATTTTCACTTTTTCTTTTCATAGTCACTTGTACGTCATTGTACATTTTATGGAGTAAATATTCCTTCAGTTTCACCTTGAAGGTAGTTTGGTTCTTTATCTGTTTTATAAATTTTGGCAAACTACCTATTGTATAGTGGGAGAATTTAAAACACTCAGTAGTATTCCACAATGATTTATTAACCCAACCGGTTTCAATGCTAAAGCGTCATTATCAAGGGTACAATTCTTTGTTGAGAATCGTATCCTTGATAATGACACTTTAACGTTGAAACCGGTTGGGTTAAAAAATCATTGTGGAATACTACTAAGTGTTTTAAATACTCCCACGATATGTTATTCCACCAAGTAGAGCCGTCAGCAGTTGAAATATTGCCTATTGTATAATTTGGTACACTTTTCTTCTGGTCCTATTTTTAAGGATTTCTTCCTTATACTTTAATACTGAATATCTGAAGAAGTTCCTGTAGGTGATGATTACAATTTAAAAGGGAACCACTTGAATTGCTTTTTTTGCATTTTTAATGTATACAAAGATAAGGAGTCGTCCATAAGATACATTACCTGGAGGGGAGGGGATCGCCTAAAAACCTATGCAGGGTAACGAGGGGGAGGGGGGGTTCACTCAAAGTAACGTTGCTGTTACAATGTGCCCGTTTAAGTTTCTTACTCATCAACATCGTGTCTACATTACTGCATAGTTTAACATGAGGAAGGGCGAGCGGGGTGCTTCTTACATCCCAAGCTTCTGCTTAAACTCAACGTAACTGAACCATTGCTTCTAGAATGTTGCAAGTGTTCATACCATCAAAATGCTTACATTTTAACCTTCTCGTGGGTTAAATAGTGGCCTCGTGACAACACTTTTCAAGGCAGCAGTCAGAAATGTTGGGAGGGGAGAGAACAAAGTAGATGAGCACAGTACCTTGCGCCGTGATTCGTGGTTGATTTTTAGAATTTAGAAATGAATATTACTTGTTCCAATTGAAATTAGATAGTTCTATTATGTCTAGTTCGGCTACTTTAGTTGTCTTATTCCAACCTATCCCTAAAAATAAACTCACTCAATAATTGAGAAAATATTTTTGAATTGAAAGTTTTATTTGTAGAGACAACGCTACGTGTCGGAGGGGGGGTGGAGGAAGGGGTTGGGAAAAATACCATAGTTGTCAACGAAGGGGGGGAGGGGGTAAAAATATCTCTAAGTGAGAGGAAACCCAGAATAAAATACTGTACATTATGCCGGAGTAAAATCACCATAATATACATAAATTCAAAAGAACAGTTCTAATTATAGTAGTCCTAAGTTGTCTTAGAAGATAACAAATCATACTTTATTTATTACTCAAATACTTAACATGTTCTTTACTATGAAATATTCTCATTCAGGTAAATTCCCTGAAATTTACAAGTGGAAGCCTTTTCTAATGAGTTACCAGTGGGCACCACTTTTACTAGTGGGCTTTCATTTATTTTTTTGGGGAGAATCGTACCAATTTACTTCTGTGTACCTTAAGATCAACAAAATTGTCACAGCTCCATTGATTAATCAATTATGCTACAGTTCTTGATCTGTAAACAATACCGTCATAAGATTTAGTTTACTATTAGTATCGTCAGAATATATTATTGGTTTAATGTCTTGGATACCAACTAAAGGGGTAGGGAAATCATTTATGTAAATTAGAAAAAGCAGTGGGCCCAGGATAGAACCCTGAGGGAGTAATACTGAGCTAAGACGCTAATTTGAAGAATAGGTGCTTATATCCATTAATAGGTATTGTTACGACTTGGAAACTTTAGGAAATGTGAGATTTAAACCAATCCAGTGGAATTATAACTTTAATATATATATATATATATATAAATATATATTCTTTCAAGCTTTGTTCAGAGCTGGTCATGGTTAACTTAATCAAAAGCTTTTGATAAGTCAAAAAATAATCCTCAAGTCTCCTTTCTCTGGTCCAAGGAGTTAAGTATTTTGTTCATCAGTGCTTCATAAACAGCAGACACAGTCGACTTCCTTTCCTGAATCCATGTTTTGAAGTAGTAAACATGCTATGTTTTTCAAGGTAATACACAAGTTGCAAGTACTTGACTTTTTCAAACATTTTCGAGAAAGTATTTTGAATGGCAATTGGTCTATAGTTGCGCAAATCATCGACACTACCATTATTTTTATAGATAGGGACAATTTTGGATTATTTTCAAAAGAGAGGGGAAGACACTTTGCCTTTGTGATTCATCTATATAACACACCCATTAGATACAAATACTTTATTGATCCTCAGTGTGGTTTTACAAATGTTAAACATAGGATCCATCAAACAAAACGAGGATCATCTGCATGTCAATAGTGCAAATAATGTCACTTAATATGTACAAGAGATATCACACATAATACAGTATTACAAATAATATCACAAAATAGTGAAGATATATACAGGGCTTATGCACTTTTGTCCACGATAAACTTTAGTGCTATAAAAGCCAGATCTAACTAAAAAAGTTTTTAACCTCCTGGTAAATATATTTTTTGGAGGGTACAGATTTAATATGAATTTGCATATTATTCTAAATGACAGAGAATACTGATATGGGTGTTTTCTTTTCCTTGTGTGTTGTGTTGATGGTATTCGGTGTTTCATTTGGATAGATTTGGATTGCACATCACATAAGTGGTACAGGAAAAATGTAAAGGGAGGGTAGAGTCCTAATCTTTCAGGATATAAAAAGAGGTTTGTCAGGAGTTCTAAGTGGTACTTAATGAATTGCTTTTAACACACATTTATGTATAGAAAACACTTTAATAGCAAGAGGAGAATTTCCCCAAAACATTATTCCATTGCTCACTAGAGACTCGATGTTAGCATGATAGGGAAGCATTAGTTAACGGATAAAACTGAGACAAGTTTTCTAATTAAGTAAATTTGGCTTGTCGATTTATTTGTTAACTGGTGGATATGATCGGACCAGTTTAATTTATCATTCATATATAAGCCAAGAAATTTAGTAGTTTGTGATCTTTTAAGGGTGTGGTTATTTATTCTGAGGTATGGACTACAAAAAGGTTCAGAGTGGCTTAGATGAAATTGAATAGACATAGATATTGAGTTATTAATGATGAGACCATTACTATTACACCATTCTGCCATTTCATTTACTGCACTTCTAGAGTGGTTAATGAGGCTAGGGATAGATACAACTTGGATTAAGCATGAAGTATTATCTGCATATAAAACTGATGTAGAGGAAGGAAGGTCTTTCGGAAGATCATTGATATATTTATAATAAAAAGTAGGGATCCAAGGATGGAGCCCTGAGGAACACTGCTCTCCAGTTTCATAGGAATTGAAATGCCACTTGTCCTGCCATTTCTAATTTCCTTTAAATACCTGAAAAACTGCTGCCTATCACTCAGGAAGGAAGCAATCCAGCTGGCTTCCAGCTCCCAGTGACTCCTAAAATTTCAAGCTTTTGTAATAATATGGGATGCTTGATTGTATCAAAAGCTTTACTTACGTCATAAAAAATGCCCAGAGTCCGTGGACCATTATTCAGGGCTAAATGAAGTGAGTTTAAAATTGGAAAATAGCTGTTGTTGTGGATTTATGTTTCCTGAAACCATGTTGATTTGGGCTGAACAGATTGTTGTGGTCCAAGTAACTGATTAGTTGATTGAAGAAAATTCTTTCAAAAACCTTATAAAAGGAGGATATGACAGTTATAGGTCTATAATTTTCTGATTTCGTTAATGTTCCTTTTTTAGGGATTGGGGTTACACGAGCTAGTTTTAAGGAGGTAGGAAATATACCTGTAATAAATGAGAGGTTTATTATGTGTGGAAGGACAGGGGAGATAATGTACGCAGAAGCTTTCACTATTGTCACTGGAATATCATCAGGTTCAGCAGAATAAGAGTTGACCATTTGCTGTTTTCAGCTTATATGTCACATTTTGAAGTAAAGATTTTTATATTTTGAGCACAGAGACATTTAGTTTTTTAATGGAAATTCTATTTATAAAATCTTGTTTTTGTAAATTTTGTGTCCAATTTACATTTTTACTAATCATTCAACTGCAGTTTCCAGAGATGGTGGCGTCTTCTGGTGCTGGTGGAGCGTTTTCTGTGACCCAGCCAAAGGTGTCCAAGGCAGACCTCTCTCTCGGGGGCGGAGCCAGGGGTAAGGGGGGGCCACGCGTAGCCGTGACCGCACCCCGAGTGGCCGTAGCTACACCCAGAGTTGTGGTGCCCACTCCAAGGGTTGCCGTCACACCGAGGTATGTCTTCCTCTGTCAGCAAGGTCACTTCCCTCGGAGGTCGTGGCTGGACACATCACTCTTCATTCCGACTGCATTGATGGCACTGCTTTCCCACTCATTGACATTTGATGAACATTCTTGATATTCCATGGGCGGTGGAAAGTTTCCATAATCATCATTTATACTCAGAATATCCTATCATAGTATTATCCTATTCCATGCCATTTTCTGTAAAGATTATGTATAGTGGATATTCTTAATCAAAATAAAGCATTGCATTTCTCCAAATGCAGTCAGCTCCAGAATTGACACCTGCGCATTTAACATTTAGTCACATTGATTTACTAATAAGAGTTTCTCCACATAGCTAGCATAGGGAATTTACATCAAACACAACCCGTAGCGAATGAAAATGCATTACAATATTGTGCTGGTTTGATATCATCTATATTTTTACCAAATAGTTTTAATAATATTTATAATTTAAATTGTTTCATTTTTATAAATAATCATATTTCCTGTTTTTAAATTATAATTTTCCCATTTTCATTGTGGAATGTTCAGGACAAAGATCCTCCTAATTTGCCATTGTATCTATGAGAAAGCAATCATAAAGTGTGGCCAACCGGCTGCTACTTGAGCACTTTTGGTATTCTTTTGAATGATCTGCTCATTCTTTTGTTTTTACTGCTGGCCTGTCTGAAGAATTCTCCTTGAAATATGTCAATCAATCATCGTTGGTTTTGTCCTACGATGATGAAGATACTGATGAGATTCGAAATCAATTCAGTTGTGATGAATTATATTTTCTTTTTCAGTATGGTTTACCAATGTTTTGACATTGTTTGTAGAATGGTGTTCTGCTAGGGAACACAAAACAAATGAAAAAGTAAACTATTTATAGTTAAGTAAATGTAAAATCAGCATTAACTTTTTCGAGAAATAGTTTTTTGCGATGAATAAAGAAAAGGTTTTGTTTTTAATCAAAGTCATGTCAGTAACATCAGAAGGATAAGGAATAGTGGCTAAAATTCTCTTCAAACTATTTGAAACATAGTCCTAATTATAGCCATATTATGTTAAAATTATTATTTTTTTAGTAGTAATATAATTCTTAATTGTTGTCGTCGTTCATTGCAAAACAGGTATACTATGTTTGAGGTATTCTCTGATAGGTGGCGTGATTCACAGAGTAACTGCATATCATCAACTTCAACTACTTTTATCTCTGAAACAATGCAATTTGAAGATGAATGATGATTAGATTTGTGATCAGCATATTGAATTTATGAAGTTTATTTCATTTGGTTCTTCGCACCTTAATAGTGTCCATTGTGGGAAAAATGAGGAAGTTGTTTAAAAAGAGAAGTCAAAGACAAATTCAGGTTATATTTAATTACATGATGGATCATAAAATGGTAGCTAACTGTATCTTTAGAGGCCTTTAGGCAAAGGAAGTCCATGGAACTGTGGAAAAATTATAGAGATTTCCTCTCAAATGGTATGTAATTTATTGTGCCCCATGTAAATCATGGTCATTTTATCACATCCCTTCTGTTCCTACTTATTTTTATGAAAGTCCGGAATGAAAGAAAGACTTTCAATTTGGTTGGTAGGTTCTCTGTGATGAAACTCAATGATGCCAAAACCTGTTCATATTTGCATAATGCATTGAAAGCATTTTGGATGGTATTTCTCCGTCTGTGTTGTATTATACCACAGGTGATGAGTAATTTGTCCCCTTCCCCCCTTGCTCCTCCAATAGGCCCCCCTTTTCATATTTCTGAAGTATAGGAAAAAATTTTGATTTGATCAGCTGACCTAGCATATTTTATTCTATTGAGGTTTACAGTTTATGTGTCAAAAATATCTAAACTTCAATGCAATTATGCCTGAAGTGTATTTAATAAATGTATTGATCACAACATGCCTCTGAGAAAATCAAGCCGAATGATGGAAATGTAGTTTCCCATACCAAAATAGAGGTTGACAGGAAACTGCTTTCATTTGCAATACTTAAAAGTTAACAATTCTGGGAAAGAAGGAATATGCTGTAGCTGTTGAGAGAAATGCCACTCAATCTCACGACATGGTTAGTATGAACTGCACTGATCAAACAGAGGAAGCCAATTTTGTACAAAACATTTAGTTTTAAAGATGTATATGTTAAGGTCTTGGGACCAGGACATGACTTCATGATACAGAGCTTTTCTTTATTTGGAGGTTTGTAGTTGAGTGGTTTTCCCTAATTTCAAATGTTCATTTCCCTTAGGGTTGCCACTGCCAATGGCAAAGATCAGCCCCCGGGATCAGGCCAGGACAGGGTGGATGTTGTAGACATGGATTTAGAATCACCATATTCACCAGCTTCAAGTGAGGGAGATGACCTTTTCGAGCCTCCATCATATGAATCAGCTGGTTCTGCCCGGCAGACTTCGGTACATAGCCAGCAGTCGCAGCAGAACAAGAAGGGTGGTCAGAGAAGCGCCAATGCTCCCCCTCAGGTAAGCAGCAACTGAGGCTTGCATTCTATCTGTACTGAATATATCATGTTGGCAGGGGTTGGGGGAGAGCGAGCCATTCGGTGAAGACAAAGTAGTTGGCTGAATCGGAGGCTGAGGTTGGTGCGACACTGCCATCGTGGCAGAGCACTGATGAATAAGCACGACATGGTTCATGATTGCTTCAGTTATATTAAAATATTCTAATGATAAAGGTCCTAAATCAAAGAGAAAGGATCATTCAAGGTTATAGACTTTTTTGGCCCATCCATCTCACAGCCAAGTACTCCCCCGGTGAAAAGTTGATTTAGGCTTAATATACGCATTTACCTCTTCAGTATATATATGTATACAGTATAATCTCGATTTTACATAACCTGATTTTACGTAAAATTTGATTTTACGCAAGTGAACGAGCGGTCCCGGCCGACGCCTGTAGAATTCTTATGGAAGCATTATTTGATTTTACGTAAATTCGATGTAACGATTTTACGTAAGGCTATTTTGGTCCCCAGAGGAGATATCAATTCGATTTTACGTAACGAAACAACAGAACTTAAAGAAACATTAACAAAATCCGGCAGATTCTTGCCCATCTTCAAAAGAAATCTTCTATTTAATGCCATACTACTGTGAAATGAACTGTAACGAATCAATACATTGCATTTTAATGGTGTATATATATTATTTTATTATTTTATTTATCCATCTTTCAGCACGAAAAGTTATGGGTTCAAGGTGTTTACTTGTTTACGATATGATAGTAGCGCCAGAATCCCGGAATGCTCACGGAAAAATGGTTTATGACCTGGAGATAGCAACCTTGTCAGCTGTTCCGAGTGACGAGATGAAGCTCGATTTGGGGTCGCCTGTAAGCACGCGTGTCTTGACACTTGCGCACATTGCTCAGTGGAATAAAGTACGAACAATTTTTGTCCGTACTGTATTCCACGGACAATGCCAACAACTGAGGAAATTGGGAAGATAGGTGACATCGTAGTATTTTATAAAACATCACAACTGATGGCATCAGATGGCTAAAACTCGCTTAAATGCTTGGCAACAAATTTTAAGGGAAAAAACATGTTCACTCACTACCTTCCCCAAGTCTAGGTAGATAGGTCTGTTTTGGTTGCGTTGCCTGTACTTTTCCAATCTAGAGCTTTAATCGGAATTAGATACACGGTTTGTGTTAGCCAAAGTTTTAAATAAATTGATTAGAAGGACCAAGGAATATGAAAGTGATAGCGAACACAGTGTAATTCAAGACAAAGAAATTACGATTGTTAATAAATGATAGTTACAATTGATGTTATCGTAGGTGCTACCTGCGCTGTTTTTAAGTACCCGTTCGCGCCAGAGTCTTGAATTGAAAAATGCTTCCCTTGTCATTAGTACCGTGAGCATATCCTTTTATTCCTCCGTACGGAACTCACTCTTGGCAAGGAATCCCACAGATATACTCCTTGTCTATCTTGTATCACAAGTCAGGGAAGCCGGACCCTTTCCTCGAACACTGGACAGAGGTGTGATAACGACCCTCTTCTCAGTACCATCCCCACTCACGGCCAACTATTCGTTTACTCAGTGCATTTACTAAAAATATTTTCCGCCTACTATGAAAACACAGGCCCAACGGTTCATACCTAATGTTTCGTTCTGCATTTATTAATTTTAAACGGAACTCTATCGTTATTTTAACAATCTTCTGGTAAAATGAACTCTCGACAATTATGTTTATAATTCAGTTCCGTTTAAAATGTGGAAATGCACAGGAAAAAACTTAATAAATGTAACTTTGAGCATATATTTTCCCAGCATGCTACAAATATTTTGATACTTATTGCTATCGTTAAATATCCACCGACTATGCAAACAAATGCTTGACCACGGACACGCAGTGAAGGCATCTACCATGCTGAGACGAAAGACTGGAGATTATCCCTGCCCGCAGGCCACTGAAGGGTCCAGCGAAAGGCGGGGTGGGGAAAAGATAAAGATGTCATTTTTATGGTCGATCCCTCAGTGTGGTCTAAACAATTGACGTATCTAAACAGGTTTTCCCCCAAAAGACCCCTCTCACCCAAGAAGAAGTCTTCATCTCTAATTCCTGGGCAAGACGAAATTCATCTGGGCGTGGCTCATTCAGCGAGAAGGAGAAGGGAGTAACCCGAGAAGATCACTCCGCCTTATCTGTAATTGTCTACCCCCGCCCAGCTTCGCTTCGACCCAGGTGGCCTCCACTAGAGGGGGAGGAGTTGGGCCACCTTTTGGGGGCTTCCGCAGCCAACACTTTTTTTGCTTGCTTGCATCTCGCTTAGCCGTGTTGAAATGCCTTTCGTTCTCTTGCGTGAAAAGATCTACACCGGTTATTAATGACATTCATATGCCTCAATTGAAAAATCTACGTGTGAGCACGGTTAAGTTCGCTGCGAAAGGGCGGAATAGGAAATTTTACCATTCACAATGTCGCTTGGATTTATTAGTTGTGCCTTTGTAGAATTCTCACAGACGAAATTTAATATGAGAATAATGAAGTTTCCTCATCGAAACGGATGAACTGACAGCTTTCTAACGAGTGCGAAAAAGTGTTACAATGTTACGACATTTCTATGCATTGGTGCGACGCGTAGCGATTTTGCAGATATATTTCAGTGGGTGCAAGCAACACTTTTCAGCGACCAAAGCATAGGTGCTGGATCATCAAATGCAACATTGTCATTCCGACAAGCCCGGGCAGAGAGTTTTGCCTGATCATAACAAAGCGCTGATAACATTTTGTCGATTCAGAGTCAAGTGATTGCCCTGCCGATGGCACGTGGTAATATTTAGATGCTGCTGCCTGAGGTGAAGGATGACACATTTCGCCCACAGTTCCTCCATATACAGTGGTGTGCGACAGTCCAGGCTACCGCATCTCAGTGGCGGATACATATGGGGGCGCGGGGGGCGCCCCCCCCCCCCCTTGCGGGGCTGCCCGTGTTGCCGCCCGCACCGCCCCCGCCAGTCAGCCCGCACGCTATTCGTTCGTGTCTTTCGTCAGTCGACTCGAGTCAGGCTATCGTGGGCTATCGAGTAGTTGTACTTTCTTATGTAAAACGCGCGCGCGTCCACGTCATCGAATTATAAGTTTCTGTCTGGCACATAGATAGCTAACCTACGAGAAAAGTCGCGGCCATTCTAGTGATCTCGATACGTTATTCCGTCTGGCATTTGTTCGAGAAAAGTTGCGAATATTCTACTGTTTGTATTTGTTCACACTCCTTAAAAGTCTGGAAGCTAACATTCTGGCACCTAATGTTCTCGAAACAACTGAGCTACATATATAAGGGAAGCAGAGTCGCTGCCAGGCAGTCAGTTTGAAAGCTACAATCGTCGCAGTAACTTGCGCCCCCCCACCCCTTGAGTTTTTTCTGTATCCGCCACTGCCACATCTAGGGGTCATTCTTACTTAGAGGCGGAAGAGTATAAAAAGAAGAAATTTTCTCCATTATATATTTGCATTCAATTCTCCTGATTAGTATAAAATAAAAAATGTTCATAGATCTTGAAATTAAACGGAGAAGGGTGATTTCCCTTTCAAAATAATTATAATATAAAATGTAATTTTCTCTCCACCACAATTAAAATAGTTTTATTTTCTACAGAGTAATATGTATGTAATAATGATCTCTTTGTAGTGAAAACAGTTTAAACATCATTGTCTTCTCATACATTGTGAAATCTTAGCATATTTTTCAAAATCCGCTAATATCTTGATTTTACATAATTTGATTTTACATAACACCCCATTTTTGGGTCCCAAGGAGTTACGTAAAATCAAGACTCTACTATATATATATTATAGTACGCCCTAATTGTTTTCATAAAATTTTGAAATTTCCAGCTTTGATGCATATGTAATTTCAGTATGATTCCTGTATCCTGGTAATAGTTTCCTGGATTACAGGTAACTCTCATTTTACGCACGTTTGTTTCACGTATTTTTGGTTTAACGCACTACATAACGTGTTATTTTCAGAATTTTACATTCAGGCATTTTTATTTTATTTAAATCGCGTCGTTCGCTGTTACGTATTTCGTGGCTTGCCGAAAGTGCATCATGCACATTTCGTATGTCTTTTCATACACCTCTGCTCAATTATCATCGATTATCACACCATCTCGCGACTTGCTCGTGAATTTCGGCTGTTTTACTTGCTTGTGAACCTGAACACTCGTGAATTTAAGTGGAAAATAACGATTTGTGTCTGTGAGAACCACAATGAAGAGACAGAGAAAGACTATATCTCTCGAGCTGAAATTGGATGTGATAGAGCGACTCGAAAAAGGTGAAAGTATTACAGATATAGGCTATCGACTTGGGTTAGCTAAAAGCACTATCGTCACAATTCGTGATAATGCTGAAAAGATTAAAGAAAGTGCCAAATCTGGAAAACAAGATAAGTGCTAAGCGATCTTCATATACAAGAAGCAATGCTTTAGAAAGAATGGAGAAAATGCTCGGCAACTGGATAGAATATTTGAATCAGACTCATATGCCTGTGAGTATGCCTATGGTGCAAGCAAAGGCACGCTCTCTGCATGAAGAATTAACGAAGGAAGAGGAGAATCCCAAGCCATTCCATGCTAGCTCAGGTTGGTTTGCGAACTTTATAAAAAGATATTGCTTCCATAATATTAAGATGACTGGGGAGGTTGCATCTGCTGATGAAATTTCTGCTAGACAATTTGTTGAAGACTTGGAGGTTTTGATTGAAAAGTAAAATGATTGTTCAGCAAAGCAAGTTTTTAATCTCGACGAAACAGCTTTAGATTGGAAAAGGATGCCCTCTATAAAACTTATATATTTCTAAAGAAGAGAAAACTGCACCAGGCTTCAAGGCTGCAAAGGACAGATTCACAATCTTGTTGGGTGGTAATGCTGAGGGAGATTGCAAATTGAAGCCACTTGTAGCGTACAATTCCTTGAATTCCCGAGCTTTTAAAGGTTATGCAAATCACCAATTGCCTGTCCATTTTTATTCTAATTCCAAAGGGTGGATGACTGGAACTATTTTCAGCAATTATCTAACAACTAAACTTAAAGGTGAACTGCAGCAGTATTGTGCGAAAGAAAATATTCCATTCAAGATATTAATTTAACTGGATAATGCCCCTGGACATCCTCCTTCAATTCAAGATTGGGATGAAGACATTATTATTGTGTTTCTGCCACCGAATACTACGTCGCTGATCCAGCCTATGGATCAAGGTGTTATTGCTACATTGAAAGATTATTATCTAAAAAAAAGTTTCGACCTCGTGTTAAGTGAAATGGAGGAGAATAATGTAAATGTAGAATAATTTTGGAAAAGTTTCAACATTCGTGAGGCCATAATGCTCGTTGCCAAGTCATGGAATGACATTCCTCCATCATGCATGAATGTTGTTTGGTGGAAACTGTGTCCTTATTTTATTTATGACTTTAACCACTTCCCTGACAAGCCCGCATATATTCGGGCACCGAGGTGGTGCAAAATCTGACAAGCCCGCATATATTCGGGCAAGTCCGCGATGTCCGTATCTTTTTACTTTACGCCCGCATATAGTCGGCCGATGCTAGTAGTTTGCGTTCCTGCCGCCTCCTGCACTGTTGAAGGTCCAGAACCAGCGATGCGGCAAGTGGCGCTCTTTTCAAATAGTGATTTCTAATGTTAAAACAATGGTCATTTTTTGGTAATATTTCTAGAAATTCGAGGGTTATAATTTTTTACGCACTGAAAAGTTATCCCCTTACGAAGTTTCAATCACCTACATTGACATTCGTAACTATCCGTCTATTTACTTCATGCATGGAGTTTCTTTTGCGAACTTTTTACGAAATTTACAACTTCAATTTTTGTCATTTATAGATAATTATTGCTAATTTTTGCTATTGCTATATGCTAATTGCTAAGTTTCACATGACAAAAAACTTTATAAATGAGTAAATAATTTTTAAATTAATTATTTTCATTTATATTTCGTCATTCACTCTTCATGAGCATTCAATTACATTTTTCTTCAACATTTTAGCGGTCATAAAAATTGCTATTTCAATTTTGCGCTAATTTTCACAGCTACGATGAGTTCCACAGTAATTGGAATAAAATATTTCTCTAGCAACAGAACATGAATCTTTCCTTGCCTTATTTGTTACTATAGATATATATTTGTTACCTTATATGTTTGTTACTATATATATTTGTTGCTACATATATTTGTTTCTATATATATATATTTGTTACAATTAGGGATGAGTCGATTCCACTTTTTTTCGATTCCGATTCCAATTCCGATTCCTTCAAATCGATTCCCGATTCTCGATTCCGATTCCATCGATTCTTATTCCTTCTAACAGGTGGGATATTGATTTATCTGTAGCATTGCTGTCATTAAAATTTAAGAATTGAATGGAATAAAATAACAAAACAATTAAGTGGCCCAATAAGTATATTTACTAAAAATAGCAAAATAGTATGATAGCAATACATCCTCAGGTTAAATAAAATAATAAACACCGACTGTTTTAGACAAACATTGTGAACTTAATAATGTACCGTGCACTATGTAATTAAATTTAGATGACTATCCAGCATTACTTATGCCGTTCTGATGTTTTACATAATATATTATGCATTAAATTAGTATTTTATTTAACCATCAAAGTAATACGCTTAAGGATGCTCACCCATATACACTATAAAAAAAACACAAATATAAAACCTGTTACACGTGAGAGTTAAAATGACAAATATTCAATGAATATGACAATCTATTCAATATTTTTGTTAAGGAAAACAAGCATTTTTACTCTGTCAGGATCGAGTCTATTTCTTTTTGCATCGCATATATTCCCTGCTGTACTGAATAGTCTTTCACTAAACACAGTGCTAGGAGGAACACACAGATACTTGAATACAATATTTTTAAGTCTCAGAAAGACACTGTTAGCCCAGTAATGGGAAACTTTTTCACTGTCTTTTGGATCAAGGTTTTTTTCTCCTAGGTACTGCAGCAGTTCATTTTCGCAAGAAGAAGCACTGCAATCAACTTGCTCAACACTTTTGCAAAAGTAGTCTTTATAATGGGACCACAGCCCCTTACTAGACTTATCACCAGGAGAGTCTAAGGTGGAGGTTGCATTTTCAACTGCTGGTTCATTAAGTGAGGTTGAATCCGTCTGTGTCAAGGCCACCATTTCTTTGATTATTTTCACCTTTGCGGCTTCAATAGCATCAGGGTTTTGAAAAGGTGTAGCTTTAAAGCGAGGATCCAATATTGTTGCACAAGCATAGGTCAAATTTGCTTCCACATTAGGGTAGCGGCGTTTCAGGGATGATATCAAATCATTCTTCAGTCCTTGAAGTCCAGAACCTTGGCAATTCGAGTTCTCCACAACATTTTTTACTGTATGTATAAGGTAGGATAAAACCTCGTGGAAGATTAAAACTTACAACTTGAATTAAAAACTCAATTTGATTGACTCAGTCAGCGAGAGATGCGAGGGAACACGATACTGGTGGCCCAGGTGTAGTCCTGATGTAGTGCACTGTATTATGTTTAGCCTGGTGTTCTATTCCTCGTGGTCGAGTGAGGCTAGGAAACTCGGCTAAGATGCTGGCGAAGGCAGAACTCACGGCTGGCTGGACGACTCTAACGCTGTGGTGATCGGAAGTGCAGCGTATGCAGCTTGTGGAGAGGCCAGTCGCGGAGTCAAGTAGCGGTTGTTGGCGCAGTCCACTAGGAGCTTATAGTGAGCCAAAAAATCAGATCCAATGATCGGGACGGAGACGTCGGCAATGGTGAAAATCCAGGTGTGCTTGCGGCCAAGACCAAAATCTACAGTGAAACGCACGGGTCCATAGGTCTTAATGCGGGAAGTATTGGCCGCTTGCAGATCATAATGAGCGTCGAAGTGACGACCTGGAAGCAGCCTGCGAGAATAACAGCTTACGTCGGATCCGGTGTCAGCAAGGAATAGTTTTCTGCTGACTCTGTCTGTCGCGAAAACACGGCGATTAAACATAAATTGACAACCGACCGCCGCTAGCGTCGGTTGCCGCTGAAGTTTGATGGAAAAGTGCAGGGAGCCAAGCACTTCTTGGATCTACTACCAAATTTGCAGTGGTACCAGCACTCGCCGGAATCGTTGGATCTCGTTGAGTCGGTGGATGAGCTTCGGCGAGGGGGTGGCGTGGCGCTCCGGCGTTGTGGACGACGGGAGAGGTCCTGAAGCATTGAATGTATGGAGGCAAACTGGCGAGATAGGTCGTCCAGGCGTGCGAATGTTAAATCATCAGAAGTGACAGCAGCGGCTGTGGCCGGTGTGGAAGTAGTGACGAGGGCTGCTGGTGGATTGATGGCAGCAACAGAGCTTGAGGATATAACAGGCGCAATATGAGCAGGAATTGCGGGTGATACCTTCAAAATGCTGTCAGCGATGGCGGCGAGTCGGTTTATAGTGACAGTCGGGTCAACTGCGTGTGGCTGAATGATCGCTTGGACGTGGGATGGCAGGCGCTGCATCCAAATCGTACGCAGTAGCTGGTCAGGTACGGCGCCGGACAAAGAGCGTAGGTAGCGGAGGAACTGCGATGGTGTGCGGTCTCCGAGTTCTTCTCCAGTTAAGAGTCGTCGAATGCGTTGCTGATCGGACATTGAGATGCGCCTGATGAGCTCGTCCTTGAGGGTTGAGTATGGTGCATTCGCCGGCGGCGTGAGAATAAGATCTTCAATCTCCTGAGCTCCGTATTCATCAAGCTGTCCAACGACATGAAAATACCTGGACTCCTCGTCGATGATATTGTAAAGCCGGAACTGGGCCTCGACTTGTGAGAACCAGTGTTGTGGGTTGTTCCTCGAAAAAGTGGGAATTTTGAGTGCAACGCGGCTGGGATGTTGCGATGGAATGCGTACTTGCTGCAGCTCGGCAATGGTGGCTTGCTGTTGATGCGTCTGCTTAAGTAGGCCCTGCAGGGCATACCGAAGCTGTGCAATTTCGTTGGCAGCGCCCGGTTGTGGAAGCTGAGCGGCTGGCGGCGGATCAACGACGTGTGGTTGGGTTTGCGGTTGAACAAGATCGACGCCGCGTCTTTCCTTCCCCATCCTTCGCGTAACGACCATGATCACGTCAGGGTCACCAATTATAAGGTAGGATAAAACCTCGTGGAAGATTAAAACTTACAACTTGAATTAAAAACTCAATTTGATTGACTCAGTCAGCGAGAGATGTTTTATTGTCCTCTCTTTCAGAGCGTATTGATTCTTTATCCTAAACAAAACCATTGCGTAGCAACGGTGCATAACGGCGAAATATAAAATCACAAATTCGGCTAAATATAATTACAAATTCAAGACACACAAGTTAGGACGCCGTATGTATAAGTGGAATCACCTGAGGAAAATTATATAAAAATCATCCTGTCTCTTTTCTTGATTATATAGTATAAAATGCTTAACCTCATTCAGATTTATAAATGCCCCATACCCTCTTGTTTTCTGGTAACCTTTAGCCTTTAAAATTTACTATTTATACTGCCCATGAAGCAAAATGTTTAGCAAAAAATGTTATTTTAGGAGGTCTATTGAAAAAAGCATAAGAAAATTGTAATATCCACTAATAAATATGTTAGTACGGTAGTTGGATTGAGATACTCTGTAAAATAGTAACCACTAGGCTATATGAATCAACAAATCTGATTAATAATATTTAATTTGCAGCTCAAGCTTAAGAACCTAAATTCAACTAAAACAATGGTAACAGATGCAAACAAATGGTGGTGGTAACAAATAGTAATTTACAATAAACCTACCTCGGAAATAGTTGAAGATGATTTGCTCACTTGAAGAGTTGCTTGCTCAAAAATCTCAAGAATTCTTACAGCAAATTGCATTGTCATCCAATCATCAGCAACCATGTCCACAGAAAGTTTGATGTAACTCTTACTCGAAACTAAAATTATCGCTTCTTTCTGCTCAATTACTCTCCGAAGCATGTGGAGGGAGCTATTCCAGCGGGTTGGTTCATCCTGTATGCTGCGGCAGTCTTAGCTGAGTATGACAGGTTTTTAATAACTTTGAGTTTTTTGCAGAATGTTTGAAACTTCCCACAAGTTTCTTTGTTTTCTTCAGTAGAGTCGTAATTTTTTGGTTGTTCATCAAGCCATCTTTAATTACCAGTTGCAGTGTATGCGCTACACATGATATTGCTTCAAACTGTGATCGGTTCAGAGCCGCGGTTATGTCTGTTCCATTGTCCCTTATGATAGCAACAACTTTGGAGGATATGCTCCAGTCACTGAAAACTTTCAATAAGAAACTCTTGAGGTTGACAGCAGTATGGGATACTTCAGTAAAAGGCACTACTTCCAGGCACCTGTGTGTCATTCTGAGGGCATACTTTGCTCCGGAATAGAAGTGTGCTGTAACAGCCATATAGTCCTCATTTGCAATAGATATCCACATATCTGTTGTAATAGCCACATATCTGGCCAAATGCAACTCTTCCTTAACATTTTGGTGCACCTCACTTTACATATCAACAAGAACTTTATTTGAAAATTTTTTGCGTGATGGTATGGTGTACCTTGGCTCTAGATGGTTTATCAATTTTCTGAATCCTTTATTATCCACTACTGACAGTGGCTGCAAATCAAGACACATCATCTCACAAATTAGTTTTGTAATTTTTTTGGCTCTAGAATCACTACTTTTGAATTTAGTCACTCTGTCGAAGAGATTATCCAATGTTGGCTGCTTCTTCTTGGTCCCTACATTAATACTTTTTGGATAAGAGCAATGTGGTGTTTCTTGTGGATTTGAGACAGTGACTGACATATCTGAATCAAAAGATGCCCTATCAATAGGTTCAATGGTTGAATAAGCTGAAAGAAGTAAATCTGAATTTGGTGATTCTATTTCTACACCTTCTGATGGGACATCGGTATCTGTCTCATCAATAAGCTGGTCATAAAAGATTTTTTTCATTTCCATGCCTGTAGAAACTTCCTTTGATGGTTCAGTAGCAGACACTGGTAATTTATTGCAACTAGCTAGGTTATCCAATGAGGCAGACTTACTTGAACTCTCGGGCTGAAAAAATGACACAATTTTAGAAGGCCCAGAATCTGAGCAAGGCTTTCCTGGGGGGGCTTCTAGAGCTGAGGTCTTCGTCTTGGTGGATACATTTGCTCCTGAATTTATATGATGCACTTTTTTCAGGTGTTTCAATAAGTTAGACGTTGTTTTGCTGCTCCCACCTCTTGAAATAAGAGTACTACACAAAGAACACTTTGCAAATTTGTCATTCGAATCTATTTGAAAATACTTCCACACGTAAGAGGACATTGTTCACAAAAAGAGCACTAGATTATCAAGCAGCAGCACTTGCAATGACTCGCGCAGGGCAGCAGTTCTTTTGGTTGTCTTTCGTTCAGATATAACCGTTAAGGCCACTCCACACCTGAGTGGCCGCGGTGGCTACATTGTCGTTTGGCTGCGGTGGCTACATTGTCGTTCAGCCGCGGTGGCTACATTGTCGTTTGGCCGCGGTGGCTAAACAATAATGTAGCATTCATTGCGTCCATACATACCAGAGCAGCCTGGCGGGTGCGTGGTGGCGGCCAAATGCAACCTGTTGAGTCCGCCCGGAGGCCGCGGCGGCTTATGCCAAGGAAGTATCAACTTTCTCAAGGGTTGCATTGATGAAACTGGGCTATGCAAACGCGAATGTGTCTAAATATTTATTATTGACGCAGACGCGTGTTAGTCTATGATAAAAAGTTTTATAAAAAAACCCACTCTCTGCACGTTTTTATTATCATCAGACTTCAAATATCATTCGAAAATAAAAAAATATATATTTCGATCTATTATACGTTAAAATTGGTGGTCCAGATGAATTCTCCAGTGGTGATTCATAATCGCAATAATTTGATTTGCCGTGACCAGCGGTTAATAAAAGAACGAAAAACGCATGCATTGCTTCCCGATCCCGTGATTTCCAATTTTTTTCTCTGAGAGTTGCTCATGAACTCGTGCCATTTCAGGGTTCGTCGGTTTGTCGCTCTTGCCAACATTTTCATGTTTCCAAGGCCGCTTAGGTATGTTCGTCGCAGCACCCGCGTGCCGGGCGTATCCTCCGCGCAGGCAAGGCTGACTCCGCGGCCGCTTTGGTGTGTGGCGGCCTTTATGCCCCAAGCTTATAGTCTATGCTCAAAACATTTATCTTCCTGGAATCAATGGAATCGGAATCGACTTTAGGCGATCGATTCTCGATTCCGATTCCGTGCCCGAGAATCGGTGGAATCGAGAATCGACATTTGGAATCGACTCATCCCTAGTTACAATATATATTTGTTACTGTATATATTATCTGATTCTATATTATTCGTCCGCACATTTTTCTTCCGGTAATTTTTATATATGTTGGAAATGCCTATTGAACCTTTCTCTTTAGATAAAATGGCGTAAGCGTAAATGTTTAGACATGTTGCGAATGTTATTTCATCAGCCCCTTTCATTTTTCTACTTCGAATACTGGCGGAAGTGGCGAAACATATTTACGAAAACAGTTATACGATGAAGACGTCTAAAGATCGTACGTTCTCAATAGAAACCAACACAAGTGCCCTGTGAATGTGCTACCCTAGCCCACACAAGTACGAGAAAAAAGGAGAGATAGAGATAAATCCCAAACATGTGTAATGCCTTCTATTGTCATGTTTGACGCTTTCCTGAGGTCAGAAAACACCCGCTCAAGAGCCGATGGCCCGCTAAGCAACCTGGCGCCTGGTTTCATGTCGTGCTAATCTGCCACCCTTTGCTCCCCGAGCTACTTTCCCACCAGCCAACCCTTTACTAATGGGTTTTTCCCGATATCAATTTACCGTTAGTTGGAATATCCATGCTGTTGCGGTACGCACACGTGTGTTTATTTTCCAGGAAATGGTAGGAACGGAAAAGAAAAATTTTATGATGAGCATGGAGATGAGCTTCTCACACTAGGTGCGAGGTCCTTTGCATATCGTATTGTTTCCACTATTACTTTGTCGGAAGGACGATGGTGACAGCCTTTTGTTGATTTTCAGAGCGTAAGCATCCTTGATTTTTAGAGCGCACGCACTTTTTCGCTGAAATTCCACCGATGCAAATATTGCATTTTTAATTAGAACATTTTCGTCCTAATACGAGCGGTGTAGTAGGAGTGAATTCTATGGTAAATTCTTTGTTTTCGCTCGGTAACATTTGGCAATCAGAAATGGATTCCGGAGAGGAATTAGTGTTGACCAGCAGTGATTCCGAGGTTATGGACATTGAAGTTCCTGGCGTCTAGTCGACTCTCTCCGGAGAAACAAGCTCCGAATCAGAAGGCGCAGCGTAACATTCGCGGGAAGCGGAGTGGGAAGAAATGCTTTCAATGAATCCTCCTACGGCACCGCCTAGGTTTCTTTTTGAAGATAATTCTTCGATGAACTTTGACCTGGTTCCCGAATGAGGTTCCCTAAAATACTTTTTTCAACGATAACATTTTTTACTTTATAACTTGGCAAACTAATCACTCCGCCAGTAACACTTTGCGTGAAAAAGCGGGGCCGTGCAGTGCTAGCATAAATCAGTGACGAGCTGTGACAAGAACAGAAATTCGCGTTTTTTGCCCTTGTAATGCTACAAGGCAGAGTGCGGAAGCCAGATACTGAGTTTTATTGGTCAACGAGACCTATACTCTCCTCTCCCTTTTTTGGACACACAATGTCTTACCGACGATACGTAAAAATAAGGCAATATTTACATTTTGCCTATAATAACGATTTTGATCCCCAAACACACCCCAAAGCCAAACTAAATAAAATATGGCCGATTTACCAGAAGCTGGAGGAAAAGTTCAATGCACTCCATACACCAGAGACGGACGTTACCATTGACGAGAGCCTGCTCTTGTACAAGGGAAGATTGGGATGGCGGCATTTCATGCCTATGAAAAGAGCTTTATTTGGAAAATATTTGTTCTTTGTGAATCGAGAACTGGATGCGTGTGGTCAACGACAATTTACACGGGAAAGGGGACTGTGTTGGATAAAGACTTTGCCTATTTACCCATGGCCTCAAAAGTGATGATGACTCTAATGAAGCCATTATTTGGCCTATGATATTTCCTGATGACGAATAACTTTTATACGTCTCCAGATCTATCCGACTTGCTCGCATTGCTCCACTGACTTGCTCCACTGACTCGTATGGAACACTGAGGAAAGGGATTCCAGCTCTCTTCAAAGATAATCAAGTATAAGGAAGTTTCTTGATTTTCGCCATAAAATGAATTTTGCTATAACATTTTCAGGGCGAAAGTCGTCGTCATGCGGGTTGCATAACTCCCATGAATGTTTGTACATTGTTTCTTGATTTACTATGGACTAAAATTAATAGTTAACATGAACGTTGTCGGCAAAGTGTATACTATTGTAATATAAACTAAATGTATTCCTCAAAAGATGTCTAACTAAGGTTTACGGGAAGGAAAGTTACACTGATATGCAGGTGGCCTAATTCTCTTAAGTTAAGGGGCAACAATCAGAAATTATTGAATAAATCAATAAATATTTGGAATAAAAAATTAAGGAAAACATTTTCGGATTTGCCTCCCTTTAATGCTTCTGAATCTGAAATAAAAACATATGACTTTTTTTGACCGGTTTTGTAAAAATAACCTGTCAGGGAAGTGGTTAAAGGTTTTAGTGTTGAGGATGACTTGGTAGATACGAAAAAGATAATTGTGGCATTAGCCAAGAAAGTGGGTGTTGAGGACATTGAGTTAGATGATGTAGGCGAGGTTTTGGCAGTGCATGAGGAATTAACGAATGAAGACTTGATTGCTATGGAACGGGTACAGCGAGAGGAGGAGCCGGAGGAAGAAGAGGCGACAGTTGACAACAAAATGCGCAAGGTGCGCAAAGCTCACCAGCAAAAGATTATCTAAAGCCTTTCAGCTGATGGGAGAAGGTTTGTCTGTATTGGAAGACGATGGTCCAGATGAGGAAAGGTGCGCAAAAGTGAAGAGTTCTTGATTCTCTAGCGTGTTAATCAGAAATTCAAAAGGAACTGAAAAAAAGTGCGAAGCAAATGACTTCATTTTCGTCCCTAAAGAAAGAAGTGTCGATATTGGAATCATCTGCATTGCCAACGTCCGAGCCAGATGACCTTGACCTCCTGACGTAATGTTTATTCATTGATGTAAAAATAATAAACATTCCCAAAATTATATTGTTTTGCATTTTAACAGAAGTTATTTTCATACATTTACGTAAGGTGCATAGACTGTCTAGTGGCAGCGAAATACCTGAGTATTACTCAAATTGTTTAATCGGTGAGTGCTGTTTGTGAAAATTTATGACTAAGTATATTATCTCGATTTTTATATCGTAAAACACGTAAAAGTGCTAAATATTTATTATGTTACCTCATATTTGTTCGTTAAGTTGTTATGCTTGCCTTCTCTAGTGATCTAACCTAGTTCAATTCCTTCATCGATGTGTCACGCTAATTAGGCAAACAAAATACAGTAATTTTCAACCTAGTTGCTTTACATTAAGCTTTCGTTTATGGAGATTTAAAGCAGATTACATTTGGTGATTTCATTTTTGATTTACGAATTTTTTAATTACGAATGCTTCATGAGAAACCTAACTCATTCGTAAATTGAGAATTACCTGTATTCGTTTTCCCACATTCAGCATTATTTTCCACAGCATTATTTTCCATCCTCTTAAAAAAACGATAAATTGAGATTCCGCTTCACTTATCTGGTTTTTTTTATTTGATAAGTTGTAGAATACGTGACTAAGTTGATTTCCTAATCCATGTATTTCCTGAGTTCAATCTGAGGATTTATTTTAAATTAAATTTTATGAAACTGTTGGAAATTAATAAAGTTGAGCTTCTATTTGGCAGAGGAATGTAAATAATCAATTGGTCGAGTAAATATATTTTTGCAACCTTTTAAAAGTGCAGGTGTAGATCTTTTTTAATAAAAGTACACTGATGGAAGGGCAAAATTCCATCTATTAACTGTCCTAATTATTATTTTCTTTTTTTTTATGTGCAGGATAAGTTTGACAACTTGTTCGGCAGCTCACCAATGAGAAGGAACAGTGGAAAGGGCCAATCGAGAAGCATGAAGAATCACAAAGGTGGTGGGAAAGCAGGGAAGTCAAGAGGGAAGACAGGTAATGGAAACCCCAATTACTACTTATCAAATGCTTTCCGTCTTCTAACCACCTCTTTCCCTCAGGCCTTAAATGCCTTCACGCCTGTGCTTTTATCTGCCTTGATTTCTCTCTTGTTTGATCTTCTTTCTCATTTATTTATTAATTTTAGGGGATTGTTTGGGTTAATGCCGTGTCATTATTTTTTGGCCTTGCTTAGTCTTCCAAGTGTCTTGGCTGACGTGCTTTTATGTTAAAATTAAAAGTTCCTGCAGTAATAAAAGAGTAAATAGTTCCTTTAATAGAAATAAAAGGGTTTACCTATTGCAATGAAGTGTGTATGATAAGAAAGTTATCTTATAATACACAGTAAAACCCCTCTTATACACTTTTGACGGGGACGAAGGAAAAAAGTGTAAATCCTGGGAAAATGTAAATCGAGGTTAATCTTAATTAGTAGGAAATAGAAGCAAAATCTTAACCTAATGTTAAATATTTTTATTTTATTAAACAGGTGATGTTTAATATTTGATGAGTCACCAAATAGAGACAAATAAATGAATAAACAAAAGTTGACAAAAAATAAAATTATTCTTATGTTTTAACTTAACTTGATTTGAGGTGGTGTCTACCTCATACATATATTTATCTTTGCATCAAGTGCTTGTATTTTTTCTTCAACAATAGTCTATGTCATCCGCGGATTTTTGGACATTTTAAAAACAAAGGACTTCAGTCTCACACTGCCATCTGGATTAGCTCCTAATAAAACAGTAAGGTGACCTTTGCTGTGCTTGGCCCCATGACAAGGGTCCCCTTTGAAGTCTATAGGGTCTTGTGTGTGGCATTATTTAAAAAAAAAGACCTGTCTCGTCCACATGAAAAATGTTTTGAAGCGCATAGCCATAGCCATCAACGTAATTATGCAAAGTTGTGCACTTCCAGTGAGAAACTCTCAGGATCAATGTAGTGTACACTTTCAGATTCAACACAAATGAATTTATAGACAATATTTATATTGACTTTTGAAACAGGCTATCCAGCTATTTGATGCTTTGAAGTCATAAATGCGCTGAGCGCCTCTCGCGGCGGTTATGAGGCCTTATTTCGGGGCGGGTGGGGGCAGGGGGGTTCATATATTTGCCACTGCCTGCTACTCTGGAAGACTGAGACCATGTCTTCAATATTTCTTCAAGTTCATCGTACTTGGAGTATTTAATGAATTTACGCCTTTTTCCAATATGGCCGCATTCCTTAGTACTTTTCTCTATATATTTACGGGTTTTTACAGTCGTGTTCCACGTTGAACCTGGTATATCAAGTTCTTCGGTCAGGGACACGCGAGTGCCCGTATTGGAGTCAATTCTCTTTGAAAAATGTTGATTTTTTCTTCCAATGATAATGATTATCTCGCACGCTTGTTTGCCATTTTAAAATAAGTTTCCTCAGGACTGCAATAAGTAATTGCACATTAAATAAAACAAAAGGTGAAGTAACTAAAAACCTAAAAACACAAGATGAATGGCGTGAGTTACGAGAAATAAGAAAAAGACCGCTGCGAAGTATGAGAACAAGAGTTAACATAAATTTCAACCTTTTCCATCACAATGACAGCGATAGTTGGCCAAATTACATCTAATTAAATATATTTATGGCATCCGCTATGTTTTAAATGTACTGTTTAAAAAGCTAGTACGTCTTCTTAGTACCATTCTTCATTCCATACGATAACAATTCCGATCGCAAGCATTACAATATTCAGCAGATATACTTTTCAGCAATGCTATCAATGCAATGTGCTACCATCAAACGAATGATTATGTTTTTTTAAGGAAACAAATAAATCAGCATTCATACATCATGTTCAAGCATGTATTTTATCCGTATTTAACATTAATCATGCACGAAGGGTCGCCAGTTGAAGTGCGCCAGCCGCCATCTTTATTGCCTTCAAATGTCGTAAATGGCAGGATTTGAAAGTGTAAATAGCGGGATGAAAATACATTGGCATGATGCAAACATTTTTGGGACCAGAAGAAAATGTTGTAATTCACAGGAAAACGTAAATTCCGGGAACGTAAAAGCGGGGTTTCATTGTACTTACAAGGAGACATCGCGTGAGTGATGTTAGGGACGCAAATGACGCAATTATTTTCTGAAACTAGAGAGAGAATGCGGGAAAAGTGTCACGGCTTTTTTCCATTTGAAGCCGGGTTCGAAAGAAAAACGCAACTAAAGAATTTCCCTTCGTATAAATACTTTTAAATGCGAGCATAAGATAACAGAAGCTGTGGCCAAGTGGTTAGAGGCGTTGGGCTAACAATGCTTGGACTATGGTGCGGGTTCGAATCCCAGTACTGTCAACTTTTTTTTCTTTCGAATATTTTACGGAGTCTCTGTACATTACCCATTCCCATACAGTTATGGCAGTAACGGCAATGTTTTTTAATTTTCTACCTATTTTCTGGATTTTCAATCAGCCCCTTTGGGAGACTTTTGGAGCTAATTTCGGGATTCTTGTTTGGCCGAAAAGAGGTCACATGCCGAGAGGCCTAAAATGTGTAGATTTTGAAAATACAAGTATATTTCCGTGAATAGGATGGGCTTCGAATTGTCGTGGCTCTCTCTCAAGGCGGTAAACAATGAACGGATTATTAGTTTTTAATATACAGCAATGCATGCACTTCAAATTTCCCAGGAACTGCGTTCGAATTATGACTTTTGTGACTCAATTTTTCGTTCAATAGCGAACATGATATAAGTAGAAAAGAGATTTGTTTGTTCAGTATTAATTATTATTAGTATGCATAGAAAATTGTTGTAAATTAGCTTGCATTTGTATTCGGCAAAACTTCTATTTCATTCTAATATGTTGTCATATCTTGATGACAAAAGGAACATTAGTCATGCAAAGAAGATATTTGTGGCGATTATGTGACTATTGACTGTGGGAATACAATTGAGAGAGTTATAGTCATAGTTATAGTCATAGTTACAGTCATAGAGTATAGCTATAGTTGCTTCATTTAGCACAACCTCCATTAGTGCCTGTTGCTCACGGTAAAATTTTCCATAAAAGAGTTTTTAAAAATTTTTATTGAAAATTTTATGAATTGTACGTAAAACGTATTTGCTTACTCACGGTAAAACTATTCATAAAACTGCAATGTCCTGCCATCTATGAGACGCTTTGCGAACACGTGAAGTGTTAAATGCACTCTCTTTTGGATGACTGTTAAGTTAAAAACTATATGTATTGTTTATATACTTACTTTATGATCACACTCAACGGTGCTATGGCTCTAAACACATTCTTCTAACAATAAGAAGGATACTGCCTCAACGTTCCATGAACTTCCAGCCATGTTTGTTTACGTTGTCCTTGTTTGGCTTCCCATGGATACGAGATTATTATCAACGCGATGGGCGGAACGTCTCATTGGTTGTTGCATTAAACGGTTTTATGGAAATAGAACCTGTCCTATTCCGTAAAACGTATTATAAAACTAGATTTTATAAAACGGTTTTATCGTTAGCAAGCTCATTTTTATAAAATTAGTTGATTTTATAAAACGTTTTACCGAATTTATTTTACCGTGAGCAAGAGGCATTAATGCAAATTAGCCAGAGTGTAAGTTTTTCTCTCAGTTGAACTTTCGTAGTGTCGCCAACCCGAACCCCTTCACTTCCCCCCTTCCCTTGAGGTGAACTAGTCACGAGTACCAACAAAGTTGCTCTCACTTGACGTGACTTGACATTATTGTTAACCTTTACTCTTCTTAGTTTTTTTATTTTCATCAAAAGTAAAAAAAAAGTATTGGTAAGAAAAGTTCTCGTTGATAAGCTAGATCATAAGTAATGACAGCTTTCGACAGATTTTGCGTGGGCGATCCAAACTTCAAACGCTGCGGCACCGTGAAACGTCAACGCTCAGGAAGTTTATCCTGCTACAAAGAACTAATTCACTGGATTGACGCAGCTGGATAGCCAGACAACTTTGGATTTTTTTACAAAATGAAACTCATTGCCATTGAAAATCGCAAGTGAATATAATCATATTCAACAGTGATATTAAATATATTTCCTCCTTTGTGGTCAATTCCATAAAGAGAATGTAAGCAACAAATTATTTTTACCTTTTTAACAGAAGTTGTATTTCATTATGTGTCTGTGAACAAATATCCTTTTTTGTACTTACGAAAAGGCATTTTTGTTCATATCTAAAAACCATAAATATTTACTTGTTCTAATTTAATTCAGATTATTTTTTGTGGTTTTCATCTTTATTTTTCCAATGGCAAAAGTGATTTTAATTCGTGCAAACTCCGGTCGTCAGTAACGAACCAAAAGTGAGTGAATAGTTCTGCCCATTTGAAGTCTGCTCACCCAAGCAATAGAAAAATGGGAATGGAGTGTTTGCATAAATGGGGGATTGCTATGAAATCCATTCTATATCGTAAATTGTGTTTCCATAATAATATATTTAAATTACCAGCTCTAAATCTTGCCTAGATTGTTAAATAATCACGATTTATTGAGCATTGTTTTCGCAACGATATATTTACGCCCAGCCATTGGCTCGTTGCATAGTGACGTAATCCCCCTTGCAGCAGACGGGTGAGACTGTGTTTAAGCGTGTTGAGGATGTATGAAGTGGAAATATACGAATTATTCCGACTTTACTGATTCAAAATAGGGAATCATTACGTTTGTAAAGTTAACAGGTATAATCGAGGCTTGATCCAACTATAAACCATGGTTGTTGCATCAACTATCGAGTAATGACTTGGCGGAATGCGGATAATTTTGGGTGAATAGCAAAGAGGGAAATTGACATTCAGGAATTCATTAGAATTTTCTACCAATATAGTAAAAGTAAGAAAAAATGACCAAAGTTTTAAAAGACGTAACTGTAAAAGTACAGTCAACTCTCGATTATCCGTGCTAATGGATGCACGACGAGGCACGGATAATCGAAAAACACGGATAACCGAAAAACATGGAAAATGCGGTCGTGATATTGTCATTTCACTTCGTAGGATGGAAAATATATTTCACATTACAGACTGTAGCGGTTACCGCAAGACAACTAATGAAATACTAAATATTTCTAATATTTCGAAAGATAATAATATCGTAATCATTTATAAATTGATAGCTTCTAATGTTTGAAACACAACATAATGGGTACTTACTTGGCTTGACCACGTATATAATAAAAGCTGACATCTTGCTTATTTTCAGTAAATGTATGACATCGAAGTGATTATATAATACAAAACATTGTAATAATTGTGAACCTCTGATATGTCGTGATATAATATATAGATTCGGTATTAGTAGGATTAAAAATATTTCGCATTACAATTGACTGCAGGTGTTACGCCAAGAAAACAAGTGAATAACGAAATGTTAATTTTCCGGTTTCATTATTTCGAATATCATGAAATCTTCAATGTTCATCGATAAATATTTTCTAATCTAATAAATAGTTTCTAATGCTTGAAATAAAAGATAATGGGCGCTTAACTTGACCATATCGATAGTAAAAACAATAGCATGTCTTGCGTATTTGAAGTCAATGTGAAAATAATTATCGAAGTGAATATCAGAATAGAGCACATTCTTTTATTGTGAATCTCGGAAATAACAAGTTATTTTTTGCTGTTTACTTGATTTCTTCATGTTTTCTTTTAATGCAGTTCTTTTTTACGTCACAATAATCGAAATCAAATTGTCGCATGTTATCCAGCTAAGTTTCAACACTCGCCAGAACTTCTGTGCGGGTGCCAACTCTTCTTCCTTTACGTATTTTGTGAACTCCAAGCGAAGAGCATCAGCGGCTGAAACATTGCCACTCAATCGCTCTGCCTGAATAGCAATTTCACGAATTTTATGTCGCGGCTTGAATCTCGTCAACCACTCAGAAGAAGCTTTAAAATCTCCTTCTATCCTTAGAGACTCATGAAAAAGTTTCGCCTGCTGTGCGCACATGGGGCCTGAGACGGGTATACCATGAATTGACCGTTTTTGATTGAACCAAAGAAGCATGGCGGAGTCTAAATCGATCGTTTCATAGTCTTACGTTTTGAGGGTCCCAAACCACTGTCCGAGGTTGCAGCGAATTTCATCAGCTTACTTTTATTCTTAATTTTACCGCAAATTGTTTGTAACTCCACGTCATATTCTTTTGCCAGTTTAAGCGGAGTCTCTCCTTTTTCATTTCTTTTAATCAATTCTAGTTTTTTAACGATGGAAAGGACAATTTTCTTTCGTTTTTTTGCCATTTGCATCAGCTTTGTCGCGGCACTATGGTCATGAATGCAACTTTGAACTTATTGAGATTTCCGCACGAATGAGCTGGCACAATCGTATCTGGGTAAAAACAAATGACTGTTCAACGGCGAATAATGACCAAGGAGCACTGATACTGTTTCGTATTTATTAATTCAGGCCGAAAAATAAGAACATACGGAAATATAAGTAGTTATTTTTAAGTATAATATAAGTTAGTTTATTTACAAGTAGTTTATTTATAATTATTTCCATTGTATATTTACTATTCTGTTCGTTTTAGGAAGATAGAATATTCAGTGGCAAAGGGAAAGAACGGATAAAATAATATCACAAGCAGATGCAGAGTTTTCATCATTCTTAAAAGAAGCAAACAATTTCCATAATATTGTGATTAAATTAAAAAGTTAAACAAAAAAGAGATATTTACAAACTTGCAATTCTATTTAGATTCATCGAACTTTCAAAGAATTTAATTTTACCATTGGAATATTTTTCAAACTCTGAGGTGTAGGGATGAGAAAACAGCACGGATAATCCGTAAACCGGATAATTGGAAGCCGGATAATCGAGAGTTGACTGTATATTGTTTCTTATGTTATTCTTGATTTGATCGACGGCATGTGTACATCTTGTGCCAGGGTAAGGGAAACTGTTTGATGTTTATTATTTTGACATGCGACTTTGTACTCCATGCAGGTTATCTTATACTGCAAACTACATATATTATTGTTACTCATAATTATTCAATTCAATCACCAAATATCCAATGCCGTTCGCTTTTGTAGCAGTTATAAATTTCCTCGTAGGCCAGTATTAACTTTTATAATGGGGTATATTTTCAGCGGTAAATTCATCGCCTAGCAGGTCGGAAGTTATAAGGTTATCGTCTCTAACCTTGAAATCATTTATTCCAATTTTATATGAACATTGTGGCACTCGACAATATGATCGTGTATTGAGTACAAGATAAGTAGTAATTCCCTCGCTTCATTTTATATTATCAATCTTGATTATTTGAACTTTTTAACAATCGATACGTGTATTCACTAAAATATCAGTCTCGTTCCTCACCACGCTAATCTCAATGGGTGTTTTCTCTTGCTGTCAATGTTTCTCCAAAATTATTATCAATAGTTTTTGAAAATTTTTACTAATCTGGAATCATTTGAAATCATTAAACTAAAAATCTGGACAAATAAGAAATTTTCACTTCAAAAGAATAATATTTACGGTTTCTGGGAATTTTGTTCCCCAATGAGGAACTTTCCAACTTTTGCTACAGCATCATATATACCTGGATCTCATACATTGCTATAAACCTTACGTGAAAATACCTTCAGTTTTTCTGAATCACAGATATTTATTTTACTATAGTTGATTAAAAGTTCAGTGGTGTTTGAAAAGGAGGGTAGAGCGTGCCATGTTGGAAGTAGGAGGCCTGACGTCACAACTGCTCTTCTCTGTTGCGGCCGCCCATGATTCACTTAGCTCAAATTCGTTTCTTGGCATTCGTTGCTGTTCCGCACCTGTTTTCTTGACAATCTTCAGGAGCCTGTACCATACGATTTTAAATACCTAAGTAGTTGGCCGATCAATGATGAATTTGCATTTGTAGGCTGACATGAAATGCAGCTACTGCACAGTTCTATTAGGCTGTGTTGCAGTATTTGGTGGTTTTGGGATATTACTAAGTTTCGTGTAATAAATTTACAGTAACTAACTCTACGTAACGCGAATCGGAACCGCAAACTACTTTAATGTACAGTAGAAGCCCCATATAACGTGTAGGGCATATAACGAGAATCTCGAATTTGTGAGGGATGGCCAAAGAACGATTTAAAACCCTATGATTTACAAGTAAAATAAATCGGTATTAGCGAGGACAACAACCAGCCTCCACTGGAGTTGTTTATTATTACGAGTGGCAAATGTCTGCTTCAATCTCGGCAAACGCGAACAAACTTGTGCTCATGTCATCTGTCATTGAAATTAAATGTCTAGCAGTGTTTTTTCCACACAATTTGATGTTCAAATACACATTTTGGGCATTCACAGCATGCCCGTATTCACACAAATAAATAGCTGGTAAGTCCGTGCATTTCATTGTTCTTTTGTCATCCTCCCACATTTTTATCAAGTTCAGTCCGACTGATACAACATTATGGCTGGGAAACGAAAGATGTTGGATCTGAAAACTAAAATACGAATTATCGATGAATGCTAAAGTGGCGATGGGTCCAAAAGGGAGATAGGGAGGCGATTTAGCATGTCTTCCTCGACCTTATTCACAATTCTGAAGAATAAGGAAAAATTTCGTGCCACAGTGCTTCAAGAAGGACGTCCAAGCAGCCAGAAACATTTGCGGCCAGGAGAACATATGCAATTGGAATCTGCCCTTTTCTCGTGGTTTTGCCAGCAGAGAGCAGCCTGAATTCCGATAAATGGCCCATTGATGAAGGCAAAAGCGGAGTATCTAAGTGAGAGGCTCGGTATTGACAAGTTTAAATGTTCCGATGTGGAATACGTAAATTGTTATGAATTCGGATTCCCTATATTTTAAGTTGTCTACGTATTGTATTGTCCTTTGTAATTGTTTCAAAGATTATAAATACAGTGGAACCTGGTTTGGACGTTTTTGAAGTGGGGACAAAAAATGAACGTGCATACCAGGAAAACGTGCTTATTTCAATCGGAGGTGAAGTCAAAATAAATACCATTACTTGCGTAAGTTCTCATATTCACGCCTTCCTTAACTATTTACAAGCTTGAAATTAACAAAATAAGCGCTAATTTGCCAAGCGAATGCAAACTGAATGATAACTACGTTTCATAGCTTTCCCAGAAATATAAATACATACATGAAAACGACATCGCTTCGCCTTGATTCATTGATGAAAAGAGATGTTTTGCCAAGTCATATAGCCGTTCTAAGGTCAAATAAACCTAAATATTATGTTAATTAGTTGTTTTAAAACTGATAAAAAAATTCTGAAACATTGTATCATGATTGTATTTACCTCAATTTCTGCAACATCCATTCTTCGCATAATACCATTAGATCGATTGTAAGATCGATCGATATATTTATTTATAACAGTTAAATCAAAGTCTCTATTCTGTAGTTAAATTGATGTTTTATTGCATGCAGATTTTTAAAATTCAATGATTTATATTCACATTATGCAATTGATATCAGCATTTTATTGATTTTCTAACCATATTTTTCAATGCTTTTTTGTTACATTTTCCAACAACATATAAAAACAGAGGTTTTCACGAAGCCTTTTGCAATAGTTTTCTTGTTTGGTACTTACCGAAACATTCCAGTTTACATACAGTTAACGATGTAAATATTAGCAATCAAAATGTAAATATTAGCAACCGTATTCCTACACGTGAAATAAGTATTTGGATCTTCACTTTCTTTTTAGATTATGTGCACCTTTTCCATCAAGTTTACCATTTTTGTATAACTTTATCAAGTTCGAAGGAACTAACGAAAAGCTAAAACGCAGGAATGAGATCTGGTAAATATATAAAGAAAGTTTTTTGATAATCGTGAGTGCTTAGCTGTAGAATAGGTGATACATGCTTTCACTAAGGATTTGTTCTGTAGCATTGAGGTTGACGCACAGCAGTAAGCAGTCTTTAGTGGAAACAAAGGCTTTTCTTGTGTTCCTCCCAATGATCTTGGAATGGTAATAGCCGAGTGTCCATCGACATACATTTCTTTCAGCCAGTTTTCCTGTCTTCACCCTCTCGGATCAGCCGGCCTTTGCAAACCTTCTGGCACTTCCTTCGCATGTGCTCCTGGAATGTGGGCAACCATTTTTCACATTCCGTAACTTCCTCAATTCCTCTCTTTTTTGGCTGTGGTTGCCTCTTGCGTAAATATGGATTTACATAAGTCAAGGCTTGCGTAACTCTGGGACTGCCTGTACTCTAATTGACTTGCACTCAAAGATATATGGTAATATATTTTCTTTACACATGACTATCATATTCAAGCCATCATTTTTACTTTGAAGGGCCTCCTGCATTGTGAGTAGTGATCAAAAGTGGTCTGTGACTTGGGGTTCACTCAAATAGCTGCCTTATGTTCCTTTTGAGAAATTCACAAATAATCTGGATGACTCGTCACACCATTTAGTCTGGATTAGCGAAGGTGAACTGAATTTCTATTGTGAATGTGATTGACGTTGAAATTGAAAACTAGCTAATTAAATACATAAATTTCAGTGCTTGTTACAAAAGTTTTTTAGTGCAAATGAATAAACTTGCTGTCCATTAAAAAGATCAAGAAACTCTAGTTGGAGAGATGGAGTTACCTCAACCCTCCTGTGCCTCTGTGCAACTTTATATTCTAAAGTTATTAACCTTTTCAGTGCTAAGCTTCATCCCAGAGAGCGCTCACCATAGTGCGCATACTTTGGTTGTTGGTATTTAAACTCCTGCTTTTTAAAATGCATTTATATGCGTGCGTAGCGCTGGTGACACTGCTCCGCCCAAACGCATAATGCGTGCATAGCACTGAAAAGGTTAAAATAACTCTGGTTGATCATTTATAAATTCAAAGATAAAAATTATGACGAATTTAGTCTCAACATAGATAACTCTTAATGAAATGAAGTTACATGATAGTCTGTCTCTATCCTGTTAAAATTGGTTGATCTGGAGTCAGTCGATGATTTCCAAGAATAGTTTTTCTTATAATTGCTACATAATATCTGTGCCCATGAGTTGATTGTGAGTAGAGTTTGAAATCATGTAATGCAGTGCTATCATATGTTTTCCATACTGTCAAGATTGATCTTCCGAAGCGATCCTCATGCATTCAGCCTTAGTGGCATGACATCATTTTCACGAGACCAGGAATTAATATTTTTTATTTTTGACAGGTGGAAAAGTGAATGTTCGATCTGAAGAGGACCATCACCTCACTATATTGGATGAGTTACCCAACTCTGCGGTGGAAATGCAAGTGAAAGAAAAGGTGGGTATTATCTGTCGTTGTCGCCATTGATTGATAAAAGGGGAAGATGGTGCCAACCACACTGATGGCACAACCTAATTCTTGAGGTGCCAAATTTAGAATGTGAATATATTTGTCCTGGATTGTGCTGATGGTCCGATGAGAGGACATTATTTGCTACCTACCCGCAGCTATTGACCATGTCCTATCTGAGCGAGCGGAGCGATGCCAGAGGCGTGAAGTGACGGCACAAAACTTGATCGGTCGCAGAAAAAGTAGAAGTTTATCTTCACCAACCTCCTGAAACCAATGTGGATGAAGCAGACTAAACTGCTACATTGAAATAAACCTTAATTTCTTAATTCCCGACAATAGCATAAAAAACAATGAAACAACTGATCGTCAATCGCATCAATCAATCGGCCGTGGCATGGAGTGTTGCGTCATAAATTTTTTTCGTAGTTTTCATTAATATTTTGGTATGCTCATATTTTACTCATTATATTAACGAATATATTTTTTCTATAAATGATTATTTGCAAATTAAAGCATCTTGGGTGTCCAAATGAGCAAAATGTTCAATTTTTTCCGGTGTTTCAATATCCAACACGGCCCCCATTGTCAGGGGTGTCAACAGATACGCCAGAAAAGTACTATCTTCCAACGATTTACGAAGTTCAAACCAGATGTTTATAATCATTTGTATGCATAGAAACAGTGAAAGAACAATATCATAGAAGTATCGCTAACTGGATTGAAAATGCCTGGCATAATAAAAGACACAAGGGTTGAAAATGCCTTGCAAAATAAAAGACATTAGGCGAAACACCTTAAATCCGGCCCTGGCGGTGCCGGATTTAAGATACTCGACTGTACTAGATTTCTCAACCATTTTCTCAACCAGGTTTTTTTGTTCATCTGCGTCTACTACTATTCGAGCGCAGTGAAATCTTCTCATCACTCTGGTTCACATTTACTTTGCCAACTGCGGAATGCGATTAAATTTTCCACGGTTGCCTTTGGTGACTACTTCCTTAACTGTGTCCTAAAATATCAAAATCTATTTTAACCACTTCCCTGACGGATTTTTTTTACAAAACCGGTCAAAAAAAGTCATATTTTTTTATTTCAGATTCAGAAGCATTAGAGGGAGGCAAATCTGAAAATGTTTTCCTTTATTTTTTATTCCAAATAACTAATGATTTATTCAATAATTTCTGAATGTTGCCCCTTAACTTAGGAGAATTAGGCAACCCGTATATCAGTATAACTTTCCTTCCCGTAAACCTTAGTTAGTCATCTAATGATGAATACATTTAGTTTATATTGCAAAAGCATATCTTTGCCGACATCGTTAATGTTAACTATTAATTTTAGTCCATAGTACATCAAGAAACAACGCACAAACATTCATGGAAGTTATGCAACCCGCATGACGACAACTTTCGCTCTGAAAATGTTATAACAGAATTCATTCTATGACAAAAACAAGAAAATTCATTTCTTTTATTTGATTATCTTTGAAGTGTGCTGGAATCCCTTTCCTCAGTGTTCCATACGAGTCAGTGGAGTGTGAAGTCGGCTAGATCTGGAGTATAAAAGTTATCCATCGTCAGGAAATATCATAGGCCAAATAATGGCTTCATTAGAGTCATCATCACTTTTGAGGTCATGGGTAAATGGGCAAAGTCTTTATCCAACACAGTCCCCTTTCCCGTGTAAATTGTCGTTGACCACACGTATCCAGTTCTCGATTCACAAAGAAAAAATACTTGCCAAATGAAGCTCTTTTCATAGGCATGAACTGCCATGGCGGCTTAGGCATGAACTGCCGTAGGCTCTTTTCGATGGTAACATCCGTCTCTGGTGTATGGAGTGCCTTGAACTTTTCCTCCAGCCTTTGGCAAATCGGCCATATTTTATTTAGTTTGGCGTTGGGGTGTGTTTGGGGTTCAAAATCGTTATTATAGGCAAAATGTAAATATTTCCTTATTTTTACGAATCATCGGTAAGACATTGTGTGTCCAAAAAAAAGAGAGGAGAGTATTGGTCTCGTTGACCAATAAAACTCAGTATCTGGCCTCCGCACTCTGCTCTGTATTATTAACAGGGCAAAAAACACGAATTTCTGAGCTTGTCACAGCTCGCTTCCCAAGTTAGTTTCCCAAGTTATAAAGTCAACATTTTCATCGTTGAAAAAAGTTTTTTAGGGAAAATCATTCGGGAACCAGGTCGAAGTTCATCAAAGAATTACCTTCAAAAAGAAACCTAGGTGGTGCCGGAGGAGGATTCGTTGTAAGCATTTCCTCCCACTCCGTTTCCCACGAATGTTCCGCTGCACCTTCTGATTCGGAGCTTGTTTCTCCGGAGAGAGTCGACTAGGAGCCAGGAACTTCAATGTCGATAACCTCCGAATCACTGCTGGTCAACACTGATTCCTCTCCGGAATTCATTTCTGATTACTAAATGTTACCGTGCGAAAACAAATAATTTTCCGTAGAGTTCACTCCTACTACACCGCTCGTATTAGAACGAAAATGTTAGAACTAAAAATGGAAAGTTAGTATCGGTGGAATTTCAGCGAAAAAGTGCATGCGCTCTGAAAATCAAGGATGCGTATTCTCTGAAACTCAACGAAAGACTGTCACTATCGTCCTTCCGACAAAGTACTCGTGGAAACAATCACAATATGCAAAAGATCTCGCCCCTAAGTGTGAAAAGCCCATCCCATGCTCATCATAAAATTTTTCTTTTCCGTTCCTACCATTTCCTGGAAAAATAAACACACGTGTGCGTACCGCAACAGCATGAATTTTCCAACTAACGGTAAATTTATATCGAGAAAAGCTCATTAGTAAAGGGTTGGCTGGTGGGAAAGTAGCCCGGGGAGCAAAGGGTGGCATATTGGCATGACATGATACCTAGCGCCAGGTTGCTTAGCGGGCCATCGGCTCTCGAGCCCGGGTGTTTTCTGACCTCAGGAAAGTGTCAAGCATGACAATAGAAGGCATTACACATGTTTGGGATTTATCTCTATCTTTCCTATTTTCTCGTACTCATGTGGGTTAGGGTAGCACATACACAGGGCACTTGTGTTGATTTCTATTGAGAATGTACGACCTTCAGACGTCTTCATCGTAAAGCTGTTTCCATAAATATTTTTCACCACTTCCGCCAGTATTCAAAGTAGAAAAATGAAAGGGGCTGATGAAATAACATTCGCAACATATCTAAACAATTACGCTCACGCCATTTTATCTAAAGAGAACGGTACAATAGACATTTCCTACACATATAAAAATTACCGGAAGAAAAATTTGCGGACGAATAATATAGAATTACACAATATATATAGTAACAAATATATATTGTTACAAATATATATTGTAACAAATATATATAGTAACAAACATATATGGTAACAAATATATATCTATAGTAAAAAATAAGGCAAGGAAAGATTCATGTTCTGTTGCTAGAGAAATATTGTATTCCAATTACTGTGGAACTCATCGTAGCAGTGAAAATTAGCGCAAAATTGAAATTGCAATTTTTATAACGACCGCTAAAATGTTGAAGAAAAATGTAATTGAATGCTCATGAAGTAAATGACGAAATAAATGAAAATAACTAATTTAAAAATTATTTACTTATTTAGAAAGTTTTTTTTCATGTAAAACGGAAGTTTTACATCATAAATTTGCAATAATTATCTATAAATAACAAAAATTGAAGTTGTAAATTTCGTAATAAGTTCGCAAAAGAAACTCCATGCATGAGGTCAATAGACGGATAGTTACGAATGACAATGTAGGTGATTGAAATTTCGTATGGGGATAACTTTTCAGTGCGTAAAAAATTATAACCCTCGAATTGCTAGAAATATTACCAAAAATGACCATTGTTTTAACATTAGAAATCACTATTTGAAAAGAGTGCCGCTTGCCGCATCGGTGGCTCTGGACCTTCAACAGCATGGGAGGCGGCAGGAACGCAAACTACTAGCATCGGCCGACTATATGCGGGCGTAAAGAAAAATATACGGACATCGTGGACTTGCCCGAATATATGCGGGCTTGTCAGATTTTGCACAACCTCGGTGCCCGAATATATGCGGGCTTGTCAGGGAAGTGGTTAAAGAAACTCACCAATATTAACTTTTGATTGTACTTCACCGCCTGATTCAGTGCCCTGTTTTACCAGTTATTTATGTTTACAATGATGTGTCACATGATTTCCAACGGTCGTATACTTCGTACCAAAATTCACGCCCCTCATGACTTCATTCGAAGAGAATCTACGTTGCACTGCCACCTGGGTCGCTATTGCACTCTACCGTTGTGTGAATATCAGGCTTCGAGTGTCTTCCGTGTGAAGTGGTATTGTCAATGAAGGCATAGCTTGCAATGTGAACTGCATCTTTGCTAAGCGCATTAATGGCATACGATTCCAGGAGTAGCTGTGGTTTATGTGATAAGTTTCTCTAGTGACCACTAAGGTTCAACTCGAGCAAAACATAGTAATTAAACCAAGCAAGTGAAAAAACACGATGAGGGTGCTTGGGCTAGCACTCTATCACGTGAGTACAGTTATTCGTAGACCACAATTATCAACAATACAGGCAGTCCTCGACTTTCGTACACAATGCGTTCCTGAAGACGTGTACGAAAGTCGAATGTACGAGAGTCGAACAAAAGAGTCCCATACTAATTAGGGGTTACGTTCCCAGAGAGTTAAATATACATCGTAAAACCTCATATCAATTGTAAGGAAATTTTATTTTTAGTACAAAAGTTTAAAATACATTAATTATATTTAAAACAATACGTAATTACTTTAAAAACTACGCAGTCTTGATAAACGGTTCCAAAAGAATACTGTTGTGTACTGAGTAAACATACGCATTTCTAATTTCTCCCAAGCAGAAATTAACATTTCACTGATAACGTCCACTATATCACTATAAAGACACAAAACAAGAAGCATCAAGACATTTGATTTTTGGAACCTTAAAATCGATGTCATTTAATTTATCGCAATTAACGAAACAAAATTTCACAATTTCCTAAACTGGACAAAAGACAAACGAAAATAGAATGATGTTTCCTAGTTTCATGCCATACACAACTTCGTGAATTTTGCATTGCACTTCCCAGCATTTCGTACATGGTATATAATTTTATCTTTCCCCTTTACTATTGAACACACAGTTGAACGGCTTAAGTTCAATGATTGTCTTGCAGCAAAAGATCCTCCCAGTTCAGCATGTCGAATAATTCCCAACTTTTGCTCAACAGTATTAAGTTTATGCGACCTACGTGAATTTTCGTTGATCTCAGTTACATCATATTTACGTTTTCTATAATTTAATTCAGTAAATAAAAAAGTTATACCTTGCTCTAAGTTAACACTGCCCACAGTCGCGTATACTAGCGAGCGAGAACGCCAGTTGAAACAGTTTAATGCCGGGATGCACCATGCACCATCGCGGGAAATTCAAAAATATTGTTCGACAAATGTCTGAAAGTACGAATTTGGTATCGAAAAGTCAAGTAAAAGGTATAAATTTGAAGCGTACGAAAGTGCGAATTGTACGAAAGTCAAGTGTACGAAAGTCGAGGACCGCATGTAATTAGACAGAAACCTGATAGAAATTTAAATGTCTGATGAATCCAACACGGTGCAAAAGGGAATTTTCAAAATGGAGGGACTCCCGTTGTTGTGAATGAGAGAGAAGGAGTTGAAAGGTGATACACGATGGAAGGAGCTTACGCGGTGACACTGTCCCTCGTCAGTTTATTTGTGAGAAAGCCTAGCACATTGGCTAAATTCAACATTCAGGATGGAAAGCTCCCAGTGTTACCGCTTCTGACGACCGCACACTATAGCTAACACAGAACTAACAGCTCTTATGCGTGCTTATTTGCTCTATTTTACATATCTTGCTTTTATAGTAAGACGGTAGTTAAAAAATTGATAATTTTTTATTCTCACTTCCTTGTTGCATCTGAAAAATATGCTGCTTTGTCCCAAAAACATCAAAAAACTTAATTTTATTAAAACTTAAACGAAATTATTTAAAAACTTAAAAATTTATTAAATGATGAACTACATCATCTCCTTTTTCACCCAAGATAACCCCAAAAAAAATTGAATTGAGGAAATACATTTTTATAGGTTACTACGGGATACTACCGAAATGTGCACTGACGATATCTTTCCAATGTGATTGACCTCTCTTAATTGATAGTTTAAACTGTCACTTTAACTTGATCATTGGTATACTTATTGAATCCATTTCAAATGAAAAACAATAGTAAATTTCCAAACTCAATATATTTTAACAAGTTAAGTATATTTGAACAAGTTAACCTGTTAACTGTTTGACATGTTATCTGGTTAACTTATTGAAATATACTTAACTTGTTGTATGTTACACTTAACTTAACTTAAATGTATTGAGTTTGGAAAGTTACTTTTGTTTTTCATTTGAAATGGATGTCTAGTATTTCCACTAAGTTCAGCCTGATATTATATATACAGGCAGTCCCCGAATTACGTAATAGATGCATCCCGACACTAGCAGCGTAAGTCGAAATTTACGTAAGTCGAAATTTACGGAAGTCAATAAAAAAAGGAGTCTTAAAATAACTCTGTAACTGAGTCCGTGCACTCAAGATTACGGTCGATTCAGAGAAATATGGGGAAGGCCAGCTCTTACTATTAACATTACGGCACATGCGCTCCTTGAAAGTAGGCAACCATCCAAATCGCAAATCCACAACTTTCGTAATTCTCGTCTTTTTTTTTTTGTAAGGTTTCCACTTACGTAAGTACGGATTTACGTAAGTCAAGGCTTACGCAACTCGGGGACTGCCTGTACTTACTTTTATACTTATATATACTCACTGAAACTTTAGTGGTCCATGTTCATAAAGGAATGTTCTTCTTCAAGATTTTTTAGAGCCAACATTTCTTCTCCTTTGCCATAGACCTCCTTGGGGCTAACAGATGATCATTCATTAGCCCTGAGGAGGTATTCGGCAAAGGAGAAGAAGCGTTGGCTTTTAGTAATCCTGACGCTGGTAATCCCCAAATGAACCTTTGCATTGGTATGCTCTTACCATCACTGATATTTTATTGATTACTGTAACCTGTATCACAGGATTTCTCTCACATTGAACAAAATATAACACGAAATGAACGTCCTCTCGTTAAAACACCAAACAATAAACATGCATCAGTGTGGTACGTCAGAAAACACTTCAAAATGATCCTTTTTTCATCACAGTTCCTGATCAAGTTGAATCGACAGGAGCGTGTGGTGGAAGAAGTTAAACTGGCACTGAAGCCCCACTACAACAAGAAACATCTCTCCAAGGAAGAATACAAGGACATCCTTCGCAGATCTGTTCCAAAGGTTGGTGCTCCTAATCTAAGTGGTGGTGGATTAATGTATATTTGTATTCTATCCTGCTTGTTTATCAGAAACTAGAAAAGGTGCCCGTTGAATATCAACTGCAAGAATATTATCATTTACATTGATTGCAATAAACCATTAATATCTTAATTAGTGCAAAGAATCATCGAGTTAATGGATATACGGAATCTTGAATCTACTTCTCTATTTCTTATCTGAAAGGAACAGAATTACGGTTTCTATAGACAGGGTTAATCATTCATGCTGCCTGAAGACTGACAGACAGGACTGCTTAGGTACCAGTCGGCATTTTCTAAATCCATTTTGATTTTTTAAGGGTGGTGTTTTCTCAGTATGGATTTTTCCAGCTTTGGCTTTTATATTTTTCCCCTCTCCATGCTTTCTGTTGCAATTGATGACTTCATTTTCCCAATTCTCCTTAACATAATGTAAATCTGCCACACTCTTGGGCTGTATCAAAGGCGTTGCATTATCTTGTAAAGCTACTCATGAAGACAGGTGTACTTTCCTGTTAAGTTTCACTCGTGGTATATATATTAGATTTTTCCAACTTTTTGGTTAAGTTCTGAAGTAAAACTGATTCTAATAGACTGCATTTTTAAATGGATGCCTTTTTTCCATTCTATCTAGATATGTCATAATCGCTCTGGAGAGATAAACCCAGTAAAGATTCGCTCTCTGGTGGAAGCTTACGTGAGGAAGTTCAGGTATGCCCGGAAGAAGGACTCGGGAACAGCAGGGACTGGAGGCACGAGGGCAAACAAGGGCAAGAAACCCACTTGAGCTTGATCGAGATAGAAGAGGACTGGTTTAATTCCCCGCGATGGTGAGTTTGGTGATTTTCTGTGGGTTAGACATCTATTTTACTATAGTCAATGAATGAATTACGTTGCATGCCAATTGCTCAAGAAATTCCGTAATTCTTCCATAAACTTCAATGGTATGTGTTTAGTCTTTAAATAATAAAAATGAATGTGAAGTACCCTGTAGGAAATCATACTGTGAGGTATTCTTCATGTCACAGTAAAAGAAAACTCATAATAGCTTTTTCATTGTCTATCATTAGGGGTTTGTTGGAAGAAGGGAGTTTTAAAACCTCAATCTCGCCCCGATAAAGACGTTTATCTATCTATCTATCTATCATTACTCGGTCATAGACTGTGCTGGCCATTTGTAGTGAGCCTTGTGAGTTTTTTTATTTAGCGTGCAGACTCGAAACTGTCATTTAGGTAGGAAGATTATAAATTCGTTGTATGAAATGCAATTCCAAGTCTTACAAGAGCTCAAGTCAGCCATTTGAAAGGAGAAGTATTGTGTCATCTTAAAATTATTGGTGGTCGTATGGTGATGAAAGATGCATGTACGGTAGACTGTGGGTAAGAAGTTCTCGCTTAAGAAGTTTTCCCCTTTAAGAAGTTTAATTTTGCAAGTCCAAAAATAAAGCTCTTAGGGTGTATATTTATTTTTCCTAGACAAAAAGTTCCCGCTGATTAAGTTTTCCCATCTAAAAGGTCTACATCGATGATACCTAAACTATTCATTTTTATGAAAATCTACCCGCTTACTAAGTTTTTATAAGAGTTGTAAATAAATTTTTGTTTTTGAAGTCTTATTTCCTTTGAAGCTGTTAGTTCCGATATTTATCTAAACTCGATTGGCACGGAGTTGCCAAAATTCCTTGGTGAGAATTTGATCTTGTGAAAAATGAAAGTTAATTGACCTGATTTTAAAATTTTTACTGGTCCATGCATAAAATTCTGCTATTCAATTAAAAACATTATCCGTAGAAAAAGGCTTGCAATTGATTACATCTCATCTACATCTACATCTACATATTACCCCGCAAGCCGCCTCAATAGGCGTGTGGCGGGGGGTGTTAGGACACCAGCCGCTTAAAGATAAAAAGGAAACGCTCTAATGAAATTACGCCTAGCATTTATTGAAGTCCCTTATTGTTCGGGGGAAAAACGAATTCCCATACCTATCCGTTCGGCAAAATATCTCTCTTAATTTATCGTTTCTATCGGACCTGGAAATATAGTGGGGTTCTAATATGATGTTCTCCGTGTCGCTCTGAAAGATATCTATTCTCAATTGTTCAAGCAATCTAAGCCTAGCGCGCAGCCTCCGAGTCTCTAGCGGTTCCCAGCCTAATTCGTTTAACATCTGTGTAACGCTGTAAGTACGCCCGTAGCTGTTTTTGACGAATCGCGCAGCTTTCCTTTGTATTTTATTAAGTTCCCGGACTAAGTCTTTCTGCACCGGATCCCATATGCTCGCTGCATATTCAAGGTGTGGCCGGACGAGTGCGAAATAGCACCTCTCTTTTACTTTTTCATCCGAAAATCTTCCCACAATACGCTTGACGAATCCTAGCTTCTTCAGAGCTCTGCCACAAATATTTCTTATATGTGCTCCCCACGATAGGTCCGAAGTTATCGTAACTCCTAGATACTTCACTTCATCTGTCGCCTTTATGTTAACACCATCCACAGCATATACATGGGAATAGTTGGACGACTTCCGCAAGAAATGTACCGCCGTGCATTTGCTCAGATTAAGTTCGAGTCCCCACTCTTGGCTCCACACATGAACGTTGTTTAAATCCGATGATAGAGTTTCAAAGTCAGAGTGATCACTAATTTCACGATAGATGACAGCGTCGTCTGCGAATAGACGTATTTTACTGCTAATTCGAGAGCATAGATCATTTATGTATATAATGAACAAAAGGGCTCCGATCACGCTTCCTTGCGGGACACCTGATGTCACTTTAATGACATCAGAGCTAATTCCGTCAAGAACTACCTTTTGCTTACGATCACTCAGAAAGTCGCGTATCCAGTTTACTACTGTTTCGTTTAGGCCGCATGACTGTAATTTGTATAAAAGTTTGTTATGAGGTACCGTGTCGAAAGCTTTCTTAAAATCTAGAAATAATGCGTCAACTTGTCTTTTCGATTCGCCAGATTTGAGAACGTCATGAAGAAAGAGCGCGAGTTGTGTTTCACATGATCTACCTTTCCGGAAGCCGTGCTGACAGCCATGGAGGACGTTACGACCGTCCAGGAACGTCATGATATTGCTAACGACGATATGTTCGAGTATCTTGCCTATAATCGACGTTAATGAAATTGGTCGATAGTTCCCTGGGTCGTGTCTGTTTCCCTTTTTGAATATCGGTGTAACGTTTGCAATTTTCCAGTCTAATGGTATCTTTCCTTCAGACAATGACTTCTTGAATATTATGTCTAAGAACGGTGCGATCTGTGGCGCTAACTCCTTGAGGACACGCGCGGGTATTCCCTCCGGACCCGGAGATTTACTATTTTTTATCGACTGTAGCTGTTTAGTTATCCCATCACGTTGAATAGTGATTTCTTTCATCGGTTCCTCAGTGAATTGTATATCAAAATTACATGCAGTATCGTCTGTGGTGAATACACTTTTGAAGTGGGAATTTAACGTGTTAGCTTTGTCAATATTTTCGGTGACAAGTTTGCCATCTTTATCAAATAACGAATCTACGGTTGAAGATTTTCCCTGAAGCTCTCTCGCATATGACCAAAAAGATTTCGGATTTTCTTCGAGTAATTCACCAAGTACTTTTTTCTTGAAATTTAGCAATGCAGAACGCATTGATTTCTTAGTTTTTGAGCGTTGCGCAGCGTAACTTTCTTTTGCTTCAAGTTCCTTCGATTTGTCACCTACCGTAGTGAACTTTTTAACCAAGTTGTACATGAGCCAAAAGAGATTAAATGGAAAGTGTTTGTCTCTGCGAGAGACAAATGCTTTTCCTTATATGGATAAGGTTTAGAGATGTGGAATCCAATCCTACCGGGACAAGAGTAGAAGTGTGGAAGCAGATTAGCCCCCGAAATGCCTGTTTTGTATTCCTGCCTTACTTAGTTCTTTAAGTTGACCACAGAGGGAATGCATGAATGTGTTGCCCTCTATTGGACAATAGGCAGTTACTATCTTTTTTGTGTGAAGGCATGAGGTCTCGCACATTAGACAAGCAGTTACCTCGAGGGAAGGACAACCTTAGTGTGTTACCGACTGGCATTGTGAAGCAAGTCATATCATCGTGGGTGAGTTCAGGCATACCTTTGTGGCAAACCATTCAAAATTATCTCATTCCTTCATTCATTTCCACTCTTTCACTCTCATGCCTTTTCTCCGAGCAATTAATGCCACGGAGCGAGACATTCGTAACATGCCTATCAAGACACTTGATTGCATAATGGCATAAAAGGCTGAACTAAAATCTCGATAAGGTGCTACATCTTGTTAAAAAAAGAGGAAATAGTCAGGCAAGTACAGTATAAATTTGATATTACAAAGTTTTGATTATACAAAGTAAATCTGTCGGTCCTGACCAAAAGCCTATACTAAATACATGGTGCTATTCGATAATATGAAGTTTCGAAAATACTAAATGTACGATATGACGAACCTCGGCCCTGTTCCCCAGGAAAAAATGGAATTAGTTTTTACGAACCATGGTGAAAAACTGCGTCAGTAAAACTATTTTTGCAGACATAGACACCTAGCAAATGAGCATCGGCCAATGTGATGCATCAAACGTGTGAAATGCGTGAATGATAGTGCATTCTTCTCTCACATATGCCTGAGTCACCCAGTCATTTGGCACGTTTAGACCTCAAGTGATGGGGAAAATGGTAGCTTTGGCCATTATTTCTCCTACCATGCGGTTATATTTGTTTTAAACTGTTGGCAGCATTTCCATAATGTAAACAATTCCTTTGGTTAAAACTCACAAGCGGTGACACATGTTATACTTGCTGCCGTGCTCTCGGATTGGCAGCTGTTCAAAATCTTATATTGCTCAGGGATGGAAAAATGACGTGATAAAATAATAGGAAATAGGACAGGGATACCTATTGTAGCCACTGCCCCAAAAAATAGTCTCGTCCCTTAAAGCTTGGTACCAAGTGTTCTCTTTGCATGATGATTAATTTCCACGGAGTCACGCCCGAACTCACCGAGTTGTTTATCCATATTGATTTTATTTGCTACGAATCACGTTCTATCACATCGCAACATCTTCGGGCGAAGTGATGGGCCAACTTGAATAAATTCCACAAAGTTACGCCTCAAACCATTAATCTTATTTTAGTTTCATTTTAAGCCTTGTTCACAACTACTTAACTCGGACTAACTTGGCTTAACTCTGCATAACTTGACTTAATTCAGCGTGACTTAGGAGTTGAGACCCTGAGATCAGCGTCTGCCAGTTCACAATGGCTTAAAGTGGTGTATCTTGACTTGGCGTAACCTTGAGTTGAGCCCAGCTCAACTTTCTCTTAATTACAGCCAATAGCAAGGCCTACTGCACTATTGATAGCCGAGAATCTTGCACTCACGCTATCAATAGGCATCATCAATTGATTCCGATTGTAAGGTCGGCTTTGGAAGTGGTGATTGGTTAGAAATTTCACCCATTGGTTCGTGGTCGTGCCGAGTTTAGTTGTTGTGAACAAGTCTTTGCGTACTTCACCGTGATGACTTATTATACAAGACCACATTGAGATAGAGAGAGAAGATTTTCATAGTTTTAGCACGAAGTCATGCCATCATCGGAAAATCAGTAGTAAGTTGGAGTGGGGAAAGAAAATAATTAATGAAATGGAGAGCATTGGATCTGGAGCATCTTGGCGATGGCATCCATTAGAGATGAAGTTTCTCTTTCACATTTCTTTGTGTGGATAAAAAGTTCCCGAAATCATAGAGTGATTCAATAATTACACTTCAATTACAAAGTCATTATATGAGATTCTATTTTTAGCTTATCGAAGTCTGTAAATAAGGATGTCATTAGATGAAATGGTGTTCAACATATCTCCCAACAAAAAGGGAGGAATCAGGCGTGATGTTGTGGAATATGTACATAATAAGAACTAAGTTATTACAATTTTCCACAGATAAAGTTTTAATCGACCCAGGTTTCGATGCACTGCATCATCACCTGATGATGATCAGGGTGGCGATCGTCAGGGAAAACCGGGAAAACCTGGAATTGTCAGGGAATTTTGAATTTATGGAAAAGTCAGGGAAATGTCAGGGAATTCTCGTAACAGTCAAGGAGAAACTGGGATAGGAAATTCTAGTTATTTTTCTACCATTTCGTTTATCGCCCAGTCTTTCTCGCACTTTATTTCACCAACTAAAACTAATGTCCGTCGCTGGCGTGCATGGAATAAGCCCCATCAATTCGTGGAATATTCAATTATGAATCTTATTAGTTGTGAATCTTTGTTATTTAGTTGTGAATCAGACGTACAATGTATCCCTTTTGCATATCCTTATTGCGATATTTGCCTAGTAGTGTTAAAATTCATGATAACAATGTACCTATTACGCTCATCACAAGTAATCCGACACTATGTTGTTCGGAAAATGTTACCTCCGGTTTTTTTTTAACTTCCGAGACTCAGGTCGAGAGATAGCTGGAGCACACTAGCTCGTCGTAAATACTTGCTTGCAGTTCTAAAAATACGAGACGTTGATTATTAAAATTGTAATACAAGTACGCTCTCACGTGTAAACAAAATCTTGCGCAAGATCATCTTTGATTCCCATACCCCCATTCGTGAGACAGAAAGAAGAGTCCTCCCCACCTTTCACGCTTGACGTAATTGTTGAATTAGCTCCCCTTAGCTCCCTCCCGAAGCATTTTAGTCAGGTCACAAACCACCTCTAATATGATATTCCTGAATATGATGCTGTCGTTGCTAATTGCCTCCTGTCTTTGCTCGCAGTGGCGCGCTTGCGTTTTGTTTGTTTATCCAAATATTTATATATTTTTTGGTTCCCTCTAACAGTCAAGGGGTTATAACCACGTTTAACAAATTGTTATTTGCCTCTGAAGGTCACTCGCACCATCCGATTTTGATCCAGTCCAACAACTTGGCTTTGGTTTGTATTTTTTGCGCAGCTTAGTGTCTGTGCCGGTCTTAGATCTGTGCTGGAGTCCGCCAGTAAATTGGCCATTAACTTTCCCTTCAATGCCTTTTCAGTAATCCTCAACTTCCCAGAACTACCTCGACGCGACTATAATTTGGATGAGAGTTTAACTTATGAAGGTTTAATATATTTTTTCATTAGAATGTAAAAGGCAGTACTTGTTGCTTTTTATGTATTGATTTCAGCTTTTAGCATTTTCTGAGTTTTGATGAACATTTAATTCGACAGATATAAAATATTCCAATAATAGGTGACCTTTTGGTAATCGGTCAGGGAAATTGGTAAATCCATCAGGGAAAGGTCAGGGAATTTAAGAATCGGATATCAGTAGCCACCCTGATGATGCAGTGCATTGAAACCCGGGTCGATTAAAACTTTATCTGTGGAAAATTGTAATATATTAGTTCTTAATATCTCCCAACACCCACAATGCAAAATGAAGGTGAAAAGATAACACACAGAAAGATAAATAATGATAATTTTATTTCATACTGGGGTAATTTTTTGCAGAACAGAACTCTTAGCACAAATGATCAAAGTGAAAAGAGACTTGGGAATGAGTTAATGATTCGTTCACGTACTTCAATGAGTGATGAAACATCACAAAGAACTGAGCAGGTGAATTGCCATCATTGATAGCAAAGGCATTTCCTGGGAGGGAGGTAAATCGCCATCCTCGTATACTAAAGGATTGATTCAGATAACCATTAATGGAGGTACTGTTTTCTTCGGTATAATTCTCCACAACCTTCACGTTATTATTCTAACTGTAAAAAAAATCTTGCCCTTTAAAACTGAAAGCTTAGTACAGCTCCTTACAAAAAAAAGTTGTACCACTTCCCGATGCAATCCGCTCAACAGGCTATCTAAATCCTCGATGTGACAACACTGGTACCCCATTTGCCTTTGGAATGCTATCGCGTCGGGCTGACGATCTCAGAAGCAGGAGCACCCGAATGAAATATGAGCTGGAGAAGCCAATAGGCCCTGTGATACAGGGGACTGGAAGCAGGGTGGTGAGGAGGGTTTTCTTTCCCCGAAACAAAAGAGGGGCATATGGTGTTGCTGTGTGTTTAAAATGCACCATTCTGATTCGAGTGAGTGCCTGCCTTGCCATTTATTAATCTCGTTTCCAGTTGAGCGTGTGGTGTTAGCAGCGATGGGTTTGTTTTTGGAAGGCTAAAATTAAGCCGATAATTCTTGAAAAAGTGACAGTGCAGTGCTGAAATGTGCTGAAACCGAATGGCCGGAATGCTAAACAGCAAACATACCAGTTCGGGAGATTGCACGGCAATTGAATGTTTCCCACGTGACAATTATTAATTTGAAGAATGTGGGAGGAATCCCATTCGGTTTCCAGGAAGGTGGGTTAAGGGAGACCTAAAGTCACTACTCGGGAGGAGGACGTGCGCATAGTGGACCACAGTGGGGCAAATCCAAAAAGAGACGAGGGATGCGGTTGGTGTTCAGGCATGTTCACAGACAGAGTGTCGGAGGCTGAAATATGCAAGACTTGAGGCAAGGCGTGCAGCTGTGAAGGAAATTCTAACAGATGCTTACAAAGTTTCACGTTTGGGTATTGGTGGTTCTTTGGGTTTCCGACCGGGCCAAACACTGCTACATTTCTGCCGACGTTTCGATGAACGAGTCATCGAGTCGTTCATCGAAACGTCGGCAGAAAGGGAGCAGAGTTTGACCCGGTCGGAAACCTAAAGAGCTACCAATATCGCTACACGCCGGGAAAGCCTTGGATCTTTCATTTCACATTTGGAGTTCACGAGGCACTATGTCGAAGAAAACAGAGTTCTGGGAGAAAGTCATCTTCTGCGATGAGAATACATTCTCCTTTTTCAATGGACAATTTTAAGACCATTCCGTTTGTGCCACATAGATGAAATTTAGCACCAGGGTAGCAATGGTTACGCTGGTGTGAAATGTCACCGGGTGTAGCCAAGAAAATTAAGGTAACAAACGTGATGAATCATAGTGTTAAAAGACTGCCAAAGTTGATGTTAAGGTCATCAGATCCCTCTTGTCATCCCTTGACTTCTATGGGTTATGTAGGGGTCAAAGGTCACAATCAGTTTTGTACCCAATAAACCTAGGATTCGATGCATTTGTTGCCCTAATTTGGGTTTTGCGACACCTCGTGACCCTCAAAGGTCAACGAATGACTAGAGGGATCTGTGGACATCACCATTTAATTTGGGACCCTTTTAAACCTATGATTCAATGCGTTTGTTGCCACGATTCCCTTATCGACGCACCACGACCTTTGACCCCCACTTAACCGCTGGAGGTAAAGGGACAAGAAGAGGGATCTGAGGACTTTGGCATTGACTTTTGGCACCCTTTTAAACCTAAGACTCAACACTATTGTTGCCCCAATTTGAATTTTGTCACCCCTGTGACCTTGACTGTGCCCTTCTGGGAGTCAAGATTGGATTTCCGAAGACAAATGTGGTTCCATCGTATTCCTTGTGACCAAAAACCATTGTGTTAAAAATTTTGCAAAAAAGTTTTTAATATTGAAAGCCCAAAAGGCAAAATTTGGATTTTGGATTGGACCCTCATTCTGGGGTCAAAAGGTGAATTTTCTTAAATTTCGCTTTTAGTCTACAAAACATGCCACCTTTTTCTACCCTGGTGCCAAATTTCATATGTGGCACTAATGGAAGAGTCTAAACTTAGAGGTCAAAAAAGACAGGATGAATGGGACACTTTGGCACATCAATTGCTCAACAATCTGTCATAAATTGCTCTGTGGTGTTGCCCCTTATTGATAAAAAAAATATATCAGATTTTTTCTTCTCGACTGAAAAATTTTATTTTAATAATGTTAATTAACATAGTCATATTATTTCAACTAGAATAGAAAAGCATCGCTGATATTAAGTGTTGATGTCTCTTTTATTGAAATTGTTAAGAGAATTCTCCTCCACCTTCAAACTAAGTCAATATAAGTTAATAATAGTAGTGAATACTAAGTTATAATTTTCCACTAATGGTAGGTAACGTTACATCACTGAAACAATGTCAGTTTTCACTGCGGGAAGGCAATCGAAACTTGTCTCAGGAATAAAAAGAACCATCCTCTCTCTCCTTGCCCGTGAGCTTCCACTCATCAGCATCTACGAGGCTTGGTTTCACCAACACAATTGTCTGCTGGGTTTCCAATTCCTGCAAATGACAGTCCGATGAGGCCGCAATCGGCAGTGGATGGTCCGTGAGTGTTCCTCGAAAAGCGGTTCAGTCATATAATCTCTTAGTAATTTGGAAAACTGGAGTTCCTTAAATTCTGTGCCTGCAGGGTCAGCGGGTGAGATGGAGAGGCACGATGGTGGTCCGCATTACGAAGGGCATTCGTTACTTGTTTTGGGGAAAGTAAACCCTCCTCGCCGCTGGTGAGCCTCCTTTATCACGGGGCCTGGGCTTCGCCAGCTCATGTTTAATTCGGGTGCTCCTGCTTCTGAGATCGTCAGCCTAAAGCGATAGCATTCGGCAGTCAAATGTGGCGACAGTGTTGTTACATCTAGGGTTTAAATAGCCTGTTGAGTGGGTTGCGTCAGAAGGTGATACAATTTTTTTGTAAGTAGCTGTACATATATCTCGAACTAACGGCGATATGGAAAATTGCCAAATCATGCCCCATTCGTCGTCAAACAATTAGTTGATTGTCCGCTGACGGATTATCCGTGCATCATCCCACAACAACCCTACTCTCTCTTTCCGTCCATTCCCTCCCTCCCCTACTCTTCTTCACCATCCTCCTCAGCAGGCTGTTCAATCACGCAGATGAGTGTTGCATTAACAAATAAATTAATAATTAGTTAACTGCTGCTATACATATACTATTTAGCTGGATGTTTGGAACAAGTAAGTCCTACGTTGATAGCCAATTGTTTCCAAAAGGCTGGATTCCATAAAAGTCCTGAAGTAGTCGTGGGTGAGAGGATGCATCCATCTTACATGCAGGGTGAAAATTTGATAAAGTGGAGGTGGAAGAAGATTTTGTTCAGGATGATTGGCATAATTGTAAAGAAATGTTTGATGTCAATGGAGAGTTCAAGGATTTTGTTGAAGATGATGGCTGTGTAACGCCATGGTCCGTGCAGACAATTGAAGAATTGTGTGAGGGGGACCACCTGGAGCAAAAGAGTGAAGAAGAGGATGAAGATAAGAGTGTGGTACCCACTTACTGCGAGGCTATACATCTGTGTTTCGGGCATACATATATTGACAGTGTTTCTGGTGTTCCTGAAAGCACCCGTTAAAGCTTTAAAGAAGTAGAATAATTTTCTGTAGCTTTAAGGAAAAGCTTTATCAAATGAACAACTCTGGGATCCTTTTTTTTCCTCCCATCGTTGACTCAAGAAACTGTATTTTGGAGTTTTTGTGTAAATGAGATGAATTTGTATTTATTTCCTGATATTTAACGTACCTGTGAATAATACCCTATAAATATTTACCAGCTTCCCCTCTTAAAAATTTTTCCAGCTTAAGAAGTTTTCAAACCGCTGACCCTTGAAAAACTTCTTGACAGGGTTTTACTGTACTTCCCCCCAGAATCCCCCAAAAATAACAGTGCCTGACCTAAGCATGGAAAAGTTGTAGTTGACCACATTTCTTGCGTGTGATCAGTACACGGTTGAGGTAATCCTTGGTGGTGTCCCTTGATTGCCTTGTTTGACTCTTGTTCTTTGTGTGCAGGTTCCTAGGGAGGTGAGACGAGAGCAATTTTGTAGAACTGCCAGTAACCAGAGGATATTACAGCTTAGAGAGAGACATGGACATTGGTGACGTTATGTGGTGATGGAAGCAAGCACAGAGATCACCGACGACGTGTCTCTCCTATGTGCTTCCGTCACTGAGCCTGAAATCCCTCTCGAGCGCTTACACTCCTTCTGTGTCACCCTGCCGTCATCGACGACCCCAGAATGGACACGTTTGGGTAGAGTCCTGCCAGGAGCTTAAATGGAAGTGTATTCTTTTGGGTGCTACCAGGAGACAAATGCCAGACGCGAGATTCTGGCATTGTTGAATGCATACTGTCAGTATTGAGTGCATGGAGCTTAGTTCATACTACATGTCATTGTTGTGCAATCTTTGAGTGTTGAGTGATCCATTTCAATGCGATCGCTTGAAAAAAAACCTGTGATTGGTCCACTGCTCTAAAAAGTTTTCTTTTTTTTAATTTCTTTATTTTTCTCTCGAAGTAGAAAATCATGTGTACAATTTCCCCACTGGACCTTATTATGACATGTAAACCCCATTTCGTTGCCTTTTTGTCAGCTGAAGTCAGCAGGGGCAGATATAATACCAAGAAGGCAGAAAGTGTGCAAAGACGTGGGAAAGTGCATTGCAGCTGCACTAACATTATCTCTGTTTTTAGTGACAGTGCCTTAGCTTGGGATTTCTCAGAATTAACTGAAATAATGTGTAAGAAAAAGGAGAAAAGACTAATTTACTAATGGTGGAAGTCCAATACATCATACATACTGCATTATTGTTGGTGTCACTGCCAAGTGGTCATTTGGTGCCCTTCATCCTCCTCTTCTGATTTAAATCAAATTTATGAGAGAGAAGTAAGCTCGTAGAAAAATCAAGATGGGATCCTAAGGGGTCAGCCAAAAATTTATTTAGTTGAAGGCTTCCTTGATTGTTGTTAATGTATTACAATCTGATTGCTGAAATTACCTGCTTTTGTGTCCTCATTGTGTGTTCGGTTCTTGGTTAGTAACCGAGGAACACACGACATATTAAGCAGTTAATCATTAACATCTCTCAGTAGCGTGTTAGAATAGAAGGCCATTTCTTTTTTATTTGTGAGGAAGTGGGGTGAAATAGGAATTGCACGATAAATGCTTTCATGTAATGTGTAATGAATGTATTTTGTCATCATCGTGATATAATTATTTCACATGGCAGCCTAGTTTCTGTACTGTGGAGGTCTTGAGAATAATTTGTATATGTTGTTGTAATATACCAACTTTATAAATCAGACAATGTTTTTTGTAATTAAAATTTTATTTTTTAACTTAAGTTATATGTTTGTCAAAAAATGAGAAAATTTTTTATTGCCAAATTTATAATAACTCATGGTAATGTAAGATATACATCACTTAGTGGCAATAACTGTGAAATAGTCCCCATGTTTTGTTAATAAATCAGCCAGTTTAGGAGGAAGCAATGACTCACCTTTGTGAATCGGCATACTCATTTGGCTGTTTAGAGAAGCGTGGACCTCATCAGAAGAAAGAAAATACTAAAGGAATACACCCAGATGTGAATCTTTTTTTAAGTTTCTGTGCATAATCGTCATTTGGTGGTGATCAAGCCATCTTTGCATCCACGTGTATAATTTGGAATAGCATCTCCTCTCTTGACGAGCACTCACTGCAGACAGGCTGGAAGAACATGCTTGGACGTTCAAAGAAGATAATGAGTCCGAGTGAAGTGTGGTGCTGTAAGAATAAGTTAATGGTTTTCAAGAGATCTTACCGATATGTATGTACATGACCACATGAATGGAGAGGGAACTGCCATAAATGGATCCTGAGTCAACATCTTTTTTCATTAGAGATCAAGCCTCTCTTTTAACTCTTGTATCATCCAATATGAGTGCTCCATGCAAATGGGAAAGACACATTATGCTACTTACTAGTTGGGGATCTTTAAACTATAGGATGAGGTGTGTTATGAAGGCATGCTCCTATATTGGGGGAACAAAAGTTTTATACTTCTTATTGTGTTAGGGAATTAAAACTATTATGTAGGTCAGTGAAAAGATTTTTTTCTCTGGCCATATTTTTTTGTTGTTTCTACAACAAATTGTAGTTAAAACTGGAAACCGAAAGAGTTTTTGTCATTTATGAGTACTGGAATGAACTCCTCTCTCTTGGAAATTAAGAAAAAAAACAAATACTTTGTATTTGTACTGTAAAAAAATGCAAGATTCTTATGTAGCTCACTTTCCAAAACTTTGGTGCATGTCAAGGTTATTTTTGCTTCATCTTTTGGTTGTATTACTAAATGATTATAATTATGGAGTTATAAAAAATCTAGACTATTCAAAAGAATGTCTGTGCAAAAAAGTGTGTTGTATGGTTCATGGAGTTTAGTGACTGGTTGCCAGTTCTGAATTAATTCCGAGAGAGAGAGAAGCAAAGTGTGGAGAGGCGATCATATAAGGTGTGGACATTTTTATTTATATTTGTGAGTGTGTGTGAGTATGTATGGTCCTACCCACTTAAATGTCATTACATTATCTTGTTGAAATTTTAGTTTTTATTTTACTTACTGAGAAGATATTATTTTAAATAATCAAGATTACTTTCTTCCCTTGAAGAAAAAAAAGAGGATAAATTATTTTAGATGGTATCAACAAGCAAGTTGATTTGGAATTCCGTACGATGATTACTGTGTAGACTCTCCAAAAAAGCCATCACTCTATGTTGAAGAGTCTCAAAACATTGACATTACCTCAATTTATACAAGACATTTTGTTTCTCGCTAGATCAAATATTATTTGTATGTTACAAAATCTATTAAAAGTTGTATATAAATGCCTAGTTCATATTAAAAAAAAACACTTTGCAATAGGTATTGCTTTTTTTATGAATGCATATCACGATCTAAAATAAAATGCCAAAGTGAGGATATTTCTGCTGTAATTTAAATGATTTATTAAAGCAAATTTCTTACAATACTTAACACTACAGGAAATAACTTTTCCTGAGATTTTTTTGTTTCAACAGGATAAATATCCATCACAGCTGTATATAATACAAGGATCAGTCATGGTTACTTTCACAAACTACATTCTTAGTAATTTGAAATCAGTACACACCAATTTTCACAGCCCAATCATTTTCACTTGTAAGTAGAATAGCCAGATATTCATTGGCAGTGAAAATGCTAATTCATTGACTTGAATAACATTATTAAAATGCCTAAAACCAGGCAATTAATGTTGGGGTTGAACAATGGAATTGTGATGGTGTTGATGGCACAATCCTCTCCATTAGTAATTATGGGGAAGCAACACTGGAGGATCTCGTGTCGCAGATGGTGGAGGAACTTATGAATTGCACGGTGGCACAAACTTGCATGATAAAAAAACAAGTATTTTCATGTTAGTAAACACTTATTTAAACAAATTATTCAAACTTTATTTATTGCATTTATTTAACAAACGTTGGTCACAAGATGGAAAAACATACACTGACATTCAAAAAATGGAAATCTCATTCCAGGAGAAGGCCAAGCGTGTAGATAGAATAATTAAGTCTTCTTAAACAGCATCAGCGAACCCAACACGATTGTTGCCCATGTCAAATTCGGTGTAGAACCTCCCGATGAAAACATCCCCGAGGATCCAGAGAGGGCCGTTGGGTGCAGGAATGTCGAGTCCCATGAATCCAGACAGGCAAATAGTTTGTCCCAATTGTTTCACCTTAAAGAATTTAAATGGTTACATTTTAATATTTAGATTCATAATTACAACATTGCATTTTTAAAAAAAGCAAAGGAATAGATGTCTAGATAAACAGAAGTGTAGAGCGTAATCCTGTAACTGTGTACGAGGATATCTCGTGATTGTCTGTGGTTTAATTAACACCACATTCTTTTCAGTCATTAAGGAAACCCACAGCCAGAAATGCGGATAAAATAGTCGAACCTCAATAAATATATCCTACCAGGGAGTCAATTCTGGACACACGATAATTATCCCATTCTGCAGCACCACTTGGTATCTTTCATACAGTACTTATCACAGACAGGCAGGAGTACTTATCACAGGCAGGTGAAAAATCAACAGTATTAAATAGGCAAAACCATGTGATAGCATTGTTATTCATGCATATGTTAGTTATCACGGCATTCAAGAATTGACCCCAGGACTTACCCTTCACAAATGATCTCAGAGCCCCACACACTCCTACCTGTCCTCACTGGCTGTACATTTAATTGCTTAGAATTTACTCCATTCCTGAACATACACATCAAACTGCTGCAGTTGCTAATGCCTGTTGCTTATGGTGAAATTTTCCATAAAACAGTTTTTAAAAAAATTTTATTGAAAGTTTTATGAATCGTACCTAAAACGTACTTGCTTGCTCACGGTAAAACTGTTCATAAAACCACAATGTCCTGCCATCTATGAGATGCTTTGCGAACACATGAAGTGATAACTGCACTCTCTTTTGAATGACTGTTAGGTTAAAAAACTATGTGTTGTTTATTTACTTACTTTCTGATCACACTCAACGGTGCTATGGCTCTAACGCATTCTCCTAACAAGAAGGATACTGCCTCAATGTTCCATGAACTTCCAGCCATGTTTGTTTACGTTGTCCTTGTTTGGATTCCCATGGATACGAGATTATTATCAGCGCGATGAGCGGAACGTCTCATTGGTCGTTGCATAAAACGGTTTTATGGAAATAAAACCTGTCCTATTCCATAAAATGGTTTTATCGTTAGCAAGCTTATTTTTATAAAATTAGTCGATTTTATAAAACATTTTACCGAATATTTTACCGTGAGCAACAGGCATAAGAAAGCACTTAATTTTTTCTATCATTCACAACTTTAAATTCACAGTAGGAATAATTCACCATGAAGACTGTGGGGTACCTGACCACGCAAGGATCATAAACTGCCCTAATCACCATTCATTTTTAATTTGTTGGGTGAATATGGCAGCATTTGTTAGCATGCTTTCCACCTTTAGTTTGCCAGCCAGTCAAGAATATTTAGAATTTAGTCAAGAATGTCGTTTCCCCCTTTTGCAATGGAATGGCCAGAACAGAAAATGGGCAGTGATTCGACAATATGAAAGTGGATCGTCTAAGAGTGATTCTTGTAAGATGATTTAATTTTCCCTTCACTTGGTCATCGACAATTAAAAATACTGCCGTTGTGAGAGGGGAAAATCTATCCGAGGCCCATTTGGAATGCACAACAAAGGTATTGGGTCAACTTAATTTGTAATTATGTATTTCCTTTTCGAATAATTATCACAATTCTTGTGCATGTTCATATGTGAGGACCCCTCATTTTATCTGTCCCTTTGGTGTATCCCAGTATCATATAATACCAACTTTTATTACTTCGAGTTGTTTGTGACCACCCTTGGGGGTCATATTAGAGTAATTTGCAAGATGAAAAAGACCATAGGCTTTCCATAGCAGACATTTCAAGAAGCAACTCACTCATCTTCCTCAGAGCAAAGCTGAGTCCCGAGTTGGGTTTTGGCTGTGTTTTTACATTTTTGTTGACCAGCTCAGGTGGCTTCTTGTTGGTCAGGATTTTGTACTTGTTTTCACGAAAATTAATACAAAATCCAGACCAATTTTCACCAGTACATATTTAACTAATGCATTCTTTCTCTCTTTGTCCTTCTCGTACAAAGGAAGGCCAGAATAGGATTATTGAGTATGTAAACATTTGTACTTGGAAAATAATGAAATTCACTGTATTACACTTTGCTTGCTTGAATGACAATTCAAGAGAACAGTTGACATTTTTGGGACCAAGCGCAACAGAGAAAGTGGTGTTCCTGCATAATACCATTCATGTATGAGTCATTTATGCAAAATCTGCCCATGATCAGTACTAGTGCATTTCTGGGGTCACCGCGGAACATCATTAATCCATTGTCTTCTACAACTCTACTACAGTCCCTCTTTACAAGTTCTTACTTATCAAAGTCATAAAAAAACTAACTTCCATTCCTCTCTCCTGAACCCCTCCTGTTATCTCTCCCCTATATCCCGAAGATCTTCCACTTCTCCCTTCCGTCCACCCAGGATCCCCTAATATGTATTTCTCTCTCCTGTCCTACCTCCATAGCAACTACCTAGTAGTCTGTATTGTTTTACTTTTTGGCTCCAGACAACTCCTACTCCACAATCAAGGCCACACCCAGAGGACTGAAATGAGCTGTCATAGGCAATGGGCAGTTCATTTGACCATATGCCATCAACATTGCTGTGTACTTTTCACCCAAAATACATCATCAGTCACTTTTAATGGATGGTCAGATCGATAACGTCACAGGGCATGCAACCACACAGGTTGTACGAAGCATTGGCAAACAGCAATTCGCTTGCGCCCAAAAAAAAGGAAGATCAAGCTCATTTGAGGAAAGAAATTGTGATACCTAATTTCAAAGCTTGAACAAAAGTTGTGCACTTATTTAAAGATGTCGTACCCTGTAATGTCATCAATAACGTCTTAACTTCTAAGGTGTTTGTTAAGGGAATCGTTTTCTACAACAGAGCAGAGCTGTCGATTAGTCACACCATGTTTCCTTCACCATGATGTCCACCTGTCCATTATCGATTGACCCCACAGCAACCAGCTGAAAACATCAATCTTGTTTCTAAAAAAAAAAAAAAGAAGGTTGCCTCTTACCGCCAGGACGTAATCCTTCCCTTCCAGAGAGAATGTTTTCCCTCCAAGAACAAAGTCGATCACGGGCAATTCTGGAATCTTGTTACAGTCAATAACATATTCTCCTCCAACGACTGGGGTGCCTCCAAGAGCCCTGAAGAAATAAAGATTTGGCATTTGAAAGATATTCATAATTAATGACACCATTACGTATGACAATAATAAAGGAGATAGATGGTGATATCAACTCACTGGTTAAGGGCTGTTACTTCATCCTTAGGTCCAGCAATGAGACTGGTGCCAGTGTCGGCAATCGCTTGGCAACCAGAGCTGCAAGGAGAGGCACTGGAACCTCTGACCACTACCCTATTGGGAAATAAGGAGATTATAATTTAGACCAAAGTGATTATAATAAAGAAATTGGCAGCAAACCAATCATTCCCTTAGAGGCACATGCTATACCACCATAATGGATGGTAATCGAAAGTAATGGTTTTTGAAGAGTATTAATCTAGGGTGCAAATCAAATCACTATGTTGTACATGCATACATCTTTGTTTTACTTTTTGACATCACCTCTTATTTTGACGAAATCAAAGGAGAAATCCTTAAGTAAGAAAGATACACAAAAAATAAGGGGTTTTCTAATTCCCCAATGTGAAGTCTCATTTATATTTTAATGCCATTGGACTCTTAAACTAAAACTTATGTTTGAATACCAAATTAGAACATGCAGTCAATATAACCATGACCACATCCAAATGATTCAGAAGAGTTGCAAACTAGCATTTCTGCAGAAGAGTAATGTCCCCTCTTGCATATGCAACATCACACTTAACATTTAGTCATCCCCACCTCTAGTACACTTGGCTGTAATTCCACTTTCGTGTTAAGGATGTTTTGCACGATGAAAGATTTTGTGAAAACAAATGTACGTGAGATTGTACGTTTGTCTCAATGAAATTAGAACAGGTGCTATTTTCCATTCAGTCACTGAGACATTCGCACAAGCGTTCATACAATTTGCCGCTTTGCACGATACGTTTTGCCTCATGCAAGAGTTCACGGAAGAGCTTGTACAAACAAATGTACCGTGTAATTCGGCCTTTAGAAAGAAGGAAAACAACTTTTCGCAATCTACTGCCCTCAAAGTTTCAAGAACAACCAATTTCAGGGAATGAAAGGCCAGGCCCATATGCAACAACAGTATGGGAGGAAATAAATGACTTAATTTCAAACTACGGTGAAATGACACCTCTCGTCAATCATTTTTTTTATAAACAAATATCTGTACAAATGTCAAGTGTTGTCAACAGCTGTTCTATTATTCTATCCCTCACCAGGGGGTCCGGTCCGTTACAGCCATCACCCATAAAACAACAACACTCTTCCTTGCTGCCGAAATGGACATTGGCGAGTGTTTATGAGAGTCTATACACATTTTCGACAACATGGCAGCTGCCTTTGAGCTCACCTCACAAATTTACAATGCTTTTGCATGGTGAATGTTGACACTTCCATTTTCTCATGATAGAAATGAGTCTAGTGTGAAAGAGAAGCCATAAAAATGTTGCCAACATTGAGAAAACCAACAAAGCTAGAGCCAAAAGTCTTTTGCACTTAATGTGCACTTTCACCCTAATTGTTATCGATGGTCAACAATGTTGGCGATGTCAACTTTTGATAAGCGACTAGGAACGCTTATTTTATGCTTACCCCTGTCCTAAAATTGTTGAACATTAATAAAATTGAGGATAAAAGTTCACATTAGGTGGTGCATAAAGACTTTTTGCTAAACAGCGGTGTTTGGTTTCACTTGACATTCGCAAGATTTTTTATCATCACTCTCTCACGCTAGGTGCACATTTCCACAGAAAATATGTGAATACTCACTGCGTAAAAAGTTATAAAACTGTGAGGTGAGCTCAGTGGTGGTCGCCATGCTGCCCAAAGTGAGTTTTATATACTCGCCCATGTCCGTTTTGGCCGCAATGAAGACAATTGGCATTTGTTGACAGTTGACAAAAGTTACAGACTACCCTCCTAGAATTTGGCACAAACCTCGGTCAGGGAGTAATAAACTTGTAATTGATATTTTCAACCGGGTTGGCTTTTAGACGGTCCTTATTCTACATCCCAATTTCTGAATCGTTGTGTCGTTTTCCCTCCTAAAGATGTCCCGCCATTAGATCCCTTATTTCTTCTATCCCTTCTTATTTCACCCAGAATTCCTATCGTCTTCCACATTTCCCCACTGCTTTCCCCTCTACCACCCTCCTCAACATGCCCCCTCTCCTCTCCAAACTTCCTCCATCCATCTCTTCTGCCTTCTCCGAACCTCCGCCACCAGCTTCCTCACCTCTCCAACCGCATCCAATGCCTCCTCATTTATCTTCCTTGCCACCCAGCTCAATCTTCATTCTTCAAACCCACATCTCAAATGCCTCAAGTCTACGCACATCCTCCCTTTGCAATAACCAAGTTTCTGACCCAAGCAGTACCACGTCCCACATTGGAGTTTTCACCTGCCTTTTCTTTACGTCTCTTCTCAGACCCACCCTCATCAATTCCCTTCTCCTTGAAAATGATTCATTAGCCAGGGCAATTATACATCTAATGTCCCTTCCACTAAAGCCATTCTCCAAAATACTACACAGATACGAAAATTGCTCGACCTACTTTATTTTACACCCTCACACCCTTATATTCAGCTCCATCATCTTACTTCTAGAAAAATATCATCTCTTTCACCTTCTTTTTATTTATCTTCATCCCATACCTTTCGCACTGCACCTCTGATGCATTCATCATTGATTGTAACCTGTTGGCTGACAGTGATCCAATGCTTGATCATCTGCGAATCTCACAGATTTTATCAGCTCCCCTCCCACCTTTATTCCTACCTCTATCTCCCCCATGCCTCCCTTACCATTTCTTCCGAATACACATTAAAAAGCTACGGCAATAGTGGGCACCCCTGCCACACTCCCTTTCTTATCATAGCCCATCCCGATTCTCCATCGGCTACCCTAACCTGCACCGTCTGCTTCATATACAGATTCCTAATTTCTTCAGCACTCCCATTCATTTGGTCCAGTCCACCCCATCAAATGCCTTCTCAAAATCTACAAAGCAAGCCAAAATATGCTGATCATACTCTTGGATTCTCTTTCTATTAGCGTCCTCATCACTCTTATAGCGTCTCACATTCCTGTCCCTCCTAAACCCTAACTGGTTATCATTGAGGTATTCATTAGCCTTCTATTTATTATTCTCAGAACTACTTTGGCCAAGGGGGATATTAAGCTCATTGTCCTATTGTCTTAACACATTTTTGCCTTGCTCTTCTCCGGTATCGGAATTAGTATTGTCGTCGCAAAGTCCTCCAGCCAAACTTCATCCTCATAAATCCTTTCGAACATAGTGCAAAAGTATTCCTCTTCCATTCTTCCCCATACTCTTAAGAAACTCAGCAGGTATGTTATCTATCCCACCTCCTTATTCCTTTTAATGTCTCATAGAGCTCTTTCGATTTTACTATCATGGATACCTGGTCCGATGGCATGTCGATGTCGTCTTCCTTTTCTATATCTAACGTACTGGGCCTTATTTCCTTACCATAAAGCTCTTCAACATATTCCTTCCACCTTTCCTGGATCTCTTTTGGTTCTACAATTAACTTTCCATTGTGTCACCTATCGCTGCAATTCCCCTGCTACCACCCGTCAGTTCCTTTACTGTATAATGCATCTGCTCTTCTGTCTTTGGCATTTCTTTAACGAGTCTATCAGTTCTATCCACCATGCATCTTTTGCTTTCTTTGTTTCTCTTCTAAGCCTATTGTTTAATTCCCAGTATCTTCTCTTGCCAAGCTCTGAGTTTACGCTCTTCTATTTCCTTCTCTCCTGCATCTCCATTATCATCCACGGTTTTCTAATTTTAGTTGCACTAACAATGCCTACCATTGCTTTCGGCGCTTCTACTATTCCATTTTTAAAATTCCCCATCCATCTTCCACTGATCTCACCCATGATTTTGTCAACCTGCTCTCGATACTTCATCTTCATTGCCCCAGTTAATGCCTCTGTATTCCACTTTCGTACCCTCCTCCCCTGCATGTCTTTTTGAGTTATACAAAGAATTTCATGACTTATAAGATGTGATCTGAGTCTGCATTAGCTCCTGGATAGGTGAGTTTTTAACACTATTCCTGGATCTGTGGCAAACCATAATATCTATCTGAAACCTGTCTCTCCCGGCTTCTTCCAAGTTGCCCATGTCTAGGGTGACCCATGTATGTCTAACCCATGTATTTTTAATCACAAGGTTATTTCTCTGTCAAAACTCCACAGCTTTCTCGCCACCCTGGACAAAACTAAATTCATTGAATCTGCCTTTAGCTCAACGACTACATATTATCCTATCACTCAGCTGTTCTGCATACACTACTTTTCTACTAAGTTTCCTGTTCATTACGAATGCAATGCTGGCCTTCATTCCCTCCGCTTTACTTCTCCGTGATTTTCCTCTACTTCCGAGCAAGGATTTCCTGTGATGACGACTGCAGGTCTCCCAGCGGCCAGATAATCATAGTATATATTAGGAGAATCAGAATTTCTTACTTGTCCATGGAGAACTGCCAGTATGTTTTCTTGGTCAGGGGGATATAGGTAAAATCTCCCTTGTATTTGTCTGGATCAGAACCACCAAAAATAATTTCACCACCTTCTGCAGCTGAAGGATCCCTGTAAAGGAAAGCAATTAAAGGTTAAAAACAAACGTGGAAGTGCTTGGTATGGTTAGGGAGAAATGGAAACTTCTGGATAAGATTAGGAGGCTAAGTGGGTGGACAATCGTCCCTAGCACAAAGCTCCAACTTCGGTCAGGGACCGCATGCCCACGCATATATACCAAAAACCAGCCAATATGGCCGGCCTGGGCATATACTTATGGGAGTACGGTCCATGACAGATTGTCGGCGAGATTAGCTGCAGTAGGGATGAATCTCCAGGGCACTAACAGTGTTGAATCCTTTATTATCAGAGGAGGTAATGTGGACTGAAGGGTTGCTTAAGACCGTGATAGTGGGAAGGATTTGGGAAAGCAGAGAAGGGGAATAAAGAGAATAGGTTTCATGGATGGGATGAAGAAGGGTACGCTGAGATGAAGAAAGGAATATTATGGGTATATAGGGGCCTGCACATGTAAAAATCTGGAGGATTTTGTCCGACTTCCATTTAAACCTAACTTAACCAGTAGATTACCTTAATGAATGAAAACAGCCTAAAATGGGACCTTTAAACAAGAAAATACTCTTGATCATCAAGATGATTTTCTTCTATGAAAGAATGGCAGGGAATGCTTATGACATGGCAAAGTCAAAGGAAGCCTATTCCCCAAGAGTGGTCACAACTGCCCACTCAAGTATTTCATTGTTCAACAAGGCGAGGAAATTATTTAAAAAATGGGAGGAATCTTTCTACAACTAGCAGCAAAATAATTTCTTCAATAATACTACTCAAGCAATTATTGCTGCAAATACCTAAATTGACTCAAAATAAAAAGTTTATGAAGACATTTTTATGTGGCTTGCGATGATTGAATGAGCAGATATCTTTGTGAACTAATGTCACAGGGGAGTCGGAAAATCACCAATTCTATCTATTCTTTGGCCAACTAAGGTTTACATCCGCACTTTTAACACATCCTTCAATCTTCATCACAATACCCTATCTCCAAAATGGCTTTCATAAATATACAAATATAAATAAATATTACATTTTACCCAGCCTAAACAGCTATTAGAAATGCACATGGCCTTTCACAAAAAACAGGAAATCTGCAGCCAGCATATTTCTAATAGCTAGGCGTAAGGTTGCTCTAGGTTGGCTGGTGATCTTAGATAACGAATAACACTTCACAGAGGAAACCCAAAAGAAAAATTTTTGAATGTGCTACCTTTTCTGTCAACTCCAGAGACAATTGTACTTTTTAATACCCCAAATTCTTCACCATGACAATTTTGTGAGCCATCAATGAATGAATGAATACATATTCCAAAAGCTAACACTAATTTTCGGTCCACTTAATACATTCCAATATATTGATTTTTTCAAATAAATGTACGATTCTTTATTAAATGTTTAGCAAAAAAGAGAGGTGAAAAAAATTGGCACAAGGTTGTAATGACTGTTAAAGGTTTTCACAGGGCTTTCAAGGCTGGTTCTTTGGTTTTCTTGGGTCCGAAGTTTCTACCATGTTGTTCCATGGTGGTGATGATAATATATTTTTCCAGCTTTCCTGCCGGCTTCTTTGGCTCCTATGTGGCCTCCATAAGGACATTGATTCAATGAAATATTGCTCCCATTGCCATGGAACAAGTTGGTAGGAACCCCAGAAAACAAAAGATTCAGCCCGATCGACAGTACTTATGACTCCCTTCTATGTATTAGTGTTATTTTAAAAGCAACCTAGCGAGATCAAGAGGGCAAATTCCCAAATACCATCATTTCATGTGATTCATTCCTTTTTACTCAATGGCAAAATAATTGTCCCCTAATTGACAAAAAAAAATGTTCACAAGAAAAATTTTGAATATAAAAGATTGACTCGGACCTTACTTGATGGAACCACATCATTATAAAATAAAACAGAAATAACTTACAGGGTGGCTACTGATATCAAATTCTTAAATTCCCTGACCTTTCCCTGATGGATTTATCAATTTCCCTGACCGATTACCAAAAGGTCACCTATTATTGGAATATTTTATATCTGTAGAATTAAATTGTCATCAAAACTCAGAAAATGCTAATAGCTGAAATCAATACATAAAAAGCAACAAGTACTGCTTTTTACATTCTAATGAAAAAATATATTAAACCTTCATAAGTTAAACTCTCATCCAAATTATAGTCACGTCGTGGTAGTGCTGGGAAGTTGAGGATTACTGAAAAGGCATCGAAGGGAAAGTTAATGGCCAATTTACTGGCGGACTCCGGCACAGGTATCACTAACAAATAAGCTGCGCGAAAAATACCAACCAAATCAAAGTTGTTGGACTGGATCAAAATCGGATGGCGCGAGTGACCTTCAGAAGTAAATAACAATTTGGTTAACGTGGTTATAACCCCGTGACTGTTAGAGGGAACCAAAAAATGTAAAACTATTTGGATAAACAAACAAAACGCAAGCGCGCCACTGCGAGCAAAGACAGGAGGCAATTAGCAACGACAGCATCATATTCAGGAATATCATATTAGAGGTGGTTTGTGACCTGACTAAATTGCTTCGAGAGGGAGCTAAGGGGGCCATTCAACAATTATGTCGAGCGTGAAAAGTGGGGAGGGGAGGAGGGCTCATCTTACTGTCTCGCAAAGCGGGGTATGGGAATCGAAGATGATCTTGCGTAAGATTTTGTTTACACGTGAGATCGTACTTGTATTATAATTTTAATAATCAACGTCTCGTATTTTTAGAACTGCAAGCACGTATTTACGAAGAGCTAGTGTGCTCCAGCAATCTCTCGACCTGAGTCTCGGAAGTTAAAAAAAAAACCGGAGGTAAAATTTTCGGAACAAGATAGCCTCGGGTTACTTGCGATGAGCGTAATACATTGTGATCATGAATTTTAACACTACTTTGCAAATATCGCAATAAGGATATGCAAAAGGGATACATTGTACGTCTGATTCACAACTAAATAAAGATTCACAACTAATAAGATTCATAACTGAATATTCCACGAATTTATGGGGCTTATTCCATGCACGCCAGTGACGGACATTAGTTCTAGTTAGTGAAATAAAGGACGAGAAAGACTGGGCGATAAACGAAATTGTAGAAAAATAACTACAATTTCCTATTCCAGTTTCTCCCTGACTGTTACGAGAATTCCCTGACTTTTCCAGAAATTCAAAATTCCCTGACAATTCCAGGTTTTCCCTGACGATCGCCACCCTGACTTAGTTCCACACTAAATTTATTACTGAGTATGGTTTCAGTGCCGTTACTCGCTGAAACCATGGTTTGTAATAAATGTAGTGTAGAAATGACAAAGTTATTTCTGTTTTATTTTACAATAAAGATTTTGGTAATAGCCGCTGTTGTTTCAGGCTTAATTTTATGGAACAACATCATAAATGAAAATTGCCAGTCATTTTCATTTATTTGGTAATAGCACCAAGCAATCAAACAATTGCAACGTCCAACACTAAAATCTATGAGTTTCCACGTTGCACCAAAAGCCCTCCTATTACCTGTTCAAATAGAAGGAGAAGACGGGGGCAGGAACAAGTTGTTGCTTAATCATGTTGTCAAACACGGGAGGAACTCCATCAACGGAGATTGAGGAGTATGCCATGCCAAGGATACCATCAAATTTGGCTGCAACAAAAGCCAAACCAGGCTCGCTCATGGCTTCTGCAAATGTTTGCTTTACCACAGTAATACCCCCAACCTACAAAAGGCACAAATCAGTCAATAAACATATAATATGACTTAATGATTCAAAACCACCAGTGCAGAAGAAGAAGAAAGCAAATTCCTCAACTCTCTCTCTCTAAACCATTCAATCGACCATATCTAGTTTTGGTCCTTCATAAATAGCCTGGAATTTTGTTTCCAATGTTCACTCCCACATTACTTATCTTTAGCTCCTCAGCAAATCAAAGGGTTTACAATTTAATGTTATAATAGATTATCACTGTTGAGTCTCCCATTTTTATCCATTCCTTGAAAAAATTGCCATTAATATTGATTCAAGCAACTAATTTAAAACATTTTGGTTCGCCATCAGCTGTACAAAAAAAAACATGCAGTCTCTTGCTTGGCATCAATTGCAAAAATGAAATGTTGTTATTATAAACATGTATAACATTCCGGATGACCCTTTCCAAAATCTTGTAGTAATCTACACTTACATTAACATTATCTGTGGATAGAAATCCAGACAAACTTCCGGAGCCATACTGAATGTCAAAAGATGTCCCATTGGCCACATAAGTAGAAGATTTCCTGCTGTCGTATTTGTTGTGGAGTACTAGAAAGAAGAACAAAGTAAAAAAAATTATAGAAGATAAAAAAGGAGGTTTCGTTCCACACTTCTGAAATCTTCAAACTCCTTATCAATAAAGGATCCTACGGTTATCATGATTAAAGATTATATAATGCTTGATTCGGTAGGTAGGTACGAGAGAAGGGATTTTCAAATGACAAAAGTTATAATTACAGTAGCAGAGAAAGTTAGCCTCGATACTTACAACAGGCAATATTGGTGAAATGGCACTGCTTTGATGGAATCCAGAGATTGGATGACCCGGTGTCGAAAACTACTTTAAATGACTGGGGAGGAGTTCCAATGGATATTGGGCCATAATACTGGGCCTGAAATCACAAGAAATAGTACACAGGTTAAGTAAAATACCTTAGCGAACCTCCACACTGAATAGATGCATGAATCACAAGTATTTGAGTCATAGATGCGGAGAGATGCTTTCCAGAACATGCTGATCACGTAAATGTAAGAAGCTTTCATTCAGAATCGTAGTGCGTTTATGACAGGAATCAGTGGCTATGTCTGATAATTATCAGAATTCAATACAGCAGAGAATGAAGAAATATGCATGAACTCATCCATATTATGCCATTGTAGAACCTTCAATTAAAAATCTTGTCAAACACAAATTATTTCCTTATCCAAGGAGAGGGAGGAGATAAGAGCGTTCGTGACTAATTCAGAATGATGCGAAGGCAAATAAGTAATTGCCTATGAGGCTGTTATAAAATAAAAAAATCTACTAGCAAAACTCATTTCTCAGCCAAGAATGAGACATATTCCTTGACAATGAAAATTCTCCCAATTGCTAAGCACTGCCACAGGCATAGAGTAAGAATACTTCCAATTACAGATTCCTTTCATGGCATAAATGGTCCGATGCAGGCAAACAAATTAGATTTCCCTAGGGCTACTCATCGCACATTCCCTTGTGCGGATGTAACACCGCAAACGATTTATTTAATGCCTAGTTACAAAAGGACTCATGACCGGATGTAATTTCTCAGTAATTTAGAACTTCTACTCACATTTAAACTTATTATCTAATAACTTCTTTGTAACTAATAGCGGTTTCGACATTTTGAAAACCATCAAAATCACCCGGTATCAGGGCGTGCTAGGAAGATGCAACTTGTGACAATACGCCAGTAGCTACAAGGATTAATATTAATAAACACCCTTATCACAAAGAATGCGAAAACTTATGGCTTCCACGAAGACAGTAATATGAAATTAAAGGTTCAATAAATGAGAAAAAATATTACATCCATGTAGTTGGAAAGTGGTTCCGGCCATGCTCCTCTCAGGTTGTGCTTGCGGTAGATCTTCACATCGGTTCCAACTTCCTGCAATGTCCTTCGTGCTGATGGGATCTTGTACAGAGGAATTCTAAAAATGAAACAATTGTGAACTCCGTTGTCTAGTATCAACCCCCTCACGGGCAACTCGCCTGCAGACACTTACCTGATCAGATCTGCTTGCACCAACGTGCACACGGCTAGGCATAAAATTGCGTATTTCATTGTGACAGTTTAGTAGAAAGCCGAATATTGCCCGCCGTGCAGAAGTTTGCAGTGACAAGTCCTTTAAAGCGAAGTCACACGTATATATATCATCCGCTTATCGTCGAGTCATGTGAGTCTCGACGATAATTACGTTACTCTCCCCAAGCTTTCGAAAAAGGCGGCAATTCAAACCACTCCGGGTGTCGTTTGGACATAGGACGACACCGAATAATAAAAATAATTAACACCTGCTTTTTTATTGGAAACTAATCCTTTATTGCCATGTGGACTACTTTAAACAGCCTCCAACATATATGACATTAAATATACATACTTGAACATGTTCTAACATCTGTAGTGAACTACAACATGCTATTGACAAAATTAACCCAAACATGAGAACAGTAACTCATATCTTGTTTTTTTTGCAACACTTTGTACTTCAATAGACACGACAAAAGGTATCTTCCCAGTGACGAATTGGAGAGATACTATTAGAAACTTCATTTAAAGGAACACACTGTGGTGATAAATATGTGCCATACTGTAAACTCCCCTTAAATGACTGAAAAATGCTCAACTCTTGTCAATTTTTCCAAATTAAAGAGATAATGCTATCAATGGATTAAAACGACATTTCAGGATAATAAGTTCCGACTCCACTATACTATTTTCCAACTCAGCATAGCTAATAAGTGAAAGCTACTGATTATAAAAAAAAACTATTTTATTAGTAACTTGAACACAAATTGACCCCAGTAGCAAAATTGAAGTGGAAGAAAAACTTGCCCTGTGTATTACATAAAATTCAGCACCATGTAGTCCATCGGGAAAAATAGGCATCGACCAGATATAAAATATTTCCTCTGAAAATCTAAAATGGCCTTTTAACAGGTAGAATAACAGGATGTCAATATTGTTGATTCGTATATTGAAAACCATACAAAACATGGAAATAGTTACAATACGAACACCACATTGTGTCCAATAGTATAAAACAAGTTTTTTAACTAAATTGAGAATCGCCTCTCAATTTAACAGCACTTTGTCCAATTGGGAGGTCGTATTGGAAGCATTTTGTAGTCTGACTTCAGACATTAACATAAATTAATCAGGAATGTAAAAAAAAACTAAATTACAAATTATGCGACAACCAGAAATAAATGCACTTGAAACACTTTGTCCAAGGTCTTGTGTTCATAAACAGTTAAGCATTTTTCTGTGTACTGTTCCGCTAGGTACAGAATGGGTAAAAAAAATCAACTCTTTCCTGCCCATATCATACTTGTGCCCAAACACGTACGAGTGAGCAACAAGAAGACAATGGGCTGTGCAGCACTTAGTAAAAACATGTAAGGGGTGAGCACCACAATGCAACAAGAAACTGAATCCAATGTGAGATAAGAACAGAACGGAGAGGATGATCATGTATATAATAATAGCACAACCATATTGCCATTCTTTGCACACATGGCAAACATAAGTAAAAAAATGCATTCACACAAGAGATTACTGGGAAAAATGGGGAGCAAGGAAAAGAGGGGAGGCTGTGAACAAGGAGCATGCCTGGGCGTTTGGCAGTTCTGAAATGAGGATAAGTGTAACAAAGAGAAAGTCACAATAAATAGAACTTGAAAAAAATGTCAGCCAAAGCCTTTTATAGAGCATGAAGAACCAGATCTGATTTACTTTGAAATATTCCTTGGAGTCTAGATTAGTTTCTTAATCACAAAAATAAAACCAATAACCACACTCAATACTGTATTCACAATCACTTTTTTTTTAAGTATCTGATCCAAGAGTATCGACACTTTGTAACTCAACTAATCCAACTTTTACAGCGAATTCGAAAGTGCCTAATCAAGCACTAGAGCTTGCACCCACAAAATTTCAATGTTATTTACCATTAGGATATGATTACAGCACATCTTTGCTCTTTCAAGTAATAACTACTCCAAATGAGAGGGAAGAAAGCCTTATTAATTTGGTGTCGTACAGGTCTAAACACAATAAAATTTGTGTGCACCAATGTACTTCTCCCTTGCCTGTAGTGGATAACAAAGCAAGCAAAGGAAGCCCGGATGACATTGACCTTGTTTTCACTCCTAAACTGGTATATTAGCCACCTTCAAATAGTAGTTCCGCATACCTAAACTTTCTTAAATTATCCCATCAAACACTCCATACTCACACACATCCATTGAATGCCAACTGTCTGGCAACCCATCATTTCTTTCCATACTCTGTACATGAAGGGTTCTTAGGAATGTCCCGTGCTCCTCCCTAACCTTTCTTAAAACCCAAAACACAACCCATTTCGCCCCCTTCTCAACTTGTCCTCCCACCAAGGAAGTACAAGGCTTATTTTAAGCAACCGCCTCCGCCTCGCCATTAGCAGAGGTGTCCTCTACTGCTTTCGTGGGAGTTGCTACCTTCTCTTCAAGCTTCGCCTTCTTTTCCGGTGTTTCACCATCTTCTTTCGCGGCGTCGCCGTTTTTGCCTTCGGCTTCAGGGGCATCTCCACTTTCACCAACTGATTTCCTCTTGGTGGCAGCGGGTGCTACTTCTGCAAGAAAAAAAGAATCACAATTACTCATACAGTACCTAATTCCGAACTCTAATTACATCAGTACTTCAACCTATCAACACTTGGTTGATCCGCTGGCTGGGAAAGAAAAAATTATCACAGGGACGCACTCTATTAAACTGATAAGATAAACATACCAGTCTCCTCTCCATTTTCAGTTGCTTCCTCGTCCTTCTTATCATCTCCGTTCTCCTTAGGGGACGCGGCGTCACCAGATCCATTTTCACCCTCAGCCTTATCGTCCGCTTTCTCGACCTCCTTCTCCACCACCTTCTTCACAACCTCCTCCTCGGCTACAACTTCCCTGGAATAGAAATGCAAATTAATATCTTTCCATCGAGGCATTGCGATGAGCGGGATAGAATCAAAACTAGTATCCTCCGTTTAACTAACGCTCTTCTTGACTATCAGTAACACTATTATCAACAGAGCTCAAGTAAAAGTGTAACTACGTACAACACCTTTAAAAATTGAAAACTTGAATCCACCATGCAACAACAACATGAAGAAATAAAATTTCTAAAACCGCGAATCACGGAAAAAAATCTCCGTGACTTGAGCTACCTGTTGATGCACTATGTGCACGGAAACCTACGAAGTATCACGAATGAAAAATAAATAGCACCAAGATCACAACAAGTCGGGTGGATTTCACACATTAATAGTGCACTGACGATTTATGAATTAAAAGTGACATAATTAACCCAAGAAGCATTTGTAGACAGTAATCTACTATACCGGCAAAACGAATACCCACTTCACACGAACTGTTACCCTTCAAGGGATACAAATAAAAACGTTAGCAAAATCCCAAACGTTAAATTTTTTTATTGAAGAAAAAATTACATGCAATGGCCAGTGCAACAATAGGCGACAAAGCCCCATAAAATTTCGCGTTATCCGAGGCGTTGATGGGTCTATTAGGCGAGTGTAAATTTATAGAAAAACTCGTGAAATTCAGTGAAATTACACTCACTACTGTAATCACATAATGTAAATTAACTACAGGTTGACACATTTACGCGATTCACTCACAGAATTAACATTTTATTAATTCATCGGCATGGCAGCCATTTTGAGCAACGCCACCATGCCCGCGAAAACAAAGGACCAAGAATTATACTCGTATTTACAATGACACTACTAAATCTACGATGAATTTTAACACTTACTTCTTGTCTACAGCTGCGTCTGCCATTTTTTAAGTTGTTTAGTAAGGGTTGGACACGGAAATACCAAAGAAAACCTTCACACAAAAGAGAGCTACACGGAGACCGACCAACAACGTCCGACGCTCGAATGTGAGAGAGAGAGAGAAAACCCGCGCATGTACCACGTGACCTTCGAAAAGCTGTTTTTCCCGCGTTTTGCAGGTGGCTCTGCCGTCGGTTTTTCAACCCCCTCTTACGTGAAGTAAAGTATTCGTGATTCAAATCAGTTGTGGAAAAAAACCTGATTTAACTTCATGGTGGGGATGATCATTAAATAAGTGCGGTATATTCGAGTGCAATTACCCCTGCCTAATTTTTGCATGTTACTAACCAGCCAGTTGTAGTGTTCTATCAGTTGATAGTTACTAATCATTTGTGCTTCTCATGTAGGAATAACTTGATTGATCTAGCATTTGTTGACAAGTGTGTTCGCCGAATTTTATAATTCTCTTTAAATATTCATTGCACGTATCAGTCACTATTTACATTTTTCATTGCTGTCCCTAGACAGATGGAAGCGCACGTAAGTATTCCTCGGTGAGAGCTTCCGTTTCAATTAATGTCAAAGCACTATGTATACTTCATACATATATTAGTCTGTAGGGTCAGCGATGTAGTTCACTGTTTGAGCTCAGCGTTGAAAATTTACTGTTTAAACGAAAGCTTCTTTTACTACAAATACAACAGTTATTTACATAACATAAGTTACGACATATTGGAGTTGTAATTGGTTGAACTGAGCAATGTGGCGTATTAAAGCTACATGTGTTGCAATTTTCATGATGTTTTGGACAGATCAGGTTTTCTTCGCATACCACTACATCTGGATGTACTCGAATATGCTTATTATCATAGCAAAGAAAAGTTTCTGCTGACGCCCGTTTTTCAGTGGACAGTGAACTTCCTAAAAGAAACATAAAAGGATTTGGGTGCGTAAAAATATTCCAAGTCATTTTGTGTCAGGGGGATGGTCGCACTTTCAGCGTCGCGGGTAAATCCTTCTTTGTTTGCCTTGCGGAACATGCAGATAGATACTCTCTATGGCAGAACGGAAGACACTCCGGAGTACACGCACGCCTGTGCAGTGTGCAGCTTCATGCTTAGTAATTTAATGGCAAAATAAGGTGTAACGCTCGGTGGTTTCCGGTGTGAAAATTCATTTTCAATTTTGTAAAAGAGCACCAGCTGTTTTCCACAGTAGCTCATTGAGATACTACTAGTTTAAACGCATATAGGCGTCATCTTCAGGAAACAGCTGATGTAGGTACCCTATGCATTGAAACCAATGTAGTAGGTACCTCAATAAAATTCTGTGGAAAATAATTGGTGTTCATTTTCATCATAAGGTGTGACGTTGCTGTTCATCATTCACGCTCGTATCAACTGTTCTATGGTAGTCGTGCACCAGAAATAAACTTTCAATATTGGGCGACATACCAAAGTAATATAACCTTGCCCAAAAAAATTTAAGCCCAATGAGTAATAATACCCGTTTGGCATTCCCTTTTGGAGGGGGGGGGGGTAGAAGTTCGGTAAATCAGAGCGTTTCAACATGTCGCATGTCAGTTCTCAGAATGAGAGCCTGCCCTCGCCATCTTGATCTGTTGTAGAACAAGAAAATCTGGGTAATACATCTGCCGGCCTTAAGTCAATGTTATCGCATTGTACCCCAGTGTGAATGCTACAGGTTTACAGTCTTGTGACAGGTTAATGAGTGTTGAGCATATTCTAACGTATGTTTGGGTTAGAGATCAGGAGTAATTATTGATGCTGTTGCTGCAAAGCCAATTGAGACTTTTTTTCCCCGAGGATGAAGGTGAGACAGGGAGGAACGGAAATTTTCTCCCGACTCCTCGCTGAATATTCCGTGACGCGCGTTTTCCCGCAAGAATATTGCCGTGACGCCCCCCTCGATCTAGAACCAAGTCAGTGCGTGTGCTTCGACCACCATCGTCAAGAGGTGGCGTATTTCCACCAGCGCCCGGAAATAGAAGCGACGATGCCTGACCAAAAGTACATTGCTCCTTCTTCAGTCTCTCTTCGCAGTGGAAAATTTTCACCCCCCCCTCCCCCTCTTCTTCCCCCCCCCCCCGCCCCTCCAACGTCCCCCGTCCTTCCGCATCCTCCCTGTCTCTTCCCTCTCTCTCACGGGCCCATTGGCTGCCTCGAAGGGCCAACCGCCTTTCGCCTTTCAGACCGAGCACGGGAGAATGAAAAGGGAAAGAAGAGATCAATACGCTACATTGTTGATTAATCTCTCGGGGAGCGCTGCATTGTTGATGTTCAGTCTCTCATTATTGGAGACTGGAAGAAGTGGGCTCGATGGATTTTGAATTTTGGGCACGTTTTACTGCGATATTCGTGTGTTTTCGGTGAGTGCTGAAGTGACTTCGTATAATCTTGAGTAATATCTCTAGATCCGCGTCGCCCAGGTATAGCCGGTTGCTTGCCCCGTGCGTCAGGGAAGAGACTTCGAGAGACCGACGGGCGGAAATACTTCATTTCTCTGTCATTCACTCTGTCAGCTGTTTTTTTCTCCCGGTTTTAAATCGGGAGGGTAAAAATTGTGTCCACTACGGCGTCTGCCGTGTGACGACGTAGCCTCCTGCTGCTATGCACTTCCTAGTTGGTTCTCGCAAACAATGCTAACCACCGCTAAGCCGTCAAGTATTGCCCAAGCGTCAAGATCATTGCTCTTCACGTTTCTAGTCAGGATTAGCGCCTTGGTCGTCCAAATTTGTTTTTTCGATTCGATGTCGTCAATCGTATCATTTCGCTAGCACTTGATTGACCCAAGTATGTTTTAGTTTGAATATCCTGCGCGACGAATTATACTTGGTTTCTCGCCTGGTGAGGTTATTTATTCCATTGTGTTCACAATTTGTACCGAAAAGTATGGCTTTGTTGTTACTAATGAATTTGGTGATCAATAGCGCGCATATATCGCAATGAATTACCTACTTATAACCTAGGTCGAATAGTTGACTGATCTCAAAACCTGGAGGTGGTGAGGAATGGACCAGGTGCTTGGAAATGTTAACTTGAGTCTCGAGCATCTCTAACGAGGATGGAGAGAATTCTAATTGGTGGAGAGACACCACCTTACTTACACCTGAGGTCCGACCGAGAGGCAATGCCGAGTTTCATTTCTTATTTTTGGACAAACTGGTGCTCGGTTGCATCGGTACCTTTTTTAGGCAAAATAGGCACACGTGAACGAACGTGGTAATTCCAATTTAACCAAAGAAATGTAACTTAAGAAATAACATATAAAGTAAGGGGCCTATTCAGGGCCGTAGACAGGTTTGACGGGCCCCGAACCAAATGAATTGACCTCCCCTGGGTTTCCATCACCTCCCTCCCCCCCAGGTACGGGGGATTATGGAACATTTTTGACAAATAAACACTTAAAAACATCATTTTAACGCTCTCCTGGACATTATTTAACCTAAAATTATAGCTTAATCATATTTCATTCAACTAGCTGATTGGTAGGTTCTTGGACAGTTCCCATTTTCTATCCCAACCTCATAGACATTGTCTGGCTTTCCCTCCTAAGGATGTCCCGCCATTAGATCCCTCTTAAATTCTTCGTATCTTCTACCTCCTCTTATTTCGTCCAGAATTCCTATCCTCTTCCTTCCTCTCCCACGCTTCCCCAGTGTTCTCCCCTCTATCACACTCTTCAACATGCCCTCTCCTCTCAAAACCTCCTCCATCCATCTCTTCTGCCTTCTCCGAACCTCTGCCACAAGCTTCCTCTCCGACCATATCCAATACCTCCTCGTTCGTCTTTCTCGCCATCCAGCTAAACTTCTCCATCCTTCTCCAAATCCACATCTCAAACGCCTCAAGTCATATCATATAGCTTTTAAAAAATTCAAGTAATATTGACATCCAAATTTAGGTCTAAACTTGTCGGTCTCCACTTCGGGGGAAAATGTTTTCACCAGAAGCTATTGCAAGCATGGAAATTCTTGCTAGCAGAAGATCTATCTAGTAGTTTTGAATTGTTATTTTTCTTCTACGTGAGTTTAGGCTGAACAAATAACAATAATCTTCGTGACAAATAAAAACCATCACAACAATACAAACACGACTATCTGTCCCATTGTTCAATATATCTGTTATTTCCAAATTATTAAGTAAACAAAGGTTGGTCACACACTCTTACAGGCCCGGGCCCCGTGCAAATGACCCGAGAAAACCGGTTTCTCGACGGCCCTGAGCCTGATCGGAAATAGCGATGGTATGCTACAAAGAGTTGCAATGGGGAAATCTAACGTTGTGATGTACTTCAGCAGTTCTATCGGATCTATATGCAATTTCAAATATAAACATTCGTGTAGAGTGAGTCACCGATTACTGTTAAAATATCGAATTCTCTCAACTATGGTTCATATTACTGACATTTTCACTTATTACTCTAAACGCTAGATTGGGAAAGTTCCAGGTTTATGAAAAATGGCAGATCCCACGCAGATACTAAATGGGGAATTCTTCGAGGGTTTAGACTCCTAAAGCGTTTTAATCCCACACCCTGGGTCGTCTCAGGACATGCCGGAGCCCCTGGGCACACAAAAAATTTGGGGCTCCGAGAAATGAAAAAAGTGAATGACAAGAAAAAATATTTTTCTGTTATGATTTAATATTTATTATGCTTTATTGGTACAAATCAAATATATGTTATTAAATGTTATGGGAAATGGAACTTAGGTAGATACGTTATTAAATAAAAGCTCATTTTTTGTCTAAGAAAATATATCGGCATTTCGGGGCCCCCGTGAGGTCGGCCCCGTGTGCCCGAATGGTGAAGACAATATTGCCCACACCTTTATCTCTTCCGGTCTCTGATATACATACATACTGTTCTCACTGGCGACCATACCGACCAATGGCGGCTCCAAGGGGGGGGGGGGGGCAATAGAAGGGGCAATTGCCCCCCACCCAAAAACCTGGTGTATTTAATTAATTTTTTCTTCATTTAACACGTAGTTTTATTCCGATTTCCCGGGACGAAACCCCCGGACTCCCCTTTCCCTGGGAAGTGTACCATCATTCCTCCACCATAGCCAGTGGCACCCCCTACCCCCCCCCCCCCACGGTTTCACCCCCCCGAACCTCTGGTCTGGAGCCGCCCCTGATACCGACAGAGTTTCAAGCCGACTCATGTTGGCGTTTTGTGAGAATTACAAAGGTCCACACGATGGAATAGTTTCCGTAGCACTCATTCTGAACTAGGATCAATTTTTGAGTATTTAAGTAATTATGTTAAAACCTCTGAAATGGTAGTTATAACAATTGTTGCAATGAAAGATTATCCTTTGCCAAGAAAATTCATTTTCTATCCTGGCGCGTATCATTTTTTTTTGGATGTTTGGATGGAGATTATCAATATTTACGTTGTCGTAGAAACCCCCGGCGTGCGTCGCTTGAGGTTGACAAAAGAATCTGCTGTCGGGGGAAATTAAACAAGAAGTATTTGGTCCCTCGTATTAGATTACGGTGAATTAAAAAGCTTACCAGATATAAAAATTAAATTGTTTAATCCCCTTGTGTTGCATTACGTATGCCATGTTAATAAGCCTAGAAACTGTACTGTGTCTCTCATATTTCCCAATTATATCTATATTTCTATGGGCTGTTTAATTACTAACCGTGATCAGTCCTACATTGCGAAATTTGTATTCCACCCGAAGTAACAATGTATAACTTATCGATTCGTATCGGCGTCATGTGCTTGTTCTACTTCTACGAATGCCCATTGGGGTATGTTTCGCCTTTGGCTTTCTCTGAGTACGTATCTAATAGTATCGGAGGAGTTATCTTTGGTCTCTTCAACTCACGCACTGTCTGTTAAAACGCTTAAGAAAGACTGGAAGATGTAATTACTTCCTAACAATGGGAATGGAAAAGTGGGTTTGGGCAGGTCTTCATTTCAGTCAAAGCTCTTCTCTTGTACTTCTTGCTACGAGTCCCCGGAGCTGAGCTCCATGCCTCCTAGAACTCAACTCAGAAGCACTCAGTGAACTCCGGTACTACGGAACTTAGAAATTAAGCCCTTGGAATGGGGTGTTCAAGTAGCATCCCTTGGAGGTGAACTCGATACCATCCAAGTAGCTACGAGTTAACTGCTTTACTTTTTTATATATGATCACCGACTGTACTAAATTTTTTCATGGAAATCGCACTTACTTCTACGGTGCTACCACAACGCACCCTGTTGTTCGTTGCTGTGTTAGTCGATGTACGCAATCCAATTGAATTTTAAACCTTAAGGAAGTGCACGGAAGTGTTGAAAGGCTGGACGAATGTAACGAGTCTTCACCGCGTGTCTATTCAGAGATTTCTTCAAAGAGCAATATTTCCGTAGATGAGATTTTCTTCGCTCGAGCAGACAGTGGGGAAGCAGTGTCTCCACTTTCGCCGTCTTAAGGAGGTTTGAGAGTGAAAAATCACTTCACCCATAATTTGATGAATTTGGCCTCATTTTAAAGAAAACACTCTCATCTTTCCAATGATATCAAAATATATCAACCCCTTGCCGAACTACTTTCGTGCAATTTGTCTACCAATACAAGCCGTTTTACATGCGATAGATTATGGCTGTGCGCTCCAGAGGGAGAATATTGGAAAAATTAGGAACTTCTAGCACCTAGATTTCGTCAAAGAACTAACGGTGTGCAGATTTAATGTCATCTCAGCTACTTATAAAAAATAATCTATCACCACAGTAATATTTTTACAGAATCGCAAAAAACCTGCTGTTTTGAAGGGTTTTCATCCGTACGGCGGGAAAAAATGAGTCAAGTTAGAGACTTATGTAGCTTTATTTATTTAATTACTGAGATTTTGGGCATATGTAACTATATATTTTCGCCATTAATATTACAATATTTATTTCATACTTATTACGTACGCTGAAATCAAAGAATAAAATTTGAAATTGGTCTCCGTTATGACTAGGGATGGCTATCTCTCGCTCTCAAACCACCTGCTGAGGCATGAGGACGGGGAGGATGACCGTTTTCAGATCCTTAACAAGCTAAGTAATGTCTGGCTAAATGATCTAAGATTTTCCCGGTGAATGTGATATAGGTATAAATGTTTCAGGGGTATTCCACGCCAGTTAACAGACTTCATATCAGCCAACGTTTCGACGTGCTATTTGTTAGTCTTCGTCGACGTTGGCAGGTATGAAGCAGGTAAGTACATATTACCATAGAGTAAGCATATTACTATTTACTCTATGATATTACCAAGAGTGGAATACCCGTGAAACATTTAAATGTCTGGCTAGCTTACGTTGACATATCATTTGGCTGATAAAATAAAGCAGGTGGGGGAAACTCAATTGTTCACTCCTGTGAACTGTCATTTTTAAATTGCAACTACAACTTAAGTTTCGTTGTCGGGGGGGGGGGGGGGGGCGACATCACCATCGGGTGAATCCCAGCACCCCGTCAAGTGAAAGATGGTGGAGGTTCACCTGATGGTTGAAAATAAAGCTGTGGAAGTGTTTCAAGTTTGAATAGTTTCCACCTAGTTACGCCCGGGGTGTCTACGAATGATATTGGGTAGAAGTTGGCATAAACCGGTGGCCACGCAAAGATCTATCTACATTTACAAAATACCCTGCAAGTCACCTCAGGGGTGTGTGGCAGAGGGTAAGTATTCACTAACATGCATTACACTATACCATAAAGTTAGTGTAACTACGACTAATTATGCGTTAGCATAAATTCGATAATATTTGTTACGAGACGAAGCCTCACTAGCATGCACTACTAGCTGGTAGTATTTTAGAGCACTGCAGGCCTTTTTTAGGGTAGAGAGTAGGGCAGAGAGTATATCATGTAGTGGGTTATTAAGTAAAGGGGTAAATTGGTAGGGATGAGAGCTTTTTTCAAATTCAGAATGACTTAATATCCGAAAGAAATAGAAAACGTGGCTCGGGTACATCTAAAACAAGTGTCATTAATGATATAAATTACTCGATAGACAGGACTTGTAAGTCGTATCCCAGGGATTCCATTTCCATTGTGGTTGTTAATTGCCGTAGTATAAAAAACAAAGTCGCTGATTTTCACCATCTCATTGGGAGCACGGAAGCTGATGTAGTAATAGAAACAGAAAGTTGGCTATCGAATGAAATTGCGGATACCGAGATCTTCCCAAAATCATATGCAATTTACAGAAAAGACAGAACAGCGAGAACAGGAGGAGGAGTATTTATCGCGGTCAAAGATGAGTTCGTCAGCAGAGCCGAAATATTTCCAGATAGTAATTTAGAAAGTGTGTGGTGTTCCATTAAATGCTCAACAAAAAGAATTTTTATTTGCTCATATTATAGACCACCCGATGCAGACTTAAATTCAGTTCTAGAGTTGGATAGACAGGTGAAGCGTCTCACACGTCAACATAACGAAAATAATATAATTATCGGTGGTGATTTCAACGTTCCCTCGATTGACTGGAAGACATATAGTTTCAGACAGAAGGTATATAGTTTCAAAAATGGCGGCAAAGATAAAGAGTTGTGCGACACTCTACTCCACACATTCACTTCTAATTCCTTACATCAATTAGTCACTACACCGACCAGAGGAAACAACGTTCTAGACCTTTTGGCGACTAACATACCTGAAAGCGTCCTTAACGTAGTAACAGTGAACGGAATTAGCGATCACAGAGCAGTAAAAGCTAGATTCAATATTAGTACTGACAAAAAGGCACCCATAAAGAGGAGGGTATATTTATTTCACAATGCGGATTTCGGAGGTTTAAAACGAGAACTATTGACCTCGTATACAAAATTTAGTGATATTAGTGAAAACCGCTGTACTGACTATACATGGAATACTTTTCGTAACATCAAACAACTAGCCATAACTAGCGCAATACCAAGTAAACTTAAAAAGGTCAATACTGAACCTAGGTGGTATAATGCGGACGTCCGGAAATATCTCAAGCGACAACGAATACGGCACGCAAAAATGAGGAACGCACGTCAGGATCTCCCCGAAGAGGAGTGTAAGAAGTTATGCGAAAAATACAAGAAAGCGAAAACAGCAGCTAAGGCGGCCTTTCAAAATGCATTAACTGAATTCAAAAATAAAATATTAGGCGAATATTTAGAGGACAACCCAAAGGCGTTTTGGTCATACGTGAGGGAGGTTCAATGCTGCAAATCAACAGTATCGTCACTAAAGAACAATCTAGGAGAAAGAGCAAACGACAAATTAGATAAAGCAAATATCCTCAACGCCTTTTTTCAAAGAGTCTATACAAAAAGCTCTCCAAACGACACCACTACAATGCCTAGGCTATATAAGCACCCAATGCAGTCTATTAATATCACTAGTCGTGGAATGGAAAGTCATCTGATATCCATTAATTCCAAGAAATCACCCGGTCCCGATCAAATTCCCACCCGAGTTTATGAAGAATTAGCATCAGAAATAGCACCGTACCTTAAAATAATATTTGAAAAATCTCTAACACAACATCGTGTTCCTTACGATTGGAAAATCGCGAACGTTACACCAAAATTTAAAAGTGGCGATAAGGAAGAGCCTAGTAACTATAGACCGATTTCCCTTACGTCTATCTCGTGCAAGATATTGGAACATATAATCGTCAGTTCGATTATGGGGTACTTGGATAGTCAAAACTTGTTAACGCCAAATCAGCACGGATTCCGGAAAGGCAGGTCTTGCGAAACCCAGTTGGCCCTCTTCCTTCACGACATTCTTTCCTCGGGAGAAAAGCTTGTCCAAGTAGACGCAATATTTCTAGATTTTAAAAAAGCTTTCGATAAGGTCCCTCATTCAAAGTTACTCGTTAAGTTGGAAGCATACGGAATACACCACGACGTAATATGTTGGATAAAAGAGTTCTTAGCCGACCGCGAACAGAGGGTAGTTCTAGATGGCATTAGCTCAGATGTAGTGAAAGTTACATCAGGTGTACCTCAGGGAAGTGTTATCGGTCCCTTATTGTTCCTTTTGTATATTAATGATATCACTACCGTTGTTACTAGCAAAATTCGCCTCTTCGCAGATGACGCAGTGTTGTACAGGGATCTAGACAATGAGTCCGACAAGATTTCGCTACAAAATGACCCAGATGCTATAAATGAATGGTGCAATACTTGGCAGTTAGAATTGAATTTTAAAAAGTGCGTTGTTATGAATTTTTGGAAAAAGAATAACTCGGTCAACGAAACGTACACAATTAATCAAACAGACTTATCAAATGTAGAGTCAGTTAAATACTTAGGTGTGACCCTTACTCAGGACCTGTCTTGGGGGAAACACGTTCGGGAAATCTGCGGACAGGCTAGTAGCAAATTGGGATTTATCAAGAGAATATTAGGAAAATGCGACGAGAAAGTTAAAGAGCGATGTTATTTTTCACTCGTGAGACCTCACTTGGAGTATGCCGCTAGCATATGGGACCCTTACGAAGTAGGACTAATCTCTGAAATAGATAGAATACAACGGAGAGCAGCAAGATTTGTGAAAGGTTGTTACGATAAACTTAGCAGTGTTACCGAATTGTTGAAGGAATTAGGGTGGGAATCTCTAACTTATCGAAGGGAGAAATATAGGTTAAATCTTTTGCGCAAGTTCGGAGCAGACAGTATTTTGCCGGACGTTCAACACATACTGCTAGAGCCAACGTACTACGGTAGAAGCGATCACAGGAATAAAATAAAGGAAATTGACTGCAGAACCGATAGATTTAAAATGTCATTTTTCCCACGTACAATAAGGGATCATAATAGTTGCGATAGATCAATCACATGAAACTCCCACCCTCAATAGGTAGAGTAGAATTTTCACTTGTGCTTAATAACACAACATCATTACTAACTCTTCACACCGGTCGATTAGTCCGGCATTATTTTATTTTGTTCTTTGCATGAGGTAGCATCTCGTAGTATTCATAAATAAACAGTATCAGTAATATTAACCACTAGATGTGTCAATAGCATTTTTCTGCATGTTTGCATGTTCATTTATATAGCACTCTCCCAGTTTCCGGTTGGACTGCGTACTGTTCTCCTGACTGCTTTTGGCCTGCGCCTGTCGCCATGGGGAGCGTGCGAGGTTCTGATTTGTTCTGGGACGAGTGCTGCATGCCTGGTGTGGAATCACCCCGTGCCACACACCCTAGTGGTGGCTTGCACGGTACGTCGTAGATGTAGATGTACTACACTACAGATATTATCACAATGGAGAGGGACCGTTAATATATATGCATTTTGCAACTACATCTACATCTACGATGTACCGTGCAAGCCACCACTAGGGTGTGTGGCACGGGGTGATTCCACACCAGGCATGCAGCACTCGTCCCAGAACAAATCCGAACCTCGCACGCTCCCCCTGGCGACAGGCGCAGGCCAAAAGCAGTCAGGAGAACAGTACGCAGTCCAACCGGAAACTGGGAGAGTGCTATATAAATGAACATGCAGAAAAATGCTATAGACACATCTAGTGGTTAATATTACTGATACTGTTAATTTATTAATGCTACGAGATGCTACCTCATGCAAAGAACAAAATAAAATATTGCCGGACTAATCGACCGGTGTGAAGAGTTAGTAATTATGTGGTGTTATTAGGCACAAGTGAAAATTCTACTCTACCTATTGATGGTTGGAGTTTCATGTGATTGAGCTACACAAATTGCCAGAGTCTCAAGACTTATGTAGAAAACATGCACGGCGTGCTGTTAGTACTAGGTAACAGATAAGGATTCAAGTATTAGGGAGTACTTCTAAGAGCTACACTACCTAACGACAAACCAAGATAAAAGTCTCATTGGCCGCTGTTATGGTCCCTTATCGTTCGTGGGAAAAATGACATTTTAAATCTGTCCGTTCTGCAGTCTAGTTCCCTAATTTTTTTCTCATGATCTGATCTACCGTAGGTATGTCGGATTTCGTAAAATATTTTCAACGTCGTCAGAGAATAGAGCGGTTTGGAACTTACATAATAGATTGAGTCTAAATTTTAATCGACGGTCTGAAAGCTTTTCCCATCCCAGTTGCTGCAAAAGTAAAAGTAACACTAACGAGATTATCATAACGGTCTTCAACGTATCTTGCCGATCTTCGCTGCACGCGTTCTAACTCAGTTTCCAAGCCTATCTCATAAGGATCCCAGATACTGGCAGCGTATTCCAAGTGGGCTCTAACGAGGGAGAAGTAGCTGATTTCCCTTACTCCGTGTATTGGGATCTCCTCGTAAGAGATTGAAGAGAGAAGACGAATTCGCACCTTCGGTTGGCGACGCGTTCCATTAAAAAAGCAGATAAAAAGGTTGATCGTTCGTTCGATAGACTCACCTCGCTCGTTTGAGACGTATGCTCCTCTAGTCATGATTCCCGTTGAGTGAAAAGTGCTGGAAAAATGTTAATTGGTGGTGAACGTGACTCTACAGAAGGTATTTATTGCGTGAAACCCTTAACTTTTAATTGCCTGCACGCTTCGCGTATAGAATGCGCTGATTCGGCTGCCGTCGCTTTGAGAAAATCTGTCACTTCCTGAATTTTCATGTAGTGTTCCGTGGATGACATGCTGGTCTTCTTGTGTTGGGAATTCGATGCTCTTTCGTCCCATTACATCTTTCTGTTGGCATTCCTTATTTTATTATATTGTAGGCATTTTTGCACTTGTCCCTGAAATGCACACATTTTTCGACACTCCCAAATTAAACATTTCAAATTTTTTTTCAACCGTTACATTTTGTTTCTTTGTTTTTATATCTCTAGAGCGTTCTATTTGCTTTCGAATTCACGTCAATTGGTTAAGTACATACATCCGGGCCATGCGCAAAGTTTCAGATCCAATCATCACTGTTTCTATTCAGAGCCAACTGCGTTACGCCGGCTATGGTTCGTCCATTACAATAGTGCAGTTGAAAGTGAGAAGTGCAGCCAATCAGTAAACACATTCAATGCCGGCTGGGCCGCTTGGAGGATCCGGGCCAGGCCCTGTTGTAACTTTCATTTCGGTTGGCATCACTAATTTATTGAAGTATTGTATAATCGACCTCTTCATGGAATATAAGATTTGTATCACGAGGATAGGTCAAAAATGTACAAACTATAACTCCTTGCCAACGTTTCGGTGTGTAATTGACCACACCATCTTCAGGTCTACAATATTACGGCACAACAACATTATTAAAGAAGTCATTTCATTCAAGTATTCCACTCCAGCTGATTGGTAGGTTCTTGGACAGTTCCCATTTTCTATCCCAACCTAATAGAAATTGTCTCAATTTCCCTCCTAAGGATGGCCCGTTATTAGATCCCTCTTCAATTCTTCATATCTTCTACCTCCTCTAATTTCGTCCAGAATTTCTATCCTCTTCCTTCCTCTTCCACGCTTCCCCAGTGTTCTCCCCTCTATCACTCTCCTCAACATGCCCTCTCCTCTCAAAACACCTTCCATCCATCTCTTCTGCCTTCTCCGCACCTCTGCCACAAGCTTCCTCTCCTCTCCGACCATATCCAAAACCTCCTCGTTCGTCTTTCTCGCCATCCAGCTAACCATCTCCATCCTTCTCCAAACCCACATCTCAAATGCCTCAAGTCTACGCACATCCTCCCTTCGAAATGACCAAGTTTCCGACCCATATAGCGCCACGCTCCATATTAAAGTTTTCACCAGCCTCTTATTTACGTATAAATTCAACAGATTCAGGCGAGATATCGTGGAAGTTCTTCATAATGTAAGAGAAACAATTGCACTTTTCCACAAATTGGTTTATTGCGTACAACGCGTCTTGTACCTGATGATGGCTCTGTGAGCCGAAACGCGTTGTACGCAATAAACCAATTTGTGGAAAAGTGCAATTGTTTCTCTTACATTATCTTCTTTACGTCTCTTCCCAGACCCCCCCTCATCAATTCCCTTCTCTTCGAAAATGCTTCTTTAGCGAGCGCAATTCTGCATCTGATGTCCTTAGCACTAAACCCATTCGCCTCCAAAATACTACCCAGATACGTAAACTGCTCGACCTGCTCAATCTTCTGCCCTCTCACCCTTATATTCAGCCCCGCCTTCTTACTCCTAGAAAATCTCATTACTTTCGTTTTCTTGTGATTGATCTTCATCCCATACTTATCGCACTGCACCTCTAATGCATTCACCATTGACTGTAACCCCTTGGCCGACTGACTAACCAATGCTTGATCATCTGCAAATCTCACTGATTTTATCATCTCCCCTCCTACCTTTAATCCTACCTCCTCCTCCCCCATGCCTCCCATACCATTTCTTCTGAATAAACGTTAAAAAGCAACGGCGATAGTGGGCACCCTTGCCGCACTCCCCGTCCTATCGTGGCCCATCCCGATTCTCCATTGGCTACCCTAACCTGCGCAGTCTGATTCATATACAAATTTCGAATCAGACGCCTGTCCCTCCAATCGACCCCTAATTTCTTCAACACTCCCATTAATTTCGTCCATTCCACCCGATCAAACGCCTTCTCGAAATCTACGAAGCATGCAAAAACATCCTGCCCATACTCTAGGTTTCTTTCTACTAGCGTCCTCATCACCGCTATAGCGTCTCGCGTTCCCGTCCCTCTCCTAAACCCGAACTGGTCGTCACCCAGGTATTCATTTGCCTTCTTCTCTAGCCTTCTGTTTAGAATCCTCAGAACTACTTTGGCCGCGTGGGATATTAAGTTTATTGTCCTATAGTCTTCGCAAGTTTTTGCCTTACTCTTCTTCGGTATAGGAATTAGTAAAGCCTTCGCGAAGTCTTCCGGCCACACTCCATCCTCATAGATCCTACGAATAAGCGCAAAAAGTTTTCCTCTTCCGTTCTTCCCCATGCTCTTTAAAAACTCTGCAGGTATGTCATCTATTCCAACCGCCTTATTCCTTTTCATGTCCCGTAGAGCTCTTTCGATTTCGCTATCTAGGATACTTGGTCCGATGCCATCTCTGTCGATATCGTCTTCCCTTTCTATATCTAACCTATTGGGCCTTATTTCTTAGCATACAGCTCTTCAACATACTCCTTCCACCTCTCCTAGATCTCTCTCGGTTCTACGATCATCTTTCCCGTCTTGTCTGTTATCGTTGTAATTCCCCTTCCCTTGTTACCACCCGTCAGATCCTTTACTTTCCTATATAATGCATCTGCTCTTCCCTCTTTTTGGTATTTCTCTAACGCGTCGATCTGTTCTCTCCACCACGCCTCTTTTGCTTTCTTTGTTTCTCTTCTAAGCCTGTTATTAAATTCTCGGTATTTTCTCTTACCTAGTTCTGAGTTTACGCTCTTCCATTTCCTTCTCTCCTCCATCTCCCTGATGATCTCCTTCGTGATCCACGGTTTTCTAATTTTAGTTGCACTCACTATGCCTACCGTTGCTTTCGCCGCTTCTACAAAATCCATTTTTCAAACTTCCCCATTCATCTTCCACTGATCTAACTCCATGATCCTCACCCATTATCTCATCCACCTTCTCTCGATACTTCTTCTTCATTGCCCCAGTTAATGCCTCCGTATTCCACTTTCGTACCCTCCTTCCCATTCTTATCTTTTTCAGTTTTACCCGACATTTCATGAGTAATAAGTTGTGGTCTGTGTCTGCATCAGCTCCTGGATAAGTATGCGAGTTTTAACACTATTCCTGTATCTGTGACGTACCATTATATAATCTATCTGGAACCTATCTGTGTCTCCCGGCTTCTTCCAAGTGTACCTACGTCGAGGATGATGTCTGAACCATGTATTTGTAATTACTAGGTTATTTCTGCGGCAAAACTCCACAGCTTTCTTGCCCCGGTCGTTTCTCCTTCCTAGCCCGTAATCGCCCACCTCCCGCCCATCTCTTCCTTCACCCACCACCGCGTTCCAATCCCCCATTACTACCAGGTGCTTACTTCCTGGTATCCTACCTATTATTTCCTCTAGCTGGTCGTACACCCCATCTACCTCCTCCTCTTTATGATTAGAGGTAGGCATATGAACCTGAATTATAACTAAATTCGTTGGATCAGCCTTTAGTTCCACGACTATTATCCTATCACTCACCTGTTCTGCATACACTACTTTTCTACCGAGCTTCCTATTAAGGAGCTATCAGAACCATTTTATGGAATGGTACATTACTATATTGTGACCATATATCACCATGGGTACCAATTCCAAAACTACAATGATCTTTTAAAACAATTGCCTAACAAAATTTAAAAAGTGACATCTATGTATACAGCCAAAAAATATTCCAATAAACTCAAATCATTACTACTACAACCGATCTTTTGAATCACTTTTTTTTTTAATTTTGAAAAACAAACACTTGAGAGTATTTTTACAAAATATGTTAATGAGAGTTAATCCACAACAACATTGATCTTTTTAAAAAACATCTATCAAACAGTATATGAGAACAGTGACGTCTATGGATGCATAATGGAAAACATTACACAAAACTCAAATGTCAATTATACACCGAAACGTTGGCAAGGAGTTATAGTTTGAAATATTTTGACCTATTTTTTAAATACAAATCTAACATGTAATAAGAAACCCGTCGTATCTGAGGATGGCTTCGTTTAAAAAAACAGAATCTCGTGTTGTAAATTTAAAATTAAGTGGACAGTACAAATATATCGATTACTTTTCATTTTTTATAATGCAGTTCCACCTAAATCTCGCCTGACACTGTTAACAGATTTCACCCGTCGTCAATTCTGGTACTTTGACCCGCTGTGCTGGTTTTGCTGATTTCCTTTCGGATTCTCCACCACGGGTCAAGTTCTCCATGGCGACCGTCGATTCGATGCACGGGTCGAAGACATCGGAGCGTCGTCGGCACCCCATGTCTTCTCCCCCCACCTTCTACATTTCCCCTGACTGGTATCCTAACACCCCCTGCCACTCGTCTCTATAGCAGCTCGCACAGGTAGTATGTACATCTACATACTACCCCGCAAGCCGCCTCAATAAGCGTGTGGCGGGGGGTGTTAGGACACCAGCCGTTTACATATAAAAAAGGAAACGCTCTAATGAAATTACGCCTAGCATTTATTGAAGTCCCTTATTGTTGGGGGGAAAAACGAATTCCCATACCTATCAGTTCGGCAAAATATCTCTCTTAATTTATCGTTTCTGTCGGACCTGGAAATATAGTGGGGTTCTAATATGATGTTCTCCGTGTCGCTCTTAAAGATATCTATTCTCAATAGCTCAAGCAATCTAAGCCTAGCGCGCAGCCTCCGAATCTCTAGCGGCTCCCAGCCTAATTCGTTTAACATCTGTGTGACGCTGTCTGTACGCCCGTAGCAGTTTTTGACGAATCGCGCAGCTTTCCTTTGTATTTTATTAAGTTCCCGGATTAAGTCTTTCTGCACCGGACCCCATATACTCGCTGCATATTCAAGGTGTGGCCGGACGAGTGCAAAATAGCACCTCTCTTTTACTTTTTCATCCGAAAATCTTCCCACAATACGCTTGACGAATCCTAGCTTCTTCAGAGTCCGAAATTCTTCCCACAATACGCTTGACGAATCCTAGCTTCTTCAGAACTCTGCCACAAATATTTCTTATATGTGTTCCCCACGATAGGTTCGAGGTTATCGTAACTCCTGAATACTTCACTTCATCTGTCGCCTTTATATTAACACCATCTACAGCATATAGGGTAAGTCCGGGAGATATGGACTGATTGCATAGTTCGGAATGTAGCCGCTCTAGTGCACCACTGTTCTCATGCTGGTGTCATGGCCGACTACGTAGACACGTATTGTTGTTTATAGCCGCTTCGACCTGCTTATTTGATAGTTATTCAAAGAAAAAGATATCAGGTGAGCAAAATATTTTTTCATAGTTCACGTTTTTTAGTTGTAGTGTGTTTAATTTTCCATTTCATTGAGTTTCATGTCTATACTCGATGAAAACAATGTGTAACGGTTCACTATACACCACTGCGTCGCCCCTGGCATTGGGGAAAGCAAAAAAATGGCCTGGTCCATATCTACCTTAGCTCAGCATCACTAATTTCCAATAAAACATTTAGTACCTTTAAGCATGGGAAACGTCAGCTGCGTCATAATGTCAATGGAAGGAAAGGTAGTAGGTCAGTTGGTGAGACAAAAACGGGAAATCAGAGGTCAGTAGATTCAAGTCATTTAAAAAGTGAGATAAAAAATTCTGCAGTGCCCGGAAGTAGGAATACAGGGTCCAAAAATAAATTAATCGTAAAGAGCGAATCGAAAATACTCCCAAATTGCAATAATATGAGTGATGAAGTAATAGTCGTGGCAGTAATTAATTGCCGTAGTTTAAGAAATAAGATTCCTGAATTCCACCATTTAATTCATAGTACGAAGTGTAACGTCATTATAGGAACAGAAAGTTGGCTTACAGATGATGATTCAGACAGTGAAGTCTTCCCAAAATCTTTCACCGTTTATAGGAAAGATAGAGTTAACCGAGCTGGAGGCGGAGTATTTGTAGCTGTAAAGAATTCAATTGTCAGCCAAGCGGAAACCTTACCGGAGACCAGCGTTGAATCTGTGTGGTGTTCAATTAAATGTCCTAAATCGAAAACTATATTTGTATGCTCGTACTATAGACCACCAAACACAGATATAACAACAATTTTAGATTTTGAAACCCAAATAAACAGCATAGTATCCAAATATCCTGATAGAAATATGATATTAGGCGGAGATTTCAACTTACCCTCTATAGATTGGAAGACCTATAGCTTCATACCCGGTGGGAGAGATAGAGTCATTTGCGAGGCGTTACTGCACGCTTTTTCATCACACGCATTGCTTCAAATAGCTTCCGCTCCTAACAGAGGAGAAAATATTCTTGATTTGTTAGCGACAAATATACCACATCAGGTAATAAATGTGAGCACCGTCGAGGGAATCAGTGATCATAGGGCAGTAACAGCTAAGTTTTCTTTAAATATCGCAAAAAGTTTTAAACGAGAACGGAAAGTTTTCATATTTAAAAGAGCTGATTTTGATGGGTTCAAGAGTAATCTGAAAAATGCTTTTCCCGTGTTTCAAAAATCAGTAATGGAATCAAATGTAGAAGGGACTTGGAAAGCTTTTCTTTCGCTCATAAATTCAGGAATCAAAAGATATATCCCTAGTAAAATAAAAAAAGAAGGTAGCGAACCGAGATGGTATGACGCGGAAGTCAGAATATCGTTAAGGCGACAAAGAGCGTGCTATGCTAAGATGAAAAAAATCATTCATGATGTATCTCCTAGTGATCGAGAGTTAATAATTAATAAATATAAGTTGTCTAAAGCCGCTACAAAGGAAGCGTTCAGGAAAGCATTCACGAATTTTAAAAGGAAAACACTTGTAGAGCAGTTATGGGATGACCCAAAAGCATTTTGGTCTTATGTTAGGGAAGTTCAAGGTAAAAGATCTACCGTTTGTTCGCTAAGAAACGATAATGGAGATGTGTTAACAAACAGTTCCGATAAAGCCAATTTATTAAATTCCTACTTCAATAGCGTGTTCACCGAGTCATCTGAGAATTCATCCGTGGCGGTTGATAATCACTGCATACGAAAGATGCCTCCCCTTGATATTAGTGCTCACGGAATAGAAATTTTATTGAAATTGCTCAGTCCAAATAAGTCACCTGGTCCAGACGAAATCCCTTCTCGCGTGTATAAAGAACTAGCGTCAGAAATTGCCCCCTACTTGCAGCTAATATTCACAAAATCCATAAAGCAACACGGAGTACCAAATGACTGGAAAATCGCCAATGTAACGCCCATATTCAAAAGTGGAGACAAGGAACAGCCATGTAATTACAGACCGATATCTTTAACGTCCATTTCATGCAAAATCCTTGAACACATTGTTGTCAGCTCAGTATTGAAACACCTAGACACGCATAACTTGTTAATGAGAACTCAACACGGATTCAGGAAAGGTAGATCATGCGAAACTCAGTTAGCGCTGTTTGCCCACGATATATTAGTCTCCGGAGAGGACAACATTCCAGTGGACGCGATTTTTCTTGATTTCAAAAAAGCATTTGATAAAGTGCCCCATGGAAAGTTATTAGTAAAACTAAAATCATACGGCCTAGACGATGATGTAATTTCCTGGATCAGAGAACTTTTGAGCGATCGCGTGCAAAGAGTAGTATTAGACGGCATAGCCTCCAACGAAGTTAGAGTCACTTCTGGCGTCCTTCAGGGTAGTGTCATAGGCCCACTCCTCTTCCTACTCTATATCTACATCTACATCTACGATGTACCGTGCAAGCCACCACTAGGGTGTGTGGCACGGGGTGATTCCACACCAGGCATGCAGCACTCGTCCCAGAACAAATCAGAACCCCGCACGCTCCCCCTGGCGCTAGGCGCAGGCCAAAAAGCTGTCAGGAGAACAGTGCGCAGTCAAACCAGAAACTGGGAGAGTGATACGTAAATGAACATGCAAACATGCAGAGAAATGCTATTGACACATCTAGTGGTTAATATTACTGATACTGTTAATTTATGAATACCACGAGATGCTACTTCATGCAAAGAACAAAATAAAATAATGCCGGATTAATCGACCGGTGTGAAGAGTTAGTGACGATGTATTGTTAATAAGCACAAGTGAAAATTCTACTCTACCTATTGAGGGTGGGAGTTTCATGTGATTGATCTATCGCAACTATTATGATCCCTTATTGTACGTGGGAAAAACGACATTCTAAATCTATCGGTTCTGCCGTCAATTTCCTTTATTTTATTCCTGTGATCGCTTCTACCCTAGTACGTTGGCTCTAGCAGTATGTGTTGAACGTCCGGCAAAAAACTGTCTGATCCGAGTTTGCGCAAAATATTTAACCTGTATTTCTCCCTTCGATCAGTTAAAGATTCCCACCCTAATTCCTTCAACAATTCGGTATCACCGAATATATTTCACCAATATCAACGATATTGGTGAAATAATAGACAGTAAACTTCGATTATTTGCAGACGACGCTGTAGTATACAGAGAAATCCGTAGCAGTGAAGATGAGGATAAACTAACGAACGACCTTACTGCAATCCAAGCATGGTGCGATGCGTGGCAGCTAGAGTTAAATTTGAAAAAATGCGTAGTAATGAAATTCTGGGGGAAAAATAACTCCCCACAACAGAGCTATTTCATTCAGGATACCCAATTAGAGACGGTAGAATCCGTAAAATATCTCGGAGTTAGGCTCAATAATGATCTATCGTGGAATAAACATATTCGGGAAATAACAGGTCAAGCTAATCGTAAATTGGGATTTGTTAAAAGAATTCTAGGCAAGTGCGACGACAAAGTGAGAGAAATAAGCTACTTCTCCCTCGTTAGACCCCATTTAGAATATGCTTCCAGTGTTTGGGATCCTCATGAAACAGGCTTAAAAACAGAGTTGGAACGTGTACAGAGAAGAGCAGCCAGGTACGTGAAAAGCCGTTACGATAGTCTTGTTAGTGTTACTGACCTCTTAGAACAACTCGGAAGGGAATCACTGTCAGACCGTAGATTGAAAACAAGACTAAATCTATTATGTAAATTCAAGAGTAGTTTATTTTCCGACGAAGTTGATCATATTTTACGACCGCCAACGTACTATGGTAGATTAGATCATAAAAATAAAATAAGAGAGATAGACTGTAGAACAGATAGATTCAAAATGTCGTTTTTTCCGCGAGCGATAAGAGACTATAACGGCTGTGTAAGGACTTAGAAATAGATTAGTTGACTGGTAGTGTAGCTTACTAACTTATGTATTTCTTAAAGCATGTTTACGGAGTTTTATGGTGTTTCTTACGGCATGTTTTGCATGTTCTAGCTTCATAGGCAGATTGCCCTCTTAATTAGTATGTAGAATATTAAGTGTCATCGTACATGTGTGGCGTGCATGTGGGGATTCTCTTGCATGCTGCATGATGGTTTTTAGTTAATGATGGAATTGGTTAGTATCCTTAATATTCATGACCGTGCGGTGTGCATGTGGCTTGCATGCTGCATTTTGGTGACTTGTCACCCCCTGCCAAACACCCTATAGGTGGCTCGCAGGGTAATATGTAGATGTAGATGTACCTTACAATCGGGAGAGATGGACCAGTTCGAGTTGGGATCAGTGGCGGATACATATGGGGGGCGCGGGGGGCGCGCGCCCCACCCTTGCGGGGCCGCCTGCATTGCCGCCCGCGCCGCCCCCGCCTGTCAGCTCGCACGCTATTCGTTCGTGTCTTTCGTCAGTCGACTCTGAGTCGAGTTATCGAGTAGTTGTACTTTCTTATGTAGCACGCGCGCGCGTCCACATCATCGTATTAATAAACAGCTACAGTTGATAAAAAATAGTAAATCTCCGGGTCCGGAGGGAATACCCGCGCGTGTCCTCAAGGAGTTAGTGCCACAGATCGCACCGTTCTTAGACATAATATTCAAGAAGTCATTGTCTGAAGGAAAGATACCAATTGACTGGAAAATTGCAAACGTTACACTTATATTCAAAAAGGGAAACAAACACGACCCAGGGAACTATCGACCAATTTCATTAACGTCGATTATAGGCAAGATACTCGAACATATCGTCGTTAGGAATATCATGACTTTCCTGGACAGTCGTAACTTCCTCCATGGCTGTCAGTACGGCTTCCGGAAAGGTAGATCATGTGAAACACAGCTCGCGCTCTTTCTTCATGATGTTCCTCAATCTGGTGAATCGAAAAGACAAGTGGACGCATTATTTCTAGATTTTAAGAAAGCTTTCGACACGGTACCTCACAACAAACTTTTATACAAATTACAGTCATGCGGGCTAAACGAAACAGTAGTAAACTGGATACGCGACTTTCTGAGTGATCGTAAGCAAAAAGTAGTTCTTGACGGAATTAGCTCTGATGTAGTTAAAGTGACATCAGGTGTCCCACAAGGAAGCGTAATCGGCCCCCTTTTGCTCATTATATACATAAATGTCCTAAGCTCTCGAATTTGCAGTAAAATACGTTTATTTTCTGACGACGCTGTCATCTATCGCGAAATTAGTGATCACTCTGATTTTTAAATTCTATCATCGGATTTAAACAACCTTCATTAGTGGAGCTAAGAGTGGGGACTCGAACTTAATCTGAGCAAATGCACGGCGGTACATTTATTGCGGAGGTCGTCCAACTATCCCCATATATATATGCTTGGATGGTGTTAACATAAAGGTGACAGATGAAGTGAAGTATCTGGAAGTTACGATAACCTCAAACCTATCGTGGGGAACACATATAAGAAATATTTGTGGCAGAGCTCTGAAGAAGCTAGGATTCGTCAAGTGTATTGTGGGAAGATATTCGGATGAAATAGGAAAAGAGAGGTGCTATTTCGCACTCGTCCGGCCACACCTTAAATATGCAGCGGGCATATGGGATCCGATGCAGAAAGACTTAATCCGGGAACTTAATAAAATACAAAGGAAAGCTGCGCGATTCGTCAAAAACAGCTACGGGCGTACAGACAGCGTAACACAGATGTTAAACGAATTAGGCTGTGAGCCGCTAGAGACTCGGAGGCTGCGCGCTAGGCCTAGATTGCTTGAGAAATTGAGAATAGATATCTTTAAGAGCGACACGGAGAACATCATATTAGAACCCCACTATATTTCCAGGTCCGACAGAAACGATAAATTAAGAGAGATATTTTGCCGAACGGATAGGTATGGGAATTCGTTTTTCCCCCCAACAATAAGGGACTTTAATAAATGTTAGGCGTAATTTCATTTGAGCGTTTCCTTTTTATATGCAAACGGCTGGTGTCCTAACACCCCCTCCACGCGCCTATTGAGGCGGCTGGCGGGGTAATATGTAGATGTAGATGTCGATGTATTTTATACGTTTCTGTCCGGCACATAGATAGCTAACCTACGAGAAAAGTCGTGGCCATTCTAGTGATCTCGATACGTTATTCCGTCTGGCATTTGTTCGAGAAAAGTCGCGAATATTCTACTGTTTGTATTTGTTCACACTCCTTAAAAGTCTGGAAGCGAACATTCTGGCACCGAATGTTCTCGAAACAACCGAGCTACATATATAAGGGAAGCAGAGTCACTGCCAGGCAGTCAATTTGAAAGCTACAATCGTCGCGATAACTTGTTCCCCCCTTGAGTTTTTTCTGTTTCCGCCACTGGTTGGGATAGATGGACCGCACTTTTTACACTATAAGTCAATGCTGACAATTTAGATTTGCTTTATCAAAGGACTGAAATGTTAAAAAACAAATACAGTCGAACCAATAATTAAGGAAATTGTAGTTAATAGTAATTCCAATATTAAAACTTGGCCTTTTCATTACATTTTAATTTTTTGTGGGCCGTTTAATCCTTTTGGTTAGATTCTTGTGTCTTTTATGTTCTAATTTTGCAAATTTATAGTTTGGTAACATTGTTGGTAACCATAGAGTGTTATTAAAATATTCTTTTGTACAGAGAATTTTTTTTCCAAGTTTATTTAATGCCTTTCAGTTATGGTCCATCTCTCCCAATATCCCTATTGGTCCATCTCACCCATAGCATATGGGTGAGATGGACCAATGAGAAAAAAATATACTGATTTTTTAAAGGTATTTTCCATTTAAATTTCACCTATTTCTAATGAAATACAAATAACGTTATCTATGATATTATAGGACAACAAACGATTGAACCGTTTATACCATAGCTAACAAAAATTTGAACACTTAATAAAAGTGGGGCCATCTCTCCCGGACTTACCCTACATGGGAATAGTTGGACGACCTCCCCAAGAAATGTACCGCCGTGCATTTGCTCAGATTAAGTTCGAGTCCCATCTCTTGGCTCCACACATGAACGTTGTTTGTAGTAGTGTATGTAGTTGTCACTACACTCAGTTTTGTCCTACCATTCACGGAAGTCGTTTCTTTTTTTTTCTTTCTCGAAGTCATTCTTCGCCACTCTATGAAAGCGTTTCAGGCTTCACTTGGCTGTAATGTTCAATATCTCCATCATGGTAAGAGAGAGAAGAAAAAAAAACTTTTTTAATACGCTCCTTTTTTTTCATGTCCTTGAAAATGACATTATGCGTTGAAACCATCGTCGGTGCGCATTTTAAAAAGAGAGTGGAAATTTACTGTCACCTACTACTGAGTGTTTTTTCTCTTGATACCTTAATGTGCCACTCTGTGTCAATCCTAGCGAAAATAGCCAGGGATTTCCAAATGACTCAGACGGTGAACCCTAATTTACGAAAAATTTTACTGGCTAACAATAAGTCACTGGAAAGTCACTGCCATTTTTTTAAATAAATGATGTATTTGAATTAGATGGTGGCTCTACTTATATATCTAAAAGCATTAGTTTGATAAAAATCCGTTTGAATTTAAGGTAGTTTGAGAGCGAAAAATGACTTCACCTAGAATTTGATGAATTTCAACTCATTTTTAAGAAAAAAAACTCATCTTACCAATTATATAAAAATGACAAACCCCTTGCCGAACTACTTTTCGAACTATTTGCCTTATTAATATAAGATGTTTTACATGGGATTGATTATGGCTGTGCCCTCCAGAGGGATAGAAAAATAATCAAATTAGGAACTTCTAGCACCTAGATTTCGTCAAATAACTAACGGTGTATAGATTGCATGTTTCCTCAACTATTCATAAAAAATAATCTATTACTCACCACAGTAACTTTTAAAGAATTACAAAAAAACATGCCGTTTTGAAAGGTTTTCAGCCGTACGGCGGGAAAAAATGAGACAAGTTAGAGACTTATGTAGCTTTATTTATTTAATTACTGAGAATTTTAGTAATATATATAACTATATCTTTGCGCCATTAATATTACAATGTTTATTTCGTACTTCTTACAGACGCTGAAATCAAAGAATAAAATTTGAATATGGTCTCCATTATGACTAGGGAGGGATGACTATCTCTCGCTCTCAAAACCACCTTAAAGTCGATGAGATTCCACATAACCTTCAATTGGAAGTGATTTATCTGCAGTGTGACGTCACGGTTAAAGATACATATTTTTATGAGAAAATTCCGATAGTAATAATCTTATGAATGTCTTTCAATTGCTGAATGTTCTCAATGATGAATACGTGCCCTTGGGATCCATATCTGTGTTTGGCAGTACACACTTGTGTGAAATTACATTGTTTAGGATGAAATATGTAAAAATCTCAATGCAGGTCAGCATTAACAGATGAACATTTGAAATCAATTCTAACGATAGGGAGTGCAACTAACTTTGAACTTGTTTGCTAAAATGAATTCCCCCCCCCCCAAAAAAAACAATTCCAAATATCCCATGATTAAAGCTGTATTTCAAATAGTCATAGAAAATTTTTTTGTAGTATTTTTGGTATTAATTGGTTTATTACGTTATACTTTGTTTTGTGAATTTGTAAAAAAAACTTTTTAATTGTTTGTTATTTAAGTAAACGTATCGACAGAAGTATAGTGTGGGCCCCTTGGGGCGCGGAAAGCAAAAAAATTATATTATTTTGCTCTTTACAAAACAAATGTTTGCCGACCCCTGCTCTAATGTTTAGACATATTTATTATGTCTAGTTATCGTTCCCTTGGTTCAAGGAGCGAATTAATATCTACTTATACAAAATACCCTGCAGTCCACTTGAGGGGTGTGTGGCAGGGGGTGAGTAGTCACCAACATGCGCTACGCTATACCAGTTACTATTGATGCATGAGCATAAATCGCCGATGCTTGTCACAAGATGAAGCCTCACAATCTTGCACAGCGCTGTAGATGTGCTACCAATGTTAAAGGGACCCTTAATATTTATGTATTTTGCAACTACATAAACTGAATGAGATTCAAGAGTTATGCTGATAACATGCTCGGCGTGCTGTAAGCACTAGGTAGAAGATAGGGATACAAGTATTAGGGAGAACTAATACTACTAAGAGCTACACTACCTATCGATAAACCTAGTTAAAAGTCTCATTGGCAGTGCTGTTATGGTCCCTTATCGTTCGTGGGAAAAATGACATTTTAAACCTGTCCTTTCTGCAGTCTATAGTTCCCTAATTTTATTCTCATGATCAGATCTACTGTAGCATGTCGGGTTTCGTAAAATATTATCAACGTCAAAAGAGAATAAATCGGTATGGAACTTACACAATAGATTGAGTCTAAAGGCTCGTTCACAACAACTTAACGTGGCGTAACAAGGCTTGACTCGGCGCAACGCCAGAGATGAGACCTTGAGAATAGCGTCTACTAGTTCACAACGACAGAGCAGCGTAACTCGACTTGGCGTAGTCTGGAGTTGAGCTCAGCTCAACTTTCTCTTAATTCCAGCCAATAGCATGGCATGCTCTACTATCGATAGTCGGGCAACAATCGATTGCTACTCTCGATATCTCCTCGAGCAGCCATATTGAAAACGTGATTTTGTTGTGAAGTCGTATGTGGATACGTTTGAGCGAAAATGGATGCGGATAAGTTGATCGAGTCAGTGCGAAATAACCCTCACATATAGTTCTACTCACTATTTACAATTAATACTTCACATATCAACTGAGCTGTTTCGGGGTAGCTTACTACAACTCTCGACACTCACACTATCGATAGGCCTCATCAATCGATTGCAAGATCGAATTTGGCAGTGGTGGGTCGTGATTGGTTAGAAATTTCGCGCACTGGTTCGCCTTCGACGAGAGAATAAGTCAAGTTAAGTTGTTGTGAACGGGCCTTAAATTTTAATCGGCTGTCTGAAAGCGTTCCTCATCCCAGTTGCTGCAGAAGGTCAGTAGAACACTAACGAGATTAATTCTCATAACACGGCCTTTAAACGTATTTTGCCGATGTCCTCCTCATCGGGGAAGGGCGTCTTTCAGACCATGGGCGTCCATAGAGTTCCCTCCGTCGCGACGCTCTCCTCCTTCCACTTGGGAAGCACAAATGGCGAGCGCCAACCAAATCCGCTGCGAAAGTTTTCCCGGGCCCATCGCCCGGAAGTCGACGAATGAGAGCGCGACCAATCGGAGACATGGTGGCTGACGAGAAGGGCGCCACCCGTGATGGCGAACGCGAAGTAAACGGGGTTTTTCGGCGAAATCAGCGGTTCCGGGAAAAGCGAGAAATGATGAGAGAGTAGATGCGATAAATGGTTCTCTTGACGGTAGGTACGCAAAATGCGCTTTGGGAAATAATTGAATCCCTGCGGCACACCCAATGTACCTAAGTTTACAAGTTAGAGTATTACAAATTTACGTTTAAAGTGGTTTGAGAGCGAGATAGAACCCTATAGTAGTCATAGTGGAGACCATATTAAAATTTTATTCTTTGATTTCAGCGTCTGTAAGAATTACGAAATAAATATTGTAACATTAATGGCGCAAAGATTTAGTTACATATTACTAAAATTCTACCTAATTAAATAAATAAAGCTACATAAGTCTCTAACTTGACTCATTTTTTCCCGCCGTACGGCTGATAACCCTTCAAAACAGTAGGTTTTTTTAGCGATTCTGTAAAAGTTACTGCAGTGAGTAATAGATTATTTTTTATAAATAGTTGAGAAAACGTGCAATCTACTCACCGTTAGTTTTTTGACGAAATCTAGGTGCTAGAAGTTTCTAATTTCTTTAATAAGCTTAGCTCAGCTCAGCGCTCAGCCATAATCTATCCCATGTAAAACAGCTTAAAAGTAGTTTGGCAAAGGGGTTGACATATTTTGATATCATTGGAAAGATGAGAGTTTTTTCTATGAAAAGAGACCAAATTCATTGAAATTCTAGGTGAAGTGATTTTTCGCTCTCAAACTACATCAAAGTACACATTTCGTCGCTTCAATATCCTTAACTTCATTTACGCTGTGGGTGACTCAAATAGTGATTCCTTGGGAATTAGCCTTTTCTTAGTCAGCATTTATTGTTACGGCAACATTTTAGGGGTTAATGGTCTTAATCAGGTTTGATTCATTAGAATTTGATAACTACTTATCGCTCAACCAGATAAGATATTTCTCCAATGGCCGTAAAATATATGCACCACTCGTCAAAAAAATTAAACACTTACTGTGTTGGTTTGCGGGAATGAGGACTCCGCAACAGGGACCAACCACAGCCTCTCCACCACAATACCCTCCTGTGGTAGTTTACGGGAAAGTTATTTCATCGCCAGGGACCACCACAGACACACCTTGATTTACTTATTGCTCATGCATTCAAAGAAGTAGATATAGGTTAGTTGGGTCAATGTTGCCAGACTGTGGTGCATATGAATGGTAGTTCAATCCATGTATTTCGGGGAAGTTAAGGAGGTTCCACCGTGACTGTCAAGTGAGTCAATCATCATAGTATCACAATCCTAGGATTGGTATCTACTGCAGCAGCCCTCCATTTCGCCCTATCTCCCATGCCACTTCCCTATGGTTCTTCTTCCCCGTATCCCTCTTGACTTGCCCCAAGTATTTGTCTCTTGTTCTTCTTTCCCTGGGGACTTTCCCTTCAAATTATCACTCCATTATACTTCTTATGTAATCTATGTTGTGTCTCATAACATGGCCAACCCACCGTGTTCTTCTTTGGCGTATGGTGTTCCACAGTGTCCTTTCTTCTCCAATTCTTCTATATACCTCCTCATTTCTCACCCTATCCGTCCAGTTGATCTTTAGCAGCCTCCTCCAGCACCATGTCTCGAAGGCTTCTATTCTCTTCTGGTCAGTTTTTCCAATGGTCCATGCTTCTGATCCGTAGAGTGCCACCGCCCACACGAATTTTTTTCACGTACTGTTTCCTTGTCTCCAGTCATATGCTCTTCGAGCAGAGTAGCGGCCTTTTGGCCATGAATCACCGAGTCATCTGAGAATTCATCCGTGGCGGTTGATAATCACTGCATACGAAAGATGCCTCCCCTTGATATTAGTGCTCACGGAATAGAAATTTTATTGAAATTGCTCAGTCCAAATAAGTCACCTGGTCCAGACGAAATCCCTTCTCGCGTGTATAAAGAACTAGCGTCAGAAATTGCCCCCTACTTGCAGCTAATATTCACAAAATCCATAAAGCAACACGGAGTACCAAATGACTGGAAAATCGCCAATGTAACGCCCATATTCAAAAGTGGAGACAAGGAACAGCCATGTAATTACAGACCGATATCTTTAACGTCCATTTCATGCAAAACCCTTGAACACATTGTTGTCAGCTCAGTATTGAAACACCTAGACACACATAACTTGTTAATGAGAACTCAACACGGATTCAGGAAAGGTAGATCATGCGAAACTCAGTTAGCGCTGTTTGCCCACGATATTTTAGTCTCCGGAGAGGACAACATTCCAGTGGACGCGATTTTTCTTGATTTCAAAAAAGCATTTGATAAAGTGCCCCACGATAAGTTATTAGTAAAACTAAAATCATACGGCCTAGACGATGATGTAATTTCCTGGATCAGAGAACTTTTGAGCGATCGCGTGCAAAGAGTAGTATTAGACGGCGTAGCCTCCAACGAAGTTGGAGTCACATCTGGCGTCCCTCAGGGTAGTGTCATAGGCCCACTCCTCTTCCTACTCTATATCAACGATATTGGTGACATAATAGACAGTAAAGTTCGATTATTTGCAGACGACGCTGTAGTATACAGGGAAATCCGTAGGAGTGAAGATAAGGATAAACTAACGAACGACCTTACTGCAATCCAAGCATGGTGCGATGCGTGGCAGCTAGAGTTAAATTTGAAAAAATGCGTAGTAATGAAATTCTGGGGGAAAAATAACTCCCCACAACAGAGCTATTTCATTCAGGATACCCAATTAGAGACGGTAGAATCCGTAAAATATCTCGGAGTTAGGCTCAATAATGATCTATCGTGGAATAAACATATTCGGGAAATAACAGGTCAAGCTAATCGTAAATTGGGATTTGTTAAAAGAATTCTAGGCAAGTGCGACGACAAAGTGAGAGAAATAAGCTACTTCTCCCTCGTTAGACCCCATTTAGAATATGCTTCCAGTGTTTGGGATCCTCATGAAACAGGCTTAAAAACAGAGTTGGAACGTGTACAGAGAAGAGCAGCCAGGTACGTGAAAAGCCGTTACGATAGTCTTGTTAGTGTTACTGACCTCTTAGAACAACTCGGAAGGGAATCACTGTCAGACCGTAGATTGAAAACAAGACTAAATCTATTATGTAAATTCAAGAGTAGTTTATTTTCCGACGAAGTTGATCATATTTTACGACCGCCAACGTACTATGGTAGATTAGATCATAAAAATAAAATAAGAGAGATAGACTGTAGAACAGATAGATTCAAAATGTCGTTTTTTCCGCGAGCGATAAGAGACTATAACGGCTGTGTAAGGACTTAGAAATAGATTAGTTGACTGGTAGTGTAGCTTACTAACTTATGTATTTCTTAAAGCATGTTTGCGGAGTTTTATGGTGATTCTAACAGCATGTTTTGCATGTTCTAGCTTCATAGGCAGATTGCCCTCTTAAGTAGCATGTAGAATATTATGTGTCATCGTACATGTGTGGCGTGCATGTGGGGATTCTCTTGCATGCTGTATGATGGTTTTTAGTTAATGATGGAATTGGTTAGTATCCTTAATATTCATGACCCCGCGGTGTGCATGTGGCGGTCCGCTTGCATGCTGCATTTTGGTGACTTGTCACCCCCTGCCAAACACCCTAGAGGTGGCTCGCAGGGTAATATGTAGATGTAGATGATGAATGCCGTCTTAGCTTGGGCTATTCGACGCTTAATGTCTGTCGTGCTTCTTCCATTCCAGGTAATGGTGCTCCCGAGGTAGGTGAATGATTCCACTTGCTCTAATCTTTCTCCTTTGAGGCGGACGTCGGCCACTACTTTCTCTCTTCCACACACAAGTATCTTGGTTTTCTTCTCATTGTCTTTCATGTTGTATTCCTGGAACACTTTCAAACAAATTCAAACAAAAACAAATACTAAATGTGAGAGTCAAAACAAATACTAAATTCCACATTTTTGTTATATTTTGTCCAAAAAATCCTGAAATCCTGCTTTCGCTGATGAAATGCGTTACCTTCAGAAACCCAAAAGTGGATATCAGTGGATACTTGAGGATGCAAGTTAATTAAACTCCAAACTGTCGCTGTTTTAACTATTTTCCATCTATTATCCCTTTTCTGATTCTCGAGTCGTCTGCTACTCGTGTCATCCAAATGACGTCCAGAACGGACTTATTTTGGTCACAGGAGCGCCCTAGTTGGTGGCAGTACCGTGCCTACCCATTATGACATATCATCATTGACTTTCAGCGATTATGGCAAAAAGTTAAGAATTCATTCCTGCTTGTGGGTGTGCTCAGTTTTTTCTTACCGTTAGCTCGGGAGCTATAGTGGTATTGCTGCGATGGGCTCCGTCACATTCATTGGCTTCTATTACAGACGACGTCCTGGCGTTGGTCATCCGGGGACCATCTTCCAGCTTCACTCCGATCTCCTCTCGTGAATATACATTCCAGGTGCACTACGACCGTCTTCGGTTCTACTCAGTCCTTTTGTTGGCGCTGGGCGTCTCTAAGGGGGAGGGGGGTCCCGACCCTGGCGGCGATCTCGAAGTGCCCCCCCTGCCCCCAGCACTTGCCCTAACCCCTCTCCCACTTCTCCCCCCCCCTCCCTCCTTCCGGTCCCCTCCGGAAACCCTTGAAGAAGGGTGGGCGTCCAGCTTCGCCACTCTACTCTGCACCGTAATTAGAGGCGGGGGAGTGCCTCTTGCTGATCTCTCGACCGTCGAGGTGTGTGACCCTGGGAAGGGAAACCCTGAGCCCCCCGACCCCACCCCCCTCGCCCTTATTGCTCCTGTAGAAGAAGGGGGAAGATGACGCTTTCAAAAAATTCAGTTCCAAATAATTCATTTATTTATTTAAAAAGTCCCCAAATACGGCACAAAGGCTTCTTACATTGGTCGTCAAGCAAACAAATAAATGGAAATTTTAACAAAATATACCCTTAAAAATGTAAAAGAAAACAGAGAAATGCATTGGAATGAAAGATTGGAATAGGGATTTTTGGACAAGGAGATGGGATCGAGGGAGTCAACTCAGCAATATTATGTTTTCTGAGGACTGATTTGAAAACGGAGGAGGGTGTGGAGAGAAGGAGAGGTCAAGGGGGGCTAGTAACTGCGAGGATAGAGAGTTGAATTTTATTTGGGCTACGGTAGAAAAGGGAGCGTTGGGATATTGAGAGTCTGAATGTTGGAATGTCAAGAAGGGAGTTATTGCGTAGGGAACGAGAAGGAACATGAAGAGGAAATATAAGAGGAAGAAGGCAGTTGGTGCGGAGAGAGCCACTCCCAAATGCTGTGGAGGAACTTCATGTCGCATAGTACATGACGGAGAGAGAGGTTTGGGATTGAAAGGGAAGAAAGGATGTATTCTTTTGATAAGTTTCTCAGGGATGGGATTCTATGGCGGCCAATGGCGAGAAAGAAGTTAATAGGGCGATTGAGCGTATTCAAGGCTGTGGGGCAAGCGGTCGACCAAATGGGAGCACAGTATTCTAAGATGAATGTTTTAGTTATTCTATAATAATTATAATAGTTTTGTGTGCCAATATTTTACTTAACTAATTTCTAAGGAGCATAGTAGGAGGAAATCATCATAGAAGGGAAATTCCCATGGCAAAGACCGATGGACAATACTTACTTACGCCAGCTAAAACGGGATATGGAACAGAAGAACTACAATAACGTAAAGATGTCGCAGGTGAGAGGGTAGGATAGAAGACAGCGGTCAACCCTTCTTAAGATTAATGAATGGCTAATGATTATGACTATTTTTAAAATTATATTTGCAATGGTAAGTTTTCGAACTTATTCGCAGGATCTAGGAGGAAGGAGTATGGCCTGAGGATTTCATGAAAACAGTATTAATACCAATCCCGAAGCAGAAGAAAGCGTCAGAATGCGAGGAGTATAGAACAATCAGTTTAATTTCGCACGCAGCAAAAGTGTTGCTTAGAATACTAAATAGAAGGTTGGAGAGCAGAGCAAACTGCTGTATAGGCGATGACCAATTTGGGTTCAGGAAGGGGAGGGCAACCAGAGACGCGATTGTGGTAATGAGGACACTTATAGAAAGAAACATAGACTATAATCAGGATGTTTTCGCATGCTTTGTGGTTTTCTAAAAGGCGTTTGACAGAGTAAACTGGGAGAAACTAATGCAGATACTGGGGAAAATAGGAATAGATTGGCGCGATAGGAGACTCATCCGAAACTTATATATGGGGCAGAGAGCTCAGGAAAGGGTAGCTGACGGTGAATCAGGGTGGGCAGTTATAGGTCGCGGGGTACGGCAAGGGTGCCTGTTGTCGCCTTTACTTTTTAACATGTAGAAGGTGCGCTGGACGGAAAGGAAGACAAATGAGGAAGTGCTTGACATGGTGGGCGAGGAGAGGAAACTTATAGATGAGATTAAAGGGGAAGGCAGGGTAGGTGGCTGGAAGGGGTAATGAGGGACGATGGTTTGCTGAAGGCCGTGATAGAGGGAAGGATGTTGGGTAAGCGGGTAAGGGGAAGGAAGAGATTGGGTTTTATGGACGGGATGAAGAAAGGTAGGACTTATGCTGAGATGAAGAAAGAAATACTAGAGATAGAAAGGGCAAGGCACGTGTAAGAGTTCGTTGGATATTCTCTGACTTTCATCACAACCTACTTCTAACCGGTAGATTACTGTAATGAATGAATGAATGGTAAGTTGTGTCGAAAAAGAAACTGTTGTTTTTCAGTCGTGGTATTTAAAACGTTACGTTAGGTTTTAAACATTTTTGAAGGACATATCTTAGCGCTGCGGTGAAAATAGCGCGCCGCCTCGTCGACTCTGATTACGACATCATTTTCCAGTAAACGTCGTAGCCCCGTCGCAAAAAAAATATTAACGAACACAGACACGATTCTTCCTTGGGACGCAACACTTTTTTTTGGGGGCGAAGAATTTCTGTAAAGTTCTGCTCTTATTTCTGGCGTGCGAAATGTTTAATGTGATTTAAATTACGTTTAGTAAAGTGATCAATGCTAAATATCAATTTACAGCTTCAATTTACAGTAACTTAGTTACTGGTTGCCTTATTATGTAGACCAGTGGTTCCCAAACTTTATAGTAGAGTCAGCAGGAGACAGGGTACAATGGAGGGTTGCGGTACATTAATATTGGGATTGAATTGCTAATAGTGATGACCACTTATTTTATTTATTAAACGTTTAGAGTATCGCTCCATGACGTAAATTTGTCCCCTCTTCCTACTCAGCCATGCAATCAGGTCCTCCAATGGCCAATTTTGCTGATTAACGCGACGTAAAAGAATCTGTAGAGTAAGTCACATTGGTTGTATTGGAAGCTCCTCAGCTTTCGGGGTTACCTCCGTTTTCCTTTGAGGACAACAGTTTTTCCAGACATCCTCAGAGTGTTTGAAGATGTAAGTCTGACCTCCGCTAATGGTCCGTTGTGCTATGACCGCAGTTTCGCAGGCGTTTTTTTATTCCCTACTAGTATCAGAAGTGTCGATGCAGGTCAAGTCAAGTAGAATGTATTGCCATTAAGTTGGTTCCACCGTAAAAACACTTGAATGTAATTTTATTCATAATCTGTCTACTTGTAGAAACATTTGTCCTCTATCTGATATGAACAACAAAATAATACCTTTCCAAGCTATTTTATTCTACAATTGAACTTGAAATCACTTGGTGTTCAATGGGGGAATGAGAGAAACACGGGGAAAAATTGTATTTTTCCATAAAATATGAATGCCATTTTCGCGGAAAACTATTTATGTGAAGGAAATTATCCAGAGAAATTGAATAAAAATAAAATATAGGCATCTTACCACCTTATTTTTTTAGTTATTAGGGAATTAATGCCGTAATTGAAGTCAAAATGCTGTAATTCGTAGGAAATGGCGATGCAGTCGGCTCCAATGGCTGGAAAAAAGTGCTAATTTAAAAATACATTCGAGGAATAATATGCATTTTTTATACTTTACTTTTGGTTTTCTGTAGGTAACGCATTTCATCTGCGAAAGCAGGATTTTTTGGACAAAATATAAAAAAATGTGGAATTTTATACTTGTTTTGACTCGCACAATTGCGGCGGAACCTCCTTAATGGTTTTAACAATACATGGCTTCTGAGTACAAATATAAATTTTCTAATTTTCCAGTTTCATAATTCCTGGTGAACGTTAACCACAAGGTTACGTGGTCCTTTCATTAACTTGCTATCAAGTGAGAGTTTGTTTTTTGTATGCCTACATATATTACATCAGACAGTCAGTTAGTGGACGAGAGAGTTAATGATTGGAGAATGAGTCAACTCCGGTGTTTATACCGAGAAATTATTGAACCAGAGATTATGAAGCCTGGCTTAAATATACAAAATTACAATATCAACCCTGTCTAGTGGTGCCTCCTCAAGGTTTGAGTCGAACAATGGCGTAAGTGCTGATCAACGTGTTTTTGCAATTTGCAGTTTCATTAAGTAAATCGGGAAGTCACGTCGAATGAGATGGCTTATTTACTTGACATTTGTCCGTTACATACTTGCTCTATGATATTATGAGAGTACGGTATTCGAGAGCAATTTCATTCATTAGCTTATTTTATTTAAGCAGTATAGGTGAATTCGTATTTAGTTATCGCCGTAGGCGTTGCATGAACTTCTATCATTATGAAGAGTTCTTCCCACTGACCAACCGTTATGCTTAATATTGGTATAATGAGTATCTTTACATTTTGAAAAATCCCACCTTCTGTCCTAAAAGGAAAGAACTCCTAGCCATATGCTAACGTTAGGAATAGTTCAAATGGTATTTATTCTAATAGTAGTTAGGAATAGTAAACTGTGGCATTATTGAGGTTCACCGATTCGTATCACCGAGAAAAACAGAATAATTTCTTCCGGTGACCTCTTATGGAGTCATTTACCTATCGTAATAAGCAAAATATAATTATTTACTCAAAAGTAATTTTGAAGGAAAATCCAAATAAATTCTACAAATACATAAGGAGTAGAAAGGATATCAGGGAACAGACAGCATCACTGGAAAAAAACTGATGGAACAATAGTTAGGGGTGACGAAAATATTGCGAATGCTCTTTACGACGTTTTTCCTAACGTCTCTAAAGGGACAGACATACAGCAAGAACCTAAAACAGCTAGGACCGGATGATATCTCGACCGACATATTAAATTTGGGGGGTTCAGCCATTGCTCCATAGACACACCGTTTGTTCAATATAGAACAGTAATTCTCTACCCGCTGATTGGAAGTGAACACTCATTTAACTGATTTTAAGCAAGGAGAGAAAACGGCAGCAAAGAATTACAGACCGGTAAGTCCGTGAAATGTAAAGTGGTGGAAAAGGTTATTGCGGATTACTTAAGGGAATGTGGACCCAGAATAATTGGTTATTCAAAAACCAGAATGGGTTCAGACAAGGATATTCGTGTGAAACACAGCTCTTAGGGCTATGTCAAGATATTGGTGACGTTATAGATGATGGGATAGAAGTCGATGTTGTATTCGTCGATCTATTAACAGCTTTCGATAAAGTGCCTCACAATCGATTCTTATCTAGGTTACAGTCGTTATTTATTGACGAAAGAGTGATGCAATGGATGGAAAACTTCCTGTCAGGTAGAACTCGTAAAGAGTTATAATCGGGGACGTATATTCCTAGGAGACAGAAATAAATTTGGGGGTAACACAAGGGAGTGCTCTGGGACCACTATGAATTCTTATCTACGTGAATGACCTACCAAACAATCTGATTTCTTTACTCAAGAGTCAAAAATAAAATAAACAGTAAAGGGCCGAGGTGGGTTCCTTGAGCGACCCTCGATGCGCCAACGAAATGTGGTGATTCAGCATTTTGTACCTTAACTATTATTTTTTTATTATCCAAGTAACTTCTAACTTGTATCCAGTGCAGGATTTACGTATAAGCTACACAAGCTATAGCTTAGGGCCCCCAAAAAAATTGTCCCAGTGAGCAATTGTCATATATACTTAAATATACTGCAGCATTATTTGTCCCAATGCCGCACGTCCCATACTCTTCTTATAATTAAGATTTATTATCTTACCATCTATATACTTCTTAATTGTATTTCAGTTTAACCCTCTAGGTATTCGTAAATCATATGTGGCACTGACATAGAATATCTGGACTTGTAAGGGCCCCATATCTCAAATAGATTAGGGCCTTATCAAGTCTAAATCCGACCCTGCTTGTATCTAATTATTAATAGCGACTAATATTTCTATGCCGATGCCGTAACCGGAGGAGTGAGTTGTTGCTGGACTTGCGACTTGTGTTCAGAGATTATCCAAAAAGTAATTCTCTCAGCTCGTGTGATTTCTTCGAGAATTCGCCGAAAGAAAAATTGACCCGAGATTGGCCTCCAGATATTAAATACTTATTTGTGTAACAATGAGTCCTCCTTTCTTCTGATTTATTCTTTGCTTACATTTTGAATCCCTGCTTGCAGTCATTTGATCACAATTTCACTGGATACGATGCAGACGTTAAAGGAGAATGGATATGTTACTTGCGGACAAAATAGAAGCCCGTCTATTTCACTTGCAAGTGAGAACCCTGACCGATTACTAGTGATACTGACCCCTGTTGTCATTGAAGTAAATTCCCTGTGTAAAGCCACCTATAGATGTCAAATTGCGATACGTCCCTTGCGATATGCCAGTTTACTGATACATCGATTTACATGAAGAACTGTTGGCTTGCCCTCTTCTCAACAATATAGAAGGGCCCAGGGAAAATTATTTTATACTTTTTAGTCCGTTTTAAAAACGTGGTACTTATACTAAAAAAATATTTTTATTTAATTAATTATTTTTCTAATTTAAAGCAGTTTTTCGTCGTATTCGATAAAAATTTGTTGATTTGCATACTTTTTGCAAGCTCGGATAAACAATTACGACTTTCTACTTATTTTTCCCATATTCAGAGAGTTTTAAGCTTTTAAAGTAGTTTGAGAGCGAAAAATCACTTCACCTAGAATTTGATGAAATTGGCCTCATTTTAAATAAACAACTCTCATCTTTCCAATGGTATCAAAATTTCAACCCCTTGTCAAAGTACTTTTCGAGCAATTAGCCTTATTAATATAAGATGTTTTACATGGGATAGATTACGGCTGTGCGCTCCAGAGGGAGAATATTAATCAAATTAGGAACTTCTAGCACCTAGATTTCGTCAAACAGCTAACAGTGTGTAGATTAAATGTTTTTTGAAAACTATTTATAAAAAATAATCTATTACTCACCACAGTACTTTTTACAGAATCGCAAATAAAAACCTTCTGTTTTGAAGGGTTATCAGCCGTAGGGCGGGAAAAAATGAGTCAAGTTAGAGACTTGTGTTGCTTTATTTATTTAATTACTGAGAATTTTAGTAATATATTACTATATATTTGTCCCATTAATATTACAATATTTATTTCATACTTCTAACAGACGCTGAAATAAAAAAAATAAAATTATAATATGGTCTCCATAATGACTAGGGATGACTATCTCGCTCTCAAACAACCTTAAATGTTGAAACGTTCATCTCAATATCTCTCGTATTTCAAAAGTTCTTTTATTTTGAGAGTGAACTTACCTGATTATCCCACTGCATCGCCTAACCCTCCCCCCCCCCCCCCCCCGTCTCCAACAGGGGTCCCAGGGCATTTAATTAATCAAATGGCGGGCGGGTGTCGCTTTCAGGGCGATCCGTTGTTGTGTTGCCATGCCTCCCACTCCTCGCGTGCCTTCGTTTGAGAGTGGGGGGAGGGGGTTTGAGGGGAATGGAGCAGCAGTTAGGGATATCCGAAGACCCCCCCCCTCATACCCCTCTCCCCCCCTCGGCCCTCCTCTTTAAGAAAAGGCGCGTGTCCGTCGCCTTGCCTCTTCTGAGACCCTCCTCCTCCCTGCTCCAAAGAAACACCCCCCATCCCCAGCACATCTGCCGACGCGAGGATGATATATAAAAAAAGAGAGAGCCTCAACCGCTTCCTCTCAACCGTATCCTCGTCTTCTCGTGGCCCAGGAAGTGTAGAACAACAAAAAAAAAATCACGAAATTTCGAACGTCAAAACCTCCAAAAAAGTTCAAATAATTACTCAAAATAAGACCCGGTTTTATGATCTTTGAAAGTCATAAATATATATTACATGAATTGGAGAATATTCAAGCCAAATATTTACATTCTGGAGATAACTAAATTTTATACAACAGATCAGGTATGATAAAACACCTTGAGACAATTGACTACTAAGATTTAATGTTCACTCAGCGAATCTTCCTGTAAAAAACTTTCGGGTCTTCAAACGGGTCATGTTCTTCATTTCTTCCTTGCGTTAGTTTCGATTAACGACTTGCCTATCGTGTTTATAGGGATCCTAAAATGCTAGAGCGTCTTCTTTGGTTTTCGGATTCTTGAAGACGATCCTTTTCGGATCCCTTCATCAAAACGTCGAATGACTCGGGGTCGAAGGCCTGAAAATTGTTTATCCGATAAATTTAGAAACAGTTTCATACTGGTGCGATAATAATCAATAGATATTAGCTCGCTTATCTATCTGGCTTACTTACCCTTTGGCTCAAGCCCTTGTTCTCTCAAATGTTTTGGGTGCTTCTAAGCGGCTCACAACCTTCAAACATGTTGAGGAAAGAGGTTTTGTAGTACCGCACACCCCTAAAAGTCGAAACTTCCAGAAAGGCGATTCTCTACATTCAGAGTCCAGAAACTACTCTGTTCCCGGAAATCATTGAAGTTACCTGGACATTCAAGGCAGTACTTTTATTTTTACTTTCTCTCTTAAATTGTGACAAAATCCATCAATCACTAAAGGCTTAGAAGTACCTACATGTAGCTGTACTGGGAAATTACTGCTAGAAGGATTGGAATGTAGCGATTTTATGCAAAAGGCTCGTGGTACTCACGAAGGTGCGGTAGAAAGTTAAAAAAAATCATCGTATAGTGCAATTACTTAGATGCTTTTGGCTGACTATCATCACCATTTTCATTAGCATTCTCGGTGAGTACCGTGCTGGATTCTAAGGATAACTTCAATCGCAGAGAGTGAAGATTTTAAATCATGATTCTGGTAAAAGTGATACTTAACGATGGTAGGTTTTCAAAGGTATTTTGCCATGTCATTATTACTATTTCCTCATTGTGGTGTCTGCAGTTTTTTTTATACACATTTTAGATTTTACAGAAGCCACGGAGTATACAACCAATAAACATATTAACCTCAATTCAAGGTTTTTGTAGGTTATTCTTTCACTGATGGTTGCTGAATCTGCATGTCACTCATTCAGTTGCAAAAAAGATGGCTGACTTTCTTCAGGCATACCAGTAGGAACTTAGCAGCTATACCAACTTTTTAGATTTTTCACTATTTCTCTTTGGCTTCGGAGTGGATGCTTGAACCTGGTTGCATACTTTGGTTGAAAATAATTCTTAAGTTAAGAAAATATATCAAAATAACACCCAGGAGAATTAATCAGGAAGGTTTTGTGAATTAATTCAACCTACTTGAAGACATTTTATTTTTTCTCTTATATATGACACCATTTATAAGTGAAGCCGTGCTAGTTGCAGGCTTCGGAGTGGACTTTCGAATCCTTTGAGACATTATTTTCAGTATACTCAAATTTATTTGTTTCTTTAAATGTTTGGGGCCAAGTTACTTACATTTCATTAAACTTTATACAATTTCTTTTTTAATTTTTAAACTAATAGTTAAGGAGATATTCTACAGTTTCATGAAAGTACCCCATTTTCAGAGAATCACCCATATAAGAGTCAGTTGGATATTCTCTGACTTTCATCATATACTACCTCTAACTGGAAGATTAATATAATGAAGAGTAGAAATCGGAGTTGAATATGTTTATGAGCCTCTTTATATTTTATGATATAAATATCAGGAGTTTGGGTAAAAAAATATAAAACTTCTGCCAACGCTTTGGATATATTATTTATCCAACCTCAGGGCTGTGATGAAATGTTACAAAATGAAATATTTTTGTCTGGAAGCTTTTTTTTTGAAAACAGTATGGTTTAAAATTTATAATTAAGAGTCATTTAAAAGAAAAATATACTACCATATTTAAGATTACATTAACTGTTAAGTTTGTTGATATTTTATTAACATTTGTAATTTCGTTGCTTGGTATATTTATTAGTTGAACAATTATGTTTAATTTATTAAATTATAGGACATTTTACTTAGATTGGAGATGTCTGAAAGAAAAACTAGAGAATTTTTCATTATCTATTTCATTTCATTAATAGACCTGAGGAATGGATTCCGAAACCTTGGCAGAAGTTTTCCTTTTTTTATTTGACCTAAATTCCCGATATTTACGAAATAAAATAATAAAAAATAATGATGTTGGTTACTGGCTACTCTCCTTTTGACGAATTTCAAGTGTGTAAGTGGCGTCGATAACCATAATCACTTCTGTGTATTCGTTTATTTATTTATTCATTTATTCATTTGTATAATATTGTATCTTTTGCCTTCATTGGACCGTTTTAGTCATCTTATGGATTTCTTCTGTTTTTTTCTGTCTCAGCACAGTATTTCTTCATTCCCACGGATCGTAGCTTTCTTTCTTCACCTGAGATCACCCTTCCTATTCTCTGTTTGTTGATCTTGGTTTGTAGTCTGATCTGTTTGTCCTTGATTTTCACGATAGCATCTGTCTTTTCTTTCAAATATTCTATTGTAATGTGTAATTCACTCATATATTCCTTAATTTCTGGTATCCATCTTGCACAGGTCTCATTGTTCCATAATTTTTCTATAATCTTTTTGCTTATTCTGTTTATTAACATGTTTTAAATATTTTTTAAAATTGAGTTTATTGTCATAGTGTTAGAAAAATAATTAAGGCATTGTTGGGACTGGTTGGGAGAGGACATCTTGGAAGAAGATGCATGAGGTCATTAAATGAAATTGCATTGAACTGGTGAATAAAAATTGAACGATGGAATACAAGAAGAGAAAGTGCAATGGGATACGACAACTTCCAATTGAATCGCTTCGGCGCGATGTCCCTTCATATTCAAATGGTTTTCATTCTCGACCGCTTTTTGTATTTGGTGCAAATGTCACGAATGTCACATTTTAGACTCGGAACCAAATTTATCAAAAAGATTATTCAAAGAAATGTATGTACCATATATATCCAGAAATAAAAAAAGTTGCAATAAAAGAACAGACATTACTTATCTTAGCAAACTTCATCATAATTTAATAAATGACATAACTTTTCAACAAAGAAATGGATCCAAGCAACCAAATTAAAATGGTAAATAAAAACAGCACCTAACTTGAAAGGCTATAATCTTGAATATGTCTATGTCTATGTATTTTTATATTTAATGACTGTAAATTTACAATTATGTAACCAAAACAGAACTGTCAATCATTTATCATCATACATCATTGTTTATAGCCCAGAAGATGAATGAATAAAAATCCGAAACGTCGGAAAAAGTTTTAAAAAAAGTATTATTTGACCAAAACTCGTGATGACATTTGCACGATATCCTTCATATTGGGATTTCATCCGATGACGTAGTGAGCACATACACGCGTCGCATTGCGTCGTATTCCTTTGCAATTCGAGGCGGGAGGGTTGACATGGAGATTCATCCCCCCCCTCCCTCCCTCCCCTCGAAACCCCTCCTCCTCCGACTCTTCTCTTCCTCGATGGCTCTCTAGCACGCGCTCACCTTTCAAAGGAAAACGCACGAATACGAACGCAAGCACGCACCTGCCAAGAAAGAACATCTGCCACTGTCCCAGCAGCCACTGCCACTCACCCCACCTACCCCCCTCTTTCCCCTCTCTTTCCCCTCTTACCCCCTCCAAATGCGTTGCGAGTGTGTTCTACATGTGGGGGACGGGTGGGGAGGCAGGACGGCTGTCCCGCTCGTTCTCAGACGAGGGGGCGGCTTACGGATAAACGTGCCCCGCTTTCTGCCCCTCCCCTACATCCCCCCCCTCCCCTACATCCCCCCCTCCCCTACATCCCCACATACGGAGAGGATGTTAGCCGTCGACATGACGACAACTTGTACAGGACGCATACTTCGCGGATAATAATTGTTATCCTTCGTTTTTTAGAATTTCAAAGCGTTGGGAAAGAGTATATATTTGAGAAAACCTGGGGCCGTTTTAAGAAATTCCGGATATCCTGATTTATAAATTGATTTTTCAAAGAGCGGGCGATTAAGAAGCTGGCATCGTATATACAGCTCGCTGTGGCAGGAATATTACAGGATCTTCAAATGTAAAAAAGATAAAGGAGCATGGTTTGAGAAGCGAGAGATAGTCATCCCTAGTCATAATGGAGACCATATTCTAATTTTATTTTTTTTTATTTCAGCGTCTATAAGAAGCATGATATAAATATTGTAATAATTTGTTGGCGCAAAAATATAGTTATACATGACAAATATTCTTAGCAATTCAATAAGTATAGCTACATAAGTCCCTAACTTGACTCATTTTCCCACGCCGTACGTCGATGGCCGTACGGCGTGGGATCGCCGTACGGCGATTTTTTTTGCGATTCTGTAAAAATCACTGCGTTGAGTAATTGATTATATTTTATAAATAGTTGAGAAAACATGCAAACTAAACACCATTAGTTTTTTGACTAAATCTAGGTGTTATAAATTCCTATTTCATTCAATATTCTATCCCTCTGGAGCGCACAGCCGTAATCTATCCAATGTAAAACAGCTTCTATTTATAGGCAAATTGCTTGAAAAGTAGTTCGGCAAGGGATTAATATTTTGATATCATTGAAAAAATGAGTGTTTTCACTTTAAAATGACGTCAAATTCATCGAAATCTAGGTGAATTGATATTTCGCTCAAACTACCTGTTACGTAGTGCGATTGTTGCATCTCTTGACCCCCCATGTATGACAGCAGAAGATAGCATGAAACCCCACCCTTCCAATCTTTAGTATTGTGTCACAGGATATTTTGAAAAATGCGCCTAATTTGGTCGCAAGCATTATTTCTATTATCGATCAGCGCACATCCCATTTCTCTTAATTTGAACTAGAAATAATTTGATACAATGTTTCAGCCTTTCATTAAAAAGACGTTAACCCGTGCCGACTTTGGTTTTAGAATTTTTAAGAGTTTGCTGCATTCAGGAATTTCGTGGATCATCAGAGAAGATTTATCATGCCATTGCGAATATCAGCACAATATTATTATGCACATCAATACTTATATTACAAGGTGCTCTTCAAACTTTTATACCCATTTCCTAGTAGTGTATCTTCCTTAGAGGCTGGAAAAAATCCTTCAAAGCTACTGAACACATACTTTGATACTGTAGTCCATACTCCTTTTGTTTGTTCCGTCTTCAAGACTAGTATTCGATACCTGCAAGATCTTATTCGTTATGCCGTAGGTATCATTCGCTGCGGTTTTAAAGGTACACCATATGCCTGTCTTTATTTTTTAATTTTATGCTTTGCTTCTGCCAGGCAATACCCAGGTACGTATTTGGGGTCATTATGAGATAGCCTTGGAAACTGAGTTAGAACGCTTTCAGACCGTCGATTAAATTTAGATCTCAATGACTCTTGTATATCTGTCCATTTATGTAGTCGTAGATGCAGTTGCAAAATACATAAATACTAACGGTCCCTCCTGAGAAGCATTAGTGATTTATACTAATGCGTCAATAGTCGTCGTCAACACTAACTTTAGGGTATAGTGAAATGAATGTTGGAGACTGCTCACCCCCTGCCATACATCCTTGCGTTGGCTTGCAGGGTATTTTGTAGATAACATATGCGTTTGTTTTTCCCCAAAAAGATATGCATCGTTTCAACCCTGTCGGGCCTGTTTCTACCATTCATAGCGTCTTATTCTAACCCTAATTCTTCCATAGCTGTCGTATCTAACGAATTTATAATGGTTGTTTTCCAACGAGATAAGTTGTTAACCCTGAAAAAAATTAAGTAGACTTTAGTCGTACCCGCCACAACGGGTCCCGGAGAAGAAAATCTAGTTTTGACAAATTCTGATTGTAGTCAATGGAGAATGTATCTTCAGTATAGAATTCCTGGAACCGCCAAAAGCGCGAGTAAAGACGTGAGAATCACTTCGGTGATGTTTGGGTGGATTTTTGTCACTTGTGGTATTGTTTTGGTATTAGTCGGTGACGACAGCGAGCCGGCTTTGAGGCGTTAACATCCAGACCGCGGGGAGATGCAAGGACGGATTAAAATTGAGTAGAATACACCACAAGATTCGAAAACAACAATATATAACAGTAAATTGAAGAACAAAAATTGGCTGAGGCAGGCGAGGTGTAGTGGAAAGTATACATATTGATTGAAAAACAAGATGGCACTTTTTTCCACAAGTTTTACTTCGGTACTACGCGTTTCAACCGTTAGGTCATAATCAGCATTGTATCGTTTGCAGCATACATCAGGATCACCGATAGGGAATCATCAGCATCAGTATTGTACCTGATGATGACCTAACGGTTGAAACGCGTCGTACGAGGGGGCCATGGTCGTACCTAAGTAAAACTTGTGGAATAATAGCCATGTTGTTTTATAATCAAACTGAAGAAGGTTGAAGACGAGAATAAACCAATGCTTACTAGTGGGTGGCAACCATTACGGGTTTTCTGGGTTTCGGGTGCATTTTGACTTCAATTACGGCAGTAATTCCCTAATAACATGAAAAATAAGGTGGTAAGATGCCTGTATTTTATTTTTATTCAATTTATCTTGGATTATTTCCTACTTATAAATAGTTTTCCGCAAAAATGGCATTTATATATTTTATGGAAAAATACTATTATTCCTCGTGTTTCTCTCATTCCACCATTGAACACCATGTAATTTCAAATTCAACTATAGAATAAAATAGCGCGGAAAGGTATTATTTTGTTGTTCATATCAGATAGAGGACAAGTTTTTTTTACAATTAGACAGAATATGAATAAGATGACATTTAAGTCATTTTATTGTGGAACCTCCTTAACCGCATTCCAACGTTATCCAACCGGTAGATACAGTTCTCCGTGGCAATATAGTAGTACATGTATCGCTGTTTCCCCTGAGGTGGCTAAGCTGCATTGACCGCGAAAATTTCACGAGGAGCTATTTTTAGAAGCTAGAGTTCCGTTCTTTTTTGTCTGCGTCACCTGCCGTGACGGCTCGAGGGCATTAAAAATTCTCTGCCGGCTCACAGGCTAGCGGTTTGGCCGTGTGAATCGCCACGGCATGAACCACTGAAGCATCTCCCCCCGATGAACCGCCCTGGCCTAACCTGGGATTAGTGCCGTGGACCACCGGTGTCGATAAACCGATTCTCTTGCGAATGACTCGAAGACAACGAGTCCGATTCATCGAGAGACACTTCTAGTGGCGTACCTACGGACGCGTGGGGTTATGGTTTAAGGTGATTCCACCGTCAAATGACTTAAATGTCATTTTTATTCATATGCTGTCTACTTGTAGAAAAAGTTGTCCTCTATCTGATATGAACAACAAATTAATACCTTTCCACGCTATTTTATTCTATACCTAATTGAACTTGAAATTACATGGTGTAACAATGGGGGAATGAGAGAAACACGAGGAAAAATAGTATTTTTCCATAAAAGACAAGTGCCATTTTTACGGAAAACTATTTATAAGAAGGAAATAAACGAGAGAAATTGAATAAAAATACAATACAGGCATTTAACCACCTTGTTATTTTATTTATTAGGGAATTACTGCCGTAATTGGGTATTTTCCAAAATTTTAAATTTAAGTTTACGGATCTTTTTATGTTACTTTAACTCAAAAAAGTTTGCGGAGTGAAAATAGTTTTAAAATTGATTCAATATTAATTGAGATATTTAAGATTAAAATAGTCGAAATTTCAAATTTTTTTACACCGCTGCGAAACGAAATCTGATTGGCTTGACGTCATTTTCGCTGAGCGATAGACGGATGTGAGGGAGAAAGTGAGTAACTGTAGAAGATCTACCGTATATTTAAAGAGTTTTCATTGAAAACAAAGACTATGGCGTGCAGTGGTTTTATTAAAACCACCTAAGATAATTTACCCTAAGTGGATATATTTATGGTAGGCCTTTTAATAAAGAAGGACGAGCGATTTAATGCTGCGGAAATTCGTTGAGCTTAAGTCCAAAAAATGTAGGCATAAAGTTTGCTTTTAAAATCGTCATTACTGTTTTATATCATTTTGGATACATATAATTATGTATTTGGTGTATGAACTTTATTAACTGTTTTTCCAATACACTCATAATCATTATGATACTTCTTTCTTTATCGAAGTCCATATCAGTCCATGCAACAGTAAACAAACAATCTTAGTAACATATCAACATAACACAGTACTCGCCAAATGTTTGTGCTGCCAATACTCGACACACCTAAAACGTTAATTTTTTATTTGCTAATTAGTGGTTGTTTGTAGAGGACGTTTCTAGAAATAAATGCCTAAAAATAGATTCTCATCTCCTAAATGTCTATTCAAAGTTTAATTTAAGTGTTGTTATATTATAAAGCTTCTCGTGAGAGTTATGGTGATAATGCTATAGGATACGTCCAAGTAAAGAGAGATGGACCACTGTGCACAGTCATTGCAAGAATATGTCCAGAACACAAAGTGCGGAGTAAAGCATACATTTTTACGGGTGGACATTGAGGAATCCAAGGAAGAAATTTCAATCATTCAATGTCTTGATTGCGTGAATAAATTTCTTGTTCGGTGTTTCAACCGATGTATTTGTACATTGCGGCACAAAACATATCCCTTACTTAGATGCCATTTGAAGGCATATCTAGAAACGCGAAAACATTAGAAACTAATTTCGCCGCACTTGTTTCCACCGTAAGCATAAGGAATCGCCTGGGTCTAAATGTAAACAGCGAAAATGACGTCACAGGCCATTCGGTTGTTTTCGGAGTGTGCTCGGGAGCTTTCGTAACCTTCTACTTTCTTTAGCTTTTAAAACCGAAATTCATACAATTTGATAAGAAAATTTTTAGCCAATGCAATAAGTTCAAGTAACTGAATCAGAATATCGATAGTTTGAAATACGTGGAAAATACCCAATTGAAGTCAAAATGCAGTAATTCGTAGGAAATGGCGCTGCAGTCGGCTCCTATGGCTGGAAAAAAGTGCTCATTTAAAATACATTCGTGGAATAATATCTGCATATATTTTGTACCTTACTTTTGGTTTTCTGTAGGTAACGCATTTCAACAGCGAAAGTAGGATTTTTTGGACAAAATATAAAAAATGTGGAAATTAGTATTTGTTTTGACTCACACAGTCGCGGCGGAACGTTCCTTAAACCCCTCCCAAAAACATGTTTACCTGAATTCCTTTTCGTTCGTTTGCCTGAACTAGCGTTTAGAATTTTGCTTGTTGGGCTGTAAAATATAGTTGCATTGTCTTCACGAAAGGAGAATGTTAATTTAATTATTTTTTTTAGTGAATAATAATCTAAATATCATTTTATGATGATGCACGTAATTTTTACTGAACCACCCCCCAGAAGTCAATCCTGCGTACGCTACTGGACACTTCATAGGCTGCACTGCTTGGTGCGTGCGTCAGTACCGTATGTTTATGAAAAGATCAAAAAAGACAACGTACCCATTAGAGATGGGTGAATATAATCCATTTTCCTTATAATCGATTATTTGGTTCCGATTCTTCCGATTATTTATCGATTATGGATAGCCGATACTCGGAAATGAAATCACCACTAGCGGCGCTGTGATCGCTGACGTCATAATTCAATATGGCCGTCAATTAGGGTATGCTTGCCCCGAGATAAGGTTGAAGTGTATACCGTGATTTAGCAATTTGAAGTCATGAGTGCAAAAGTTTTCGTTTGATGAAATACTGCGGTATTTGGGCGGGAATTCCAGCCGAAGAAATATTGTTGAAGGACAGTGTGTGCTAAACGCTGGACTGGTGATGGTGGTGGGGGTTCAACATCGAAGTGACACCGAACTTAAAATTATGGCCCTTGTTCTCCAAACAAGCGGCTTAACCAAAGAGCCGCTGCAAATAAACGGGTTTCTCGGTTTAAGTCCGGAGGAGAAAATAGTGATAAAGAAATTCGACTGCTCCTGTAAAGCTGGACAGTCAGAGAAGTGCAAGCACGTAGCCGCTGTGCTGTGGTATTTAAATAGGTAAGTTTTTTTTTATAAGTTCTTGTTTCAATTGACGCTAACGTAGGCTTAGATGATTAATTATAAATTACTTTCATTTATCAGAAACTTCAGCGTACAACTTATTTATTTTTATTATGTTAAATTCGCGTTTCATTATATGTTGCCATTGCTTCCAATTCATATCGAAATTTATAAACTCGGTAGCATAAATATTGTTTCGTAACGGTTTGCGTATAGTATTTAGGTAATATTTAACGTTCAAATTGTTATTTATTTAAGAACGACTTAAATGAATTGGAGGAGCTCTCCTCTACGGATGTGAAATGCATCTGGAATAAGCAAAAGAAGCAATGCGGCCTCAACTACTCGGCGAGAAAGTTGACAGAATTCTGCCATGTGAAGCCAGTTCCGGCGAGGCCAAATATAAGCGAGGAGTTTAGCAAGATGGCTTTACAGTTGTTACTTGCTTCTAACCCTCGATCTGCTTTGGCATTGCATATGTAAGATAAACGGTCTAACCCTCTTTATAAGTTTCTTCTCATCGCAAACATTAAACTTGCAAACATTGTTTCAAGCCCGTTTTACACGGGGCACGTAATTGCACAATCTGATGTATGTTCGAACGTGCATTTCAAATTGCGTCGTGTAAAGCGGTGAAATGCTAGAACGCATGCGCAAATGCATGAACGCGAGATGGCAAAATAGCCCCTGTTCTAATTCCGAGCTCGCATTCTCGCAATTTCAAGAAATTTTTTTCCGATAGATGTCGCAGTAGTAGGGACCGGAAGAAGCTGAGTGATGATATGTGTTTGTTGTATTGGTGGATTGCATTGTGTGCAGTTGTTGTTGCTTGTTGTACTTTGCGGAATAAGTTTGAGCTGGTCACACAAGGACGTGTGACAACATGTCAACAACGATGCGCACAGAATTTCGTTTCTTCTTTGTTCTAACAATTGACTCGCTACTCGCGCACTTAACAGACGACGAAATTTCGTGCATGAATGCTTGCTTAAGCCCGTTTCACACGACACTTGATCCAGCACAAGACCTAGTATGCTAGCTGGTACTTGATATTGAGGACGAAACCCAGTATACTAGAAACCGTACTAGAAGGTTTCACACGATCATTGACCTTGTGCTTGCGAAGCGAATAGTCTACCATTGCGATTTGTAAAACGAAAATGGAAAATTTCGATGAAAGAAGGCGACTTTTGGCTGCTGCAGTTATAGCAGGGATGGCGAACAGAGTTCGAGCTCAACGAAGACGACGGCGAATTTGGGCAAGAGAATGGATCCGGAGAAGAGAAGAAGGCCGTGGGGTCCTTCACATGCTCCAAGGCGAGATAAGGTATATTTAAAATAGAAATGCCACTGTCGATGCTCAATAATTTCCTTCAGATCATCCTTTGTTGTGCACATCTTTTAGCGCTGCATTTTAAACGAACGAATTACGCTCTTCAATTTTCTTGGCAGAAGTCGGAGCAGAAGGGATGGGAGAAGTGTTTATGTGCATGACATACGAAATTTCAAGACCTTATTACTTTGGAATTCTACTTCTAAGAAATCGGGTTGTTTAAAATGATCGTGCATTTTAAAAGGATGGAGTGAAATGAAATTATAATTTTAATGAGCGTTATTTCGCGTAGTATTTCAAATTTGAATATTTGGCCAATGTTGATGAGCTGTTGACAGAATAAAATATCTTCAAGAGAAGTCGATGGCTCTTAATATTTCGTGTTATTCTTTGGCGATGTGAAGGAACTAATTTTGTGATAAAACATCGCTCGTGCCTGTGGACATTTTCTGAATGTTTTCTTTTCTTGATTATTGCCATGCTATATTATTAATCTGTTATGCATTATTTTAGGTTAGGAGACACATTAGCTTTTCGAAATTACCTTCGGATGAACGAAGAGTTGTTTGCTGAGCTCCTGGTAAAAGTTGCACCCCGTATAACCAGGCAAGACACAGTCATGAGACAAAGCATTAGTGCCACTGACAGGTATTGAGATGTACTCATGAAATGCCTATTTTTTGGGCGATTGAAAATAACCATATCATGCCAAACATATGTATCATTTTTCCTCAGATTATCAATTACCCTGAGATTCTTGGCGACTGGAGAGACATACAGGAGCCTTAATTATTCCACAAGGATAGCAACAAATACACTATCCATAATAATACCTGACACAATATCTGCCATTATTGAGGTTCTGGGCGATGAGATTAAGGTATTAATACTACAAAATGTATGGAATATAGCTGTCATGCACGGTGAAGAGTACACTTGGAGTAATGTTACTACTATCAATTTATCTAGGTTCCCTCTTCAGCTGAAGAATGGGAAGTAATCGCATCCCAGTTTTTGGCCATGTGGAACTTTCCCCTCTGCATTGGATCATTAAGATGGGAAGCATGTCAACTTCAGACCGCCTCGGACTAGTGGTTCCTATTACCGGAATTATAAAGGGAATGACAGTCTAATATTTTTGGCATTAGCAGATGCTCAATGCAAGTTTATGTGGGTAAATGTGGGAGTAAATGGACGTGTGAATGATGCAAATGTGTTCGCCAGAAGCAATTTAAAGAGAGCCCTTGATGAAAACTTACTGGGCATTCCTTCTGAACGACCATTACCTGGGGGGATAAAAATATACCGTATGTCATAGTAGCAGATGACGCTTTTCCTCTTGGAAAGCATGTCATGAAGCCTTTTAGGGTCAGGGAATTAACACCAGAAACTAGAATCTTCAATTATAGATTGAGCCGGGCAAGGAGGGTTGTTGAAAATGCCTTTGGCATATTAGCCAACAAGTTTAGGGTTCTACTAAGTAAGATTTCTACCCCCGAATAAGGTGGAAAGCATTATACGGGTTTTTTGCCTCCTACACAATTTTCTTCTGGCTCATCAGCCAGCAAACAGAGGTGAAGAGGTAGTGGAGGAGGGATTTCATTTAGAGCCTTTATTGCAGGCTCAGGGTCACCCCAGAGCAGCTGGGCAGGCATATGAAATAAGACAGGAGTTTGTGAGATATTTTAATGGTGTTGGCCGGGTTGATTGGCAAGAAGGGGAAGTTGAGAGGGGGAACATGTAAAAGTTGGAAATGGAGTGATAACAAAGCCCTTTGTGTCATTCTTTTTGTCCATATGAATTAAAGGCTTTTCATAAAAAAATCATTTCAAAATGGCTTTTGCATTATTCAATTCTACCTTATCTTTCCTCAGCAGAAATAAAAGTTAACATCACATGGACTCGTTACAAGAAGTGTAAGACAACAGGTACGTTTCAAACAATTGGAAGTGTTATGACCAAATGACAGTCATTTTAATAATAATAAAAGTCAACAGTGTGAATTGGAACTCTGTTTATAAAAATATATGCCTTCTTGCTTTATAAATAAAAAAAGCATCAAAATAGAGACTAGAAATACCTTTGCACATTTACTTCAACGTGCTTTCCTTCAAAAAATAATAAATAATTTGGAAAAAATTACATCTTTCCTCTATTCCAACTCCTCCATCTGGGCCTCATGAACTAAATCATAAATTTTTTTCATCAGCTCTAATTTTCTCTTCTTGTTTCTCAGTCCCTCTATGGCTTCACCTACATACCTAATGAAGTGCATTTCACTTGAGCAGGGTGGTAGTATGGGTGGTTTATCTAAAGCCCTTGCAGTATTTTCTAGGACACTATTTGATTTCTCTAAAAGGGCATCATCAGCATTCCTCTTCTTATTTGTCCTTTTGGGTTTTGGAGTGGATTCTGTACTGTAGTCCACTGATGTTCCTTGGCCACTTTCTATATTATTATCGTCTTTGCATGTATTTTCAGTCTCCAGCAGAACCATAGGGGGAAAGACTTCCACTTCATACTCCCCCTCGACTACATCGGGACTGGCATATTCTATGGAGACATTGTCCGAAACATTTCAGGGAAAACAGCTGGCTTAAATAATTTTCTTTCACGATTGAAGTGAATATTTTAGTTACATCTCCTTACCATAGGTACCGATTGATAATTCCTAATCGGTGTCTCTTTACTTTTTCTAGGAACAATGTGTTCCTGCAGGAAGAGCAGTTTCTCATAGTACCATAATGATGGTGCATAAACCTGCGCAAATAAATACGTGATAAACAATGTCAATCCGTCTCGTCGTGAAATTAAATACTATTGTGATTATATATACCTCATCCGTTGAACATCCACTTTTCATGGATGCCCTCACTTTTTGGTGTTCTACACCAAATTGGGTGCGCAAGGAGCTCAATTTCGCTCGAACGTCTAACGGTGTGGTACCTGGTCTGAAAGTCTCCACGACGTTCGCGATTTCCTGTATTGCCCTTGTCCTCGTCATCTTATTGTGGTACACAGGCAATTTCGTGTTGTATAAACACTCATGTTTTCCATAGTTATCTATAAGGCAATCGATGGCATCAGGCGACCAAAACAATTGTCGAGACATTTTCACCACACGTTGATTTCGCCGCCAAAGAGTGCGTAACAGCCGGGATACTAGTGTAGGAGGCGCTGATTAAAAAAAAGTGAAGACCGCACGGCGACTCTAAAAGCTAACGTGATTGGACGACGGCTACTAGGTCCTACTGGGAGCTAGTAACAATCTAGTACCGCATCAAGTAGGAAATCCAGTAGCTCAGCGAGTATACTAGCTAGCATGCTTGCCAGCCAGTACACTGGTTCTGTTCACACGATACTGGAAAGCTATCATACTAGCGAGTATACTAGACCTTGTGCTGGATCAAGTGTCGTGTGAAACGGGCTTTACCAACACCGTGTAAAGCTACCGCTAAAGGTAACGCATTCGTCTGCGCAATAATTATTGCACGCAAGATTGAGAAAGTAATGCAGTGTTAACCTGCGCAATGACGTGCCCAGGGTAAAACGGCCTTCAGAGCTGGGAGGCAAACAGACCAGGCAGAGTGATCCAGAAAACATATCGTGAGTATAAATGATTCAGTTTTTGCATAGCCATACAACTATTGGCAAACAGAGAACACAATTTAAATTAAATTAAGTGATTTTTAAAGTTCAGTCATAATGTTTTCTATTTACGTTTTTGTAGTTGTAACTACTTTGAGGAATAAACTTTAAGTTTCCACATAAAATCAAGAGTATCCTGATATATTTAATGTAGTGAAAATTAAATAAATTGATGGAATGGTTAAGGTACTTTAATTTTTATATCATTTATTAGGTATCAATTTAATATCATTCATGTTCTCACTATTTTCTACTTAATCAGTATATATATATATATATAATATCTGATCTATTGTAATCACTGCTATTTATGAGTGCTGTTCAGTCCCATTAGTACAATGCATAATTTGTGGTCATCATCACTCCATGTGGTTGGTATTTAAAATAGATGGTTGTTTTCGTTGGGTTATATCTGACAGTCGCTTTCAATTACCCTCATCTCTTAAGGTTCAAACATCATGCAAAATTTCTAGTTCTATTCGTAGATGCCCATTTACATGTATAACCTACATCTTACTCATGGATTCCTTTATGGGAAACCTCTGCACAGGCCCAAATAATTTTCAAGATTCGGCAATGAGTCGCTACAATAATTACAGGCAAAAGTCATCGCTCACTGTGAAGACCATTGCTAAAATCTTCTCAACGTACAATACAATACATAACATCAATAATAAGCATACATCTGCAATATTCAAGTTTATGGTTAAAAAAGTTTAAAGTTTGTTGGATGACCATGCTTCTTACTTCCACACACTGAAACGTAAGGTATGTTCTACTAGATTGAGAGAATAATAAGTTGAATACCTTTTTGCTAAACTATCTAAATGGAGTTCCCTGGAATGATGATATAATTTGTAGAATAAAAGTCATATATGGTTAAGATATTTAATGTAGTCATAATTTCAAAACACACATTTACACATCATTCTGCTGTTACCAAAAAGTTATCACTAGCCAAAACTGGTGATGACAAGTTAGTTAAAGAACAAACAATTAACACAATAAGGTCAATATAAGGGAGCAGCATAGTTGTTGGGATAGTATCAGATAACATCTTGAACCTTTTCACCTTCTCTATTGACCTTTCAACATGCGCACGAGCTTTGGCAATGTCAGAAGTAGCCAGTGCATCAGCTCTGTTGAACTGCTTCGATTTCCTAAGAAAAGGAGGATGAATAACATTGACACCATACTCATCACATATAGATTTTATCAGAAATCCTTTGTCTACCACAACATCATCGATATAAGGTAACAACAAATCTATAAGTCCACTTTCTTCAAATATTTTTTTGTCGGAGGCTCTACCTCCATAAGCTTTACTGATGAAGCTGATGATTCCACCAGGAGTGACACCAACCTTAAACTTTACGGTGTGATTACACTTATAATGCGAATACGACATGATCCGACACCGCAAGCATCTGAATTTGGAAATTTTCACTTCCGTGCAATCCAAAACAGCCCTCACTCTTTTAAATTTTTCAAAACATTTGGGCATATTCTTTAATATCTCCTCTTTAGGAGACCAGATAACTGCTGACTTCAAACAATCAGCTAACACCATCAGCGAGCCAACAGAAATGTTTTTACAGGTGGTAGCTGTGCAACCAAAAAGAATTGCCAGCACAGCAAATAGTATGTTTAATTTCATCTTCATCATAGTTAAAATCACCTTACACCTATTGTTCATCATAAAACGGGTGTTCTCTGGCTAAAAGTACAGAGAATAAAGTTACTATATTGGTCAATTTTAGAAATGAATCAATGCCAGTCATTGTATACAGTTGCTTCTCAGTGGTAATCATTTCACAAACTGAATTTTTAAAATCACCACTCGTTACCTGGCACCCAAAATCTTTTGTTTCCTTGACACACTGAGTGCCAGCAGTGCACTGGGTACTCATGGATTGAAACTGTCTAAGAGACAGAAGGGCTTCTGCAGCTGCATGATTCAGTGGATCTGCATGATCCACTAAGACCACTGCAGCACGATTCACTGATCCTACATCAATGCCTGGTTCCACTCCTTCACCAATGCCAATTTGAGGCATACCCAGTTGCATTTCATTCTCCCCAGGTCTTTCCAGCACCTCAACCATTTCCTCTCTACTTTGGATCTACAAAATAATAGAAGAAATTGACCCATTATTAACGATTTCTCTTTCAGTAATTTTAATAAAAATTGCTGAAGACAACATTTTGCCACTACTTTAAATAATGAGTACACTGAAGTAAAGCAAGTACAAATTTCTAACAAGTAAATACCTAAGTTTGATGTTAGAGAAGTTCATACATAAAGTAAAAGTTAGAAGAGAGAATGGCTCAAGTCTTAATACGTGCCTTTGCATTTCATTTGAGGACACTAATTCTTCGAATGACTGGTATTGAGAAAAAAGTTCTTTTTTACGATGCATGCATGTACCCCAATGAAATTCTTTGCCGTGAAGTGAAGATGAATATAAATTAATATTCGTTAGACGCAATATTCAGAGCAAGTCAAGCGAACAGGACTAAACTTAAACAACATTAATATTCAGCTCAGCTCATAATATTCAGCTCAGCATTAAACAACATTAATAATCAGCTCAGCAAATATTCTGCATTTTAAAAGTTGCGTGGCAACTCAAAATTAATGATGAATCGCTAAATATAATAATTTCGATCCATCCCGAAATGTGCTCCTACCAATAACTATGTGCCTCCTGTATTTAGTCACATAGACAGCCATCGCCTTGCTTTCCCTTAATGCACTTATAAAGTTATCCCATCTGCCCCAGGAACATTTGCACATTAAACTTACTTAAGTTATTAACATAGATAAATTTTATAACGATAGTAATAATCTATAAGAAAATACTTACTTGTACCCTGTTCTCCCGTCGTCTATTCCGTCTCCCGCAGATGTGTCCAATACAAGCTTCTCTATGGAAGAAGCTGGTAGGTTCACCGAAGGAACGGCAATTCTCTTCAGAAACCGGTGTTTCGCAGGTAGATCTATTAAAAACGGTAATCCAACATATAAAGATACAAAATAAAGTTCATAAAAGTGCAGGAGAAATTTCATTCGACTTTTCAACGTGGTGTAAGCCATGTTGAAATTAGTTACTTAATATATCTACCTCTTTACGTACCTGGTAAAATATAATCAGCCTTCACGAAGTGCAATGAACACACCAGCATATTCTTCGTCACCTTTTTTCCAATTTTCAGCCGATGTATCCACATATTTCGCCGATCAAATCGTTCCGTTTCTCCCCAATCGTTGATGCGAGATACAAAATCTCCAGGTCTAGGGAACTCATGAAATCTTACCCTCGTGTCTCTGCAAGCCTTAGATGAGCATTGCGGAACGCAACAATTTTTATTTGATTTCACCTTTTTAGGTGAAAAAGTCATCGGCGTATTCTGCATTTCTAGAAAAGGTAAATTGTCTCTCACTTCCAGCACTACAGCAGCTATGCCACTCGCTATCAGCTATACCCGTATGAGTGATTACAGTTCTCTCCGCTAGTTGGCGTGTCACTTGTCTGGAACTCCGATATATAGTATAATCGATTAATCCATCCTGATTTTGAGTCAAAAGCGAGTTTTATGTGAGCCAGCAGGAAAAGTTTGATTTAAATAATTAGCGCCGGTATCTTCGTGAATTGTTGGTGGAAATATTTTTTTTATATACCTAGCTCCAATTAAAAGCCATTTATGGAAGTATTTCCATAAGTATGGTGACGAAGAGAGTGTACCCTATTGTAACGTTACACCATTTCCCACGGTCACGGGTATCTGCGGGGTAATCAAAATTTCCTGATTTACAAAAGCGTAATTAACATAGACATATTCCTTGGTTTTAATTGAACAAACTTAAAACAGCATTAATGAAAATAAGGAACCCTAGCGACAGAGATAGACAAGAAATAAAACAGTAAACAAAGGGGAAACTAGGGACGCGGTGTGCAACAATGTTGAGAACTATTTCAATGTTCCTACTTTCTAGTTTAGTATTATAAGCCTAAAAATCTTCTCTTTGTATAATGTTTAAATTACCTGGCGACAACTTGTGGAAATGAGTGACTTATAACATTATCACAAGAAAAAATACTTAGTAAATTTCCTCACCAAGTTTATTTTAATCGACCTAGGTTTCGGCAAGTATTGCCATTTCCAAGGCTTGAAAATCAATCTTGTAAACCGATCTTGTCTATCAACCAATCATTATCGTGTTGAGAAAGCCACATTTGTTATTTCCACAAAACTTTATTACGCTGGCACGACGCGCGTTTCACCACACTGTGGCATACTCATTTGCACATTTTTTGTGGAAATAACAAAGGTGGTTTTCTCAACTTTGATATCCATAATTTCCACGAGGTCAGGCCTGATATAATCAGTTTCAATCAATATCAACCTTGATAATGGCAACACTACCCGAAACCTAAGTCGGTTATAGTAAACTTATTGTGAAATTTACAGTTTTTTTGGTGATAATGTTGTAAAACTTCTCTGTGGCTAGTTAAATTTTTCTTCTTCGCGTTTTCACCAGAGACTCTTGGGTGACAGCTGCCGTCTATTATTTATTTTACGTATTTTTCGACCACATCCACGTATCTACTAACAGGTTCAGTGTCCGTTCCACTTCGTGAGTTTAGCCCAAACACTGACTGTTGCATTTTCTGAGGTGGAATGGCTGGATTTGAACACGGTCTGTGGTTGGTCATTGGCGGCCCCAAGGGAGGGGGGGGAGGGCAAGTAGGAGCAAAACACGGCGTATTTCTTTGCCATAAGTCTGTAATGTAAGTCTAAATTATTTTATTGCTTTCTTGTTGTTGAAGTTTTGGTTATTTTACTTTAAAATCCAGTTAAATTTTATATAAACTAAAATGGTTTTTAAAACACAAGATAAATGCGAATGTAAATCAAAATAATTTTGGAATTATTCGAAACTTTGTGGTAATCTGAAAGGGAAATATAGATTTAGTAAAAACATGCTCTTCTTTAAAAGCAAACTTTTTCTTATGAACTCGTAGGTTTCCGCGGAGTCGTTCAGATGGCAGTGAAGGCTTTTCGAACCTTCTTCCGCGTGCTTCCATTGTCTTTGACGACAGTTTCGATAGCATTGCAGCTATATTCTTCAGGTCTGAAGTGAAGATGAAGGTGTCCGTGAACGTCTTATAAGGGCTGTTTTCCCTCCAAAGAAGAGGCAAAACTAATTGCAAAAGAGAACCACTACTTCCCCAGACTTATCAGAGAGGCCGTTGAAATCGTGAAAACTCACGGAGAACATCAACAGAGAAGATGGTTACACGATCTCTAAATGCCTGGGAAGGGAGTTTTCGTCTAGAAGAGGACACCAACCAATGACAGCGCACCCGATTGGCGGGAAAAACAACCCTTATATAAGACGTTCACGGACACCTGCATCTTCGCTTCAGACCTGAAGAAGATAGCTGCAATGCCATCGAAACTGTCGTCAACGACAATGGAAGCACGTGGAATGCCTGTTGCTCACGGCAAAATTTTCCATGAAAGAGTTCTATAAAAATTTTTATTGAAAGTTTTATGAATCGTACGTAAAACGTACTTGCTTGCTCGAACGGTAAAACTGTTCATAAAACCGTAATGCCATCTATGAGACGCTTTGCGAACACGTGAAGTGATAAATGCACTCTCTTTTGGATGACTGTTAAGTTAATAACTATATTTATTGTTTATATACTTACTTTATGATCAACCTCAACGGTGCTAAGGCTCTAACGCATTCTTCTAACAATAAGAAGGATACTGCCTCAACGTTCCATGAACTTCTAGCCATGTTTGTTTAAGTTTTTCTTGTTTGGCTTCCCATGGATACGAGATTATCAACAACGCGATGGGCGGAACGTCTCATTGGTTGTTGCATAAAACGGTTTTATGGAAATAGAACCTGTCCTATTCCGTAAAACGTTTTATAAAACTAGGTTTTATAAAACGGTTTTATCGTTAGCAAGCTCATTTTTATAAAATTAGTCGATTTTATAAAACGTTTTACCGAATTTATTTAACCGTGAGCAACAGGCTGAAGAAATCCCGAAAAGCCTTCACTGCCAGCAAACGTTTGCTTCTAAAACATTTATAACGCGCCATTTTAAACATAGTTTGTTACGGATTTCTGGGACGAGACCTAGAAACCCCGATTTTGCAGGGGATATTCCATACTCCAAAAGCCCACCCCCCCCCCCCCTCCCTGGAACCCCTGGTTTGGAGCCGCCCCTGTGTGGAGTGCACCTTTGAGCGCATTATCAGCGAGGAGGAGGAGAGGAGAATCTTGTCTGCGACCCCTGTTAGGTCTGTCACGGCGGGAGCAAGGGGAGAGGAGGCCAATGGGGTGCCCCTGCGGGAGGGGCCCTTCCCAAGGGAAGGGGCCTCCTCCCTATCCTCTAGGGCATCCAGGGGGAAGGGAACCCGTCACTGACCCTGCACACCTTGTTAAGCCCGTTTTACACGGGGCACACGTAATTGCACAATCTAATGTACATTAGTACGGACGTGCATTTCAAATTGCGTCGTGTGTAAAGCCGTGAATTGCAAGAACGCATGCGCGAATGTATGAACGCAAGGTGACAAAAATAGCCCCTGTTCTAATTCGAAAATGATTGCTTCGCCCGATTGAGAAATAAATGCAGTTTGAAGTTGTGCAATTTTTCGTGCCCCGTGTAAAACGGCCTTTAGACAAGATCTGTCTGTCAGCTAGTCTGCATGTCTGAAATGTTGTGAGAATGAATGCGCTGGGAAGAGTATAAAAATAAAACCTACGCACATCCGGTCGTACTTTTACCGGCCCAGCAATAGGGTGGTTTCCTATTTTTTTTTTATTGCCTAGATCTGAAGTTTATAACCCCTGGAGTACGTGTTTGAAGCCGTTCGATTTTTAAATGGCGTTAAGTATTTTTCCTTATTAATTAAAAAGTGAAAAAATTCAACGGCGCGAAAACGCGACGGCAAACTATTGCATGCTGGTTAATCCTACGTGTGACGTCACAGGTACGTACGCAACTACCGCAATCTGCCGCTAGGTGGTTCGCCGCCGCTGCTTATCTGCAGACGACGTCCGCCGAGAAAGCTTTAGTAATAATAATAAATTTATTGACGGGAAAAAAACTATTTGCAAAAGTAAACTTGGTGTAAAATGGAAATGAGCTTTATTTATTAATTTAGCTGCTCTAGTCGCATAGAGAAACCTCATCAAAATAATGAAACATTTATGGTTACGGTATGGGGAATGAAAATCGTATAGTATAATATATTCTCAAATTAATGGTGCTAGCTCCTATTTTTAAGGTAAAGTTAGTATGAAAAGCATGAAATAAACCATTTTGTTCGTATTCATTTCGAAATATTTCCCGCAAGCAAGCACGAAATCGACACTTAATAACTATATACGGAGAGCAGGTGCTGCGCCGCAGCTATAGCTATATATGATACGATTACACATTAATTTAATTGATCCACTTTGTCGAGGTGTCATTGCCAGATCATGAAATTAGCAAAAAAGGCTTACCATCAATAGCATAATGGATGGCAAAATCTCGAAGCAAACTGTGTATGAGCAAATACTAAAACAACTAAAATGCGTTGATCACCCCTCACCGTGATCACAGACCATTGATGGGAACTCGTGATTCACTGCATCAGCTGATCAGCATCATATTCTCCAAGAAGAACCAGTAACATGCCTCCGAGAACATTGCTTTATAAAAATTGTTTTGTGCCGCAGTGTCACACAACAACATTTAGCGATAGCAAGAAATAAATTTAATTGTTTCAGGCTTGACTTCGTGGAAGTGATAGATATCCATTTTTAATAAAAAACTTTGTACTTTTCCACACTTTATTTAAAGTGTGGAAAAGTACAAAGTTTTTTATTAAAAATGGAGATAGCAAGAAAGCTTACGTCGCGGTTAAACTAATCGAGAAGAGGAGAATTTTGTGGTTAAAAGCAGTCAGAAGAGAGTACCTTGCTTTACTCCTCTGATTTCACCTGCACTAAACCGAACATCTTCTCTAAAGAACTCCACCACCATGGCCACATCCACTTACGGTAGATTGTCCGTACAAAACCAGTTTGTAAAGCCATTGAACTTGTTCTCATGAAACATTGTGGCTTTGTATATCAGCAAAAGGAACTGATGATGAAAGGTAACTAATGAAATATGCAAGGTATGAATGATAGGAATGGTAAATGAAAGGAATAGAAGATGAGATAAAGGAAATGTTTGTCAAAACGAAAGTGATCAAAACGTAAACATCTAGGCCGGAACACCACAGAACGCGAAGTCACAGGTACGCAGTTTCGTTATTCATTTCACTGCGCATGCGACGCTTGCCGCGAAGAACTCCTTCGCGGTAGCTCTGTACTAGCAGGTAGCGTAGGAGCCTAGAAAACTTCTTTTAATGGCATGCTCAACGGAGGAGACTTTCCGAAATTTGAGCATTTTAATCGAGGTATATTAATACATGTTCACCAGATTTTAGGGACTCTGAAATACTATAGTAAGTACAGTCGATGACAATTCCATATACCTCGCAATGTTGACTATCTACCTGTTACGTCATCATAAGAGCTGCCGCTGTTCCGCCATTTCCGAGCCTTTTCAAATGAACTTAAAATTAACATTCAATTTACTTGTAAACTAAGACTTTTTAATCCAAATAATTTGCGTGTAATGAATACGTTTATGCTGGGGCACCTGTCGCAATAAATGAATTCTGTTTTCTTTGATGAAGGAAACTACCCTATTGTTCGGGTACTGCTGTGCGGTTGAAATGTTTCCAGTTGCCTGGAGTTACGTGACACGCGGGAATTGTGGGTATCGGGAAGTCCTATGGCAACACCACTTGGCAGTGTCAAGCATTGAGGTAGAATAGTGTTGTAAAGGGTGGAGATTTTTCTCAAGAGAGATAATGTAGAGATTCTATGGATTTACGTTCCTCCTATTTCGATACCCAACTGTCCGACGGTCCCGGAAGAACCCAGGAATATAACTCCATTCTATGGATTTCAATCACAGCATACACATTTTACTAATAGTCGTTTACCCCACCTCGACTAATTTGTAGTGTTTTTTTGATTAAAGGAGAACATCATCCCTAGTTTGATTGACTATCGTAGTGTTAGTCTATTTCTGAAAGCTTCGAATTAAATGCACGTTTAGCGAGCTTCATAGCCAGATTCGTTTTAAGTTTTTCGAAATTGTTTATACCTACCGATGGTTCAGAGCGCTCAACTTCCCTTGAAGTCACTTTTCAGTTGAAGGAATAAGAATCAGCCGATAGCATCAATTCCAGTGCGAACGAGTGATTAAGATATGTCACCTTAATGGTAGTTTGAGAGCGAAAAATCACTTCACCTAGAATTTCAATGAAATTGGCCTCATTTTAAAGATAAAAAAATCTCATCTTTCCAATGATATCAAAATATTAACCTCTTGCCGAACTACTTTTCGAGCAATTTGCCTACATATAATAAGCTGTTTTACATGGGATAGATTATGGCTGTGCGCTCCAGAGGGAGAATATTGAAGGAAATAGGAATTTATAACACCTAGATTTCGTCAAAAAACTAACGGTGTGTAGATTGCACGTTTTCTCAACTATTCATAAAATATAATCTATTACTCACCACAGTAACATTTACAGAATCACAAAAAAAACCTGCCGGTTTGAAGGGTTTTCAGCCGTACGGCGGTAAAAAATGAGTCAAGTTAGAGACTTATGTAGCTTTATATATTTAACTACCGAGTTTTTTGGGCATATATAACTATATATATTTGCGCCATTAATATTACAATATTTATTTCATACTTCTTACAGACGCTGAAATCAGAGAATAAAATTTGAATTTGGTCTCCACTATGACTAGGGATCTATTCCTTAGGGATTCCTTCTGAGCAAGTTTTACGTAACTACTGTCGACAGATCATGATTTGGAAGGCAACCGCCCGGCCCCAGTCGGATTCACGTGAACCATTGTTTATCCCGGCCTTTCCTGTTTCCCCATACCGGCACACTCGAAGATCGAAGTTCCCTCCAAAAACATTTTTGTCTTTTTTTTCTCTCCATATTCTGTGAAATCGAACGCCAAAGGCATTCATTGCTGCGAGGTAGTCGACCATATCGCAAGGCTTCATGATCAAATCTGATCTAAAGTTCAGTATAGGAATGGTTAATAGAAGCAATCAACAACCATGGAATAGGTGAAAATGATAAACTATGTACATACCTACGTAAAAGTTGTAGCGTTTAAAAGCTGATGTGCTGGAACTTCTTCATGATAGAAAGGGCTATGTCAAGTTATTGGTGACGCTATAGACGAGGGGATGGGGATGTGTAAAGTGGTGGAAAAGGTTATTGCGGATTACTTAAAGGGAATGTGGTCCAAGAACAATTGGTTATTCAAAAACCAGAATGAGTTCAGACAAGGATATTCGTGTGAATCACAGCTCTTAGGGCTATGTCAAGATATTGGTGACGTTATAGATGATGGGATAGAAGTCGATGCTGTATTCGTCGATCTATTAACAGCTTTCGATAAAGTGCCTCACAATCGATTCTTATCTAGGTTACAGTCGTTATTTATTGACGAAAGAGTGATGCAATGGATGGAAAACTTCCTGTCAGGTAGAACTCGTAAAGAGTTATAATCGGGGACGTATATTCTGAGGAGACAGAAATAAATTTGGGGGTAACACAAGGGAGTGCTCTGGGACCACTATGAATTCTTATCTACGTGAATGACCTACCAAACAATTTCATTTCTGTACTCAGAGTTTTACAGGCGATTGCGTAATCTTTAGGCGAGAAAAACAAAGAGTTTGACCAAAACATCCTCCAAAATGATCTAGACGTACTCTCCGATTGGATTTCCAAAAAAGAAACGGGATTTAATATCTATAGGTAAGAGCGTAAACATAACTTTTTCAAATAAAAAATATACAAAACGGAGCGTAAACATAAATGGGAGATCAAATCCCAAGTAGCAAAAATTTGCAAAGACTTTGGAATTCATGTGGTGGTATTTGTTCATGTTAAGCGAAGGAATTTGCCGATTCTACCGTGGACATTCTACGCAGGAGGAGTCTGGAAACTCCTTCACTTACGCAGTTTGAATGGTCAACATACCCCTTGGCGTTTTCCACTTCATAATTGTTTTAACGCAAGAATTTGACGAATTGTTTTCACGCGTTTTTTATGCAAAACTTAAATTTTCAATTGGATTCCTTTTTTTATGTTTTTTTTTACCTTCCATCTGGATGTTTTACTTAAGTATGAGCGGAGTTTTTCCAGCAGTAGATTCCTAAGATGACTAAAATATTACGAGATATCTACAGACGTTAACAATTTTTTGTTCCCCTTATAATCGTTGAAGTGGATAATTACGTCATCTAATTCTTGCGGCAATGTTAATGTAGTCGACAGCCATACTCAGCAGTGTCTAAGTTTTGCATATGCTCTGATCATCCCATTTGGCCTTGGCGTATGCATGCGTGGTGTGCGTCAAGACAGGATGCTGAGGATTAAGAAGTGATAACTCAATCAATGCTTCTTTTACAGCTGCGAGTTGGGCAGTGCAATTCCGTGGAAGACATAACAGCACTGCCAATGAGACTTTTATCTTGGTTTGTCGATAGGTAGTGTAGCTCTTAGTAGTACTCCCTAATATTTGAATCCTTATCTGTTACCTAGTACATACTAACAGCACGCCGTGCATGTTTTCTACATAAGTCTTGAGTCTCTGTCCATTTGTGTAGTTGCAAAATACATATATAATTTAATGGTCCCTCTCCATTGTGAGCATATCTGTAGTGTAGTGGTGCATGCTTGTGAGGCTTCGTCTCGTGACAAGCATTAGTGATTTATGCTCATGCATAATTAGTCGTAGTTACACAAACTTTAGGGTATAGTGTAATGCATGTTGGTGAATACTCACCCCCTGCCACACACCCCTGAGGTGGCTTGCAGGGTATTTTGTAGATGTAGAAGACACAATACTTCTCTTCTATTTAATGTTCCGTGAAAACCAGACCGTTTCATCGTTTTCCTTGCTTATTTTTAGTAGAGGCGTTCCTGAAAAATATTTGCTGTGACGTAAATGCTCCCTGCCCTTGAGGTGGCTTGCAGGGTATTTTGTACATGTTAATGTTAAATTACTCATGGGTTGGTGGATTTTACTCTGTGATTATTGGGAATAAATGAACTATTTTAATGAAATAACCTCGACTACGGCGCGCAGATGCTTTGAAGGCCCTCACTCGGCTGTGAGAAGGACTTCTCGATGATCTTGCTGTCTTCGCGTGGTTTTTCCGTCACCCTCGCTTGTTTACAATGAGAGGAGATGTTATTCGCGACCCCTTCGTCCGTCCCGATAGCCCGCCCTTCCTTCATTTCATAGATAGATAGATAAACGTCTTCATTGCGGCGAGCTTGAGACTTTAAAAATCCCTTCTTCCATCTAACCCCTTGTCAGCATATGAATGCCGTGAACATGACAATCATTTCAATTCATAAATCAAAGAAATAATACTAAAAACAATAGAAATAGAATATTAACGCGGCATTATGAAGTATCAGCATGAAATGTAAAAAGATATGTACGTACAAATGTGGGAAAATCGTGAGAATTTCGGCTGGCATCCGTCAGGAAAGAAAAGCCACTGCAGGAAAACTCCCCCACACATTAAAGGGGGCTATTTTTAATGGTCTTACTTCAAATTGCTTCGTGAGCTTAATCGCATACGTCTATTACTCAATTTTTGAACCCCTTCCCGAAGTTCAATCTTTCCCAAATGTTGCTTATATGTTTAATTTTGATGACAGAATCTGGGTAAATTTTTTCGAATTTTTCACGTTTTAAGATTTAATTTTACATTTTTTATTTTTAGTACATAGAGAAAACATTAACAATGCATTACGCATTAAGATCACTGTATGGTCTTCAGATACAAGAACTTGACTGTGCTCACCGGAAAGAAACCTTGCAACAGCGAAGCATTAGCAGAGATGCAAAGATCACTAAGAGAGGAGTAGTACCGGAATTTAAAAAAGCTAAAGAAAATGTCAATGATTGTTAAATTAATAAAAGTGTGAAGACTAAAAAGTAGAAGATAAAAACATATATTTAAAAAAACACTTTTTATAAAAAATGGTCTTATTTCAAAATGCTCCAAAAAGTAAAAAATAAATAAAAATGCACTAAAGAGTAGAAAATATATTTTAGATTTAAATTTACAAAGTTAAGAGATCTTCTATTCCAAATTTATAAATAGGTTTGAAGTTGAAAGTGAACATGAATATTTGTTTACTTTATCTGTGCAATCCGTCGATGATTACGAGGCGAGAACCTTTTAATCGTTCGTCTAATTGATCATCATGATTATAGGACCAGGATGCAAAGTAATTTTTCTAAGTTGAATTTGAGCACCCTGGTCTTATAATCAAGATGATCAATTAGACGTACGATTAAACGTTCTTGCCTCATAATCATCTACGAATTGCACAGATAAAGTAAACAAATATTCATTTTCACTTTAAACCTATTTATAAATTAGGGATAGAAGGTCTCTTAACTTTGTAAATTTAAATCTAAAATTTATTTTCTACTCTTTAGTGCATTTTTATTTATTTTTTACTTTTTGGAGCATTTTGAAATAAGACCATTTTTTATAAAAAGTGTTTTTTAAATATATATATTTTTATTTATTATTCGTTTGCTGCTGATTCACGCTCAAAGACAACGACGGGAGGAATGAGCAAGGGAGCCAGTTGACCAACTCTTGGTATCGTTTTCTTTGAAATAATATTTTACGTCCTATTTTGATAAAAAGATACATTACGTAAAACGAAATCGTCACACCGTGCCGGAATTTAAAAAAAAAAGAAAGAAAGCAATCAAGTGGAACACCTCGACTCAACACTCGTGACTTTAACTGTCAATGATCGCGAGGTCATCTTTTCCAAAGGTTTTCTTTTGTTTACGATTGGTCGAAGATTGTGAAATTAACTGTAAGTTTATTCTTTATTTTTCAAGCGTTTGAAATTGCTCCATCAATTCATTCTGGTATTTTGTGGAAACATTCCAGTGGGATTCGTTGAATGATAGCCAGTGAAAAGTCGATGGGGGCGCTAAGACAGGATATTCTACGTAGCATTACAGCAAGGTTGTATCTTTTTATACACCTTGCTGAAGAGTTAATGGGAATATTCCGGATTAAGAAATTGATTTCAAAGAGCGGGGTGGATTATGAAGCTGGCATAATATGTAGCTCGCTGTGGCAAGAATTTAATGATCTTCAACATAAAAATCAAGGAGCGTACATCATTTTGCCCATTATTCAGTTCAGCCCGAAAACATTCCGTGTAATGTGGGTAAATATTCTTTAATCCTCTCCATTTATTCTCGAAGTTTCTGTTGTTTAGCATTTGGGTTGATATTCAGATACATTAAGACGGCTCTTGTTTAAATCCCGTGAAACCTACCACTAGAAAAAGTAGACGAGTTCATGGGTATAATCAGAAGAAAGCAGATGAGGCAATGTATGTAGTACAATGTTTAATGTGGGGAGGACGCGTGCCAAATATCAAGTAAGTGAGTGCACTGAAAGGTGGTTTGAGAGCGAGAGATAGTTCCACGTAGTCATAATGGAGACCATATCCAAATTTAATTTTTTTATTTCAGCATCTGTAAGAAGTGTGAAATAAAAATTATAATATTAATGGCGCAAAGATATAGTTATATATTACTAAAATTCTCAATAATTAAATAAATAAAGCTACATATGTCTCTAATTTGACTCATTTTTTCCCGCCGTACGGCTGAAAACCCTTCAAAACAACAGGGTTTTTTTGCGATTTTGTAAAAATATTACTGTGGTGAGTAATATATTATTTTTTATAAATATTTGAGAAAACATACAATCTACTGACTGTTAGTTTTTTGACGAAATATAGGTGCTAGAAGTTCCTAATTTGATTAATATTCTATCCCTCTGGAGCGCACAGCCGTAATCTATCCCATGTCAAACAGCTTATACATTTTAGGCAAATTGCTCGAAAATTAGTTCGGCAAGGGGTTGATACTTTGATATCATTGGAAAGATGAGATTTTTTCTTTGAAATTATGCCAAATTCATCAAATTCTAGGTGAAGTGACTTTTCGCTCTCAAACTACTTTAAGAACTGGAATCGAATGAACGGTGCGAAATGAAACAATATCGATTTGCTGTGGTGGGCGTTATTTCCCATTTTTTAGGTCCATATCATAGCTATTCTTCGAACATTCAAGATCCAGTATGTGAAAGTGAAAAGGAAAGCAGTCCACTTCGCTTTGAACTGCTGTTGACAAATAGAAAGCGTTGCATTTTTATTGGAAACATTTGGATTGGAGCCAGTCGGGGCGGAATCACGCACGAGACTTAAACCTTCTCAGAGCTGTGAATTTGAGAGTGCCGTAGCCGAGAAATAATTCACTCTCTATCTTCACTCCCTTCATCATGGGGATGTCACGCTGTGTGGCCGGAAGTGACGCTAGCGAGGACGCGAAGGTGAAGTATCCGAAGTGGGGGACTCGATCTAAGTTTGGGAGGGTCGGCAAGCGGGTTTGAAGTACCTAACTGTCACTATTTTGACGTCACTGGTGCATTTCAGGATTTTGAATTGCCTGTGGAGAATAGGCGGTGCATAATGGAGCAGGGGGTCGTGGTGGCCTAGTGGGTAGAGCGCTGGGCTACCGACACCGGAGGGTCCCGGGTTCAAATCCGGGCGAAGCCTCTCTCTATAGACACCCCCTCCGACGATCCTCGCGGTGCGACTGTCTTACTGTCAGAAATAGAACTTCGTGGAAAATCTCAGGTGGTATCCCAGGGAGAGGAACTGGCCCCCCAATAACCGCGAACGTGTGAATTTCACACGCCAATGACGTGACGTGCGTGGCGTAAGGTCAACTCTCTCTCACTGATCAAAAAACCAACCATCGGGTTGTAATGTTCTCACTTGAATGAGCGAATGAAGCACGGGGTGCCATCTATCGGAGCGCGGAGGGTGACATCCTGAGGGAAGGAAGCACACCTCTCGACGTGCACCAAAAGATTATGGGGATGGGATTGGTAGCGCCGGAGAACTTTCCGCCGCGGTCCCGGCTTCGGTGCACGGCGCGTCCCCGGAAGGACACCGCGATGGGAACACCGATTCCCAGTCGAGATGCGTAGTTGAGCACGGATGATATAGTCTCGCCATACGGGAGGGGACGCACCACCGATTCGTTCCGAGTGCCGTCGACGGAGTAATGCCTCCGAAGCAGTGCGTGCGAATGCCGTGATAGCCTTAGAGAACAACTGAGGGTGGACGGAGCGTGCGAAGGTGCAGTGGGGAGATGAGGAGGGCGGCGAGCGTCCACACCACTCCTTGAGCAGTCCACTCCCTAGTTCACTCCATCTCGCATCGGAACAGAGAATGGGATTGCGCACCCAAGCTGCTTCTTCTTCGCCCCCCCCCCCCCCTCTTGTACCCCCCACACCCCCCCTGCATGTTGCTCGCGCTGAAATTCCAACCCCCGGCGCCGGGGCGAGAGAGGCATAGAGGGCAGGGAAGTAGTCGGTGTGAGGGGGCGGGGGGGAGAAGAGGGGCAGCTGTTGCAAGGGCGAGGGAAAGGGGGCTTAAGGGGGGAGGGGGAAGTGAGGACCCCCCACTACCAACCACACCGTCCTCTTCCTCCTCAATCCATAAACCCCCCCCCCCTCCCCTTTACGGTTACCCCCTCCCCCTCTCTGAAGGGGACGGGCAGACTTCCAACTTTTCTCACGTCCATCCTCTCCTCCACCACCAACCGACCAACCCTTTCTCCCTCATACTCCCGCCGCTCGCATTTTCCATTCACAAGCGAGAGCTCTCTTTGAAGTGCGCATATCAGCAATTTCGGAATTTTTGCGCCCCTCCCCCCTAACCTCCAGCTTCCCCCCCCCCACCCCACCCCACCCCTTCTGTCTCTTTTGACTTGTCTACACTACAGACTTGAGGTGGTTCCACCGTAAAATGACTTAAATGTCATTTTATTCATATTCTGTCTACTTGTAGAAAAAGTTCTCCTCTAACTGATATGAGCAACAAAATAATACCTTTCCACGCTATTTTATTCTATAATTGAACTTGAAATTACAAATGGGTGTTCAATGGGAGAATGAGAGAAATACGAGGAAAAAGAGTATTATTCCATAAAATATATAAATGCCATTTTTGCGGAAAACTATTCATAAGAAGGAAAACTAATCCAGATAAATTTAATAAAAATAAAATACAGGCATCTTACCACCTTATTTTTCTAGTTATTGAAGAATTAATACCGTCATTGAAGTCAAAATGCGGTAACTGGCGCTGCAATCGGCTCCTATGGCTGGAAAAAAGTGCTCATTTAAAATACATTCGTGGAATAATCTGCATATATTTTGTACCTTACTTTTGGGTTTCTGTAGAAAACGCATTTCATCGGCGAAAGCAGGATTTTTTTGGACAAAATATAAAAAATGTGGAATTTAGTATTTGTTTTGACTCACACAGTCGCGGCGGAACCTCCTTAACTTAAGGTAGTTTGAGCGAAAAATCACTTCACCAAGAATTTGATGAATTTGGCCTCATTTTAAAGATAAAACTTCCATCTTTCCGATGATATCAAAATATCGAACCCCTTGCCGAACTACTTTTCGAGCAATTTGCCTTATATAAGCTGTTTGACATGGGATAGATTATGGCTGTGCGCTCCAGAGGGAGAATATTAAACAAATTAGGAACTTGTAGCACCTAGATTTCGTCAAAAAACTAACAGTCAGTAGATTGCATGTTTTCTCAACTATTCATAAAATATAATCTATTACTCACCACAGTAATTTTGACAGAATCGCAAAACAAAACCTCCTGTTTTTAAGTGTTTTCAGCCGTACGGCGGGAAAAAATGAGTCAAGTTAGAGACTTATAAAGCTTTATTTATTTAATTACTGAGAATTTTTGGTCATATATAACTATATATTTGCGTCATTAATATTACAATATTTATTTCATACTTATTACAGATGCTAAAATTAAGAAATAACATTTGAATATAGTCACCATTATGACTAGGGAACTATCTCGCTCAAACTACCTTAAGTGACTTCACACAAGATTTACATTGAGTGTGGTCCGATAGCTACACTTGGACTTCAAGTCGACCGAAGCGTCGTGATCGTCAAATTCGGGAATTAGAGAAACAGTGAATCTTAACAGTTGAGGATCAAGGCGAGCAAATAGTTGAGGCCACTAAACTGATGTCACAGTTCAGTTCGTAAGTACGGTTCTAAAGTAACCAAAGTGAAGGTGTCCTTAAATGTAGCTGTTCTCTACCTACTCTCCCACCTTGAAGGAGCTTGTCACTTAAGTTCTCCCTTAAGGTACAAGTATAGACCCGGCATTTAGGAGGATATACTAACCGGGACTTTCAATGTTCGCGAGGATCTGGGAATTCTCTCCTCCTCTGCTGTGACTGTTCCCTCTTGCAAATTCCGACCCCCTCAAGAGACGATCTCACACACCTCCCATTCCTATGCGCACACAGACACAAACACCTACAAGATGGTGGAAGTCACGTCTTCATTGAGGCTATTAATTATTCCTCTTGAATTTATTTCATTATCTGTGTTGGTGAGGCCTCTCCTCTTCCCAACCTATCTAAAAGCTAATTGTTCACATCAACATCCACAAAATACCCTGCGAGCCATCTCAAGGGTGTGTGGCGGGGGGTGAATAATATCAATGGAGGCAGGCGATACTTGGTGGAATTTAGTTGCACTGAACATGTTAAAAGAGCAACTTTGTACAATTCCACAATATGATGTATTTTACCGATCGATTTCAACGTCTGTGAGTCATTGTCAAGGTATATATCGCATATACAAGGTATACATGTATACCCCTTGACAACGACGCTCAGACGTCGAAATCGAACGGTAAAATACATCATATTGTGGAATTGTACAAAGTTGTTCATTTAACATGTGAGTATAGTCACCAACATGTATTACACTATGCCCTATCAAAGTTGTGTTTCTACGACTATTGATGCATTAATTTAAATTGCTATTGCTTGTCGGGAGGTGAAGCCTCACAAGCATGCAATACACTACAGGTATGCTACCAATGTTGGAAGGACCGTTAGTATTTTGCTAATACATACATAAATAGAGATACAAGAATTATACTGGAAGCATACACGGCGTGCTTTTAGTACTAGGTAGCATATAAGCATACTAGTATTATGGAGTAAATCAGCTAACTAGCAACACTACTTATTGACAAACCTAGTTATAATCTCAGTGGCAGCTATTATAGTACCTATCATATCGTTCGCGGGAGAAATGACATTTCAAATCTGTCCGTTCTGCAATCGAGTTCCCTAATTTTATTATCATGATCCGGTCTACCGTAGTATGTCAGATTTCGTAAAATGTTATTTACGTCGCTCTTTTATTTCTGCGAGTAATTATTAAATATGTTACGCAACAGTTACGCCGTGCTATGCCGCCGGCTTCGTCGTTAGGAAAGCCCGGCGTTATTAAAAGCCCGACGAAGCCGGCAGCATAGCACGGCGAAACTGTTGCACAAAATGTTTAATAATTACTCGCAGAACCAAAAGTCTAGTAGCAAGTATGAGCTGCGAAAATCTACAAAAAAAGTTATTAACGTCGTCAGAAAACGAACACATGTTTACCTACTGAAAGATATGAGGCTGAGGTATGCTGTTAGCGAAGACTGTTCGGGTTCTCTACCGGTTCAAACTCTGCATCTCAGTCGACGTTTCGATGTACTTACATATGAGGTGTTATTCGTCATCAGGGCTGAATGTGACATTCAAATTCAGATCACATTCAGCCCTGATGACGAACATCGACTCGTATGTACATCAAAACGTCGATAGAGATGCAGGGTTTGAACCGGTAGAGAACCCGAACAGTCTTCGCTAACTTACATGTTTACCTACTGTAGGCGAAGTAAGTACGCGACCCTGAGTTAGTGACTTATCATGCAGAGATTTTAGGACGATTTTTATGAAACAATTTTATCTTATTTCTACATCTACATCTATGAAGTACCGTGCCAGCCACCACTAGGGTGTGTGGCACGGTATGATTCCACACCAGGCATGCAGCACTCGTCCCAGCACAAATCAGAACCTCGCACGTTCCCCCAGCCGCTAGGCGCAGACACCAAAAAGCAGTCAGGAGACCAGTTTCAGTCCAAATTAAATGATTACGGTTTTTTATTAAGCTCTCTTAACAGTTTGTTTTCCGGGCGTTAAGGAAAAAAAAGAGCCCTTTTGTTGATTCCCAAAAAAGCAATATTCAACTTTCGGGGATCGCTACGCGAGTACCGTGAGCGCATATCTATATGTTACAAATAAAAATAATTTAATTTTTCAGAGCCCACGCAATGCTGTGGAATAATTTTTTTAACTTTATTCAGAGGGTGGAAGGTCGGTTTCTTTCTTTCTTTATCTTGCTCGTCAAAAGATTTTCTTTCCAAAATTAGTCAAACTCGTTTTTTTTTCATCTTGAGGGAACAGGACACGCAGCGTGGTTCTTCTTTGCCGGAGAAAATATTCGTGATTTGGCGAAAGACGTCATGTCGCTGCCTTATTTCGTTCGGGACGATATTCGCGATGCTGAAAACAGGACTCTTGACAACCTCTGTAAGTCTTATGTCACCAAGAATAAACTCTTGGCTACCATTTTAAGTGTTGCTAGTGAAAGTTTTAGTTCTGTATTCCCCCATACCAGCGGAGTACCATTCAAGCCACCTGCAGGGTGTGTGACGTAGGCTGAATCTTCACAATGCTTCGCAACTAGCCCAGGAAAATTAATCAACATTTGACCCGAACCTGGAAAAAATTAATAACAAAGCCGGACCTTTTTAGCTGTATTCAGGACCCCTTTGAGATGAACATATCAAAAGTCCCAATCGCTAGCAGATGGGATAACGAAAATATCCTGGAAATACTGGAATTTTCCTGGAATTCGTGCTGTTCTACATCTACATCTACAAAATACCCTGCAAGCCACCTCAGGGGTGTGTGGCAGGGGGTGAGTAATCACCAACATGCATTACACTATACCCTAAAGTTAGTGTAACTACGACTAATTATGCATTAGCATAAATCGCTAATGCTTGTCACGAGGCGAAGCCTCACAAGCATGCACCACTACACTACAGATGTCATATAAATGGAGAGTGACCTCAATATACATGCATTCTACAACTACACAGATGGACAGGGACACAAGACCCATGTAGAAAACATGCTAGGCGTGCTGTTAGTATGTACTAGGTAACAGATAAGGATTCAAGTATTAGGAGAACTACTACTACTAAGAGCTACACTACCTAACGACAAACCTAGATAAAAGTCTCATGGCAGCTATTTTGGTCCCTTATCGTTCGTGGGAAAAATGACATCTTAAATCTATCCGTTCTGCAGTCTAGTTCCCTAATTTTACTCTCATGATCTGATCTACCGTAGTATGTCGGATTTCGTAAAATATTATCAACGTCGTCAGAGAATAGACCGGTTTGGAACTTACATAATAGATTTAGTCTAAATTTTAATCGACGGTCTGAAAGCTTTTCCCATCCCAGTTGCCTGCAAAAGGTCAGTGACACTAACGAGATTATCATAACGGCCTTTAACATATCTTGCCGATATTCGCTGCACGCGTTCTAACTCAGATTCCAAGTCTATCTCATAAGGATCCCAAATACTGGCGGCATATTCTAAGTGGGGTCTAACGAGGGAGAAGTAGCTGATTTCCCTAACTTTATCGTCACACTTGCCAAGTACTCTTTTAACAAATCCCAATTTACGATTAGCTTGACCGGTAATTTCTCGAATATGTTTACTCCACGATAGATCATTAGTCAGTTTAACTCCGAGGTACTTAACGGATTCTACGGTGTCTAGTTTTATGTTGTTTATGCAATAGCTGTTACAAGTAGCGTTTTTCCGTTTCCAAAAATTCACAACAACGAATTTTTTCAGGTTTAATTCTAGCTGCCACGCATCGCACCACTCTTGTATTGCCTCGAGGTCCTTAGTTAGCGCTTCCTTGTCATTAAAGCTACGAATTTCTGTATAAATCACTGCGTCGTCAGCAAATAATCTAAGCTTACTGTCAACTTTATCACCGATGTCGTTTATGTACAAAAGGAACAGAAGCGGGCCTATGACACTTCCCTGTGGGACACCCGATGTGACTTTTACTTCATTAGAGATAGCGCCATCTAATACAACCCTTTGCACGCGATTACTTAAGAATTCTCTAATCCAGGAAACTACGTCGTCGTCTAAACCGTAGGATTTTAATTTCAGGAGTAGCTTAATGTGGGAAACTTAATCAAATGCCTTTTTAAAGTCAAGAAAAATTGCATCAACTGGAGCGTTATGTTCACCCGAGACTAAAATATCGTGAGCAAAAAGTGCTAATTGAGTTTCGCAAGATCTTCCCTTTCTGAATCCGTGTTGTGTTTTTGTTAACAAGTTTTCTATATCAAGGTGTCTCATAACTGAACTAACAATTATATGTTCAAGGACTTTGCAAGAGATAGATGTGAGAGATATCGGTCTGTAGTTCGATGGCTGTTCCTTATCACCGCTTTTGAATATGGGAGTGACATTTGCAATTTTCCAGTCCATGGGTACTTTGTGTTCGTTGATGGATTTACTAAATATATTCTGCAAGTAGGGTGCTATTTCACAAGCTAATTCTCTATACACGCGGGCAGGAATTTCTTCAGGACCTGGGGATTTATTTGGACTTATAGATTTTAGCAAGTTTTCTATTCCGTGAGTTCAGATGTCGATAGGCGGCATCTTTTGCTGGAAGTGATCATTTCACTTTACGGATGTAATTTGCGATGACTTGGTGAACACACTTTGAAAATAAGAATTTAATAAGTTGGCTTTGTCCGAACTGCTTGTTAATAATTCGCCATTTTCGTTTCGTAGTGGAATAACTGTTGATCTATTGCCTTGAACTTCCCTTACGTATGACCAAAATGCCTTTGGGTTGTCCTGTAATTGTTCTCCTAATGTTTTTCTTTTAAAATCCATGAATGCATTCCGAAAGGCTTCCTTTGTAGTGGCTCTAGACAATTTGTATTTTTCAAATATTAAATTTTGATCACTAGTGGACAAATCTCTACGGAGTTTTTTCATCTTGGCGTGGCATACTCTCTGACGTCTTAACGATTTTCTCACTTCTGCATTGTACCATCTTGGTTCGCTGCCCTCTTTTTTTACTTTACTTGGAATGTATTTTCCGATCCCTGAATGTACGATCGAAAGAAAAGCTTTCCAACTACCCTCCGTGTCTAACTTTAAGCTTGATTCCTGGAATTCGAGAAGAGAATTTTTTAGATGACTCTTAAACGCATTGAAATCGGCTTTTTTAAAAATGTAGAATTTTCTTCTTTGTTTAAAACTTTTAATGATACTCAAGGAGTACTTTGCGGTAACTACTCTATGGTCACTAATGCCCTCAACAGTGTTTACCTTAATTAATTGTTGCGGTATATTATTTGCCAATAAATCAAGAGTCATGCAACACTACACTACAGATGTCATCAAAATGGAGAGTGACCGTCAGTATACATGCATTCTACAACTACACAGATGGACAGGGACTCAAGACCCATGTAGAAAACATGCTAGGCCTGGTGTGGAATCACCCCGTGCCACACACCCCAGTGGTGGCTTGCACGGTACATCGTAGATGTAGATTAGTGTACGGCACAAAAACACGCAAAAAGATAACGTGCAACTAGCTACGCAATAAAAAAAATTAACAGAAATACATATTTATTCTTTCCTCGGGAGAAAAGCTTGTCCAAGTAGACGCAATATTTCTAGATTTTAAAAAAGCTTTCGATAAGGTCCCTCATTCAAAGTTACTCGTTAAGTTGGAAGCATACGGAATACACCACGACGTATTACGTTGGATAAAAGAGTTATTAGCCGACCGCGAACAGAGGGTAGTTCCAGATGGCGTTAGCTCAGATGTAGTGAAAGTTACATCAGGTGTACCTCAGGGAAGTGTCATCGGTCCCTTATTGTTCCTTTTGTATATTAATGATATCACTACCGTTGTTACTAGCAAAATTCGCCTCTTCGCAGATGACGCAGTGTTGTACAGGGATCTAGACAATGAGTCCGACAAGATTTCGCTACAAAATGACCTAGATGCTATAAATGAATGGTGCAATACTTGGCAGTTAGAATTGAATTTTAAAAAGTGCGTTGTTATGAATTTTTGGAAAAAGAATAACTCGGTCAACGATACGTACACAATTAATCAAACAGACTTATCAAATGTAGAGTCAGTTAAATACTTAGGTGTGACCCTTACTCAGGACCTGTCTTGGGGGAAACACGTTCGGGAAATCTGCGGACAGGCTAGTCGAAAATTGGGATTTATCAAGAGAATATTAGGAAAATGCGACGAGAAAGTTAAAGAGCGATGTTATTTTTCACTCGTGAGACCTCACTTGGAGTACGCCGCTAGCATATGGGACCCTTACGAAGTAGGACTAATCTCTGAAATAGATAGAATACAACGGAGAGCAGCAAGATTTGTGAAAGGTTGTTACGATAAACTTAGCAGTGTTACCGAATTGTTGAAGGAATTAGGGTGGGAATCTCTAACTGATCGAAGGGAGAAATATAGGTTTAATCTTTTGCGCAAACTCGGAGCAGACCGTTTTTTTGCCGGACGTTCAACACATACTGCTGGAGCCAACGTACTACGGTAGAAGCGATCACAGGAATAAAATAAAGGAAATTGACTGCAGAACCGATAGATTTAAAATGTAATTTTTCCCACGTACAATAAGGGATCATAATAGTTGCGATAGATCAATCACATGAAACTCCCACCCTCAATAGGTAGAGTAGAATTTTCACTTGTGCTTAATAACACCACATAATTACTAACTCTTCACACTGGTCGATTAGTCCGGCAATATTTTATTTTGTTCTTTGCATGAGGTAGCATCTCGTAGTATTCATAAATAAACAGTATCAGTAATATTAACCACTAGATGTGTCAATAGCATTTTTCTGCATGTTTGCATGTTCATTTATATAGCACTCTCCCAGTTTCCGGTTGGACTGCGCACTGTTCTCCTGACTGCTTTTGGCCTGCGCCTAGAGCCAGGGGGAGCGTGCGAGGTTCGGATTTGTTCTGGGACGAGTGCCGCATGCCTGGTGTGGAATCACCCCGTGCCACACACCCTAGTGGTGGCTTGCACGGTACATCGTAGATGTAGATGTAGATATAGGGTTTCTACTTATCGTTACAAGCAGGCACTCTTGCAGAAACACTCGGCGCACGAACCGGGATCGAAGAAAATCTGGAGATTCACTCACTCGCACACACACTCACAAATACCCACACTTAACTAACAGGAAACTTAACTAACGCGACTATATTAAGACAAGGTCTAATTTAAATATCCTACTCTAATAATAAATAAAATAAGCTACAAGTATATGACACTACACTGCAAGCAGAAAAGCTCCAAGCAAGCAGTAGCTGCAAGCGCAGGTAGTCAGAGAGGCAGAGAGGGCAGGTAGACCCGGGATTAGGGAGCGCCCGAAGGTCACGTCCGTTCCGTCCGAGAGCTGGAGGGAGAAATGATTATCTCCCCTTACTACCTAGATTCTTCAGTAGCTCCGAAGGTAGGTTATCGGTTCCTACGGCTTTTCTACCCTTCATCTCTCTTAATGCCCTCGCTATTTCGCTGTCAAGCAACTCTGGTCCGAGGCTATCCTTATCTATTGTCCCTTCATCCTCTAGATCTAGGCTAAGGGGTCTATTCTCGCTGTCATATAGCTCCTCTATGTATTCTCTCCATCTTTCTTGGATATCTTCCTGTTCGATTAATATCTTCCCTGTTTTGTCCTTAACCTTTGGTATCGTTTGACCTCTCTTACCACCCGATAACATTTTCACCTTGGCGTACAAAGTGCCCACTTCCCCCTCCTCCTGCATATTTTCCATTTCCTCACATTGTCCCTTCCACCAGTTTTCTTTTGCCCGATTGGTCACTCGCCTCAGTTTATTATTCAATTCCTTGTACTTCCTCTTCCCTACGTCGGTGTTCACGTTTTTCCATATCCTTCTCTTCTCCATTTTCTTTATCATTTCTTCAGTAACCCACTGCTTCTTAACCCTCTTCTTTTCCACCGTTCCTATTGTTTTCTCTTCCGCTCCTGCGATGCCTGTTTTTATAACCTCCCATCTCTTCTCTATGGTTCCCATCCTCTTCTCTTCACCTATGTTCTTTTCTACCAGCTCTTGGTATTCCCTCCTTTTCAACCCTTTCAATGCTTCAAGGTTCCACCTCTTTATCTTCCTAGCTTTACAAAGCCTTTTGAATCTAACTTCACACTTCATCATCACCAAGTTATGATCCGAGTCCGCATCCGCCCCTGGATAGCTGCGAGAGTTTTATACACTGTTCCTAAATCTCTGCCTCACCATTATACAAGTGTTTGTCAATACTAATTTATTTCTTCTACAAAATTTAACTGCCTTTACACCACGATCATTTCTTCTTCCTAGCCCAAACCCTCCTACTTCTAATCCGTCCCTCCCTTCTCCCACCACTGCATTCCAGTCACCCATCACTATCAGGTTTTTCTTCCCCGGCACTTCTCTAATTATTTCTTCTACTTGCTCGTACACCTCTTCCTCCCAATGGTTGCTCGTAGGCATGTATACCTGGACCAGTACGAAATTCGTCGGGCCTGATTTTATTTCTACCACTAGTATCCTGTCGCTCACCTGTTCAATGTTCACCACCTTCAGCCCCAACTTTGTGTTCAGTACCATGCCTATCCCCCGTTGACTCTCATCTCCCCCACTATAGATCACCCTGTAGTTATAACTCCAATAGTCCCCGCTATCCTTCCATCTCACCTCGCACAATCCCAAAGCATCTATTTTTCCTTTTTCCATTTCCTGCTTAATATTTTCAAGCTTCCCGGCCCTCATCATGGTCCTTACGTTCCAAGTTCCTATTTTTACCACTGTTTTCCTCCTCCTCTTCCTCTTTTTCTTCTTCTTCTCCCTCCTTTCCCTTGTATCTTCTGATGATGATTCTGTGCAAGGATTTCGTGTGTTGACGACCGCGGAGGCCTTGCCTCCGCCGCTGCCGGGCACGGCACCCGCCCTAGTGGGCGGCGTCCCGTAGTTGCCAGGAATCAATTCTCTTTGAATGACTTTCATATTCTGGGAAATGATAGTTGAGAGGTATTCCCACGCGACTCAACGGTATTTTTAACGTGACACCATCACGGAACTACCTTTCGTCTGGCTCCTACCCTTCGACCTATCTGGCATGGGTGGTCCTAACAGGAGCAATAGTACTTACTCCTGCCAGTCCAGCTCTAGGGGTCATTGGAACGCACAAGCCTTTCCACCACGTCAAGGTCGTAGTTCAAGGAAGAGCATTTCTAGTACTAAAGATTAAACAAATAAAGTTCACAACAATAATGCGTTTTGATTTATTTTAATGCAGTTTTGTGTCGGTTTAGAAGTATCTTTTCTTAATACGTTCAAATTAACAAAATCAAAATGTCTGTAGTTTAATTAACACCACTAGGCGTCACAGAACTTGCGACGAGTATTTGGCATGCCATTCTCAGCGTCATTTACATCTATGCGTCTATGTTACCTTGCATTCCTCCACTTTATCGCTGTCCTCCTTCCGCAATCGGCCGAGTGGGTTCGGTCGGATTGGAAAGCCACCGAATGGATCGACAACCGGAGATTTCACGGGGCTCTCATATTCCGTAGGTTCACCCTCGCCTTAGATATGTATGTCGTGATATTTTTATATAATAAATACAAGTAAGAAACAATGGCCCACGCATGGCTGAGTCCCCCAACCCAGTCCCACCTTAACGCCCAGAATACATATACATTTCTACGCCTTTTTAAGCTTACGGCAGTTATGGGTTAAGATGGTCCGGGGAGATTTGGAGGATCTCTTGTCTGTCCAAAAAAACGTACAGCTATCGGAGAGTCGAGCGTAGTTTACTTCTCTTTGTTCACTTGGAAAATTGCTGATTATTTCCAAATGTGAGCGATTACATACTTTGTTATCAAGAGCATTAGAAATGAACATCAGTGACAACCAAGATTCCGGGTCAATATATCAACATGAAAAGGGCTCCAATTTGTCGCTGGGGTCCTTTCTCCTAGAATCTTTTCATGAAAATAGTCAATGATGGAAACTATAGGTCATCGGAACTTCTTTTCTCCTTACGTGTTCCTCCACGAACTACAAGACTGAATGAGCTATTTCATTGCACCACAAAACCACGTCTCTCTGTCAGTCTCCTTAACGGTCTTTTATCTACAGTGACTCCCATCTTACGTGCAATGCTACGTTGGAAAGTGTCCCTGAATTCGATCCATTCCATTCATTCCGTATCTGTAGCACTCCTCCCTCATCCCATCCCTAAGATCTGCTCTCGTCTTTCGCTCCCTGTCTATTTGGTTCTAATTTGTTCAGTGTTAAAAGCTACTAGGTTATTCATTTATTGAATGATGTTATTTGTTATATGGTCCTTTGTTTATTTGTTTTGGATTAATGTTGTTATTTGTCCATTGTAATATGCCTTGAGCTGTTTTTGGACGAGATAAATAAATAAATGAATAAAATTCGTGCTCCAAGTGGTCGCAAGTTTAGGAGGTTACTTAGGGCCGAATTTATAGTCGTTACTCAGCAGTCCCACAGACCCTAGCAGGTCCCTTCGTCAAAAACGGTATTTATAGTCAAATTTCCACCCCCAGCAGCCCCCTTAGCCTCTCCTTATTCTGGCAGGAGATGTATGCTCCACCAGGGGCCCCCTTATCGAAAAAATAACACAACCGATATTACTGAACTGACTCTAATGAACATACATAGCCTTAAATTAATAATTTCGAAGATTTGGTGTTAATAAAACAATGGTAAGATTTGTTCTTAATCGATAAATATCTGATCTGACGCCAGACTCATTCCAAGGATGTTCATATACACTCGCAGCATATTTTTTCCCGCAATTTCTTCTTCTTGTGGCAGGAAACTTACGTCCGTTTTCTTACTTTCCACTATACCTTTATGCTTCTACACCAGGTCACACAAAATCTTCTTCTCTTCACCATTGAAGCTATTTGCACGTCGAACGGCCATCTTAACAGTTTTCATGCTGCATCTGGCTCTTTATTTATCCGTATCCATGTTGATCACGAGCGTCACCACTGAAACATTTGAGCTGCGAATTCCATTTCCCGCCGTTTGTAGTCCTTAGTTACCAGATCTAACCCCCAACCATCCCCTACCTAGCAGCTCCCTTAATTTTGACTATAGGACGCACAATTCAAGGGGCCTGCTGGGTAGGGGATGGATAAGGGAACTGCTAGGTAACGACTATAAATATGGCCATTAATCTACTCCCATCCCAAGGGTGTAAGGGGTCAAGCTGTTTGTGCTTCGTCATTGCTGTTTGTGTCCCCTTTTAGAGACGAGGAAGCAGGGAGCGTGGGTCCAACGATTTCCCCAAAAGAGCTCAGGAAAAAACTGTTTTCGCCCTCTCCTCTCCAATGCCTTTCAGATAAATATTGAATTTTTGTTGTTGATTGAAATTAGCTAATGTCTGTGCAATGACAGCAACTGCGGGACAATTGATGTTCATTGTGTGCATGTCTATAAATTTAATCCATTCCGTACGTGGAATGCATTTCCTGAACTTGGAAAAGGAACGCGTATTAAGGAGGTCTCGGTGGTTTCACCCAACTTAAGAGAATTCAATGAAACTTCCTGTTAAGTGTTAATAATATTTTGTTCTAAATCTACCTGCAAATATTTAGAATTATTTACCGCAGTTTTTTTTTTAAAAGATATTTGATCGAGAATTGGACATGTTCTTATGCCTTTTCTTCTGCATCCTACAAGTTATGCATCCACGTTCAAGTACATTACTCTCATATGGTGCCAATTTCACACGATCTGCAACACACGCGAGGGATTTATTCAAGCGATCGGAGTAAAAATCTGTTACATATATACATTTTTCTATCGATGATATAAATTATTATAGATTGAATAATTATATAAGGTTCTTTCTGATGTATATAAAGCCTTGCGGTCCCATAACAACCCGGGTATTTTCATACCCACTTCTCGTTCAAATATCTTAAGAAATCTGCGGAAAATAATTCTGAAAAAATAATCAGGTAGCTTTAAGACAACCAAATTAATGTTTCCAGTAAGTTTCATCGAATTCTCGTAAGTTGAGTAAAAGCACCGAACAACCTCCCTAAGGAGTAGCCCTCCCCATATACCTAAGGTATTCGCATGCATACTAAAGCCTTTAAGTGTTGTGGATAGGCTTACACGTTCTGGTGGTCTCTTGAGCTGTGCTGCTGGGAGCAATTGTTCATTGACCATGGTGTGGCCACCGATGTCAGTTAGGCCGAAGGATAAGAGCAGCAAGAAATCTAGTATGTGCAGCGTGTATTCCTAAGCGAGGCGGCTGATAAAAAGGTGTATTTATTCCCTTGGCTATGATGGAGAAAAATCATGAAGAATTGATTCGTAGCGAGTTTGGAGCTGAGCTTACTCGCGTGGGTGACAGCGGGGCCTTCAATGTCGTCATCCAACAAAATCCTCACACGACAGCTGATGCAAGAAGCCATCTGATCTAATTGGGGTTGCCCTCCAATGGAATATCGCAACGCAGTCGGGGAAGGGAACGGGGAAGCTACATCTTTATTTATTTGCCTTTGGACTCTATGGATGAAAATTACGACGGTGGCTAGTAATGGGCTCGGCCCTCTTAGGCTAGGGTCATACCCGGCAGAGGTTGAGACAATGGCTCTGTGAGGTCTCGACAGCTGATGTGAGGTCAGTAGGTAATCATACTAAGGAGAGGAAGACACCAGTTATAATGGGGATGATGCGGAACATAGGGTTGATGATGAGACCCTGGAAATCGAGATGCACAAGACGAGATGAGCGATGGGAATATAATACGATCAATGTGACACACTGTAGTATATACAGGGTGTTTCAAAAAGGACTTTACAACTTTGAAAATTCATATAAATTTAATGAAACAAGGTACAGAGCTGGTTTTGGTGTTGTTTTAAAGGAAAATACTTCAAGTTTTTTTTTACTGTAGCCGACTTCGATTCTTCAAACCAAAACACACAGCTAGCACGCTCGGGTCCAGTGAAGGCAGCCATCTTTAACGTAACTGCCGAGCGCTTGTGCGGCTTATACGGCACGATTAGGCACTAGCGTACTACGCGAGTCAAAACTTGATGTATTTTCCTTTAAAACAACACTAAAACGAGCTCTGTACCTTTTTGGAATAATTTTATATGAATTTTCAAAGTTTAGTTGTAAAGTCCTTTTTGAAACACCCTGTATATACAGTGTGTCCCATTGATAGTGTGTCATTTCTAACCTATAATTTCAGACACTTTCTTTCGTGCCATATAAATGAAATTTGGTACCTAGGTAGAAAAAGGTCGTAAGTTTTGTTGAGTGTAAGCGAAATTTTATAAATATGATCTTTTGACCCCAAAAATAGGGTCAAACAAAAACTCCAAATTTTGCCTTATGGGCTTTCAATGTTAAATTTTTCGAAATACAAAAAAAGACAGAATTTCTTTGTGAAAATTTCAATTTTTTAGGTTTTCGGGCACAAGAAACACGATGGAAGAACTTTCGAGTTCGAAATTGTAACCGTGACCCCTGAAAGGGCACAGTCAAAGGTCATAGGGGTGACGAAAAGCGAATCGCCGCTACAAACCTGTCGAATCATAGGTTTAAAAATGTGCCAAGATTGATGGTAAGGTCTTCAGATCTCTATTGTCATTCCTTGACTTTCAAGGGTCACTCAAGGGTCACCGGGGGGAAAAAATGAATCGGGGCTACAAACGTATCGAATCATAGGATTAAAAAGGTTCCAAGGCCGATGATCAGGTCTTCAGATCCGTCTTGTCATCCCCTGACCTTCAAGGGTAACTCCAGGGGCCACAGGGGTGACAAAAGGTGAATCGGGGCTACAAACATATCGAATCACACGATCAATGGGACACTCTGTATGTTGTGGTTATGCAAGGTTAAATAGGGAGGCAATGAGGACAATTTGAGTGTGCCACAATAATGTGATGAATGCCAAATTGGGGAGATGATGATAAATATGGAGCAGGTGATCCATAAACCATCACCAGCAGTCATCAATCCGAAGGTTAATATCCTCAGCTCTCCTCTAAAGCAGGGGCCCCCAAGCTTTTTATCCCGTCGACCCCTTCATATAATATTTGCCTTCTTATCGACCACCAGATTAAGTATTTAACGATAACATTAAATCATTTTTTTATTTTTCTGAAGTTAACCAATAAGGAAACACTCATAACAACCCAACAAAAGAATTCATAGTTCCCATGTCTTATAAAAGCCACTCAATAACAACAATAGAACCCCGTGTCTGTGCGTGGGCTTTCGGCCCTCTTGTATTAATCGGCCCCTGGAGAACTTGTCGAACCCTTGAGGTCGATATCCACCACTTTGGGGACCCCTGCTCTATATTTCGGAAGGACCCATTACAAAAATGTTGCTGGGTAATTTTAATGTGTGCTATTTTACGGCGGTGTTATAGCACCTGAATTACGACGAGTGTGGAAGGCATTAATCCACGGAGTTAAATTGTTATGAAGGGTTTACAATGACTGACCATTACGAAATAGAAATAAATGTGATAGTCAAGAAGTTTCTGCTGTTGGTAAAGATGGGGGTGTGATTTAAAGACCTGTTATTTTGTCACGGTAACCTCTTCGTCACGCATCCGTGCTGTGACAGAATCTAGGAAATCACAGCTCCGGGAAAACGTTATTCCGTGTCATCTCCGTTCAAGTGGCGGCACTAAAAAACGAAACAGTTTCATTGCAACTGTCATGCTACCGAAACAGTTTCAAAACGAAACAGTTCCGCGAAACACCCTTGACACACTAAATATCAGGCGATCGAACTACGCTGTTACAACATGGCTGGTAGTTATGTATTCTATGTAATTTGAAATTTTTCGCTAAAAAAAAGTAACAAATTAATTTGGATTCATGAAAGATAGGTACTTGAGCAGTTTTAATTCTATCTGCATCTCTGACGACGTTGATAATATTTTACGAAATCCGACATACTACGGTAGATCAGATCATGAGAATAAAATTAGGGAACTAGACTGCAGAACGGACAGATTTAACTGTCATTTTTCCCACGAACGATAAGGGACCATGACAGCTGCCAATGAGAATTTTATCTAGGTTTGTCGATAGGTAGTGTAGCTCTTAGTAGTAGTAGTACCTACTCCCTAATACTTGTATACTTATCTTATACCTAGTACTAACAGCACGCCGTGCATGTTTTCTACATACGTCTTGAGTCTCTGTCCATTAATGTAGTTGCAAAATGCATATATATTAACGGTCCCTCTCCATTTTAATATCATCTGTAGTGTAGTACATGCTTATGAGGCTTCGCCTCTTGACAAGCATTAGCGATTTATGCTAATGCATAATTAGTCGTAGTTACACTACTTTTAGGGTATAGAGTAATGCATGTTGGTGAATACTCACCCCCTGCCACACACCCCTGAGGTGGCTTGCAGGGTATTTTGTAGATGATGATCTAGATGCATCGACGGCTGGACACGTGCTGGCTGAATAAACCAGCAATCGCCTGCAGCGGATTCAATTCCAACATATTGCAGCTTATAGCCGCAACGCAGCCACACGCCAACCTCAATCACCGATACCAGTTAATGAAGCTTGCAGGTCATGGCGCTGTCACGATTCATCAATACGTCCAAATTCTCGCAATCAATAGCGTAGAGCAGGATGCTGCAATCCGCAAGGGGTAACGCAATCGTCGATATCATCCAAAAATGGGGAAAAACAAGAGGGCTGAAGACGTGGAGCCGGTTGAGAAAGATCGCCCGGTCGGTGAAGAAGCCACGGCACATGAGGAGAGTGAGCCAGAATTTAAAGACGCTCTTAAAGCGAGAACTGAGAAAGTCGTTAACTACAGTGAAATAAACCTGATAGTCGCATGTTGTCTGTCCTGCCGTCGGAACTGTGAAAGGGTGACGTAAATGCGACAATTGTGCCACCAGGAAATCGAGATAGGTATCTGAAATAGTTGTTAAATGTATAAATTGCCAATAAGTCCTTTCCTATGTCTTTCCACTCTTCCTAGATTTAATAAATCGATTTAAAGTACACTATGAACTATAAGAAAGAAAATATTATTAACATTGATGTTTAAAAAATGAATGACAATGGATAAAAAAGTAACAACTGGACAAAAAAACGATAATAATAAAAATAATAACAATAAGAATGTTTTTAACCTGGAAAAAAGATCTGATAGATACAAAATAAGAGAAAAAACACTATAGGTATTTTGAACTAACATAAGAGCGATTTGAGTTTTGCATTTTCCCTTTTTCGTGACCCATTCCTACATTGTAATGTTTATGTCCCTTATGTTTAGTCAATGATAAGTGTTCCTGCATTTTAATAATTTCAACTTTCGCACAAACAACACCTCACATACTAGTTTTTAATCTACCGTGTAGCACTATTTTTAAAAATTGTTAAAAGACCGGTTCCGGTGAGCGGAGCGGTGCGAATATCGGCGAATATCTTCATCTACTAAGTACCGTGCAAGTCACCTCTAGGGTGTGTGGCACGGGGTGATTCCACACCAGGCATGCAGCACTCGTCACAAGTCAGAACCTCGCACGTTCCTCCGGCCGCTAGGCGCAGACACCCAAAAGCAGTCAGGACTCAGGTGAACCGTGCGCATTCAAACCAGCAACTGGGAGAGGTACTTCTGCGAGAGAAACTACGCAACTGAACATGCAAACATGGAGAACATTAGTGAAGTGACAACTAGTGGTTAATATTACTTATACTTTAATTTAAGAACGCTACGAGATACTACTTCATGCAGAGAACGAAATAATGCCGGACATATCAAGCGGAGTGAAGTGTTAGTAATGATGTTCTGCTATTAAACACAAGGGAAAAGTATACTCTACCTAGTGAGGGTTGGAGTTTCGTATGATTGATTTATCACAACTGTTATGATCCCTTAATTGTACGCGGGAAAAGTGACATTTGAAATCTATCTACATCTACATCTACAAAATACCCTGCAAGCCAACTCAGGGGTGTGTGGCAGGGGGTGAGTATTCACCAACATGCATTACACTATACCCTAAAGTTAGTGTAACTACGACTAATTATGCATTAGCATAAATCGCTAATGCTTGTCATGAGGCGAAGCCTCACAAGCATGCAACACTACACTACAGATGTCATCAAAATGGAGTGACATCAATATACATGCATTCTACAACTACACAGATGGACAGGGACTCAAGACCCATGCAGAAAACATGCTAGGCGTGCTGTTAGTATGTACTAGGTAACAGATAAGGATTCAAGTATTAGGAGTACTACCACTACTAAGAGCTACACTACCTAACGACAAACCTAGATAAAAGTCTCATGGCAGCTATTATGGTCCCTTATCGTTCGTGGGAAAAATGACATCTTAAATCTATCCGTTCTGCAGTCTAGTTCCCTAATTTTACTCTCATGATCTGATCTACCGTAGTATGTCGGATTTCGTAAAATATTATCAACGTCGTCAGAGAATAGACCGGTTTGGAACTTACATAATAGATTTAGTCTAAATTTTAATCGACGGTCTGAAAGCTTTTCCCATCCCAGTTTCTGCAAAAGGTCAGTAACACTAACGAGATTATCATAACGGCCTTTAACATATCTTGCCGATCTTCGCTGCACGCGTTCTAACTCAGTTTCCAAGCCTATCTCATAAGGATCCCAAATACTGGCGGCATATTCTAAGTGGGGTCTAACGAGGGAGAAGTAGCTGATTTCCCTAACTTTATCGTCGCACTTGCCAAGTACTCTTTTAACAAATCCCAATTTACGATTAGCTTGACCGGTAATTTCTCGAATATGTTTACTCCACGATAGATCATTAGTCAGTTTAACTCCGAGGTACTTAACCGATTCTACGGTGTCTAGATTTATGTTGTTAATGCAATAGCTGTTACAAGTAGCGTTTTTCCGTGTCCAAAAATTTACAACAACGCATTTTTTCAGGTTTAATTCTAGCTGCCACGCATCGCACCACTCTTGTATTGCCTCGAGGTCCTTAGTTAGCGCTTCCTTGTCATTAAAGCTACGAATTTCTGTATACATCACTGCGTCGTCAGCAAATAATCTAAGCTTACTGTCAACTTTGTCACCGATGTCGTTTATGTACAAAAGGAACAGAAGCGGGCCTATGACACTTCCCTGTGGGACACCCGATGTGACTTTTACTTCATTAGAGATAGCGCCATCTAATACAACCCTTTGCACGCGATTACTTAAGAATTCTCTAATCCAGGAAACTACGTCGTCGTCTAAACCGTAGGATTTTAATTTCATGAGTAGCTTAATGTGGGAAACTTTATCAAATGCCTTTTTAAAGTCAAGAAAAATTGCATCAACTGGAGCGTTATGTTCAGCCGAGACTAAAATATCGTGAGCAAAAAGTGCTAATTGAGTTTCGCAAGATCTTACCTTTCTTAATCCGTGTTGTGTTTTTGTTAACAAGTTTTCTATATCGAGGTGTCTCATAACTGAACTAACAATTATATGTTCAAGGACTTTGCAAGAGATAGATGTGAGAGATATCGGTCTGTAGTTCGATGGCTGTTCCTTATCACCGCTTTTGAATATGGGAGTGACATTTGCAATTTTCCAGTCCATGGGTACTTGGTATGAAACTACGACGAGCCATATTTTGTATGTTTTAATTCCACCTCGTTCAACGCGAAGCGTTTCAGCTGGGCGCATGCATACATATATACGCTCGCACATATATCTCCAAGCGGCTTCGCTTTCGGTCCTGACACTTGAGAAAGCCCGTTCATATCTTCCGAGTCGGAATGGTTTTTCCTTCATCACGTTTATCGAGCCCTTTAAATAAAATATTACAGCCTTAGTTGTGTGTTGAAATCGTGCTCGTAACATTTGAACATTACCTCAAGTAAAATGAGTATGGAATTTTGGTACGAAATCAAGTTGCGATTTTTTCTGTACCAGGTTACATCATACGGTTGGGTACGAAATGACGGGTAGCTATGGGAGTGTGGCAGGGGGTGTTTGGACACCAGCCACGTAGAGGTGTGAAGGAGGATGCTATAGGGAAGTTAAAAAGGTGAAGTGTATTTCGGAAGTGTTTTGAGTGGATCTCAGTTTTCATAATGGCCACTTATTGTGCGTGGGAAGAACGAATTGTTTACTTATATCTGTTTGGCAATGTATCTCTCTCTTGTTTTATCTTTCCTGTCGGACATAGAGATGTAGTGCGGCGTCAAAATTATATTCTCTGTGCCACACTGAAACACACCCGTTCGGAATTTCTCGAGCAATCTAAGCCTAGCATGTAGCCTAAGAGTCTCTAGTGGTTACCAACCTAATCCCTCTAAAAGCAGTGAAGCACTCTTTGTACTCTCGCCTCAGTTTTTGATGAAGCGCGCAGCTTTCCTTTGTTTATTATTTATTTTTTTCGTATAAAATATTTCTGTCCAGGGTCCCAAATTCTCGCGGCGTATTCGATATTTTGTATTTATTTATTTTTTATTTTAAAGAAAGATAACCACATACAGCAGGGTGCCATTTTATAGTGGCCAGGTAACAATACATACATTTGAGGACATAGGCAAGCAAATTTAACAAGAATAAACAAGAATCAAATTGACAAAAAAACAACCAAAAGAAGACGGGAACATCTAGTAAGGTTACGAAAGAGAACGACTTATAAATGATTTAATTGGAAGTGGAAAGGGATCAAGGTGTGTGGAGGGGGAGGTCATTAGAGAGGAGAGGTGGAAGAAAAGAAAGAACGTTTGGTAAACGAAAGAGTGTAGGAGTGGGCATATGGAGATATTAGGATGAGAAGAAGGGTGGTGGGGCGGGATGGAACTTAGAAATTGATTAAGGAGAGCAATTCAGGGAAGTCGATGGCGGAATTTAGAAGATATATTATAAATATGTTTTTAAGTCTGCTGTGAGTCTATTAGAGTGAGTGAGATTAGGGATAGAGAGGGAGGGTAGAGAATAGCATCGGTGGACATGTTACGAAATTATGGTAATATATTTTTAACTATTTTAGCGAAGAAATTGCAGACACAGTCCATAGCGAGGAGAGATTAGTTTGTGGAGAGATAGACCAGATGGGACAGGAATAGGTAAGATACGTGGCCTAACCAGAGCGAAGTAGCATCTCGCTTTCACTTTTTCAACCGAGAACCTTCCTACTATACCTACGCTTGATAAATCCTAGTTTCTTTAAGATTATGCCGTATATGTTTCATATATGTGTTCTCCACGATAGGTTCAGGTTTCCGATAATTCCCAAATATTTTGACTTCGTCTGGCGACTTCGTATGTTTACTTCACCCACAGTGTAGAGATGGCGTTGATGTGTTCACATCCGCAAGAAGTGTTCTGCAGTGTATTCACTAAGATTCACTTCAAGCCCATCACTCCTGGCACCACGTATTATTTTTCATTGAGGAGAAAATCTGTTCGTAGGTAATCGAATTTAATTACGAAATATATGTCATGTGCCACAAGGCTACGTGTTACAATTGCATTGAATCGCAAGGAAAACAAATCGGCAAGTTGCAGTTTTTTCACTTTCATATCTAGGCAAGTTGCAGTTTTTTCACTTTCATATCTAGGTATTACTAACATAAGAAGGATGCGAAGTTTCACGCAAATCTGTACAAAGACAAAAATCGCTCTAACCGCACCTCAAAGTTGCTTGAGTAAAAAGCGCGGCCCAACCTTCTTAGATTTCCGGTCCCATCTCGCACCTCCCCCTCAAAACCACCCCCATCCCATCTCTCATCCCATCGAACCCTTATAGCGTGAGGAGTCGCTCCAAAGCGATCGCGACTTGTTATCGCAGTACTCTTGATAAACTCTCACTAGGTAGAGTGGAATTTTCACTTGTGTTTAATATAACATAGCATCATTACTAACACTTCACCCCGCTTGACAAGTCTGGCATTATTTTGATCTCTGCCTGAAGTAGTGTCTCGTAGCATTCATAAATTAACAGTACAGTAGAGTCTTGGTTATCCGACCTTCGGTTATTCGACCTTCCGTGTTATGTCCCCGTGCACGATAACTACTGTAATTTATGCAGTAGGCTATCGCGCGAGGGCCCTCTTTCGTCGCACAGAGCAAGTGCAGTCTTTCATATTATTACTTGTACGTCATATAAAGTTAAGTAAGACACATGTATTTGAAAAGTTTTCAATGGGAAAATTAAATTTAACATTTTTTATCGTTGTTTTTATTATTTTCCGTGTTATCCGACCTTCTCACTTATCCGACCTTGCCGCGGCCGGTTTAGGTATTCGATAATCGAGACTCTACTGTATTAGTGAATTTAACCTCTAGATGTCTCTTTATCAGTGTACTGCAGGTTCGCATGTAGCACTCTCCCAGTTTATAATTCGATTGCGCACACTTCTCCTGTGACTGCTTTTTGGTGTCTGCGTCTATAGCGGCCGGGGGAACGTGCGAGGTCCCGATTTGTACTGGCTGGACGAGTGCTGCAAGCCTGGTGTGGATAATCACCCCGTGCCACACACCGTACTAGTGGTGGCTTGCACGGTACTTCGTAGATGTAGATACTCCGGTGGAGTGCGAATCAAGAGGCAAAGAGGTAGCAGCCACTATATGTTCGAAATCACCGTTTCGTTGAAGTGTTCATGAACACATAACGTCGCCAGATATCAGCTCACGCTTGGAGCTCAACCGTGAAATTATACCACGGCTCATACATATTCATTTAAAAGCGATGATTACGACGTGGAATTCGTTTTTAAGACACTGATTTTAAGGTAATCTGATCTATCTGTGGTTGTTTATAAAGTTGAGGTCAATCATGAATTGGATCAATATCAGTGCAGACGCAGGTCTCCGCGGGGCTTGGGTGGACGTTCCGATTTCCGGGATTACCGCCGCGTCGTTCCATCTTAGGGATAATATTTCGGTATTCAGGTCCAGGGACCTGAGGGAGCGTGTAGGATAGTCGGCGAAATATTATCCCTAAGATGGATCCACGCCGCGGAAATCGGAACAATTAACGTCCATCAGTATCAGTTTCCAATCATCTTACGGAATCGTCTCATTGTTTGTGTCACCAAATGCAATAAGAGTTGTGTACGTTAAATGCACACGTCCAAAGCCAAAAGTCGTTCTTGTGTTATTTTCGAACACTCATCGTATTTCACTCTACGGCATCACACGTTGCGACTTGGAGGAAAATACAGCGGCCAATTCCAAACGTTTTGTGATTAGAGTAATGCCATCATACTCTAGAAGCACTCAGTGAAACGCACATTGTTTTCTCGGAATTATGTTTACCCATAGTACTAACGTATATTCTGTGGCCTCATAAAATGTTCTCTTTGGAGTTTTGAATCATTGTTTGACATAACTTATGCACGTTCCTCACGGTAAAATTTTCCATGAAAGAGTTTTGTAAAAATTGTTATTGAAGCTTTTAAGAATCGTACGTAAAACGTACTTGCTTGCTCGAACGGTAAAACTGTTCATAAAACCGCAATGCCATCTATGAGACGCTTTGCGAACACGTGAAGTGTTAAATGCACTCTCTTTTAGATGACTGTTAGGTTAAAAACTATATTTATTGTTTATTTACTTACTTTCTGATCACACTTAACGGGGCTAAGGCTCTAACGCATTCTTCTAACAAGAAGGATACTGTCTCTACTTTCAAATGAAATTACAGCCATGTTTGTTTACGTTTTCCTTGTTTGGCTTCCCATGGATACGAGATAATTATCAACAACGCGATGAGCGGAACATCTCATTGGTTGTTGCATAAAACGGTTTTATGGAAATAGAACCTGTCCTATTCCGTAAAAAGTTTTATAAAACTAGGTTTTATAAAACGGTTTTTTCGAAAGCAAGCTCATTTTTATAAAATAAGTCGATTTTATAAAACGTTTTACCGAAAATTTTTCCGTGAGCAACAGGAATTAGAATTTTTGGTGACGACGTCTAACCATAAAAATAAATTGTAAAAAAAACACAATTTTCAAACTATGAAACCGTGATTCAGAAGCCGCTTATCTAGTGGCCACTTTGGTTTGCGTTACTAAATGAGATTACTATCTGATGTACCTTCAACTTTTTTTTACTAATGCCGTTACCGCGAACGTTATTTCAGACACTTTAGAGTGAGAAATCCTCTGTGTCCAATATTTTGTCATTTGAGGGAAGGATGATAGAAGACCAGGGAATGGCAAGGACTCCCTGTAACACTTTTAATTTAACGTACTTCGACGACTATGATGATCCCCAACCTTTCTGCCTGGCACTTGCATTAAGAGGCAACAGCATTCGGACGAATAGGAGGTTATCCCTTCCGAAGTCGAGCCGATCCCAGCAATGCTGGCATTTCCTTCGCGGAAATCCGTTGCCGTTGCAGGAATTTTTGGTTCGAAATATGTCAGTGGATTGTGGAATGCGTAAACGTAAGAGAGGTGTATATATTTCAACGCGCGAGGCGTTTAAGAGAAAGTGCACGTTTACGGACAGTAGCCAAACAGTAACACAGCGGCTGATCGAGCAATTTATTGCGAAATGTAACATGTATTAGACCAAATGGGTGAACATTGTGTTCGGAATGGGAATAACAGATCCAAAGTACATTGCTTTCTAGGTAAGGGAATAGTAGTCCACGTGGGTCCAGGGGTAGTCCACGTGGAGTATGCTAACAATGGACTTTGGCTGAGAAGCACTTAAGGTGGTTCTACTGTAAAATGACTTAAATGTCCTTTTTATTAATATTCTGTCTACTTGTAGAAAAAGTTGTCCTCTATCTGATATGAACAACAAAATAATACCTTTCCACGCTATTTTATTCTATAATTGAACTAGAAATTAGATTGTGTTCAATGGGAGAATGAGAGAAACACGGGGAAAATAGTATTTTTCCATAAAATATATAAATGCCATTTTCGTGGAAAACTATTTATATGAAGGAAATAATCCAGAGAAATGGAATAAAAATAAAATACTGGCATCTTACCACCTTATTTTTCTATTTATTATAGAATTAATGCCGTAATTGAAGTCAAACAGCGGTAATTCGTAGGAAATGGCGCTGGAATCGGCTCCTATGGCTAGATAAAAAGTGCTCATTTAAAATACATTTGTGGAATAATCTGCATATATATATTTTGTATCTTACTTTTGGGTTTCTATAGGTAACGCATTGCGTCAGTGAAAGCAGGATTTTTTGGACAAAATATAAAAAATTTGGAATTTAGTATTAGTTTTGACTCACACAACCTCCTCAAGGTAGTTAGAGCGAAATATTACTTCATCAAGAATTTACTGAATTTTACGTCATTTTAAAGAAAAAACACCAATATTTCCAATTATATAAAAATATTAACCCCTTGGCGAACTACTTTTTGAGCGATTTGCCTATAAATAGAAGCTGTTTTACATGGGATAGATTACTCTATCACTGTGCGCTCCATAGGGAGAATATTAAACAAATTAGGAACTTATAGCACCTAGATTTCGTCAAAAAACTAACGGTTTGTAGATTGCATGTGTTTTGTCAACTATTTATAAAATATAATCTGTTTTAATAATCTGTAATAAACTCACCAATGTATTTTTCACAGAATCGCAAAACCCTTCCATTGTGAATTCACCGTACGACGTGAAAAAATGAGTCAAGTTAGAGACTTTTGAGATGCCATTCTTTAATTACTGAAAATATTTGTCACATGTATGTAACTGTCACCATTGATATTACAGTCTTTACTTCACACTTTTTACAGACGTTAAAATGAAAAACATAAAATTTGAATATGGTCTCCATTATGACTAGGGAACTATCTCTCACTCAAACTGCCTTAAAAAGATCGAGAAACAGAAATTGCTCCTCATAAATGCGGCCTATATTTTTATGGAAATTGGGTGAAGAAATATGACTAATAGGCAAGTTGAATTTAAAGAATATTGAGCAACTATTCAAGGCGAAGGATACTTTTTTCTAATTCTACTTGACACTCGCGAAAGACAGTTGAAACCCCATTACTCTTTTAATACCTTAAAGTCTTCTGCTTACGGTGGTTTGAGAGCGAGAGATAGTCATCCCTAGTCATAATGGAGACCATATTCAAATTTTATATTTTTATTTCAGTGTCTGTAAGAAGTATGAAATAAATATTGTAATATTAATGTCGCAAATATATAATTAAAAATGACCAAAATTCTCAGTAATTAAATAAATAAAGCTACATAAGTCTCTAACTTGACTCATTTTATCCCGCCGTACGCCTGAAAACCCTTCAAAACGTCAGGATTTTTTTTGCGATTCTGGATAAATTACTGTGGTAGGTAATACATTATTTTTTTATAAATAGTTGATAAAACATTAAATCTACATACCGTTGATTTTTTGATAGAATCTAGGTGTTAGAAGTTCCTAATTTGATTAATTCCCTCTGGAGCGCACAGCTATAATCTATCCCATATATAAAACAGCTTTCATTTTAAGGCAAATAGCTCGAAAAGTAGTTCGGCAAAGGGTTGATGTTTTTATATCATTGTAAAGATGAGAGGTTTTTCTTTGAAATGAAGTCAAATTCTAGGTGAAGTGATTTTTCGCTCAAACTACCGCAACCCTCGAAATGACATGCTCAACAACGTAAAACAAAAAACAGAGCAACGTAATGGGATTGGGGTCACCCCCAGCAACCGCGCTGTGAGACAAAGGTAATTGTGTTTAATAAGAAGAGATGCCGTCGATTTAAAACTCGCGATAACATAATACCAGTCCAAGCATGACAACCCTGGTCAATGAAAGTTAACACAAAGTATTGTCCTCAATACTTTCATTGCTACCTCAACCGGTTTCGACGTTTTTCACGTCATATTCAAGAGGAAACATTGCTCGTCCCTCTTGAAAATGATGTGAAAACGTCTAAACCGGTTGAGGTAGCAACACAAACAGTGTAGAGAACACTTAGTGCTAGCATTGAATAATACGAATTTCCACCGCGTAAAATCGTCAACACTTGATCTAATCCTGGTTACTTTTAATTGTCCTCCGGGAAAGTATATTTATGAGCATTTGATAAAATGCCCAATTTGGAGGAATCAAAAAGCACATATGGCATGCTCGCGAATGTTAGTTCTTAAAACAAATGAATAATTTACATCGTAAGCATTCCGGCTAACGTCATTAGGTATTACATACAAAGATAAGAAATGTTTACGAGAAGATATTTTAAAAATATTCTATTAACTATTAAGGATATTATAAGTTATTTCTATGATACATCAGACGGTATCATCCGCTGATTTCCCTTCGTTTTGAGGCGGCTGGAATAGCAAGAGGTTGATTTTATAAGAGAGAGAGAGAGAGCTCGCATTTCTTGCGTTTGCACAGTAACGTTTGAACCTTTCCTAAGTATTTGTTTTTCATTTGTTTTTCATTTGGTATAATTTCTGTTTAATCGTTCAAGGATTTAATCTTTGTAACATCCCTGAACAAAATTCTTCAAAGAGTGGAGGAAGACTGTAACGTTTGAACCTTTCCTAAGTATTTGCAGCAACTGGGATGGGAAACGCTTTCAGACCGTCGATTAATATCTAGACTCATTCTATTATGTAAGTTCCAAACCGGTCTATTCTCTGACGACGTTGATAATATTTTACGAAATCCGACATACTACGGTAGATCAGATCACGAGAATAAAATTAGGGAACTAGACTGCAGAACGGACAGATTTAAAATGTCTTTTTTCCCACGAACGATAAGGGACCATAACAGATGCCAATGAGACTTTTATCTAGGTTTGTCGATAGGTAGTGTAGCTCTTAGTAGTACTCCCTAATACTTGAATCCTTATCTGTTACCTAGTACATACTAACAGCACGCCGTGCATGTTTTCTACATAAGTCTTGAGTCTCTGTCCATTTGTGTAGTTGCAAAATACATATATATTAACGGTACCTCTCCATTGTGATAATATCTGTAGTGTAGTAGTGCATGCTTGTGAGGCTTCCTCTCGTGACAAGCATTAGTGATTTATGATAATGCATAATTAGTCGTAGTCACACTAACTTTAATAGGGTATAGTGTAATGCATGTTGGTGAATACTCACCCCCTGCCACACACCCCTGAGGTGGCTTGCAGGGTATTTTGTAGATATGTAGATGTATTTGTTTTTAATTTTTATAATTTGGTATAGTTTCTGTATATACTTTTAATTTATTTGATTGTTCAAATGTTTGATTAAAAATGTTTTGGGTTGCTATAGTTTTGTTTAGAAGGGGAGAATGGGTTGTTGAGGGAAGCACGACTGCTCGAGTTTAAAGAATTACAGAACAAAGAAAATAGAAAATAAGTGTTTCTAATTTGTAAACACTGTCCGGCGCCACAGCGCGAAGACTGTTAAAATTTTCAGGCATCCTTGGCGACAGCAGGTGCTCCATGGCATTATGAGGTCCTTTACTTAATGTGATGTCGAGAAAATGTGCTCGCAGGAAATTACCTCGAGGAAGAGTTTTCCTGGTTCAAAAAGAGCATGTGTATATTTACTCAAATATTTCGGATGAATATTACTCATTCGGAATCGATGTATCAGTTTTATCACTTCAATCGAGATAGAAAAAAATATCGATCCTTGGAAGTGGGCCGAGAAAGCAGATTCTGAATTTGAATAAAAGAACTCAAATTTTGGTAGTCACTAAATGAAATATCCCAAATATAATTGCTTATCTGCACATGTGGACGTTATTTATGGGTAGTAACTGTTCAAAAAGCTATTTTTACGAGAATGTAACGAGAATATATCGATTTCAATTTTTTAAATCGTGAAATTTAAGATGCTTTCGACTTCAGATGCAATACGAAGTAATGAACGGTGAAATTGCAGCTTATCTCTCAAAAACAAAATGTATGGTTACTCAAAGGAAGGCAAAGAATTCTGTATCACCACAGATGTCAGTGCACTATATTGATGGAGAGTTAAAAATGAAGAGTGATTTACTAGTATTTGATGATATATCTTATTAATGTAATGCAATGAAATAATATAGCACAGCTGAAAATTTGGTTCAAGAGGTATAAAGAGTGTTTCATGAATGCAAGTTCCGTCGAGTGACCGGTGATTGGTGGATCCCTCGGAGGGTCTTGGGTTGCTTAGCTCGGAGTCGAGGAGGAACCGTCATTTAAGGAGGTACTTCCGCCGCGACACTGTGTGAGTCAAAACAAATATCTACTAAATTCCACATTTTTCATATTTTGTCCAAAAAATCCTGCTTTCGCTGATGAAATGCGTTACCTACAGAAAACCAAAATAAAGTAGGAAAAATGCAGATTATTATTCCACGAATGTATTTTAAATGAGTAATATTTTTCCAGCCATAGGAGCCGATTGCAGCGCCATTTCCTACGAGTTACTGCATTTTGACTTCAATTACGGCATTAATTCTTCAATAACTAAAAAAATAAGGTGGTACGCTGCCTATATTTTATTTTTATTCAATTTCTCTGGATTATTTCCTTCTTATAAATAGTTTTCCGTGAAAATGGCATTTGTATTTTATGGAAAAATACTATTATTCCCCGTGTTTCTCTCATTCCCCCATTGAACACCCATTTGTAATTTCAAGTTCAATTATAGAATAAAATAGCGTGGAAAGGTATTATTTTGTTGTTCATATCAGATAGAGGAAAACTTTTTCTACAAGTTGACAGAATATGAATAAAATGACATTTAAGTCATTTTACGGTGGTCATGAAGGGAGTCGACTGTCGGTAGTCCCCTCGGGAGTAAATTTAACCATATTATTTATCCAGATGATTCTTCTTCATGACCTCTTTTTACTATGCCATTTTTTTCTTCTTTCAGGCATTGTTATTTGTTTATTGATTTTCAATCTATTATTGTTTGTTGTGGAGAAGGACTAGTGGGCATTATTAAAAAACTTAGCAGAGAGGCAAGTCACTCTAGCCTAATTATTTATACTGAACATGGTTACTTATTTGAGCTTACATTTACGTTATTAATTTTATTTAAACAAAATTTCCCTTATTGTTTTAATAGACCTATATTTCTGGAAAGAAGAAAAAAATAATTAAATTGTCTCCATCGTCTCAGGATCAACCTTGTGGAAGTTCATTTTATCGTAAATGAAAAGGAAGACTTTGTTATATTCCACCAATTTATTTTCAGGTACATACAACTAGTTTCGATGCAGCGGCGTCATCTTCAGGTACAAAGAGTAAAAGCAAAAATATGATCTTTTTTTGTTGTACCTAAAAATGACGCCGCTGCGTCGAAACCAGTTGTATGTACCTGAAAATAAATTGGTGGAATATAACAAAGTTTTCCTTTTCATTTACGATTGAATAATTAAATATTTTTTTATTTGTTACTTTTGTAACATTCCCCTCTTTGAGTCCCGGGCGAGGTTTCATTGCCGTCATAATGGTCGGAGACTCGAGAGGGGTTTAGCAGTTTTCGCAGCCACGTCCGACGTCCATCGGCTGTGTGGCTACGCTACGGTGGGGTAATGGAGTTATAACCCCAGGATGCCGGCCTTCTAGATGCGTGCCATATTTTACTCCTCCTGTGCCACTCAGGACGAAATTCACTTGGTGTCATTTAGCAGCGATCCCTTTACTCCACCAAGCACACTTATGATGAGGACTACTAGTTTCACAGAGTGTCTGGGGTACATTTTGCTGTAGTTTAGACAGCAGGTCTTGATATTTCGTCCGTTTTTCCACCTCCTTTGCATTCATGTTCATTTCAGCCGGAGCAGAAAACTCGACCACGAACATGGAGCGTGTGATGTGGTCGAGGAGAACGATATCAGGCTTGGTCGCCTCCAACTGCCTGGTGGTGGAAAAGGAGTAATTCCACCAGATTATATATTATTCGTTCTCCACCACTGTCTCAATATCTCCAGGAGCATAGGACAGCACAGGTGTTTCGTCGATGCCATAATGGTATCGTAGGTGAAAGTACAACGCCCGCAGGGCCGCGTCATGCCGAGCTAATTACGCTGACCTGGCGTAATAACTGCAGCCAGAGAGAAGGTGACTCAGTCTATGGCTGGGTTCAGCATGCCCTGTATCTCGTGTCCGCGACTTCCGCTTTGAATATAAGGCGGCGCTACACAAGTGTGTTTATGAAACCATCCTGGCATGCGAGGATGAAACCCTTGGTCTCGGATTTTAGACCGGCCGAACGTAGGAAGGCAAACGTCAGCTCCTTCGATAACCCATGCTTTTCGATGTTTCGGTAGAAGCATCCATGCATGGGCTTATCGGTATGCGCCTTGAGCAAGGCCTTCTACTCAGCTGTTTTAGTTTCGAGCTTAAGGATGTCTGCTTTTTGTCGCTTGTCGCATTGTCGCTTCCGTCTAGAATACAGGTCTAGGTCCATACCGGTTTCGTCCGCTGCCCTCTTTCCCTCGAAAGAGAAACGCCCCTGCTCCTGCGCTCTCATCTACATCTAAATCTACAAAATACCCTGCAAGCCACCACAGGGGTGTGTGGCAGGGGGTGAGTATTCACCAACATGCATTTCACTATTCCCTACAGTTAGTGTAACTACGACTAATTATGCATTAGCATAAATCGCTAATGCTTGTCACGAGGCGAAGCCTCACAAGCATGCACTACTACACTACAGATATTATCACAATGGAGAGGGACCGTTAGTATATATGTATTTTGCAACTACACAAATGGACAGAGGCTCAAGACTTATGTTGAAAACACACAACATGCTGTAAGTACTACGTAGCATATAAGGATACAAGTATTAGGGCGAACTACTACTATTACTAAGAGCTACATTACCTATCGATAAACCTAGATAAAAGTCTCATTGTCAGCTGTCCCTTATCGTTCGTGGAAAAAATGACATTTTAAATCTGTCCGTTGTGATCTGTCTCGTGGCCTCTCACGTGACTGATCAGGGGGTCTGTGCTTTTGAACACTTGGCATGCTGTACCCAGGACAACTCTATTGTGGAGACTCCTGACTCAATTGACCTGCATTGCGAGGAAGATACAATCAGGAGACGGAAGGTTTCGGATGAAGGCTTCTGAAGTTGGTTATCATCTTCCTCGTTCTCCTATCGAGGTGCTGCAACTTGTTGACGTTCCAATTGCATGCATACGAAGGTATACAACAGTGTAGGAACCGCCAACATGTTCTTGGCGAGAACTTTATTCTTGCCAGACAGCTCAGAACTCTAGATTTTGTCTGAGAGTCTGTCTGAACTTGGTGGTGGGTTATTTCCTTCACCGCTGCCACCTCCTGCATTCGGTGCTGACGGACGTTGAGATATTCGTAGCTTTCATCGTTCTTGAAGAGATGAATGACGCTTCCGTCAACGAATTGCATTTCTTCCTTGTTCTTAGAGAATCTTTCTCTTGCCAGGTGGATGAATGCACATTTGTCCCATCCGAACTTCATCCCTATAGCCTCACAGCGGGGAAGGCCTTTCGCGTTGGAAGCGTAGAGCTTCAGGTCATCCATATGAAACAATAGGGTGACCTTATGCTTCCTGTCGCCTGGAACCATGCGCATTGCGCATATATCCTCTACCTCGTCGCAGCTTTAAGGGCAAAGGCTGAAAATAAATACAGAACAGTAGCGGGAACAAACCACGGTGGTATGTTACCAACTCAGCCTAAACTGACCGCTTGTTTGAATATTATTGATATGTATAATTGATTTTGACATTGGTTGCATATTTACAATGGGTTAGTATTGGATACTCCTGTGAATCTCATCTTTTTATGAGAGCGCCATTCCTCCTGCCTACGGCTTGTTTTTTTTTGGATTCATCTACATTTACATCTACCAAGTACCGTGCAAGCCACCACTAGGGTGTGTGGCACGGGGTGATTCCACACCAGGCATGCAACACTCGTCCCATCACAAGTCAGAACCTCGCACGCTCCCCCTGGCGCTAGGCGCAGACACCAAAAAGTAGTCAAGAGAACAGTGCGCAGTCCAATCGGAAACTGGGAGAGTGATACGTAAATGAACATGCAAACATACAGAACAATCCTATAGACACATCTAGTGGTTAATATTACTGATACTGTTAATTTATTAATGCTACGAGATGCTACTTCATGCAAAGAACAAAATAAAATAATGCCGGACAAATCGACCGGTGTGAAGTGTTAGTAATGATGTTGTGTTATTAAGCACAAGTGAAGATTCTCCTCTACCTATTGAGAGTGGGAGTTTCATATGATTGATATATGACAAGTATTATGATCCCTTATTGTACGTGGGAAAAATGACATTTTAAATCTATCGGTTCGGCAGTCAATTCCATTGACTCAATCTTTTCATATTTGCCTTTCTATCATCTTCTGAGTCCGGTGTTGGAATGTTTTTCAAATCATCGAGTATCCTCCCATGCATATCCGTTCACTCAATAATTCCTTGCCTTAATATATAATACAAGTTCTTTTTTTAACTTTGTGGTATTCCATATTAGATGATTTAATGGTAACTTTTACAAAAACCACAACTTAAGTGTGGATAAGAAAGTTACCATTAAATCATCCATTCCTTGCCTTAATTCGAACGTGTACCATCTTCCTATAAACATTGCTCTATCGTTTGTTTTGAGAATATTCGTTGAGATTAGAGAGCAATGCCCTTGCTCAACTTATGATAATTATGTTGTGGCGCACCACCTGGTTCCACATCGCTGAACCACAGGCATTAATTACAGGCAGTAAGAAGGATGAATGTTTTCATTGCCAACTTTTATGATACCCCCACTTCACGTCTGTGAAGAAAGGACGTCACCATTTTCCGGGCATGGTCACGTTTCTAGGGTAAGGCCGCAAGTTACAACTCTCTCTCAAACTGTGGTTAATCGCACGTATACTGTTAAGCTCTATCTAAAATTCTGCTTTTTTTCGCTTGTTGTCTTCTACGCTTTATTTAGACCATTTTTCACGATGAAAGATATTGTACAAACGAATGTACGTGAGATTGTACGTTTGTCTCAACGAAATTAGAACAGGTTCTATTTCCCGTGCAGGCATTGAGACATTCGTACAAGCGTTCATACAATTTGCCGCTTTACACGATACATTTTGCCTCATGCAAGAGTTCACGGAAGAGTTTGTACAAACAAATTTACCGTTTAAAACGGCCTTTAGACATTTCCAATGACTTTTGCCAAAGTATCCATTGGCGTTATTTTCCACAGAACACTTTTTCATTATCACTTCACATTATTGGATTTGTGCCCGAGCACTTTTTCATACGACAATAACATGAGACACCGAACGTTTTCAATATACGAGACGGTTCTGCTTCTCGGAAACAATTTTCCTCAAGTGAGCACATTGCTCGAGCTCGTTAGATAGGATACGGCTATTCGACGTGATTTCAGATTGCGTCAACGGAAGTATCAGGCAAGGCTTATGAGACAAGGAAATAAAAGTGGATGATTTATTGGAAGGTTTATCGAATGATGTGATATGTAGGAAGAAACTTACGGTGTGCCAATGCTAACATTTTAGAAAATTTAACTTATCTTGTAACCAGTACACCAACACCAACGACAGTATGTTATCGTGTCTAGTATTTTTGAACGTAAACATTTTGCCAAATATTTAGTGATGCAGTAGGTGTTAACCATGGTGGTAACCATTGTTACCACCATGGTGGTAACCCAAACTCAGGTTCCTTCAGGAGAGGATCATCTACAAACTGCCAATGCATCAAACCTAACTTCATTTAAAAAAAATATTGGCTATTTAACTATCAAAATGTTGAAGTAATAAGTTTGTCAATGAATTATTTTTTAAATGTTGGTATAATTTTTCATGTTAAATAACAAATTATGGTCATTTATTTATTTATTTTGATGGTAACCTCGATACAGGTTCTCCTTCTAGGTTACCTAAAGCTCACTATCTTTTTGACCTTGTATTGTTTGTGAGTATTAAACATCATTATTTTAGGTTACAGTTGTAACATGACCCTCCGAGTCCCCGGCAAGCATCGGGTTTCATTGCCGTCATAATGGCCGGAGACTTGAGAGGGGTTGTGCAGTAATCGCAGCCACGTCCGACGCCCATCGGATGAGTGGCTACGCTGCTGTCGGGTCATGCGTCCGCAGTAGACGGAGTGACCCAAGGATGACGGCCTTCTGCATGCGTGCAATTAGTGATTCCACCTGTGCCACGCAGGACGGAATGCGCTTGATGTTATTTATCAGCGAGGCCTTAACTCCACCGAGCACACCTATGATGAGGACCACCAGTTTCACAGAGTGTCCGGGGTATATCTGTCGAAGTTCGAAAAGCAGGTCTTGATATTTCGTCCGTTTTTCCACCTCTTTCGCATCCATGTTAGTTTCAGCCGGAGCAGAAAACTCAATGACAAACATGGAGCGTGTGAGGTGGTCGAGGAGAACGATATCAGGCTTGGTCGCCTCCAACTACCTGGTGGTGGAGAAGGAGTAATTCCACCAGATTGTACATTTATCGTTCTCAACGACGGACTCGATATCTGCAGGGGCATAGGGCAGCACAGGTGTTTCGTCGATGCCATAATGGTGTCGAAGGTGAAAGTATAGAACCCGTAGGGCCGCGTTGTGCCGAGCTAAATACGCTGACTTGGCATAATAACTACAGCCGGAGAGAAGGTGACTCAGTCTATGGCTGGGCTCAGCATGCCCTGTATCTCGTGTCCGCAACCTCCGCCTTGAAAATAATACGGCGGTACACGAGTGTGTTTATGACACCATCCTGGCACGCGAGGACAAAACCTTTGGTCTCGGACTTCAGACCAGCAGAGTGTAAGAAGGCAAACGTCAGCTCCTTCGATAACCCATGCTTTTCGATGTTTCGATAGAAACCTCCATCCATGGGCTTATCGGTATGCCCCTTGAGCAAGGCCTTCTGCTCGGCTTTTTTATTTCGAGCTTGAGGACGTCTGCCTTCAATGACGAGATGGTCGTGTCATTGTCGCTTCCGTCGGATGACGGGTTGAAGTCGAGACCGGTTTAGTCCGCTGCCCTCTTTGCTGCCTGGAAGAGAAACGCCCCTGCTCCCGCACTCTCGTGATCACTCACAAGATTGAGCAGGGGATCCCTGCTTTTCAAAACTCGGCAAGCTGTACCCAGGACAACTCTGTTGTGGAGACACTCCAGACTCAATAGTCCTCTACCACCTATATTGCGAGGGAGATACAATCTGGCGACGGAAGATTTCGGATGAAGACTTCTATAGATGGTCATCATCTTCCTCGTTCCCCTATCGAGGTTCTGCAACTCGTTGACGTTCCACTTCATGCATCCGAAGGTATACAGCAGTGTATGAACCGCGAACATGTACGTGGCAAGAACCTTGTTCTTGCCTGACAGCTCAGAACTCCAGATGTTCCTGAGAGTCTGCCTGCATTTTGCGGTGATCCTTTCCTTCACCGCTGCAACCTAAAAATGCATCGGCGCTGGGGGACGCCGAGATATTCATAGATGTCATCGTCCTCGAGGTGACGAATGACGCTCCCGTCAACAAGTTGCACGTCTTCCTTGATCTCCGAAAATCTTCCTCTCGCCAAGTGGATGGATGCACACTTGTCCAATCCGAACTCTATCCCTATAGCCTCACTGTATTCCAGTACGGTGTCCAGGGCAGTGCGAAGGTCTATCGCATTATCATCATAATTATCATATAATATCATAAACATCATTATTATTATTATTTCAATAGGTACCCTGCGAGCCGCTGCGGAGGCGTGTGGCAGGGGATGCTATGACACCAACCATGGAAAGGGGAGAGTGAGAATAGGGGAAAGAGGAGGAGGGAGAGGACAGAGGTGAGTTGTTCATGTTAACGATGTGTCTTATGTGAGTGTCTCGCTGTTTTACTTATAATCACCAATGCTGAATTGAAAGGAAGGAGTGCTTCTACCTGTTATTGTTCGGCATTGGAGGCAGAGAAAGAGCGCGAAGGTTAAAATAAACGATCCTCAAACTGAAACTCGCCCGTTTTTCAAGAATTACACACCTATAAGCGCGTAGCCTCCGATCCCTTTTATCGTTTCCAAGCTAATCTTTCCATCTGCTGTGTGTGACAGTCTATTCGCTCGTGGCAGTTTTTTTAGGAGGTTCCGCCGCGACTGTGTGAGTCAAAACAAATACTAAATTCAACATTTTTAATATTTTGTCCAAAACATCCTGCTTTCGCTGATGAAATGCGTTACCTACAGAAAACCAAAAGTAAATTAGAAAAAATGCAGATTATTCCACGAATGTATTTTAAATGAGCACTTTTTCCCAGCCATTGGAGCCGACTGCAGTGCCATTTCCTAAGAATTACCGTATTTTGACTTCAATTACGGCAGTAATTCTTTAATAACTAAAAAAATAAGGTGGTAAGATACCTGTATTTTATTTTTATTCAATTTTTCTGGACTATTTCCTTCTCATAAATAGTTTTCCGCAAGAATGGCATTTATATTTTATGGATATACTATTTTTCCCAGTGTTTCTCTTATTCCCCCATTGAACACCATGTAATTTCAAGTTCAATTACAGAATAAAATAGCTTGGAAAGGTATTATTTTGTTGTTCATATCAGATAGAGGACAAGGTTTTTTACAAGTAGACAGAATATATATATATAAATTGAAATATAAGTCATTTTACGGTGGAACCACCTTAACAAAGCGTGCGGCTTTCCTTTTTTATTTTATTCATTTCGCGAATATATAATATTTAAATATACAGGGTACCACAGGGTACTCGCAGCACATTCAAGATGTAGAATAACCAGAGTTGTAACTGGCATCTCTTTTTCACTTTTTCATCAGAGAACCTTCCAACTCTTCGCTTTCAAAAATCCTAGTTTATATAATCCCTTTGTCGTTTTTCACACCACAACAGCCGATCATGCTGCCTTGAGTGATGTTTCTCTCTGTTAGAAAATCACGTACATACAATTCATAATTTATTTGTTTACCCTGCATGATTTTAATTTGAATATTATTTTTATCTATTATGAGGTTTGGACGTACGCTGAGATGAAGAAAGAAAACCTCTAAAACCATGTCGTGATAATAAATATATTTCAAGTGGACTTAACAAAGTTATTTTAATTCCTCCGCAATGGATAGCTTCCACAAAATCAAGCCTGCAACCGTTTCCTTTGATAAATATTTTTGTTTTACAATGTCACAAAAATGTTTGAAACATAATCATTGTTTACTTCACGAAACAAAAACGACATCACTATTTTATTCACAAATGTCATTTCACCTGTTGCCATGCGCCCCCTAGTGACGGCATTCCGTTAACGCTGTCGGTATCCATTTATTTATTTTTGTTTTCGTTTCATCTTGGGTGAACAAAGGTTTGTACCGAGACCTTTCTAAAGGCCTGGATACACGGTGCATTAGCATGTACAAGTTTCTGTACATTTGTGTGAATGGTTACATGTGCAGATTCTTGTACATTCTCATGGACAAGGGGGCCTATTATGTAACTTTGACTCGGAGCTAGAGCTATCTGTAACTCCGCCCGGATTTGTTTTGATTTTTAGCTCCAACCCTATTACATACCGGCTGGAGTTACGAGAAGTCTCCGAAAGAATGCGGAGCTACAGTGGCTATGAAAAATTCGGAAAGCAAATCTCTAGAAATGAGTCAACCAATTAGGAGCTTAGGTATCCGATAGTCATTTTTTTCTGAGCAGGCGGGTTTATCGTGAATTTCGGAATGGAGTCCCAAACTTGTATTTCGTAACGTAAAATAATTAATATAAACTGCATTGTGTAAATGTTTATACTTTAAAGCTTATTCATATACAGTTATATGTCATCCATTGTATACAGTCATTCCTTTATCGTCGAATTCAAACCTATTCTCTGCCCATGTTGCTATTATGGCAATGAATACGATTTTCGATCCCGGCAAAGGTCGGAGAAAATGAGCAGGAAGCAGTGCGTGGTGCTCACTAATTTTATGAGTGAGCACAGAAGCTTTGCCCTTGGCGTATTCCAAGGAATAAACGGGAAGGCAACAATGAATAATATGTGGGGTGAAGTTACCAACCTCCTTAATACACACGGACCTCCAAAAACAGTGGAGCAGTGGAAAAGGGTGAGAGCGAGTCTGATTGCCGGGATATAATTTTGATTACAAATATTTTAGAGCCTATGGTGAATGTAGTAATTAATAATTTTGATGAACCCAGGCTTGGAAAGATCTGAGGGTGAAGACCAGAGCAAAGAACGCTAAACTTCGCAAGGAACGCAGGGCGACAGGAAATGTGGAGGTATTTTTCCTGTGTATGGACTCACTTTTTCATTCAATTCATAACTCTGACTCATTTAATTTTTGGGCAGTACTCCCTGTCTCTCACAGATGCGGAGCAGTCAATCTTAAGCATAATCGGAGATGAAACGTCAACTCAATTAGTCGACACCATCGATCCTGGCTCAGTGGTGAGGAAATTGTAATTAGTGTAGGTAGGCAGAGCATGAAGTGAAAAGGACGTAACAAAATTTTTGTTTTAATTTTACTAAGGGAAATTGTCTACAGCAGGATGAGGAGGGGTTGTCTATCCCTTTGGAGGTAATTTAATAAATCTTGGAATTTAATAAAGCATGGAAGAGTCAACATTACTAACGTCCATAGTGATATAATGAGAAATCTTTAATAATATTTACCTGTTTTTCCACGCTTAGTCCAGATATTGTGCGTTTCCTTAGTGTGGGTCCCAGAGACCGGCAGAGATATTGAAAAATGTCTTTCGACACTCTGAGAAACATTCGAAAATGGTCTTCATTTAATTCAATCGGATTGTGGGAACCTCTTATTCGTCTCTTTTCTAGTGTCAGATGCCTCCTTCTTCTTACATACTCCGCAAACATCTTCCTTCCCCAATATATGTTTATTGGTCGATCCATTGCCAAATCCTTCAGATTCAGACGGCAGACATCAACAAATGAAAGTTGAGAAGCGAAGGAAATCGGGATGGAGTTATCATAAGGACGGGTCTGAAGACTGCGTTATTCCAGCCCCGAGATAGCTCCAGTTCGCAACTCCTATCGGAGTTATTTTGACTACTGTAATCGCAAATTGAGCTATGGCAGCCATCATAACTCTTATAGCTCCGTAGCTCCGGAGTTATGACTTACATAATAGGCCCCAAGATCAATGAATAGGTGGCTACACGGTACATTTTTTCGGACAGATTTTCGTACATTTTCTGATGCGCATTATGCGTTTTCGTTTGTTTTTCCTCATTTTAAACCGTTGGCGCGTTATTTAAACCATTTTTTTGCCATGGAAACGACACATTCAGTTGTCATTTGGCTTGTGTTGGTGGTTTATTTGGTTTCGAATTGTTTTTTGGATTTTGACCTCTTGCTCGTTGCTTGTAACAAAAAAAAGCCCCAAACACAAGCCAGATGACAACTGAAGGTGTCATTTTCGTCGTATGCCACCAGGTGTCTCTGTAATGAGGTCAACTTGTACGATTGTCTGAACGAAATTAGAACCGGTTCCATTTTCTGTTCAGACATTCATACAATCGTACATTTTCGTGTGGTTACTACAAGGTGAATTTTCGCGTTAATTCTGACATTCACACATTTTCTTGTACATTCTCATGTACCGTGTAACCGTGTACCGTTTAGACTAAGATTTACGCATTCGGTGAATATCTTTCCTTCGTGTCGCAATAGAGATGGATGTGGCTTTTTTTTCTCCTAAGATAGCTCGCGTCAATTAAAGTGATAATTCTATGCGCGTCGGCATCGTCTCGTTTAGCAGCATGTTTTGACACACCTACGCGTTTATAGTTTTAACATTAGCTGGGTTCCCTATTCCAACAACAGCGTATTTTCTCGCCTCTCCTGTGAAGTAGGGTGCAACCCAATAATTACTGTCTTGTGAAACTGGAGGGTTTTTATTTCGATACGAAATGATAATCGTCTTATCTCCTCGACTTTAGTTCATATCCATTTGAAACGTTGCGATAAAAAGTGAATACTTTCTTTACAATGCCATTGAGTATTCAGCCGTTCGGGACAGTCTTTTTTATGAGCGTCACTTGAGGTAGTTTGAGAGCGAAAAATCACTTCACCTAGAATTTGATGAATTAGACCTCATTTTAAAGATAAAAAAACTCTCATCTTTCCAATGATATCAAAATATCAACCCCTTTCCGAACTACTTTTCGAGCTATTTGCCACTAAATATAACCTGTTTTACATGGGACAGATGATTACGGCTGTGCGCTCCAGAGGGAGAATATTAAACAAATTAGGAAATTTTAGCACCTAGATGTCATAAGAAACTAACGGTATGTAGATTGCATATTTTCTCAACTATTTATAAAAAATAATCTAATACTCGCCGCAGTAATTTTGACAGAATTGCAAAAAAAACCTGCTGTTTTGAAGGCTTTTTAGCCGTACGGCGGGAAAAAATGAGTCAAGTTAGAAACTTATGCAGCTTTATTTATTTAATTAGTGAGAATTTGGTCATATATATAACTATATATTTGTGCCATTAATATTACAATATTTATTTCATACTTCTAACAGACGCTGAAATCAACAAATTAAATGGTTCAAATTTCATGAGTACAGGTCAAATAATGTTTTATTTTTAAACTTTTTCCGACGTTTCGGATGTTTATTCATCCATCTTAAAGAAAGAAATTATTAAAAATTATTATTATGTAAATGGTATTTATTCTTTAAAGAAAGAAGTCTAGAATAAATACCATTCAAAAAATTAAATTTCCATATATGGTCTCCATTATGACTAGGGAACAATATCTCTCGCTCAATACCACCGAAACTGTCGCCGTAGGAGAAAAAGTAGGATGTGTGTGTGTGGTCGACAGCTATGTCCAATTAACGCGCTGTTAATTCGGATATCAGGGTTGATGATGACATGGACGTGAGGAACTTTTTTTTCCGTTTTGTGGCCAACATACTCTGTTACCATTGTGATGAATGCCATACTAAGAGACCGTGTGTGATGGCTATTCGCGAGAGTATTTCTTTTTGTGGTTTTAATTAATCCCTAGGTTGACCCCTTTTAAGCTCAGGATTCCATCAACATCTCTTTAAGCCTCCCTGAAGAAATCCCTCCTCGAGTCCTCTGATTGCGCGGATGACGTCACCATCCCGCCATCATCATCTCACGAGAACTGCTGCCCGCAGAATACAATTTTTAACTCCCATTTACGCTTCGAGATAATTGGACAGGGCAAACATATTTCCATCTAGGTGCTAAAATAGAAATGCAACACAACCTTTAAAAATCTACGAATTATACTTTTGACTTTAGTTCGGTCGATCGTTGCATGTATTCACTATTTAGGCTTAGGTGCACATCCTTTGCTGCTGGATCTCATGTTATCTTATATACTGATGTCTGCTTTCACGGTGGTGAATGTCATTTTATTCATACTCTGTCTACTTGTAAATAAACCTTTCCTCTATCTGATATGAACATCAAAATAATACATTTCCACGATGTTTTATTCTATAATTGAACTTGAAATCACATGGTGTTCGATGGGGGAATCTACATCTACATATCACCCTGCGAGCCACCTCTAGGGTGTTTGGCAGGGGGTGACAAGTCACCAAAATGCAGCATGCAAGCGGACCGCCACATGCACACCGCACGGTCATGAATATTAAGGATACTAACCAATTCCATCATTAACTAAAAACCATCATGCAGCATGCAAGAGAATCCCCACATGCACGCCACACATGTACGATGGCACATAATATTCTACATGCTACTTAAGAGGGCAATCTGCCTATGAAGCTAGGACATGCAAAACATGCTGTTAGAAACACCATAAAACTCCGCAAACATGCTTTAAGAAATACATAAGTTAGTAAGCTACACTACCAGTCAACTAATCTATTTCTAAGTCCTTACACAGCCGTTATAGTCTCTTATCACTCGCGGAAAAAACGACATTTTAAATCTATCTGTTCTACAGTCTATCTCTCTTATTTTATTTTTATGATCTAATCTACCATAGTACGTTGGCGGTCGTAAAATATGATCAACTTCGTCGGAAAATAAACTACTCTTGAATTTACATAATAGATTTAGTCTTGTTTTCAATCTACGGTCTGACAGTGATTCCCATCCGAGTTGTTCTAAGAGGTCAGTAACACTAACAAGATTATCGTAACGGCTTTTCACGTACCTGGCTGCTCTTCTCTGTACACGTTCTAAGTCTGTTTTTAAGCCTGTTTCATGAGGATCCCAAACACTGGAAGCATATTCTAAATGGGGTCTAACGAGGGAGAAGTAGCTTATTTCTCTCACTTTGTCGTCGCACTTGCCTAGAATTCTTTTAACAAATCCCAATTTACGATTAGCTTGACCTGTTATTTCCCGAATATGTTTATTCCACGATAGATCATTATTGAGCCTAACTCCGAGATATTTTACGGATTCTACCGTCTCTAATTGGGTATCCTGAATGAAATAGCTCTGTTGTGGGGAGTTATTTTTCCCCCAGAATTTCATTACTACGCATTTTTTCAAATTTAACTCTAGCTGCCACGCATCGCACCATGCTTGGATTGCAGTAAGGTCGTTCGTTAGTTTATCCTTATCTTCACTCCTACGGATTTCTCTGTATACTACAGCGTCGTCTGCAAATAATCGAAGTTTACTGTCTATTATTTCACCAATATCGTTGATATAGAGTAGGAAGAGGAGTGGGCCTATGACACTACCCTGAGGGACACCAGAAGTGACTCTAACTTCGTTGGAGGCTATGCCATCTAATACTACTCTTTGCACGCGATCGCTCAAAAGTTCTCTGATCCAGGAAATTACATCATCGTCTAGGCCGTATGATTTTAGTTTTACTAATAACTTTCCGTGGGGCACTTTAACAAATGCTTTTTTGAAATCAAGAAAAATCGCGTCCACTGGAATGTTGTCCTCTCCGGAGACTAAAATATCGTGGGCAAACAGCGCTAACTGAGTTTCGCATGATCTACCTTTCCTGAATCCGTGTTGAGTTCTCATTAACAAGTTATGTGTGTCTAGGTGTTTCAATACTGAGCTGACAACAATGTGTTCAAGGGTTTTGCATGAAATGGACGTTAAAGATATCGGTCTGTAATTACATGGCTGTTCCTTGTCTCCACTTTTGAATATGGGCGTTACATTGGCGATTTTCCAGTCATTTGGTACTCCGTGTTGCTTTATGGATTTTGTGAATATTAGCTGCAAGTAGGGGGCAATTTCTGACGCTAGTTCTTTATACACGCGAGAAGGGATTTCGTCTGGACCAGGTGACTTATTTGGACTGAGCAATTTCAATAAAATTTCTATTCCGTGAGCACTAATATCAAGGGGAGGCATCTTTCGTATGCAGTGATTATCAACCGCCACGGATGAATTCTCAGATGACTCGGTGAACACGCTATTGAAGTAGGAATTTAATAAATTGGCTTTATCGGAACTGTTTGTTAACACATCTCCATTATCGTTTCTTAGCGAACAAACGGTAGATCTTTTACCTTGAACTTCCCTAACATAAGACCAAAATGCTTTTGGGTCATCCCATAACTGCTCTACAAGTGTTTTCCTTTTAAAATTCGTGAATGCTTTCCTGAACGCTTCCTTTGTAGCGGCTTTAGACAACTTATATTTATTAATTATTAACTCTCGATCACTAGGAGATACATCATGAATGATTTTTTTCATCTTAGCATAGCACGCTCTTTGTCGCCTTAACGATATTCTGACTTCCGCGTCATACCATCTCGGTTCGCTACCTTCTTTTTTTATTTTACTAGGGATATATCTTTTGATTCCTGAATTTATGAGCGAAAGAAAAGCTTTCCAAGTCCCTTCTACATTTGATTCCATTACTGATTTTTGAAACACGGGAAAAGCATTTTTCAGATTACTCTTGAACCCATCAAAATCAGCTCTTTTAAATATGAAAACTTTCCGTTCTCGTTTAAAACTTTTTGCGATATTTAAAGAAAACTTAGCTGTTACTGCCCTATGATCACTGATTCCCTCGACGGTGCTCACATTTATTACCTGATGTGGTATATTTGTCGCTAACAAATCAAGAATATTTTCTCCTCTGTTAGGAGCGGAAGCTATTTGAAGCAATGCGTGTGATGAAAAAGCGTGCAGTAACGCCTCGCAAATGACTCTATCTCTCCCACCGGGTATGAAGCTATAGGTCTTCCAATCTATAGAGGGTAAGTTGAAATCTCCGCCTAATATCATATTTCTATCAGGATATTTGGATACTATGCTGTTTATTTGGGTTTCAAAATCTAAAATTGTTGTTATATCTGTGTTTGGTGGTCTATAGTACGAGCATACAAATATAGTTTTCGATTTAGGACATTTAATTGAACACCACACAGATTCAACGCTGGTCTCCGGTAAGGTTTCCGCTTGGCTGACAATTGAATTCTTTACAGCTACAAATACTCCGCCTCCAGCTCGGTTAACTCTATCTTTCCTATAAACGGTGAAAGATTTTGGGAAGACTTCACTGTCTGAATCATCATCTGTAAGCCAACTTTCTGTTCCTATAATGACGTTACACTTCGTACTATGAATTAAATGGTGGAATTCAGGAATCTTATTTCTTAAACTACGGCAATTAATTACTGCCACGACTATTACTTCATCACTCATATTATTGCAATTTGGGAGTATTTTCGATTCGCTTCGCAATGTTTTATTGGAAATTAGTGATGCTGAGCCTGACACGCTGCTTTTCCTTTCTATTAATCTATTCTGATTTCTGGAGGAACTTTTGTTACTAAAAACTTTAGAATTTACCCCTTTATTTATCGACCCATTATAAGCACTACACTCTGGCCTTCTCTCTACTCTAAAAAAGACCTACAGTGAAAGGAATGAGAGAAACACGAGGAAAAATTGTATTATTCCTTAAAATACAAATACCATTTTCGCGGAAAACTATTTTTATGAAGGAAACAATCCAGAGAAATTGAATAAAAATAAAGTACAGGCATCTTACCACCTTATTTTTTATAGTTATTGAAGAATTACTACCGTAATTGAAGTCAAAATGCAGTAATTCGTAGGAAATGGCACTGCAGTCGGCTCCAATGGCTGGAAAAAAGTGCTGATTTAAAATATATTCGTGGAATTATCTGCATATTTTCTACTTTACTTTTGGTTCTCTGTGAGTAACGCATTTCATCAGCGAAAGCAGGATTTATTTTGACAAAATATAAAAAAATGTAGAATTTAGTGATTTGTTTTGACTCACACAGTCGCGGCGGAACCTCCTTAACAACGGCCATAATGTGTGAAGGTGATATAAGAGAGATCTTACACCAGTTAAAGGAAAAGTTAGTTTCCGTTTTACGATGAAGTTAAAAAGTTTAGCGGTCATCCATTTATGAAAGCGTTCTTTAAAAAAGAGAGAAACGCGATGCGTGGATGAGATTGAGCGAAATGTTTTGTCGAAATCTGGATTAAAAGTAACGGATCGCGAGGGAATAAATGGACGATTTTTGTACATTGGCCGAATGTTTGCGGAAGATTGAAGGATTGATGAGAGGAGGCGCACGAATGCTTGAAGGAAAATCATCTTAGGTCATATTATCATTATTATTATTATTATCGTAATCAGTTACAATTTGACAAATGGCCAGGTGGTAACATCCCAAAAAAGAAAAACACAACATGTCCACAAAGTCACATATAAACTAGACAGTGAACAAAATTTAAAATTCAATTGAAATTTCTAAAAAAACACTAAATCAATTTTTTCAGCTTTTTCTTGAATATTTTCACATTACCCGGAAAGGGCTCAAATAACTCTGCAGGCAAGCTGTTCCAATCTACAATTGTTTTATTGAGGTAGGAAATTTTTTTAACATTAGTCCTCTGCTCCCGGCATATAATTTTGAACTGATGATCGTTCCTTCCAATGAAATTAGGTTTTTATTGCTTAGTTCTCTCCATGATTTATCCCCTTTGTATACTTTAAACATACCGCAGAGTCGGTTTATTTTTCTCCTACTTTCTAAAGATTCCCATCCCAGCGTTTTTAACATTTCTGTTACGCTCTCTGTCCTCCTATGCCTACCCAAAACGTATCGAGCCGCTTTTCTTTGAACTCTCTCCAATGCCTTTATATGTCCCACCTCATAAGGATCCCACACCATAGAGGCATACTCTAGGATAGGCCTAACCAGTGTTTTATATGCCATTTCCTTCGTGCAAAACTTGCTACCCTTTAGATTTCTCATCACCCAATGCAGTTTCTTGAAGGCTTTCTTAGCAGTATAGTGAACGTTCCGTCCCCAATTCAAATCTTTAGACAGGTGGACGCCTAAGTATTTGCTGTTGTCACATCTGGGAATAGGTTTACGTAAGAACTCATAGTCCCTTTTAGTAGAGTTTATCTTGTTGCTGAAGGAAATAAGCCTACATTTACTTACGTTTATGTCCATCCCGTTTTGAGTCACCCAATCTGCCATTTTATTAATGTCCATTTGCAAAGCTTCATGATCGCTCTCTTCTCCGATCTGTTTATAAATAATGCAATCGTCGGCAAAAAGTCTCACATGAGAGTTAATTTTGTTTGGGAGGTCATTTATATAAATTAAAAACAAGAGTGACCCAAGAACACTACCTTGAGGCACCCCCGATGAAACCATTGTTTCATCGGAACTCATATCCCCAACTTGTACTCTTTGAGTTCGACCTTTCAGAAAGTCCTCAACCCATAGGATCACCCGTTGGTCTATTTGCTGGGGTTATTGTCTCATCTTTAGTATGAGTCGATTGTGTGCGACTTTGTCGAAGGCCTTAGACAGGTCTATTACAACGGCATCTACTTCTAAATCCATGGAACCGGCCATTTCTTGACAAAACCCTAGGAGTTGGGTTTGACATTAGTGTCCTTTTCTAAAACCGTGTTGGCGTTCGAATAACCAGTTTTCACTCTCCCACAAATCCCGGAGGTATTCAGCAATTATCTTCTCAACTAATTTACAAACCACTGAAGTCAAGCTTACTGGCCTATAATTCTCAACTAGTGTTTTGTCACCACCTTTAAAGATGGGCTTTATGTTAGCCTTCTTCCAGTCCTTGGGTAGGGTATTGTTGTTCATAGTAACATTAAATAAATTAGAAATATCACAAATAGAAAAAGTATTTGGAGCACATCGAGGGATGAATGCCTATTGAAGGAAGAAAAGAATAGCCGTCTACAAAAGTGGTCTCCTCCCGACTATGTATAACTATGTATTCCAGGATAAGCATAGTTGGTCGCTTTAAGTGCATTGGGAATGAGGTATCCTTGAAGTGTTTGTGATACAAGTAGGAAGAATAGGGATAGGAATGAATGGGCCATGAAAATAAGGATTGATTTATCTGGAAATCTGCATTCATATTAAATGAGTGTGCTTCGTTTGTTTGGCCTTATTTTGAGAATAGATGAGAGTCAAATAGCGAAACAGATACATTATAGAGGAGGCTTAACGAACCCTTCTGTTCATCTTTGTCGGTCAGTTTTCTTTTGCTTTATTCTGTTAACTTTTTTTGAAGTAAGATTACGTAACATTACGTTCCTTTGCAATTTTGATCAATTTATTTTAATCTGAGATTCGTTGTTATTAAGAGTATAATTTAATAAGGCACTTCTAATATATATAAATACCCTCAATGGTTGCAATTAAGGTTGGTACATAAACAGAACGAAATAATGATATTTACTAAATTGTCCAAAAAAAGGCGCCAGATAGGGATAGCCTGTCCTTGGACGTATTTATTTTCAATGTTGCTGTATGCGACATAGTTCAAGTCATCACCAAACTTGAAATGTAAATCCCCCTCCTTTCTTGTACCGTTATGTAACACACAACTTCTAGAATGCTAGATGACCCGGGAAATTATGGTAATAAACCACAAATTTCATAAAATATCAAGTGACTATGAAATGACACATCCACACTGTATTCTCCTGCTTGTGTGATGTCGAATACAACCCTGAAATCCCACAAATACCACCATAAATGGAATGATTACACTCTTGGCAAACTTAAACTTATGCCCCTTATGATTTCTTGCCAGGAGTCACGTGGTCAGAGGAAGCAATGATTGTGCCCGTGTGCAGAAGTCTACCGCCCTACCCATGACATCTCCCTGGGAAATTATTCATTTATTTATTATTCACGTCGAAAAACAGCTCAAGGCCAATTACAATGGACAAATAACAACATTAATCCAAAACAAATAAACAAAGGACCATATAACAAATAACATCATTCAATAAATGAATAACCTAGTAGCTTTTAACACTGAACAAATTAGAACCAAATAGACAGGGAGCGAAAGACGAGAGCAGATCTTAGGGATGGGATGAGGGAGGAGTGCGACAGATACGGAATGAATGGAATGGATCGAATTCAGGGACACTTTCCAACGTAGCATTGCACGTAAGATGGGAGTCACTGTAGATAAAAGACCGTTAAGGAGACTGACAGAGAGACGTGGTTTTGTGGTGCAATGAAATAGCTCATTCAGTCTTGTAGTTCGTGGAGGAACACGTAAGGAGAAAAGAAGTTCCGATGACCTATAGTTTCCATCATTGACTATTTTCATGAAATATTTGCTGTCGAGAAGGGCGGACGGTGGTCAGTCAGGGAGGATATGCCTAGAGATGATCTTAAATTACCGAGGGAGTATTTGCGAAACTGTACATGGCGTTGCCTGATTATGGAGAGGAAGAAATTCATTGGTATTTCACGGAGCGTAGGAGGTGTGGCTCAAATTTGGGAGTAGTATTCAAGTATTGGAGAAACACAGCCAAAGTAAAAAGTACGTAGAGCATTTAGATCAGCTATCTCACCAGAGCGAAAAATTAAGCCAACTAAGGACATAGTCCGAGAGGAAATGTTATTTATGTGCTCACGGAAGAGAAGTTTAGTGTCAAATATAACCCCCAAGTATTTTTTGAGTAGTGACTGGAGGAATAACTTGGCCTGAAATTTTATAAGTGTGTACTTGAGGAGATTTACAGAGTGTGAAAGACAAGACCGAAGACTTGGATGGGTTCATTTTAGGGACCAACTATTGGATCAATTAGCCAGGGCGTGGAGAGCATTTTGCAAGGTAATGCTGTCATTAACAGATTTTAATTGTTTGAAAATTTTGCAGTCATCTGCATATAGGAGGATTTTACATCCCGTGGAGGAAACTGTGTCCACCAGATCGTCAGTGTACAGTGCGAACAATAAAGGACCAAGAACACAACCTTGGGGAACGCCGGAAGTAATATAAAGAGTAGTTGAGTGAATCCTATCAATTACAACACGTTGTTGCCTGTTAGATACGAATGACTAATGTTTTCAGGAACTTACCATGTATATTGTAGCGATTTTCAAGTTTGAGCAGCTATAGCTGGTGGTCATTTTTATCAAAAGCCTTTGCAAAATCAATGTAACAGACGTCCAACTGAGAAGACCGCTCAAAAGCTTAAATAGAGTGATAGAATAGAAAGGTTACTGAGGGTCGATGGACCGGGAAGGAAAACTTGCTGCTCATCACAAATGAAAGGAAGAGTGAATGATAAGTCGTTGATGGATAATATGTTCGCAGAGAGTTGATAGGATAGGTAAAATTTGAAATAGGTCGGTAGGAATCAATTGAAGACCTTTTTCCATATTTAAATAAAGGGAAGACGTTACCTATTTTCCACGTCTCAGGGAAGTGACCCTCTGAGAAGCACCTGTTAAAAATGGCAGGTACGGGGACAGCTAAGAGAAGGACATGTTAAATGATTCGGTGCTACATATCTGAATGAATGAGGCCTCTTTGGAAAATAACTCAGCTTTCAATTAATGAGCACGATGAAATTCATAAAACATAAATTTATTATTCGATAAGAACTACTTTATTTGGGAAAGAAGGCTATTTTATTGTTTTTTTTTGCCTTTGTAAATTAGCTTTTTTAAGCATGGGGACATTTCAATACTTTCTGTATTGCTGAGTTCTTCTTCTTCACACTGCAAGTCTTAGGCATTAAGCCTGTGACGACCTTCTTTAGTCTTGGCATTTCCACCTCTTCTGCATTGGGCGTCCCAATGGGATCTTCTGCCTTTCGCTCTTATTTCTATATTTCCAAATTGATTTTGGCATTCTCTCTACGTCCATATGCTTCGTTTTCTTTCTGCTCGTGTAGAGCCAGGCTGTTCTTCTTAAGAATTTCATTTCAAATGTTCATTTTCTTGGTTAATTTCCTTTTGTAGATGTTCAGCTCTCGCTGCCGACCACAAGGAGTGTCCATTGCTTTATACAATTTCATTGACGCGTCTTTCTTACTTTATTTTTAAAAAAGTTCGTTTCATTTTTCCGTCGATGTCGTTGAAGCTGGCAATTTTCTTGCGAATGACCATTTTCTTGCAATATGATAACGTGGTTCCGAGAAATTTGAAGGGTGTGACTTGTTCTATAACTTGATTATTTAAAATTATTTTTCATCGAATCGGTTCATCGCCCTTGAATGCCATTACTTTGGTTTTATCGGATCGAGTTCTCTCAAAGTTGTATTCATCTCCAAATCATCATCATCCCGTTTCTTAGTCTTACCTTTTCAATGAATAATTGGTAGTCGATGTTTATGTCTGAGATTCGAATTTGCAAACCATTTGGTCATTTTCTGATTTTTGTGGAAGTAGTCTATTATAGATTGGTGCCGTCTCGCTGGCCATTTAAACCCATGTGTTTCTATATGTTTATGATGTGTGTGTTTGCTAAGTACGCATGGCGTTGTAGCAAGTGAAATCTGTGAGATGTTTTCCGTTGCTGTTTAAAATTGGGTTCTCTATTGCTCCATTACATTATCGTTTGGTGTATTTCCTTCCCTAATTGTATTTAGGTCTCCACCGTTTAGCGTGTTATCTTTCTAATTGCTAATTCCTTCTATTGTGTACTTGAAGATCTTGTTGTACGCTTTCGTTTCTTCCTTGCGACCTTCTTACGGAGCATAGATAGAATAGAATACTTAGATATCTTCGTCTGATTTTAATCCGTGATGTAAAAATAGTCCTATCATATATCCAGTTGCGTGTGAGGCGATTCGTTGTGCCCACTTTTCATTCATGGGGAATGCTTACACCTGCCGACACTCTGATGTCTGTCATGCTCTAACCGCTCTTCTGTTGTCACGCGTGTGACTGTCATCTTCTTTTTTGTTTCCCGTTATGAGTGTCTATTTTTCTTTCTTGTAAAACCGATTGTAGTTTTAATAGTTTTGCTGGCTATTTCCATGTTGCGATCGTATCAACGTTCAGCAATACCTAATTGGTTGTCCTTCATCCGTTAGCATTTGTCGTTAAGAAGTTTGATCCTTACAATCCGAGGCTATTTTTTTTTAAGGTTTGTAAAAGTTTAATTTGTTTGTTAAACCTGATCAGGCCACTAGCCTGATGCAGATTAACCCTCCTCCTTTATTCGGGCTTGGGGACCGGCAACGGAGGCTGTCAGGCTATACTCCGTCCACCCGACAGCCATCCCGCAGGCGGAGTTACTGCTGAGTTATAGAATTTAATTTATTTCAATGCCGTTTAAAATACTGGACGGGGAGGTTAGAAAACTGTCGAACCGTAGAGATTAATTCCGCACGCCACCGCCCGATAACATTGGGTCCCTTCGATTCGCTTAATAACTTCGTATGACAACAGCGCACTTGCCTACTCATTCATGCCACGGACCCTGCGCACTTAAAAACAGATCGAGAGAGCAACGTTGATGTGCGCTGAACAACAAAAGAACATCGCTTATAGCATCCGTGATTGTTGTCAAGTTTGTTGATTTTCATTGAAGGCATCAAAAATGCATATTGTAAAGTTTTTAATTACTCTGTGATACAAAGCTTACTTTTTTAAAAATACTCATTTTGAACGAATTCAACGCATTTAAACGAAAGATTCGGCCGTGACTGCTGTTCACCTATAAGAACGCTACCTATTGGTAGATTACAAAACATTTCGCCAACGCACATCGTTCCACTCAACGTCGTTCGTGTTTACGCTAACTTCAACATCTTGAATGGAAAGCCCCACCATGAAGTTATCCACCTTCTACGTAGCAGAGTTCATTTTGTAATCATTCCGAGTCTCCTGAGTCGTTTGGTTTATATTGTGTATACGCTTTGCACTACAGATGACAAGGATTTGATTTGTAATTCCGTATTAGATGGTAATATATTCTAATGGCAGCAGAGAGTAATTCCGCTCGCCGAAAACAAGCCAGAAAACATTGAATTACTGGGAGCGTCGAACTAACGAGAAGTCGTACCTACGGAATCGGATGAGTACTTTTTTATTTCTTTATTTTTCATTAAATTATTCAAAAACAGCCACAGGTGGCCTTTTACATGTAATTTATAAAAATTAAATAATTTAAGGTGGTTTGAGAGCGAGATAGTCATCCCTAGTCATTATGGAGACCATATTATAATTTTATTTATTGACTTCAGCGTCTGTAAGAAGTATTAAATAAATATTGTAATATTAATGACGCAAATATATAATTATATATGATTAAAATTCTCTCTTCCTTGAACTACGACCTTGACGTGGTGGAAGGGCTTGTGCGTTCCAATGACCCCTAGAGCTGGACTGGCAGGAGCAAGTACATTGCTCCTGGTAGGGCCACCCATGCCAGATAGGTCGAAGGGTAGGAGCCAGACGAAAGGTAGTTCCGTGATGGTGTCACGTTAAAAATACCGTTGAGTCGCGTGGGATACCTCTCAACTATCTCCTCCCAGAACATGAAAGTCATTCAAAGAGAATTGATTCCTGGCAACTACGGGACGCCGCCCACTAGGGCGGGTGTCGTGCCCGGCAGCGGGGGAGGCAAGGCCTCCGCGGTCGTCATCACACGAAATCCTTGCACAGAATCAGAATCATCATCAGAAGATACAAGGGAAAGGAGGGAGAAGAAGAAGAAAAAGAGGAAGAGGAGGAGGAAAACATTGGTAAAAATAGGAACTTGGAACGTAAGGACCATGATGAGGGCCGGGAAGCTTGAAAATATTAAGCAGGAAATGGAAAAAGGAAAAATAGATGCTTTGGGATTGTGCGAGGTTAGATGGAAGGATAGCGGGGACTATTGGAGTGATGACTACAGGGTGATCTATAGTGGGGGAGATGAGAGTCAACGGGGGGTAGGTATGGTACTGAACACAAAGTTGGGACTGAGGGTGGTAAACATTGAACAGGTGAACGACAGGATACTAGTGGTAGAAATAAAAGCACGCCCGACGAATTTCGTACTGGTCCAGGTATACATGCCTACGAGCAACCATAGGGAGGAAGAGGTGGAAGAGGTGTACGAGCAAGTAGAAGAAATAATTAGAGAAGTGCCGGGGAAGAAAAACCTGATAGTGATGGGTGACTGGAATGCAGTGGTGGGAGAAGGGAGGGACGGATTAGAAGTGGGAGGGTTTGGGCTAGGAAGAAGAAATGATCGCGGTGAAAAGGCAGTTGAATTTTGTAGAAGAAATAAATTAGTAGTGACAAACACTTGGTTTAAACATCACCCCAGGCGTAGGTACACATGGAAAATGCCGGGTGACACTGGGAGATACCAAATTGATTATATAATGGTGAGGCAGAGATTTAGGAACAGTGTAAAAAACTCTCGTAGCTATCCAGGGGCGGATGCGGACTCGGATCATAACTTGGTGATGATGAAGTGTGAAGTTAGATTCAAAAGGCTTTGTAAAGGTAGGAAGATAAAGAGGTGGAACCTTGAAGCATTGAAAGGGTTGAAAAAGAGGGAATACCAAGAGCTAGTAGAAAAGAACATAGGTGAAGAGAAGCGGATGGGAACCATAGAGAAGAGATGGGAGGTTATAAAAACAGGCATCGCAAGAGCGGCAGAGAAAACAATAGGAACGGTGGAAAAGAAGAGGGTTAAGAAGCAGTGGGTTACAGAAGAAATGATAAAGAAAATGGAGGAGAGAAGGATATGGAAAAACGTGAACTCCGACGTAGGGAAGAGGAAGTACAAGGAATTGAATAATAAACTCAGGCGAGTGACCAATCGGGCAAAAGAAAACTGGTGGAAGGGACAATGTGAGCAAATGGAAAAGATGCAGGAGGAGGGGGAAGTGGGCGCTTTGTACGCCAAGGTGAAAATGTTATCGGGTGGTAAGAGAGGTCAAGCGATACCAAAGGTTAAGGACAAAACAGGAAAGATATTAATCGAACAGGAAGATATCCAAGAAAGGTGGAGAGAATACGTAGAGGAGCTATATGACAGCGAGAATAGACCCCTTAGCCTAGATCTAGAGGACGAAGGAACAATAGATAAAGATAACCTCGGACCAGAGTTACTTGAGAGTGAAATAGAGAGGGCACTAAGAGAGATGAAGGGTAGAAAAGGCGTGGGAACCGATAACCTACCTTCGGAGCTACTGAAGAATCTAGGTAGTAGGGGGAGAAAATCGTTTTTCGAACTTATTCGCAGGATCTACGAGGAAGGAGTATGGCCAGAGGATTTCGTGAAAACAGTATTAATACCTATCCCGAAGAAGAAGAAAGCGTCAGAATGCGAGGAGTATAGAACAATCAGTTTAATTTCGCACGCAGCAAAAGTGTTGCTTAGAATACTAAATAGAAGGTTGGAGAGCAGAGCAAAGTGCTATTTAGGCGATGACCAATTTGGGTTTAGGAAGGGGAGGGGAACCAGAGATGCGATTGCGGTAATGAGGACACTTATAGATAGAAACATAGAGCATAATCAGGATGTTTTCGCTTGTTTTGTAGATTTCGAAAAGGCGTTTGACAGAGTAAACTGGGAGAAACTAATGCAGATACTGGGGAAAATAGGAATAGATTGGCGTGATAGGAGACTCATCCGAAACTTATATATTGGGCAGAGGGCTCAGGTAAGGGTAGCGGACGGTGAATCAGGGTGGGCAGTTATAGGTCGCGGGGTGCGGCAAGGGTGCCCGTTGTCGCCTTTACTTTTTAACATCTATGCTGAGGAAATGGTAAGAGAGGCATGGGATGAGCTAGACGTGGGAATGAAAGTAGGAGGCCAGTGGATAAAGTCGGTTAGATTCGCAGACGACCAGGCGTTGGTGAGTCGGTCATCGAAAGGACTGCAAACTTTAGTAGATGCACTGGAAAAGCAGTGTGAGAAATACGGAATGAAGATAAATAATAGGAAAACAAAAGTAATGAGATTCTGTAGGACAAAGAAAGCGAAGCTGGTGATAAGTGTAGGAAGTCACAAACTGGAGCAAGTTGAACAATTTAATTACTTGGGTAGTACGCTAGAAGAAAGAGGACATAGTAGCAAAGACATTAGGAGGAGAATAGCGCTAGCGAAGGAAGCGTTCAATAATAGAAGGGAGCTGATGACGGGGACCTTAAGTAAGGATGTAAAAAAGAGGCTAGTAAAGAGCTTGATATGGAGTGTGGCGTTGTATGGGGCGGAAACGTGGACCTTGAGAAAGGAAGACGAAAATAGGCTGAAGGCTTTTGAGATGTGGGTGTGGAGGAGGATGGAGAAGGTGCGTTGGACGGAAAGGAAGACAAATGAGGAAGTGCTTGACATGGTGGGCGAGGAGAGGAAACTTATAGATGAGATTAGGGGAAGGCAGGGTAGGTGGCTGGAAGGGGTAATGAGGGACGATGGTTTGCTGAAGATCGTGATAGAGGGAAGGATGTTGGGTAAGCGGGGAAGGGGAAGGAAGAGAATCGGTTTTATGGACGGGATGAAGAACGGTAGGACTTATGCTGAGATGAAGAAAGAAATACAAGAGGTAGAAAGGGCACAGCACGTGTAAGAGTTCGTTGGATATTCTCTGACTTTCATCACAACCTACCTCTAACCGGTAGATTACTGTAATGAATGAAATGAATGATTAAAATTCTCAGTAATTAAATAAATAAAGCTGCACAAGTCTCTAACTTGACTCATTTTTTCCCGCCGTACGGCTGAAAACCCATCAAAACAGCAGGTTTATTTGCGATTCTGTGAAAATTACTGTGGGGAGTAATAGATTATTTTTCATAAATAGTTGAGAAGACGTGCAATCTATAAACCGTTAGTTTTATGACCAAATATACGTATTTTAAATTCCTAATTTTTAAAATATTCTCCCTCTGGAGCGAACAGCCGTAATCTATCCCATGTATAACAGCTTATACATTTTCAGGCAAATAGCTCGAAAAGTAGTTCGGCAAGGGGTCGATATTTTGATAGAATTGGAAAGATGAGAGTTGTTTCTTTAAAATGAGTTGAAATTCATCAAATTCAAGGTGAAGTGATTTTTCTCTCTAACTACCTTAATCAACAAGAATAGAATAAATCGAGAAAAAAATGACGATAGTGATGGCCAGTCGAACAATCGAACACCAGGGAGAACAAACTGGTTACATTACACTGTATGCATTGTACATACATTGTACTAGAAAGTGCACATAGTAGAAGAGAGACGGACGGACAAAAGCGCGCCGGAAGCACGCGACTCACAAGTGTCTCTCTTCGTGTGCGCGCGCGTGCTTTATATATACATATATAGTGTGTGTGTGTTTCCACAGTCCCAAGAGAGTGAGAGAGAGAGAGAGAGTGAGAGAGAGAGAAGAGGCTGCTGGCTCGTCTCCGGTCGCCCCAACCCCTCGCCTGCCTCCTTCTTGCTGCTGCTCTCACGGGGCAGGCAGCCCTCACTCCCACCCTCCCCCGCCCCCCACACAACCCCTCCCTTGTTGCCCGCCCCCACCCACACATCTCCCTCGCAACCACGCACACACACACACACAGAAACTTTGCCTCCCTCCTCCTCCGCTTGGTGGCAGCACAGGCGGAGGCGGCAAGTTGCTCTCTCTCTCTCTTTCTCTCTCTGCGTCCCAGCAGCAGCAGCAGCAGCTTGAAAGGGAAAGGGGGGGGAGGTTGACGACCCCCCTCCACCCCCTTTCTCTGCCCTCCCCCCCACAACGAGCGAGGAAGACGAGAGCACACTTTCTTCTTCTTACGGATATACATATTCCGGACTGCGTGGAGTGTAGGAGGGGGTGGGGGGATAATGGCCCCCATCCCCTCCCCATCCCAAGTGCTAGTAAGGGGCCTGCGTGGGTGTGGGAGGGAGGTAGAAGCGGGGGTGGAGGGGGGTGCCTTTCCCCCCCCCCCCCCCTTCCTCCTCCACCCCCCATGTGTACTTTCACGTACACTTCCGCTGAAGGTCATGCCGAAGGAAAAAAGAAAGCAGTGACAGAGAGATAGAGAGAGGGAAAGACGGCGTATGGCAAATGGTAGAAGAAAGGGGTCTATTTGGAAGGGGTCCATCTTGCATATTTTATGATTTCGCGGCGCTTTTATCAGATTTTTTTTGAAGGTTCCCGTCCAATCCCATTTCCCCTCAAAGGTGGTTGCTCATTGCCCAGTTGACACAGCTCCTTCATAAAGACAACGCGGATTGAAATATAGATAAGTTTAAAAATGTCTCTGTGTGTTATCGAAAGAACATCATAATGTCGTGAATTGCGAGACAAAAACATCCTGTTGATTCACTCATGAGAGTCGATAATTCAACAGTGTAAATGATCCAACTTGAAGTCATTCCGATTGACTCATTCCTTCCCTCTTCCTTCGGCTGTTTTCCTTTTAGCTCGCCCTGGCATTAATATAAGCGTGGTATGTGTTATAGCACCGTGAATATAGGTACCTACTTTTCATAACGAGTCGTTGAACCTCATCCGCATCTCATCCGTTTTCATTGCCGTCTTCAGTGGATCATTGTGCCTCTGAGAGAATCTGATTATCTTACATTTACATTGGCTTCATATCTTCACCCTCTTTTCGCAGGACGTCTTATTTGCCCACCGTAATTCCACTACTGCCTCGTGTGTGGTCGCGTCTCGTTAGGGCTCAGCTCGACCATCGTGTTTCTTTTCGAGTCGGATTTCACTGAAACTATTCACGTCAAGCCAGAAGACGACCTTAGTGTTGTCACCGACATATTTTTAGTTTCGCTCTCCGCGTTTACTCAACACTACTTACTAGTATTCCCGATCATCTTCCAAAACCTACGAGCGATCGCGTTGAGGTGAGAAAAGCACTGACTCATGTCGCCGAGAAAACAATTCAATCACCATACTTCAGTTTGTTTTATAAGTGCGATGTCTAAAGCTGGGTTTACACGTAGCAGTCGATTGCTATAGCAGTCATTCGATACGCGATACATCGCTACTGCTACCGACGCGAAGTGTCCACCCCAACTTCTACAACTATCGCAGCGTATCGCCAGCAGTAAGCACTTCAAAATTGCTTCTATTTTGCAAGAAAGGCGACGAACTCTTCTCACAATCCTGCTTGTTAGAGAGCGGCAGAAGTAGGAAAGGAAAATAGTAGAGGTTCGACCTAAGTTTAGAATAAACTCTCCTCAAAGATCTAGGTACTACTTTGTGACGGCGAGGAATGTGGGAATTCTTACGTATTGACCACGGCATATTCCTTCTATTACATACTATGGTTGGTTTTTAAAGTTTTATAATAGATATTACGTACTGTAACAATAATGAGAATCGGTTAAAAATGTCATGTATTAACATAAAGATGTACAGGTACCCTACTTAACAGACTGGTGCAAAACTGGAAAGAATCAGCAACGGAACGAGAAAATATCTTCAAAGGTGCGACTGGCCAAATGTCTAAGTTTTTTGGCCACTGGGGATTCCTATCGCTCTCTAAGTCGCATTCATGTTCCCTATATCCTTCGATTAATCTGAAGAGATGACCTCCCGGCAGAGAAATCCTCGCCAACTTCTTCAAATTCCCGGTCGCTTTCCATAGCGCGTCCTCAACCGCTAGCGAGTGTTGCGATAAAATGCACTTCAATGTGATGGAAAGTAGAAATCCTTCTACTTTGGTAATAGCTCGAATCCAGGGTCGATCACGTTCGACCTAGTCCTCTATCGACTCTTACTCGCATCGCAGTTCGCGATCACACGTACGAGTCGGGCTTAACAGTCGACTGTTATGGCAGTCGACTGCTACGTGTAAACCCACCTTTAAACACAGTTAAGGTACGTGTCATAACATACTTTCCGTACACCTATTATGGCGTATTCTCGCCATACTTTTATTATTATTTTTAGAGGTCATATACCGGTTAGGTTTGGTTTAAATCTACATCTACCAAATACCCTGCAAGCCAACTCAAGGGTGTGTGGCAGGGGGTGAGTATTCAGAAACCAGTCCTTTGAGTGAGGTTAGATGGAAGACAGAAAATATCTCTTTTGAGTTTCATGGGCTCATGCCCCAATCTTCCTGATTACACGATGATATGCCATTCTTCAGCTCGTCGTACATACCTTCCAGCCCTCTTCATGTAGCTTCTTCTTTTTTCTCCTTCTTCCCCTTTCCCGCTCACCCCACACCCCCAAAAAAAATCCCTCTTCTCTTTCTACGCCTCGCCTATTGATTCTTTTTACCTAATGATTCTCGAAGGAAATACTTCTTATTGGGGATACTCTCTTTTCTCCTTCTCTCTTCATCGGAAACCCGTCTACATATATATGATCTATTTACCTCCAGAAGAAGTGTTTCCCAAAGATTGAAACAATCAGACCCTAGCTTCCTTCATATCCCCCAAAACCCGTACCAACCTCTTATCTTAACTCCTTCCTTGTCACTGCTTCCAAGTTTTGGAACTCCTTGCCGCCTCAAAATCAAATCCTCCTCATCACTCCAATCGCTCAAAGAAAAACTATATTCACATTTAAAAAACTCAACGTTAAATTAGTGTAAATCTGATCGATGCAATTGGTGTAATTTATGTTAAGCCCGTTTCTTACGATACTTGATCCAGCACAAGGCCGAGGATATTCTCTAAGTATGATAGCTTTCCAGTACCGTGTGATATAGAACCAGCATGATATAGCTAACGAGCATGATATAGCTATTATTCTCGCTGGGCTACTTGATTTCGTAATTGATGTGATACTAGTTTGCTACTAGCTCCCAGTAGGACCTACTAGCCGTCGACCGATCACGTTAGCTTTTACAGTCGCAGTGCGATCTTCACTTTTTTTAATAAGCGCACAGTGGGCTGAAATAAAAAAAGCTGGCCAAAAGTCAAAAAGTGATTTTTTTCAAGCCAGGAAGCTGAAATCTTGCATAAATATTTTCAAAAGACATTTGCATGCGATTACGCAAGAAATTTATCTTAGTATTCTACAATTAACAATTTGCATGAGATCAAAGTTGCACAAATTTCGCAAAAATTGTCTACACTCAATTTTCTCACGAAATCTTCAAAATCAAGCCCTTGCTAAGCCTTTATGGGTAAAGTATTGGAATAAAAAGTGATGCAGTAAAATGAAGCTGTTTTTCATCTTTGTTTTTATGTAGTGTACTTACTTTTTTGTCATTATTTACCAAAGATATTAAAAAAATGTCATTATTTAAATATACGAAGAGAAATAGTTAACTGCATCGCCGAGCATCACAAAGTATCTCATATGGGGAAACTCTACAAAGCTTCCACAGTGCGAATCCGATGAGTTATGCTGCGACCGTTTGCGACGCCGAATTCCACATCAGTTTTTCGATCGCGCGGTCGAGTCTGGGTCCAACCCGCCTGCAACGGGGAGTAAAGTGGCGCGGCAAGTGTGTGGAATAGATTGTAGCCGCATCCACTCCGCTATGGAGATTTTTCGAGATGCAAACATTGGAAAGAGCCTCCATCTATTATATTTTGGAGAAATCGCGGAAAAAATTACGCATTTTGTCACATAGGGTAAAGGTTTAGGAGGTACTGAAAGACTGCTTTCTTCGGGTGCACCGCGGGCGTTTCTCTTCTTACCAACTTGACATCGCCTACTGACGAACACGTACACTTTTAACGGAGACAGCATGCATACCACGCAGGATTATTGTCTCTTCGAGGCCACAGCTGGTGTCGCACGGCTGCAACTCCCCCGCCCCCTGCACTGCGGTTGGGCGGACGGCGAAGGGTCGTTTATTGGCACCGCGGAAGGATATTGAGAAAATTGAGTGTAGACCATTTTTGCGAAATTTGTGCAACTTTGACCTCATACAAATTGTTAACTGTAGAGTACTAAGGAAAATGCTTTCCGTCGTCGCATGTACTGGTCTTTTGAAAATATTTATGCTTAGTTTCAGCTTCCTGGCTTGAAAAAAGTACTTTTTGATTTTTGGCCAGCTTTGTTCGACTTCAGCCCACTGTGCGACACCTCATTTCATCGCGGTTGTTACGCAGTCTTTGGCGGCGAAAACGTGCGATGAAAATGTCTCGACAGTCCCTGATATTACTGAAGCAGCCAAAAGCCTCCTTCTTTCATGGAAATTTCCCATTTTCTTTTAACAGTTCGCAACAGTGGATGACAGTAACGCTTCATCGCAAGTTCAATGATCGTGTGATACCTTCTACCACGGTTTCCATCATAGTACTGTGCTCCGTCCTCAATATATCAAGTACCAGCTAGCATATACTAGGTCTTGTGCAAGCATGGTGTGTGAGACGGGCTTTAAATTGGTTTTATTCGTTTTTATGTTATGCATGTAATGAATTCGACTGGCGTTATATGGTGGAACAACATTTTAGTAATTAAATAAAACTGCAGCAATTGTACTGTCCACTTAAATTTCAATGGAAAATAATACACTACACGTGTTTCGACGTTTCTCAGGGCGTCATAATCAGGTCTACCTTACATCAAGTAATCAGGTAGACCTGACGATGACGCCCTAAGAAACGTCGAAACTCGTGTAGTGTAATATTTTACATTGAAATTTAAGTGGACAGTACAACTACTGCAGTTCTATTTAAGTACTGATGCATGTATCACGATTATTTGATCAGAACGTATAAATTGTTTGTAGTTTACTTGCTCCAATTGGTTACCCAAGAGCATTAATAAATCATTCATTTATAAAATCACGGCCTTCAGCTGCTAACCTGTCCCACACCCATATCCACCCCTTCCGGCCACCCATATCCACCCCTTCCTTTCCCGTCCACCGCATACCTACTCTCCATCCTTGTATATCCACACCCACATCCCAAACACCTTCCAAGAATTATCATCCTCTATTCTCCGAGTACCCTATTCGGGTGTGGCCCCGGAATTTCCGAGTCTCGTAAGTGACGAAATTTTGACGTCACAGCCTCGAAGATTTGAAATAGATACATTCAAATGTTTAGATATATATGTCTGGGGGGATGTGGCGTCACATCCACGGATTATCCGAGGTTCGACCGTGTCGAGTCCTTCCTGAATAAGGCCCAAGGTTCCTGAACCGTACAACCCAAGGATACTGTATAAAGGATTAGCGAGTCGTCCACGAGAAGCGCTGTTTTCTGCTGTCATTTCGCGAGCTTTTTAATAGCTTCCAAATTGTCCGCATCGTGGCGCTGTAAAGAATAGGGATCTATTCATTCCCGATATTCTCCATTGCTGGAAGTGCAAATGCATGTGCCTGCTTCGAGTTAAATCGCTATAAACAATAGTTTTCCATTTGGAAGCCGGTGAGTTAAGGTTTCTAGAATTTAAGAATGTCTTACGCCACTATGTTCAGGTCCCTCCGAATGTCAGCTTAGGGAACCTAATAAAATGCGCGGGTAGTGGCAGCACTTGTCGTGCCCGACTCGCAAATCCTTTATATAGTATCCGTGGTACCCTACGCACCGTATCGGAATTTTCGCACGTCTTTTCTTTACGTTCTTACACAAGGTCCCCACCGTTAGTTCTTTTCTGAAAGTGAACGCTTCTTTTGCAAACGCCATTCTCCTTCTCTTTTCAACCCTACGCCCATCTTCCACCGAAGTATGTACCAACAAAAGATTTACATCTTTCCACCTGGTCTAGTTTGTGCCGTTGTAGTTTTATGGTCAGCCTTTATTTCTTTGTCCTAGGAAATCTCATTACTTTAGTTTTATTTATGATCTATCTTCAGTCCGGAATTCTCGAGCTGATTTTATAATGCATGCACTGACTGCTGAGATCGACTGACCAACGCCTGGTCATCAGCGACACTAATCAAATTTGCACTACTTCTCCACTACAATTGCTCCTATTTTGACTTCCTCCTCGTGTACCCACGCCTCTTCAGTATGCACGTTGAAAAGCGAAGGCGACAGCAAGCAACCTTGTGTTGCCTCCCCTCTAGGGTGGTCCAAAAAATTAAAAAGTTTTCAAATTTTTCCCGCCGCTCCCTGAGTCAATGCCAATGACTACATAATACTAAGTCACTCTTTGTGCAAATGATTACCTCTATATGTGTATCTGGGGCCGTACAACTCGCGTGAAATCCCTCAAAGCCTATAGGGTAGGGACCACGAACGAGGACTATTTCATATTTCGCAACCTCGTAAGTCTCCTGGTGTGGGTTGGGATTCGGCGGAATATTTGCACATACACTTTGCATTTCTCTCTTGTCTGAACAATGGGCAAATTGTAAATTGTGTACATTTAACCTTTTATTGATGTCATTCACGATTTCGAGTTTTTCCATCTTGCATTCTCTTTGTTTCAGCCCTTTTAGTTATACTCGCGTCGGGTCATATTGGCCCATGCATTCTCTTCTTCATATCAACTTTGTTCTCTTTTTCACTGTGAGTCTTTTGAGATAAATTATGCCACTCGTATTAATTGTGCCGTCAGAATCTTTGATGGATTTTCTTAAATATTTGTTTATATGAATTGGTAATACGTGGTCATTTTGCTTGACACCCTATCAAAACGGCAAAACATTCATAAATAATATCGCAAAATTGAAAGAGATGCTGATGGGGGAGGAGGAGGAAGAAAGCGCAGGCGGTGACCCTGAGGATGAAGAAGATTACCTCGAGGAAAGCAAATGCCTTTAAGATACGATGCCTCGCAGTTTGAGAGCGAAAAATCACTTAACCCAGAATTTGATGAATTTGGACTCATTTTAGGGAAGTGCTCATTTAAAACACAGTCGCGGCGGAACCTCCTTAACTTAAGGTAGTCTGAGCGAAAAATCACTTCACCTAGAATTTCAATGAATTTGGCCTCATTTTATAGAAAACACTCTCATCTTTCCAATGATATCAAAATTTCAACCCCTTGCCGAACTATTTTTCGAGCAATTTGTCTAAAAATATAAGCTGTTTTACATGGGATAGATTACGGCTGTGCGCTCCAGAGAGAGAATAATTAATAAATTAGGAATTTATAACACCTAGATTTCGTCAAAAAACTAACGGTGTGAAGATTGCATGTTTTCTCAACTATTTAAAAAATAATCTGTTACTCACCATAGTAATGTTTACAGAATCGCAAAAAAACCTGCTGTTTTGAAGGGTTTTCAGCCGTTCGGTGGGAAATAATGAGTCAAGTTAGAGACTTATGTAGCTTTATTTATTTAATTGCTGAGAATTTTGGTCATTTTTAATTATATCTTTGCGACATTAATCTTACAATATTTATTTCATACTTCTTACAGACACTGAAATAAAAATATAAAATTTGAATATGGTGTCCATTATGACTAGGGATGACTACCTCTCGCTCTCAAACCACTTTAAGTTTACTCTCTCAATCTCTTCGGAATATAAGGAACTGGAGCCAAGTAGAGAGACGGAGCTTTTTGTGACTAGTGGTGGAATAAGTGGAGGTCTGATCCGAAAGTAATCTTTTTAGAGCAAGAAAGCATAACGTTATTTCTCATATTCCGGAAGTTCAAGGAGCGGGTAAAGGCACAAAAACAGAAGAAGGTGTATTTCTCTACTTTTAAGATTAATAGTTTTTTCTGCTGTTTTTGCACAGTGTACTAATTTGTATATATTGAATGGGAGTGAACTTTGCCATTTATTTACCGTTTTTAATGTGTCTACTAATAGTGTCGCTGTTAGTATTAAACCCGTACACGTGAGAAATAAGCAGAGATTCTTACCCTTTCCTGAGCCAAGAGAGCCTGCGTGCATTTTATAAAGATGAATACGAAGGATAAAATAATGAATTATGCATATGGTATTATTAAGATTAGACTGCTTTCTGAATTGTGTGAATATTAAGATTTACATTCGGAAAGAGGTTAGATTACTGCAGTCTTAAGCTGGGTATATGTAATTAAAAACACTATCCCAGTATTTCATAGCCTTTCGCATTCGATACGAATTTGAAGGCCGCCAAATGACTCTTCAAAGTTACGCAGATTCGGCCGCCGCCAGGGGTCTCTCTGACCCTAGACCCGTGCACGGAGCCATGGTGATCTTGGAGTTGCACGAGATTATTCGGCGGAACCATCGATATACATTTACGTCGATGGGCGGAACGGATGCCACGAGCTTTTGCGAGATTGGGGTTCATGCTGCCTTTTCGCGAGTCGACATATTGTTATGCGTACCCTTTGCCTGGATGACCCTGCCAGGGTTCCCCTCCCCTTGAATGCCAGGTAGTCTGACTGACGCCAACCACATCCCATCCTCTTGCATTCCCACTCCCTTCAATCGTTGCATTATTCGCATACCAAGTGATTTCATTTCACCCAACACCTAATTTTCCTTCCACCGAGTCCAACCGAGTTGAGTTGATTGAAAAGTTTCCCATCAAATAATAATGCCTTTAATATATATATACGTGGTGCAAATGTCATCTTGAGTTTTGGTCAAATAATATTTTTTACTTTTTCCGACGTTTCGGATGTTTATTCATATTCATCTTCAGGGCTATAAACAAATGATACATGATTTTAAATGTTTGACAGTTCTTTACTGATTACATAATGGTTAATTTACAGGCATTAAATATAAAAATACATAGACATATAGACATTCAAGATTCTTACCTTTCAAGTTTGGTGCTGTTTTTATTTACAATTTTAATTTGGTTGCTTGGATCCAAAACTTCTTTGTTGAAAAGTTATGTGTCATTTATTAAATTATGATAAAATTTGCTAAGATAAGTAATGTCTGTTCTTTTATTGCAACTTTTTTTATTTCTGTATGTATGGCAAGTACATTTCTTTGAATAATCTTTTTGATAAATTTGGTTCTGAGTCTAAAATTTTGGCTTCTTCGAAATTAAATGAGTGACTATTTGTTGTAATTGAATTTGATTTGTTTATGCACAAAGTTGAACTTTAGTCTTAATTGATGCTTTATGTTGCGAGATCCTATTTTTTTAAATATTGGGATGTTTGGCCTATATAGCTACTGTCACAGTCTTTACATGGAAGAGAATACATTTTATTGCTTCTTAGCTGTATAGGGGTTTCTGACTTAAGTTTTGAATACACGAGTTTATGCTGCGTTTTATGGTTTTATGTGCTATTTTATAAATTGTTTTTTTACAAATTTTATCATAATTTAATAAATGACACATATTTTTCAACAAAGAAATTTTGGATCCAAGCAACCAAATTAAATTGTAAATAAAAACAGCACCAAACTTAAAAGGTAATAATCTTGAATATGTCTCTGTATTTTTATAATTAATGACTGTAAATTAACCATTATGTAATCAAAAAAGAATTGTCAAACATTTACCATCATGCATCATTTGTTTATAGCCCTGAAGATGGCTTAAATAAACATCTGAAACGTCGGAAAAAGTAAAAAGAAATATTATTTGACCTAAACTCGTGATATTTGCACCGTATATATATATATGTATATATATATATATATATATATATATATATATATAATCTTTGGAAGTTTTCGCCAATTGGCCACAAATATATAAATACAAACTTACAGGAGGTAGGAGAAATAGGAAAAGATAAAGAATTCGTTCTTACGGAACGTTTCGAACCAGTTGGTCCTTCGTCAGCTCTCAGCTATATATATATATATATATATATATATATATATATATAAATAAGAGGTCTAGAATAAATACCATTTGAATGCCATTAATGGTAAGTTTTGCTTTTTTGTTTCCTCGGAAATGGGATGCAGAAAAATGTGTGGCTCAATTTGTTCTGAAAGCAGTGGAAGAATCAATCTTCAGCTGATAATGTGGCGAAGTGTCATCATTGCTCGTAAAAAAAAGATTATAGTTGCCGGCTTATCAGTGGGTTTCCTTCCGAGCACTTGCATTCATTCTTTTTCTCATTTTTCGCTGTGCGCTTCTCTCGCTCTGGTCATATGAAGTGTGTTAAGTGATAGTGGTGGTCGCAATTTATGGATTCATTCTAAACGTACGCCGAACTTCCTTTTCGTCGGAATATCATCATTCGTCCCATTTTTTATTTAAACTATTTCCGATTCGTTTCACTCTCTAATCTTGGGCTAGACAACACATCCGATCGAGGATTAGGTCAATTCGGCTCTTGATATTTTAGCCAAATTATGGATGTGCCTTTGAAATTGGGAGATAATGCCACTTGAATCATATTTTTTCGGCCATTCATACGCGACTCCAATATCTTGAAACAACCTACGGAATTCTATAGAAATTGTGCAGAAATAAACTTACTGAAATGTTCCTTTCGGAAAATGTGCATGGTAGCATATCGATTTATCGTTTCCAAAAATGCATATTGTTAAGAACTGGTAACAACTCCCTGAAAGGCAATAATTATCCGATTTGTCGTCCAACCAGAGAAAAAAAGTCTTTAATGTGGAAAATTCATATTGATTTTCCGACAAGTCTTTTTCGGTAAAAGTTGTTACTTTAGGAAATGAAACGTAATCATGCAATATTTTACAGCAAATGTGATTAAATGTGCCGGTTTTTGTGGATTTGAGGTTGAGAGATTAACACCAGTTACCACGGTTACCACGGACGATTTGAGGGCTATGTTGAGAAACGTAGCCCTAAATAAGTGGTCAGAATTATGGCGCTCCCAAACTGGGAACAAGCATACTACATAGCATCAAGCCGGACATATTAGCGTGGCCCACTTCAGTTGGAAGTTGACTCGCAGGGAAGAAGTGGTGATCTCACGTCTGAGGATAGGGCACTGTGCCCTTACACACTCCTACCTCTTTACAGAGGAGAAGACACCACCTCGATGTGACCACTGCGACTATTCCATGTCTGTGAGACACCTCCTGACTGAGTGTAATATGTACCGTGCAGCACGTGACAGGCTCGGCGTCAGGGGGGACCTAAGACAGGTCCTAGGGAACGACCCTGGTTGCATCACGTGTGTCTTAAAATTTCTGAAAGAAACGAGGATTTTTAACATGGTATGACTCACTGTATACTGGTCTATAGGTCGCAGAGTATCGTTTTTACCCATCCAAAATTAATTGATGTATTTATTAAAAAAATTCAATTGTTTGCTAAATTATATATTTATTTACTTTAACTTGATTTTAGAAACTAATAAAAGACCCATTGTGACCCTACCGAATAAATGACCCTTGCGGTCGAAGCTCCCTAAAACCAAATACTACCACTGCCTACCACCATGATCGGAGTTCTTTTTAAAGCTGCCTGGAGGTTATTGTTCGGGCCTAGCTTACCGCTACAGAGTGCGTCCACCGGGATGTGGTTGGTGGGTTGACCTTTAGACGTAGAGGTTAGCTGGGAAATAAGCGAGTTTACTCGACGAACATGAAGTCGCGGATAAAGGCGACGGTATCTCGAGGGTGTAGGTGGCTATTCCTGGCTAAGACGGTTCAAAGAAGCTGCGAAAACCCGTGAATATAACGTGAATGCAGCGAATGGATGCCGCCAACTGATAGGCAGCCAATAACCCGGAGGAGGAAGCAGCCCTTCATATGATGAGTGGATTTGGAGACCGCGCGTGGGTCGGTACAGCGACACTCATTACCCTACAGGCGCGTTAATTTACATCTACAAAATACCCTGCAAGCCACCTCAGGGGTGTGTGGCAGGGGGTGAGTATTCACCAACATGCATTACACTATACACTAAAATTAATGTAACTACACTAATTATGCATTTGCTTAAATCGCTAATGCTTGTCACGAGGTGAAGCCTCACAAGCATGCACTACTACACTACAGAAATTATCACAATGGAGAGGGACCGTTAATATATATGTATTTTGCAACTACAAAAATGGACAGAGACTCAAGACTTATGTTGAAAACATGCACGGCGTGCTGTTAGCACTAGGTAACAGATAAGGATTCAAGTATTAGGGAGTACGACTACTATACTACCTATCGACAAACCTAGATAAAAGTCTCATTGGCAGCTGTTATGGTCTCTTATCGTTCGTGGGAAAAATGACATTTTAAATCTGTCCGTTCTGCAGTCTATAGTTCCCTAATTTTATTCTCATTATCTGATCTACCGTAGTATGTCGGATTTCGTGAAATATTATCAACGTCGTCAGAGAATAGACCGGTTTGGAACTTACATAATAGATTGAGTCTAAATTCTAATCGACTTTCCTAATTTCGAATCGACTTACCTAATCGAATTACCTATTAATTACCAAAACAGCTGTAGTACTGCGAGGTGGAAGGCTTATTATGTCGAGCTTAATATCCCGAGGGGAAGCAGCTCTTCGACTATTTCTCTGATATTTTTTATATTAAAAGACGTGGTGGAATCCTTTCGAATATTCCGGAGGTGAAATAGTCCCCCGTCCGGATATCAGAGTGATTACTACTCGAGAGGGTAGAGATCTGTCAAAAATGATTAGCAGCATTTTAGGAATAGTCCCTGGAACGTAAGATCGCTTCTGGGTTGTGGGAGACTTGAAAACGTGAAAATAAAGAGATAAAAAGAATGGTTCTGGATGTTTTAGATATCAGCAAAATGAAATGGTCTGAAGAAGGGGACTTCTGGAGCGACGACTACCTGGTTATCCACTCAGAATCTACTAATGGAAACGCAGGTGTTGGTAAATTACTCAGGAGCAGCAGCGGCATGCCAGTGAAAAGCTATCTTCAATACAACGAAAGGGTGATAATGGCTAGATTAGAAGCAAATCCTAGTGACGCAGTTTTGATGCAGGTATACATGCCCACATCAGATTACGAATATGACGCAGTAGAAGACGTATACGACGGAATAGTAGTGATGAGGAATATGAAAGGAGATGAAAACTTGATTATTCTTGGAGACAGAATTGAAATAGCAGGAGAAATTCAGGAAGGTAAGGTATGGTTTAAGAAAACGGAACGATAGGGGAGATAAGACTGATTGAGTTCTGCGTACAAAATGACCATGTCGTCAAAGACACACTCGCGAAGGGCAACCACTCGCGAAGAAGATACATGCGGAAAATTCCAGGAGACGAAGATTTCATATTGACTATATATTAGAAAGTTAATATAATGTATGCATTATATTATTAAGGAATCAAGTAAAAGGTACGCAATAGCTACCATGGTTCGGATATCGACAGTGACCATGATTTGGCCATGATGAGATGTCAGCTTTAGATTAAAAAACTAAAGAGACCAACGAAGAATCGCAGGCAGGAGAAAAGTCCTAGGGGGAAAAGAACGTAGATTAGCCTAAAGATAGATGGCAAGAGAGAAAGAAAGGAATTATTAATGCAGCCGAAGATAAAGTAGAGAGGAGAAAAACAGAGAATCGGAAGCCATGGATTACACAGGAAGTCTTGGACCTTACTGGTGAAAAAATAAATACAAAAACTCGAAAACTGAGGAAGGACAGCAGATGTATAACATTATAAGAAATGCGATTAGCCTTAAAGCAAGAAAGGCCGGAGAAGAATGGATGCAAGACTTATGTAAAGAGGTGAAAGGCAATCTTTCCTCTGCGAAAAGTTGAAGCTGCTTACAGTATGGTAAGACTTTACTTTACAAAACATGTAAAGTAATGTTTATTCGGAGTGGATGAAGGAAATGAAATTCTTATTGAAAGTTAAGACGAAGCGAAGAGATGGAAAGAGTACCTGGAGAGACTTAACAGTCGAAAAACCCTGAGTAGCAGGCTACTAGAGGATGAAGACACTGTTGTGGATGAAGATGAGAAATAATAATCCACATCAAGGTCAGAATTTGATGCTGCAGGATCGCGGCATGACCCATCGGTTGTTCATGGCTTGCCTATCCCCCTCTGCGTCATGACCCACCGGTGGGTCATGCTTGCCGCAAGAATTGAAGGAGTTTCTGTCCACGTACGCCTATGAAGACGAACTTAAAACATCCTTCGTCGCCCACGAAGTTGTTTTACTGATGCCAATCCGAACTTTTTGCCTGCAGAAAGGTAGTAAGTAAAATGATGCGCAGTGAAGTAAAGTTTTTTGTGGTGTTTTATCTGTAATTATATGGAAAACATTTTCAGTTTTTACTATAAAGTTATAATTAACAGTTTTAGCTATAACTAACTTCAAATAAATTCAATTACAAACACCTGGTAACAACTTGATTCCAAAACGTTTGGAAATACGTACTTCTTGTGTTGCGGATTGCCTACCCATCGTTTACAGGGGTAAAACCAATTTTGCGACTTGTGTCGCGTTAGAAGTTCTCAATCTTATCAATTCCGTAAGCAGTTTTATGAATTTTACGCAATAGTAAAACAAAATTTTGATATAAAATAAAGAATATGACAGTCATATTGAAGGTAGTCGAGAGCTACATACTTATAGTTGAACCGTTATTGAGCCGTTATTTTCTAAGACACGGCAATCTCACGACGCTAAAATTTACGGTCTTACAACGTCTATCAAAAGTATATCCAAATGTAAATCAATTTTGTTTGGTTTAATTTACATAAACAATGAAGAATGCTTTACTATTATGTTCCTACTATTTACGAGGCATTATACATCGCTAGAAATGACATTGTCGTTTCCAATAAAACTTCAAGATGGCCGTACGAGGTGGAGGCTTCCCCTCCTTGCATCATGCGTTGAAATACTATACTATACTCACCATTTCGATTACATGGCTTTCGCATATCGTCATAAATATACAACATGTAAAAATAAACTAAATAAAACTGATAAGGTTTTATTATCAATTCAAACACTAAAAACTCGCTACAAAACTAATATTATAATGAAATGAAGGAACACACATTCATAAATACCAACAGAAATACCAATTATACAGAATATGCAGGAAATACCAATCATACAAGTATGCAGGAGTGAGGACCCTGAATAAGCTGCACAGATTGATATGTGACATTTTTTCAATTGGGCAAATGCCTACGAAATTTAAAAAGAATGTAATCATTCCTATCCCTAAGAAAAAGAGAGCCGAGTGATTTGAAGACCTAAGAACAAGTAGCCCAGCAGTAAGGATTGCAATCCCGGAGAGATTTTTCAATCCCGGGATCATTACCGGGATCGATGTAGAGGGATATGTACGTATATGATGGGGAAATAAAAACATCCATTGTCTTCGACCAATAATTTTATATAAAAACAGAAATTAAATATCACATGCAGTTACGGAATTATTATTATCATTACACAAATTTTAAGTAACATCAATTAATGACAAAGATAAAATTATAATAAAACCACACAATGTTTAAAAAACATGCGAGTATCTTGACTGATGGTGATGCTCACGCATTGAAACCCGGTTGGTGTCTTTTTTTTTACTTTGTGTGGTTATGTTATAAATTTATCTGTGGTATTAAAAATGTAAAAGTCCCACAAAGTTATTAAATAATCTGTTTTACTGTAAAAATTAAAGAAAATACCTTTTTTCTTTGAAGATAAATAAAAAATAAAGTACCAAACATGGAGAAAATGAGAAAGAACCTTTAAGAAGTATAGAAAATGATCTTAAATTAAATGAAATCGTACATTTTAAGAAAGCAAACAGAAACTTTAGATTAAGGTTCTCCTCACTGTAAAGTTACTTACAATGTTTTAAAATGTGCCCTTAAAAAATCAGAGTGTCTAATGTCTTGCCGCTCTTATTGAGTTGTATTTATTGCATAGCATACCCGCTGATAAAAAGCCCTTTCTGACTCAGCACTAGTGGGAGGAATAGCTACCAACTGCTCATGAATAAACTGCAGATGTTCTCCTCGCCGTCCACTTACACGGAAATTCTCTAGCTCTCGTACTATTGATAATTCTAGATCACTTGATTTACAGATAGCAGTATATTTTTTGGGAGGAACTAAACATTGGGTAAAGACCGAATCAAGTTCCTTCTTTAGCTCATCCGAACATAGTGTACCACTCTCTAAACACGCAGAAGTTGACTCGCTCTCTCACTACGCAAGTCATCAACAGATCGGCTTTTTGATGCTGAAGAAGCTTGCTGTTCTTCCATGCCCGCTAATTTAAATGTTTTAGCGGCATTATAATTACGAAATCTAAGCAAGTTTTCTTACAAAAAAGTTTAGGTTCGCTTGTGCTGGAACAGAAAACGAGTTCCCCGAATCATAACCACTTGCCCGTGAACCGTTAGTGAAGATACCACCACAACACCCCTTCGATAAATCAGTTCGTCTCTTCCATTATTTGATTCTGCAAAGCATTTTTCACATTGTTCCCCAACTCTGTATTCACATCATTCAGTTTTCGCATTCCAACGCAGCCTCACACTTCAAAAGATGCGCATCTCATCGGAAAAGCACCTCCACAGTTATCAACACTGGCTGCAGTGTTGCAAAAATAGAAGAAGCAAGTTCACATTCACACTCATTGAATGATATTTCGGAATCAAGATCAATTAAGGCCTTCATTACGCAAGTTTTAAGCATTCGAAAACGTTCGGCCATTTCAACTAAACTGTTCCATCGAGTTTTTACATCAACAACAAAGACTTTTTTCCTCACCAAATTTTTTGATGACATATTTTTGAAGGAATCGGTCATTTTTTTAGAGTGACTTTCTGAAGAGAAGAACAGTTTTCCTTATTTTTTGAATCAATAACTTAATGATGCCTTCTGATTTTTTACACGCACCTCCATCTTCAAATGAATCATCCCCGTCTGTTTCATTACTCGATGGAAAAGTCTTCATCACTGAATTCATTTTCTTCCGATCCTTCAGATTCTACTTATTCTTCTTCTTCAAAGTTATTCTTCATCACATCTACTCAACCCCTAGATTTGTACAAAACATTTATGTCTGCCAAAAAAAGTTGGATGCCATGAGCAAAACAAATTTGATGATTTGCCGGTATTAACCTACCAACCTTTGCCATTACACTTGCATCGTCAGTGGTGATTGCAAAAATGTCTTTCTCTAAAGAAACGTCATATTCACTCTATTTCTATTTTTATAAGTTCAATGCACGCACTTCTGCGGGCATGTTTCCATTAATTCTGATGATAAGTCCCAAGTTCCAGACCTTTGATTCATTTTCAAAGGAGTGAACGTTAATATTAATATATCTTCTGCTGCGTGGAGAAGTCCAATCATCGAAAGTTAACCAAGTTTTCTGGAATTTAGTCCATCTTCCTTAATACTGGCAATCACTGGATATTTAACCCGTGCACCGTAACTTAATACTTAAGTCTCTTACAGTATTAGGAGATTTGGGGATATCTGCAAAACCCCGACGTTTCAGGGCTTCATGTAAATCGGTAGACGTACACAGAAAAACGCTGAATGGTAAGCCAACATGAGCAGTCATTCTAGGTAGTGCAGGAGCTAAGGAGTTGTCGAGCTTAGTGAAGAACTATTCGAGTCAGAGAGAGAGAGAGCACCCGTTGCCAAGACGAGGAATTCTTCGAAATTGCCGCATTCATCGTTTACATCCACGATGTAAGCAGAGCCATGTGCTTCAAGTAGCGACACACGCCGATGTAATGTTTTACTCGAGAATTCCACGGAAATCAACTTCAAGGCGTGAAGCGTCTCAACCGTCGCGATTGCGTCTTGTGAGCTTGAGAAGTGCTCTCCATACAGACAAAGCGCGGAAGAAGGGACTGGGGACATAGAGTTGTTTTCTTGTCGTCATCGCTATCCAGCACTCCTCTCGCGACCTACCACCCGGATTCACCCTCCCCACACTATATCCCGTGCAGTGCCTGCTTACATGAACATTTATTACGCTGTCGGAGCGAGGGGGTAGTTTGTGCCATTGATCTTTATGCTAGATTTAAAATATGTATGTTAATGAACTGAGTCACAATGCTTTGCGTGATCCAACCGAGTGTATATGCAACCAATAATAATAATAATAATATTAAATAAACCTCTATCGCTGTACTTGAGTTAGCCATAAAACATGCAAACAATCAATAGTAATTCATTTACCTTAAGCAAATATTGAAAATTCTCGTCGTGCCGTGTTTTTGTGCATTTCAAACGTAAACAAATCTGTATCCACAACAAGATTCGGGCGTGGGTAAGCTTATCAGCGGGGTCGAATGCCCCGATATCTTACCGACAGTTTTCGTTAATGCTATCGACAAACTTCGATAAAAATTGCTTAGAGAAAACCAATTATCGTTAGCTTGGATTTTCGGTAAGTTATCGACGTAGCAACGTCGATAAGACTCAATATCGAGTTACAGAAAACCCCTGCAGAGAAGTCTGTCGTGTGGGTGAATAGTGGCTGATGAGATGTGGGCGAAGGAGGGGGGGTATTGCAGGAAGGGAGGAGGGGAGAGGGGGAAGTTGGAATATTGCATCACGAACCTGCCACCCTCATAAAAATGGAACTTATGCTCGGACGTCATCGATTGCTGTTTCAGTCCCTCCGACCGCGTGTGTTGAGTTGACCCGGTTCGCCGTTGTCTCCTCGTATTAAATACGAAGCCTTGCGCTAAGGAATAATTTGCATTCCATCGTGAGGAGCTGCGAAACATCAGAAGAATCTTGCTGTACCTCTCGACAGCCCCTTCAATAATTGTCAAATGAGAGCCGTAGAATGTCATTCCTCCGAGTCTTTCAGTGCCTGTTGCACGGGATGTTTTTATTAATCTAACGCTGAATTGAATTCCATAGATATTTATAAAATATAATTTACTTTGTATAAATGCATGCACATTTCAGGAACTTACTCTTTCGAATGTATACCAAGTCCGTATGGGGATAAAATTCATAATAATTGTGTAGAGTTAACGAATTCAAAACTTTGTTTTTATTCTAACGTCTACGAAAGGAAAAGCAAACTTTGGGATATATTATACAAATATGTAAATTTTGTTTATTTTCAAAGCCTCATTCACGGAGTAATAAAATAATTTGAAGGAGTGATTTTCTGAATCCTAAATAATGGTGTCAACTGGAAATCTCAAAGTTAGAGATACACATACGTGCATGTTGTATCGTACCACCGATATTTAGAGCGAAATCATATTTTCTAAGGAGCTGTTGACATAATTACACGTTAGTAGCGAAAAATATGAGAAATTCTTCGTTTTAAGTTCATCAATAGGCTTAACGAAACGTCTACTACGGTATTAAAGCTTATAATGTGCCTTATTATGTCGTTTCTTCTGAAACCTTTGTTCTTGACTCTTATCTTGCGACGCTAGCTGCTCCCTTTTTAAAAAGTGTATCGTGGAACTTACTTTGTTTACTTTTATTGTACGTACTTTTACAAATGTGATTCAGTGGTTCCATCTACAGATGCCGAAAGCATTAATTGTATTCCAACGAAGTGGTTGTTAAAGGAACGATATTCCAAATGATTCATTAATTTCGTCGATCGACTTGTCGATTGAAGCCCGTTCAGCTACGGAATCTTTATCAGACTTCCAGCCGGGAAGGAACAGCCAGTGAGAAGTGACAGAAGCCAGATGACAAAAGAATTTGCTTTCGTCATTCACACAATGAGGGTATGGCAGTTCCTAGTAGCCCCTCTCATTCAACGGGTGGTATTGAGTTTTGCTACACCTACGTTGTTTGTTGGCATAAGTGGTTTCATTTGACGGTAAGAGCGAGGAAGGCTCAAGTGATTTCGCTGCGATAACGACTTGGAACATTTTCATGATCCCGAAGCGGAGAGTGATCCTCTTCTTCTCTGGTCAGCAATCCGTAGATTGGTTTGCAGTGCAGTCGTTTTCCGTCTCCATCTTGAGCCAACATATTCAACTCTAAGTAAGAATGGCAGCCCATGTCCTCTACAATCTGTTTGGCGTATTCCTTTCTGGGTCTACCTCTCGCATTTTTACCCTGAACTGAGCCCTCTATAACGGTTGCTAATTGTCCCTCTTGTCTTATAATGTGCCCTCCTATCCAGGTGTCTCGTCTCTTTCTCATCGTGAGTTCCACAGACAGATGGCACCTCAACAGCTCTCCGTAGTACCGTTTCACTAGTCACCCTCCATCCAATATATTTGAAGGATTCTCCGGCAGAACCACATCTCGAAGGCCTCTGTTCTATTCTCCTTTTCCCTGGGCCACCTCGCACTCCGAGGATTTTTTATGTTCAGGGTCGTCCAAAGACTTCACCCGGATTTGAACCCGGGACCCTTCGATCAGTAGTAAATTTAAACTATTAAGCCATATGAGTTGATGGGGGGGGGGGGCGTGGTGGAACGGCTAATTAGTTCACCACTTTATTATTGTGATAAAAGTCGTTGCATGCATTTGCCTACGTGAATCAAATAACACGGCTTAATGTTTTCTGGAGGGAGCGTGGGGTGGCCTAGTATTGGGTAGAGCGCATTGGCTACTGATCGAAGGGTCCCGGGTTCAAATCCGGGTGAAGCCTTTGGACGACCATGAACAGAAAAAATCCTCGGAGTGCGAGGTGGCCCAGGGAAAGGAACTGGCCCCCTTACCCTGGATGTGTGAAATTCACACGCCTGTGGTTCCGGGATGACCCTCAACTATCCAAACCAACCTTCGGGTTGAATCACTGAGTGAGAGTGATGAGTTGATGGGAATGATTCTTAGAAGGAAAAGTTTCAGGAAAGAAAGGAAGATGACGACTGAGGGGAAAATATGTATCTACACGGCATCCAGGAAAGGTAGCGGTGGGTAACGATCTTAAAGAGAATGGAAAAACACACGTGCTCCTGGTTGCAACGACAAGGCTTCAGTCTTTCTATGATGATGATATTTGACTCAGTATTAATCTAAATAGTTAAAAGAGAGCGTTGAAGAATGATTAGCTGCGGAAACGGATGAAAGTCACAGCGCCGTAGTTCTCGGAGAGTGCACGCGGAAGAGTTCTCCGCACGGTCGTCGGTCGGATCGCGGCGGTGAAAGCGGCTGCGATGCTGATGTCCTCCCCCTCCCATCTCTTGCCCCCCCCCCCATCTCTTGCCCCCCCCCCCCCCATCTCTTGCCCCCCACCCCCGGGGCTTCCTATCGAGGCGGGCGGTCGTGCTTTTGATCGTCCCCCCCCTCCCATTCCGCACCGCTCTTCAATCGCTGCCGCTCCGCACTTCGTCTCCACCCGCCCGCGCGTCTCCCTTCCCTCGACACCCCCGCACCCTTCCTCCGCCCCCTACGGAGACACAGGAGATTCTCCCTCAACTCCCCTCTCTGCCCCCTCCTGATAATTACCTTTTCGGGGATCAATGACGGCTTTGTGTCTCGAAACGGGGAATCTATCACGCGGTCAAACTTCCGGAACTCATTTCTCATTAATGGCGATTACGATATCCGGCAGATTCTTAGAACGGGAAGGTGGAGGTTTTGAGAAATGTGGGGTTTTCTTGAGTGTGGGGTCCCCTCCCTTCTCCTCATGTCCACAGATTTTAAGTTACATAGCAAAGCGATTTTCAATGTGAGTATTAATAAATGTTATTTATTTATTCTTCATAACCCACAGCTATCGGCAATCACGGGCAATTCATAAAACACATTTCAGACGAACATATTCATGTCCTGGGTTGTGAAAAACCTATCTAGGTGAGATCCGAATCCACAACCTCGGCCTTTTCCTCCCGCCTCCGAGGACGATAACACTACATTATATTGATGTATGATCTTAGGCTTTCCCAGCGAATGATGCTGATGAGTTGTTCTCGGGTTTACCACCGGGTTAGGCTGTCCATGATTGCCGACGTTTCGACAGGAGACTTTCCTGCCATTTTCAAGGCTGTGGATGCGGACGGTCTTGGTGTTCCAGTCTTTATACTCTGTTCCTCCCACCGTGGTCTCCGTTCATTGGCTATCCATTCCCGCCAATATAATGGTTTCCTGCCTTTTTAAGATAGGGTTCGAGGTACATACAGCTGAGACGAAAACCTTGATCCCTGTTGAGATTGTTGGTCGTGTTCCGGATCTCAATGGCCTCTTTAGTAATCCTATCCCAGTATCCTCTGATTCTCCCCAGAATGGTGGTTTCCTCCCAATGGATGGAGTGATTTTCTTCTAGGCTGTGTTCTGCCACTGTGGATTTTTCCTTCTGGCCGAGTCTGAAGTGGCGTCGTCACATCTTCATCAACGACGCATCGAACTCCTCAAGAGGTGTAGAGCCGTGAGAGAAAATGCCACCTTTCTCCTTCACCCGTCTCAGTTGGCCACCTCCAACTGTCGTAAAATCTCCGCCACCCGTCCAAGAGGTTGAACGTTTCTGGAAGGAAATTTACGAAACGTCGAAGCCATTCAACGGAGACATTCCGGCCATAGGCCTCTTTAAAGAGTTCTGTGACCGCCACTTACAAGATGTGTGACTTTCAGTCTCAGAAAGTGACGTGATTAAGGCCTTCTCTGGCAAGAAGCACTTCTTGGCTCCAGGGTGCCGTGAATAAATTCTGGTGGAAGAAGTTTACTTCCACCCACCAACACCTCGCCAGAATCTTCACGTGTTTTCTGAAAGGCAGAGAACCAATTCCAGCTTGGCTGACTGAGGGACGCACGGTTCTCATATCTAAGAAGGGAGACTCGTCTGGTCCAAAGAACTACCGCCCAATAGTCTGCTTCAATACTGGTTACAAGGCGTTCACCTCGATCTTGAGTGCTTTAAATTATGTACACAAATATATAAACACGCTTGCCTACTTAATAGACTGCACACCAATTTCTAGTTTACTGGCAATTATAGGTGACTGTTGTGTGGGAAATATGTAATATTTCGTGAAGGTAAAATGAATGCACTCATTAGAAAAAATAATGAATTTTGGCATGAATGGTCACCAAAAAAAACAACGAAGGACAACGCATGCTGTGAGAGCCAAAACTGAGAGACTCTCAAATAGAGAAATTGTAAACCTGTTGGATGTAATGTCAAGTCATGTTCTAGCTTTCCTGAGTCAAGCGAAATTTTACCCTCCGTCTTGAGAAACATCGGTGGCTCGGTTCACGCGGTCGTGTCTTCACGAGAAACTGATGTGAAGTTTCGTGTTTTCCTGAAAATGCGACTTTGAAAGGGACGCGAAAGCTGGAACCATCGAGCCCTTCTCCATACGAAACCTCGCCACCGATCATCAGAGAAGTGCGGAATATTTCTTTTTTTTTAATTAAATAATAATACTTAATTATCCATTGAATCAACATTACTAGTACACCTTTACATTTCGAATAAAAAAGGGATAAATAAGGAATCTCTTTTAGGCATTGCCTGTACTTGGGATACCTCAAAACAATTTGCATTGCGATCAATTGAAAAAAATAAATAAACTGAGACCAGAAACGTAACATAAATATATAAATGAAAAAGATAACAATTTTTTCATTAATCTCAACCTGTCGTGCATACAGTTTATAATGAGTGTTAACTACTCCATTGACTAAAAACATAAATTTTCGACATAAAATAACCATCTTTATATACTCTGTTCCAAAATGATGTTAAACTAAGTGTACCTCTCATATCATCAGACAGTCTAAGAAATAAGTTTGGCCCTAAATAGATAAATGAGCGCTTGAACGGAATTAAATTGGGCAAAATATGCATTGTAGTAGATCTTAGATTTTATACATTGGCTTTTGGTTCTACCTTGGGTTTAGTAGTACCTCTCCTGTGGTATTCAAATTTCAATACCTTATGAATGTAAAGATGACGCAAAAGGGGTAATTGTAAATCCACCTTTCACAAACACAACAAATATTCCCTGCGGGTCATCGCTTTTGTAGTTCAGTGAGTTACAATGGTGCTCGCGCACCTACGCGAGGGAGATGTGGGAGTGATGATGCATCATGGGATATGGGAGGAGGAGGATTGCTAAGGGTGAGAGACGCGAGGTCGGAGAGAACATTGGATAATAATTCTCGCGCTCATATCTGGGGTGAGGGGATCGTGACGAGTAGTGTACTCTAGGAGAGGTCGTTTCGATCCTTAATGGTAGTCTGAGAGCGACAAATCACTTCACCTAGAATTTCAATGAATTTGGCCTCATTTAGAAAGAAAGAACTCTCATCTTTCCAATGATATCAAAATATATCAACCCCTTGCCGAACTACTTTTCGAGTATAATTTGCCTCAAAATATAAGCTGTTTTACATGGGATAGATGATTACGGATGTGCGCTCCAGAGGGAGAATATTTAAAAAATTAGGAACTTTTAGCACCTAGATATCGTAAAAAAACTAACGGTGTGTAGATTGCATGTCTTCTCAAGTATTTATAAAATATAATCTATTACTCACCGCAATAATTTTTACAGAATCGTAAAAAAAACCTGCTGTTTTGAAGGGTTTTCATCCGTACGGCGGGAAAAAATGAGTCAAGTTAGAGACTAATGAAGCTTTATTTATTTAATTACTTAGTATTTTTATCATATATAACTATATATTTGCGCCATTAATATTATAATATTTATTTCGTACTTCTTACAGACGTTGAAATCAAATAATAAAATTTGAATATGGTCTCCATTATGACTAGGGATGACTATATCTCGCTTCTCAAACTACCATAAGGTGAGTCGATGCGAACTGGCGCACGAACATATACGTGGAATTCAAGGTAGTTTGAGCGATAATTCAGTTCACCCAGAATTTGATGAATTTTACGTAATTTTAAAGAAAAAAACTCCCATCTTTTTAATTAATTCAAAATATCAACCCTTAGCCGAACTGCTTTCCGAGCAGTTTGCGTAAAAATATAAGCTTTTTTTTACATGGAATAGATTACGGCTGTACATGGAAGAACATTGGAAAAATAGGAACTTATAAAACCTAAATTTCGTAAAAAAACTAATGGTGTGTAGTTTTTATGTTAGCCCAACTATTTATAAAAATTAATCAAAATACTCACCGCATTATTTTTTCAGAATTGCAAAAATACCTGCTGTTTTGAAGGCTTTTTTTACCGCACGGCGTTAAAAAATGAGTCAAGTTAGAGGCTTATGTGGTTATATATGTATTTAATTACTGAGAATTGTGTCATGTATAATTATATTTTCGCACCATTGATATTCCTATATTTACTTCATACTTTTTACTCACGCTGAAATAAAAAAAAATAAAGTTGGAATACGGTCTCCATAGTGACTAGGGAAGTATCTCGCTCAAACTTCCTTCAAAGCCAGTGAAGTGAGCTGAGGGAGACGAAAAAATAATCGAAACTTTGGTTTTTTACAAGTGTACTTGTTTAACTATTGATCGTGTACCTTTTGTATCATACGTGGACATATTTACTTGATTTTGTGATTAGTAGGTCCGTGGTGGATTCTGGTTGAGATATCTCATTCCCCTTTCGTTCAAATTCTCTTCTAATGATGGACGTAAAAAGAGACGTGCTAGACTTTTAAATTATACAAACTACAAACATTCGATGATTCATTTGGTGCTTTTCTTTATTCACTGTGATGCATAGTTGAGAACAGCCGCTCATAGACATTTTAGTCTCACTACAGCTTCTGTTTAGCGTCGGCATTCAGGCAAAATACTACAGCCATGCTTGTACAAAAAGAAAGTATAACATATTTTCTTTTTATATTACAGCCATCGCGGCCATCTTAGTTCGCCGCCAAAAAACCGGTTGTTTCGAATCAATTATCCTATAAGCAGAGCAAATACCATCAGCTGTCACCTAAAATCAGGGAAAAATATCCGGGGACATTCGTGTTCTTAAAATGCAGAAATATCTTTCTCATTGGATCATAATAATAAATGTTTTCCTGTTGCTGATGAGCGTATGAGATCTAGAATATTTTCTTCGAAAATCTATGTTTTCCACCTTAAGGTGATTCCACCGTAAAATGACTTAATTGTCATTTTATTCATATTCTGTCTACATGTAAAAACAATCTAGTGTTGTAAGTTTAGAATGTTCTTTTAGTCATAATGCTATTTAAATGCGACGTATCTCCCAAAAAATACAAAAATTTTGATAGGCCCTTGCATGAACACGAAAAGAAAGTTATTCTTTTTCTTCTTCCCCCTAATTCACCGTATGTCTTTCCATTCATTTCTCAATGGCGCTTGGCTTCCCTTTCCAATTATTTTATGCGGCGATTCTGAATCCGAGGGACGCAAGTAACTCCAGAATTGCGACAGTGTTCTTCAAAGTAGAGGAACGCAATCATTCGTTATTTTTTCTCCCTCTATGTCATGAGTTTATTGCTGATTGCTGATTATGAGTAGGTGCCTGATTTAAAAGATTAGATTAGATATTAAAAGATTTAAAAAATTAAACGGAAAATCAAACTTTCTTCCTTTAATGATATAAATATCAGGAATATAGGTCAAAAAATGCAAAACTTCTGCCAAAGTCTATGTAATGTCAAAGTCTATCTTTTTAATGGCTGTTAATAATATATTTTAAACCATTTTCAAAAAAGGATTGTAGAAATAAAAATTCATTACGTAACATATCAATCATTAAAGGAGAGGCCCTATAAGGATGGATAAATAATAATAATATCATAATATGTCCGAAACGTTGTCGGAAGTTTTGCATTTTTTATTTTACCTAAACTCCTGATATTTAGATTGGCACGGTAAAAAGTGTGGATATCCACAAGATTAATTCAACGAGCACATGGAATGCATTAGAGCTTTAAAACTATTAATCCAACGCGGACAATACACTCGCCATTATCCTCAACACCCTTGATGGCTATTTTTTACGATCTCTTCGTGGACGCATGCGATGAGAATGTGCGCAGATGCTGTGAGGACATACATACACTCGAGCGTGGGTTGTGAGAAGGAAAAAAAGCGATATTCTGTGCGAAGTAGAACACAACGCATAAAACGCATTCTTTCCACTTGGCGCACAAGCAAATATTCACTATTATAAAGGAGAATAGGCGCAAAGGAAAGTGAATCGATTTATTTCTTAACTGAAAATCTCCTAAGGAAGAAATGGTTTGATGTGGTTTCTTAATCTCTTTATATTTTTGGTGTAAATATCAGGAGTTTAAGTCAAATAAAAAATGCAAAACTTCCGCCAACGTTTCGGACATATTATGATATTATTATTGATTCATCCTCAGGGCCTCCTTTAATGAATGATATGTTACATAATAAAAAATTTTCTACAATCCTTTTTTGAAAACAGTATGGTTTAAAATATATTATAAACAGCCAGAAACAGGCAGAAATTTTGCATTTTTTTACCTAAACTCCTGATATTTACATCATTTAAGGAAAAAATTATGATTTTCCGTTTATTTTGTTTATCAAGTTAAGCACCTACTCGGAATCAGCACTTAACTCATGATATGGAGGGAGAAAAAAATAACGAGTGATTGCGTTCCTCTACTTTGAAGAACACTGTCGCAATTGTGGAATTACTTGCGTCCCTCGTTTATGAGTAAGTCAGAAACGTAATTTACTTCGATTCGTTGATTCTTCTCTCTCTCATCGGCGGGAAGAATTCGCTGATACAGCAGGGAATAATCTTCATTGCTCCTGCATGCCGCCCATTTTTCATTCTGTCGCCCTACCTGGGTCGGTTTTTCGTCCCTCTAGCTCTTTAAGGCTCCTTGGACATTCATTCTCAACGATAGGTTATGTTGTGTGCTATTATTATAATTATTATTTATACCGTGACCATAGCTCAAGAATTGCCGTATGCAGAAGTGCACATTTTATATATATATATTAAATTACCAATGCGATTTAAAGTCAGACTTTGCAAAAGAAACAATTGAGTGAAATTCGCAGTGAAAAAAATCATTGGCCTGGACTCGTCGATTTCACGCCGAGTGCTCTACCATTTAAGCTACCCAGGCGTCATCTATCACCTGCGAATTTCATTTAACGAGCGAGACCATCAGCCAAGGGTACCTTAGGGTGACCATCAGCGGGTGGCTCCGTCAAAAGTTACTGCGCGGCCAGTTCCGCAGTTCTTCGAATTTTCAAAAGAAAGATGGAGAATAAATATTCCTACTTTTGCCATAAAATTGTCCCTGACGATGTTAATCGATATGAAAAACATATGTTATTTCAATAGACCTTTAACACAAAAACCGTTAAATAGAAGCAATATTTCTGTGGATTGAAAGAAGTGACTTGAAAGTAGTCGTGTTTTATACAGAGACATTATTGAAGGCACTCAACCGTACCTCCGATATTACGCTAGTACATATTTAAGACGTAAATACTAATTATAACCCTCGTAGCAGGGTTCCTTTTTCTACCGGAACATTTCAAAATCGTATTTTTTTAAACAGAAATTAATTGGTCATACTTTCATGGAAGGGGAAAGACATGGGTGTTATTTTCAACGATTAAAACTCACTTCATTTATTGTCGAAAGAACAGAATAAAGACGGCAAAGAAAAACGAATTGGGATCCGTAGTCTTAACGACGGAAGAAGGTCATTGAAATCCACTCCACGGTTGGAATCGCGGGATTCGCGGAAAACGTCCTATTCGCGTAAGGCACGAGTTAAGCAGCTGGTGAGTTAAATAATGAGTAAAGAGAAGAGATGAGAGACTTATTCAATCCTCTGGGTACATACCCCTAAAAGCAACAAATATGCTTAACGTACATACATGGCATTTCGAATAGATATTAAATGAAAACAAAATGAAAGCGTAATACATAATATACATAGAAACAGGAATTAATTAAATGCTCAAAAATATATCTGAAACATTAAAGTGTGATGGTTTGATTACTGCTGTAACAGGTTAAGTATAACATTTCTACTTGAAGGTTCCACAGTCCAATCCAGATCCCAGCAGCAAAAGTATATTTACATGACATTGTGAATTTAAATTAAGTAAAAACGAAAATAAAAACGTAATATAAGATGTATTATAAAGAACAGAATATAATTACATACTCATAAATTAACTGTGACATTGAAGTGAAAATAAATAATTAGATTAGTGCTGTGGCTTAAACTTAAAATGTATAACGTACACGACATTTTGAATAGATATTAAATAAAAACAAAACGAAAGGCTAAGTGAACACTCCATTAGCACCCTAATTACTTAAATCTTGCACATGTGCTAGAAGCAACGCGGACGTCAGACCCTGGAGGCGTTTCGGTTGCACTTTACTATAACTTGTGATTACTTCGTGTTTTTCCTTCGCCTGTTCATGTGATACGCGTATACATTTTTTTATCTTTGATCGCTTGTGTGAATGCGCGGAAAAAACACGTGATCCGAGACCGCCTTTATCTCCTGGAAAATCCGTGGAATCTCGGGAAATGTGGTCGGAGGAGGGGAAAGCAATATGGATGGTAAGAAGGGACGGGTTGAGCTATAAGGGAACATACATACCTAATAATAGGTGCCCGCGATAGCATTTAATTGCAAGTAAATGCCCATTCATGTGTCCTCGAAAATCGTGTTGAAAATATTTTGATATTGTGACGTTTGAAATTGACTTTCATTTTTCTTTTGATTTAGTTTTAATTTGATGTAATTTTTTATTTAAATGTATATTTTATTTTAGAGTGCAAATGTTTTACTGATTGTTGAAATGTTTGGGTTGTTAAGGCGTTGTTGACGAAAAAGGTGGTTGGCTAGTGGGAAAGAAAGAGACTGGAAGCTGAAATAGCTGTTCTGTAACAAATTAGAAGCATTACCTAAATACATAAAATGGAAAATAAGAGTTGTTTTGGCTCACAGTCCGACGCGACACTAATCTTGAGGGAAAATAAGCAACTTTATTATATTGATTCATTTTTTTATCATCGCCGTTTTCTTAAATATAAACTGCCAAGTAGTTCCAATCGCCAGCAGGGGGCTGGTTTCGATGCCAATGGATATTTATAACGGGGAAAGAATATAATGGCAGATGTCTTATCTGTGACAATCGATTGGTGAGTCATTTGTGCGCGATGCTGGAAAAAAACAAATGAAATCATTACGCCTTCAGCGATAACTTTAACGCCCTTCAAGTGTTCGGTGCGCGATAAATGTGGATCCTGTCGTTGTCACCCGCCGCCCGTCGATAGCCAACCACTCAATTCGCGTCCCCCATAGTGTATACTGGGAGCCCACCTGGCTATATAGCCCTTCCCCAAGCCTCGGCGGCCGATAAGCAGGCCAAACAACTCGTCGCGGTCTCGAGAAGTTGGGCCGGAAGTTGGATCGTCCAAGTAATGTGGGAGGACTTTCAGCACTTGGACATTCTGTGCCAAGAAGAACTGCGTGCCCACAAGCGCCCTTTCCTTCCACGGTCACCCCTTTCCCCGCTGCTCATCTTATACGTCTCTTCTGTCTACAAAAAACTTGAGCATCCACTCGAGGGAGTGGTTATTATTGCGCCAGGAAAGACGTTTTTGACATCGCTCTCAACACCACGGTTGCTAGGTAATGAAAATCCTCAGACCATATATTCGAATTTGATTTTTTTATTTCAGCGTCTGTAAGAAGTATTAAATAAACATTCTAATATTAATGGCGCAAAAATATATGTATTCGACAAAAGTTCTCAGTAATTAAATAAATATATCTACATTACATTAGTCTCAACAATACATTAGTCTCTCACTTGACTCATTTCTCCACGGCGTACCTTGAAAACGCCTTCACATCTGAAGTTTTTATTTTTTTGCGATTCTGTAAAAAGAACTGCGGTGAGTAATTGATTATATTTTATAAATAATTGAGAAAACATACAAACTAAACACACCGTTAGTTTTTTGACGAAATATAGGTGCTAGAAATTACTAATGCTTTCAACCCTCTGGAGCGCACAGCCGTAATCTATCCCAGATGTAAAACAGCTTGTATTTTCATGAAAAATGCTAGAAAAGTAATTAGGCAAGGGGTTTATTTTTTGATATTACTGTAAAGATGGGAGTTTTTTTCTTAAAAAGGAAGTCAAGTTCATCAAATTCCAGGTAAAGTGATATTCCACTCAAACTACCTTAAAAGCTGGAGCAAAAGTGTGTTTCTTAAAGTTAATACTAATGACATAAGAAATAAAAAAAAAAACGTTGAGGAGGTTCCGCCGCGCGCCTTTTTTTTGCGCCTTTACTGAAATATTTATTTCACACTTCTTACAGACGCTGGAATTAAAAAATAAAAATCGGATATGGTCTCCATTATGACTCGATGGGAACTATCTCGATCAAACTACCTTAAACGGAATTTACAGAGGTTTTAAGGAACGCCGCGACACTGTGTGAGTCAAAACAAATACTAAATTCCACATTTTTGATATTTTGTCCAAAAAATCCTGCTTTCACTGATTAAATGCGTTACCAATAGAAACCCTAAATTAACGAATAAAATTTGCAGATTATTCCACGAATGTATTTTAAATGAGCACTTTTTTCCAGCCATAGGAGCCGACTGCAGCACCATTTCCTACGAATGACCGCATTTTGAATTCAATTACGGCCGTAATTCCCCAATAACTAAAAAAAATAAGGTGGTAAGATGCCTGTTTTTTATTTTTATTCAGTTTCTCTGGATTATTTCCTTCTTATAAATAGTTTTCCGTAAAAATGGCATTTATATTTTATGGAAAAATACTATTTTCCCCCGTGTTTCTCTCATTCCCCCATTGAAAACAAAGTAATTTCAAGTTCAATTATAGAATAAAATAGCGTGGAAAGGTATTATTTTGTTGTTCATATCAGATAGAGGACAACTTTTTCTAAAAGTAGACAGGATATGAATAAAATGGCATTTAAGTCATTTTACGGTGGAACCACCTTAACTTTCCTAAAAATAGTCACTTTCAAGGAAGCAGTGCTCGGTGATGAGGAGGAATACGAAAAGGTACCATACCGTAATACATCATGCAATGTTTGAATTTATTGATTTCTCGAGATTTCACAGAATACCTCCGATCCATTTAGAAAGCCGAGCAGGGATGTCGTCCATCTGTCGGCGGTCTGGCCCGTGCATCTCGTTTTCCCGATTCGAAGCCCTGGCAGTCCGTCCGATTTCCCCATCATGCTCCCAACAGCTCCATTCGTCGAAATCCTTTTTCATTTTGGTGAAGTTACATTTGGGTTGTCGTAAAACCTCCTATCGCCTTTAAGGTGGATCTAAGCGAGATAGTCATCCCTACTAGTCATAGTGGAGACCATATTCAAATTTTATTTTTTCATTTCAGCGTGTGTAAGAAGTATGAAATAAATATTGTAGTATTAATAGCGCAAAAATATAGCTATATATATATGGCAAAAATTATCAGTAATTAAATCAATAAAGCTACATAAGTCTCTAACTTGAGTCATTTTTCCCGCCGTACCACAGTGGGCGGAATGCCCAATCTAGGCGGAAAATAATATTATTTTCTAATTTTGTGCGCAATATACACCATTTCATCATTCATGTCAAATTATAAGTAAAAGGCATTAACTAACACTAAAATTTGAAGTATAAAGTCGCTAAAAACTCCATTTTAGCTAATTATTCATATTTTACGGTGGTAACGGACAAGGCCAAAACTCACGGTTTGGCGATAGCAACGTTCTCTGCTGGAAAACGGAACTTCCTTTTGCTTACCCAGGCATTGTGCATATCTCCCAAAATATGTCTTCCAAAATCCGAAAAGTGAAGGGTTTTTTGTTTGCGGGAGGGAGAGGCGTTTTATGGCGGTACGTGCGACCTTGCGTGCGTGCGATTAACAAAGGAACTTACCGCTAACACCAGCCTCCACGAATTCTAGCCGCTCAAAGTTAGTTCGTTGATATTGACTGAGGTGGAGAAGAAATAACAGAATTCAGATTTGAAGATATTTTAATTTATACCAGCAGGTCTTGAAATCATCCGCCAGAGAAAAAAGCAAAAAGGTAAAAAATAGAGGTTACAGTATAATATTAAAAAAATTCAAATAAAATAATATGGTTATAAAAATATACTATCAATTCGTCCAATCGCTAAAAAATAGCAAAATACCCATTTGAAATACATTTAAAAGATTGCAAAAAGTTCAATTAAAATTAAATCATGAATGAAAATGTTGTCATGCTCTCAGTTTGCTCTGCATCAGAACGATAACCATAACAACTTTATGACCATGTTATGACTATTCATAGTCAGACATTTCGCTTTCACTGCAATCACCTTTCTCACTTTATCCAGGGCTAAACACAGCTGGTTCTTTCAACAGTTGCAAAACTTCAGTAGGTATTCTGTTTTTCTTCTTTTTCGTTTGTTGACGTATGGATGAAATCACAGGATCCGAAGATAATAGCAACATATTGAAAACATCCTCAATATTTGTGGAGCGAGAAATCTTCCTAGCATGCCTGCTCCTGAATTTTTTAAAATCCTTGTCTCTTGCCTCCTGTGCCTCTTCTGACAATTGTCCAATGGGAAGAATGGCTGATTCTATTATTGAAGCGCCATGAATGAGTACTTTGTGGACACTTGCAGGCATGAAGTACCAGGGGTACAAACATGCGTAAAGTTTTGCAGTATCAAAAGCATACATATTGAATCTATCCGAATCAATAGCAAATCCAGTAGATATGGTTTTTAAAATTACTCCAAACCGTTGCACTAAATTTAGATTAATACCAGTTATTTCAGACGAAATTTGATGATTTTGTAAGAAACCTCTCGCCGTATTCCCGTCATTTGTCGTTCCACTGCCTCCAGGATTAGGGTTATCCACAAGGAGACCCATTTCTAGGCGAAAACGTTCTTGTATTCGATTTTTATTCCTTTCGAAAGAGGCCTTCTCCTCTGCCGTCCTCGCTTGCCACTTCTTTACTTCAAGTCTATATGAAATAAGCACTCAAAAAATCGAATTCATGCGTGAAGTATCAAAAGTCCGAAGCGATAGGTGGCTGGGTCCGATTTTTTGGTCCTATAAGACTCAATTTGGTTCATTTGGGTGATCTTCGCCCCCCACACGTAGCACGTTTGGGACGAACTTCCAGTCACAGCACTGCATACTTTTCCATCCACCATCGTCATCACTAGATGTGATATCACTGAATGTTCTGCTCCATTGATGGTAATAATCGTTGGCCTAAGTAATTCTATTTCACTTTCCACGCGATCAATTTCATTATTTATCATTGTTTCGGTTTCTTTTTGGAAGATTATTTTAATTGGCCGGCAGAATTTTGTGGACGACGGCTGTGGATTTTGCCATAGTACCGTTTTGTTCGCCCTTCCTCGCTGCGTTTGGTAGGGGGGCAAAAGGGAGCTGTAGGGGGGCAAAAGGGAGATGACAAACACGGATGAATCACTTTGAGTACTCCCAGAAGTTTCATTGCGCTGTTTGTATTCACTCTGACCACTGCTACAGCTGCAGCGTCCCGTTTCCCAGAAGAATGAAGGGTATGCTAGGCCGCGAACAAGATTTCTTCTTCTGTATGCGATTTTATCAAAGGCTGCACTTTGGCCCGTTTAGCTCTATCAGTACATTGCTCGAACACTTTTTTGGGTCTTCCCTTTGAAGTTGATGCCTCTGAATTTACGCTAAAGCTAATGTTAGAGCATTTTTCTGTCCCTTTTGTAGGCAGGAGCAATGGGTTCTGAAGCCACGTACGGTATTTAGTCAGAAAATAATCATATCTTCTGCCACTTTTTTTCAAACGTCTGGAATAATTGTGAAAAAAATTCCTAATAGCTACACTAATACACTTCTTAGCATCGTTGTCAGTCTCATTTAACTCGAATTTCTTGATGAAGTGAACCGTTAATGAATTTTTCGTCTCGCTGTTGTCGTGAAGAAGGCTACATAGCTCTCCGTGCGACACGACAGCCCTCTGCGTGACGCCTGAAAAAGCACGATAACTTTAGTTCCGCACGTTTATGCACCAAATCCTTTAAAAGCATTATTCTACAATACAGTCAAACCAAAGTCAAACCAAACATGAGATATTAAAAAAATCACGTGTTTTTGCAATGGTTATTTCAAAAAGCCATAAAAAATTGAGAATGGGCAAAATAATAATATTTATCATGGTAATAAATGGTAGAACATACCTTGAAAATTATAATTCAAGTCCCTGAAATATGCCTTGTGCACTGGTCGCCTGACTGCATGCTCTTTTCTTCACTGCCAAAATGCAACTGAGCCCGGTCTGAAATTCGTGTCTCCGCAGAAAGGGTGTCTTTGAATGACCCTAACGGTGCTATTATGCCGAGGGTAGTGACCTCAAGGGCGAAAAAGGGTGCTCCCAGTTCCCACTATCCAAGGATAAGACCGACGCCAAAAATTGTCCCAACTGTAAAGTCGGTTTTTCGACTTTTTTCCGCCTAGATCCTGGATTCCGCCCACTGTGCGCGTACGGCTGAAAACCCTTCAAATCAGCAGGCTCTTTTTGCGATTCTGAAAAAAATTACTGTGGTGAGTCATTGATTATTTTTTATAAATAGTTGAGAAAACATGCAATCTACGTACCGTTAGTTTATTGACGAAATCTAGGTATTATAAATTCCTAATTTGTTTAATATTCTCCCTCTGGAGCGCACAGCCATAATCTATCCCAAATGTAAAACAGGTTATATTTACAGGTAAATTGCTCGAAAAGTAGTTCGGCAAGGGGTTGATATATTTTGATATCATTGGAAAGATGAAAGTTTTTTCTTTAAAATGAGGTTAAATTCATCAAATTCTAGGTGAAGTTATTTTTCGTTCAACCTACCTTAAAACTGAAGACTCGACTGAGATTTGCCGATAAATGTTAACAAATAAATTCATGAGATTTTAGTGATTTAGTAACGAAGTGTTGGGTGGATCGTATGCGGGTGTAGAGTCTCATGGCTGACGAATTTCATTGCTATTATTGCGGAAAAAATTAAATAACTTAATTGGGTTCATATTTAATTTCCTATAAGCTTCACAAGTTACGTGCTCCGTGGTTTATATTAATCCACTTGCTTCCCCCGTTTTGAGAGATTTAATTTGAACTTGCTCTCATGAGCAGAGCAGTAGGTATGTACTTCTGTCTCGCTATAAATAATTGAATACTAGCTAAGTGATCATAAAATATCGTTTTTTTTCTGCAAGAACTAAGTTATAGAGGCTAGGTGGTGACGTTTTTATTTTTTAGTCTTTCTATTTCACCCATGTGGGTGTGTCAATCCATGGAAAGCAATGGAGAGTAAAGCAATTACCCCAGGAAAAGTGGAGGAATTCCGAACAGATCGGGAAACTTATCCAAGTATTTTGGGTTGATTTTTAACACAGCAAAAATGAATGCTTTTGATCGTCACTAGGTGCAATTCGAGAAGAATTGACGGGCTGAATACGGATAAGGGATAGTCTCTTCTAAATTAAAGTGTTAGTACCTATTTATTTAAGGAAAGCGCTTTTCGATAATGGACTTAATTGTCTCAATAAATTAGAGAAAAATATTTGCTTAGTTATATCTCAAGTTAACTTAAAGACCCTTGTGTAATGATTTCGACCATGAAAAAAATTAACTCTGAATCAAATAACAGCTTTGCTTTCAACGTTTATCGATACTTCAAACTTTAGATTTATTGATCATCTACTTTTTGAATGTGTATAAAATGTTATTGAACAACCACTATGACGTCTCCGTTGAATGCATGCATGTAACAAGGTCATTTAAATTCATTGATAAATGTACTAGTTTTGAGTTTTAAAAGGATTTAATTATGATTCGCGTTTCGAAACGAAAGTTTGTTAGAACTAAGCTCTAATTTTAACACTCGCGTTACATTGTTGCCTAATTTGTGTATAAATCCTGCGTTTTTCGTCTCTGCAGTCGTATTTTACATTTGCATGGCCATTTGCCTCCTTGGTTGTGAATTCAATCCTAAAAAAAATATGACCCAGCTGTCTTAGCGGACTAATAAGCTTTCCGCAAACCCCCGGAAGGATGTTGACGGAAACGCAGCATCTTTGCCTTCGTCACCCCGCAAGCCACCGCAAGAGGGTGCGACAGGAAGTAGAAGGTCACTTACCATAAAAAGAGGTCAGGGAAGGGGAAAAAAAATGAAACCTATGATGCGCTTTTGCAATTCAGGGTTAGTTCTGGTGCGGTTTTGCGGAATCGACATAATGCATTTAAACAATTTAGATGCTTGTAGTTTTGAAATGCTCGTAGATTTTTTAATACACTTAATCGCAGCTTTGAACTGTGACGAGTTAAATGCACTCCTGTTTCCTATGTATGTAATGGGAAAAATCGTGAATAACATCAGTTACTCGCGAAGAAACACGTGAAGTGATAAATGCACTCTCTTTTGGATGACTGTTAAGTTAAATACCTTATTTATTGTTTATTTACAGCTACTTTCTGATCACACTCAACGGTGCTATTACTCTAACGCATTCTTCTAACAACAAGAAGGATACTGCCTCAACGTTCCATGAACTTCTTCCAGCCATGTTTGTTTACGTTTTCCTTGTTTGGCGTCCCATGGATACGAGATCATTATCAACGCGATGAGCGGAACATCTCATTGGTTTTTGCATAAAACGGTTTTATGGAAATAGAACCTGTCCTATTCCATAAAAAGTTTTATAAAACAAGATTTTATAAAACGGTTTTATCGTTAGCAGGCTCATTTTTATAAAACTAGTCGATTTTATAAAACGTTTTACCGAATTTATTTTACCGTAAGCAACGGGCATTAAGCAGAGGAGGCGGGGGGTGGGGGGGGTGAAAACGGGTGGCTGCGAAAATAGAGCAGCTTCCCGCTGCCGATGAAAATAATATTTCGCTCTACTAGGGCGTTATTGGGAGCATAACAGAGTTAGAAGCACGGAATATTTATCTCGTAGAACAATCATGTCATTAACGGATCAAAGCGATCTGCGGGTGATAAGAAGCGGTTGCAAACAATGTCCCTCTTGGATACAATAGTTATCATATGGATCACCAAGAAATGAAATACAAAAGGAAACTTCAAAATGTAGGGAAAATGAATTTTACTTGAAGTTACTTCATTTTACTGGATGTTTTTCGTGTATGTTTTAATTTGCTGAGATTTTTCCCTGTGTACCATATGAACTATAAGGATAAGACGGACACAATTAACTATTACTATATGATAAAAAATACTTATTTTTCTTGCGTGAACGAGTTTAAATTTTCTCTAACCAATGTGTTGTTTATATAATATCAATTTTTGGTCAGTTGTGTTAACTGGTAAGCTTGTTTGGGAGTTGCTTTGGAGAAATTTACAAAGGAACAAAGCAAGAATGAAAAGAAGCATAATTTCATATCCTCAGTGAGTTAAAATAAATTCACATGCAAGAGCTTGGCTGCATTTAATGCTAATAAATAATTGAATTCACATTACCGCGGTACATCTACAAAATACCCTTCAAGCCAACTCAAGGATGAGTGGCAGGGGGTGAGTAGTCACCAACATGCATTACACTATACCCTCTAAAGTTAATGCAACAACGACTAATTATGCATTAGTATAAATATCTTATCCTTGTCACGAGGCGAAGCCTCACTAGCATGCACTACATTACAGATATGCTGCCAATGGAGAGGGACCGTTAATATATATCTATTTTGCAACTACACAAATGGACAGAGACTCAAGAGTTATGCAGAAAGCATCGGTAGTGGTAATACCGATTATTGAGAACAGAGTAAGTTGTAATTTTTGTACAGGCGAACCTGACGCTGTTGCCATATATAGAAGAGTCCATTCGCTTTGATGGCTGAGGCTTTCATCGCACTAATTATGGAAATAATCCTCCAGCATATGGTGGCGTATCATTCCGGGGCTATACGTAACTGAGAAATTATGAGTGAAAATCTGATTTGTATCTGGTATATGATCTGAATTTGTATTTATGGTTTCATATCAACATAAGATTATCAGGTCGCTATATCTACTTCTCTACCTGAAGTTAATGGTTTGAGGCGTAACTTTATGGAACTCCTTCATATTTGAAAGGAGACCTGATGATGTCGCCCAGCGACGATACCTAGGTCGGCAATAAAATTATTTATGTGGAACGAACAAAGTTTTTTCTTTTCAAATACTCCTCTACTAACGAAAAAAATAAGAATACACCTCAATGAGGTACAAAGGCAGTGACTCCGTCTCATAAATGTTGAACTACGCGTAACTTCCAATATGACACTGAAGAATATTCCACACCATGTTGTAATAAAAAAAACACTAGTATTATTTCCAAGTTATTTTTAATGGACAGTGACCAAGGTCATTCATCTCATTGGTCGCTTTGAACCCTATAGATAGGTTGACCGCAGCCCTCCATCTAGTTCCCTATCTAACGCGCTAGTTCCCTCACTCCCTGGTTGTTCTTTTTATGCTCCTCACTCTCTATTTGGTCTATTTCTTTTTATCCCTTGACCTTCCCCCTCTTGGGACTTCTCCGTCTATTTTTCCTTCAGCTATATTATTATTCACAAACACATTGTGCCTCAGGGTGTGAACAAAAGCATCTGGCTCTTCCTTACTGTATAGTGTGCCATGTAATAATAATAATATATTTATTGCTCCATTAAGTTTTGTACATAATATATAAAAATAAACAGACTGGATCTATGTTCTTGTTATATCATATGTTCTTGTTATATTATATGTTCTTTTTCTCTTCTAATATCCTGTATTCTTCTTCATTTAGTATTTAATCCATCCCTTTGATCTTTTGCATCTTCTTCCGTTACCATGTTTTGAATGCTTCTAATATTTTCTGGTCTGCTTTTCCAATTGTCCATGCTTCCGATCCATGTAAGAGTGCACACGAATTTCCTTTACACACTGTTGTTCTTAGTCCAATCGTCTTTGACAAACATTAGTTCTCTTTTTATCATGAACGCTCCTTCTTAGCTTGGGCTATTCTTATGCCTGATGTCAGCTGTACCTACTTCTTCCGTCCCACGTATTAGTGCTTCCGAGGTACCTACTAGGTGAAGGAATAATCCCCTTGCTCTCATTTCTCTCCTATTAGCGTGACTTCTTCCTTCAGCTTCTCTCTTCCGCGAACTAAGATTTAGGCCTTCTCCTTATTTATATTCGTGTTATATTCTTCTAGAATTTCGCCCATTGTGTTCAGTGATCTTTGAAGATTATCAAGATTTCCTCCTTTGAATGCGATATCGTCTGCGAAGCGGAGCGTGTTTATTTCTCCTCCGTTAATTTTAATTCCTTCCGCTCCACCCCCATTTCTTGTGCTTCTCGCATTGCCTAAGTGTATGTTGAACAGTGCTTGTGAGAGGTTGAGAACATCTTTGTCTAACTCATTTGTTAATTTTAACTACTATTTTTCTTCCGTCTCTCATTCGCATTGTGACGACTTGCTTCTGGTGTAGTTGGTAGATTATATTCTTGTCGTCTGCAATACATTACAAGTTTTTCCATCAGCCCGAACATCTCGTTCCACTCAACGTTGTAGAAGAGGCTTTCTCCTAAGTCCATTAATGCCACATATACAGTGCTTTATATGGAGCATTGTGTTGTATGGATGCGAAACGTGGACGTTGAAGAAGAGAGAAGAAAAGTACTTAGGAAGCATTGAAATGTGGCTATGGCGACGAATGGAGAAGATTGGATGGAAAGATATAAGATCACGAATGAAGAAGTGCTAAGGAGGATTGGAGAAGAAAGAGATGTATACTGAGAGAAATTAAAAAGAGAAAGGCAAAATGGATTGGACATGTTTTAAGGAATAACAGCCTACAGAAATTAATAATAGAAGGGAAGAGAGGAAGGAGGAGGTACGGAATGCTGAGGGATATAAAAGAAGGAAGGAGTTATGCGGAGATGAAGAGAGAGAGGCCCAGGACAGAATGCTGTTGAGACAACGCTACCGTTGAAACCTGTCTGCGGACAGTAGTACCGATGATGATGACAGTGGATTGTTCAAGGGTATCGTTTTCTCTGCGATTAATCTCAGGCAGAGTAGTAACCGAATGTTCTTCCTAAATCCAATTTTGTTTTCCGAGAGGTACTCTTCAATTATCCTTTCCACACCTCGGCTTATTATTTGCGTAACTATTATTCTTGACGTATGTGACACCAGACTCAAGGCTTTGTGCTTCTCACATTTCCTCATGTCCTTCTCTTCTTCGGTATCGCAATCATTACACTCCTTAGATTAGTCCTCCGGTAAGTCTTCCGCTTTCGTAGCAATCTTTGATTATTTCGTACAGCTTGTCCTTAGCTTTACTCCCAAGCGCCTTAAGATGATTTTTCCGTTGAAGTTGTCTGCGCCAGGCCCTTTCTAATTCTTTAGATCGTTCACTGCTCTGTCGAATCCGCTTCTCAGTATATATCTGTGCCCCAGTCATCCTCGTCCACCTCGATCTAATCCTTTATTAGGTTTTCTTCCTTCGGTGCATTATACCATTAAAAAATCTAATAATAGGCCGAAACCAGCCGAGGGTGTGAATTGAAGAGAGTGTGAACGGTTACGCCAGTGTTTTCATGACAGCATGGACATTATTTGAGTATTTCCACCAATTTATGCATGAAACTGTCCATTATTTCTGTCATTTTACCTTTTTTTAATCTATGGACAATATTTCAACCGTCTCCGGATATCTCTGTCTTCTTCGTTTATCTTAGAATTAAAGAAATATCTCGTTTTTTCCAACAATTTGATTTCCTTTCTGTCTACACATCGCTTTTTTCCCAAAACGCTTGAGTATGGCCGTCTTGGCTTTACTTATGTTTTTTTAAAGAAATCAAGAATACGGATCAAAATAAATCTTGGATAAAGAAAATATATATTGTGATCAGCAGACAAGTGCAAGAAAAGAAGCCATTCTACGAGGAGAAGTCTGATAGCAGAAACACAATTTTGGAAGCAAGAAAGCACTTCAATAAAACGTATAATTGGAGCATGGTCATGTATTTAAGGCAGAGAAACTTAGACTTTTACTGTAGTAGAATAGAGAATATCAGAAGCAATGTAGTTGTGGTGTAGTGGAAGAACAGTAACGGTCAAATGGAGGAAGAGAGAGAACCAGCAAGGAAGATATCCCGCGAAGAGTTGGAGAGGAAAGACGTTTGATGATTGAAACACTGCAAAATAGAAGAGACAAACTATTGGAAATCATTCTGAGACATAACAAAACCGTGAAACATTCAGAAGGAAGGAAAAAGTAATTGGAAGAATTGTCGAGATAGTCAAAGGGTGGAATACTTCAGGCAAGATTGATTACTACGATCGGTTACAGCTATGGTGATCTCTAATTGCTCACAGAAAAAATGCCATTTCAAACCTGTCTAATCCTGAAATTTATCTCTCTTTTTTATGGATGCGATGTAACCTACTGTATTAATCTACAAGTGAGCCGGGTCATATTCTGCCTGCCCGGCCTTTTTGGGACGCATAATCGCAGGGAAAAGGACTTGAACAATAATCGGCGAATGTTGCAGAGGGAATTTGACCAAGGTGAGCTCTAGCCTCTCCTGAAAAACCAGACTTCGCAAAGAAGATCACATAATAGGGCTCCATTGAAGAGTGCAAGGGAAATGAAGAAGGGAGGAAGGAGTGGTAAGAAATGGCGCAAGCTTGGACGAGCAATTAGAGACACGTGGTGGATATCTTGAGTGGCTCTTCACAATTCGAGTGTGAGCAGATAAGCCCATCGTGCTAGCTCTCAGCACTTATCCAGTTTTGCGGTCATTTCATGCTCCGCTCTTAAGAGTGGAGGACGTTTAATTGGTTAGTTCAAGTGCTTCCGTATTCACACTTACAACAGTAGAATCACAGCACAGGATTCTTTCTTCAGTGTCTTTTGATCGCAATTCATGTGCAAGGAGATTCGGTGGTTTCACTCAACTTTAGAGAATTCGACGACACTTGCTCAAAGCATTACTTATGTTTCTCTTAAATCTACCTGATTATTCCCAGAGTTATTTACCGCAGATTATTACTTAACATATTTGATGTGGAAGTGGACATGAAATTACATGGGCTCTTATGAGAACACAAGGTACGAGTAGCTTAATTCATCAAAAAGAACCATTTTCTAGTTAAGAATAAGAAAAACAAAAATAATAAAAATAAAGTGTATAAAATGATTTTCATACATTATTCTACTGATGATTTAAATTATTTTTGTTTTTCTTATTCTTAACTAGAAAAAGTTCTTTTCGATGAATAAAGCTAGTCGCACCTCGCGTTCCCATAAGAACCCATATGTAATTTCACATGCCCACTTCCACATCAAATATCCTCAGAAATCTGCGGTAAAGAATTTTGCAATAATGGATGGCTCTTATTGTTGTATTCTTAGCACTGCTGAGTGTTAGTGGAGTCATGCCTCCTGTTTTTATTGAATAATGGACATAATTAGGGCATTTTAGCACCTCTTTGGTCGGTAAGTATTCAATCGGCCTGATGATTGATTTTCTGAGTTCTCCACTTTGCTCCCACGCGCCTCTCTCTTTGAAATGTTCATGACTTTCTCCGTTTCCATCTCCTGAGCGGATATGGTTTCCATTGTCATACCTGGGAATTATTACTTGCAACAATTTACGATAGAGTGAAGGGTTTTAATTAGTTAAGCAGTTTCATAATTATTTACTTTAAATTGTTTTGAAATGGAGTAAATATGGATGTCAAAAATTTTCTAATGTGTAAAATTCATTCGAGAAAAATAAAGGGTTCGTCTCTCGATAACTTCTAGAAAACCCTTATTTACAGTTTCCACTTTTTGACTGGTGGAGAAAATATGGAAAACAGAGTCAATGTCAGACTTAGGCAACGAAAACTAATTCAAATGCAACATTTGTGCTCTTTTGGGAAGTGGGATTACCAGTGATGGAGGAAATTGGAAAGATATAGTGATCACAGTAGAGCATTCAAAGAAGGCATTCTACCAGAAACATTGTCTGCTAACAGTTATCGACCCTAACTGGGAGGTAAAGAAGCATTTCAATAAAACATGTACTACATATTTGCAACACGCTCTTGCACGCAGTGAAACATAACCGGTGCGGAGCAATGAGAGTTGGAAGCAATAGAAATGTGGTTTTATCGAAGACTGATGAATATCAAATGGAAGGAGAAAAGAAGACGTCCCACGAATAGTTGTAAAGAGAAGGTTTTAAATAAAGATTCCGAGGAGCTGAAAAGACGAAAATGTTGTCCGTTACAGCCTCTTGAAATAGTTATGGTAAGAGTGAAGTATTGGAATGATTACCAAGGAAGACTAAGGATGGCATACGTCATACGCAAATCAAGAAGTTCATCTGACGAGTTACTCCGTTTCTCTCATTGTTACCTCATTATTCTTTTGATTCGCTTTTCAATTGCCCCATATTTTCTCTCCAATGATATTAATGGTGTGCCTGGCTTCCATTGTTAATAAATATGCTTAAATTATGATCTCATCACTGAAATGATACCGTTTTTACAATTATATTTTGTTTCTGGCTGTTTGTAGACTCCCTACGCTGCGCTGGTAATAATATTTGTAATATTTGATATTTATTTAATATTCGTAAAGTAATTTATGCTTTGGTAATATAATATAACCTTTTTGGATTTTCCATTAGGTCACGCCAGGCCCATAAACTGTGTATTTTTCGTCTTTCTCTTCTTTTCTCCTCCCAGATCTATCAGATCAGATCAGATATCCTTTTATTAACATTTATCTTTGATTTGATTTAATTGGCTCGATCAATTTCGTCATCCTTAGCAGATATTCATTGTGTGCCAACCGTGCTGTCAACGGCTATGGATTCGTCGTTGAAATATGTAGTAATTGGTGGTTGATCGCCTTATGACAAGTCGTGTACTTGGATGGATGGATAGATAGAAAATACATTGTTTTAGGGCATGCCCTAGAAGAGCAAGTGCATATAAATCAAAATATTTTCGGGCAACGACCTGCCACGATGGAAACACCGGTTAGTCCCCATCAGTCACCGAAGTTAAGCATCGTTGGGCTCGAATTTGTTGAAGGGGGTTGATCCTCGGATTCGTCCGAGTGCTGTTGCCCCAGTCTTCTGCACGTGGGTATGACAGTATGTGCGAAATTACCTTAGCCGTCGAAGCACGTTCAATAAAAATACCACTACTCAAAATATTTGCTCGGATTTTAACGTAATATCTTGCCAGATATATACAGGAAAGGATTATAAGTACATTATAATGAACATAAACGTAGGAGCACGGTATAGTCTTTTGCTAAACTAAACAGCAAGCAAAATTTGAAGAAATTTTATACTTTTATGAATCGAATATGACATTGTTTTGAATTCTTTAATTATTGTTACTTGCTTGCTTTTAATTTATTGCACTGATTTTTTTAAACCAAGAGTTTGAAGCTGAGTCATCCGCTGCATTCGTTGAAATCTTTCCCCACTTAAGCACAACTCCCGAACAGGCATCGACAGGCTCTCACTCGAGTCTCCTCTCTTGATTTGAAGAGGCTCTCACTCGTTTCATTCAAGTAGAGTTCGCAAAGGTTGAAGGTTTATTATTATTCATGAAGGTTCGCAACCAGTGGGGAATTCCCCCCTGGGTGGAATTTAAGGGGTCTATTACCACAATTCAGCAATTCTAGCGGCACAGGCACAGTTTTATGGATTTCATCTTAAGGAGGTTCCGCCGCGACTGCGTGAGTCAAAACAAATACTAAATTCCACATTTTTGATATTTTGTCCAAAAATCCTGCTTTCGCCGATGAAATGCGTTACCTACAGCAACCCAAAAGTAAAAAGGTACAAAATATATGCAGATTATTCCACGAATGTATTTTAAATGAGCACTTTTTTCCAGCCATAGGAGCAACAACAGCGCTATTTCCTACGAATTACCACATTTTGACTTCAATTACGGCATTAATTCTTCAATAACTGAAATAACAAGGTGGTAAAATGCCTGTTTTTTTATTTTTATTCAGTTTCTCTGGATTATTTCCTTCTTATAAATAGTTTTCCGCAAAAATGGCATTTGTACTTTTATGGAAAAATACTATTATTCCCCGTGTTTCTCTCATACTCCCATTAAACACCATGTGATTACAAGTTCAATTATAGAATAAAATAGGGTGGAAAGGTATTATTTTGTTGTTCATATCAGATGGAGGACAAGTTTTTCTACAAGTAGACAGAATATGAATAAAATGACACTTAAGTCATTTTACGGTGGTTTACCACCTTAAGCATGTAACATATTTGTGTGACTGTCATCGGAGGAGAGCCTCGAGAGTAAGTTAATATTCGATACATGTACGTACTGTGGTTGGGAATTTGGGTCGAAGTCTTTTTTTTTTTCAATGGCCTAGCCACGACACTACAGATCGCACGAAGTGGCAAGAAGACTTATTGCCGGGATATAATAATTTAATAATAATAAAATGTTTATTACTTCCTTCACTATAACAGTACATTAAAAAAAAATAATTGTAAGCTTTAGGTAGTCCTGAAGGATGCACCTGTGTTAAGGCTATAAACATTTATAATTATAAACAATGCGCCGCCAGCATAACAAAATTATGAAAAGTAAGAAAATAGTCTCCTTAAACATTCGTTATTTTTTTTACACATATTTTTTACGAAAAAAGATTCAACGTCTATCTGAAGAGACGAGTATTTTTTGGCAAAGACGTAAATTTAAGAAAATTCCTTCCCTTTTTTTAAAATAATCTCGGGTAGCATGTTTAAAAAAATGTTGGTCCCATTTACAAAAATGATCTTGAGATCCAAATTAGGTTTGGGCAAGTGTGTCTGTCTTACACATCATGTTGGCGGAATCGAGCCTCAGCCACACACATACATCTCCCCTCCATTGGGGTATTATAACCTCCCCCGTTTCCAGGAGGGAAGAAGCAAGTGCGAGAGGACTCTCTAAGAGAAATACAATAGCCTTGGTTCACAGAAGTGTGGGGGGAGGGGGTGGACCCTCCCCTCCCCTCCCCCCCTTGCCCCTTGGCCATTGGAGGACGCACACTCTTCAATCCCAGAAGAGTGTGTTTGCGATGAATTCATGTATCTTGTCCACCGCCACCAACCCACTCTCCACCACCACAGGGCGCCCTCTCTCTCTGAGAGAGAGCTTATGCTGCCTTCGCAGCCGCCGCCGCCTAAGATCGCCCCCGCCCCACCCCCCCCCCCTTGCCCCCCCTTGCCCCCCTTCCTAATACGTGTAAAGGAGCCGCCTGGCGCCGAACCAGACGCCCTTCTAATCATCGGGAAAAAGGGCGTTTGGCCTCTACAAACCCTGCCCATACCTCTAGCTTCGGACGAAGAACATCTACGTATTACGGTAGTCTGAGAGCGAAAAACCACTTCACCTAGAATTTGATGAATTTGGCCTCATTTTCAAGAAATTAACTCTCATATTTCCAATTATATCAAAATATCGAACCCCTTGTCGAACTACTTTTCGAGCAATTTGCCTAGTAAATATATAAGCTGTTTGACATGGGATAGATTACGGCTGTGCGCTCCAGAGGGATAGAATATTAAACAAATTATGAATTTATAATACCTAGATTTAGTCAAAAAACTAACGGTGTGTAAATTGCATGTTTACTCAACTATTTATAAAAAAATAATCTATTACTCACCACATTATTTTTTACAGAATCGCAAAAAAACCTGCTCTTTTGAAGGGTTTTCAGCCGTACGGCGGGAAAAAATTGAGTCAAGTTAGAGACTTAAGCAGCTTTATTTATTTAAATACTAAGAATTTTAATTATATATAATTATATCTTTGCGCCATTACTATTACAATATTTATTTCACTCTTCTTACAGACGCTGAAGTCAAAACATAAAATTATAAAATGGTCTCTATTATGACTAGCTCAGAATACTTTAAATATAGGATAAATATTTGAGGTTAGTTTCCTGTTTAATAGATAATAATTGGTTAACGTCGTACATGAACAGTGGAATCAATGAAAATGGAGCATTGTCATTGTAGTACATCAGAGAAGGCTGGAAGAAATGGAAAAGTAAAAGGTGCATCTTGCGGAGGAATTGTGAAAAGATCTCAAGAAGTGAAAGAGGACTGAGCATTTGAAGCGGCCATCAATTAGAATTGGTTTGCTGCAACTTAGAATCCTCTTCCATTTCACCAGGCTAGAAAAAGAAAATCCCATTCCCGTAAACTTTTTATTTAAACGTAGTTCAAGCTCACCGTGACGATAAGAGAGAAAGAAAGAACTTGTAAAGTTGTGTGTCGGGACTAATTGGGAGGTGATGCTGGAGTCACTGTCAACTTATCTTCGAATTTCTACGTGTTAATGAAGATAATATATATGTGTATGAGATAGTATCGAGTGCGTATTCTTTATCGATCCACTCGTGATGGGTGATAACTCGAGATGTTTGTGTTTTTTTTTAGCAGTGCCAACTTCATCAGTATCGAGGTACATTTACAAGACGACGACTGTGAAGTTATTATATTTTATCGTGTCTTTGGAAGAGGTTCGAAATTTAATGATGGTTTGCTGTGCGTTGTATGGGGATGAGGTTTGAGGTTCACGATATCAGCCTTAATTTACTCTTAAACGAGACGTTGGTATATTAGGCCCGATTTAGAGCACTGTATAAGATTACCGGCATTTGTAATGTTTCTAATTGACTTTCGTTATTCCGCTGTATTATTTTATCAAACATTTTGTTTAGCCACTTTCCTAAGTCGATGATTTATTTATGGCACGAATCACGAGATTGAAAGTATTAGGGAAAGTATTAGAAATTTTAAATTGTGTACGCTCCAAGCAGAATATTGTCAACGACGTTTTGTACAACTCCCACTCACCCATCTCCTAAATCTCCCATTACCCCCCTCCCAAACCTCCTATTCATCATAACAACACAGATTGGAAAAAAAACCCTCCCCTTCACTCCACCCTCCACCTTCACAACCAAACATGTATAGGGTATTATGGTTTGTTGTATGACTAAGTACACCTCCCTCCACACTCCTTCACCTCAGAAGAGTGCTCTCCGTACGGGGATTCTCTTTCCCCCCCCATTTTTCCTCAAGCACGCGATACCTCCCTGACCCAATCCCAAAACTCCTCCCCCCCCCTACCTTCCTTCCATCCAAACCTTCCCGAGGGCAGTATATGACACCAAGTTTTTGTCGAGTCTTCACCTGAAGATGACGTTATAGCACGTCGAAACCCGGGTCGTGAAAATCTCTATATATAAAAATGGATGTTTGTATGTTTGTCTGTCCGAGATTAATAGACTTGGACACCGTTTCACCGATCATCATTCAATTTTTCATTCAATAAGTGCTTTATTTCCAACATTTGCCAACAATAGAAAAGATGGCACATATATGTATTTTTTCAAGGAGAAGGTTTTTATGCTATCTTAAAATACCTCAGGGCCCCAAAAGGTCCCAAAAAGGGCCCTTTGTCGGTTTAAGCTACGAATTGGGTACTGTGCAGTGGTTTCATTTTGAGCTTTTTTAAACTACTTCCGCTCAAGATAGAGGGTTGGGATTTTTAATAATCAAATGGCTAAAAGAATGAAGTTTTTAATTCTTTCAATCAATTATCTTTTACTATTCGTATTTGTCTGAAAACCACGTTTTAAGCAGCAAAAACGCACATTTTTCTCGGAAATCAACAATAGCATATTTCCTTGATAACCAGATTTTGGTCTTTAACGCATTTAAAATTGATTTAGTTTAATTAAGCTGATTAGGAATGATAAAGCATTGGGTTTCATACAGTGGTTAATTTTTTTCTCAGAAATCAACAACAGCATATTTCCTTGACAACCAGCTGTGGTCTTTAACGCATTGGAAATTCATTTTGCTCAGTTAACCTGATTAGCAATTCAAAGCATTGGGTTTTGTGCAATGGTTAAAGTTTTTTGCTTTTAAAAAATAACACTCAAGATAGAGAGTTAAAAATTATTTTATCGGATACCCGAAAGAATGAAATTTTTCATTTTCTTCAGTTGATTCTCCTCTTATATGATAATTTATGAAGGACGTGTTATACCGAGATTCACAGGGGTAATTCAGCTATACATATATAAAAATGTTATGGTGTCAGTATGTCCGTCTGTCTGTCTGTTGCTCCATCACTCGAAAACTACTGAACCGATTGAGCTGAAATTTGTTATGTAGATAGAAAATATAGGTATCTGGCCGTAACAATGGCTATATCGAAAATCTCTCGGGGCCCCCAAAGGCCCCCCCTGGTGGTCCATGCTAAGCATTGTGTTCGGTGCAGTGGTTTCATTTTTTGCTCTTTAAAAGTACTTTCACTCCAGATAGAGACCCGGGATTTTTTTATCGGATGGCTGAATTAATAAAGTTTTTATCTATTGATTTCTTTAGGCTTCATATTTGTATGACATTTATATTTTAGCTGAAATATCTCATATTTTTTTCTAAAATCAGCAATAGCAAATTTAATTGACAACCAGAGATTTGATTTCAAAGGATATTCATGCCTCTAGCATTTAAATATCATGTTCTCCTTCAGGCCCATCATAACACGTAGAAAGGAAATCTGTATAAGACGGGTCCAGAGTCCCAAGGGCCCCATGATAGATTGCTTCGGGGGGTAATCGATAATTCAATGAACATTTACAACAAGTTTACTCTTCAAAGTCTATTCTCAAAGTAGCTCTCATAGGGGCACTGCATGCATATGAGAGAACACTTACGTTGTAAACGATACACATAAAGGAATTAAACGTGCAAGAATATTTACGTGCAGCGAATAGTAATGGTAATAATGCCTCTGTTAATACAACAAACACGGCTTTGTTTATTATCGTTTAATACTCAGATGTATTACACGTAGTGGAACCGCCCGCCTCTCATTACGATTGTGAACTGTTTTTTTGACCAATTCCCACATCATAAACGTTAAAAAATATTTATATATGTTTAAAAGTGTTATAGTGCAGTTAACTTACATTCACTCAATCATCGAGTTGCCTATTAAAGAGTCTCACTCGCCGCTGTGTTTCCCCTCCTTGGACTTAAAAATATATCCATCAGCATTAAAATAAAGAGTAACCTTTCGAATACATTTTCTAAAGCTAGAGGAATGTGCTATTTGCGAGAAAATGAGCCCTTGCAAAAAGAAACGACAAAGGTTAGAGTTGGATGCTCAAATACATGTCCACCAGCGATCTCATGAGTATCTCCCCGTGGTTTTTCTCGGGTTACGCTAAGAACCGCACACATTTCATCTCAACCGTACCGACGGTCGGGTAACCAACTATAAATCTGGTTCAAATAAAGATTCATCTGTTTCGAAACTGTACTCTGTTTTAAGATAGCGGAAACTATAATGACGTCACTAAATGCTTCTTACCCGAAAGAAGAGCAGAAATTCTGCACAATGAACGACATCCGTGCATGAAACTCGGCAAGTGCACTAAGAATCACCATAGATTTTTCAATTAGCAATCGTAACCAATGATAACGGCTACTACTCTTTACCCCGAAGGCGCAGTCCGGGTGGCGGTGGATTGATAGGTCAAATGAACATGGCTGCCGCTACAAATTCTCCTATCGACGTTTTCAACCGCTGGTTTGTACCCTACTATCCAATCCTGAAAAAGATACTAAACACACATATAAAAGTTGATAAGGGCTACTCAATTATGTTATTGAATGCATAAATATGTATGTAAACAAGGGAAGCCATGAAGCCGTCAGTCACTCAGAAGACGGCTCAAGAGAACCGGAAGGACGAGATGACCATCTATCAACTTGGGTGCTATTTAAGTAGTAATGAGTCTGCGTGGCCCATTTTTGGGTTTCCCGTCATGAAAGAGGACCAACGGTAACTCATCTCTCCGTGCACCTGGAAAATGTTCAGCGTGTGTACTACAATGAACACAACGTACAAGATAGGTTACAAACTCCTTAAATGACCACGCTGACACTATTCTTCAGGATTTGTGGTTTTCTTATAAAATAAGTTCAATGTTTTTCACACGCGCTGAATTTCAACGGGTATCTTCCGCTTTCCACTACGTTTCGATTTCATTATAAACCATCATCTATTTATTATCAGCATACCATTATTCGGTTTTCGATTTTTTATCTTTTTGATACAAATTTCAAAGCGATTTCATTACATTTTTTCTACTCGAAATCATTTCCCTTTTGTATAAACAGCACTAATACATTATTTTCAAGTTCTTTCTCTCCCGCTGAGAATCAACGGGTATTTTAGCTAGTATATTATAATTGTGGAACCACAAAGTTTAAGTTTTTCATTTATAAAATGAATAAGTTCCACCAAGTAACACCTGAAACTACCAGTTATATTAGGGTCAGATTTATGAGTTTTTTTGTATTGCGATATTCTAGTATTTTTGCTCTTTCTTCGACTCAAGAGTAATTAAAAATGCCATTCTGGCTATCAGCTGGCGTTGCTGGCATGGTGGTATGTTTAGTCCTTGCCGAATGAATGCATTCTGGGAAGCTTGAAGTGCTCTCCGCATGACTGTCACGTGGGGAAAGCCAATGATCGCTACTGTCGACGGGATGTCAGTCTCTGTTAGTCCTACCAACCAACAGACGGCAGTGCACCGTGATGTACCCGTCTCACATCGAATGACGAAACAAAGCTGTCGTCAGTAACTTGGTGGTACTCCATCGCCAACAAAATTTATTGAACGAGTAACTTTTACGAATATATCACTGGAAAATATCTCTTCTGGTATTTGCATAGTAAGTTACTCGTGCAATAAAACGCTTGACTCTCCCTCTTGTGCTTAGCGATGCAAAGAGCACTCGTCTTGACCTCGTTACTTTATCGCCTCCAATTACCTCACTCTGCTATGCTCGCTGTATAATACACTTAGGTCTCTCCTCTGCACTTGTTTAGATTTCACGAATTCACAATTCAAAGCAAACCATTCATGTTTTGCCCTGCTTTCCATAAAAAGAAACGATGGCTCATGCGACCTGTGTTTCTGAAACTTGCTGTAAAGGAGGTTCCGCCGCGACTGGTTGAGTCAAAACAAATACTAAATTCCACATTTTTTATATTTTGTCCAAAACATCCCGCTGACGAAATGCATTACCTATAGAAAACAAAAAGTAAAGGAGAAAAAATGCAGATAATTACACGAATGTATTTTAAATGAGCACTTTTTTCCAGCCATAGGAGCCGACTGCACCGCCATTTCCTACGAATGACCGCATTTTGAATCCAATTACGGCATTAATTCTTCAATAACTGAAATAATAATGTGGTAAGATGCCGATATTTTATTTTTATTCAATTTCTCTGGATTATTTCCTTCTTATAAATAGTTTTCCGCAAAAATGGCATTTATATTTTATGGAAAAATACTATTTTTCCCCGTGGTTCTCTCATTCCCCCATTAAACACCATGTGATTTCAATTTCAATTATAGAATGAAATTGCGTGGAAAGGTATCATTTTGTTGTTCATGTCAGATAGAGGACAACGTTTTTACAAGTAGACAGAATATGAATAAAATGACATTTAAGTAATTTTACGGTAGAACCATCTTAAAGTAGCGTGGTCTCTTGTCATTCAAAGATTCCGTCGATCCTCACCGGTTTCGGTTCCTTTTGGCACGCTGCGATCACGTGATCTATCAGAATTTTCCGGGAGGGGGTGCCACAAGGCAGCTGCGCGGTCCGGGCGACTTCAACTTCGAAGACGCTCGCCTGCACTGTCTGCACGCGTGCACTTCTTCCAGAAGGAGGGAATCTTTCTCGAGGGCTGTTGCTCTTCCTTCATATTACCTGTCTGTCACGCGATTGAGTTTTTCAGCTGCCCTCCGGATAAAAAAATAGATGCGCTTCACTCATCTCATCCCAATTGCTTACGTAGATTTAGAATGCTCACCAATGGCGTCCAACCACCGTCACTCCGTCTCATGACTGCCTCGAATATATCTTGAGACAATTATCTCTATTTGCATTCTACTTTGTGCATTGCTTTTCCAGTTCCTGTTCAATGCTTAAACTATTTCCTTCCATAAAAGCTGTATAGCACATATTCATAAAATGCTCCTATGATTAAAGTCAGTTTATTACGTGCATGCACGTTACACTTTCATCTTGCCTCTCATTTCATGCACGGAGGGATTTTAACTGTTTGTCGTGCCAATTTTTTATTTATTCATTTCTTTAATTTATAGCTTTAAAAATACATATTCCGTAAGACTGGAGAAAATGATGGAACAGCTGAAGAAGATATGTAAACATCTTGCTAAAATATCAATCTGATACAAACAAACTGAGCGAAGGAATAAAATGGATTGAAAAAAAATAATAATTTAATCTTTCCTCGCTGAAAATAATTACCATCTATTGTGCTGCGGGGTTCGACTGTCCCATCTGCGATTGTTAAGTTGGACGCTCGTAAACACCGCCAACTTTCGGAATGTTTGTCGTGGGAGGTAGTCATAATAAACTGGACGTCTGGGGGGCTAAGCCAGGTCTTTTGCCCCGAATAGACAAACCAAATGTCAAAGGGTTTGAATCCCGCCTCGCAATAGTAAAGGTTTTGCCTCGAGATTAAAGTCATGGGATTGTCGGTGCGTGGTTGCCTTAGCAGGTCAGGCACATAAAGCCCAAGCCTTGAATTATTTTTGAAAGGCCGTGAAATTAATTAGAAGGTGAAGCCTGTTAGGGTGGAAACTGTGGAGAATAGAGAGAAAGACAATAGAAATTGTGTGTATCAGTTAGTGCGTATTTATGATTCGGAAACGATTCTTCTGGTAACCTGGCAGTCTCAACTCTCTCTGCAGTCCGAGGTGGTCACTAAGGAAAAAAATCTCTTTCTCGCGAAAGCACTAATGCCTTTACGGGATACCGTTTGCTTTTGTCTTTTTTTGCGCCGCCCTTATGAGTGCGTCGTGTCTGTGGGTTAACGGGTCACACAAATGGTCCACCGACAGAAGTCTGAATGACGGGTTGAGATGCCCGCCATCGTATTCGTGAATCTAGTCGATCAAAATGTCTCATAAAACTGATGATATCAGGCCTGACCTCGTGGAAATTATGGATGTCCATGATGAGAAAACCACCTTTGTTATGTCCGCTAAACTTTATTACGCTGGCACGACGCGCGTTTCTCCAAACTACATCTACGCGATACCCTGCAAGCCACTGCGAAGGTGTGTGGCAGGGGATGAAGATCACCAATCATGCACTATTGACATGCAAACAAGCAACTAAAGGGTCTCATGCAACTACAAGCAAATATTATTCACGTGCAACGTGCTTTTATTAAGTTATGCGATGGACCAAGAAACCACTTTACCTATTTTCCTCTACACAAGTCATCGATAACATAATAGTAATTTATGGAATAATCACGTGCATAGCACGACAGGTTCCCAAATCTCAATAAAATTCAAGAAGTTGCGAGTACGTGTTGGATAGTGTGTGAGCTACCTCAAAGGTGTATTCCCGAAGTTGAGGTAATCGGTGCAGAACGTACATGACAGTAATAGGTGTACATAATAGTAAATGGGTACCCATACATAGGAACATGCTAAGTATGAATTAAAGATGCAAGAGTAGCTGTATGCTAGGCATATATTTAATACTATCAAACTTATTAATTACACAAGAATTCCTTGAAGTGTATTGCATTGTTATTCAAAATCGATGAAGCGGTGCACTTCACCAACATATTTATTTAGATGTACTGACAGATGCACTGCAAACTAATGCAACTGCATTTCCCCTCATTGTGCCTCACATGAGTATGCCACAGTGAAACGCGCGTCGTGTCAGCGTAATAAAGTTTTCTGGAAATAACACAAATGTGGTTTTCTCAAAATGTCTCACCTGTTGGATGGCGGAGTGAGTGAGCTTGAGTCCGCCCCCTACATATCCTTCCAGCAAATTCACTTTCCTTTGACTTTTCACTTTTTCTTACTTTCCCCTGTCTAGGTTGTGTCGGGCGCTAGCCTCAGAACTGATCTACTTATTTAGAGATACTCTAGCTTATTTTTTAGGAGTCTTGCTTGACGAGTCGCCTAAAGGTCTAATGTTTCGTTCATTAAAAAAATAGGCTTTTCATTGTCATGGCGGCTACTTTTCATTTCGAAACCAGAGCAGTAGCTACGATTTCCTTTCTTTGATGCTCTAAGTTACTTCAGAATTTAATGGTATTTGTACTCGTATAAGATTACCAGTGTAAAAAAAATTGTTAACATTTTTCTGAAAGCTTGAAGTCACTCTCGTAACTTCAACTAATGGACGAAATATTTCACCGTGTAAATTATACCCTGTCGGAAAATTCCCAAGAAAACTGAACCCCCGGTTTCCCTAGAAAATATACCTCTAGGGAACGATTTCCCTAGGATGCATTGCTTTTGAAAGTGGGTTGCAGTGGCTTGGAATATATTTATTTTACACTAAATGTAGTTGAGGGTGAGAGGTGATTTTTAAAAATTATGGTTGCGCATCATTTTTTATTGAGAAATATTTCGTCCCTCTCATTATACATAATTGTGATAACCCTATGGTAGTATAAATACAACTATGCAGAGTAATTTTTTTGTTTTGTTTTTATGAATATGCATATATTTTCCTTTAAATTCATTCACTCCCTACTCTGCACAATGTACTCTATGCAATAACTGGTGTAGTTTTCTTTTGCCTGGTGGTTTTTACCATTAGTAGCAGTTTTTTCAAGGGAAATTACTGACTGAAGTCAATTATTTCTAAGGAAAAAAGTCCTTGGAAAACATTCCGTAGAGTTTTATGGCATTTCCTTAGAAAATAAGTTATTTCTGAGGAATTTTCAATTTTTCCCTTTCTTTTTCTCGATGTTCTAAGGAATTCTCATAGGGAAATTTACATCAGGGTATAATCTTGAGAATTGGAGTCCGTATGCTAAATTGTCATAGGAGGTAACATCGTTCTTTAAGAGTCAATTGTGAGTGACTTGAGATGATTCAGTCCAAGGATGAAAACGGCAATGTGTTATAGCTTTTATACGGTGGATAGATGTGGACTATGGCTTCTAGCTTCGATTCCATTTACTATATAGGTCATATTATTTTGACTAAATGTTATTTGGCTAAAGACTCATGAAAACATTTTTCTAGTAAAATTGACTATCAACTACTGCTTATCAGTAAATTAGGGTGGTTTGAGAGCGAAAAATCACTTCACCTAGAATTTCAATGAATTTGGCCTCATTTTAAAGAAAGAACTCTCATCTTTCCAATTATATCAAAATATCAACCCCTTGCCGAACTACTTTTCGAGCAATTTGCCTGTAAATGTAATCTGTTTAACATGGGATAGATTACGGCTGTGCGCTCCAGAGGGATAGAATATTAAACAAATTAGGTACTTCTAGCACCTAGATTTCGTCAAAAAACTAACAGTGTGTAGATTGCATGTTTTCTCATCTATTTATAAAATATAATCAATTACTCGCCACAGTAATTTTCGCAGAATCTCAAATAAACCTGCTGTTTTGAAGGGTTTTCAGCCGTACGGCGGGAAAAAATGAGTCAAGTTAGAAACTTCTGCAGCTTTATTTATTTAATTAGCGAGAATTTTCGTCACATGTAACTATATATTTGCGCCATTAATATTACAATATTTATTTCATACTTCTTACAGACGCTGAAATCAACAAATAAAATTTGAATATGGTCTCCACTATGACTAGGGATGACTATCTCGCTCTCAAACCACCTTCAATGCATTTCCTTGGAAAGTAGCCTCGGAAGAATGGCCTCATTGCTGTTTTCTTCAATCCATCGTGAGAATTAAGTGAATTCAAAGAAGACATGGTACGTTTTTCACACATTGTGTCAGTTCACAGATATATGTGAAAAAAGTACCATATCTTTTTAAATTCGAATTCATTGGAATCTATTTTCAAAAATTGAAACCCGAAGCCACGGAGTGAGAATGAAGGACTGAATGTTTTGTTGTTTTCCCAATTGGGCGTTGGGAACTCCCGAATTGATCTCGTCTCATTTGAAGAATTCAGCGCCAATAATAGCGAATGGTAGGAATTTTGAAATGTTGGGAAATCGCATCCGAAGGAGTAAACCATTGACGACATCGCCTTACTTCTACAAAATACCCTGCAAGCCACCTCAGGGGTGTGTGGCAGGGGGTGAGTATTCACCAACATGCATTACACTATACCCTAAAGTTAGTGAGAAGCGGATTAATGTGGATCTCAGAGTTGAATTAAGAACAATTGAATCAAGAGCCATTGTTTCCAATGTTTGTATCTCTTTTTTTTGTGTGTTTTCTCTCTCGGGATTCTCGCCGTCACGGATTTTGCAAATCTATTCACTTCCACAACTTAATAGACCATGGTTTCGGTCCATCGAAGACTGTTCCTTTTTTCCCGACCATGAAAGTGGTTTGTTTTGCCCCCTATAGGCTCCACTTTTCTCTCAAGTTCCCTCGTGTCCAAGTTCTGAGAAACTTAAAAATATGTATAAGCATCCAGCCGAGACTTATATGTCTGCACCGGTGATAGATGAAGCTCCGATTTTTTGGATTTTGAACTTGGGGGAGAGTATTATTAAGCATCGGTCTTTTATACTTGCGTCTCCAGGCGCAGGCCGCGCCGCTGAGTTCGTGTTTCTGACTTCTTTTTTTTCTCCTCCTCCTAATATTCCACCCCGAACGCACGCGTCTCTCCTCGAAGGACTGCACTTCTAAATTGATGCGCTTGGCCCTTCCCATATTCTCTTTTTCAGTCACCCCTCCCCCTTCCTCCCTCCCACCCCCGGCCCTTCGCTAAAGGGGGAGCGACGACCGCCCCCAACACCACCGCCACCGGCCCTGCCTCACCCCACCACATATATATCGCTCTTCGTTTCCCAACTTCCCCCCCCCCCCCCCCAATAGGACCCTCTTCCTTTTAGACCCACCCCCTCCCCCTCTTTCCACTCCCCAGAAGATCCTTCCCTCCCCCTTTGCCCCCCCCTTTGGCCCCCCCTTTGCCTCCTCCTCCTCCGCCCCCCACCTCCAAACCACCCCGAATGCCCTCTCCGAAGGCCCTCGTGAACCCGTGTCGGCGGTGCTGAACTCTGTCGGCGCCAGGTGGAACCCGGTCGCGAGCGCGGAGCAGGGATATATGGCGGGAGACTGATAGGGTTAAGGGATGGGGAGGGAGGGGGATTGTGGGTATGTGGAAAGGATAAGAGAGGGGGAGGATGGGGGGGGAGGAGGTCGCAAGGTGTGGGAGAAAACGAGCCTCACTGGAGAGAGAGGGTGGCAGGTTTGCCAACACACTAATGTTTTGGCGGGTTTTGCTGGGAACGCACATGGGAGGCATTGCCAACCGCTCTAAACTGTTGCCTCGTCATCGACCTCGCAACAATGGTGGTGGGTGGGGTGGGGGAAGGAAGGTGCTTCCTCGTGTAAAATTTCATTTAAAACAACTAAACTACTCTCGTAAAAGCGAGGAAAAGACTGAAAATTCAAGTATTCATGGCCATATGCCTAATGTTCGCTTAAATGCTCCGAGAAATACACCACTCTATAGCTTTCTATCTATACGCTATCAAAAAGTAAACCAATCACGTGTGCAGATGCAGCTCTCGACGCCGCGGCTCAAATGAGAACTGCCGTTCGATATATCGAACGACTTGGAATTTGTGTGGAAAAATCAATGCATTAATTATGCAATTTTTCGCTTTTACAATTTTTAGCATACGAGGGTCTTAGCGTTTTGGAAATAAAGTGAATAGCGGCTTCCGAATTTTTGTTTCCCTGTCATTTATTTTTATTGACACGAATACGATAGGATCACGTGAAAATTGAAATGACGCTAATATTTTTACTGTATCTACTAACTTAAGAAATTAAACATATTTTGATTTTTTTTTCTTAAATCATTCCTCATCTTGGTTGTGGTGCGGTGAACAATGTGACTAGAATTAAAATTTTCTAAACTAAAATTTTATTGGAGCACGTTGTACAATAAAAAAATTAACGAACGTTTTGCCAACGTATTTTTTGGATCGAAAACTTTTACCTCCGCTGATATTTATGCTTGATTTGTTACCTTAATGCTTTCTGTCGTCCTCGCTTTTTATTAATTAGAATGTTTTTAGTCTTCGCTCTTAAATCATAATTATCTACCTCGCGGTAAGAAAATTATCTCTTTACACGGTTGGTAGCGTTGGCTTAGGAAGCTTCGCGGGGCAAGGGAAGAAGGGGAGGGGAATTGTGGCTGGGGGTGGGGGGAGGAGGGGAACTGGGGAGGGGAGAACTCTTTGGCGGGAGGACGGAGGGAGGGGAAGGTGTGATGGTTTGAAGAGGGGAGGGGGTAATGTAGCGGGGGAGGGGGGGGGAACATACATACGGGTGCATGTTGAAGGGCAGCGGAGCAAAGGACGATATAGCACTGCATCGATGCTTACTGTTTGTCTCCAGCATCGATTCTCATTCATTGTTATGGCAATTTTTGCTATGGCATTGTTATGCAATGGCAAACCAAATGTTCTAAAATAAAACTGCATTAATTGTGCTGTCCACTTAGATTTTAATGTAAATATTACACTACACGTGTTTTGACGTTTCTTAGGGCGTCATCGTCAGGTCTATCTAGACACGAGTAGTGTAATATTTACATTAAAATTTAAGTGGACAGTACTGCAGTTTTATCTTCGTACTAAAATGCCGTTCCACCATATAACGCCAGAGACTGTCGAATTTAATAGGCAAACCAAATACTAAATTCTACATTTGTGTTAATTCGGTTAAAAAAGTTTTGCTTTCGGCTGTGACCTGCGTTGCCTATTGAAAACCAAAGTTAAGGCACAAAATATGCAACTTATTCCTCGAATACATATTTAAAATGAGCACTAAATTTCCAGCCATAGGCGCAGCAGCGCCATTTGTGTGGAATCACCGCATTGTTGACTTCAATTACGGCAGTAATTCGCTATAATAACTCAAATAATGATGTGGTTTTATGCATCTATTTTATTTTTAAGTAATTGCTTGGGAGTTTTCCCTTCTTAAACACAGTTTTTCGCCAAAATGGCATTTACTGTTATCAAATGGAAAGATACTATTTTTCTCCGTGTTTCTCCCAATCTCCCAGGGACTTTTAAGGTGGTTTTCAGCGAGATATATCCCTAGTCATAGTGGAGACCATATTCATATTTTATTTTATTTCAGCATCTGTAAGAAGTATGAAATAAATATTGTAATATTAATGACGCAAAGATATAGTTATATATGACCAAAAATATCTGTAATTAAATAAATAAAGCTACATAAGTCTCTAACTTGACTCATTTTTTCCCGCCGTACGGCTGAAAACCCTTCAAAACAGCAGGTTTTTTGCGATTCTGTAAAAAATACTGTGGTGAGTAATAGATTATTTTTTTATAAATACTTGATAAAACATACAAACTACACACACCGTTAGTTTTTTTACGAAATCTAGGTTTTATAAGTTCCTATTTCTTATATAATCTCCCAATCTTATATAATGCATCACATTGAAATTCAAATGTTGTATGTAGTCCATTAGAACCTAGGTGACACATAGATCCCAGGTTCTCAATAAAGTTATTATTATTTCCTTCAATATTCTCCCTCTGGAGCGCACAGCCGTAATCTATCCCATGTAAAACATCTTATATTAATAAGGCGAATTGCTCGAAAAGTAGTTCGGCAAGGTGTTGATATTTTTTATATCATTGGAAAGATGGAAGTTTTATCTTTAAAATGAGGCCAAATTCATCAAATTCTTGGTGAAGTGATTTTTCTGCCAATCTCCTCCCATTTAACACCATGTAATTTCAAATTCGATTTACGAAAATAGTAGTGTGGAAAGGGTCATTTTTCTGTTCTTACCAGATAGTGGACACGTTTTTTCTACAAGTGGCCAGAATTTGAATGAAATGACATTCAAGCCATGTTCCGGTGGAAACTACTTCTTAATCTTAGGTATTATTTTTCCATTGGCTGAGCCCATTTTCGAAACAACCTCAATAAGGAAATCGGTACTCATGCTATGAGATGTTATCTCATTGGGACGGAAACTATGGAGAACGAACCTTGCCTGTATTTTGTCATTCGTCAGTCTGCATTTAAGGTTTAACCATGGGAAGAGGAAGGGTTCTTTTACCCTTTAATGTATGCAAAGAATCATAATTTGACCTGAAATGCAACTATCTGACTTTACCTCTGCTCGGGGTTATCAAAATAGTTGTCAGAACCATACCTTGAGGACACTTCGAAGTACATACTTTCCCATAAGTGTCCAGGAGCACAATGTCCGTGATGAGATATGGTCTCTTCGACGCTCCAACGCATTGGTGAAGTCCATCTTCTTCTCATTCTTACTGCAAGTCTATTTTTTATTGTTTTTTGCCTTTGTAAATTAGCTTTTTTAAGCATGGGGTCATTTCAATACTTTCTGTATTGCTGAGTTCTTCTTCACACTGCAAGTCTTAGGCATTAAGCCTGTGACGACCTTCTTTAGTCTTGGCATTTCCACCTCTTCTGCATTGGGCGTCCCTATGGGATCTTCTACCTTTCGCTCTTATCTCTATATTTCCAAATTGATTTTGGTATTCTCTCGTCGTCCATTCTTTGCTCGTGTTCTATCCTTCTAATTCTGCAGTCGCATGTCGTTTCTTAATTGATACATTTATTTCCAGAGTTCTTGCATTATATCCGCGCTTCGTTTTCTTTCTGATCGTGTAGAACCAGCTGTTCTTCTCAAGAATTTCAATTCAGATGTTTTTTAATATTGGTTCGTTTGCTTTTTTTATGTGAAGTCCATCAGAAACTTTGCATTCATAATAAATTTTCCGTAAAAAAGTATACTACGATTTTATGTATACACTATTTATTTTTTATTTTTTTATTGCCCCAGTTCACATTTTTTCGCCGGGGGCCTCAACGTCTATGGAGCAAATCTGCCATGCGGAGGTGCTCTTCAATGACCTCTTTAGTCTCCCGATGTTCTCTTGGCTTGACTTGAGTGCTTGTGGGCTAAATAGAATTTTAGGCGATTTTAGAGACGTCTTTTTGTATTCTACGCCAACGGTTTACGACTCACCTAAAAGTTCCAAGAATGAACACCAAGGTAGACAGACATGATTTCTATGTTGGATTTGAGTTTGGATTAATTAGAACGTCTTCCGATGCTTTTCTGAGTTCACGAGCGGTGCCAGCAGCTGAAGCGAAGGAGCAGAAATTGAATATCTCATTTGAAGCGGTTTTTACACGGCTAAGAATGATTCATTCGAGTGATCATGTGCATGACGTTAATTGCATAATGTAAAATGGACAATTCCACGCATGAAAAACCATTCGCATGATAATTCGATCAAAATAGAACACGTTCTATTTTGGATCGCATGGATCCCGTGAATGACCGCATGATACGAGCCTACGGCGTCCATCTTGGTTTCTTTGTGCGATATTCCACTGGAGAAAAATCATTCGCCTTGACCGGTATTCGAACCCGGATCCCTCGATTTCGCGCCGAGTGCTTTAACCAGTTAAACTGCCGAGGCGTCCTTCTCCCCTGTGGATTATTTCGTGGCTTTATAGGAGCATTTATTTAGCTAATGGCATCGTATGTCTAGCAGTTCTGACCACCATGCTCCTATACAGCCACGAAATAATCCACAGGGGAGAAGGACGCCTCGGTAGTTTAAGTGGATCCGGGTTCGAATTCCGGTCAAGGCGAATGATTTTTCCTCTGTGGAATATCGCACCTATGTGCACTTGCGGGTGACTCCGTAAATGTAACTACCGTGGCTAGTCCCGGTATCCTCAAAAAAATTGGTTTCTTTTGTTAATTGAACCACTAAAATTGTATAGGAATACGACTGTTTTGTAATTTGAGGTGGGAACTTCATTTCGATGATTTCGTTCATGTGATGTGGTTCATGTCAATTCCTTGTTCTTTTAAATCATACAAATGTAACGACTACAGATATGCGAAGGGCATTTTCATTGGGTGGGTATTGCAGTTGTAACAGGAGATAGTGTTTTTTTAAACTCTCCGCAATAGAGCGATAATCACTTTGTGTTATTATCACTGTAAATTGCAACTGATTTCCTCCTCTTACTCTTATATCCCATGCTTATGTTATTCACAATTTTACCTACGGTAGTTTGAGAGCGAAAAATCACTTCTCCTAGAATTTCAATGAATTCGGCCTCATTTCAAAGAAAAAAAACTCCTCTTTCCAATGATATAAAAATATCAACCCCCTTGCCGAACTATTTTTCGAGCAATTTGCCTTATTAATATAAGCTGTTTTACATGGGATAGATTATAGCTGAGCGCTCCAGAGAGAGAATATTGAAGGGAATAGGAACTTCTAGCACCTAGATTTCGTTGAAAAACTAACGGTGTGTGTAGATTGCATGTTTTCTCAACTATTCATAAAAAAATAATCTATAACTCACCACAATAACTTTTACAGAATCGCAAAAAAAACATGCCGTTTTGAAGGGTTTTCAGCCATACGACGGGAAAAAATGAGTCAAGTTAGAGACTTATGTAGCTTTATTTATTTAATTAGCGAGAATTTTCGTCACATGTAACTATATCGTTGCGCCATTAATATTTCAATATTTATTTCATACTTCTTACAGACGCTGCAATAAAAAAATAAAATTTTAATATGGTCTCCACTATGACTAGGGATGAACTATCTCGCTCAAACAACCTAACTGTTGTTTGTTACCACAACTACCATGTAATGGGAAAAATTGAAACCATTATCTCGTATCAAGCTCGTTAAATAATCCGCTTCCATATTCCAATGGACACATTAAACATTTTTGGGGATAATTTATCCTATAGTGCTCTAGTGTACATGTTATTAAGGAACTGTACCTACGATTCTCCCGTCGCGTTAGATTTAGCAACGTGAGAACTAGCCTTTTAAATGAATTGGCAATCAGCAACAATATGATCGTAAAAACAAGTTTGTACGACTTTCATTACAGGGAAAAAACATGGAATAGGTGTAGCGAAACTTGGTGTCTTCTCACTTGCGCATAATTAGATGTCACGAAGGGTGAGTCAAGCGTTAATAAACGGGAAAACGTACCGAAAGACTTCCGGAAGGACCAAAAGAAGGGACAATTTCCCCCTTTGTCCCCACACATCTCTCGTGTACGATTTCTTCTCCTTTGAGTCATGCTCTTCACGAGCGAGTGCCACAAAGTTTTGCCTTGCCTATACCTCTTGCCAGCAGATATTGATCCCCTCATCGTCGTGTCAGATCTTTCACAACCATGCATGGTAGTGATATTTAAGATAAAGTAAGGTTCCACCGTGACTGTGTGAGTCAAAACAAATACTAAATTCCACATTTTATATATTTAGTCCAAAAAATACTGCTTTCACTGATGAAATGCGTTACCTACAGAAACCCAAGAGTATAAAGGTACAAAATATATGCAGATTATTCCACGAATGTATTTTAAATGAGCACTTTTTTTCAGCCAGCGCCATTTCCTACAAATTACCACATTTTGACTTCAATTACGGCAGTAATTCCGTAATAACTAGATAGATAAGGTGGTAAGATGCCTATATTTTATTTTTATTCAATTTCTCTGGATTATTTACTTCTTAGAGACAGTTTACCGCGAAGATGGAATTTATATTGTATGGAAAAATACTATTTTCCCCGTGTTTCTCTCATTCCCCCATTGAACACCATGTAATTTCAAGTTCAATTATAGAATAAAATAGCGTGGAAAGGTATTATTTTGTCGTTCATATCAGATAGAGGACAACTTTTTATACAAGTAGACAGAATATGAATAAAATGACATTTGAAAAATGCCATTTTGATATCAATAAAATGACGGTGGAACCACCTTAAATAATAGATAAATGATTCGATAAATCATCATACTAATATATAAAAATTGAATGGTGTCTGTCTGTCTGTCTGTTGCTTAATCACGCAAACACTACTGAACCGATTGAGCTGAAATTTTGTATGTAGTTAGAAAATGTACCGGGATGAAACATAGGTTATATTAAAAATCTGTCAGGGCCCCCAAAGACCCCCCTTAGGGTCCCTTGTGGTCCATGCTAAGCATTGGGTTTGGTGCGGTGGTTTTATTTTTTGCTTTTAAAAATTACTTTTACTCAAGATAGAGTGCTGGAATTTTTTTTATTGGATGACTGAATAAATGAAGTTTCTAATTCTTTCAATCGATTTTCTTTTACGCTTCGTAATTGTCTGAATATTATCTTTTTTGCTGAAAAATCTGACATTTTTCTCTTTGATCAACAATAGCATATTTCCTTGACAACCAGAGATTTGAATTTCAAAGGATATTCACGCATCTGGCATTTAAGTTTTCCTGCAGGCCCATGATAGCACGTAGAAAGAAAATTTGTATAAGAAGGGCCCAGAGTCCCAAGGGCCCCATGATAGGTTGCTTCGGGGGGTAATCGATAAATTCAATGCATATTTACAGATATACTCTTCAATGTCTATTCTCAAAGTAGCTCTCATAAGGGAACTGCATACGAGAGAACACTTATGTACAAAACGATACACATAAAGGAATTAAACTTGGAAGAATATTTACGTGCAGCGAATAATAATGTTAATAATGCCTCTGTTGCTGCAACAAATACGGCGTCGTTTACCGTCTGCCGCTCATTACGATTGCGAACTGTTTTTTTGACCAATTCCCACATAAAATTTACGAGTTATTTATATATACTTAAACGTGTTAAAATGCAGTTTACATTCACTCAATCATCGAGTTGCCTATTCAAGTCTCTCACTTGCCTCTGTGTTTCCCCTCCTTGGACTTAAAAATATATCCATAAACATGCCTAATAGAATAAAGGGTAACCTTTTGAAAAAATCTTCTAAAGCATGAGGAATGTCTTCTTTGTGAGAAAATGAGTCCTTGCATGAAAAACGACAAAGGTTATCTTTGGATACTCAAAGACATGCCTACCAGCAATCTCATGATAATCTCCCCGTGGTGTTTCTCGGATTACGCTAAGAACCACACAAATTTCATCCTAACCAAACCTACGGACGGGTAACCAGCTAAAAATCTGGTTCAAATATTGAGCCATCTGTTTCGAAACTTCAATCTGTTTTAAGAAGGCGGAAATTATAATTTCGTCACTACATGCTTCTTACCCATAAGAAGAACGGATATTGTGCGCAATGGACGTCATCGGTGCATGAAAATTGGCAAGTGCACTAAGACTGATCACCATAGATTTTTAATTTCGTAACCAATGATTATGATTTAGGAAACAATGAATATAGCCACCCTTTATGCCAAAGGCATAGTCCGGGTATTGAAGGATTCATAGGACAAATAAACATCGCTGATATTGAAAATGCTCCTTTTGACGTTGTCAACCGCTGGATTATACTCTACTCTCCTATCCTGATTAAGATACTCAACGCACATATCAACGGTAAATGGCGGAACTCAATTAAGTCATTGAATTCAAATATATTAATGTACACAAGGGAAGTGATCAAGCTGTTATTCACTCAGAAGACGGCTCAAGAGAACTTGAGGGACGAGGTCACCATCTATCATATCTAGGTGCTATTTATTAAGTAGTAATGAGTCTTCGTGGCCCATTAATGGGTTTTCCTGTGTATTAAAGAGGACAAAAAATCACTCAACTCTCCGTGCACGAAATGGAAAACGAACGAATTACAACGATCACAACAAACAAGATAGGATACGAACACCTCAAATGATCACGCTGACAGTATTCTTCAGGTTTTGTGGTTTTCTTATAAAATAAATTCAATGTTTTTCACATCCGTTGAAGTTCAACGGGTACCTTCAGCTAGTATAAGATAAAAGCATTACATTACTCCTGCATCATCCTGAAGAAAAAATTATGGTAGGTCTACGGTCATCTATCAGAAATTCATCTTGAACCAGACTTATTGAACCCATCAACCCCAAATTCCTCCTTTCTATACAGAATGTCTTGTCCAAACATTCTGTCTCCTTCTAGCTTTCTGCGACATGATTGTGGCTGCCACCATGTAATAATGGACACGGTGTGGCAGCGGTCATTGAAAATTGCACTTCCTCGGATTAAGACGAATCTGCGAACTTTGTTCCCACGAAGATACGCAATCGGACGATGTAAACAGACCACTCCTTCACATCAATCCTATACCGTCAACACCCGCAAGAGCTAGAGATCGAAACGGCTGCGCTGATTGTACATTTTCCGTGAATCGATACGATATATCGATAGGAGGAGTACCACTGCTCGATCCTTTCGGCGCAGAGAATTCACTCAATTTAAGGAGGATTCGGTGGTTTCTTTCTCTTAACTTAAAATGGGAATTCGACGAAACTTGCTGCATTAGCATTAATTGTCTTTTCCTAAAGCTACCTGAATTTTTTTCAGAATTATTTACCACAGATTATTACTTAAGATATTTCATCGAGAAGTGGACCAAAAATTACATGGGTTCTTATGGGAACACAAGGTAGGTACGAGTAACTTAATTCATCAAAAAGAACCTTTTTCTAGTTAAGAATAAGAAAAACAAAAATAATAAAAATAAAGTATATCAAATGATTTTCATACATTATTCTATCGATGATTTGAATTATTTTTGTTTTTCTCATTCTTAAATAGAAAACGTTCTTTTCGATGAATCAAGTTAGTCGCACCTCTCGTTCCCAATAAGAACCCATATGTAATTTCATGCCCACTTCCACATCAAATATCCTCAGAAATATACGGTAAATAATTTTGACAAAAATCAGGCAGCTTTAGGAAAACACAATTAATGCTTCCAGCAAGTTTCGTTTCAATTCCCATTTTAAGTTAAGAGTGAAACCAGCGAATCTCATTAAATAAAAAAGAACACTCGTCGATCGCGATGTTTTGACTTCACGTTCGAACGCATATCGCCTTTGACGCTCGAATCCTCGGCCTTGGCATTTAAGTATGTACCTGCCGAATCGGCCATTACCGATCGAAGAACTGTTTGTTTTGGTTTTTACTTTAATGATATATTAAGAATTATTGCCGTGTGGTATATATTTTATGGACTACAGATAATTTACGACACATTATTCTTGGGACTTCAAATGTAAAAAGTAAAACAGACTGTCGCCATTTGAATTCATTCGCGAATTAATCCTTTGAATGATCATTCGCCGTTTAAAACGGCCTATAGTAATTATAGGCCAACAGCATATGGTTTTTGAGTTTTAGTAAAATAAATTTCAATTTTTCACCGTCAAATTGTCACCAAATTTAATGGCGTCCTGCAGGGTGGTCACTCAATCGGGAAATCCGGGAAAAACCCGAAAAAAGCCGGGTATTCGAATCTATCCCGAAAAATCCGGGAAAAACCCTGGAATTTCCTTGAGTCATCGGGAAAAATTTTAACTCCATTATTTTTAAGGTGGTTTGAGAGCGAGATAGTTCCCTAGTCATAATGGAGACCATATTAAAATTTTATTTTTTTCATTTCAGCGTCTGCAAGAAGAGTGAAATAAATATTGTAATATTAATGGCGCAAAGATATAGTTATTCATTCATTCAAGTATTCTACCAGCTGATTGGTAGGTTCTTGGACAGTTCCCATTTTCTATCCCAACCTCATAGACATTGTCTGGCTTTCCCTCCTAAGGATGTCCCGCCATTAGATCCCTCTTAAATTCTTCGTATCTTCTACCTCCTCTTATTTCGTCCAGAATTCCTATCCTCTTCCTTCCTCTCCCACGCTTCCCCAGTGTTCTCCCCTCTATCACTCTCCTCAACGTGCCCTCTCCTCTCAAAACCCCTTCCATCCATCTCTTCTGCCTTCTCCGAACCTCTGCCACAAGCTTCCTCTCCTCTCCGACCATATCCAATACCTCCTCGTTCGTCTTTCTCGCCATCCAGCTAAACTTCTCCATCCTTCTCCAAACCCACATCTCAAACGCCTCTAGTCTACGCACATCCTCCCTTCGCAATGACCAAGTTTCCGACCCATATAGCGCCACGCTCCATATTAAAGTTTTCACCAGCCTCTTCTTTGCGTCTCTTCTCAGATCCCCCCTCATCAATTCCCTTCTCTTCGAAAACGCTTCTTTAGCAAGCGCAATTCTGCATCTGATGTCCTTACCACTAAACCCATTCGCCTCCAAAATACTACCCAGATACGTAAACTGCTCGACCTGCTCTATCTTCTGCCCTCCCACCCTTATATTCAGCCCCGCCTTCTTACTCCTAGAAAATCTCATTACTTTCGTTTTCTTGTGATTGATCTTCATCCCATACTTATCGCACTGCACCTTTAATGCATTCACCATTGACTGTAACCCCTTGGCCGACTGACTAACCAATGCTTGATCATCTGCAAATCTCACTGATTTTATCAGCTCCCCTCCTACCTTTATTCCTACCTCCTCCTCCCCCCTTGCCTCCCATACCATTTCTTCTGAATAAACGTTAAAAAGCAACGGCGATAGTGGGCACCCTTGCCGCACTCCCCGTCCTATCGTGGACCATCCCGATTCTCCATTGGCTACCCTAACCTGCGCAGTCTGATTCATATACAAATTTCGAATCAGACGCCTGTCCCTCCAATCGACCCCTAATTTCTTCAACACTCCCATTAATTTCGTCCATTCCACCCGATCAAACGCCTTCTCGAAATCTACGAAGCATGCAAAAACATCCTGCCCATACTCTAGATTTCTTTCTACTAGCGTCCTCATCACCGCTATAGCGTCTCGCGTTCCCGTCCCTCTCCTAAACCCGAACTGGTCGTCACCCAGGTATTCATTTGCCTTCTTCTCTAGCCTTCTGTTTAGAATAGAATCCTCAGAACTACTTTGGCCGCGTGGGATATTAAGCTTATTGTCCTATAGTCTTCGCAAGTTTTTGCCTTACTCTTCTTCGGTATAGGAATTAGTACAGTCTTCGCGAAGTCTTCCGGCCACACTCCATCCTCATAAATCCTACGAATAAGCGCAAAAAGTTTTCCTCTTCCGTTCTTCCCCATGCTCTTTAAAAACTCTGCAGGTATGTCATCTATTCCAACCGCCTTATTCTTTTTCATGTCTCGTAGAGCTCTTTCGATTTCGCTATCTAGGATACTTGGTCCGATGCCATCTCTGTCGATATCGTCTTCCCTTTCTATATCTAACCTATTGGGCCTTATTTCTTAGCATACAGCTCTTCAACATACTCCTTCCACCTCTCCTGGATCTCTCTCGGTTCTACGATCACCTTTCCCGTCTTGTCTGTTATCGTTGTAATTCCCCTTCCCTTATTACCACCCGTCAGATCCTTTACTTTGCGATATAATGCATCTGCTTTCCCCTCTTTTTGGTATTTCTCTAACGCGTCCATCTGTTCTCTCCACCACGCCTCTTTTGCTTTCTTTGTTTCTCTTCTAAGCCTGTTCTTTAATTCTCAGTGTTTTCTCTTACCTAGCTCTGAGTTTACGCTCTACCATTTCCTTCTCTCCTCCATCTCCCTGATGATCTCCTTCGTGATTCACAGTTTTCTAATTATAATTGGGCTGACTACGCCTAACGTTGATTTTGCCGCTTCTACAAAATCCATTTTTCAACTTCCTCATTCATCTTCCACTGATCTTATTCCAAGATACTCACCCATTATCTCATCCACCTTCTCTCGATACTTCTTCTTCATTGCCCCAGTTAATGCCTCCGTATTCCACTTTCGTACCCTCCTTCCCATTCTTATCTTTTTCAGTTTTACCCGACATTTCATGACTAATAAGTTGTGGTCTGTGTCTGCATCAGCTCCTGGATAAGTATGCGAGTTTTTAACACAATTCCTGTATCTGTGACGTACCATTATACAATCTATCTGGAACCTATCTGTGTCTCCCGGCTTCTTCCAAGTGTACCTACGTCGAGGATGATGTCTGAACCATGTATTTGTAATTACTAGGTTATTTCTGCGGCAAAACTCCACAGCTTTCTTGCCCCGGTCGTTTCTCCTTCCTAGCCCGTAATCGCCCACCTCCCACCCATCTCTTCCATCACCCACCACCGTGTTCCAATCCCCCATTACTAACAGGTGCTTACTTCCTGGTATCCTACCTATTATTTCCTCTAGCTGGTCGTATACCCCATCTACCTCCTCCTCTTTATGATTCGAGGTAGGCATATAAACCTGGATTATAACTTAATTCCTTGGTTCTGCTTTTAGTTCCACGACTGTTATCCTATCACTCACCTGTTCTGCATACACTACTTTCCTACCTAGTTTCCTATTCATTACGAATGCAACCCCGCGCTGACTTTCATTCCCTCCACTATAAATTACTTTATAGTCATCGCTCCAGGAGTCCCTGTCATCCTTCCATCTTACTTCACCCGGACCCATGATGTCTACACCTACCCTCTCCATTTCTTGCTGTATATTTTCTAGCTTCCCTGCCCTCAGCATAGTCCTAACATTCCACGTGCCTATTCTGATTATTTCGTTCCTCTTCTTTACTTTTTTTCCACTGCTGCTACTACGCCTGAGCAAGAGTTTCGTGTGACGACGACCGCAGGGCCCTTGCTCCCACCGCTGCCGGGCACGACACCCGGCCCTCTTGGCCGAGTCCCGTAGTTGCCAGGATTCATTATCAATTGAGAACTGTCCATAATTTCAAGGTTTTTGTTTTAATTGAGATAGTCTTCCGTGGCCTTACTCAATAGTGTTTTTTACGTGACACCATCACTTCGGAGGCCGCCCCACTGGGGTCAGACGCCTTTTGCAGCCGCCTCACTGAGGTACCGACGCTGCGCGGACTACCATTCGTCTGTCTCCTAACCTTCGACCAATCTGGCATGGGTGACCCTACCAGGAGCAATGCTCCCGCCAGTTCAGCTCTAGGGGTCATCGGAGCACGCAAGCCCTTCAACCACGACAAGGTAGTAGTCCAAGAATATGACCAAAATTCTTAGTAATTAAATAAATAAAGTCTCCAACTTGACTCATTTTTTCCCGCCGAACGGCTGAAAACCCTTCAAAACGGCATGTTTTTTTGTAATTCTTTAAAAGTTACTGTGGTGAGTAATAGATTATTTTTATAAATAGTTGAGAAAAACATGCAATCTATACACCGTTAGTTTTTTGACGAAATCTAGGTGCTCTAAATTCCTATTTCCTTCAATATTCTCGCTCTGGAGCGCACAGCCGTAATCTATCCCAGATGTAAAACATCTTATATTTTGAGGCAAATTGCTCTAAAAAATAGTTTGGAAAGGGGTTAATATTTTGATATAATTGGAAATATGAGAGTTTTTTCTTTGAAATGAGGCCGAATTCATTGAAATTCTAGGCGAAGTGATTTGTCGCTCTCAAACTACCTCAAAGGAATCGAAGCATTCATGCTGAAATTTTATAACTTCTCAGTTCGGAGTTATTTTCGGAAACCTTGCTGTAATTATTACAATGTCCCTTTTGGGGATCGCATCGTTTTACGGAAGGCTGCCACGGTGGGCTTCGATATACTTTAAATCTTTTCAAATATCATTCGTACGGTGTATCACGAATATTTTATGACCCGAAAGAAAATAATCGTTACAGGAATTCGCCAGAAAACTCAGCTGTGTATCAGCTCACATTTTCATTAAACACCTTTTAATCGAACGTTGTAAACTTTTATCGATTTAATACCACTTTTTATAGCCATACTTTTCTATTTTTTCCATGGATACAGATATAAAATTCATATTAATCGTGAGTCAAAATGCCGAAGGCAAGGACGCACGAGGAAAAACGCTCAATGATTTGATTATTCTGTTTTGGTGAAACCAAAAAAATGATCCCCATAGAGGTTTAAAAAAAACTTGTTCGGGAACAGTTTGAATGTAATGACGCAGACGATCGTCTTCCCCTTGTATTGTGCAGTAGTTACAAACAAGATCTGTACCGTGTTACAACACCGAAGGAAAGACTGTAAGTTTGTCAGAACTTTTTCCGAGCTGAAGCCAATCATGAAATATACTAGATCAAATAGCAATTCTATGTGTGACTATTACGTATTAGTTACATATGTGACCTTGTCCGAAAACCAGTATTAGGAAACTTCGCAAAAGGTAATTTTTCCTAAGCAAAAGAGTATACTAGACGACTTGACGAATATACAAGTTGCAGGTAGGATATTATAAAGCACTCTTTAAATGATTGAACTGAACTTTATCGGGTCGATAAAACATTAATTATTTTATGTAATATCCACATTTTTCATTTAAATTAAAGTAATATCCAACTATATCGTTATCTCAACTACATGATAAACGTTTGAAAATATCAATTAATCAGAGTTTATGAAAAATAATGTTAAAAAACAATTGTTTTTTGCAGATGATTTTTTAAAAATACGGACCAGTTTTCATTTTAGTCAAAGAAATACAATGGCTGCAGCTATACGCGTAGTCACAAAAATGCAAAAGTTGTTGAGCCAAATTAAATAAATAAACTATCAATTAAGGTGTGCTGTGTAAATACATATTTGACCACAAAGGCGTTTGATTTCACATACGCGAAAGCTGACAAAGTTTCAGCTGGGCCTGAAACAGTCGCTTACTGCACAGATCTTGAGGGTTTAATGCAATACATCAAAGCAAAACGTTCTTTGTTTGAGTACCACTTGATTGGTATATTAGGTGAATAAAGTGACGAAAGGTCATTAGATTCCAGGATCCCTGAAGTCGATAGAGGAGTCATCTTTCGGAAATTTGGATTAACTGGGGAACCTGACACCCGGTGGAAAACCCACATGGGAATTCCTACCAGAAGATTCGCCGGGAAAGCTTGAAATCATACTGTGCGTATCTGTGTCAACATTGCCTGATTTAAATCGCGCGTAGAACAGTAAACTCACAAGTAACACGAAATTTTAGCATTTATTCAAATGCCCTGCATTTTTCCCTTTCTATATATGTATATATAACGGGGAATTGTGACTATTCAGCGAATTGTGATGTTTTGTAAATTGTGTAAAATCTCTGTAATTGTAGTTTGTTTTAATTTATTTTGTAGCGTTCGCAATCTTTGGTTCATCGTCACATTACAATCGATTCTTAAGCATATGCATTAGTTTCATTTGCGGAATCGAATTATTATTTAATAATATTCATGTTGGGAAGAGGGAATCATATTCCGAACCATGGGGAACTCTACATCTACGAAGTACCGTGCAAGCCACCACTAGGGTGTGTGGCACGGGGTGATTCCACACCAGGCATGCAGCACTCGTCACAAGTCAGAACCTCGCATGCTCCCCCTGGCGCCAGGCGCAGACACCAAAAAGCAGTCAGGAGAACAGTACGCAGTCCAACCAGAAACTGGGGCAATGAGGGATAGTGTAAAATGGTTTGAAAGTCACGGAACTATTAGAAGTAAAGCCTGATAATGAGCATTGATAATGGTTCATAGGTGCCATTTAGAATTTACCGTTTGAAAAATCTTTCGGATCCTCCCTTGCCTCCGAAGTTTATAGTACCAGAGAAAAGCGAAGGGGCGTTCCGGTCGCCAATACCGATTCATTCACCGAAGAACACGCCCATCACTTGTGAATTAATTACAATAATCTACCGGTTAGAGGTAGGTTGTGATGAAAGTCAGAGAATATCCAACGAACTCTTACACGTGCCTTGCCCTTTCTACCTCTTATATTTCTTTCTTCATCTCAGCATAAGTCCTACCTTTCTTCATCCCGTCCATAAAACCGATTCTCTTCCTTCCCCTTCCCCGCTTGCCCAACATCCTACCCTCTATCACGGCCTTCAGCAAACCATCACCCCTCATTACCCCTTCCATCCACATACCCTGTCTTTCCCTAATCTCATCTATAAGTTTCCTCTCCTCGCCCACCATGTCCAAGCACTTCCTCATTTGTCTTCCTTTCCGTCCAACGCACCTTCTCCATCTTCCTCCACACCCACATCTCAAAATACTTCAGCCTATTTTCGTCTTCCTTTCTCGAAGTCCACGTTTCTGCCCCAATACAACGCCACACTCCATATCAAGCTCTTCACTATCCTCTTTTTTACATCCTTACTTAAAGTTCCCGTCACCAGCTCCCTTCTATTATTGAACGCTTCCTTCGCTAGCGCTATTCTCCTCCTAATGTCTTTTCTACTATGTCCTGTTTCTTCTAGCGTACTACCCAAGTAATTAAATTGTTCTACTTGCTCCAGTTTGTGATTTGCTACTCTTATACTGGATGCCTAGCTTTCTTTGTCCTAGAGAATCACATTACTTTTGTTTTCTTATTATTAATCTTCATCCCGTATTTCTCGCACTGCATTTCCAGTGCATCTACTGAAGTTTGCAACTTCAGTAGATGCACCTTCACCTGTGAACGCTATTTGTAAAATATGGTAGGTGTATTATGTGGTCAAAAGTGAGCATTTTATGTCCAATATTCCAAATGGTAAGAATCCTTGATAGAAACCTTTGGAATGAGTAGTTCAAACGTGACGCTTCTAGGTCACCATATTAATGTGCTAATACATTAATTGAAATCATTTTTTACGGCAAACTTCTATGTTCCCCTTACCATCTGTGGCAATTTCTCCCACTGGTTACAATAGTGGAATGCAACTGAAATTTTCGAGAAAAATTCTAAGATTATGATAGGAATTATAGATTTTTTTGCTGGACCTAAGTTTTGAGATTATTTTATTTACTTAATTTTTGACCCGATCGTAATAAGCTTATGTGTACATGGCATAAACTAACATAAAAACGAATTAATAAACAGAAGAAACTTATGGCAGATTTCTCCAATTTAACGTGTGCACGTTGGCGTACAGTGAAACGTATCGATGTAGAGATATATATTTCAAGAGAAACCCTCTACATCTTATAATTTATATCTACATGCTAGAAATGCGCTGAATTCTAGGTCATTGCCAATTTTGCCTCTTTTCCCCATGTAGTATATATAGAATAGAAAACGTATAGAAACTGATTTCGAAAAAAAACGGGAAAAAATCATAAATGTACTCGGGAGATTTTTAGTCGAGTCGAGATTTTTATTTCTGTAACTGAGTGTCAACCCTGTATCCTCAGGGCTATGAAATTATTCGAACACTAATCGCAAGGAACCTGTCGCTCTACAGCTGGTGGTGGCACTAAAAGAAAACAACAACAATAGTCTCATTACAACTCTTTCGCCACCGAAACAGTTCCGCAAAACACCCTGTTGCTAACAACAGCACACAAAACAACAGGCGATCGATCGGCGCTGTTAGAACATGGCTGGTAGTTCTGTATTCTATTTAAATTACAAATATTTGACTAAAATAAAGTAAATATTTCATTTGGATTCATTTGAAAGATAGGTACTTGGACACTTTTTAATTCTATCTGCAACGACGCACAGTAGGCTGAAATCGAAAAAAGCTGACCAAAAGTCAAAAAGTGATTTTTTCAAGTCAAGAAGCTGAAACTTTGCATGTGCTCTCCGGATGTCAGCCAATAAGGGTACGAGATCCCCCTGAAAAGTCTCAACCAATCCACAGGCTCTAGCGTCAGAGGTCACCTTATCCACCTTATTAGGGTAGAGAGTAGGGCAGAGAGTAGATCATGTAGTGGGTTATTAAGTAAAGGGTTCACCGTAAATATTGGTAGGAATGAGAGCTTTTTTCAAATTCAGAATGACTTAATATCCGAAAGAAATAGAAAACGTGGCTCGGGTACATCAAAAACAAGTGTCATTAATGATATAAAATACTCGATAGACAGGACTTGTAAGTCGTATCCCAGGGATTCCATTTCCATTGTGGTTGTTAATTGCCGTAGTATAAAAAACAAAGTCGCTGATTTTCACCATCTCATTGGGAACACGGAAGCTGATGTAGTAATAGAAACAGAAAGTTGGCTATCGAATGAAATTGCGGATACCGAGATCTTCCCAAAATCATATGCAATTTACAGAAAAGACAGAACAGCGAGAACAGGAGGAGGAGTATTTATCGCGGTCAAAGATGAGTTCGTCAGCAGAGCCGAAATATTTCCAGATAGTAATTTAGAAAGTGTGTGGTGTTCCATTAAATGCTCAACAAAAAGAATTTTTCTTTGCTCATATTATAGACCACCCGATGCAGACTTAAATTCAGTTCTAGAGTTGGATAGACAGGTGAAGCGTCTCACACGTCAAAATAACGAAAATAATATAATTATCGGTGGTGATTTCAACGTTCCCTCGATTGACTGGAAGACATATAGTTTCAGACAGAAGGTATATAGTTTCAAAAATGGCGGCAAAGATAAAGAGTTGTGCGACACTCTACTCCACACATTCACTTCTAATTCCTTACATCAATTAGTCACTACACCGACCAGAGGAAACAACGTTCTAGACCTTTTGGCGACCAACATACCTGTAAGCGTCAGAGCAGTAAAATCTAGATTCCATATTAGTACTGACAAAAAGGCACCCATAAAGAGGAGGGTATATTTATTTCACAAGGCGGATTTCGAAGGCTTAAAACAAGAACTATTGACCTCGTATACAAAATTTAGTGATATTAGTGAAAACCGTTGTACTGACTATACATGGAATACTTTTCGTAACATCACACAACTAGCCATAACTAGCGCAATACCAAGTAAACTTAAAAAGGTCAATACTGAACCTAGGTGGTACAATGCGGACGTCCGGAAATCTCTCAAGCGACAACGAATACGGCACGCAAAAATGAGGAACGCACGTCAGGATCTCCCCGAAGAGGAGTGTAAGAAGTTATGCGAAAAATACAAGAAAGCGAAAACAGCAGCTAAGGCGGCCTTTCAAAATGCATTAACTGAATTCAAAAATAAAATATTAGGCGAATATTTAGAGGACAACCCAAAGGCGTTTTGGTCATACGTGAGGGAGGTTCAATGCTGCAAATCAACAGTATCGTCACTAAAGAACAATCTAGGAGAAAGAGCAAACGACAAATTAGATAAAGCAAATATCCTCAACGCCTTTTTTCAAAGAGTCTATACAAAAAGCTCTCCAAACGACACCACTACAATGCCTAGGCTATATAAGCACCCAATGCAGTCTATTAATATCACTAGTCGTGGAATGGAAAGTCATCTGATATCCATTAATTCCAAGAAATCACCCGGTCCCGATCAAATTCCCACCCGAGTTTATGAAGAATTAGCATCAGAAATAGCACCGTACCTTAAAATAATATTTGAAAAATCTCTAACACAACATCGTGTTCCTTACGATTGGAAAATCGCGAACGTTACACCAATATTTAAAAGTGGCGATAAGGAAGAGCCCAGTAACTATAGACCGATTTCCCTTACGTCTATTTCGTGCAAGATATTGGAACATATAATCGTCAGTTCGATTATGGGGTACTTGGATAGTCAAAACTTATTAACGGATTCCGGATTCCGGAAAGGCAGGTCTTGCGAAACCCAGCTGGCCATCTTCCTTCACGACATTCTTTCCTCGGGAGAAAAGCTTGTCCAAGTAGACGCAATATTTCTAGATTTTAAAAAAGCTTTTGATAAGGTCCCTCATTCAAAGTTACTCGTTAAGTTAGAAGCATACGGAATACACCACAACGTAATATGTTGGATAAGAGAATTCTTAGCCGACCGCGAACAGAGGGTACTTCTAGATGGCGTTAGTTCAGATGTAGTGAAAGTTACATCTGGTGTACCCCAGGGAAGTGTCATCGGTCCCTTATTGTTCCCTTTGTATATTAATGACATCACTACCGCTGTTACGAGCAAAATTCGCCTCTTCGCATTTGACGCAGTGTTGTACAGGGATCTAGACAATGAGTCTGACAAGATTGCATTACAAAAAGACCTAGATGCTATAAATGAATGGTACAAATACTTGGCAGTTAGAATTGAATTTTAAAAAGTGCGTTGTTATGAATTTTTGGAAAAAGAATAACTCGGTCAACGAAACGTACACAATTAATCAAACAGACTTATCAAATGTAGAGTCAGTTAAATACTTAGGTGTGACCCTTACCCAGGACCTGTCTAGGGAGAAACACGTTCGGGAAATCTGCGGACAGGCTAGTAGCAAATTGGGATTTATCAAGAGAATATTAGGAAAATGCGACGAGAAAGTTAAAGAGCGATGTTATTTTTCACTCGTGAGACCTCACTTGCAGTACGCCGCTAGCATATGGGACCCTTACGAAGTAGGACTAATCTCTGAAATAGATAGTATACAACGGAGAGGAGCAAGATTTGTGAAAGGTTGTTACGATAAACTTAGCAGTGTTACCGAATTGTTGAAGGAATTAGGGTGGGAATCTCTAACTGATCGAAGGGAGAAATACAGGTTAAATCTTTTGCGCAAGTTCGGAGCAGACAGTATTTTGCCGGACGTTCAACACATACTGCTAGAGCCAACGTACTACGGTATAAGCGATCACAGGAATAAGATAATGAAAATTGTCTGCAGAACAGATAGATTTAAAATGTCATTTTTCCCACGTACAATAAGGGATCATAATACTTGTCATATATCAATCATATGAAACTCCCACCCTCAATAAGTAGAGGAGAATATTCACTTGTGCTTAATAACACAACATCATTACTAACACTTCACACCGGTTGATTTGTCCGGTATTATTATATTTTGTTCTTTGCATGAGGTAGCATCTCGTAGCATTCATAGAGTAACAGTATAAGTAATATTAACCACTAGAAGCGTGTATAGCATTGTTCTGCATGTTTGAATGTTCATTTACGTATCATTTTCCCAGTTTCCGGTTGGACTTAGCACTGTTCTCCTGACTGCTTTTGGCCTGCGCCTAGAGCCAGGGGTTGTGGGAACCTGCCTGTGGGGCCTGTGGGGCCTGCGCCTAGAGCCAGGGGGGAGGGGAGCCAGGGGTGCCAGAGTGCGAGGTTCTGATTTGTTCTGGGACGAGTGCTGCATGCTGGTGTGGAATCACCCCGTGCCACACACCCTAGTGGTGGCTTGCACGGTACTTCGTAGATGTAAATGTGACACAGAAACGCTTGATATATTTCTATGATGGTGATGTAGTTTGCGACGAGAAAGTGTCGTAGAGTGAGGACAACGGAGGGGTTCAAAAATGTTTTGTAAATTAGTGACATGCTATCAGATTGCACGAATTTATTCATGGAATGCTCTGGATATCGGTCACTGTAATACTAACTACTTAGGTCGGTGCTAAGCGGATTTAAGATAGGTGCCATGGAGAGCTTCAATGCATGGGTGAACGAGTTTTTAAAAATTTCGATCGAAAGGGGTATGAAGGAACAAACTACCTAGTCTTAAGGTAGTTTGAGAGCGACAAATCACTTCACCTAGAATTTCAATGAATTTGGCCTCATTTAGAAAGAAAGAACTGTCATCTTACCAATGATATCAAAATATCAACCTCTTGCCGAACTACTTTTCGAGCTATTTGCTTCAAAATATAAGCTGTTAATTTAGATAGATTACGGCTATGCGCTCCAGAGGGAGAATAATTAAAAAATTAGGAACTTCTAACACCAGATTAGGACTTCTAACACCAAGTCCGTAGATTGCATGCTTTCTCAACTATTTATAAAAAAATAATCTATTACTCACCATAGTAATATTTTTACAGAATCGCAAAAAAAAACCTGCCGGTATGAAGGGTTTTCAGCCGTACGGCGGGAAAAAATGAGTCAAGTTAGAAACTTATGTAGCTTTATTTGTTTAATTACTGAGTATTTGGTCACATATAACTATCAAAAAGGGAGGAATCAGGCGAGATGTTGTGGAATATGAACATAATAAGAACTAGGATATATTACAATTTTCCACAGATAAAGTTTTAATCGACCCGGGTTTCGATGCACTGCATCGTCGTCACCTGATGCAGTGCATCGAAACCCGGGTCGATCAAAACATTATCTGTGGAAAATTGTAATATCTTAGTTCTTATAATATATAACTATATCTTTGCACCATTAATACTACAATATTTATTTAATACTTTTTACTGATGCTGAAATAAAAAAATAAAATTTGTATATGGTCTCCATTATGACTAGGGAACTATCTCTCGCTCTTTAACCACCTTAAGCAACTTTTTAAGTCATCTATAAATTTCCAATCGGGGCTTTCGGTGGCTATGGGAGATATTTTCTGTTTCCTGGTTTCCCTTGACTTTTGTCAATCAATATCGGATATTTTATCTGGCAGAAGTTTATGCTAATGAACATTACGAGTCCAACCGATGAAGATGTGATAATAATGATGATAATATCCACTTCAAAACATATTGTTGGAAAATGAGAGCAATTTCGCAACAAAAGCTTCGTGATCTTGGCGATTGTATTTTGTTTGCTGAGACAATAAACGAACGCAGTCCGATAATTCGCGGGGAATACCTATTGCGGTGCGTTAGATAGCTCGATAAGAACAAGCCATTTAAAAGTCCTTCCTTCAGTGTCTATATTGTCCTGATGAAGATAAAAATAACCTGATATTCAGAAGTGGTTTGCTTTGTAAACAAATCGTGAGTTTAAGGATCACGGGATACTCGGGCTATGCGTACATGTTTACAGACTTATAGTTAACTGTATCATTTTCAACTTAGTGGACTGCTTCATATTTGAAACTAGCTGAAATATCTGGCGTAGCTCGGGACCACGCTTCCTTCATAAATCATCATACATAAGAGGATCTGGACGAGTTAATTAATAGTTTAGCTCATGGTAACCCGTCATTGGTACGTTTTGTTTTTAAATATGATTTCCAACGAGGGTCTACTCGAGTGATGAACGTTCTTCTTCTCTGGGTTATCTCTCCTATGAACTACATGTCTTTATAGTCTCGACGTATACTATTCCAGGATTTTTTAGCAGCTTTTTTTTAATATTCCTTCTGTGACATTGATTTTGGACGTTTATTTCTCCATTTCTCCTCCGATATTGTTTGCTCGGCTTGTAAAGGATCCCTTATGCTCCAGTCGCTATCATCTTTTATGGTTCTCAACTTTTGAATTTCACGACGTTTCACCGTTCGCACCCTCGTGGGACCAAGGTTCGTCGTCGTGATGTCACGCATTCTTACATTCATTTGGATATTCTTTTATGTTTTTTCTCTTTTCATTCTTCTCAGTTGTTTTCAGATGCCATTTTCCCGCATTCATTCTGAGTTTGGCATAGACAAACTGCCATGTCATGCATTTTTTTTCGTTCAGGACAGTGAATTTAAATATTTATACGGCGCCAATTCTTTTTCCAATTGTGCAAGTCTGGTTTCTTCTCGGCGTTTTCTCATTAGCATGGAGACTTATAATATATTTAGAATAGTTCTTTTTCGTACTATCTTCCTGTAACCTGCCCTGTCGTTTCGTTATATGTATCGCAAATACCAATTTTCAAGCGCAAAAGCCGAGTGAATACCCTTCAATTTTATGAACACATTTTGGATAGTCTTCAGCGGGCTACGATGGCTGATTTGTTTTTATAAATGCTTCTATTGGAGCTCATGTAATTTTCGTTTTGTGAGAGAAACGTGCGGAATGCCTTTAGATTTTTAACGTAGCTTTATATGCACTTAAAAGAGAAAAAAACCTATGAGGTTTTTTAGCATCGTACTCTGAACTTAAAGACGTTCTGATGGTGTCACTCTCAACTTAAAATGGGAATTGAAACGAAACTTGCTCTGGAAGCATTAATTATGTTTTCCTAAAGCTACCTGAATTTTTCAAAATTATTTATCGCAGATTTCTGAGGATATTTGATGTGGAAGTGTGCATGTGAAATTACATATGGGTTCTTATTGGGAACGAGAGGTGCGACTAGCTTTATTCATCGAAAAGAACTTTTTCTAGTTAAGAATAAGAAAAACAAAAATAATTTAAATCATCAATATAAGAATGTATGAAAATTATTTGATATACTTTATTTTTATTATTTTTGTTTTTCCTATTCTTAACTAGAAAAAGGTTCTTTTTAATGAATTAAGCTACTCGTACCTTGTGATCCCATAAGAACCCATGTAATTTTTGGTCCACTTCTCGATCAAATATCTTAAGTAATCTGCGGTAAATAATTCTGAAAAAAACAGGTAGATTTAAGACAACATAAGTAATGCTAATGCAGCAAGTTTCGTCGAATTCTCTTAAGTTGAGAGTGAAACCACGGAAACCTCCTTCAAGGATAAATCGCGTGCACAAGGCAGTTTCTTCATGTGCGTGCGTAAATGTTCGTAGAAGTTGGTGCTGGCAGTAGTAATAAGTGACCGTAGCATGAAGCTTATGGATGCGTGAATATATATATATATATATATATATATTTTTTTTTAAACACTTCCGTGGTAGCGCGTCACCGAAGTGACTCAACTGCGGATGGTGCGGTCGTGTCGTCTCAGCGGCGCGCGACTCTGAATCAGTGCGGATAAGAAGAAGAAAGAGTTGCTGCACTCCTACATGTTCGACTTTTCCTCTCCATTCCTCTTCTAAGGGACGAGGCTTTCTTTCCTTTCACATATCGTCTGGCTTCTACATGTCCTCCTCCCGTGAAGTTTGTAACGTGCAACAGCGTGTCACTGTCGAGACTGGAATTCTGTCCGAAAAACCGCAGTCAATTGGGGTCTTTCTCCACCTATAGGTACACTCCTTTTTAATAATGTTAATAGTTCCTCGGGCATAGTTTAAGGGAGGATTTAGGATGGAATAGGGAAATCAAGAATCCCCCATCTCACCCCGCTCAGCAGATATCACCTTTTATCTATCTATGAATGTACTACTTTTGGCATATTTGAATTTATAGCCGTATATGACGTCACTCATCCATTCTCGCAAATAAGAATCGATCCGAAAATCTGAATTCTAAGGGTTCATGAGTAACCATTGGGAGGAAGACGTTGATGATGTGCAAGAACCAATAAACGTAGATAATAATTGGAGGAATACCAGAGAAAGAAAACCAATTTAATGATGGCGGATTCGTTTGCGAGAAAGGATGGGATGAACATTCAAATGATGGAATACGGTTTCGTGAGCGGAATATAGACAACGGCTGTTGATTTTTCTCGAAGAAATTATTTCGCTACAGTGCAGAGTAAAGAACATAGTATTGACCCTTGGAGTGCCATATCATTATTTACCACTTTATCTTGGAGTGCCATAATGGCGATTTGCGTCGCTGTGCCTTCCCAGGACGAGATTAAACGAGGATTTATCATTTTAGAAATGAATTTTTTACTGAAAAATCACAATTTCATTATTTTTTTATTGGAAGTATATGTATATATAAATTATATAATAGACCCTATATATATATATAATATACCCTTTATATATAGGGTCTATTATATAAAAATTATATTAAAGTTACATCTATATTTATTTATTTTGTTTAAAAATTTGAGAAATATCAATAAACAAATAAAATGTGAATTATTGAAACATTTGATGCAAAATTCCCAATAATTTCGTGGCACTTTATGGCAGCGGTCAGCAACCGATATGTGCCCGCGTGCCAAATTTGGGATAACATTTAATTTATTACAAACCGGGATTGTATACCCCCATGTAGTCAAATTCTCCTAATTCAATAAATCATATTTTATAAATAAGGAAGGAATAAAATATCTCAAGTTTGAAAAATCTTTCCTTTATTTGCGTGCCACAAAAATACCCTTCGAGTGCCATCTGGTGGCACACATGCCATACTTCCCCAACGCTGCCCATCAAAAATTCTTGGACACAGACAGGGTCAATGTACTCTCCTGAAGCTCGGTATCTTTACAGAAAAGCTTTGTTTTAGACTCTATCACAGGAGTTCTTATACATGGTAAAGGTAAAGGAATATATCGATTAACGCGAAGTGAATGCTGAGGCTCAAATTTAGTTCCGGGGTCAAAGATTCGAAAAGTATCCCGGACAAGCAAAAACAATGGCTTCGTACTTATAAAAGCGAATTAAGATTCAAAATTCTGAGAATAGACACAGATGCTCGAAATTCACAATTTAAAAAAGACATTTGACTAGACTGGTATTGCGCATGAAATTCATGTCAGAAGTGGACGCCTAGATGGTTGGTTTAAGCGAAAAATCACTTCACCTAGAATTTGATGAATTTGGCCTCATTTCAAAGAAAAAACTTCCATCTTTCCAATGATGTCAAAATATCAACCCTTTTCCGAATTACTTTTCGAGCAATTAGCCTAAACATCTAAGCGGTTTAAATTGGATAGATTATGGCTGTACGCTCCAGAGGTAGAATATTAATCAAATTAGGAACTTCTAGCACCTAGATTTCGTCAAAGAACTAATGGTGTGTGTGTATATTGCATGTTTTCTCAACTATTTATAAAAAATAATCTGTTACTCACCATAGTAATGTTTACAGAATCGCAAAAAAACTGCTGTTTTGAAGGGTTTTCAACCGTACGGTGGGAAATAATGAGTCAAGTTAGAGACTTATGTAGCTTTATTTATTTAATTACTGAGAATTTTGGTCATATATATAACTATATCTTTGCGCCATTAATATTAAATTATTTATTTAATACTTCTTACGTACGCTGAAATAAAAAAAATAATACTTGAATATGGTCTCCATTATGACTTGGGATGACTATCTCTCGCACTCAGACCACCGTAAGCTTAGTTGGTTTAAGTAGACGGCAGGGTATTTCGTATCCCAGTTCATGCCATTTTTTTCCGCTTGGGAATGGGTTTTTTCATCGCGCATTTCCCTCGCTCTTGTGCCTGTTGTGTTGCTGGGTAACACTCGTTGAAGCTAAACACGCTTTGAATTCTGGTTGAACTAAGGAGGAAGGGAGAAATGAAAAGTAACAGATTTTATCGAAGTTGAACGTAAATTGAAGTTAGTAGTCAGAGAAATCTCCTTACACAAGGAGATGACAATAATAATAATAATATATTTGTAATAATAAATTTATTGTTCCATAAAGTGTTGCGCATAATATATAACGATAAACACAGACTGTGGCTTTAATGTGATCCCTAATGCATTTGCCTGCTGGTGGGTCACCTTCAAAACATCCTAGTAATACTAGCAGAGAGAACTAGTTGGAAAGAGAAACTCTTTATAACAGAAAAATGATATACATAAGTAAAAAAACAAAGGCATAGAAATAAATACAAAAAAGTACAAAACAGGATATTGATAGCAAACAATCTCTAAAATAGATCCCTAATCATATTTCCACTAGTAAATAGTCAGAGTTTCACCTGCTTTTGGAAAGTTTTGATGCTTGAACTGACTTGGATACTCTGTGGTAAGCTATTGAAAATTGTTGGCCCAAAATAAAGTTAGCATCTTTTGAAAAGGGTTATATTTGGTTTGGGCAAAACATACGAAACATCTTTCCGCAATTGGTATGAATGAGGCTTATCCAAGACTTTAGGGTTATTTCCGCTACGAAGGAAGAATAGTCTTAGCACATTGTGTATGTGTATAAGTGCCTTAAAGGGAGCATCTGCAGTTTTTCGAATACTGGAAAGGAAGGTGAACAACGACTTAATCTGGCTATAGAACGAACTATTGCTTTTAGAGCTGTTTCTGCACGTTAGGATGTATTTTTAAAAGCACTACCCCAGCTTATTATACCATAATTTACCTTAGAATATACAAAGGCACTTATTTCGAATAAAATAGTTTAATTTTACAAATTTTCAAACTATTTGAGATGAGAGCAAATTAGTTAAACATATTGTAAACAGATGAAGATATGACGAATGAGTTCACCAGCGAAAACAGTTGGGGTGACGTGCATCACAATGATTAGGTAGCCGTAGGTGACGGAAGAGCTGATGTGGCAGACCGGGCATATCGAAGAGAAAGACGTGAATGCGAAATTGGAAGCACGGAGGAATGAGAAAGAGGTGCAAGAAACTCAGGCGAGAAAACAAGAGAGCGATGGGAATGCGGAGAGGACTGTGGGACGAAACGGAGGCCCTGAAGAGATAGAGAGCGAGAGATAAGGGTGCAATGTGCTTCTTGTCGTTCAAAGTCGTGTGCTATCAGTGTGCAAGGAGAGGGAAGACGATGTAGCCTGCAATCGATGTAACCTACAGGTCGAGAAATAAGAAATCGAAACAAAATATTCAGGACAGATGGAGGAAGCAGTAGGAGAACTAACTGCATGGTTGGAATTTATTGGATTATATGTGGAAAAGGAATGCAACGTAGTTAAGAATAATCTTGATTGAAAATACAAACTATTTGCCTGGTTTAGATTACGGCTGTGCGCTCCAGAGGGAGAATATTGAAAAACATTAAGGAATTTACAACAGCTAGATTTCGTAAAAAAAAACTAACATTGTGTGTAGATTGCATGTTTTCTCCACTATTTACAAAATATTAATCAATTATACTCACCGTTGTACAGAATCGCAAAAAAACATGCTGTTTTTAAGACTTTTTAGCCGTACGGCGCGGCGTGAAAAAATGAGTCAAGTTAGAGACTTAAGTCGATATATTTATTTAATTACTGAGAATTTTGTCATATATAACTACATTTTTGCGCCATTAATATTGTAATGTTTACTTCAAACTTCTTACAGACGCTTTAAATGAAAAAATAAAATTCGAATATGGTCTCAGTTATGACAAGGTGGGAAATATCTCGCTCAAACTACCTCAAGTGGGTGCAGTTTTCTTCCATTTCGAGGGAATCTCAAGAAGTAAGCACGTGATGAGAACAGTGAGGTGGGCATTGGACGGTGGGACTGTTTTCATTGCCACCACAACTATATTGACATCAGTTCAAGATCGCTTCCGTACACCCCCATCCTCTTACCTCCAATCTCGGCCCCTTTCGAAAACCAAAGCTTTCCTTTTCGACTTCTATACATTTTGTACCTCTCTCCCTCCTTCTCTGCCCTTCCCCCCTCTCCCCCCCCCCCTCACCGCCCCTCCACTCCCGCTCTTACCATCTCCGAGGAGACCGTCTATAAATACGCGGCTATTTCTTCTCTCCATGGACCACAATAGATGGATCAACGGCGTTGCTTCATTCTAAAAACCGTGAACTTAGCCGTGAAAAGAAACAGGAGAGGGAGGGGGGGCGTTCATCCCTCTTATCTCGCTTCATCTTCAGAAAGAGCGCCAAGTCGATTCAAGATTTCGTGTCATTCGTGATTCCGTTGCTATGCATATATGTGTGTATATATTCTTTCGCTCTCTCCACCTTGAGAAAAATGGATCGGCTATCCCTCGAAATATATCGAAGTCTTGACCTGTTTGTGTCTTTGGGTGTGTTCCTATCTTTTTATCAGCCATATATCTTTTATCTTGGCATATCCTGTTTTCCAATCAAAATAATAACTTCCTTAAAACTGATTTTAAACTCAAACACAGCACTCTGAACTCCATCATTGATTGCCCTGACCTTATTTCCTTCATTAATTTCAGAATTCCTACCCGACTAACAAGGACTCACTCATTGCTCCATATCCCTACTCCCAGATTATCACTCACCAGGGCGCTCCCTTATTGTTCGACTTTCTTCTCTCCTGAACTCCCTTCCTGACAACATTGACCCTTTCTCCTTATCTTCCAACGCCTTTGCTATCCAAGCTATATCTCATTCCCAAATAAATTAATATTTTCTGGCTTGCCATGTTGTTATATTATTTGTCTTTATCTCCTTCTTGTTAATGTTTTTGCGTATGTTGTTACTTGTAGCACTATAAAATGGCACCATGCTGTATGTGGTCTATTTTTAAATAAATAAATAATATCGTTAGAGTGACCCCTCACTATATAAACAAAAATAAATACAGTTTTAAAAACACAGGCACACGAAAACAAACTGAAGGACACTCGCAAATAAAATGTACGGGACGTGTCGGCGGTCATGTCGCCATCGTCAGGAGAAAAAAGAGACTTAATCTTTTTTGCCGACAATGATGATGGCGGCATGACCGCCGAAACGTCCATGCATTTTATTTGTCCACGCAGTGCTGATCGCTCCGAAAGGTGCGTATATTATACGGTTCCGGTGATTGGGAGACTGACTCACCCCCTACCGGTCAATTGACAAGTGTCGCACTTGAAATACGAAGACTGATATGTCGTGTACGTGTGAAAGAGGAAACGTAATGACTAATAAGTAATATTGGGAATACACAGCAGAAAATATTTATTTATTTATCTCACACAACAAAAAACGGCGCAACGGCTAATTAACATTGGTCGATGCAACAAAATAAATAAACATGGAACAACAATAACGAAAAACACGAAGAATGAAATAAAGAATAAAACATCAAAACAAAATTAAATCCAATGTTGGGGTTCCATGTACCCAAGTGGCGTTTGATGAATGACTTGAATATGTGTTGGGTTGTGAGGAGAAGAAGAGGTCAAGGGACGAAGGATGCGCTGAGGAAGAGAATATGTTAAATTTGGAGGGGATTCGGTAAAACAGGGAACTCGGCTGTGATAGGGAAAGCCGGAATAGCGGGATGCGTGGTGGAGATTGGCGTGTGGGGCGAGGAGGGACACGAATTGGAAAGAGAGAGAGAGAAGGTCGCAGGAACGAAGCTGTCCTTATTCGTTATACTGTGTAAGAATTTCAGGTCAGATAGAGAACGGCGATGGGAGAGCAGAGGAATTCCTACTAGGAAGGACGAAATGGATTCACGGGTTGAATTCTTGAGGGAGGGCATGCGATATGAGGGGCAATGGCTAGGAAAAAATTGACGGGACGATTTAGAAGTTTCAGAGTGGATGGGCAAGCCGTTGGTGAGCAGTATTCTAAGATTGGGAGGACACAACCAAAGAATACTGTTCTAAGGGCAAGAGGATCTTGAATATCTGTGTGACGGTACAGTAGGCCAACCACCGCCATCGCCTTGCCCACAACTCTTTTTATGTGGTCTAGGAAATACAGCCTATCGTCAAATATGACACCCAGGTCGCCATGGGATCTCACTGCTGGCACAAGGCTATTTTGGAATGTGTAAGAATGATCGGCGTGTTTACGTCTCAAGGAAAAGGTCATGATAGCTGACTTAGTAGGGTTAATGCGCAACTGCCACTGAGCACACCACGAGTTCAAAAGGTCCGGTGCTGATTAAAGGGCTAGGTGGTCGGAAGGACCGTCAACTTGTTTGAAGATTTTACAGTCGTCTGGGTACAGTAATATGTTGCATCCTTTGGAGATGATAGAGTCGACAATGTCATCTACATGTAGACAGAAGAGTAGGGGGCCGAGAACGCTGCCCTGTGGTACCCCAGAAGACACAGTCAGGAGTTTAGAGGAAATGCCGTCAATTAATACCCGCTGATTACGAGAAGTAAGGAAGTTCTCAATGAAGGAAAGGAAATTGCCGTGGATGCTATAGCGAGATTTTAGTTTGTGGACCAGAAGAGAGTGGTTGACAGAATCAAATGCTTTGGAAAAGTCAATATATCAGACCACGAGTTGAGAATTCAATTCAAAAGATTTTATTATGTGATGGTGTAGGACCGCACGAGAGACAGGAGCCACCAGGGAGAAAACCATGCACAAAAATAATATGAATTACAGACTAAGAGATTACATGATATGACAATGAACAATGTATTGGGCAGCCTCACAACAAAACAAAACAAGAGAGTGACGCATGCAACTATAAAGAAGATCGATAATTTGCCATTAGGCTGAGTGCCCTCTTCAATATATTTTCGTGTGCCTGTGTTTTCAATATCATATATATTTTTGTGTAAATATTAGCCGAGTGCGTTTTCTCAGAGGATTGTGTGCGCATATATAAATATGAATAAATAAATAAATATACCTATATATAGAGCTGAGGAAGGACCAACCGGTCCGAAACTTTCCCATAAGAACAAATTCTTTATCTATTTCTCTTTCTCCTTCCTCCTGTAAGTCTTATTTTATATATTTGTGGCCAATTGGCGAAAATTTCAAAAGAACATATATATATATATATATATATATATATATATATTCACTTCAGACACTCCTCGCCCACCGAACGTATGCATCTATAAGTGTATTCACATGGGAAGAAGGCTGGCGTCCTCTCTTGACCTTGAGGAGACGTGGGGGGAATGAAGGGGGGTGGGAGGGGGTGGAGGGGGTGGGGAGAAGGTGGATTCACTTTAAAAATAGTTCTCATCTTCTCTCTCTCTCGCACGAAACAAGAAACGAGTGGAATGAAAAAAAGGAGAAGTAGTGGAAAGAGGAGACTTCCGCTCTCCCTCCCCTCCCCTCCCCTCCCCTCCCCTCCCCACCCCTCCCCCCACACACACCCACGCACTCTTGGAGCCGCTCTTTCTCTTGCTATAGAGAGAGAGAGAGACCGTTTTTCTCGCCCTCCCCTCCCCCCCCCTCCTCCAGAGGTGCGGGAGAATTGTTTCCCCCACAAGATATTCCCCGCCACCGCTGTGTTTATTCGGATGAGGTGGAGAGTGTCCCTTTTTGATAACACCCTCTGTTCCTGTTTAATCTCTTCTCCTGCTCTACTGGTGTGAGTTGGTCGGCCATTTCAATGTGAAGGAGACGACCGATGTAACTCAGGTCCGTCTTCGCCATTGGAGACAGTGGTGGGGCAGAGGGAACACCCCCACCCCGGAAAGGGCGGAGGGAAACTCGGCGTCGGTATTAGACTTCTCTTAACAAAAGGTGCCAAGGGGATCCACAGTTTAAGGTGGATCTAAGCGAGATAGTCATCCCTAGTCATAATGGAGACCATATTCAAATTTTATATTTTTATTTCAGCGTCTGTAAGAAGTATGAAATAAATATTGTAATATTAATGGCGCAAATATATAGTTATATATATGACCAAAATTCTCAGTAATTAAATAAATAAAGCTACATAAGTCTCTAACTTGACTCATTTTTTCCCGCCGTACGGGTATTAACCCTTCAAAATTACAGGTTTTTTGCGATTCTGTAAAAATTACTGCGGCGAGTAATAGATTATTTTTTTATAAATAGTTGAGAAAATATGCAATCTACTCACCGTTACTTTCTTGACGAAATCTAGGTGCTAGAAGTTCCTATATCCTTCAATATTCTCCCTCTGGAGCGCACAGCCATAATCTATCCCATGTAAAACAGCTTATTATATGTAGGCAAATTGCTCGAAAAGTAGTTCGGCAAGAGGTTAATATTTTGATACCATTGGAAAGATGAGAGTTTTTTTATCTTTAAAATGAGGCCAAATTCATCAAATTCTAGGTGAAGTGTTTTTTCGCTCTCGAACTACCTTAACGTCCTATTCGACGGACGGAGTACATCACTTGATGTGCTCTCCACACGACACCAAAACAGGGATGTTGATTACGCCTCTGCTGGGATTCGAACCGGGATTCCCCAAGACGGGAAGCCAGCACATGCCTTTCCTCTTCATCCACCCCCTACCACTCCTGGCAGATCCCTTCAATAATGTAGTCTCGTGGATGGCAAACCCATTTTATTTAGTGCTACCAGGAGATTCCAATTGTTTAGGGAACAATCAAAAACGGAAGTGTCACCGTATAATATATTTATTCAAATTCTAGCTAGTTCAACACTGCCATAAGTCTCTTAGTAAGTAGAATCTTATCATCAGAACTCACCAGCGCTAAGGTGCGCTTACTTCAACACCCCGACTGGAAAGCCCCCTTTATAGTCTGTGAGTATTTTTAATAGCTCCCCCAACGGAAGAATTAAAAGGCCAACAATGGCTGATTTTGGGCGCGAAACCATTTTCGTTTGCTTTTAGAAGAGAAAGGGTTATTGCCACACACATATATATATATAACTCTCTTTCATTATTTTAAGAATAAAAACCCTCAAACCTTGGAATTAATATCTTTTTACAGATTTCGTCAGTCGCGAAAACCAGTTTTTTGTCGGAAAAATGTTGAATTCAATTTCAATTTCAATAATAAAGAAATGTTAAAGAAAATAAAATGAAATGAGTTATTTTTTCTATTTTGTTTTAAATAGTAGGGGTTCATTACCTATCCTCTGTCATCATTAGTTGCTGAGATATAATAGAATGAGTGAACATCAAGATTCTCGAAAATTCGCATGCGCCATATTGGAAAAATGGCCGTCGCGAGAAAACGAAGAGATATTAAATTATTTTAATAATTGCTTTCAACTTCCAATTCATGTATGCGCGTGCAAAAAATGGATTCTTAACAATGGTAATGAAACCATCATTGGATCATATGACATGGTTATGACCTTACCGGTTTTACAACGAAGTAAACTATGAATTCAAACTCAGTCTAATTTCTCAAGGTAGTTTCGGTAAAATATTTCCCTAGTCATAATGTAGACCATATTCTATCTACATTAGTCTCTATCTTGACTCATTTTTTCACGCCGTACGGCTTGAAAGCCTTCAAAACAGCAGGTATTTTTGCGATAGTGTAAAATTTACTGCGTGTGAGTAATAGGTTAATTATTATAAATAGTAGAGAAAACATACAATCTACACGCCGTTAGTTTTTTGACGAAATCTAGGTTTTAATAAATTCCTCATTTTTTTGATATTCCAAGACCTAATAATGAAATCTTTTGGCATTCATGCCAATACTTTGGACCAAAAATATTTCGTTCGCTGCCAAATGACGAGGCCAAGGCAGAAACGGAATTTGGATTTATTAAATGGGTAAAACAATGGCTTATGTTAAATGAGGAAGTGGAATTTTTACTTAAAATGGTTATATAAAATGATAATAAAATGTATTAACTGAAATGGGTAAATGAGTTGCATGAGTATGATCAAATCTGTACTTAATTTTGTGTATACATATGTGTGAATATATACATATCCATGTATATTTAAAATTGTGTGTATATTTAGGTGTTATTTTTGAGTAGTCATGAGATTAAATTCGCTGCAGGTGGGTTCTCTTGAATATGAACGCATCAAATTATAGAAAAATTTAATAACTGTTCACTGTTATATAATAATGCAACTTACATGCAAGAAAAAACACCTGCTCTGCCCTTGTAAATCTATTCATAATGGTAACCCCGAAACAGTTTTTCCTCTGGGGTAACTATATTCCATGAATTTGTTAAAATTGTACTATATTGTAAATTCTAATTGAGTGGAATGAAAGGTATATTGTTATTATTATAATATTCTCCCTCTGGAGTGCACAGCCGTAAGAATCTATCCCTTGTAAAGAAGCAGCTTGAATTTTCAGGCAAATTGCTCGAAAAGCAGTTCGGCAAAGCGGTTAATATTTTGATTATATCATTGGAAATATGAGAGTTTTTTATTTAAAATTACGTCAAGTTCGTTAAAGTCTGGGTGAAGTGATTTTTTACCCAAACTACCATTTGTGTTAGGCAGAAGTTTCATCGAGGAAATCCTGAAAATACATATATTTATTTATATTTTCATTCTGCTCTGAATTTTGCTCTCGGTGTCTCTCGTGCTTTGGTATTAAATGAACGACTCTGTGGCACGGCAGAATGTATATATATATATATATATATATATATATATATATATATATATATATATATATTCCTTGGTATCTGGAAGTTTGAAACCTCGTTAACTAACTCGCATTCATCGCAGAGTGGCTTTTAGGAGATCCCTGTCCAATATCATTGACTTTGATGCCAGATCTAAGAACAATCTCAGAACGCATAGTAACTAAACATGAAATGTCCTTTCTTTATTCTGGAATATATTTATAAGATGATGTAGGATTGTCGTCTAAAACACAATTGGGCCTTCTTAGTGACGGTATTCTGAAATTGTCGGAAGGATATAATTCAAGTGATAGATTCGGTACAGGACACCTTGTATACTCCTATAAAGCCACAAAAATATCCTCTGTAGTTTAACTGGTAATATATTTCTTGGATGTCAAAACACCTTCAATAGAAATCGATACGGCAACTTAATTTCTGCCAGTCTTTCACACGAGTCTTCATCTTATCCTCTGGCGTTGAGGTAATTAACGCTGTACTTTGAAATTATTTTTGTGTGATGCATTAGGGAGTGGTTTGTTGGAATAATTCCATATCAACGTCGTCACGAGGATTGATGCAATGACCTTTAGTGACATTGATGACGGGAGGTGAGGACGAAGTTCATTAAATTTGATTCATTGGCCTCTACATATTTCGAGTTTAAGTAGCGATGCAATCTTAAGCGTTTTCGATGACATTCAATTATTTGCCCAGACAAAATATTAAATAAACCACGGTATTTTGTACCACCTACGGTTCGTTTTTGTTGAGTGATTTAGTGAACCTTTCAGACTGCTATTATAATTGAGGATTGGAGCAGTCAAAATGCTCAATAAATTCAATTTGCAGCAAAGGAAACTAAAACTAAGAGCATTTTCCTTGAAAATTGACAGACTGAAGTTAAAGCGGTTTGGAGTCTTGAAAAATGTTCTCGGGAATCCCTTCGGGTTTAAGTGCAGCACACAGTATTATTCTGGACCACAAGATAAAATGGGATAGCGCCAAACTAATCTGCCGTTCTTACAACCAGTGGGATAAGCTTGCTAAGGAAGCTGCTGAGATGTGGCTAAAAAAAAGAACAATTTCAACCGACACACGGGTTATAGCGTTAGCAGTTCGTGGAACCGAATTAAAATGAAGTACGATAGAATTCCTCCTTTCTAGATAGAATCCTTCCGCCCAATCAGGAGTCACCTGATTTTTGTAACCGAATAAGGCTAACGTTGCTTGTACTCAGCGACATTTAATCACCCTTATAACGATAGACGAGTCGTCCGTAGAAACGTCGTCCGTACTGTTTGCCAATTTAACCCAGTGAAATTCCCGAGAAAAGTTCACAAGCATCATTTGCCAGGAAAGAATAAAATCCTTTTTTTGCTTTGGAGTCGTTATTTCTTCTCAAAGGCTCATGAAGCGCATGTACATTGGATTTGTTGAGGATTCGGTTTGAAGTAACTCGGCTGGATCAGAGAGACAGATAGTTAGTTGTAATGAAAATGGTGGATAAGGATTTATTGTTGTACATTAAATATAAGTGAACAATACAACTCCTGCAGTTTTATTTAATTGCTGAAATGTTTTTACACCACGTAACGCCAGATACGGTCGAATTTATGTGGATAAGGGTTTTGTGTATTATAATTATCGTGTTAAATATGCCACATTTTAAATATATAAATATTTTAATATTATGAAATATTTAGGGGCCCTTTGAATAAGTACTCAGGAACTAGGTGAAGTTCGAAGAAGATCTCTAAGATTTATTTGCTACTGGGAGAGATTAAGGTTGACGGGTTGAAGTTTCGGATCCCTTTAGCATCTAATTGAGCTGAAGACAGCAAGCGTGCTTTTAGAAAGGAAAGTATTTATCGAGACCCACACTTGAAATACCTCGCCGCACATGCCGCCACTCCATTAACAGCCGATTTGAACACCCTAATTAAACGAGTGAAATAACTTACGGCTTCCATTTAACTGTTTGTTCTCTTTCCCCTCATGTAAGATTACGAACCCCAGAAGTTAGGGAACGTATTTGTATCAAGTGATCTATTTTACGAATGCTTATTTTTATTTATAACTGACTAACGGAGTTACTTGGCATCTCTCCAGCAACCGGTTGTTATCTAGCAAGTAAGCATTAAATGAATTATGATGCCTGCGTAATGCATAACTTTGTAATGCTCATTTGCATATGCAATGCTTGAAATGCTTTTTTATGCATTAAAAAAATGCATATATTTATTGGACCTAAAAGCACAGGTCATTCTGATTTTCGTCTTTTGAAAAGCATTTTACCTACCCACCTAACTGCATCAGTACAGATATTTACATCTACAAAGTATCGTGCAAGCCACCACTAGGGTGTGTGGCACGGGGTGATTCCACACCAGGCATGCAGCACTCGTCACAAGTCAGAACCTCGCACGCTCCCCCTGGCGCTAGGCGCAGACACCAAAAAGCAGTCAGGAGAACAGTGCGCAGTCCAACCGGAAACTGGGAGAGTGCAACGTAATAATAAGTTATAATAATAAATAATGAAGGTGCATAATATGAAAATACCTTCCGATTTGAGTTGTATATAAGTTTTGAATGAAATAATGCTGTAGGGCTGTGATATTTTCTTCCAAATGCCTGTTTCCTTACTATACATAAAATTATTCAGCTTGTGCATTATTATTCGGCAAATTTTATGCCGCTTTTGAGTGCTTTTATCCTCTTCCACGCTTATCTAAAAATTCCCGTTCTATCGTGGCCGTATCAACATGTTAAGTCAGTCACCTAACGACATCTCAGTCCAACATCTTTCTTCCTCCTCCTTCTCTCTTCGCTCAGCAACTCCCTTCCTCTTCCCCCCCCTCCACGACGACCAGTTGTTGGTCCCCTTTGCATTAAAGAAAACCTATTCTCCATTAGACAGAGACGTCGAAACCCACCCACTCCCCCATTTACTCGTGTCCTCCTTTCGCGAGGCAAAGGTTTCGAAAATCAATAGCACTACGATTTATATCACATTCTGCGCTCATCAATTCACGAGAAGCCATCAAGAGTGGCGGCGGCCAACTTCTATGCCCTCTCTTTATAGACGCTCTTTATATATATAGATATGAAAACGCTTCTTCTTGTAACACTGTTGCTCTGAAAATGTATTATTGTACCACTACACCCATTTCCGCCCAAAATATAATGATAATATTTATTCTTTCATACGTAAATGATTACAGTTATTATTTCCATTCGAGGAAGTAAGGTGAAAATGAACAACCTAGTTACCTGAAGCAATTTTTTCTGTCTGAAATAATAAGTCCAACATTTCGACTAGAATGACCCCTGATTTTCTCATCAACACAGAACGAGAACGAAAAATCTTTCTCTGTTGTCGAAGCACGATTATGGAACAGTGTTCCAAAGGATGTGAAGGATTCTGTCTCTTTGTCTGTTTTTAAGCAAAGATTTTTTCTCTATATACAAACCCTCGAAAGTGTATAACTCCGGTTGTAATTTCTTCTCTTTTATGTTCTCATGTTATTTTCACTAAAATGTATCCGCCCATATAAATTTTTGTTATTTGTCTATTATGAGCTCTATTGTATTGTATAACCGCATTATGTTCTTAATGAGCAAGTCCAAGAACAATGTATATATAATAATAATAAGGTAGCCTATAAGGCAATAAGCCTATATTGAACACGCGACCTTAAACGGAATCTGAATGGCTTGACGTCACCGCATGGTATCGCTTCTTTGCTCTGCACTTGTGGTAATGGCAAGGTCATGGCAATGGCATGCATGTTGGTTAATACTCATCCCCTGCCACACACCCCTGAGGTGTCTTGCAGGGTATTTTGTACATGTAGATGAAGCCTGTAGTTTGGCTAACTTCAAAATTCTAATGTGCGGAAGTGAACATACATAGAACCAAAATTTACTCATTACATAAAGAAAACATTGAAAGGAATTTTAGTGCGTTTAGAAAGTTGTTACTGTGGTGGCTGGAAAATAGGAATTACAACATAGATTGTACGACAAATATGACTTAAAGCATAATATACACAATGCATAGACCCTTTACAATGACGTTTCAACATTATCAATAGTTACTATCCATTTATGAATGAATCCTTGGTAATTGTTAAAACAAGTACCTAGTTTCTTTGATTGTATTGGGCGGAATGTTGTACAATTTATATGTCCCATGTACAAGAAACTCCTTTTTGTACAGCGTTAAATTCTGTTAGGGCATAGGGACCCAGAAAAACCAGATATCCCCGAAGTGATTGCGACGTTCCTTCTTCTTGCGTGTCAACCCTCCCTCTTCGTATGTACATTTAAGTTATAATTCTTCTTCCGTAAAGACTCTCGATAATTCATTGTCTCATGTTTGATCGTCATACCTCCTCAATTGAGTCAGCAATTCGTTCCTTTAGCTGGTTGGCAAACTTGAGTTTAAATACTTTAAATTCTATCTGACTGGTTCCTTGTGTATATTCTCCCATTTCAACTGTCTTCCCATCCTCAGCTGTTACTCAGACCCTCTCTCGTCATCTCCTCACCTCCTAAGATAAACGGATTGATTATTACATGCAAGTTCCTCTTACTTCCTCACGTATTTACAGGCCATCCTGATTCTGCATCTAATTCCAAATGCCTTTCCTATATTTTTCAAATCACTTCATTCCCATTAAATGCCATGGCTTCACGGTAGGGATTGTCTAAGACACACCTCATCTCTGAAAAGAGTTTCTTTCATCTAAAACCTCTTGTTGGCGTTTCTTACATTTCTGATCGTCGTGAAATAAGGAACATGGTTCTGGTTCTCATTTTGTCATCTCTTTTTCTCTTTGTAGGAACCGGGATTGATTGTTGTGACGCCATCGTAACTTTTTCAAGGTTCTCAAACTCCTAATTAGTCTTGCTGATAATATATATTTCATTTCAGCTACCGCGTTCGTCTTAATTTCTCGGTGAGGCTTATCTGCCTTGCTATTCCCGTTCCCTTGCTGCTGAGCTAAGCTAAGCTGTCCCCTCTGCTAAGCTTTCCCTCGGTATATCTCGTCATGCTGGTATATTATCTTTTCCATTAAGTTCCGCGTGTTATTTCCATTTTTCCTGTTTAAAAGTTTTCCCCTTTTTTATTTTCGTGGCTCTGAGAAAGTAATATTGAAACTACTATAGAAAAATTGTATAAAATTTGATCTTATAAAGTGTGATTCCATTGCCGTACCCGCCTTTCGTAGGAAGTTGAAAACTCATACAAAGTAAAGATGATTTCTTCGCTCGATTCAGTTGCTAGCACCGTGATAAAAAAGTAATTTAAGGACGTTCTGCCGCCGCGACTGTGTGAGTCAAAACAAATACTTGATTCTACATTTTTTATATTTTGTCCAAAAAATCCTGCTTTCACTGATGGAATGCGTTACCTACAGAAAACCAAAAGTAAAGTAGGAAAAATGCAGATTATTATTCCACGAATGTATTTTAAATGAGCACTTTTTTCCAGCCATTGGAGCCGACTGCAGCGCCGTTTCCTACGAATTACCGCATTTTGACTTCAATTACGGCATTAATTCTTCAATAAATAGAAAAATAAGGTGGTTGGATGCCTGTATTGTATTTTTATTCAATTTCTCTGGATTATTTCCTTCTCATAAATAGTTTTCCGTAAAAAAGGCATTTGAATTTTTTATGGAAAAATACTATTTTCCCCGTGTTTCTCTCATACTCCCATTGAACACCCATTTGTAATTTCAAGTTCAATTATAGAATAAAATAGCGTGGAAAGGTATTATTGTGTTGTTCCTATCAGATAAGAGGACAACTTTTTCTACAAGTTGACAGAATATGAATAAAATGACATTTTTAAGTCATTTTACGGTGGAGCCACCTTAACTCCTATTGGGCAAAAATGTGACAACAATGACCGCGATTCGAGAGATTTTAGTCAAATCTACATCTACATACTCCAAGTCGCCGAAAACGCGTATGGCGGGGGGTCTTGGGAAGCTAATACATGAAGAAGGAAGGGACTAGGCTTAAGGAATGAGAAGAGTGACAGGACGAAGAGTTGTTTATGTTGTTGAGTTCTATATTATTGCCAACGTTCCTGTGTCAGTCTGTTTTTTATGTTGTAATGGTGCAAGGAAATGAAGGAAGTATGACTGTTTATATATTTGCCCGTGCGTAATACTTAAGTACGTTGGGTTTGTTTCACTCTTACCTTAATGGGAATTCGGCGAAACTTGCTGGAAGCATTAATTATGTTGTCTTAAAGCTACCTGATTTTTTTCAAAATTATTTACCGCAGATTTCTTAGAATGTTTGATGTGTAAGTGGGCATGTGAAATTACATATGGGTTCTTATTGGGAATACAAGGTACGACTAGCTTTATTCATCGAAAAGAGCGTTTTCTAGTTAAGAATAAGAAAAACAAAAATAATTTAAATCATCACCACCACAATGATAATAATACCACCGTTACGGGAGCTCGTATGCAATGGACAGAAGTCTTAAGGGGCGACCTCCTCGCATGCCATGCTGCCAGCGAGCCCGATCGCAGGGGGTATATGGCAAGGATGCACTCTTTGTAGTATGAGATGCATCCAGAACACGACCACCTATCGCAGCAAAACCTGCGCGATTATGCCAACAACCTGCGAAGAAAGGAAACCCTCCACCCACCGCCAGTTCAGAGAAATACACCACCGGCCAGACCACCCTCCCCGACACAGGCAGCCTGTCCACCGCCTGAGGCGAGAACGACATTTGTGTCTGTCTCTCGGCCAAATGGGGAAGAAGCTGGTCAGGCCGTCTCTGAACGCGGTTGTTAAGCACCATTAACTATGATGAAGGACATCCTAGGCAGAGATACATCCACCGGAAGATCTCTCTGCGGGGTAACCACCTGCCCCAGTTGAATGGCCTTATCGACGAAATACTAACGGAAACGTAGGACCTTTGGACGGTGAATTGCGTGGTCTATGCTGCTGCCAAACTTATGGCTCACTCCCAAAAGAACACCTCTTGGGAGGACAAAGCAGCAAAGAGGCTTGAACAGTTGGAGGCCAAGATCACGCAGGCGAGACAACAGGTGTCGAGAATTCAGTGTGTGATGGAATACATCTTATCTGGGCGAACTTTCACCCCTAAAGTTCGGCGCATAGCGCGCAGTCTCAGGTACAACCATCACACCTTGAATAAAAGCGTGCTGCTTACCATTAAGCAGCACACAGTCGACAGAGTACGGGCCCTCACCACGGCCAGGAAAAAAATCCTAAAGTGGAGTAGGGGCGTGAGAGAAAATGCCACCTTTCTCCTTCACCCGTCCCGTCTCTTTCGACCACCTCCGCCTGTCGTTGAATCTCCGCCACCCGTCCAAGAGGTTGAACGTTTCTGGAAGGAAATATACGAAACGTCGAAGCCATTCAACGGAGACACTCCGGCCATAGGCCTCTTTAAAGAGTTTTGTGACCGCCACCTACAAGATGTGGCTGGACCTCTTTCAGTCACCGAAAGTGACGTGAAGAAGGCCTTCTCTGGCAAGAAAAATTTCTCGGCTCCAGGAATGGATGCCGTTAATAACTTCTGGTGGAAGAAATTTACTTCCACCCACCAACACCTCGCCAGAATCTTCACGTCCTTTCTAAATGGTGGAATACCAATTCCACCTTGGATGACTGAGGGACGCACGGTTCTAATACCTAAGAAGAGAGACTTGTCCTATCCAAAGAACTACCGCCCTATAACCTGCCTCAACACTGTATATAAGGCGTTCACCTCGATCTTGAGCGACCTTATCCTACACCAAGTCCAGCCGGTGTGGGAGGAGGTGTACGAGCAGAGGGGCTCAAAGCGGGGAATCGCGGGATGCAAGGACAACCTGATCATTGATAGGTGCATATGCCAGGATACCATCCGGCATAAGCGAAACCTATCAATGGCCTGGGTGGACTACAAGAAGGCTTTTGACACCACTTCGCATGAGCTTTTGATCGCCATGCTGAAGTTGATGAAAGTCCACTCTGAGGTTGTGTCCTGCATCCAACGCCTGTTACCACTCTGGAAAACGCGCTTTGTTCTGACCTCAGGCAAGCGGTCAGTTTCCACAGAGTTGGTAACATACCACCGTGGCGTTTTTCAAGGTGACAGCTTGAGCCCCTTACTGTTCTGTATTTCCCTCCTACCCCTGTCCCTTAGGCTGCGACGAGGTAAAGGATACATGTACGGTGTTCCAGGTGACAGGAAGCATAAGGTCACCCATTTGTTTTATATGGATGACTTGAAGCTGTACGCTTCTAATGCGAAAGACCTTCGCACTGCCCTGGACACTGTACTGGAATACAGTGAGGCTATAGGGATGGAGTTCGGATTGGACAAGTGTTCATCCATCCACTTGGCGAGAGGAAGATTTTCGGAGATCAAAGAAGACGTGCGACTTGTTGACGGGAGCGTCATTCGTCACCTCGAGGACGATGACATCTATGAATATCTCGGCGTCCCCCAGCGCCGAATGCAGGAGGTTGCAGCAGTGAAGGAAAGGCTCACCGCCAAATACAGACAGACTCTCAGGAACATCTGGAGTTCTGAGCTGTCAGGCAAGAACAAGGTTCTTGCCACGAACATGTTCGCGGTTCCTAAACTGTTTTATACCTTCGGATGCATGAAGTGGAACCTCAACGAGTTGCAGAACCTCAATAGGGGAACGAGGAAGATGATGACCATCTATAGAAGTCTTCATCCGAAATCTTCCGTCGCCAGATTGTATCTCCCTCGCAATGTAGGTGGTAGAGGACTATTGAGTCTGGAGTGTCTCCACAACAGAGTTGTCCTGGGTACAGCTTGCCGAGTTTTGAAAAGCAGGGATCCCCTGCTCAATCTCGTGAGAGATCACGAGAGTGCGGGAGCAGGGGCGTTTCTCTTCCAGGCGGCAAAGAAGGCAGCGGACGAAACCGGTCTCGACTTCGACCCGTCATCCGACGGAATCGATAATGACACGACCATCTCGTCATTGAAGGCAGACGTCCACAAGCTCGAAATAAAAAAAGCCGAGCAGAAGGCCTTGCTCAAGACGCATACCGATAAGCCCATACATGGATGCTTCAACCGAAACATCGAAAAGCATGGGTTATCGAAGGAGCTGAGGTTTGCCTTCTTACGCTCTACTGGCCTGAAGTCCGAGACCGAAGGTTTTGTCCTCGCGTGCCAGGATGGTGTCATAAACACACTCGTGTACCGCCGTATTATTTTCAAGGCGGAGGTTGCGGACACGAAATGTAGGGCGTGCCGAGCCCAGCCGGAGATGTTGAGTCACCTCCTCTCCGGCTGTAGCTATTACGCCAAGTCAGCGTATTTAGCTCGGCACAACGCGGTCCTACGGGTGCTATACTTTCACCTTCGACACCATTATGGCACCTGTGCTGGCAGGGGCATAGGGCACCTGTGCTGCCCTATGCCCCTGCAGATATCGAGTCCGTCGTTGAGAACGATAAATGTACAATCTGGCGGAATGACTCCTTCTCCACCACCAGGCAGTTGTAGGCGACCAAGCCTGATATCGTTCTCCTCGACCACCTCACACGCTTCATGTTTGTCATCGAGTTTTCTGCTCCGGCTGAAACTAACATGGATGCGAAAGAGGTGGAAAAACGGACGAAATATCAAGACCTGCTTTTTGAAATTCGACAGATGTACCCCGGACACTCTGTGAAACTGGTGGTCCTCATCATAGGTGTGCTCGGTGGAGTTAAGGGCTCGCTGCTAAATAACATCAAGTGCATTCCGTCCTGCGTGGCACAGGTGGAATCACTAGTTGCACGCATGCAGAAGGCCGTCATCCTTGGGTCACTCCGTCTACTGCGGACGCATGACCCGACAGCAGCGTAGCCACACATCCGATGGGCGTCGGACGTGGCTGCGATTACTGCACAACCCCTCTCGAGTCTCCGGCCATTATGACGGCAATGAAACCCGATGCTTGCCGGGGACTCGGAGGGTCATGTTACAACTGTAACGTAAATACATAAATCATCAATAGAATAATGCATGATAATCATTTGATACAATTTATTTTTTTATTAATTTTGTTTTTCTTATTCTTGACTAGAAAAAGGCTCATTTTGATGAATTAAGCTACTCGTACCTTGGGTTCCCGTAAGAACCCATGTAATTTTTTGTCCACTTCTCGATCAAGTATCTTAAGTAATCTGCGGTAAATAATTCTGGAAAAAATCAGGTAGATTTAAGACAACATAAGTAATGCTTCCAGAGCAAGTTTCGTCGAATTCTCTTAATTTGAGTGAAACCACCGAACCTCGTTAATTGTAATTCATGATTACAAATAAAATAATGTTTCTTTTTGCTCGCCAATGATAGCATTTGGGATGGTTTTGTTAGGAAGTTTTTGTACATTATTCAAATCCGTGATCTTTAGAAAATGAGGAGCATCCTAGTATGCATGCAATTGCAGTTCAAGATTTTGATAGCGCTTCATCTCTCTTCTTATGGGGAAAAGTTTCCATTTCTGGCAGAAAAAAAGGCGGAAGACTTTTGGATCTAGCGGATATGTAGGTACCACATACATACGGTCACCGGTCATGGATGTTGTCGGCTGTCGCGCCTTGCACACGTGCGATCTCTTTACTCTTGGAATATAACAATAATGTGTTTTCTGTAAAGAGTTTAGTGTAGGAGCAGACAGGGCGTCCCTAATTTCTAACGAAAAAGAGACCATTCGTATTGTTGCATTCGACGGTTTTGCAGAAGGAAAAAAAAACTGCTGACGCTCACTCGGAGTTTTTGGTCGAATTAACTTCTGATAACCGTAACAGTTGTTCCTCTCTCTCGAGAAAGTATGTCTTTAATAATGGTATCAGCAGTTTTGAGTTATTATGGTTCCAGCAATCCTTTTCAGTCGAGAGATTTAAAAACTTTTTGTGAAACCAAATAAATGAGTATTACTTCCCTGGATTTTATGATAGGATGTTTTGGCTACATCAAGGTAGTGTACTTTTTTTAAAACATCGTCTTGCGGCTAAATATATCTGCTAGCGAGTTAATTCTCACTTGACAGCTTGTTTGACTTGAAAGCAGCAACAAGAAAATATGCTAAGACTTTCGCTTTAGTTGAAACGGGGACCTGGAGATTTTTCGATGCACACGCCTTGAGCAATTCAAATTAATTCAAGTGCACGCCCATTGAAATAATTAAAATCTTAGATTAAATTTCGTATAGTTGAATATTATTTCTATTTATTGAAATGTCGAAATCATTTCTCTCGAGGTCTTTACTTTAATTGATTTACCTAACGGCTTGAAGTCGAGAGATTATTTTGTTGCCGACTGTAATATCGGCTCGCACTTGTCTGCAGTTGATGATAAAACCGTTTTCATTGGCTGGGAGACCATTTTATCTTGGAATATGCAATTTTATTGTCATTGAACCCTTTTGCCCTTTTTTTAAACCCTTACTTAAACTCCTAAGGGGTCTTAAGTCGCATGGAAATATTCTTTTATCGATCGTCAAAGAGTTGAGTATAGAACCTAAGCTGGGGGCCCATGTGTTTCCGAGTTACTTAGGCGAGGGAGGGAAAGATTACACGTTTTGATTTCATATCTTAAACGCAACATATCCAACCCGTTATTAGCGCAACCCGTTATTAACAGCAACGATTTTTAGCATTTTACAGGTACAAGGTTTTTCTGTTTTCAATGAGCATCTAGTATCATGCAATAGGTGGCATTTTTTTTAAACGCCACCAATTCCAGTCGAAGACTAACTCACTGTGTGGTGATTATGCTCTGGAGTAATTGTATGGAGATGGAATGATGGTGAAGTCGTTTCCCGATTTGAGGATGCGCGGTGAATTTACCGTGAAGTTTTTCGCGGTGATTTTTCTCTTTAATCTTAGGCCACGAGACGCTCCGAGCTCCATTTATTTTTAAGATGGGCGGAAGTTCGTTAGTTCCAGAGGGCATCAGAAGTCTGCTTGGCGACAGAAGGGAAGGGGGGGGGGGCCAAGGAAGCGTCTCTTCACGTCCCGTTGAGTGGATTACTTACACACTTCGTCCTCCTCACGTTAAGGCGAGGGTGGGTGGGTGACACGATCCACAGGACGGAGAGGGCTCACATTTTCATTGTTTTCTGTGTTTTAAGCATTGGAATTGGACTGGTAATGACCATGTTTTTCGGGCAAAGCTGCGTCGGTGTATCTATACGATGACGTTTCGTAGCCAACGCAGGCCACATCTTCAGATCAGTTCCGAATGCCAAACGGTGAGTTCAAGTTCAAAAAGTGTTTTATTCCAACATTTGAAAACCAAAGTTGGCCTGTATATTTATACCGTCCTCAAGGGGGCCTTCCGTTAGCGCAGCCAATCAGCGTTGAGCACCTTTGTTTTGGCGCGTTTCTTCTCAGGGGGGTTATCCGGGAATGTCGATAACGGTGACATTTCGTCATCACTTCCCGTATTTTGAGAAATACGTCATCAACTTCCGTCAAAGATGGCGCCCACGGCTCATTTGGCAGTTCTTCGTTCACGGACCGACTCAAAACCGAAGCTTCCGTGTCGACCGTAATTTTTCGGTGGACGGCGCTAGTGTCGCGACGGAAATTAAAGAGCATCATGGGAAATACCCTCGCCCCGCCTCCGCAACCAAACTTTTCAAGCGCTATTTTCCGTTAGTGTTTTGTTGAGTGTTTTGGCGGTGCGAGTCAAGTGAGTAATGCTTATTTACTTCTAACATATTTTCATTACTCGAGGTTGATTGACATTCACGGCATGTATACTTATAGAAATCCTCGTTTTTAATTTATTTAATGCTTTCATAGTTGTATACCTAGTGGAAAATCAGTCTTCTTCGTAGAAATAGTTATTATCGCCATGCTATCTACGCAAACAGAATATCACTCATCCAGCAGTGATTTCATTTGTAAACACTATTTGGATGCCTTGGGATTGAGTTACTTGAAAAGGAATTCCTTTCCCTGTTGAGTTTCAAAGATATCTCACCATTCCGTTGACGCTCATGTGATTCTAAGTTACTTTCGACTTGCACACATGTTGGACGTATACCTATATTAAAAGAGTTTTGTACGAATCATTTTTCATAGATAACCTTCCATCAGTTAATATTTAAGAGACATGGATGACTGGGCTTTAGAAGCGAAAATAGCGAGGCGGCGTAGGAATGAGGAGGAAGAAAGACAGAGTAAATGCCATGAGGATAAATGTTTTGAGACAATTAAGAGATGGTGCCCGCTTTTTGGCGTCACACCGCCAGTCCCGCCATGACTGAAAAACCAGTTGTGTATCAATTACTTGTACTTGTCAAACAAATACAGAGGAATTCTGCCTTTACAAATGAAAAAGATCTGTACGTATGTGCATCTCATAATTTGAAAAATCGATTTGCAGACATAGAAGTGGCAATGTTTTGATAGTTAAGGAGTTGACAATTAATGATCACGAATATTTTGACACTTTTCATAGCAATTGTTATTTCAACTTACTCTCTCCCACTTGTCCGCCGTCTTCACTGCGCCCCCTTCGACGGCTATAAGGGACGCAGAGAGGCGCTCCCACATCTGTCTTTTCGTGGTAGCCCCTTCGGGGCCTTTACACAGGCCGACAGCAAGCGACCTATGCCTCTCCATGTAGTCAAACAGGACTTCGCGTTGACGTAACGGTTGCCTATGATTAATTAGAACTAAATGTATCCGCCTCAAACTAGTAAAACGGACGTGCAAAAATAAATATTACTACGGAACTGGATTTTAGTGATAACGTAATTAACAACCTCAACCGCCGTTAATTAATTAAATCCATGTATTCATGACATAGAATATTGTTTAAATCTTCTACGTAACACACAAAAATGAATGCTAAATTACACAAAATTCATAATCCTAGGTTAAAAACTCATAGCCTTCTGTGTGTTCCATTTTCGTCCATTCAATATGCCGCCAAATTGCAATAAAAACAAATGCGAAACTCGTAGCGGTGCGCAAAACGCAGAAGAAACGGAACACAAAACTGAGCCAACGGCTCTGACATTAGCTCATAGATTCGTTCAAAATGTCGTTCGATTGGGTCTTTTTACCGTTAATTGAATGCCTCAATGAATGAGTAACGACATTATGAACGACGAAATTCCCGAATAACCCCCCAGGAGTCTCTTCCATGTGTTGTGGAGTCTATGCCCGTCATCCCTATTGAAATTAGCCTCTACCTTCTCTATTTCAATAGCCTCCCTGATGAGTCGAGGAAAATAAAACTTTCGAAGGTATAAATACCAGGCCAACTTTCACCGTTTGGCATTCGGACTTGATCTGAAGATGTGGCCTGCATTGGCTACGAAACGTCATCGTAAAGATACACCGACGCAGCTTTGCCCGAAAAAAACGGAGATACCAGCACAACAGCGCTGCGAAAGCCTCAAGCAGAAATTGGAATTGGACGTTGAATTCTTCGCCAGCAGTCATCGATCATAAGATTGGTTTGCTGCAGCTCAATTGTATATATGTGTATAATTTATGTGTATAATTTATTGTATATATGTGTACAATAAATATATGTGGAATCACAAAGTTACGGCTTTTCATTCAATTTGCTAAGCAAATTCCACAAAGTTACGCTTGAGACAACGGAGTTGGGTGTTTGTCTGTTGTCAATGTTACATATCACCCCATGTAAGAGGCCATTGCGAGCTGTTTTCGGAATAGTTTAAATAAATAAATAAGTCTTCGCTTCTTCGAATCACAGTTTATAAGATCAAATTTTATACAATTTTTCTATCATAGTTTCAGTATTACTTTTTCAGAGCCACGAAAATAAAAAAGGGGAAAACTTTTAAACAGGAAAAATGGAAATAACACGCGGAACTTAATAGAAAAGGTAATAGACCAGCATGACGAGATATACCGAGGGAAAGCTTAGTAGAGGGGACAGCTTAGCCTAGCTCAGCAGCAAGGGAACGGGAATAGCAAGGCATATAAGGAATTTGCCTGATGTATACTCTATTCTTGGTATTCCTCTCTGCATTTTTTACTCCATTTATTTCTCCTTCCGTTATTGTTATCAAGAGTCTGTTGCGTCGCAAAATGTGTGCGATCTTAGTTAGGTACTTCTTCTCTTGAGAATTTTCATGATGTGTTAATCTTTTCTCCGTAGCTCTGAATAGTACTTCACTTCATTGGTTATACTCTCTCTGTCCATTTGATCTTTTATTGGGTAAGCACCACATTAAAAGTGTTTTCAATCTCTCTTTTTCCCTGCAGCTGTTATTTTCTCTAGAGTTTACTGACTTCGATTTATTAGAGATTCTGATTATGCGGGCAGAGCAGGCAGAGCGTTACCCGTGGCAACGGAGGCCTCCCCGCGTAACCAACTCCCTCGGGTTGCGAAAGCAGGAAATTTCTCAGATCTGAGGGAGAAATAGAGGGAAGAAATACAGTTGGTCTCACGGCTAAAAATATTGAGGGTGCGGTGTTCATTTTTCCGGGTAAGAGACGGGAAGGAGGAACTGGAGCGCTTGAAAAAGAGGTGCGGTCAAAGACTTTCATGCCAGCTTGGAAGAGAGCTTTGCCAACCACGGCACCACACATCTCCTGCCACTTTTATTCTTTTCTCTCTGGTTCTTCTCTCCTTCCCCAACATATTACACGCGGCCATCAAAGTACAACGCTGTCGCTGCACTATCAACCTTCAGGATCCCTTCACAGCCTGCTGACTTATCCTTCTGTTTTCTTAGTACTTACCGTGGATCGTTTGCCAGGAGAAGAGCAGGGTCAGAGAAAGAAAGGAGAAGAAGACGACGACGAACGAAAGAAGAGAACGCGATGGCCTCATGTGGTGGCATCTATCCGCGTAAAAAACAGATGCATCCAGAATTTAAATCTAAATCGCGATTGCATAGTCTCATGAATATAAAAAGTTAATTTACAATATGTATTTAGGTAGTTTGAGCGAAAAATCACTTCACCTGGAATTTGATGAATTTGGCCTCATTTTAAAGAAAAAACTCTCATCTTTCCAATGATATAAAAATATCAACCCCTTGCCGAACTACTTTTCGAGCAATTTTCCTCAAAATATACTATGCCGTTTGACATGGGATAGATTATGGCTGTGCGCTCCAGAGAGAGAATATTTTAAAAAAAATAGGAACTTCTAGCACCTAGATTTCGTCTAAAATCTAATAGTGTATAGTTTGCATGTTTTCTCAACCATTTATAATAATTAATCTATTGCTCACTGAAGTAATTTTTAAATAATGGCAATAACACCTGCTGTTTCTAGGGTATTCAGTCGTACGGCGGGAAAAAAAAGAGTCATGTTAGTGACTTACGTAGCTTTATATATTTAATTACTGAGAATTTTGATATTATATAACTATATCTCTACGCCATTAATATTACAATATTTATTTCGTACTTCTTACAGATGCTGAAATGAAATAAATAAAATTTGGATATGGTCTCCATTATGACTAGTAGGGATGACTATCTCTCGCTCTCAAAACCACCTTAAAATGTAAAATCAAATGCATTGACAATAATGCAGATTAAAGAGGAGTAAACGAGAGTAGTACATACCCTCGAGAGAAATAATGTATAAATAAAAAGAGGATCGTTTGTCAGAGTCGCAATTCGTTGCGGGAGCGCAGCTCCGCGTTAAAGGAAAAAAATTAGAATATGTGAAGAAAGAGGATGTTTCGTATTATGATGAGGTGTGTCCGTGTTTGAAGGGAAGGGAGGATGTTGGGGGGGATCATGTATGTATATGTCTTCGGGGGAAAGCGTTGCGTTTAGATGTTGGCATGTCAGCGTGACACGATTCGCGACGCCACGTAAGTACATTCCTACTCACGGAAAGGTCTGGTGGCGCTTCCGCCGAGCCGTCGCCATGGACACTACTCACGTCACTACTCCAATGGTTATATACATTTCACCCAGAGCACTCTAGCGGTCAGGCGCTAACTATCAGCGCGACAGGTATACTCTTCAATTGAATATCTGGCATATTTAAATAGGAAATTACCCATTTATATCTCAGGGGAAACTTAAAAAGGTAATTGTTTAATCAATTCTGCATCCTGAAAAATTCTGGAACCAGATTGCAGCGATAATAATAATGCCGTCCAGTCCTTCTCTTGGCGTTTTCGCAGTGTACTTTCTCGGCCATCTTATTTGTTTACTTACGGTTGCGATGTCTCGTGTGGTCCCAAAGGCGTATTTTAAATGGACGCTGATAAACTTCTTAAAACAAAAGGAATAATTACTGCATTTATTCACAAAAATAAAATATTTGTGGCAAAAGCATACTATCTTTATCTTTTTCACGCATTCGTACTTTTTCCATTTGCACCTGAAACAATTGGCGCTAGTAGTAATCCATACGATATATCGCACATATTTGCACAAATTTAGGAAACAACGGCAAATGTTAACTTTGAACATAAAAACCCTAAATCCAAAATTTAGCTGTTGCACATTGCCTACTTTTTAAATAATAAGAGATTTAAAATCACAATTTTAGCCTTGCGCACAAACAGACCGCGGCCATATTGCGACTGCTGTGACGTCATCCCCCTGACTCGGCAGTCGCTACCGGGTTTGTTTACATTCGTTCTGGTTCTTTTCCGCCTTGAACGGTGAATATTTTGCGCAATAGGCTATAGGGTGCCGAAGTACACCATGCAGGTACCAAATTATACCCATGGCATAATTAATACGATAAAGAAGGACCAGAGTTTAATGAATTGAACGATAATGTAAGCGATTTAAGCCTATTAGACTGTGCTATTATTTTGTTTGTTATGCCTGCGAAGCACTTATACAATCATTCAATTTCATCAATCCTGTAAAAAACAACAAAACAAAAAGAGCACAGCACACAGGACATTGGCGCGTTAAAAACTATGGATAGTTATACAAACTGAAAAGTAAGAAAAAGTACCCCCTCGGATCTCTCGTGATCGTAATCTCCGAACTGCTAGGCGATGACTTGACCGCGTCTCCATCACCATAACCGATATTTTGACTACTTAGACTCACGTACGCTAAACTCATTTGCTCATACATGATCAACTCGGGGTTGCCGTATCTAGAAACTCATATCATTGTTTAAAATACGGGAATTATAAAATAATTTCATCCATGTTTTCATATGTTTAAAATGTTTTCCAAATGTTTTTTCATTTCAGTGATGGCAATATTTTTCGGCCACCAAACCGTTAGACGCAACATTTTAGACAGCTAAAAACCCGTGTGCACAATGTAAACTAAACTCAGTATAAATGATTTGGTTCTTTCTCGGCGAATTATATTAATAAATAATTCTCGGGTTTCACCACTCTCTCCTGCCATTGCGAATTTCTATATGGAAGATTTCGAAGAAAGAGCCCTGGTATCAGCCACGCTTAAGCCGAAGCACTACTTCCGATACGTAGACGATACTTTTATTATTTGGTCACATGGGCCCAAGAAACTAGAGAACTTCCTTAAACACATGAATGAACAGCATCCAAGTATTCAGTTCACGATGGAAGTGGAGAAAGATAACAGCTTGCCATTTCTCGATATTTTAATCCAACGAAGGGAGGACGGTACTTTGGGTCACCGAGTGTATCGAAAACCTACACACACGGACTTATACCTAAATGGCCAAAGTCACCACCATCCGTCCCAAAAAAGAGCTGTTATCTCTACGCTCCTGCATCGTGCAGATACTGTAGCAGACAAGGAAAGCCTGCCAATGGAAATTAAACACCTACAGGAAACTTTCCGCCAAAATGGGTATACGGAGAGAGAGATTTCGCTGGGCCTGAAAAGAGCAAGTCACAAGAAAAGCCGCGTTGATAGTCTCCTCAGTCCTGAAATGTCTCCCAAAAAGAAAAAACCCACCGTGAGAGCTTGTCTGCCGTATGTTTCAACCGTCGCCGGAAAAATCTCTAGGATCCTATCGAAATGGAACATCGAAACAATTCATAAACCACCGAAAAAACTACGTGGCGTTTTAGTGCGAGTCAAGGATGAATTGGGACTCAAAACACCTGGTGTTTATAGTATCCCATGTCAGTGTGGAAAAATATACATTGGAGAGACAGGGCGCACTATAGAGACACGAATAAAAGAGCACAGGAGATGTATTAGGTTGTTCCACCCGGAAAAATCTGCTTTGGCTGAACACAGCTTATCGGAAGATCACATCATCTCCTTCGATGAGGCTCGCTTGGTCTCCAAAGCTAATGGATATTGGGATCGTCTCCTTAAAGAGGCCGTTGAAATCAGGCTGGAAGAAAAAACATTAAATCGAGACTCTGGGTACATCCTTAGCAGAGAATGGAAACCGTTAATTCAAAAAATAACGGAAAACAGGAGACAACAATGCCCCCCGGATGAGACGGCTATATAAGCGCACGCGAAAGGCCCTGCAAGCTTTATTGCTCTGAAGACGATGGAGGAGTATTCCATTGAAACGTCAAGCAAACCAAAACCTTACTCGGCTGGAAACCCGAGAATTATTTATTAAACTCAGTATATTTCCATTTATGATTAAGTCAGATATCTATATATATATCTATGATATATATATATCTAAGATAAGATATATCTAAGTAAGTATACTTTATACTTTTTTACAAAAGTTGTAGGTACTTAGTATTTTACTTAATCATGAATACAAACAAAAATAACTTATACGAAGTGAAGCCTGCCACTGTCAAGTTTTGCGCAGTAAGTTTAGACTGTGCCACCATGCACACAAAAATAGTACATAGTAAAGCACCCGGTAGTCAACACCATTTAAGACGCACGCAATATTATAAACTAACAGCATATTCGTAGATTGGGTTTTGCTTCGCTATCTGTTAATACCAGCTGAAAATGTGCCCAGATAACCAAGATTTGAGGTGAAAATTTCTTATTTTTCCAGATTTTTAGTTTAATGATTTCAGATTAGTAAGCATTTTCAACAACTATCAATAATAATTTTGGAGAAACATTGACAGCAAGAGAAAACACCCATTGAGATTAGCGTGGTGATGAACGAGACTGATATTTTCGTGAATACACGTATCGATTGTAAAAAAGTTTCAAATAATCAAGATTGATATTATAAAATGAAGAGGGTTAGTACTTATATTGTACTCAATACACGATCATATTTTCGAGCGCCACAATGTTCATATTAAATTGGAATACATTTTTTCAAGGTTAGAGACGATAACCTTAGAACTTCCGACCTGCTAGGCGATGAATTTACCGCTGAAAATATACCCCATTATAAAAGTTAATACTGGCCTACGAGGAAATTTATAACTGCTACAAAAGCGATGGGCATTGGATATTTGGTGATTGAATTGAATAATTATGAGTAACAATAATATATGTAGTTTGCAGTTTAAGATAACCTGCATGGAGTACAAATTCGCATGTCAAAATAATAAACATCAAACGGTTTCCCTTACCCTGGCACAAGATGTACACATGCCGTCGATCAAATTAAGAATAACATAAGAAACAATATACTTTTACAGTTACGTCTTTTAAAACTTTGGTAATTTTGTCTAACTTTTACTATATTGGTAGAAAATTCTAATGAATTAATGAATGACAATTCCCCTCTTTACTATTCACCCAAAATTATCCGCATTCCGCCAAGTCATTACTCGATAGTTGATGCAACAATCATAGTTTATAGTCGGATCAAGCCTCGATTATACCTGTTAACTTTACAAACGTAATGATTCCCTATTTTGAATCAGTAAAGTCGGAATAATTCGTATATTTCCACTTCATACATCCTCAACACGCTATAACACAGTCTCACCCGTCTGCTGCAAGGGGGATTACGTCACTACGCAACGAGCCAATGGCTGGGCGTAAATATATCGTTGCGAAAACAATGCTCAATAAATCGTGATTATTAAACAAACTAGGCAAGATTTGGAGCTGGTAATTTAAATATATTATAATGGAAACACAATTTACGATATAGAATGGATTTCATAGCAATCCCCCATTTATGCAAACACTCCATTCCGTCAGACCCTTCGTCATGGAGTGTCATCGTAAATCAGGGGCCGGGCCAGCAAAAGGGTTAAAGGGTGGAGGTGGTTTGAGCGAGAGATATTGCCCTAGTAGTCATTATGGAGACCGTATACGAATTTTATTTTTTTTAAATTTCTGCGTCTGTAAGGAGGGTGAAGTAAATATTGTAATATTAATGGTGCAACAATGTAGTTATATACGTGTCGAAAATGCTCAATCTTTTCTTTATATATATAAAAGTCAATGTATGTATGTTCCACATCTCCTCCTAAACCACAAGACCGATTTTGATGAAATTTGGAACACATGTTTGTTACTGGTAGACAACAAACACTGTAGGGTTCAATTAACTAAAACCCTATTTTTTCAGGGTTAAGGGTGTGATCCTTACTAATATGTATACAAATGTAATGGTGTCAGTCTGTCTGTTGCTCCATCACGCAAAAACTACTGAACCGATTGAGCTGAAATTTGGCATGCAGATAGAAAACATATGTGGTTGTAACATATGTTATATTAAAAATCCCTAAGGGCCCCCAAAGGCCCCCTGAAGGTCCCCCCTGGTGGTTCATGCTATGCATTGGTTTCGGTGCAGTGGTTTCATTTATTTGTTTTTAAAATTACTTTCACTCAAGATATAGGGCTGGGATTTTTTTATCGGATGGCTGAATGAATGACGTTTCTAATTTTATCAATCGATTTCCTTCTACGCTCCGTATTTGTCTGAACTTCATGTTTTCAGCTGAGAAATCTCACCTTTTTCTCTGAAATCAACAATAACATATTTCCTTGACAACCATATATTTGATTTTCAAAGGATATACACGCCTCAAGCATTTAAATATCACGCCTTCCTGCAGGCCCATGATAGTACGTAGAAAACAAATCCGTATAAGAAGGACCCAGAGTCCCAAGGGCCCCATGATAAATTGCTTCGGGGGGGTACTCGATAAAGTCAATGCATATTTAACAAGTATACTTTTCAACGTCTATTCTCAAAGTAGCTCTCAAAGGGGCACTGCATGTATATGAGAGAATAATTACCTATTAAACTTTACACATAAAGGAATTAATAGAATACACACTTAATAAAATGTGCAAGAATATTTACGTGGAGCGAATATCAATGGTAATAATGCCTCTGTTGCTACAACAAACACGGCGTTGTTTATTATCATTTAATACTCAGATGTATTACACGTAGTGAAACCGTCGGCATCTCATTGCGATTGCGAATTGTTTTTTAGACCAATTCCCACATCATAAATGTCACGAATTATTTATATGTTTAAAAGTGTTAAAGTGCAGTTAACTTAGGTACATTCACTCAATCATCGAGTTGCCTATTCTAGACTCTCACTTGCCGCTGTGTTTCCGTTTCTTGGACTCAAAAATATATCCATCAACATGCCTAATAGGAAAAAGAGTAACCTCTCGAAAAAATCTTCTAAAGCAAAATGAATGTTTTATTTGCGAGAAAATGAGCCCTTGAAAGAAAAACGACAAAGGTTAGACTTGGATGGTCAAAGACATGCCCAACAGCGATCTCATGAGATTCTCCTCATGGTGTTTCTCGGGTTACGCTAAGATCCGCACAAATTTCATCCATACCCAACCTACAGACGGGTAACCAACTATAAATCTGGTTCAAATATAGACGCATCTGTTTCGAACATTCAGTCTGCGTTAAGATGGCGGAAATTATAATGACGTCACTACATGTTTCTTACCCGAAAGAAGAACGGAAATTCTGCGCAATCAACGACATCCGTGCATGAAAATCGACAAGTGAACTAAGAATCACCATAGATTTTTTTCATTTAGCAACAAAAACCAATGATTATGGCTATTCCGAAGGCGCAGTCCCATTGATGGAGGATTCTTAGGTCAAATAAACCTGGCTTTTGCTGCCATTACTCCTCTTGACGTTGTCAACCGCTGGATTGTACCCTTCTGTCCAATCCTGATTAAGATAATCAACGCACATATCAACGTTGAATAGTGCAACTGAATTAAGTCATGGAATGCAAATATATGCATGTACACAAGGGAAGCGATAAAGCTGTTAATCACTCAGAAGACAGCTCAAGAGAACCGGAGGGACGAGGTGACCATCTATCAACCTTTGCTATTTAAGTATTCATGAGTCTGCAAGGCCGATTTTTGAGTTTCCCGTGCATGAAAGTGAACCAATAGTCACTCATCTCTCCGTGCACATGGAAAAATGTCAGTGTGTCTACTACATCGAACACAACATACAAGATAGGTTACCACGCCTACTCCTCAAATGACCACGCATACGGTTTTTCTTCGGGCTTTGCGGTTTTATTATAAAAAATAAGTTTAATGTTTTTCACACCCGTTGAATTTCAACGGGTATCTTCCGCTCGTACTTTAATATATGTTCCATTGATCGAGTGTCATTTCTAACCTATAATTTCAGACACTTTCTTTCGTGTCACATAAATGAAATTTGGTAACTAGGTAGAACAAGGTCGTAAGTTTTGTTGAGTGCAAGCGAAGTTTTATGAATATGACCCTTTGACCCCATAAATAGGGTCCAACCAAAAATCCAAATTTTGCCTTAATTTCAATGTTAAATTTTTCGAAATACAAAAAAGACAGAATTTCTTTGCGAAACTTTCAATTTTGAGGTTTTCGGGCACAAGAAACACGATGGAAGAACTTTCAAGTTCGAAATTGCGACCGTGACCCCTGAAAGGGCACAGTCAAGGTCATAGGGGTGATGAAAAGCTAGGTTTAAAAAATCATAGGTTTAAAAATGTGCCAAGATCAATGGTAAGGTCTTCAGATCCCTCTGGTCATCCCTTGACCTTCAAGGGTCACTCAGAGGTCACAGGGGTGACAAAAAGTTATATATAAGTGTATATATTCACTTAGATCTCCAACTTGGCTCGTTTTTTCACGCCGTATGGCTAAAAAGCTTTCAAAACAGAGGGTTTTTTTGCGATTCTGTAAAACTTTCTGCGCCGAGTATGTAATAGGTTATTTTTTTATAAATACTTGATAAAACACACAAACCACACACATCTAGATGTTACAAATGCGTAATTTTTTCAATATTCTCCCTCGGGAGCGCAAAGCCGCAATTAAGCGTAAAACAGCTTTAATCTTGAGGCGAATTACTCGAAATGTAGCTCAGAAAAGGGATTAATGTTTTTTGACGTCATCGGAAAGATTCTCTTCTTTAAAATGAGGTCAAAATTTCAAATTCTTTTGGTGAAGTGATATTTCGCTCCAACTACCCTAAGTCGGTGATGAGTCGGAGTACGAATGCTGACATGCACTGTCGTGACGCGAATCCATTCGATGCACACAATCATTGATTAAGACAGAGAGTATTGAAGAATGAAATTGAAGTATTTTTATCCGAAAAATGATCCACCTAACATGGCTATCGCGCGCAACCAGTCCATCAATGTTATGACTATTGCAGGCAATGGTTTCCATTTGGCATTTTTTAGGCAATAGTTTCCATTTGGCATTTATAATGATTAATAATTTTGGTACAGCGAAAAATTCTCTGTTGAAACCTATGTTATTTATGCAAATTAACTGCCAAACTAATCCATTGAATATGGCCGATTGCGCGTTTTATGGCTTCAATCTTCAAAGCTGTCGTTCCGTTTAGTTCCATCTATTCCCTTGTTTTAATCTTTGCATATAATAGAGCGTGTTACAAAAAGAAAGCATTAGGTTGTAAAAGCGGACTGACTCAATATTAGGCAAAGATGGACTCATTAGGTATTAGGAGAGGGACCCAAATAGAGTTAAGTGATCTGGACCAAGAAATGACCTCGGCGAGATAATTTGAATTTTTGGGGGGAGAAGTTGAACTGCTGGAGAATGAAGAGTAAATGTAGTAAAAGTTTTTAACAAACATTTCCTCCTAGCGGCTCAGTTTTTCACCAAAGTCCTCGGGGATAAAGTTGTAGAAGATTTAATCACCTTCAAAATGAAATATCCTTTAATATTTTATCTTCAACTGGTCAAAAGTTCAAAGTAAAAGTCAGACACAGGGCCTACTCGCCCTAAAGACAGAAAGAATTACAAAACGTGATTCAATATGATTCTCATAATATGTTTTAACCATTGCTATTAAATTTTGAATAAAATCAATTTTTATAAATGGTTAAGTATTTACAATTGCTTTCTCCTCAAGTTTTATAATTTCAATTCATAATATAAATATGTAACCATAGAGTATATACTTACTCTATGATGTAACCCTAGGACAACGAGAAAGAGCGATGCGCAGTTTTCTTCCTTCCCCGGAAATTTCAAATTGCTGTATTTTTTGGCTAGTTAAAGACAAAATATTAAATGATATTTCATTTTAATGGTAACTTAATATGCTACAACTTTATTTGAAAGACTTTGCTGTAAAACTAAAGGCTAAAGCGATAGAAGGAAATGTTTGTTGAAAACGTGAGTAAATTAAGCATTTTTTTAAATATTTGCAATTTTCGCTATTAACTCTCTCGATAACAATACGGAATAGAAGTAAATATACTATCTTGTAGGAAATATTATGAGATTTAATTTTATTTCATATTTTTTTTGCTACGACGAACTTTTTTTTTAAGATATAAGCGAAATACCAAAAACAAAAGGGGACCTGGGCTGGGGGGACCTCCCCCCGCTCACCTCGTAGTCCAGGGGACTTTTGAGTATGTTTACCTCCTATCTACTCCAAAAACATCACTGAAGTATGATTTCTGTCCTTTTACATGGCCTCTACAAGCCGTTCATTGACTGGGTCTTAAATAGAAGCATTCATTCAATGCTGACTGGGTAAACATTGAAGTATTTGCGTCCCTCGGTGCGCCAATTAATTAAGGTAGTTTGAGAGCGAAAAATCACTTCACCTAGAATTTCAATGAATTTGGTCTCTTCTTAAAGAAAAAACTCTCATCTTTCCAATTATATCAGAATATCAACCCCTTGCCGAACTACTTTTCGAGTATAATTTGCCTGAAACGGTAGGCTGTTTAACATGTAATAGATTACGGCTGTGCGCTCCAGAGGGAGAATAATTAAAAAAATTAGGAACTTCTAGAAACTAGATTTCGTCAAAAAGCTAACAGTGTGTAGATTGCTCACCACAGTATTTTTGTAAAAAATAATATATTACTCACCACAGTATTTTTTACAAAATCGCAAAACAAAACCTGCTGTTTTGAAGGGTTTTCATCCGTACGGCGGGAAAAAATGAGTCAAGTTAGAAACCTATGTAGCTTTATTTATTTAATTACTAAGAATGTTGGTTATATATATAACTAGATCTTTGCGCCATTAATATTACAATATTTACTTTGTACTTCTGACAGACGCTGCAATCGAAAAAATAAAATTTGAATATGGTCTCCATTATGACTAGGGAACTATTTCTCGCTCAAAACCTACTTTAAACGATAAGCCAGTATAGTTCAGTGTCGCTCGCTATCGACCATTCGCAGCGGTAATACACTGCCTACCTTGACGTACATTTTACACCTGTGCTGCTGCAAGTGATGAGTGGGTACACACGTGGGCTCAAGTGCTTTGCTCTAGATCTCTCAGAAGATATCTGTTGATAGTCATCTTCTGAGAGATGGAGAATCTGAGATATCTTTCGTAAGGGACGCAAAAGCAGTTCTCGGGTTTCGCTTACCACACGTCACTCGAAGTGAGTGCTCGTGCGATTCCACCCGAGCGAAACATTTCTTTTTTTGTGCAGACTTTTCTTCTCGGGTCGTATACCTGGTCGAGGGGTGCGTTTCGACCATTTTGGAACATAAATAGTATCATTGGCCTAACTTTGTGGAATCGTTTCATTGCAAACAGTAACACTCGTTAATGGTATCCATCCACTCGTTAAGCTTTATTTAACGACCATGTTTTCCAACGGATAACCACCATTTTCGCTTGCTTCAGATTACATCAAAATTTTTCGGGTTCCGTCCACGTAGGTATGTTGTTAAGAGGCGCAACAGCTTCCCCAGCTATCCTGCTGGTGTCCTCAGGTGAAGGATAGCGAGAAAGATTTTTTGGCACTCTTATAGAGGCCTATTCCCTCTTTTAAAAAATTGGGAAGTTATTGAAAAGTAACTGAAAAAGTAAATTTTAACGTAAAAGTTACTTTTTTACATTTAACTTTTTATCAGTTACTTTTTTCAGAAATATAAGTTTTAACTTTAACTAGCTATTTTTTGCATAGATTAACTTAAACTTTAATCAGTTAACATTTTTTGGTAACTTTCCCAGCTATGTACCAGAGATAAGGACATAAATATTGTTACAGAGCAAGAACATATGGGCAAAATATTGAAGGAATTCATAGGAGATATGTAAGAAGGAATGTTTAGACTACTAGAAGAAGAGATCGCCTTGATGAACGAAAGAGAAGCCTGATTCTATTTTCGGAAAATGGCCCAACCAGCTATGGCTATCGCGCGCAATTCGTCCTTGCATTTTATTTATGAAGCAGTGTTTTTTTATGTTCTTTGAGCATTTTTATAGAGAAACCATCTCAGTACCGTGAATATTCTGCAACTGATACATGTTATGTTTTTGGAGTATTAACTGAAGAAATGATCCATTCAGTATGACCGATTGTGCATTTTTATTAGTTGAAGAAAAATAAGGCACGGGAAACAGACAACATACACGAAGACATCATCGAAGACTTTGTTGGTTCTGCTAAAGAAATCCTGTGTGAAATAATCAAAGACAGCTACACCAGTAGAAAGATGCCGGAGGGTTTTGAGAAGGACGTAATGGTTGCGGTACTTGATAAAATTAGGACTGAGCTTGCTGAGTGGATCACAAAACTCAGAGCTTGCTGCCACATGCATCCAAAATACATGAATGACCAGCTGAATGATGGAAGAAAATATCGAAGTAAAAACCTCTCGGACAACCAATTCGGATTTAGAAGAACAGAAGAATCCGAGGTCATACTCTTGTCTACCAATGCTCTCATGAAACAATGATAAATGTCAGCAAGCCACTGTATGTGGCATTCATGGACTTGGAGAAGTCCTTTTGCAATGAGGAATGGAATAAGATGTCCAATCTTATACTCTAGCAACGTATACTGTTGTAACCAATCTTATACTGTAGTAATAGTCCAACGAGGAATGGAATAATATGTCCAATTGATGACATTGAATCCAATATGACCTCGGATTCTTCTAAATCCGAATTGGTTGTCCGATAGGTTTTACTTTGATATTTTCTTGAACTAATCTGGTTGAATTAAAATCTACCTGAGAAAACAGGTTTTAGAGCCCCTTCGCCCCAATCATTCATGTTTCTCGTGATTATTAAAGGTGGTGGGATGATGTTATGACTACATGGAGAAGGAATGGCAATCTATTGAATAAATATATTTTACCCTATCATTTCACAAGTACCAACATGCACAAGGAATCAAAAGTAAAGGATTAATTGATTGATTTTGAAACGACTTTCACGGATGTCTTATTCGTGTGGTGCGCTTCGACTGCTCTGTTTATTCTTTCTCTCCTCTTGTCCCACGTAATCGAAGGAATCCTGTCAATGCAGCCGGAGAAAGCGGAATTCTCGGCGTGCCCTAAAAAGAAAATCTGACCATTTTTGGACCTGATATACTGGTATACGTAGACCACGGGGTCGTAGCTAGTGGTGGAGTTTTCTATTTTCGTATAACCGGATTGAATAAGACTTGAATCGCGATAGTGTTTTTATGTAATCCAATGCTTTTCATTGTTTCTCTCCGTGTAAAATGATGTTTGGTCAGCTGTAAACTGCGCATTATCAAAACCACGAAAAGTCGTTAGAAATTAAAGGAATTGCTTCCTCCCCTAAGTTACCCGTAGATCGTACTATCTCAAAAGCATACTATGAAGATAGAATGAACCTTTAAAATTTTCAAATAGTGACTTTTAAAAAGTAGAGATTAGTCGAGGCTGTGACATAACGTGCAGAACATTGTCGACGTCGAATATTTCATGAATAAGCTCCCTGGTCAAAGATTTCAGGACTGACAATTTTGCTCTCAAATGAGTGCAATTTACCCAAGACAGCATAGATCTCGACGAAATACCTTTAGATCTATTCATTATAGACATGGAATAAACTAATGTTAAGTAGAAAAGATCGTCTCGGGAGACGAAGCATTTGGGTTTGTTTATATTTGTGGAGAGTGTGTGAATGGACTGTGGAGCTGTTGTCTCGGTCTACATTCAAATTGCAAATGCACTTCTTTAAATGAGGAAATATATATATAACTCTCCTTATGTAAGGAGTGCATGTAACTATCTTGAATGGGATTTCAATGAGAGAAATCCTTTTATAAATACATACACACAAAATCGGTAGGAGGCACACCATATTTATTTTGTATTTATTTATTTTTTATTTTAAAGAAAGATAACCACATACAGCAGGGTGCCATTTTATAGTGGCCAGGTAACAATACATACATTTGAGGACATAGGCAAGCAAATTTAACAAGAAGAAACAAGAATCAAATTGACAAAAAAACAACCAAAAGATGACGGGAACATCTAGTAAGGTTACGAAAGAGAACGGCTTATAAATGATTTAATTGGAAGTGGAAAAAGGATCAAGGTGTGTGGAGGGGGAGTTCATTAGAGAGGAGAGGTGGAAGAAAAGAAAGAACGTTTGGTAAACGAAAGAGTGTAGGAATGGGCATATGGAGATATTAGGATGAGAAGAAGGGTGGTGGGGCGGGATGGAACTTAGAAATTGATTAAGGAGAGCAATTCGATGGCGGAATTTAGAATATATATTATAAATATGTTTTTAAGTCTGCTGTGAGTCTATTAGAGTGAGTGAGATTAGGGATAGAGAGGGAGGGTAGAGAATAGCATCGGTGGACATGTTACGAAATTATGGTAATATATTTTTAATTAGGATTCGAACCCGGATCTCCCAATTGCCGGTCAGGTGTGCTCCCAGTTACACCACCAAGGCTACTCAATTAACTGCTGAATTTGACGGGGATTTATGTTACAACCCATGCCCAACTAAATCGGCCCAGAGATGGCGCGCAGGGACGGTTTCACCCACCATATAGGGGACAAACACAATTGTAAGGTTGAAGGTAAAGAGGAATACAGGCATACAACATATAAAGAGGGGAACAGTACGTTTAAAGGCACGCATAGCCGTAGAAGAAGAAAAGAGCCAACATGGCCAAATATACTCAATCATTCGAAAACATGACGCTCAGAGGCGCGAATAAATTCATACATTCATAGGAAATGGAAATGGATAGGAACACATAAAAGGACGAACACAGGGTTTGGTGGGGAAGATGAAAATGAGTCAAATCCAGACAGAACAGGCAATTGGGAGATCCGGGTTCGAATCCCAGCTAAGGTGAAATTTTTTCTGTCTGGATTTGACTCATTTTCATCTTCCTCACCAAACCCTGTGTTCGTCCTTTTATGTGTTCCTATCCATTTCCATTTCCTATGAATGTATGAATTTATTCGCGTCTTTGAGCGTCATGTTTTCGAATGATTGAGTATATATATATATATATATATATATATATATATATATATATATATATATATAAAAGAAAAGGAAATAAATATAAAAGTATAAGCTAGCAACAAGGCGTAGAAGTTGGGGAAGGATAGGAAAGTAAATCAGTGGACACTCACAGGCAGATTATCCATGACGACACCGGTGTCCACTGCTTAGGGGTAGCTTTCGGGCTAAGGACCCTTCTTCAGCTGGAGGAAATTCACTACTAACACTCACTAACTGTTAGTAGTGAATTTCCTCCAGCTGAAGAAGGGTCCTTAGCCCGAAAGCTACCCCTAAGCAGTGGACACCGGTGTCGTCATGGATCATCTGCCTGTGAGTGTCCACTGATTTACTTTCCTATCCTTCCCCAACCTCAACGCCTTGTTGCTAGCATATATATATATATATATATATATATATATATATATATATATATATATATATATTCAAACTTACAGGAGGTAGGAGAAAGAGGAAAAGATAAAGAATTCGTTCTTACGGGAACGTTTCGAACCAGTTGGTCCTTCGTCAGCTCTAGAAGCTCTTGGCATATTGTATATATATATATATATACAATATGCCAAGAGGGTGGCCGATAAAAATATAGAAACGGAAAAAAGAACACTCACAATTTAAAACTTCCGATATTTCGAAGGAAAGTAGCTTCCATCTTTCTCTAGGTAGAGAGTATATATATATATATATATATATATATATATATATATATATATATATATATACACACACACATAAATATGTTATCGTATTGTCAAAATACTACTGGAGAAATAAATTTCATTTCAAATATGAAATTGAATAAAAATGTCCGGAAATGAGATTTGGGCTATCATCATGTTAATTGGGCATGGGTAAGTGCATCGGAAGGCTTCACTTATTTGTCCACTGTTCTGGGCGCTTTGGAATTTGGTATGAAAACATCAAGAGAAGCTATAGAACTTTACTACGCCCTGACACTCACGACTAATTAATCGTACCGCCGCCTTACTTCCTTCAACCGTTTTCATTGTCCTTTTTGAGTGCGAATTGGTATGAGGTGATGTGCTTCACCTGTCCGATGAATTTTATAATCCTTTTATCGTGCCTAGCGTACCTTTACCCTCGCCAGATCAAAACACGTACCAAGAGAAAACTCGATCGAAATGTTGATCGTTTATCGAAATAACATCGACAAAAGTCGCCGTGGAAAACATTTCTTGTTCCATGAATCTCACTGCAATCCTCCAATGACGATGTCTTCCACTCGCAGCCTGTGGATCGGAAACTTGGGCCATCGGAAAATCATCTCTGAGTTGCACTGAGGACGAGTAGGTTACCATAACAATATTCTTTACGTTTGAGTACCTAGTCTAGCAAGGTACCGGTGCTTGAAATATTCTGTGAACTTAGCCACGTTATAAGGAAAAGGATCTCATCATCTTTCTAAGATACCACCATATCAGTCGCTTATGGCTTACTTTTTAAATGTTTTATTTTAAAAATTGAAGCCGTTTTCCATTGGAATTTGGTTTGGCTGTGTGCTCCAGGGAACTATAATATAAAAATGGAGATGTTCTGGTTCATAGACCGCGTTAAAAATGTAATGGTGAGTAGTTCGTAAGCTTTCTCAATTATTTTTAAAAATAGTTTTATTTCTAACCGTAATACTTTTAATAAAATAGCAAAAAACATTGTCGGTTGCGAAGGCGTGCAATAACTCAGGCCTGTGACATTATTTGAAGAAATGTTATCCGTGATTGTGCTCTTAATGATGACGTGTTCAGTCACGTGGGTCACGTTTAATGCCTCTTTTCCTCAACTGATGCTAGTTTAGAAATTGTCCGGTGAGGCACAGCTCTTCCTCCTCCTCCTATTGACTCCCGATTCAAGAAAACTAAACACATGCTTCATTTCGATGTGTAATGTGCGATGCTCTGTTTTTCTCCACTTTGTAGTTTGTTTTGTGGCAAAAGATTGCTCTATTGTGGCGCCCTCTTTAGGAAAGACTGGACCACAACAATATCGCTAAACCTGGAGAAAAATCTCAACTTTTAAGTAGCATTTAGTAGTGTTTGAAAATTTCTAGATGGCGAAATTTCGTCATAGTTGAGGACGGAAAGTGCCAAGAGTCCTTGCTGAATAAGACCCCTATTCTCCGTGGTTGATTGGTGACGTCAGCCGATGACGTCTGTCATTTGCTTGGTGGGTAGATTACCTTCGATAATCCGGAAGTGAGAAATGCCACGCATCGCACAGCCATTTCAGAGCGATATCTATTCGGGCAGATAGCGTCTCTTGGATGGTCCATATTTCCGCTCTCAATAGCCTCATTCCTCTCTCTCCCTACGTCTTAAATGTACCCGTGCATGTGGAGACAAAGATCTCGGCGCCTAGAACGTGCGCGCCTCACTTTCACATCGCCTCGTGTTGTTTATCTCTTCCCATGGTGACCGACCGTCGCGACGGGGGCGTCGTCCTGCGGAAGGCCTCGGCTTTCTCCTCATCTGCGCGGCTGAGCAACAGCGGCGGGCCGCACCGAAGGGCCGCAACATGCACGCTACTAAATAGGGCGTCCCACGCATTTCCTACTTTACTTTCCCCCCTCCTCCTCATTCCGCGCTCTCTATCCGTGCTAAGCGTTTTCTCTCCCAACTGCGTTTTAGTTCTGCTTAGCTAAGCGAACTGAGCGCTCCGGCATCGGAAACAATCCGGCTGGTCTCTATTATTTTGACGTGTGCCTCCTACGTAAAGAGCATAAGGGGTATTTACTCAATCACAAAAAACGACAATGATGGTAATTTTGGTAACTTTCTTTTGGATTTCTACGATTAAACTAAGTAAACAGTAAGTGATAACTTTTTTGACAGCAAATTAATAAAGCAACGTGTGATTAATACTGACATGCAACTGCGTCGAATAAATAGGTTGTCTGTACCTAAGTATTTTAACCTCCATGGCAAGAGATCTCTTGCACATGTAGTCCCTGGGTTGTTGAACGAATTGCCTATGTCAATGAAGGATATTAATAGCATATCTGTTTTAAAAAAGTCACTGAAAGAGTGGCTCATAGGCTAGCATTGTTGAGCTCCGAAATTGTTCAGAGCGCTGCACAGCAAAAAAAAAAATATTTTTTTAACAAAAGGCACCTGCTGACAAGCCGCTTTGGCTTAGCAGGACCTCAACTGCAATATTATTATTTTTATTTCTCCATAAACCATTTTTAGCAACAGTTTCGCCGTGCTATTATCCCGCTTTCGTCAGGCATTCTAAATCAACAATGAAGAATAAATTAACAAACTTAAGCGGTTATTATGTATGTACATTAAGTTTGTTTATTTATTTGTCATTGTTGATTTAGAATGCCTGACGAAGCCGGCAGAATAGCACGGCGAAACTGTTGCTACAAAAGTTTAGTTTAATCGCAGAAAACCAAAATAAACTTACCAAACTTAAAATGAACAGCGACAATCTACGAAAAAAATGCTGGTAATTATTGCTTGCACCGTCCGACATTGTGTCTATCGAATTATCCTTAAGATGAGTACGCCTCATCAAACAATCGCCTGTCTTAAAGGATCTACTGATTAACGTACGAAAAACTGACGGAAAATTTTGGAACTCAGGAATGGCGAAGATTGTTAGGTTACCTGCTGAAACTGCTGTGAAAGTAATCAATGAAAAGTTTGAGGAATTTCATGCGTGTTTCTTTAGAGAAAGATGTGGTGTTTTGTGTGGGCGCAGCGGTGACGGTGAATTTTAAAAGACAGAATGAATGTGAACATCAATTGTTTTACGCCCACGGAATACCTTTAGTGGTATATGTGATGTCTTATACCAAAAGCCAACCAATTCATTTTCAAACCCTCTTTCTGAAGAAATTGATTTCTCTTGATTGCGTTGAATGCGATTCAAACCACGTCGTCCATAGAATCAGAAAGTGCATAGCTACTAAGCCGAAGGACTTTTCTTGACTAGAATGAGAACACTGACTGAATGATCGATGTATTGACCATCTTTGTTTGTTGGAATCGTACTATAAAAAGTCACAATTCAATGTTTTTATTAAATTTATCGATTTTTTATTTTTTAATAAACTTTTCTTAGAAACACCATGACTTTTTTTCGTTGTTTTTATTACAGTTTTCAATGGAGCAATTTTTTTTATCTGTGAAAATTTTCTGTCAGATGAAAAAGTATTTTTAAAATATATATTTTCACCGAATTATTGATTTATTTTTCTCATTGATGATGTATTTGTAGAACCTATTCAAATTCTATATAAATAACCAATAATTTGAATGATTTATTTCACTTTCCCTTTATTCTATATGTTAATTCAGTTTATTGTATATTTCACATAGAATCAAGTCTATCCTCCCCGGGAAGAAAATCACTTTCAGTTTTTGATATGGTAAAGGCCAGGAAATGAGAAACTGGAGTTCATACGTACCAGAGGCGGTCGTGGTCGGTTGTCAATGCCACAGGCGCCAAATGCATGATAATTTGGTTATGGAGTTGTGAGTGTCGCGACTTCATCGTTAGAAACAAAAACGGAAAACTGGTTAGTTAATGAGTGCCGTTTGGTAAACATAAATTTCGAGAAGATGGAGACTTAGTTTCTAAACATTTTATATAAAACTCTTTTTAAAAAACCGTTTATTTTTATAGTTTATTATTAGAAGACACTTGTCCTAGTCTCAAGGAGTCGACATGTTGAGTCATACCTGTCGATTAAAAACGCTTCATGCCTCCAAGTAGTTCAGTAATTTGAGGCCAACTTAAAAGACTTAATATGGGTGGTGAATGCATTTTTAAAAAATCATATTCTTATGTAGAAATACGCATTCTAAGTTTTTTAAACGATAGCATAGTTTTATGCGACTGGCAAATTCTATTTTTTCGTGTGTCAAGTTATATGTAGCTGGGAAACCAATTCATCACTTTGAATCTCTTCGTGAAAATTATTTTAAAAAATTCTCGTAACTTGTATATTAAAGTGGCAAGAAGTGCGACGAGATATCCGCTTGTGTGAAAGATGACAACTTAATTTCACTCTCCTCAATCTCTTGATCGGAATATCTCCACCAAGTCCCGCCGTCCCAAAGTCCCTATACACACACTTTTATTATTGCTTGAATTCTATCTCTCCCTATTATCTCCCAAATTCATGAACTCCCAATTCAATAGCTCGCCGTGGATTCTAGATGCTCCAGGAAATTGTCCTTGAACGTCTGTAGCTGTCTAAGAACTTCTTTTTGCATTCATTATTTATTTCTTATGGAGCTGTGGCGATATTTCCATTCCAATTCATCTACGTCTAGGTGCACGCACTACTCCCCTAGCTGAGGCAAGGACGTGTGGTAGGGGGTGCTAGAACACCAGCCGTGTAAGAGAAGGCAAAGGAAGGGTAAAGGGAAAGAGGAGTGGATGAAACGTAGGAGGTCATTGGACTTGATCAGGGTTTCCCAAACCTTTTCTGCAACACTTGGTAAACCTGGGAAGTTTATCGGAACACTTAGCTTATTATTATTTAGGTTGAGTAATTCTATTTGTAAAAAAACATTTTATTAAAACACATTATTTATTTAATATTTATTTTAAATATACAACTATAATAATATAATATAGGCATAAAAATATGAATAATTAAATCATTTAATGACTTTTGATTTTGAATTATTGAATTGTATATCTTCTTGATATCAGGCACAATATTGGTAACTTGTATTCTAATATCTGGTGTGGCGCCGAGCCTGTTCCTACACATTGACTTCTTTGCAGCATAAAAAGAAAATCCCGCTTCGCATGAATAGGTTATAGAATATGGAAGTAAAACAATAATAGCTTTTTTTTGATACTCTTCTGACAAACTCACCCAGAAATCATTTGAAGGCCGATCTTTGTATTTTTATTTAAAATCAGAGTCACTAATTAAATCAATTATATTCATAGTCTCTTGCGTTTTAAGCCTTTATATGGTTTAGCTGTCACGGAAAATGGATTCCGAACTCAGGAATCGTCCTTAGTATTTTTCGGAAAATATTGTAAAAGATTTGATTTCAAGGAAAACAATCAAAATTATTAGATTCAACTGACGAAATTCAAAATTGTATTTTTTTATCAAAAGATGCAATTTTATCTCTTGTATTAAAAACTTTAATACTTTTTTCCTTGTAATGATAAGATAAATTCATTACACTTTGTAAACATATCTGCCAGATATGTAAGTTTTATCAACCATGAAGGATTTGCTAAAACGTCAACAAAATTTTGTACTTGTACTGAATTATTTTGTGCCTTCAGAAGACCAATACCTCACTTCGAAGTTCATAAAGCCTTAATAGTGACTTCCCTCTGGATAGCCATCTCACTTCAGTATGTGATAAAAGTGCTTTGTGTCCCACTACCCAATTCATCTCACAGTATTTTAAATAATCTGGATTAAAGTGGTCTTGATTTTACATAGTTCATAACTTGCACGGATTCAACCATATCATTTTTTAAATTTGTGGAAATGTTTTTAGTCACCAGTGCTTGCCTATGCAAAATACAATGACAGCTGGTGGCTCTTGTAGCTAGTACTTTCTGGATGCTTTATACAACCCGACCTTTCGTCTTTCCAACCATTACTCGAGCACCTTCTGTACATATATCAATACACTTCTCCCAGCCTATCTCTTGATCTGTAATGTAATCATGTATATACAGTTAAATATATCTTCTCCTGTAGTTTGTCCATTTAAATATCCACACATGAGTAAATCTTCTTCAAAGCTTTTATCGTACGGGTAACGAACAAATACGTCTACATCTACAAAATACCCTGCAAGCCACCTCAGGGGTGTGTGGCAGGGGGTGAGTATTCACCAAGATGCATTACACTATACCCTAAAGTTAGTGTAACTACGACTAATTATGCACTAGCATGAATCGCTAATGCTTGTCACTAGGCGAAGCCTCACACTACAGATATTATCAAAATGGAGAGGGACCATTAATATATATGTATTTTGCAACTACACAAATGGACAGAGACTCAAGACTTATGTAGAACACATGCACGGCGTGCTGTTAGTACTAGGTAACTGATAAGGATTCAAGTATTACGGAGTACTACTACAACTAAGAGCTACACCACCTAACGACAAACCTAGATAATGCTAGTGGTACAGCTAGTCCTGCGACACCTGTAGATTCATCCATTTGCAATGCATATTCACTGAAAAGAACCAAGACGACGAATTAACTCTTTCTCTATGCTAGTAGAAAGATATTTAATGCGTCGTGATACAGTATTATTTGATATTGTATTGCATCTATTTTTTCAGCAGCCTGTTCGTTAAGAACAAGTGACGCCATGTATTTCGCACATGTCTTAATGAGTGTCGCTCCAATCGTATGATCATCAACCATTTAAGTGTAATGCGATAAATCACGCGGTGCAAGACGCCCCTGTTGCATTTTAATTTTCAGTTTTAGCAATTGTAATCATTTGAAGTCTGGACTTTTCTAGTGAGTCACGTCTTCTCTTAAAAACCTTCCATGTCCTTTATAATCATTGTGTATCGTTTCGAAGTGCCGAAGTGGATTTTTGCTGGAGCCAAAGAACTGTTTGCGAGTATTTCATGACATAAAACACGCATTTCATCTGGAGCATCCGAATTGTTAATACACGTAAATCCAAAATTTAAATAACTTTTATCGTACTTCCGTTTTGGTCTGTTCGTAGATGGCATTGGTTCTTTAAGGTTGTTTGAGAGCGAAAAAACACTTCACCTAGAATTTCAATGAATTTGGCCTCATTTTAAAGAAAAAACTCTCATCTTTCCAATGGTATCAAAATATCGAACCCCTTACCGAACTACTTTTCGAGCAATTTGCCGCAAAATATACTAAGCCGTTTGACATGGGATAGATTATGGTTGTGCGCTCCAGAGGGAGAATATTTAAAAAAATAGGAACTTATAGAATCTAGATGTCATAAAAAACTAACGGTGTGTATATTGCATATTTTCTCAAATATTTATAAAAAATAATATATTACTTACCACAGTAATTTTGACAGAATCGCAAAACAAAACTTGCTGTTATGAAGGGTTTTCAGCCGTACGAGCCAAGGAAAAAATGAGTCAAGACTTATGTAGCTTTATTTATTTAATTACTGAGGTTTTTGGGCACATATAACTATATCTTTCCGCCATTAATATTATAATAATTATTTCGTAATTCTTACAGACGCTGAAAACAAAGAATAAAAATTGAATATGGTCTCCATTAGGTATGACTAGGGATGACTATCTCTCGCTCTCAAACCTTTTTAATATTCGATGTTGAAGAAACCGCGGGTTTTCGATCATTTTCTTCTTCAGTAATGGACTAATGGAGTATTGGACATATCAGTAGAAGTATTTGGCCTTCCTATTGTCGAAATTCTGGTTTTCAACCAAAAATCCATGGGTAGTTTTTGAATACTTAATATTTAAAATTCTGTAATATGGACAAATTTATCGAAAAAAAAATTGTCAGTTCAAAGTCGATGAAACTTTAAGGTTTAAAAAAAAACAACTCGGACTTATGAAATTTCCCGCAGACCTTTCCCTTCCTTGAATTTATACACTGTTGCCGAAGACTGTCTTTTGACGAAGAGCGGATGAGAGCTGTGATTTCATTTTTTAAGACATTTCCAAATATACAAAGATGTAAAGTAGTATTCATTTCTATTAATATACCCAACGTTAGATGCGTGTTTGTTTGTAGTTCAACCGGCAGCCTATGGAGAGCAGCACTGAGTTACGATGGTAACTTATAACTCGTGGGAACGCGCGAGTGGTTGGTATGTAAGAAGGTCCGTACTACATTGGTACAGTGGGAACGGGTAACATTATTATACACGGCGCGGCGCCACTTTCGCTTTGAACACACACGCACGCACAATCATAAAGACAGGAAATTTCAAATTACTATTCATTTAATAGTTGAAGTAGAAGATCTTTAAATGTATTGCAGTGTATAAAACGTTTCCAAATTGTCGCGGAACACCTATTCAGGTTCAGCGGAACACCGGTGTTCCGCGGAACATAGTTTGGGAACCTCGGCGGCTTAGAGTAGGTATATAGTTCAAATACCTTGATAACTAACTCTATGGGTGGCACCTCTTATGAGGGAGGAGTTACCCAACTGACTGGAAGCTGAGCCTGACTTGCTTAAGAGGATCGTCTGAGAAGATTCCATCGGTAACTCAGTAATCGGTAATTCAGTCTTGTTCAGGAATAACTCGAAATGCGCTATTCTCGAAAATACCAATATCATTACGCCACAACCGAAAAAAAATGCCGAACTTACGTCACACCTCGAGAATATCATGATTCAGCCATTCACACAAATCCTTTTCTGAATATCGACGCTCTTCTCTTTGGGAGCCCGATACAGGGATGTCTCTTGAACCTCCGACAATAGCAGCTTTCCGCCCTCGCAAGCTTCACAATCTTTCAGTTTTCGATCGCCAAAATCGGAATGGACGCAATCGAGGCTGTGACGTCAAAATGTCGTCATAGTGGCGTCCCTAACAATGCCTAGGGTTTCCTGAATCAGACGCTCCCGAGTCCTTTCGTCACGTACGTATACTACGTGAGTGAATGGGCTTGCGCACTGCGCTTGTCGCTTGTTTCCCGATCGGAGGGGGATGCTGGGGTCCAGGGTGCGTAGTACCCCTCTCTCCATCCACTCCTCCCCTCAGGCGTGCGGGGGACCCAGGGATCGATACGTTTAAGGGGGAGATCCTCTTTCCCCCCCACCTGCATCCCTTCCCAGCGTGCTTAGAGAACCCGAAGGTGACCCTTTCTGTCCCCTTCACACACCCCGTCGCCCTTCTGCTACGCAACTCCTGAACCCTCAAAACCCCCTCCCTCCTCCCCCCTCCCCCTTCTTAGAGGCTCACGGAAAATCTATACTATACTGGGGGCCAAAGTGCGTTAAAAGGTCGGCGAATGTGTAAGGGTGTGGGGGGGGTAGGGGGGGTAAAACGGTACGTCCGTGGATTAGGGAGAGGGTGGGAGAGATTGCGAATGGAAAGGGTTTTTAGGGAGGAGGGAATAAGGGTCCCTCCGAATCTCTCGCGGACTCATCGAGTTGAAAGTGACGTCACAAACATGGCTGAAGCCCGCAAAGTTTCATCTAGACCTTAGCATCGAATAAATGAGAGGAATGTGTTTATTTTTCAACCGTTGATATCCTATCGAATGTATCGGTGTCGTCTCCAAAGAACTTGTGGATTCGAAATGCTCGTCGGTTTAAAATACCAACCTCGAGGGTATTCGTTTCGGGATATGATGTTCGAGCAATAAGAAATGCCGATGATAACAGTTGCGGTGGCGACGGGGTACCATCCTCGCCTGCTAACCCGAAGGTTCGAGTTCCACCTGGGCAGGATTTTATCTCCTCCTTCCAGGGCATGGTTGCATGTGGTTAATTGTTAAAACCCCGATATATAAAAGCCATGCAAGAGCTTTTTTTGTGGTTGTTAAGAAAAATAAATAAAAAGCGAAGACTTCCGCGCGTGATTGACTCCTCCTCTCATCCAACAAGTTAAATGCCGAGCGGTCTGCAGAAAAAATTTCAGTCACTGGATCTGGCAACCGCTGCCAAAGGACTTCGAAGAAAATCAAAACTGCTGCGCCATTAGGATGTCCCTGAAAAACCCCTGAAAACAATGTGGCAATGTATGTACCAATGGAAAAGGAGCATTTATTTATGACCTCAATTTCCTATGCCTCTCTCTCACTCAGTGATTCAACCCGAGGGTTGGTTTTTGATAGGTGAGGGTCACCCCGGTCTAAGCCACATAGGCGTGTGAATTTCGCACATTCAGGGTAGGGGGGCCTTTCCCTGGGCCACCTCGCACTCCGAGGATGTTTATGTTGTTCGGGGGCGTCCAAAGGCTTCACCCGGATTTGAACCCGGGACCCTTCGATAAGTAGCCAAGCGCTCTACCCACTACTAGGCCACCCCACGCTCTCGTAGGATGAACATGCCCTAGAATATCTCAACAATAAATTAAGATCGTTAAATGTTCCTGGTTAAGTCTGAAGAGGATTGATACACTTCCTTTGTCAGGCATCAGTCAGGATGTGAGGTCGTGTAAGTTCTAAAAATGCTGGTTTGACTTGTGATGCATGCTAAGTGGAGCCAACATAAGATTTGTAAAAATGAAATCTTACTTTTGTCAGAGGGTTGCTCTGAAAACTAAGAAGGGAGCTTCTAGTTTATCTCTTTTTAAAATATAAGCAAAACATCTTGAAGTCAAGTAATTTTCTTTGGGGTCTAAAAAATCATCTGGTGATTCAGAAGAAATTAGAACAAGAGCCTTTCGAACCTTGGTGTTGGAAGTGACTGGTTAAGATCAAATGGACGGATAAGACCGGAAACAAGGAAGTGTGCAGAAGAATAAAAGAGAAGACAGCCACATTCTGGACAACTATTATGACGACAGGGTCAAGATGGTTGGGCCATACATTGTGACAACGAATTCGTACGGATAATAGTTGAGGGTAAACTTGAATGATCTAAAGAGGAAGACCGAAGGGACAATCATGTAGGTCAGTTGATACAGGTTTTGAAGTCAAGGACACAATAGTAAAAATGACGACTTTATTTTTCAGCAAAATTAGGACTGTGCAATTCCCTCTTACATTTAAGTCATTTGACACAAGTTAGGGCATAGCAGGGAATAGCAGGGAACATGGTAGATTTGAGGGTTTCAGTCAACCAATTCTGGCGTTGAATGATCACCATTCTGTCGAAACATAGGCACATTATTATACGTTGGAAAGGAGTACAGGGTTTTTGAGATAGGCTGTGAAATTGATAGTTTTAAATAATTATCTTTTCAGGCCCTAAGGAGACAATAATTTCCGGGCTAAGTAGATACAATAGCCGGATTGCCAGCATATTCGTGTCATCCTCTGTTTTAGCCGGTCCTAATCATTATCCCGAAGGAAATACTGCATTTTTTTCGTATGATTTATCAAGCGTTTGGACTATAAAGTCTTCCTCTGCACGTTTAAACCTTTTCTGAAATATCTCTTGGAAGACGCCTCTATTATTATATTTCTAACCGATCTGAAGCTGCTTTATTAGGTGGAATTCGAAGAAAGGCTTACCTATTGTGGTTGTTACCATGGTGCGACTTACGGAAAATTTCTTCTTAGTTTTTCATTTCATGGTCTGTAGGATAATGTATTTTTGATGAAACGGGATATTTGCATTTTTCACTTTAAAAAAAATTGAAACATTTCGTAAAAAAACGGGACACATTAGAAATGATAAAAATATAATGAAATTCACCATGGCTGTATAATGAATCACAATCGCACGTAACAACGATTAGAAGAACACCGTTTTAAAATATGACTGATTGAATTGCATTTTTACACGATAAATTAAAATATTTATTCAAAAATATGAACCTGAACAAGAAGTATCTTTTCCTTAGACATTTGGACATGGAAGTCAACACAAGACAAATCCTCAAGTCTTTACAACGATTGATATATTTGATGAAGGGAAACTCTCTTCTAATACTAACGTTAACTAAGCACGTATGTTTCGGCATGATACAAACTAAGTGCAGCACTGGGTAGCAACCAATTTACAATCTAATAGCAATGCCGGCACTGAACTTACGTCGCGTCGCGTCGCAACCGGGAACCGTGTGTGTATGTAACAGTGCCAACAAAAGCATGGAGGGAAAAAAAGAGCATCGTTATTAGAAATTACCAACTTCTTAATACACCTTATCAAAGTTTCATTAATTCGACACCAGGAGTGTTGAATGTTTAACGTGGAAAGCATAATGCACTGCTTTCAGGAATGATTCTTGCTTTTGAAAAATTCGGGACATTTGCCAAAAGTCGGGACACCGGGACATTCTACCGGGACTGTCCCGCGAAAATCGGTACAAATAGGAACTCTACATTAGACCCCAAAGCCATCACCAACTCAGAAGTTATATATCACGTCCACGGACGCTATAATATCTTCACTATCCATCAGCAGTCTCTCCCATCATAGACTTCAATCGGACATTAAACTCATTTACAACGTCAGTAATTCCTACGTAGACATAGTCCCGATCTTATTTCTACCATCAATATCAAGAGTACCTACCTTCTCGTCCTACCCGAACTAACTCACTACCTACTCCACATGTCCACACACTCAGATTATCATTAATCAAACGTTCTCTTTTCTTCCGTCTCTCCGCCCTATAATAAATTCTCTCCCTACTGACATTCACCCCTTTTCTCTATCCCCTATCAGATTTCACTGACTTGGCCTCAACACATTTTTCGGAAAAAACTATAAAATATAGTCAATAATCAGCATATTGCATTCATCTTCGTTTTGTTGTTTTCGTCATTGTTTGATTTTTTGCCGTTGTTAACGTGTGTCTCTTTTGTGATTGTTATAAGTGCACTTTAAGGAGGTTCCGCCGCTACTATGTGAGTCAAAACAAATACTAGATTCCACATTTTTTATATTTTGTCCAAAAAAATCCTGCTTTCGCTGATGAATTGCGTTACCTATAGAAACACAAAAGTAAGGTACAACATATGCAGATATTATTCCACGAATGTATTTTAAATCAGCACTTTTTTCCAGCCATAGGAGCCCACTCTAGCCCACCATTTCCTACGAATTACCGCATTTTGACTTCAATTACGGCAGTAATTCCCTAATAACTAGAAAAATAAGGTGGTAAGATGCCTGTATTACATTTCTATTCAATTTCTCTGTATTATTTCCTTCTTATAAACAGTATTCCGCAAAAATGGCATTTATATTTTATAGAAAAATACTATTTTTTCCCGTGTTTCTCTCATACTCCCATTGAACACAATGTGATTTCAAGTTCAATTAGAGAGAGTAATATAGCGTGGGAAGGTATTATTTTGTTGTTCATATCAGAAAGAGGACAACGTTTTCTACAAGTTGACAGAATATTAATATAATGACATTTAATTCATTTTACGGTGGAACCACCTTAAAGCAGCAACATTGCTGTAAGTGTACAATTTTTTTTTAAATAAAAAATTCACTTTTATAGTCGCTATAGCTGCTGTAATTTCGAACAAATTACTTCCAGACTGATACGTAAGAATATGATGGGGGAAAATCTTGGTCAAGTTCGTTAATGTTTTTTATTTGGTATCTATGGTAACTCGTTTCAGGGAATGCTTGCTCGTTGTGTTCAATGTGAAATGGGGTGTGTTGATGAAGAGGATGGCAACAGAGAAGGAACGTCCACTTCAAAGAACGCGAGAGGACGGATAAGATCGGGTAAGAGATAATTCTTATGTGTTGTGAGTGCCTGCTATTTCATAACTGGCGTGTTTTTTTTATAGTGATGTCACCGCGCTGAGATAATTTCAATGCCGAAAGGATTTTCCTCTTCGAAGGCATAAAAATAAACGTCCACTCTGCCTTAGAGTAATATATTTGTGACAATGAAGTGGAAGCTTATAAACTCGTGAGATTTTTATCGTGAATGGGGTCGAAGGATAGGTTTTGATAGAGATCACGAAAAGAACTTAGCGAACGAATCCATCATTATTTATCTCCTTTCAACCCAGTGAAATACATTTTATAAAAATATTTGATTAGTGATAAAGAAGTGAAAGCTTGTAAACTTGTGAGTTTTTTGGGTCGTGGACGTGGTCGAAGGCTAACTTCGATAAATATCGCGAACAAAGAACTAGGCAATTTAATCTCTCTTTCTATCGTTTTTTATCTACTTCACAACTCTGTAAAATACGTGATAAAAAATATGCATCATTCTACGTTTCTGCCCATTGGACATCGCATTGCAATGACTCATTATCGAACTTGGTATAGGGATAGCGAAACTTGGTGGCGTTTGCTTGCGTGGAGCAGGACCCGAGGGGTGCAGAGGGAAGCAGACAAGAGAGGTGACCAAGTCAAGAGGTCACTCCGGGAGTCCTTCGGTACCTTTGCCCGCTCATCAACGATTGACTTACACTCAGTGACCTCAAATTCTCTACTAGTCAATGCCACCAAGTTTACCTGTGATTACCTTTATATTCACTTCATGCGAGCTCTTTCAAAGATCTTATTCCTTGATCCACTTTCTGGTACCGAGGCCTTTGTGACATCGTGTCTTTACTTTCAAAAAGGGAATTGCGCTGTCCGCTATGGCCTTGTTTCCTTAACTATGTTGACGCTAATGCACTTTATGTCCATTTATATGTTCCTTTGTTCTTATTAAGGATGCACTTTTATTATTAGACGTTCTTCTTTAAGTTTTATTAATCGCGTTAGCACCAGGGGTGACTCTTGGGGTATGGAATACCCCAACCCAGGAAAATGGGGGTTCGTGGGTCTCGTCCCGGAAATTCGTAACAAACTATAATGTGCAAAATGGCGCATTACTAGTCGTTTGGAAGCAAAGTGTTTGCCTTTTTTAAGAATAGCAAGCTCAGGGTGTTTCAAAAAGGACTTTACAACTTTACTTTGAAAATTCATATAAAATTATTCCATTAAGGTACAGAGCTCGTTTTAGATTTGTTTTAAAGGGAAACACATCAAGTTTTGACTCGCGTAGTCCGCTAGTGCCTAATCGTGCCGCATAAGCCGCACAAGCGCTAGCGGCAGTTACGTTAAAGATGGCTGCCTTCACTGGACCCGAGCGTGCTAGCTGTGTGTTTTGGTTTGAAGAATCGAAGTCGGCGACAGTAAAACAACTTGAAGTGTTTTCCTTTAAAACAACACCAAAACCAGCTCTGTACCTTGTTTCATTAAATTTATATGAGTTTTCAAAGTTGTAAAGTCCTCTTTGAAACACCCTGTATATACTAAATGCATATTTCCCTTTTAGATTAGCTACCACCAACTCTCGACTATTTCCAAAATTATTTTGATTTACATTCGCATTTAGCTTTTGGTTTTCAAAATCTTTTTAGTTAATTCAAAATTTAACTGGATTTTAAAGTATAATAACTAACTCTTCAATAACAAAAAAAGCAACAAAATAATTTAGGCTTTCAATTTGCCTATAACAGAGAAACACTCCGGGTTTTGGGGGGGAGGGGGGCAAGTTGCCCCTACATCTCACCCCTTGGGGCCGCCAACGGTTAGCACCATGCACTGTATGTTTTATTAGCCAATATATTGATTTATAAAGTCTTTTCTGTGTTTTACACATCTGGTCTTTATAACGTCCGTGGATTCGATTCAAGAAGACCCCTGATTACTTATTCTTCTGGTAGTCATGAAAAAAATATAACCTCTTAGCTGGTGAGGAATTTCCCTCACCGTCTAATTAATCAGTGCTGAGGATTCATTTTTTCAAATTCTCGAATTCGGATTATCTACGTCTCATTGACGTGTAAGACATATTTTGACCCTATTTATCCTTTCCTTTCTTATCCTTGATTATAATGTATCAAAATCTAATGGTGTATGTCTGTCTGCCTGTTACTCAGTCGCGGAAAAACGGGTGAACCGATTACGAGCCCCTATATTTTGCTCCCGTAAGAAAAGCATTTGGATCAGTGCTGATGTTAATTGTTTTTTTGCATTTTTAAATTACATGAGCTCATGCGATACAGGGTTGAAATTTTCACAATAGAAATGGCTGAAAGAACTGCTGCTATTTAATTCTTGGCTTCGATTATGTTTTTCGTTACGTCTTCGCAAATTTCAGTGAGATTTCAGTTTGGGTTATTTTTTTACCCCAACCACTTGTTGTGAGTTTAATGGCTTTTACAGAATATCTGCATTTTGTACGTCGCATTGATTCTTAAAAATTAGTGTCAATCGGTATGCGTAGTATATCGCATGCTACGTGGTATTTTCCACACACTGCTATAGGACCTATGTATTAAACCTATTACACCTTAATGCAGTCCTAGAGCTCAAGAGGGATAGTTGGGGTTCCAATCGGCTCTTAAGTCCCCAAATCACTGCTTTCTATTTAGACTCGGAATCAATGAAGTAATGAGCCGTTTATCTTGAAATTTTGAGCGTAGGATACATGATACTCATTCGCAAATAAAAATTCAAATATGGGGTCTATTGGTGCTCGAAAAATAAATCTCCCTCAAACTCACTTAAGGGAAAATATGCTCGAAGTTCATGTTCAAGATATTCCCCACGCCCCCTCATGGCGAACCTGGAATAATTTTTTAGTTTTACTGTCTTAAGAATAAACAACTTCAATAGAAAATCATCCATTGCTCAACATGTCTTGGCATGGCAACAGGTCACAGCATCAACTTTGCAAAACCAAACATCCTGGCCAAAGAAAAGAGGCATTTCCCAAGAATCATCAGAGAAGCTGCGGACATAATCAAGAGGCCACACTTAACTAGAATAGGAAAGACCCTTTCCAACACTTGGGAAACGTGTATTCTAATGCCCAAAAAAGGACACTTCCCGCGTTTTGCATATGTGAGCCAGGGACAAATCAATTGAAGAACTGGCGGGAAGACACTGAACGACATAAATTCCGGCCCTCTCGGAGAATTCTCCACTTCAGCCTGAGGACACCTACAGTATATAGTAGGTGAAACGTCGCCACCAAAATGACGATGCAGATGAATCCCGGAAACCTGCCTGACTGCAAACCTGAACGCCGAGAAGCCCTTCGTCAGAATTCAATAAAATAGCTTCACACTTCGCATCACTAAGTGACAAAACGGACAATTGCCACTTAATTTAAAAAAAAACTAAGATGATAAATGATAAATCAGTTTCTCTTCTGTTTAAATAGAACTATTTTATTATTTTTTTACTTTTATCTCTTCCGTTGAGAATCAATGGACGTTTCTGATAGCAAATAGATTACGATAGGGATAAAGGTCTCAATTAAGAGTCCAACCTTTTCGAGTTGGACTTGCAATAAGTTAGCGAGGCGTAATCGATGAAAAATGATATCTTTGACCTTATTTGATCTAAGGAAAGGAAAAAAAAATCCTGCACAATTTATTCTAACCTGATTCTATTCTAGATCTTTTTAAATCGATGCTCGCTGTCTATCCTGGAACATATATCGATTTTTACGTATTCTGCAGGCCTAGGAGTATTAGAGGCACAACTTATAGGGTTAGTTACTGTCATATATCGTTATTACCACAGCATTTTAACAGAGCAAAAGAAGTCTATTATAAATACGAGTGAAGACTTATTTACCATTTTATCTTGGGTAAGATAATTATTGTATATCAGTACAAATAATTTATCGGTAAAAATAGCAATAATACGTTGAACAGCACTGGTAACTTATTTTCAGCAGAAATCGTTTTTTTTTTAAATCATCATGATTATAATTTGCGAAAGACTTGGGAATCTGATGTGAATAATGTTCGAGGAACAGAGGAAGAGTTCTCTGTTCTCAGGAATGAGGGCATAGTTATTGAACGTAATTGCTCAGTAATTCCGACAGTCCGTTTAGCGGAACGAGGTCTGTGAGCAAAACATATCCGTGATTCCGTCGATTGCAAATAAACGGTTTTAAAAAAGGTGAATATATATTGTTTAGTTTAAATATTTTGAATGTATCGACGAATGAAATACCCACTAGATTCACTCAAATGTATTGATCCACCTAAAAAATTGACATTTAAAGGATAATGAGCAATTTTGGCTCATGAATCCATTTTTCCTGGTGTTATTACTGAAATTAGATACTTACATATACATCTACGTAATACCCTGCAGGCCACCTCAGAGGGTAGATACTCGTCTTATATGCCTTCATGTGAATATTCCTAAGTAAATATATATTAATGTTCTCATTTGCAGAAACCGCAGTTGGTACGAGGTAATAATCCAAGTGAAAAATTACTTATTTCAGGTATTTCATCCAACTTTTCCGCGAAGGACTATCGAAGGACAAAAAAGGAATGGAAAAGTACAAGACGCGACTTCCCTTTTTAGTTTCACCACATAGTTACATAATACGATGTGAAAATCATAGTTGTAGCGTTACATTAGATTCAGGGTAACCACAAAAAAATCGAACACCAAATTAGCTTTATTTGGTGAGGAAAACGGATATATATATATGATAAGGTTGAAGAGTTAGAAGCAATTTTCTTCCACAGATAAAAGTAAAAAAAAAGAATTTTTTACGACCTAGGTTTCGATGTTTCACGCATCATCTTCAGGTGTAATTCCTGAAGATTATGTGTAAATGTTTCGATGTTTTACGCATTGGATGATGTGTAAAAAACATCGAAACCTAAGTCGTAATAAAATATTTTTTTTACTTTTATTTGTGGAAGAAAATTGCTTTCAAATCCTTAATCTCATCATGTTGAAATTCCACACCATATCGCCCGGATCTTCGGAACAGAAAAATATATATATATATTAAGGTGGTTCCACCGTAAAAAGACTGAAATGTCATTTTATTCATATTCTGTCTACTTGTAGAAAAAGTTGTCCTCTATCTGACATGAACAACAAAATAATACCTTTCCACGCTATTTTATTCTATAATTTAACTTGAAATTACAAATGGGTGTTCAATGGGGGAATGAGAGAAACACGGGGAAAAATAGTATTATTCCTTAAAATACAAATTTCATTTTCGTGGAAAACTATTTATATGAAGGAAATAATCCAGAGAAATTGAATAAAAATAAAATATAGGCATCTTACCACCTTATTCTTATAGTTATTGAAGAATTAATACCGTCATTGAAGTCAAAATGCGGACATCCGTAGGAAATGGCGCTGCAGTTGGATCCTATGGCTGGAAAAAAGTGCTCATTTAAAATACATTCGAGGAATAATTTGCATATTTTTCTACTTTACTTTTGGTTTTCTGTGAGTTACGCATTTCATCATTGAAAGCAGGAGTTTTTGGACAAAATATAAAAAATGTGGATTTATTATTTGTTTTGACTCACGCAGTCTCTCTTCAGACTCACTTCCTTAACCTACGAAGGTAAATAATAGTTAGGCGGAGAATAATTTTATCTTTCCAACCTCGACCGTATTTTATCGACTTTTAGTGGTGTCTAGTAGACGAGGAGGATGATAGACGTATAAGATAGATGAATGGAAGGTAGTTTGGAGTGTACTGGAGGAATATAAGATGAACGTTTTTGACGGAAGCGAAGTAATCAAGGTCTCAACTGTTGAATTCCTTCTCTCCTGACTGCAAATCGATGGCAGGTGAAACGATAAAACTGAAATATATCGTTTGCATGCGAGTGTTGGGGTGCCACAGAAGTGTTTGCGCTAGAAAGACGTAGAGAGAGAGAGAGAGAGAGAGAGAGAGAGACGGGGATCGTGAAAAATGTGCTATCGATATTTTTAAAAATGGACAAGCACCGTAGGAATGCTGTGTGTGTGATTCGTCCATGCTGAGGATGAATGCGTGTTAGTTGAATAAAAAAGCAGATATGAGAGCCGGCGCAAATAGAAGTTGTTTGAGGAAATGTAAGCTAAAATGTTGTCGTGGTGACCATGCTTTGTTTCGGTGAAAATCCAAATGAGGTAGAGCAATGCGCAAGACGATTTCCTTTCGAAGGAAGTCTGATCGTGTTTCTCGCGAAGCCTGTTAAATGTATTTCGAGCGAAAAATCACTCTTAGCCAAGAATTTGATGAATTTGTCCTCATTTTAAAGAAAAAAACTCTCATCTTGACCAATGATATCAAAATATATCAACCCCTTGCCGAACTACTTTTCGAGCAATTTGTCTAAAAATATTAGATTACTGTAATGAATGAATGAATAAGATGTTTTACTAGGGAAAGATTATGGATGTGCGCTCCAGAGGGAGAATATTAAAAAAATTAGGAACTTCTAACACCTAGAGTTCGTCAAAAAACTAGCAGTCAGTAGATTGCATGTTTTCTCAAATATTTATAAAAAATAATATATTACTCACCACAGTAATATTTTTACAGAATCGCAAAAAAAACCCTGCTGTTTTGAAGCGTTTTCAGCCGTCTGGCGGTAAAAAATGAGTCAAGTTAGAGACTTGTGCAGCTTTATTTATTTAATTACTTAGTATTTTGATCATATATATAACTAATATCTTTGCGCCATTAATATTACAATATTTATTTCGTACTTCTTACGGACGCTGAAGTCAATAAATAAAATTATAATATGGTCTCCATTATGACTAGGGATGACTATCTCTCGCTCTCAAACCACCTTAAGATCTGGTTGTCATAAACGTGTCTAGAAGTTTACATCCGAATTAAAACGTGCGACTTTCTTCGAGTATCCATTTTCCAGGCTGTATTTCCCTCTGCCATTGCTCTGCCATACCGAACTGGAAATGAGTATTAAATTCAAATTTCACCCGAATTCATGTCACTTCCGGGTGAAACGGAACATATATCGCCTGGCTGTCATCGTATTTGTTTTGTCGAATATGCCCTTATGCTTGGTTATGGCTGACTGAGGAGGTTATTGCTTCAAAACCCCAATCAGCTCGCGGTTACACGATGATAGATATAAACCAGCCTAGTTCCACCTAGTCCTAAAAAGAATAAGCAACCTTCTTCATTCTCTACGTTTCCATCAGCAATCACATGCTAGAAACGTATGCCTTGGCCTAGAATGCTCAGATTGTTTTTAATCCATTATTACGTATGTCTAAGATGAGATGTAACAACTTCAAGTATTTGGGAATGCTGACGAAAAAAGATAATGAAATGCAAGAAGAAATGAAATCTAGGATTGCAGCAGGCAATAAGGGCTTTATCGAGCTTTGTTGAAGGTGCTCAAGACACGGAACCTCAGTCGGAACTTGAAAACGAAGGTTTGTAGAACAGTGATTAGACCTGTGGTTAAGTATGGTTAAGAAACATGGATCATGACTACTTCAGAAGAAGAGCTGTTAAAAAGATGGGAAAGGAAAGTGCTAAGAAATATTTTTGGTGCAGTGAAGGAAGACGGACAGTGGAGAATACGGAGGAATAGAGAACTGGAGGAACTCCACAATCATCCTAACACAGTGGCAGAAAATGAGAGTAACAGGATAAGGTGCTTGAGGTGATGAGATGCCTGAGGATAGGATGGTGAAAAAGATATACCTTGGACATCCTGGTGGCATAAGATTGAGAGGAAGACCTCGGAAAGGATGGTTGGATGATGTAGAAGATGATCTAAGAAAGATGAGAAGGTGAAGAACTCATGCAGGATATCGTGACGTCTGGGCTATGGCATTGTCGGAGAGGCCAAGGCCCTACAAAGGCCGCCGAGGAGTAAGTAAGTAAGATGAGATTTAAAGAAAGCTGTATTTTGGCTCCTAATGATCGTATGGACTTCGTTTTCTTGTTAAAAGTTGCATCATAATTCCAGCAATCATGTGTATTTATCGGCGTGTAAATAGAACAAATAGGTGAAGCTTTAGTCTATTTGTTTATATCGCAAAACATGACTTTTTGAGATCTTGCATGCAAACATTTTACATCTTAATATTTCATAGCGTTATTTTATTTACATTACTAGTATAAACATTGGACTATATTTTGCACATGTGCAGCTTGATGCTCGGGACCGCCCAATGCTTGAGAAATAACATTTTAAAAACACGGAAAACGGGATAAAGAAATTCATTTGTGAAAAAACTGTTTAAAATATCGTCTTGACATTTTGGATACATACTCAGTACTACTAGAGCATTATACTGTTTAGGTATGATGTATGTGCAATGTGTTTTTGCATTGATAATAACAATAGAAAAAAACACAGTTTTTTCAATTTTAATTAAATAGCGAGTCAAAAAATAAAACTTATTTAAATGCGTTTATGCTCATTTTGTAAGTTTGTTAAACACTTACAACTTATATTTGAACTGTGTTCAGGAAAAATAAATAGCTTTTTCCATAACTCGAAAAAAAGACGTTTTTGACATCTTAATTTATAAAAATCTCCAATGGCCGTTAGTAAATTGTCACCACTCGTCCAGATTACACAACAATTACTGTGTTGGTGTTTGGAGTTTTGTGATTTGGACGAGTGGTGCCCATTTATTAACGGCCATTTGAGATTTTTATAACTTGTTTCTTTAAGAGGCCATTTTGAGCTCATGTGACCTAGATTTTGACATCTTTATTTTTAAATAAAATATTTTCCTACGTTTTTTTTTCTTATGAAGCCAAAGATACCATTGCATTCTGAATACATTCCATCCGTCATATCTAATGCCTGTTGATCACGGTAAAATTTTCGTTAAACGTTTTATAAAATCGACTAATTTTATAAAAATGAGCTTGCTGACGATAAAACCGTTTTATAAAACCTAGTTTTATAATACGTTTTACGGAATAGGACAGGTTCTATTTCCATAAAACCGTTTTATGCAACAACCAATGAGACGTTCCGCTCATCGCGCTGATAATAATCTCGTATCCATGGGAATCCAAACAAGGACAACGTAAACGAACATGGCTGGTAGTTCATGGAACGTTGAGGCAGTATCCTTCTTGTTGTTAGAAGAATGTGTTTAGAGCCGTAGCACCGTTGGTTGTGATCAGAAAGTAAGTAAATAAACAATGCATATAGTTATTAACTTAACAGTCATCCAAGAGAGAGTGCATATATCACTTCACGTGTTCGCTAAGCGTCTCACAGATGGCAGGACATTACGGTTTTATGAATTTTTTTACCGTGAGCAAGCAAGTACGTTTTACGTACAATTCATAAAACTTTCAACAAAAATTGTTATAAAACCCTTTTATGGAAAATTTAACCGTGAGCAACAGGCATAAGGTATCAGTACTTTGCAAAATCAAATGCTTTGGGACCTAATCCGACTGTACTTATACTTTAAAATGAATTGGTGAGGAAGTCAATAGATGTCGGTAGAAGGGGCAGGGGAACAGAGTCCTCTGGATGGCCGTTCTCAACACTACTCCCTCATAGGGTAACACTACTCCCTATGTAGTGTATTATCGGCAATCCAGAGGACTCTGCAGGGGAACGCCTTTGGCCCTGCGCTTGTATCTGGGGTCCATTGGAATCCTTTTCTTCTTGATGGAAAATTAATATCATTGAACGGCCTGGTTCAAACTAGGGAGATATAACCAGTGTGTGTGTGGGAGTAGTTGGTTGGTTAACATCAATGCCTAGGTATACAACTAATTTAATTCCAGTAATGTCAGCATTTCAACGTCGTGACGATGCTTCGAACCTTTTGGCCTTAAAACTGAAGATACGACCTTGAACCAACTCTCTATCGATAGATCCAAGATAATCGATTCCCGATGGATTATGACCGATAAGTTGATCGCCTACCTTTGCACCGGCCGTTACATTAACTGTTGACAGATAGACAAAAAAAATACTCTCTCGGAAGAAATTCGAACTTTATGAACGTCGCTAACACGAGATAACGAGTTTTGAAGTATGTACACGTTTATCGAGATGTGTTGCGAAATCACTGAGGAAGGACTCTTTTTTGAGGGCTCACCTGTTTTTCGGCGGTTCTGTTGCGATAATTGAAATAATCGTTGGCGCAATAATAATCGTTGGGCAATCGCCACGCGCTGTCCGTCCTCCCATTCGCCGCTGCATGCGGGTGGCGACCAATAACAATTGATCATAACAATAATAGATAGGTGTGTGTGTGTGCGGGTGTCGTTGGCAACGAGGAGCGAGCGGTTGCCACGACCGCGAGGACCGAATGACTGCGGAGTTGCGAGGTTATATGCATGCATGCATGCAGCAGCAGAACGGACTGTTTATAACGGTCTCTCGTGATTCCCGTTGACCCGTTTAATTATTCTCCCCAGAGAGCTTCTTCCATTGCTGCGTTAAAACAAAGGACGGAATACTAAACCATTGCCCTTCCGCAAGAGGAACTCGCTTGCGCAAGTGAGTTCTTCGAAAACAGCAAGTATAAGCATATAGCAAGTAAGGGCTGTCTCTGAAGATTGGACTTCGCTCGGATTCATCTACATACTACCCAGAAAGCTGCCACAATTGGCGTGTGGCGGGGGGTGTTAGGACACCAGCCGTTTAAATATAAAAAAGGAAACGCACTAATGAAATTACGCCTAACATTTATTATAGTCCCTTATTGTTGGGGGGAAAAACGAATTCCCATACCTATCCGTTCGGCAAAATATCTCTCTCCTAATTTATCGTTTCTGTCGGACCTGGAAATAATATAGTGGGGTTCTAATATGATGTTCTCCGTGTTGCTCTTAAAGATATCTATTCTCAATTGCTCAAGCAATTTGCAGGATTAAGGTAGTTTGAGAGCGAAAACTCACTTCACCTAGAATTTGGCCTCATTTTAAAGAAAAACCTCTCATCTTTCCAATTATATCAAAATATCAACCCCTTGCTGAACTACTTTTCGAGAAATTTGCCTAAAAATATACAAGCTCTTTTTACATCGGATGGATTTCGGCTGTGCGCTCCAGAACATTGAAAATAAATTGGCATTTACAACACCTAGATTTCGTCCATAAACTAACGGTGTGATTGCATGTTTTCTCAACTATTTACAAAATGTATCAATTACTCACCGCAATAATTTTTACAGAATAGCTTTAAAAAACTGCTGTTTAGAAGGCTTTTTAGCCGTACGGTGAGAAAAAATGAGTCAGTTAGAGACTTAAGTAGAAAGAAATTCATTTACTTTCTGAGAATCAGAGAATGGGAAAATACATGTCAAATGTATTTTAGATAAAATATACAAATTACTCTTAAAATCTGTATTTCAAATAAAAAATACAAATTACTTTTTGAAACTGTATTTTAGATACAAAATATAAAGGCAATTTCAAAATAAATTCTTTTAAATACAAAATACATACCTCCACCGCAGTGAAATTTAAAATTATTACCTGGTAAAAAATTAAAATCAATTCAAATATGAACTATTCTTTAAAATGAGAGGCTCAAACATCCTTACCACATATTTATATGTAGCAAGCTATTAAACCATTATCCAGGGAAAATGTCTTAAATAATATGGAGAATAAATGGTAAAACATTTATCCATTTCACTGCAATCTCAATTACAAAAAATGTTCATTTCCCTTCAAAAGCAATAATCAAAAACATTACATGTGTTTTGATTTTTATTGTATTTTAAAAATACAAACTACTGTATTTGGATGTATTTCCGTTCAAAATACTCTCAAAAAATGTATTTCCGATACAAATTACAACCTACAAAAGTATCGAAGACACGTATTTCAAGTACGAGTATTTTCGATACTGCCAATCTCTGGTGAGAATATTTGTCATGTATAACTTTTTTATAAATTTGTATACATTTTTGCGCCTTTACTGAAATATTTATTTCACACTTCTTACAGACGCTGGAATTAAAAAATAAAAATCGCATATGGTCTCCATTATGACTCGATGGGAACTATCTCGATCAAACTACCTTAAACGGAATTTACAGAGGTTTTAAGGAACGTTCCGCCGCGACACTGTGTGAGTCAAAACAAATACTAAATTCCACATTTTTGATATTTTGTCCAAAAAATCCTGCTTTCACTGATTAAATGCGTTACCAATAGAAACCCTAAATTAACGAATAAAATTTGCAGATTATTCCACGGATGTATTTTAAATGAGCACTTTTTCCCAGCCATAGGAGCCGACTGCAGCGCCATTTCCTACGAATGACCGCATTTTGAATTCAATTACGGCAGTAATTCCCCAATAACTAAAAAAAATAAGGTGGTAAGATGCCTGTTTTTTATTTTTATTCAGTTTCTCTGGATTATTTCCTTCATATAAATAGTTTTCCGCAAAAATGGCATTTATATTTTATGGAAAAATACTATTTTCCCCGTGTTTCTCTCATTCCCCCATTGAACACAATGTAATTTCAAGTTCAATTATAGAATGAAATAGCGCGGAAAGGTATAATTTTGTTGTTCACATCAGATAGAGGACAACCTTTTATACAAGTTGACAGAATATGAATAAAATGACATTTAAGTCTTTTTACGGTGGAACCACCTTGATGCTACGGATCGAAGAATCTTCGCGAAAAACCTCTTCACTTTTCACTGTACTCGTATGCCTCCACAAATGAGCGTGGAGTCATAGGACATCAAATTATAAGTATGCAATTGCCGTAAAAATGTTAAATGAAGTGTTAGTAAATGGAATGGCAGAGTGAGTTGGAAAATGTTCTTAACCTTAGTTTGGCTGTGGCCGCGTATCTTGCTTGGGAAAAGTTAACATTAATAAATTTGTAATTTTCACTAAGGTTTTATTTCAAGACGACCAGTTTCATCGTATAGGCGACGTCTTCAGGTGGATGTCGCCTATGCGATTAAACCGGTCGTCTTGAAGTAAAATCTTAGTGAAAATTATAAATTTATTATCTTTTCATGCATAAGTAATGTATTTTCACAAAGTTACGCCTGAAAAAATCAAGTTTATCTTAAACTATGCGTTTGCAACACGAAACTTAAACTTATTGTAACGGCATTCTTTAATGATTTGGCCAGAGTTTTCTCTCTATTTCTCTAAATTTTAATCAATGGTCGCACATTATCCACCTACCCTCATCCTCTAGGCCCACTTTGTTTATCCTCGATACGGTTATCATAGAAGAACGATTGAATGAATCGTTGTGTCAGGCAAAGAAATTTACTTTTGCCAGAGAATTTCTTTGATGAATATCTTTAGGTTCATCTTTAGGTTTTTGTGTTGTAATGAAGGGGAGCGTAGTGGCCTTAGTTTGTAGAGCGCTTGGCTACTGATCGAAGGCTACTTGGCTACTGAACCTGGTTCGAATCCGAGTGAAGCCTTTGGACGCCCCCAAACCAAAAAAAATCCTCGGAGTGCGAGGTGTCCCAGGGAAAGGAACTGTCCCCCATACCCTGAATGTGTGATATTCACACGCCTATGTGGCTTAGTCCGGGGTGAGCTCTACGCTCAAATATCCAATCCAACCCTCGGGTAGAATCACTGAGTGAGTGATTGAGTGAAGTTTTTTTACGAAGCTATTTAAGGTTCCTAAAAATGGTCTGATCTTGCATGTTTTAAAATGTAATTACCCTTGAATGAATGGCAAAGAGAAATGTAATGTTCAAGGTTGTGCCTGAGATTTTCACGGCGTTTTTCGTACAGAGCCATCAGATATTTCAGATATGACTATCCTGTTCATATACATCTAAATCTACAAAATACCCTGCAAGCCCCCACAGGGGTGTGTGGCAGGGGGTGAGTATTCACCAACATGCATTACACTATACCCTAAAGTTAGTGTAACTACGACTAATTATGCATTAGCGTAAATCGATAATGCTTGTCACTAGGCGAAGCCTCACAAGCATGCACTACTACACTACAGATATTATCACAATGAAGAGGGACCGTTAATATATATATGTATTTTGCGACTACACAAATGGACAGAGACTCAAGACTTATGTTGAAAACATGCACGGCGTGCTGTTAGCACTAGGTAACAGATAAGGATTCAAGTATTAGGGAGTACTACTACTACACTACCTATCGACAAACCTAGATAAAAGTCTCATTGGCAGTGCTGTTATGGCTGCTTATAGTTCGTGGGAAAAAGTGGAATTTTAAATCTGTCCGTTCTGCAGTCTATAGTTCCGTAATTTTATTCTCATGATACTTCTGTTCAAAGTGATTGCAAATTCTCATTCTGAGGGTTCCTCTTTCTTAAGGGTTCGATCTCGCGGCGCACCTATATTTTTTGCTTATTGGGAAAAAAATAAGCAGGGGATTTGAATTTCTCTTCGAATCAATCGTCAGCGGATCTGAAAACTCAAAATTTTCGAAATGTTTTCTTTTTCAGCATTTTTCAGCAAATACTTTAATTCAAAAGCACACGTTCAGCTTTTTTGGAAATATTTTCTTTTATCCGGGGATTCACCAATCATTCATTGTTTCCGTTTCCCTTGCTCGGAAAATTCCTGGCAATGAAACCAAAAGCACCAAAAAACCTTTTATTAACCCTCGGTTAATTTATATGGTTACGAGCAGAGCGTAAAACAGACTGGTCTAACTCCTCTATTCTTATACTTGATTGCTAAAGGCTTTACTTCGTAGAAGTTACTATTACTCATAATTAACTTAGCTTGGTACATTTCTACATCATTCTAAAGTTGTAGAAAAGTACTAAGCCAAGTTAATTACGAGTCCCGTATTCTTCAATCGGTCAACCGCCATGACGATTGGACGCTTAGAGATTCCGATGCCGCCTTTTATTCCTGGAAATATTTGAGGAGACAAGTCTCTTATCACTTGTGCTCGCAGCATTTCCTGTTCAACTGCTATGACGTGTGTTACTCAAGTACACTCGTGATACATGACAGAAATCATCGCGAATTCATGCATCAATTTTGACATACGTGGTCGAATGGTAGAAGACGTGAGACTGGTTCAACCAGTTACCAGTTTTTTTGTGTATTACTTCATGCAAGTTGGATTGAAGGAGGTTTCGGTGGTTTCACTCAATTTAATAGAATTCGACGAAACTTGCTGGAAGCATTACTTATGTTGTCTTAAATCTACCTGATTTTTTTCAGAATTATTTACCGCAGATTACTTAAGATATTTGATGTGGAAGTGGACATGAAATGACATGGGCTCTTATGGGAACACAAGGTACGAGTAGCTTAATTCATCAAAAAGAACCTTTTTCTAGTTAAGAATAGGAAAAACAAAAATAATAAAAATAAAGTATATCAAACGATTTTCATGCAATATTCTATTGATGATTTAAACTATTTTTGTTTTTCTTATTCTTAATAAGAAAACGTTCTTTTCGATGAATAAAGCAGCTCGTCGCACCTCGCGTTCCCATAGGAACCCATATTTAATTTCATGCCCACTTCCACATCAAATATCCTAAGAAATCTGCGGTAAATAATTATGAAAAAATTCAGGTAGCTTTAGGAAAAGATAATTAATGCTTCCAGCAATTTTCGTTTCAATTCCCATTTTAAGTTAAGAGTGACACCATCAGAATGTCCTTAAAGCTAAGGGATGATGAACGAAAGACTTCGCATCTGTCTCTGATTCGGAAACCCCGTTAAAAACTGTGGTGTTAAACGACCACAATTATAAACCGCGCTTGGGCCAATTATCTTCGCCCAATTTTGTTATCCCTGACATTGATCTTGTTTTAGTTGGACATCAGCGTTGATTTGATCACTGCAGATGAGGCAAAAAGCGAGTATATTGGATGGTGGTCAGAAGTTTAATACGACTGAATTACAGTATAGTGGTAGCCGAGCAACTTGAATGATTCGGTGAACATTTCGCTGTAGCGGTTGGCGCGGTGTTTAACTGACATAGAAACCTGTCCTGCTCCCAGCCTGAAATTTCTTTTTCCTCCCGGTTCCCACGGACATCTTTGTGATATATTTCTCACATGGAAATGTGAAACCCGCATGTTGATTTGATAAGACTCGCCCTTTGGAATAATTTACTCCACTCTTCGAAAAACGTAAGAGCATTCAACTTAAACTTGACAGTGGCAGGCCTAGCTTCTTAGAGGTTTATTATATTAGTACTCATTTTTTTATATTTTGTCCAAAAAAGCCTACTTTCGCTGATGAAATGCGTTACTTACAGAAAACCAAAAGTAAATTAGAAAAAATTCAGATTATTCCACGAATGTATTTTAAATGAGCACTTTTTTCCAGCCATTGGAGCCGACTGCAGCGCCATTTCCTACGAATTACCGCATTTTGACTTCAATTACGGCAGTAATTCCCCAATAACTAAAAACAATAAGGTGGTTAGATGCCTGTATTTTATTTTTATTCAATTTCTATGGATTATTTCCTTCATATAAATAGTATTCCGCAAAAATGGCATTTATATCTTTGATGGAAAAATACTATTTTCCCCGTGTTTCTCTCATTCCTCCATTGAACACCATTGACTGCCAGATCCTTTCGTATCTCCAATAATTTCCTCAGAAGCCGGTACCCACCCAATTCTAGGTGGCGTACTGTTCCACCCGAAAATCCTAACATTCTTCAATCTTTCTTAAGATAGTTTGAGCGAAAAATCACTTCACCTAGAATTTGATGAATTTGGCCTCATTTGAAAGAAAAAACTCTCCTCTTTCCAATAATATCAAAATATCAACCCCTTGCCGATTTAGGGCCGAATTAATAGTCGTTACCCAGCAGTCCCGCAGCCCCTAGCAGGCCCCTTCGTCAAAAACGGTATTTATATAATCGAATTTCCACCCCCAGAGCAGCCCCCTTAGCCTCTCCTTATTCTGGCAGGAGATGCATGCTCCACCAGGCGCCCCCTCTATCGAAAAAATAACACAACAGATATAACTGAACTGACTCTAATGAACGTGCATAGCCTTAAATTAATAATTTCGAAGATTTGGTGTTAATAAAACAATGGTAAGATTTGTTCTTAATCGATAAATATCTGATGTGACGCCAGACTCATTCCAAGGATGTTCATATACACTCGCAGCATATTTTTTCCCGCAATTTCTTCTTCTTGTGGCAGGAAACTTACGTCCGTTTTCTTACTTTCCACTATACCTTTATGCTTCTACACCACGTCACACAAAATCTCCTTCTCTTCACCATTGAAGCTATTTGCACGTCGAACGGCCATCTTAACAGTTTTCATGCTGCATCTGGCTCTTTATTTATCCGTATCCATGTTGATCACGAGCGTCACCACTGAAACATTTGAGCTGCGAATTCCATTTCCCGCCGTTTGTAGTCCTTAGTTACCAGATCTAACCCCCAACCATCCCCTACCTAGCAGCTCCCTTAATTTTGACTATAGGACGCACAATTCAAGGGGCCTGCTGGGTAGGGGATGGATAAGGGGACTGCTGGGTAACGACTATAAATATGGCCCTTACTTTTCGAGCAATTTGTCTAAAAATATAAGCTGTTTTATAAGGGATAGATTATGGCTGTGCACTCCAGAGGGAGAATATTGAAGGAAATAGGAACTTATAGAACCTAGATTTCGTCAAGAAACTAACGGTGTGCAGATTTAATGTCATCTCAGCTACTTATAAAAAATAATCTATCACCACAGTATTGTTTACAGAATCGCAAAAGAAACCGTGCTGTTTTGAAGGGTTTTCAGCCGTTCGGGGGGGAAAAAAATAGGAACTTTTAGCACCTAGATTTCGTCAAAAAGCTAACGGTGTGTAGATTGCATGTTTTACCAACTATTTATAAAAATTAATCTATTACTCACTACAGTAATTTTTAGAGAATAGCAAAATAAAAACATGCTGTTTTGAAGGGTTTTCAGCCGTACGGCGGGAAAAAATGAGTCAAGTTAAAGACTTATGTAGCTTTATTTATTTAATTCATGAGAATTTTGGTCATATATAACTATATCTTTGCGACATAAATATTTTATTATTTATTTCATACTCCTTACACTGAAATAAAAAAATTATATTTTAATATGGTCTCTATTTTGACTAGGGAACTATCTCGCTCAAACTAACTTAAAACTCGACGTTTCGATTTCGTGAACTGTTGTTGGCAAGAAAGAAGATTCAGCTTTAAGACTTTGTCAAGAGAAACTGGAATAAGTTGATTGTTTTTTCTATCCGGGAAGTAGAATCACCAGTGATGGAGGGAGCAAGAAATATATATATATTGATCGTCGTACTGCAAACCAGAAAAATAATCAATGAACAGCAATTGAAACGAGATTGAAGGTAAGGAAGCACTTAATAATTAAACATATATCTGCGGGGAATGCTCTTAAATGGCAGAGAAGCATTGACATCATTAGCGACTGGAGGAGATAAGATTGGAAGCCATGGAATTGTGGTGTTTTGGGAAAGTGAAGCAGATGAAGTAGACGGAGGGAACGAAACACAGATGAAGAAGGAGCTTACGGAGAGGGCTGAGGAGAAAATATATATTCGATGAAAACCGCGATGAGAGGAAATGTGATAAACTTCGAGGACACTTTCTGAGACACAACCGACTCCTCAAAACAATCGTCGAAAAGACACAGCGAATGAAAAGAATTTTTAGAGGTGGGTTTAGGATGGAAAACTGGAGAATATTGTGGAGGATATCAACACGAGGAGTTGGAATCAGTTGCATTTTCATCTAATCACCGATGGCATTTTTAAAAAGTGGACCTATTAGGAGTGTTGCTTAGTCTGGGCATGCATGACTTTTTTTCTATTCATTTGTTTTATCATATGGCCATGCCTTGGAACTGACTCGGTTACTGTTCTGCAGGAAAAAAATATTCAGCATAGCTGTAAGTTCTTAGTTTAAGTTCCATGTTGCGTCCTCGTCAGGCCTTTACATAATTATGAGAAACGAGTCTACTTTTGAGTTTTGTATTAAAACAACCACACTCTTCTGACTCCAGCTTAAGTCTGAAGATTTTGAACTTATCTTATCCAAGACTAACGGAAATACTGATAAAGAGCTTGAGAAAAGCAAGGCGGTCTCTTTTCTGATCCGAGTGAGGACTAAGTCCCAACTGCGATATCGCTCTTGTTGGTCGGTCAGTTCGCAGCCTCACCTCATACCTCGGTGTGGCTGTATTTTCCAACTCCTCGTGGTCTCTTTCTCGCAGATAAAAATATTCTCCCGGTATCATTACATATCGTGCCGTTCCCATTAGACGCATCTTAAAAACTCAAGTGTCTTAGCCAACGCCACCTTGAGGTAGTTTGAGAGCGAAAAATCACTTCACCTAGAATTTCAATGAATTTGGCCTCATTTCAAAGAAAAAAACTCTCATCTTTCCAATAATATCAAAATGTCACCCCCTTGCAGAAATACTTTTCGAGCTATTTGCCTAAAAATATATAAGCTGATTTATAAGGGATAGATTATGGCTGTGCACTCCAGAGGGAGAATATTGAAGGAAATAGGAACTTATAGAACCTAGATTTCGTCAAAAAACTAACAGTCAGTAGATTGCATGTTTTCTCAGCTACTTATAAAAAATAATCTATCACCACAGTAATTATGACAGAATCGCAAAAGAAACCGTGCTGTTTTGAAGGGTTTTCAGCCATACTGCGGGAAAAAATGAGTCACGTTAGAGACTTATATGTAGCTTTATTTATTTAACTATTGAGAATTTTGGGCATATATATGACTATATCATTGCGCCATTAATATTACAATATTTATTTCATACTTTTCTCAGACACTGAAATGAAAAAATAAAATTTGAATATGGTCTCCATTATGACTAGGGATGACTATCTCTCGCTCTCAAACAACCTGAATGGGCGTCATACCATCACGAAGCTATAATTAATATTAAGGAAAAATCGACTTTTTGGAAGGTAAGAAAAAAAACAAAAAGTGAAATCTGTAACGTATGCGGGAAAGTAGTATATTTTTTTACTTTCCGTGTCAATTAATGCAAGTCAGGATACTACACTATCCAGGATTTAGAATATAATAGAAAAAAACATTTATTGACCTAGGAGCGAATGCTCCTATGGGGCAGTAGTTCATAACATAATTTACTTGCAAGGAAAAAAAATATATATATGATACATAACATACAAAATACAGTAGTAAAAAATAGTTGTTTCAGTTTTATATGTTTTAAATAGTAAGTAAGGTTCGTGTAAGAAGATTTATACTGTGATCTTATTTGCCAAATATAGAGAAAAAACAAAACAGGATGTAAGTACAACGGATATTACAATACATACCTTAACCGATTACAACAATCTTACTATCTTAACATATTTAAGTTCCATACATATTGAAACAATCATACCTTAAACTTAAACATACCAAATCATAACATAACATCCGGACAAATATACAAGTGATTAGGAATATTTTTTAAATTTTTGGTTATTAAATCAATTGCAATTTTCAATATTCAATTTTTGTACAATGTATCATACATTTTGGATACTTGTGTCTGACTCCTATTCTATGTTTTCATTTCCAATTTCTTTTACAATTTAGGATTTACACCAAAGGCGGTGAAATTCGCTATGAGAAAATCATTTGACTTGAGCGGGATGTCGGGAAACCCGGATTTCCCGGTAAGGTGTGTTCAACCCAAACCATCCTAATTCAAGGCGAATATCAGCGAGGGTTTTGTACGAACAAGTTGTTCTCGTCCCAATAGTCTGCATTCGCTAGCGAAGGAAGCGTTCAATAATAGAAGGGAGCTGGTGACGGGAACTTTAAGTAAGGATGTAAAAAAGAGGATAGTGAAGAGCTTGATATGGAGTGTGGCGTTGTATGGGGCAGAAACGTGGACCTTGAGAAAGGAAGACGAAAATAGGCTGAAGATGAGATGTGGGTTTGGAGGAGGATGGAGAAGGTGCGGTGGACGGAAAGGAAGACAAATGAGGAAGTGCTTGACTTGGTGGGCGAGGAGAGGAAACTTATAGATGAGATTAAAGGGGAAGACAGGGTATGTGGATGGAAAGGGTAATGAGGGGCATTGATGGTTTGCTGAAGGCCGTGATAGAGGGTAGGATGTTGGGCAAGCGGGGAAGGGGAAGGAAGAGATTGGGTTTTATGGACGGGATGAAGAAAGGTAGGACTTATTCTGAGATGAAGAAAGAAATACTAGAGGTAGATAGGGCGCTGCACGTGTAAAAGTCTGTTGGATATTCTCTGACTTTCATCACAACCTACCTCTAACCGGTAGATTACTCTAATGATGATGATAGTCTGCATTGTAGCACGTAGGAGACGTGGTCGTGCATGATATGCCACGGTCGCGGAGAATAAACCCAACATTGTGGCTTTAGAACGACCAACTTTCATTTTTCAACGACAATTTTCCGATCATTGTGATTGCAACAAATTTTATTTTTGTGATAATGATGATTATGATGATGAGATGATGACGACTTGACCGGGATGACAAATGATTTTTTTCATTGCGAATTTCTCCTTCTTTACGGTTTACATCTTCGTTCCCCGTGCGCCTGACTGCTTACCATATATCATTATTATACAATCGCAATTATTGGAAAATTATCCAGGAATGTTTGATTTAAAAATAACTAATCATGTTGGTAAATATGACTATGGAAGAATCTCAAGCTAAGACTTATATCGGGGGCAAGACTAGTGAAGATAACAACTGGAGTGAGACAAGGAGAGTCTCTATCTGCAGTACTATTTAATCTGTGTCTACATGAAGCCATGAAAGAACTGAGGTTAGAGGGAACAATTGCGCATAAATCTACTCAGGCCTATGCCTATGCCGACGACATAGTTCTAGTGGCACGGAGTATGGATTCTATGAAAGAAATATTCAAAATTTTGGAGCATAAGAGTAAGAATATTGGGCTTAGAATCAATTAGAGAAAAACGAAATACGTGAAAATATCGGCCATGTAAGACAGAAGATGGATTCAAAACGTTACATTTGGGCAGTAAAACTTTGAAAATGTAAAATATTTCAGTTACCTCGGTACTAATTTAAACTGTAAGAGCTCAATGACAGAAGAGATCAACAAGAGGACAATGGCTGGAAATAGGGCTTACTTTGCTGATATATTAAGCTCCTGAAGTCAACTCTTCTATCTAAGGAGATGAAAGTCAAGATCTATAAGACAGTTATCAGACCGGTCGTGACATACGGAGCAGAAACGTGGACCATGATCTCCGCTGGAAATGAGCAAGCTCTGCGGATATTTGAACGTAAGGTTTTGCGAAGGATATATGGCCCCGTGACAGGTGGGGTAACATGGGGGAGGATAAGAACAAACAGGGAAATAGAAAACATTATCAGAGGCGAAGACAAAGTGATATTTGTGAAGACCCAACGGTTAGCTTGGCTAGGTCATGTGGAAAGAATGAGTGAAGAAAGGGTGCCTATAAGAAGCTGCTACATGGAAATATGGATGGAAAGAGAGAAAGAGGAAGACCAAGGAAAAGATGAATGCAGGATGTGGAAGAAGACATGAAGGCTATGAGGATCGTAAGATGGTGGGAGAGAAAGTGCAGAACAGAAGAGAATGGATACAGGCGTCTTGAGGGAGGCCAAAGGCCATACTGTAGTGCCGAGGAAGTAAAGTAATGTTTTATTCATGGTTTCTGGTGCCTCCGACAAAAATTCGCATCCAAAATTTATCGTTGAAATTTCCCCCACTTCAATCGTTTATTAAATACTACGAGTTCGGAGTGCTGGTGCCTTTTGGTGTCTGGACGTGGTGCTACAGTGTCCTTGGTCCGAGCGCCGCCGTCGGATCACGTAGATATCACTTCTCCTTTCCTCCGTCCCGTGAACGCTCTTGCCGAGAGACCCTCTGTACGGTAGACGCTCATCGGTGTCTCCTTTAGAACGAATCATTCATCGAAAGACTCTTGATGGAACGAATCCGGATGTTGAAAACTATATACTTTCTTCCTAAGGAACGAAACGAATTATAATAACGAATGGATTCGAAGAAACGGATGTGCTCGAGATAAATTATACGGCGTAGATGATAGAGAATTGCTATTGCTCCCCGGACGTTTTTGGAACGAAATGACTGAAATCGGTTGATTTGGGCTTCTTGGTCCATGAACGAAAATTTAACAGTTTTACGGAAAGATTAACGGAGTAGGAAAGAAGGGACATACTACTCAATCCCTTAAAAAATTTTTTTTTTGCAAAACATGCAACGACGTTCATTAGGAAGATGAGTGGAGAAAAACTATGCTTTCGGCATGAGTAATACATTTAAATACAAAATGGAGATAAGGAACGAACTCTCGATTTATAAGGAGGAAGAAAACGTTTTTTAAAAATCCTGCGTCAGTAATGCAATAGTAGCATGCTCCAAGAGAGAAAATCGTGTTTTATAGAAATACGGTGCGGCTAAAAAGATAGGAACGTAAGGATCGAATCTTTAGAGTCGTTCCTTTTGGTGAACGAGAGCGGAAAGAACGAGTCCGAGAAAGGAACGAAACTGGCCTCTTGTGTAGTCACTTATATCCATCTGGGGAAGAGGGGGGGGGGAAGAGAGGGGAGGGGAACAGGGCCGCGTCTCCTCCCCCATTCCAATCACGCCCCTGACGCACCCTCCCCTGTCCTCCCCCCTTTCCCCTCAAACCCGATATCCCATCGCAGATGTTCCCATGCCGAGAGACGACGCCGCCGCCGCCATAGTTACACCGGAGCTCCTTCTCTCTTTCTTTCTTCCTCTACCTCACGCTCTCTGCCTCTGCTGTGACTTCCCTCTGCGCGCGCGCGCGTGTATACGATCTCTTCTCCGACTCTCGAGGAAGACCTTCGTGCCTCCAGGTCTTCTATCAATGTGATACTTCGCTGCCGGCAGTTTAAATAAAACGCCCGGATGATGGGCACGCGCTTAGAAGGTCACCTAGAGCAAGAGAAGTTTTACTCCACCGCTGCAACCGTGCTATTCCTGCTACGCTGGTCTCCATGGGGAATCAGCAAACATGACAACAACGTAAATGATGATGGGCTCATCGTACGGCGGAATTTCAAAGTTTCCAATTACTTTTGAAATACTAATGATACCATAATTGCTTGAGAGTTGGTTTATTATAAGATTGAAGGTGCGTCGTTAGCTAGTGTGGTCACGCCGTCATAATTAAAGACGCAATTGTGACCTCTATCTTAATTCTTACTGACAATGAGGAGTATTCTTAACGTTCTCAGCTGGATATCTCACGTGAGATTCAACCACTTTACCATGTCGGACGGAGTTTGGCGATTTTTTTAAACATCTACCCCCCATGACGGGAGTTTTCAATCGGGTCACTCTCATCATATCGGGCCCTGCGACTATCAGTTACAAATCGCGTGAGCGTAAAGCATTTTTAGATCATTAGATTTGATAAGCGGATGCTGATACTACAGCTGATCGGCAAAAGCGGCTCTACGACATTTTTTTCCGAACCGAGTCGAACGAATGTGACTCGCTGACGGGTAGTTTTTCTTTTTTCTTGATTTCTCTCCTGGAAAGTGAAGCACCTGAACCTCGGTAGATATCAGTGTTGTTTCCATGAAAAATCATTTTTGAACATCATTGAAAAGACTATTCTGGTCTAAATAGGGAGGGGGGGGTTTAGCCTTAAATCTGGGCTTACAATCGGCTGAGTCACTTCGGTTGGAGTTGCACTGTTTTGCAAAGCGATGAGACTGCGTCAGCAAAATGGGAAATGACCAGTACTAATTGAGGAATTTCCATCCTCTAGATGCTTTCGGATGGACATCAACAATTAGTGTTTGGCATCGAGGTGCATGCCAATTGCTATCCCCGCAGTTGCCAATTATCTTTCTACATGAATCGGTTTCCTATTTCTGTTTCTTTCAGGGGCGAAAATAGGTTAGGGTTTGGGAGTTGCCAACGCTTTTAACGTCAAACCCAATTGAATCATCTGTTATCTGAACAAAACTTGCTTGTGTTATGAATCATATATCGATCGAAAGCCGAAATGTTCTTCAATCAATGGGATCGCGTTTGGAAGGGGGATAGGTGCGTGTTGTTTGAATTAAACGTCGGTAGCGAGATGGAGAATCGAATCGTGAGAAATAACATCGATAACTGCCCACTTTCAACATCAACAAGATATCAGAGTAACAGCCCTAAGGATTTTATCGAATTTTTCTGTGAGTTCGCACCTCTTAACGTCGCAGATGCAAATGCTACGCTGTATTCCATTATCACTTAAAAGTTATAGTTTGTGCTATTATTGTTAATGGAGTGCGTGGTATTCCAGTCATAATTTTTCCTTTGAGGTAATAGCCCATTTTACAGCACATTTCAGTTTTAAAACTTTTTTTTTAGCCTCAAAACTGAAAACAAACGTTTTTTTGACAGTTTTGAGACTAAAAAAAACGTTTTTAAACGAAAACGTGTTATGTGGTAGGTGGTACCTACAGGGCACCTTATTGTCGTGTGACGTATCCCTCAAATTGGTCTCTCTTGACCTCAAAATATTTGCGCGGCAAAATATTTGTCGTATCGATTGGAGCTTCAGCCGGAGAGATTTTTATAGGTATACCTGGGTTTTGTGTGTTTCTCTCTCTCTCTTCCCCCCTGACTCATTCCCATTCCAGTGCGCTTTTTTCAGTGGGAATATATCCTCACCTCATTGCACGGGGATTTATCCAAACCCTATACCCTCTCCTTCGAGGAACAGTTTCTCGTCCACCCCTGGATGTCCAGATCCGAAGAAATCTCCTCATGCATGCTCTCCTTGGAAACTCATCGGTCAGACCACCCTCCTGGCCTTTTAAGTGACCTCGTCTGTCAATAATGGGTACCTTTTGTTTTTTAAGGTCGTCGCCTTCCGCTATCCCTCTCATTCTTCCTCTTCCCACAAGTCCATATTCTTTGCGCGCGAGAAAATGGAATTTGGGAACTTTTGATTGAAGGAAAAACTTATCAATCATTTAATCCATTAATGCGTCTTACCGTGTGGGCTTTCTATTCTGTTAGACAGTAATGCAACCCATCGTTTATAATTCAGCGTGCCAAGACCGTTTTCTTCCCAGGTTCCCAAGCCGGCATTCTTCCCGGCAAAGTGAAAGAAAAAAATGCTCGGCGGACATAGTTTTAGACCTCGCCGGTAGGTGGTGGAAGCGGATAATAGTCGTCAGTGGCTCTATCTGGTGAGCGTAGTTGGACCTGCTTTGTCGGCATCTTTGAGTTCCGAGCCGGCGCGCGCGACGCGCCCCTGGCGGCGGAACGCGAGCAAGGCTCTCTCTCCATAACGCGCGCACTCGCGTTATCGCTATTTTTCCATCGCTCTCCTGAGAGCGAAAACTTTTACTCTTATTGGTTACTCTTAAAATTTAGTCAGGTGCTTTTAATCACTATTTTTAACTGATTTTCGAAGGACAGTTAATTAATGAGCCCTCTACAGAGTGTTTTGGATAGCGATAACAACGGTTTATAATAAAATATATTAAATGGTCAAATTTTTAATTTCATTCTCAAGTTTGCTTCGTAGAACAATTCAGCCTTTATTTATAAGCCTTTCCATTTTTTTTTTGACACCATTGATCCAACTTTGGCAATTAATGGCAATAGGTCAATACCCGAGGAGGGGTGATGTGACGCTATGGCTGCGGCAGTGCTTCCACCTAGTGTGATACGGAGAAAGTATCTTGATTCAGTTGCGCCGCCAAACTTGAAAAGAGTGTTCATTTTGCGAAATTAAGCGGCATCGATGTTTTTCAATGGATAATGATGGAAATTCGAAGTGCTATTATATCGACGTATGAACTAGCGAAATAAAAATCACTGTGTCGCAATTTGTGGCGCGCTTTTTTTTCAAATGAAATTGAAGTGATTACAAGCTGGGATTACTCAGAAAATTCGTAGTAAAATAAAATATTGTCTGGAAAATAATATATAAGTTTTGTAACTTTTTTTAAACTATTTTTTGAGAGTATCCTGTTAATGTTTTGTTATTTTCACTCGGAGACCTGTAATGTGGTGAAAATTATGATTTATATACATAAATCGTGGCCAGTTTATCTCGTGGCCGATAATACAGATAAATATCACAAGCTGTCTTAAGAACAGGGCGTAAGATGAAAAGAAAATATAATTAATGACATTGTGGATTAGGATATTATGAAAAGTCACAAATGCAGTGGATGACTACCCCTAAATACCTTGATGCTTACATGCATTTTCCATGCTTTAGAGATAAACTGTTGATTTCCACGTTTTTTTGAGCTTTTTTCACTAAAAATGGATATCTGTAACCTCCACGAAGTCACGACGGAAAATATAAAACTTATTATGCTCTTTATGCTGTGCGCGGTGACGAATTCAGAACTACTTTAGTTGCGAAGACATTCAATCCTCACTTGAAGTCAAGTGGCTCGTAGTCTCTTTTTATTTTAATGAGATGAAATTTTGACCTCTGTACCATCACAATCATGCAAAACCTTGTATATTATGTTAATCTTTTCATCTCTGAAGTGGGTTGCAAAACTAAAAGGACTTTCATCAACGCTTTATTAGGAGTCACTCAGTAAAATATATCCGTGACATAAAAGTGTGTATTTCATCAACTAAAGTTAGGTGAAATTGGTTATCATCGGTGTCGATGAGCTAGATCAGGCGTCTCAAAACTTATCTTAACGGGGGCCACAATGAGTACTTTAACTCCTTTTTAGTGGGCCGTAGCGAATAGAAATGTAAGTAGGAAACTCTAGATATATGAGTTTTATCCAAATCAGTAATTTTATTAATTAATTATCTTATTATTTTATTTAATAAGTATTTGAAATTAAATTATCGTGTATTTTGATGACGACGGACACTACCAGCAAATTCTCATATTTTCATCGCAATAAATATAAATAATAATAAGTTTATTTATTACTCCATACACAAAATACATTTCAATAGCAACTTTTGAGTAACTTTAGGTATCCTTGAAGGACCTGAACCTGTTTTAAGGCTACCATCAAATAATAACACGTTATGCTTACACTTAAAAAATACATACTTATAGCTCATGTAGTGAGGCCTAGACAATTACTTAACAATGTGAGTGCGTACCTTAAGAAGCTACTTACTAACGGTTTATGGAGTTATTTATAAAACATTTACTTCAACATTTCCTCCTCATTCTCTTTGGCTCGAAGCCAAGACTGTACATTTTTCGATAATATTTTTACGCATATTACATTACATTATCAATAGGAGAACCTGTTTGAGGCTACCATCAAATAATAACATGTTTTGTTTTCACTTTAAACTTACATAAAGCTCATGTAGTGAGACTAAGACAATTACTTAACAATTTAACAATTAGAGTGCATACATTAAACTGTGACTTATGGAGTTAATTTCAAAAAAATTACAGCAATATTTATAAAACGTTTACAACAATATTTACAACAATATTTCCTCTACACTCTCTTTGGTGAGAAGCCAAGAATGTAAATTTTCCGAAAACATTTTCACAGACTTAGAATTAATGCAAGAATGGGGTAATAGATTGTATACCTTTGGTCCTACATACAAAAAACCTCTTTTAAATATCGTCAAATGAAACTGAACCATCAATATGAATGACGTTTCTGTGTTAGAGCTTTTAAAATCTTATCAAACTGAGTTTTAAATTTTGAAACGCTAATTACTTAAAAGTAGTGACCATCCAAGCAAAAATTATGCGCGGAGAATTTCCCGAATAATTCTTCAGAGGGTTTGGATGAAATCATCTTGCCAGATATGTGGTCCACGGGCCGTGTACTCTGGAGACCTTTTGAAATAGATATGACGGAAGGATGCCCCGAAGTCGAGTCGAATGACTGAACAGGCATTTGGAGAATATGGGAAGGAGGAGTAGGTATGGAATACACTCAAGTAAGAAAGAGGATTTTTAGAAGGAATGTGATTCGATTGGCAGGTACTGTAATTCGGTAGCAGTTCAATTTAAGGTGGTTCCACCGTAAAATGACTCAAATGTCATTTTATTCATATTCTGTCAACTTGTAGAAAACACTTGTCCTCTATCTGATATGAACATCAAAATAATACCTTTCCACGCTATATTATTCAAAATTGAACTTGAAATTACTTTGTGTTCTATTGGGGGAATGAGAGAAACACGGGGAGAAATAGTATTTTTTCATAAAATATAAATGCCATTTTCGCGGAAAACTGTCTCTAAGAAGGAAATAATCCAGAGAAATTGAATAAAAATAAAATACAGGCATCTTACAACCTTATTTTTTCTAGTTATTGAAGAATTAATGCCGCAATTGAAGTCAAAATGCGGTAATTCTTAGGAAATGGCACTGCAGTCGGCTCCTATGGCTGGAAAAAAGTGCTCATTTAAAATACATTCGAGGAATAATCTGCATATTTTTCTACTTTACTTTTGGTTTTCTGTGAGTTACGCATTTCATCAGTGAAAGCAGGATTTTTTGGACAAAATATAAAAAATGTGGATTTAGTATTTGTTTTGACTCACACGGAACCTCCTTTTAAACGCCGTTGAGTGGTAAAGCGACTCTTTGCCGGAGGCGCAATGCATTCAACAGCTGAAACGTTCTGCCTCACCTCGAAATAAAAAAAACAAACCATCCAATTGCTCGTAATAATACGCTTGCTGCCTTTTCTTGCAGTACGTGCTTGCTATTTATTTGCTGGAATCCTGCTGACGAAACCGGTAAAATGCAGAGAAACAATGAAGGGACGTGACTGCGTTACTTCATAATTGCAACGGCCACATTTCGGCGATATCAGATTTAAAGTTTTGGTTGTTAAAAAGAAATAGACTTGAAATAGAAGTCACCCACCGGCACATTAAATAATCGTTCTATTCCTTTACGTGAAACAATTTTAGGAGATAATGTATCATGAGTCATTTAGAGTGATTCATTGAGGCATAGGTAGTTTTTGGCACATTGAGGAATTATTTTAATTGATACATGTCGAGAAGTAGGACGTGAAATTGATTATATATCGGGGTTTTAAAATCGGGGTAAGCGAAGTAAATCTATATGTTCGCCTTAAGTAACTATAAAGCAGGTTGTGTTAAACACATTCTGATCCCTAATCCGGCTGGATACGGTTATGCTGCAATTTCCGTTCAATTGACGGGATACCTACTCCAATGAAGTAGGTAACCATAATGACAATAGCCTTTCCTGGTGTAAACAGGCTTTTCGTAGGTCTTGACTTTTATCCACCAGCTTTGAATACCGATATCCTACCCTGTATTTAGGCATCCGGCCCTGAATTGTGACGAGGTCCAAGGTGAGGCGGCCAGCCCTTTTTTATTAGATCCCGGCCCTGAATCGCTGCTGCCATTTACCTTGACGTTTGACGAACGGCTCAGATTTTATTGTCCCTGCACTGGAATACGCGAATCTGTCGAGAACTATGAGTAGTAACGTACAGAATTTTGATTCTGTATCGGAACTGAATTTAGTTACAGTTAGAGGAGGAAGCTCTCAATATCCAGTGTTTGTATTGGGTCTGAACCAGTTGAATGAATTTTAATGGACAGTAAGGTTCTCAAATAAGGAGGTTCTTGTGGTTTCACTCAACTTAAAGATAATTTAATGAAACTTCCTGAAAGTATTAAAAATACTGTTCTTAAGCTACTTGCAAATTTTCAGAATTATTAAATTAAGGTTTTTTAAAAGATATTCGATCGAGAATTAGGCATGACACGTTCTAATGCCTTTTCTTCTTAATCCTGCAAGTTATGCATTCAAGTACAACATTACTCTCATATGGTGCCAATTTCACACGATCTGCAACGCGCGCGAGGGATTTCTTTCAAGCGCTCGGAGTAAAAATCGTAGCATATCATTTGATATAATTTATTTTTATTTTTCTTATTCTCTACTAGAAAAAGGTTCTTTTTGATGAATTAAGTTACTCGTACCTTGTGTTCCCATTAAGAACCCATGTAATTTCATGTCCACTTCTCGATCAAATATCTTATGTAATCTGGGCAAATAATTATGAAAAAACTGAGCTTTCAGAAAGAAAAGCTTTAAGACAACCAAATTATTGTTTCCAGCAGGTTTCATCGAATCCTCTTAAGTTGAGTAAAACCACAGAACCTCCAAAAAATGTAACGTCTGATTATTAACTCCAGCGTATATTTCAAACGCATGAAACGTATCGCAACTTGCTAAATAATAGAGGAAAATTCCTTGGTGTGGAAATACGGCAAGGTTCCTTAATAATAATGCTTCTGTTGAAATAATTGATAAAAAAGGAATGCGGCAGATTCGTCAAATCCACGCAAGATTTTTACATATCGTAATTTTCAAAAGTAATCATCTTCTTTTTATAAACATCCTACCCTTGAAATAGTTACAATAATCTTAATTGAAAAAGCTATCGAATATAAGTATCATGCTGCTATGTAAATGCCATTCAGACCACTTTCTGCAAGAACATTGTTCGGCCATCTTCCTCGTATAATACGCTTACGATGGCCATTATGTCGCATCTACCTTTAAAATAAATTCTTTAATCCAAAATGAATCATAATAAAAATTAACTTACTAAAAAAAATATATCCAGATGATTCATATAAATGATCTCTTATTATTTTTTTTTATTTTTTCTCCTCTTTCTGGAGATTTAGGTCCATTAATTTTGTTATTAATTATTTTATTTCTTTTTACTGAAGTTTTGAATTCACATACACATGCTTCTTCAAGGCCAAAGAGTGAAAATTACTTTAACGTATTGAATATCAATTGAATATGGTTTACAATTTTGGTGTACAGTTGTGTTAAAAAGTATACATACATATGATTTTACAAGATACCTCAGAGAGAGTTCCTTCTGAACTTATTGTTAAATAATACCTTAGTTGCTATTTATTGTTTATTTGTCAATTGTTGTAAATGTAGGTGCTTTAGAAAATTTAAATAAAATTGAGTGTTGTCACAACATCAAATTATAATAAATTTTTCCTGAATTAGGCGAAGGTTTGTTTTTTTTTGCTGCAGGATGTTTTATTTTTTGTGATGGATCTTTATTTCCCGAAAGAGGGGAGAAATAATTTATATATATATATATATTTATTTTTTGTTATCACTCAAGCATAGAAGCCACGCCATTTTCCACGGATTATTTTTTTCGTTTGCGCCAAAATAATTTGGCGCTAGTAGAAATCCGTATATTTAAAGGTCCGTAAAAATATAATTAGGATATGTAATGCCCTGGAAGAGTTAATAGACAACGACGCCGGGTCCTAAATACCCAACTTAAGGGAATGGCATCGTTTATGTGCTATAAGGATCTTGATGCGTTTCAATTGTGTGTCACCCTTATGGGTGAGAGGGAGCGTGCAAGCGGGGAGGCTTTTAGCCGGACGCCTGGACTCTCGGTTCTGTGTTGACCCAGTGGATTGCTTTCCCTGGAATGGTAAATATATACACGTCCTAAGCAGTGGGCCGAATTCCTTGGGTAACCCACAAGACGTAGCCATTCGTAATGAGAGAAAACGCAGGCCGATCGTGGTCACCAGCGTACGGACATCCAATCTCCAACCCCAGTTCATTCGACACCCTGTCCTTCACTCTGCATTATTTAAATTCGCCCCCCTTCTTGTTTTCATCATGCTTTTTTTTAACTTGTCCTGTTTGTCTGGATGGAATCTTGTTTTCGGTATCTAAAACACGTCCCAATGTTAAATCGAGCTGATATTAGTGAAAATCCCACGAGCAGGTTTCGGTGGTTTCTTTCACTCTCTTAACTTAAAAAGGGAATTGAAACGAAACTTGCTGCATTAGCATTACTTATGTTTCTCTTAAATCTACCTGATTTATTTCAGAATTATTTATCTCAGATTACTTAAGATATTTGATGGAGAAGTGGACAAAAAATTACATGGGTTCTTAAAGGTTCTTATGAGAATATAAAAATAAAATGTATCAAATGATTTTCATACATTATTCTACTGATGATTAAAATTATTTTTGTTTTTTTATTCTTAACTAGAAAACGTTCTTTTCGATGAATAAAACTAGTCGCACCTCGCGTTCCCATTTAAGAACCCATACGTAATTTCATGCCCACACTTCCACATTAAATATCTTAAGAAATCTGCGGTAAACAATTTTGAAATAATTCATGTAGTTTTACGAAAACATAATAAATGAAGCATTTCAGCACTCAGTTTCAATTCCCATTTTGAGTTGAGAGAGGGATGAACCACCGAACGTCATTCATCTCGATGACAATGCGTGAATCAGTCATTAAGTGTACTAATTACAGAGTGAATCTACTAAAATTAAACGGTTTACATTTTATGGTTATTTTATCCTAACACGACGCAACCCGCATTGTCACATTGTCTACTCGTTGCCAGCGCTGTCATGGCAACCATAATTATAGCGACCACTTATAGCGAGAGAAGAAATGTCAATAATATATATTTCAAAGAACCGTTGCACAAGTATTGTAAAGACTAAAAAGTACAAACGATTGCAAGATTTGGAGTAAAAAGTTTTTTTTTACTCAGGTATTGTTCTCGGGCTCTGCGCCAAGTAATTGGCTTCACAATGGCCGACGTTTCGGAAAAAGACTTGTTTTCCATTCTCAAGGCGTGTTATTATTCTATCTATGTAGGATTTTACACTAGACTGAATTGACCGTTTGGCGAGTCCAACAATTAAGCTCAGGTGTCGTCTGATTGGCTGTATATCCTACGTAGAGAGAAAGTAATACGCCTTGAGAATGGAAAACAAGTCGTTTTCCGATATTACGTCTTAGGCCAATATGAAGATCCAATTACCTAGGGGTGCAGAGCCCGAGAACAATACCTGAATATTATAATCACCGGAAAAACTTAAATCGGGTAAAGGTGAGCTTTCGTCTCGCACTTTCAAATTTTATTTTTGAAAAACGTAGGAAACTGACGAAATTGAATGTGATACCTGGGAGTAGAGGAAGAATGCGGATTTGTAAAAATGTAACAATCATACCGGTGTGACTAGTTGTTTTTGAGATATAGACGTTTGAAAATGACCAATTTTTCGATTTTTTCGTCCGTTTTCGACGCCATATTTGGAGGTTTTCACGAACAACCGTTAGAGGGATAACACTAATTTCACCTCTATAATATGACTTTACCCCACCCCCACAACAAGCTTACGGGCCTATGGAGTGAAACAGGGGTGCTAGGGTGGGACGGTACGCGGGCCCGTTTTGGCCATTTTCAAAAGTGAAAAACGCATTTCTTGTGGAAATGGTAAAGTGGAAATGGGCATTTATGGGAGTCGAGGACGTTTCAAAATGATGATTTTCAAGGCATTTTCGTGATTTGGAAATGGGCATATCTGGGAGTCGTGGACGTTTCAAAATGATGATTTTCACTGCGTTTCCGTGAATTGGAAAAGCGGAAAACGATTTCCCCTTCCGTAACTTGCCCTGAACCCACCCCACAAAGAGGTTTGCGGGCCAATGGAGTTAAACACGAATTGGTTATAATCAAAAGTGAAAAACTCATTTTCGTGAGTTTGAATAGCGGAAAACGCATTTTTAGCGCGATCGATAACGAGGAAATGGGCATTTCTGGGAATGGTTGAAGTTTCAAAATGTTATTCGGTGTATTATTTTAAGAATAGAATCCCTCACGCTCATTAGTGATTATTGGTGGAAGGCTAAAATGTTATTTCGCATATTATTTTAAGAATAGAATCCCTCACGCTCATTGGTGATTATTGGTGGGAATTGGTAGAAGGCTAAAATGATATTTCGCGTATTATTTTAAGAAAAGAATCCCTCACGCTTATTGGTGATTATTGGTGAGCATTGGCAGAAGGCTAAAATGTTATTTCGCGTATTATTTTAAGAATAGAATCCCTCAGGTCACAACGTTAATATAAGTGGGCTTTTGTTAGAGGCTAATGAAATAGTATTGTTGACGGGTAGTGTGGAAGGGGAAAATTAACTGTCAACAGTTGGAAGTTAATTGTTGAGAGTAGTTGGCATTAATCATTTTGTGACTTGCGTGTGTGGTGTATGGTCGCCATGATTTGCCAATCGTGTACGCTCAATTAGGAAGTGTAAATCCTCCATTTAAAGTGATACGTGAAATGTTATTAGTACAGTGGAATGAATGTGAGTGAAACGGAAGTGTAAATCCTTCATTTGAAGTGAAATGTGCAATGTTTACTGCGGTGGAATGAATGGAATTGCATTGTAGTAAATGGCTGTTGCGGGGCGAGTTTGAGTGGAAGGAGGGAAGAAACTGTGTAGAAAAGGTGTTTATATGCTAGAGAACCAACTGCTCGATCGCTGCGCTACGTACAGTGGAAAAGAGGAAACGGCATTTTTTCACAATATGGCGGAGAGGAAAAAACGCACTTCTCAGGTTTGAAAGTTTCTTATTTCTAAAGTAGTTGATGCATTGTTGTGTTGAAAGTGTTAAACAAATTTGCAAAGCTTGCATAATAAGTGAGGTGAAATTGGTTCTGATATCTCTGTTTAAAGTGGGTGAAAATCGCGAAAACAAGTGCGAGACGAAAGCTCACCTTTACCCTTAAATCGTATATTTTTTTTACTGTGTAGTGCACTTTTATATAAGCGTGGTTTTTTTAAAAGAATTTATTTATTTATGCAATACATTATACCGTTTCCCATTCGCATCCCTCCTGACAGACGTATCTCTCTCTCGGACTATTAGATCGAACACGTGTTTGTCCTTCCCATCGATCCTCCTCCTAGGAGAAAGGGTTCATTTCCCATGACAAATCGTCGGGGTTTTTGGTAGCACCCCTCATTATGTGTTCTTTGGCGTGTTATGTTTCTTACTCGCTTCCACTAAATCTCTTTGAGTCACCAAGTGGACGTTCGTTCATTCTTCAAGGGCAAACGACTCCATTGAAACGACAAAAGGATGTCTTTTCGAGAATTGTCTCAAGAAAGCTCTTTACTCATTGTGACCACTCGGTCCGGATTGACTAATTCGCAATATCTACGAGAATTTCACAACGGCCTCTGCTCCACGCCATGGAAACACCGGATAGTCCCGATCAGTCACCGAAGTTCCGCCGCGACCGTGTCAGTCAAAACAAATACTTAATTCCACATTTTTGATATTTTGTCCAAAACAAATCCTGCTTTCTCTGATGGAATTAGAAACCCAAAAGTAAAGTAGAAAAATATGCAGATATTATTCCACGAATGTATTTTAAATGAGCACTTTTTTCCAGCCATAGGAGCCAACTGCAGCGCCGTTTCCTACGAATTACCGCATTTTGACTTCAATTGCGACATTAATTCCCCAATAACTTAAAAAATAAAGTGGTAAGATGCCTATATTACATTTTTATTCAATTTCTCAGGATTATTTCCTTCTTATAAATAGTTTTCCGTAAAAATGGCATTTATATTTGATGGAAAAATACTATTATCTCCCGTGTTTCTCTCATTCCCCCATTGAACACCATGTGATTTCAAGGTCAATTATAGAATAAAATAGCGTGGAAAGGTATCATTTTGTTGTTCATATAAGATAGAGGACAACATTTTCTACAAGTAGACAGAATATGAATAAAATAACATTTTAGTCATTTTACGGTGGAGCCACCTTATTAAGCATCGTTGGGCTCGAATTTGTTGGAGGGGGTTGATCCTCGGATTCGTCCGAGTGCTGTTTGCCCCTGTCTACTGCACGTGGGTATGAAAGTATAAATGCGAAATGACCTTAGCCGTCGTGAACAAAATTACTACTACCACTATGAAAATTGAATAAATTTTTGTCAACGTTTTTTGGAAAAAGAAGTTGAAATCTTCATGAACTCATGAATCTCTTACAAGAAGTAACTACGATATTTAATTGAAGTATTGTATTATCGACCTCTTCGTGGAATGCAAGATTTGTATATCGAGGATAGGTCAAAAAGTTACAAACTATAACTCCTTGCCAACGTTTCGGTGAATAATTGACACCATCTTCAGGCCTACACTTTACAGTACAACAACATTATTAAAGAAGTAACATAATAAATATCACAAGTCTCACCTTACAAATCAAAGTATCATACACGTCATTTATACAATATACAAATAAGAATTACTTCGGATTTAGCCATGGAACATCATGTTTCAACACTCACACATCTCAAAATAAAATAAAATTAATAATTTTGTTGTGCCGTAATATTGTAGACCTGAAGATGGTGTGGTCAATTATACACCGATACGTTGGCAAGGAGGTATAGTTTGTACATTTTTGACCTATCCTCGTGATACAAATCTTACTCATGATATTAAATTTACCTTAACTGCAAAGTGATTACTTTGTAAAACATAATATGAATTCATATGGCACATACGCCGCGTGATGATGCCTAGAGTGAGCCATGTTTGTAATTTTTCTCGAAAATTCTGTTTAAAAAAACCCGGTGTTACGTAGTTTGAGGTAGCAGCAGAGTCGTCGGCGTACAGCAATGCCCGATGCCAGGGTCGAACCGGTTGTACCTTGCCCTATTTCGCAGGTAGTGTGCCGCTGTTAGATTCTATGCAGTGTTGAAAGATTGCAAGTTAGCGCAAATCATTTAATTATATATTCTGTCTTTTGGAGACGTGACAGCGTGTAGGATTCTGTAAATGGTGGAATCCGTTGGCCATTTCGAAAACTCATGAGAAAAAGAGAGCCCCCGTGAAGCCGTTGTGTTCTATAGTGTTTTTTTGCTTTTTAAGTTTCGTGGTTCGCCTATCCGGGTAAATGTGGTAATTCAGGCCATCATCCCGTGGGAAAAGGTTGGATTATATATAGCGCAGCAGCAGACATTCGCGCTGTCACTCGGGGAACAAGACTGGAAGGACGTCGCTACTTTTTGCTTGACACCCTCTTCTCCTTTCATCTTAAGGTGGTTTGAGCGAGATAGTTAGTTCCCTTGTCATAATGGAGACCATATTCAAATATTATTTTTTTTTATTTCAGCGTCTGAAAGAATTACGAAATAAATATTGTAATAATAACGGCGCAAAGATATATTTATATATGACCAAAATTCTCAGTAATTAAATAAATAAAGCAACACAAGTCTCTAACTTGACTCATTTTTCCACACAGCACGGCTGAAAACCCTTCAAAACAGAATTTTTTTTTGCGATTCTTTAAAAGTTAATGTGGTTTATCATCAACATACTAATATATAAAAATTGAATGGTGTCTGTCTGTCTGTCTGTTGCTCAATCATGCAAACACTACTGAACCGATTGAGCTAAATTTTGTATGTAGTTAGAAAATGTACCGGGATTTAACATAGGCTATATTAAAAGAACCATCAGGGGGGCCCTCAAAGGCCCCCCCTGGTGGTCCCTTGTGGTCCATGCTAAGCATTGGGTTTGGTGCAGTGGTTTTATTTTTTGCTTTTAAAAATTACTTTCACTCAAGATAGAGGGCTGGAATTTTTTTTATCGGATAGCTGAATAAATGAAGTTTCTAATTATTTCAATCGATTTTCTTTTACGCTTCGTAATTGTCTGAATATTATATTTTTTCTGAAAAATCTGATATTTTTCCCTTTAATCAACAATAGCATATTTCCTTGACAACCAGAGATTTGAATTTCAAAGGATATTCACGCATCTGGCATTTAAGTTTTCCTGCAGGCCCATGATAGCACGTAGAAAGAAAATTTGTATAAGAAGGGCCCAGAGTCCCAAGGGCCCCATGATAGATTGCTTCGGGGGGTAATCGATAAATTCATTGCATATTTACAAGTATACTCTTTAATGTCTATTCTCAAAGTAGCTCTCATAAGGGAACTGCATACGAGAGAACACTTATGTAGAAAAACGATACACATAAAGGAATTAAACGTGGAGGAATATTTACGTGCAGCGAATAATAATGTTAATAATGCCTCCGTTGCTACAACAAATACGGCGTCGTTTAATACTCAGATGTATTACAGGTAGTGGAACCGTCTGCCTCTCATTGCGATTGCGAACTGTTTTTTTGACCAATTCCCACATAAAATTTACGAGTTATTTATATATATACTTAAACGTGTTAAAATGCAGTTTACTTACATTCACTCAATCATCGAGTTGCCTATTCAAGTCTCTCACTTGCCTCTGTGTTTCCCCTCCTTGGACTTAAAAATATATCCATAAACATGCCTTATAGAATGAAGGGTAACCTTTTGAAAAAATCTTCTAAAGCATGAGGAATGTCTTCTTTGCGAGAAAATGAGTCCTTGCGTGAAAAACGACATAGATTAGCCTAGGATGCTCAAAGACATGCCTACCAGCAATCTCGTGATAATCTCCCCGTGGTGTTTCTCGGATTACGCTAAGAACCGCACAAATTTCATCCTAACCAAACCAGCTGACGGGTAACCAGCTAAAAATCTGGTTACCATCCCCTACCTAGCAGCTTCCTTAATTTTGACTATAGGACGCACAATTCAAGGAGCCTGCTGGGTAGGGGATGGATAAGGGTACTAATAGGTAATGACTATAAATACGCGCCCTACTCATTCGGTAGTTTAATGATTTATCCTTACCTGAAGTGAAAGGCCGTCATTCAAATTTCAGGCGAGAGAAGTCGTTATGCGGAGTACTTCGCAGCATCGTCTAGTTGTAAAATGGCGAGAGGAAAACTTCGAAGATGTCGTAATTATCTGTCGCTCGTGTACTTAAGTGGATGTGCTATTTATTACCCCCTCTCTCGGCAAATCGTGATTACTGCGGAAGGCTCTCATCACTTTAAATTCAGGAAGTTTTCACTTCGTAATTTTGATTCAATTGACGACCGAACGGAAGAAATCCCTCTTCTGTATTGGGGACTTCTTGAAGTGAATGCTGCTTTCTTCAATTACTCTGAGGAGTTCAATCGTAATTATTTATGCGTGAACAATTTTGAAGCATGTGAAAAATTATTAATATTTTTTTTAGCTTAAAACACAAGGATGTGTTCGTTCCTGCACTCACTGTGAGATTACTTGTTTTATTCAAATGGTATTTATTATCCACCTCTTTTTTATACCTATGGTGCAAATGTCATCTTGAGTTTAAGTCAAATAATATCTATTTTTACTTTTGCCGACGTTTCGGATGTTTATTCATATCCATCTTCAGGGCTATAAACAATTGACGCATGATGGTAAATGTTTTACAATTCTTTTTTTATTACATAATGGTTAATTTACAGTCATTAAATATAAAAATACATCTAGACATATAGACATTCAAGATTCTTACCTTTAAAGTTTGGTGCTGTTTTTATTTATTTACAATTTTAATTCGGTTGCTTGGATATATTTCTTTGTTGAAATAGTTATGTGTCATTTATTAAATTATGATAAAATTTGCTAAGATAAGTAATGTCTGTTCTTTTATTGCTACTTTTTTTATTTCTGGATATATATGGTACATACATTTCTTTGAATAATCTTTTTGATAAATTTGGTTCCGAGTCTAAAATTTTTGCTTCTTTGAAATTAAATGAGTGACTATTTGTTGTAATTGAATTTGATTTGTTTATGCACAAAGTTGAACTTTAGTCTTAATTGATGCTTTATGTTGCGAGATCCTATTTTTTTTAATGTTGGGATGTTTGGCATATATATATATATTACTTGTTTTAGCATTACTCAACTCTTATCCTTTTGTTTATCACGGTACTTTTACTGTACCTTCATTTCCTGTTGAATATTTTTGGTATGAAAACAATAATTATTATAGTTTCAAAATATTGTATGAGGTCAGCAATTCAATGTGAAATGGAAGTTGCCATGTGTTTTCTTTCCCTTATGTGAGAAATTCTTCTTTTCAAGGTTATTGCTTCAATTTGAAACGTGCAGATGATTCCAACTCAAGTCAATTACATTCAGCTCCAATTATTTTACCCCTGATATGTTGGATTTATTTCAAAATTACCTTATGACTGTCTGATCATCTGGAACGCGGTTAATTTGAGCTTTATGACCGACTATTTGTTCTAGCGGTGTCATGGAAATAGCTTTCAGTACCTACCGTTCTTTTTTGCTAAACCTCTACCATCAATAAACTCTAGATGTCAACAGATAACCTCGACTGTTCCTCTGAGGCCTCTTCATTACCTGATATTTGTGCTGAAAGAGAAGCAATTTCCGTGATTTTTCGTCTTTTTTCGCGATTTCGTGACTTTGATGCCATTTTATGTACTTGCCAAATTATCCAAAGAGGGATGGTTTCTAACTCTTTGTTTTTTTTCTAACTCACAACAGTCAGCAAATTCACGGATCTGTGGAGTGAAAACAGAGCTGCATGAGACGGTAGGAGGCCTCTTTTGACAAAAGTTTCCGAATAATATCCCTACCATTCTTTTGGAAATTTTTAATTAATTCATTGGCTTCGGCTGTCACCTATACAGACATTATTATTATTAATATCTACCGGCAGGTCATGTGATATTTTTCATCATTTTGCTTGCCCTTGAAGAGATTTTGGAAAATATTTTCTGAGTACGTGTTTCAACTTTACGAAAGGTAATACGAAAAAATTACATTTTTCTGTCAATTTACCCAGTTAGATGATAGTCAAAATTACTGTAGATATGTGACATATTCGTATTATTGAGGAGAGTGAGTGCTTCATTTCGTTTTTTTTCGCTGTGATCTTACTTTTTGTTGCTTTTGGGATTGACACTCATATTTTCCGAAGATTGTATGCACTGAAAATTACCCCAAGTACATATCTTTCAGCGTAGTATTTCCTGAGAATGGATGGGATAGGTGGTTTGGCTCTGTTGGTTGAAGTTGCTCGAAGTCATTTCTCTTGGTTTTGTCTCTACCATTTTCGCGTAAATAGTAACTTAGGACGCTTCCCGTTATCTTTCACAAAAGTATTTTTAAACGGATCACTAACGTCATGGCTTGACGTCACCGAACGGGACTGAAGTCCTCGCAGCTGCAGAGATAGGCGCCTTGTTGAAGTTATCGGAGCAAATTCGCTATTAAAATTATTCTGGTAATTTCTCGATAGAAGAAATGACTGCAGAAGTGGGATTCAAGAAGGCACAGTAGGATAATTTACCGATGATTGACTCACTTATGGTGGCCGCCTTCCTGAAAAACAGCGATTGTTTCGTCGCTGCCGAGATGCGTGACTGCGGTAAATTATCATCTGCCCATAATTTTATTAATACCTAACTTTTCATGCGACACATTATGCGGTTCTCTTATATCAGCTGCTTTGTTGTTAAAATACAACTATGGAAAAATAAACTGATGTACAAACAGCTTTCAAGAATGAACAATGTCTAAATAATTCTAAATTATCGCAACGGCTTCAGTCGCCAAAAATACGAGTCGGCATGTTAAGTTTTGCATTAATATGTAGCAAACTCAATGTGTCTCATATTCTGAATCTATTGATTTTCAAATGTCCTTATTACCGAAACTTAACCCATGCAGTCGTAATGTTTCCCCCTCTATTGAATAGATATAAATCTTTATTCATATTACCTACATTTTTATTGAAGGCTATATTAGGGAAGTCCATGGCAAAGCAGTATATTTGCTGTATTGTAGATTTCGGCTTTCAGTATGTAGTTATTAAAGTATGAAATGTATTTCCAATGTTACGAATTCCTCTAGTAGCTATTGAAATGGCGTAAATTTTGATGTCTTTTTCGTTTTGCTACCCCGAAGAGTTACCTCGCAATCCCCCAAGTTCGGATTTTTCGTCCGCTGGGACGCGCAAGCCTGCGGTTAGTCGTCAATTACTCCTAAACGGTTAGTATCTGTCCTTTTTCGACTACTTCATTGTGTAGCCATTAAAATTTCCTATAGATGTATACCTTTCGCTTCTTCATAGACCTCACGATGACCATTAAACAATCATCTGAATTAGAAAATTATGATAGGCAGATACAAGAAATGCATAGTATAAAGCATATTTTCCATGTTTACTACCAAATAGCCGGTGGCGTAGGGGTAAGGTTGTTGGTTGTGGAGTTGAAGGTCCGAAGTTCGCATCCAATATTGGGAATTTCTTTTTCTTCTTTTTTTCATAGCAAGTTTCGATAACATCTTTGGAAATTTTAGGTTCTCCATCGCAATACCTTTTAAAACTTTTTTTGCTTTATTTTTCTCCCTAAATTTTCATTAATGACGGCGAATGCCCAACTCCGAAGACCCTGTTTCTCTGCGAAACCTTCTAAACTAAAATTCTCACCTCCAATCTGTTGACGGCGTTTTAAAGATCTCATCGAGGCCTACAACCTTACGTATACCCTTCCTCTCTATCAATTATAGTTCGCAAACTAATGGTAAAAACGTGTAACAGACAAATCATGAACTAATAGTGAGATATAACAGGTATTTCATGAGTTATCTAACGATTTTCAAAGCCATAAATGTTACTGCTCGCATATAAATAACGTTCAAAGCTTGGAAATTTACTTTCCCTGTGACTTTAGAGACGTAAGTTGTATTAAATATATTAAGGTAGGCTTACATTCAGCTTATATACTTCCCTTTTCAATTCATATAAGGTTTATTCCCTTTCATTCTACTTATGGATATATATGAATGAATTGAAAAAGGGAAGTATGCAAGGTCCATGTAAACGTACCTTAGGCGGTAGAATACTTAAATAATAATACTTTTGTTGAAATCACGTCATAACTTTCCGTTCATAAATAATATTGTGCATTTTATGTGATAGTTTTTCACTTTCTAATTTATATTACGTGGCAATAACATAATTTGGCTCAATTATAACATTTTTTACCCCACAAAAATAAGGTTTGCAATACGTGGGACCGGCACTTACGTTGAAATGATCTTCGCAGCAATAAGCCGTCGAAAATTTAGAGAGAGAGAATTTCCGTCTCTTCTGCAGGCTATCAACCATTTTCTCCTCTTCTTCGAGTCTTTCGGGACGTAAATAAAAACCTTTTCCGGCGTGGAAGTTGAGGTATTTGAGCAACAAGGCACGATGCAGGGTTTATATAACTTTCCCGGTTTTTTCTCTTTTAGATACATTCTGCTCAAATGAAATGATCAAGTAAGATTAGTGAATATCAGTAAATATGAAATAAATGCAATCATTTACGCCAAATGCTTGCTCCATATCAATAACATCCGCCTACTTTCTCGTCAGAAGGTAAACAATCTCTAGCGATACCGTTCCGTGACGTCACGCGTCCATTCCCCGATGACGTAGTGTTTTCAAGCTGGCGAGAAAGAATTATTTTTAAAGACTGATATCTCAGTAAAAAACCGCTTGCCATCTGTGAAATTTTCGCTACATCCATTTTAGATAGTGTCCTTCGGATATAAGTGGTTATAAAAAATTGTGCATGTTCCCCATTAGGAGGAGAAACATGGGTCTTAAGGGTTTTTTCCCGCCGCCTGTCTGAGGTTCAGATAATGCGCCTCCTACCTTCATTCCTGGCTCCTACCCGTCGACCTATAGGGTGGTCCTACCTAGAGCTCCTTACCGTTCCTAACCGTCAGTTCAGCTCATTGGAACCTGCTAGCCCAGCCATCTTGCCAAGGTACATACATTGGGAGGGAAATGGTGCGTACCTAAAGAAATGCTTATGAAACAAACTTTTAATTTCTTTATGTCACCTTTCGCCATTACCAAGATTATCTCTGAGCCAATATAATACCACATTACTGTACTTGAATCATCATAAAACCTATGGAAAAGCACGAATCGGGATTTTTGGTAAAATGAAGTAATATTGAAAATTCACGTAAATAGCGCCCATATTCGAATTTTATTAAAAAAAAACACAGATTCTGGCTCTACTTTGTAGAAACTTTTAACATTCATTGCAATAAAGTTTATTACTCTTTTACATTTTTTATTTTTTAAATGACTACACCTGACGATGCCAAAAATTGGTGAAACGCGTAGTTTGTTTAAAAAATAATAAGTGTAGAAAAGTACTTAACTTTATTGTAATGATATCTCCATGTTTTTCGGGAAAAAAGCTGCGTCGGTGTATCTTTACGATGAGCTTTCGTAGCCAATGCAGGCCACATATTCAGATCAAGTCCGAATGCCAAACGGTGAAAGTTGGCCTGTATAGTATATGCCGTCCTCAAGGATAGTTCCGGTAGCGCAGCCAGAACTAACAGAAATTTATTGTGATGAATTTTATTTTTTTTATTTCAGCGTCTGTAAGAAGTATGCAATAAATATTACATAATTAATGGCGCAAAGATATAGTTATCGATGTCCAAAATTCCCGGTAATTAAATAAATAAAGCTACATAAGTTTCTAACTTGACTCATTTTATATCGCCGTACGGCTGAAAACCCTTCAAAACAGCAGGTTTGTTTGCGATTCTGTCAAAATTACTGTGGCGAGTATTAGATTATTTTTTATAAATAATTGAGAAAGCATGCAATCTACACACCGTTAGTTTTTTGACGAAATCTAGGAGCTAGAAGATCCTATTTCCTTCAATATTCTCCCTCTGGAGCGCACAGCCGTAATCTATCCCATGTAAAACAGCTTTTATTTGTAGACAAATTGCTCGAAAAGTAGTTCGGCAAGGGGTTGATATTTTGATATCATTGGAATTCTTTATCTTTAAAATGAGGCCAAATTCATCAAATTCTAGGTGAAGTGATTTTTCACTCTCAAACTACCTTAACCCTTTTAGTGCTAACCTCCACCAGCGGTACTAGTGAGAAATGCGGGGGGTATTTTAATAAAATGTATCATCTTAGGAAAAATAACATTATGAAGTTATTGTTTTAGATATTGATATGCGGTTTTTAACAATTTTATATAAATTGAATTTTTAATAATAATACTATTATTTGACATCAAATGAGAAATATGTGTATTTATTTCAAAGTTATAAAGTTAAACAATATTTTTTTAGCAATAATATTTTGATTTTCACATACAATAGTAATATAACTTTTTTCACATTTTATAATGAAACGGCTATATTTACATCAAATAAATAACCAAAAAATCATGTGGAAAAAATTATAACAATATAAGGAAAAACAAGCGATTGGCATAACTTTTAGTCAGCCTCTGTATGGTCCCACTTCGTGGAAAAGTCTTATCTTACAATTTACCACTGAGTTATATTAGGGCTTACCTCATTATCGTTGTGCCACACACCTAGCACCTATGGTTAACCAAGCAAATGCTATGCACACCTTTCTGACACTGTATGCATACTGTACGGGACCTTTTTCTCTTCTGGTCATGTTTTCCTGAACAAACAACACAATTTTTTTCTTTTCTCCCGGGAAGTTGCTGCAGTCCAGCTTTTGACCCATGTGCACGAGGGGATACGTCACTCTCGGTCTTTACAAGCCATTCCGACTCTAGAGACTCTATGATGCTTGATGTATATTGAAGTCTTGTCATTATTTTTATTGGATTATTTTCTTTATATATTATATAAGAATTGAGCACCATACGAGCAATTACACAAAAAACAACTTTCTTCCAAAACTTTACTGTACGCCTTTCATCCAAGTAAGAATATACCATCATGTCAGATGTATCAATCCCACCCATGTAACTATTATATAAATTGAATATTTGTGGTCTAACTATTTCTTTGGTTTTACCATGCCTCTTTTTACTTAGATGAATGCTTTGTGCTGTTGCTTTTGTGGAAAGCAGCAGTACAGGATTTTTTTGGGATTTTTTTTCCTTTTGCCCTAGATAAAGAATTTCACCACTTCTAAAATATTTCCTTTCCCCTACGCTAAACTTTTCTTTTAGTTCTTTGGGGATGTTCTTTCTATTCCTTCGCAATGTCCCTGTCAAATACGTCTGCTTTTTATATAATTCACGTGCCAGGTCAACGCTAGAAAAAAAGTTATCCACCACAACATGGTACCCTTTCATAAAATAATTACCTATGGTCAAAAGCTTTTTCACAACCACAAAACTTAGTCCATGTTCCTGCAAGTCTTTTTTATCTTCTTTATTTTTCGCACCACGGTAGCAGTAGAACGCCAGACAGTAGTTCACTACGGAATCACAGAGCATCCAGAACTTTATACCCCATTTGTGGTGATGTTTATTTGGTAAATATTGGAGTAACTGTGAATGGCTTTTGGTACCCACTAATGTTTCATCTATGCTAAGGTGTTCATGTGGTGTATAATGATGGCGAAAAAGGCGATTAGCATGGTCAACAATGGGCTGAAATTTGGCACAAGGGTCGTACTTTTCACTGCCAGGTGGGAAAAGTTTGGAATTATCTGTGAGATGGAAAAACCTCAGAAGCAACTGAAAGCGATCTCTAGACATCATTTTACCGAACCATGGTATGGTGCGAGAATTGTTTGACCAGTAGGAAAAGATAGTAGGCCTTTTAGTTACACCCATCTCCAGTAAAATAGCGATGAACCCTTTCATCTCGTTCACTGTCACTTCCCGCCACTGCCTCACTCTCGATCTAGGAGATATTGTTTCATGGGCGGCGAGGAACTGTGCAGCATACCTGTTTGTTTCCTGTGCAAACAAATTCCATAGCAAAGGGGTGAAGAACAAATTGAAGTATGCTATGGGTTCTGCAGTCGGTAATGGCGCATGCTTGGGACCCGGTATTTCTGCGTAACTGAAGGCGTTAGCACTCCAAGTGTCATGGCCTTCAGATATTAGGTTGAACTCCGGTGGCGGAATTACATCAGTCACGTCACTGCTTGCACCATCTTCGTCACTTTCCACAATAAGTCTAGGCTTTTTTCTCTGCGTGACAATGTCAGAGTCATCTGAATCCGAATTCACATCGTCACTCAGACGCTCGCTCTCGTCATATTCCTCAGAGCAATCGTCATCACTTAGCGATAACAAATAATTCACCAATTCTTCATCGACAATATCTTTCGAAGTCTTTTTAGTTGCCATTTCAGGTAACCAAAACGAACACAAGAGTAAAAACGTACGTATTTTCTTGTAATCGCGCTTGATTCAACCGCACGCTTGCAAGGGAAAACCTGCACGCTCGCAAGGGAAAAACCGAACTGAGCTTCAAAGCCAAAAGAGAACCCACTGCGTTCCTCGCACACCATTTACAATCTAGTAACTATCTCAAGGCAGAATAAGAAAAAATCCCTATCACAAAGAGGAATGCTGACAATGTAATCCCATTACAAAGGGCCCATATGATTACCTAAGACGGAAGGCAAGAGAAACCAACATGATAACAAAGTAATGGCTTCATTGGCGTCGTATCGCCCAAGTCTTAGTTAGCAGTTTTTATCAAAACAGATTCATCATAACGCATTCATGAGGTTGCAGATAAGCCTTTTAGTGGGCTCTCTTGGAACGTCCACTCAGCGAAAAGAGTGAGCATATGATGAGGCTGTGCTTCCCCACACGTAAACAGTTCAACGTCAAAATTACAGTATGATTCATACTTTATAAAAAGTATTTCAAATATAAAATAAAAAATAAAAAACACGTTATATAAAGCAGAGAATTCATTTTTTTCGATAAAAGAAACAACAAAAAACATGATATTAATATTTTATAAATTATAGCGATTTAAACAACAGCCTGCGTTTGAGCCGATATATCGGCCCGCCGCACTTTTCGCCCGAGACGCAAGAGCCGATATATCGGCCCGCCACACTAAGAGGGTTAAGAGTTCTTTGTGTTCTGTCTTAGCTTGTACCGCAGGAGTTTATCCGCCTTAAGAGTGTGGGTTTTTGTAGGACACCAGCTTTTATTTGTGAATTGGATAATTTCAAGGTGGGTTTAATTTCTTTGGGTTTTTAAACTTAGTTCTGTTTCTCCTCACTCGGATATCCGAATGGGCTGATGGATGGACCTCCAGTATAACTCATCCGAGAGGGTTCCATCACGTCTTTAATTCTATGAATCAAGTCAATGGAAAGGAAGAGGAGGATTATTCCGGATAGTATTTTTTTGTGGTTTCTCGCTGTCTTCCACCTCTTTTTTGCCGTATCCATGACATGAAGTTTTTCCTTATTTTTTGCCACATTCATCTTTCTAACGTCTGCATCTAACTTGTGGTGCAAGAAATTTTGCCGCACCGGCCTCTACAGCCCGGTGTGGGCCTTGGCTTCTTCCTCAGTTATACTGTACGCCCTTCGGCTCTCCTTCTTGCTTTCTCTCTCCGTCTTCCAACCTTGTCTTTCCAACATTGTCTTCAGGTCCTCTCCAACATCTTGTAGCCATCTTTGTCCGTGTCCGTTTGCCAGGTCGACATCTTAATTATCCATCATGATTTATCCGAGGCATAATTAGAGGTTTCATAGCATTGTGGCATTTCCCCCCCCTTTTTTGGGCAATTCCCCTCTTTGGACAGTTTCCCCTCTGTGGACTGTTTATCCTCCGGACTTAGCCGAAGGACTTACCCGAACGACATGTGCGCCAACGACGGCCAAAATGCCTACGACTACAAAATGCAGCGACTACTGCCAGCGACTTCTGCCACACCTTTCGCCGCACCATTCGCCGCCCCATTCCCTCACCAGGTCCTGCCTCGTTTTTATAGCCAGTAAAGTGAGGAAGGATACCAAAAATGCGGTCATCCTGACCAAGGCACAAAGGCTGTGATCCTGTATTCTGCGGCCGACGCCAGAAAACAGTTCCTGGCGCACCAATTAAAAACTGCCACCCTATCTATCACCCATCCCATTATTTCCTCCCCTCCAAGGCTACCAATCGCCAACCTCCTGACCTTACTCATTCCACCTTCGTCCTTGTCGACAGACCCCCTCCTCAGCTGACTCATGGCTGATCTCGCTCTCTATTGCTTCCGAGACGGCGACCGGGTAACACCGTTGTGTGAGCCTGCTGACTTAGTCACTTTTGTACTTAAGAGAGAAGCTCAACCTCTCGTACTTGTTAAACTTAAATTATTTTCCGACTGAAAACTTTCATCACGGTCGCCTGGCACTCGACCTATGGGTAAATTCTTGTAATTGGTTTGGTTCTATTTGTGATTTGTAAAATATATTGATAAGTTAAGTTTATGATTGATAATACTTGTGTTTCGTCATTTATCTCACCCGAGCTTGAAAAGAGTTTGTGTTTTTACGAGTGTTATCGGCGAGAAAATCTACTCTCTTCTCCCGATAGTGCTTCAGCATGTATAGTTTTTACAGGGTAGAGTCGCTAGCCCCATGCCTTGCCCCCATCCTGGAGGACCGGGATTTGTGTTCAGGCTTTACTCCCCTAGAGAGGTTTGCTTCTCATCGCATAAGAGCCCCCTCTGCCCTATTGTTGTGAGGCACACTTTGTCTGGCGGTTCAGTCAAGACCTGTCCGGCAAGGAACCAGTACCAAGTTAAACTACCACCGGCATAACTCTTGACATCATAACCACACGCAATCCTCCCCGCCCGGCACACAAGATGCCTTCGAAAAGGCGGTGCCTCAAGGGGAGGCTATCTTCACCCTAACTCGTATGAAAAAAGCCTTTGCCAACATCTTTTCTTTTTAAATTTAACAATATCCACCGAAAAGAGCCCTTATATGGCATTTATATCGGGTTATTAACAATTGACAGCGGACGATCACAAATCTCACATCGCACAAACCACAAACGGTCGAGCACTCCCAAAGCAGTGAATTGCGGAAGAGGAGAATGGCGAGGTGAACTAGGCAATGCTAACAGCCTCCGATAGGAGTGAGACAAGTGAAATATACTCCACTCAAGCGGAATTGAGGAGTTCCATCTTGCAGAAAGACCTCTACCACCCGGCCCACACCCACTTCTACTAGGTGCAATTCGTCAAAATATACTCAGACCCAGTCCGAAAACGAAAGTCTGCACAGGTGCCAGGACCTTTTTACCGAGCTATAACATGTTTCAAATACTGCTTTTGGGAGTTCTTTTTTACTTCTATCGCTTCTTAATACATGCTGCCATCGCTTATTCTGTCCACCTTCTTTTGGAAAAGCGTCTAGGGATATGGAGCCTGATGCTCTGTTGCATTCATTTACGCCAAATTTACCATACGCCAAAGTCATAGTTGTAAAAAAAACAATTATTTCATTCCTTTCACTGAGCATACGATCAAAACCGTCAAAACACTGCGGTCGGTCTGAGGTAGTTTGAGAGCGAAAAATCACTTCGCCTAGAATTTGGCCTCATTGTAAAGAAAAAACTCTCATCTTTCCAATTATATCAAAATATATCAACCCCTTGCCGAACTACTTTTAGAGCAATTTGCCTGAAATGTATAAGCTGTTTTACATGGGATAGATTATGGCTATGCGCTCCAGGGAGAATATTAAACAAATTAGGAACTTCTAGCACCTAGATGTCATAAGAAACTAACGGTATGTAGATTGCATGTTTTCTCAACTATTTTTAAAAAATAATCTATTCCTCACCGCAGTAATTTTTACAGAATCGCTAAAAATGCTGCTGTTTTGAAGGATTTTCAGCCATACTGCGGGAAAAAATGAGTCAAGTTAGAGAGATTTATGTAGCCTTATTTATTTAATTACTGAGAATTTTGGTCATATATATAACTATATATTTTCCCCATTAATATTACTATATTTATTTCATACTTCTTACAGACGCTTTAAATTAAAATATAAAGTTTAACATGGTCTCAATTATGACTAGGGATAACTATCTCTCGCTCTCAAACACCTTAAGCGATCACCGCGATCACCTCTCTGACGATTCGATTTCTTGCCGCAAGATGTCAGACACTTCGTTTGGATTCGCCAATAGCACGGGAGACGCTGGTGGCCTCGCTGGTGAATGGACCAGAGACGTGGCGTGCAGGGATGCCAAGGGCGTGGAAGGAAGGTGGCGATGCTGAGAAAGAAGCGGAGCGGGAGGCCAACGACAACGGGGGGTGGAAGGCGGGAGGAGGAGGTCTTGGACGCTTCGAAGGCTCGTCCAGGCTTCTGGGAAGCAGAGGACATGGTGCATGGGAGGGAGTGTCACCAGATGAACGGACCAAGCCACCAACGTTCGTATTCATAGGTACGTTAGACTACGCCTAAGGCTCGTTTAAGGAAGTCAGACCGGCAATGTCGTTGAACTGATATTCATAGCGTCGTTTTAGCGCTGATCGACCTTAGCCCTGGCAGCTTCAGTCCGGAGGAAGTTAACCCTATGGAATAATTATTTTAACGTTGAGTTTAAGCTCCGCGCGTCGCCATTTTTTCTTCAGTGTTTGTGGTGTGGTGATTGTCGAAGGTGATAATTGATTAATCTCCTCGTTAGAGCTAATTAAAGGGGTAATGTCTTTTGTTAGTCTATCATTAGGAATATTGTTGGCTTTGTGATTTAGGTTTATACTGACGTAAATATAGTTTTATAGGCAGTAATGTAGTAGTTGCGTTCTCAGGTAACTTAGTTAATTAATTTTGTTTTTCTTTTGTATAATTTTATCGGAAAATGGGTTAATTAGTCAACTTAATAATTTAGTAAGTGCAGTTTTTTTAGGCATTATAGCTCGCATTGATTAAATTTTAAAAGGTAAATTGAGGTAAAGAAGGGTGACCCTAACCCACCAAGAACCCAGCGGGAGAGGGGGTGACCAAACCCGAATGAGGATTATTGGCGATTCTTTACTGAGGCATTGCTCTGGAAGTAATTACGGCGGTTAAGGATTGTTGTCAGAGTGTTTTCCAGGAATACGAACGGACGAACTTGAGAACAAATTAGAAAAGATGGAAGGGAGGCGAATGGAGGAGGTGGTTATCCTCCATGTGGGAACCAACGGACGTGGTTTGATGGAATGATTTAAAATGTCATTTTTCTCACGAACGATAAGGGACCATAACAGCACTGCCAATGAGACTTTTAACTAGGTTTATCGATAGGTAGTGTAGCTCTTAGTAGTAGTAGTAATCCCTAATACTTCAATCCTTATCTGTTACCTAGTACTAACAGCACGCCGTGCATGTTTTCTAGATAAGTTTTGAGTCTCTGTCCATTTGTATAGTTGCAACATACTATATTAACGGTCCCTCTCCATTGTGATAATATCTGTAGTGTAGTAGTGCATGCTTGTGAGGCTTGCTGTTGCTGTTGCAAGGAAGTTGCTGAAGGATATTGGGAGGGAATAGAACAGGTGGATGTTAGAAGTAAAAACGGGTGATGGGATTTTGAAGACAGTTCTAGAAGGAAGTATCCTAGGCGTGTGATAGTATTATTACCACTCAAATCAGTCCAAAAATGAAGTATTAGATGTAATACTTTCATAAATGAACCTGAAAACCACCCTTCCCGCTTAGAAGACCTTTTCTTACACGTGGAAAAAGATACTCAAGCTAATTTGCTTCTCTAATGCTCAGTATAAAATGGAAAATATTGTACACCGTATTTTATTACATGCATAAGACTCTCCTGCAGCATTTCCTTGCGTTTCCCTGCCATAACCACTAGCAATAACTCTCAAAAACTGTTGGAAATCCCGCAAAATCCTGCCACATGCAAGCAGCGTTGCCACGTCTCATCGTCATATTTCCTAAGGCAGCTTGGAAAACCTTAATTTTCACCGTAGAAAGTCGATCAAAAGACGCTCGCAAACGTCTTCGGACGAATGACACGATGAAAAAGATAAATTTAAGGAAACTGTTAAAGTTTATAAACATTTTAATGTACTGCACACGGTCAGTTTTGTGCGGCTCCCCTCCCGCCGCGGGGGCCGGGGCAGTGAGGGGACCATAGGCCGAGCGAGGTCTCACCACGAGCGAGGATTATCCTTTCGCGAGCAAGGGTCGACCCACACACCGGCTACCTGAGACCCAGAGTCCGAGTACCTGAGATGTGGCCCCGCTCAATCGACACTAACCAGAATATTAACCAAGTTAGGAACTTCTAGCACCTAGATGTCGTCCAAAAACTAACGGTGCTTAAATTGCATGTTTTCTCAACAATTTATAGAAATTAATCTATTACTCACCACAGTTACTTTTACAAAATCGCAAAAAAAACCTGCTGTTTTGAAGGGTTTTCAGCCGTACGGCGGGAAAAAATGAGTCAAGTTAGAGACTTATGTAGCTTTATTTATTTAATTATTGAGAATTTTAGTAATATATAACTATATATTTGCGCCATTAATATTACAATATTTATTTCGTACTTCTTATAGACGCTGAAATCAAAGAGTAAAATTTTAATATGGTCTCCATTATGACTAGGGATGACTATCTCTCGCTTCTCAAACCACCTTAAATTCATTCCCGAATAATGTCAGCTGCTTCACAAAAAGACTCTAATCCATGACATGTATTTGTATTGTTTTTTTTAATGAATATGTATTATCTATTATCTTTGTGTGTATTTTAAGTTACCACCTGGTCATAGGGTCAACTTGTGACTGTATTACTTCATAATAATAGTAATAATAACCATACCCTGGGAGGTGAAAAATCCACCCCAGGCGGCACTCGAACCCGCGGCCTTCGGGTTAGCAGGCGAGGACGGACGACGTAGCGTAACGTAACTTCTCTCAGTAGCCAGCTAATATACTGCCAATTGGTTGGCAGTGGCCCATAACCCACATCATCATTGCAAAATTGTAATACTGTAATTGCCTTGAAAGCTGATTTAAAGTGTGTGTAAAAACAGGCATGACTTATTTGAAATTGATGGCATCTGTATTGAATGGTGTTAAACGCGTGGATTTAATTGATGTGTTGCAACTGGTGTTTTATTTGCATTTTATTGTCATTAGCTAACATTATTGCTTTAATATTTGTTGAAAAAGTGGGGAGATACGTTGAAAATATTGCGCTATTATTACACCGTGATAGTTTTCACGGTGTTCAGTCTCTGCTGATTTAGCTGCATTGAAAATTTTATAATTATGTACATTGAACATATCGCACATTTCAAGTATATATATATAGATTGCGATATCACAAGAACAACCAGATAATGAAAATGCGTAAGAAATTTCATATAACTTTACGTTAATGAATACGCGCATAAATTAAAATACTCATAAGAAACGAAAGGAACTCGGGGGATTGAGACCTAAGATAGGCTCTTGTTTTCCGTGACTGCTTGCATCTGTCGTGAGCGATAGATCTTGGCGCGTCTGAACTTTGCAGATCTCTCTTTCCTTCTTACACGTCACAAGAAAAGAAACCCTACCCCTCCCCCTGGAAATAATCCTTTTCGCTGGTCAAAATTTTCCTTCCGTCGGCCTTTCTACTCGCCCAACTGCGGGGAGAAAGGGTTCTCGTTCCGTTTGGAGAAGTTATTGCTCCCCCGCTCAAGGGGGGGTGGTTCGGCCGTGTTGCCATATTGCCGTCAAGTTGGGACTTAAAAATATTTCGGCTCCAAGGTGGTAAGTTTTTTATGAACAGGACTGTACTGTTTTGGTTTTCACTGGGTGGGAACTCTTCTGACTTAACTGAGCTGTTGTTGTAGAGTTGCTTCCTTTTTGCCTCTTTTATCAGAGTATTTATTCAAGGGGTCTCATCCTGTACCCATTTCTCTCGACTTAATTTTTTCCCTTGCTGGGTATGCCTTGATTTGACTGTCTACTGCAGGTTTGCTGCAAAAGTCCTCTCGGGGGAAGATGACTATCGCACTTAATGCCATCTAGCTTGCAGAAAACTTACTGCGTAAGTGGTCGTCAAAAACGTTCAGTTTGTGTCTAATTATTTTTCTAAGAGTGATTTTTTTTGGTTGTCCGTGAGGTATAACTCTATATAGAGCAACATATATCTGACTCAGTACCCGCACCTTGTCATAACCGTGCTTTGAAAATGACGATGATGCTCTAATGCATCGGTGAGTTTATATATCGTTCCACCATTACTTTTGTATTTCATTCAAGACCTGGACAACGATGTCACGTAGTGTAAGACTTTATTGCAGTGATGAAATATCTTAGCAGTATTCCACTTTTTTAAAAATTAAACATAGATTTGTGCGACCAGTTTTTAGTTCCACCACATCTGCCCGGTTACAACTTTATTAAATACTTTATTCCTTGCGAATCTCCAGTCATACTCGAAATACAACATTCACACCATCCTAGTTCCTATCGTTGTAAGTTTTGCGAATATTGAATTTTTTTGACGATGTTGTTCGTGCATGACACAATATAATGTATGTACCTATTGATTTGAATTATATATAATCTAAAGTAATATTGCGGGTCTAGTTAGCTAGTATCTATTAAAGAAGTTGATGAAGGATAAGAAGAGTGGAAGATCTGGTGCTTTCCCGGCGAATCTGTTGTATTAGGGCTTCTAGGGTTTCCAGCCGGGTGAGTTGATGGTCCATAGTCTCCAACGTTTCGAGTTCCGACACGGCCCTCGTCATCAGGGATGCTGATAGTGATGACACACAGGATGTCCGCAATATATAGTTGCTTAGGTGTCTTCTGAGTGGTCGTCATTTTGGCACCAATTTTCCCTATTGGTCTTCACTTCTCTTAGGATAGGCAGCCTTCTATATCTCTTAGTATGAGCAACACCAAGGCAGCCAGCCTTTACTAAGAGAAGTGCAGACCAATAGGGAAAATTGGCGCCAAAATGACGACCACTCAGAAGACACCTGAGCTACTATATATTGCGGGCATCCTGTGCAGCATCCCTGCATCATCAGCAACCATCAGCATCCCTGATGACGAGGTCCGACACGGCCCTCGAAACGTGGGAGACTATGGACCATCTCACCCGGCTGGAAACCCTAGAAGCCCTAATTCGATAAGAAGAGTGCTAATCGCCAACGTATTGGCTGCTAATATTATTAATCGTCGCGATGACGTTGGTGCTTGCGTGAATGCTGATTGTGCCGCATTTTTCGGTTTCAGAAGTCTGGCCAAACTGGTAAGGAGCGAATGGATGCAGTTTTGAGCGACTGGCATGGAAGGACTCGTAAAGGCCTCGAGGGGGGACATATTAGGCATTGCCAATCACGTTAAATAGTAAGAGTGTTAAGGAACAGAGTGATTTGGACTGGGAGCGAGAGGAAGGACGATGATGATGATGATATGTGGTTTCGTCCCCGACTGAATATTCCGCGAGTTAACTCACTTATTTCACGTCAGACCCCAGGTTTACTAACCATCGGGAATCCGATGAATGAACTCGGTAGCCATTGGAATAGCCCACAGAATTGAAGAGCATTGTCCTGTAAAATTTTGCGGAATATTACTCATATGAAGAATATTGCAGTAATGCATTTCAGATAGTGCAATGCCCATTATGGGATGGTAATAAGAACTCTCAGAATTTTTTTTAATTTGTAAAAGTTATTATTTTTGCTGAATTTTTAAAATATTTTATTGAGTTTTTAAATTATTTATAAATATTAATACACATTTTTTCTACATTTCGAAACTCAACATTTTTCAATTCCGTGTTGCACAGAAACAAATTACGTGCAACTAACATTTGAACATTTAAGTTTTATGTATTTTTTTTATTTTTCCTTTTCGATGCGTCTTTCGACCGGCCGGCCTTGAGCTCCTCTTGCGGTACTTCCTTCCTTCCCCCTCCCCCCCTGTCCCCCCGTTCCCCCCCCCCACATCCGGCCGATCGAGTTTCATCTGTTATTTGCTTTTCTATTCGTCTAGGAGAGCCTCCCGGCGCCTCCGCCCTGGGCCGCCCGCGTAGTTGGCGGCGGCCAGCCCCATCAAGTGCTTGGCCGCCTGCGCTCCGGAGAATCCTCGGCCCATGCCCAAGTCCAGGGTGCCTCCACGCTTGGCGCTGCGACGGGAGAGAAACAAAAGACAGTCTCAAATTAAGATATTCATGCATGCCGCAAATACGGTGGTGAAATAACGTATAAATTGCCACAGGATACAATAATCGGCCTGGACAGCCCTGGTAAAAATCGTACGCTAGCGTAGAGGCAGCGTCAACGGAGAGTTCTTACACTCTTGGAAGAACTTCCTTTACTCCCCGATGACTCTCCGAGATTTTTGTCTCAAAGCACGTTACCCTTAACTCTTCCGCAAGAGCGAACGGAGAGTGCCTCGTGGCTCCTTTGACGCTTCTTTTTTCGTCTCCCCGTCAACACTTCTAAAACACTTACGGGGAAGTAAAAGTTGGCTGATGGTTTTGTTTGCCCTTCGATTTAACCGCCACTACTACGAAAACACATAGTCATTGTTGCCTTAAGAATTGTCTTGAGTAAATTAAAATCTGGTGCGTTCAAACGTCCCAATCAAATATATGCAATAATTTTAGTTGATGTCATGGTGTACCTTCGTTGACGGACAACTTAAAGTTCAATTACATACCTACGGTAATGATCAATTAGTAATATTTGATATGAATTGAATATTAACATACGGTGTTACTAATTAGTAGCCAGCCAGTTTGTACATTTCCCCCATTGATCATTGGAAAGCCAAAAGTCATTAAATCCAAGCATTTAAAAATAGTTTAAACACGTCGTGGTATGTAATTACAGCTAAACGCTCTGCTATCACACAGCGGTATTAGCCCAGTGGTTAATGCGGTCGGCTGTGAGTCGTATGAGCTTGAGATCGATCCACTCCAATGGAATTATTTTTTTCTAGGTTTTTATTGTTTAAATATTTATATATTGTGTTCTTATCATCGTTTCTTCAATGAAAAATATTTAAGGCAATTTATAAAACTATAAATAGGACTAGATATAGTGGGAGTAGACTTGAACCCCGTCTGCGCTCCGTTAACACACCAAGACGACGCTTCGTTTACTCTCCGGTGTTCCACTTTACGCTACCCAGACTCTTCGTTCACACTCCCTTGTGGCTTGGTCAACTCTTCCTTCAATCTCCGATAGGAGCTTCGTTGACGCTATATTTTCGCCAGGGAGTCAGAGAGCATCCAGTTCATTTTGTATCCTCCTAAATTGCCACGAAGGGAATTAGGAGGCCTGGGTTGTCTGCGCATTGGCCAAAGGCAAGATAAAGGTTCGCGGTTCGATTCCCGGTCCAGGCAGAATTTTTCCAGTGGCAATTCTTACGTTAAAACACTGCGCTAAGTCTCAGTCAAACAGTTGGCAAGGCCATGACACCGCGATTTAGATTTCGGTAGAGCGACGTCGTAATTTGTCACTTCAAATGATCCGTTGCCATGAAAGTACCTATTGAGGGTAATTCGCGTTGACTAAAGGAGGATATCTGAAAGAGTTTTCGGATTCACAACACCAGAATTATTTAAAAAAATGAAATACTATTCATTGTAGTTTTTGTCAGCGATGATATTTGTCCATTCAAAACAATTTTTTATTTACGTATCAACTGCTACGCCACTTCTACTTCGCTGAATAATATGATAGGGCGTTGTGGCAAGATTCAGTCTTTGTCCCGCTTAGATTTTTACGTTATCACTCATGGCTGCTTCATAACAACATGGTGAAACTTAAAAAAAAAAACACTGGATGGCCTCGAAAAATCTTTTTAATGGCCCAACATGGCTTTTTATTGAAAGTGCAATTTTTTATCATGAAAGTGAATTTTTGTATGCGTGAATAAGTTTCTCCATAATTATTCATATCAATTGTCTAGTGGCCAAGAGCAATATCGGCAAAATGGTTCCACATTTCGGTGCAGCTGCTTTGGTCAGCGTGTCGTTACAACGTTTCTGCCCCTTTACAGGAGGCGGGTCGAAGACCGCCATTGGTAATTTATAAGTGGTCCCTGGATATAGCTCGTGCTCTCCGATTGGTCGAGGTGCAGAAGAGTCTTTCACATGTCGTGGCCAGCGAATACTCATCCTCAGTATTGAGATTTCCCCGCGCAGTTGCACCGGAAGATGGAACCAGATGCTGTGAAATCCTTCACTCTGATTGGCCGAATGGATTTCAGACGGACACGTGAAACAGACGAACACTAGTAGTCACTCACTCTGTCATTTCCTGGCTCCTCATCACGGACTGTCCAATGCGGGCGAGCAGCTCCAAAACGTATTCCGGATCAGGGTCGTCCAAATCCACGTATCCCCTCATCCCGCCGGCTCCCAGCCGCTGACTGCAACGAAACAAAAGAAGAACGACGACTCATCAGACAATTCCCTCTCGGTTGTTAACGGAAAGACGCTTCAAATTAAGCATTCCCGTGAAAGTGTGTCTTTTGAGATCTTATGTAAGTTCCAAACCGTTGACCATTCTCTGACGACGCTGATAATGCTTTACGAAATCCGACATACTACGGTAGATCAGATCATGGGAGTAAAATTAGGGAACTAGACTGCAGAACGGACATATTTAAAATGTCTTTTTTCCCAGGAACTATAAGGGACCATAACAGCTGCCAATGAGACTTTTATCTAGGTTTGTCGATAGGTAGTGTAGCTCTTAGTAGTAGTAGTACTCCCTAATACTTGTATCCTTATCTGTTACCTAGTACTAACATCACGCCGTGCATTTTTCTACATAAGTCTGTCCATTTGTGCAGTTGCAAAATACATATATCAACGGTCCCTCTCCATTGTGATAATAACTGTAGTGTAGTAGTGCATGCTTGTGAGGCTTCGCCTCGTGACAAGCATTAGCGATTTATGCTAATGCATAATTATTCGTAGTTACACTAACTTTAGGGTTAAGTGAAATACATGTTAATGATTACCCACCCCCTGCCACACACCCCTGAGGTGGCTTGCAGGGTATTTTGTAGATGTAGATAATGACTATCAAAGACAGTCGAAGGCTATGAAAGGCAAGACTTTCACCCCACTAGTGGAGGATTTTGTTTGAAATATATCGTTAAAATCTAAGAGGTTACGGTTGTATTCTCTTATCGTGTGACTCCTTGGAACGAAACATTTTCCTCTCACGAGCAAAGTTTTTTGGACTCTTATATCAAAAGATACAGTTTTATATCCCTCAAGATTTTCTAATTGAAAGAGTGATCTCACTAAATGAATGTTTAACTGATTTGAGAGTTATTTTTTCAAAACCTATTTATGAGAATAACAGTTTGCAGAGAGTAGGAACAGTGTGATGTTATCGAGTTGGAAGAGGATAAGCTGAAGAAAGTAATAGTTATTAGAATAACAATTATAATAGGGAGTTGGATTAAGAAAATTGGCTTGTTGGACAGTATATTTGTTATTGCTGTAATCTACCGATTAAGGTAGGTTTAAGGAGGTTCCGCCGCGACTGTGTGAGTCAAAACAAATACTAAATTCCACATTTTTTATATTTTGTCCAAAAAATCCTGCTTTCACTGATTAAATGCGTTACCTATAGAAACCCTAAAGTAAGGCACTAAATATATGCAGATTATTATTCCATGAATGTATTTTAAATGAGCACTTTTTTCCAGCCATAGGAGCCGACTGCAGCACCATTTCCTACGAATTACCGCATTTTGACTTCAATTACGGCATTAATTCTTCAATAACTAGATAAATAAGGTTGTAAGATGCCTGTTTTATATTTTTATTCAATTTCTCTGGATTGTTTCCTACTTATAAATAGTTTTACGCAAAAATGGCATTTATATTTTAAGGAATAATACTATTTTTCCCCGTGTATCTCTCATTCCCCCATTGAACACCCATTTGTAATTTCAAGTTAAATTATAAAATAAAATAGCGTGGAAAGGTATTATTTTGTTGTTCCTATCAGATAAGAGGACAAATTTTTCTACAATTAGACAGAATATGAATAAAATTACATTTAAGTCATTTTACGGTGGAGCCACCTTAAATGGAAGAGAGTCCAAATTCTCATTATTTTTCACGGACGCAGGCCTCTTTATCTCTTTACACGATTTCATTCTTCATCTCAGCGTTTGTCCTACTTCTCTTATTCCCATCCACAAAGCCTATTCTCTTTCATCCCCTTACCCAATATCCTCCCCTCTTTATCACGGCGTCCAGCATCCCTTCGCCCCCAAATTACTTCTTCCAACCACCTGCTCTGCCTCCTAATATCCTAAACCGAGGTTTCCTCTCCTCGTATGTATCTTAACTAAACACTTTCTCGTTTGTCTTCCTTCCTGTTGTATTTCTTGAGCATCTCTTTCGCTTGCGCCACTCTCCTTCTAATGTCTATGCGCACTTTCTTACAACTTACTATCCAATTAATTAAATCGCTCTACTTGCTCCAGTCTGTGCCCTTGTACTTTTATTGCCAGCTTTGCATTCTTTGTTTCTTCCAAATAACTTTCGTTTTCTTATTCCTGTTGCTCACGGTAAAATATTCCATGAAAGAGTTTTGTAAAATTTTTTATTGAAAGTTTTATGAATCGTACGTAAAACGTACTTGCTTGCTCGAACGGTAAAACTGTTCATAAAACCGCAATGCCATCTATGAGACGCTTTGCGAACACGTGAAGTGATAAATGCACTCTCTTTTGGATGACTGTTAGGTTAAAAACTATATGTATTGTTTATTTATTTACTTTCTGATCACAACCAACGGTGCTAAGGCTCAAAACACATTCTTCTAACAACAAGAAGGATACTGCCTCAACGTACCATGAACTTCCAGCCATGTTTGTTTACGTTTTCCTTGTTTTGCTTCCCATGGATACGAGATTATTATCAACGCGATGGGCGGAACGTCTCATTGGTTGTTGCATAAAACGGTTTTATGGAAACAGAACCTGTCCTATTCCGTAAAACGTATTATAAAACTAGATTTTATAAAACGGTTTTATCGTAAGCAAGTTTTTTTTTAATAAAATTATTCGATTTGATGAAACGTTTTACCGAATTTATTTTACCGTGAGCAAGAGGCATTATATGGTTTCCATTTCGGTTCGAGGAAATTCTCGCTCCAGCTGTGCTTCAAACGAGGGCAAATGTTTTCGAGGCAGGCACTCTGTAATCGCGTGAGAAATGCCGATTGTGGATGGGATATCTTTAAGGGGACTGACATCCCCTCTTAATGTCAAACGCCGTCAAATCGCTCCAGATTTCATTCCGCGGCTCCTAAAAACCCAACCTCCCATCATCCGCGGAGACCTGTGGAATAGTTTCACGCCTTTCGAGCAAGGGCAGAGGGGCCAGACCAGTTGACAGTCGCAACAGGTGGGATCCCTTATAAAAAAAAAGGATTCTCTAACCTGGGATCAGTCGCCAGTATTTCAATGCCCTCTTAACGTGGAGGATTCATACTTTCATACTGAAGCATACTTTCATAGAAGCTTATCACCAGCAGTTGATTTAGGAAGTATATGACCACCAAAGGGAATCGCACCTTTTGATCCAATATCAATTCCAATATTAAATACATCAATTGTACTAGCATCAGGAGTAATAGTTACATGAGCTCATCACATTTAAATAGATAATAATCAATCACAAGCAATACAAGGATTATTTTTACAGTATTATCAGGAGTTTATTTTACTATTCTTCAGGCATATGTCGAAGCACCATTCACAATTGAGGATTCAGTGTAGTATGGATCTACATTTGTTGTAGCAACAGGTTTTCATGGGCTTCATGTAATTATTGGTACAACATTTTTACTGCATAGTATGTTTAGTACGGCATTCAATAAAACACTTCTCTTCAAATCATCACTTTGGGTTTGAATCAGCTGCATGACATTGTCATTTTGTGGACGTAGTATGATTATTCATATATATTTCAATTTATTGATGAGGTAGATATTTATTTAGTAAAAAAGTATAATTGACTTCCAATCAATAGGTCTGATATAAATCAGAATATATATTGAATATAATAATTACAATAGCAATATTATTAATGATATTATCAATATTAATTATAATAATTGCATCTTTATTATTTAAAAAATCAATTTTACTGTCATAGTTATTCAGTTTCCCGTCGTATTTTTGACGACGAGGATATTCGATCGTCATGTCCACTCACCTTGACATGGAACTCGAGCTGTGGCAGTTTGAGATGAGGATGGCGAGGGTCACCGACAGGAATATAAGGGAAGAGCCTTTCATTGCCTGCGAATGGAAAGGAAAATTGTTTAGGGCACATCATCATTCAAAAAGGAACAACAACAACCAAGGGTTAACTCACTTAAATTGAAGTTAATTAGGTTTGTAAGGCGTGACTTTGTTGTCATGTTATGAACCAGTCCCTCAATTTTATTTAATATTCCGCATAAAATCTACAAACTCCCAACGATTAAAATGTTAACCACTGACTTGACTGCTACTAATTATCTCTAAAAAATATCCCAAACTATCCGAAATCCAACCGAAATTTTAACGCCAATGATTACCGTCCATTTGATTGCATAAACATTATTAGCAATTATTCTTTTTCTTATTTCAGGAGATATATAAGTCTATTAATTTTAAGATTGTGTCATTTCTCTTTAACGAAGTTTCGCATTTGTATATATCTATGCTTCTTCATGGCTCACAATCAGACTCCTTCTGAATTTGTTGTTTCATGATACCTTCGTTGCTATTTTTTTAAATAGCAACGAAGGTTTCATCAAACAATAAATGCAGAAGGAACTCTTTCTGATTGTGAGCCATGAAGAAGCATAGAATTATACAAATGCGAAACTTCGTTAAAGAGAAATTACATAATCTTCAAATTAATAGACTTATATATCTCCTGAAAGAAGAAAAAATAATAATCCATTTTAGAAAAGCCCGCGTCACTCACTCACTGACTCAGGAACGCTATTAGATGGAACCACAATCACTTAAATTTTAAAATGCCGTTACTAGATGGAGCCACATTCACTTGAATTTTAAAATGCCGTTACTAGATGGAACCATAGTCACTTAAATTTTAAAATGCCTTTTTTCAACTGCTTGCAAGAAATTTCATAAAAGCGAGAATCATTTCTTATTTGGCTCCGATTGAGCTTTTGGCTCTCTTTCATCTTTTGCGACGACGACAATATCCAGTGATTCCGGCATAATATGCGATTAAAATCAACAAGTCGCAGAAGTGTCAGTCGTTTGACACCACGTTGTAATTAGACTCCAAACAGCAGTATTCTGTTACAACGGACAACTTTATGCTGCTCTCTCTCTCTCTCGTAAATTAACGGAAAGAATGTAATTTTGCTTACTGTTGGGAATAAACTCATGATATCAATTATCATTTAATTTCAATATCTTCCTTGAATAAGTGGGCGCCATTTAAAACCTAGTTAATTAACAAGAGGTCATGAAGAGGAATCATTTATAAAAAATTATACAGTCGCAGAAGTTTATTCGTTCTCACATCGAATTTGAGGGAAAACTCGTCCCAACACCTCTGAATGGCAAAAGTTCAAAGCAAGCAATAGTTTCTTGATTAATCCAACGAGAAGTTTGGCTCCAATGGGTGAGTTGATAATTCAATATGGAGGCGTGAAAATGGCGCGGTGCTTGGGAGTTGGAGGTTCGATGGGATCATATCGTCCGTTCGTTGGGGTGCTCTGCGTGGTGCATGCTGGGAGAGGGAAGCGGATGAAATTCAACCCACCTTATTCTGTGGCGAAGCACAGAAATGACAATTTTCCAATAGATAACATTTTATACGACCATGATTTCGATGCACTGCATCATCAGATACATACACAAAAAAGAGTTACAAATATATAATCTCCTTCTCTTAATATATATTGAGATAATTGGTCAATCCAAATTCCATTATGCATTTCACAACCAACGTTTCGGCAAATTTATTGCCATATCCTCTCAGGGCTAATTGACAATCATAAAACAAAATTAACAACATAAACAGGATTATAAACAGAATAAAAACAATTGTTATTTAACAACTTTGGTGATTGCTACGCTGTAAATTTTTAAATCGGGTACACTAATTTCACAAATATCAACAAACCTGGGAATTTTAATTGCACTAACATGATGTCAACCATTCCAATTTAGCAAACAGTAAATAAACAGATAGATGGGAAAAATATAAACAGTTTCTTGGCAACAAGAGAACACACCAGAATACACCAAACATTAATTTAGAAAATATATATGAAAATTGCTTTATATAAATACAAAGATAACATCAATTTAAAAAATACAAACATTTATCACATTTTTTATATGTAAAGCACTATTAAAAAGCATATATTAAATTATAAATAATATCTTTTGATATATTGTATAAGACTTATGTGACTTCTTCTTAATTTATCTATATATCCGTTCTCAAATTGCATGTATTTTTTGGTGTTTCATGATATGGACCATTTCTTTAAAAAGTCTTTTGTGTAAATTTGATTCATAATCTATAATTTTTGGTTTTATTAAAATCGAAACTATGGCTATTCGTTATGGCATGATCAGCTATAGGGCACACGTGTAAATAAAGGTATAAATATATATGTACAAAATTTGCAGAGGAGGAGGATGTGGGTTGGGTAGAAGAAGGTTAGCCGAAGTGAAGCAAGGGCTAGCAAAAGAAGATACTGGCGCTGGAAGGAGCAGAGCACGTCGGTATCTCAGATCTCGACGTTCTTCTGGAAAACTGATTATATATACATTGATTTGCAAAATTGGTATTAGTCATTTCTTTAGAAAGGATATGTAACTTAATAATCCGTTTGCCTGTTGATGAGAATAGAAATATTATAGTAGAAATACTCAAAACTTTTCTTATTTGGACTGTTAGGCTCTCCACGAGTAGATCAAGTTGTTTGCTGCACGGAAATGACAGGAATGCTGCGTCATCCACTTCTGCACTCCTGAGTACGTATAGCATGGACGAAAGAGTTTTCGAATCCATTACTAAATAAGAAATTTTTCATCCCGGTGTTTCATCCACACCGATCAAGTCGAATTGAAATAAAGCTTTGCGCCCGTGGAAGTCGTGGGAGGCCTCTTTTAATCTTTAAGGAAAAGATAAGATTCATTTGCTCGAGCGTCGCAATGTAAACAACGCAAACGCCTAGCAACGCACCTTTATGCTCGGGCAGTTTTGGAGTTGGCCGCTTGCGGAATAAGGCAACGAGGGAGCTGTGATCGCATTGCATACGCATGCAAGGACCCAAGCGGTGCCAGATGATTGTTAGTGAAGCAAGGATTCGAATATGTTGCTGTTGGTTTTTAAAATACGACCCACCAATCAGCGTTTACGACATAACAAAGGATTAGTTCTGTTATCATTAAGCCGGGAGTGGTCGCTAAGCAACATATATCACGCGAGCGGTCGAGTGTGAGACTTTTTCTCACACTCAGATGTATCATTGATTATATCTATCATATAGAGTGTTTATTGGTAATTTATTACACTATATTTAGATATAATTTATTTATCTAAATGTTCATTTGAAACAATGATTTCCACAGATAACCAATTACTGATACAAATACCTAATCATTGCTAATTTTACTGGCGATGTTATCTATCATTGAGTATAAATGAAGAAAATTACCATTCTCATGAATAAATATTTATTTATGAGGACATATATATTCTAATGACTCATAAATTTGCATTAAAATATCTGCTCTCCACGAAATGAATCAACTTTGCCCGCATGCTGCGAGAGTGTAACGCAACTGAGTGATTATACAAAAACAATAACGTCAGTGGTCGCGCGATGAGGAAAAATCTCACACCTTATGTAGCCATGACGGTATCAGACATATCATTACACAGTTGCGGACGCTTCATTTATACTTTTTGAGACGGTCGGTCAATAGGGAGAGATAAAAAGTCAGCTAGAAGGAAAGGGAACGAATTCTAACTCATGATTACAAAGTGAGCACAAGTTTGCATTTGGTGCGAGAGACAAAATCTCATTGTGTGACCATGAATGGCGGGTTAAATAGAGATTGAAGATGGCTAATGTACATTTTCGACTCCTCAGATATCCATTCTTTTAGTCATGAACACAGATGCGGGTCCAGATTGACGCAAATCACGCCTCTCCATCTCTCGTCTCGACTCTCCGCCTCACCTCCGCCTCAACACCGCCTCTCTGCCCTTTCGGTCGTAAGGGTGAGCGGGAAGGCGACTGCGGCGAAGGAATTATTTACGCCTCGCTATGGCTGACGACCCGCGCCCTGCCCCCCTGGCTCCTTCCTTGACGAGGTGCCCTTCCTACGACCCCCTCCCCCCTACGTGCCCACGGAAAGTAAAATAATAAAAAAAGGAAAGTTTTACGCAGGCTGAAATTCTGCCGGATGATGCAAGGTTCTTTTTTAACGTTAACTGGATGTTTTTTGACGTCCTTTTTAATACGTGTGGTCGTTTTCATTGTTGTGTCCCTGTCGCTGCTTTAAAATTCCATTTGGGGGAGGAGAGAGAAAAAGAAAAGTCTCAAAGAGAGTGCATGAGTGAGGGAGTCAACTTTTTATGGGTGTTTATCGCGCGCGTCCCGTTGCGTGGTCGCACTCAAGTTACTGGAATCGGTGTTGTACCGTGGTCGCACTCAAGTTACTGGAATCGGTGTTGTACCGTGGTCGCGGTCAATTGAGAGCCATTCGGAAGGGAGCGAACGAACGAAAGACGGGACTCACGAGAACAAACGTGAATGGAGCGATCTAACATATCTACATCTACAAAATACCCTGCAAGCCACCTCAGGGGTGTGTGGCAGGGGGTGAGTAATCACCAACATGCATTACACTATACCCTAAAGTTAGTGTAACTACGACTAATTATCCATTAGCATAAATAGCGAATGCTTTTCATGGGAGTGACATTTGCAATTTTCCAGTCCATGGGTACTTTGTGTTCGTTGATGGATTTACTAAATATATTCAGCAAGTAGGGTGCTATTTCACAAGCTAATTCTCTATACACGCGGGCAGGAATTTCTTCAGGACCTGGGGATTTATTTGGACTTAAAGATTTTAGCAAGTTTTCTATTCCTTGAGTGCAAATATCGATAGGTGGCATCTTTTGCTGGAAGTGATCATTTAACTTTACGGATGTAATTTGCGATGACTTGGTGGACACACTTAGAAAGTAAGAATTCAATAAGTTGGCCTTGTCCGAGCTGCTTGTTAATAATTCGCCATTTTCGTTTCGTAGTGGAATAACTGTTGATCTATTGCCTTGAACTTCCCTTACGTATGACCAAAATGCCTTTGGGTTGTCCTGTAATTGTTCTCCTAATGTTTTTCTTTTAAAATCCATGAATGCATTCCGAAAGGCTTCCTTTGTAGTGGCTCTAAGAGGAACCAACATCATTTAGCCAAATTGAACGACACCAGATCCACACGCCTTATAGTAATGCCTTGATTTTATAGACATTTTCATTTCTTGTAAAAATGTATATCATGTGTCAGTTTATCACTTTAAAAAAATGACGCTTTGCTTTGAATGCTTTGATAATATCTAACGAATGTGGCGCTTATTCTGGCATCTGAACGATTATAATGTGATTTCCTGGAAAAGAAGATGAGAAAGGGTTTAGGAGAAAGCACAGTGTCTTAAAACTAGATTAATACTACGAATAACGTTAATTGTAAAAGCTAGACCCTTTAAAAACCTCTGCAAGCGTACTCAACTTAAAAGACGGGGAAAATTTGAGAGGGGGGACCGCTGCGTTGTTGCCATATTTCCCGCTGCTCATGACCACGTTTGTTGCAATGTTCGCAAAATTGTTAATTTTCATCGTAGAACGACGATTAAAAGATGTATTTACTCTTGCAATTATGGGGAGTACGATGAAAACATTAATTTGTTGTTATATGACGTAGTTGTTAAAGTTTAAATTGTAGTGAGCACGGTTGGTTTTGGTGAGGGAGCCTCCCGCTGCGTAGGTCGAGGAGAGATGCAGGAATTGGGTCTGGGGAAAGGGTATATGCGGATTAGGACCCTCGCGATCTTGGACCCCACCCATCTTGCGACTACCTGGTCTCAACCCCACATAATCGAGTTTAACCGTGCGCATTAGCTAAAATATATTCTACCAGTGAGCATTAGCTAAAAAAATGTCTTCTTTCGATGTTAACTCCTTCAGTTAAGGTATTAAGGAGTTAATAAAAGGGATATGAGAGGGTGGCTGGATTACCTGAGAGCCAGCAAACACCAACCCTGATACTCTCCTCATTGAATCACTGAACTGACTTCCCACCCTGAGGGACCGGGTTATAATCTCGACACTGTCGAGGATTTTTCCCCTCGGAAATTTGAAAGTGGGTGACGTTAAACTGTGATCCCCTTTCTCACCATTCGTGAATAGTGGGGCTAATGCAAACGCCGGGTTTCCGTCTCTCTCCCCCATTCCTTTAGTAAACCATCCCTCGCCAAACCTAACCACGGGTAGTGTGGTTAGGTTTGGCCTTATTTAGGCCTTATTTAAATTTTATATTTTTATTTCATCGTCTGTAAGAAGTGTGAAGTAAGTATTGTAATATCAATGGTGAAAAATTTAATTACATGTGAAAAAAATTCTCAGTAGTCAAACAAATATATCTGCTCATTTTTTCACGCCGTACGGCTAACGTGCCATCGAAAAAACAGCAGGGTTTTTTTGCGATTCTGTAGAAATTACTGCGGTGAGTTTTTATGAATAGTTGATAAAACATAACAGTTGGGCTTATCGAGCTTTGTTGAAGGTTCTCAAATCACATTACTTCCTTCGGTACTTGAAAACAAAGTGATTAGAGCTGTGGTTGTGTATGGTTCAGAAACATGGACCATGACCACTGCAGAAGAAGAGCTACTTAAAAAATTGTAAAGTATGCATTAAGAATGATTTTTGGTGCTGCAAAGAAAGGCGGACAGTGGAGAATACGGAGGAACAGAGAACTGGAGGAACTCTACAAGCATCCTAACATAGTGGCAGAAAATAAGAGTAACAGGTTAAGGTGGTTAGGGCATGTTGAGAGAATGCCTGAGGATAGGATGGTGAAAAAGATATACCTTGGACATCCTAGTGGCAGAAGATTGAGAGGAAGACCTCGGAAAAGATGGTTGGATGATGTAGAGCAGGGTTGTCCAACTGGCGGCCCGCGGGCCGCATGAGGCCCACGGTGTCACTTAATTGTGGCCCGCGAAAGTCATTAGACCAAAATTCAGAAATTTATTTTTATATTTATACCTTACATTGTTTTTTATTGTTACTTTTAAAAAACAATAATTTATTACTATTTGGCCCGCAACCATATTAAAGATTAAGTTGTGGCCCTTGAGGCCTTGCAAGTTGGACAACCCTGATGTAGAGGATGATCTAAGAAATATGAGAATAAGAATATGGATGGCGCATGTTGGAGAGGCGTGATTGTCTGGGTTAAAACATTGGCGGAGAGGCCTTAAGGCCCTACAAGGGGCTAAAGCGCAGAGAAGTAAGTCGAGGAAACGTACAAACCACTCACCATTAGTTTTTTGACGAAATTTAGGTGTTAGAAATTCTTATTTTTCTCAATATTCTCCCCTTGTTGCGCACAGGCGTAATCTATCCCAAATGTAAAACAGTTTACATTTTTAGGAAAATTGCTCGAAAAGTAGTTCGGCAAGGGGTTGATATTTTGATATCATTGGAAAGACGGAAGTCATTCATCTTTTAAGATGAATTCAAATTAATCAAATTCTAAGCGGAGTGGTATTACGCACAAACTACCCTTAATGGCGCGAATCAACACAGAAGTCGATCGCCTCCTCTAGAAAACAGCCAAACCACAGGAGACCTGAAATGCGGAAGCCAAATGATAAAACTGAAATCCCACCGAGTGGGTACGAAGGCATCCACTCACCTGAATTAGCGCAGCCTCCGTCCGCTATGTTACCTAGCCTGCGTTGTCGTTCTAAATGCAAAATTATGCTTTTTTCATTTCACCTCTCCGCTGTTATATCTGCATAAGAGCCTGCATAAATATTTACATTTAAAGCAGGTGAGCCGTACGAACAGAATGATTCATTTTAGTGTGCCCAATGTGACCAACAACGAAAATGTTAAATATTAAATTTCAGAGGTTTTCTCCCCCATAATTGTTACATATGTTATAATTTCCAGATAACCCGATGGCATGCATTCCCCTTTAATTCTGGTTTCGTCTTTCCGCGTGCGGCAGTATGGCGCTTGGCTGATGGAAGGACGTTGACTTGGCCATCCCAACTCACTATGAGTGCCTCCTTTATATTGTGGTGTTGGAGCATTTCGCTCGCGATGACCGCGGGGGATTGTGGGCTTTAAAAATGAAATGCGTTGAAAGGCGCACTTTTAGATTTAACCCCCTCTGCCGGAAAGGAATTTTATTTAGATACTAAAAATGTACTCAATCATGGAGGCATTAAAATGTGCTCTTTACCTCCTATTAAGGTACTAAAAAGAGCTCTTGAACCACAGAAGCTGTAAACTGTGAATACATACACTCACATGCACGCAAGTAGCTACATAAAACATCTAGATATAAGAAAAGCCCGTGTCACTCACTAACTGATTCAGGGACGCTATAAGATAAGAGCCACAGTCACTTAAAATTTAAAATGCCGTTACTAGATGGAACCATAGTCACTTAAATGTTAAAATGCCTTTGTTAGACGGAGCCACCGTCACTTAAATTTTAAAATACCGCTATTCAACTGCTTGCAAGAAATTTCATGAAAGCGAGAATCATTTCTGATTTGGCTCCGATTGAGCTTTTGGCTCTCTTTCATCTTTTGCGACGACGACAATTTCCAGTGATTCCGGCATAATATGCGATTACAATCAACAAGTCGCAGAAGTGTCAGTCGTTTGACACCACGTTGTACTTCGACTCCCAACAGCAGTATTCTGACACGGACAACTTTACGTTGCTCTCTGTCTCGCACGAGAAATTCCCGCCAAGTGAAAGTGTTTATCGAGGAGCCCAACCCTCAGCGAGGACCACTGCTCTACGATAATCGCCAATTCACACGCCATGTGAGAAAATATAAACGGAAAGAATGTAATTTCTTTAGTGTTGGGAATAAACTCATGATATCAAGTGCCATTTAATATTAATTAATATCCTCCTTGAAAAAGTGTTCGCCGCGGGCGTTTTTTAAAAACCTAGAGTGTAGGTATCTGATGAAGACTTTTCCCACCACGATGGCCGTCACAATAGGCGTTGGCGAAACAGCGACCAATATATAATTGATGATCTGCGAGCTCTAATGTTTATGCTCTGGTTATTAATGCCTGCGGATACCCTAGAAGATGTCGAAGTGAGCATTTAGCCACATATTGGGCATAATTCCTTTTTATTTTCAGTTGATACTGGTAGGTCTGCACTTCCCGTGGGCCTTTCTTTGCCTTTGCCTCACAACTCGGTGAGAGCTCCATCAGCATGCTCTTGACCCGGATGAGAAATTCTTCTCGGCAGTCAGAAAAAAATAATTTCTTCTAATATTTTCCTTTCAATGAAAATTCTGCACATCAAAGTGATCCACGCGCATGAGAATGTGATATGAAATAATAATTACGCCGAAGCGTGACGGTGTTGTTTGAGTTCGCAGCCATTACTTTAAAAAAAATTAAAATCATGTTATACACCGACATGCGAAACCATAATGACGTGTGTGAATGGCTACAAAGCAAAATATAAATCCTCATGTCAGTTTTTTTTAAGTATTTAAACGAACAAACCAGAAGTAGTAGTTGTAATTAGTTTTAAGTAGTTGTTTTCCAGAAGTTGTTGGAAAATATGTTAAACACTAGAGTCCAGGCTTAGTGATTTCGTGTTGATCCTGCTGGTTTTTCACTTCACCGTTAAGGTAGTCTGAGCGAAAAATCACTTCTCCTAGAATTGGATGAATTTGGCCTCATTTAGAAAGAAAGAACTCTCATCTTTCCAATGATATCAAAATATATCAACCCCTTTGCCGAACTACTTTTCGAGCAATGGGTCTAAAATAATAAGATGTTTTACATGGGATAGATTACGGCTATGCGCTCCAGAGGGAGAATATTAAAAAAATTAGGAACTTCTAGCACCTAGATTTCATCAAAAAACTAACGGTGTGTAGATTGCATGTTTTCTCAACTATTTATAACAAATAATCTATCTCTCACCGTAGTAATATTTACAGAATCGCAAAAAAAGCTGCTTTTTGAAGGGGTTTCAGCCGTACGGCGGGAAAAAATGAGTCAAGTTAGAAACTTATGCAGCTTTATTTATTTAATTACTGAGAATTTTAATCATATATATTTATATATTTGCGCCAATAATATTACAATATTTATACTTCTTTCAGACGCTGAAGTCAAAAAATAAAATTATAATATGGTTTCTATTTTGACTAGGGAACTATCTCGCTCTCAAACCACCTTAATGTCTCCGACGTTGATTATTTTGTTTTGGTTGTTGAGCTTGGAAGTTGAGATGACCACAGGAACACATATTTCCTTTAATAATATTTAAGGCAAAGACTTTTAATGAATAACAGGTCAATGACGATCAATTTATGACTGATTCCACTTTATACCTATCTCCTATTATCTACTTAAGCGATATCTTATGCTCGGACAGTTTCTATGATTAGGGTTGCCATTATGATTAGGTAAAAATTCTGGATGCCATCAAATCGTAATTTCAGAAAAAAATAACGCCGAGGTTTTCTTATATTTTTGTAAGTTGTATATTTAAATGCGAAATAAATTAAACCTAGAAAACTTGCTACTCTCCACAATACTATATATTTTGCACTATTATATCATTCAGAACGCATTTTTGTGCAAATATTCAGGACGATCCCACCTTTTACAGGACGTTTGGCAGCCCTAGTAGTACTCCTACCTTCTACCCGATGAACTAGTTAAACTAACCGGGTCGACTATTTTTTGGTTGGTCATCCAGATCCCGGAGGAATCTTAATTACTTTCTGCCCGACGCCCATGCTCCTTTTATCTATCCCTCTTATCTTTGAGTTGGTTCGCGGGAGCACCCTTTTCGTCCAATTAATGCCTAATCCACGATTCAAGCGACCGTAGTCGCTAGCTAGCTTCAAGTGCAGTTCCTCAAATGCAAACGAAGGCAAGCGTCTGCGGTTATCGCAGTGCCAAATCGTCAAAGCTTAAAGCGCCATCTTCGGTCGACGAAGCGAAGTGCGCCAATGCAAAACTTCAAACATCGAACTTGGTGTTCGGAGATCGTTCTCCAGATGTCGGAGCGCCGCGGGTGTAATTGGCAGACGGTGACATCTGCTGTATCGCTTCTTCAATTACCATCTACGAAGGTAGAGTGGTTTCTTTCGTTGCTTCATTTGCGTCAGCGATCGCAGTCAAAAGTGGCATAATTAATCCAATCGAATATTTAAGCGGAAAACATTGCAAGTATTGGCTATATATGATTAAATAAAGCTGAGGAAACCACCCGAAGAGACGGCTTTGTGGACTTCAATCGTGGACTCCTTTGAAGGTTAAGCCTGAAGCTCTGTTTTTGCAGTTGAAATTGGCGACCAATCGTAGAATAGGCACAATCCATCCGGTAATATGATGACGGCCGTGTGAAGTCCATCTCTTAATGCGCTGGCTCGGTAGCATTGGGAGATGTTGGACCGTTGGAAGCTCTTCAATCGACAGTCGGGGGTTCGTCGGAGAGAGTTCAATCGCGGCTGGGATGAAGGCGAAAGACTTAGCGGGCGTCGCTCGTGTTGAACGGGTGTCCAGTGTCCACCCATAGCCAGTGGTGAGCAGACGGGGGGGCGGGGGGGGGGGGGGAAGAAAGAAAGGGCGACCTTTTGATCTCACTCCAACCGCCTCCACATAAATACTGACCCAATTTAAGCCGGTGTAGCGAGTTGATTGGAAACCTATTGAAGTGCTCTCTCTCTCCCTGGTCCAGAGGGAAAGTCGAGGGTAACGGTAACAATGAGCGGAGAGAGAGAGGGAAATGTTGGGGAACAAGCTGTTGGCGGGAGTGCAGCGTCCTCAACGTGGCTCCATTCATATTCGGCGCCGTTCGCCTTTGGGTAGCATATCATATCAGAAATCCGAGTATCTTTATCGCCTTCGTCGGGTGTTATCACCAAACATCTGTTTAAAGTATTAACTAGGTACTTGCTGAATTACCCCTGCGTTGCTCTGGGGATCACATCCCTGGCCTCCATGACTCATCGCATAAGTAAGAGGAGAATTGATTGGAACAAATGAGAAACCTCATTCTTTCGGGTACATCTGATAAAATAAACCTCAACTCTCTTATCTTGAGTGAAATTAGTTTGAAGGAAAAGCAAAAAAAAAGAACCACTGCACAAAACCCAACGCTTAGCATTCCTAATCAGCTTTTACTAAGCAAAATGAATTTTAAATGCGTTAAAGACCAAAATCTGGATGTCAAGGAAATATGAAATGTTGATTTCGGAGAAAAATGTGCGTTTTTGCTGCAGATAAAAACGCGATTTCCAGACAGATGCGAATTGAAGAAAGATAATTGATTGAAAGAACTATACACTCCATTCTGTCAGTCATTTGTTTTTTTTAAATCCCAACCCTCTATCTTGGAGTTCGTCTCGCGGCCTTATATGTACACGCACGCTGAGGAGATGGGTATGTCCATGAGAGAGGGGCATGATGGGAAGGTTTGAGGGATGCGTGAGTGTGTTGGTTCAATTACGCTCTACGGGGGGGGGGGGGGGGGAGGGGAGGGGGTGAGAGGGGGGGAATGGATTGTCTGTGTGCTTGTGGGTGGGGAGTGACATTTGGACGTTAGGGGGATATTGAAGAGGGGTGCTGAGACGGGAGGGTGAGTGAATTTTGGGCGAAGGGATGTGATCTTGTGAGGTGCTACGCGACGTGTACGATCGATGCATCGACTGGGAATAGCGATGTTCTTTGAGATATCGTATTGTTATTTTTCCCACGCAATTCCACGCAAACTCAACCAAGGCCATGGCTCGACCATCTTTGATCCTCTACGAATTTTGGCACTACGAAAGAATATAATAAGGAATTTGTTAATAATAATAATAATAATATTTATTGCTCTAGGAGTAGCTCCCCTTTTGAGCAGAAAAAATTAATACAATACAATATAGATTAAGTGACAAAGGAAATCAGGTATAACACAATTTGCAAAATAAACTGTAAATACATCTAAAATAAATAAATATTACTTAAAATGGATTGTAAGCAAGCATATGAGTTCAGGGTGGTATTGACAAATATAACAATTTTGCAATGTACAGTATATAACTGTGCAATTTGCAATGTTTAGAATACAATAGTTAATTATGATATACTTATGGTTCAACCCGAATCGAAAGTAAATTATATTTTTTTTGTAGAAAATCGCACGGTTTAGTTCTTCATCATGTAGTACAAATTCCACTCGATATCACAGGAATGAATGAATTTTTTTCCCGTGGATGGACTTGCCGAGGGAATTAGCTGCTGATGGAGGAATAAGATGGGTGCTCTTGAGAAGCAGATGGGGTGCATTTGTCGGTACATTACAGGTTGTATCATTCTCGTGAGATTGATGAATGGTCTTCATGTTATTAATTTCATCAGAGGGATCGCTATAAGGTAGGGCCGCCTCTGAAGAACAACGCTCGGAAATATCGCCAGTCATTAGCTACTCGATTTCGCGACTGCATTTCGACAGTTCCTTGTTCTTCTTGGGTGTGAGTTTGTTCGGAACTTTCTGGTCTATAGTCTTGTTGAGATATATCTTTGCTGCACATTTTTTATTTCACTTCATAGGTGTTTCATTATGGTATTGGGAAATGTATAATTGACACTATAACGACCTAGTCCTCTTTTCAACTTTTGTCTAATGCTGATGTAGTCTCAATGACTCATTACGTTGCTAGTTGATCTTATTATAACTCTTATCGATAGGTACCCTTTTAGGGGGCCTTCGTGCAGTTACTCAAACTATTTATTATGAATTTAGTCTAGCTTTAATTTTATTATCTTTTATTTTTTTGCGTGAGGGTTATTCATTGTTTAATTTTAATTTGTACCAGGAATATATTTGATTTGCTTATCTATGTTTACCTTTAATGTTAATTTGATTTTTTTCTTGTTAAGATGAAACAAATCGAACTCCCTTTGATTTTTGCTGAGGGTGAATCAGAACTGTTTTCAGGGTTTTATGTTGAATACGGTAGAGGAGGATTTGCTTTAATTTTTATATCAGAATATGCAAGAACTTTATTTATGAGAATATTATTTGTTGTTATATTTTTTTTGTTTTATTTAAACTCCTTAATTTTTTTATTGAGTTAACTTTTATTTCTTTTTGTTTTACTTGGGCCAATGATACATTACCTCGATATGGTTAATGTATATTTTTAGCTTGAAAAAGCTTTTTACCTGTAGCGTTAAGTTATGTAATTTTTTTACTGGATTAAAACATTTTGTTATGATCTTGTTAATCCAAAGTTTATTTTGGTTCGCATTCGACGGTTAGGGAATGATTTAGAAATGGACGTATAGATTTGAGAAGCCTGCTCCTGAAGCCTCGTCCCGTGTATTTCGTCAATATTATTTCTCACTTTGGCTTTTCCATCTAAGTCCCGTTACTCCTGAAACAGATCCATTTTTGCCTCTGGAAATACCAATGTGCCTACGTGACAAATACATACATATGCATTCTCCGCAGAACGGAAACGTCCTTTTTTTGTTAGAGCGTAGGCTTCCGCGGTGATGGTGAATTGATCTCTGAATATTTTCTCAGGGTTATCTTCCGCGTCAGTTGGCTGTGTTGGCAACAGTTTCGCTGGCTATCCTGACAGCGTCTTCAGGTCGAAGGTGTCGGCGTGTGGTTTCTGCCTTGCTTATATACCGTAGGCTGACTTTTTTGTGCTTACTTATGATGCTAGTAGTATCTCGTTTAACCTCTCTATGCCTATTTGTTCCGAAGCATCCAGATTCAGCACGAGATTTATGGGGGGGATAATAATTTTCTTTGGTCCATTTTTCGTTTAATTTTTTCTCTCTCTTTCACAGAGTTTTGTTTTACCATTTCAATTTATTTGCGTTTTTAAACATTTCCCAGCGTTTAAAATGTTTTACCCACTACACTCGGTCTCTGTCTCTCCCTCAATTTCCTATTAAATTCCGATTCCGGTGTCGGTTAAAAGGAAACACTTACTCGGATAATTTTCATCCCAGAGTTCTTGTTAATGTATGTGCCTCGGAAGCAGAATGGAAGAATAAGGAATGAAAGGACGACAAAGGCTCAGAACAATGGAGTGTTCCTTATTACTGCTACTAGTGCCAGAGGTTACTAAGCTGAATGTGAATGGTGTCGACAATGGAGAATACGTAGCCGAGAAATATTCCCAAGCATCAACCATTTTAACTTAAGGGCGTTCACTCTTAACTTAAAATGGGAATTCGACGAAACTTGCTGGAAGCATTAACTATGTTTTCCTAAAGCTACCTGAATTTTTTCAAAATTATTTACCGCAGATTTCTGAGGATATTTGATGTGGAAGTGTGCATGTGAAATTACATGTGGGTTCTTATGGGAACGCGAGGTATTACTAGCTTTATTCATCGAAAAGAACGTTTTCTTATTAAGAATAAGAAAAACAAAAATAATTTAAATCATCAATAGAATTATGTATGAAAATCGTTTGTTATACTTCATTTTTATTATTTTTGTTTTTCTTATTCTTAACTTGAAAAAGGTTCTTTTTGATGAATTAAGCTACTCGTACCTTGTGTTCCCATAAGAACCCATGTAATCTTTTTTCCACTTCTCGATAAAATATCTTAAGTAATCTTAGGTAAATAATTCTGGAAAAAATTCAGGTAGATTTAAGACAACATAAGTAATGCTTCAAGCAAGTTTCGTCGAATTCTATTAAGTTGAGTGAAACCACCGAAACCTCCTTAACTCGACTATTTATCTTAAAGACACACTTTGGCGATTGTACCTACATCATAACTGTACTCATAAATGTAATTGATAGTGGAATAAATTAAAGCTGGGAAAGTGATATTAATAACCACCGTCAAGATGCCTTTAACACTTTAAGTAATAAGATATTTATTGAGAAGGTAATGAGTATAACTATGTGAATGTTTGTGTACCATGACAGATACCTAGCAATGAAAGAAATACAGCATAGAGTAATTTATTGTCATTTACCTTAAATGTTAATGATAAGCATTTTTCACTTTAATTTACAAAACCCTAATATCTTAACATTCCTCGCGAATGTATTAGGGTCCACTGTTCTATAGATATGTATAATTCACATCACCAAATTAACTAAAATTAATTCAAGCAGTCCTATCACCCAAGTGTTTTTTTTTCAAATATATGCGAAATGCTCAGGGCTTTAAGATGCTCGGGGATTGAACTGCCCCCTCGTGGGTGCGTGGCTTCGAATTTGGCCTTTAGATTTCAAGAACAGGAGTGGGAAAACATTACACGCGTCAATTACCCTATTTTGAGTTTTCATCATATCACTTATCACTAGAGGTAAGAGTACTTTCGTGAACTATTCAACTCCACTGGTTTTGCCACTTCCAAGTGATTGATTGAATTGCATTTCATCACCACGTCACCCTCAAACCCGGTCCACAACGCCATGGAACATACGATTGGCAATGGTGGCGCAACTTATGATTCAGCTTTTGGTGGAAATTTGTAAGAATACTAACCGTAATATAAGACGCTGTCTCCGGCGTTACTCTCTGGAACTCCTTCATTTTAATAATAAAAAAGCACTTGGTTGTTATTCCACACTTTATTATTTTTTTAATAATTGGTCTTCAGCATCTCATGCCATTGATGCCTCGTATCAATACAATACTTAATGTCTTAGTGAATTCACAACAATTAATTTTCCCATGCTTGAAGTTAAGTTCCGGGCTGTATCTGATGTTAAATTCCTAGTTAACTTAACCTCACACAAACTCCCTAGATTTGTAAACAGTTGTATTAACTCTCCCCTCCTTACCACTGACTTAAGGTTATTAATGGCAGAAGTTGTCTGACTGCCTAATAAACCTTTACTAACTATCTTAAAATTGTCAAGTAGGCCATCAATTCTCCATGTCCTTTGAGAAAAGTTGCACTGGCTTTGATTATTTGAATGTTTTGCTCTTCTGATTCAGCTAAGTTTTCACTGCAGCACCTGCCTCATCCACAGTCTTGCGAAAGTGCAATATCCTTAATATGTTCCCCAATATAAATTGCTCACTTGAACCAATGCCACCATGCCATGCCTGAAGATGGCATGAGATGCTGATACCCGAGTCGTTTCCTTAAAATAAAGTGTGGAATAACAACCAAGTGCTTTTTTATTATTAAAATACTAACCTTGTAGTGGCATTGACTTAGATGTCTTAATGAATTGGAGCCTACTGAGTTTATTTTATTATTGCATATTGTCAAGGTTGCTCATTAGTTTTAAAAATATTTTTTTTTACCGAAGCGTAAAAGTACATACACACAGTGCAACTATCTGTGATTCTGCTTCAGTGGGAAGAATCGAGAAATCAACTCCTCTGCGTACTAAGAAATCGATTTCTCTTGCGTGGGCTTAGACGATCGATCGACCGGGCTGGCTGGCTGGTTGGGAGGAGGATAAGGCCAAAGATGCTCCCCCACCCACCCACCTCCCGGCATCCTTTCCTCGGCTCTGCGAGCGGAATAAAACAAAAGGCTTGAAAGTTTCCCCGGATGCCTTGGACAAATTCCTCCTCTTCCCGGTTGAGGCAATGGACTATGGGTGAGACTATGGGGGGCGTTTTTTCGTCGTTAAAAGAGATATAGAGCGAGTAGAGGTAAAGAAAAAAAAACATTTGTCTTTCTCCTCTGTGTCTTGGGAGGAAACCTCTCCAAACCACATCATCCGGAAAAAGGGCTTTCAGCGACATAAACATTTCACGAGTTAAGACTTCCCCCGCTGCCCTTTAAGGGATAGTGAGAGTCAACATGCATGTTTGCTCTCTCCCTATCTATATCTTATATCCCGTCCACAAAAGACATGGCGTCCATACACACACACACATCACGTGGTGATGGGAGCGAACGGCTCAGTTTTGTCGAAACCGGCTGAAGTAAAACTGAAGTAGTAGAGTGACGGAGACGAACACTTCACGACTATAATGATCGCTTGCTCTGTTCCATTGTGGCTCCATGAATTCTCAAGTCACCCATTCCGAGGGCGACCAAGAGCCCTGCGTTTTCATCATTGATTGAATTGGGTGTGTTTCGGCTGATTATAGCGCCGACGGATGACGGAACGGTAATAACGCCGACGAAGAATAAAATGCCAAACCCAACCACATGGTGTCGTTGATATAATTAAAGAATCAAGAAAACACTATTTGATCTCAATGTCGTTTATCCAGTTTATATGTTTTTTGAGTTTTGATTTCGTTGCCTTGACAGTGTGACAGGGAAATATATAATCCATAATTATTACAGAAAGGTCTTTTTCTGTCATTCCGTATGTGCTCCGTTAACACTGCACCTACAGTGATAAATGAGGTATCATTTTAAACGTTGAATCACCGACTTCTGACGAAAAATACAATCTCAATATCAAATTTCACTATTTACCCAATAATTTGACTTGAAAGTTTCGATAAACTCTCTTGCCTGTATTGTATTCATATGTTTTGTATATTTTTTCAAGAAAACAAGTATAACGAAAGTACTTTATGATACACCTTCTTCTCTATTTAAAACCCAATTACACCGTTTCTTTAACACACTTATTCCCTGATAGCGTGAAAGTGCGAAATTTTCGCACGGGTTACCTAGTGCAATCCATAATTGTAAAATATAAGAGGCTCGAATTAACGAATTATTACATTTTCGTGTTGTTTACTCCTTTTTATAAATAAGATAGGCTAAAATCATTAAAGTGTGAAAATAGTTTTAAAATTCGGATAATTAATTATGACACGAGTCAAAGAAAAGAGGAATGCATTCACGCAACTTGGCGCCTCATCTGTCTATTTACATGGATGATCCTGAGATATCCTAATATTTTTCATGCCTTTCTTGAAAAGTCCTCAGTAATACAGTTTTTGGTGGAGTTATCCTTAACTCTCTGAAGGAAGAACATCTCTTAAAAAAACGAGATACTCAATAGCTACAAATTAAAGTTTATTATTGTTTGTGATTCTTTCTGATTTGTTTTATGATATTTTGGAAGTGTGATGAGATAAGCGCTGCAGATTCTTTGAGGGCAATCATAAAAAAGCTAGTATTTTTTACTATAAAGTTCCATATTTTCAATTTTTTCCATTTTTATTAAAATTGGGCTTTTTAATGCTCTGTTTTACCTTGTTTTATCTTGAACATTTCCCTGTTGTGTAATACGTGGATCTGCATAGCACGTAATGCGTGCCAATTAATATTCGAAATAAGAAAATCTCCACGGGCGTAGTATTCTCCGAACGTTTTGAACTGGTGAGACGTTTTGTGACGAGGAAATAAAATGTTTTTTAAAAATTCCTTTCCCTACAGGTGATCTGCCTGGGAATTTATTTCTGTAGAATTACATTTCCGGTAGTATCTTACCTTGCAATAATACTCAGTGTAGACAAGTCTGACTTGCGTTTATGCGGTTTCACCGGTGCATACTGTCAATTTACTGTCACGGGTTGAAAGTGTTCCTCTCATTTTCTAATTACAAAAGCTTATCTAATGAAGTAAAATTAATAATTTGCTAATTAATTTTATCAAATGGACGAAGATAGTAATTATACTCTTGCATTGAAAATGTGATTAAAGTTGAGCGGAAATCAATGGTACGATAACCAGTTTGTGCCGACGTCTGGTTGACATGAATTATTACAAATGCCAATAACCGAAAACAGTTGATTAACCCAGTTTCCGTACCCAGAAGTTGTTGAGGGATACGCGTTGAGAAGTTCAACTGTCTCCATTGAGCTGATTAGGACTAGTCAAGGTGGAGAATTGGGAAACGTGGAGCAACCAGTCGCATTTCAATGTCTCTAAAACTTGTAACTCAGTTCTTCACTCGGAAGATTTTCCTTTGGACATCGACAGCGCGAATAGGAAGACACCTTATCACCACAGGCCCACGAAAAGGGTCACCCTGTGTCGGTGAGCCTCGCTCCGACCAGCTCAAAGATTATATCCTATTTCTGCGGGCCAAGAGCGAGTTGTCATTTAAAAAATCTGACCTGTTTTTCGAGGGTACATTTGGTTTTTCTTAGGTAATTGATTTCAAAAGAATACTTTTATATTTATACTTAATTATGCATACTTTTAATCGCAATATGTTGACGATTCAGCTGAGCCCATATAAAACGTCTGTCAAAGCAGTAACTCAATAAAAAAAGTTCTTGTCGGGTGTTCACATTAAGTTTTGTGTCGCATAACATTCCGTTTTTACATTTGCAGAGACTTCATTTACCACTTCAACCGCGAGTGTCCCTTTTTTGGGACCCGGCACCATAAACAGTTGTCTCACTGCTTACGTTTTTTTCGTAGGGTCCTAAAACTTTCTGACTTTTATTAATTTTTCATAACCATAATACTGTGTAAAATATATAACCCCTGCTCCATCCTTCATTGAAAAAAAAAACGTGATTATACTTAAACCGCGGAGGTCCCTTTTTTGGGTCCCAGCATTTCTGAACGCTCTTCGGGCAGTGACTCTCCGTCTACTTCCCCTCCGCCCACTTCCAAGTGTTCCCCTCTCCTCCGCGCGCGTGCTTCTGGTGCTTTCCCCTTCTTTGTCCCTGCGCAAGCAATCCGACACATTGTGAGCGACAGGTCAAAACGCGTTTGAGGTTGTCCGTGCGTGAGGTGTGAATGCTGTCATAATCGCAACGCCTGCCCTCATTAGCTGCTAGAAAGTGAATGATGGCGCGTCGGAAAAGCGTACGTCCCGATGAAATTTTGGCGCTCCTAAACGATCTTGAAGAAGGAGATTCTGAGGGTGAAGATATTTCTGAGGTGTTTTCACCAGATAGCGATTATGAAGAGGAAATCGACTCAAGTTCATCTGGCGAGTCGTCCAGCGACGAGGATCCCAGCCCTGCACCAGCTGTTCAGCAAGGTAACAGGAGTTCATAATAAATACTCTGATAGCTTTTTATTAGTTTTATTGAACAGAAAAATCCGTAGAATCATAGTTGCAATTGTTCACAAATTTTAAAATTATACATATGAATGTATACTGGTATTTTGTGTGTACTGAACAGTCGTTTTTGTTTCAGGAAAAAATTCCGAAGGCCGCACAAAGAGGGTACGCAAGAGAGAGGATATTGAGCCACATAGTCAAGCTGCGACGTCGTCCACCTTATACCAAACTGTCTCAACACGCCGCTATTCCTCAGGAAAGTCGGGTCATTCTGCAAAAAGGCCGCATCTATCGGGTTCTGTGAGTACCGGTGATACGTTACCTGATGAAGATGATGTCGGTGTGGCTCCTGGGTCAGGAGGAGATGGTGATGCACGTCATCAACGTACAACAAAAGACAGAAATGGAAAAGGTTATCTGAAAACATTAGCTGTTGATTTAGTTATTGAGGCACCAGATGGTACTAAATGGAAAGTAGCCTCCCCTAATTCAGGGTCTACTGGTAGGCGCGGTCACCAAAACATACTCAAAGAAAAACCAGGGCCTACCGCAAATGCAAAATGTTACATTGTAGACGGGCTGTTTTCAAGTGCTTGGCACTTGATTATTGATGATTGTATACTAAAAAGTATTCAAAAGTGCACGGTCGCAGAAGCGCATCGAGTTTATGGCAACAATGACTGGACATTGTCACTACAAGAATTAGATGCTTTTCTCGGAATTTTGTACGTGCGAGGCGCAACAGAGTCAAAAAGCATGGAGGTCGACTTACTTTGGTCTGAAAAATACGGTATTCGGTTGTGCAAAGATGCGATGCCGCGCGATCGCTTTAGGGAAATCATGAGGTTTTTGAGGTGTGATGAAAAATCAACTCGCTCTCAAAGATTGAAGGATAATAATTTTGCCCTAATGTCCGAGATTTGGGATAGATTCATATCAAACTGTCAGAGCAACTACATACCAGGTCCTAACATAGTGGTCGATGAACAGTTGTTTCCAACAAAAGCTAGATGTCGGTTTACACAGTTCATGCCATCAAAACCGGACAAATATGGCCAAAAATTTTGGATGGCTGTCGATAACGACAGCAAGTATTTGATAAACTCATTTCCTTATCTTGGAAAAGATGATGATCGACTTGAGGGTGACCGACTCGGTGACTATGTGGTGAAAAAGCTTGTGGCACCTTACCTAAACAAGGGTAGAAATATTACCAGTGATAACTTTTTTACGTCTTTACGTTTAGCAGAATACCTGAAGTCAAAGGGTACTAGCTTGGTCGGGACAGTAAACAAAAAGCGAAGAGAAGTACCTGTATGTGTGAAACAGGCCCGCGAAAAACATTTCGAAAGTAAGATCTTTACTAACAGTGATGTAACGCTTACTGTTTATCAAGGAAAGCCACATAAGAATGTGGTTATAATGAGTTCTATGCACTTGGACGTGCAAATAGGTAACGATATCAAAGCAAAGCCTGAGATGGTGACATTTTACAACAAAACAAAGTCAGGAGTGGATATTGTCGACAAAATGGCCCGAAAATATACAGTCAAAAGTGCCTCCCGCAGGTGGAATTTCCACACTTTCTGTAATATTTTAGACTTGGCAGGAATCAACAGTTGTATTTTGTACAGAAAGGTTACTAATGCTAAAATTTCCCGCCGCGACTTTCTTCTTGACTTGGGAGAAGAACTTACAAAACCTCTCATTGATCAAAGAAAGAAGATAAAGACTGCTCCCGTTGAGCTATCGGATATAGGTGATTCGCGTCGACGATGCCAAGTCAAAATGTCTTGTCGTGGTAAAGGAAACAAAAAAGGAGGAAAAACTTCTTATGATTGCGTAGCTTGTAGAAAACTTGTGTGTAAAAAATGTACAGGCGGCGTGAGTTATATCTGTGTATCATGCAAACCTGAATCAGAGGAAGAAGAATGCAATAATAATTAGTTTGGTTTTGTGTTTATAACCATGACATATGTCAATCGCCAATGACTAATGTCTTTGTTCTTTGGTTGCTAAAGGCAATTATTTTTGATGATTGTTCTCGTATATCTTATGCTAATGTAAAACCTCCTGTTTTGTTTACCTTCGCTCTAGAAAAGTACATAGGCCATTACTTTGATGTTGGAGTAAAGACTTTTAGCAACTTTTCGCCACACCTATAGAAAGTTATAGGACCACTCACCGTTGTCTGACTTTCTAAGAGGGCCTCCAGACATTCTTCTGCGTGTCAATGTTTATCCTTACAAATAAAATGTATTATATAACGTAGTCCCAGCCTAAATATACTTTGTAAAACAAACAAAATAATACGTACCTCATTTGTCAGCCATCAACGTGAGGCTTATTCTCTTGTGTACAAAGATAAGTTCTTCACTGTTGTGTCTTTTTTAAATAAAAAAAATAATAAATATCATAAAAAGTTCCTGAAGTTCTTATTTACCTCCTAATTTGTCAAAAGAAGGCACGTCTATTAATTGAAAAAGGTAAAAATGGCAATGACTCGTTGGGTCCCTTTTTTGGGACCTTCGCGGTTCTAAGGGACCGCGGTCAAAGTCCCGCGGTCCTAGGGTTAAAACTCTCAAATTATGTTCACGGCTACTCCTCGCTTTTACTTTAACTTAAAAAGATCCCATGAACTTGCGAATTTCCTCCATCTTTTGAATTCACTCAGAATAAATATTATCCGGAGAAACACATTCTCCTTGTTTACTTGCAAACAGGTCTGTGGCTATCCAGTTCATTCTTGGTTTCTTCTCTTGTTCCCGAATTTATTCATCCCGACAAGACTCTGTATTTAGACCTTGTTTAGCTTTAGTTTTGAAAATGCAATTTAATCTTTCACCAGTTGTGTGAAAGACCTACCGAGGTCAGCTAAAAATGAAGATTTTAAACTCATTTTCCACCTCAGTACCTGATGCCTAATCAATTGTTCCTCGATGTCCCCCGCTTAGTTTTTTGCGATGATCTGTCTTCTATAGGTATGTCTCATTTTCTCTCTCTCTCTCTCGGTCATAGTCCTATAGGATTTTTTTCGGTCCTGAGCCAGCCTCTTTCAACTTTGTATAGGAACGGCAACCTAGCTCCTCCACGATCTGCTCCACATAGCCTAGGCCTTCCTCTGCAGTTTTTTTTCCTTCAGCTGAGCCCTCCCAACATGCTCTTTACAAAGCCTTCTTGCCTAAAATGTGTCCGATAAGAGTTGCTTTTCGTTTCTTCATGACATCGAGCGGGCACTTTTTCTCTCTCGCTTTTTGTAGCACCTCTTTCATTTTTTACTCGGTCCACCCAGGGAATTTTTAACATCCTGTGGTAGCACTATAATTCAAAGGCTCCTACTCTTCTCATCCACCCCGATTGTCCAAGTGTCACTTCCATACATCATAATACTCCATACAAACCTCTTAACTTGTCGTTTTCTTAATTCTATATTGGTGCTGCCGGAGGTGAGGAGTTTGGATTTATTGTAATACGCTACTTTAGCCTGGTTGATTCGGCTGTTAAGATTTTTTTTGGCTCCTGACAATCTGACGTCATTTTACTTCCCAGGTACTGAAACTCTTCTTCCACACCGTCAAGTGCCTGACCTCCAAAGGGTTGGGTCAGCTCTTTTGCTGTCTTTACTCTCAATCATCGCTTTGATTTTACTCTTGTTTAGTTTTAGATTATATTGCCTGCCTATTAATGACTCCATCACTTCTGAAGTTTCCAATAGCCTCTCCTCTTTACCCGCCAGGATTGCAAGTTTTTCTTCTATTTCCAGATCAACTGAAATGCAGAGACAGACTCGGAAATGATTGTGCAGCCTTTCTTTATCGCATGTGGCGCCAATATTTTCAAATGAGACCACTCCCCACTCCACTCACCTTCGGTATAAGCGTTAAAAGTAGACAAGCATTGATTAGGAATTCCAAGTTTCGTCTTTATTTACGATCACCTTGTGACTATATCGTCAGTTGATTTTAGCACTTTTAGTTCTCTACAAAATATCTCCACCATTTTCGATGATTCTGAATACATTCTCCGTCTCAGCTCCTAATGAGTTTTTTGTTCCTCGCTATAGCTTACTTAGTTTTCTGGGCTGATTTTGTATGTCATATGCCTCATTTACATTTACATGTGAGCAGCTAGAAAGCGATGTAAATCTGGATTTGTGTATATTACGAAATTGGTTTGACTATAATGGACTAGAATTAAGTGAAAAGACCAAATTTATATTCTACGATCTATGCAAAAACTGTGAACATAATTGGAAGTTAATTTATCACAATACGGACTGTTCTAAAATATGTTGTTCCTGCCCGATTATTGAAAAGGTGGAGGTGTATAAATACCTTGGTGTACACGTAGACAAATGCTTAAAATGGAAAAATCACCTCGAAGCTATTGCTAAAGTACCTACTTACGGTCCTGCTTATCCAAAATGTATTTTATTCGCAATAAATGCCCGATAGCCTTCCGCAGGGCGATTAATTGCGTAGTCCAAATTAACGTATGGGTTGATTTGCTAGGGAAGTGCTTATAAAAATGCTTGGCATCCTTTTGTTGTTTCACAAAAGAGGATTGTACGAGTTCTATGTTTAAAAACCCACTATGAGCACACATTTCCGCTATTCCAAAATTTGAACCTACTCCCAATACAGCATTTGTTTTTGTATAGAACGCTGAGAATGTTTTATATCCGATCTGGTGATAGGCCAATATTGTTTGGAACATATAACCAAAAAACTGTGTACAACACCAGAGAAAATCATTTTATAAGGTATGCCAAACCTAACATCTCATTGTAAAAAATATTATTTGTGTATTTAGGGCCTATAATGTATAACATGTTGCCAAGCTATAACTCATGTTAATAGCTCTCACGTTTTTCTTAAATTTATAACGAAATGGCTCTTGCAAAAAGAGAAAGTTTTTGGATTATCTTAAAAAAAAAGTTTTTACACTTTTGTCGTATGTTGCTGGGTAAAAGTGCCTTGTTTTGTTTAAAACTAAAATTGTTTTTTTTAGTTCACGTGTGCCAAAGTTGAAAGGGTGTCATATACAGGTCCCCCTTTTTGATACACTATTACGTCTCCATGCATAAAATGTAGACATATGTATTTATACATAAATATGTTATTGTATTGTAAAAACATACTAATGGAGAAATAAATTTCATTTAATTTTGTTTTGAGGTGCTTTTTCGCAGGTTATTTAAAGATATAGAATCGTAAGAATGTAATATCAAAATAAGCACATTGTGTTCGAGAAGATTGAGAATTAATTTCAGAAAATACGTTCTCATTGTAACCTTTTTGCGTGAAAGATTTAAATGGCCTCCGAAAAATAATTCGAACTATACCTGGAAACGTTTGGCACATGATTGAATGTCATTAGGACCTCCATTGAATCTAAAAACACCCATCGCTGTAAAATATCATCAGAGGATTCTTTTGGGATGGCCATCCGATTCCAGAACGAGGTAATTCCAGCTCAAATTTTGATTGAAGCATAAACATTTGCCTGGTATGAAAATCTTAAGAATTTATTGTAAATCATAGGCAATGATTTGAACCTGGCTGTGCGTCTAATTGATTCCTATTTAAATTTCGAGGTTAAATTACCTGTTTATTGCATCTTTGAGTGTGTATTGGTACAGTGAATTGAGTATTTTGCCGTTAAAAATGTGGCATTGTTTGAATAAGAGTTATGTTCCTATTTAAAATTACTTCGTTCCTATCAAGTATGAAGCAAGGCCAAACTCTTCTAAGCGTTTCTAATTAAACAAGGGTGTCTTTTGTTATTTAACAATTTAGCTTGCAAATGAGTACGGAGTAATATGACTTTATTCCACGGAGAGAAATATTTATTGTTGTACGTGCGTAGTTCAGCGTCTGAAACCGAACGTTGAAAGTATTAGTCATTTGGGAATGCATTAAAATATCATAATTTCATTTTATCTCACAACAAGAAATTATTCACATGCAGCTTCTTGCGTCATAACCATATCCCTTAAGGGTAAACAAAAATTCTAAAGATTTTTCAATACAAGAGCAAGAATAAATAAGCCAGAAAAGCCCTAGTTAATGAACTATCTTGGCTTCAGTGATATCCCTTTTTTGTCGAGAGTGTACATCTTGCATACTTTTATCTGTATTGTGCTTTCCAGCGGAGAATAAGGCACATATTCCTCGTCCATGATTAATAACCAAAATTAATGCAACAAGTATGAGTAACATCGCCCTCGTTGCGAGCAGGTGCTTCATTTTTTCTTGTTCTCTTTCCCGCGGGAGATTGTAAAGAAGCGAGTAAAACAATCGATAAATTCGCCTTCCACGTGGGATATAATCCGGTGCTACGGAAAAAGGTAGCAAGTGATGTATATATATATATAAGAGTATTTCCCCCATTCAAGATAATCCAAGATTCCCTCCGGCGATTCACGTGGGGGCGCAAAGAGATATTCTTCTGTTTCATCCATTTCGTATCAGAAACAAAAGAATCCTCTTGACGACGCGCGAGAAAATTTTGTAATCAATATTCCCGCGTTGTCAATAATTATCTGTCAAATACGCCCTCGGAATGTGACTCTTCAATGTCACTGCGACCATAAGAAGTTTTATTGGAAAATATATTATTCCTCCGTGCGTATTGGCGTTTCCTATGTGAACATGCTGTACGTGTGTTCACCCTCGGATATCGACGAATCATTTCCTCGGAAATTAACCTTCTTCTTCGCCACGAAGGGTGAATCGAGTGTCAGGGAGGGGTGCGACAGTTATTGGTCCATCGGGGTGATCCCACAAATATATTAATGCGAATGCGTAAATGGTGGTGGTGTGCAAATAGCTGTCATTTCCCACCTTAAACGGAGAGATATTGCCCACGGTGTCCCGAGTCGGACCCCATTAATTCTTTCGACGCGCTCTCTGGTGGGAATATATATCTATGTATTGCTGATGTCTTATCATTGGCCGACGCGGGACTGAAACAAAAAAAGCGAAATGAATACCCTCGTTGCTGTGGTCGAGCCTAGTCACGTGTCGGGGTGGTCCAACCGACTTGGATCTCTTACACGAATGAATGATTGAACCTCCAGAACACCCTCGATCCAGTTTTTTTTTAACTTTCACGAGCTCGGAGTCACTGCAAAAAAAGTTGGCTGGCGTATTATATGAAGGCATTCCGTGTCAGACGGAAAACGCTAAAGGAAGACCTCAAATTAAAGTTGGTAAACCAGGTAAAGTAATGAAAGCGAATCCTAATTTAGCCTGGTTAGTTACGGGGGTTGGATTAATCTTTCGGGTGCTTGGACGCCATATTATTGCATCTATCCACTTATGTTTTTCTTCAATGAATCAGGCTGTAGGACGAGAAGAAGTGTTCAAGAATTCTCAATCGATTTGGAATTGTTTTCAGCTCTCGTCTATTTTAACTTTGTAAGCAGGTATCTACTCGATAAAACACCCGTGATGGTGTTGTTTTAAAGTGATCCCGCTTCAAGGAAAAATGCCAATTTTTTGGCCCCCTTGTGCCCACATCGATCCAACGGTATTTGTGATACGTGTGGGGAGGGGTGAGGGGGGGGGGTCGAGGCAGGAGGGGGGAGGGTTGTTTTATTAAGCATCAATAGGTTTCTGTGAACGAAATTCACGCTACGATTCGCATGTTTTTTTTATTCCGTTCCTGGGTTGACGCATTTTTTATTTCAATGCGATAACTAATCAGTGATCGAAAAACAAAGTGTGTGTGTGTGCAATCAAGCGTGGAACGAGAGGATCGTGGTCCTCCCGAGAACGCTATATCCGAGCGATCATCATCATCATTTCTAATCGTTTTTAAATAAATATAAGACCTAATCCATGGAGTCTGTACTTTCGGTGGTGGCGAGCTCTTCATTGGGTAAAGGTCAGAGCCGTCGCAAATATTTTCATTACGCATTCGTGTGTTGTAATGTTCTCGAATTCTGCGATACTATGCGTGCCTTCAATTCGCTTAGTAGTGCGATAATAACTTCGTATGACAACAGCGCACTTGCCTTCTTATTCATGCCACAGACCCTGCGCACTGGGCACTGCGCACTTAAAAACAGATCGGGAGGGCAAAGTTGATGTGCACTAAACAACAAAAGAATGTCGATTATGGCATCCGTGATTGTTGTCAAGTTTGTTGATATTCTGTAAAGGCGTAAAACATGCATATTGTAAAGTTTATAATTACTCTGTGATACAAAGCTTACGTTTGAAATTACTTATGCAGAACGGATTCAACACATTTAAAGGAAACATTCGGCCGTGACTGCTGTTCACCTATAAGAACGCTACCTACTGGTTAGGTTACAAAACATTTCCCCAACGCACATCGTTTCATTCGTGTCGTCTTTCGTGCGAGTTAAAGTGCGCTGATGTGTTCAGATGTGCGCTGTACTTCAACACCTTGAATTGAAAGCCCACGATATCTAATGTGGATCGTAATGGTTAGCATAGTCATTCCCATGTAGCCAAACGCAAACTTGCATTGGTCTCAATGTCAAACTAATGAGCACTGCCGCACGACATCCAATGAAAGTCGTCGTATTTGATCACGTAAGTGATTCAAATCTAATAAATACAGTATTTGGCGTCGTTAGGAAAACAAAGTAATGACCGGTGGTGGAAAATAACTCTTCTCGCCTGCCGCTGCGTCTCCGAAATAAAAATATTCAGTAGTAGGAGGATATATAACTGACTATTTCGCGTGATATTCCACTCATGTCAACTCTTTGAACAATTTGAAATAGAAAAAGGGCTACTCGACCCGGGAATTGGTAAATAAAGTATTACATAATCATTGACGTTCAGCTTCAACTTTTTATTCTAACTAATATGTGGTATTTATTCCGAAAGTGCGATCTACTTCACGGGCACCCGCCCATGTCATCGCTGTCTCCAGATTCCAGAGGCGATGAAGAAGTGAAATCTTATTAACGCTCAGTCTATTCTCCTATGAACTCAACGTTTGTGTTGTCGCTGTTGCTCTCGAAGTGGCAATTGCGTTGCAAATCGAGAACAAAGTCACTGGTGAAACTAAACTGTTGGAAACTTTTTATGTCACGAAGCCCGTAGAAAGTTACTCGTTTATATAAAATAGCGTAGTGAACCATTCTACGCATTGCCCTGTCGTTGTAAGACACAATGTTGTTCAGACGCTGGATATCACAATCAGATTAGAAATGGCACGTTATCAACTCTGATTAATCGAGAAAAGTTATTATCATAGCAGTTTACTAACCTTGATTTACTTCCTATCGCAGTAAATGACATTGCCCGTTCATTTTTATGTGATGAGTAGGCACTTGACACTTGCTCTCAATAAATTCATCAACTTCCAACATTTCGGTGATTGTGAGCGGTGCTGTTGTTTTGACATTGTAGGTCACTCAACAAGTGATCATACCGACGAATGGTTGATTGGCTGTCTGTTGATGCTCGATCCTTAACTTTAACGCTTTGAAACATTACTATTAACCATGATTACTATTCATGTGGTTAATTTTAAAACAATTCTTAAAGAATCCAAAATTGATAGAGGCGTAGTAATTGACTCCAAGGTTGACATGTGGATAATGGTCAGCACAGTACCCTCGAAATTCTCGTATTCTTGTATTCAGCGTAAGTTACGACTAATCCAATTTCATCGCTTAGCTTATCATTATTTGAAATTATCTGCACTCATCGTTAATTCAGAAGAAAGAAGACTGGAAGCGATGCAAATGCGATCTTATCGAATAATGATCGAGATCAATTTGTCGGAAAGACTCATTAATGATGGAAGTCTTGCGAAGAGCTGGGTGGAGGAAATATTTATTTAATTAGAACTCTGAGAATACGAAGATACAAACTTGTAGGAAACACTTAAGCGATGCAACAGCCCCCTGAAAACAATTATGGAAGGAGAAATAAATACGGGTATAATTACAGACCGAGGATGGAATGCAACGGGAAAATTATGAGGGACGTAAAAATGTGAAGATTCAGAAAGGAATAAAAAAAGATTATCTCTGGAGAAATTAAAAACGTGGAGAGCAGAAGCGGACTTCGAATTTAAGGAATGCTTTATTTTATTTAGGTCACCCAGAACTTGAAGGGAGCTTTCGTTGTCATTACTGTTCTTCATGAAATCGCATTCAAATTAGCTTACCGAATTCTTTCCGTGCATAGCTTGGCCCTCATACCATTGCGAAATATATTTGGTTTTGAAAAATGCGACCGGTATACAAACTCCGCTTCTTCCTTGCTCCGACCCCCCCCCTCAGGCCAAAAGCGTCACGTGATACATCGGCGTCCATGCAATCTTGGGAGTGTGCTATTTTTCTCGTCTCATCTTACCACTTTTCATATCCGCAAAAAACCCCTTTGGCTGAGAGAACACGCTTATCTCCAGACACAACCTTTCCCGGTTTTCCTCCATCGTTATTCTCTTCCGATGGAAACTTAACACTTGGTATTTTTACACACTACATTTTGAATTCATTCGATCGGTTTCTAGAATCATGGCTTGGTATTTCACGTAATAAATCGATTTTTTAAGGGAAGTGGAAAATTATTTGAAAACGTTGCTTCTAATGTATCTCTAGAATTACACATGTGAGAGATTTATAAGCTCCAACAGTAAGTCCCAATTACTGTGAACTGCGTTATTTTTGGCGGACATTGCCCGAAGGCGTATCTCAAACAGTTTGATCCAGCGCAGTACATATATGATTATAACAACCAAACTTTCACCACCATTCCACTTTTTCAGCGAAACCTTAAACCAGCGGCAGCTTTCCCTGAGGATTCTCGAACCCCAAACCTGTTCAGGTTTACATCTTCGGATCCTAGATCTAAATAATAGCAATTTGTGGAACTTTATATAAATATATTGAGTAATATTTGAACTGAATTACTGTAATTTTCCTCGTGTACTGATGCATCAGCATTGTGACTTATGGACGCTTGGAGACAGGGTGTGGATGAAGTTCTTAATCTTAGACAATATCTTTTATTTCATTCCAAGTGAAAACAAGCTGAAATACACTAAAGTGCACTAATATTTTGAATATGCCATTCTTTTATAATTCAATTTGTGACGCACACGCATGGTTTTCCTTTGAATATATAGGAGTAAAATATTGGAGTGGGTCGACTTCATAAAAAAGTGTAGGTCAGGTTCAACTGGTGAGCAAGAGAAGAAATCTCACTTTCCTGATTGACGTGATTGGTAGATGAAGTAACTTAGTGAAATCGTGATACAGTTGAAGAATAAATCCCTTCATGCAATTATACACTTTTTTAATAAACTGACCGGTTTCGACGTCACAACATCATCATATGAGTTCGACTACATTTCAAGTAGAGTTGGGTACACTTAATTTGACATGGGGTTGGAGGGGAAGGATCTTTGGGAGGGGGTGAGAATTAGAGGTCTCTTATACAACACAAGGACAACATGCACAAGGGAAAACATAAAACAACCTCAAAGATAGGTAAGGGGATAGGGACAGTAAAAAGGGACAATTTTTCCGTTACAAAGTCATTTAACACTCAATGGTTACACATTTTAAAGCCTTAAGTAATTTTAAATTTTTCTATGCAAATCCAGCTTAACCCCTAAGTTAAAAAAATACGAAACAGAAGTCGTATATTCCGTCCCATAAAGTAAGACGCCAACTGTACTTAAACATGTAGTCGAACTCTGATGATGATTTGAAGATGTAAGTCTCCTGGGTTTCTTTCCGCTTAGGTCCATTGTGCTGGGCTCACAGTTATTTATTAAGCCACGAAAACCTCCACACGGGTCTCTGATGATGTTGTTGTGACATCGAAACCGGTCAGTTTATTCAAAGAGTGTGGGAAATAACTTAGTGGTATCCTCTCTATTGATATCATTTGGTCTTTTATTAACGCCATTGACATCGAGACGGCAAGAGTACTACACAAAGTTAACAGTTACTTTCCGCGGCTCATAAGGGAGGCGATTGAAATAGAAAAAAGACCAAATAATATCAATAGAGAGGATAGTTATAAACTCCCTTATACCTGGAAGAGACTTATTCGAAATTAAGTTTTTTACTTCTCAAAATCATCAACTGCTGGAATTGTTTATTTATTTTTTTAAAAAGACCATTGTTGTTCTTAAAAGCCTGACGAAGCCGGCAGCATAGCACAGTGAAACTGTTGCCTAATACTAAATAATTAATCGCAGACCCAAAAGCCTGAACACCATTAGTGGTATATTCTTCAACTATCGCTTTACTGAGTCCGCTGGGAATATGTTTATGCACTTGGATTTTATTTTGATGTGAATATAATACATTCGTGAAAGACTGTGACATGCAATTTTTTGCATCGTTTGATCGCTTGCTTAGTGAATCATGTTCTGAGTTCAATAATCTATTTAAAATTGCAGTACTTACTCTAAGCCTCTCTGATTTTTTGGAATTCATAATTTTCCCACGAATCTCGGAAACCGCACATTCTTCCCGCTCTCTTGAGTGCTTTTAAAGAAGAAATTCAAAACCCTCTCTCCTTTCTCTTAAATCGATCCGTCTTCCTCTTCGCGTTCCCTTCCTCCTTCCGTTTTTTATTAAACGCCCTCGCGTGCAGAGAGAGAGAGAGCTGCTTTCTGCGTGTGGCGCTCTAGTAGAAGCCAGCAGCATTTTTCACCGAAGGAAGCAGCATTTGTTTTTCAAACGCTGCGTTGGGAACCTGCTGCAGCGATGAATAAGTGACGGAGGCGTTTTATTTCTCTTCAGTTGGCACAGCATCGAGCATGGTGCGAGAGCATCCTGGATATCTCTCCCTGGTCAAAGCGGTTAATCAAATATCGAACGAAGTTCCGAGAAAGCCAATCGCTACATCGAAATTCGCTCTTTAGAGAACTCAAAACGTGTGTAAGCAGCAGTAACTGGGATAGTATTCCCAAAAGACGCTCAGACTCGCTAGGTGCCAGCTCAAATTCATGGCGGAGATATCGTTTGACTTTGCTGTGTGGCATATGCAACCCGCGTACGACAATGGCAAGTCAGACTTCAAGGCTGAATGATAGACGAGTAGAACACAAGTACGTATTATTTTCATGTTAAATTCCGATATAATTTACGAACACAATGCTTAAGAAAATTTCAATAAAATTTCGAGCATATATGCCCTAAACTGACTTCTTCTCAATTGAGGAGAATGAATGGAGTCCTGCCACTCACTAGTGTAGCTCGAGGTTAACTGTCATCCGAGTAGTCTACCGGTTAAGTGAATGAAGGTTTAATTACCTCTGTCTTCTTTCTTTCACATTTCTTTCCTCCTCTTTACATTATCTCCTTCTTCAGCCAGGCACATTTCCTACTTCATCTCATCCATAAGCCATATTCTCTTTCTTCCCCTTCCCTGCTTATCACGGTCCTCCAAGCAGTCCAACCTGCCCCATCCCCTTCTGCCCCCAAACTTCCTCTCCTGCCCCCCCGAAGCACCTCGCTCTTCTTCGTGCACCGCCTTGCCCTCCAAACTCCGCACCTTCGCACGCCTACCAATCCACTCCACTACAATGTCCAAGGTACCCTCAGTGTGCAGGCGACACATATTACCCCACTGCTCTCTATATCAGACTCTTCACGGCCTTTCTTGACTTCTTTGAACCAAACTCTGCGACAGTGTCTCCCCCATCAATGTACCTATAGTGTCGACAATCCTTCTTCTCCTTCCGTTTCAACCCTTGAGTTGGTTGGCAGGGAGGTTTCGTCTCTCTTCTCAGCTTTCCGTTTCAGGTCGTAATATGTTCTGCATTGCATATCTTTCATAATCTGGCTCATGTAGTCTAGTCGGTGTAACATATAATAAATTATTATGTAATGTAATGATCAGGTAGATGCCAGTAAGGATGGACTCGGGGCATGCCTTCTTCAGAATTCGAAGCCTGTTGCATTTGCTTCTAGAGCTTTGACTCAGTGTGAAAGGGATTGTGCCCAGATAGAAAAGGAATTGCCGGCCATTGCATTCGCTGTAATCAAATTTCACTTGTATACATATGGTAGAAGGGTCTTAGTTCTGTCAGATCATAAACCACTTGAATCAATTTTTAAGGATTTCAGCAAAATATCATCTAGGCTTAAAAGAATGATATTAAAGTTGCTTGACTACAACTTAGCAGATTAAGTTAATCAGTTCAAGTCGGGGTCTTCCTCTGCAATTTTTGTCCTCAATTTTCCTTCAATTATTCTTTTAACTTGATTATCGTGTCGTAGTAAATGTCCATTAAGTTAAGCTCTTCTTTCTTTAATGATTCTTATTATACTTCCTCTTTCCTCTTAAGCTCTTTCAAAGATTTACTAATTTGCTTTCCTTACTGTCCATCCTTTCAGCATCTTTCTGTAACACCATGCTTCAAAGGATAACAGTCTTTTCATTTCACTTTCCCCGTCCACGATTCTCTCCTAATATTCTAATTACGTGCCATGTCCGTTTTCCTCCAAGCACTATCCATGTAATTAATCTGTTCTCTCTCTCTCCTGGAGTTTGTGTTCCCATATTATCTACCTTCCTATCCTTGAAATTAGCAAACATCATTATTTAGTTTTCTCTTGATTAGCCCTCATTTATTCGGATTATTGTATGGATGTAAGAGATGGCTGACAACGGGATTCCTCTGCCTCTGGAAAAAGATTTATTCAAATACCTATGTGTGTTTTGAATAACTAATCGAATGGAGGTTTATTATTTTTTGGATATGTGTCGTAAAACAATGGACCTATCTCATTGACAGTATCGCTAATTTTCTTTTGGTGCCACAGAAACGATTGATTATCCCTGTGTAACCAGGGGTCCTATGCAGTTTAGATTTCCACTTAATTAAAATATATGGGAGTTGAGGTTGAAAAGCTTTCGTGTTTCCTTCGTCAGAAAAAGACTTCTGCATTCATTGGAGTGTGCGGAGCGTATTCAAAAGAAAGTCAGCTGCTCAGTGCTCGTCAGGGATTCAAAGATTTCGTGCTGAGCAGAGCCCTCTTTGAATTTCCTGTGTCTCTCTCCGGCTGTGAATGGGATACAGACCAGGGGTTTATTTTGAATCCGATTCATGGCAGTATTCATTTCTGGAAACTTTTGGGGTTCTATGGGTGGTCGGAGAAATTCCACTTAAGAATTATTCTGACACGCCAGAGTATGGAGACCTTATTTTGGTTCATATGCCTTCCGGTTTATTGAATTTTTTTATTCTTTAATGGATTTTATCCGCAGCTTATGGAAGGATTGAGTTGGAGGCCGCTAGAGACTCTGAGGCGACACAATACTTAGGCTTAGATTACCTACTGGAAAAAAATCCAGATTAAGCGAGTTTCAGTATTACACAGAGGACTGTGTGAAACTCCACCATGGAAAATAATTCGCCTTCACCGGGACACGAACCCGGATACCTCAGCAACGCGCCGAGTGTTTTAAGCAAACGCTACCGAGGCGTCCTCTTCCCCCTGTGAAGAGTTTTTTGGGCTTTTAGATTTTTTTGTGGCTGTAGACCCGGTATCCTCAAAATTTGACACAGAGAGAACGTTATTTGACCATGCTTTTTTATCTGAAACTGATAGGTGCGACAAAATGAGAGAGATCGCCGAGCCGATAGATTTAAAAAATGCTTGTCCTCGCACCATTAAGGCCGTTTTACGAGAGACACTTTATTGCACATTTTGAATTCTCTTATCGCAGTGCGAGAATGCAGGCTCGTATTTTGGGCAATTTTCCCATATCTCGTTTGTGCATTTGCGCATGGATTCTAGCAATTCACCGCTGCACGCGACACAATTTTCAATGAACATCAATACGTGCATCAATATGTGAATCATATTGTGCAATAAAGGGTGCGCCGGGCCCAGAAGGACGCAGTGGACTTAGAGCGTGCCAAGGGTAAAGGGATGAATCCGCCATGGCCATCGCCTTGTCCCTTTTTTTTGCCCTTCCTGTCACCGCCCCGCCGAGCTAAGACGGCCGCAGCGGAGGAGAAGAAATGCCCTTCCTTCGGCTCGAGTAGAAAGAGAGGTTCGCATCCTTTATTAATAATAACTCCTCCGGTTCGGAACACAAGGGATATCCCCATTTCCTCTTAACCCATTACGAACCCCTTTCTCATCCGCATTGTATGCGTGCATATCAGTGAGTGAGCACTCGAGAATATTTTCTCCACCTTCCCCCCCTAACCCCTTCCCATAACCCCTCCGATAATCCCTAATAAGGGGGTGGAGTGACTCGTAAAGGGCGGAGGAGAAGAGGTGACTCTGGTGAAAGGAAAGAAAGGGACTTGCCCCCTCCCCGCCCCTTTACCTTTCCCACCCCCCTCCACCCCCCTGCACCCCCCCTCTTCGAATGCCCGCGTCTGGCCGTGCGGCCTAGGCGACGGACACCCTAACTTCATAGTGGTTTGAGAGCTAGATAGTTCCCTAATCATAATGGAGACCATATCAAAATATTTTTTTATTTCAATGTCTGTAAGAAGTATGAAATAAATATTTTAGTATTAATGGCGCAAAGATATAGTTATATATGACCAAAATACTCAGTAATTAAACAAATAAAGCTACATAAGTTTCTAACTTGACTCATTTTTCCACGCCGTACGGATGAAAACCCTTCAAAACATCAGGTGTAAAAATTACTGTGGTGAGTAATAGATTATTTTTTTATGAATAGTTGAGAAAACATGCAATCTACACATCGTTAGTTTTTTGACCAAATCTAGGTGCTAGAAGTTCCTAATTTGATTAATTATTCTCCCTCTGGAGCGCACAGCCGTAATCTATCCCATGTTAAACAGCTTATATTTACAGGCTAATTGCTCGAAAAGTAGTTCGGCAAGGGGTTGATATATTTTGATATCATTGGAAAGGTGAGAGTATTTTTCTTTAAAATGAGGCCAAATTCATCAAATTCTAGGTGAAGTGATTTTCGCTCAAACTACCTTAAAAAGAAATTTTAAATGTACAGATTAACGACAAGGTTGAAGGTAATGTAATTTTAATATAATACCTAATACCATTGGCGTGCTACATTGTAGTATGCATCATATATTTTTCCGTCTTAAATTATATCCTGGATGCGCGTACATTGTGTTTTTAGCCTTTGAAGAAGATTCGTGTTAATAAATCGAAACGTTTGTCAGATATTTAAATAAGTGTCTTCAATAATATACGACCAAAGCCTAGATAATCTACTTCTAACCAAGTTGTCCTTTTCAAGTGCAAAGATATTTATGAATTAATTTGGAGAACTACAGCCGGAAATGGATTCCATCTTTTGTTTTTCCACCCCATCTCGTAAGGTGCATCTCAAAACACTTATTGGCCCCCGGGTATTTGGTGCGTACACCATTGCTAGAAGAACATTCCATCTAGTAAATTAGTCCGTGATTGTGGCATGAAAATTAGGAGCGGTATTTTTGTGTTATCTTGCGATAAACTACTACTCGCGGGTACTGTTCGAAATATTTAAACGGAAGTGTCTCCCCCACAAAGTACACGCCCGAACGACGAATGGAGTCCGACGCCATGGAACACGTCGTGCTTCGTTCTCCCACTCATCATCCTCCTGCTTTCATCTTTCTCCGATTCTTCTTTCATATGGACTCTCCGGGCCTTGCTTGAAGGATCCTGTATTGCATCTTCTAATGAAATTCATTTGGAATTTCAATACTCGCGCTGACTTCACTTCTGCTTGAGTCTGTGGAGATGAGAGATTTTTATCTTTTTTGTCTCTTGAAAATCTTAATTTTAATAGATCCATTTCAGACTTGAGTGCGGAATGCACAAAAAAATCGCGAATCAAGCTGCGGAAGTGATTTTCGAGAAGGCAAGCTGAATCGAGTTTCATTTAGCAAGAACTCTCCATTAAAATGTCTGGAACAACTTTTATCTTATAAATAAGTGGCTGAACGTCTGTCCCGTTTTACATACTCTTAAGGAGGTTTCGGTGGTCTCACTATCAACTTAAGACAATTCGACGAAACGTGCTCTGGAAGCATTACTTATGTTGTCTTAAATCTACCTGATTTTTTCCAGAATTATTTACCGCAGATTACTTAAGATATTTCATCGAGAAGTGGACCAAAAATTACATGGGTTCTTATGGGATCACAAGGTACGAGTAGCTTAATTCATCAAAAAGAACCTTTTTCTAGTTAAGAATAAGAAAAACAAAAATAATAAAAATAAAGTATATCAAATGATATTCATACATTCATATATTGATGATTTGAATTCTTTTGAATGAATAAAGCTAGTCGCACCTCGCGTTCCCACAAGAACCCATCTAAATTCATGCCGCCCACTTACACATCAAACATCCTAAGAAATCTGCGGTAAATAATTTTGATAAAATTCCAGTAGCTTTAGGAAAACATAATTAATGCTTGCAGCAACTTTCGTCGAATTCCCATTTTAAGTTAAGAGTGAAACCACCGAACAACGTGGCCTTAAGTACAACATTTGCGATAGTACCGGAGACTATACTTCTACTTGGCCCCCTCTACGTATTACGATGTTTACGTTGATTTTTTCCCAGCAACTCCTGAATGTAAGCTGCTAGATTCCGTAGCATATGTTAAGTGTGTTTAAATATCTAGTAAAATATTATTCGTATTTGAGTGGCTATTGCCACATTTATCTTATATTTATTCATCGTATTAGTCGTTGTAATAGTTATTTTTCAATGCCATGAATGGCTGCAGTATTTTCTCATTTTTAATATAACTAGCTATGCTATTTCGCAAATAATAAATGTATTATTTATTATTATTATTATTAATATTATTTTCTTGTAGTGGTTGTCCTCGGTGTGGCTGCTAGAATTTTTAAGGATCACCATTCGAAAATCTATCCATGATCCTGCGGCTGCAGCGTTCAAAGCTTCAAAAGTTTTGCCCGTTGGGCTTATCGCAATTAGTGACTCCTCTTTTTTTATGTCCGACATGACTTAGCATTTCGCATTCGTGGACAAGACTACCATATCGCTATGACGACCTTAATTCGAAAATAAATCACGGTAAAGACGATTCATCGATGATTCGATCGCATTCGCAGCGGCACAAATCTCGTGATTTATTACGCAACGCAACCGCGTTGAAATCTGCGACTGTCCTGCGAAATCCTGTCTATGGATGGGATGATTTGCACGTATTTATCGATGGAGGAGCCAGGTGGCATAGGGTATTATTTTGGGCTGGTTTCATGAAATACTCCGCCGAACACATTAAACGACTTTCTAAAAAACTCAACCTGACGGATTTATTTCCCATCAATGGATTTTCTGGTAGTTGTTTTATGAATTAAAATTGTAAACGTGTCCACCTCTCAATAAAAATATCCAACGATAGATTTTTTCCTGTCATAGAATATACACTACGATAGAGCGCGTGTCGAGTTGATCCGCCATTTGTTTTGATCTATGATTGTCCGGCGCAGCACCTGGGTCTTCCCGGAAAGCCGCGAAATACCCCCTCCCGCTAACCTTGGCCCGCTGTTCGGGATGATGGCAAAACTAGCCTAGGGAGCCATCAATTTTCCATAATTATTTCAGGGTATTCGATCATTCCTCCCGCCTGCCGTGGAGATCAATATTCTGAATGGTAACATTTGCAACATTCTGACTACTTATCGATATTTTCGACAGTCGTCATCAATCATCAATTCCTTAAAGTTCGCTTCTTCGCCCAATATGTCAACTCTTGAGTTAAAACATTTTATGATCTCTTTCGTACCTTGACGAGTATTATAATAATAAGTAAGTAAGTTTATTTATTACTCCATACACAAAATACATTTCAATAGCAACTTTTGAGTAACTTTAGGTATCCTTGAAGGACCTGAACCTATTTTAAGGCTACCATCAAATAACAACACGTTATGCTTACACTTAAAAATACATATATAGCTCATGTAGTGAGGCCTAGACAATTACTTAACAATGTGAGTGCGTACCTTAAGAAGCTACTTACTAACAGTTTATGGAGTTATTTATAAAACATTTACTTCAACATTTCCTCCTCATTCTCTTTGGCTCGAAGCCAAGACTGTACATTTTTCGATAATATTTTTACGCATATTACATCACATTATCAATAGGAGAACCTGTTTAAGGCTTGTTTTTACTATAGTACATTCCATGTGTCACTTCTTCACTTTATCTGTCGTAGATGTAATCTCTCACCCACTTCTCTTATCAGTTCACTTGAAACATGTCGCGATTTATCTGTAAATACTTCAAACTAACACATTCACAGTTTAAGAGCCTCCTGCAGTATGACAAAATGCACTTGCACTGAATAGAATCGAATTTGACTTAGCAGATCTATAAAATTACATTTTGATTAGGACAGGAATATTTTATCGTGAAGTGTAATCGCAATTTGGAAGTCCCGGTATTCCTTCGAAATATGATTCATTTGCATTTTTTATCTCCGTCAGCGCTGACGTACTTTACCTGGGAAGTTCATTTTTTGCCGGAATATGCAGTTCCCGCAAAAAAACTGGATGCATCCCTCCTGTTGTCGCGCGTGATCCATTACGTGGCAAATTCTGTTGGATCATGAGAAATGTTCATCCCCAATGTATCACTAAAACAGTCGCGGGAAAGGTTTGACGCTGTTTTGACAATGAAAATTATGCATCACAGGTGGTGGAAATTTTATGGCATTATAAATGAGGTGCCGCATAAATAAATTTTGCGTATTTAACTTAGCGTAGCATGCAATAGCAATGTTTTACCATAGCAATGCTTTATTGGTTGGTATTTTAAGTTTGAATTCCAAGTATCTTTAAGTACTTACTTTAAGTCCGAAGGAAGGAAAACCGTAACGAAAAAATATGCACTTGCTTTTTGTCGGTAGCAATCGGGTATAGTTAATCTAGCATGCATGTTAATGCGGTTTTATAAAGATTAACTCATTGTTTAGTGCCCAATGCCATAACTGTAAGAAACTACGTCATTCAGTGTTACATTCTTCGAAATCATCGGCATCAAATAATTTCTTTTTTCATCAACATTAAGTTTTGGGTTTTTCTTCTTGTTGGGTGAAGAGTAGGGATTGGGGATCGGGGGATTCATTCCACCTCTCTCTCCTTCACCCCAACCTCCCCTTTCGCCCCCGCGTCCATCGTATCGTCTTCATTTGTCATGCGGTCCGCGGAGGCCCTCTTGGAAAAGGGAATCGCGGTCTCGTCAACGCGAGAGGAAGTTCTTCGCGGGCCCGGAGAGTGGAGCGACATAGTCACGTGCTCATTCCCCCCACCATCGTCTTCCACCTTCATCCCCCCCCCCACCACTAAGGAGGTAGTGGTGGTTAAGGAGGTGTTCGGTGGTTTTAAGGAGGTACGGTGGTTTTACTCAACTTAAGAGAATTCGATGAAACTTGCTGGAAACATTAATTTGGTTGTCTTAAAGCTACCTGATTTTTCAGAATTATTTGCCGGTAAGATATTTCCGGTAAGATTTCTTAAGATATTTGAATGAGAAGTGGGCATGAAAATACACGGGTTGTTATGGGAACGCAAGGCTTTATTCATCAGAAAGAACCTTTTCTAATTATTCAATGTATAATAATTGATATTATCGATAGAAAAATGTATATGTCTCAGATTTTTACTCCGAGCGCTTGAAAGAAATCCCTCGCGCGCGTTGCACATCGTGTGAAATTGGCACCATGTGAGAGTAATGTCCTTGAACGTGGATGCATAACTTGCAGGATGCAGAAGAAAAGGCATAAGAAGGTTTAATTTCATGCCCAATTCTCGATCAAATATCTTTTTAAAAACCTGCGGTAAATAATTCTGAAAATTTGCAAGTAGCTTTTGAACAATATTATTAATACATTCACGAAGTTTCATTGAATTATCTTAAGTTGAGTTAAACCAACGAACCTCCTTATAAACCTCCCCTTCGTCGCACATATTAGCGCTCCTTTGGTCATCAGAGGCAGAGGGTCCGAGTCGTATCTTCTGAAATGACTGAAAGGAACTGGAAGACGACGGCAACGCGGAAGTATGCACATATGTAGATACCTACACCTAGATATATGCACCTATAGTGGCTCGACCCAACATGGAGCGATGAAAAAAGATAATCGCGTACAATTCACCGTCCGTCAGACTGGAAGCACGGCGACTGCTTGGACCGCTCTGGGGACGGAATGCCTCAGGCTCCCAATTCAAGTCGGACTTCTCCGCCAACTGCCCCCCCCATTGTTGCCCTCCAACTCTGATTCCCATGACTACCCACGCGAATTTTCCAGTGTAGACTGGCACGTGTTTTGCAAACCACCTTGGCGTATTAGTAACCACAAGAGAAACCAACTCCACCATATCGGAGACACCCTTGCTCACAAGTTCCAGAATTCCATTGTTTTTAGTTTACCTATAATATGCGTTCCTATGGGAACGCGTTTTCTTCTTTGTCTCTTTCGCGAAACCGACGTCAAAACCTGCAATTCATGTTTATTGTATTTTGTTTTTAAATAAGCTAAATATTTGAAGCTCATGGAATAAATTTAAGCTTTAGAGCTAAATCAATCCTTTTTTTTGTCATTCTCAGGTCGATCGTGGGAATAGCGACGTTAATATTTCGATTTTCACGTTAATTTTGTATTAATCCACTTGTGATTCATATAAATCTGAATGCTTAGTCAACTGTTGAATGTATTTTTGTATCTCCAAGGTGTGCACAACATTGGTTCCGACCTCCATAGTTCCCGCATTACTTCCACAGTGTAGATGGCCACCAAACTTTTCGACATCTCCGAACGTGGATTTCATTCAAATCCCACTCGGATGCCTCCGAGCAAGAAGACCTTCTCCTCCCACGGTAAGAGATGACCTCGCAAATTGAAGCAGCGCGCTCTTCACTTTTTTTCCCTTCTCGTGCAATCGGGAATGACATGTCTTTCACAAAATTTTCCAAAACTTTTCCGATAATCCTAATCTGCCAAACACAGAGCAGGAGCGGGAAAAGAGCGGTGGGGTCAGAATCGTTATTTCGGGCGGAAGACTTCGGGGGACATGTGAAGGGAGCAGACGAAGAGCGGAGATCTCTCAAGCCGCACCCGCCGCAAAGTCCTCTCTCTACCTAAAGAACTCGTGCTTTATCTCTCCCGGTACAAAGTATTTCCTATTTACCGTAAAGCTTCCAAGAACACGTGCATAAAATTTGGAAATTTGACATTTTTTCCGCGATCCGTGCACTCTTTTCCCCGGCATAAGAAACAGGAGAAGTCTGTTAGCATGGCTTCGAGTGTGGCTCATGACGTGGAATGTCATGCATCACGATCGATGGAGGCAAAAGAATGAGTTGGGCGTGGTGATCTCAATCGTTAACAATTTTCATCTCTATTTACCGAGCTGCCTAAAAGGCCCAAAAAAATCGATTTTCATTGAAAGGCGAAGGATTTTTTTTTTTTTAATGACTCGACTCTCTTAGATCCAGAATTCACCGTCAAAAAAATTTGTTTTTTAATCGAAAGCTGCTTGAAAACGTATCACGAACCAAGGAATTACTTGGTAGTAAATAAAGAGACCTAAAAATAACGGAATTTGAGTGTTAGTTCTTGTGAGTGTTTCCTGGTATCTGATGCGGAGGAACGTGAGATGTTTTTGAATCCACTCGACGTGCTTCGGTGGAGATCTTAAAGGAGTTGACACGTCTCGAGGAGGCCAAAAATAAAATAAATAAACCCCTTTGCTCCGTTTTCCACGGGTGGAAAAAAAAAGTCTTTGATTTGATTTTGAGGCGTCTTGAGAGTAGAGCGTAAGAGAGAGGTAAGTAATTTATTCGGCCTGAAGTACTTGAGCAAACAGCAGTTGGGGAGTAAGATGCTCCGAGGATGGACCCGTCTCTCCCTTCATCTCCTCCACCTCTCCCTATTCTCCCATCCCAGTTCAATCCCTCGCCGATAGAAAACAGAGAAAAAAACACACCCGTGTCGGTCGCCACTGTCCAACACCACATTGATGCGATTTGGACGGGAGTTTACTCAGCATCTCACGCCATGTGTCAACGCAAGCAAAGGGATCCTACTTGTGATGGATCTTCCTTGACACGGAATTAAAAAACCTTGGCGGAGGTTTAGAGTTCCCTGAAAGATATAAAAGCTGAGCGAGCAAGGAATATCTAGTATAACTTCGGTAATACCTCTAAGAGTATATAGTGTATGTAAACACAGTATACGGTGCATTAAATATAAAGCATACAGTATCCCTGTCGAAAATATAGCGTCGACGAAGCTCCTATCGGAGAGCGAAGCCACAAGGGAGGGTAAACGAAGAGTCTGCGGAGCGTGAAGTGGAACACCGGAGAGTAAACGAAGCGTCCTCTTGGACTGTTAACGAAGCGTTGACGGGGTGCAAGTCTGCTCCCACCTCTGTAAATAGGACTACTTATATGTAGTCCTATTTATAGCTTTAAAAATTGCCTTAAATATTTTTTATTGAAGTAACGATGATAAGAACACAATATATAAAAATGAAAAAAAAAGAACCCTGGAAAAAAAGTAAAGAAACTATTCGGTGAGAGGGCATCGATCACGGACTCTTACCTCTCGCACCCGATCGCACTGAGCTAGTACCGCTATGGAATAAATCGGAGTTTCACAGAGTTTAAGTGTATTTACATACTGCGACATGTGTTTTACGGTTTTTAAATTCTTGGATTTAATGACATTTAGCTTTCCAATGATCAATGGGGGAAATGTACGAACTGGCTGGCTACTAATTAGTAACACCGTATGTTAATATTCAATTCATATCAAATATTACTAATTGATCATTACCGTAGGTATGTAATTGAACTTTAAGTTGTCCGTCAACGAAGTTACATCATGGCATTAACTAAAATTATTGCATATTTGATTGGGACGTTTGAACGCACCAGATTTTAATTAACTTACGCCAATTCTTAAGGCAACAATGACTATGTGTTTTCGCAGTAGTGGCGGTTAAATCGAAGGGTAAACAAAACCATCAGCCAAATTTTACTTCCCCGTAAGTGTTTTAGAAGTGTTGACGGGGAGACGAAAAAAGAAGCGTCAAAGGAGCCACGAGGCACTCTCCGTTCGCTCTTGCGGAAGAGTTAAGGGTAACGTGCTTTGAGACAAAAATCTCGGAGAGTCATCGGGGAGTAAAGGAAGTTCTTCCAAGAGTGTAAGAACTCTCCGTTGACGCTGCCTCTACGCTAGCGTACGATTTTTACCAGGGATACCGTATGAGTAAACTCGGTTTCTCCACCGGCTTAAACTATTCATAATTTTGAATAGTTTAAACCGGTGGGGAACCGGGAAGATTTTACTTATATTATTCACCGGGAAAGTGTTAGATCCTAAAATGTTGTATATTCATACTTTATATTATAGAGGTATTACCTAGGCTAACTACTCCATTCTTTTTTCGGAAAATTTCTTCGGGTTTGTTTCTTTGATGGCAACAGTGTTACCACACAGTCCTGGAGCAAAGCCTTCAGATCTAAGTGAATATGATACATGTACCTAAACCCGTTTAACAGGTATAGCAGAAGCCTCCCCTGTAAGAAAAGGAAAACTACAGAATCATTTATTCAAACGTAATAATATTTTCAACGAATTTCTGTTTTACAAAGTTTTCGAACAAGTCACGAAAATTTAAATTCGGCCAATCTGAGTAGTTTAGGCCATTTCATTCAGCGACTTTGCTGTAGCTGGAGAGTGAATAATTGGTGTGAGTTATTATCGTATTCATTGTGAAGCTCGTTAAGCCTATTTTTGAGTGTTATGCCTTCGGAACCACCTTCGTTCAGCTCATGGTCTCCTGGTGAATGAGGTTGTTGTTGTTGTGTGGTGTTGGTGCGTTGGTCATAGTCAAACAGGCTTCCCATTTCCAGGACCCGAGCTCGAATCTCGGAAGAGGCGGTGGAATTCCTATCCCCACTGGGACGGCGTGAGGAGATTACATCGAGTGCATTCCTCCGTCCGTCGAATGGGACGGAAAACTGTTGACCTCTTGGCGCCTTTAATTAGGAGGAGTAGGCTATTAGAATTTCTACGGCGGGTTCCTCATCACCCTCACTCCACGTGAAATATCTACGTTTTTTATTTCGTAAAAACTTTGTTGACATTACAGATTTCAATATATGTATAGTAATAAAAATATAAATTAATCCGTTACGGGCTCTCATTTTCCTACACAGTTTTGAAAAACTATCATTCATTCATTCATTAGAGTAATCTACCGGTTAGAGGTAGGTTGTGATGAAAGTCAGAGAATATCCAACGAACTCTTACACGTGTCGTGCCCTTTCTACCTCTAGTATTTCTTTCTTCATCTCAGCATAAGTCCTACCTTTCTTCATCCCGTCCATAAAACCTAATCTCTTCCTTCCCCTTACCCGCTTACCCAACATCCTACCCTCTATCACGGCCTTCAAACAAACCACCGTCCCTCATTACCCCTTCCAGCCACCTACCCTGCATTCCCCTAATCTCATCTATAAGTTTCCTCTCCTCGCCCACCAAGTCAAGCACTTCCTCATTTGTCTTCCTTTCTCCATCCTCCTCCACACCCACATCTCAAAAGCCTTCAGCCTATTTTCGTCTTCCTTTCTCAAGGTTCACGTTTCTGACCCATACAATGCCACAAAAAGTGGGAAAAAATAAACTCGTGAATTTCAAACTTTTTTATAGATAGGCAGGAAAGAACTCCTTTCTCTAAGCATTGTCACCTGATTCACGTAGATGCAATACGAATAAGGTGTGGAGACTTGTAAAGATTTAAGGTTGAAAACCGTTAAATGTGTTACAGTCTAAAAACTTCCATCCGTACTCTATGATGTCGGGTAAAAAATTGTCCTCTCCCGTCCTGCCTTGCCAAGGTGAGTAGAAGATTCCTTCTACTCACCTTGCTGCCTCGCGGCTACCCGATGAAAACAGCAGAGGTCACGCTTAACACTGCTTGTTGCTTCTTAGACTTGAATTATGGAGCGCACTCCTCCGGGGTTCTTCTTTGCTTTGTTCTCCTTGCTCTCAACCTTGCCTCGCGGAAATCGTGTCTCCCGGACAGTGAGCTTCCTTGCGCTCGTCTCGTCTCCTCGAGCGACGTAACGCCTCCGGAAAGAGGTTGGGGTTCCTCCACTCTTCTTCAAGTGAATATAATACCCCTGCTTGAGCTTAGACAGCGAGATGTATATATATTAATGGTCTCTTTAGATGTTTACGATGGGACGTGCTCTTTCAACTCGTCTGTTGTCTGTCTGTGATTCTCACTCACTCAAGTGGTCCTCTCATGAAGATATTTGATTTATATTTGATGACACTTGAGATGTTGTGCAGCTAGGGGATCTTTACCTAATAAATTCGACAGTGTCGGGCGATATGCGGTGGAACAGCATTTGAAATAAAACTAAAGTAATTGTTCTGTAGTTTTGTTGTATGATAAAAAGGGATGACGCCTGGACACCTTGGAGAAGTGGGAGATCATCGAGAGAAAGAAGAAGAAAATGAAACTTCTCAATTATGTAGCATATGATGTTCACTCCCCCATTCTATCCTTGTCCACCTGACAACCCAAGCCTGTTCTTCCTTCCCCTCCCTCCTCTTTCCTCTGCTTATCTCCACAAGAACCCCCCTCCCCCTATAGGCCACACTCGCGAATCCTCGGGAAGGTCACATGTCATTTGACACCACCCCCCCCTTCCCCTCCCCCGTTAATCACCTTCAACCGTCCCCCTCCCCTTCCTTATGACTACCTCCTTGTTTGGTCAAGAATTTCCTTTGCTCCTTTGTATAAATATTGCTATTTTAGGCATAACGTGTGCAGAGCTGATGATGACGCCCTAAGGAACGTTGAAACACGTGTTGTGTATTATTTACATTCAAATTTAAGTGGAAAGTACAATTACTGCAGTTTTATTGATCTAGACCTACTTTTTTACTCTATAAATAGATAACGTTTCATTTGCTTTTCCGCACATTTCACTAATCAGTCACTTGTGGGTGGGCGGCTGCAAATGTTAGGAAAGATGTCAATCGTAAGGGTATATCCCTCTTTGTGCGTCTCTCCATCTCCGCGGGTATGATAAGAATTCTATTACTTTTTCGTATTCTTCAATAAAACTTGGTAATAATTGCCATTTTTATGCTTAAAACGATTAAAGCTGGCAGAAATCCATGTCACTGAAAGTGAACTAAATAATCGAAATGAAATAGTGAACTTAAGCTAGAGGTTACGTTAAGTTATTGGTCAATATAATTTGATAACACTTAGTTGACCTCCGTACAGCTCACACACCTACTTTTATCAAATTGAGATTTTTTGACTCTGTTATAATATATCTGAATAAGGCATTTTCGTGGGTGATGAGGTTTGCGATAGGACATAATAAATTTTGGGAGCTTTGCTGATTCTGGCGTTCGGGACAGCAATTGCCCTAACCGAGAGATAACTGAGGAAATGATGAGGCGTTAGAGTAGAAAAGCAGGAATGTCATATACTGAAGAAATACTTTGAGAAACCATGAATGCCTCCGAAAAATTCATTGAACCTTCATCCGCCATTAATCATTCCAAGTGGCGCTAGTTCAAGCGACAGTAACTGATTTTCCTTTGCTCTGCTCCCGAAGCGTGAAACTTTCCTCAAAAGCCCTCATTGAAAGTTCCAATGTAGTCATTGCAGTTGAGTCACACTCGCCACTTAATTGAAGTTGCTCCCTTCCCAGCTTGAACCGCCCAAGTATCGATCATCGAGCTAATTACGTTCACTAGTTAGTGAACGTAATTAGTGCGTTATTAACCGATTCCCTGACGGTTTTGTTTTACAAAACCGGTCAAAAAAAGTCATATTTTTTAATTTCAGATTCAGAAGCATTAAAGGGAGGCAAATCTGAAAATGTTTTCCTTTATTTTTTATTCCAAATAACTATTGATTTATTCAATAATTTCTGAATGTTGCCCCTTAACTTAGGAGAATTAAGCCACCTGCATATCAGTGTAACTTTCCTTCCCGTAAACCTTAGTTAGACATCTAATGATGAATACATTTAGTTTGTATTGCAAATGCATATACTTTGCCGACAACGTTTATGTTAACTATTAATTTTAGTCCATAATACTTCAAGAAACAACGCACAAACATTCGTGGAAGTTAGGCAACCCGCATGACGACGACTTTCGCTCTGAAAATGTTATAACAGAATTCATTCTATGACAAAAACAAAAAACTTCATTTCTTTTACTTGATTATCTTTGAAGAGTGCTGGAATCCCTTTCCTCAGTGTTCCATACGAGTCAGTGGAGTGTGAAGCGAGCAAGTCTGATAGATCTGGAGACGTATAAAAGTTATCCATCGTCAGGCAATATCATAGGGCAAATAATGGCTTCATTAGAGTCATCATCACTTTTGAGGTCATGGGTAAATGGGCAAAGTCTTTATCCAACACAGTCCCCTTTCCCGTGTAAATTGTCGTTGACCACACGTATCCAGTTCTCGATTCACAAAGAAAAAATACTTGCCAAATGAAGCTCTTTTCATAGGCATGAACTGCCGCCACCCCAATCTTCCCTTGTTTGAGAGTAGGCTCTTTTCGATGGTAACGTCCGTCTCTGGTGTATGGAGTGCCTTGAACTTTTCCTCCAGCCTCTGGCAAATCGACCATATTTTATTTAGTTTGGCGTTGGGGTGTGTTTGGGGATCAAAATCGTTATTATAGGTAAAATGTAAATATTTCCTTATTTTTACGAATCATCGGTAAGACATTGTGTGTCCAAAATAAAGAGGAAAGTATAGGTCTCGTTGACCAATAAAACTCAGTATCTGGCTTTCGCACTCTGCTCTGTAGCATTACAAGGGCAAAAAACACGAATTTCTGAGCTTGTCACAGCTCGCCACTGATTTACGCTAGCACTGCTCGGCCCCGCTTTTTCACGCAAAGTGTTACTGGCGCAGTGATTAGTTTCCCAAGTTATAAAGTCAACATTTTCATCGTTGAAAAAAGTATTTTAGAGAACCTCATTCGGGAACCAGGTCGAAGTTCATCGAAGAATTACCTTCAAAAAGAAACCTAGGTGGTGCCGGAGGAGGATTCGTTGAAAGCATTTCCTCCCACTCCGCTTCCTGCGAATGTTCCGCTGCGCCTTCTGATTCGGAGCTTGTTTCTCCGGAGAGAGACGAATAGGAGCCAGGAACTTCAATGTCCATAACCTCGGAATCACTGCTGGTCAACACTAATTCCTCTCCGGAATCCATTTCTGATTGCCAAATGTTGCCGCGCGAAAACAAATAATTTGCCGTAGAATTCACTCCTACTACACCGCTCGTATTAGAACGAAAATGTTCGAACTAAAAATGGAAAGTTAGTTGGTATCGGTGGAATTTCAGCGAAAAAGTGCATGCGCTCTGAAAATCAAGGATGCGTATGCTCTGTAACTCAACGAAAGAATGTCACCATCGTCCTTCAGACAAAGTACTCGTGGAAACAATCACGAAATGCAAAGTACCTCGCCCCTATTGTGAAAAGCCTATCCCATGCTCATCATTAAATTTTTCTTTTCCGTTCCTACCATTTCGCTGATGAAATGCGTTACTCTCAGAAAACCAAAAGTAAAGTAGAAAAAATGCATGCATATTAATTCCCTAATAACATGAAAAATAAGGTGGTAAGATGCCTATATTTTATTTTTATTCAATTTCTGGATTATTTCCTTCTGATAAATAGTTTTCTGTGAAAATGACATTTATATTTTATGGAAAAATACTACTTTTCCCAGTGTTTCTCTTATTCCCCCATTGAACACCATGTGATTTTAAGTTCAATTATAGAATAAAATTGCGTGGAAAGGTATTATTTTGTTGTTTATATCAGATAGAGGACAAATGTTTCTACAAGTAGACAGATTATGAATAAAGTCATTTTACGGCGGAACCACCTTAATTATAATCCTGCCGCGCAGCCGACGTCAAGTGGCGAAGAGGAAACGTCGAAGGTTTCCTATGATGTATACTTAGACAATTCTTAGTGTTCTCAGTTTCATAAGTTAATTTACTGTAAATATTTTCGTGCGCAAATAAATTATTAACGTAAATCCCGCCCCAGGAATATCACCCAAGACGTAGAGAATGGAACTCTGATGGAAAAGGAACAAACTTTGCGAATTTCACTGTTTGTTTTTTAAATTCACGGCCCATGGGGTTACAACAGTTTATGTCATATTCAGGACAAATGTCACTTCACCTGAAGATGACATAAAGAGTTGAAACCCCATGGGCCGTGAATTTAAAAAAAAAACTTACAGTGAAATGCGCAAAGTTTGTTCCTTTTTCATCATGGAGAAATTTCACAAATTTATATACCCCTGACCACGTACGATTTGTTTAAAGGAACTATTGTTGCGCGGAAACTCGTTTTTTATTTCTGTAAAGAGAGAGAGGAAGGAGAATGAGTTGAGAGGCAAGTCACTCTAGCCTAATTATTTAAACTGGTGACAGGGTACTACAATAATTAGTGAGTGCCGAGAACCAAAGTCATGCGATATTTAAGGACAAAAAAAAGAGGAAAATACGAAAGGAGCATAATACATATTTCCTCTAACTGAGGTGAACCTGTCCTAAAAGCTAATTCATGAAATAGGTACGTAGTCATGGAATATATTGTTTTCGAATATATTGTGCACATATGTTTGTATGCATTGTATGTTTTAGATATTTTGTGTGGTATGAATCGTTTGTTGTTTATTCAAACAAAAAGGGGAAGATTTATTATTGCATTTGATTTATTTATTAATTGTTAATTAAGTTGATTTATAATATTTTAGTTTATTTGGTCCATTTAAGTTTGTTTATTTATTTGTTTATTTAATATGGATATATTGTTGTTTGTTGTGGAGAAGCACTATTATCTAAAGAAGTGAGCTCTGAGGCTAAAGTCACTCTAGCCTAATTATTTCAACTGAACAGGAGAGACGTCGATATTTCTGACGCTGCCTTTGGTGTTTCGTGCGGAGGATTAGAGGACAAAAAAAGCATTGCATAGCTAAGTAAGCGCAATGAATAGGCTTGAGGGGGGGGGGGGGGTCGCGTGTGAGGCGGCGAAGGAAGATAATGTGGCGAGGAGGCGATGGGAGGCGCAGGGCCGGCAGCCGCCGCCCCCGGGCCACCCATGACCCCTGGAGGCAGTCCCGCCCGCGTGAAGCAGCCGCATGAAATGTTTATTATTATAACTGCATCCATAGTGGATGAGGTGGGGGCGGTGGTGCTTTCCAAAGTGGTGTGTCACCCGCACCACCTCCTGGAGGGCAATGGGTTACGAGATTCGCCTCCCACCTATGGGTCCCTCCTCAATTTCGCTGCTAATCGACCTCCACCCCCGTAAGAGGGGGCAGGAAGGAAGGACTCAAGCGCACGGTGCATTAATTAAGACGGCGATCCTCGGAACACCACTTCCAACTAGGCTAGCCCGTCAGGTTTAAACGATAGGGGGGTCATTACATCATCCTCAGAAAAAAAACGGCGATTTAACCTTTATCACCATTATTTACATACCACCTCTGAAGGGTTTTCTACCGCGATATTTTGGGGGCTTAATTTCCGTAAGGGAAATAATTACTAAACCTTTGACTTCTGAACCCCTAAAAAGCATTGTTTTTGCAGACGACAGAGTAAATCCCTTTGATACGTGCTTTGAATGCGATGTAGCAAATTAAATGGACGCTCCCAGAATGGTCAAATCGTTTTTTTTCTGGGTTGGTGTGCTATTCTGTAAATATTTTTCTCTACCAGCAGGTTATATTTCGGAGAAAGCTCGTATGACTTGCCTTGCAAACGATTTTATTAATATAAGACGTAAATTAGCTTTGCATATTCTCCGCATCTAGCTCTTTCGCTACTTCAGGAAACATTACCACCGATTAAAACCATTCATTAAGGTCATAAATTGCTGTTCAATTAATTATTGACTTCAGCTATCTAAATGAGATTCAATCTTGTGATAACGTGTGTGTAAGGCATCTGGTAACGTTAATTGGGATTAATTTTAGTTTGGCATTGGTTAAATGATCGAGTCTTCCATTTTTTAATAACACGAACCCTTTTTTCCTAAAATTTTAACGGAAATCCCAAAAAGCCATTTTGAAAGTTATCCCGATGTTAATTTCAATGAATAAAGTGCTATACGCCCTCGCTGGGCCCTGTCCGTAGGTGCGCGTGACCCTGCAACCGAAATGTCGCGGGTTTGAATACGGTATCGGGTAAAAGTGTTGTGTCTGTATGAAGTTTAACATATAATATTTGACGGTGCGATATCGCCGTGGCCACTGGAGCACCTCTCACCACTCCTCGAAGATCCAGCATCCAAACTCCCGCTGGAGCATTTTGGTTGTAAATTATTGCACGTAATTTTCATGCGTGAATTTACCGTGAAACAAATTTCAGCCCCGGGAAAAATTTAAATAAATAACAAATGTGCTCTCTTGCTGTCTTTACTTTTAGCCGCAAATGTAATTTCAATCAGCAGATTTAGTTTCTTTCCTAGTTTGAAATTGCCTTTATTCCTTTCTAAGTGAGCATAAGATTTTTGGCTCATGTTTAACATTATTGAACATAACTGTTGTTGAAAGTTACCTGATGATGAGAGGCGTTGTTTATCTCCATTCTCCTTCCAATTTCACTTTCTGAGCAAAAAAACACACGCTTGCTCCTCTACCTGATAGTGAAATAAATGTTGCTCGGGTGAAACTTTTGTGCAAAACCTTTTGCAATATTTGCCGTATAACCAGCTATATTTTATAAAATAGGTTGATATAACTAGGTTGCATAGAATGATATAATGGTGAACCACCAACTTTTTATGCAATTAGTAGTTTTAACAATTGATGTTTTGAGATGTTTCGTGGAAAATTTGTACGTGAGCAACAGGCATATTTAGGCTATGAAAGATGATCAAGGGAGGAAAATCGATGTGTAAAGGGAAAATAAGCGATGAATCACAGAAATGCTTCTAGTATGATTTTTATCGTAAAATATCACAAAATCGGAGCGCCATGGATGCTCTCCGAACGCAGCGAACAAACAACCACGGCTGTTTCGACGCCGAGTTTGACGGTCCCTCACATCCTACCATCACAATCTACCCGCACGGCTCTACCCGATAGACAGGTTCTTATACGAATCAGGCCCCTGTCACCTGCCTGCTCCTTGTGGTCTCCTCCCTAAACATGCTCTATCAAGTTCAGTCTGCACTTATTTTAACTTGCCCTGTTAAGGTAGTTTGAGAGCGAAAAATCACTTCACCTATAATTTGATGAATTTGACCTCATTTTAAAGAAGAAACTCTCATCTTTCCAATGATATCAAAATATCAACATCTTGCCCAACTACTTTTCGAGCAATTTGTCTAAAAATATAAGCTGTTTTACATGGGATAGATTAGGGCTGAGCGCTCCAGAGGGAGAATAATTAAACAAATTAGGATCTTCTAGCACCTAGATATCGTAAAAAAACTAACGGTGTGTAGATTGCATGTTTTCTCAACTATTTATAAAAAATAATATATTACTCACCGCAGTAATTTTTACAGAATCGCAAAAAACCTGCTGTTTTGAAGGGTTTTCAGTCGTACGGCGGGAAAAAAATAGTCAATTTAGAGACTTATGAAGCTCATATATATTTAATTACTGAGAATTTTGGTCATATATAAATATATATTCGCGCCATTAATATTACAATATTTATTTCATACTTCTTACAGACGCTGAAATCAAAGAATAAAAATTGAATATGGTCTCCGTTATGACTAGGGATGACTATCTCTCGCTCTCAAACCACCTTAACAAGTAGTCGACCACCCATTGAAAATAATCACCTATTTTTTATTTATTTATATTTACACTATTTTATCAATTTTTAAATTTTACAGCGCTATGGTCCTGCTAAGCCATTCGTTCGTGGCTTGTCAGCAGACAAAGGAAAAAGTCATAAACGTCATAGTCAAAGGTTTTTATCATGAAAAAGCAGGTTTTTGCCAAAAAGTCATGAAATGCGACTTTCCGGATTAAACGTAATAAAATTGTAGTAATCACCTCAGGCTTAAGTATGTGGTACCTCTCTCCAGGCACATGTATCGAAGGGTCCAGTGAGGAAGAAAAATGTCTGACAGAAACGTAGGGAACTGAGAGAAAAGAAAGAGATGACATATGATAGTGGTAGGAATGAGCATTTAGGAAATGTAAGAAAGGAAGGCGTGGGATTCTTAGTTTTGGAGTAATGAAAGATTGAAAAATACGAAAATGGAGATATTTTTATGACATTTTGACGCCATGTTGCGATGTGTTTAGAAATGCCGGTAGAGGGATACCTACGGACTGATTGCACATCTAATATTATATGGGCATCCCCCCAACAAGGTTGCGGGCGTACAAAGTGAATCAGGGGTGCGAGGCCAGGGAAATGGCCACTTTCAAATGCGAAAGAGGCATTTCAGGGTGTTGAAGAAAGGCAAAATGCAGTTTGGAGAAAACGTGCAGGCGGAAACTGACTTTTTTCAGAGATGAGAAATACGGGGAAAAGTGAGGAAATGGAGAAGTGAGGAGGAGGTTAGTGGAAGTGGCCACATATGCGTATTTATAAAAATATCCGCGATTGGGTTGGTGATTGGAGGGTGTTGTATTTGTAGCGACGCAAATGCTTAAGCGTATTTTTTAAGGGAAAAAAAACCCCTGGAGTGGGTTGGTGGTTGGAGGGGGGAGTAGTTGTAGTGTCGTCAATGTTGTAGCGAATTTTTTTAAAGAAAAGAATCCCACGAGTGGGTTGGTGGTTGGAGGGTGGTGTAGTTGTAGTGTGGTGAAAGTTGTAGTTGAAATGGTAGGGGAAGAGGTTGTGTAAAACGTGTCGTAAATCGGTTTATAATTTAAGTTGAAGGCGGGAAAAGTCATGGGTGAGGTGTTTAAAGCGAAGAGGAGTAACTGCTCGACCGCTGCGCTATCTCGAGGAAATAGCAGGCAAAGGTCAGATTTTCGAACATGGCGTCGAGAAAGAAATACGCTTCACAGACAGGTTTAAGTGTAAGGTTTTGGAAAGGAAAAGTGTTAATGAAGAAAATGAAAGGTTAGTATAAATGCGTATATGTAGAATAGCAAAATATATTAAGTAGGTGGTTGAAGGTGAGCGGAAAGCAGGTGAATTGGAAGAATTCGCAGACTGGACGCTTCGATACAAATACCCCTCTCCTTATCGGAAAATAAAAATTACACTTTGTGAAGGTCCACTAAATTGATTTATTTCCAACGACCCGGGTTCCATTACCTAGTGACATCTACAGTCTTATCCTGGTGCTTATGTGTAAGAGGGGAAGTGAGGGGGATGCTTTCTTTAGAACCGCTTACCCTATGGTAACTATACGGATCGTAATATTAGTATTAATTTTACAGTAAAATAAATGTCATACTTTTAGCTTTAAGCGTCACGAAATGACCGAATTTCCAAAAATAGACGTCATGAAACAGGAAAATAAAAGTCATTAAAGTCATAGAATAAAGGTCATGAAATGGAACAATAAAAGTCATGCACAACTAGTCTCTGATTATCAGCAGGTGCATTTTATAAATTATCAATAGTGTTCTTATTAATCACTATAGCAACATAACTTATGTGCATATCAACAATTCCTTAGTCCTTCTCTTAACTTCTCGTATAGGTTCCATTTCTTTTAAATCATCACTCATATTGTTGAACACTTTTGGAACATAAACACTTAATTGTCTGCAACCCTTGTGTGTGTGTGTAATATCTTGGAACTTCATATTTATTAACTTTTCTAAGTTCAGTATTTTGATAGCACACTCTTTTCTTTTTGCTATTAATCACTGAAATAATTTTCAGTGATTATAATATACTGCAATAACTTTTCAACCGGTAGAATGTTGAACTCTTAAAAATAACCATTATCTGTAATCTCTTCAGTTTCTTGGAATGGATTGTATTTTATTGTATTCAATAACTTTTTCTGATTAGCTTGGATCCTTTCTAGATTTTTTACTCCACCTGTCCCCCACACAGTGAAGCCATATCTCAAAAGAATTGAAAAAATACCGGGGTACATTATTTTCAATGCATCTATTGTTAAAATGTTCTTTATGTAGTTAAAAAGGCTTTAAAAAAAGAAAATCGAATTCAGAGGAAGGACCCGTTGCATTTCTACGGAGAGACACTCACTCGATATGAGAAACGCTTTCAGACCGTCGAGTAAAATTTAGACTCAATCTATTATGTAGGATCCAAACCGTTCTATTCTCTGACGACGTTGATAATATTTTACGAAATCCGACATACTACGGTAGATCAGATAATGAGAATAAAATTAGGGAACTAATAGACTGCAGAACGTACAGATTTAAAATGTCATTTTTCCCACGAACGATAAGGGACCATAACAGCACTGCCAATGAGACTTTTATCTAGGTTTGTCGATAGGTAGTGTAGCTCTTAGCTGTAGTAGTACTCCCTACCACTTGTATTCTCATCTGCTACCTAGTACTTACAGCACGCTGTGCATGTTTTCAGCATAACTCTTGAATCTGTCCGTTTATGTAGTTGCAAAATACAAATATATATACTAACGGTCCCTCTACCATTGTGATAATATCTGTAGTGTAGTAGTGCATACTTGTGAGGCTTCGCCTCGTGACAAGCATTAGCGATTTATGCTAATGAATCAATAGTTGTAGTTAACTTTAGGGTATAGTGTAATGCATGTTGGTGACTACTCACCCCCTGCCACATCCCCTTGAGGTGGCTTGCAGGGTATTTTGTAGATGTAGATGACCACGTGTTACCTCGACTAGGAGCGGTGGATGTGGAGGAGGCGCGGCCGCGCTGGCGAGAGGAGGTGCGGAGAAATTCGTCATACGCTTGAGTGCGGATTATCGGCGAAAGGAAGGGGGCGGGGCCAATCTAGTGTCGCGAGGAGCACCACCAAGGGGGATGATTGTCTTTTGGGGTAAAGGGGGTTGGAGGGAGGGGGTTTCCATTTTTAGCGACTGCCTTCTAAGGGGTTGTGGAGGGAGAGGGAGGCGGAGGAAGGCGATGGAGTTAAGGACACGTACGGACGAGAACAAACAAGGAGGATGACCGGATAACTCATCCGCTTTATGTATTTCATTCTTCCTTCGTCTCCGGAATGTCCCTTAACCCTGGGGAAAAGGCCCCGAGGGAGAGAGGTGGGATGCGATGACGAGTGGGGGGAAGAGAGACGGGGACGAGAGAGAAGGGGAAGGGGTTTTTTGTGCTCAAGATGGCCCTTCCTCCCCCACCCCTCTCTCATCTCGTAAAAAGTGACTTTTTGTACGGCGGCGTGGACAGGGGAATGGTTGGGGGGGGGCAGTTAAAGAGACGGAGACGGGGGGTGGGTTGTGGAGGCTGGGGGACGGGGTGGGCGCCCGACTCATGAAAATCACATGACCGTGGCCATTCCGAAGAAGCCACTTGGTGTGTCCCTATCGCCTCCTCGACCTTTATCCCTCGACCGAGATAAGACAAAACCATCTGGGCTCGGTGTTATGCACATTCAGTTATCAATTGTATCAATAATTTTTCATGTCCGAGGGAAAATGTGATCACCCCGGCGTCGCTCTGACTGATTAATCGTCAGTTCCTATTTTACAGCAGCATTAAATCCGGGTGTTATTATTGTACGTCGGTCGCCCAATAAAAATGTCGATGTATGGAGCACTTTCCAGAAAGGAGTATATTCATAGTCACCAGTAATTTTTAAGCCCCATTTAGAGCACATAAAAGAATGGATCGTTAACAATGAGTGGATAACATTCATTCTGCAAAGATAATACTTCCTGGAGGCGTGGACGACAATTCGCAATGAAAGATTTTTCAGGGAATGTCTTTTCCTCCATCTTATCCATCGTCATTACTATATCAATCACTTGAAAGGCTTTCCAAGAATATAAAATCCTACACTTTATCGCTTGAATACCGAATTTCAAAGAATATATTTTTTTCAATTAAGTATAGGAAAGCAGGCCATAATTCCTTCGCCCATATCCGTTTACAATTTACTTTGAATTGAACAAGTCAATTAGCAATCGAGAGTTTCCTATGCAGTTGCGTCAAATGCTGAAATTTGATGAGATGATGATATCTATTTGATTTTATGCCTGCAGGTTAAAAGGTGGAAAATCCTCTCTATAGTATTTCAAATATGCGATAAGACACATGACACACGGTTTAAAAATGTGGTTGATGGCACAGAACTGCGTTACGAATGAATTGCTTGCATCTTGCGAGGACTTAACCAAATACTCGTATCTTAGGCAGGGAGCGTTTTCGATTGATCTAGATAAAAAGAGGTGGGTCGAGCTTCGAGCCTTGTGCTCCTCGCTGTGAAATATCCTCACCTCGCTGGAGACGAGCTATGGCGAAGGTTATCCATCAAACGTCAGCAATACACGTGCACCGCTAATCACCATTCTACCGCAAGAATCAAAATCTTCATCCAAAATAAAGAAGCTCTTTTCTTAAAAAAAGAGAAATGAGTTGAAATCACCGACGGCACGAAAAGATTTATTTTTATTTTATTGTAAAGAAAATGGTACACGTACAGCAATGTTGCCAATTTAAAGTGCACTCATAAAAATCACAAAAGAGACACACGTTAACAACGGCAAAAAATCGAACAATGACGAAAACAACAAAACGAAGATGAATGCAATTTGCAGATTATTGACTATATTTTATAGTTTTTTCCGAAAATATGTGTTGAGGCCAAGTCGGTGAAATCTGATAGGGGATAGAGAAAAGGGGTGAATGTCAGTAGGGAGAGAATTTATTATAGGGCGGAGAGACGGAAGAAAAGAGAATGATAATCTGAGTGTGTGGACATGTGGAGTAGGTAGTGAGTTAGTTCGGGTAGGACGAGAAGGTAGGCACTCTTGATATTGATGGTAGAAATAAGATCGGGACTATGTCTACGTAGGAATTACTGACGTTGTAAATGAGTTTAATGTCCGATTGAAGTCTACGATGGGAGAGACTGCTGATGGATAGTGAAGATAATACAGCGTCCGTGGACGCATTGCGGAGATTTGGGTTTCTATATTTCACAATTTTTGCGAAGAAAGTCGTAACACTGTTTAGGGTGGCAAGATTTGTGGCAGCTGACATTGACCACATAGTGGATCAAATGCTATAACATAACGCTTTCTAAATTTTCAGGCCAAAATAATCACTAATAATTGTCTCTGAGCGCAGAAGGATTAGGGGTGGGATACGGATAAGGGTCGTGGATTTCTCGCCGGGGGAGGAAGGTTAGGGGGAAGGGATAGGGGGAGAAGAATTAACCTTCCTATGATGGAACCTGCAACGAAGGTCGACCTGTTCCTGGATGATGATGGGACGCGACGAAAGGAGAGGAAAGCAGCCGGTAAAAAATAAAGGGGGTTTATCACGATTTTTGCTTTTCTACTTTATCGTGCAGGGGACCATGAGACATGATCATTTGCAAATCATCTCTTAAAATCAAATTGCTTCATGTATTCCCTACACCATGACCCACTGTACACAATTGACTTTTATCCCAAGAGAACCATATTGCCATATATAGTTACTAGAGCCGACCCTGCGTGTCTCACATTATCGGTAAATTCTGTAACGTTTTTCCCGAGAAATTGATTGAATGATGGAGTCCACATGGTTTATTCTCTTGCACTCCACACGAACGAGTCATGGGTGGCTTATCGGGATACCCCCCCCCACCCACCCCCGCTCTAAAAAGAACCCTTACGTCGATTACCTTTCCTCCCGATGGTTCCACAAAGGTTCGGAGTCTGAATTTAGATAGGTAACCACGGTTACGGTCTTACTTAATGTACACTGAAATGCGTTTAGCGTTTTTCATTTATTTTTCGTGAAATGTAAATTGCTAGAGAATTGCTGAATGATATCATACAGAAGTCTGCCTAAATTACGTCAATCATTCTTATTTTTATCAGGTTTTCATTCCAAGTGACATCGTTTGCACAAGTAACGTACTTCACTGAGCGCGAATCCTAATCTTACAGTATTTATTGTCATCCTAATAATGCAGATTTTTGTATAGCATTAACTTGCATGGAAAATTAGAAACTGTTTTTTTTTCCGTTAATTTTGTATTGGCTGGAGACGGACCTGCTGCCACCTACCTGCGTTCTCTAGCAACTCTACGTTATGGTCAAACATCCCTGGCTTCATTTGTTATTTCATCTTCAGCACTTATTGTCACAGAAACAACGAGATTGGTGTATCATTGGCTCTGAGATGAGAGAACCTCACTAGATCATTCTTGATGAATTTCCGTACTTTCTAAAACCAGAAACGATTGTCCCGTTTCCAGGAAGTGGATTTTGAACGAACGTGTGACGTTTGCCTCGAATGGGAAAAAGGAAAATATATGGAGGAATGCGACCATCAGCTACGTTTTCATGTGGCCGTTTTTGCGTCGTTGCGACGGTGCGTTGTGCGGTAAACAAATACCCCGTTTTCATGTCAGCGTCAGCATTCGAGCGGAAGCACCTCGTAAGGTATGATATTATTAAATAAATATATAATTGTTGATTGTTGCAATTTAACCTCTCAGCGTATTAGTACCATTTTGCTTTAAATTGAGAAATGCGTTTGTAGACTGCACGAGACATATTATGGTCGAAATTAAGGATAAAATATTTCTAGAGACGAAAGGTAAACAAGGGAAATCCCTCACATCGTACTTTATGAATAACTTTCAATAGTGTATTATAGCGTACATTGTAAATATAAGCATTCCATTAAATCATTGATACCATGCTTGATATTAATCTAACGTCATTTATTCGAGTAATAAGAACTTATATACAAATTTCCCTCACAAACGTCCCAGGCGAAGAGGACACTGAATCACGTTCCAAGTATGTATCATAATTTACGATTTTTGTGCCAGTCTCCCCCCAAATTATGAAGTGCGACTTGATATGTGTAAACAGTGATAATTTTTGTGTGTAAATAAGACCCGTGGGAACATTATGAAGAACCATATGCGCGTAAAATAACTCAAATTGGAGGCAAACATGTACTGCCATGCCGTGGGGACGCATTCTTGAAGATATAAAATGCCATATTTCTCGATTGTTTAAATGTTGTGTCGTGGGCTAGTGGTTAGCGTTCTCGACTCCGGGTACGAAGTATGGCAGTTCGCGCCCCACAGGAGTAATATTTTTTTCTTTTTTTTTTTCAAGACATTTTTTTTACGCTCTGGATTTGAAATATTTTCAAAAACAGTGTCGGAGAGTCTGGCCAAAACATTAATTATATCTGTTGCTTCGAATGTTTTTAAGGTGAAAATTGTGTCGGCGATTCTAAGCGAATGATACGGGATCCCTCGTATGCAGTTCGAGACATGAAATTTATGTTCCTGATGCACGACTTCGGCATTGCCATTTCCCATTTCAAATCCTGATAAGATTTCTTTGGAAGCTTTTGAATGCAATTCCACTGCTTCAGTTACAATGAAAATGCAACTATAATTATGTGCGCTTCATCATTACCTTTTTTATTCAAAACAAGAATGTCAAGGACAAGTCTTCGATTTCTTATTTACCTCTTTCGTTTTAGTGAATCTACATAATCTATTCCCACGGCTCAAATTGTCATTAAACGCAGCTACTTCACAATCAATTCAAAGGCAGCGAGGGAATCATCACAAACCACGGTCGCGCCAAGTTCAACTATCTGAAGATGACCCACAATCCTCGGGAAAAAAATCAAGTGATCAACAAATGACAGGCAGCAAGCGTGGGTCCTCCCTCCCCGACGCAACTGCGTCAACGCAGGCTGCGTCAAAAGATAAAAGATGGGCAACTTCTACGTCAACGCAATCTGCGTTGAGTATCTCGCTTCTGGTTGGCCGCGCAGTGTGCGTCAACGCAAAAACGGCCACATGAAAACGTACCTATACGTTACCCTTGGTTATCAGTACCGCCGAGGGCAACCTTTTTGGCAACTGACAATTTTTCTCTTGTGTAGTGCAAGTGCTAAAACTTTCCATGAACTCTTGCTAAACGCTAAATTTTCGTCCTATTTCAAAGTTGACCAATATTGGGGTAATCGTTAAAAAAAGATCTTCCGCTTCTTTTGCATTCTCAGAGGGAAGTAGTCTTTCAGGCATGAAAGTTTTGCGAAGTTTATCGATAGGGTTAGCCTAATTTAATGGAAGGTTTTGGAATTTAATGGAACATTTTTTGGGGACATAATAGGTGCTTTATCACTGCCAGATGGTTCGCGGGTTAGTCGTTTGTTATATTCACTTCGTCTTCTAAGGCGGGATTCAAGGGGTAGACTTACTCTTTTTTTCGCTTATTTCCTTGCGGTCTCTTCCCCTTAGGAGCGGGAAGAACACTTACTAGGGAGGACAAAAACAAGGAAAAAAATTTAAGGGCACAGTAAAGTCCTGAACATGGTGCTGGGTGAATCTGCGCTAGGGAAGGGAATATGCGGGAGAGGTTAGAAGCGATGGATTGGAAATGTAAATGGACCGGAAACTGTGTAAGAAAATTAATTCATGATGAAGGTAATTTTTTGTAAAAGACTGTTTTAAGTGCGGAGAGGAACCTAATGGAGGAACTGGGAAAAAGGAGTAATCTTTGAAAATAAAAAAAAAGTTTTGGCAACGTTTGCAAGTTCCTAGGTAATGGGCTGGATTTGGAAAAAGCGAAGTTTACTCTCACGTATCACAAAACGGAGACAATATTATTATAAAGAAGAAGGAAAAGCTGGTGTGGCTATTTTTTTTTTTCATACCTATAGTAAATTTTATGGGTGATTTTTTAAAAAAATAGAATTTTAGGGTGTAAATGTGTGTCAGTGAACATTCAGCGATATAAATCTCTGGTTTGCTTTATCACAATTTAAAACATTCAATTTAGTGCAAGACTATAATTAATTTTAACTTTAACTTCATTTGCATTAAAACAAGTTCTATTGGTTATAGTGCCAACCTTTCTTGTTTATCTCTATAAATTTTTTTATAAATTGAACTAGGGCAGTGCGAATCCGAAAGTGCACTGCTAACTGATTCTTAAAATGAATCGCTTGTGTAAAATATTACGCATCTCTTCTTCGATGTCATCATTAAAATTTTCAATAATAATTAGGTATTGCATTTATTTGCGTAAAATTTGTGGTCATCAACGATTCTTAAATCTTATTTACGTATTTATTTGACTTTTTTTTCTTTGATTCGTAATACCGAAAGTGGTAGGTTTTCTCTGGGAATATGTCTACAGGAGATAAAACAAATACACTTCCTCTATTTAGTTATTTATATTTCTTACATTTGTTTTAGTTTATTCCTCTCATAAGCAAATGGTGAAATATTTCAGATAAGAGAGGTTCTTCCAGTTAGTCATGCTCATGAAAGGGTATCATCCAAGTTTACAAGTATCACAAAGTTTTTTTCATCAATGTTAGAGATTTTATTTCGTTTCCATACTCCTTATTATTTGGCAAAACTTGCTAAATATTTATGCCTTTTACACATGGTTGCAGAGTACATATATCAAAGTAGACTGGGAGAAAATATTTTTATATAATGCTTAGAGCAATTCTACCCTACTGTGATATACTATGATCTATTTAGAATATGAATAATGTAAATGCGGCGTAAGTGAAATGGCACTATCTCATTTGCTGATTACACAACTCCATAAATAATAATCCTGCAAGTTTCTTTTATTGACATTTGTAGGATTCTAAATGAATGCAGTGTCTAGCCAAAAGGCCATATTTGCATATTTAACAATTTAGACGTATTCTCGCTCATTTCCTGAACGTGCGGCAAAAGACCGTTCGCTACTAGAATCCCAAGTCACTGACTGCAGCCGAAGGTACTACTCATATGGGTCTTATACGTCATATATGGATCTTAATCATCTATTACGGGCACCACTATTACGGGCAGTAGTGTTGCCTAGCTTTCCTCGGCGCTGCAATCGGCATGGTTTCTCTTCTGTGTGTCATAAATGGCCGGTGTTAATTGGGAGGCCAATTCCTTTATTTCCAGTATCTCCATTTGAATCACGGCCTTTCCTTATTACAACCACCTTCTCTAGCGTGGCGGCGCTACAATCTGCTTGGTCCTGATTTTTCAGTGCAAGCGGAATGTTTGGCAACACCCACTGGGGGCAAGTAAAAGATCCATATGTGTATATTCATGGTACTCCATTAGCCACTCGATCACCGCGCCATGATCGTTCTTTTTAAAAACGATTGGGTGTCGCGGCTAAAGGAAACGGGCATTTGAAGCATACGGATATTTTGGCTTTGGTGATCGGATGGATTCGGGAGGGATGGAGAGATGTATATCAACATCATCCCTTACTAGATTCAGTCGGTGGTTTATGCCAGGACAGAAAGTCGCTGTTTTTTTTAATGAAACAGGAAAACTACGAGGTGCCTAATAAGAGGATTGGCAGGGACGGGGTAGGATGGAGGTTTTTGCAGTCAACAAGTCTTTGGATTGAATGACTATTAATAATAATGAAGATGATGTCTAAAATCGAATCGGCAACAGTTGAATGCAGACAGTGTCACCCAGAGGAGATAGTTTGATCAGCACACTATTCTCCGAATTAAGTCCACAAGAGTACCGGCTTCCTCGAACTCAGCGTGACAGGCTAGATACCTTTCCATCGCTCCAATTTCTAAATGCGAATTTATTTTCTTCGCGTCGAGATCCTTGGAATTTAAGGCTGTTTCCTACAGTGCGAAGGTATTTTATTTAGTTAACGGTGGCTGGAGCGATAATCGTGGGCTATTGAATTCACATTTTAATAATTTTTCAAATAAATCGAATAAGTTTTTAGGATCACATTTCATTTTAGTGCATTTGTTTATGCGGTGGAACACACGAAACATGCAGCAATGAAAATGATACAATATTTATCTTTTCTGTTTTCGTCTTTATAAAGCACACCGCATGGTTTTCAGTTTTCGGCGTGGTGTTCGAAATTTTGGCGAAAATTATATTTAAATATAGTTTTTCGAACCATTGACTCGACGTGACACCTTGATATTTGTTAGCAATCTTTATAATAATATGAAACGCAACACGTCGCGTTTATAAGAAATTCTTTGCGTATGTAATCGAATTAATACGTGTTTTTTAAATAGCATTGAATTGCCACAAAACCAAATTGGTAAAATCTTTTCACTTTCATATTCTATAGATATCACTAATATTAACGCGTATGCACAGTTTCAAGCAAATATATGTACATATTCGAAAATCGCTCCGACCACATTAAGGTTTGGAATCACCTCGAAGAAAAAAGGATTGAATGGCACCTCTGACAATGCGAGGGTGTATTTCTTTCCCTCCGAGTCTCCAGCATTCAAAAGGGGACCAAAAAAAGGTCTGATTTTACGCCGGGCTACTCAATACTGAAGGATCTAGCAGGCATGGTGATGTATTGTTCGAAATTTTCTATTACGAATTATCAGGATGACCGAACTTTACTTTATCTAATCCATAAAGTGAAATATTTGTCTCTAGCGGTTCGTCAACGGCCATCTAGCGAAAGAGCTGTTAAATACTATTATAACAATTGGAAGATACCAATAGCACTCCTTACGACTACCGATTATTATGGAATCACCTCAGCTCTGTTAGCTATGATTCTAACTGCGAATCCTTTCATCGATTAACCACAGGGTTTCGGCTTCGAAATCGGGAGTCCGGAGTTCAAACCCTTGGGCATCTTCATCCAAAAACTCCAAGCAGTGTGATGTACATATTCTATTTTGGCCACCAAAACTCTGCTGGTGAACGCGGGTGATATAGGCATAGGAAATGGATCTCATGCCCTCAATGTGTGGATTTTGCGTAGTTTAGGGTGTAAATGTGTGATGTAGGTACTCTTCACTCTCACCAATTCAATTTCTCAATTCAAGTTGATCACTGAGTGAATGATTTAGAAGGCCACCCATGAGCCCCGATGGCAGGATGTGTATTTTCCCCTGCGTTCATCTTTCCAATCAAGCGTCTTTCGTGTTCCGATTTGCGCGAACGCCTCGATCGGAGAGCCCTAATAATCTTCGCTCGTTATCCTTCGCTCCTCGGCCCTTCGCCCCCCCTGACATTCCTCCCCCTCTCCTCACACGCGCCAAGGATCACCCCCCTTCCTTTAGGGGTATAATCACTTGAATGTCATTTTATTCATAATCTGTCTACTTAAAGAAATACTTGTCCACTATCTGATGTGAGCAAAAAAATGTTACCTTTCCACATTAATTTATTCTATAATTGAACTTGAAATTACAAATGGGTGTTCAATGGGGTAATGAGAGAAACACGGGGAAAAATAGTATTTTTCCATAAAATATAAATTCCATCTTCGCGGTAAACTGTCTCTAAGAAGGAAATAATCCAGAAAAATTGAATAAAAATAAAATACAGGCATCTTACCACCTTATTTTTGTTTAGTTATTAGGGAATTACTGCCGTAATTGAAGTCAAAATGCGGTAATTCGTAGGAAATGGTGCTGCAGTCGGCTCCAATGGCTGAAAAAAGTGCTCATTTAAAATACATTCGTGGAATAATATCTGCATTTTTACTACCTTACTTTTGGTTTTCAATGGGTAAAGCATTCCATCAGCAAAATCTGGATTTTTTTGGACAAAATATAAAAAATGTGGAATTTAGTATTTCTTTTGACTCACACGGTCGCGGTGGAACCTCCTTTGACCTCTCCCTTTTGGAGGAGCTCTTCTCCCCCCCCCCCTCCGCTCGTCACTGCGGCCTCGCGGATAACGCGACCTTCTCCTCGTGACGAGGTCGCGTGTCCACCAAATCTACATCTACATAATAGCCTGCGAGCCGCCGCAAGGGCGTGTGGCAGGGGGTGTTAGGACACCAGCCGAGCCGTGTAAAGGAGAATGCTATAGGGAAGTGAAAAAGGTGAAGTGTGTTTCGGAAGTGTTTTCAGTCGATCTCAGTTTTCATAATGGCCACTCATTGTGCGTGGGAAGAACGAATTGTTTACCTATATCTGTTTGGCAATGTATCTCTCTCTTGTTTTATCTTTCCTGTCCGACCTAAAGATGTAGTGCGGCGCCTAAGTGATATTCTCAGTGCTACACTGAAACGCATCCATTCTTGATTTCGCATTCGATCTAAGCCTTGCGTGTAGCATTCGCTCGTAGCATTTTTTTAACGAAGCGCACAGCTTTCCTCTGTATTTTATTTATTATTCCAATTTATCTTTCTTTAGAGATGTCGTGCGGCGTCAACATGATCTTCTCCGAAACTTACCTCCTCGGAATTTCTCAAACAATCTAAACATAGTATGTAGCCTTACGAGTCTCTAGTGGTTACCAACCTAATCCCTCTAATTTTAATTTTAATCTGTGAAACACTTTATTCACTTACAGCAGTTTCTAACGAAGCGCACATGTCTTATCTTTGTTTTTTATTTATTTTTCGAATCAAATCTTTCTGTCCCAAATGCTCGCGGCGTATTCGGCAAGTGGCCTAACCAGAGCGATGTAGCACTCCTCTCTTTTTCACTTTTTCATCCGAGGACCTTCCTAATAATATGCGCTTGAAAAAATCATAGTTTCTTGAAGACTATGCCGTATATGTTTAATATGTGTGTTCTCCACGATAGGTTTGAGGTTAAGATAATTCCCATATAATTTACTTCGCCGGACGACCTTATGTCTACTCCACCCACTAAGTAGACATGGCGTTTCCCCCCTCCCCCCACATCGCCCTTCGCAAGAGAAGATCGCCGGCCGGCGACACGTCGTCTTAGCGTCTCCGCTTCCCACCTTCCCCCCTTCATCGCCGTTTGTCCCGAAGGGGATTTATTTGTGAGCGACATATCGCCAACCGTGGTTGAATCACATATACTGAAAATTAGCAGTCACAACCTGTGACTTAATATCTCTCTCTCCACCGGCTCATACTTGTGTGCATGCTTGTGAGGATTCGCCTCATGACAAGCATTAGCGATTTATGCTAATGTATAATTAGTCGTAGTTACACTAACTTTAGGGTATAGTGTAATGCATGTTGGTGACTACTCACCCCCTGCCACACACCCTTGAGGTGTCTTGCAGGGTATTTTGTAAATGTAGATGTAGATTTTGTGGATGAATATTTGAAATCATTGTGATTGTGATCACAATGCCACCTACATTTGCAATGCTACCAACTGATACAATGCTGCCACTGCTACTGTGAATTAACTGTGTTAGACTGCAATCGACGCATGCTACCAGTAGCACCAGGTAGCACTTTTTTCTCCTAAGCAAGTTCCGTGGCTTGTGATCATTTGTTTTCTGAAGCCGAGCAAGTCCTTTTCTTAAGTATTTTTTTTGCATATGAAAAACGTAGAACGCGAGAAGAAAACATGTACGCGTCAAATAGAGAACTTATGTTGTTTATTGCTTAGTATATCATTTCGTCATTATTCTTACTACTCTGGAGTTGATTTTATTAAAGGGAAATTATTATTTTATAAATATTATTTTTATGATGAATTAAAGTAATTCCTTGCGTTATTTTCTGCAAAAAAATAAGGAGTTTGAAGAATTATTTAAAATATCCTCGAGTATCTTGGATTAGCAGCGCCACTTGTCACCAATCGCTAATTTACATCCGTGATTTTTTACCTGTGATCGCAGCTGAAAAACCACAGGTATTCACGAGTAGCAGTCGCGGATAAGGAAGTGACCGGAATGTTGCGCTCATCTCTAAAGGGGGGGGGGAGTAGACATGGGAGGGTTGAGATTAGTTGGGGGTGGGTCCTGGGTACCCCCTGGGGCTACCTTTCTTTCTCTCTGTGTGCGAGGAGGGGGACGGGGGTCAAACAAGAGAGAAGCGATGTCCTCCGACCTTTCCTCCCTTCCGCTGATTTTCGTTATATTTTTATTCTCATCCCGCCCTTTGGGTAGCTCCCTTCCCCCTTCCTCCCCGCATAGTTCGCCGGGATCCCACCTGATGGTGCATCGGTTCAGGCACGCAAGAGATTCCCGTCCGGGACCCGACTTAGAGCGTCCGAGAGTTCAAGTCCATCCAATCCGGCTCAAGCGGCTCACTCAACTGCGACCGCTCGATCAACTGACCCTCTTCGATTAAGGTGTCTGGAGCGATTTTTGTATGTGTACAGATTTGCGTGAAACTTTGCATACGTGTCCTTATTAGTAATATCTACAGATAAAAGTGAAAAAAACTGCATGCTACCGATTTGGTTTCCTGGCAATTCAATGATATTTTAACAAGTACCCTTATGTTACACGGCATATATTTTGAAATAATTCGATTACTTATGTACAGAATTTCTCCTAAATGCGAAATAATAAGTTTCATATTATTATAATAGCTGATAACAAATATAAAGGTATCATTCCGAGTAAGAAAAGCGTATTTAGATATGATTTTCTCGTAAATTTCGAATTTAGCGCCGAAAATGCAAGTCGAAACAATGCTTTAATTAAGGCGAAAATTTGAAATATAACTCTTGCATCAAATACATTACTGCATTTATTGTGATTTCCTACGTATAAACAGGTGTACTAGAGTGAAATGTGGTCCAAGAATATTTTTTTCGACTTCCTTGAAAAGTTATTAGAATGTGCCTTCAACGACTCACGATTACCGCTCCAGCTACCTTAACGTAGTTTGAGCGATATATATATATATATATATATATATATATATCAATTCACCTAGAATTTTATTAATTTGACGTAATATTAAAGAAAACACTTCCATCTTTCCAATGATATAAAAAATATTAACCTCTTGCCGAACTACTTTTCGAGCAATTTGCCACTAAATATAAGATGTTTGACATGGGATAGATTACGCCTGTGCGCTCCAGAGGGATAGAATGTAAAAACAAATGAGGAACTTCTAGCACACCTAGATTTCGTCAATAAACTAACGGTGTGTGTATAGTTTGTATGTATTCTCAGCTATTTATAAAAATGAATCAATTTCTCACCGCACTAATTTTTACAGAATCGCAAAAAAAAACACCTTTCATTGTGATTTGGTGATTTTTACTTACGGGGCGTGAAATTAATTAATCAAGTTGTAATTCAAGACTCATGTAGATGTGTTAATTTAATTACTTAGAATTTTTTCCATATATAGTTATATTTTTTCATGATTAATACTGCAATATTTATTTCATACTTCTTACAGAAGCTGAAATTAAAAAATAAAATTATAATATGGTCTCCATTATGACTAGGGATGACTATCTCTCGCTCAAACTACCTAAAGTGCATCGACGTTTCCAAGTAGCATTTTTTTATACTTGCGGGCGAGGAAATTTCAAATGGAAGATTTACACTTCCTTATCACCCGCCTCGCTATAGCTATTTACTTCAATGCAATTCCATTCATTCCACCGTAGTAAACATTACACATTTCACTTCAAATGGAGGATTTACACTTCCTTATCGGGCATACTACTCGGTAATCCATTACATGGGTAATTCATGGCGACCACACACTACACAGGCAAGTCAGAAATGATTTACGCCAAAAGGCCCCTCAGCTCTCATTGGAGAATGAATACCGGGCGACTTTTAAACAATTGACTTCCAACCATTCAGTTAATTTCCCCCTTCCACACTACCCAAGAGAACTCCGTCAACAATACTATTTCATTAGCCTCTAACAAAAGCCCACTTAAATTAACCTTGTCAGGACGCAAGTGGATCACTAAGTGATGCAGGGTGGAGACGTTTGTTTTGCTGGTTTAGTTACACGTCGAGGAAAATCAGCGAAATTTCCTCTCGCAATCATTCCTGAGGCTCAATGGATGGTTACTCTCAGGCCAATGGTATTCTTATATCCACCGAATATATAAGGAGGAAGATAAATCCGAAGTTCTGGCCAGGTTGCGCGGCTTATGAGTGTAGTTGTCAAGAAGCTCGTTTGGTCGTAATAGCGTTAGTTTTCAATTTTTGGAATCTTCTTGCCCAGAGAGAGAGAAAGAGAGAGGGAGTCATGTGTCACTGCTATGTGGTGGAAGAATGAACGTTGAGGAAGGAGGAACCTTGTCAGTAGTTCTGAAATGTCGCACATTCCCCTATGAAATCATTTCCCCTAGTGAGCGCGAGGGGGCGAGTGGCAATGTGAAGCTCCCTTTAAATGTTAAACAGTTTTCTTTCCCATCTTCCTTCCACGGCATCACCGCAAGGAGTTAATTTTATACTCGAGCGGCATCTTGAGCCGTGGGGTTTGCTCAAAGCCAATATTTGAATTTCTTCATCCCGCTGGTTACGGTGCCAGTTGAATGTCGCGCAGTGGAGTATATACAAAGGAAACGGAAGCCATGGCGATAATCTTGGTCCTCGCCCAAATAGGATAGTGGCGAATAGCTGAGCTATCATTTCAGACAATGGTGAATCATTTCAAACAAAGATGAATGTGAACATTCTGTCGTGTCACTCAACCTGCGGAAAGTATACCAATCTTTGGAGTTCAAAAGAGAAGTTTTTAGAGTAATTTCAGCGCCGAATCACATATTGTAGGACGGCTGCAATCCCCCTGTGAGTAGGCAATAGATTGGCCAGGTCTTTTGTGATTCTGTAAATTATCGCGGTGAGTGGATTATCAATGTTCATAAATAATTGAGAAAACGTACAAAATACACACCGTTTGTTTTTTGAGGAAATCTAGGTGTTAGAAAGTCTTAGTTTTTTCAATATTCACCCTCTCGAGTCCACAGCCGTAAGAATCTATCCCATGTCAAACAGCTTATCATTTAAGGCAAATTGCTCGAAAAATAGTTCGGTAAGGAGTTAACATTTTGATATCATTGGAGATATGGGAGTATTTCCTTAAAAATGAGGTCAAATTAATCAAATTCCTTGGTAAAGAAAAAATATTTCGCTCAATCTACCTTAAGACAGTCATTCGCCAGTCTTACCACCCACCCACGAGGGAATGATTCAGGGGGAATGTCTATCCATTCCCTATTTACTCGTTGCCCCCAACAACCCCCAAACACACATCCCGTGGGGGAGTCTTTATTTTCCGTTCGGGGACCTCTTCTTCCGCGTCGAACGCGAGCTTTTCTTTCCACGTTACATTCAGAGGGTCGACTGGGAACTCGGGACCACTGGAGACTTTTAAAGGTGCGTTGAGCGAGATAGATCCCTATAGTAGTCATAGTGGAGACCATATTCAAATTTTATTCTTTGATTTCAGCATCAGTAAAAAGTATGTAATAAATATTGTAATATTAATGGTGCAAAGATATAGTTAGTTATATATGACCAAAATTCTCAGTAATTAAATAAATAAAGCTACATAAGTCTCTAACTTGACTCATTTTTTCACGCCGTACGGCTGAAAACCCTGCAAAACAGCAGGTTTTTTTTACGATTCTGTAAAAATTACTGTGGTGAGTAATAGATTATTTTTTTTATAAATAGTTGAGAAAACATGCAATCTACACACCGTTAGTTTTTCGACGAAATCTAGGTGCTAGAAGATCCTAATTTGATTAATATTCTCCCTCTGGAGCGCACAGCCGTAATCTATCCCATGTAAAACAGCTTTTATTTGGTAAATTATTGCTCGAAAAGTAGTTTGGCATGGGGGTTGATATTTTGATATCATTGGAAAGATGAGAGTGTTTTCTTTAAAATGGAGTCAAGTTCGTCAAATTCTAGGTGAAGTGATTTTTCGCTCTCAGACTACCTTAAGGTTGCTTGACAGCCTGCTATTGAAACCTCACGAGCTGTAGCCTGACGCGGAGGATATGAATACAGCGCCGGACCTGCGCCGCTGTGGGTCGGACAAAAGCGACGGAAGAAGAAGATCTGACATTCGCAATGCAATGGCGTGATCAAGAATTCGTTTCTCCCTCGCAGCATTCGAGTGAGCATTTCCCAGAGTCTCCCTTTCCAAATCCTATAATATTCTGATTTCTTTCGTCCTTTTCTTTCACCTCTTTAAGATGTGCCGGTTTTCGGCATTAACTCCACTGCCTCTACTCCTCCACTTGGCGGCATTTCCCCTCAAGAGGCTGCCCCCTCCGACGTGCTCGAGGGCTATTATGCTATCCCTTTTCGTTTCGTCCGGCAGTGAGACCCATCGGAAATATTCTATCGAAGGCATGCTCACTATACCATGACTTCACGGTACATAGCCTACGGACTTGTTTGATTGGTAATATATTTTGTAATTTAAATATGTTCCTGCTGGAAGTCAATCCCATTCAAAGGCTGTTGTTATTTCATTTCATTCGCCTCCGTCTTTCCTGCCTCTGTCAGTTCAATCGCGACGACGACTTCACATTTATGGTGGACTAAAGTGTTGTCGGAGCAAAACGGCTTCAGCCGCAACTGTTAACGGTCAGACAACTGTTTCGAATGTTTGTTGCTAACAACAGGTTAGTTTCGCGATCGTGCCGCAGCCGTGCCTCTGCGCTCTGTGCTGTGCAGCGGCAACTTATATAAGCTGAAGCAGAGACTGTTTCGCCTTCTATTCTGTTCCAGTTACACTGCACGTGTGGCTTGCGTTGCGGTTAAAAGCTACAATTTGTTGGATTTGAATCTGTTGCAGGAGGCTGCTGGTTTGTTCAGCCAACACGTGTCTGCCCGTAGTTGCAGATAGAATTAAAAACTGCCCAAGTACCCGTCTTTCATGAATCCAAATGAAAATGCTAATTTTTTTAAAGTGAAATATTTCTTATTACATAGAATACAGAACTATCAGTAATGTATATACTAACAGCGCGATCGATCGCCCGCTGTTTTGTGTGCCTCTAGCTGTTGTACGAAACAGGGTGATTCAAGGAACTGTTTCGTTTTGAAGCTTTTTCGGTTATGAAACATTTGCAATAAAACTTGCGTTATTTTAGTGCCACCAATAATTCACATTGAGTTCCGTCGCAAAGGTTGGTGGCACGTTCCAGCGGCGGTTTGAGCCGGTGACGCGAGGGGAGACATTTGGATGATCGCGAGGAGCCTTCGGAGAGAGATGGGAGGTGGTTGAGGTGCTGGAGTTTGTCCCCATTCCCGTCCCGGTAGAGAGAGTTGAGTGGCGCCCCGCGACATCCAGCTGGCAGACGCCGGCAGTCGTCTTTAGCCGCGACCCACGAGCATCCTCGCGTGGATAATCGTGGCAGATGCTTGTGATTTGCGCGCTGGAGTTATGTAAGCGACTAATCTTTATTAGAAGTTGTCAAAAGCGGTCATGCCTGTCTGCCAAACCCTTCATCTCTATGCCTATGTCGCGATTTCTCCCTTCGAAATATCTTGCCTTTTTTTCATCTCAAGGCACGCTGAAGTATTCGCGTTCGCTTAAGTAATGGCAATCTACCCGAATGAAATATTCATCATATCAAAGGACTCCCCAGGTTTCCCTTTAGCGTTCTCCCCCATTTCCCATGCGATATGAGCTACAATTTAGTTTAGCTAATTGTAAGCATGTTTGATTAAATCCTGCTTCTGATAAGTTGATTTCGAATTCACTAATAATTCCCTAATGTAATACATTCGCTACACGATAGAGACTTCAGCCTCAATCCCAATGCTATCCTCTCGGTTGACTATATGCAATAAGATGACTTGAAATGAGGCAAATTCTTCTTTAAACTAAATGTTCTGAAAACATTAAGTGCGGGGTTAATAATGCCCTCCGTGCTAATTTAACTGTTTTTCTTCCGATGAGCAATTATCTAGCGTGTAGTGCATGCCCGGTGTATTATCAGGAAAGGAATACAAGGAACGTTACAGCTGAACCAGTGTGGACAAGCGTGCACAAACGCACAGCTGAACAAGCGTGGCCTGCGTGTCACTTTGGTTTTTCCAGTTATTGGGGAAGATTGTCAAATATGAGTGATTTTGTTTCATTTGCGAGAAAAGAATCGGTTTGGCCGAAGAGTTGATTGGAAACAAGTGCTGGCTTAATAGTTCTTTGCTTTTCCTGTTCACCGCCATCTTGCCTTGGATTGGTGATGTGTCGTCGCCCTTTTACGTGCCTATAATCGCACCTCGGTTTTCAGTTCACCACGTTTTGTTTTCGGAAGTTTAAAGGGATGTCTGCATGATACTGTTGACGGTGAGCATATGAGCCAAAGTAGTGTTTTCCGAACTGTGTGCCAATGCCGGTGGCTCGCAGGGAGTGAATGAATAAGTACTATCGGATAGGATGGAGTGGAGGTAACTTTAAGATGGCGATTGAATCCATTTGTTATATATTGAGTATGAACGATGGATCTCTATGCCTTGCGACTGCGTGGTACGGCACACGTACGGATTCATCTTCCGCATTGAATGAATGATTTTCATGTGATTTTTCATTTTCAAAGGTGGAATTTTCTCTATTATATTAGCGTTTGATCACCCCTTTTTTTACTTGCGGTCCGGGATTTGGATTATCCTTGGATTTAATTCGTCATTTGGTGGATACACGCCTCTATCTTGAAAAGCGTTGAAAAATACCTAATTTCCTTGAAATGCTTTCTCGAAATATGACCCATTTATTATGGAGACTTTCTTTAAGACGCAGATAAATAAACCTTCGTCTCTCCATAACATTTAGAGTGGCTTTGAGATAAGTTCAAGATGGTTCCCCCGTGTCAGTCATGGCTCTTAGAAATAATTTAGTAATCACCAATGATAACTCTAAAGATATTTCATATTCTTTTTCCTTTTAGGTTTGAAAACATTATGAATACTACTACTGAAAATTACAATGGAAAACAATGACAACTACTAATTACGCATTCTATTTGAAAGTTTTTCCAATATGAATTCAGGACACATTTTAAACCTCATTTACTTGTTACCGTGAAACATATAATAGAAGAATGTTTTAGTGTTTTAATGCAATCGTGACCAAAGAAAGATATTTTGCGAACCAATCCTTACAATAAGTCAGCCTCGAATCGTGAACTAAAATTTTTATATTAAAAACTTTGATTGCAAACTGTATGGATTCAACCAACTATGGCAACATAATGAAGATATTTGCTAGCAAATTTCGCTTTCAATGCCTTAGTCGTAGTATTACCTGCGACGTAAAGGGAATATACACCTTTGACATATTTCCGGGAGTGGGGTGAGGTGCTCTCCACCCTCAGGGCCCAAGGGTCGGCAAGTCCAAGGGCCGAATGCTGGCGACTGACTCTGTTCCCTCTTGGAACTCGAATGGAACGACTTAAGAGATATATCCGCGTCGGTTTTTTCCAGACGTTGTCGTGTAATCTCTCCCCGTGGTGCCCGGGGCTCCTTCTTGCGTGAACGACCCTTCTGCAGTGAAGGGACTTTCACAAGAAGAAGAAGCCGCTGGCACTGGACCAAGTGACGTCGCGCCCCTTAACTGAATCCCTAAAAGCTATTCCACCGTGACGTTTATCCACTAAATTTTTGTCTAATTTAGCCGGTGGTGATTTCGTTATGGTCGGTACGATATTCATAGTTCCATGCCTATGGTGTCTATCCCGTAAACGTGGTGACACTCACCACCCTCGACCACTTCCTTACCCAATGTGCTATACGTACTGCGAGGCTCCTTACCCGGCTTTGTCTCTCCTACGATCTACGACCCTTTCCTCAAGCATTGCATGTAACATGAAAATCTTTAGATAATGTTTACAATTTTAATGGTTGTTTAGGCAATAAAATAATATCTAATACTTTAACATGATTAGCATAATTCTGTGCTAAAATCAGCGCCTCCAAATCATTTATCGTCATGCTTATAATGATTAGTAAAACGCTAGCTATCTCTCTCAAGTGATAGCCTGGGTATTAGCTTCTTTTGCTGAGTATCTTGGTACGAATTTCGGTTGCGGCAAATATTTTTTAGTTGATATGCAATCCTTTTACCTAGAGATGCATGTAGGGAGTCATTTAGCGCAGTCCCGTTGAGTAAGACGTAAAACTGAAGTTGTTGACGTATTTCGTTGCTACTCGGTCATGACGATGTTGATGATTGTCTTTCCACTCTTATGCTCGAATTACATTGAATTTATCTGTTATATTAATGTAGTGAGTTTTGGTCAGTTAAAATTCCTTTACTTCACATAAATTACCAACACAAAATATGAACACTCCTTCTCAAGATCTTTCTTCAATAGTATCATTGACACAAAATAATGAAAACACTAGCTCCAACAATTCCTTCTCTACACATCCATCACCTTCTGTACCCGTGGACAAATATAGAAGTATAGTTTATATAAAAGGCAAGGTACTTAAAAGGTAAATTAACAAAACAAAAATGATCTCTTTACTCACCTTGATAAAAGGTTTATCAGAACAAATTGCAAAAAAGTTCAAAAACACTTAATTTAAAATTGCTTTCAAAAATAATAATCCTCAATAAAATGTTTTATATACCCCTCTTAAATCAAAAATTCCAACAAATTAAAAAAGCAATATTGTTTATTCCATTCCCTGTGAATATTGCGACAAGATTTATATTGGACAGACGTCACAATATTTAAAAGATAGGCTGAACCAACACAATTAACAAAACAAACGTGTGCCCTAGCTGATCATGCCATAACGAATAGCCATAGTTTCGATTTTAATAAAACCAAAAATTATAGATTATGAATCAAATTTACACAAAAGACCTTTTGAAGAAATGGTCCATATCATGAAACACCAAAACATACATGCAATTTGAGAACGGATATATAGATAAATTAAGAAGAAGTCACATAAGTCTTATACAATATATCAAAAGTTATTATTTATAATTTAATATATGCTTTTTAATAGTGTTTTACATATAAAAAATGTGATAAATGTTTGTATTTTTTAAATTGATGTTATCTTTGTATTTATATAAAGCAATTTTCATGATTTTTTTCTAAATTAATATTTGGTGTATTCTGGTGTGTTCTCTTGTTGCCAAGGAACTGTTTATATTTACCCTGTCAATTTGGAATGGTTGACATCTCTTTAACCATTATGTTAGTGTAATTAAAATTTCACAGATTTGTTGATATTTGTTAAATTAGTGTGCCCGATTTAAAAATTTACAGCGTAGTAATCACCAAAGTTGTTAGAACAATTGCTTTATTTTGTTTATAATCCTTTTTAAGTTGTTAATTTTGTTTTATGATTGTAAATTAGCCCTGAGAGGATATGGCAATAAATTTGCCGAAACGTTGGTAGTGAAATGTAATGGAATTTGGATTGACCAACTATCTCAATATATATTAAGAGAAGGAGATTATATTTATAAGAGTGGTCAATAAATACATTAATTATGAAATTTACCTATCCGGACGATTTCTAAATGGCACAAGATTAAGGTCGCTTCCAATGGCGACGGTCGTTACCACATTGACGCTGTTGGCAGTTTTAGGAGATGAATCATCAGTAACGTGCATACACAGTGATGGAATGCAATTGACGGTATTTGCAATAAGGAAATGACTCTTTCTCGTCGCTGGATAAGAACTCTGTCCTTATAGCTATGAATGTGCCTTGGGTCTCAGATGCTTGGGCCAAAACTACAACTTTCTTTTTGATCTCCCATTCCCCAAACTACGTTGGTTTTCTAATGCGTTGAAATTCGTGGGAAAACTGTTTTCATTACCACGCTCATTTGAACTTGCCCCGTTTGTTTGTGGTTTGTCTGGATGGAATCTTGTAATCTCGAAATCTAACCCACTTTCCAATGTTTAATCGAGCTGACATTTGGCACACTTACTTACTCCCAATCATTTATTTATCCTAACATGACGCAATCCGCATTGTCACATTGTCTATTCGCAGTCATAGCTGTTGCAATTCATTGCAGCCGTCATTTTGGTATTTATACTGAGAAGAAATGCTTATAGTTTGAATTTCAAAGAACCGTTGCACAATAAATTTAAGACTAAAAAGTACAAAATTGAATATAGGTGTGGTTTTTTTTAAGAAAATTATTTTTTATATACTAAATTATTTTTATAACAATTGCAGTTCGAAACCATAAGTTTACACGGGGTTCTCCATTTCTCGGAGTGTAATAATTTGTTTTTCCATTGATTAAAATACATAGCAATTGAGGAGCCCCTTTCGTTATTACATCAATATGCAGCTAAATCTCTAATTCAGCTTATTATTATGATATTATTACGTTCTGTAGTTGAATATTCAATAAATATATACGAAATCATTGGAAAAATATCGGATTTTTTTTGTTAGATTTTCATACCTTTCCATGGAAACCATCATTTTTACGCCGATTGATTGATTGATTGGTATGATTTCGTAAAATTTTCATGTTTTTTCAAATGTTTTTTTTGTTAGGTTTAAAAATTCAAAATTTTCATGCAAAGCCTTTTGTTTCGATTCAATGTCTACAATGTAACAAAGAAATGTCAACATTATTCGCAAAAATGATCAGTTATGACAATTTTTGCCCTGAAATTTCGTCAATTTTGTGTACTGAAAGTTTCAAATGTCATGGAGACGAAAGAGGAGTTGGTTAGAATCCTTAAATGGTTTAACGAGGTAAGGTCAGAAATAAAAATAATGATCGGCTATTCTTCACCAACGTTTCGGAATATATAATGTATTTCTCCATCAGAGCTATAAAATATAATACAGGAGGGTCAACCAACAAAGACAATAACACCATTATAACTTTCCATGGTATACATGCCACTAAATAATGATTATTTCCAAAACCATGGAAAGGTGTAGTTGCGTTTTTGTCTTTGTTGGCTGACCCTCCTGTATTATATTTTATAGCTCTGATGGAGAAATACATTATATATTCCGAAACGTTCGTGAAGAATATCTGATTTTTATTCCTGACCTGACCTCGTTAAACCATTTGAGGAGGTTCCGCCGCGACTGTGTGAGTCAACACAAATACTAAATTCCACATTTTTTATATTTTGTCCAAAAAATCCTTCTTTCGCTGATGAAATGCGTTACTCTCAGAAAACCAAAAGTAAAGTAGAAAATATGCAGATTATTATTCCACGAATGTATTTTTAAATTAGCACTTTTTTCCAGCCATTGGAGCCGACTGCAGCGCCATTTCCTACGAATTACCGCATTTTGACTTCAATTACGACATTAATTCTTCAATAACTATAAAAAATAAGGTGGTAGGATGCCTGTATTTTATTTTTATTCAATTTCTCTGGATTATTTCCTTCTTAGAGACAGTTTTCCGCGAAAATGGCATTTGTATTTTATGGAAAAATACTATTTTCCCCGTGTTTCTCTCATTCCCCCATTGAACACTCATTTGTAATTTCAAGTTCAATTACAGAATAAAATAGCGCGGAAAGGTATTATTTTGTTGTTCATATCAGATTGAGGACAACTTTTTCTACAAGTAGACAGAATATGAATAAAATGACATTTAAATCATTTTACGGTGGAACCACCTTAAATTGGACAATTAGAGGTCGATATGAAGACTGGATTCCTCCTTAAATGTCGTCAAGCAAGGGACTGCTGAAAGGGACTGCGATATTTACGTGGGAACATTGATGCATCGGAATTATATAAGGTGTTCAATCTACGTCGCATTCGGGCAACCTGCGGCCCGTGCGTCATGTGTGCGTGTGCTTCAATATTGACTCAAATCGGATCTCAAACCTCATTCCCTGGAGAGCCTCATCCCTCGCCGATTGCGCTCATCGAATCGAGAGCGCTTCCTCGTCGTTGTCATTGCGTTGGGAGCCGCCCCTCGTCCCTGACGCGTGGAATCGATGCCTTCCCTTCCATCAGTGGACGGGCGAGAGGTGTTTTTTTTTCTCGGTTGCTGCCCGTTGTTTGGGCCGCCGCCCGGTTGTCGCTCGCTCGGCCTCTTTTGTTTTGCGTCCCACTCTGGAGCGTCGGTGCGGCTACTCGCCGTCGTGCGATGGTGTACGGAAGGACCGAAGCCAAATCGACACTCCCCCAGCCTCCCTTTAAAATTCCACTCCCTTAATAACAATCTCCGTCGCAAACCACCTTTGGCCGTGGTTCCCCTCTTCGTGCGTGTATCACTGCCGGACTACCCTTTATTTGAACTCTCTGTGGCTGGGCGAGGGAGGGGTGATCTGTCCCGGGGGGTGGCGGGATGCAGTAAAGATTGCAATGATAATGATGATGCGGGTCACGTTGCGATGTATCTGGAAACAGTATTGTGAACAAACGCGTCAGCCCCTCACGATGTAGCTTCAGAATCAGGTAAGCAGGCTGCTGGTTTGGTGAACAGTAATGTGCGTGTTTAATGTACTTTATCTATTTGTTTTTATTATTCATTTTAACTATCCATCTATTTAATCTCCGATTGAGCCTTCATTTGAGAAAAGCGGACGAAATTTTCCTCATTTTATCGCCCCTGATATTCTGCAGAGAAGAAATATCAAATTCCTTTTTCCCTTTACTCTCGTTAAAAACAGCCGTGTTGATTTTTCATGCATTGCTCATAAACCAATTTTGTGTAAAAAGCTGTAAATCGAATGCTGTATTTTTTTCGGATATGGCTTGTCAACACAATGATTGTGAGGATTTTTCGTGAAAAAATATTTTGAAGGAACTCAGAGCGTCACACAATCGCATGCGAATATGGTATTCGAGCGGACGAAAAGACGCAGATTACCAGATTAAAACTATTGTTGAGATATTAACTGATTCTGATTCTATTTTTTGCGTAGAGAATTAAAATCATGGCCTCACGCTGCATGCAATATAGGTCAGACAGGAGCAGACATGAGAGATATACTTTCGAAAAGATTAATTCAAGAATTGAGTTCCCCTATGCGCCGCTGATTACTCTAACAGAAACAGAGGAATGTCCTTTTACTTAGAAATACGCCCAGTTCTATCACTTTGCTTTCTTGATACGTTCTCTTTGTCCTCTTCTTTTGACACGAACGGCGACCACATTCTCGCACCCGTTCAGTGGCTTGGCTGGTGATTATGATTTCCGATGTGTACCTATCGGTGAACGAGGGTGACCGTTCACAGGTGGTGAGTTTGAGGAGGCCTGGCTTTGGAAATGCTGTGCATTGATCTCTTAAATATTCAAGTACATGCATTCACCCTTTCCCCTTTGTCATGGACAGGTTTAATGCACGTTCTAACTGCGCGATGAACAACATAGAAAGTGCCTTCCCAATTTATCCCTCATCAGAGCGCTAGTCTATTATCCCGCATCGGGTAATTACTGCGATAATTGAACGAGATTAAGCGGCTTCCGGTGATTATGCGAAGGTAACGAAGAATCGGTGCATTTCACGTGCATTGGACCACGTTTACTAGCCAGTTTTGACGCTTTCATGGGTTGGCCGTGTGCCGATTTCATCGTGTGCCGATTCAGCGAAATACTCTTCCATCTGCTCTCTTTTTAGAGAAAGAAGGGAGATTTTCAGGAGTTTTTAGGGTACTTTCCATCGCGAGATTTTTCCTTTTTGGAGTTGTTGAACAACTAATCTAATTAGAATGACCCTCTCATTAACTACATACTCGAAAGGGACTCATTATAATGGAGCTCATTCGGATAATTGAATTATAAAGGATATAAATCTGGTGCACGCACGTCGCGCGAGTTGGTTGGTGGTCTTCTCGAGCGTGGCCAGAAAGATTGGCCCTAAATTTCGTTACCGTGTGTGTCTGGGAATAACTCTACCAATGCTCGGTTGATGAACATTTATGCATAGCTCTTGATTGAAATCACTTCCTTTTTCACCTATGTGCTACTTTAAGCCCGAAGAGTAGTACTCATTATTGGTATTCTACTATCCTATTCTACCATCATACGAATTTGAAAGTAAGTTCGTTTGTCTTTGACCTCATAGAGAACAAACAGATGAACCGATTACCTTGAAATTTTTCACCGAAGTAAATGATAGCTCGGGGTATGTATAAATCATAGAGCCGCTAGTTGTAGTAGTGGCGTTTATCAATTACAAAAAAAAACAATAATTATTCCGAATTTTCGGCCAGTCAATTCTGGCCTTCCTCTAGGGAAGAGGAATAACAAAGAATAGAGGGAGAAGGACCCACAGTTCAGACCTGGGGAATTTGAAGCCAAGTACAAGCCAGCTCGTGACTTGAGTTCAAGTACTAAATCGGATGAAACGGCTAAGCAGCCTAAATTCAAGTGTATGTCCAAAGAAATAGTGTTATTCTCTTTCTCATAGAATATCAAATTATTGATTGAAAATTATTGGCAAATATTTTGATTCAAGCGTGAAATCAGAGTATATAGCTACTTCATTAGTTCTTCATTTGAAAAACGCATTGACATTTTTCCTGGTCATTTCATTTGTTTACACGGTTTCATTTTCAGCGTTAATTACGCATTCAGTGACTTCCAAGCGTAAATATAGACGCACTATCGAATCGAGGAAGTTAGTAACATTATCTACCGGAGGAGGAAGATACAATCATAATGATAAGAATACGAATTCAGAAGTGACATATCTTATGTAAGACTGTCAAGGACCCCCTCTCCCCCCTACGTAAGACAACGTAAGACAAGCCCCCCCCCCTCCCTTCCCAAAACGTCTTACAAGACGGTATGTATGACAAGGGCATTACAAGTCCTGCTTACAGCCAACCTATTTCTAAAGACATGAGCTGCCGATGGCGGGATTCGAGTGGGATTTTACTTATGAAGATTACCTACGCCAGTGCCTGTACCTAAAGTACGACAAATGTACCGAGGAGAATGTTTGTCTGAACACATGGAACACATGTTTTAGCGAGCAAATTCATCCGCTTACACATTTTTCCCTCTCTGTAAGTAAGCATTTTCAAAATATTTTAGCATAGGATTGTATTTTAGCTTTGTAATTACTTAGTATTTTGAAAGAATAAATGAAAAATCTTTCCAGCAATTTTTAAAATTCTTTTCCTTCTTTTTTACTAAACTATCTTAAATTTGTGTACTGTTACTGTTACCCTAATTTTCACATGTTATGTATTATCTTATTCATCGATTATTGCTGGTTTATATGTGGTACTCCTTAATGAAATTATTATGCATTGCTGTGAACATAAGCCCCATTTGTAGTGACATGTAATAATGTTTCAATGTTCCAGGGGACTTAAAATGCCCAGAACAATAAAGACTGTTTTCAATTTCCATTTCAAATTATAAAACTTCTCCTGCTGCTCGTGACACGGGTGAAAATCATCCGATCAATCTTTCCACTTTTACTGCACCGAGGAATGAAATTTGAAAGTGGTGCTGACAAAACATTTCAAAGTGCACAATAGTGGGACACCACTGGGGGGCTCGGCTCGTTTTGTGCTTTGCACCGCACTACTCGAGTCGTTTACTTCCGTGTGAGTGGGATTTGTTGGTTGTGTGGGACCGGAAGTGATCGGAGAGGTCCTGGGTGGGGAAGGGGCTAAAGCGATCATTCCTTCGATTTGATTGGTGAGTGGGGTTTGAGTGGGAGTGAGATCGGGGGAGGAGGGGGGGAAGTTGAAGAGAGAGAGAGACAACAATCACGTGCCCCGTCTTAAAGGTGGTTCCACCGTGAAATGGCTTAAATGTCATTTTATTCATATTCAGGACTATTTGTAGAAAAAGTTGTCCTCCATCTGATATGGACAACAAAATAATTCCTTCCCACGCTATATTACTCTATAATTGAACTTGAAATCACATTGTGTTCAATGGGGGAATAAGAGAAACACGGGGAAAATAGTATTTTTCCATAAAATATAAATGCCATTTTTGCGTAAAACTATTTATGAGAAGGAAATAATCCAGAAAAATTGAATAAAAATGTAATACAGGCATATTACCACCTTATTTTTTTAGTTATTTGGTAATTAATGCCATAATTGAAGTCAAAATGCGGTAATTCGTAGGAAATGGCACTGCAGTCGGCTCCTAAGAGTAGGAAAAAGTGCTTATTTAAAATACATTCGTGGAATAATATCTGCATATTTCGTTCCTTACTTTTGGGTTTCTATAGGTAACGCATTTCATCAGTGAAAGCAGGATGTTTTTGACAAAATATAAATAATGTGGAATTTAGTATTTCTTTTGACTCACACAGTCGCGGCGGAACCTCCTTATTCCGGGAGTCGTTAAATTCGCTCCGTGCCTTCGAAGATGAGAAGGGGGAGGGCAAGCTCAAACCATCCCACTTACCCTTACCCTCCTCCTCCCCCCCCCCCCCCTCTGTCGGCTTCGAAGGATGATCATTATGCTGTTATGCTCCTTATTACTCCCCTTCTTTCTAAACATGAACATCTTAATATCTCTTTGATAACTTTTCGTCCTGACCGCAATTTTTTCTCCCAGATGCTCCACTTCAAAATCGATCGTCTACGTGATTCGTTTTTAATAGATTCGAGACCCATCTGCATGTGCCGTAAAGTAACGATACGGATGAAGCTGGTAAACAGGTATGGCGGCGAGCAAGACTTATTGCGATTAGTTCTGGAATAAAGAAGGGAGGATGGGAGAGAAAGAGAAAAGTTACGGGCACCGACATAATTTGGGCCGTTAAGATTTTCGTCATTCTGCTCTTGGTTTTCTGTAGCCGAAGACATCTTTTTAATAAAGAAATTGGAAAGGAAACACTTGGGAAACTGGGTGAAGGCCTCCTCCACCTTTGAGACTTAATCGTTCACTGTTCATGGGCGTAGTGACTGGAATGCAGCGTATAGATAGAATGGCGCTAAAGAAGCTGTCGAAAGGAGTACCTGTTGGCAGAGAATAGCTCTAGTCCGGACTGTCGAGAACAATTGGGAGGGGATCTGTTTGGTGAGGTGGATAGAGTAATTACTTCCTATCCCGAAGGCCCCAGTTCGACCCCGGCAGCGGTGGAGATGTTTCAATCAGTAGAATCCCAATCCTTACTTGGGTGTTGATAGTAAAACGAACTTTGTAACTTCCACAGTTTGTTGCAGAATGTACAACCGGTTTCGCCAGTTAGTTACGCCATCTTCAGGTACATTGTAATTTGGTACACTGGAATGTATCTGATGATGGCGTAACTGCCGAAACCGGTTGCACATTTTGCAATGAACTGTGGAAGTTACAAAGTTCATTTCACTATCAATTTGACGACCTTTCACCAAGTAAAACTTTTCAACTTTTGGACCCTGAAAGCATTAATAAGCTACCTGCAAATTTTCATAACTATTTGCCGCAGATTTCTTAAGATATTTGATCGAGAATTGGGCATGAAAGTGCACGGGTTCTATATGCCTTTTCTTCTGCATCCTGCAATTATGCATCCATGTTCAAGTACATTACTCGCGGCGTTGCCAAATTCACATTATCTAAAACGCGCCGTGAGGGATTTCTTCAAGCGCTCGGAGTAAAAAAATCTGTTATACATTTTCCTATCGATGATATAAATTATTATACATTGATTAATTAGAAAATAAGAACCCTTCTAATTTCATGCCCACTTCACGTTCAAATATCTTAAAAATCTGCGGCAAATAAGTCTGAAAAAAAAAATTCGGTAGCATTAAGACAGCAAAAGTAATGTTTCCAGCAAGTTTCATCGAATTATCTTAAGTTGAGCGAAACCACCGTACCTCCTTAAGAGCAGGCTAATGCCGACAGCCGGTTTCTCTCCACCGTTTCTCCATTCTCAAGATAATCCTCTCCCTTACAACTGGCCTCAACATCGCAAATGACCTCAGCCGTTGGTTTTATTTTTGCTATCGGACGATTCTGGTGGTCCCTGGTATGCCCCTGCGATCTCGATAAGTGATTGGCTTGTCATCAAGTGTCTCAGGGGCCGAACCACCAGGACTTGACAGAAACACCCCATGCCCTGGGCATGCGAAAAACCTACCCAGGCGGGACTCGAACCTGCGACCCCCAGATTAGCAGGAGATGACTTTACTCCGCCGCCACTGGGACCGGAATTTGGTTGCCTCCACAAATTACCAACCAATTTATCAGGAAAATCTTATGTGTTGTTCCAATTGTTCATTTGTTGTTCCAATTGTTCCAATTCTAATTGTTTGCTACTCATTTTGTGGTCTAAAATATGGCATTTACGGTGAAAAATGAATGAAAGGGGTGGAGGTAAACAACAACGAAATGATGTGTTGGCGGGTGGTTGACGACGTAGCCGACTGGAGCGCCCTTGACGAGAGGAGAGACCTCGGAAGATAATCATTTTAATGAGAAGCGGATGGCAAGGGTCGAACTTCCGAATCGGAAGGAGCCCGAGACTTCAGGGAAAATTCCACATCGAAGTACAAGGTGGAAGGTGCACTTGGGGGTGAAAGGAAATACCGTGGCTAGTCCCGGTATCCTGAAAATTTGTTACAAGAAGGAAGTTAACGAGAATCATCAGGGTTTTGAAGTGAGGTGTGAGGGACAGGTGTGATCGGAGAGACTGCCAGCCCTCTCGACATTCGGTGAAAATAAATGAGATGGCGCTGCGCGGCTCACAGTTCCCGTCAGAGTCGAGGAGGCGGTTTTTTTGCTTTCCATTGTGCGGGATTAGTTAGTCGTTCCAACTTTATGTCGCCTATATCGGAGTCCCGCCTATCCCAACCCTCCCTCCGTAATGAGGTCTCATTGAAGGCGACCTCCTTCTCTGCACCGTCGACGGCAATTTCCATTTAAGAAGGCAATTAGGGAGAAGGAGTCGCAAAATGGCGACCGTTGAGCGCATCACGAAAACCAAATGGAAATCCCTCTTTCAATATAGCCGTTTAATTAAGAATTTTAATATGAAGAGAGGAGGCTTCCTTGGTTTTTCGTGGAATCTTTCCGGGAGGGAGAAACTTAGGTTGGTTCGAGAGGTTGGAAAGTTAATTCCCTCGAAATTCTCTTAATGTTTTTCGCTGGGAACTTTTCTGTCAAATAATACGATTGTTTTGTTTTTGTAAACCACGAATATCGCTCTAAATTCTCCCTGCGCGAAGATGAAACATTGAAAAAATAATGAATACTGTAAACTATAGAGTAAGTTAAGTAAAACGTATACCAAGTTGAGTAAACGCAACTAATGAAGGAATTTCTGAGTTTATTTGCTATCAGCCTCCATACCTTCGTATAATTATAATAGAATATTGTAATGCATCGTATTCAGAAATATATTTTTGCAAATCCCATTTCTGGGGCAGTTTTTAATATCTAGCAATATAAAGTTTTTTTTCAGTGAATAGTGATAAGGGGAAACCCAAGCAATTGCATGATTTGTTTTAGTTGGAACAAAAGGATTATTGATTAATTGAAGGGCTATATCGCCAGCAGAGTCACTTCATGTGTAACCTCCTTACCTTAAACTTTATATGAGGAGGTCCTTTGGTTTAAAAAACTTTTATGAATTCACTTTGATCTTTTCAAGAGCTGTATTGCAGCTCAGTTGATTGTGTTGTTCCAATTTATCGGAATCCTCGCTTCCCAAGTAGTTTTGTCTCATCCTTCTTTCACTGCTAATGTGCCATTGACTTATTGTGAAATATTCCATTTAAATAAGATATTCATTATTTTTGGTTCCCAACTAGAGCCATTTCGTGGTTTCGAGGTTTCGTGGAGCTCGAAAAGCCATTTTGAGCGCCATGGAAATACTAGCTATATATTATTATGGTCACATTGAGTGAGTTTATCAAGTTACAATAGGTATTGATTCACTCTGCGGGCTTCCTACAATTTGCCTTTGAATATACATCATCACTTTCCTGTTTCGTGGCGCAGTGAGCCTCCAAGAGAATTATTTGTTATCTGCGCGAAATAGTTGAAGTTGATAAAGAATTTGAGGCTCTCAAGTGAATTAACTCACAGAAGCAAAGGACAATTATAACGGCCTGCTTGGCTTTACAAATGGCGGGCGATTACGAGGGCGGTCTGTGCTTATTAGACTATGCATATGAGTGCCGAATAATTGAATGAAACGCTTTTTGATTGAACGCCCATCTAATCTCCACTTTGACCCAAAAGATGACGAACCCTGAAATGATGTGAAAAGTACCACAATCTTCAACACGTATTGAACCTTGAATTTATTTATAAAATGAAGAAGCTATCGCTTCTTATCGCACAGCCAAACCCATTAGCTGTGTTGCGTTTGAACCGTACCGCAGTATTTGTTTCCAATTTGTTTAATTTGGAATAGTTTTTGTTTAAAAGTGTTTTAATTTATTTTAGTTTACAAATGTTTAATTGTTAAAATGTTTGGTTGCGAAGGTTTTGTTTTGTTTTGGGGGGGGGGGGAGAGGGGTTGCTAAGGAAGAAGGAGAGCTGGTGTGGAAGTTGCTCTGCTTCCGTAAAAGAAGGATATATATAATAAAGAAAACTGAAACTAGGTTTTTCTTATTTGTGTAAACCGTCCGACACTACAACTGATATTAGTGTGTATCACAGACGTCTTCCCGCTTAATTAGAAGCTGTGGGTTTTGCGTGCAATCATGATTTCCAAAGCCTTCAATGCGGAGAGCTGATGCGGAAACGATGCGAAGCGAGTATTGAAAACCACGAATGTATATCGCAAAAGTTCCACTCCCCAGGAATAACTCCGCGCCGCAAAATGTTGTGTCGTGAAAGACGTCGAGACTGAGAAGAGGAAGGGAAGGCAATTAACGTTTGCAAATTTCAAAGGAGTCGTTTCCTTTGCTTCCTGACGTTGCACTTCCGCGGCGTTTGTTCATCGCGGGAAAGGTCATTAATACAGATTGGGGACAGTTCCGAGTGCCCTTCAAAGTCACTTAGGCGCACCAACTACTTCTTTTAGAGATGGATTCATGGCTCCGCTCCATACACGCTCGAATCCATTCCGTGGAGATCGTCGCCAATCAATATGCACTGCCGTCAGCCAGAGCTGTCGAACTTCTTTCCTCCTCCCCAACATTTCTTCTCTTCCTGAATCTCTATATCTATCTATATCTACAAAATACCCTGCAAGCCACCACAGGGGTGTGTGGCAGGGGATGAGTATTCATCAACATGCATTACACTATACCCTAAAGTTAGTGTAACTAGGAATAAGTATGCATTAGCTTAAATCGCTAATGCTTGTCACGAGGCGAAGCTTCACATGCATGGACTACTACACTACAGATATTATCACAATGGAGAGGGACCGAAAATATATATATATGTATTTAGCAACTACACAAATGGACAGAGACTCAAGACTTATGTAGAAAACATGCTCGGCGTGCTGCTAGTATATACTAGGTAACAGAAAAGGATCCAAGTATTAGTGAGTACTAATACTACTAAGAGCTACACTACCTACCGACAAACCTAGATATAAGTCTCATTGGCAGCTGTTATGGTCCCTTATCGTTCGTGGGAAAAATGACATTTTAAATCTGTCCGTTCTGCAGTTTAGTTCCCTAATTTTATTCTCCTGATCTGATCTACCGATCCAGTCTTTTGATGGCGAGTGACTCATTTCGCCGTCCCTGACACCCCTAATCTTTCGATCGCAACTTCGTCGTCCGGAGAATTTTTCTCCCTCGCTGGGTTGATTACAAGTCCTCGCGTCTTTATTTTTTTTTAAGTCATTTAATGCCCCCCTCCTCAAGCAAGCCATAAGCCTAAGTATTTTTATGTTCCCTCCGATTTTTGTTCCTTTACGTTCTTTTTCGCCGTTCGCTTGATTTTACCTCTCTTTTTCTTCTCTCTCCTCTTCTGCCTTATTGATTAGCATTACTTTAATGCAAGGAAAACTCATTTTTGCCTCTTTACGGAATTGGTTATTCAAATTTGGTGAAAGTTACGCCAAAGTGATTTGTGATTTTTGCCTGTAGTAAACGGGTTCCATTTATTGATTTTATTTACATTTTTCTGCTAACCATTTGTGTACAAAAAAGGTTGGTGGTTTTCCACGTGACTTTATGGAACTTACTATTCATTTTGAATAAAAAGATAAAACTGTCTTTTCCACATTAAATTTTAATGACGATGATGATGACTTTAATCGCCGAAACCATGGTCGTGAAAATTATAATTAAATGAGGAAAAAAACAAAGTTTAACCTTTTTATTCAAAACTTATGTGTACATATTATTATTCACTCCCATTTCTGATCTCAGTTAGAGCCAAGTAGAAACTAGGGGAGGAAGAAGGAACCTTAAAATCAACGTCTCTGGTCTGTCGGGTGAAATTTCATCTTTAACAACAGAACGTATTTATAATCTTATTGTGTTTCACCAAGTTTGCACGGTGGACACTCTAGAATTTTAATAAATATTTATATGCGTGAATTCCTTCCATGAACGTAATAATTATTTTTATTATAAAATAAACTCTCTTGATAAAAAAACTGGTGAAGACACAACTCTGTGTGCTGTTTTACCTCCCTTTGATTCTTCTTCTTAAGTCCTCAACCCAAAGGTTGGTTGGCGGCAGTTCTCCGTACGCTACGGTCTTGTGCAATTATTTTCAACTGCACACAAGTGGAGCAGCCTAACTCCTTCATTATTTGCCCCATAAACTCCAACCTAGGCCTGCCCCTGCAGTTGTTTCCCTCCACAGTGCCTTCTAAGATGGTGGCCAGCAATGTTTCGTGCCTTAGTTGGTGCCCGATCCAGATATTTCTTCTCTTTTTCAGTAATTTCAGCAGATAAGGAGACTCCCCCACACGTTTGAGAACCTCCTCGTTACTGACTTTCTCCACCCAGGGAATCTTTAACACCGAAACACCACATCTGGAATGCTTCCACCCTCCTCTCTTCTGCCTTGCCCAACGTCCAGGTCTCACTGCCATATAAAAATATGCTCCACACATAAGTTTGAAGAAGGCGTTTTCTTAGGTCTAGGCCGATATTTCTGGATGTTAGGAGTTTCCCTTTTTGGTAAAACGCATTCTTTGCCTGGTGAACTCTACTTACTAAGTCTCTTTTGCTCCTTCCATCGGCTGTTATTTTGTTTTTATCCCTTTGATTGGGAATCACTTATAGCATTTTGAAATTAAAGACTTTCCATAATGAAATAAACCACGAGATGAATTTTTCTCTAAAAATCATCGTTTCTTGTCTCATTGGTGTATCAGTGGTTCCATCATGATGATTTGGGGATTTTTTTCTACCGACATCGAGTAATGAAAACAAATTATGGCATCAGACGCTGGTGATTAATTGAAATGATATTAGCATCGAGTCAACTCTGAGTAAAATTAGGTCAAGAGGCGTCGAATTCGAAATAAGTTTTGACATTGGTTCCTAGTTTTCGGCACTGATTTAATTGCTGACCTAAAATTCTTGTGAAAAAGCCTCTTAAGCAAAAGACGTTGAGATAGGATTAGTGAAGACGTGAAGACTTCGATTCGGAAATTAGGATTGATCTTTCCATTGTTTCAGGCTCAACTAGGTGGAAGTTGAATTTCGTAAATGAAATACTAACTTTGTTTCCTTCCACAGATTTATTTTCTTGGTACAACATGTTTCGACACATCGGTGTCATCGTACCTGATGATGACACCGATGTGTCGAAACATGTTGTACCAAGAAAATAAATCTGTGGAAGGAAACAAAGTTAGTATTTCATTTTCGATAGGATTGATCTATCCAAAACATCTTTAACGGAATTAAAATAGCGAAGATTGTCGGGGTGTACTTGACAAGGTATAGAACAATAGTGAAAGTTGGCTTAACATTGAGCAGGATCAACAAATTAGTAGTCAATGTTACCTTAAATGGACAAATCGTTCAAGTTGCTGATGGAGGAGGAAATAGTGTCATGTAGTCGATATTATACTCAGCGTAAATCTTTCATATGTCACCAACATTCTTCATGTTTCGTGCCTCTTACTAAATATACTTATTACTAATTAATGGAATGTGTTTGAACAATTATTAATCGCTCTATAAGTGCGGCGGTGTGACGTAAGTGGCTGGAACATAACACAGCTGCCCCATACGCTCTCTGCGAAACCTTTCTTCTCTGTGATTTTCCGAGAATCGGATGTTACTGGGACTGGCTACAGGTGGCACGGGGAAAGAAGAGCATGTCGTTCCTCTGCGCCGAGAGCTCGGGATGAGATGCCACTTGTTGTTCAAATGACGATCGTGGGGCGTTCCAATGTATGTACGTTGCTACGAAAGGTGGAATTGGATTCGATGCGAGAGGTTGACGTTGGTGGAGGGATTGAGTAGCAATGAGGTGTTCATGGAATGGAACACTCTCAGGTCACTGTGAAGACGGGAAATGAAAACTTGATTACTAAGGGAATACGGGATCAGTTCGGAAAAAATAATATCTAAAAAATACTTTTTAAAAAAACCACGCTTTTGTATTCAAGTGTACTAATAAGTAAAAAATAATTTTTTCATCACTTTTCTAATAAAAGGTGAGATCTTGTGGAATACATATTGATATAAATGACAGAGGCTTTTTTGTTGATTAAGAAAATGCGCCCACGTTTTTATTTTCCTGTTTTTTGGTTTTTTACTATCTATCTTCTGCTAGCACCATCTATTGGCATAAGACGTTTTTCCATATAAAATTTAAGCCATTTAATTTTAGCAGATTAATTTGGTAATAAGTAAATTTAGTGACTGATTCATGTATTGACATCGAGAGTAGGTTAGTGTTCTAAATTTCAGCTCGATTAAACATTGGAAAGTGGGAATTAGATTTCGATTACATAATTCCATCCAGACAAACCAACTGTTTAAGGTTGTTTGAGAGCGAGAGATAGTCATCCCTAGTCATAATGGAGACCATATTCAAATTTTATTCTTTGATTTCAGCGTCTGTAAGAAGTATGAAATAAATATTGTAATATTAATGGCGCAAAGATATAGTTACATGTGACCAAAATTCTCAGTAATTAAATAAATAAAGCTACATAAGTCTCTAAATTGACTCATTCTTTCCCGCCGTACGGATGAAAACCCTCCAAAACAGCAGGTTTATTTGCGATTCTGTGAAAATTACTGCGGTGAGTAATATATTATTTTTTATAAATAGTTGAGAAAACATGCAATCTACACACCGTTAGTTTTTTTACGATATCTAGGTGCTAGAAGATCCTAATTTGTTTAATTATTCTCCCTCTGGAGCGCTCAGCCCTAATCTATCCCATGTAAAACAGCTTATATTTTTAGACAAATTGCTCGAAAAGTAGTTCGGCAAGATGTTGATATTTTGATATCATTGGAAAGATGAGAGTTTCTTCTTTAAAATGAGGTCAAATTCATCAAATTATAGGTGAAGTGATTTTTCACTCAAACTACCTTAACAGGGCAAGTTAAAATAAGTGCAGACTGAACTTGAAAGAGCATGTTTAGGGAGGAGACCACAAGGAGCAGGCATGTGACAGGGGCTTGATTCGTATTCGAACCTGTCTATCGGGTAGAGCCGTGCGGGTAGATTGTGATGGTAGGATGTGAGGGACCGTCAAACTCGGCGTCGAAACAGCCGTGGTTGTTTATTCGCTGCGTTCGGAGAGCATCCATGGCGCTCTGATTTTGTGATATTTTACGATAAAAATCATACTAGAAGCATTTCTGTGATTCATCGCTTATTTTCCCTTTACACATCGATTTTCCTCCCTTGATCATCTTTCATTTTATCGTACTTGAGTGGAGTGTGATTGGGCACAGATTTTACTAAGTGACAAAGAGTTTTCTGACTTAAGGTGCTAAAAGCATTTTTTCTTTAAAAATACAAGTTCAAATAAAAGATCTTAGGCTTTCCCGGCGAATAATATTAGTAAAATCTTCTCGGGTTTGCCACCGGGTAAGGCTTTTAAAGGCCAACGTTTCGACGAGTGACTCCCTCATCAGGGCTGAGACTGATTGCCGAGTTGGTCCATGTCGGGGTTTTTATAGCTGGACAAGGGGCGGTTGAAAACCCATTGTTGACCGGCTCGTTCAAGGCGGTTTGAATTTGAATTGTAACCGCGACCGTTTAATGTTACTGAGTAGCGGTCTCCATATTTGGCTGATTTACCGCCCAGAGTCTCGATTTAACTTCTTCTCCTCCAAACTTATCTCGATAGTCTCTTTAATCAAACGATCCCAGTATCCATTTGAACGGCAGAGGATTTTGGTGCCGTTAAAATTGATGGAGTGCGCATAATTTAGACTATGCTCTGCCAGGGCCGATTTTTCAGGTTGAAATAGTGTTATATGCCTCTTGTGTTCCTTAATTCTGGTTTCCACCGTGCGTGTAGTCTCTCCAATGTAGGCGGGGCCACACTCACAATGGATGCTATACACTCCAGGCACTCTGAGGCCGAGTTTGTCTTTTACTCTTACGAGCCGATCTCCAATTTTCCCTGGAGGTCTATGGATCGTTTGGATGTTGTGTTTTTGTAAAATTCTTCCTATTTTTCCCGAGATACTGGAGATACAGGCTCTTCCTAACGGCTTATCGTGATCTTTTTTCGGTCGTATATTTATTCCAACGGTTCTTATCAAGGCCAAGTGAAAATCTCTGTCACTGTATCCATTGCGTTTGAACGTAGTTTTCAGATGTTCCAATTCAGAGGGAAGACTGTCTGCATCTGATAATATTTTTGCCCGATGTATCAAGGTGGTTAAGATGCCCTGCTTATGGGAGGGGTGACTTCTCCCATTTGAGTAGAAATTAGTGGACCAACTCGGCAATCAGTCTCAGCCCTGACGACGATGAGGGAGTCACTCGTCGAAACGTTGGCCTTTAAAAGCCTTACCCGGTGGCAAACCCGAGAAGATTTTACTAAAGTTCTAATATCTTAAAACATTTTATAAAACCTTTCAGATACAAATGCTCGATTCATTGCAATACAGGAAGCGAAATCAGTTGCAACTTTTTAAGGTTCACCGATAATTTAAAAATTAATACTCTCACGATCCCGAAAGCTCCGTCAATATGGACTGAGTTCATTTTTTCTCCCAACTTTGCAACTTTCTTGTTCAAATTTGCTTTGACTTATCCAGGTATTTTTCTCAATGCGAAAATTAATTCAAGACCATGAACATACTCATCATCACAGTGGCGTTGATTTTATACGCTCTGATTTTAGACCTCTTTCTAAGTTTGTTGAGTTTGTTCTTCACCACTTTTAATTAATTGATGAGCATAAACTTATTTATATGCATATTATTATAACACATAGTAACTGTTTCCTTACTTTGTGTTGTTAGAGCCCTGATGATGCAAATAATATTAAATAGCGAAACGTTGTTGAAAGGAAATTGACGTACAAATCTTAGTAAATAATTTAAAAGAAAGGAATATGTTATTTGTGAAAATAATGATTTTAATAAAATTTGAAAAAAAAACTTGGTTACCTTGTTTTTACTTAGCATAAGTGTTACACTTAGTAGAAATGCCCAAAAGAGATTCAATTTAAAATTATGGGAAAGAAATTCACTTTTTATCCTTAAATTAATACTAGTCTTATGAAGCTATTCTTATCATCAATACCGAGGAATGTTGAGCAATAGTTAATGAAATAGCGTAAAGGGGCCAACGTTGGGTTTCCGTGTCAAGTGTTGAATTTTGGTAATGTTTTTACTCTAAACTCTTGCATTATTTAACAAGCATATTTCAGTCCATGTCTCAAACTCAGTTACTCCGTTAATTAATATGTATATTAGAAAAGGAGTGTTCGTGGTTCTGAGTGAGTTGAAAATTAGGCGTCTTTTGGATCCGGCTAAAAAGAATCTGCTATCGAGTCCCACGACTGGTATATCGGGATCTTTACAACTCGTGCGCCAGCGTTAATCGTTTTAGTTTCATGACGCTGTAAGGGGAGGTAGTGCGATATAACAGTCTTTCAACTTCAGTCCGACTCTTTGAATCGTGGCGAAACTACGCAAAAAGCGAGTCACCTGGAGCATTGGGTTCGATGAATTCACATACTACGGTAGATCAGATCACGAGATTAAAATTAGGGAACTAATAGACTGCAGAACGGACAGATTTAAAATGTCATTTTTCCCACGAACTATAGGGGACCATTTTAGCTGCCAATGAGACTTTTATCTAGGTTTGTCGTTAGGTAGTGTAGTAGTAGTAGTACTCCCTAATACTTTAATCCTTATTTGTTATCTAGTACTAACAGCACGCCTTGCATGTTTTCTACATAAGTCTTGAGTCTCTGTCCATTTGTGTAGTTGCGAAATGCATATATATTAATGGTCCCTCTCCATTGTGATCATATCTGTAGTGTAGTAGTGCATGCTTGTGAGGCTTCGTCTCGTGACAAGCATTAGCGATTTATGCTAATGCATAATTATTCCTAGTCACACTAACTTTAGGGTATAGTGTAATGCATATTGGTGAATACTCACCCCCTGCCACACACCCCTGAGGTGGCTTGCAGGGTATTTTGTAGATGTAGATAAATGCGGTGAAAGGGAGGGAGGTTGCGAAGGGTTACGAATGGCGATAGCGCGCCAATAGGATCCCCTGTGACTCTTTCTGGGAGACGCGACGTTCTAACTCGTACAATCGGCTATTTGGCGAGTGAAGCGGGAAACCTAGCTCGCTTCACTCGTCAAGGAATTGAGTTCGAGAGGGACTTGATGAGTGATCTTGAGAGTCACGTGAAGAAATAGGTTTTATCACGTAGGACATCTAGATGATTTCTCTTGATGGTCTCTTATTATGTAATTGTTTCTTTTTTTCTCTTTTTCAGGAGATAATTTGCAACGAAGGTATCATTGTATAATAAATTCAGAAGGAACTCTCTCGGAGCCCAGAAGAAGCATTCATATATGAAAGTGCGAAACTTCGGTAAAGAGGAATGAAATTATTTTCCAATAATTGCGATTGCACAAATTATATTGCATGCAGTCACGCACAACGGGTGCGAAGATTTACACCAAAGACGGTGAAATTCGCCATGAGATAAACCCCCTCTGCTGAAATTCGTCTTGAATTAAGATGGCTTGGTAACTGGCTTACACACCTGACTGGCAATTGGGAGATCGGGGTTCGAATCCCGGTCAAGTCATATTATTTATTTCATGACGGATTTCACAGTATGTGGTGTATAGAAATAGAATAATTCAAAAAAGTAATGGACCTTTATCTCCTGAAAGAAGAAAAAAATAGGAAATTCATTGGTATAGGTATAGCTAAACTTGGTTGCACTCCCTGGCGGAGAATCAGAGGTATCTAAAGGTGAAACAAGTGTTGATGAGCGAGCAAAGATACCTTGGACACTCCCAGAGGGTTCTCTAGAGGAAGACTCTGCTTTTTTATCCTACTTATCTCGCTTGCTTTCCTCTCCTTTGCGTCCTGCTCTTCACAACCGAGTGCCACCATGTTTCGCTACTCCTATAATCAGTGTACGAGTGAAGATTCGCCTCCGGAGAAATCGGGAACTAAAGATATGCGAGCTTTTGAGTAGCGTGTGCAGTATCTTTGGGAATGTTGGAGAGATAATTTTTGAGAATGTCGCAAACAGTATGAGGCAAACTATATCTAATTTTTATGTCATTAGGAACAAATGCCCAACATATTTTTTGAAACTCATGTATGACGCTCTAGTTAATACCAGACTAAGCTACGGTGTATTCTGTTGGGGTGGAGCTTATAAATATTCTATAAGATCCATTTTTGTTCTGCAAAAAAGAATTTTTAGAGTTCTCCTAAAAAAGAGCCGTCTAGAAAGTTCTTTTCCTTTATTCTGCGGTATAGGTTTGCTCCCTTTAAGACATATTTTTATTAATAAATTTTTACGTCGATTTTTTTATTAGAAGTGGAAATACTGGGTTATTATTGTACAACAACCCTTCCTCCACCCCACGAAGAGCCCACTATTTCTTTACCAAAACCTAACCTTACGCTATATAAACGATGTTTCTTGTTCATAGGCCCAAAAGTGTACAATGCATTACCGGATTCATGTCTGATATCGAAAAATCATAACTCAATTATGAAAAATATACAGTCTTGGTTGTTTACAAGACAAAGTATGGAGGATATATTCCTTTGATATAATACCATGTGATATATTTATGCACTGTAAATTCAAATGCTGTGTCTAAAAATGTTTCTATGTGCGCATGACCTTTTTGTTGGTTCAATTAAGCCATAAAACCTTAATGGCTACCTAAAGTTACTCCACTATGTATGCAATCAAGTACCTTTACTTAGGTATTCTTCTCGGGCTCTGCACCTCTTGGTAATTGGCTCTTCATATTGGCCTAAGACGTAATATCGGAAAACGACTTGTTTTCCATTTTCAAGTCGTGTTGCTCTCTCTGTGTGTAGGATTATACACTGATCTGAATTGACCGTTTGACGAGTCCAACAATTAAGCTCAGGTGTCGTCTGATTGGCTGATGTTCCTTTGAAATCTTTTCTGTTCTTTCCTTATGTTTTTCAAAGTCCGAGAAGAATACCTAAATATTATTCACCGGGAAAAACTTAAATCGTATAAGTTCCTATACCGTACAATTTTGTTGGAGTAATAAAACAATTTATCATTATTATAATCGAAGCGTCGCGTCACCGCCTACGGAGTACCAACCGCCACCACGCGTTTGCGCCAGACGCACATTTTGGTGCGTGCCCTTTGGTAAGTGACGCAGTAGTCTCCAGACGAGAGATAAGTCCTCCTCCATATATCCCTCTCCGCGCGAAATTACGGATTCGCGATTCGGGGCGTGTTTGTCGAGCGTTCCGAGGACCCCCCCCCCCCACCCCCCCTGGTCCCCTTAGAGGAGGGGCCGGGGGCGGGGGGGGCAGAGGAGAGTTTGGAAGAACAAACACAAAAGAGGGAAAGGGAGAGAAGAAGAAAGAAGGGACGAGGGGGGGGGTGTATCGCACTCGCTACGAACACTCATATTAATCACCATTCGCCGCTCTCGAATCGAAAAGGAACGGCAAAAGAGAGAGGGAGGGATATATTCGGTGCGCGGCATCTTTGTGCACCACACGTCGATCGATCGTCCTGAAGCATCATCACGCGGGAAGTGCAAACCCAGCAAACTCACTCGTCAATACGTACGTGCACCCACACAACACATCCCTAATCCATTCGCTTTTTATTTATTTACTTATTTAAAAATAGACCACATACAGCACTATGCCATTTTATAGTGATACAAGTAACAACATACGCAAAAACATTAACAAGAAGAAGATATAGACAAATAATCCAACAACATGGCAAGCCAGAAAATATTATTTTATTTTGGAATGAGATATGATTTGGTTAGCGAAGGCGTTGGAAGATAAGGAGAAAGGGTCGCCAATGTTGTCAGGAAAGGAATTCAGGAGAGAAGTAGAAAGGCGAACAATAAGGGAGCGCTTGGTGAGTGATAATCTATGGGAGTAGAGATATTTATATCTTTTCAAGTTGATCGGACCGATTCGATTCCAGGATACCATCGCGAGAGCATGTACACTGTCAGTCATGTTGGTTGTATATCCATAATAAATATTATACACTTTGTATTTTTTCCACAGAATTTATTAACAGTACAACGCGTTTCACCTATGTACGGCATCATCAGGTACAAATTCCTAGTTTGTTTATTTTTTAAACAATAAACAAAACAATCCTATTTACGGCATCATCAGGTACAAATTCCTATTTTGTTTATTTTTTAAACAATAAACAAAAGAAACTAGGAATTTTTACCTGATGATGCCGTAGATAGGATTGTTTTGTTTATTGTTTAAAAAATAAACAAACTTGGATTTTGTACCTGATGATGCCGTACATAGGCGAAACGCGTTGTACCGTTAATAAATTCTGTGGAAAAAATACAAAGTATATTATTTAGTATGGATACTAAAGACTTCCGCAGAGTAAAGCCTTAAACCATAGAGTGTATTCTTTTGGTTGTGCTTGTTTTCCTGATGTGGTTCCCTAAATGACCGCGAAAATCAATGCCTTAGAAGAAATATAACCATGCCCATGTGGCTGATTATTATTATAGCGCAAAGCTTTGCAAGAGTTATTTATTTCTAATCAGTCTATTTTAAAATTAAATGTTATTAGTTGACCTGTGACCAAATTATTGCATAAAAAAATTAAGAATATTTTGAAACTAATCAGAAAATAGGTTTATAAGACCGGAGATTTAAAAGGAAAGGCTTTGAAAGGCTCAATTTATTTTTTTGAGACCTTAATAATATTTCCTAGTGTCCTCTATCGTAAATGGTAGGGATTGAATGATGTGATCACATTCAAGAACTCTTTGTTATACTTTCAGGTGTTCGTGATCTTTTAATTGGCTCAAAGAAAAATCAAATTTCTGGGCATTTTAATGAGAAATTTTCAAAATGAGAAATTTTAATTACTACCAATATCATTCATACGAGGTAAGATTCCTCCGCCCACATATTCTTTCTTAAAGTAGCTGCTGATATTTTCTAGGTTATTTAAGTGCTTTTAAGGTGTCTGATTTCAAATAATAGTACTTTTCAATGTCTAAATGGATAGAGTTTTCGACGCTCTGCTTTTGATCTTCCCTTAACCGAATTAAATTTCATGGTACGAAATTTTATTGATGTATCTCCTCTCTAAAGATGTTCCAATTTCCGTCGTTCGTGTGATTGAATCCATGCCAACGAGAGCAATAAGAGTGCTTACGAAGATGTCCGCCAGTCTTGATTATCTGTCGGCTACTGTCTGGCTCTATGCATTTGGCAACATATATGTTGTTTGTCCTCAAGCCTGAGACACTGTACACCACACTGTCTTCCGCAGCGTCCTGACGACAAAATTTTAAATAACTATGGGATGAAATCATGCACGAAAGTATTTAAGTTGGAGAAATAAAAACAGAAATCATTTGGTATTTGATAGTTTTCAAATTTGCCGGATGCAATATTAATTTATATGCCTCGTGGAAACAGTAGTTTCACTGAAAGAAGTTAAGTTTCTTTTCACATAATGTATCAACTTAAAGTATTCATAATTTTGGTTTGTGAGTATAACAGTGAAGGAAGTGAGTTGAAATAGGGAAAATTCAAGAATGTGCTCATTTTAAGTGAGCCATAATAGCTCTCTCTGGTCCTTTTTTATTAACGTAATCACCGCCGTTTAACGCCAATGAACCGTTATGTTAGCATCTTCCTTGTGTTGGGAAAGAGTATTTCGTATCCAAGAGGCTATTTTAACAGCAATAGCTTAATGTATCGACGCTTTAGGAAGTCTCAGGCCATTCAAGGTTGACCAAAGGCGTAGACCAAGGTTCACGGGAGATGGAATGGGGACATCCTGGGTAATATCGAGATCACGGTTTCGCAGCATGGATCCTTTCTTGTCTGATGTGTTTCTAGTCCTCCTGAGATGCGTAATATTTCTTGTTGTTTTTCGAGGTGATGGTATTTCTAGATTTTTGTACTGATTTCTAAAGATGAGCGTTCACAGTCTTTTAACACACCTGCACATTATTTTGGATAATCCGAGCATTACCCCATTATGGCCGTTTGGAATTTTTTCTGAAATGTTTTAAACGCATTTACTCTACCTTGTAACCGCTCGAGCTTCTAGTCAGCGCGTCGTTGGAAATTATCTGCCAATTTCACTACCAAGGAAATCATTTGTTTGGCGGAGACTTTAACGCCAGAGTGTTTGACACAGCGGTGGGCTTATCGGTTGAGTCATAGTGTTGCCATGGTAATCCTGCTTCCAATTGGAGCTGGTTGTGTCGTCTGGAAAAGGACTTCGCATTTAGCTAGGATAACTTGTTTCGGTTGGCGACCGACTGGAGATGCCACTGACCCCTTTCATTCGGATTTGTAATTAATGTGATTGGGTGAAGATACTTGGCAGTAGAGAATGATCGGTGGTACTCCAATCTGGTGAAAAGGTGCCAAAAAGCGAACATTGGTTTAAACAGTTTAACATCCCTTGCTGTGGGCGTTACCCTGCCTTTACGTTCGGTTCCATTAGGACACCCACTTAAGGATTGTGATACCTACATCTAGTAAATCCATCACGAATGACATTCGATTTTCGGATCGGGAAAGCTACTGCTAAAGTAACTGCTAATCAATCTTGGAAATAGATCTGAATCTGTAATCGTGATATCGAATCTTGATCGGTGGGGCATGCAATGACGGCAAGAAAAAGCTCATGAAAAAATGGAAAACGAAACTAACATGTTTATTTTTTTTTGGGAAAAACTATCTTCTAAACCATATGATGAGTGATCCACTTTCAGGTTTGCGAATAAAAGAAGTTCCCCATCCAGATGCCAAATGAAGTTTATGATTTTTACACGATTGCCATCCTCAGTCGATCTGAATTAATATATGTATCCTGTTGTGTAATGCCACGCTGACTTCGGTTGAAGCCACACTGTTGCGATACTACACTTTACCAACGCCTTATTTAAACAATACAAACTCTCCTGGCGAAAGTAAAATAGTCTTTTTCCTTAAAATGATAAACATATCTTCAGATTCAGAATAGAATTATTTTAGTCTATGCATATCAGGTGGGCCATGACCCCCGGCTACGTTCATTTTTGGCTGAACCACAATAATTTAGGGAAGAGGGAGTTGAAGAAGTTTCATAGCACTAGCAGAGTATATCCCGCATGGAGTAAAATGTTTAGGCTGAATTTTTCAGTATATTTCGTCAAGATACCTAAGTTAATACATTCGTGGTTAATATGAAACGAATACAATCGGACGAAGTCGTCCGCACGGTTTCGAGGTATAATACCGTAAATGACGTAGCAATAAACCTCACCAACAATTGAAATATCTGGGTTCGAATTTTGGTCGAGTTGCTTGATTTTTTTGCGATTAATGTCCACGCTTCCTTCATATGTAGTAAGAAATAAATAAGTCTCAATTCTCTAATATTCATCTCCCGAGTATAATTAGTCTGGGCAACGGTCTGCCTCGATGGGAACACAAGTTCCCGCTCAGTTAAGAATCGTTGGGCTCTAAATGAATTCGTAGGTGTGATTTCGTCCGAGTGCTGTTGCCCCTGCTTGCGATTGGCAGATAGTAAGTGCCTAATGGCATTAGACGTTGGAGTGCCAAAAACTGAAGTACTTGAAACTGTATTTTTTGTTGATTTTTGCCTCCTTTTCCCTGCGTTAGTGGGTTTTACGTAAATATACTGTTCATTTAATAACCCCAATGGCGTAAGTTCGTTTAACACATTTTTACCTGAATAAAATTTCATTTCTTTTCATGATTATTATTATGATGATCAATGATGTTGTTTCTTTTTATCGTTATATATTTGAAAAGACAATAGTTTTTCAGGACGCTCAACAAACTGAAAAGTAAAGGGAAAAGAACTGTTTGAATCGAGCGAGGGGTGATATAGGAAAATTAACGGTAGTGTTCATTCTAAAATTTTACGAGGTATTTATTTTACCTCTGTCCTTGAAATTAATTTTTACTTAGTTTTACGTTAACATTCGAGATAAGTACTCAATGTACATGAAATAGTGAAAATAAATCTCCCAGCAGAAATCTAATTTCATGCTCATTAAGCTACCTATGTTTTTATTAAATTAGCCGTTTAGATTCGTCGCGTAATTAGAACTAATATGTAATTTATGCATTTAGAAGTGGATTTCAAACGATAGAAAAATAAGCACGTAAGCGAAAGCTGTGGGTTACAAAGTCTTTCATTTAACATTTTCAGGAAAGCTGTGGGTTAATATTTCACAATACGCCGATTTTCTAATTTTAATAAATTCGACAGTGTCGGGCGATATATGGTGGAACAGCATTTTAAATAAAAACTACAGTAATTGTACTGTCCACTTAAATTTAATGTGAAACTCGTGTTGTGTATTTCACATTAAATTTAAGTGGACAGTACAATTACTGTAGTTTTTATTTCTAATTTTAAGTCACGAGCGAGAGTTTTCGCGTTGTCCGAGTCGCTTCCCTGCAGAACCAGCGCTGATGGAGTCCTTATTCGGGTGTGGCCTCTCTGGTGTGCATTAGGTTGGCCTGCTGACGAGCAGAGACTCACTTTAATCTCGAATAAGTGGCAAGTTGATTAGAAGTGGTGTCAAATTGAACGTAAGTGCTTCTTCCCACACTGTCATCATCCGTTCCACGGAAGGAGCCAATCGTGAATGATCCACGCCTCATGGCCATTTGCATCGCGGCGCCTCAACTGAGTTCTTTTTTCTTACGGCCCTCATTTTTTGTAAATTTTATGCTTGGAAATTTTATGTTGCGGTAAACTTGACTTATTCTATTCTAGAGCAAATGAAACATGGGGAAATGGAACGGCATATTGATTTTCTTTAGCCAATTAAAACTGTTTGCCTTGCTGCAAACGATTCAATTCTATGAGTGAAAGTTTCTCGGGTTTAACACCGGGTGAGATTATTTAAATGGATCAACGTTTCGATGGTTGACTCAGCCATCGTCATCAGGATAATGAGTAGAGCGAGGATGCTGGCGGTTATATACATATAGCCGCAGATGCCCCATTGTTGTGGGAGCCGTTACGCGTTCTTTGAATTTCTTCAATTACTGGGCGCCAAGTCCTACTTAAGTTGAAGCCGTTGTCTCTATTGATGTTATTTTGCTCCATCTGTATCAATATGGCTTCTTTCGTTATTCTTTCCCAATATTTGGACGCCCGGGAAAGTATTGTGGAATTTGGGAAATCGACACGATGTCCATGGTCAAGGCTATGCTCTGCTAATGCAGACTTATCCGGTTGGAAAAGCCTAATACTTCTTTCATGGTCCTTGATTCTTTTCTCGATGGTACTTCCTGTCTCGCCAATATACGCCCTACCACACTCGCATGGTATGTGGTATACCCCTGTTGTTTTCTGGCCGAGGTTGTCCTAACAGGTTACCAGGAAATGGTTTATTTTAGCAGGCGGTATATGTATCGTTTCCACTCTGTGTCGTTTTAATATCCTCGATATCTTGTTAGATATAGATGATGTATAAGGAAGGCAAGCCTCAGCGATGCCCCCCCCCCTTTCTCTTCCAACATCTCCGCTCCATTCTAGTTTTTCATTCTAGTTTTTAACAATTCTATGTGGCTCCGTTTTCCTGTCCTGGCCTTTTTTGGTCAAATTGACTGCTACCGCCTAAAATGGATCGCAATCCCGGCCTTGGTCTTATTGTGAGCGATGACGATTGATATTTCATGCATTGCTGATGTGTGTTGCGCGGAGAATCCGAAGGAAGAAAAAGCAGACAAATGACGTATTTTGTAGATTATGGTAAGTTGAAGGGGAGGAAGCTTGTTTGCCGTACATAGCCGATATAGGAGGGAGGAACGTGATATGTGTTTTAATCAGCCCATGAGCATGAAATGGTGAAAATAAATCTCCCAGCCCCTTTCAACGCTGCCTAATATCATGCTCATTAAACTACATATGTTTTTTACTAAACTAGTCGTTTCGATTCTTCGCGTATGTGAACTAATTAGAACTAATTTTTCAATGTTTTGATTTAATCGACCCGAATTAAGGTGTATGACATAGAGAGCTTGAAGAGACATCATGAAGGGAAAATTGAGTGATTGATTGAGCGAAAAGTTGTAGATACGTCTCAACCATTGGGAGACATTGGTCATAGACTGTTAAAATATTTATCGGCATTCATAGAATTTCTATGACGACCGATGAGATTAGAAAAATCTTCTCCTTATTTTCAAACTGTATTGCTGCTGGGAGAAAGTAAAATTGAGCATGCCACTCATAGAATCCCGCAATGATAGAACCCCTGATAAGGAAGCAAAACATATCCCCCTCAGGGAACACAGTGACTCTCACGAATTTCTCGGAATATAGGAACCCTGAGGAGTTGGCCAAAATCCCCGCCCCGAAGGATTACAGGGCCTTTGTCGTAAGTGTGCGTGCGTTGGTCTCCTTTGACGGGGGAAGGGGGGAGGGAGGCCAAAGGGGGGGGGGGAGGGGAGGGGAGTAGATGATAACAAAACCCATCTCCCTTTGTCGATCGCTCGCACGCGTCTTCCATTACATCTACTTTGCACGCCGAGCTCATTTCTTTCGCGCTCGCGGTGTCCGTGCATGTGCACTTAAGGTTTTTTAAGGAGCGAGATAGTTCCCTAGTCATAATGGAGACCATATACGAATCTTATATTTCAATTTCAGCGACTATAAGAAGTGCGAAGTATATATTTTAACATTAATGGTGCAAAAAATATAGTTATGCATGACACAAATTCTCCGCAATTATATAAATATAGCCTCATAAGTCTCTAACTTGACTCATTTTTTCACGCCATGCTGTAAAAAAGCCTTCAAAACAGCAGTTTTTTTGTGATTCTGTAAACATTATTGCGGAGAGTAGTCAAGTAATTTTTATAAATAGTTGATAAAACATGCAAACTACACAACGTTAATTTTGGACGAAATCTAGGTGTTATAAATTCTTAATTTTTTCAATATTCTCCCTCTGGAGCGCACAGTCGTAACATATATCCTATGTAAAACAGCTTGTATTTTCAGGCCAATTGCTCGAAAAGTAGTTCGGCAAGGGGTTGATATATTGATATCATTGGAATTATGGCTGTCTTTTCTTTACAATGAGGTCAAATTCATCAAATTCTAGGTGAAATTATATTTCGGTCTAACTGCTTTAAGAACTCGGAATGTGAAAAAAATGGGCGGCAGGTCGTTTTGGAGAGAAGGTTTGGTTTATCGCTTATTTCGTGATTCGAGAGGCAAGGTGCGTTTTGCACTCACTCTTCACGATAAGTGGTGAGAACGCCTATGCGATTTTACGGAGACTTTTTCATACATTTTTAAATTCCAGAAGGAAGCAGTCTTGGCCAACCGATCTCGATTAGGTTGTGATTAAAATTTCCTTTTCATTAAAACATAAAAAATCCTCATCGTGAGACTTTCAGTGTGGATATGCAGAGAAAGAGCCATGTTTTCTATGCACTGGGGATTCTGACTTTTTCATTTGCAATCATTAAAAATGGTAGAATTAGGTTTAAAAGCTACTACGAGCGGCTTTATATCTGTCGGTTCAAAATATAAATAAAAACTTAAATGAAACTGTAAAACCTTGACGTGAGGTCGAGGGAGACGGAAGACGTGAAATCCGTTACAAGAAATTAAGAATGAGAACAGAAAATAGGACCAAATACGTGAACCAGAGAAGAGAGGAGTAAATGGAAACCCCATTTCGGCTACACTATAAAATCTGATAAAGAGATTTACTGCTCCATCTTGGTCATCACCGAGTTGTCTTCTGAAAATTAACGAGGAATCTGGATGAAAAACTAAGCAACGGTAGTTACTGATGACTGAATCTATGCTTCCCAATCCACTCTAGGAATATTCAGTTATTATTTACAAAAATTGACATTTCAAGCTAAAACTATCTCAATCTGTCAAAACATTCTAGCAGTGCATATTGCAAAGAAAGAAACTTTTAGGTCACAACCACTGACTACGATAAAAAAAACTGACAAAACTTGCGTCGTTAATTGCTTTTTCTACGTGCATTTCGATCAAAGAAAAAAGTTGTAACGGTCATTTTGTGATGGGTTTTTCGTTATTTCTACCGCGTGTGTCCATTGTGTAGACAACAGTTTCGCCCAACGTGCAGTGGGCTTCTTCAGGTCAGGTTATGCAGATTCTGACCGTCTATTTGTACACTGCCTTGTCATCTTTGATACGTTCTGATTGGTCTTCATATCGAGCGTTTTCATTGGCTGATTTTTGGAAGAAGCGCTACCAAGTGATTGAGAGCGTGTAACTTTCCTCTCTATTGAAGTTTTGTTTTTACTTTGTTGTCTCAATGGTGTATAAATAGACGGTCAGAATCTGCATAACACACACTTCGGACCTGAAGAAGCTCACTGCATGTTGGGCGAAACTGTTGTCCACACAATGGGCACACGCGGTAGAAATCCCGCAAACCTATCACAAGTTGATCACCGCGAAAGCCTGAACAAGGAATTATAACGGTCATATTTAAGGGATATTATTGTGATGGATGCAAATTCTCATGAGACATTTTGGAAGGATGTTAGTAAAAGTGCTCCAGGCAAGTTCGTGGAAGTGATGTTCTCTTTCCCTCCCGAAGACGATCGACCAGCAGTTCCCCCTTCTTTTCTCTCCATCCGTTTAACTCCATCTCTAAAATATTGCCGAGTACTTTTCCGGCGTCACGCCTTTGTTGCTGGCCCCTTCCACTCCGTGGCGAGAAATCTGATCATAAAACATTCATTGGCGCTCGAAAAAAAAGAAGCCCACGTGAGACCCTTCGCTGTCCTTAAAGTATGCAGCGTTCAATTCGATCTCGCCGTCCTGCCCGCTCCTTCGGCTGCATGGAAAGACATCGGCTCTCAAAGCGAGGAACGTCACTCCTCCGTGCCTGAATATGGCCGAACCCTGTCGGTCCAACTATTGGAGTCCTCTTTAACGCCTTACTTACTTTAATACTTACAATTAGAATGTGTGGAATTTAAGTATTGTGTGACCTTTTGGTTAGTTTCTTTTGGTTTTCTGCGATTAAACTAAATTATTTTAGCAACAGTTTCGCCGTGCTATTCTGTCGGCTTCGTCAGGCATTCTAAATCAACATTGAAAAATAAATAAACAAACTTAAGCGGTTATTATGTTACAGCATGATTAATTATTACTTTAGTTTTTCAAAAGTCGTTTCCACGTATTAGAAAAAGTTTAGTTTTTATCGCGAAAACCAAAAGAAGCTTACCAAAATTAAAATGACCTGCGAAAATCTACGAAAACAGTTGTGTAGCCTTTGTTTGCGAACTTATTCTACTCCCATTGCATCTCTCCAAAAAGACACATAGGATCGCTCCGGTGAAGTCCGAATCAAATAATATCATATTCCATCCCCAGCTCCTTCACGAACCCGACTGTGCCAGCACACAAGAAAAAAGATGTGTAGCAAATTTCACTGGAAATTACGGGAACACGAACGTCTGGCGAACGTCTCTGAATCTAGTTTCTTCTCTCTCTCTCTCTAATTCTATCTTCAGCTTTAATCCACGAAATGTGAGTGAATTAAAATTGAATCAGAGAATGCCAAGGTGTGGTGATTGACTAATGATGCTCATTTCTATCTATGACGTCGAATTGAAGCCTGTAACATTGTTGACAATATTATTCCGAAAGATGATTGAGCGACTTGAGCCAATAATTACGTCCTTTTGGGATTTCTATCTTTTATCTACTATATCTTTGAATGAATGCATGGTTACCCATTTGGCACGGGTATATCATCCATTGAAGATACGTGTCTCTGAAAGTGGAAAGAGTTTTGCGATGGATCATTAGTAGTGTCTGTTTGGTCAAAGATTAATTACTTTACAGAGGATGGAATACGCTCATCGAAGGCAGACGATTCCTTTCGATACACGATTTCGCACTTGAAAGCAAGAAAAAGATCGACTGTAGCTCCCCACCGACTTTGGCGCTCCAGTATGAATGAGTCGAAAATCTGGACGATTTCCACGAGTCGAGGAGTTCCGCTGTAAGCGTGATGCCCGGGCATCTCGTCACTTTGATCAATATCTCTGCGAAAAAACTTTGGTTACACATATCCGTCTTTATGAAGATACTATCATATTTCCAAGAATTACGAGAGTCTAGAACGACGATAATTTCCTCGGTAGGTTGTCGTTTTTCATCCTTGCCGATAAACTATTTGAAATATCCCAATGTCGATTATTAAACTGTTCAACCTTATCCTTTCCATTGTCTGTATTTCCATATCCTTAGTCTTATTTATGAAATGTAATCACTGTTAAAAATTGTTTCTTTTTTTTTGGGATTCCCTTGCGAGTCTTGATTCTGAAAAACAAACGTTTCCTCTCCGTAGACGACCTCAAGAGTGCTGTCTATTCTTTTTACTCACACATCAACTCTGAGAAGATCTTTGACGAAAGAGAGAAAAGCGCTCGTTTTTTGGGTTCAAGAAGCAGGGAATCACAAGAAAATGAATCCCATCATTTACGAATACATCCCGCAAAAGTTTTTTATTAATTTGATTAATCAGCGTTATTATTTCAGATCTATCGATGTAATGTTGATAAATGAGTGACCACGCTACGATTACTAAATGTCACTGTGAATCCTACAGGTGTGCCCGATCCACTTCTTGGAGGAATCATCACGCTCTGGTGTCTCAAAACAACCACTTCCGCGGGGATGCCATTATTCTCCTCCTCCTCTCTGAAATCGGAAACGAGAAGGGTGCGGCATGCATCCATGCGTCCACCAACCAGAGCGTCCCTTCCATGGCATGGCTGCTGGTCGGCGGGATTTTCATCTTCCTCCGATCACGGGACACGGAAGACGAATTTGCTGCGGGAGGAGCGAATTGCAGGTTACACCGAAATGTTTTCAGCTCTGATATCACCAATCGCCCTGAATTACCGAGTGAGTAACTTTGAGAAACAAAAGAAATTAAGTAGTTTCTTTGAACCTTATAATGCATAGAATGTTTTAGAATTCCGGGCTAACTCTTTGACGAGGATACGTGCGTATTAATAATGGCAGTTATAAAAAAAAATATATTACCTACATAAAAGGCTTATGCTTTCTGTTTTTGTGTCGAAACCTATCCATAGAAGATTTTCCTAAAAAGATCCATTGTATATTTCGCGTAACTTTTACCGCATAAATTCCAATCGTGAAAAGATTTTTCGTGACAAAAATATTTTGCCTCACTTATAAAATGAATTTTCATAGTATCGTCCTGCTGATAAAATCATTTGGAAGAACATCACAATTGCTGAGCGTTGCACTTTAATTAGTAGAATATGTCAAATTACATCGGTCAATGCGTTTAATCGAAGCCTTACTTATTTTCTAGACTGTATGGAATGCATTGCTTTTAACATCTCGTCGTATGTCTGTCGTCATGAGAAAACGGCATGCCTGGTTGAAATCCAAAATTAATGCAGTATTCATGCATATCCCTTTGCCTGTACTTATACATATATATATATATACCTGTTTGCTCTCATATGGGTAACTCCCGCCTTGTGCAAGTTGTCGTATTCAAGAGGTATCTTTAAAATATGTCTGAAATCGCAAAGAGGATATAATTTCGAACATTACTGAATGTTTTAACCTTCTGTTTAAAAAAATCACTCGAAATTGTTTCAATGAACACCAAAATGAAATGCAATTAAACTGGAAAACATCCCGGAAGTACTCTGCTTTTGCCAGTGCGGCAGCAAAACTACCATATCACTCCTCTTCGCTAATTTGGCGTTTGCGCACTTGCAATTGAATTCTAAGTCAGCATTCGATTATATGCCTCGGATACTCTCTCGGCGACTAGAGGAAAAACTTGAGGGGCGTAAGGCGTGACGGACCAAAAATAAAGCCCAATAGGAGTCCTCCAAGATAGAATGGAAAATAATTCGCAAAATATCGAATTTAAAACAAAAGCACAATTCGAGCACCTAAATGTTTGCAATTTTACTCGCTTCTCTTTTTAACGGAGGGGGGCCCTTTTATATCGACCTCCTCTGCAGCTGGTCGCTCTTCTTTTTCGACACAACCCTCGAAGGCATTGCGCTTCGAATTACAAGAGAGAGAGAGTGATGTTTGACGGAAAGGGTTTCGGGTACTCACTGTAGCGCTGTGCAGCGGCTGCTCGTCTTCCGTCTGGTTGTCAAGGGAGGCGGCGAGGTCAAGGGGGAGGGTGTTTTAAACGTGTTGTCGGGAGAGTGGATGGAGGAGGTGCTTGCAGCGGTTGGACCTTTCTTCCTTCTCTCCTCGTCGTCCTCTGTGCCGCGCTGCTCTGCTCGGCCGGTGCTTGGTGGTGGTGCTCGGTGCTCGACGTCGGAGTGTGCGAAGCTGGAGAGAGGAGGCGACGACCTGTTGCAGTGTGTCGCGGCGCCGGGCCACGGCGCCTCCTTTTATACGGGGCGCCGCACAGGGGGGGAGGTATAAGGAGGGAGAGGCAGAGGGGCGTGTATGCGTGTCAGATGAGGCTGAGGCGGGGAGGTGGGGGGAGGGGTGCGTCGTCGAAGAGGTAGGAGGGGTAACGGAGCTGGCCGAGAGGAAGGGTTTGGCGTTGGGTGGAGGGGAGAAGGGTGGGACCCTCGATGGTGACACCGCGAGTGCGTGGGAAGGGGTGTATTATGGCCCACCCATCATCCCCTGAAACCCTCCCCCCATTCGCGTTGGTCTGCACTGAGATTATCTTCCTCCTCCCATCTCTTCTCTTCTCTGAGTGGCCAGGTGGGTGGGTGGATTGCGACCGGGGTGCCCTATTCAGAAAGGACTCGGAATATCCGAGCCTCGACAATGACGGAATTTTACGTCAAATCCTCGAAACATCGAAAATAATGCCATTTTAAAAAATGCCTGAGATTTTTCCGAGGCTATGGCGTCTAACTTCGTAGTCGCGTCCTTCCATTAGTTGAGGTCGTTTGAGCGAAAAATCACTTCACCTGGAATTTGATGAATTTTAGATAGATAGATGGAAAAATATTTATTGTTCAGGGAAAAATCCATAAGAACAAAAATAATAATAATACAGTTTCCAGGCACAATCAAAATCACAAAAAAGACAAACTTTTCATCATTTTTTAAATGTCAATATATAATATCTTCTCATTTCATAACATAACAAATGTATGTACGTAAAAAAAAGCAAATTCAGTTATACGCCAAGCCGGATTTGATACAACACAAAAAACTCATGTATTCATAACTTTAAAAAAATAGCAAAATGATACAGTAAATAAGGAACCATAATAACATGAACACAAATTTGAAAAAAAATAATAAGAATAAATTGTTACTTAATGTTTATTATGTATGTTATTCCCGGGAAAGTAAATTATCATGATATTTCATTTTAAATGTTTTAACAGATATGCAATTATTAATATCAGTTGTCATCTTATTCCATATGTGAGACAAGCTGTTACAAGAAATGATTTATTAAATGCTGTGGTGCGATGCCCTGGAAAATACAATTGATGATTAGGATCAGACCTAGTGGACATTGTGGAGACAGAGGGACAACTAAGAAACAAATCATATACAGATACTTGGGTGATTTGTATTTAAACCTCATGTTTTACCTCATTTTAATTAATCAGAATATCAAAATATTAACCCCTTGCAAAACTACCTTTTGAGCAATTTGGCTGTAAATATAAGCTGTTGTACGTGGAATAGATTACAGCAGTGCGCTCAAGAGGGAGAATATTGAAAAAAATAGGAATTTTCAATACCAAGGTTTCGTCAAAAAACTAACGGTGTGTAGATCGCATGTTTTCTCAACTATTTATAAAATATAATCAATTACTCAACGCAGTAATTTTAACAGAATACCAAAAAAACCTTTTATGAATGCGTTGTCACCATACGGCGTGAATAAATGAGTCAAGTTACAGACTTATGTGGTTATATTTATTTAATTACTGAGAATTTTGTCATTCATAACTACATTTTTGCACCATTAAATATTACAATATTTACTTCATACAGGCGCTGAAGAGAAAAAGTATAAAATTCGAATATGGTCTCCATAGTGACTAGGTGGGAAATATCTCGCTCAAACTACCATAAGGTCCCTGAGAAGGACGGTCAGGATACTTAGGTCTCTCATTGCTCTCTCTCTCTCTCGGAGGGTGGCGTTGTTTGGTGGGGGGTTAGGTTGTGCACCCCTGGAGGTCGTGGGCGGTGTCGCGGCTTGCACGTGGGGGGGGGGGGCGGAATCATGAATCCACTTCGTCCCCCTACGTTCGTTCCTCCTCCCACCATCTCCCCACCAAGCAACATTCCTTCACTCGTCCCCGTTCCACATTGCAAGTGGCGCGCTGCCGCGAAGAGAAACTGCCGATTTAAAGCGTTGAAATGGTTTATTCAAAACACTAAAATCTATTTCGCGAGGACGCCTCTTGTAGGAAAGGAGGTCATGCCCCTTGTTCTATTACACCGAATGCGTGAACCCTAATGCTAGGTGCTAGGACACACATTCAGACCCAGGAGGCAGATCGACGGGAGCCTAAAAGGAGGGCAACCTCCGACACCAGGGTCTTCGATGCATAACTCGGTGTCGGCAAAGCTTTTTACTTCATATTTTGCCGTATTTAGATTTAGATTATGCGAGGCACCGACAGAGAAGCAGTCTATGGAGGAACAGGCCCTAATCTACATCTGCAAAATACTCTGCGAGCCACCTCAAAGGTGTGTGGTAGGGGGTGAGTAGTCACCAACATGCATGACACTCTACCCTACCAGCAGAAGGTTCTGCTTTCGAGATCAGGAATGTCGATCCTTTGCTTCATTTGATTGGAGGTAGGACTGCGATGGGGAAGAGATAGACAAATCACTCCCTGCATACGGTCCTCGGAAAAATTATGTCTCAATCTGTTTAGCTTTCACCGATGAACCCGGAGGATATATATTTCCACTGCCACTGTGAGGGGAAGATCAATTAAAGTAGATTATTGGAAAAGTAGGTGAGTGAGCGTGAGAACCAAAGGAGTGCGATGGAAACTGAGTTATGGCTGTTGCTCACGGTAAAAATTTCGGTGAAACGTTTTATAAAATATACTAATTTTATAAAAATGAGCTTGCTAACGATAAAACCGTTTTACAAAACCTAGTTTTATAAAACGTTTTACGGAATAGGACAGGTTCTATTTCCATAAAACCGTTTTATGCAACAACCAATGAGATGTTCCGCTCATCGCGTTGTTGATAATAATCTCGTATCCATGGGAAGCCAAACAAGGAAAACGTAAACAAACATGGCTGTAATTTCATTTGAAAGTAGAGACAGTATCCTTCTTGTTAGGAGAATGCGTTAGAGCCTTAGCCCCGTTAAGTGTGATCAGAAAGTAAGTAAATAAACAATAAATATAGTTTTTAACCTAACAGTCATCCAAAAGAGATTTATCACTTCACGTGTTCGAAAAGCGTCTCATGCAGTGCATTGCGGTTTTATGAATTGTTTTACCGTGAGCAAGCAAGTACGTTTTACGTACGATTCATAAAAGTATCAATAAAAATTTTTATAAAACTCTTTTATGGAAAATTTCACCGTGAGCAACAGGCATTAGAATAATCTGGGGTCATCGAGACTGAAGCTAAGTATTCGCAGTCAGCGAAATATAATGCCTCCTGGCCGACCCCTTTTGTTTGACCCAGCTGAGAACGAGGTACTCGGAGGAAAAACTGAGTTCATGGTTTTCAAAACTTCAAAGAAGGAGCCCGTAAACCCTTGCAGTTTTCTCATCCAGAGTGCTTCAGTTCATCCACGAATATCAGTCTGTTTCACCGTGTCTCACTCATATATATATAATACTCTGAATATTTTATTATCAATTTTTAAAAATATGGGTCTCAGTAACCAGCCCCATAAATGAGATAGAGGTATCATAATACTAAGGACCGAATACTGGATCACGAAGCCTTAATAGCAATTTGGTGGCAGGACGACGATTAGATATGTATGAGATTAGCTGGCAGAAAAAAGTGATTCGTCGAATATCTTTCCTTGCTCATCATTTTTTCTGTATTTCGACGACCACCGTCGTATTATCAAAGACGAAATGAAGGTTCTGCGTGTTCCAAAGGACCCTAAAGTGTTTGAGGATGGAATAATGTGTTCGTAGAGGAAAAACAGGCAGTCGCAATTGTGCCTCATGGCTGAGGAGACGGAACCGAACGAGCAGAACTGTTGTTTAAATCTTTTGACGATATGATAATGGCAACAGCGAGCACTTATTTCGAGTTCTCTTGATGGATAAACGACAATAGATCACTTGGTAACAGATTTTGATATCGTTTCCTCAAAAGTCATCTGAAAGAGGCATAATCATCATGCAGAAGTGGACCATGAGAAACACTATACGGAAAGTGTTGGCTTTCTTAATGGACTTGGGAATCACGCAGAGCCGTCTCTGAAGAGCTGAAGAAAGTGAAGGACATTCGGTGGTTTCACTCAACTTAAGAGAATTCGACGAAACTTGCTGGAAGCATTAATTATGTTTCCCTAAGGCTACCTGAATTTTTTCAAAATTATTTACCGCAGATTTCTTAGGATATTTGATGTGGAAGTGGGCATGAAATTACATATGGGTTCCTATGGGAACGCGAGGTGCGACTAGCTTTATTCATCGAAAAGAACGTTTTCTTATTAGCAATTAATAAAAACAAAAATAATTTAAATCATCAATAGAATAATGTATGTAAATCATTTGATATACTTCATTTTTATTATTTTTGCTTTTTCTTATTCTTAACTATAAAAAGGTTCTTTTTGATGAATTAAGCTACTCGTACCTTGTTTTCCCATAAGAGCCCATATAATTTTATGTCCATTTCCACATCAAATATCTTAAGTAATCTGCGGTAAATAATTCTGAAAAAAATTAGGTAGATTTAAGACAACATAAGTAATGCTTCCAGTAAGTTTCGTCGAATTCTCTTAAGTTGAGAGTGAAACCACCGAAACCTCCTTCTACATGAATTAAGATGGAACGCGCTGAAACCTTGTAGAATAAGTGTCGGAATGCACCGAAACGACGCTATTGATAGAATTATACGCGGAAAACAAAACTCTCTTCAAAAACTGAAAAATTCATAATTTTAACCGACACTGCGGTTGTTAACTTAGCACCGCTTGGAATAGGCACTTTTGAAATTTCAATCCGCTAGAGGTTTGTCCTACCGTGCAATACCACTGATGCTGGAAGGGAATAGCCTAACGCCGACTCAATTCTATTTCAGAGTGGAAGCAGTATCGCTGATCTTGACATTAAAGCCAAGAAGTAAGTTCTTAAATTCTCCCGTAGTTTTCATTTGAAACATGATTTTTCCTGATCTCTCTCTCTTAGGTAGAGCTGCCTGCACGCCGTGAGAGAGCTTTAGTGGATTCGTTGCCGAAACCCCTTAGCGCGTAAACATGAACTCGCATCGCTGGAAAAATCTATAGCACAAGGTATGTGCTGATGCCCCTTCGTTGATAATATATCATTTTGTTATTTTTATTTGAAAATACCTTCTCTTCATTTCGAATTAGGTGAGAATAGTTCATTACAACTGAGGTAAGAGCAAACTAAATGAATGTGTTGCACCGTTTTCGTCATGGATTCGTCCTAGACAATTGCACTTCCAAAAAATCGCGGCTAAGTTACCAAGAACTTGGCCGATTGAATATGTACTGATTATTTCTCTTGTAAGAGCAAATACTGATGTATATTATGCGTCTTTTTTTATCTGCGTCATATTTTACTGAACCATTGGCTTAAATCGGCGATTCTTGGGATAAGGTCTTCTGGTTGTGGTGACAGTGTCTCGCTTGGCAACGGATGCTATCTAGCAATTTTTCGTGAAAACATGACATAGATATTTCTCCTAATAAAAATAAACCCAGCCTAGCACACAATGTCATTGTGATTGTAAAGCAATTCACAACACTGACCCCCACCAGACCCCTAGGTCTTTTTTTAGAGACATCTATTTTTTTCTGAATGTAATGGCATTCATCTCGTGGGAAAGATGCTGTTACTGGTTTGTGTATTGATACCGAAATTCCCTCTATACGACGTGTATTTGAAAGAAAGAATTAAATTTTCTCTCAATGTTATCAATCATAAAGTTCCATTGTATATTGCTCCTCGTAGAGGAACATAGAATCCACTGTTCTACAACTGATTGGCCGATTCTCCTTATTTTCCATCGATTCGCTGTCTTTAGGAGGTTCCGTCGCAACTGGGTGAGTTAAAACAAATACTACATTCCACGTTTTTTATATTTTGTCCAAAAAATCCTGCTTTCGCCGATGAAATACGTTACCATTAGAAACCCAAAAGTATAAAGGTACAAAATATATGCAGATTATTCCACAAATGTATTTTAAATTAGCACTTTTTTTCAGCCATAGGAGCCGACTGCAGCGCTATTTCCTACGAATTACCGCTGTTTGACTTCAATTACGGCATTAATTCTTCAATAACTAGATAAATAAGGTGGTAAGATGCCTGTTTTTATTTTTATTCAGTTTCGCTGGATTATTTCCTTCATATAAATAGTTTTCCACGAAAATGGCATTTATATTTTATGGAAAAATACTTTTTTTCCTCATGTTTCTCTCATTCCCCCATTGAACACCATGTAATTAAAAGTTCAATTATAGAATGAAATAGCGCAGAAAGGTATTATTTTGTTGTCCGTATCAGATAAGAGGACAACTTTTTCTACAAGTAGACAGGATATGAATAAAATGACATTTAAGTCATTTCACGGTGGAACCACCTTAAGCAGCAAATCTTTTTTCTTCCGATTGTTCGCTGAAACGTTTCTAATTGGCTCATGTGTCCCAGCACCTGCGGACGAGGTGATCTTGTCGATGTCTTGCGGCTCATCGCATGCGGGGAACGTGCGTTCGTTCGTGTGTGTGTGTGTGTGGGAGGGAAAAATGAAATGAAATCCTCCCACCATCCTCTCGTCCCCCTTCATTATCGCGTGGCTGAGGGGGGAGGGAGGGAGGGAGGGTTGGTGGGGGGGGAGAGGGTGGAAGAGAGGATAAGGGGGAGGTGTGACACGAGATGTGGAGGAAGCCTCGGTGTGCGTCACGGGCTCCGCTCTCCCATTGGTCGGCTGACATGCCCAATGGAAAATGTTTTTGTGGGATGGAAGGGGACACGGCCCAGAAAGTGCCACGCCCCCTCCCCATCCTCCTCCTCCCCCACCCACCCACCCACCCACCCACCAGCCCTCCCGGGGACAGGGTCACGTGCCCCTCCCACCCTGCGGGAGAGAAGGGGTTGCAAGAGGGGACAAGATATGGAGAGCGGGATGGAGGAGATGAGGGAAGAAAGAAGCTTATCTTTGGATTGCTTATAGTGCGCCCTCAATTAGGTCGCGAGGCAACGACGACGCCCCTGACACTACCCTGCCGTCGCCCACCCCTGCATTGCAATCTCCGATCCCCCCCCATACGGGAAAAGGCTTCGACTAGGTAAACCTCAGTGGTTGTGAAAATAACTAATCTGTGGCTCCATTTTTCTCTCGAGAATTTCCACCGCGCGTGTTGTTTTTTGGTGACGACTCGGAAATTCCCGAAAGAAGATCGACAGTGCGCAAAATAAAGGAAAGGACAAAGCAGTGCACGCATTCATTTCGAAATTAAGCATTTTCCTACAACCCGAAGAAGTTGCAAAAACAGGTATCTACACCTACAAAGTACCGTTCAAGCCACCACTAGGGTGTGTGGCACGGGGTGATTCCAAACCAGGCATGCAGCACTCGTCCACCCAGCACAAGTCAGAACCTCGCACGCTCCCCCGGCCGCTCTAGGCGCAGACACCAAAAAGCAGTCAGGAGAACAGTGCGCAGTCCGACCAGAAACTGGGAGAGTGATACGTAAATGAACATGCAAACATGCAGAACAGTGCTATAGACACATCTAGTGGTTAATATTACTAATACTATTAATTTATGATTGCTACGAGATACTATTTCATGCAGAAAAAAAATAATGCCGGACATTTCAAGCGGGGCGAAGTGTTAGTAATGATATTATGTTATTAAACACAGGGGAAAAGTCTACTACTATGATTGATCTATCGCTACTATTATGATTCCTGGGTTGTACGCGGAAAAAATGACATTTTAAATCTGTCGGTTCTGCAGTCCTTTCTGCAACAATTTCCTTTATCTTATTCCTGTGATCGTTTCTTCCGTATTACGTTTGCTCTAGCAAAATATGCTGAACGTCCGGCAAAAAAATGTCTGCTTCGAACCTGCGCAAAAGATTTAACCTATGTTACTCCCTTCGATCAGTTAGAGATTCCCACCCTAATTCCTTCAACAATTCGGTAATACTGCTAAGGTTATCGTAACAACATTTTACAAATCTTGCTGCTCTCCGCTGTAATCGATCCTTTGCTGAGAATAGTCCTACTTCGTAAGGGTCACATATGCTAGCGCCATGCTCCAAGCGAGGTCTCACGACTACATAAATAACATCGTTTTTTTAACCTTCTCAACACATTTTCCTAGTATTCTTTTAATAAATCCCAATTGGCAACTAGCCTGTGCGCTGATTTCCCGAGGTTCGGTATCGGATTGATGTGATGGTAAGAGACTGGATTCCTATGTTGAGGGCTCGGAATTGAAAACCAGTGGTGGTGGAGATTTTTCGGGGGAATTCCTATCTCCACTTAAGTGGCTTGTGGATGGTACTTTATGTACAATACTCGGTCCGTCGGGTGGAACGTAAAACTGTGCTCCTCTTGGCGCCATTCGTTAGGAGAAGGCTACTTTCATCTCCGGTTTTCTCTCCATGCTTCCTCCTTTCCCCCAAATAATTCCACCCATACCATCCTGTTCTCATCGCTGCACAATTCACCGCTCAGTCCCTCCCAAACAACCAATCGAATTACAGAAAATCCTTCGTGACACGGAGTAGACTCGTGAGGACAGCTGTAACAATCGGAATCAAGTTACACAGAGCCAAGAGCGACGTCTTACCTGGATAATAATAATAATAATTGTTTTGTCCAAGGATCTTAAAAAACAAAGATATAAGACATGTCATAAAAAATTATGTAAAAGAAAAAAATACAAACACATATGGTATTTTTTGGTCACATTAGGTGCCAATGAAGTCACAAACATTGCAGATAGATAATATTTCAAAATAGAGAAAACATATATGTGCAGAGCTTATACTCTTTTGTCCATTAGAAACTCATCCATGCTATAATAGCCAGATCCAGCTAGAAATACTTTTAACTTCCTGATAAACAACTTTATAGAGGGTGTAGATTTGATGTAACTAGGCAGATTATTATGAAGATGACAGAAGCAGAGTGGCGTTGACCTTTCTGGGAGTGAGAACATAAATACTGATGGATATGTATGTTTTATTTTCCGCGAGTATTTATGGTGATATGAATTCTGTGTTCTTTATGAATAGGTCTGGATTGCATTTTACAAAAGTGGCTACAGGTGAGAGTGTAGAGGGGGAGGGTAAGGGCAAAATCTTAACTCAAACACTTAAGGATGGTCTCACTTTGTCATCCCTGTTATGTTTATTACTTCCATTCCGCTGTGTCACAGTTTCTCTGAATTTTCTCCAATGCAAAATGAAGTGCGGTGAGTAAGAAAAATGCCTACGATATTTTTCTACGCATCTCATTGTGGCGTCGCAAATTGTTGCACTGCCATCTATGAAGGCAGATGTGAGTGACTAAACTGCGCGATCCCAGTGCAATGATGTCTTCAAGACAACAATTTGGAAATTATTCAAGATGGCCATTATTCGAGGTGGATAAATTTGGAATTAATGCCCGGTTTATCAATACATCATTATTTCTCTCAAGGGTAGTAATAGGTACACTAATTACAATTAGAGCTACATCATTAATTATTATAGGGGTTGGATAAGAAATATATTTTTTTATCTTTTATCCCCAATATAAATAAGAATAATACTCCTCATGAAAGAGAGGCTTCAATCAAATATTTTTTGTTCAAGCTATAGGATCAATGCTATTCTTAATATAAAATGTATTCTATTAAATATTAACATTTAATAATAATTTAATCTACATAATGTTACTATCAACACATTTTATTACGAAAGGGGCTCCCTCATTTCATTTTGGATTTCCTGGTGTAATACAAGTAAATTCAATTACGTCTACAAAATACCCTTCAAGCCACCTCAAGGGTGTGTAGCAGAGGGTGAGTTATAATCAATATGGACTACACTGTACCCTAATAAATATAATGACACTGCAACTATCGATGCATCAGCGGAAACCTGCAAAGACTTGTCAGGAGGTGAAATGTCACCAACATGCACTACAATAAAGGTATGCTACCAATGTTTAAAAAAACTTTCAGTATTACTGTATTTTGCAACCACATAAATGGATAGAGATACAATAGTTATACCCGAAAATATCCTAAGTGTTGTTAGTAATAGGTAGCGGATAAGCATGGAAGCATTACGGAGTAAATCAACTAACTAGCTATACTACCTATTGACGAACCTAGATAAAAGTCTCATTAACAGCTGTCATGGTCTCTTATCGTTCGCGGGAAAAATGACATATTAAATTTGTCCGTTCTGCAGTCTAGTTCCCTAATTTTATTCCCATTGGCTGATCTACTGTAGTATGTCGGATTTCGTAAAATTATATTAAATTCGTTAGAAAATAAATTTGTTTGGAACTTGTACAATAGATTAAGTCTAAACTTTAATCGTCGGTCTGAAAGCGATTCTAGTCCCAGTTGCTGCAGAAGGTCAGTAATTCTAACGAAATTATCATAACGGCCTTCAACGTATCTTGCCGATCTTCGCTGCACGCGTTCTAATTCGGTTTTTCAGCCTAGCTCATTCGGATCCCAAATACTGGCAGCATATCCCAAATGGGGTCTAACGAGGGAGAAGTAGCTGATTTCTCTAACTTTGACGTCGCATTTGCCAAGTACTCGTATAAAAAATCCCAAATTACGATTATCTTGACCGGTAATTTCACGAATATGTTTACCCCACGAGATATCATTAGTCAGTTTGACTCCGAGGTATTTAACCGATTCTACTGTTTCTAATTGGCTATTCTGCATGCGACAGCTGTAATGAGGAGAGTTTTTCCTTTTCCAGAAACTCGTTACAACAGAATTCACTGTCACAAAAACACAGTACATACAAAATTCCACTAATTATTTGACAGCATCAAATATAATTAGTGGAATTTTGTAGTGTGTTTTTGTAGCAATGAATTATATCTTCGATCTCAACAAAGTGTCACCACAATCGATTAATTTGATTCATTACAACAGATTTTTTTCAAATTCAATTCTAGTTGACATGCATCGCACCACTTTTGGATTTCAACTACTGGTTAATATTACTAATACTATTAATTTATGATTGCTATGAGATACTACTTTATACTGAAAACAAAATAATGCCGGACATTTCAAGCGGGGTGAAGTGTTAGTAATGATGTCATGTTATTGAACACAAGTGAAAAGTCTACTATATCACTTTTCGCAGGAAGAGTGTTATGTACGAGGTCCTGCTCATGGGCGGACCCGAGTGACCGCTGGGAGGTCTTCCTCCCCACTCCCTTCCTCTTCCCTCCCTCCCATCTGTATCCCCCCCTCCATCCCTCACACGAATCTGTCCTCGCAGGATTTGGGAGTGTAGAAAAAAGGGTCCATAGCGGCGAGGGCAAGCAAGGCGAAGGCAGGGAGACGAAGAGTGGAGGAAGAAGGCATTCCACTCCTTAACATATATTCTCCTCTCAGATGACTGCGATGCGTCATTCCACTTGACTGCGATCGTGGAAGATATACTGGGTGGGAGAATTCGCGAGTCTTCTCCAAAATTTCTACATCTACATTTACAAAATACACTGCAAGCCACCTCAAGGGTGTGTGGCAGGGGGTGAGTAGTCACCAACATCCATTACTCTACGCCCTATTAAAGGTTGTGAAACTACGACTATTGATGCTTCAGCATAAATCACTAATATGCTTGTCGCGAGGCGAAGCCTCACTAGTATGTACTACAGTATAGATATGCTACCAATGTTAAAGGGACCGATATTATTTATTTATTTTGCAACTAAATAAACGGAAAGAGATTCAATAATTATGCTGAAAACATGCACAGCATGCTGTAAGTACGAGGTAGCGAATAAGGATACAAGTATTGAGATTATTACTACTACTACTAAGAGCTACACTACCTATCGACAAACCTAGATAAAAGTCTCATTGGCAGCTGTTATGGTCCCTTATCGTTCGTGGGAAAAATGACATTTTAAATCTGTCCGTTCTGCAGTCTATTAGTTCCCTAATTTTTTTCTCATTATCTGATTACCGTAGCATATAAATTGCAAACGTTTCGGCTCCATAATCTTTCGAGAAAAGTGCTCAAGCCTGTGAGACCCCGCCTTAACTTCCATTGCCATAATGTCATCAATAAGCTGGAGGAATAGTGTCCATGGTCAACCGAGATAACGTGACGGAGTAAACGGAAAGCTCACCATTATTAGCCTACGTGGTCATCATTCCAAGCCGAAATGCAACTTGTCCCGCCTTGAAAACAGGCGTCAGTGAGGGGACGTGTTTATTTTGGTACTTGCGTCGAGAAGTCGCCATATTAGTAGGCATCATACAACTTCCGAATATGATCACGGTAACCATTCCAAGTCTGAATAGTCGATGCGACCATTGCCTTGGGACTAGAACGTGGTCCTTAAGCGAATGTAATTGGCCTGGTATTCGAAAAACTAACGACCCATGGATCTGTTACAACTCAGGTGTACCACCACCTTAGTATTTACTAAGTAATCACGCCGAATTTAAAATCACGTAGCTTGGGTTCACTTGATCGTGTCCAGATGCATCCATTAGGAAATGAATCCGATGATCAGTTTCCGAACTCAAAGACCACCTACTCAGGTAGACTACCTCGCTGCACTCGGATTTATTGTCACTAATTTTGCCTTCAAGTATCGATTAATGGAGAATGGATGTTATCACCATTTCTGTAATGGAGCTCCTCGGTTCATTTGAATGTCGACCTCCTCCCTGACTGTACTATATAAATTATGCATATATATATCATAAATATCGATATATTGGCTATAATTCGCTGATTTAGTCATAGATGTCTATCTATCTATAGAATCCGTAATGCCAAATTTTCCACCGTGTATGACTTTTATAATAATTAGTTTTTACATAAAAGTAATTTATAATAATTTCTTTAAAAATGAAATACTAAACTTCCTGCAATTTTCATAGCAGGGAGTGGGTAACGTGAGAAAGAACAGGTATCGTTTAAAACATCAAATCGTATAATTATTGTCAAAACACCCATGTTCCCTGCCACACCCTGCAAACTGTCCCCTGCCACACACCCTTGGGGTGGCTAGCAGATTATTATGTAATAAATTCAGGAGGGCCATACTTACGAAGTGGAACGGACAACAAGCGCTTGTACGTACATACATCTGGAGGAAATATTCGTGATATAAACGAGTGCCCGCAGCCTTCGCATTGGCATATCCCGAAAAAACCCTGGGAACTGGAATTTTACTAGCCAAAGGAAAGTTTATTAGGTCACCCAGGAACATTATAACAGCTTTTGAACTTAATGATGGCAGATTATTTAACATATCTATTTAAAATTAGCCCTCCTGTTCTCTCACGAAGTTCACGGCCCCCGCCTTAGCGGACACCATGTTGAATTACGGCCGGCTTATTGAGGCTGGCCTCGAATTCTAGTATGACTAGTATGCCTTTTCTAGTAACAGCCCATACCACACCCCCTTTTGCGGTCGTGAAGTTGGTCAAAATTCTGATATTGTGACGTCACTTCCTAAATTTGGGGGAATTTACGTACCCCTTAACGTGAAATGGATCACTGTCTTGCTCAGAGGACGTCAAAACGTATATTCCTGGGAGCGTGACATATATTGTGAGGATATATTGTTGAGCGTGACATATATTGTTGGATGTGCTTCATAGTGTGAGTATCGTGGAAAACCTAGACGCAATTCTAGGGGATGGCCCGAACAACATCATTCAAGTATTTTAACCTTAAAAAATGTTGATCTTGTCGATAAAATTTAGTTATTTTTATGAATATTTCAACGAACCTTAAAAAATTCGGATGCTTGAAATATCCAGTAATTTTTAATACATCTTTCTCTGAGTCGTTTTCAGTTGTGTAGAGGTGTAAAATGACCAATCCTTCTGCGCACCCTACAGATCCCAATTCTACAATACCAATCTGTGTAACCCAGGGAAGTGTTGTAGTTACCTGATTATTCCTTTTTTATATCAATGACATCACTGACGTTGTTATCAGCGTATTTCGCTTCTTCGCAGGTGACGCAGCATTGTACAGGGATACAGGGCCGTCCCTGGGGATTGAGGGGCCCTGTGCAAACGAAAATCGGGGGCCCCCTTAACTTTGCATTACCTTATTGACATAGTAGCATCTTTTAAGCATATTTCAAAGAAAGAAGAAAATTAACCAACAAACTTGCTAATGATTTCAAGAAATATACATGTGTACTAAGTAGTAGGTAATTTCGGAAAATAGACGGGTTTCCCCGCGTCGTCTGAAAGGGGCAAGGGCCCCCTCATAGGCGCGGGGCCCAGTGCAGCGGCACCTGTCGCACTTCCCTAGGTACGGCACTGCAGGGATATTAGTAATGAGTCAGACAGGATTGCGTTAAAAATACCTAGATTCAATGAACGAATGGTTTAATATTTGGCTGCTTGAATTACATTTTTTTAAGTGGGTGGTATTGAATTTTTTAGAAAAGAACAGCTCGGTCGTCGAAAAGAACACAATGATTTAAACCAAATTATCAAATGTAGAGTCAGTTATATACTTTCAAGAAACCTGTCCTCAGCAGCCGTGATCGACATAATGGAGATATTCGCATTCTGCCGGCGCCTCTAGTTCTGAACAACATTTTACTATTTCTTGTACTTCCTCTGAACTCAAGGTAAAATGTTTGACCTCCAACACTACACTGTAGCCCCTACAAATATTATGTATCTTGTCTTACCCATGAAATTAATGTGACGTATTGATCTAGCTATAGTTAATGTCAATTGCCACACACCCTTGAGGAGGTTTGCATGGTATTATGTAGATAGTTATAGATGAATTATTTTAAGCTTAGCTTATTAAAATATGGCGCCTGTCAATATTATCCTATGAGAACCATTGAATAATGTAATGGAATCAAGAGTTTGGAGCAAGTTACTCGGTTTTTTCGTTTCAAAACTCAGCGAACGGCTAAAGATGTTCAATTCGTTTGAGGTACGTGTTAAATCTAATCTCTAATGTTAAATGGAATTACTTGCTCGAATTGAAACTGTTTGATATGTAGATTGAAGCCAGTATAAACTCGCTGACGCCCTCTAATGTTAAGCAGGTACGGCGACTTACAGATCTTCCAGATACATTCGACAGCTTGCCTCTAACTTTGGCGCTCATTCTCCTCGCATCTCCAAATTCCTCGAAAGAAAGATGTCTTGGTAATGGAAGTCTGAACATGACTCAGCTGGTGACTACATTTTTTTTTTAATCTACCTTTGCTATACACAATTCTTTAATTATAGTAGCGTTCAGAGTCATGTTCAGACTTTGTTATACATAATTAGTATGCTTGTCGCACCTTCCGACTGAGGCTCCTTTGGATGTAAGTAAAATTGAATTCGAACATTTGTGCACTTATTTGTAAGAAGTAACATTTGGACAGCCCACGAACTTAAACGCAATGTTATTTTGCACCTACAGGAAGAACGTGTCTACGGCCGTATCAGTACTGTGGAAGAAGCGGTAATCGCACGGCCTTGAGGCTCTAGTCAATCGGCCTGGGGGATTCTTCTTCCGTCGCTATTTTATTGTATCGAAGTAAATCCATACCTTCAAACACACCCCTTATGCACTAACGCAACATCTGGTTGAATATTACGCATGCGCACTTGAACAAGAAACGCCCACCCGCCTGCGTTGAGGCACTGAATAATTGATCCAAAATATTGACGAGTCGAGAAAAAATAAATTCTTTTTGTCGATCAGGAATAATAATAATAGTAATAACAATTAAAAAAAATAATTTATTTTGTCTAAAGATCTTACAACAGAAGATATAAGACACGTCATGAAAAGATACAATAGAAATAAATAATTGTATGTTCAAAAAGTAAAAAGAATCTTAATGATTAGTTGGAACGATCATATAGATATTCGTTCACAGAATAATAATTCTTTTCCTGAAGGAAAAATTTTAACTTCCTTTTAAGTGACACCATAGAATGGTTAGCTTTCCAATGACTAGGAAGTTTATTGTAAATTCTGAGGCCCAATTCACGTGGGCCTAACTTTGATCTGTAATAGTCCTAATTGAATGATAATGTAGGTTATTACTATTTCTAGTTTCATAATTGTGAACGTCGCAATTAGGTATGAGCATGTCAAGATTATGATGCAAAAAAATTAAAATTGATAATAAATAGACGCAGGGGAGTGGGAGAATGTTCAGTGCTTAAAAAATAGGCTTGGAGAGAGCATGAAAAGGTGTGGTTTGCAACGATTCTAATTGCACGTTTTTGCAAGGTGAACACCTTGGAGGTATGTAGTAGTACGAGTGGATTAGCTGCATGACATTTCGGTCTCTGTCGCGTCGTATTGTGATGAGAGGTCTTTGGCCGCCGTATTCGGAGATTTCACGTTACACTCCGAGCTGGGGTGTTAGTTTTACTTAGTCCTGGTCCGAATGAGGATTCATACAGAGTGCTAAATGTTGTATTCAGCTTCGCAGTGAATTTTAAACTTTCAGCGTTAACTCGCTATGCCATAGGTTTAAATTTCCTCCAGACTAAATCTGCCATCCAGAGAGAAAGCGACGTTACGTGAACATACTGGTTTAATCGAAGCGTCGGACAAATTCCCTCGGACGTGGTCTGAAAAAGTCACGTGAACGGCCGTTGGGGTCAATTCCTCACGTACCAACGTAATCGAGTGAAGTGTGAAATCCCTTCATCCGCGCGATCGCACTCCATGCAAAACGAGGCGAATGTCCAACGAGTCCGCTCTCGTCCGTCCTGTTCTATTCCGAACATGTATCATCATCTGTGCCCGTTGTGGTCCCGTACCTACCAGGGGAATAATAGCCAGACGACTCGCGCACTCACCTTTGCTCCACACTCCTATTGAACATTATCAATTCAGAGTGAGCTAGTGTGCAGCGTATACTCAGCCGAAATTCTTCCGTCAAAAGTTCACTGTTTTATTTACCCTGACAACGCATTAGTATCAAGACATTGGCTAATTGGTTATGCCCTTTTGGTCATGTCTTCTTTTTTAAGAAACTCAACTTCCTTTTTCCGCCAAGACGTTTCACCTTTGATATTAATGAGGCTTCTTCAGGGCTACAGTACAATGCAAAGGAATACAGTTAATATAATAATTACAATACTACAAATATAAAAAAGTTTTCGAACATAAATTTAGCACCTCAAAAGGATTAACTTTCTTACTGCGACAGCGGTAACACACAAAAACAAACTCTTCCCCTTAGCAACAATAATCAACATCAAAAACAAAACCGAAATGGATAAAAACAAGATAAAATTTAGTTTAAAAAATATAATTAGTGAAAATAAAAATATTTAAAATGAATAGTATAAAGCATGAAATTAACAATTACATAAATATCGTAACTTAAAATTTTATTAAATAAATTTACCAATGTATTATTTAAGTGGTCAATAACTATTCAAAGAAATTAATATTAAGATTATCTACCGGTAGTGGTAGATTGAAATGGAAGTGAGTATACAAATCTTCCGTATTTACACATTTGCAGGGCTCTATGTACATAGCTACACAATTTATTTGTTGGGCATTAAAATTGAATACCTCTAGTTAAACGGGCAAGATTGCGTTATTTATTCCGAAGGAAATTCACGGTGGTGATTGTGATGACAAATTTATTTGTGCATCATTGAGGCATTGGGGATATGCGTAAAACAAAATGGAAGCGTTTGGCCACAATCGTCGCGTTCTGATAATACTGTTGAAATGTGTGTTGCGGCAATGAAAGATGGAAGATGTAAGCTGCACTTGGATAGTGATTATTCTGGAGCGCAGAGGGTTTCTCCGGGGAGTACAAAATTACAGTACAAATTACCGGGCAGTAAAAAGGCGTCAATTGTGTCCTGATTGCCCCTTCTTCGAGCTTCGATATCAATCTGGTTAACGCCTCGTTTATTCTGTAATTTTACTGTTACTCTCTCATTATACTGTGGACTCTAAATCATAAGCTAGTTAATGCTGCCTGGCCGTTGAGCATAAGGTAATTCACGGAATATTTCGACGAAAATAATGGCACTTGTTGATGAATGCATCTTTTTTATAATAATTAATAGAATTTTCATATTTATGTCCGGGAGGGGTCGCAGGTTGTTTTGCTTTGGTGCTCAATTAAGATGGATAATGTATTTTGATGGAACAGAATAGTTTCTCTCCTATGTTCACTGGAAGGGTTGACTGTGAGTGTTGTAAAGAGCGAAACTCATTGGTCCCTGAGAGAGTGCCGTTGGGGAGCGAAACACTCCAAGGTTCCTGAGCTAGTTTAAGACTGTTTAAAATTTATTGAATCGGTTGAGGTTTAGCGGAAATGGTGTGTCGTACGGTGTATATCCTTTGTTATTTACTTAATTATACTGAGGATGATGCCAATTTCCACCACCCTGTGTCCCGAAAAATGATTTTAAAATTGAAGAGACTCCGAGATTGGTGTTGTCTTTATAGAGAAAGATTGACGGAGTGAAGACTATTATTATATGATGGCGGAATCCACCTCATCCTTCTGATAGTTCTCCAATTTGTCATGTAATTTACAGAACACGGTGCTTTCAATTTGGACAAAGGATGGAATGTTTTGCGATTGCAATTTTGAATACTCCTGCTTGTCAATGTCTTCATAGCAGATAAATTAACGACTGCACTTAATTTATGAAATTAGCTCGCGAAAAGTGAAATTGGATGTTCACTTAATTTTATATTTTGATGGATATATTTTGTGTCCGAATAAGTTTACTCTTCGTCGACTTCGCCGCAGAAGACACGCCGCACTGGCAAGGGCGACTCGACCCATTTATCAAAGGCGTCTCCTTGGTAAATAGCATCTTGAATTGGGCGTCTTTGCTCTCGGGGTATCGACATGCTGTGACGGGGTCTGAATGCTCTCGGCCAGTCGGTCCTCGCTTTCTTGGCCGGGAGAAGGAAAAGGCTCCTCCCCCCCCCCTTGGCCCCCCATACGCCGCTCCCCCACATCAACAGGTGCACACATCCCCCTCCACCCCCGTGGAATAGCGGGGGGGTGGGGGGGAAGGGCTGGAAGAGCATAGTCTACATCCGACTGAACACACCTCTACCTTCCTTTCCCCCAATAGGGTAGTTTCCTTCATCAAAGAAAACAGAATTCATTAATTGCGACAGGTGGCCCAGCATAAACGTATTCATTACACGCAAATTATTTGGATTAAAAAGTCTTAGTTTCCAAGAAAATTGAATGTTAATTTTAAGTTCATTTGAAAAGGCTCGGAAATGGCGGGACAGCGGCAACTTTTATGATGACGTAACAGGTAGACAGTCAACATTGCGAGGTATATGGAATTATCATCGACTGTACTTACTATTGTATTTCAGAGTCCCTAAAATCTGGTGAACATGTATTAATATACCTCGATTAAAATGCTCAAAGTTCGGAAAGTCTCCTCCATTGAGCATGCCATTAAAAGACGTTTTCTAAGCTCCTACGCTCCCTGCTAGTACAGAGCTACCGCGAAGGCGTTCTTCGCGGCAAGCGTCGCATGCGCAGTGAAATGAATAACGAAACTGCGTACCTGTGACTTCGCGTTCTGTGGTGTTCCGGCTTAGATGTTTACGTTTTGATCACTTTCGTTTTGACAAACATTTCCTTTATCTCTTCTTCTATTCCTTTTATTTACCATTCCTACCATTCATACCTTGCATTATCCATTAGTTACCTTTCATCATCAGTTCCTTATACAAAGCCACAAGGTTTCATGAGAACAAGTTCAATGGCTTTACAAACTGGTTTTGTACGGACAATCTACCGAAAGTGGATGTGGCCATGGTGGTGGAGTTCTTTAGAGAAGATGTTCGGTTTAGTGCAGGTGAAATCAGAGGAGTAAAGCAAGGTACTCTCTTCTGACAGCTTTGAACCACAAAATTCTCCTCTTCTCGCTTACAATTAGTGAAACCGTGACGTAAGCTTTCTTGCTATCGCTAATTGTTGTTGTGTGACACTGCGGCACAAAACAATTTTTATAAAGCAATGTTCTCGGAGGCATGTTACTGGTACTCTTTGGGGAATATGATGCTGATCAGCTGATGCAGTGAATCACGAGTTCCCATCAATGGTCTGTGATCACGGTGAGGGGTGATCAACGCATTTTAGTTGTTTTAGTATTTGCTCATACATAGTTTGCTTCGAGATTTTGCCATCCATTATTCTATTGACGGTAAGCCTTTTTTGCTAATTTCATGTTCTGGCAATGACACCTCGACAAAGTGGATGAATTAAATTAATGTGTATTTGTATCATAGCTGCGGCGCAGCACCTGCTCTCCGTATAGTTATTAAGTGACGATTTCGTGCTTGCTTGCGGGAAATATTTCGAAATGAATACGAACAAAATGGTTTATTTCATGCTTTTCATACTAACTTTACCTAAAAAATAGGAGCTAGCACCATTAATTTGAGAACATATTATACTATACGATTTTCATTCCCCATACCGTAACCATAAATGTTTCATTATTTTGATGAGGTTTCTCTATGCGACTAAAGCAAAAGCTAAATTAATAAATAAAGCTCATTTCCATTTTACACCAAGTTTATTTTTGTAAATGGTTTTTTTCCCGTCAATAAATTTATTATTATTATTAAAGCTTTCTCGGCGGACGTCGTCTGCAGCTTACGGCGAACCACCTAGCGGCAGAGTAGTTACGTACGTACCTCTGACGTCACACGTAGGATTCACCAGCATGCAATAGTTTGCCGTCGCGTTTTCGCGCCGTTGAATTTTTTCACTTTTTAATTAATAAGGAAAAATACTTAACGCCACTTTTTAAATCGAACGGCTTCAAATACGTACTCCAGGGGTTATAAACTTCAGATCTAGGCAATAAAAAAAATAGGAAACCACTCTATTGCTACCGAGCGAAAACAATTGCGATGAGACTGCTGGGCTTGAAACCAATTTAGATTACAGGTATTCTACATCTAAATACTACCCCGCAAGCCGCCTCAATAGGCGTGTGGCGAAGGGTGTTAGGACACCAGCAGTTTACATATAAAAAGGAAACGCTCTAATGAAATTACGCCTTGCATTTATTATAGTCCCTTATTGTTCGGGGGAAAAACGAATTCCCATACCTATCCGTTCGGCAAAATATCTCTCTTAATTTATCGTTTCTGTCGGACCTGGAAATATAGAGAGGTTCTAATATGATGTTCTCCGTGTCGCTCTGAAAGATATCTATTCTCAATTGCTCAAGCAATCTAAGCCTAGCGCGCAGCCTCCGAGTCAGTAGCGGCTCCCAGCCTAATTCGTTTAACATCTGTGTAACGCTGTATTTACGCCCGTAGCAGTTTTTGACGAATCGCGCAGCTTTCCTTTGTATTTTATTAAGTTCCCGAATTAAGTATTTCTGCACCGGATCCCATATACTCGCTGAATATTCAAGGTGTGGCCGGACGAGTGCGAAATAGTACTTCTCTTTTACTTTTTCATCCAAAATTCTTCCCACAATACGCTTGACGAATCCTAGCTTCTTCAGAGCTCCGCCACAAATATTTTTTACATGTGTTCCCCACGATAGGTTCGACGTTATCGTAACTCCTAGTCACTTCACTTCATCTGTCGCTTTTATGTTAACATTATAGTCCCACTCCATGGCACAGGGTAGACGGAAGGGCGTAATATTCCTCTGTGTGCGACATGAACTTGTGTTTTTGGACGGACGACGAAGAGTGTGACAGGGATCGGTGCAATTTTCCAGATTTTGTAAAGCTGCAATACTTTGATCGGGCTTCTTGCTCTCTCACTTAGTTTAATTATCGGTATTTCCTAAAATTACAAATTCTTAACAGTTACCAGTACAGGTATTCTTAGGTTTTGAGAATGTGATTCGGATGAAAGAAAGAGTATTAGGAGTCACCGTATGAAAATTGCGTATTTTAATGTTGAGTGAAGTGGCTGGATGATGGCACAGCGTCTCGATACAGTAGTTGGCACCAAGTAAATAAGTGGACAGATTTAAAACGCTATTTCATTCGGCAGGATTCCGGTTTATTGGTCATTTGAATAAGTGCGTATTTGTGAAATTCGAATCGAAATCTCTGATGGCTCTGGATATCCGGCCTCAGCCTCCTAGCATGGAAGAATTTGCCTCGGAGCAATAGTGTAATGCATATTGGTGACTACTCACCCCCTGCCACACACCCTTAGGTGGCTTGCAGGGTATTTTGTTGATGTAGGTGAGCGTGACGACCTCCTATTTCGCTCAGTTACGAAGGTTGGGTTCGGGGATTTTTTCTTCAAGCAGCCAGAATTCCCAAGCATATACAGGGAAGCGCAAACTTTCTTTAGGTGGAATATTATGATGAAGTCACTTCTTTTTCCAAGTTTGCTTTGCCCTCCGTAGTATAATTTTATATTCAATAGACATGTAGTTTGTACTTCCCGCCTTGAAGAAGCATAAGCCTATAGCGGGGCACACATTTATTGTTGTTTTCTTCTTTTGTTGGTATCGCTTGTTGTTTTTTTTTAGTTTCTCCTCCTTTTTCTCGTGTCGCGTAATATACGCGTATTGAATTGAATAGTTACGTATGCGTTAAAGGTTTGGTGCAGAGTTTCAAGGTCACCAGATTTCCTGGTATTTTTTTATCTTATCCGAAAATTGTGAATATGATTGTTAAATATGTAGTTAGAGTGATAGTGGGTTTCACATTTGGATGTATGTCCCTCGGAGGTGGAAAATTGAGCACGGGAAACGGAGTTCGTTTTATTGAAATTAATTCCGCCCTACGTTCTCAAATTTCATTAATGGATTTGAAACAATGGCTCTCTTAAGCTTTAATAGCAGAACTTAAACAAAACTGCAGTAATTGTACATACTCTCCACTTCAATTTTAGTGTAAATATTACACTACACGTGTTTCGACGTTTCTTAGGGCGTCGTCATCAGGTCCACACAAGTTATGTCTCCAATGGGAATATTTATACATTTAGCAAAAGGAAAGAGGGGGGGGGGGATTCTTGTCCAATGAAGGAGGTAGTAGTAAGGAAGGTTGATGGTGAATAACAGGGGGGTGAATAATTGTTGTTATGAGACATGTGACCTTCCCGAGGATTCGGGAGTGTGGCCTATTGGGGGGGGGGGGGTTCTTGTGAAATGTGGAGATAAGCAGAGGAAAGAGGAGGAGGGGGGGAAAAGGAAGAACAGGCTTGGGTTGTCAGGTGGACAAGGATAGAATGGGGGAGTCAACATCAAATTCTACATAATTAAGAAGTTTGATTTTCATATTCTTTCTCTTGATAATCTCCCACTGTTCCAAGGTGTCCAGGCGTCGTCCTTTTTTCTCGTAATGGAGGATCTTCACGTCAAATTTTGTACAATGGGACTCCTCTATCAAGTGTTTGGCAAGGTGGGATTTGGGATCACTGTTTGACAAGCGCTTCTTATGTTCATTGATGTGGATTTCAAAATTTCGCCCCGTTTGACCTATATAAACACCCTCACACGTGTCGCAAGTCACTTCATATACCCCGGATTTCTTCATGGGATCGTTTGGGTCTTTGGAATTATTAAATATGTCCCTCAGTGTGAGTGGAGTGTAAAAAGTTACTTTATATTTGTCCCTGGGAAAGGAACGAGCTGCTTTGTACGACCCCCGGCCAAGATACGGTAACCTAGCCCACCTTTATTTCTTCTCCTTGAAAGCCTGGGCGGAAGTGATATTTTGGATGGCTAACTTTTTTTGCCTCCTTTTTAAAATGCCTTCTACTGAGGAGGATTTGTAGCCGTTGGCCGATGCGATGTGTCTGATGGTGTTTAATTCTTTGTCAAAATTGTCTTTAGAAAGCGGAATATTTAACACTCGGTGTATCATAGAGTTAAAAGCAGCTGTTTTGTGGGACATTGGGTGGTAAGAATCAGCTGGTATCACTTGGTCAGTGTATGTGGGCTTACGGTAAATATCAAAGACATGCTTGCTCTGTGAAATGGAAATTCTCAGGTCTAAAAAATTTAGCTGACCTTCTGACTCTGTCTCCATAGTAAAAACGATACGTGGGTGCAAGGAATTTAAGAAGGTTAACATTTATTTTTTTTGCATGCATCTTGTCAAGTTCAGCCACGCCCTTGCATTCTCACTTACTAGTTAACAGTATCATTCAGTGCACTTTGATATCACTTATCAGCGGTAGTTACTGAGTGGGAACTTCTTTTACCTGAACTATGTTGACAAAAAGGCACTTGAGATCAGGACATTCTGTACTTGGGAAGCACATATATAATATTTTGACTTAATTCGATTTAATTTTTTTTTAACAAGCCAAAATTTCTTAACAAAATAATTCAAATGGAACGGCCTAATCTAGAAATCAGGTAATTTTAGTCCAATTTTTAATAGTTATTATTCCAATGAAAATAGGCGTCGTATTTGCTGTATTATTATTTCCTTACTGGTCTTAGCTTCCGGCAATAACGGGAACGTTATTACATATAGAGAACCACACATTACTACACTATTAGGAAAATATTTGTGAATTCTCGATTATAAACTCATGTTTTATTAGAATATGTGTTGTGATGTAGCCATTTTTGTTTTATCAAAACGTATTCTTTCAATTCATTGGCATCAGTCAAATATGAGTATTTTTTTAAATAAAAATTAAGTGTACAATGTATGTATTGCAACTTAAATTGTCATGAGGAAGCGGAAAATCGATATTGTTCATCAAAGTTAAAGTTAATAATTTGCAGAGTTTTTTATTAAGTGATAAGCACAGTTAAGTAATACGACACCAAATAAACTCCTTAAATATGAATACGTTAATCTTTGGAAACGATATTACCAGTTTTCGGTGAATGCTGGGGTAGCAGTGTATTTCCTTTTACAGTTTTTTACCTTACAGCCAATCACAGATGTCGTAGTAAAAATGTATCTTGCTGCCGCTAAAATAGTAGTCTACGCTTCATTTTCCTATCCGAGTCAAGTTTTCTTAAAAGTCATTAATATTTTAAAGCCTCGCTGTTCTTGTTTAATTTTAGGGAACGATGTCATTTTCCGTGTCGGCAGAGTCCAGACGTTTCATAACGACCTATGAAAAAGGAAAGTTTATCCAATTAGAATAATGATAGGATTTTTAATTATACCTTCTCGTGATCATTTTGTTTTTTATGTTTTGACATAAGAAATTTTGTATGTCGATCAATCAATCAATCGCTGCTCGCAGTAATTCAACCCGAAGGTTGGTTTGGATAGTTGAGGGTAGAGCTCACTCCTGACTAAGACACAGGCGTGTGAATTTCACACATTCAGGGTAGGAGGGCAAGTTCCTTTCCCTGGGCCACCTCGCACTCCGAGGGATTTTTTTCTGGTTGGGAGCGTCCAAAGGCTTCACCGGGTTCTGAACCCGGGGCCCTTCGATCAGTAGCCAAGTGCTCTACCCACTAGGCCACCTCGCTCCCCCTAAAATAAAACATAAATCAATATGAAAATTTTAATCCGGTCACAAACGACTGGCATCTTATTTCGTTTAGTAGCATCAATTTTTCTCGCAATTTATTAAAGTGAGGAAAACTATTGCAAACGTTTTTCACTTTAATAAATTGCTGTGATGGAATATCACAAAGTTTCTGAAGATTACGTTTTAATATATATTTCTCGATCAACGGCGAAAATATACAGCTGTAGTCTTCTCTAATTCTTTAATAAATGTAGGGCCGTATCAAAGTACTTTTTCTGGAAAATCCTGCCGAATTATCCACCTTTGTTGCTGTCTTATTGTTTTAGTTATTCCTTGGAAGAAAATTATCGCTTCAAATTGTAATAGAAAAGATACAGTCTGTTTCGAAACCTCGATTTTAATTTCCTTTGATGAGAATAACTCAGGCGTTCGGAAGTTCCGAGTTTCGATTGATCAAAGCAATCCTAGGATTACCTACTGCCCTCGGGTGACCCAACATACAGGTGTGCCTTGATGTTATGAAGGCAGGAGTCACCGTATCCACTCTTGTTGCGTAAAAATTAATTCAAAACTTGGAAAATATTTCATCTAAAAATAATCATCTCGAGGGAAAAAATGAAAAATGATAAAGAATTGGCACATGCCAACATACATGTTGGCACGTGGTCCCTAGATGGCCCTCAAATAATTTTAAAAAATTTATCATCTCAGGGTGGATTTTTATCTATTCATAATAATTTTATTTTTAGCATTTGGATTTTCTTAGTTCTCATCCAACTTATTATTATTTCATGGGAAATTGCTGGAGACCCATTTTTGTCAAAGCATGTGCTATTTGAAGGGAGTAGAAAAAAATATTGGCCCAATTTTGAAAGAACTCCTTCGGCCTAAACGATTCTCTCATCATTATACCATTCTGTCACGGAGTAGGTAATTTCATGAAATGGTATCATATTTGGAATGCTTTTCGTTTTCTTCGTAAATAAGATCATTCCCGATAAGAACAATATAAGGAAATAATGCTACTGGTAATACATGTTTTTAAAACAAATAAATAAAAAATGGTCAGGTGGAATAGGCAGACAACCCAAAGTTTAAAAGGGTTTTAAACCCTGCCCCCGGGCACGGTTGTTTAACGGAAAACCCAAAAGGCAATCCAATATTTTGTTAAATAGTCCCCATTCGCACATGACCGCTTTATGTGCCTGAAGAGTCCGATTGAAGGCATAAAACGGTGTTAGTTCTTGCAGGACGTAAGTCAATTTTCTGTCCAAGTGCCTTCAGTCCAAGCTTCAGGAAGACCTTCAGTTCAAGAGATGAATTATGAAACAATCTGGCCAAAACAGTAAATTGCTTCACCTACTATTGAATAATCATTAAAGAATTGCATTCTAAATGTATTCTGCCTGTGACTAAACCTGTATGGTTCCATTATTTTAAATATTTCTCTGGAGTCATTCCACTTCTTCTATATTTTTATTAGATATTTTATGTAATTGAATAAAAATAATTTGGTCATCTGTAGATCGATACTTGAGTGCTCGGTAAAATTTTTCTTTTCTTCCCGTGATTTACCAATATAATATTTTCCCATAAAGTAATGCAGCTTATAAAGACAACCTACATTAAGCGTATTTATTTATATGTAATAACTAGAGCCGTATTTAATTGTTTTTTACATTAAAAACTTTCAAATATTGATACTTTTTTACCGAAACTTGACGGAAAAAGCGCAAAACGTAATTTTGTTTTTACTCGAGCTTTGTGGAACTTGAAATCCAAAGTGATATGCCTCCGCCACGGGCTATCTGTTCATGTGTCAGTGAGTTGTAATGCATGTATCCATAATGACAATCCTAACGAGCAGAAATGGCCTAGCCGTTAACCTGCAATAGAATAAAAATCTTTAACGTGTTTTTTTTCGAATTTCGCTCTCCCCTCGGACAATAACGAGTCAGAAGACAAAATGCGCCATTAAGGTGAATGAGCGGAATGATTGCATTACGGAGTGGGAGGGGGCGCTGTTATGCTATGTGGGAGGGCAAAGAGGAGAGAAGGTTTTCGGTCGGCCCCGCGCGTGGGGCGAACTGCGTTATAATGCCCTCCTGCGAATAGTATTAATGCGTCGAAGACGTTGACGTGAAAATTGGTACAAACCCTCTTCTGGCTAAAAATATTTAGTGACAATAATACAATGATGACAATTGCGAGATACTGGAAAATATGTATCTAAAATTGAATTGTGAATTGAATTTGGTACTCTTCTCGTTAAAATATTTTTATGAGAATAACACGAAGATAATAATGGCGAGATGATAGACAGTATATGTACGAGGAAATATATATATTTTTTTGAGGAAACCGGGACTAGCCTTTACGGAGTCACCCGCAAGTGCACAGAAATATAAAGCCACCAAAGTGCACAGAACTATAAAGCCACCAAATAATCCACAGGGGGACGCCTCGGTAGCTTAACTGGTTAAAGCACTCGTCGCGAAATTGAGGGATCGGGGTTCGAATCCCGGTCAAGGCGAATGATTTTTATCCTGTGGAATATCGCATAGATTGTATATAATATGTATATAGATTGAATCATGAATATTGTGATTTGAATTTGGTACAGCCCTCTTGATAATGACCAGTAAAGGTATAAACCGGCCGAGTTTTAATAAAACCGCATTTGGAATATAACCAATTTTATTTTTGAAAACAACAATCCTCTTCTCGTTAAAATATTTTTGTGAGAAAATAATACGAAGGTAAAAATCGCGAGATGATAGAAATTATATATCTGCATTGAATCGTGAATTGAATCAATGGCTTATGGGTACGGAAATAAGCACTTATTCCGTTGGCATGTGTTAATCTAGTAAGTTTTTAATCAGTTGTGACCGCAGGTTGTGGAATTTAATATTTTTATTCTCTGGGAGACTCAAATACCTACTTGAATAAAAATCACATCAGTACGAAACGAACCAATACTGCGTGGTCTAATAGCATGTGAGTACGTGTACCTGAATGGTACCCGTTGACATACAACAGCGTATATAAAAAATATATATATATATATATATATATATATATATATATATATATATATAACATGATGCACTGGAGGCAAAGCCTTGTCATTTATTGTGCATAGAATATACCGCAGAGTGAAAGTAATTTTTGAAAGCAAAAAATAAACCACTGCACCGAACCCAATGCTTAGCATGGACCACAAGGGACCCCCAGGGGGGGCCTATGGGGGCACTGACGGATTTTTAATATAGCCTATGTTTCTTCCCGGTACATTTTCTAACTACATACAAAATTTCAGCTCAATCGGTTCAGTAGTGTTTGCGTGATTGAGCAACAGACGGACAGACAGACACCATTCAATTTTTATATATTAGTATGATGATTGCTGTTGGCTGGGCAATTGAGATCGCCCTGGATTTTCTCACGATTTATAAAAAATAATGAAATTTATTCAGAAATGCACTGAATGACAATATTTTGTGAAAGGTGATTTGTCGAGCACTAGTAGAAAATTGCCTGAAGGAATGAAACGAATTTTTGTTGGCCAAAAAATTAAACGTTAATAACAACTGACGGATGAAGGAAAATTGTGATTCAGTATAAATAATTTTTGTGACTTTTTCGACAGTGATGATTATTTATTCGCCTCGGAACTGTTATAGGTTTCTACCCCGAAATGCATTGCGGGAAATAATTAAAAATTTTGGGCACATTATAGTTTAGATTTCAAGTTGTCTTATCGAGAACGGAAAATGTACCGAAAAACGACAGAAATGAGGAGCACATCATGTTTAAACAACAAATGAAAATCACTGATTAATTTTCATATTTTCAAATTTGAAATATATTTAAGGCATCGTACATTTCTCATCGATGACTGCATGTTGATTCCTAGATTGTGTCATCAACGTTTATAACACCTATTCTTAGGTATTTTTATTACGTCTTTTGTGAGTCCCCAAAAATTTGTTCCGCTTTTTACGGAAAATAGTCATCCCTTAGTTAATTTTTCCTGCTCCTTCCTCCCCCCCCCCCCCCATCTTCCTCCCCCCCAACATTCGTCCAATTTTTTGTTTAACTCTTTGCATGGATTTTGAGAGCCCGTTTTATGATTCCAAACTCAACTAATCTTGTGCATTCAAGTATGTGTGCGCGAAAATGGTTCAATAAGTTTTTTCTAGCGTAGAGCATTTCTTCAGTTAGATTTTCAAGCAAATTTTTCGTGTAAAAGCAAAAAATAGTTACCATTTCCACGTCGCGTAGAAAGAAACTCGTTGCCTTAAGTTCGTCCTATAAAATACGAGTCGCTCGTAAAAATGCCTTTTACAGGGCCTACATATCCATGCGCTGCCATTCACTTTTTGATTCTGGTCTTTCATTTGTCACATTACGTAATTACATTACTTACTGCCTACATTTTCCGTTTCCCTGAACATACAACTCTCTGCCTCCGCTACAAAAAAAAACAATCGAATAGCGAACATGTCTCCTCGAGCGTAGTCGTAAACCTAAACTTCCGATATTAAAACCTGAATCTTGCCTTCTTTCTTTTACAGAAGCAATATCGAAATTCAGGCGTAAATGTAATGAAATCAAGTACTGCTACCCGATGAATTTATTCAGTGATACGACGACGACAATCACAATCCCACCGATAATTTTTATCCCGAAAGAAAGCAGTTAACAATTTTAATTTAGAATACGGAAGTAAATAATTAATTCTCATTCTTTTACAGAGCACTTCAGTGGGAATAGGCTACTTCATTGAGGGAGATTTTTCTGACTCTGTTGTAAGTTAAAGTAAATATTCCTTCCACTCTGTCTGTGCCATTCAATTTTTATTCTCCTTCTATTGGAATCATATCTAAGCAAGCAGAAAGATAAAGAAAGGCGCGCAAAGTTGATAGTTGGTCTTTGTACAGGATGAAGTATTTATTTTTCAAATTAAGATACCTTCACGGGCGCTTTTTTTGTGTTTAACTTTTGTGATTTGTTAATCTCCTCAAAATTGCAACTTTGCAGCATCTTCATGTTATTGCCATTTTACTTAGTGGAATGTAATACATATCTTAAATAACCATTTTTTTGAAAATGAAACTATAAAAAATCTCTTATAAAGATTTCCTGTAGTTGCTCACTAGTCTTCGTCAATTGCAGTGTCATTTGTTAGAAAAATAGTAAAGCAGGAAGGCAGAAAACAAATGATATACTACGTTTTGAAGAACTTTTTTATGTTGGTTCGTTAATTTGTGAAAATGATATGACATTAATTTTTACCATCCAACCTTCTCTTAAAATAATAAAAAAAAAGTTTTTGTGAAGAATTCGGGAAGGAAAATGAAAAAGAGGCATCGTGAGCGAATTATGGAGGCAAGACGAGCTTTATGTATTTGTTAGAAAAGAAATGGAATAGAAAATGAAATTTATTATTCCGGGACAAGTGTGTCCCTTATAGGAACATACATGATTATACTTACATATTTTTAGAGTCAACAAATAGTACATACAATAGGAAGATTTACATGATGCATCAGTATCACAGAATCCGACATAATATTTAACAAAATATTTAACAAAAAGGCAAATGTATGAATACACATAAAAAACATCAGATTTTGTACAGTGTAGCACAATATTTAGTTCACTTGTAATATTTAGTTCACTAGTAGTAATATTTGATGGTATTTCTTTTTGAATTGCATTTTCAGATTTTTTTACGTCGTCTGACAATTGATTCCATATTTCGCAAGAGGTGACATGGAAAGACCTAGCGTAGACAGATGTTCGATAGTGTGGTTTATAAAGTTCTTCAATGCGGCGTGTTGGACGTTTATTTGTTCTAGCATTATATTGTACATTTCGGTGTAAATATGTGGGAAGTTCTGTCGTTATTAACTTGTACATGAATGTTGTCTTATAAAGTAAGCACCTATTTTGTATTTTTAGCCATCTTAGTTTTACAAAATATGGTGTCACGTGTCCATAATATGTGATGTCAAAGATATACCTCGCACAGGAGTTCTGAATCCTCTGGAGTTTTAGATTTAGTTCGTTTGTAAGGTCAGGATATACCACACAGCAAAGGCTATGTGTGGGAAAACAAGAGTATCAACTAATTTTTGGCAAAGGGGGACAGGGATGAGTTGTCTAAATTGTTTTAACTGATATAGAGTCTTAAACACACTATGCGAAATGGATTTTATGTGTTCATTCTATGATAAGGTTTTATTTAGTCTAACTCCTAAGTTAGTTACACTATCAGAATAATCAATTTGGACACCTTTTACATTTATCTTTGGCAGGACATCAAGTTTAATTCTATTAACATAAATATTACTACCAATGATAATACTTTTGGTCTTGTTGGGATTTAGTTGTAGAAAGTTTTCCAGTGACCACTCACATATATTTCAAATATCGTCATTCACCTTAGTAATGGCTTCAGTCACATCAGAAGGGTAACAGTCAATGTAGATCTGAAGATCATCAGCGTACATGTAGTATTTACAGTTTAAGATAACTTTAGAAAGATCATTGACATAAATGGAAAACAGAAGGGGTCCAAGTATTAAAATTAGTCCGCTTAGTGTAGTCCGCTTTTCCTCTGTCCTCTGCAGTTTCATTATGACCCAGGAGCGTGAGAATCTGTTTGGTGTCCACTTTCGTGATACTTGTAGTGTTACAGGCGTTCTCTTATAAGGATATTTGTATGTAGAGTCATTTGGAGCGATTTTTCAAAAGGGCAATCAAATTTGTTCGTACTTTCGCTCGTATATACTCACGGCTGCTCGCGCTTCAAACCTCTCGACACTCGGAAACGTCGAGGTGGTGGTGGTGTTGTTCTCTGTCTGTCTTGTAGCTGTAGTTGAGTTCTTCCGCCGACGGATTCCTCGGATCCCGTCACCCTCCAATCCGCAGCGATTTCGAGCACCTTTGTGACGTATTCATGGGCTTCGAGGGCGACAGCCATCAAAATGGCGTCATACCTGCCGCTTCCGGAGTCGTTAAAGCGACCGGAACATGTATACCTATTAATGAATAATTCCGCTGTGCGGTCCTACGGGAGTTGCGTCCACTTCGGATCGTTAGATGGCAGTGGCGTCGTTCCACCCTCCCTCCCCCCACTCTCCCTCCCTCCCCCATCCTCCGAAATGAACCTCTCAATTCAAGGGAGATGGATTTTATGAGCGGAAGGCCGCCTTCTTGCGCTGGTGCTCCTCCTCCTTAATCCTCTAATTTATTCCGAAGCCAATCAGCCAGGGATGAGAAAGGAATAAAAACGACAATATCCTTTCCCGTCACCCTTCGCATCCTCCGAAAGTATTACTCTCATCTCCTTTGGAATCTTGATTTCTCAAACGCGCGCTGATCCAGACTATACCCTGTGGCCGACGTTACGTTTGCCCTGGCGCCATGCGGCCCTCACTCATCTCCATCGCGTTCCTTATTCCTTTGGGCCCTTTCTCTACATCCCTTCAAATCTATTTTTTTTTATACTGACGTAAGTTTCCTGTTAATGTAAATGAGATATTTACTGCACACTCATTTATTATTTCTAAATATTTCCATTATTTTTAAAATAAGGCATTAGAAACATATTTACCATCTGCATGATCATTATAACAAGTTTCCTGATTAATGAAGCTAGGTAATTCATCTTTTTTTTTCAGTCTCATTCCAATCAAATATTAACTATTTTCGGATGCCTCCTTGTCTAAATTCTTCGTAACACTTATAAAATACGTTTGAAATTTATGAATAATAAGAGCGCCAACAGTAATCATATGAACAAGTAATCATAAAAATGTTGCTATCAAGGTTTCCCTCTCTCGTGAAAGACATTTTTAACCTTATCTATAGGGGTAGTTACGCGCCGGAGTCTTGTTAAAAATTTAACTGGAAAATTATCAAACTATACAAATCCATCAGATCGCATTTCTGACCTCTTATTTATAACTAGCAGACCTGCTGCCTGCTTTGCAGGCAGTCTGTGTCTGGTGTGCTTTTGAGGTGCCCCCCACTGGCAATTTTCCTAACCCCAAAACAGCAAGCACGGGAGCAATATTTGGCTTACATTAACAAATACTGGTAATGAATTATCTCCGAGGTCAGTTTCTCGCACATTCATATAGCAATCGTAATGGTATAAGTAATACTTCTAATCTTTCGACGTGAAGTTTGTACCAATATTGAGACAGCGGCACACGCAAATGTATTGAAACGTTTACGACCTTTGGTATTTATCCAGACACTTTAACGCAAGTAAAACTCTATAGAGGTTCATTTCACTTACGCAAGCTAATCGTATATCTTATGCAATGAAACCAAATCAAGGGAACGGCAATATCAAAACACTTAATTGATTATATTAACGCAGAGTTTACAGAAATTTGACATGAACCTTATTGTTTTGGAGTGGCATACATTTAAACATTCACCCGGAATATTTATAAATATCTTCACTAAATAAATTCATTCGCGTAAAAGTAGCTATATATCAAGGGAAATAAAAGAAATGAAAATAAAGTACTACATATATCGTAGTGCAACCAACATTTACCTGAAAAAGATAAAGTAACAACGTTTATATGCCCATACAGTTTGTAACTTGTACTTTAATGAGTACTGTTTGTTAGCCACGGTGTTTTGCATTTTTCTTTGCACCACCAACTGCTAAAAATCCAAAACTACTACCAAATCATACAGACAGAGAATCCACATCTCCAAATGCACCACATCTCATTTCTCTAGCTCAAGAATTAAGAGATAAATAAACAAAATGGATACATAATGACTGACTGACTGACAGGCTACAAAATTTAAAAAAATAGATAATTACTTACATTTTGTAACATTCCTCGGACTTCTTTTGGGTTGCAGACATCTTTCCGGTTGCGGCCAAGTCATGTTTAAAATACAACTGTTTCACCAGATGTCCTGCAGGCGTTTCCAGGTGAAGAATTCTGTTGTATTTTAAACATGGAAGCGGCCACAACCCAAAAGATATCTGATACAACATTGCATCGCCGCGGAAACCTGAGACGGAGCATTCCTCGGAATTTTTAGACTTCCTTTCAAAATATATTTTAGACTTTTTAGGCGACCTGTTTTTCGAAAAGTTGATGAATATTTCTCCACGGTGTATTTATGATATTTTGAAGCTCCAGAGTCACTACAGTACGTGTTCTAATTTAACGCTCTCACGTACTTAAGGTGGTTCCGCCGTAAAATGGCTTAAATGTCATTTTATTCATATTCTGTCTACTTGTAAAAAGACTTGTCCTCTATCTGATATGGACATCAAAATAATACCTTTCCACGCTATTTTATTCTATAATTGAACTTTTAATTACATGGTGTTTAATGGGGGAATGAGAGAAACACGAGGAAAAAAAGTATTTTTCCATAAAATATAAATGCCATTTTCGTGGAAAACTATTTATATGAAGGAAATAATCCAGAGAAATTGAATAAAATTAATATATGGGCATCTTACCACCTTATTTTTATAGTTATTGAAGAATTAATGCCGTAATTGAAGTCAAAATGCGGTAATTCGTAGGAAATGGTGCTGCAGTCGGCTCCAATGGCTGGAAAAAGTGCTCATTTAAAATGCATTCGTGGAATAATCTGCATATATTTTGTACCTTACTTTTGGGTTTCTATAGGTAACGCATTTCATCAGCGAAAGCAGGATTTCTTGGACAAAATATAAATAATGTGGAATTCAGTATTTGTTTTGACTCACACAGTCGCGGCGGAACCTTCTTAATCAAAGCTAATTAGGCCACGTATATTAATAATTCAGAACTGAATTCAGCGTTTCATGATGGTGCGCCTGTATGAGGATCCCAGTAGTGAAGGCTTATTTTAACCTCATGAGTGAAATTATTTCTATTCTTTTTAATGAAGAATTAAATTACTGCAATCAATTACGTGCTCCCTCAATTACAAAACTCGTGGCTTGGCACGTGAGGGATAATATAGTGTGTTCTATATTGTTAACCTATTATATTAGAGTGTTCCTTTCTTGAAAAATTAATCACTCGGTTTTATTTAATCGTCGTTAACAGTAGAAAGGCTAACGAGTTCGGGCTTTCTGCACGGAAAAATAAAATTTTTAATTTATTATTTAAAACATTCCTCCAGTCCTCCTTAATTTTTTTGGACCAATTTTTCACATCTTCAGCCTCCATGAAAGTGTTCGAAAGCTATTTTATTGAAATAATGGTGACGAGATGATTCGTAGACTCAAAAAGTCGTTAGTTATCTTGGGTTTGAAATCTTTTTGGGAAGTAATAATTCAGGATTACAAGGAGACCGAATCAAGACGTGCATTGTTTCACCCGCTGTTTCTACGTAGCAACACACAAAACAGTTCGGCTCAGTTAAGTTTTATTTTCTGAATAAGTGTCTTCAGTTAAGATATTTTTGGCGGCCTTCAGACTGAAACCAAATTAATTGTAAATTCAATGGCAGCCTATATTTCAGAATAAAACGTCATTCTTTTCTCAGGGAAAATTAATGTTTATAGTTTCAAAAACTCTTTTATTCATAAATTCCGATTAATGCATCCCAATATGTATTGTTGTAAAAGCACTTTTAATTCCATTTAACCATCATTAGATACCTTTTGATCGGCGTGCAGACGCTGGAGAAGCCATGGGTTTATGAGTGTTTCATGAAAATATTGGACACTTCTAACGAAATATATTCGCCCCGGTACGGTTTGGTGACAGTGTTTTCGAGGCAGACTGAGGGCGGTCGAAAAGTTAGCATTAAGAGCATCGATCGGCCATGTTGAGAACGGCCATAGTGAAAAGCAGATTTCTCTCTCGTTTAAAGTCCTATTCTCCCGATTATTGATTTATCACTGTTCACCCGTTCGGTCGTCTCTGAATTTAACCAACTTTACCACCTCCATTACAACTTGATATAGATATGGATTCATGTAATTCGAATATTTTTAAAAACAATTCTATTCTACATGTATTACAAACATGTGAGTTTTTTTTACTATTAAAGCAGGACGCCCGTCGAACTATCTTTCTCAAAAGATAGAGGGCAAATGGAAATGTCATATACAACAGATTTCATTGCATCTATTTCAATAATGTTTTGCACTTTTCTACACTTTTTATTTTTTTTAATCCACAACGCGTTTCGCCAACTTTTGTCATCGTCAGGTGTAGTAGAATTTGTTTACAAGTTATTGGTGTCGTTGTTAGATAAAGGCCGGGTTCACACGAGGCCATTCATCAGGGCTTTTAAGTGGTTGGTTATTGGCGCGTTAGTGGCGCTTCCACAGCGCCACTGCAATTTTAAATAATAATAAAAACGAGTCCATACCATTTCCAAGATGCCATAATTAATTCTTGTAATTTAACCCTATGTTTGTTCAGTTTTTTCCTTGCAATCATTTACTGTTTCTGGAATTAAGTTTGGAGAAAATTCACAATGCACATCGTAGGAGCTTCTTTTGCGAATGTTTTTCTTTCAATTAATCGCGCATGGTGCGTGATCAAATCTGGCTTAAGGGGAATGAAGAAATTCATTAATGGCGGTGAAGCAAAAGGGAGACAAACCTTATACGAAACGGGGCCTTATACGATCGCTGTAGTTAAGAGGCGTTTGAAATTATTAGGAGCTCGGAGACAAAACTAAGTCAATAATGGATATCGGCTAAACTTAGTTTCAATAGTCAAAATAGTCAAGTTTGCTACGAGAATGTACGCTATTCACAAAAATAGAACAATGGTTTGGATAAGGGATTTAAAACTGGATCACTCTATTTCGCACTATAATAACCCATAATGTCTGGCTCAAATTTTAGCGCACACCTATCATCGCAAAGTATTCGGGGATATAAAATTTCAGGGGCAATGTATTTATGCGCAAACTATTACTAATTAATGTTTTCATTTTAAAGTGGTGAGCTTTCTAGAGTATCCACAATCATATCAAGTTCTTTCGCTATGCTTGGAACTATATGACTGCGGTTCTTTGATTTTACATTTATTTTCTCGATAAACAAGGGAAGCCGTATTCACTTCAATATCTTCGGATGTAAATAGCTCGATGCTATTTTATTCTAATATTGGAATGCCTAGGGGGAAAAAAAACTTTCGATCCACTCAATCATGAACTTCAGCCAGTACTCAATTATTGTTCCGCGGTGGAATTTAGAATACATTTCTTTGTTGCCATAAAAATAACCTGATACCAATAATTTCATTTTTCCAGTCTCTTAAATACCTCTTTCAATCTAGTCAGTTAGTGAGTTAACTATATTAGCGAGGATCTTGGCATAGAGGCATCACCACATTGGTCCTTCCAACTTTTTCCGGGAGGGCAATAAACATTCTGAAGCAAAGGAAGCACATTTCCGCACATTATGTGGATGTGTGGAAGTGGCCCATGCATGTGAAAACTTACATAATCTGTCGTTCACAGCAGCTAGGAAGCGCGGAAACGAAATGCCCACTTCAATGGCTTACATCCCCCTTGCTCGTTTCGTTTTTTATTAGTTTCCTACTCGTATTAATTAGCGTTATAAGCTTACAATAGGTTGATCCTAAATATTTAAATTTTCTTTGTCTGGGAGTCCTTGCGGTATCAAAATTCCTATTACTTTCAAAACGTCATAATTAATTCTGCGCTTATTACAGGACATTGATTCAATTTTCTTTACTTCGCCTTAAAATATTTGCTTCTTAGGTAACTAAGTTAGGAAAAAAGCCACAAAACGCATTATAGAAAGAGCTATTTCAAAATGTTTTTCTATGAATCTCGCACGAGAAAAATCTGACCTATGGCGAATAGAAAACGCAGTAAAGGCGGTGAAGCAAGAGGGTGACGAATTGAACCTTATACAACCACTAATCTAAGATCAACCAGCTCAAGTCATTCATATACGGTATAATGTCATTAGTGAAAACATAATATACACGGATTTGAAGTTCTGCATTGGATAATAAAACGACCGAATTCACAAGAAGGATGAGATGAGTGCGAAAGGTGCATTTTTTAAATTCAAAGCTCATCATTTCAAAATTAAACAATTGTTTGCACAGAAATATATCGCCCATAGAAAATGTTTTCCCATAATGCTTTGCAAGGACATTTGTGCGCTCAAATTCGAGCCTGACATTATCGGTTGCTTCAGATCGAAAATGAGTGATCTAGTTTCGATCCTGAATATATTTCACCATATCAAATATAATATAGATTGCGATATCACAAGGAAAATTGAATCAATCTCTCTTCAAGCTTATTCCAGTTCGATGTAAGGACTCCTTGTGGTCGTATTTTATTCATGGCCGGCCATAGTTTTTTTATCACCCCTTAACTACTAATCTTTTACGCTAAATGCTTGCCCAGTTCATCTGATCCGTGTCTGGTCCATCATTCCCGTGTCAGGTCCACCCATTCTGCTTTTCCTCTCACATCCTTGTCGTCTATTCACTGATTCATCAGCTCCAGCTCTACACTATTTGCTCTACACAGCTCTACGCTAACACCTTTACATTGTTTCAGATCCCTTCATTTAAACACCTTGCAATATTGTTTTTCATGTTCATTGCCTGTCATTTAGAATCGTTATTTTTAACTCTTCACAATGAGCACCATTTTAGCTAAGTCAGCTCTACGCTTGGCTCTCATTGAACTGTTTCTCTCCGCCGTTCCGATTTTTATTAAAAGTTTCCTTTTCACCAATAATCCTTTCTTTCGCACATTTCTATCACCGATTCTGCTTTCAGTTTCTTTCCTTCGCGCATCCCATTACTTTTTTAATACGTCATGTATTAAGAAAACTATATTTTAGACGTTGCGCAAAATAATGATAAAATGAGTGCATTTTTCATTTCTCCGGGAAAATCATAAATCCATGATGAGTGCATTGATTTTCTCTTCCCTGTCCACACCTCCGTTCTTATGATCCTATTTCCATTCTAGTTATATGTGTCTCATCGAAAGAAATATTGTGCATTGAAAAAATTGGCCGTCCAACGGAATATATTCTCATTGTAGAATGCATAAAAATGCGTATTCAACCTTTTAATTGCTTCGTGTTAACTTCGAAAGAGAAAATTTTGCGCAGATAGTGGTAGGAAACTTATCTTAAGGTTGCCAAAGTTGAGCTCATATATTTCCGGACATAATTTTACAATCTTTTGTTGTAAATGAATTTCATCTTGAGGTACTGGTGGGCATATTAAATTTGAGGTATTTTACGGTTGACAGTTTATATTCAGTATCTCATTAATTTCAGGGTAAAATAATCGCCAAAATTCTATCAATCACTTTGCCATTCCTAGTATTTAACGCTATGTTTATATGTATTTTCCCTCACTATTCCCCTAATATTCCGGGTGTATCTCTCCAGACGACTTTGTGCGTCATGGAGAACAAAAGTGCGCCAAATGTTACAGCACTCTTTATCAAATACCACATTTTCATTTAAACTACCTGTTTAATTCAAAGCACGAATTTTGGGAGCTGCGTCGGCAGTTAGTTGGGCTAAACATTTCACACTAAATGCCCGAGTTCGTCGATGTGTAATTTGCCGGAAATATTTTTCGGGTGCATACATTTGTTGGTAAAAGAGGAGGGTTTCGGAAAATGAGATTCTGATATCCCATCACCATGGAATCCTCGAGAACATTGGAAATCGAATTGTTTATCAAATAATAAATAATATGTGGCATTTAAATAAAAGCGCATGAACAAAACTCAACATTTTTTTCGTAGATTTTCGCTGTTCATTTTATTTTTGGAAAGTTTCTTTTGGTTTTCTGCGATTTATTTTCTGCGATTTGGATTTCTTAAGCGGTCATTATGTACAGCATGATTAATTAATACTTGAGTTTTTCAAAAGTCTTTTCCACATATAAGGAAGTTTGTAGCCATCTTCTCTGTTTAGGTTGTTAGGTCTTTTTTCTCTGTTTCAATGGCTTCCCTGATGATCCGTGTGGATAGTAGCTAATTTCTTGACATAAAACTTTCGCCCTTTTGATGTCAATACTTCCTTATACTACGTGTTACTGATTCGTATAAGGATGTTTGGCTACAAACTTCCTTATACGTGGAAAAAACTTTTGAAAAACTAAAGTGGGTCATTCCACCTCAATTCAACAAACGTTTGTCCCTTAGGGTCTCAGATTTTGATAAAAATTGGTGTATGGGTACAATATTACCTCAAACTGAATACCCTCAAACCGTTTTGTGAAAAAAAAATATTTGAGTGAATTATGCATATTTTAATTTTTTCGCATTTTTAGCAAAAATCCGAGTCTTAAATCATATTATCACTTATATCTCCGCTTGTAATTGTCATACAACAATGATGAATAACTTTTATTAAAGCTAAATCTTTATTGAATGCAAATATATCAATAAAAAATTATTTTCATCTATACCCTATTGTTGTAAATTACTAATGTTTAAAAAATTGTTAATAAACTTTTCTCAAATAATCCATCTCAGAATCGGCCGAAACTTTGTTTCCGTAATCTAAACATATCCAGCTAACTATTCCAAAAATAAAATTTAGTGGCAATTCATAAATGCGTAAATTTCTCTGCAAACATCCATTTAACAGAACAAATAACTATTGTTGTTAACATTAATAGTTTATAATATATTTTTATCTCATATAGCCACGACCATGAGCAATTAGGAAATTTTTAGGCTTGCATCGCGTGTCTGCTGCATGTCATGCAAATGGGGGAGCCGAGGGGCCGCGCGAGAGAAAATTGTAAATGTTTAAATATTTATAAAAAACGCATTTATGAATTTAAACTAAATTTTATTTTTTGAGTAGTTCGCTGAATATGTTTAAATTATGGAAAAAAAGTTTCGGCCGATTCTGAGATGGAGTATTTGAGATGGAGTATTTGAGAAAAGTTTATCAACATTTTTTTAAACACGCGCCGCGCGAGAGAAAATTGTAAATGTTTAAATATTTATAAAAAGCGCATTCATGAATTGCCACTAAATTTTATTTTTGGAATAGTTAGCTAGATATGTTTAGATTAAGGAAAAAAAGTTTCGGCCGATTCTGAAATGGAGTATTTGAGAAAAGTTTATTAACAACTTTTTAAACACGGGCCGCGCGAGAGAAAATTGTAAATGTTTAAATATTAGTAAAAAACGCATTTATGAATTGCCACTAAATTATATTTTTGGAATAGTTAGCTGGATATGTTTAGATTACGGAAACAAAGTTTCGGCCGATTCTGAGATGGATTATTTGAGAAAAGTTTATTAACAATTTTTTAAACATTAGTAATTTACAACAATAGGGCATAGATGAAAATTATTTTTTATTGATATATTTGCATTCAATAAAGATTTAGCTTTAATAAAAGTTATTCATCATTGTTGTATGACAATTACAAGCGGAGATATAAGTGATAATATGATTTAAGACTCGGATTTTTGCTAAAAATGCGAAAAAATTAAAATATGCATAATTCACTCAAATATTTTTTTTTCACAAAACGGTTTGAGGGTATTCAGTTTGAGGTAATATTGTACCCATACACCAATTTTTATCAAAATCTGAGACCCTAAGGGACAAACGTTTGTTGAATTGAGGTGGAATGACCCAAGTATTAATTAATTATTCTGTACATAATAACCGCTTAAGTTTGTTTGTTTATTTCATTGTTGATTTAGAATGCCTGACGAAGCCGGCAGAATAGCACGGCGAAACAGTTGCTAAAAAAAGTTTAGTTTAATCGCAGAAAACCAAAATAAACTTACCAAAGTTAAAACTCAACATTGCTTCAGGTGATGATGGATAGCGGTTTTGCATTCAAATTTAATTTTAACATTATATCGAAAAAGAGAAATATTAAGATGTTTCGGTTCGTTATGCATGCTTAAACTGGGAAGTGCTATTTCTTCTAAACTTGGAATTATCTTTCATGTATCATGAGAAGTGATTCTTGCCTTATGAACTATGAAAGGGACACCCTCCGCTACAAGGCTGAATTCCCTCTTCGGTCGGTTCACGTGATCGTTTCGACGCCCCGTTGAGTAGCTCCATATAATATATATTCACAATATATTTATTTTCCATGCTTTCGTTGGTTTCATTCGTTCAACCATTTTCAAGTTTTCTTTTTAATTTGCCTAATTATGGTTTGAATGAATACATATACTTTCTTCACATATTTACGAAGGAAATCTGGAAATTTCAGGCTTTGCAGTGGCAAAACGAACCGAGTCGCCTCTTTAGTTTGGCGGCATCTTTCCGAAGCGGAGTACTTTGGTTTGGTGGCGTATGGTTTTATGTTCTATGAATTATTCAGTGTTGAATTTGAATTTCTGTCCATTTTATATTGCATAAATGTTTGAGAACTTTTTATTGAGATATATCTTTGGAAAGAGAAGTTTATCGAGTAAGAAAGGAATGGACAGAAAAATATGGCAATGTTCCTTGGACTTTCGCACATATTAGCATCTGAAAATGGAGTTTATATTTCTAATGAAAGCTTTCTTCGTCTTGCCTGATGCTAAATAGCCTTTTATTTGTAGTTTTTAGTTACTGATATATAATATGTAGATATTTATACCCTACTTACCCTTGAATTTGTTCAAAGAATTCCTCCCTTACATGAAATGCGTATGCATAATCTTTTATCGACAGATCGAAAGACGAGGGTGGGTGAGGGAGGGGTAGTAAACTGGAATTTTTCTCTTCGCATATCCTTTTTACATTCATTCTGATGCTGAACTGAAGCTTATGTGTACATATCCAATTTCTATAAGACGTATTAATTACCTGAAATATTATTTCATCATCTTTGACTGTAATGCATTGAGTGCTTACCCAAACTTTTGGTAACCAAGTAGAAACGGGCTCATACTTAATTCATATGGTGTTTGAACATTTTCGAGCGGTCATATCGCAAGCGTGGCTTATAACGGCTATGGTTTGTGCGCTCGGAGTAGACACGGACCCATGTAGATATTCGCGTTTGCCCGCGTTAGCTCTTATCTCTCCTCTCTTTTGCGTGGATTACTAGTCTAAAATATTTTTAATTCATTGATTTGTTGAAATGTCACACTCCAAGGCATTTGCGTCCATTAAACCTTCACACAATCAATCAACCTTCCTTGGAAAATACCGGGAATCAGTTGTTTTTTTCTTGAGAGACTTGCTGGACAGATTCCGCGCATATCCATATTGACAACGTGAACATCCACATTACTGGCGTCCATCGACCGTTTAAAACCGTGGGATATTGGTACGAAAATCGTTCACACATTTACTTTCGATGTGGTACGAAGTCTTTGGTGAGTAAATAATGAGTTTTCGTCGAGGGATTGGGAGAAATGGCGAGGTTTTATTTTTCCTCCTGCACTAGCACTGCTTCTGTCCGGTCCAAAATGTGTTTTGTTTTGCGGGTAAATGAAGGTTACAGGTCTAAACTATTAGTTTATGGACATTTTGGTGACATAACTTAATATGCTTAAAAAGTACGAATTGTATCGGAGTACAGGGTGGCAAAGCCAAAATGGGTATTGCCCAGTGTCAACATGACCCTCAAGTGCCTTGATTTCCCCGGGAAATGTGGACACGCATTTTTTATTTTGGCATTTCGAAATGGGAACCTACTTGATTTCCAAATTATCAATGTTTTATCATTCTTATTGGTTAAAACTAACTGAAACGTCTCTCATCCGATTTTTACCAATGTATAAACCTGGGTGTCTCCTATAACAGCTCAACAAATTGATTTAGCTTAGCTGTTCAAATGTTTGTAGCAATTCAACAATGTTTGCTGCCCCCTGCCAACGATTACTAGAAAATATTTTAGCAAATATTCGCCAATTTTTCGAGCCATTGTTTTATGGTTTATATTCCCATTCCATTTGTTATGTAAATTTTGTCTTAAGCTCTGTTTATCATAGATCCCGTGACCCTTATTGAGCTTACCTTACGCATTTACATCGACTGAAAAAAATTGAAGTAGTCCATCTTGAGACGTGTTTTTTTAAATTATGTCATTAAATTATCAGCATGAGTTTGTATTATCATTATAATCACGCCTCTCCGAACGCGTGGAATAGGAATGATTATTTCTGACAAGCGACAGATTTGCGGCCGAAGACAGTTGCGCATCGCGTTCCGAACTTCCTCTCGTCACCTCCGTCGGAAATCGTTGAAAATATATGGAAACGTAATTTTCGCGCTGGAGTACGTGTGTTTGTGCGTTGGTGGTCGCACAATTCTTTTTCGTCTCGCTAATTACAAAGTTTTCGGAGGACGTCGAACGGCATTGACGGAGAGAATGCAAAAGCAGATGACGACTACAGAGGAGTCGGAGAAAGTGGGGTTTTGGGGAAGGAAGGGTGTGGCGCCGACCGGGGGGTGGTTTGCGAGGGCGAGGAGAGAAAGGGGGTTGGGCTCCCCCCCCCCCCGGGGGACTCCTCTTAACTCTGTTCCGAGCCCAAAGTTTGGAATCTGCGGGCACGAGGACTTTGGCTGAATGCAATATTAGTCCCCCCGATGAAAGCCTCTCCCACCCTGCCGTTCTACGGCGTCTAAAAGGCTACCGTTCCAGTCGAGTGCGCGCAGCTCGCCATCTTGGTGAAACTCGCACGTGCACAGTGCACCGCAGCCGCACTTGGACAACTCCGCACCAGAGCGCGAGAGGGCGTCCTCCTCCCTCCTGCTGCTGTGACCCGCACCTCCCCGACGAACTTTCCGAGATTTGAGTCGATTGGAAGAAAACCCTTTTCGCACTCGGTCCCCCCGAGACACACCTTTTGATTCCAGAAGAAACGCAGGGGTGGAGTATGGTGCCGGTGTCAAAAAAGTATTATGCCGATGTGCAACCTTAAATAAAATTCCGGGTTCGTGGCAGAGGGGTTCTATAAGGGGATACCAAACCGAAATGGGAAACTACAAAAGAAAATGCCTTCCCCCCCTCCTCCCCTAAAAACCTAAATATGAAAACCCCTTGCGCTCTTGTTCGAAATGATGTTATGAAGAAAGCAACTTAAACATGATCCACTGCTTGAACGAATCATTGTCTCCGATGTCACGATGTCGTGAAAGTATAGGTAGTATGAATCGCTTACCCACCCACCAGGACTGGGGAGGAACTGGAAAATTGGCCTGGAGTATTCCCTACTTGTCGTAAGAGGCGACTTAATGGGATAGAGGAAGGAACCTTGAATCATAATCCATCCATGGAAAGTCCCTTTGGATTTGAACTTACGGCGCAGGGGGTCGTATCCCCAGGGCAGACGGGTGAAAGGGGTGATCATGGAGGCCCCGGGGCGTCTTCTTCCAATTACTGCAATGCGGAGGGGATAGAAAACTAGGTTCTCACAGCAGATAACGTTACAAGTACGAAGCAAGGAGTAACATATCATTTTGTGCCAAGCAGCAATACGAGCAGGGAAGAAGAGATGAGAGCATTTCAAAGGAGACGACTAGTCTATCATGCACAACCCCAACTAAGGGAATCATCCCTTGATAACTCTATGTTTGTTTCAGCCCCATAAGAAAAGGAAAGCAGAAGCCTCTCCATCAGCCCCGTAAGAGGCGACTTAAGGAGATAGAGGAAGGAACCATTACACCATGGTAATGGAAAGGAAAACTCTTTGGACAATGGCGATAGGGAAGTTTGAAGAGCTTCGTGCATTGATCCGAACTAACTCAAGGACCGAGGCAGAAATAAAGAAACATACAGAGGAATTGCATCGTCTAATTATTGCCATATCTCAGCTAGAGAAGGCTTGAGAAATTACAAAAGCAAAGCGCAGGACACTCTAGCCGTCCAGTTGAAGGACATAGCACCAGCGACATATGGAACAGTTGCTACACAAAAAGACGACGAATTCATCAATGACTTAAAAGTTGTAGGATCTTCAAGGGAAATAAAATGTAAATACAAAGTCAGATCAACAGGGGTATGGAAGAAAATAAGATACTGGAGCTAGCATGCTGGGAGTGACCCAACAAGGCATTTCAAAAAATTAGGCTGGGCAGGAAAATTCTTCTTAGCTCAGAGGAAGGGACAGCCAGGGTGGCATTGATAAAAGCTAAGGAGAATCAGTTAGTAAAAAATATGCAAGGACAAATACCATGACTAAATAAGAGTAAAATAATACCAGGCAACTCATCGCATAGAGTAAGGACTCACAACGACCAGAAGGATCAGAGCCTTCCTGCAAGGATACTCGCATCCTCCTGGCTGGCCAGTAAAGGAACAAGCAGAGAGATGAGAAGAGGTGATCATGATAGTGAAGAAAATCACCCGTGCCCCACTGATGTAAGATCGATGCAGAAGATCATAATGGCGGTGCCCGAAGACATAAATTTGAAAAAAAAAAACAAATGGCGGTAGATTGTTGAATGCAGCAGCATACCAGATAGAGGACTTTCTGTTTGAAAAATTGGAACCAGAAGTCCACAGCCCCAGAAACAAGAACGAAAAAACAACTGGTCTTACATTAATAAGAGGACATAATAGAAGAGAATTATAGGAAAGAATCGGGTCCATGAAAGCAAGAAGCAAGATCAAATTACAACAACATAAAAAGGAAAATGTTATCTTTGTGAAGGAGAAGAGAGGACTTACTCAGATATGCTAAAGACAGTAAAAAAAATAGGTGAGTACTGCTTTGGTGAAAGCCCAAGTGGTTGCTCTCTGTAGATCTAAAAATGATATACTAGCAGTGCATGTTCAAGGGGAACCTCAGAACAGTAAAACCCCTCTGCAAGGCAATAAAAGGAAAAGATACCTGAAGCGAGAGCAGAAATGAGGAAGAATACAGCAGCAACCTGGATGGTGATGTTAATAAGGACGATATGATGCAAGGTGTGCATGCAGCCTTGGGCTGGAAAACATCAGGAGGAATAGAAATTAAATCGATCAGACGAGCCTACATTCAGAAGGCAGCGGTAATGATTCTAAAGGAAGCAGCAGAAAAACTACCAAGGAGGAAAAGAGCACTTATTTTAGAAAAAATTATTTATTCACTTATAAAATAGCACTGTTTCTTGTGTAGGGTAAGGGTTAGGGAAGAACAGCAGCACTGCTACCGCTGCTTGGGGATGGTACATTGGGCTGTAAAATGGAAAGAACAAGACCGATTAGGAGCTTGTTTCAGCTGTGGAAAACAATGAGATATACCAGAAGAATTGCGGAAACATCCCAAGGAAAGAAGACGACGGGGAAAACATCAACATGTGTAAGCTCAATAATAGAAGGAGTAGTGGGGCACAGTCGTTGCTTTACACAACAGCTGTAAGGAAAAAGGCAGATCTGCTAATTGTTAGCGAGCCAAACACAGACATAATTGGAAAGTGGACACGGATGGCGGTGTTTCATCAACTCAGATGCTGTCTAAAGGAAAGGCCATCTTGAACAGCGGGGCGGGACGGACTTTCGTGTGGCTGGAGCTGCGGGATATGTGGAGGGATTTGATTTCATGTCCCTCACCGTTCTCGAAGGATCCAAGAAGCGCTCATTGCAATGGTGAAGATCAACAATAAAGCAGAATAAAGCGCTGCAGTTCAGAAGAATCGGGAAAAATATAATACCCTAATATTTTCATTCAGATATTCAATTTTCTGGAGAGACAGCGAGCGAAAATTCCTCGACAGTGTTAAATAATCATCTTTTCCCATGATTTCACTTAAGCACACTGTCACCGCCGGCACCAACTCGATCCCAACTATGTTGTACCCGACAACTCGTACCCAGTCAACTCGTACCTGCGACAGATTGCGCTCAGTCAATTTGTATCCTGCTATTTCATGTATGCAACTTTTAGTAAAAGGTCATTTCATCTCCGGAGGTTTGATTAAAGGGTCGGAAATGATAATAAAATAGTATGATAAACACTCGTAGACAAGATCTCAATGAAATTTTGCTATGAACAACTGGCAATTATTCATGGACTATTTATCATAGAGATGTAAAACAAACAAATTTCTGCGTGAAATCGTGGTACGCCTCTGGGAAAAATTGTCAAAGTACGAAAGAGTTATGCCGGGGGGCCTTCTTTACGCCTGAGGACCACTTTGGGATAAACCATTGGTATTATAAGCGCTGATTGTTGGAGAATAACCACAGTCAATGGTATCCTAAGTGTGCTGACAAAATTTCATAGAACTGCGGAACTAGCTGCGCAGTAATTGTAACGGAGTCACCCGCTATTGGTCACCCACAATTGTGTGACATTCACAGTGATTAACAAATCATTCGCCTCGACAACTCGATCCTTAATGGTAGTTTGAGAGCGAAAAATCACTTCACCTAGAATTTCAATGAATTTTGCCTCATTTTAAAGAAAAAACTCTCATCTTTACAATTATATCAAAATATCAACCCCTTGCCGAACTACTTTTCGAGCAATTTGCCTAAAAATATACTAAGCTGTTTTACATGGGACAGATTATGGCTATTTGCGCTCCAGAGTGAGAATATTGAAGGAAATAGGAATTTATAACACCAAGATTTCGTCAAAAAACTAAGTGTATAGATTGCATGTTTTCTCAAATATTTATAAAAAAATAATCTATCACTCACCACATTAACTTTTACAGAATCGCAAATTAAAAAACACGCCGTTTTGAAGGGTTTTCAGCCTTTCGGCGGGAAAAAATGAGTCAAGTTACAGGCTTATGAAGCTTTATATATTTAATTAATTAGGTTTTTGGGCATGTATAACTATATATTAGCACCATTAATATTACAATATTTATTTCGTACTTCTTACAAACGCAGAAATCAAAGAATAAAATTTGAATATGGTCTCCACTAAGACTATAGGGATGACTATCTCGCTCTCAAACCATGTTAAAGGCTCCATGAAATTCACATTGAGAAAAGGATGTTTGGGTAGCTTAACTGGTTAGAGCACTCGGCGCGATATCAAGGGTCCTGGGTTCGAATCCTATTCCAGGCGAATTATTTTTTCACTGTCGATTTAACACAATTGTGCTGACAGAAGTTCAAGCTCATACGAATATGATGAAAAATTGGCCTGAAACAGTGTAAAAATGAGAATACTAACCTCTTCCGGGTCCAAGTATTCGCGGAATAAATAAATTCCAAAGCAATATTGTACATTTTGATGCTCCTGCTAAATCTTTTCTGATAACTGTGGTCTGAAATTCAATGAATTTGGCCATTTCTCGTGCTCGTATTTTGGCCTACAGAACAACATTAAGTATGTATTTACCATAAATTACATTTAAATTTCATAGTTTTTGTAAACTTATCGAAGGCGCTTATTCATGCAAAATTGCGAAAGCGATTTTTTATTCCTTTAATTGTAGCACCGATTGCCTTATTGCAAATTTTATGGCATTGAAACTGTAAATAAGTTGTGAATTTCCCTCTGATAATTTCCAACAAAGTTTATATTCAAAGGAATATATGAATCAAAAGTCATTTTTTACGGAAATTGATTTAAAATAATAAGAATTTCACACATTAATCAACGAGCTGCCTTCATCAAATCCCTCGTTCCGTCTCCCAACTTTCAACAATTTGTCTTCGTAGTTTATCCTGTGTTGTACACCACATTATATTCATAACAGTATGGGTTGTTGCATACCTGCAAGGATAAAAGTGATTCTGACCGCATCTAGTGGCATTACAAAAAATTGCTGTAAGCTGATAAATATGGTCAACGATTCCAAGGTCTTTGAATGGAATTTGTCCTCGTTGCAATTAAAACAGTGAACCGTAATGAAATAAATTAATATCTCTATACTGTTTTCATTCAGTTTAATTCAAGACGACCAAGTTTTCGGCACACCTCATATCACAAGGCACAAGTTGCTGGAACCTTAAGTCGGTTTGAACTATAAGAGTTCGAATTGCCAGTGTTTAAACAGCACCAAGTTATTTATTTGTTCATTGTGAATATCTTAGTTTTTGGTAAAGTGACGTCTGAAGAGATTTCTCATAAAGCACATTCCGCAGGAGCCATTAGGAGCGTTGGATTGCTTCCGGTTGGAGGACTTCCGGGTTCCATCGCTTTGGTTCATCTTTCAGATGATGACGTTTCACGTACATTACAGGACGGATATTCAGATCAGGATCTGATGATCAGATCAGGTTCTGGTTAAATAAAATTCACAAAAATGGTCGAAGTTGTAAGGCTATATATGGTGATTCAGATAAATTAGACAAAGATGATGAACCCCAGTTAACTTCGACGACTCGAAATCCAAACTCCCGTCTGCCGTTGGCACCATTTCCCATGAGAATGCCACTCCACGGCACATACCATCACAGTCATCTGATAATAATTGCTCTAACTTATTGTGTACCTGCAGAAATGGGTTTTACTCTGATCGCCGTCACCTTGTTAAATTTCGATTTAAACTTGTGTCAATGGTAATTTGGGCTATGCTATGTATTCATCCTAAGCCTTAAAATTGACGTAAAATTACGGAAGTGTAGAGGTATTACGAAATACTCATAGCAGTGAGACAAAAATGAGGATTACGTATCTTCCTCGCACGCTACTGCCTTCGGTACAAGAAACACGAACATCCCCTGTCGCTCACTGTTCGTGGTAGGGCTGCTATGCCATGTATTTATCCTAAAGCTAGAAATTAACATTGAATTTATAAAGTCTTTCGAAATACTCATCGCAGTGAGATCAAGGGGGTAGGTGTTTCATGCCAGTTGCTCCCGTCCATAACACGAACCATAACACGAGTTCACGGTCGTGCCTTATCGTCCTGCAATATTCGGTCAACTTGCTCGGCAGCGTGAGCTTTGTAATTGTACGGAATGAATGAATGAGGCGATGATCGCATTCCCGCTGAGCTAAGCGACATGAAGGAATTACGCAAACGCGCGTGGTGATCATTTGTGACCCTTACATTTGAGGCAAAAGTATCGCCCATTTTTTCAGACATCAATAGATCGAGTAGCTCTCTCCATTAAGTACCTCACTCGTGTATTTCTCATATATGTATATTCAGTCACAATTTATAACTGAACAAATGGAAATATTCTTTTATTTAAACAAAAAAAACTTTATTTGAGCCTGAACATATAAGAGAATTGTGGCGCTTAATGCTAGAAAGAATATCTGATCAATCAGGAGTGAAAACAGTTCAATTCTTAGAGGAAAACCTTGCTCTTTTCAAGTAATCGCATCATTTACTTCCACCAGTAGTTATGAAAATGGTTGCTCATGTACGCTTTATTGCAATATCCTTAAAACAGAACTTAAAGTGAAGGATTAGTAATTTTTCACATTCAAACAGACATAAGTAGACACATTCGCTACCTCAAAATTGCATGAAAAAATCACAACTACATATTATGTATAAAAATAAAATTTTAAAAACACCACTTACGATAGTAATGAGAAACCTCATATTTTACCAACATTGAACGAGTGTGAAATAGCTCCTAATTAATGATGGATTAGTAAAAACAGTTCACATTCGAGACCGATAAAATTTCTGTTGGGGTAATTCTTTTATATTTATGACACATATCCTAGGTGGGCGCGCGGGTAATTTTGCACACTTTGATCAGGTGAACGTAATAATGAACGGTTTTCTAGACGGCAGTCTAGGCATTTATTTATCGTTTTGATTACCCGTGGAAGAGGAGTTATTTTTTGGAATAACTTCGCGACTCCATGGGTGCAAACTATATCGTCATCCGTTTCCTTGGCGACCTTGGGATATTTCTCTTTCGTTTCAATATAAGGCGACACCTTCAAAAGGTCGGAGTGGATTCACAAAAATGGAATTCGGACCACTCTTTCGCATCTCCTTAATCTGGCGATCACTTGGACTCGCCGCTCTGGGGGCTCTTCTTCTCTCTGAGTCCAGTCTCATTTTTCCAGTAGTCTTCACCTCTGCGGCATACGCGACACATTATGCAGTCCGCACCCCTCCCCCTCCCCCCGCACCCATCTCCCTGCTGCTGCTGACCTCTGACTCGCTCATCCGTCATCCCTCGCCTCAACTCCCGTACACACAACTCGAGTGTCGCCCTTGAGAAGAATTTTCCTTCGGCTTCTCTTCAAAAGGGCGACCTCGTCCGTTTATTTTCAAGCCGTCTCAAGGTAGGTATGCACAAGGCAGATGTAAGGCTCGTAACATAGGCCCAAGCGGAAAATTATGGGTGTTCCATCGATAGCGCACTAACATGGTTTTTAAATTGAGAGAGATAAGATAAATTTAAAATAAATGGAGATAAATGGAAATAAACATAATATGGAAATAGCACCTGAAGAAAAAAACAAAAATAATGGTATCACCAAAGCAACCAATCCGATGTAAACTACAACTAATCAAGGACATCATAGAGCAGGTAAAGAAAGTCAAATATTTGCTAAAAATTAAAAGCTATGCGACTTTATATGATGAAGTAAATGAACAAATAACAATAGCGGAAAGGATTGGGGGCTGTCAGAACCAAACAGTATAAAGAAATAAATACTAACGAAAAAAAAGAAAAAAAACAAGAATATATAAAGCTGTTATCAGACCTATAATGGCATATTCTGTGGGAACTACAGCACAAACAAGTAAAACAAAACAGAGAATGCAGACTGAATAAATGACTGTACTGAGAAAATTAATGGACAAGACGAGATTAGATAGGATTTATAACCAAAATATCACAGTAACAGAGTGGACGCGCAAAAGGAAATAAGAATGGAATGAGCATATGAATCAAGAATGGACGACTCAAGAATCGTCAAGATAGTAAGAGACCGAATGCCATTAGGAAAGATCGGTCGAGCGTGCAAGAGATGGTCCGAATACCTCAGTTAGAAAAGGCATTATCAAAAAGAACAGTTAAAAATGCCTTCGAAGAAGAAGAAGAGATAAATGTCTCCGTGACTAAGCGTTGATATTTGAATATCGAATGTCACGAATGGATAGCAGTGAGTTATTTTTTCATTCTTGGTAAAAGTTGATTTATTCCTATATTTTACGGAGAATTGTATACAGAATTAGAAAATTTTACTCATGTGTATTGCAAGGTTTTTCTAATATTTTAATATATATTTCTGTGTCTTTGCATCAATTGAACTTTTCTCTCGCCGGAGTGATAGGGCGTGTCCTCTGATTGGAATGGGTTATTTGGTGTTCGTGGAATCACTAATGACATCGCCGACATCTTCGTAGCCCGTGGTCATTACCCTTCGTGTGTGCCTTGTATCCTCTGAGCTATGGAATACTTCTTCTTTAGAGGCGCTGTATGTATTCTTCTCATCTAATTTTTTTTAATTAATGTGTTACGACTCAGATGAAGGGAGTCATCACAATTCCAAGAATCTGGGGAAAGGAAACATTAAGTAACGATTTTCTTTCTTTTTTCTATGTAATCCCCGTCCTTATTGGTCCACATTCACGGCGATAAACTATTGATTGCCTCCATGCGTCCTTAGTTGGATCTTCCTGTTGTTAGTACTCTTTCATTAGCTCCGTCACCATACCCTCTTTCTTTTGGGTCTCCATCAATACTTTTCGATATGGACTGAATGCGTTTGCACAAGTCATCCTACTCCCTTATAAAGTCTTGTAACCAAACCACCATAAATAAATCTGAAAATAAAATCGCAATTCAAATTAATAGCACCATAAATCATAATAAAACAGCACATAACAATATAGATTACTAGGGACGCCAAACATAAATCAATATTTACATCGGGGAGTTCAGGACGACGCAAAAACAATAAACGGGTAACAATAAGTAACGGGGGACGCCTAGAAGGTTAACAGTGGACAGTCAACAGAGATAAGTGGAAAGGCACGCGAAGGGGGAACAAGTTCAAAAGTCGGAAAATAAAAAAAGGCAGGGAGCGGATACAAGGCGTCGGAAAGGTGACGAAAGAGGAACCAGGAATTTGTATGGAGGCCAGGAAGGAATCGGGCAGGAGACTCGAGATAAAAACCGTACGGCCCAGAACTCTGGCAAAAAGGAAGGAAAAAGACCGCGAAACCATACCTGCAGCCGCGTGAGAGAGACGAGAAATCCCCAGCGTCTGATAAGTGCAGCTTAAAGGAAAATAAAACAAAGAAATACAATAACCTCCATAATTACAATTATTGCTGTCTGAAAATAACGTAAATGTATAAAGATTGGAGCATAAAAAGTAACTTTGTAAATTTGGCCCGATATATATCTTTAAAAAGCTCTTAATATTGGTGTTGTTAGAACAAAAGTCAATTTTTAATTAAAATAGAGTATTATACCATTTAAATAATTGAGCAAAGTGTTTTTATTTATATGTTGTCTAATATTAACCGTTAATACCTTTAGCAAGGAGGTAAGATTGTAAGTGTTTGGATAATTAAGAAGGTTTATCGAATTTGTTTTAATAGGAAAGAAAACCGTGACCGGGTAAGGTTTCAGTCTGGAAGAGCTCTAACAGCGAAGGTTATCCTTATCTTGACGTCCCGGTCAAGCTTGGCGTAAGTGAACATATTAAGGCAGTATTTAGCTTTCAAAATTTCATTTTTTTCAGATCCACATAGAATTGTATTAGTATTCATGCTTTGTCTGTTGGAATCTGTCGATGTTCTGCGGATTACATCACTCGGTTGCCGAGAACTCTCTTTTATTTTTTAAATACTCCTGTAACAGAACTATTGATGTTATGTCTATGGGAAATGGTTTAAATATTAGGTTATCTCTATGCTGGTCCTATAAAGGATTTGGGTTTGGCGGTACAACCATGCCTGTATTACGATGTTTCCACCGAACGTCAATTATACAACCCATAGTTTATTTCCATTGCACTTTGTTAAAACTCTGATTTCTGCTGTTTTTCTTAGAAACATCAACAATATAAACTTCCTCAGAGGAAAAATCATTCGCCTTGACCGGTATTCGAACCCGGATCCCTCGATTTCGCGCCGAGTGCTTTAACCAGTTAAGCTACCGAGGCGTCCTTCTCCCCTGTGGATTATTTTTCCTATCCCCTGTGGGTAAAACACTCGGCGCGAAATCGAGGGATCCGGGTTCGAATTCCGGTCAAGGCGAATGATTTTTCCTCTGTGGAATATCGCACTTATGTGCACTTGCGGGTGACTCCGTAAAAGTTAACTACCGTGGCTAGTCCCGGTATCCTCAAAAAATTAATATAAACTTCGTCCTGCTCGGTGCTGTAGATTTGACAAGTTGTGGTTGAAAAAGGTTGTGAGATGAAGAGCCCAAGTGAAGAGTGCACTCTACCAGAAGGGGTCTACTACTACAGCAACTACTATCCAGGAACACTAGCGTGGAATTAGGTAGGTGCACTGCATAAGAGAGTATATTTGGAGCATGCTTTAATATGTCTGTAAGGCCTGGACAGTAACAGCTGCAGATCAATGAAGATTATACGCAGGATAAATATAGCGTTATCGAAGAATAATGAAGATAAAAAGGACAGATTCTCCACTGTACTGTGTAGAAAAGATGAAAATTCTCAGAAGAGGGGGAGAGTAACATATCGGACGTATTTAGCGACAGCTAATAGGAGGAGAAATTAATGGTATTCCGAGGAAGATCAGGCAAAATATGAAGAACGTCAAAGAATGGAACGTTTACCTGAAAGTGGAGAGGAGAGCTGCAGCACACCAATCTTCGGATCGATGCCTGCGATGACGTTTATATGAAAATATATACTGCATGTCTTCACCGTTCAGGAAAAATACAAGTGCTTCGTTAACGCCATTCTTCCCCAAAATAATCGATGAAATATCGACCTCAACGCTAAAGCAAATATATTTCGTGGAGGCTGATTATGACGGACGATTATGAGAGCGACATGGAATCCGTTCCTTTGCAAGATTTTCGGAATCGTATTGGCTATCCAGCCGTCTTAGAAACACTGGAATCGGCGGGGGGGTGTTAAATGAATAAACACCCCCAGGAGTAGCCCTTAGAGTTGGCCCGTAGAGGTTACACCACCCACCGGCAGAGATGGAACGACGAGGACAGGGAAGATTGACAGAGGCACACAGACAGAGAGACAGAACAGGAGTTTTGCGGCAAGCAGAGCCCAAGGAGAAAATGAGCCAATTCGACCTTTCAACCATGTGTATCAATAACTTGGTAATTTTCTTTTGTAATCAATTGCCTAATTTATGAATATCTCAAAAGTATTCACCTCCTTGTGCCGTGAAAGGCGGTGTAAATCATCAAAATATCCCCTATGTTTCAATTGCGTACATTTGGCTTGTTTCATCATATCAGTTTACTGTTCTTGGAATTTTCTGGGAGTGATAGCAAACTTCTGCTCTTATCATTTCATTTTATCCTAAGATAAGCGGCTTGACAAGCGTGCCAAATGCTTACTATGTCCTCTGGTTGCCCTCGATAACTGTCCACTTTTTACTCTGTAAATTTGGCTCAACTTGTTTAGCCAATTTCTATAGGTTATGGCCAGAATTGATCACTTGTTGAAACCAATTGAGATCCTTTGCGATACCTCACCCGAGTCTCCTTAATATTTCCATTTGAAAGAGATGGAAAATGAAGAGGAGAAAATGGAGTGTGATGACTTTTAAGAAGGCTTTTTAGCGCAGCATGTAGACCTGGATGAAAAGTAGACTCGAAGATTGTTTTAGCCCGAAAGCTACCCAAATCGTTGGACATCGGTGTCGTTATGGATCATCATGTACCATTGAGTGTTCACTGATTTACCTATCTATCCTTCCCCAACCTCAACACCTTGTTGCTAGCACATATATGTCCACTAAATTTGTATTTCCTGACCAACATCTACCATAGCTCTCTCGTAGAGTTGATAGCCTTTCAATTGCCAGCCCTGATTACCACTGGTGTCGTCACGAATGTCGAATTCCTCGAAGTCATTGACCCAAAACTATGAGCTGATTGCGTACTTCTTACTCTCTTTACTTACCAAGTTTTCAAATAAAATGATTTATTTATAAAAACCATTTTCTGGACAATACCTGCTTAATACGGCAATGGTTTTAAAAAAATGAAAATGGTTAAACTTGGTGTTTCTATTATCAATCGCTTGTGTGTTCCATTTTCTTTCGCATTGATCTCAAAATTTGGAAGTGCTGAATGAAAATACCAGCCTTGCTTGATGGTATGGTGTTAATTTTTCACTGTTTATTCTACAAATAATAGTTATTTCGTATGCGAAAAATTCCCAATGAATGAATAAGTACATCTTGAAAACTCATTACCCGAAATTCAAGGTAGGTATTGAGCATGCGCATGCATTTGAAACGAGTGACACAGAGTTGGAGATATATATGTGAATAAATTGTTATATTTAAGTTGTTTATCATTAATGTATTGCTAAAATATCTCATTATATCAGAAAATTCGTTGAACGTAAAGCTTTGGACTTTTCCATGAACGGAATGGAAATATTTTGTTGCTATTTACCGAAACATTCGTCAGCGCAGTCTTTGAAAACTTCCATTCAAGTGTATTAACTATTAACTTATATGTAAAATGAGACCCTTTCGAGCAATCTTATTATTATTTTCTCTTTAACTTTGCATCATAATCGCTACCCTTTTCTCACTTCATATCACGTCGCTAACTTCACTGCTGTTAAATATTGACATAGCTCGTTATCTCGAGAATCTGAGGACACACGTAAAATATATCGACTTTTAGGACTCTAAAATCACGTACTACAAATACGATAACCACTAAGGAAAGATCGAAAATTAGTTCGATTGAGTGTGTGGGGTCCTGTCCTGTGCTGTGGGGTCCTGTCCTGTGCTGTGGGGCCTTGTGGGTTCACCCACTGACGCTCAGGAGCCGGACTTTGACTTGTGAACGTACTACTCTGCCCAGACATAATTTTAAGGGCGTTATAAAGCTCAACGTTTTCCGGTCACATTTTCTTGCCAGTTTCACTGAACAAAGCCCCTTTGGTTAAATACGTTCTTGAGTTTATTTACTCCGTGTCAGGCATTCACTTTTATGTGTCTGCAGAAATCTTTGTTACACTCGGTGCACGGGTGTCTTTGCGAAATTCTAAATTTTGAACGTGGGTTAAGTTAAGGCAGTTTGAGCGAGATGTTTCCCACCTAGTCATAATGGAGACCATTTTCGAACTTTTTTTTTTAATCTCAGCGTCTGTAAGAAGTATTAAATAAATATTGTAATGGTGCATAAAAATATAGTTCTATATAACAAAAATTCTCAGTAATTAAATAAATAAAGCTACGTAAGTCTCTAACTTGACTCATTTATTCCCGCCGTACGGCTGAAAACCCTTCAAAACAGCAGGTTTTTTTGTGATTCTGTAAAAATTACTGCGGTGAGTAATAGATTCATTTTTATACATAGTTGAGAAAACATACAAATACAAACCGTTAGTTTTTTGACGAAATCTAGGAGCTATAAATTCCTAATTTATTTAATATTCTCCCTCTGGAGCGCTCAGCCGTAATCTATCCCATGTAAAACAACAGCTTAAATGTTTAGACAAATTGCTTTAAAAGTAGTTCGGCAAGGGGTTGATATTTTGATATCATTAGAAAAATGAGTTTTTTTCTCTGAAATGCGGTCAAATTCATGAAATTCCAGGTGAGGTGATATTTGGCGCCAACTCCCTTAAGGAACGTTCCGCCGCGACTGTGTGAGTCAAAACAAATACTAAATTCCACATTTTTGATATTTTGTCCAAAAAATCCTGCTTTCGATGATGAAATGCGTTACCTATAGAAACCCAAAAGTAAAGTAGAAAATATATGCAGATTATTATTCCACGAATGTATTTTAAATTAGAACTTTTTCCCAGCCATAGGAGCCGACTGCAGCGCCATTTCCTACGAATTACCGCATTTTGACTTCAATTACGGCATTAATTCTTCAATAACTATAAAAATAAGATGGTAAGATGCCTGTATTTTATTTTTATTCAATTTCTCTGGATTATTTCCTACTCATAAATAGTTTTTCGCGAAAATGGCATTTGTATTTTTTATGGAAAAATACTATTTTTCCCCGTGTATCTCTCATTCCCCCATTGAACACCCATTTGTGATTTCAAGTTCAATTATAGAATAAAATAACGTGGAAAGGAATTATTTTTTTGTTCGTATCAGATAGAGGACAAGTGTTTTATACAAGTAGACAGAATATGAATAAAATGACATTTAAGTCATTTTTTACGGTGGAACTCGGACCTTAACAGTCGCATTACATTCTGATAAGTAGCGATAGCGTGATTGGAGGAAGGTGTGCGTGAGTCGTCTTGCTTGCGTGCTATGAGGGGGAGGGGACGAATGGGGGAGTAGGGGGAGGAGGAGAGAGTTTTGAGCGGAGAGGGGGGGGGTTGGAGTGGGGTGTGGTGGGAGGGGGCGTGGTTTTGAAGGTGGATGAGGATGAGGAGGAAGGTGATAGAACGGTCCAACAGGTGGTCGCAGCCCACTTATAGCAGCACCCTCTCGACGACACAAGAAGCGTGATTTTCGGCGCCCAGGGCGGTTGAGGGATGGGGGGGAAAAGGATATTGAGGGGGAGTGGGGGGGTAAATGCGGATTCTGAGAGAGAAAGATAGTCGTGCTCGGCTGGCGGGACAGAGTGGGCCACCTGGTGGGTTATTCCTTAACCCGTCTGTTCCGAATTAAAAAAAAATATACATTACGTTTACCAATCGATCTCAGATCGATCTGACCGGCTCAGCTCAGCGGTATGGTAAACGGAACGGGCTGGCCAGATCGATCTGAAAAGCGAGCCGAGAGTCAGCCCGCTTTCCCTAATGCCGGTCTGAGATCTCAGATCGATCCGAAGAGGTCGGAGCGTGGCGCACATCGTTCTTCTTTTGGTAGCTGATGATAAACAAAATATAATCGATATCATTTACGGCGTGACTGGTTGTAAGAAGGGAAACGAGAGGAGTGTGCACTGTGCAGCTGAAATACGCAAGAAATCTCAAAATAATTCAAACTTCTAAATTCGATAGTTCAATATCGATATTTTCAGACCGTGTTGGTGAACCAGGCGACATGAGTCAGCTTGTTTCTGAACTTTCAGATCGGTCTGAACGATGCGATCGGAAGCGATGAAAGAATTATTGACAGGTAAGTCGTTAAAAAAAAGAGCCCGGTTCGGGCATTCCGATTGACTGTGACGTTTATCTCAAATTTAAAACCCTCGAAACGGCGGGAACGAAAGTTGGAACAAAACCCACTGGGTAGGTATGTAACTATTATGTGAGACTTTTCGATTACGAATGGAAAAATGGACTCGGTGGGTGGCTATGGATCGTATTTCGAAAATTTGGGTTGAAAGCAATGGAACATTATCGACAGAGTGTTACACGAAAGCTCTTTTCGTACAATTCATCTACATCTACAGAATACCCTGCAAGCCACTTATAAAGGGTGAGTGGCAGGGTTCTTTTCGACCGTGGCGTAGATAACAAATTATAACCTATTTATGAACGATGGGTGCGAATGTGGAATCCCATTGCGGTTATTTTTATAACTTTCCGTACTAGGACTGAAAAATACAATGGAAAATGAATCAGAAGAAATTTGCGCAATTCGGGACGTTGGTTCGGTGCCTCTCCGCTCGACTCGGTCGTGGCTCTGTATGAAGTTATACATGCCGGCGACGGATAAATTGCCACGCCAAAAAATCGGCCTGGACTGAAATTGAACAACTTACTGAACCAGTGAATAGATTACTGCGCTTCCTAACTCCCATGGTAATTTAGGAGTAATACAAAGGAACTCGATATTAGGAAGATTAGATGTTAAGTTTGATTACTTCTCGTGGTAATTTCCTCGTATATCATAGTCGTATTTGAGGCATGATGCATGAATGAATTCATTCGTGGTTTGGCACGGCATAAAGTGCTGGTATAGGATGCAACCGCATTTGGGTTGTGGATTCCTTAGAAGTCCTCTTGCTCCTTTTGCGTTGCCATCTTTGTTGGACCGCAAAGGACTTAACATCTCATTCCCTTCTATCCTCCTAAAATTGCAAATAGGGGAATTAGGGAGTTTGGGTAGCGTAGTGGTCTGCGCACTGGCCCGGCAAGTCAAACATCCGTGAGTTCGATTCCCGATCCATTCTTATTTATTCTCGTTGCTATGTCTACTTAGCATTCTCGTGTTTGCACCAGAATCGATTGGTACAACAGTTACAGACTTGGTAAGGAAGGGGGACGCCAATTTTTTTTTTTTTTATTGTTCACGAATCCGTTATTATATAACTGAGAACTTATCATGCTAAGCTTTTTAAATTGAAGGTTCATCCAAATTGTCAATAAAAACAGCAGAGGAAAACAGGCCCCCTAAACATTCATTTCGGTCAACCTGTGTGTGCTGTCCGAGGTTCAAAGTCCACAAGTGTTGCTCTCCCAGTCGATGGTCTGGCTGCATGGCTGAAATGCATGCATAAGGAGTCTTGTTTCCCCCTGCTTTCTATCGTCAATTCTGATTAATCTTTAACTTAAATTTACTTGTCAATCGCTCTCTCCTTGAATTACGTTAATATTTTTACCACAAAGTTATTAAACACTTTACACTATCCATTTTTAGCGCCTTGGACATAAATCATCACTTTAGTAGCAACAGCAGATGCCGCAATCGACCTTCTTTTCTTCTTCTCAAACACTCTCTCTGTCTCTCTCTCTCTCTCCAGCGCGCATCAACAATGCTTCCATATCTGTTTTGGTAATACGTTGCCTAGCGCTGATAATAAGCATATGTATACAAATATGAGTAATTGTTAGGTTTACATCAAGGGTCTGACACTCACGTTATTACTCCAATGGTTATACATTTCACCCAGAGCACTCTAGCGGTCAGGTGCTAACTATTATCAGTGCAACAGCGCGACAGGTATAGAATATCTGGCAGATTTAAGTGGGAAATCACCTATTTATTTCTCAGGGTAAACTTAAAAAGGTAATTGTTTAATCAATTCTGCATCCTGTAAAATTCTGGAACCAGATTGCAGCAATTATAATGCCGTCCAGTCCTTCTCTTGGCGTTTTCGCAGTATGCACTTTCTCGGCCATCTTATTTGTTTACTTACGGTTGCGATGGCGATGTCACGTGTGGTCCCAGGCGTATTTTAAATGAACGCTGATAAACGTCTTACAACTAAAGGAATAATTACTGCATTTTTTCACAAAAATAAAATATTTAAGGCAAAAGCATACAATTTTTATTTTTTTCACGCATACTTATTTTTCCATTTGCGCCTGAAACAATTGGCGCTAGTAGTAATCCATACGAGATATCGCAATTCCGTCAGACCGTTGGTTTACATTGCGTCGAGAAAGCCAAGTTGCGATGTGCATTAGATTCTTCTGAGACGCAATTATTTCCCGTGAACTGACGCACGCCTGTGATTCTTCCCGGTCCAGCGGAAGAAATTGCGTATGCGGGAGCAGTTGAGAGCATCTGAGCGCAAGGGATAGATACATATTAAGCATGAGTGGGTGGGTGGTGTACTCGCGGCACCTGACTTTTCCTGTTTGATGACGACGAGGAGCGACGTCGCAGCAATGCCCGGGACGTAAGGGGTGGGTACTGCTCTGAGGGTGCTGCTCAGAAGCAGCGAGAGGGGGGATTTGCGGGGGCGTCTGCTCGGCCCCTTATCCCTTCTACTCTTCCATCCGATCACGCCCCACTTCCACCCGGAGTTGCGACAAACCTCTTAACCCGGGAGAGGGGGCGCGCGGTTTAATGCAACGTTAGGAGGCGCGCTTTGGGATGTGTCTGTGACACCCCAAAGTAAATAAGTTTTTACTTTTTCCTTGGAAGTATATAGTCACCTAGTTTTAATTTTTAAGTAATTCTCTTTTATTAATTTCATGCTAATTATTTATTATTACATTATTACTTATACAATGATGTCTGGAGAAATTTTCCAACTGACGTTTTTTCTGAGGCTGATTTGGCATTCGTAAAATATTAACTGGTGCCTTTTCAACTCTTGTTCTCTAAGACATGAAATTTTCATTTAAACTCTTGGATATGATGTTCTACATGTATTATCTAGACATTCCAACGTAGTTCAAAATAAACACACGGCGGTCACTCTTCCAACAAAATGTGTTTCATTTTAAAAAGTATGGTAGACTTTACGATTAAAAATAATACAACTATTACCGAAAGTGTTTGAAAGAGTTGAAGTATATCGAAATAGCAGCAGCAGAAAGTGATTTTTCTTACCATTATATGGCCGCAGCATGGACGCTAGAACATAGTCCGGGGGCAGACTGTCGATTCCTAAGAGGAACGTGGAGGGGCGCGCGTTGGGGTGTAAAGTGACACCACAAAAACACTTTGACTCTTTCCAATCTCGAAGCCTAATACTGCTGGCATAGATTCGTCATAATGTAAGGTATAGAAACTTGCAACATTGTAGATTCAACGATTTACATACAATCTATCAAAGAAGAACCTTGGGATGTCAATCACACCCCGCAAGCCCTTTCCCGGGTTAAAAATAAATGTGATTGTTTCGGCAGATCTTAGCCTACTTTCCTCGCCCTTCGGTCACAGGTGTTTGGGCTGGGGCTTTTAACCACTCATCCCCTTTTTTAAAAAAATAGAAAACAGCGTAACTTGGTGCCTCCTCCCACTGCCCTCCCCCCCGATTCACTTTCCTTTCTTTCCTCACCTGCAATTTCCACTCTGTAAGTAAGGGGTCGGTGTACTTCAAATCTTTGCCCAACTCCCAATAGTTCTCGGCCTCAGCCTTTTGCTATGTGCATTTAAATAAATGCCCTTCCTCCCACTTCTGTCCTCACTCTCCCATTACCCCTAATCCTGCCCTCCCTCATTTCAAACCAACCCCTACCACTTTTTAAACTTTCTCTGTGTATATATATATATATAAATAGATTGCCCTAAGCTTCAGAATGTGTCAGAAGATGCCTTATTAAGGTGCAACCGGTGGCAGTTTTTAAATAAAGGGTGGTAAAGTACAAAGTTTTTTAAAATTCAAAATGGACTCTTAAAAATAGGTGCAGCGTCACATTTCGCTCTTTTGCTTCGGGTGGAATCGTTAAATGTTTCCCCGGTAGAAGCGGAATCTCTTCAGAGATTGAAAGAGAGGTGTGACGTTTGACCATTACCCAAGTGTTTGTTTTAATTCGTTATAATTTAGTATAGTATTTATTTTAATGTTTTAATTTATTTGAATGTGAAAATGTTGGATTGTTGAAATGTTTTGTTTTGGAGGGGAGATGGGTTGCTAAAGGGAGGAGGAGAGCAGGTCCGGAAGCTGCTCCGCAGGAGTAAAAGGAAGTTTAGAATAAATAAAACAGAAACTAGGTGTTTCTAATTTGTACACCCCGTCCGACGCTACGGAGGCTGCTGCTGCTGATGCGATGTCACCAAGCAAGTTAAAGTCACCAGTATCCAAAATGCAATCGCTAAAGCCGAGTTCACATGGATCCGGAACGGGTGCGGAATGCGGGACGCGGAAATGCATCTAGCCAATCACACTACGCCTTTCCGCGGTTTCCTTGCTTGGGATTGGCTGGATGCATTTCCGCGTCCCGCATCTGGTGGGAGGCGGAGCGGAGGGAGGCTGAGTGGAGTGAGGCGGTATTGAGAGTGATTGGAGATAGATAGAGGCTGGTTATGGAGAGGCGGATGCTGAGAGGCGTAGTGGAGGGAGGCCGGAAGGAGGGAGGCGGAGCGGAGGGAGGCTTAGTGGAGAGAGGCGGCTTGCCGGATTAAAAGACATTTGACTTAATCAACTGGAAAATTCATTTTAAAAATATTAGTGTAATAAAGGGGAATAAACTAAAAGTACATACCCCCATGTAAATTTGATTAAATTGCACGTTTCCCATACCCGACTTGGGAGTAGGCGGGGCGTGTTCTTTTTTTTATTCTGCACCCGTTCCGGATCCATGTGAACTCTGCTTAAGCCGCTTTCTTAAAAAAAAAAAAAACGATTTTAGATCGGGAAATTTCGTGCAATGTGCCAACAACGAGATAAATATGATAGTTTTCGAAACAGAACCATTTGCTATTTACGTTGCGAAAAATTCAAAAGAAACTTATTTCCCTCTACGCTTGTGTTTGTTGAGTCTTATACAGTTAACGTCTCGTCCTCATAAATGCACTCTTTCCAAAGAAGACCTCTCAGGAACTAAAGTTTGAACTGATGTGGTCAATTTAAAGTTCCAAAGTGTTTTTTACATCACAACTATTCTAGGAGTATGCGTCATATGGGATAGATACATTTGTTAATCCAATGGCTATATTCACCTAACGCCGTTGAATAAATTCAGTATAACCCACTTTCGAAGCGCTATTTGAGCCAGTAAGTAACCTTTACGATCCGATGCGCTGGGGTCGTCGTCACTGTGAATGACGATTCCTCCGGAATTTTCATTGATGTGATGATTCAGTTCATTTTCTGCCATCGTTAAAAGTCTCCATTTCGAGAAGCACAGATTGAGTGAAGCAGAAGATGAACATATCGCGTGAGCAGAATTGAGAATACCTTTCTCAAAAGAACTTGAGAATGTCTGCACGTTGACTGCCTCGATTTTTCCTTTTTTTTTAAGAATGTATTCGTCGTTTCACATTCGACATCGTGCACAAGGCTCTCGACGGAAAGAAGGGCGTGAAGGATGGAAAAATGATGGAGAGATGAGTTTCACGACTCGACGAGGCGCGATCGGAAAATGTCACCCTCTCCGAGCAAACATCGTTATTATAATCGCATGGCGTCGGGATCAGCGAACGAATTTTCCGCCTCACCCACTAAATTTCAAAGGCGCTGCTTCGCTACGCCACCGGTAGGGGGTTAATCCCATTAGAATGCAGTTGCTGCGCCTGAGAGGAGGGCCGTATCCACCACCACGATGGATCACGGCGAGGAGGGTGAAATGGTGCCGACGGGAGAAAGTCCGCTTCGCCGACAAACGAAGGTCAACCTGCGCATTCATGCACGTACTCTTTGTGCGGACATATGTTACCTAACGTACTTAACAGCATGAATGTTTTCAGCATAATTATTGAATCTCTGTCCGTTTATGTAATTGCAAAATACATAAATACTAACGGTCCCTCTAACATTGGTAGCATATCTATAGCGTAGTGTAGTGCATGTTTGTGAGGCTTCGTCATCTGACAAGCATTAGCGATTTAGTTATTTAGTTAGTTATTTACAAGTAATCTACCGGTTAGAGGTAGGTTGTGATGAAAGTCAGAGAATATCCAACGAACTCTTACACGTGCCGTGCCCTTTCTACCTCTAGTATTTCTTTCTTCATCTCAGCATAAGTCCTACCTTTCTTCATCCCGTCCATAAAACCCAATCTCTTCCTTCCCCTTCCCCGCTTACCCAACATCCTACCCTCTATCACGGCTTTCAGAAAACCATCACCCCTCATTACCCCTTCCAGCCACCTACCCTGCCTTCCCCTTTAATCTCATCTATAAGTTTCCTCTCCTCGCCCACCATATCAAGCACTTCCTCATTTGTCTTCCTTTCCGTCCACCGCACCTTCTCCATCCTCCTCCACACCCACATCTCGAAAGCCTTCAGCCTATTTTCGTCTTCCTTTCTCGAGGTCCACGTTTCTGCCCCATAAAACGCCACACTCCATATCAAGCTCTTCACCAGCCTCTTTTTTACATCCTTACTTAAGGTCCCCGTCATCAGCTCCAATAGTCGTAATTACACTAATTTTAAGGTTTAGTGTAATGCATGTTGGTGACTACTCACCCCCTGCCACACATCCTTTAGTTGGCTTGCAGGGTATTTTGTAGATGTTGATGCTTCATTCATGCGTACGTTCATATGTATTCGTGTATGTGTGTATCCATAAGTAACCCACTCGATAAAGACCCCTGGCTCGATTATTTTATCGCCTCCTGAGAGGATCGAATTAATCACTTATGGTACGGCCGAGCTTTTTTTAGGCGGATTAGAGGAGGGAGGGAGGCTCTATTTGTGGGGGGGGTGTAAACAATGAGGTGGGGGGGTAGTGGGGTGAGGTCGATAGAATGACGAGAATAGCGCGAGTATCGGGAAAGACGGAGGTGGAAAAGGAATGAAAGTGGCGACATCTAAAAGCGGTCGGCGTCTTTGAAGACGGCGCACAGCGGCGTCGCCAAAAAAAGGCTTTTATCAATTCAGAGGGCCTTGAGTTTTTTTGTGATGTTACTCGGTAATTTGTCAGCTTGCTTTAAGAGATGAAAATACTGCTCGTAGGTACTCTCCACGAAAAACTTGACTAGTTTAAGCTTAAAGCCATTTTCTAGGAACAAAAATATGACTTGCAGAGCTCTCGCAACACTCACGTGGTGGACGGGGTCGAACACGGACACCGGATAGCGGGCAGTGATGTGTAAGTGGAAGGGGGGGGAAGAGAAGTGGTCAGGGGCGCCTTATTCAGTAAGGACTGGACACGGTCAAACCACGGAAAATCCGAGGATTTGACGTCGCAGCCCCCGAAAAAATCTCAGCTATTGAATGGTCCTACTTGAATTATTAAGAGGCTGTGACGTCAAAATTTGGTCACTTTCGAGACTCGGAAATCCCGAGAAGATACAGAATAGCCCCCCTAGGTGACGTTAGAACAGAAGTCCTTGCGTCACGAAAGTGTGGTGCGTGTGCGGATTTCGATGTATCTAAGGAGTACCAATGCAAAGAAGGTAAAGGCCGGTTTTCGTTCGTTTTGAGGAGGTTCCGCCGCGACTGTGTGAGTCAAAACAAATACTCAATTACACACTTTTTATATTTTGTCAAAAAATCCTACTTTCACTGATGAAATGCGTTACCTATAGAAACCCAAAAGTAAAGTACAACATATGCAGATATTATTCCACGAATGTATTTTAAATGAGCACTTTTTTCCAGCCATAGCGCCATTGCCTACGAATTACTGCATTTTGACTTCAATGACGGTATTAATTCTTCAATAACTATAAGAATAAGGTGGTAAGATGCCTGTATATTAATTTCATTCAATTTCTCTGGATTATTTCCTTCATATAAATAGTTTTCCACGAAAATGACATTTATATTTTATGGAAAAATACTATTTTCCCCCGTGTTTCTCTCATTCCCCCATTGAACACAATGTAATTTCAAGTTCAATTATAGAATAAAATAGCGTGGAAAGGTATTGTTTTGATGTTCACATCAGATAGAGGACAACATTTTCTACAAATAGACAGAATATGAATAAAATGATATTGAAGTCATTTCACGGTGGAACCGTCATGAAGGGAAGGGATTTTGACAGAAATGGGTGAGTGAAGTTCGGTTGGTTATTTGGGCTGGCAACCGATGACGACGAAGGTCTTTCGCGTCATCGACAACGTGTGGGTCGGTTGTCAAGGGAAGGGTTTTTTTTAGGGGGGAATTGGGTGGAAAGGGCGGAGAGAAACCCTGCGTCCGCATTTTGGTAACTCCCGGGATTCGATCCCGCGCTCTTTCGGGAGGGGAAGCCATTGTTATTATCCACCACGCTGTGCGAAGTGAAATGGGACGACGTTATTTCAATTGGTTAAACATTCTTATCGAAAGTGATCATCTGAACGTCCCAAGCCTTCAATGTAATCTAATTTGGCTCCCATTCATTGATATGGAGCAATATTTGGATAAAGTAACTCACGGTTTTAAAGATTTCGGAGAAATAATTAATAAAATTACTGTTCAACCAAGATTTCTTGGGCTCAAACTCCCGGGTATTAATAGAACAACCACAGTGTCCGATTTAATAAGACCCACCATCAGCAGTATAGCAATTGAATCTGTATAAACACACTTCTGGTCGCACCGATGGAGTTTACGTTTTCAGTTTAAAAAAAACAGTTTTCCGATTATTTTTTGCCGTAAAACGAGGTTCTTGGAAACACACGACAGTTTAATTAAGATAGTGTACCGATAAAAGAAACTTTCCCTCCGTTTCGGCTGTACGTCTGTGTCAAATGACGGTAAAATAACAAGAACCTATTATAGGTGGTTTGCTTCTTCGAAATACGCTGTAAAATGTTGGCATTTAATTCATAGTGGTTACCCATTACAAAGTGTAATCATCTTGTTTTTATTCATCTCGAAGCTAGAATTTCAGATGGATGAAATATTCATAGAAATGCAGAGCAGGCCATGTTGTGATGATGGAGACCCAAAGGGATTCCAGTGTCTTTATGAGCTAGTTTTTTTTTAATTATTGAAAATTTGTCACAGCCGTTTTTAATACAGTGTATTAATTAATATTAGTATTGATTAATTAATAATACATTAACAAACTTTAATGTGGTCCTACTTCAACCTTGAAGGGTTATTTATTTATTTAATTCATTGCTCACGTACACCATTTCTGCCAATTTAAAGTGACGCAGAAACAGATATTAAATAAAAACAAAAACTTGTTCTTCTTCTTCCTCAGCTCTACAGCCCGGGCCTTGGCTTCTTCCTCAGTTATACTGTATGCCTCCATTCGACTCTCCTTCTTGCTTTCTCTCTCTCCGTCTTCCAATCCCCACTGTCTTCAGGTCCTCGTCAACATCTTGCAGCCATCTTTTGCGTGGTCTTCCTCCCCTCCTACTCCCTTCCATCTTGCTATTTATTAACAATTTGGGCATTCTATACTCTTCCATCCTTTCAACATGGCCCAACCATGACAGTCGCAATGACTTCGAGAATCCTTCTCTTCCAATATTTCATTTATTTCATAGTTCATTCTTATTCTCCACGTTTCTCCTTCTTTTACTGGGCCATAAATTCTCCTTATTATTTTCCTTTCAAATCTTCGTAATGTTTCTTCATCTTCTTTGGATAGGACCCATGTCTCAGCTCCATATGTAATTACTAGTCTTATCAATGTTTTATAAATTTTCAATTTAGTTTTCCTGGACAGAAGAGTTGATTTGAGGAGGAGTAAATTTGCAAAATAGGCCTTGTTACCTTGTTGCATTACCCTTTCATTTATCTCCTCAGAGATCTTATTTTCATTATTTACTATTACTCCAAGGTGGGTAAATTTTCTGACGCCCTCAAAATCGTAATTCCCAATAATTAGGTGTTGTAGCTCTCGTTTGTCCTGTGAAGAAGACATTTTCAAGTATTTGGTCTTATCTTCATTTACATTGAGGTCCATTCTTTTCCCAATATCTTCAATGATAGCAAACATTTCTTTAAGATCCTTCTCACTTCTTGCCATCAGAGCTATTTCATCAGCATATGCAAAACCTTGTTTGGATTTATAAACAATAGTTCCCCTTAATTTCAATTCTTTCATTGCCTTATACAAAACCAAGTTAAATAGCACAGCTGAGAGAGCATCTCCTTGTCTTACCCTTGAGGTCACTTCAAAAGCGCCGCTTGTTCGACCCAAAACAAAGGTTTTACAATGGGATTCCTTCAGTGTTATCACAACCAAATTAACCAGCTTTTGTGGAATATCATAACCTTTCAGAGCATGGATCATTTCTCTCCTATTCACACTGTCAAAAGCTTGACGAAAGTCAATGAAGAGTATATGCAAATCAACGTTGCGTTCAATATACAAACAAAAACAATCAATGAAAACAATTGGTATACGGTGAAAATAATAAAAAAAATACAAATAAAACTTAGGTAGAAAGGGAGGTAAATGGGAGAGGTATTATTTATTCATGGGAAAATGGGACATTGATGCGAGATTGATATATATATATATATATGAGTCTGAATAGAGAGAAAAAAAGGGATCTATATTATTAGGCAAAGAATTCAGTATAGGTAGGTGGAGAGGCGGTAGTGAAGTGAGCGCTTGACAAGGGATAGTCTGGGGATAGGCATATATGGAGTAAAGGAATGCGTACGTGTGGATCGACAAGGGACTCTGAAGTTTATGGAGGAAAGCAATTCAGAACAATCAATGTGCGAGTTTAGAATATTGTAAATAATAATTTTTAAATCGGTTTTAATTCTTTGATGGGAGATATAAGGGATTGACAGATAAGATAGGATTGAACAAGTAGGCAGATGTTGCGGCCTGTGTTTTACAATTCTGGCGAAGAAGCTAGTGATACTGTTAAGACAGGCGAGATTAGTTGGAGCTGCGACGTATGATAAGTATATTATAAGTTACATAAGTTGTTTAAAACATATTTGATCATATGAAGTCTGCCCGTTCATAGAAATTAAATGCCATCAATATGGCGGAAAAAGCAATTGAAAATAAGTCATGTAAAAGTTGGTTATTAGATTTAAAAATATTGTGTTCCAATTTATGGAGTTCTTAATTATTTTTTATTCATTGGAACGATGCATGAACTAACCCATGTCCTTTCTATGGTTTGCCCGTTCACCCACTCTCAAGACATCCTCATTAATAATTTGGAAGAAAACAATTTTATTCTAATGAACCCCTTCATAATAAGGTTAAATAAATAAGTTTCAAAAACTAAAACTATCAGTTGCCATAGTTATGAGTTCTTGTTCATGGTAAGAGATAGCGTTCCATCGTCGTTACAGCAGTACATCTGCATACGGTGACTTTAACCTCTGCCTCATTCATTTTACGGATCCAATTATTTGTACTTGACCATTTTTTTTTGGGCATGGGCCCATTGCCACATTGACACACCGGTTCCCGTTAGATCACCGAAGTGAAGCAATGTTGGGCCCGGACGGAACGGGTGACCATTCTCCACCGTGGAGCTCTTGTCCCCTGTCTGCATGTGGCAGACAGGCATGGGGTTGGCACAATGGACCAAGAAGGTCTAAGTGCCCGGGCTGCTGTCGAAGGCTACAAAACCCTACAAAACCTACCCCCTACCCCCTACAAAACAATCTACCCTACAAGCAATCTACTTGACCATTTTGGTGTTGCTAACTCTTGTTTGGACTTTCTACTTTCAACTACCAAATGTATTAATCATCAAATGTATTAGTCTCTAAAAATCATTCCATTTTCCATTTTATAAGATAATTGTTATTTGAGGTCAACATTCAAAAATTCCTAATACTGCTCTTCCACCGGCTAAAAATAGCTATTTACCAGGTTTATTTGACAGTGAAACTGTAATCAATAGGTTTTTATTGTCATTGTAATCAGGCGTAACATTATGGCAAATCTTCATGATTGACATGAAAAACTTTGTGAATTCCACACAAATAGACCTAGGTTTCGTCACTGAGGGACATGATCATTCAAATATTCATCACCTATGATGATGTCGCTCAGCGACAAAACCTACTGGGTTGTATTGAAAGTCTATTTGTGTGGAATTCACGAAGTTTTTCATTTCTGTAGTTTTAATGATGAAGCAATTCCAAAACTTTCGCCAATTAGTTGTATTTTTTTCTATTTCATCAGTAGTTTTTTTTAGAGTTTGCGTTTTAAAAATTGCTGGCATGTTAGAATTATAATCGTGCTGCATCTTGGCTGATAACTGTTTAGGACGTGTATATACACTGGTGGTGAAATTGGAAAACTCAGGGCGCAAAAAAGAGTACGAAAAAACTATATCTATTTCACTTATTCATTGAATTCTTCAAGTTTACCGCTACTGTATCCTTGTATGTAGAATTCTTAATTCAGCGGCCATTGATTAAGTGCATTGAATAGTAATAATGACGCTTAAATTTGTACTTGAGCCGTTGCTTAAGGTAGTTTGAGTCCCTTCACCTAGAATTTGATGAATTTGGCCTCATTTTATAGAGAAAATTCTCATATTTCCAATTATATCAAAATATCGAACCCCTTGTCGAACTACTTTTCGAGCAAATTGCCTGTAAATGAATAATCTGTTTTACGCATGGGATAGATTACGGCTGTGCGCTCCAGAGAGAGAGAGAATATTGAAGGAAATTGCATACTTTTAATAGACAGCATGGTGATATTCTGCAGCAAATACATGTTACCGCAATATAATTTTTTCCGCTCAAAATTCAGTTTATACACTAGAAAATGACTCCCAAAAATCTTCCGAGTTTCGCAGGCTAAAAAATACCGCCCCCACTAATCTTACGCCGTGACGTCACAATTCAGTAGAAGTCGTAGATCCTAGCCCCACAACCTCGTAGCTCCAAGTTTGGAAGAACCACGTTGCGTTTTAAAGGAGAAAATGACTGAAAAAAGGAAAAATTACAAGTGGTGCATTGTTCCGATGTGCAAAAACACGTCTATTTGTACCCCAGACAAAATTTTCGTCAGCGTTCCGAAGGAGGAAAAAAGTAGAGAAGCTTGGATGCATGCCCTTCGTCGAGATGAGCGTCACGGAAAAATAAGCCATAAATCCGTGTGCTATGTGTGCAAAGATCACTTTAATGTAAGTAATATTTCCATATTTCCACACTTTTTCACCCGCACATAACCCACTGCCGAGCCACCATAAAATTCCCTACCGGACCAACAAAAATAATACACATCTCACATAAATATACGCTTTCGTCAATACGAGCTGATTATATGCAAATAAAACATTGTTATGAACTAGAAAACATTTCAGAAGCACATCAGCTACTCAATATATTACCTTTCCATTTTTCGGCGCCGACGAAGTCTTCAGTTTCACTGAAATGCCTTGCAATCATGAGGGAATCAGGCCCCGTTTCCACTACTGACACTTCTACGACAGTAACTCTCTACTCACGCAATGCTAGTAATGGAAACGCTCGAAAACGCCTACCATGGTAGATGGTCCTACTAGCATTGAGTTACCCTCGTAAGATCAGGAAGTAGTGGTTACCGTCGTGTCTTTTTGCAATGGGAACGCAATGTTACTCAAAATCCCGGTAAGAATTATGGGAAAACAGTTGAATCACGGAAAGCGTGGAGGGATCACGGTTTCACCGTCTGCACACAATTTTAAAAGAATAAATATTTATATACTACCGATACGGTTAAAAGTGATTAGACGTTGCCATGCGCAGTTAAAGAGAGGATAGATTGTATTAAGGGTAGGTTACACTATTCCAGTATATCGATAATAATTTGAAATGAAGGAAATTTTGTCTTGTCTACAATACATACTTTGTTTCACTGCCTGTCCAAGAATTCGGCCTACGAAGACATTATCAAGGCCTTAATTTGTATTTTCAATTATTATTTCTTACTTCGCTTGTCAACCAATGTTTCAACTTATGTCGTCAATGCTTTAAAAATGATAAGCGTTGGGGGATCACCATTAGGTATCCATATATATTTCACTCAGCATTCAACATTTATAACTTACATATATATAACTACGACCTATCGTCAATGGTTAGACATCGCCTTCATTTTTCAAAGGGGAGACATTTTAATATTTGGGACGTGGACCCTTTAATCAAGTATCTATACATGATCGATAATAATATGATATTTGAGAAATGTTGTGTAACTCAATACCAAGCCCTTGAAAATGACTTAACTAACAAGTCGAAACCTTTATAGTCGGCAAGCGAAATGAAAATTTTTGTGGAATAATCAAAGGTTCCTTCATTTCCATACAATAAACTTATTCCGTCATCTTTACGCAATATATGGCTTTCAATGGAGGAAAATAAAGATCAAATACTAGCCCTGCAGCGGTATGCTGCTTCCGCGTACTGAATAATTACGTCACTTTGCCACCAGCCAATCACCGGGCGTTTTCGATTCTCACTTGTGTTTGAAAATTTTCTTGAACTTTAATGAATTAAATATCGCTAACAACGTCAAAAAAATAATAAAAAAACTTCACCGTGAAACGCAAACATATATTTCTATTGAGTTTTGGGGCTCATGATTATATCTTATATATATGCAAGTTCCCTATTGAAGGAAATAGGAATTTATAACACCTAGATTTCGTCAAAAAACTAACGGTGTTTAGATTGCATGTTTTCTCAACTATTTATAAAAAATAATCTATTACTCACCACAGTAATTTTTACAGAATCGCAAAAAAACCTGCTGTTTTGAAGGGTTTTCAGCCATACGGCGGGAAAAAATGAGTCAAGTTAGAGACTTATGTAGCTTTATTTATTTAATTACTGAAAATTTTGGTCATATATAACTATATATTTGCGCCATTAATATTACAATATTTATTTCATTATTCTTGCAGACGCTGAAATAAAATAATAAAATTGGATAATGGTCTCCACTATGACTAGGGATGACTATCTCTCGCTCTCAAACCACCTTAATTTGACTCCAACACTGAAGCCATAAACCGTAGTGAAAAATCACGCGCCTTTTTGTTTTTTTTTAGAACTGGCACTTTTCGTTCCAGGTAGGGACTGTACTTTGCAGGATTTTAACGACATTAATTTCGGTTGATGCATTTTATATTTCTGGGCATAGAAAGGTCATGATAACCAATTTGGCTATTATAAAAGCATAGCTACTTAATGACCTTCATCCTCATATTTGACTAAATTCATAACATTTGCTTATTTTAAGTATTTTTCATAATATATTTATTCTAGCTTTAAAGTTCTTAACACCAAGGCATCTTATAATACGGCCGTGTGGATAGCTGAATATGTGTTTATACATTTTAAAAATGGAGATTTCCGTTTCATAACCACGCTATTGCTTGAAAATTACTTTAAGGAGGTGTTCTGTGGTTTTACTCAACTTAAGAGAATTCAATGAAACCTGCTGGAAACACTAATTTGGTTGTCTTAAAGCTACCTGATTATTTTTTCAGAATTATTTGCCGCAGATTTCTTAAGATATTTGAACGAGAAGTGGGCATGAAAATACACGGGTTGTTATGGGAACGCAAGGCTTTATTCATCAGAAAGAACCTTTTCTAATTATTCAATGTATAATAATTGATATTATCGATAGAAAAATGTATATGTCTCAGATTTTTACTCCGAGCGCTTGAAAGAAATCCCTCGCACGCGTTGCAGATCGTGTGAAATTGGCACCATGTGAGAGTAATGTACTTGAACGTGGATGCATAACTTGCAGGATGCAGAAGAAAAGGCATAAGAAGGTTTAATTCCATGCCCAATTCTCGATAAAATATCTTTTAAAAAACCTGCGGTAAATAATTCTAAAAATTTGCACAGGTGGCTTTAGAACAATATTATTAATACATTCAGGAAGTTTCATTGAATTCTCTTAAGGTGAGTGAAACCACCGAGACTTCCTTAAACGTAAGTACGAACTGAGGTAAAGTAACTTCTTAACCTGAATTAGCCAACCAAGCTGTTTTCTTCTTGTATTACATTTTGTACCATTAACTCGGACTAAATTTTTTTGGGGAAATTTCCCAGCTTTGATATTAAACCTTGGATTCGTCCGCTTGATTGCCTGCGCCATATCGTTGGATGTGTCGTTATCGCGATGAATAATACGGTTCACAATGTTTATCGCTCCAAAGCAGAGCTACAGTTGGCTTCGTCCTCTTCTTCCTTCCCAGGACGCCTCTTCAGTGAGGCACAACTAGTGAGGCGAGAAGACCCAATCCCCGCATGTGAGACCATTATCGAAAAGATTCGCTTGAGACGTGGCTTGACGTGGCGTAACTTACGAGCACACCTTAACGACGACTGCGAGATCCAGGCTCATATCTCTTTAACATTATGTCAATGGAGGCAGGCGATACTTTGTGAAATTTAGTTGCAATGAACATGTTAAATGAAAGACTTTGTACTATTCCACAATATGATGTATATATTTTTTTTCCAATCGATTTCAACGTCTTTGCGTCATTGTCAAGGTATACATACATCTGGCACAGTTCGGGTTCTTTATGTACTCCTATAATATATATATATATATATATATATATATATATATATATATATATATAATTATATATATAGAGTATATAAAGAACCCGACCTGTGCTAGATGTATGTATACCTTGACAATGACACAAAGACGTATAAATCGATTGGAAAAAAAATATACATCATATTGTGGAATAGCACAAAGTCTTTCATTTAACATGTTCAGTCTTTAACATTAGATAAATTAAATGTTTTAATGTCGAATTTCTTGGCATTAATGCTGTTACTTAAATTTAATTTCCAGAATGAGAGATGATTGCGCTTAGTACTTGCAAATTTTGGTACCGAATGCCAGAGCCAGATTTTCTCGTCTTATTCTTCTTTTAAATTTAAAGATCAGTTCCCTGCGGAACTGGCCGCGCAGTAACTTTAACGTAGTCACCCGCTGATGGCCACACAATTGAGTGAAATTCACAGTGAAGAACAATCATTCGCCTGGACTGGGATTCGAACCCAGACCCCCCGATTTCGCGCCGAGTGCTCTACCAGCTAAGCTACCCAGGTGTCATCTCTCGCTGTGAGTTTCATGGAGGCTTTAAGGAGCGAGATGTCTTCACGGATACAGTTCTTTGAATTTGTCAAAGTAAACACCTTTGTGTTTAAAGTTTGGCTTTACCTCGTGGACAGTAGCGCTCAGCGTTCGTACACGGGTACTCCATGGCATTGTATGCACGGTACCTGTGAAGACATCTCGCTCCTTAAAGCATCCATAAAATTCACATTGAGAGATGACGCCTGGGTAGCTTAACTGGTTAGAGTTAACTCGGCGCGAAATCGGTTCTGGGTCTGGGTTCGAATCCCAGTCCAGGCGAATGATGTTTTCACTGTGAATTTCACTCAATTGTGTTCTTTTAAATGATTCAAATACTTGAAGAAAATATTTTAACGTGCTTAAAATATTAAATATCTCGTTAATGGTCGTAAATAATAGCTCAAATTTGCTTAAATGAATGAACACATGATACACTACATATGAAGACACTCCTCAAGAGTATCATGATGCATGCCCATAAAATGCGTCTTTTTGGGTGTTCATTGCCTTCACTAATGAACCATTGCTTGAAGGAATGTTGTGTGTTATTAAATATTTTAATATCCTGATTCCATAATTTTACTATCTCAATTTTTACTACATATACCACTGCAGTTTATTAATTATCAGAGCCGTAATTTAAAAAAGATTAATTGCAAGTTCTAAGAAAGAGCGCTATTATTTCATTTTTTCTGCACTATCTACTCACAATCAGTTAAAATTGACCAAATGATGGTGAGAGTTTGTTTTTTTATGTACCTAACAGTGGATTTACCACTTTTTCACGATTTCAAATGCGAAAAAGTAAACCTTTTAACGGCAGAGGTGATAAATTGACGCTAAATGATTTGCAAGGTAGCATCAAACTTTTTCTCACTTTAGAGCATTTTCAATGACTTTTTTGACATTTTAATTCTTTTATGAATCTGTAACATGATTCATAGTATAAATGAGCCGGCGGAAATAATTGCCAATGTCTTCGATTAGTCGGTTCTAAGACAGTTCCTATAGATTGCCCACTCACTAAAAATCATACACCCGTTCCAATTTTATCGCGATTCGCTTTATGCGCCCATATATTACCCTTCATCCTCTCTTTCTCAGCTTTCTTCTCTCAATTACCGCTTCCGGCTTCGCTTAAGTACTTTTTTCTCGGCATATAATCCCCGAGTTGCATTTCAACTTTAAACATTATCTTATATGAAATGAAAATCATTTATCTCAGATACAAACGTTTAGCTTGCACAGGCACAAGTACGAGTTTAATCAACGATAACGCAATTTGGGCTGACAGTTGTAGAAATAAGCGTCCAAATATGTATCATCGATATGTATTGCACACGTAGAAGTAATTTAACCGCGATTAATTTAGTTTAATTTGTTTTTATTTTTGTATTGCTTTTCCAATTAGAACATCCAGTTGACAACCAATCCAATAGGATTTCGGCTCATCAGATACTCCGGCATGACTTGATTGTCCTGGTATTGTCAAGACTAATTTTGGATAATAGTGAACTGCCATCGTCAACTAACGCGAAAACAATTTCATGCAACGTCCTTTTTATGCGCCTATCCACGATGAACAGCGTCTCTCCTTAGTTAGTTATGAGGGCACAGAGGGAGTCCGACCAGCAAGCTACTAAAAGATAGCATCTATCTCCAAGGGGGGTGTTTGCTTGAAAAAAAATACATCACGTGTTCATGGGCTTATTGATTGGTTTATCAGTTCATTTCCTCGGCTTTACTTTGATTGGTCGCATCTCGGACAATGGTCTCGGTTGACGAGTTTTGCGACGACGCGGTTGGCCAAACCGGCTTGTACTTGTTTCGCCTGAAGGAGAGGAAGATAGAGGGGGGGGGTGAGAACAGGGGGGGGGGGGGGGAAGGGGTGTTGGGTCTCCCCCTTCACACCCCCTCAACGCAGTCACGCGCTCAACAAACAGGAGGCAAATGAATTTTTCCCATCATCGCCGAGAGGGGAGATATATTCACAACAAATGTGTCACGATAGTGGTCAATTAAGGAGGTTCCGCCGCGACTGTGTGAGTCAAATCAAATACTAAATTACACACTTTTTATATTTTGTCCAAAACATCCTACTTTCACTAATGCAATGCTTTTACCTATAGAAACCCAAAAGTAAGGTACAAAATATATGCAGATTATTCCACGAATGTATTTTAAATGAGCACTTTTTTCCAGCCGTAGGAGCCGATTGCAGCGCCATTTCCTACGAATTACTGCATTTTGACTTCAATGACGGCATTAATTCTTCAATAACTATAAAAATAAGATGGTAAGATGCCTGTATTTTATTTTTATTCAATTTCTCTGGATTATTTCCTTCTTAGAGACAGTATTCCACGAAAATGACATTTGTATTTTATGGAAAAATACTATTTTCCCCCGTGTTTCTCTCATTCCCCCATTGAACACCATGTGATTTCAAGTTCAATTATAGAATAAAATAGCGCAGAAAGGTATTATTTTGTTGTTCATTTCAGATAGAGGACAACTTTTTCTACAAGTAGACAGAATATGAATAAAATGACATTTAAGTCATTTTACGGTGGAACCACCTTAAGTACCCTATTCTTCCCATTGCATTATTTCGTCGTCGCCAGGGTTATAAGATAATTCAGATAATTAATTGGCGTACTCATCGCATTTTTTTGCTCATGAACCTATGACCTATTTGGCTTCAACTAGTGATTGAAAGAACTCGTGAAGTTATTTTCCTTTCACGACGTGTAATCTTTTAAGGATAATGTGAGCAGCGTCGCCTACCGAAATTGAAAAATCAAAGTGCAACGAATAGCCGAAAACGGCGCATAGTTCTCCCATTTAACTCTCGTCACGAAAGAAAAACGTAAAAACAGACGCGCAATGGAGGGGGCCTTTCGTCTGCGTCTTCTAAGATTTTAAAATATTTTTACCAAGTTCTCTTTTGAATTTTGTTATAGAACAAACAGACTGAGCCGGGGGAGAAACAGCTTCAGCGTTGCGTGGCGTCTGGGTTTGCCTCCATCGGAGAAGTAAAAGGCATTAACATATCTACATCTAAAAAAACCTGCAAGCCTCCTCAGGGGTGTGTGGCAGGGGGTGAGTAGTCATCAACATGCATTTCACTGAACCTTAAAGTTAGTGAAACTACGACTATTGATGCATTGGCATAATCGCTAATTCTTGTCACGAGGCGAAGCCATATTCTATCAATGCAAGAGGGACCGTTTGTATTTATGTATTTTGCAACAACATAAACGGACATAAATTCAATAACTATGCTGAAAACATGCACAGCGTGTTGTAAGTACTTAGGGAGTAGGTACTACTACTACTAAGAGCTACACTAGCTATCGACAAACCTAATGTCCATGCAATAAGTCGAGACATCCGAGTCTGATATGCTACTACATCTCATCAACCAACAAACCCATTGCAGCACAGCAAACTGCATATCAAAGACAACTCATACGTCCGTCCAACTGGTCCACCCCGCGACTCCTTGGCACTCCTCAAACAATAGGGTAGCGACGCATTTATATGTGTGTAAGTATTTAGAAACTGGCGGTGGTCTCTGGTTTCATTACACGGAGGCTATTCATTTTAGCTGGGCTGCAAGAAGAAGTTATCCGAGGCTGGCAGAGATCTACGGAGCCAGGCACCTCTGGCACATGACAGAAAAAGACTTGTGCGCAAAAAGAAGTCTTGTCATTTAGGAAATACTGATTTTTTTACTGTCGTAAATACTCAGTTTTTTTGCATTACTTAATTATGGCAAATATTTACGCTTTGCAAAAGGGTTTTTTTATAAATAATCGGCGTTTTGCATTATTTTCTTCCCAACATACCGCACTCTATTCAATACTATAAATGAAGTGAGAACATTTGAATAGAAGCATTCTTGTCCAAAGGCGAATCAGACTTAAGACTTTAAGATTACATAAATATTATCATAATATAGATAAGCCCTAATATACATGAATGTTAAGATGCATTTCTAAGTGTAAATAAAAATGTTGGTAATGATTAACTTTAAAATTCAAAGTAAAGACATTCAATTATTTGGAAGATGTATCAGTTTATCATTTCCGGAACACTGATTTTAAGAGTTATCTTAACGAATATTGTTTTAATCGTAGTCCAAAAAAAATGCCAGCTAAAAGATCAAGGATATTGTATACGGTTAAATAATTTAAAGTGTTCAATCGAATCAATGTATTTTTGCTAAGGAATATAGACTACTGGCGATTTGGAAATAGTAATATTTTTCTGCAGTAACTGCTTTCAAACTATTTACAGTAGTTTGCTTCAAAAAGCTTCTTCTATATATTCAACTTGCTTCAGAAAGTTTCTTTATTTACATAAAACCTCTGCGACGCTTAGGATTGGGAACTTCGTTTCAAGAGGTGAAATTCCGTGCCGCCATCGCCGCCAAATGCTAATAACGTAGTCTCTGGTGCTTCATACCACAAATATTTGCGAAATCCTTACCGTTTTTGTAGTCCAGAGTATGCATCGGTCTTCGTGCACAACGTCTATATCTCAAAAACTACTAGTCACACCGGTATGATTCTTACATTTTTACAAATCCGCATTCTTCCTCTACTCCCAGCTATAGCTGAAGCTATAAAATAATATGAAGCTATAAAATAATTCGCAGCTTCAGGATCTAATTTGTAGAAACTTATAATATTCATTGTAATAAAGTTTTGTACTTTTCTACAATTTTATTTTAAACACACTACGCGTTTCACCAATTTTATGGATGGTGAAAGTTTAGTCAGGTGTAGTAGTTTGTTTACATATATTATATTGTTGTCGTTGTTAAATACAGAACATTAAATTTGATTTTAAAGAAAAGTTTACATTTAAAATACGAAAAGGAAATGAAAAAAAAATGAAAAGGAGGGTTAAAAAAATATTAACATGAAAATAATTTACAACAAAAATTTACATGCAATGCAAAATGCAAAAACGTTGACCTTTCTCATACCACCATTGTTTGATTTCATTGTGTTTGCCAAGCATTGTAAGTTTAATATTTTGTTGTTATTATTTGCATGTTAATATTTTTGTGCCCTCTTTTTCATTTTTGTTTGATTTCCTTTTTGTAATTTTTTAACGTAAACTTTTCTTGAAAATCAAATTTTAATGTTCTGTATCAAACAACGACAACAATATAATATATGTAAACAAACTGCTACACCTGACGATGCCATAAAATTGGTGAAACGCGAAGTGTATTTAAGAAAATAAAAAGTGAAGAAAAGTACAACACTTTATTGTAATGAATAATGAAGTTATGTAAAATAGAAGAACCAAGCATATTGTACACATTCTACGACGGATTATTGTACGCAGTATTGGAAGGAGATATGTATAAATGCGACGGAACATTGAGGGAAACGAAGGATTGAATACATCGAGCAATACAATATATATTATGAGGGACGTTAAAATAATAATAAGCTATGAAGGAGTGTGTGTAGAGAGTGGAGTGGACCGATCTTCGGATTGATGGCCATGGTATTATTATTCGTAGGGAATGTTTCTTCGACCATCTTTCATGGTGTGGCATCTCTCAGCGTGGCACCCTACAGACCCAACCCCTGCGTCCTCTCGGGACATATCCAACTCTCCTCACGAGGGGTGTAGGGCGACAGGTGGGGGAAGGGTATTTCCCCCCTCCAACTAAATGGCACCCTTAAACCCCCACGGGTCGACCTTTGGTGGGGATTTTGAGGCGAAGTTCGAGGCGCCCTTTCCGAATGAAAGATGGCGTCTCGAATTGTCGTTTTTTTCTCTCCTCCCTCCCTCGCCGCCATATAATATGTCTGTGAATCCCATGTCTCGGTGAATCCGAATGGACGCCCACACGGTGCTCGAAGAGAGCGGAGGATGTAGGTATATCGCATCGCTGACGACACCTAGAGTATACATGAATAAATAAATAAAAGTGTGGGGTGTTTTTTATTCCGAGAATCCGACTTGTCATCTGCGACCGATTCGCTTTTCCTCCTTCCTTGGAAGTCATCTGGAAACTCTCGAACGTTTTTTTTGAAAACACGCTCGGCAAAAAAGTAGGCAATTCCGTCCTGTTCATTCTTCCCCTACTCCACACCCTTCCCCCGAAGTTCTTCTTACCCAGCGGGCTCCCTCCTCATTGCTTGTCCAAAATACTTGGCCCATTGGTTTTCCTCTTCGAACTTTTACTTCGGGTTTTATTTTCATTGGTTTGGAGGCCATGGTACTGGTACTACATCCCACTCCGATGGCCGTGGTTCGAATCCCGAAGGAGGAGGCGATCTTTCATAGGAATCCCGATCCCTACTTTGGAGATGAATTTTGATGAGATCTCTTAAAGAGTAACACGCCCTTCGGGTGAGACTGTGGTCCTCTTTGATTTTCACGTTCGCGACGTTGGCCGTGGGTAGACTTATGCTATCCGCCCTTCCTTGCACTCCCCCCTTAATTATACACTCCTTACATTACATACACTCACCTATCCTTCATGCTATCCTGCATGTCCTCAGCTTCCAGTCGCCTCCCCAAATAACCAACTAATTTTCCTTTCAATAATTCCATCTAGAATTTTTCTTATAAATTCATCGCATCTCGGAGTGAGTTTGTTCCACCTTGCTTCTCTTGCGATCCACCTTTCGATGATTGTTGCTACAAAGAGTTCCATCTTCTTCGGCTCCTTTGTATGTATATTCCGTTTCTCGCTTTGCCCATCCTTTGATCTTCATCATTCATCTCCAGCCATGCCTTTGCAGGCTTCTATTCTTTGCTTTTTCATTACCAGGAGTCCAATCTCAACGGCTGATTTTGTTAAACCACATTTTCCTCCTTTCTTCGTTTCTTACACCAGCTGGCCGCAAATTAAGTTTTTCTAATTTTTTTTGTCTCGTGGAGCAACCAAAGGCGCAGCGCTGAGGCATGGCTAAAAAACGACTTAATCTCGAGCGAACGCACTAGCCTTCAACGTTAACTAATGCACCTTTAAATGCGGTCTAGAGCCAGAAATGGCGGACTCATAACTCGGTTTCGGCCAATTACTTACTCTCGCTCGGCGGAAAAGATAGCGGAAAAGAATGATCATACTTTCCTAGTGCATTAGGCTCAACCGATACGCCATAGGCCGTCCCTAGGAGCCTAGTAGCACATGGACATGTACCAGGGGCCTTATTCTGTAACTCGAAGCTCCGGAGCTTTCTGGCGAAAAGAGCTCCTAGCCCCCCTTCGTATTTCGTATTGGAAAGCTCCTGAGAAAACGAGCTTCATTAGGTTCCAAACCTGCGAAGTCAGAATCTCAAGGCGCCAGAAGTAGTTAGAGAAGGCTCCGGAGTTTATTTGACTCCTCATGGTATTCTGTAACGGTCCCGAAGCTCTTTTGGGAGTCCCTGTCTGCCTCAGATGGGAGCTTCGGCAGGAGCCTTCCTCGATACCACACTAGTTTTCTACAGTGGAATCTATGCGCATTCCCGCAGTGTTTTATCGATTTTTCGTGAAGTGTGCATGTTGTTGTGAACCAGCTGATATTATTTTCTCAGTATTGACAGTTTTTCTTGAGGTGATGACATTGTCTACCGCGGTGGAAGAATCAGGATTTCATTAGGTTAGATTTCTAACTTTTTTTACCAATAAACCCCATCCCTGTTCACGTATGGTAAAGACTTTCGATGGCGATCTTGCTGCCTTACTTGTATTTCGGAGAGCAATTCATCGATAAGAATGTGTTTTGCACGTTTACTAGGTTCTTTCGTTGAATTCACCTGCCATGCAGACTTTTGAGAATTGTTTAAAAATTAATAAAACCGTAGGCAATGGTCAAGTCGATGAAAGCACTTCCTTTGTCATTAAGGAGGTTCCGCCGCGACTGTGTGAGTCAAAACAAATACTAAATTCCACATTTTTTATATATTTTGTCCAAAAAATCCTGCTTTCGCTGATGAAATGCGTAACTCACAGAAAACCAAAAGTAAAGTAGAAAAAATGCAGATTATTCCACGAATGTATTTTAAATTAGAACTTTTTCCAGCCATTGGAGCCGACTGCAGCACCATTTCCTACGACTTACCGCATTTTGACTTCAATTACGGCAGTAATTCCCTAATAACTAAAAGAAAATAAGGTGGTAAGATGCCTATATTACATTTTTATTCAATTTCTCTGGATTATTTCCTTCTTATAAATAGTTTTCCTCGAAAATGGCATTTATATATTTTATGGAAAAATACTATTATTCCCCGTGTTTCTCTCATTCCCCCATTGAACACCATGTAATTTCAAGTTCAATTATAGAATAAAATAGCGTGGAAAGGTATTATTTTGTGGTTCATATCAGATAGAGGACAAGTTTTTCTACAAGTAGACAGAATATATAAAATGGCATTTAAGTCATTTTACGGTGGAACCACCTTAAACATATGTTGTGACGTTTGCACGTATGTTCTTACTGTGATGTAGTTAACCCGCAATTATGTGATCGTAAATTCCGTTTTCTCAACAGTTTGATTATTACTAAACTAGTTTAATTGGTAATTAATTTAAGAAGGTAAATTGTTTGAATTTTAAAGCCGTAAAATCAATAACACATGAATAGTATTAACTCTTGGTATTCACGAAGGCTGTCTGCTCTTTTTCGAAAGTACAAGCCGGAAAATCGTTACAAAAATGTAACGAAGAATGTCATTGGAGGATTATTCACTCGCCGGAATTCAAGTTTACCTCTTCGTTGGTACTGACCTCCTTTCCTCCACCCGGTTTCGGAGGCTGAGTTGGTTCCAGTGATTTACAGGATACGAGTGGGAGCTAATTCTGGGATAGAGACGATGCTCTTAGCTCCGGAGCTTCAAGTTACAGAATCCTGAGGCTCCTGAGGTCACTGACGAGGTTGTGGGTCCACGAGAATAAAAGTGAAAGGATTGCTACTTGTAGGAAGAGAATACAACAACTTATTTACCTACTTCGCTCGTAAAGACGCTATCTGCAACGTGGAGTAAAACGTTGCGCCAGAAAATGCTCATCACACATCAATCAACAATCAAAAAAATCATTCGCTGCGATTTGCCTCCAATCAACACTGAATTCTTCATTTCTGACAACCGAGGCTCAGACAAATAAGTTTATGGGATACTTTTATAATAATTTTCTTTAAGTATTTAAAACAATCAAGTGTCGCATTTCATCGGAGTGGACGAAAACTTACTCATTCTGAGCTGTTCCGCGATGCTGTCTGAGAAGCCATATTTCTATTTAGTTAGCTCGGTTAATCGATAAGACCATAAAACCTCTTCCTTTATTCAAACGTATACTCCGCTCCTCCTGCTAGGTTTATTCATTTGTTTATTTTATTCCCGTCTTTGGGAAAGAGTCAATTTTCATTGACAAGGAATTCAATGACACAAGAAGAACTGTTTTCTTCCACCTTCTTTATGATTCATATCACTGATTCATTTAACGCACAATTTTTTTCAGGGGGGTCACATAAAGCGGGCCCCTCTGGACTTGCAGCGGCCCCAGCCCCTGAGTACCCACGCCGCCCCTGGGTGCAGATATAAACAAGCAGAACTGTTTCACATCACACCAGAAACACAACTTAAATGTGCACGTGCATTTCGTTGGAGAAAAGAGAATATGCTCCCGAAACTATGCGCTACAGACCGCACGAAGGTCTCCGCAGTGTGTCATAAAACGCCCCTTTTCGTCAGGTCTTGAAGTAGTTGGAGGGAGTTGGGAAGGTGAGAAGGCAGGTGGTGCCTTAGAACGAGAGTTTGTCTGTCAAGGAGAGATGCAAATTTCCTTCCGTAGGCGATGTGCAGGACATATGTGAAAACCCCGTGCATTCAAAGAAAGTATTTCAGTTTACCTCTTGCGGTGTCCCGCGATATGATTATGAGTTTCATTTCCAGCATGGTTTATTTAAAAAATCTTTACGGTGGCTCTTTTCAATCTCTCGTATATATCAAACGATCACTATAGAAAAGTGAATGTGTCCATATCGCACATCCACACACTTGCCGCGTCACCACCGTACTCCCCGGCGGCGGCGGCGGGCGGAACCGCACGCTCGAAAAAACAATGTAAAATTCGGGGTCGCAAATATGCGTTAGATTTTTCTTTAGATTCCAAATCTGGAAGCTTTGAACAGAGAGTGGCGTGGTATGAGTTACCTAGCGTAACCAGGCGGCACCAACTACTTTTTCTCAACAAATATGTAAAAAAATTGACTGTAAATAGGCTCCGCCGTTTTGTTGTGTATCAATGGTTAATAATAAAATAACATCTTTAAAAATCCATCAAATTAAATAAAAATAACTGTATAATGAAATCGTATAACAGTCGTTTCCATAACTCAATCCATTTAAGTACAGCAAGAGGTTAATTTTGGTAATTAACAGAGAAAATGGATGGCGGGCGTTTTATGCGAAATATGTTCAACTTTGACCCCTTATGTATATTGTTAATGTGCAAGTACAGGAAAAAATAAATGCGTCATGTCATGCACAAACTATTTGAGAACTTTGATGCGAAGTTTCAACTTCCGGACTCAAAAAAAAAACGTTTTAGAGGTTTTGGCCAGCTTTTTTCGATTTCAGCCCACTGTGCGTCGTTTCGAACTCCAGGAATAACATACGCTCCTGCACTGCTCGCAGCTAAGATGGACATTAGTCATCGTTCTCGGAGTTGAGAAAAATTTTACTGCGAAATGTGGTGCATTTATTTTAAGATTCTTTTTCGAAAAACTTCCTACGCGTATTTGTATAAATCTCGAAGGATAACAAGGCACCTAAGGTTGACAGGTATTAAACCTGTTCGGGTATTAAACGGATTCTGCGATGTCTCCTGGTTTTTCTTGCTCCGTTAGCAAAATGAAAACATTAATGATTTAGAACATTGTTTCCTTAATCGGTTTGTGTTTAATAAGCTGTTATAAAATCCGAATATCCAATCTCTGTTGCCCTGCCATCTGATCACACACCAAATCTAAAATGAGATTTAGAGAAGAATTGTTCAATCTAATATGAACCTTAACTCATTACGATGTTCTCCTTGATAAACTGCTGTGTAAGCTATGCGATAGCTTATATTAGATTTACATTAGACAAAAGATTCCTTAGGGTCCGCCTCCCATTAGCTTATGGCGAGATTGGGCTGTACGATAACAGATTGTGATCGCCAGGTGGACAACTTTTGCAAGGACGTTTATATTTCTTGAGATTTTTTTTAATGATTATAATTAATCTTATTGCCATTATCATTAAATTAAATTTATCTTAAATCACATATGAGATGCATTTACTGCGGTGCTTTGTAAACAAAACCACACATTAGTTCGAACTATGTTAGTACCGGTGATCGTAATCATGGCGCTTATCTCGGAAAGGTAGTAAAAACAAAAGAATTGGGTGGTTTGAACTTACGTGTGAGAGAAGATGTTATAATTATTAGTTAAAGATATTTTGTATGTGGAACGTAGAAAAAACATCTGCCCTTTGTGGATTGTGTCCCAATCTAATAGAGACACTCTAATAGAGTCCCTATTAGCTTTTAAGTTCGTTTTTCATGCGTTCAATTTCGTTGAAGTTTAATATCAACGACGTTGAAGTCAATTTTGAATAAACAGCCGCTGAGCACTGAATTTGGTAACTCATCCCTGCTTTCAATTATTCACTCTGTACATTTCAGGCGATTCTTTGAGAACGTTCGTCCTCCTCTTACTTGGGGCTTGCCTCTGTCACTTATGCACCCGAGGAACCAGAAAAAGAGTCAGTGGCATGCATGTCTATAATGATTATCTCTTCCAACGTGAGGATAATCCTAGCCATTCACTATTTATTTTGTCTAGGAGGTCTGTCTTGCTAAAATCTTGTTATTTAAAAGTGCTTTCAATTATCAGCATATACTTCCAATGGGTTTAAAACTTCAAGATAGTGGCGTTATTTACCGAGGTAATCGCACCAACTCCAATTATATCGTGTTCTGTCATTCTAGATAGAGGCTAAATGCTGTGCTTTATACGCTAAATCCTTACCATCCATATTTAATGCATTTTATTTTTAAAAATCACGCTTTGATGCCGAGGGTAAACTCAGTTTTTTTATGTTTGGGATCAATCTGTTTTCTTTTGCACGTTATAATCAGAAATAAACACAGTGTGGTTTCCTTTCTTCAATGTTTGAAAGAAACGTACGTTGAGTGGGCGTCCCAAAATGCGAAGGAGTTGGCGTTCTTTGCGTCTCAGGGTCGCGTCATTGGGTCTCGGTGAATAAGGGTCCAAAGGGGATTGATTCATGGAGACGACGCAGCCAGAGACACTTGCGAACCGGGGGCACAAGAGAGATGGGAGCTCGAATGGAATTTCCCAGTTTCGAGTAGGGCAAACAAAACACCCGCGTAACTCGCATGGAGAGTGTCTTTTGTTTCCTTCCTACTACCTTCCTCCCTACCCTTCTGAACCTTCTTCTCCGGCAAACATTCGATACGAATGCACGACTGAATTCGTGTATATATGTAGAAAAGCTTTTCCGTCCACTTTGTGTTGGTTTTGGTTCGCCAAAACGCGAATTCAGCTTGCGGTTAGTCGTTCGTCCAATACTACTGGGGAAGAACGCGTTAAGGGTCGCGAAAAAATAAAAGTGTCTCTTGCTTCGCTTCCGTTCAAATCCGGTCGGATGGAATCGTAGAGGTCTCCCCCCCCCCCCCTTGCTTCATTCAATCCATTCCTCGAATGGGAGACGACAAAAAAGTGCCAAAAATGCTTTGGATTGTTGTCACTTAAAGAGAGGCGTGGGAAACCTTTTTCGGTGACTTAGCAACCCTTTTCCTCAGTGGACCAGTTTGGCTAACTTAAATTTTCGAGTGTGAAATGTATTTTTTTAATGAAAAACTTCCCTGTACTTAGAGATATTCAGAGTGTACATATAGGCATTTTATGTCTTCATGAGAGACATAAAACTACAATTTAACGTAAAAGATTGAGTTATAGCCACATATATATTTCTTTTTTTCAGGAGATGTTTTATTTCTATTAATTTGAAAAATATTTATTACTCTTGGCCAACATTTCGCATTTGTAGGTATATATGCTTCTATATATGCTGATATGAGAATATATATCAGAGGTTTCCAGTTAACGGATTAATTATTTTTTAATATTTCATCGCAATAGTCTGCTTTGCAGGTAGTCGCTTTCAAGTAAGGAATAATAATAGTATATTTTATTTCATTCAAACCAAGGCCCAATAAATAATAATATAATCATTCAAATTAATATAGGTAGCCCAGAGTAAATCCGGTTTTGGGGATACTTTTTGATACAAATTAATAAAGACAGAGGCTGATGAAAATACATGCTTTACAATTTTATTCTTATGACATTAGTCAAACCTTCTGTGAGATATTATCCTAAGGGAAATAAATTGTACAATATTTTTCAAAAATTCTTCTACATTCTCTTTGGAAAAGAGCCATTGTTTCGTTCAGAGTGTAAATTGAGTTGATGAAGTGATGTTTCCTCTCGCTCAACCGTGAGGGAACTGAAAGGCTTGGATGCTTTGTATGCATAACATTGCTTGAACGCTTCTTTGTTAGGCTAGACAGTATTCCATACTTTGAAGACAAATAAGTGTCTCAATCGTAGAATATCGAGACATTTAAATGAATGTGATTGTGATTTCCAGTTGCAGTTTTGATCTATGATGACACAAATATTTTCTAAGATTAACTTTATTAATATTTAATAATTTGGATCATGTTATTTAAATTCTTCGCTTTCAACAACATCTGTAGTAAATATCATTTCATTAAAGGCTTTCACTTTTTAAAATAAATACAATGTATTTTGTTTTTTCCGCTTAATAATAAATTAATAAAAGATCTTAGGCTTTCCCGGCGAATAATATTAGTAAAATCTTCTCGGGTTTGCCACCGGGTTTGGCTTTTATAGGCCAACGTTTCGACGAGTGACTCCCTCATCGTCATCAGGGCTGAGACTGATGACGATGAGGGAGTCACTCGTCGAAACGTTGGCCTATAAAAGTCTTATCCGATGGCAAACCCGAGAAGATTTTACTAATAAATTAATATTTCGTGAAATAGTCTCGCCGAAAGTATCCTGATACTCGATGGACGGGAGGTGATGGACTCCAATCCCCCATCGCCGACTTCTAAAGCTGCGTGCCTGCTATTTAGTCTACTTGCATGCGAAAACGTGCATGATGCCTACCTTTCCTGGAAGGCCTACAAATTCCGGGTATGGTTTAACTTCAGGAATGGAACAGCTGGCTGGTTGCTTTCCCTCCCATCTCGTTGTGTCCGCACCTGAGGTAGGTGCCCAATCACCGAGATGCCTATTGTTTTATGTTCTTTTTACTTAACGTGGATGGATTTATCTTGAATAATTCAGCTATTAGATATTTAATTGAGTGTGAGAAGCCACACTCTTTAATTCAGCTCGTTACAACTATATAATCAATAGAATCAATAAACTGAAAACATATAAACAGGGAATAGATTTATATTCCCTGGTATCAGCAGGTATCAGGCTGCCGGCTGCCGATACTGGAGGATACTGGTTTGATTTAAGTCTGATACTTTATGATACTTAGCTATACTGCAGCGAGATCAGAGCGATACTATTCGCTTTACCCCGGGAGGAGCACCAAAAGATGTTTATCTCGTGCGGAGGAGAAGTGTCTTAATGTTGTCGAAATCCTTTGCGTTCCGTGTGAAACCTATTTGATCGCCATATTGCTCTCAAGACGCTGAGTGAAAAGAATGTTATGCCGTGTTGGAAAAGATATCGCGGATTTTGCTAAAGCATAAAGCTAAGACAACATTTAAACCGAAATCGGTAGATTGGTTGGAGAAAGCTCTTGCCCTTTAAAAATAAATACTATCATGCCGAAAGCAATACTTATTAGAAAATATTCAATACGATGAAAAATTAAGATTAAGGCCTGCGCCTAGCGCCAGGGGGAGAGGTTCTGATTTGTGCTGGGACGAGTGCTGCATGCCTGGTGTGGAATCACCCCGTGCCACACACCCTAGTTGTGGCTTGCACGGTACTTCGTAGATGTAGATGTAAGATAAAAATTGATGCCACTGAGACAAATTCGAGGCATCATTCGCGATGTTAAATATGAAGACTAAATGGAGACGAGGAGTCCGTTCAAGATTACTTACTGGTAAAACGAGCGAGAGAAAGTATAAGTAGGAGAACCTGGACGGATAGCAAAGACGAGAATCAGGGAGCATACAAGGGCCCTAATTCGACCGGTCAACCTAGAAACACATCAGCGTTCACCGAACGTGCTGCTCTAGGCCACGAAATAGAGAACAACAATAGAGTTCAAGTGAAGAACCAGAGGGAGGCCTTAGAAATTTAAAAAACATGAGAATAAACTTCAATGATGGCCTGGGACTAAAACCTAGTGAGTCATGGCTGCCATTACATTCTAGATGTATAAATATACCATTACCCCCCACCTCCTCTTTCACCCAATTGAGAATTAAAAAATGCCTGAGTCGTATGAAGAAGGCAGTATACCTGCATCTTACCTGAGGAAGTCTTCCGTAGTGGAAACGTCAGTTTTTTTCAGAATCAAGACGCGGGGAATCCCAAAAGATAAAATGATCTTTTCAAAGTAACCACGTTGTTAACTATAAGAGTTAACATCTACATTTACAAAATACCCTGTAAGCCACCACAGGGGTGTGTGACAGGGGGTGAGTTTTCACCAACATGCATTACACTATACCCTATTAAAGTTAGTGTAACTACGACTAATTATGCATTAGCATAAATCGCTAATGCTTGTCACGAGACGAAGCCTCACAAGCATGCACTACTACACTACAGATGTCATCACAATGGAGAGGGACTGTTAATATGTTTATATTCTGCAACTACACAAATGGACAGAGACTCAAGACTTATGTAGAAAACATGCACGGCGTGCTGTTAGTACTAGGTATAAGATAAGTAAAGTATTAGGGAGTATTACTACTACTAAGAGCTACACTAACTATCGATAAACCTAGTTAAAAGTCTCATTGGCAGCTGTTATGGTCCCTTATAGTTCGTGGGAAAAATGACATTTTAAATCTATCCGTTCTGCAGTCTAGTTCCCTAATTTTATTCTCATGATCTGATCTACCGTAGTATGTCGGATTTCGTAAAATATTATCAACGTCGTCAGAGAATAGACCGGTTTGGAACTTACATAATAGATTGACCCTAAATATTAATCGACGGTCTGAAAGCTTTTCCCATCCCAGTTGCTGCAAAAGATTAGTAACACTAACGAGATTATCATAGCGGCCTTTAACAAACCCTTCTTCGAGCCAGCATTCTTATGACGAGCTCTCCCTAGGAATCTTGCCGTGGATTAAGGAAAGGGTCGTTCTCCCAATCCCTCCCCTCTTCTCCTCCCAAAATTGCCCGGGTCATGTGGAATACATACACCTTGGACCTTTTTCTATCTTAGGACATTTTTTTTTCGCCATGTCGGAGGAGGCCTTCGGAGAGCGAAGGGGAGATCGTGGCTCCGTCAAGGGTTTGCCTCCGCCAGGGTATTTGTTCCCGGAGGAGGTTGACTTAAGGTTGGTCCACGTGATCGCAAATATTATAGGACCAGGAAGGCTTGCCTTTCTGCTCGCGTCACTTCTCTCGCTTTCCTCCTTCGCTGAGTTTGGGATTCAAACGTAAATGGCGGAAGTGATTAATTTTTGGAATCGTCGTTGAAATTGGATGAGGAGAACATGGGAGAGAATTTGCGAGTCGCGTGCATTGTAAGCCCGGAAGCGAATTTGAATTTGGCTCGTAACGCCCTCCTCATCATCCATGTACTACTTATTATGAAGAATGTATGAAAGATTCTCTATGTGGATTGGATTGTGTCATTTCTAAGGTCATGCTGTCCATTAATCGAGCCACTTGATTTTTATGCTATCAAATTACTCTGAGTGAATACTTGAATTCACACTTTAAATGGATCTCCGAAGGAACGCAAGCAACTTCATGCTTTGCACAAAACTGAAAGCATTAAACAACGATAGCATTGTCCTTCCCTTTATCGGCGTTGTTTTCCTTTTCGTCAATAACGGATTCTTTTGATGCAAATATATATCATTCTTTGCCCTGTGAAGAGTAATTTAATAGGATCGTCTGCTTGGGCTTTTCTGTAACTTATACGCCGGAAAACCACCAAATCTTACCAAGTTTGGTAGACTTCGAGTGATTAGCATTTATACTGGACACCCCACAGGAAATTGTTTAATGTGAGAACTGAGTCATTCTGATTATGATTATTAAAAAACATTATTGTTTTTTCTGTCATAATATTCGTTTGTATTGATAACTTGTGTGGTAAAAAATTTAGCTAATTTGTGTGTAACAAAGTAAATAAATCTGCAATCATTGAATTGGAATCACGCACCTTTGTTGATTTCAGTGTTTACTGAATACCTTACAGTTGGCAAGTATTTGCTCAAAGATTTTTCCTTTTCGTCGATAACGGATTCTTTTGATGCAAATTTAGTAATTGTAAAGTTCTCATAGGACTGTGCCAAAATACCATGAACCTATATTCAATTATGCCCACATTTTCACTCTCATTACATCGAATTGGTATCCAAGAATTAATCATGAAAAATGATAAAGTATCCTTAGAATGGTTTATTACTTCAAAGTTCAATTTGCTTCTTATACAATGAATCTCAGCGCCAGTGATCGACAATTAATCCATGGATATCAATCTCCGGTTGAGATATAATTGCTGCCGTTTGATTGTTTAAGTACTTCATTTGGTTCGCAAAAATACCTCCATTGGAATTTGAGCGGTTGGTTATTCTTTTCAAAACGTTTAAAAATAAGTACGTAAGCTTACATTAGTGAAAGATTTTGGCTTTTTCAGTAAATCAATACCAGTTCCATGCATGGAAGAGAGCCGTCGAAAAAATACGCCCTTTTAATGGTACCATTTAAGATGTCATACCTTCGCAGAAAATAATTTTACCAATTTTGGAGATGAAATAAAATTTGCAAATTTTTGTGTTTCTAATAAGTTTTTCGTGTCTCTCAAAACAGAAATGTTTATCTAAAAAATAAGGTTTTGAAGAAGAAAAAGGTTTGACAATTTCAGTTACCGTATTGGAAATTGTAATTAATATGCGTGAACTTCGGCAGAAAAAGAAAGATATAAACCTTAAATGCAACTTCGATAAGTTTTTCATTGTAAATATTGCCACTGCTTTTGGGCGTTGTCATGGTAATCTGCAGAATGCTTGTGACGAAATGTTTGCGTTACACCACAGCTCTGTAACTGCTAGGAGGAGTAAGGTGTTGCGAGTCGCATTAAGTGTGTAAGCATTTTTGTCCAATGAGGTCGCAAGTTGCGAATGCTTAAAATCACTTCTCCTACCTCCTCCAGAAGTTATGCACTCTCCTCCTGAAACACCCTGTATAATTGTCGACATCGCCAAAGTTGTCGACCGTCGACAAAAATTAGGGTAGAAGTGCGCATTAAGGTGATTCCACCGTAAAATGACTTAAATTTCAATTTATATATATTCTGTCTACTTGTAGAAAAAGTTGTCCTCTATCTGATATGAACAACAAATTAATACCTTCCCACGCTATATTAATCTCTCATTGAACTTGAAATTACTTTGTTTTCAATGGGGGAATGAGAGAAACACGGGGAAAAATAGTATTTTTCCATAAAATATAAATGCCATTTTTGCGGAAAACTGTTTGTAAGAAGCAAATAATCCAGATAAATTAAATTAAAATAAAATACAGGCATCTTACCACCTTATTTTTCTAGTTAATGAAGAATTATGCCGTAATTGAAGTCAAAATGCTGTAATTCGTAGGAAATGGCGCAGCAGTCGGCTCTTATGGTTGGAAAAAAGTGCTCATTTAAAATACATTTGTGGAATAATCTGCATTTTTTTCTACCTTACTTTTGGGTTTCTAATGGTAACGCATTGCATCAGTGAAAGCAGGATTTTTGGACAAAATATAAAAAATGTGGAATTTAATTTTTGTTTTGACTCACACAGTCGCGGCGGAACCGGCGAGCACAGAGGCTCTTTGCTCTGGCGCGGAGGTAGTTTTCTCTCGAGGTTTCCGAAACTTTTTAATGGTTTCTCTCTCACATTAAACGTACACATTCATTCACAAACGTACATATTAAACACATTCTCCGGTTTCCATCTCGGTTATTGGCTCCATAACCGACGTTTCGGCAGCTTACTCCGCTGCCTTCCACAGGGTGATGAGTGGAAATTGACCGCAATAGTATCTCGGGAATTCGGGTTTCACCTGATTTTTCCCGCGCTTTCACCGGATTGGCTCGCTTTTCTCGCGCGTTTCCAATCTCTTTTAGAATCAGTTTCCACCTTTCCACCACGTGAGGTGAAAGTGGCCACAGGAGGCCACAGGATTTTTATGAGGCCGTCTGTGGCCATTTAATGGCTTCTGTATCCATTCTGCGGTCACTATGACCAGTCTATGGCAATGGCTGTAGATAATAATAATATTTATAAGGGTACGAAAGCCGGACCTCCAGTCTCCCCGTGGCGTACCTGGTAACGGCTTTTGCCGGCTAATGGTGGACGTCTGCGTGTGGGGCTAACCACCCCACACGCAGTTAATCTGGTTACAAAAAGGAAAACAGATAAAGCCACCCACAACTGGCCTCTCTCGGATGGGGGCCCTAGTACAGTTGGGTGTGGCAATGAAGCACCATTTGATAAGGGAGCTCGTATGCAATGGACGGAAGGCATAAGGGGCGACCTCCTCGCATGCCATGCTGCCAGCGAGCCCGATAGCAGGGGGTATATGGCAAGGATGCACTCTTTGTAGTATGAGATGCATCCAGAACACGACCACCTATCGCAGCAGAATCTGCGCGATTATGCCAACCACCTGCGAAAAAAGGAAACTCTCCACCAACCGCCAGTTCAGAGGAACACACCACCGGCCAGACCACCCTCCCCGACACAGGCATCCTCTCCAGCACCTGAGGCTAGAACGGCACTCATGACGCAGTCTCTGCCAAATGGGGAGGAAGCTGGTCAGGCCGTCGCTGAACTACGAACGCGGTTATCAAGCACAATATCCTATGATGAAGGACAAAAAAGGCAGAGAGATATCCACCGAAAAATCTCTCTGCGGGGTAATCACCTTTCCCGGTTGAATGGCCTCATCGACGAAATCCTGACAGAGACGTCGGACCTATGGACGGTCAATTGCGTGGTCTACGCTGCTACCAAAATCATGGCTCACTCCCAAAAGAACGCCTCTTGGGAGGAAAAAGCAGAAAAAAGGCTGGAACAGTTGGAGGCCAAGATCACGCAGGCGAGACGACAGGCGTCGAGAATTCAGTGTGTGATGGAATACATCGCATCTGGACGAGCTTTCACTCCTCAAGTTCGGCGTATAGCGCGCAGCCTCAGATACAACCATCACACACTGAATAAAAGCGTGCTGCTCACTATTAAGCAGCACGCGGTCGACAGAGTACGCGCACTCACCACGGCCAGGAAAAAACTCCTCAAGAGGAGCAAGGTCGTGAGGGAGAGCTCTACCTTTCTCCTTCACCCGTTCCGTCTCTTTCGGCCACCTCCGCCTGTCGTTGAATCTCTGCCACCCGTCCAAGAGGTTGAACGTTTCTGGAAGGAAATCTACGAAACGTCGAAGCCATTCAACGGAGACACTCCGGCCATAGGCCTCTTTAAAGAGTTTTGTGACCGCCACCTACAAGATGTGGATGGACCTCTTTCAGTCACCGAAAGTGACGTGAAGAAGGCCTTCTCTGGCAAGAAGAATTTCTCGGCTCTTGGAATGGATGCCGTGAATAACTTCTGGTGGAAGAAATTTACTTCCACCCACCAACACCTCGCCTGAATCTTCACGTATTTTCTGATAGGTAGAGAACCAATTCCACCTTGGCTGACTGAGGGACGCACGGTTCTAATACCTAAGAAGGGAGACTTGTCCAATCCAAAGAACTACCGCCCTATAACCTGCCTCAAAACTGTATATAAGGCGTTCACCTCGATCTTGAGCGACCTTATCCTACAGCACGTCCAGCCGGTGTGGGAGGAGGTGTATGAGCAGAGGGGCTCAAAGCGGGGAATCGCGGGATGCAAGGACAACCTGCTCATTGATAGGTGCATATGCCAGGATACCATCCGGCATAAGCGAAACCTATCAATGGCATGGGTGGACTACAAGAAGGCTTTTGACACCACTTCTCATGAGCTTTTGATCGCCATGCTGAAGTTGATGAAAGTCTACCCAAAGGTAGTGTCCTGCATCCAACGCCTGTTACCCTCTGGAAAACGCGCTTCGTTCTGACCTCAGGCAAGCGGTCAGTTTCCACAGAGTTGGTAACATACCACCGTGGCATTTTTCAAGTCGACAGCTTGAGCCCCTTACTGTTCTGTATTTCCCTCCTACCCCTGTCCCTTAGGCTGCGACGAGGTAAAGGATACATGTACGGTGTTCCAGGTGACAGGAAGCATAAGGTCACCCATTTGTTTTATATGGATGACTTGAAGCTCTACGCTTCTAATGCGAAAGACCTTCGCACTGCCCTGGACACCGTACTGAAATACAGTGAGGCTATAGGGATGGAGTTCGGAATGGACAAGTGTGCATCCATCCACTTGGCGAGAGGAAGATTTTCGGAGATCAAGGAAGACGTGCAACTTGTTGACGGGAGCGTCATTCGTCACCTCGAGGACGATGACATCTATGAATATCTCGGCGTCCCCCAGCGCCGATGCATTGGAGGTTGCAGCGGTGACGGAAAGGATCACCGTAAAATACAGGCAGACTCTAAGAAACATCTGGAGTTCTGAGCTGTCAGACAAGAACAAGGTTCTTGCCACGAACATGTTCGCGGTTCCTACACTGCTGTATACCTTCGGATGCATGAAGTGGAACGTCAACGAGTTGCAGAACCTCTATAGGGGAATGAGGAAGATGATGACCATCTATAGAAGTCTTCATCCGAAATCTTCCGTCGCCAGATTGTATCTCCCTCGCAATGTAGGTGGTAGAGGACTATTGAGTCTGGAGTGTCTCCACAACAGAGTTGTCCTGGGTACAGCTTGCCGAGTTTTGAAAAGCAGGGACCCCCTGCTCAATCTCGTGAGAGAACGAGAGTGCGGGAGCAGGGGCGTTTCTCTTCCAGGCGGCAAAGAGGGCAGCGGACGAAACCGGTCTCGACTTCGACCCGTCATCCGACGGAATCGATAATGACACGACCATCTCGTCATTGAAGGCAGACGTCCTCAAGCTCGAAATAAAAAAAGCCGAGCAGAAGGCCTTGCTCAAGGTGCATACCGATAAGCCCATGCATGGAGGTTTCTACCGAAACATCGAAAAGCATGGGTTATCGAAGGAGCTGACGTTTGCCTTCTTACGCTCCGCAGGTCTGAAGTCCGAGACCGAAGGTTTTGTCCTCGCGTGCCAGGATGGTGTCATAAACACACTCGTGTACCGCCGAATTATATTCAAGGCGGAGGTTGCGGACACGAGATGTAGGGCGTGCCGAGCCCAGCCGGAGACTTTGAGTCACCTCCTCTCCGGCTGTAGCTATTACGCCAAGTCAGCGTATTTAGCTCGGCACAATGCGGCCCTACGGGTGCTATACTTTCACCTTCGACACCATTATGGCATCGACGAAACACCTGTGCTGCCCTATGCCCCTGCAGATATCGAGTCCGTCGTGGAGAACGATAAATGCACAATCTGGTGGAATTACTCCTTCTCCACCACCAGGCAGTTGTAGGCGACCAAGCCTGATATCGTTCTCCTCGACCACATCACACGCTCCATGTTTGTCATTTAGTTTTCTGCTCTGGCTGAAACGAACATGGATGCGAAAGAGGTGGAAAAACGGACGAAATATCAAGACCTGCTTTTCGAACTTCGACAGATGCAGTGGCGGATACATATGGGGGGCGCGGGGGGCACGCGCCCCCCCCCTTGCGGGGCCGCCCCCGCCAGTCAGCCCGCACGCTATTCGTTCGTGTCTTTCGTCAGTCGACTCTGAGTCGAGTTATCGAGTAGCTGTACTTTCTTATGTTGCACGCGTCCGCGTCATCGTATTTTATACGTTCCTGTCTGGCACATAGATAGCTAACCTACGAGAAAAGTCGCGGCCATTCTAGTGATCTCGATACGTTATTCCGTCTGGCATTTGTTCGAGAAAAGTCGCGAATATTCTACTGTTTGTATTTGTTCACACTCCTTAAAAGTCTGGAAGCGAACATTCTGGCTACGAATGTTCTCGAAAAAACCGAGCTACATATATAAGGGAAGCAGAGTCGCTGCCAGGCAGTCAGTTTGAAAGCTACAATCGTCACGATAACTTGCGCCTATGGGGCCCGGGCTTGCCTCTTTCAGATGGCACGGGGAAACCCACCTATTACCCGAAACTACCTTCTACTTAGTACACATGTAAATTTCTTGAATTTTTTTTGATTGAATTGAATTGAACAGTTTGTCGGTTAATTTCCTTCTTTCCATGAAAAATGCGTAAATGATGCTACTGTATCAATAAAGGAATGCAAAGTTAAGGGGGCCCCCGAATTTCATTTGCACAGGGCCCCTCAATCCCCAGGGCCCTGTCTGTGATGTACAGATGTTCCCTTTCGGTCAAAATATATGCACATATACAAGTGAATTTTTTCTACACATACAGCTTGATTTGGTCATTTGTAAAGAATACCATCCAAAAAATATTATTATTTATTGTAAAATATATGAAAGAAATCAGCTAACATTTAATAATTGAAATCCCTGTGGTATGTAGGTGTCAAGGCTAAAGGCATCTGACTGCAAATGATTATATCCACTGAATAATGCATTTTTATCATAATTGTAAGGTGACCAATTTTTTTACAATGAAAAGGAGGACAGAAATAATTTTTTTTACAATGAAAAGGAGGACGCAAATAAAAAAATACAAATATCGTAAATAAAAGAAACATTTCATTCTTTGCAACAATAATACACTACATATAATATGATAAATGCATTAAAAAACATTTGTTACAGTTTATATTGTGACACAACGTAAATTGAACAAGAACAAATGAATGTTCACATGAAATATGATTATGTTTTAAATGGCTGAATATTTCCACCCATCTTTTATCAATTTCAGCATTTTGATTTTCCAATTCAACCTGTTCATTTAAACATGTTGATTGCGTCTCGCCGCACTGTACCTACCGAGCCTTGAATGAATATCGTCATATCAAAGTACATATACGTCACATCACGTGATCACGGACCGGCTCGGCATCGATCAAATACAGAGATTTACAGATTAGTCTTCAAATATCGAAAAGGAGGACATGTAGGAGGACACTTTTCGAGGGAGGACAGAACTTACAAAAGAAGGACTGTCCTCCTTAAAGGATGACGGATGGTCACCTTAATAATTATGCCCTGAGTGGTAAGAAATTAAATCCCTCACTATTGTGTGACTCTATTTATTAAATACATGGGGAGGCTAGATTCAAATGACTCATTGATGCAGATTTACCTTGCAGTTAGATGAGTTACACAGATTTGTATTTTATTTTTCATTTCAAAATTTAGACCTGCGCAACAATATAAATCTCATTCAAACAACATGCTGTTTATCAGTTTCTATGGTAGATTTCAGATTTTCCCAATTTTGTCCATGATTTCAAATTTCCTCCTGCATTTGTCCGCTCATCAATTCAATTTGCTCGTAATCTATCAAGGAAGGAGACAAGGGGGAATTGCAGTTCAAATTAATGAGGGAGTGGCCGATACCTAAATGCTGCAGCAGATGAGTAGCAAGGCAATAACAACATGTGACAAGGGAGAAGCAGTGGATTTTGAAAGATGACCTGGGCCAACTGTCCATATTTCAATGGAGCAGCAAGGGAGTATTGCAGTGGAGTTTCAGTTGAGCACAGTTTTTCTTACTGAGGCCAAGGCAGTTCAGTTCAGTTGGTAGTTTCAAGCCAGTTTACGCCCACTCACAATTAGTGGAGTTCCAGTCCTGAATCAGCTGATATGTTTCAAGGGAGAAACTTTTGCTTGAGTAGTTTTAAAATAAAATCTTTTTGTCCATTGATTCACATTTGTGAACCAACGTATTGCATGCAGAAGTGCACCCAGATTTTTTTTTTGAGGAGGGACTATAAAAACTTTTGAAGTGAATATTATTATTTTATGCTTCTTCTTGTCCTGAATAGCAGGGTGGTATTGTCTGGGGAATACAGTGGCACTGTGGGCTAAAACTTTTTCAGTGAAGAGGGTCAAGTTTGAATTATTTGCAAGTATGCTTATTGGGAATTTTGTAATTCTTTTGAAATTTTGGGGTTTCAACCCGTCTCCCTAGTGGTGTGCCCCTGATTCTTAACACCTAAAAATGCTATGAAGGCCAGATTAGCGGCTATACATCAGAATCAATGCGTAAAAAAATAATCACAATGATGGGGAGAGAAAGGTTTTGTTACACAAAAAAATTAATGCAGAAATCACTGTACATTCCTTTTATTGTAAGTCACTAAAATATCAAAACCAGGTCTAATCCTTCCCTAAGATCAAGTGAACATTTTGTTAGTCAACTTTATTTCTTCTGTTTTCTGTATTGTTTAAACTTTTCATTTTATTGTTACACAGCTATTCCAGATAATTTGAAAAACATGACCTCCTTCAGATAGTTCCAAAGTGCTAATTGTTATTTGTCTTTCAATACACCGGGGTGCATTTTGATGGAAAACTTCAACTTCACTTTTTTATGCCTGAATACATCTCTGCATTTAACATTTTTCTCCCAAATAGTGAAGTTGACACCCTGCAAGAACTGGAACTACTCATGTGTCCAAATGCAAATCTATGCTATGATTATTTTTTTCTAAAACTGAATTTTTTTTACTTATTATTGGCACAATTGATATGATATAAATGATTATCATAGGGAGATAGTTAGGTAGTGCAAATGTAGCACTGATAGCAAGGATAACCAAGCGGAAATCTTTGGTTAGAGAGGACTTTCTAGAATTCCTGGGGATTATGTTTCACTTGGGTAGAATCCAAATGAAAAGAATCTCGGATTACTGGAGCACTGACCTCCTTTTTAGTTTTCCTTGTATTTGGTGCTCTATGCGCCAAAACAGGTTTGCAAGGATATTACAGTATTTGCACTCTTCCCATAATCCTGTACCTAGTGAGCCTAGACCTAATGACAGACTACATATACAAAATACGACCAGTATAATGGACCTTTTTCATGAGACGATGGACACAATAGTAACACCTACTCTGAGACTATGCATCGATGAGTCTATGGTTCTCTTTAGGTGCCGCCTCATATTTAGAATTTTCATGAAAGGCAAGAGACACCACTACGGAACTAAGTTGTCCATGCTGCCTTAAACCTTTATGCCTTACCCCTTGTATCAAAACTTAGGTAGGTATCACAGTAACATCAAGTGCTGAAAGTATGTAAATATATTGTGAATAAGTGCATATTTTAAAAAAAAAAGTTTGTCTCATTATATATTTTTAATGATCTTAATTTTTGTGACTGATTATATTTTTTAGAAAAGAGTGCAGGTATTTTGTTAATGTCCCTTTAAACACAAAAGGCTGCAGCAGCACTGCACAAGGATGCCAAGGTTGCACGCACAACTCGCCTTGAATGAAGCGCTCCCACAGCATCTCCGCAGCTATATTTTGGAACGCGCTGCCAAAATGTGCTGCTGTAGCATATTAAACTCACATGTGTAATGCATGCCAGCAACACGCTGCTGATGCACTACCAATAATGCATGTTTGTGAAGCCCCCGTTGAAAGAGCATGGGCTCTTTCACTCCTCCCTTAACACGAAGCTGAGTAGGTTGAATTGTTAGTGATAGTATTGTGATGGACCCAACCCTCGCCCACGAACTGTGATTTAAGAGCAGGGACAAACGTCTACATTCGTGGGCAAGCTGTCTCCCGCGAAAACGGGAGGCACTGCCCTTATGACCGGAAGCCGATCGTCCCAAAGTGAATTGGAAAAGACGGTTACCCAAAATTTAGAAAATAAAAGGTTTTCTGAAACGGGGTTGGGTTGGTTGGGTGAACAAAAAAAGGTCGTGGGGTTCAGGGGACTACTCGCCTCTCGGCTCCTGGGTAGCACCCAAATAGCCTCCGACACACACTCTCACGGTTCCAATTTGACATGTATTCCAATATCTTGGAGACATACAATTTGACATAACGTAAGAAATAAAAAATGAAATGGTAGATGACACAAAAAAAAGGATGAACCTTATGAAGAAGTGAGGGATGAGATGCGAGATATGGATGAACCATAGGTGAATTATTGACATCAATGAAAACCAACAAAAGAACACCCGCCTGATTTCAGGAACCAGCAGAAAAATAAATATAGGGGACAATAATTGGAGATTGCAAATAAATGCCTCATCTGGAGTATTGACGGTCAAGTGCAAATTACCACAGTTTATTGGACACTAATCGTGGGAAGTTGTACTGAATTCTTCCCCCCTGATAGCACGATCAGGAACTTCGGGCGAAGCCCACCTATTGAACTGGGAGATGGGGAGGGGGAATGAGGCATCGAATCACTGAGGTTCGGCACTCTGGTGACATGGGGGGATCACCGGGGAAAAAACAGCGTGGGCTGTTTTTTGCCCGGTAAATCTGCCCCATAAATCCCTCCGCGGAGGGATTTATGGGGCAGCGACAATCTTACGTGACCGCTGATTCTGAATCACGCTCAGCTCCTGGGAGTCGCCTGCCTTCTCCGGCCCCCGAGCACCAAGATGCCATGATCTCAGCCAGCATTCACCGATCCGCCTAGCACCGTCGTCAGTCTCTGCTCCGAAAGACTCAATTCGAGACTTTTGCTCCTACGGGGTGGCTCAGTTGCTCAAATCGCGAAGACGCCAGACTCCTCTATATTCCCTCTCTTCACCTCGCTGAGCGTCGTTCCTTCGCCTTGGCTGCCGAAACATCCAATTTGGGGATGTCAAGCGTCGCTCCGTCGCCTCTGCGGCCAAAGACTCACGCTCGGGAGTAGGAGGGACTGAGCGGCATTCCTTCGCCTCCGCAGCCGAGGGCTCACAATTAGGGAAGAAAAAGAAGAAGTGCCGAGAGACAACTGAATTCGCCTCTTATATTCCCCTCAGGAAAACGAACTTCTCGGGGGAGGGGGGTCACGTGATGGGGGGGAAGGATGGATGGAGCACACCACTGGGTCGGGATAAGTTCACTATCGGTGATAACCCCAAAGCGAAATTAAATTGCCCGTCCCATGCCACGTACTCGCTGTCCCACTTAACTGCACACTGTGAATCTTAGCCACTCTAAACCCACTCGTACGTAGTGCACTGCCGGCGATGGCGTCCCCGGACCAGGAGCCCGGGAGAGTGGGATGGGGGGTGGTTAGTGGGAAAATAGGACAGGGGGAAAACAAAATAAGGTGGGAGTGGAAGGAAAGGTCAGTGACGGACCCGGGCCTTCATAGTATATTTTCAGGCACATTTTTTATCATATATCGAGATAATTTAAAATAATTTTTAAAAACTATTGATGCAGAGTACGAAATGAAGTTCTCAGAATGGAACACACAGTTCTATGAGCCTCCCGTATATATCAGTGTCAGTTCCAATTTCCATAATTTGTTGGATAATTGTCCATACGGCAAACCACTCTCACAAGAAGCTACATCAGCTACATAGACAGCCACAATATATTTTGCACCTAGTTTGAATGGAACGGGTTGTACAGTCAAATAAGGGATGGCGCTGATTACCGTTGATATCTCAGATGAACAGTAGATTGTTGCTGCACCAACTGTAACTAGTAGCTAGAAAAGTTTATAACATCACCCAATTTTATTATAAACTACAGCTTTACCAAGAGGCACAATTTTTATGCCATCGTAGCATTCATGATGGACCATTAAAAAGTACCGACGTCTTTGGTTCTCGACATACGCAGCCAAGTAGGACACAACTAAACACATGGGATATCTCAGTATATGTAATCCGTGAAGGCATGCCGGGCCAAGTCTGTCTTCTTTTGAGAGTATGATATTTTGAGAGGAACAAAAATGTGTTAATAATTATGAGGTAACTACCATGGAATTTCCACCAGCCAGGTGATCATTATGAACGGACACATCACAAACGTGATGACCCAACGTGAATTCCATCTAGGAATTATAACTGCATACCTAGATGCAGGTCTTGTATTATAATTGTGATTTGTCTGCTATGCAGCATGGTGATCATAGTGCGACGCCGTTCTGTGATATTTTCTAGTGCCATTTTGGGTTGAGCTATACATCCATATTAGTGGCTGCATACGAGTGCCAGAAACCCTAGTTAAGCGCCTCTGCAGCTCACCTGACGAGGCAAAAATGGAAATTTTGGGGGTGTCATGCATGCCTCAGCAGCGCATCTGCAGCAGCTGCAATGCTGGAGCAATGTGTTGCTGATGTGCGTTGGCAGCATTATGTGTTTACAGGGCTGTGTACACAATGTCGAATGGCTGTAAATAAAATGAGCTTATTAAAATAGTGCTTACCATATGGTGGTCAGAGTAGATTTCTTCTCAAAAATACTAATGAGCAAGATGGCAGTTGTACTTCCATAGAAGGTATTTTCTTTGAATAAATTCAAAATAATTCCAATTCTACTTCATTTTAATAATCATAAGGGAAATAGTTTGTCACACAGTGACTTAAATGAGTGCAATATGTAAGAAAAAATTTTAATCGTGTTCAACACTTGAAATTATGTGCTTAACAGATATGCACGCTGGAAATTCCATTATACCATGTAATACTGTGCTGTAATATTTTGACGAAACTCATGGATGTTATATCCCGATGATGTTAATAAATTATTATTATTATTGAAAATGGGGAATTTCCTTGAGTGCACGCAACCCGCATACCATAGTCTTGAAGTCGGCGCAGGACGTTCAGGAAAGTCAGAAGTTTAAATCATTATAACTACAAAAAATATGCTTAAAAAAATCAAAAATTCTCGCCACACACCTTATTTCATCGTTTTGAATTAGAATATACCAAAAACTGAACTTCGTCACCAGGAAAGTTCAGCAATTTTTCTCTTAGCATTGAAAGCAAGGGTGTATCCAGGGGGGGGGCAAAGAGGGGCAGCTGCCCCCCATTCCAATGTGGAATTTTTTTAAATAAAATATCAACAAATATAAACAACAAATTTCTGAAAAATTGATTGAAAGGTTGTTGGTATTTCAACATTTTTAAAGAAACTAATTACCGAATTTGAATGTTGATATCTCCACCACTCGTGTTGCTGGCTGACAAAAGCATAGAAGCAACCCTTCCCCCCCCCCTCCCCCAGCCGGAAATCCATCTGAATTTTGGTGAAGGACACTAATAATTCCTTACTTGGATTCCATCATATCATCTTTAGAAGTCAGATTTTCTTCAGATAAATCGCCTGCATTTTCATTGACATATTTCCATCCAAGCAACATGAGAAATGTTTCTTTGGAGAATTGGAATGAAGTTATTTCATCTAGTGCAAATGTTTACAATTTGGAAGGCATCGAAGGAGAAAGGGAATTATGGTTTAAAATGTGGAATGAGGTACAGGAAGCTACAGACATCATTGAAGTTTTAAAAAAGAGCGAATTGTTTTTCTCGACCATTAGAAAGGCAATTGCACTGATGTTGCTTTCACTGCCCTGCACAACAAGCATTATTGAGCACTCATCCAGCTCCCTTCACTGAATTAAAACATTGCTAAGATCAACTATTGTTGAAAACAGGTTAAATGGGTTAGCAATCCTAAGCATTCACTGTCAATGGGTTTTTTGCAAACGAGGAGCAATTATTACAAACTGTAGTAAAAAAATTTTCAACTAATCCTCGCAAACTATTGTTCAAGAATTATTTTTTTTTTATAAATGGTGTTCTTCCTTATGTTACTGTGAATTATTGCATTGGGGGCCCTCTACACAGATGTTCAAAACTATTGTTCAAGAATTATTGTATATTTAAAAAAAATAAATTTGGTTCAGTGTTCTCCCTCTTGTTATTGTATTGTCATTGCATGTCACCCCCTCCCACATGAGGTTGAATTCAGAAAGCTGTCCCCCTTGTAATTTTGTGCTGGATGCACCCTTGAAGGAATCCCATTCTTCTTACCGTCCTTCCTTATCCTTGAAGGGATCCCATTCTCTTCCTTCCTATTTAAGGAGGGGATTGCTTGACAAAATGTATCCTGGAAGGTTATCAACTCAGGAAACACTATCTTCCCCAGGGTACTCCAGTCCTTCTCGTTCACTTGCAACTTATCCCGAGAGAGGAAAGGAATGCGAAGTAAGCACGATATTCTCCTATGTACCCCTTTTCGTGTTCCTCTGCTTCTTTTCTCAAGATGGGATGGAATGTACCAAGAGGAATCACGTTGCCAGTATTTAGGATCCTTATGAGGTAGGCTTAAAAACCAAGTTAGAACGTGTGCAGAGAAGATCGTCAAGATACGTTAAAGGCCGTTATGATAATCTCCTTAGTGTTATTGACCTTTTGCAACAACTGGGATGGGAATTGCTTTCAGACCGTCAATTAAAATTTCGACTTAATCTTTTATGTAACTCCAAACCAATTTATTTTCTGACTACGTTAATTACATTTTATGAAACTCGAAATACTATGGTAGATCAACCGGTATAGCTCTTGTATCTCTGTGAATTTGCGTAGTTGCAAAATGCAATTACTTAATACAAATAGTTTTTATAACCTAGGTAGGTGGTATAGGTAGAGTGTAGGAGCATTTTGGTGAAATTTCACCTGCTGACTAGTAATTGCAGGTTTGATCTAATGCAGCAGTATAGTCCCAGCTACATTCATTTTATTATGGTACAGTGTAGTACATGTTGGTGATAACCCACCCCTACCATACACACCCTTGAGGTGGCTTGCAGGGTATTATATTGTAACCTTCTTCCCAGTCACATTTTCATTTCTTATTACAATAAAATTCAAAAACCCTTTGCTGTTACACAAAATACCAAAAGCTTACCTTACCTTTGAGCATCATGTTTCGAATGAATGAGTATATTTGGCCATGTTGGCTCTTTTCTTCTTCTTCGGTTATCTGTGCCTTAAAACGCACTGTTCGCCTCTGTATTTTTTGTATGCCTATATTCCTCTTTAACTCTCCTCTTCCACTTGTGTTTGTCTCTTATATGGTGGGTGAGACCATTCCCGCGTGCCATCTCTTGGCCGCTAAACTTGGGCATGGGTTGTGACATAAAACCCCGTCGAATTCAGCAGTTAGTTGAGTAGCCTTGCTGGTGTAAATGGTAGCATACCTGGCCTATATATATATATATAGTGTCTAGGTGTTACTCAGTACACAACGGTATTCTTTTAAAAACCTTTATCATGACTGCGTAGTTTTCAAAGTAATTATGTATTGTTTGAAATATAATTAATGTATTTTTAAACTTCAGTATTAAAAATAAAATTTCCTTACAATTGATATAAGGTTTTACTATGTATATTTAACTCTCCGGGACCCCTATATTTAACCCCTAATTAGTATGGGACTCTATTGTTCGACTTTCGTACATTTGATTTTCGTACACGTCTTCAGGAATGCATTGTGTACAAAAGTCAAGGACTGCCTGCATATGCATGAGTTCGTCAAGAATTTAGGCAGGACATATATACACACAGAATTACAATATTAAATGAACATATATACAAAGTTGTTCAAATACGATCACTTTGAAATTCTCTTACATCATAGTAGCATTTCTTGATTAGAAATTCTTCGACTCTCGACTTTTGAAAATCACTGGAGAGGTTATGGTTTTAAAGTCGTTTGGCAATTTATTGTACAGTATTGAGGCTGAGTGATAGATATGAAACTCACGCATCAGTTTTCTAAATTTTCGGCGGCACAACTGCCTTCTTCTGAACAAGAGAGAGTATAATGAATGAAGGGACGGCGACAAATGAAGGAAAAGATGGAACGATGGTCGATTCCATAAGAAAACAATAGTGTGTGTGTGTGTGTGTGTGTCCAACCCTTCCGTCACCACTGTGCCTTTCTCAGGTTTCATTTAAACTCATAACACCAATCTATACTTACATTGTACTGCTCTGATTTCCTTGCACAAATTCCCTGATAACTCTCTCCTTTCCTGAAATGACTGTCATTGACCCCACCCCCTTTTGGCTACATAGTATTAAGAAACAACCCTCAAACTGGCCCAATATACAATTGCCACTCGGAGTTTCTCTCCTCTAGCCTCTCTTTAGATGTGATTCCCAATGAACTTCTCATAAAGTCCCTCCACTCAGGCTTGCCTCCCTCCATACGTCCATACATTCAAAAATGTATTTATCAACAATCCTTTACTCAATGCCATTTTGCTCTCTCCCAATATCTATCTTTACTCAACAAATATCAATTTAACATCCTTTCTCTAACTAAAAACATCATAAGACTCTCCTCCTCCCCCAAAACCTTCCTAGAATTATTAAATATCTGCAAACAGCTCATCGCACTCTTGTCTTCCAATGACTGAAATGGTAGAAGAAATTGTCATCTATTTATATTTCATATCTTCACCAAGGTCTATCCTTGCCACCGCATTTAACAAACCCGACCACAGCTCCACCACCCCTTTTCAAACCAGATTTAGCGACCCTTGTCCAGCTCTCTCCCCTGCCTCCACCTACTACTCGGATTTATCCAGAGCGTACCCCACAAATTAACCTCTCAAGCCATTTTGACATATATGTTTATGGACCCTATGTTTTCTCACCCAGCAGCGTTTTGACCTACGTCCACTTGCCTTATAGATAAATTTAAATACCCCCTGAGGAGTTAAATACTCAAATATTAAATCACCGCTTGAGGGGTAAAAGACCCTTCCCACCTCCCTTCCCAAAGAGCTGAAACTCCAACTGACCCACCACAGCAAACCTCTCCTCCATGCTTCTATGCTCGTCTGAACTATCATCGTTGAGCAAAGGCCCCCTTTCCTCCTTCGCCCAAAGTCAATCCCATTCATATTCTTACTGACGCCCTTAATTTTTACAGCAACTTAAAATTAAAAGTATTCTGGAACTCCCAACCCCGAACCAGTAAAAACTCCCTTCACGCCGCACTAGGGTGACCAACTCTCCCGTATTTCCCGGGATCTCCCGTATTTGACCGTATTTTTTCACGATCTCCCGTCTCCCGTATTTTTTGTCTCTTTGGATGAATTTCTCCCGAATTTTTTCGTCAAGCAAACTCATTCAGTTTCATTCATTTAAATTTTGCGTACACGGTCGAAATTCGTTTAAACATTCGAGGCCAGACGCAAATGATTCTATATCGAGGTTTTCTATCGATTATCTCGTTTATAAATAACCAACCAATGAGTTTAAATCTCCTAATCTGAAAAACCTTTCTTTCTTTCGTTCTTTGTGTGGCTCAGCTGGTGGTGCTTTGGCGTAATTTGGTTTCAATGGTTTTACTCTACATCAACAGTGAGCCATATAGGGGAAAGAGTTTTTAATACAATAATTGCCAGTGATGACGAAACTACAACGCCACCAAAAAAGAAAATTAAGTATATGTATACATATCTTTCGAAATGGGAAAGTGAATATTCCTGGATTGGACCTGCACCGTCTAATGTTTTTACAAACACTGCATTGCTTCTTTTCTTTTTTGTGAAAATTTGCCGTATTCTAAATCTCCCTTATTTTTGGTCAAGAATATAGAAATCTCCCTTATTTTCTTCAGAAATAGTTGGTCACCCTACGCCGCACTCACCAATGTCAAACCTCCATCCTCCTATGAACCCAAGCCTCTTTCTTTCAAATCACCCAGCCAAAATTTTCGCCAACCAGCCACTCCCCAAAATTTCCAACTCATCCTATATTAACTCCCTGAACACCAAAGCCAACATCTCCACAAAGAGAATGTTGGCCCTCAAGCAACTCTTCCACAATCCCAAAATAGTTATCACTCAAGCAGATAAAGACTATTTTCCTCTGACGAAATTCTATTCATATTACATATTTATATTATCTCCATAAACCCTGAAAAAAGCATCTATTGGGGCAAATAAAATTTTTCCCGTGTTTTAAGGGAATTTTTATACAAAAATTCAGCTTCAACTTTCTTTTAAACAGCATGGGAAACTTTTATAAATTCTAATAAATAATCAAAATTACGCTTTCACGATCTAAATGGGCTCAAATAAAGAAGCTTACATCATTTTGCACGTCTACATGAAGATTATTCCTCTCAGATGTCTCTAAGAACAATGCGGCAACTCTAAGAGTGTCTAAGAGCTCTCTCTGATTGATTTGAATTTGGTACCCACCGTACGTACGAATTTCGTGCTTATTTTGTTCTCAAGGTTCTCCGAAGACGCAACGCCAAAATGTTGTGTTCTGCCGACCGTGTAGTGAACTAAAGTTGGATGCTTATTTATTTAATTATCAAACGATTAACGGATGATCTTACGAAGAATACACACGATTAATAATGGCGAAGGCAACTCGTTTAAGTATCAGTTTCATCACTAAAGTGTTACTTATTTTCTTTCTCAATGTTGTTGAAGTAGTGTTTTCTGAAATGGAAGATGAACCTACACGGGAACTTTATATCATTGAAGGAAAAGTGACTCTTCCAGATACACATTTATCAAACAACTGGCAATCATTGACTCGATTATTAGTGAATGGTGGAGATTACTTAGGATATATTAAGTAAATAATGTTCTCTCATGTCATTCTATGCGTCTAATGATGATTTAGTTTGGTGGTGTTCAGTGCTAGCTTTATGGTTAAGAGCTCTTTGCACGGTTGTTATCTAATGTTATATCGTATAAAATAATTATTTCAGTGGTACAATCAATTGTGATCGTGTTATTTGTGACTAAGTTCACCAGTCGCCCCAAACAGTCATTTGTTATTGTACTAGTTACATTTGGAGTGAAGCTTTTTATCATTTAATTTTTTGCCTTGGTTTTATTGAAGTTAAATTTTCAGCGATGATATTGCCATTTATTTCCCCAAAAAAATCTATGTGAAACCAAATAACATGTTAAATATTTAGATTTAATGGAATGTGCACCATAATTCTAGTTGAATGTATCTTACCCTTAGTTTTCAAAATTATTGGAAGCTGGAGACTACAGTCGTTGAAGTACTTTCTATGGAGTCGTTAGATTATATTGCTGTCGCCAATTCTTCATATGTGACCTGTTTACATTTCAGGGAAGACGGAAGTTTTGTGATTAATGGAGTTCCTTCTGGATCCTATGTTGTTGAAGTTTCCAACCCTGATTTTGCTTATGAACCAGTTCGTGTTGAAATAAATTCGAGAGGAAAGTTTAGAGCGCGACGAGTCAATTACGTTCAAACTTCTCAGGTAAATGGTTAATAAAAATGTTAATTACAGATCTATCAATTAAACGTAGTTGCTTTATTTGTGGCTTATCAGAATACTATTTTCTGTTAAAAATAGAGATCGATTCCGTTGAATGAAAATACTGCCGATGCCATATTTTTGTCATGTTTTATAGTTAAGTCATCCACTTCATGGATGTCATTGTTATACTTAAGCTAGAATCGGAAATGCAATGATAAAAGATTTTGGAGATATCCAATTTGAGATTTCAAACTTTGTCTAAATTTTCTCAAAGGTGACTTTAAGTGCCATTAAGCTGGCGTTATCTGCTTTGGAGGGCTTGGTCCCACTTAGCTTAACTAAAATCATTGCAGATCCCCCTGCTTCTTTTAAACATAGGCACATATTTACTTACAGTTTCAATTTATTTATTAAATAAAGTCTAGAAGAATGGGATTATTCTTTGCCTCTTTTATAATTGCTAAATATTGATCAAATTATCAACAAGACTTAGGGTTGATGGTTGTTTAATGGCCCCTGGAACACTACCCTAAATATAACTGCCATTCATCAATATCAAAATTGGCTAAAATAATCTTCCAACCTATTGCATCTAAAGCATGATTTGAATGTTGGTCATTTTTCTGTTGGTGTGACTTGCCTTGTCCGTATTAGTTCGCTATATTCTCAATTACATCTTTTGTACAGGTGGTGCAGGTACCTTATCCCCTCAAAATGCGGCCATTAATGAAGCATAGGTATTTTCAAGTGCGAGAGCAATGGCGTGTCACCGATTTCCTCTTCAATCCAATGGTAAGATCTTTGAATCAAATCCAAATGAAATCATCTATGAACTTCCTAATCACTCTGCGTGTGGGAATGGGGGAAGTCTCATGCAACCTCCTTACCAATGAAAGATCTAAGGCTTTCCCGGCATGTAGTGATATTGGTGGTTCTTTGGGTTTCCGACCGGGTGGTCGAACTCTCCATTTCTGCAGACGTTTCGATGAACGATTCGTCCTTCATCAATCAAAGATGGTCCTTCAGAGAAGAACCATCAATATCCTTACCAATGGTTTACACCATATTTTGGCCTCATCTAAGTTTATATCATTCTCAGAAACAAAAAGAAGCTGAGTACATTATTCAGGTTCATGTTTACACAGGCAATCACTGACTGCTGGGTCCCTAATTTGGGATCACTCCCATACTCTGTCTTAAGTGGCTGCCTTACATTGAAACTACATATGTACCATATATGCCAGCTTATAAGACTTGCTTTTTCCCATAGAGAGCCATGGAAACCCACCCTGCATCTAATATGATCAACATCATGGTCGGATTTAGCCTTAACCCGGGAGAGGGCGCGTGGCAAAATGTAACGTTAGAAGGCGTGTGGGGTGTCATCGAATAATTATTTGATGTTAACTTTCCAAGTTTGGGTTTTAAGGCATGAAGTATTTTATTAAACATGCTAAATGTAATGTTCTACTTGCTATAAAAGAAAAAAAACATAATTAGCTCTTATAATGTCCATATTCCAACGTAGTAGGGGGTAGTCCGACGACTCCGGAGAGGAACATGGTAGGGCGCGTGGGGTGTAGGTAACACCCCAGAACACTTTGGCTCGTTCCGATCCCGAAGGGAAATGAAAATTTTATGGACCACTGGCAGTATTTCGTCAAAATGAAAGAGACTTAAAGGTATGAGAACTAACAACATTGTAGATACAACGATGGACATACAATGCATCAAAGAAGAACCATGGGGTGTCATTTACACCCCCGCGCCCTTTCCTGGGTTAAGACCTTGCTGAAGTTTGCGTGATATGAATCTTACAGGGAATGTAAGCAAAAATAATCACAATGATATTCAAGATCACACCCTGTCGCCTTATCTGTTTCTGTATATTCGGTAAAAGATTGCTTCGCTTATTCTTCGTAAATAATATCAAAGGTTAGTAGAAATGTTTTTTTTTTTTTTTTCGAATTCTATAGCCAAAACTATGGCTTGTCTTACCTGCTCATTCATCTTATAAGCCGGATAATATTATATTTATGCTGAGCATTTTCTGAGGTCACTGATATTTAATCCTCTACCCTCAACTTCTCAAGTGACAGTGGTTTGTGCTGTTTGTAAATTACAAATGAATTCCTTCTACAAATATCTTGTTTAGTGTCCTTGCTTGGATACATTTCCTTTCCACAACGATATACACACTTTCTTTTGGGTTGCCCACCATATATCTTTTGACATTTCTGTGTTGCACCTTTTCCGTCCTTGGTGCTGTTTTATTCGAGTCTTCCAAACAAGGATTGAAATGATAATGATCTCTGAACGATGTTGCCCTTTACTGCTTTACCTCCAGGCAGCTTTGAAAACATTTTTCTGGGTTGGTGAAATTGCATATTGAAGATTTCCATGGGCTGTACTTTTTTATGATTGGAACTTACGTGATCAGAGCAGTCGTGCACCTACATTTAATCAGTGGCTCCCTTGTGCTAAAAACGTTAATTTAAAAATGTGCTGCCAATCTCATACTCTTTCCCTGCTTATGCAATGCTTGACTGTACTTTTTTTTCTAACTTCTTACTTTGGGTGCAGCTTTCTTCATTGTGACTAATTGATCCAGAACTTCTCAGGCCCTACATCTGTTTTCAAAATTTCTTGAATCCCTATATAAATACTCCACTTGTCAATTTGCCATTTTCATCTTCCATCAAGCGACTTGAAATTTTTTCTATCCTTGTCATCAGTCATCTCGTGCTAGACATTTTATTTTTCCTGCAGGGATGATGTGGTTATAATTTAGCTGTCAATTGGTTGAATTAAATGATTTTTTTTGTTTTATTAAAGGTGTTGATGATGGTACTGCCTCTGCTCCTAATTATGGTACTCCCAAAGATGATGAATGATCCAGAAACACGAAAGGTTAGTATGGAATTAGATTAGCCTCTTGTCATTGAATCAATCGGTACTGTGAACACCTCAATTAGTTTCTTGTTGCCACTAAGTACATACTTGCATATTAGGGTTGACAAAATGTCAAAGGAGAATGTTGAATATTGTTTGCAAAAACATGTAATGCCTTAGGAAAAATAAATCCATGAAAATTTAGATGGGCTGAACTATAATGGACTCACTTTCAAGGTTGACATTACAGTCCCTTTACTGCTGTATTCTCCTTGCTCAAGTGTTCGTATGATAAAAACATCATCATATATTTTTTGTGAGGTTTGTGCAGCTTTTAGCTGTAATAGAGTTAATCATAGCAAATAAAGACATTTACACTTAAAATGGGGATATATATATTTATTGGGAAATATGTATGTCATAAAAATGTGAATGATATGAAATGTCAAGGAGTCAAACTTTCATTCAAAGCATGTGGCAACAACCGAGTTTCTGGGAGCAGCAGCACCAGCCTAGAAGAAATAAACTTGAGTTACAGTTTAGCTCTTCTTAGTGTCTATTTCTCACATTTCATGTGGCATAAGTTTGATATTGTTGCGTTTAATTTTAATATTTTTTCCGTCCAAGTTTATTTATTCTCTTGTTTTACTGTTTCTACAATATTTTTAAAATTCACTCACTGTCGTCAGTCCTCTCATAAAACTCACCATCTCATTAAGCAGTTGAGTAGCTTCAGTGATCCATGATCTGATAACCCATGCTGATTTTCCACGATGCTACATTTAAAGTAGCTAAGGGTGGTAGTAAAAGCACAGATGTAAATAAATGATCTAAGATTTTCCCAGTGAACCTGATGTATTAAGGCTTCACGGGTATTCCACCGGGTAATAGGCCTCATATGTATCTGCCAAGGTTTCGAAGAACGACTTGTTCGTCATCATCAGGGCTTCTGAATGCTGCACAAGTCATATATGACCTAAGCTCTCGAATTAGCAGTAAAATATGTTTATTTGCTGACGACGCTGTCATCTTTCGCGAAATTAGTGATCACTCTGACTTTGAAATTTTATCATCAGATTTAAACAACGTTCATGTGTGGAGCCAAGAGTGGGGACACGAACTTAATCTGAGCAAATGCACGGCGGTACATTTATTGCAGAGGTCATCCCAACTATCCCCGTGTATATGCTGTGGATGGTGTTTACATAAAGGTGACAGATGAGGTGAAGTATCTGGGAGTTACGATAACCTCAAACCTATCGTGGGGAACACATATAAGAAATATTTGTGGCGGAGCTCTGAATAAGCTAAGATTCGTCAAGCGTATTGTGGGAAGATTTTCGGATGAAAAAGTAAAAGAGAGGTGCTATTTTGCACTCGTCCGGCCACACCTTGAATATGCAGCGAGCATTTGGGATCCGGTGCAGAAAGACTTAATCCGGGAACTTAATAAAATACAAAGGAAAGCTGCGCGATTCGTCAAAAACTGCTACGGGCGTACAGACAGCGTTACACAGATGTTAAACGAATTAGGCTGGGAGCCGCTAGAGATTCGGAGGCTGTGCGCTAGGCTTAGATTGCTTGAGCAATTAAGAATAGATATCTTTCAGAGCGACACGGAAAACATCATATTAGAACCCCACTATATTTCCAGGTCCGACAGAAACGATAAATTAAGAGAGATATTTTTCCGAATGGATAGGTATGGGAATTCGTTTTTCCCCCGAACAATAAGGGACTTTAATAAATGCTAGGCGTAATTTCATTGGAGCGTTTCCTTTTTAATATGTAAACGGCTGATGTCCTAACACCATTGGCTTGTTTGTCTCATTGACTGATTGTCTCGTTTTCCCTTGCATTTTAATGCAATTGAGGATTCCCAGCGCTACTCTTAATTGAAAACCAGTGTCTTGATTAAAATATCTTTCTTTCAAGAGACAAGGCGTAGACTCTTGTTCCTCTGGACGGATGGAGGTAGGGGGGTGCACCCCACTGTGCACCCGTGCATGGAAGAGTCGTCTCTCGGAGGGGAAGGGAATGGTGCAGGCATTGCCTCAGTGGTGCAGCGGTGCTGGATCGTACCATGGGGGGTACCCTCGAACTGCGTGGGTCTATATGTATCTCAGAAATAAAAAAAGATGTATGAAAACTGAAATAATTTTGGCTCTGAAGGGTGGCTCTACCTATTACGTTCCACATTGGTAGAGCACTTCTCCCACCTGAAAAACACATTTGTATTTAGTTTCAAAGTACTTAGGACCCTTGAGGCAAAGGGTTCCCAATAACTAAGAGTGACGAAACTTTAACTTGTTAATTAGCACTCCTTAATGATCATTTTTAGAGGTGGAAAACATATTTTTTCTCAAGTCTGAAAAATAAGCACCACCCTAATGTTCAGTATTTTGTAAAATGCAGATGATTTGAAAGAGCCAGTTAGTAGAAAGTACTCGTTTCTATACAAATCTTCACCTTTTATGAAGGTGTTCCTTCTCAAGGAATGTTAACTGTGAATCAATATGTGAATGATCCCTTAAAATAAGCTCCCAAGTCTTCTGAGTCGTTGGGTGCATTCAGTGGGACTAATTGCTCAGTCACTGGTGGATCAACCTCCCCCTGGATGCTAATGCTCCAGCTCACTGGTGAGCTAGAGCATTTTGGAGCAGAGTTTTGGACCGCTCCCATGTTCACCAACTGGTGATCAGCTCAAGTTCAAATTTACCCCATAAACCGGTAAGGTAACACTCGCATTCATCTGTACACATAGATAATGCCGCAGTGATATCACGCCGGCACGGTGATATTTAATAAATGTTTAAATAATATATTGAGAGTCACTTATTACTGTATTTGTCGGAACATAGTCCCCGTGCAATTATAACCCTCCAGCTTTCAAGTCTCACTTTTGGAAAAAATTTAACATCTACTATTAGCATCTTCCTTTTCATGTAAAACACTTTTTGTGTCAAAAATAGAATATGTACCTATTGGTTACTTACCAGTTTCACTTGAACTTTTTAAATATCTAAGCAAGAGAATGAAATACTTAACTACCTTGAACTTCTACAAATTTTGATTGGTTTTGAACCTTCATATACTTTATAAAAACTTATTTTTTTATTCTTTTCTAAGAAATACGTAAGCATTGTCCTTCTAAATGCAACTTAAGACAAATAAATATGATGAAATGCACATTTTTATCTTTATGGTTTTGTCTGTGATTGCTCATTTTCTGATTCGCTATCACCATCACTCTCTTCTTGACTACAAGGAGACCAGTCTTCATCATCTGAGTCCATCCAAACTCTATGATCCCCTACACTTATCAAGTTCAGAAATACAACATTTTTTTAAAACACTTGATCAAAATCTTTCGGGAATGTCATTCCAACACTTTGGTACCCATTGAGTGATGAGAGCAGGAGAAAGCTTCTTTATTTTTCCTGTCGGAGTATATTCTTATATTTGACCTCATTTTCAGAACATTCATTCAGAACAATTTGACCTCATCTCTTCATTATCCATACCTTTTCCTCTTCCATCAGTATAGCAGATCAGCCTCCACTCAGCATAACATGCCTTCAATCTGTCCTTGAAAGGCTTACTTATTGGTACATCAAGTGGCCGAAGCAGGCTTGTCATTCCTCCAAGAATTACAACCATGTCAGAATTTCTTGTCCTGATATTCTTTTTTGCTTCCTCAGTAACATGGTCTTTGAAGGAATCCAGTACATACAAGCATTGATGGAATGTTGAGGAGAGCCCCTGGTCTTCTCTGCTAAAACCACTTTCACCCAGGCTCTCACCAAGTCTTCTATCATCCACCCTTTCTCTTGAACCCATACATCAATCCCAGGAGGAAACTTATCTTTTGTATAGTCTTTCTCTTAACTATTGCATAAGGTGGTAGCTTCCTTCCATCAGCTGTGATGCCCAGCTTGTACATAACAGGGTGCCCGCAAACAGGGAAAACAAGGAAAACAGGGAAAAGGCAGGGAAATGAAATGCAACGGAATTGGACAAGGAAAAGACAGGGAAACGTCTGGGATCTCGAAATCTTTTTCGAAATGTGGGAATTAATAATTAGTTAGCACCATGTACCGTGCAGCACAGTGCCTCCTTGGTCTATGCACTTGCTCTGTTCGGCTGGTGCGCTCACTCGTGCATGGGCTCGTATCGGACCGGCTCTGCTGCCGAAGTAGCCCCCTCCCTTTCCTCTCACTTCGCCCTCTCCGCTCGGCTAGCGTCGGCTTGGCTGGACTCGGCTTGTGTTGTGAGACGGACAACAACACAACAGGGAATATTGTACTGTAGGAGTAAACCTTTTCAAAATAATAATGACTTCCAAATTCAACCCTGCATGGCTTGATGCTATCATTCTACGGAGCTTTCCGGTGAAAAGATGCTTCAATAAGCTACTTGCTCCCATCGGTATTCTCTATCATGGAAGCTACCGGAGAAAGAGCTAGCAGAAGCTACCGGAGGCATATTAGGCTCCCACCCATATTCTGTAAATGTCACAAAGATACTTCTGTAGCCCCAGTTAGCTCCCACGGTAGCCTTTGGGATCCTGTGGTCTCCACGTCGTTAATGGTACCTTTCAGTACAGTTTCGTTAAGTATGGTTGCCAGATTTCAATATTTTTTAAGTTAATCCATAATGTCTTCAAGCGTTCTCCCGCGTGCCGTGCAGACTTTACATGTTTTACTGAAAGTGATGAATTTACCCTCAAATTTTGCAATTGCCGAATGGCTTGTGTGCAAGAGTCATTACAATATTCAAGAATTTGAAGACCTACTTTCCCACTATGAAGGATTTGCCTGACACATGGTCGATTAGGAAGGTGAAAGAGTGCTTTGCTGACCCTCTTCTGCTGGCAAAACTTAATTTCTTTGCGACAATAGCATCATATTTTGAGCCATTTCTCAAAGCGTATCAGATGCTGAAACCAGTCATCCCATTTCTTCATGGTGACATTGAGGATCTTCTCCGAGAGGTGTACGGGCGGTTTGTGAAGCCAGACGTCCTAAACAAAGCAAAGACAGTCCACAAGCTGATCAATATTAATGTAGATGATGTTGCGAATGGTTTGAAACTGTCCCAAATCAATATTAGTGTGGGGGCAACCCTTGCTCTCCATGATGTAAGAGTGAAGGACATCGAAGAGGACAAATTTAGGTTGGAATGTAAGAAGTGTTTTGTCTCCATTGAGAAGAAAATAGTTGAGAGAAGCCCAATAAAGTACAAATTTACCAAAGCAGCATCATGTCTAGATCCTAACAAAATTCTTAAAAAACCTGAGTAGTGTAAAACAGACATGGATTCTTGTCTTAGGGTTCTCGTGTCTGCAAACCACATGACCACTCTGCAGGCAGACCACGCTGGTATCCAGTTCAAAAGGTTTGTATCCCAGGTGGATAAAGTACAGCTCACGGGCTTTAATAGGGATACGGATAGACTGGACTCATTCTATGCAAGCCAACTTAACAAACGAGAGGACTTAAAGGATTGTTGGGCAGCTGTTTAAATTATCCTGTTGTTCTCGCACGGTAACGCCTTTGTCGAGAGTGGGTTCTCTGTGAACAAAGACATGTTAGTTGAGAACCTACATGAAAACTATCTCATTACTCTGAGAAGAGTTTGGGATGGGATTTTTCGTGTCAGTGGAAGTTGATCGGAAGTTGATTAGATATGTGCATGGAGCAAGCACCAAGTACAGAAATGCGCTTCAGAAGAGGCGATAAACTAAAACTGAAATGGCGAAGAAGAGTAGGTTACATAGAAAAGGAAGAAAAATGAGCTAGATAAGTTAAAAGCAGAGATTCAAGCCCTGAAAGAAAAACAGGAAGAAGTAGAGAAAAAAATTAAGAAGATGAAGAAATGAAAATCTTTGCTTTTTTTTAGTGTAATTGTCGGGTGTTTCCTGAATAATTAATTTCTGGTCATTTAATGTAAGACAGCAATATTTTCACAGAAAGTTCCTGATTATTTAATTAGTTTTGTTTGATCTTTCAAGTTAGAGGATCGATTGACATATTTATTTTTTTGCTGCCTGTACAGTCTCATTTTTTATTGTTAATTCTTATCATAATATTTTTTCATAAAAATAAAAGTCTATTATGATGAGAAGTTTGTTGATCTCTGCTCCTACTTACACAAATTTATTTAGGTGCACTTTTGGGACGTATTGAAGCCCTATAGTTAGCGCATTTCTCAGGATATTATGGAGAAACCTGCTAGGGAAAACACAGGGGAAATACAGGAAAAACACAGGGAAAATACAGGAAAATGATTCAGAAAAAGTTGTGGGCACCCTGCATAATTATTGTCTTTTCATTTCCCATGGTTTTAATTAATACTAATTTTGACCTCATCTCTTCCACAGTAGTAGAACTGTGCATGTCAAAATAGATTGATGACTGGTCAGCATTGCCAATTGACCCTAACAGGTACCATTGCCAATGTCATTTCTGAATGATTAAATGCTGGAAGTATCTTCTCTTCATAGAATTGTGGTAGATGCTGAACAACGATTTTTCACCTTCGCATGGAAAACCCATTCCTCTTCATTATCCTCCGTAACTACCCAGAGCTCGCGTGGAAATCTGCCCTCAAAATCCCCATCTCACTTTCAGTCCATCTAGCTTCCGTACGGTTCATATGGCGTGTGTGACAGCTGAACCGTTCCTTTGATTTCCACTTACAAATCTGACAATACGCACTTCCAATTTTGTGTCTCTTCTGGTAGTTGGTCCCAGAAAGCTTGAGAGGAAGCTGTGTTCGCCAAAGTCAGACTCTTTTTCTGTCTACATAGTATTTTTCAGCCGCTGAATGGTTTCCATTGACACCAGCATATTTTGCTGCAGCAATTTTAAAATTTTCATTGTAGCTCCTATGCTGGTGGGCCTTTTATTACCGTATCGTAGACCCCCTTCTTTCTACTGAACTCATATTTATCACTTGTAAGCGTCTGCAATCAGCAGCGACTGTCTAAGGAATAAAGTCTCTCTCCAAACTTTTGAGAACACACTGTGGAGCTGAAGAAATAACCAAAAGAAGAATCCTAGTCACTCCATCCAGAAGGAATAGCAAGTATCACGTGCCAAAACAGTTGACGATCAAAATCAAGTGTCCTGGCGTGTACGTACATCTCAGGAGGCTTTGTTCATACCACGAAGGATAGGGAACTCCTTCCTTTATGTCAGATATGCTAAGTTTGTAAAAAAAAGTAATGTGCAAGGGTCGATTTAAAATGTATGATCCTTTGAAGAACTAATGTTATAATACTCTTAAAATCATCTAGCAAACATTTCACATTGATAATTTCATACACCATCGTCAATAGATACAAGTTTCTGGGCATGCTATTCTTGGGGCCATCACCATGGATTCTTCAGTATGTCACGTGATTTCCTTCCCCAAAGGGCATTGGACGTGTTTACTGGTTGGCTGCATTTCTGTCAACTGTGCTATTTTTTTAGAGTGCATCTTGGATTCACTCTATTCTACCTCATGGACTCAGATACATGGATATGCATCTGATGTGCTTGAAAGGGAACATAGGAAGATGGGAGTGCAGTATATTGGGAGGAATTAAAGAAATATTAATCCATGATACCAATGGGAAATATTTTTATAATTACTCTGAAATTTTTAAATAGCTTTTTAAGGGAAGCTTTACCAATTCATTTCTCCATTACCTATTTATACGGAGAGAAAGTTTTGTCAAAAATAAGGACTCTATGTATACAATTCTTTTATCACTTCAATAACATGCATAAAAATATTGAACGCTATACTTTTAAATGCTTCTCTATACTTTTAACCTTGCCTAATTATCTCTTCCAAATTAGTTTTTTGATGGGTAATATTTTAATTTTCAGGAAATGGAGCAGATCAACAATCTAACAAAGTACGATATGCCTGAGATGTCCGAAGTGTTAACGTCATTCTTTGCGGGTGGCGAGAAGCAGAGAGGGGGAGGGGGGAGTGGAGGGGGTGGGAGTGGTACTCGAGCTATGAAGGCGAGCAAGAAAAGGCAGTGAGGGAATTACTAGATGCAACAAGGGGTGACTGCGTACACACTTGAAAAAAAAAAGAGGGAGATGTTCTTGTTGATTTTTGTTCACAATGAAAAGTATGGATTTTATGCGGCTGAGCAGTGCTGAGCCAATTTTTTAATGGTATTGTGGGAACATTTGTTTGTGTGAGTTATTATGAGATAAGAATTTTGAAAGGAATGTTTGATGGTGAGTCAAACATCATATGTATGTTATCACGATGTGAGGGACTTTTCAGGTTCAACCCTAAACGTATATGCTCTGTGCATTTGTGGAGGACCCATGGATTAAAGCCAGTCTCACTGGCCAGATAAATCTCATATTCAACATTTCTAGCAGTAAAGTAAAACAAAAAAGAAAAATTAATCTCCTTGCTATAGTCATGAGCCCCAGGCCACTTGATTTGTTGTATGCCTCTGCTGTGAGCATGAAATGTCGTGACGTGCACCTGTCATCACTTTTGGCACTCGTACTCATCGTTCACATCAGTGCTCCTCAAATCCATTGCTTAGTTCCTTTTGTTGTAATTTTTTTGAGCAGCTTGGCATTCGTTTTGTGTGGAACTGTGGTGCTGACAGTTATAAATATGAAGTAATCGCTGGCGTAAACAAGACGGTGAAGAGGATCTGATGTTCATTTTTAATCATTGACAATTGAGAGGAAATAAATAAATTGAGTTGACTCATTTTGCTATTTTCTTTTGCATTTGTTCCCTCAGTCCTACGTAAAGATTCCTCGTTTATTTATATTGGTCCCTCCACATGAATCGTCTGTGATGATGTGATAAAGGAAATCTTGTAGAAGTGTAACCTGATAATCTTACAAAATTGGAAATGATTTCTTTCTTGGTGTTTATTGCTGAAATGACTGATGCTTGTATTCTTTTATTATTTTTTGGTGCCTTCATGTAGATTCACTTAATTTAGTGATTAATGTGTGAGACATAATCAATAAGTCGGAGGCAGTGCTTCAGGTCAATGGATTTATCAAGCCATCTTTGGTAATATTTCTGGATTGCTGCTTGCACGTGATGCAAGACAAATGAGGAATGCTCGTTATGCAAACAGTTGCATTTTAAGCTCTAATCACAATGAAAACTTAATGAAATAACTTATCAAAATGCCATTGGCTAAAATTTATTTGACTCTTTTATTTTTAATTGAAACTCAGAAGTTGTATTCTATTTGAGCAAAACGTTTCATTTGTAATATCCTGGTTTCTACAACCATAAAAATTTCTGTTTGTAATAAGGCAAAGCTTATTCTTAAATTGTGGGCATTACGAGCTAGAGGTTTCCTGTATTTTATCTGAGCTGTAGCCAATATCCTAGGGGGATTTGCAGGTGCACCTTCATCATTATTTACTAATCTTTTCGTCATTTCACTTTTGATGGTACTCAACTGTCCAGTCTTTGATCTTTTGTAGGTATCACGGTTTTAGGTGTTTTACGCCCATTACGATTTCAATATCAACTCTGGATAACATGCCAGCCGTGGATGAATATAACTTACAAGTTACACTGGTTAATTTACTTTCACTCTTCAGCTTAGTGTAAATGCTGCATTTGGTTTCCTGGATGAATGAAATTCAGTGTTACAATTTTTTTGTGTATCCAGTTTTTTGTGAAAATTAAATGTTTCAATCAGCATCAAAATAACTGTGTGAAACATGAAACAAATTGCTTGTGGAATTTCAAATCCAAGCTTCCACGAATTCCTTTCAGAGGACCAAAATATTAGTGTAATTAGTCTTCATTTTTATTATTTTGTGGGGAAGTAGCTGAATATTTAGAAATATCAAAATGTTAAAGTTGCAAAAGTTAACCAGTGATGTTGAGGCAGCATTAATTAGTTGAAAAATTATTTTTTGTTTAAGTGCATACATCTTAGTTCCAATTGACTTATCCAAGGTTAAACTCGGTGATGTGCCCCAAGTGAATTACAGTGATCAATTCTATTTACTCTTTATCTTTTTGAATTTACGTAGTTATGTTTACATATCTTAACCTTTGCACATCATACCAAAGTTTTTGAAGTTAAAAATTTCACTCATTTTTTTAGCTTATTTGCCTGCATTGTTGAAAATTGCTGCTAATACATTCTGCAGTCAGAATGAGCCACTAAGGTTATTAAGTTAAGGAAGGGATGTTACTTTAAAGATCTTGATTGAAACAATGCCAAAGCATTTTTCCAATGTCTGAATCAAGTAAGTGTGGTGAAGTAATTTGAGTTTGCATGTTACATAATTTATTTCACTATTATTGAGTATTTTCTGTTGTAGATTATGTAAATAATGGAGATACAAATTTTAATTGAGTTGAAACGTGTTATTGTATATAATACATACAGTGAGTAATATCTTTAATTTGTACAGTTCTGCTGTGGATGGAATTTTGATGTTTTCTTGTTGATCAATGTAAAACAATATGCAAATGTATGCAAAATAAAATGAATTTTCTTAAGGTTTCTTCTTTTTGTTTTCGTGAGGCGACAGTTCATCCATCCTGAAAATTTTAACTTGAAGTGATTTTTTTTTCTATTCTGGCTAATCAGGAAAGCACTGTATCTTCTAAGTGGCTAGGCCTTAGGTTTGAATTGCAGCCAATTTGTAAATAATCAATGGTCATGTCATAAAATTTCTATTTGGTCTCATACTGATTTCAGCTTTGGTACACCATAAGAAAGAAAAGTACTTCTACTCTATCGGAAACAAATTAAAGTATGGTTGATATATTATACTCTGTGTTCATTGGCAAATAAATTAGGAAATAATTTGTTTACTCAGTTTTTGACAGGATTATTGTCAGCCATCCACCGTCATCAGCAGTCCAACTGAAAAACCTTCTAGTTTTCTGCACCCCTCTGCCCAATTCTCCATGCTGCTAGCTGCTTACATATTACACTCTTTTGATTCCTCATTTTATGCTTCCTAAAATTTGCTTGATGCCATTGGTAGTCTTTTTCCGTTATATTCCCCATTCTATTCTCCTTCCATCATCGTCTTTAGGAAGTTATAATGCCTCACTTCTATGAGTTAGTCTCTTCTACTTCTCTGAGTTTTCATCTTACATGCATCATTCCTTGTAGTTCTTCACAGGACATCCTCATTGGTGATTCTCTTGCTCCATTTTACCTTCATCATTGCCATGTGACACAAATGCATACCGTTATTCTGTCTTGAGTCAGACAACGAGCACAGCTGTCATAAAAATGTTGTGAAATCGTTACAGTTTGTGCCACGTAAACCCGTTGCATAGTATCCTGTAGAATACAATGTATGCTACGCGATACTATGCAATGGATTTACGTGGCATGAACTGTCACGATTTGACAACATTTTTATGACAGCTGTGCTCAGTGTTCGACTTAAGATGGAATGACAGTATTTCTATTGCTTCCAACTTCTTGTATGCAGCTGCTGTTATTATCCCAAGTCTAGCTGCCAGATTTGATTACCAGGGTGTCCACGAACTGGGAAAACTCAGGGAAATTTGTTGTCCTTCACTAAACTCATTCGCAACCTGAGATTTCTGAGTGATTTGAAGATGGGAAGCGTACAAGGTACGTCGTACATTGAGTGCATGTGTTGAAAGTGCTCATTTTTCACTGATAACATCATTGGTTACTCTCGCATGGAAAGACATTTTGATTAATATCATTGAACGTGCATTCAAAAAGTATTCAATTTTAATCCCGTTGGTTGGCAAAAAAGAATACATTTTGAGGAATGAAGAGAGTCGCGTGAAAATGATGTCACATCTGAGGGATACGAAGTTTTTCCAGAGCAGTGTATGTACAGGTAAATTAGAATCAACATTCAGATACAGAATCATCCAAGCAGGTGACTTGAGAGATGGAAAAAACAGTCAGGAGAAAGTAACCACGAGTAGCAATCATGTAAGCTATCTTCTATGTTTTTGTTTCATGTAATTTATTAGGATACGTATTAATGTGTTGAGAATGTTGTAAGTTCAGAGGTAGGCGAAGTGAAATTCTTTTTTTCTGTGGACAGCATTAAATTTTAAAGGATAAGGTGCATATTATGTATCTATAGCATCAGATATGATTTATATTTTCTACGAATTTTAAATATGTGACAGGCTTGCAACTTTAATTTTGCAATCAATATCCCTGTCATGTAATCATAGTACAAAAAATATTTTTCCTTTTGGGAAAAACAGAGGTCGGCTAACAACCGATTAAATATGGTACTGCCAACGAGTTACTTTTGCATAGATAGTTTTTAATGTAGATTGAATAACTATGCATTGTTATAGCATGCCGATTGCTGTCCTGTACGAAAGAGATCGATTGAATGATAATAGATCTTTATTGAGAGTCTTAGAATAATCCTATTTGAAATACAACGATTGTTCAGGTACATCTGTTGTCATGAGCTCTTGGACTCATCTCGCCATAATATTTGGTACGATCATGTCTAATTATTTCTTTCTCATTCGAAGAACTGTCAGTATATGTGTCCAATCCTCACTGGGCTGAGGATCCAGCATTTTGGTGGGCCTCGGAGCACCCGTCTGACAAGTTCAATGTGCAGTGTACGCTTTGCAATATGGGCAGGCAGGCCTTGTCAAGCCATGCAAAGGGAAAGGGCTGGAGACCGTTAGGAAGGTGACAGTCCCCATCTCAGAGCTTATCACCGCCAACAGCTGAGGCCCCAATGCTGCTGCCACAGGCATAGCCTGCGCGGTGCCGGATCTACCTGCCACTGTTCCCTGCACCCAGCTGGTTGTCAACTCCAATTATGAGAGGGACAACCCTAATGGTTCACAAGACTTATACTTCCAGTCTGTTTTGGTCCAGGCAAAGAGTGCTTGTTGTGGTCGTGATGTATCTCAGCAACCAGTTCCTGCCCCGAACCTAAAGCAACTGCATCAGACACCTACTCATCCATGATGGAAGCGTCTACTGTGCAGGGAGGACCCAAATGGCCTGTTCCTATTACTTAACCCGGTTATCCAGTTAGGGGGAGGGGGGAAAGAAAAGGGTCGGAAGGGTCACAATGCTTGGCACCCGAGCATCATTTATGATGAACGGATCCCGTCGAAAAACCTGGAAATTACTCAGTTGGAGCGTTACTCAGACAGACGAAAGTAATTTGAGTGTCCTACCAATGTGCCGAACCTGGAAGCCAGAGCCTCTTTGGTTGACGGAGGGCAGTGTCTCGGCCCAGGTGCTCTCCCTACCCAGAGAGCAGCAATTCACCTTGATTCCCTCCGTGGTCTAGCCCTAGTGCCTTGACAAGGCAGAGGTTGGCGGATGGGGAGCACATGACACATCAGCTTCCAACCGAGTACTATGCACTACAATACTTTCCAAAAAGACAGTGGACTCCCCTTTACTAGGGATCTACTCCTCCAGCAGCTTGTTCTGGATGACAGCGACAAAGCTAGCGTAAGTCCAGAGATACCATGACGGCAGAGATTTGTCTGTGTGTTTTGGCTGTTGTAAGGCACCAATCTTCTCGTGACATTGGCAGCCTTGTTGATATCTTACCTGACATGTTCCCGGATAGTGACATTGCCTCCAAAGTGCAGCTTCAAAAGTCAAAAGTTAACTATAGCATTGTGTTTGGACGGGCGGTTTTTTACTAGACAAATGCAGCATAATGTTGTTGCCTGTGACATGGTGGTGCTAGGCTTTGATAAAAGCCTGAATGAGGTTATCCAAAACCAGCAGATGGATCTCATTTGTACGTTTATGGGACAGTGCATTAGGCCAGGCTGGAAGCAGGTATCTTACGTCAGCATTTTTAGTCAAAAGTGCTTCAAAAGTTCTACATACTTTGAGGCAGGTGCATTTCAATCATAGTAAAGCTGAAAGGGCAAGTTGTACAGGTGACCATCGATGCCCCTAATGTAAATAAGGCATTCTTAAAGTCTTGGACTTTGAGGCATGCGGCTTACATATGTGTATGCGGCTTACGTATACTGTGCATGGTGCCTTCAAGATGGTTTTATTACCGCTGCATGGAACACAGCCCAATTTCTGAGAGCCGTGTATAATCTCTTCAAAAATGTTCCTTCTTGGCGAGCTGATTTTATCAACATTACACTAGGCACCTCCATTTTCCCGTTGTAGTTTTGCTGCTGCTCCATCCAGTGGGTCGAAAATCAAATGGTGGCAGTCAGGGAGCAGCAAATCTTACCAGCTGTTGAAGCGTATGTGAAGGAAGTGGAAAGGATGAAGAAGGAACAGAGGGAGGTAAAACCTAAACCAAAGCTTACTATCAGAATTCCTGAAAATACCACACCTACCAGGTAGTGTGTGAATGCTAGAGGGACAAGGTGCTGTGAGCTCGAGCAAATATTTTTAAAATGATGGCTTTACAGAAATAGTTAACACCACCCAAGAGTATGTGCCTACCCTGTATGTGTGTCACAAAGTACCTATGTTTCCTCTTAAGAGTGATTATAGCCAATTGTCTGCACATTTTACAAACCCTACTTGTACAGCTACTCATACAAATCCTGCTCACTTCCCATACATACTTACTGTAAACTCCCCACATATATTCAATTAAGGGAACGTATACTGATACAGAGGTTCTGAAGAATGCTCTCCATACGGATATTTTAAGTAGATTATAAATTTACGCATAAGGAAGTTGAATGGATGATTTATTTTGACGATCTAAATATGCTGGAGAAATTTAATGCGAATTCTAGTTTGGCTGACGACTCCTGGCAAAACTAGGCCCATTGGGACAGATTTCACATTTCCCGCCAAGTTTTCAAACTCGTCCTACGCTACGAAATACGATGTTCTTTTGATTCTCTCCCGCCAAATGTGTGCGCGTGTGTGAACTCCATGGTGAACTCTTTCCCATCGTGGAATAAACAAACTTTGAAACCTCTGAAAATATGTCCAAGAACACCTTGTTTAATTACTTCACAAAAACGCCTCCGTCAACTAAAAAGGCTAAGCCACCGGTCACTCCAAATTCTTCCTTAAAATGTAATGGAAAATTGAATACAACTCCAGTGAGTACTAATAAAGTTCTCCCTGAGAAAAAAGGTATTTATCCATTCTGCCATTATAGCTTTAATTGAAGATGCTTTGGAAGTTCTTGAAAAGTTAATTTTTTTCCTGCTATTATTCTTTCATAAGCCCTCGATGTTGATTACGATGACGGAGAAGATCAACTTTCGGATCATTCAGAAGACCTCACTTCACCTGTTAAGAAGAGAAGGCGGATTTTAATGGTGGAAAGTGATGACTCGGAGGATGAATACAAACCGGGTAAGTTGAAGGCTTTGGCTTGAAACCTAAGAAAATCCTTGGATATGCCGTGTCTTCTAAAGGCACATTACAGTACTTAAGTTCGGTTGTTTTATAGGACTGTCAAGGGTCCTCTTGATCTGGGGTGTGTTTCGCTTAGAAAAGTAGCTGGGCTGCACTGTGGTGGAGATAGTTTGCAAAGAAACTGCATGAAAAGGTTTAGTTGTTATTTATAGTGCCAGATCGATGCCTATGCACTATTGAGAAGTTGTTGACCATGCTTTCTGCATTCAGAAAAAGTGTCTGTATTGTATCCTCAGAATTAAGGGTGAACGTTTCATCTGCATAAAGGACTGATTTAGAACTTTTCATGAGAATTACCTGAAATCCCCTAGCTTATCTGTTTTGTTTACTATATTGAATGTGCAATTCTATCAAAAGCCTTTGCTAAGGTCATAAAATTGATACTTAATTCACTCATGAGAGATGATTTATCACTATACATGGTGTTTCATAATGACTCTGTAATATGTTAGGATATGATTAAGCAGGTCGAAATAAGAATAGAAAATTCAATTGGACATGTGTCCGAAAACGCACTGATTATTCAGCTGTCGGTCGGTATGCGTTTTTCATGGAAACCCTGCTAAATAAAAAACTATTTAAGATAAAGACTTGCTATTTTGTTTAGTTGTTAATGGCAATGTTTTAAACTAGCATACGATGTTTAATTATTTTATAATACACCGTTTCAAAATGGTGGACAGTCAAACTTTTCAATCCTTATTATCTTTGCACACAGAAATCGTATTAAAAAAGTGCAGGCATGAAAAAGTTGCGCCTTTTATTTACAAATAAAATGGTATCAATAAAATTTTATACCTACTATAACAATGAAATGGTCAATAGGTATTCAAACCAATGGTCGCGTTCCGGCGACTTCACCGGTGAGATACCGGTAAGTCACCGGTGAGTCGCAACTATGTTGTCGTTGTCTGAACGCCAAAATAATTCCTGCAGTATTCCCCGGTCACGTGACTCCACAGCAGACCATTAGTATGAAAATGAGCGCCAATGGAGAATTAAGGGCTTTCACACTATTCATCGCTGGCGACGATGATTTTATGCTAAATATTTCTAATATTATTAGGCACGATCTCGTCAGAAGGAGATAAAATCTATTGGCAATATTGCCAATTTAAGAAGGAGGAGAAACAATCCGCGGAATGAACATCGGACGACATCATCATGAGGGCAGCCATGCTGCTTCTCAACATGTTACCGACTCGCATCGGTGATGAATCCCGGTGGAAAAATTGGCACCTGATCCGTAACATGTTGACTCACCGGTGAGTAACCGTAGAGCGTTCAGCAGATAATTTCCACCGGTGCCGCAACTGTTGTGTCGCCTGAATGCGACCAATGTCAAAGAGTTTAATGCTCACATACAACAATATAGTTTCAATAAAATTCCCATACCCTCTACAACAATGGGCAACTGATTTTCAAACCAAACGAGAGTTTAATGCACACAAAACAATAAGTCATGATTAATTTCAAAACAAAAACAAGCTGGTACTTTTACATTTACTCAATCAATAAAAGGAAATACATGATTTCATACATAAATCGTTCATTAAATTAATAAAATACAGAACAACATAATTAAAGGTGTTCAAAATGTAGCTCTCCTGTAGCAATACAGCTCTCGCAATGCCTACGAAGAGACTGGTACACTCTAGTACATTTTGATTGTTCCTAATTTCATTTGCTGCATCTTGAATTAGGCCTACCAACTGCTCCCTGCTGTTGATCCGCTGGCCATACACAGCTTGTTTCATTTGGCCCCAAAAGAAATAATCCATAGGATTGAGGTCGGGTGACCTAGGAGACCACAGTACAGCAGTGCATTAAACTCTTTGTCGTTTGGTTTGAAAATCGGTTGACCATTGTTGTAGAGGGTATGGAAATTTTATGGAAACCATATTGTTGTATGAGTGAATTAAACTCTTTGACATTGGCTTGAAAATCTATTGACCATTTCATTGTTTAAGTATGTAACGAATAATATTCCGTAAAAACAAAAAATTCTGATATTCCCGAAGCTATGCAGAGAAAAAAGATTTCCGATGATGTAGACTTCTAATTTATGTCGAACTTTTGGCCAAAAATTTCATTGCACACCAAACTTGCTGATTACTCGAGGAATTCTGGATGACGGAGGGGACAATTTTCTTCGAGGACACATTTGAGAACCCATCCAAGTCATTTTCTGGATCAATTAAGACTCCCTAATGCCCAATAAAATCTCAAGTTTATGGGAACCAATTGATTCGAATAGCGATCAGGGTCAAAAAGCTTCGCATATTGGAAAATCGGGCGCAAATGCCGCCAATTTTCAAATTACGGAGGGGACATTTGAGTGGATTTGGGCCTGTTTTTGGACATTTTCTGGTTCCTGACAACCTTTAATGAGTGAAATAATGTTGGACTTTGTTGATTTCATAGAAAACCATTGAGTCACGAACTTCTGGCTACAAATTCCTGGTACCGAGGCGTACAGAACCCTGGGACAGGAAAAATCCCGTTTCTGGCAGTATTGCCTATATAATTATAATGAAAAAAAAATGAAAATCGAGTTCCCAGAACAGAAATTAAATTATTGGCCGAGATACAGCTATCTGGACTGATTTTTCGAGATACGGCTTTGTTTACTGGTATTCTGACGCACGATTTTATGGACGAAATTTCACATATGATTTTGCGGCTCAAATTTTACACATACGATTTTGTGGACTAGAAATTTGAGATATGCCTGAATGGAATGATTTTTTGAGATACTACTTTGCGGCTAGGAGCGGTCGATTTGTGTGAACGTGGTGAAAATGTTTACTCATAAAACTGACAACACACTATCCTCACTAGTTTCATCCACCAACTTTCCCAGGTGTAACCATGCTTTTTTTTCACCGATCAATTCCGTCTCAGTCAAATATTTTCCCACAGTGATCTTACGGCACTTCTTTACGGGTTTATCTGAAGTCTAATGCAGATTTCGCGGCTATTTCTTGCTCTGGTACTTAGTGAATCCTGTATTATCAAGGTCATCATTTGAAGGCTGATTGGACATGATAGTCATTGGTTGCAGACTTGTGGACATGCTTCTACCATCAGATTAAGTGGAGAGATTCGACAGCAAATTGGCCTTCATTCGATTTCCATCTTGCATTCGGGGAAATTAATGGGTTGGCTCACTCGTGGGAGGTGGTAATGATGATAATGTCTACTGATGCATCCGTTGCTCTTGTTGAACATGGCTCTTAGTCATGTTCAACATGGAATGACCAGGATAGTTCACTTGCTCCATTTTGGAGTAGGGAGTTCTGCTTCTTGCCCTAGAATTCTTCGCAAATGACTCTGTTATCTTGATCTTATCCTGCCTACCTGAATGCCTGATAGTAATCCTCTGTTGTTATTTTTCGATGAGGGCATCTTATCCTTTAGTTGCTTGATCGTCGTATTTTGAGTCTTAATATTATCACTTCACCGTGAAAGTTTTCCCATCATTTCTTTGACATTGGAACGTAGACCCAATTGGCTGGTCACTAATTCATTTAGTGTTTTGTTTACCTGGTGAACAAGGTGTTAATGCAGGCCCTGGCAGTTTTTACATCAATATATCAAATCATGGCTGTTGTTTAATGCATTTAAACCTGACTTGTTTAGTCTGGTGCAATGCTGATGAAATTTTGCAGAATAGTAGTATGTACTCGTAAGCAATAATATTGCTTCTTCATCAAATTTCTCGGAGAATTGTATTAATGATTGCACCGGCCATCACTGGTAGGCACTATTTTTTTATTCCTGTGTGTTCCTTTCCCATTCCAATATGTAAAATAGAGTAGCATGAAATGTGTTTCTGATCATAGTTTTAAGTAAAGCCTTGCTTTCCATCAAGGGAATGTGTGTGATACTTATGGTGTAAGTGGGTTGCCATGCAAGTACATATTTACAACTTCTGTATTAATCATTAGATGGTAGATGCTATGTTCCATTGCAAAGAGTAAAGTGGATATCCTTACCTTGTGTGCATATAATCTTGAGTTTTTTGGTCTTATATTTGTCAGTATAAGTTGAAAGGTACCCAAAATTTTGGGGAAAATCCTACAAATATTCAGAGGACAATAATCTCCCTTAAGGGTCCGATTCATAGTCGACACTTTAGGCGCTAAAGTGATCTTTAGAGGCACTAAAGTACACTTTCTGCGTTTCACAGATGCAACTTTAGCCGAGATCGGCTTAAAGTCTCACTTTACCGTAAAGTACTCGAGCGGAGCTCACTTTAGGTGCTAAAGTGGTCTTTAGCTATGCCTGAATAAATGAAAGTCTGTGTGCGTAGAGGAGAAAGGCTCAACATTAGTATTTCTAGTTGTTCTAGTGTGTGAATATTACAGTGATCGTGCTTCGGTGTTGGGAATTGAGTGTAGATCGTTACATCTTTGTGGTACAATTATTCAAAATATATTTTATTTTGTAAATATAGTAACTTGGGTGCAGTTAACTTCAAGCCGAAATATAGATGGCTGATTTTGACGTGAATGGTTACATAAACCTCGAGGAATGGGTAGAAATCGCCGAGGAAATGATGAAATGAAATGATGCGAAAAATTGATACTAATATTATCTAAAACTAAGAAAAAGAAACGAACGTCCTTTCAAATAAACTATCAGTACCTAACTTTAAATTTAAAAATACCCACAGTAAGAAATCAAATTTAAAACTAACGGAATTCCCTACTATATTACTACACTACTGAACATAGAAGTGGCATGTTTGAAGAAGATAGCAAAATACTCAAATTGAAAATCAAAACTAACCCAATTACCTATTCTATTAATAACCTAAACTACCTACGTAATTAATAAACTAAGGAAGTTACACGAGTGAAGAAGACAACTTAAAAAAACTATTACTTACGACAAAAACAAAGCTATCGTAATCTAAATTCTATTAATATCGAAACTGGAACCACTAAAAAGATAACCTAATAGACCAAATAATGAAGAGACTATACTATTTAAAATAACCTATAACTATGTAAATAAAAGAAAAAATCGCAGCAGGGCACCTCAATCATCACTCTCTCAAAGGAAGCAGAACGAACCGTAATCGCAGAAAATTATCGCATTTCAAATACTTGAGAATCATTCTTCAACTTTTTGGTTACTTCCCTGACCAACATGCTAGTTTTTCACCCAGAATTCTGATTCGAGCACTTTATGTCTCACTTTATACAGTGAGACACTTTAAGCGTCCGTGAAACAAACTTTCCGTAAAGTCTCACTTTACCGTAAAGAGAGACTTTGTAAAGGAAGCCATTTCAGTGTCAACTGTGAATCGCACCCAAAGACTTTTCTAGAATCCACAGACTGTGCCATCATTGTATCCATCTTGCTGTGCCATGCAGATTTATTCTCCTAATTCTCCTTGCAGGAATACCATTGACCCTTCCCAGATAGCGTGCAAGTGTGCTTCAAGTTTGCGCTTCATTAGATTTTCACTTAATCTACTCGTGCCTTTTTTTGCAGATTTGCTGAAGGTTTGCTGCAAAGAGTAATGTAAAAAATATCATTCGATGTTTAAATGGTGAAGATGTTAACGTTATACTCCCTAGTGACGACTGCTAGTTTATGTGGCTCTCTTTCATTGATGGAAAGCTAGAATTTTTTTCCTTTAATAATATTTTTACTCTAGAATACAAGTCTCTTACGGCTACCACTGCCATATTATATAAAAATAAATATTTAATAAATAAAATATATTTATTTAAAAAATTAAATAAGTGTACTATCACCTGAAAATAAGAAACCATCTCCTCGACTCTGTCGCCAAAATCTTACAGAGATCTTATAGATATTTGTAGAGATCTACGTTGCCCGATGCACATTCACACAGCGATGTTTTCCTTTAAGAGTGGGAAGCACAACAGCAGCAACATTCTTTGATCTTTACTGCTGGTCAACACTCAATGTTCTTATATATCTAGAAACTTTGTCAACATCGCTAGGTAATATCGCCTGTCAACATGTTTTCTGATGATTATCGCCCTGTGTGGATGTAGCTTCATATTGATCTTAACCTTTGAAAATAAATATAGCTTTCTTATTGATGACTTTTTTTCTCGGTTATTTTGTAGGAAAGAAAGAACTTGATGCCTCAGAATCAGACGTATCAGAAGAGTTGTCAGAACATGAATCCCCATCAAGTGAAGAGCATTCTGAAGATGAGAAAGTTTCAACTCCTAAACGGGTAAGAATATTAATTGAGAAATAAAAGGCTCCCATGCCTTGTGGTATGATCATGAGCATTAGAATGTTTAAGTAGACTTCTGACTGTAGGATTCTGGAGAGATCATTGTTGAATCTCTTCACTTTCTGGGTAAACTTTGTTTTTTGGTGACAACACTTTCACTGGCACTTCTGTTGGCAACTTCAGGTCGAAGGTGCCAGTTTCAGAATAACCACCAGTGAAGGTGATCATCACCTGCCTGGTTGTTAATTTTATATTTATAACAATGTGGGGGAGATGATTGGTCAGAATAATCTGCTTGAAAAGTCAAATACGAATATAATCCATCCATGGATAATCAATTAAAATTTCTTTATTAATTGATCAAAATAATAGATTTTTATTGTGATAATAACTGTAATTGTACATCTCTGTCATTTTACACTAAAAAATGCACATTTTTCATCAAATTTTCCCTATCAATCAAAGCATAAAATGCATATACATATATGCATGTATACCTACCTTTGCTATATGTCATGAGGTTGATGTACTGGTACAGTACATTTGTGTTATCCTGGCCGATGACAACTCCGGAGAGGGGAAATAAGTGGAGGAGAGTGGGAACATTGTTCAAGGGGTATCTGCCCGCCATACGTCATGCGCAGTAAGCGATTTTGGTTCAGACTAGTCCAAGTTCTTACAATTTCTCTCATCGAGGGGTAGGGTTTTCAAGCTTCACATGGTTTACCTCTTCTCTGACAGTGTTCTTGCCTTGTGTGACCTGGACAACATGCGGGTGTAAACAAGTCAGCCCATTCGACTTCAGATTTGAAGAGGAACCGTCCTCCCCTTCTTTCCCCCTCACTTTCCTCCGTGAAACTGTTCGCACATGGCTCCCCTCTCAGTAAGCGCTGTTTCCCCTAATTTCTGAGATGGACTAGGCCCACCTGCACAGTACACTACTGAGTGTCGGCCAAGTTATCGCGAATGAACTGTACCCTGGAAATGAAGTGTTCCGAGAGTGTGCAGGAAGTATTCTAGAAATGTTCTGCATGCTTGCCAAAGTATTAACAAAGTGATTTGTATGCTTCCTGAAGTGTTTGCCTAGTAAGCATCCTTGGTGAAAATAAACCATGACGAACAGTGTGACAGAAGGGTGAACACAGTGTGCATAGAATGTGACAAGAGCGTGATTACAGGATGACCACACTGTGAATACAGTGTGCCAAAAGCGTAAATTGGGACTCAAAAGCGTGCAGAAAGCGTGATAGACAGTGTGACGGTATAGTGTGCGGACATTGTGCACACAGTGTTTATACACTGTGCGCTCAGTGTGAGGACACCGTGCATACAGTGTGAGGACACTGTGACTAATACTCTCGTACAGTGTGCAGCACATGGTGGTCACATTGTCCGCCACGCTTTAAAGGGAGCACAGCGTGTGTACACTGTGACTAATACCCTTGTACAGTGTGCAGCACATTGTGGTCACACTGTCCATCATGCTTTAAAGGGAGCACAGTGTGCACACAGAGTGCATACAATGTTACTAATACACTTGCACAGTGTGGTGCGCATTGTTGTCACACTGTCTGTCATGGTTTATTTTCACCAGGGATAATTACTCAGCCATATAGATTACTGCGTTGCACGTGCACCCTAACATTTTCTAATTTGCCATACTGAGTAACATTACCATTGGTGGTTATTTTTAGATGTGTGTACGTAATCTTAGAAGACACAAATGTGTTCATTGTCTCTAGTGTCCTTAGTTTTAGGTCAATGGGATATGATGTGAAATGCTCATTCTTTAAAATATCTAGTCTGATTTCTACAACAAAAACGTCGTACAGACAGAATTTCGGTAAAATTCTCTCATCATATCTTGAAACTACAAATTTTCCTTTCAACAAGATGATATTTGTTAATGAATTCCTTGGTGCTTCATAGAAGTATATTGGTGTGTGTAGGCAGTAGAAGAACTCGGGTTGAAATAATTTTATACAGGGATGAGATTGATGAAATAATATCTTGCATGTGTAACTACGTACTAAAATCTTGTAGTGTAGCTGCAAATAGAGATTTTCTGTTGTAAAACTGTGTACTTTTTCATAGGCTTTTCTGTAAGCATCGTGGCAAGTGAATGAGTGGTATAATAATTATACATAGTTAGGCTAGAAACCTAATGACATTGTGGTGTTGCAAGCATACATTCCAACATCAAGTTTGAAGATGATGAAGTAGAAGAAATGTATTAGTGAAAGGAGAAGTGATAAGAATGGTGAAATGCGATTAGAACTTAATTATTCTTGGAGACTGGAATGCAGTCTCATGGGAAGGCGCTAAGAGTGTAGGAGAGTGGGGAAGTATTGGTTGGGAAAACAGAACTATAGAGGGGGGAGGAGGAGACTAATCGAGTTCTGCTTACAAAGTTATGCATTGGTTCACGTATGACGAGATTCACTATGCAAACGGTCCTTCAGAAGATTAATTTTGTAAAGTGGAGTACAATATCTTGAAAAGGTAATGCATATTTCTTATTATCAGTCTTGACTTCTGGATCTGACACTGACTTAGGAATTCTTAATGTACATGACATTGGTGTATTTTTTGGATATTTTTGAAGGCTTTCTAAATTATTTTGAACCTCCGATAGGCTATAAATGAAAGTCAAGTTCATGTAAAACAATCATTTTATTACCAAAAGTTTGGTATATTTACGGTTACTTTTCAACATAATCACCGAATAGATTGAGACATCATATCTGTGAACAAGTTTTCCAATGCCCTCTTCAAAAAATGTTGCCGCCTGTGAACTCAAATGAGCATTGACGTTGTTTTGAAGATCTTCGTTGGTTTGGAAGCGCTGCCCTCCTAGCCATGTCTTCAGCTCAGGAAAAAGATGAAAGTCACTGGGTGCTAGGTCAGGACTATACGGTGGATGATCGAAAATGTCCCATTGAAATTGTTCGAGGAGCCATTGAGTTGTACCAGCAGTGTGTGGACGAGCATTGTCATAGATCAGAACGATTCCAGAAGTCAGCATTCCTCTTAGTTTGTTTTGAATGGCTCTCCACAAACATCTTAAAGTTTCACAATAAACCGCTGCATTGATAGTGGTTCCGGGCTCCATAAACTCCACAAGCAACGCACCTTTTTGGTCACAAAACACAGCAGCCATAGCCTTTCTGTTGTTGGAGGTTTGTTTGAATTTTTTTGGTTTGCTTGGTGAATTTGAATGCATCCATTGTTGTGATTGTAGTTTTGTTTCCGGTGTGTCGTATCAAATCCACGTTTCATCTTCAGTCACAATTGATTTCAAAAAGTCCTCTCCTTCATGGTGATAACGGTCAAGGAATTCCAAAGCTGACGCTATTCGGAGAGTTTTGTGGCCGTCCGTCAGCATTTTTGGGACCCAACTTGCACAAATTTTTTTGTAGCCTAACCATTCAGTAACAATAGGGTGCAAAACAGATCTTGACACCTCCAGAAGTTCCATAGACAAAGCAGTTATGGTGAACCTGCGGTTTTCTCTAACCATTCTGTCAACTCGTTCAATCAGGTCGTCTCTAATGACAGTCTTCCGTCCTTGGCCCCCTTCATCATGCACATCATTTCGGCCATCTTTAAACTTTTGACACCATTCACGCACAACACCATCACTCATGAAGTTTTCTCCATACACTCGGCTCATTCTCCGATTAATTTCTGCTGCACTATTCCCTTCTGCCTGCAGAAAACGAATCACACTTCGCAATTCACACTTGGCGGGAGAATCAATGATGGTGGCCATGTTTAAGTGGTTGTAGCGCAACGCAAACTGATGCTTTGATGTCGACAATGGCGGAGTGTGTAGTGCGAGAGTTGCGCAGTTGCCTACAGTGCATGCCCGCTTTCTGCCGCTCGCGTGGCATCCATACTGGGTGATCGGAGGTTAAAAAAAAACGGCCCTCGTAGTTGGTCAACTCAAAAACTTCCTGGAATATTGATTTGAGGTTTAAGTAAGAGAATGAAAAAAATGCAAGCTTTTGTGTTGAGCTGTTTGGCTTTCTTCATTCTGTTTGTCTGTGCTAAAAAAATTATTAAATTGAAGACAATTATATTGTTTAAATATAAATATGTTGGCTGCTGCCAATATTGCCTTCCAGAAGTCTATACGTATATTAATGCTTTTCAATGTTCCTTGATCTTCAGAGAAAGGGAGCTGGTAACAAGCAGAAGGCAAAAAGAGCCAGAAATGGCTTTAGTAAGCCAAATGGTTGCAGTCCTGCTGCAAGGTCCATTATTGTCACTACTCCTCCACCCAGTAAGAACTCACCTCCTGCAACACCAGCTAGTACGGAAACCAAGTCTAAGTTGTCATTATTTGCTGCAAAACAGGTATATATAGAAATATTAAGTGCTGATAGATTTAATCAGCACTTAATATTTCCTTTCGTTATTATGTTTGTGTACCACTCCCAGCAGTTTTTGTGTTTTATGTTGGAATATGATTTTTATTATAGACATTTCAATTTGGTTTTATTGAAAAACAAATCTAAATTCTAGCCATAACTTCTTGTCTTACTTTTTGTTAATTTTGACTTCAATAATTTTGCAGACACCGAATGAGAAAACTGTGACGCCTGAAAGTGCTGAAGATGGGAAAACATGGGCACATTTAACGTACAAATTTCTTCAGTCTAATCACATAATGGACGCCAACAGGCGGCGGCCTGATCATCCAGAATATAACCCACGAACTCTTTATGTACCAGAAGACTTCAAAAGGAATCTGACACCGGTGAGATCAACTAAGTTTTTTTTTAAGTGCATGAATTTATTCAAATGTCCTCATTAATTACTGCAACCGTCTGTCTCGATCCAAGATTTTCATTCTTAGTCACAGATATGATGAAATAGGTGTTATGAATATTTGCGTAGAAGTCTACGATGAAGACGAAGTTTACGATGAATTCACCTAATGAGCTGCATGCTAGGATATTTAAATGATGCTGATTTGCACGCGCCGTTTAAAATTTCCCATTTCAATGATCTTTTGCACCCATAATTTGTTATTCATTCAGCATTCTAAGCATTATTCGTTAATGGACTGCATGTTTTACCATAGAAACATTTACATATCTAACGATTCGCATTATTTCAAGCTGTTCACGTGAGTAGAGCAAATGTTGCGATGATTAGTGCTACCACCAATCAGTAACGCAACATTCCTTACATAGTCAGGATCAAATCCATGATAATTCAGATTAAGGCTTTGATTAGTTGTTATAGAGGCATCATTATGTTTTCCACCCTGTAAAAATGTGATTACTTCCACCAAAGAGTAACTTATTGTTAGAGCACATTACCTACCTATGAAGTGAAATAATTCCTTAATGGATACAGCTGGTGCAACATCAATGAAATGAGTTCAATATATCGTAACATTTCTCAGTGATTGATAGGGACAAACTGTAATGGCTTATCTAAATTTACATCAAATTCACATCCCTTGGGACTTCTCACAGAGAGAATCTGCGTCGCACTGCCATCTAGGTTGCTGATGCACTCGACTGTTGTCCGAATATGTATCAGTCTTCAAGTGTCTTCCATTTAAAGTGATATTGTCAACGATGGGCATAGTTCAAACTGTGAACTGTCTCTTTCCCAGCCGCATTAACCATTCGATGAAAAAATTTGCCCGAAGTAGGTGGTTTACCGTGGAAAGTTTCTGTAGTGACCATGCCCCCTAAAGTGCAGCTCACGTAGAAAATAAAAAGTAAAACTAAGCAGGAGAGAGAGTGAAGAAACACGATGAGAGTGCTTGAGTTAGCACTAAATGTCCTCAGTGTTCTTTTTGCATGTTTCCTGTTCTCTACTTGATGTATGGATGCCTCGATGAAGGTTGAGAGTCCCTGAAGTAAACAACCCCCAATTAATCTCCCCGCCATGAATAGTTAGGTCAACTTTTCCGAGAAAAGGGATTTGAGTGAAGGTTCTCCCCTCTGCTGCTATCTCTATTGTTTTTCGGCTATGTAATCCCCTTGACTGGGAGAACGAAATCAATACTGCTGGTTTGGCGTAGGGAGAAAGAAGATCTTTGGAAGTGGAAAACAGGCGTGCAACGACAGCGATACTCACGTATATTATTATTCGTGGGAAGGACTGATCCATCTGTCGTCTTTGTATTACTAGAAGCTATTTCTCACTCATAATTAGCCTATTTCTGTCATAACTCAATGCCTAATTTTGCATGCATAATTATAATAAGCTTGCATCAATCAGGCAGGTGATGATCGCCTTCAGTGGTGGTTATTCTGAAACTGGCACCTTCGACCTGAAGATGCCAACAGAAGTGCCAGTGAAAGTGTTGTCACCAAAGAACAAAGTTTACCCAGAAAGTGAAGAGATTCGACAATGAACTCTGCAGAATCCTACAGTCAGAATTCTACTTAAACATTCTAATGCTCATGATCATACCACAAGGCATGGAGCCTTTTATTTCTCAATTAATATTCTTACCTGTTTAGGAGTTGAAACTTTCTCAACCTCAGAATGCTCTTCACTTGATGGGGATGGGGCAAATAAGGCGTAGAATGCTTAATGAATAACGTTATGGGTGTGAAAAATTGTCGAAATGGTCAATTTTAATGGTCGCATGCAAAATCAGTGCCTTTTAAAATACATACATAAAATGCAGATTGAAGTGAAGTGAACCCATTGTAAAGCAGGGGTCCACTAGAAGGGGGGGTACATCAAATGTCATATCCTCGCCATATAATATTTTGTAATACCATGCCCTTAGCCATGATAAAACCAGGCAAAACTAACAAAGCAGTCTGCAAATGTAAGGCATTATTCTGACCCGGATTATGACATACTTAAAATAACTGCCGAAATAAATGCTATATTGTTTTGAAAACAGAGCATTTATATATACACAGACTGTTGTCTGTTTCTAAAACTATAAAATTTGGGTTCCATCACAGAAATTAATAGTTCTCTTTCTTCCACCGAGGTATTTGTCTGAAGAGCACTGTTACTAAACATCAGGTAAATAGTTTTTTTTTATATTTAGTTTTACAGCCATTGACCAACTGAGTTCACCAGTGTGCATATCAATCTCCAATTGAAGTGATTTTTAATGAGCGTCTATTAGAATCGTGTCATCTGAATAGAGCACCATGCTGTTATTTTCTGAAGAGGGCATTTTCAATGTCATTCTCATAGACCAGGAAAAGTAAGGGTCCTAACATGGAACCTTGTGGAACACTATATTTAATCATTTTCATTGTTGATGTATATTTTGTACAATTTTTTCCAAAACATTCTATGTATTTTTTTTGTTCTCCGAAAAAGGTGTCAGCCAGCAGTGAGTCACACCCCTGATACCATAATTTTCTAATTTCTCCAACAATATGCTATATTCAGCAGAGTCTAGGGATGTGTCGATTCTCGATATCTATTCTCGATACCACCGATTCCTGCGACTTAGTATTGGTATCGAAAATCGATCGCCTAAAGTCGATACCGATACCGGCGATACCTATATGAAACATGACTGGTAAAGTACTTCACAACGGCCGGTTGCCATGGTGATTGCCATCTTTTATGTTGTTCTAAATTCATTGTTTTGTATTTTTATGCTGATGAGTAATGAATCTATTGAACTACTAATGACTGCCATTCAATTTTCGGTTTCTTTGGTTTGGATAATTTATATGATTATTTGTATTATTTTGAAGAAGTTCGACTTAGATACCAATAAAAATTAATCAAGTTTAGTACCTTACAATGTATTTGTTCGTTTATGCTGACATTTGTCATACTTTAATAAAGAGATCACGGCTCAATTCAATCGTAATTTAAAATCGAGAATATCTATATAATACGTTTTCTTATTGGTCGAGACGTGACATATCGTGTTACGGTCAGCCAATCTGTCTCAGCCTTCAAAAGACCCAAAATGAAAGTTTTAAAGCTGAAATATGCTGTGGGTGCTGCGTGTTGGTTACGAGAAATACGGAGTTGAGCGAGACATTTAAATATCATATTTGATTGAGGCACCAAATCTTGCCATCGGGATACTCATTCTGCAAACATCGTACCGCTTAAATAACATCGCATTGACTAAAATAAATCTATCACTTCTTTAAATGGAAGACCAAAGTGGTTGGATTTAATGAGAGTTCAGTCTACCAAAAAAAAACTGATTTAACTTGCCGCATAATCCTGCCGATATAAATTTTGAAAATATGATTTATTACGAGAATGTTTTTTGAACAACGACTTTTGGACTCAGCTCGATGTATAATTATTATTTGGCATTACGGCAGTTAAACATTACGTTATTTTTTATGGACTTTCATTCCTGGATCCCACATAAGCTTAGTCAACGTAATGGCTTCAGAAGCTTGGAAATATTATAAAATCGACCCAAACAATGACAAGTTTGCAAGATGTGGCATTTGTGACAAGTTAGTTTCAAGAGGTGGCACTAGTAAAACGACAACTAACTTGTTAAAACATTTGAAAACTCATAAAAATCGTGGACAAAAACTTGAATATACTAGGCCCAAACCTAGAATTCTAACTCAATCAGTGTCAAGTGAACCAAGTACAAGCAATGCAATAAGACATGGATCCACTAGTAAAATAGTAGCATTTTTCAAGCCCCAAATTGAAGCCTCCCCTGGAAGTACAAGCACTCGGCCTAACTTGGATACTAGCTCTGTAAGTCTAGAAAGTGATGACCCAGATGACCTATCTGAGTAGAGCATAGAAGTAAGTGACCACTGTGATCCTTATACTGAATCTGAACTGCCAGTAGGCCAAAGTGCATACTCGCCAACATCGGATACATCAGGATCACCATCACTTTATCCAAAGGTGATCAAGAGTAAAAAAAAGAAGCAGCTTACCCTTGAAGGCACTTTTGAAAGGGTAAGCAAATTTTCTCCGAATGATGAAAGGGCAAAAACGATCAACAATTTAATTGCAGAAATGATTTGTTTTGACCTCCAACCATTGACAATTGTTGAAAATAAAGGGTTTTTGAAACTTTTGAAACATTTAGAACCAAGGTATGCTGTACCATCAAGGAAAACTTTTTCCAATAAAATTTTATGTGAGATGTATACTAAAGTCACAGGTGAAGTAAAGAGTGAGCTCAAAGAAGCAAAATATGTAGCCATCACCACTGATATGTGGACTTCTATAGCTCAAAATGACTTTATGGCTGTTACATCCCATTTTTACAAAGAAGACAAAAATGCCATTACCTTGACCCACAGATGTTTGGACGTGGCACCATTTCCTGAAGTATCACATACAGGAGAAAGAATTATAAATTTTCTCAAGTTAGTTTTTGATGAGTGGGAAATTTCAGACAAGATTGTTGGAGTTGTTAGGGATAATGGGCCAGATATCACAGCTGCTTTGAATAGAAGTACATATGAGGCTTTTTCATGCGTTGCCCACACATTGCAACTAGTCATTAAAGATGGCTTCCTTGACAACCCAAAGATGAACAATCTCATTAAAAAATCAAGAAAGTTATTGGGGAATTTTAAGCACTCTGCCAAAATCTCAAAAAATTTGAAAGATGTCCAACTACAGCTAGGCGTTCCTGTGCATCGTATGGTACAAGACGAACCTACCAGATGGAACAGTACTTATTATATGTTGAAAAGGCTTTTGGAGCAGAAAGATGCAATTGTATTGTTGTCAAGCAAAGGTGATACAATTCTTTCTGTGGATATGACCCCTGACGACTGGAAGACAATGGAATTTGCCGTGAAGTTGTTGGAAATATTTGAGACAGCAACAAATCAACTAAGCAAGGAAAATTCAACAATATCAGAAGTAAGTATGCTTATATTATTTTCATGCAATTGTAAAACCTTGGCAAAAACTTACTTAATGCAGTAGGCCTGTAACCTAAGTTATAGTAATTAATATACATTTTCATTTTTTACTGTATGACCAACCTAAGGTATACTTCGTATCCAGCATAAATGAATCATATTTACAAAATCCTGTTAACCTACAACTTATATAATTAAATTTGTTAACAATTTTTTTAAATTGAGGGTAAATTAGTTCATAGCAGTGTACTTCTTTGTGGCTGTGGACCTTCCTAAGACCTCATATTAAAACATAAGAATATATTTCAGAATTTGCAAAAAAATTAATGCAAACAATAAATTAATAATAAATGTAAAATAAAGGCAATTAATTTTTTTTCCAGGTTATTCCACTGATCCACACAGTTATGAAAGTAACTCAAAATCAAGATGTTTCTGGCTCTGGTCTCATGGGTCTAAAAAATGATTTAATTTCCTCAATGAAAAGGAGATATCCCTCAATTGAGGCAAATTTAACCTTGGCATGTGCCACCATCCTTGATCCAAGGTTCAAGGACATTCCGTTCCAAAGCCAGGACCATTTTCAGGCTGCCAAAAAAAAATTGCTAAGGGAAATGGAAGGGGAAGGTTTACATACTCATTCGACTGAATATTCTACAACGAGTGGTGTCTCAGTCTCATTAGAAGAGTCAAGTAAGGAACAAGGTTTTTGGGCACAATATTCCAAGATGTTTATCCAGTCATCCCCTGTGCAGCAGCCAACATTAGTGGAGTATGCAGAGGAGCTTGAACAATACTTGCAAGAGCAACCACTTAACCCAAATCAAGCCGACATGTTGGGCTCTTACTGGTTTTCCAGTCCTCATTTGAGACTGAAACAAGTTGCACAAAAATATCTGTGCGTGCCCCCCTCAACAGTATTTAGCGAAAGACTATTTTCAACGGCAGGAAATATTTGTGATCAAAAAAGAAATCGCCTTGACCCACAGAGGATTAAAATGTTGGTTTTTCTGAACAAAAATCTGAAATAGGCTTACGTGTAAGTGCCATAGTTGTATAGTTCATGATTTTCACACTAATCTCACACAACCCTAAGCAATTTTGTTATGTTTTTGCTAGAATTAAAAAATTAAGTTAATATTGCTATCCATTTTATACCTATTTTTATCTGTCTTTGCAAAGTATCTAATATTAATGGCATAGGTGTCGTTAAGAAACCTTTTCAAGTTCTATTTCAAAATGTAAGTGAAATATAATAGTGAGCAAAAATATATGCCTTCTGCCATAGATGGCTGAATGGAATAGACCACATTGTTTGTTCATCAATATTATGTAGTTATATTTTTTTAAATACTTATTATCATTATAGCCTTGGACAAATGTTCTCATCTGCATTAATTACTTGTTCATTAAAGGCAAATGGTCTATAAATCCTTGTATGACCTATTACTTTAAGTAGTAGTAGTCTTTTGTACTACCAGTTTAGGTTCTTCTGATGTTTTCCTTAACCTTAACTGATTCATTACATTATTTTTGGGTTACAGAATAATAAGTAACAAGATTATTCATCTGTTCTCTCCATCTATTGTTTTGCTTCATGCATAATATATCCATTGTTTGGTATTTTTATGCTGATGATTAATGGAACTATTATACTATTATCATTATGACTGCCATTCAGTTTTCGGATTCTTTGTTTTGTTATTTATGTGTGGCAGGAAATAAAAGTTTTCATGACCAATATAACTGTTTTTATTTTTGTGAACATCTTAGGACTATTTTTTTATATAAATACATAGATGTTTTAAAAGCAATTGTTAAAATTAAGGGTTTTTAGCAAAAATTTAACAACTATAAGTAAAACATTGATGGTATCGATGGTATCGGTATCGGTAATCGAGAATTTATTTTATAGGTATCGGAATCAGTATCGAGAATCGATAAATTTAGGTATCGACACATCCCTAGCAGAGTCAAAAGCTTTTTGATAAATCCATATTTACCTACATAACGTGCCTTTTAATTATTTAAAGTTTTGTCAATTTTTGTTGCATTATCAGTGCATGAAGTTTCTACATTTTTGTTTTTTGTGAAACCATGCTGCGACTGAGAAAGACCTTCATTTTTTTAAAGGAATTTTAAAAGTCTTCCTTCCATCAGTTTTTCTAATATTTTTTAAACAAATAGTGTAAGTTATGAATATCCAATTGGTATTTGGCTCCTTTTTTATGTAGTGGAATGACTTATGTTATTTTTGCCCATCTTGAATTCAGTTTGCAATTTCATTTATGCATCTGAATATGTTTCCAAAGTTATCTTGCTATTATTTCTCACAGCACTTGGTCAGTGCAAATAGAAAGTGGGTAGAATTTATTGTTACACTCTTTCATGACCTTTGTCTTTTCAGGCCATGAGACAGTGGTGGGAAATCAAGACACATCATTTTGACTGCGTACTGTTCTTCAAAGTTGGAAAGTTTTATGAGCTCTACCATATGGATGCTGTTGTGGGTGTCAATGAGTTAAACATTTCTTTTATGAAGGTAAGCTTTCATAAATAAGTGTTCCCCCATTACTGTTAGTTGCTTACACTGCTGGCATAAAGATAAGACATTATTCACTTTGAAAGGATATTAATGAAGAGTTCATTCTTTCAATCAACGTGGCACTCAAAGACTCTAGCAAAAACTTTCTTAACCTTTTCACTGTTAAGCTTCGTCCCAGAGAGTGCTCCCTGTAGCGTGTGACACAGCTAGGCATTTAGATATCCCCAGTGCACATGATTTTTTTTTTACATTTAGGCTGCTATTCTGAATCTGAGGGCGCTGTTTGTGGAAGATGCTATTCCTCGCTTCACAATAGCATATGCTGCAATTCTGAATCTGGGTATGATATCCGAGGCATCGGTTTCGAGATGCTATTTCAAGTACAGTAATGAAAATTCAGACAGCCAATGACGAGCTGTGTAACAAGAATGTTTAAATTCTAGTAATCAGCTGGAAGGACCTTCGTCATGGATGCAGTGAGTCTGGGTGCTTGAAAATATGTATTCAATAAATTATCTTCCTGAATGTAATTCACATTTATCTTTGAATACGAATAATATAATGCACTTTCGATGCAGACGTGGTTGCCTTAGTTGCTCTCCGTCTCTCACTTATCGCAAATGTTGGCTAGAATTAGTTTAGAACTCTTCTTAACATTCACAATTGAGATGTGTGTCATAAATAAAATGAACTACATGTTCCTCCCTTGTCAACGTTTTATGTGTTATACTTATTAGGGCTGGGCAAATAATACATAAGGATCAGCAAACGTAATAATTTCGTAACATCTCGGCAGTGATCATGTATATTGTATGCTCATCATTTTTTGTGTCTTTCGATGACGGTGTACGATTATGAAAGCAAAATATCAATGTGAGTGGTTTGCAAGAGCAGTTATAAGAATATTTAACCGTTTGTTCTTCAAATGATCAAACATGTTAAATCTTGTGAGCTGCTTATTTGGGCTATGGGCTAAGGTAACGAGACTTGTTTAATTTGTGCATATCACTTATGAAACAAACATAGCATTATTAATATCTGTTACTTTGCCCAAGAGCGCATATGTTGACTAATTGAGTTTGCCATTGCATTTATTTGTATGTACACAATAACTTTAATGTTGACGGGCCTATATTATATAGTAATACGATGTCTACAGACTAATTTTCTTTGTGATTTGCCTTCTATCTTCATCGCTGGGTGGTAATATCTTCACGGTATTCTTTCATATGTATTTGGAGTTTTTAAGTGATAATCAGATATTTTTTGTTACATTCATCAACTGAGATATTGCTTCTGTTAATGAAATTTCCCAGAAAATTCAATTGACATTTAGTGTTATACATTTACAAATAACAGTTAGTGTGCTGAGAGAACAAAATTATATTATCTGTATTGACAGTTCACCTAAAAAAAGTACTGTTTTCATGTATGTGTATGGTTATAACTTTACCATTTGAACTTCACAAATTATTCGATAGAGCAGCCCAGTTGGATATACGAGAAGTGGATAAATGCATGCGTGAGCATATTCAATCCTTAAGCAAAATGATGTGATGATTTATTGGAAATATATCTGGGTGTTCCGTGGCGAGGCATCGCAAGGAAAATTTGTGGGCCCGAACGGGTATGTGATGATGGAATGTGTATGCGAGATGGGCAATGTAAGTGTAGTGAGATGAGAAATATAGTTAAGTAGATAGTCTGAAAAAAGCAATGAAAATCTTAATAGCGAGAAGAGAGTTTTACAGAGGCAGAGAAAAGTAATGTTTCGATGGGATATACTTTTTAAACATTAAATGTTCCCTTATATAGCCATATTAACTTACATCCATGCACAAATTTCCAAAGGGGTAGACGGTGTGTCTGAAAGAATGTCTCGTAGAATGTCTACACCACAATTGCCTAACTTTTTCAGTCTGTAACCCCCAAGTTGGCTGTGTATTATCAGAAAATTGCAAAAGTCATACTATAAGTATGTGCTCATCCCTGGGAAATGATGGCAGAAAATGCAGGTGTTGCCAAGAGCCATTCCATGGACCAATAATCATGACAACACAGTTTCTGCTTTCTTGGTATCAGTAGGGTCACTGCTATGAAGCAATAAATGTCAATCACTTTCATCACTCCATTGTTTTAGCCTTGAAAATTCACTTTCAAGCAAATTTTCTTGAGTGTAGCCTTAACCCTTTGAATGCTGCCCATAACATGACATAATTTTACCCCGTGGCGGCTTTCTTTTTTTTTACGTAAAACGTAAGTATGGATGCCAAATAAGTCAGGAAAAATAATTAAAAAATTTGGAGCGCTCTAATTTGTTTCTCATTCGAATTTTTATTTATGACGTGATATCACGTCATCAGTGACCAGGAATAGACACGTGATGCGGGTTGCATACACACGACTTTTTTATCATCTTCCATTTTTCTTTCACATCGTTTCTTACATGCTGTAGAGAAAAAATATATGCAAAATGCATGTATTTTGTTACTACTGGTAGCAGCTTACATTTATTGAACACTCAGAGTTTTAATGGAAGTAATAATGATTAGAAATGAAACAAGTCCACGCGGACAACTGTTTGAATAGGATAATAATTCCTTGAAATTTTCCTCTCGCCGCTGCGTTCGAGTATTGTCGAGTGTTGTCCTAGAATGTTGAATAGTATTTGTTCTTTTCCTTCTCAACCCACTATTTTGATTGTTGGGTTTTTTACTCCTTTCATATTTTCCACTCCGTCCGAAACTTTTCCTCTAAGACGACCACCCGTAAGCGTTAGAAACAAAACAACTAACGGTTCCACATAGCATCGGCGATTTTGCTGCAGCTGCATGTGTTGGGCGGTATTCCCCGACTCAAGATTTCTCTTTGTGTATTTATGATGGTGGATTAGGGTGTCCCTTGGTGTGCACCACTCAGTCCGGCTCGCTAAGGTCGGAGGGGGGGGGGCGAGAAGAGGTAAGAGGGTGAGGAAGTATAATAGCACGCTGTAAGTGGCAAGATTTAGTCGGTACGTTTGTATGTACATTGAGGACAGATTTCTCGGAAGTGCCTTCGGTATGTCATGAACATGGGTGTCAGGTAAGAAAAGATTTTGCCGACACATGTCCTTTTCTAGGCTTTGGGGTGGTGACCGTGGTGAATCTGCTGCCAGGGTATAAATGGATGCGGAAAGAAGGAAAAAATCAGCCCCAAACTTTGTCATTTCTCGCTTCCGAACTGAAGCCGAAAACAAATTTTAGTTAGCTTGACAGGGTTCATTCAGGCCACTTATTGCAGATCGTGAGAAGAATATTCTACCAAATGCTCAAGTTTAATTTTTTAGTGGTAGTAGGAACGTTTTGAATTTTAGTGCCAAATTCGTTTCAGTTAGAGTTGAAAATTCAATAATACATATTAATTGGAAGAGCTTTGCAGCATCTTTATTCCATATTATGTACAAACCCACTCACTAAAAGCAAGAATGATAGTTAAAGTTTTTTTACCACTCATACGAGGGAAAGATTGGATTCGTAATACAATGGAAATTCCAAATCAACTTATATATGTAAAAACCATACTCTTACGCAATAACTGAGTCATGAAAACAGAAATACTTGCCATAAAAATATATTATATTTAAACAATAAAATATTTATCAGTAGAATGACACATCTATACACAAAAAATTACTACAAAAATATTTTTTAAACATTTAGATATGCATTTTTACAAGTACAAATTTAAAAAAATACTATTTACAATGTTTTATGATAGGGAGCAAAGCACTCGGGACAAAGTGCTGGAGAACCCTCACAATGAGGACATAAATATGCTGTCTCCTCCCTGCGCCCGACGGTGTAACAATGCCTGCAGCGTCGATATGTCTTCTTTCTGCCATCTTCTACGAGGATGAGTTCAGGGAAGTGGGATAAAGATTTTGAGGATACAAGGGATATTGGGTCAGGAAGGTATGAAGGTAGAATGAGGGATTTAATAACAGAGAGCCGGAATTTATATAAGGAAATGTTTTCGGGAGGCCTACGGTAGAGGAAAAAGCTGTTGACAAGGATGAGGTGAAAGATATGGATGCCCAACTTTTTGTACCATTTAAGGGTTTTCCTTTCAATAGGATAATATGCCATCATCTGATCAAAGTGGTCTATTCCGCCCATTGACTCGTTGTACTTCACAACGGCCTCAGGTTTAGGAACGAGCCTGTCTCCTCTTCGGGTTGGCACGTCAACCATGCGACTCCCGAATTCGGAGCTGATCATCAGAACGTCCCTTTTGTCCTTCCACTTTAGAACACAGATACCATCGTTAGTAAAGGCATCCATAACTTCACCTCGTCTCAATTTAGCCTTTGCCACTTCGGAGGGGATGCCTTTCCGATTTGCCCTAAGAGTTCCTGTGCAATACGTTTTCCTCTCAAGCAGTTCGTGGATCAAATTGACGCAGGTGTAATAATTATCCATAAACAATGAATGGCCCTTGTCAAAATGGTCATTCATTAATTTATGAACAACGCGATCAACATGTCCACGCCCTCCAAGTTCAGAGTCACCGGCCCCCGTATACACAAGAAATCGCAGAACAAACCTGGAAGGCTCCGTCAGCATATATAGTTTGATTCCGTATTTTTGCTTCTTGGATTTCATATAAATACGGAATCGCCGGAATACGGAGGGTTTGTCCTCCTCCCCACTCTCCTCCTCGCTAATCCCCCACTCGGAGTCTTCCGAAAAATCCGAATACCCGCTCTCCTCTAGGAGCTCCCGTAGCTCTTCGTCAGTGTATATTCGCCTGGAGAAGGTGGAGATCTTGGAAGGTAGAGTCATAGTCCTGGTAGGAGCGTCCTGCCTTGACGTTGACGGCTGCGAATCCTGAGTAGACGAAGGCTGCTGGTCTGCCGTCAAGGTTGAGGCAAGAGGAATTTATCCCTCAGACGGCGTCGCCTCCGCCTCAACCAAAGAGATTCGTCTTTTTACTCGCTTACACACCACCTGTAGTTAAAACATATGTATTGTCTTTGTATCAAATTGGTTAATTATGCATTTTGACAAATAATGGGCCAAAATAATCACTCAGGGTTATATAGACAAAAGAGGAAATGCTGCAGGCAATAATTATTCCGCTCAACTAAATGAAAAGAATCTGAATGAACTAAATATGTATGTATAATGGGTAACTGAAGACTTATGAGTGCTTTTAAACATTTAATTATACATATATCGAGGGAACAACAAAAGCTAAAGAAAAATTAAGAATCACTTTCTCAGCAGGCCATGAAAAAATATCCAATGATTGTATCGGAAAATAATCATACATATGTATATTTAAATAAATATAAACAATAAACCTATTATTAAAAATAATTTGATTGTTGATGATTTACTCACGTTTTTGTTTGATTAACTTTCCACACTCGCACCGCAGAACTGCGTATTATTGCCGCTTCACTTGCAACTTACCCCTTACCTCTGAGGAGATGAACTGAAAAAAACACGACGAGAGATAAAATTAGAGAAATGTTATAAATAATTGAATTATTCAAATGTCAGAGTAAAACTAAGAAGAAACTTTAAATAAAAGCAACAGTTTACGTATTCATTAGATGAAAATGGCGCAATATCATAAGACAATAAAATAATAAATATACGACCTATCGGAAGGAAATAAATAATTATATGCTTAACATGGATTGGCAAAAACGACCATTATATTAATAAAAAAACAATTAATCGAGCTTCAGTAGCTAAATATAAGAAATGTAACATTACATTCAAGTACATTTGCCATAGCCAGGCATGTATGGCAACAAATACATAAACGTAAAACGAACCGTCACATAAGAGTGCGAGGAAAATGAATGGAAATCGGCTTACCTCAAGGCAAAAGAAAAACTTTTCTCCCGATGTACCCAGGACAGGAAGCTCGAAACGGTCTTCACTTCTGGGTGGCTAGAACTCAACTGAGCTACGTAGGGGTGTTCAAGGTCGTAAAAAATCTGAACCGAGCCCTGGGCAAAAGCCGGAACCCTCAGGGTAACCATCACGTGATATCACGTCATCAGCCCCAGGGGATAGTACACCATGACGTGATATCACGTCATGCCGCACTGAAGGTGTTAAAACATATTTTTTTGTCGGGATATCTCTTTCGTGGCTCAAAAATGTGAAAATTGTGTAAGAATTCGTGTTATTGCAAATGCGAAAAATGTAGTGTCCTTTCTTTTAGGACTTGAGATCCGAATTCGCTGAGAGGCATGAGAATAATCTCGCTAATATTTTAACTCTCTCCATTTCCTTTGCAGGGTGATTTTGCTCACTCAGGATTTCCCGAGATTGCATACTCTCGTTTTGCTCCTTTACTTGTTGAGAAGGGCTACCAGGTGGCTCGTGTAGAGCAGACGGAAACTCCAAACCTCATGGAGGAGCGTTGCAAATCAAGTAAGTAGTAAATAAATGCATTCATACACGTACCCTTTGTGCCATTCCCTTTCAGGGTTGCCATAGTCAAAAAAGTTTAATTGTCATTTTGTTGGCCTGTTAACCTGACCTTAGTAATTTTCTCTGAACTGCCCTATCCTCGGATATAAAAGCGTATCAGGCTTAAATTTGTGGAAATACTTGATGTCCATTTCAAATAAAACAAAGTTAGTAAATTTCCTTGATAATGGCATTATGTGCCGAAACCTTGGTCGGTGTTGTATTTTGTGGTTGATAATATACTGTGTGGAAATTTACCAACTTTGTTTTATTTGAAATGGCTATCCTTGGATACCTATCTTCCTTCAGTTACCCTCATGCATGCCCTTCTGTTCTTAAGACAGCTTAAATTCATCCTCTTCAGAGTACGTCATCTGCCACGTGCACTCATGACTTTCTTGGCCTGCCCTTTCCTCTCACGCCATTCACTCCACACTCGTACATCCCTTCCGTTATTCATCCTTCATCCATTCTCTCAACATGGCCAAACCAACGGAGCACTCTCCTTTCTCATTTGCTCATCACTGCAGCATCCAACCCACATTCTTTCATGACCCACTCATTCTTAACCCTATACATCTCACTTTTGTTGCCAACACTTGTCAGATTTAAGTATCCCATCCCTACTGCATTATTAGCGTACTCTTTTGCTCATCCTGACATACCGAGGTATTGCTGCCATATAATAAGTATCTATGACTATGTATGTACTATATTATATATGTATACTAGTACTATATATGACTTTCCCTTTGGCATTGGCACCCTTTATAATCTCTTCATATATCCTTCCATCTTTTGCAAACATTCGGCCAAGATACACTAAATTGTCAACTTGTTCATTATTTCACCATTTACCCTCTCATCATTCAATCATTCCTACCTCTCTCTTTTATGAAAATGACTACTTTGGTCTTTGATGCCTTTATCCTCTAATCCATACTCCCTGTGGCTCCTCGGAAATTATCCAGGAGCCCCTGTAAATCCTGTTGGCTCTCGGAGAGCAACCCAGCATCACCTGTGTGTCCTAAAACGCACACATGTACATCTTTAACCATTATACATACTGATGTTATCCCCACATGTATCCCTCACACATCCACCGAAACATTGAACGGCCTTGGTGACATTATGCGTTCCTTGCTTTACACCCAAGATTTGTGACTTCTACTGCACTCAGATGATGCCATGTTGCTCTCTGAGAGCCCGTGGGATTTACAGGGGCTCCTTGGTATCACCGCTCTTTTTTGTAATATTGTCTTGGAATTTATGTCTTCTGGGGTTAAGTCTGCAACTTTTGTCAAGTGTCAACCAATGCCAATTGTCTTCATTGCGGCCAAAATGAACATCGGTGAGTATATAAAACTCATTTTGACAACATGGCGGCCAACACTGTGCTCAGCTCACAGTTTTATTGATATATTTCAAATTGACTAACTGTGATAATGTGCACAGTGTGCGAGAGAGTGGTCGTGAGAAATTTCACATTCTCGAGTGAAACCTAACCCCTGCTAGATCAAGAAGTCTGTGTGCGACTAATGTTTACTTTTACTCTAATTTTTATCAATGTTCGACAATTTTACGACCAGGGCAAGCGGATTTACGTAAAGTTGGTGGTCAAAGTTGGCCGATATAATTGTCAAAATTGTCGAATGTGAATAAAAATTTGGGCAGAGGTGCGCATTAGGAGCACGAACACTTTTGACTCTAATGGTGTTCGTTTTTTCTCGTGGGTTCTGAAATTTTTGGTGGTTTTTTTTCTCATACTAGAGTACATTTTTACAATGAGAAAATAAGCTTTGCCTATACGTTAAGCTAGGTAAGTTACAGACATACTTGGTAAGTGGGCCAATGAAAACCATTTAATTGTAAACACTGAAAAAAGCAAATTGATTCATTTCTCCAACACTAAAAATCCCACATCAAGCTTACTTATTAAGAGCAATCAAAAATCAATTGAGCAAGTGCCTTCTCTTCAGTTTCTGAACGTATGTTTGAGTTCAAATTTTTCTTGGACCCAACATACCTACTAGGTCATAAACTAAGTTCCACATGTTACTTCCTAATTATAATAATAATTTATTTTTGTTCACCATTGGCAAATACATGCATAGGCTACATCATAGACAATACATAGTGCATATGCACGAAAAGTAATTCCGAAGAAAAAATAAATAAACACATAATTATAACACAATATGAGTATCAGATTAGAACAGTCAGTGAATCCTCTAAATATTCAATTTCAATTTTTTCAACTACACACCGAATTGGCAATGTACATTGCATGGTTCCGTCAAGGGTCACATGAAAATATACAACAAGTCATAAAATAAAGTATAGTAAAATGGGTTTACATACATTCATTTAAATATTCACTAATATCATAATAGGCTTTACATGCCAAATAGTTTCGTAATTTGACCTTGAATAAGGAAGGGGGACAATTTTTTAACTCAACCGGTAGTTTATTGAAATAATGGCTGGAGTATGATGAGGTCCCTTGAGAGCTAGAGATAGATGGTGACTTTTGAGGTGAACATCACCTTTTGTGCGAGTGTAATGGTCGTGCTATTCATCATTCCTTGGAAAATGCTGAGGACGCAGTTTAACAAAAGTGGCACAGTTCGGGATAAATATGGAAGGAAGTGTTAATATTTTTAGGGCCAAAAAAATAGGTTTACCAGGAATCCTTATTGGGACTTGAACCATAGCTTTGATTGCCTGCTTCTGTAGAGAAAATAGTTTTTTAGCATGGTTTGAGATTCCCCAGAACATAATGCCATAAGATATGTGAGCATGAACATTAGCATGGTAAATAAGTTTGAGGGTAGCAGGAGATAGAAAAGGTGCCAGCCTTCTGAGCATAAAAATACCAGTGCTAACCCGGTTCATGATGGCCTCGATATGAGGTGTCCATTTGAGGTCATTCGAAACAAGAAGACCCAAGAATTTAACACAATTACTGTGGGAAATAGGCTCATTCAACAGTTTAAGTTGATGATTAGCCAAAAATGTGCCAGTCATGGGGTGGAAATCCAGGAAAACAGTTTTATTAGTGTTAATTGATAGATGGTTGTTATTGCACCACTCAGCCATCCTAGAAATAGAGGTATTGACAGAGTTTAGCAGATCAGGAATATTACTGGAATGTGATAGGCAAGAAGTGTCATCGGCATATAGCACAGCATCACCTTGAGGAAACAGGTTTGGCAGGTCATTCACAAAAATAATAAACAGAAGGGGGCCAAGGATGGAACCCTGGGGGACCCCAGTTGTGATGTCCAGAGGGGAAGAGAATGAGATATCTTTACCATACTGTGTCCGGCTCATGTATTTCACAATTTCCTGAGACAACTTAGTGGTACAGTAAGAAAGGACACACTCCTTAGTCTGTAGTATGGGGAATTTTATTCCCATATCCTAAACAGCATCATTTTTTGGGGTTACTCTCATCTTAACTAGTTGCGCATTTTCAGACTTCAAAAAAAGGCTGTCAGAATCATAGCCCAAAAACCCTACAGACATTCATGCAGACCCTTATTCAAGGAGCTGGGCCTTCTACCACTTCCTTGCATTTACATAATGATCGCAGTGTTGAACATCAAATCAAATATTGGCAGCTTCCTCCTTAATAGTGACCATCACATCACGAGATGCAAACACGATATACACTACACAAATATATAAGAACAAACATCAGGAAAATTGGCCCCAGGGAAATGGGGATGTGACTGTACAACAAACTTCCTGCCAAAATAAAAAATATTAAAAATTATAATAACTTTAAAGTACAATTTAAAAGGTTACTTATACAAGGGTCCTATTATTCTTTGGAGGAATACTTATGTTCGTAAAGGAAGGACTTGATGAAGTATTTTCAGTGTGTTTTTTGTGTATTGGATGTAAACTATTTGTGTTCTGTTTTCACTGAAATTGACTGATTTAATATGTATTGTTAATGTAACTTGTTTATGAATGACGTGCCTTATATCATCGGACAAATGTACCTTGGTCTTTGGGCAAATAAAAACCATTATTATTATTGTTACGTACTGCTCAAAATGTCTTTAAACTGTGAGATGAGCTCAGCGATGGCAGCCATATGTATTGTCAAAAATGAGGTTTATAGACTTGCCAATGTGCATTGAGCCACAAAGGAGAAAACTTGCATTTTTCGAAAGTCGACAAAAGATACAGACTTACTCCCTGGATTGGTTAGTTTTGAATTTTATATCATTTTAACTAGATTTGCCTCCTAAAAATGTTTCTATCTACTGAAAGTGCATGAACTGAAATGCTAATATGCATTTGTGATGCATTCATTTGAATAATACAGTCAGCCGACCGACCAAGTTTGACCGTGTTGTTAAGCGAGAGCTGTGCCAAATTACAACAAAAGGAACAAGGACTTTTAATGTTGCTGATGGAGATGCGTGTGGAGTTGCTGGGAGCCATTTTTTGCTTGCTCTTACTGAAAAGGTAGTATTTTTTTAATTAATTTTTTGCGTACTTTCTGTGAAATTTGTGTAGCTATTATTTTTAGCTATGAAAATGTGTTCAATAGAATTGAGGAGGAATCAGACAAAAATGAATAGGAATGTAAAACAGGTAGAAACTCAGCATTACATTTTTTGCCAACTTCTGGAAACTCGGAGACTAGTGGTCCTTACTTTCCAGAAAAGGTGCATGTCTATAGAGAGATGGGCCACTCTGAAAAATAACTCAGTAATTTTCGTAAATTACCGTGGTTTTTTTTGTAATTTACCGCGCCCCTTGAAAATTACCATAATTTTCTAGGTAATTCACCTATGTTAGAGATAAGTTTTCATGCAGATAAATCCCCAACATGTTCTTTTAAGCCAAGTTCAAATTTCCTACATGTTTAATAATAAATTGAGGCATGTAAAACTCATTTTTGGAATATTTTACTTAAATTATAACATTATAAGATTAAAGCATTAGAATATTTCCAATAGATTAATGCTGCATTAGGTATGGTTTAAATATCGTTATTCCCTTCCTTTTGCTATTCGCTTTCCTATTTAACCATACGTTTGCCGTTTAACACTTAAAACTAAAAAATACTGGAAAATTATGGTAATATTTGAAAATCACCATAAATTACCTTAGATGAAAATTCCCGGTACGTTTCCCATCTCGATGGCTCTCTTCTCTGGTACTCAGCTGGTGAAATGAAACTAAAGGGCATTCCAGATTTGGAAGAATATGGGTTTAATGGAGAGCTATGTTGCCAAACTTAATGGTCTGCATGCTCAGGAATGGGACACTTGGACGTGGCCGCTTCGGCACAGCCGCCTTGGCACTGCCGTCTGGGCACAAGACCCACTTGGATATGGGACATGTTGGCACAGGACTCATTGGCACATGAGAGGGTTGATCAAAACAGAAGAGTTGATGCACGGGTATTGCTGGCATCGAATGAACTTACTTTTGCGATTTTATTAAATGATTCTCCACTGTCTGTTTTATTTTGATGTTGCACTTCATAACGACGGCCTTATGACTTCCATAATTGCTCTAGTTGCTATAAGCACTTTGAGGTAGAAATAATAATAACTTTCACCTCATAACTCAGCCATTATGATTTCTGTAATAAGCCCCCATATATAGGAATGAGTGTTTGTGTGAGGAAGCGAAAACTGCTGTGAAAAGAGTGAAAAGAGTGTTCTTCATTGTTTTGGCCATGTTGAGAGAATGGATAAGAGTGGAATAACAAAACAGACTCATCAGAGAGAAAGCAGTTCCTATCGCAGAGCTCCTGTATGAAAGGGTTAATGGAGGTTTTTAAAAAATGACATCAGACTGTCGATATATTGATGTGAGCATTATCAGTGGGAGACCGTATTAACTTTGGTTTTTGAACCAAGAGAATGTTTTATCAGAGATTTTAAAACCAGGCCTTAGAGTTGACAATGTTGAGAAAGAGGGAAGATGCAGATGCAGTAGAAAGACATTTCACTGGTAATCAAGATGTCATTTATATACATTTTGTCACTAACAAGGAGACATCGCGTGAATGATGTTAGGGATTCAAATGGCGCAATTATTTTCTGAAACTAGAGAGAGAATGCGGGAAAAGTGTCACGGCTTTTTTCCATTTGGACCCGAGTTCGAAAGAAAAATGCAACTAAAGAATTTCCCTCCGTATAAATCCTTTTAAATGTGGGTGCTAATCAACAGAAGCCGTGGCCGAGCGGTTAGAAGCATTGGACCAACAATCCCCGGACAATCCCCGGACTGTGGCGCGGGTTCGAATCCCGGTACGGTCTATTTTTTTCCTTTCGAATATTTTACGGAGTCACTGTACATTACCCATTCCCATACAATTATGGCAGTAACAACAATATTTTTTTATTTTCTACCCATTTTCTGGACTACCAATTTCCCTGGAACTGTGTTCGAATAATGACTTTTGTGACTCAATTTTTCGTTCAATAGCGAACATGATATTAGTAGAAAAGAGATGGCAACTGTTTCCGAGGTTATGTAAAAAATATTTGCTATGACCTTTTTGCGGAGCAACATATTGTACTGAAGGGAAGCCTGTATCGTGGGGGAGATAGATTGTTAGATTGTTATTGGGGGCCCTTCGTCAGGAGCCCGGGCACTTAGACCTTTCTTGGTCCATTGTGCCAACCCCATGCCTGTCTGCCACTTGCAGACAGGGGACAAGAGCACCACGGTAGAGGTATAGAGGATTGACCTCCTCCGCCTCGCCCCAGTACCTGGGATGGAGGGTGTACTCCCTCTAACTCTCCCGGTCTGGGTATATCTCCCACCGGCCTCCCGGTGGTCTGGAGGGAGTAGTATCCTCTCCATCCACGCCTGGTGCAGGTATGGAGGAGGGTCACCCATCCAACCACCGTCCGGGCCCAACGTTGCTTAACTTCGGTGTTCTGATGGGAACCGGTGTTTCAACATGGCTAGGCCCTTGCCCGAGAGGGGAGGGGCCTAGCCATGTTGAAGAGGGAGAGGAAGGTATAAGATTCCAGCTCAAAAAATATCACGTAATGATAAAACTATTTCTTTTCCCACCTCATGTTTATTTCAATTGAAGGAATTTAACTTTTTATTCATGGCGTGGTTTAGCTTACTTTCACATGATATTCATCGTAAAAACATATAAAGCAAAGAATATTTCTACATCACGCAGATCGCCTTTTCTGTGTATGGGAACAACAATAGCTTTCTTTAAAGAAGCAGGAAATTCCCCATTTTCTAAGCTTCAATTGAACAAATAGCATAGTACGTCTAGGATGTCGGCTATGATAGCTTTTAATAAGCCTGCATTTATTCTATCTGGCCCGGCGGATTTTTGAGAGGAGAGAGCGTTGACTATTTTTAATATTTCGAAAAGCTTCCTTTCAGTCATGGTTCGGCATTCAGACGAGGCGGTTGTGTTCTGGTGCTCCTCTTGCGAAAGGCAGGTGCTGTAGTGATGTGTGCAGTTTAACCTCCAGTACAAGTGTGCTTATCTTAGTTAGCTCACAATTCGAAAGTGATATACTTATTCGCATATCTTCAACAATGGCAGAGTGTGGTGTGTGCAAAGCGATTGTGCAAAGGCGTCAATTGGGAATCACCTGCGATGAGTGTGAATCGCAGTGCCACGCTGACTGTGTGCAAATGTCGAAACAGGATATTGAGTATCTCAAAGAGGAAAAGCAGAAGTGGAGGTGCCCAAACTGTAGAGAAATAAGACGAAAAAGCATGATCGCTGCTTCACCTGAGGACTTAGATTCAGTGAGTGTTTCTCAGATAATTCATATGCTTGATGAAGCCAAGAAAGATAGAAAGCGTATGGAATCTGAGTTAAACAAAGCTCTCGAATTTGTCAACGAAAGAATAGCCGAAAACACGAAAGTTCTGCAAGAAAACTCTGCTCAAGTAAGTGAATACTTAGCTACAATTGACATGTTAAGGCAAGAAAATGTGAGCTTGAAATCTCGTGTGAGTGTCTTGGAAAGACAGATAGACGACCAAGAACAAAATGCTCGCCAAAATGACCTTGAGATCCATGGGATTCCTCAAAAACCAAATGAAAATATTCTACAGGTTGTTAAGAGTGTGGGGCCGCGCTAGATGTTGAAATAACAGACGATATGGTGGACTCCTGCCACCGTATTGGGAAAAGTAGAGAGGGGAATGGGTCAAGAGCTATCGTGGTCAAATTCGTCCGCAGGTGTACAAAAGAAGACGTCCTCCGTAAGCGACGAGTGAAGAGGACCTTTTCTACGAGACACATGGGCTTGGCGACTGACACACCGGTTTACATCAACGAAAGACTAAGCCCTGGGCGGAGACGACTCTTTGCTGCCGCGAGAGAACTGAAGAAAGAAAAAGGCTACAAATACTTATGGTTACGTCACGGGTCAATATTCTTGAGAAAAAAGGAGAATGAGCCCGTCATTTTGGTTAAATCCAATGAGGACCTGGAGAATTTGTAAGCATTCAAAAAAATTGTTACACCATTTGTTTTTGTATTTTCCCTTGGTGATTATTTGCTTTCTTTCAGAGTTATGTTTAGTATTCCAGCTCTCTGTGCGCTCGTCTCATATATATTCTCAAGAATTTGTCTGCATAAATTTTGATTTTTATACCTATAATATGTCTAAAATCACAAAAGATTTCAATTTATTGGATGATTGGAAGATTTGTTCCAGTATTAACATATTGCACCAACATTTTATAAGTCTAGGGGAAAATCTGGAAAAATTAGTACTACAATTAAGTGTTTTTACTCGCAAACACCATGTCATGAATCTTTCATTATTGGGTATTGCGTGTTCATGTATGTCTTCCATTGTTGATAGTGGTAATTTGTTGGATGAATTGACTTATTCCAGTTTAAGTGAGGCTACTGTATATTTATTTTTGATATGATTCAGAGTTGTGAAGAGTGTTGTTCAATTGAAGAAGTTAATCTTTGTACTAATATTAAGATAATGCATCAGAACATAAGGAGCTTACGAGCAAATTTTGACAATTTTGTATTGCAGCTTGAAAATCTAAAGTACAAGCCTCATATAATAATTCTGTCAGAAATATGGATTAATGACCATGAGGTATTGGCTTATACATTAACTGGATATAATCAGTTTGTTAAATGTAACAATAATTATAGAGCTGGGGGAGTGATTGTGTATGTACTAGAAACGTATTCTTCTCTCTCAAATGAGCTACCCGAATTGCTATCTGCTGATATCGTAAAAATAACTGTGACTTTGGAATCCAATGTTTCAGTAACTGTTATAGCTATCTACAGACTTCAGTCTCACTCAATTAATGATTTTTTTAGAGAATTGCAAATTGTACTAGATGGATCTGTAGTTAGAAATGTAATTGTAATTGGCGACATAAATTTATGTCTTCTGAGTCAGAATGATTGTACTTATCAATATCAAACGTTAATGGCGAGTTATGGCCTGGAACAATTAATATTCACTCCCACAAGAATTACAAAAAACACTTCGTCATGCATTGACCATGCATTCTACAGGAGTAGAGATAATTTTGAATGCATAGGAAAAGTGCTAGACCTAGGTATATCCGATCACCACCTAATCTTATGTGATCTTAAATTAAATACAAGTAGCAAACGGGAAAATGTGATTGATGAATCTCTTGAAAAAATCGATCTCCTTTCTTTGAATGAATATTTTCGGCAATGTTGCTGGGATGAGGTATATAACCAAAAAAATGTCACCAAAGCTTATGCGGTTTTTCTAGAAATATTTGAACGAGGTATCGAAGGTGCTAAATTTATTACTAAAATAAGAAACAAGTACAGGAAGATAAAGCCGTGGATAACAAAGAAATTATGCATTAGAATATCGAAAAGAAATTTTTTATATAAAAAAATGAGGAATCAACCTTATAACGATAAATTAAAACGCCAATACAAATCCTTTAAAGCCCGTCTTGACTATGAAATTGCAAAGTGCAAAGAAGCGTATTATTTGACACTCTTTTCAAATTGTAACGACTCAGCTAAACAATGGAGGACTCTGAACAACATCCTAGGTAGGGACCATATGGGTAATAAAATTGAGAAGATTCAATCGCAAGAAAAAGGCAGTCTGTTGTTTCGCGCTCAAGACATAGCAAATGAGTTTAACATTTATTTCAGTGTAGCTGTACCAAGACTGACAAGTGAATTTAATAACTTTGACATTGGCATTGAAAATCATCACGAGGGGTGGTTTCCAAACTATGAAATACCTCTATCATTGTATTTCTTTCCTACTGATGTTAAAGAGGTCAGCAGAATTATCGAAGAAATGGAGCCTAAAAATTCAATGGGTTACGATAAAATTAGTGTCAATATTATTAAATCAGTACATGACCATATTGCACCGGTTTTTACACATATAGCAAATCTGAGTATGACAACAGGTGAATTTCCAAAGCAATTAAAAACAGCTGTAATAGTGCCAATTTTCAAAAAAGGTGACAAAACAAAGGTTAGCAATTATAGACCAATATCGCTCTTGCCTGTCTTCTCAAAAGTATTGGAAAAAGTTATTAAAATTCGTCTCTTAAATTTCCTGAACGCCAACAACTTCTTTAGCACTAGGCAATTTGGTTTCTTAAAAGGTAAAAGCACTGAAGATGCAATTTTGCAGCTGTGTTCTGATATCTCTGACGGACTCAACAATAATAAGAGAGTTGCAGGCTTGTTTGTAGATATTACAAAAGCCTTCGATTGCGTAGACCACACATTATTACTGAAAAGACTAATGCAAGCTGGAATAAGAGGAGTTGCTAATGAATGGTTCAGAAGTTACCTAAGTGGGAGAATCCAGTACGTGAAAATACATGATTGTTATAGCCAAGAAACATCGCTTTCCTGTGGAGTCCCTCAGGGCTCGGTCCTTGGACCTATTTTGTTTCTAATATATGTGAACAATTTCAATAATGGATTGTTCAATGGTAAAGTAACTTCCTTTGCGGACGATACAGCTTTGGTTTATACATCTGACAATATGAGCGATCTATATTCACAAATACAAATAGATCTTGATCGAATAAAATTCTGGTTTTGTTCAAATAAACTGGTATTAAGCGAAAAAACAAAATATGTTATATTTAATTTAAAAAGGAGATTATTCAAGAAACAGAGTGTTTATTATAGATGCCTTATGTGTGACAACAAAAAAACATGTTCTGCATGTTTTAAAATTGAACAAGTGAATTGTATTAAATATCTTGGAATAACTCTTGATGAAAACCTTACATGGAAACTACATGTTGACAAATTAAAATTGGAAATGATATCGATTCTAAGAAATTTTTTTATTTTAAGATATCTATGTCCCATAACAGTAGTTCGTTCTGTGTATTGTGCCATGGTTGAGTCTAGACTACAATATGGCATATCTTGCTGGGGAGGAGCCTACATGTCTAATATTAATCCTCTACAGATTGCCCAGAAAAAAATCATAAGGGTGATATTTAGGCAGTCGAGAACTGAGCACTCGTTGCCCCTATTCCAAAAACTAAATGTTCTACCACTAAGATATTTATTTGTATTTAAGGTGCTCAAGATATTTTACATTCGTGGGGGAAATAGAGCAAAACCAATTGAATATTCTGGTAAACTAAGGGGGAAAAAAGACATGTATCGTTTAGGTTTTGGAACTATTGTACCTAAACCCAATAAAGAAGCCTTTAAACATACATATGCTTTCCTTGCCCCCAAATTGTTCTCTTCCCTCCCGGCTGAGTTACTGAACCAAATGTCCACGTCTTTGTTTCTGTCAAAATTAAAAAAATGGCTCCTCTGCCAAGAGAGTGAATACATTGAAAAACTGTTAAAAGTTGTTGTATAGACTTAGTGATTATTACTTTGTTATTTATACTGTATTGCCATTGTACTTAATCATCTTTTATTTGTATTGTTGCAAGTGAAAATTCTTATGAATTATTTTACTCTGCTATAATTCCGCACACAATATGTATTATCTCTAATTGTTTTTCTGTTATCAGGTTAAAAAAAAAAATGATTATACATATGCACCAGCCGCTTCATGTTAATTCATGATGGTAACCCCAAAACAGGTTTACCTATGGGGTACCTAAATTCCACCTTATTGTGTTTTTTTAAATATTGTATATATATACTTTGTTTACTTCACAAGTGGAATAAATATTATTATTATTATTATTATTATTTCAGGCGAGGTGACTGGTTCCAAAAAGAATAACTTAGGGCTGTAATTATTTCCATTATTTGATAAGATATCAATCAGTGAATCATTTTTTACATTAGGATATGTTTTGGTTGACTCAAATATTCTTATGAAGTATTTGTTGAACTCATTTGCAATTCGCTCTGGGTCAGTTATGGCTAGATTTTCTATTATTAGTTCATGCTTCTGAATATTTTTCTGCCTTGCTCCCGTTAATTCGCTGAAGATATTCCACTGTTTCTTTGTGTTATGATTTGCCTTTTCAAATTGTTCCATATAATAGGAGTTTGCCGCGTTACGGATACAATTACGCAATTTGTTTCTGAATTTTTTGATCGCGTTTCTCAAGACTTCGTTGGATGGGTGATGACGAAGCTTCTTTAATAGATAATTTTTTCGCTTAATTTTGTTCATCAAGGAATCAGTCATCCAGGGTTTTAATTTAACTGCATGTTCATTCCTAATCCTTCGAATTTCAGATTCATTTAGACATTTTTCTAATTTATTTAGGAATACTTCAAAAGATTTAGAAATGTCCTCTTCTTCGCACAAAGCATCCCAAGATTGTTGCTGAATATTTTCCTTGGATAATCTATGACAAAAGTACTTTATCTCAACACAATTTGATCGTTTACTTTCGTCCGCTTCGCGTGCAGGTCGATTGGAGATAGTGAGTTGGACTGCAGAGTGATCCGTTAGAGCTAAATATATGACCTTGGCTTGGATATCTACCTTGTATGAATTGAAGAACCTGGAGAATACATGGTCTAAACAGGTGGCTGATTTTTTAGTGATTCGGGTTGGCTCATTTACTAAGCTGGTCAAACCATATGAACTCAGGAGATTAGTATATTGCTCGGAGTCACTGTTGGATATTAGTAAGTTAACATTCATATCACCAACAATTACTAAATTTTGAGGTGTACTACTTAACAAGGATTCAAATTCCAACGCAAATTGATTAACAGAAATTTTTTTATCCCTGTAGACAACGAGGAGGTCGAATACACAAAATTTGCACTTAATATTGATTAATAAGCAATCAGCAGAGCTTATATTACGAGGCTTGATTCCGGTTGATATATCACGTCTTATAAACAGTCATATATATTAAGAAGTGCAGACAAAAACACTTCCCACACATTAAACCTATCCAGTATAAGGCCCAGGCAAGAAGAGTGTATTGCTTACAAGGAGACATCGCGTGAGTGATGTTAGGGACCGAAATGACGCAATTATTTTGGACAATGGTTGATATATCACGTCTTATATATTAAAAAGTAATAATCCATTCATTATTTACCGCTTTAAGAAAGATCCACGACCATTCATAGCCCATCCTTTCCACGGAAATATACTTGTATTTTCAAAATCTACACATTTTAGGCCTCTCGGCGTGTTAAAACTCTTTTCGGTCAAACAAGAATCCCGAAAATAGCTCCGAAAGTCTCCCAAGGGGGCAGATTGAAAATCCAGAAAATGGGTAGAAAATAAAAAAATATATTGTTGTTACTGCCATAATTGTATGGGAATGGGTAATGTACAGTGACTCCGTAAAATATTCGAAAGGAAAAAAATAGACCGTACCGTGATTCGAACCCGCGCCACAGTCCGGGGATTGTTGGTCCAACGCTTCTAACCGCTCGGCCACGGCTTCTGTTGATTAGCACCCGCATTTAAAAGGATTTATACGGTGGGAAATTCCGTGGAAAAAAGCCGTGACACTTTTCCCGCATTCTCTCTCTAGTTTCAGAAAATAATTGCGTCATTTCGGTCCCTAACATCACTCACGCGATGTCTCCTTGTAAGCAATACACTCTTCTTGCTTGGACCTTATACTGGATAGGTTTAATGCGTGGGAAGTGTTTTTGTCTGCACTTCTTAAGCTAAGGTCTTTCCTGGAATAAACTGAATGCAGCAGTTGACAATTTTTGCACCAATACATTATTTCTTTCATTTTAATCGCATACTTACCATGTTGATTTACTAACATTTGAACTATGAAATCAGATTGAGGTAAGCTTAACAACTTGTGTCTGTTTCTTTATTTTTTACAATTTTATCTATGGAATCACTACTCGGTTACCTGCTGTGTTTTCAATCTTTCCATATTGAGTTGCCTATTTTACTGTTGCACAAATAACTAAAAAAAATTGGATTAGCTGGTTCCAAAGAAGTGGTAGGGTTTTTAAAATTATGTGGTCAATCATTTTCTTTCATTGTATATTGGTGTGGAGTACACACTAGTAATGTGGGCCTTGAATAGTGTTAATTTGTTGTGCTATAAGAATGTCATTTTTTTGCCTTGCAAAACTGCAAGTGATTTCTATCTGTGACCACAGTTAATTCTCATTTCAGTTAGTTACTGCTGGTACTACATACTATGGAGTATGTTTTGTGGACACTACCATTGGCTCATTTTACATTGGTCAGTTTGAAGATGATCGTCACTGCTCCAGGCTTCGCACTATGATGGCTCATTACCCACCTGTACAGGTAAGCCTTGATTACTATTTTTAGAATTTCTGTGAAGAGATGCTTCAGTTTTTCGCTGAGTTAGTGGTAAATGGTGAGTAGTAGATGAATAGTGTAAGTGCTTGAAGGAAGGTGATGTATGGAGGAGTTGTTTATTACTAATGATAACTACTAGGTACTGATTAATGAAAGAATAAAATCTAGTGTGTAATTTATGCTGGTTTTACTTGATCATATAACTCATTGTGGAAGGAAGACTGTTGTGCATGCATATACATAGTAATGGAAGACTTGGGCCTCTGGGGCTCCTACTGCTAAGGCTACATGACATGACACCATCTAACCTAATACCCTAATCCTAAGAAAAGCAAAATCATGCCCTGAAAGGGAATTGAAGATGTGACCTTAACACTAGAAGGATGGTAGGGGGTCATTTGACCCATTTTTGGAATTCAAGTGAATATTTTAGTAATTATTTTTCATTTGATTACTTTGAAATTTTGTGACTGATTGTCACCTATAAAAACTTTTTTTTCAATTCTTTCAAATAAGTTACACCTAGGGGTCATTTGACCCCTCCTAGCATTCTGTTGCATTTCTGCATGTTCTTTACCATTCCTTCTTTTTTAGGTATTATATTATTGATTTGCTTTACTTCATACGAATCATTTGTGCATTTACAATAAGTAGGGTAATCCTCTGTTGCACAGCGTGAGGGAAAGGTCCTCATCCACCGGTCAGTCTTAATTGCTTCTTTATGCAATTAAGACAATTCACAAAAACACAATTCTTTCCTAAATCCTCTTGTCATTCTTTTGGCTCACTATTGAAGGTGCTGTTGGGAATCCAAGATACTTAACGCGTGCTAATTTTTACAATCCAGGCAATTGGGCAATGGCCTATGGGTAGGGATAGGAAAATATTGCGATCGCAAATTTCGTGAATTTAGGCAAAAATGTCCTAGGAGTGGTAATTAGTTACAGCATACTCTATACTGACTGGGGAAATGACTTTTGAACTCGCGAAATGTCGCGAATTGTGCCCCAAAACGTGAATTTTCATTTTTTATGAGAAAATGGTTGAAGTACATTTCAAACGCAAGAAAAACATTAAAATTGCAAGCAAATGTTCTTAATTCGATTTAAACGAACTCAGGTGCAAATATTCCTGAGGTGGGTGGAAGTTTGCGGTTCATCGTAGCATAACTGGTGTTACGATAACAATTGCGGGAGGATGACATCGGGTGCTTTCGATTTACGGCGCTAACCGGCAATATACAGATCGTCACGCCGCGGTGCTTTCTATTTACAATTAGTGGAATAACCATCTATCAGCATCTATGATCGGTGGCTCTCCGCTCCGAGGTGAGTCGAACAGCAAAAGCAATATGCGCATTTATTCTAAGTAATCTGCTACAGCAGGGTTTCCCAAACTTTTCCTGCGATGGAACACTTCGTAAATCCTGAAATTTTAACGGAACACCTTGTGGACTTCACATATATTAAACCATTGCGTTTAGGTAGCAGTGCATAAAGCCATTATAGGTTACTCTGAACACCCATTAGCCTTCCGCAGAACATAGTTTGGGAATCCCTGTGCTACAGATTTGAAGACGAGATGGACTGTGCATGCATGAATAGCCGTTTTGAGTTGTTTCATTTCAATGGGCTTGTTGGCCAAGAGTTTTTAAAATGCCAATTCTGATAGTTTGAAAAATAAAGAGAGACGTATTTTTCTGTTTTTTGATCCGTCGCCTGCTTTTCGAATTATCGGCGGCGAAAAATTGGGGTTCTTAACCCTTTCACGTAAAAGAACCAACATGAAAAGTTTTGAAGTCACTCGCTGCTCCGTCCAATCACGCTGGGCACTATGCAGCATTCCCCTTCCCTCACTATCCAGCGAGCGAATTACAAACTGAACCGGATCTCTGATGTTGTCACAAACTTTTTGAGTGGGCGGCGAGTTTTGCGAATTTTTGTTTTTGATTTAAGAGTGAGTGGCTGAATATAGAAGAATTTTGTCTCCACTGAAAATCTATTTTCCAATCCATCTACCGAATTCGTGAATTAAATTGCAATTTTGCATCATAGACCTTATTGCAATGGAGTTGATCCATTGCAATGGTTGCGTAGCTAGCTTTAAAGCACCAATCAAGGCCAACTACGACATCAATATTATTCTCGATATATTTATTTATTGCGTGGCACCTAGATTGATTTTATTGTTTGAATCTCTAGTTTTTGGCCATTTCTGTCAAATGACTGTTTGTTTTTCAGTGACAACTGTTAAGTATCCTAGTTTTATTCCTGGTTTCTGTGCTTTCAAGTTATATTTATGAGTTATTGAGATGCCGAATGCAAAATTAAGCGCAAAGACCAGGCTTTCCAGTATCAAAAAGAAGGATTTTAATGTATCGATAAAAGTATGGTCATGTACATATTCTACAACTGTCAGGCTGCTTGGGAAAGACTCAATTGGAAAAATTTAAAATCTTCGAAGCACGTAACTGCAGCAAACTTTCACAAGGATGGAAATTCTCTAAAGTTACATGTCAGTATACGAAATTTATTAAATTTTATTTTTAAATTTAGTGCCACTTTTCCAGGTTCCGCCACCGAGGTGATTGTCTTCAGTCATAACATGGCTAGAAGGGGAAGTGTCGCATAATAACCCAGATCATATTGGGTTAAGCTATAGTATAAGTGACCCTTTTCTAGACTTTGAAATAATCGGTATTTTATGTGTGTGTGTGTATATATATATATATATATATATATATATATATACACACACTGTCCTTCCTAAAAACTCACGGCCCCAAGGAAGGACTATCATCGAAAGACATTGCCATTATTTCTCCACCCAATCCTAGCACCCCCAGATTTTATCTCCTCCCCAAAGTACACAAGGCAAATAATCCCGGCCGGCCCATAGTGAGTAATGTTAACTCGCCCACTGAAAGGATATCGGCCTTAATAGACTCCTATCTGCAACCCATCGTCTCGTCACTTCCATCTTTCATCCGTGACAGCTATCACTTTTTAGATCGCCTTCGTGCCCTCCAGATCCCCCCGCAAAGTAATATTTTAATGGTCACTATTGATGCCACCTCCCTTTATACCTCAATTCCACACTGTGAAGGCCTCAGTGCATTGCAACATTTCCTCTCCCTCCGTCCCATGCCCCATGCCCCCTCTACGGATTTCCTCACAAACCTTGCCCGATTTGTCCTTGAAAAAAATGCCTTCTCCTTCAGAGATCAAATCTTTTTGCAAATCCAGGGTACAGCTATGGGCACAAGAATGGCTCCTTCATACGCCAATTTGTTCATGGGCCAGTTGGAGGAAAGATTTCTCTCCTCACAACCCCTCAAACCGATATTCTGGGTCCGATTCATTGATGATATCTTCCTAATTTGGACTCACGGACCCGAATCCCTCTCTTCCTTCATTTCCGACCTAAATTCCACATCCTCTATTTCTTTCACTTCTACCTCCTCCTGCACCCACATAACTTTCCTAGATACTGAAATTTCCCTGTCTAATAACAAGTTTTTGACGTCCTTGCACATTAAACCAACCAATAATCAACAATATCTCCATTTCGACAGCTGCCATCCCTATCATACTAAAAGTGCCATTCCATTTTCCCTGTCTATTCGCGTGCACCGCATCTGTAACTCCCAAAACTCCCTTGACCATCACCTAGCCAATATTAAAACTGCCCTCCTTAAACGTGGATATCCCTCCTCTCTCCTTGAGCGACGCATCTTACCTTCCACCACGCCCTATGCTCTACCCCCTAAAACTACCACTAAATCGCCCTTGAACCTTTGCACTACCTTCGTTCCGGGACTTCATAAGGCAAACCTTGTCCTTAAGTCGCTTTTCCCCATTCTGCACGACAGTCCCCTTACTGCTGACTTAATTCCCAAATGTCCCACTATCACTTTCAAAAGACCAGCAAACCTAAAATGTATTCTACGTCCCTCCAAACCCACTCCCACTTTGATTCCTCCCAAAGATCCTGGTTCATTTCCCTGCCATAGACCCAGGTGCAAAACTTGCCCTTTAATTCGAAATATTTCAGTGTTCCAAAGTCCCAATACCCCAATCCCATTTCCCATTTCCTCCCATGGCAGCTGCATATCCTTCAATGTAGTTTACCTTTTGCAGTGTAATAAGTGCCCCGCCTTCTACATCGGTGAAACATCCACGCCCCTATCTATCCGTATGAACGGCCACCGAGCTTCTCCTCCCCACTTCCCTGTCCCTAGGCACGCCTCAAAACATGGACTCCAATTCGACTCATGCTTTTCTCTTTCCGTCCTCAATACCCTTCCCGCCAATACTTCCAACACACAGCTGAGAAATACTGAGATGTCCGTGATCTGGTTTTGTAAAGCTTTTTCCCCACCCGGAATCAATGTATTGCATTAATCCCATGAATACCTCTGCCCCCTATTGTCACAATTATAATTTTCCTCTGCCTTGCAACACTGTTGCATTTCTCACTCTTCAAGAACTCCTCCCTACTTCAAAATTTTCCTTTGATTAGCTGACACAACATTGTCACATTGAATACCCCTTCCAGTTCCCCTCCCCACACTCCATTTCTCCCCCCCTTAGTCACTGAACCTCAATATTTAGTGCCCTCAGTATTGCAACATTGTTATAATTCTCCCTGCTTGAAACTTCTCTCATCCGAAAACAGCCAGGTGCAACATTGTTCCCTCTTAGTTCCCCTCCCCTCCTAGTTCCCCTCCCCTCCTTCATTTCCTCCCCTACCTTCCCCTTCCCCAGGGCAGTACTAACTGCTCACTTCTAGAGCTGACGAAGGACCAACTGGTTCGAAACGTTCCGTAAGAACGAATTCTTTATCTTTTCCTATTTCTCCTACCTCCTGTAAGTTTGAATTTATATATTTGTGGCCAATTGGCGAAAACTTCCAAAGATTATATATATATATATATATATATATATATATATAATCTTTGATATATATATAGATTATATATATATATATATATATATATATATATATATATATATATATATATAATCTATATATATATATATATATATATATATATATATATATATATATATATATATATATATATATATATATATATATATATATATATATATATATATATATATATATATATATATATATATATATATGAAGCAACATGTTCCCCATAGGTAGAGATAGGAATTTTTCGGTGGTTTGAGAGGGAGAAAAGTGGTAATTATATATATATATATATATATATATCTCAAACCACCGAAAAATTCCTATCTCTACCTATGGGGAACATGTTGCTTCTTCCCTGAGTTTGTGATTCCCTCTGAACTCTTTGTGTCGAGCCATCAGTCAAGGTGCTTAAGCAATTTCTTTCAGTGAAACAAGTAAAATGAGAGAAGGCAAAATCAAAGTGACTCTGGGAGAAAGATGGAAAGTGATCTTAGAGATTGAATAAGGAATTTCAGCTTGGAAATTTGCAATATTTTTAACTGTGGAAGGACCCAAATTAATAACACCCTGAAAATCATGTATGGCATTTTAAAGGACAGGGAGGAAAATTAGGACTGGAGAATGAAAAGGAAGAGATACTAGATGAGTGCCGTCTGCTGACGTCCATATGCACGAAGAGATTGCCAGATGGCACTAGAGAGGATAGTGAAGAAATTGTTGGTGGATACCATTGTTGCCAGAAATTGGTGGCTAGCATGTTTCAGAAAATGCCACAGTATTGCATTATGTGCAGTGTGTGTGGAGAAGGTGGGAATGTAAACCCAAAGGCTGTTGATGATCTGACGAGGGGTTTATCGTCTCTTTTGGAGGACTTTGCATCTCGTGACATTTTATGTTTATGATAGTGGTCTTTTTTATTGTTCAATTCCCTGTAAATCACTCTTCCACAGAAATGACGTGTTCAAATGGCGAGATAACGTCCAAGGATAGGGTAACAACATGGCTTTTATGCTGTGCAGTCTGAGAAAAAAGGCACCTTTGATAATAGGAAAATGCTTAGAGCCTTACTGTTTAAAGAGTTTAAAATGTCGACGAGTTAGGTGTGAAATGAAATCAATTAAAAGCCCATGGATGACATCAGTAAATTTTGAATCATGGAATGGAGTTCGTAAGGTAGAGGTTTTACTGTATAAAGAATTTTTTTCTTAATTAGTCGAGAAAGGATACTGAAGAAATGTTGACTGGGTTTTCATAGCTCAACTCCTATTCATCCCAGGTTTTACACTAATCTTGATGATTATTTCTTGTTCCAAAAAGGTTTTGTACGAACGAGGTGCGTTGTCTCCTAAGACTTTGCAACTCCTTGCATCACCCTCCTGTCCTGTGCCTCCTGGGCTCCAGTCATCACTTTTCCCGGGAACTGAATTCTGGGATGCACCAAAAACACTAAAGGTTTTGATGGATGGAAAGTACTTGGTGTCTGAAAAGAATGATAATAATACCAGTGGACCTGAATACTGGCCCCCTGCTCTTCGTTCTTTGATTAGTGAAGGTAAGTGGAAAATAACAGAGGTAAAAACATGATCCCATGTATTCCATTTATATCATGAAAAATTTATCTTTAATTGCACCTGAAGTTGACCATATTTATTGAAAAATATTTTCTCTCCTAGCATGTGAAATTACATTACTCTTATGTAAGATTTATACTATTTCATCAAATGTATTAATCAGGATCTAAGATGGCCTTATTTTCTAAATTGTCAGTTGTAGAAAGACGAAGAGTCTTCTTTTGACTGAATGTGATTTTGTATATTATTATTTTTTTTACTACAAAAGAAACTTGATAATAAGAATTTAGCGGGACCAAAAAATTGGCACTTCATGTAATCGAGTTTCGTAATATTGAACCTTATAAAGAAATCACAGAAAAATAGTTATTTTTCCTCCCTAACTTTTGTGGTTTAGGGCAAGGTTTTAAAACCATTTTTGGTTGCTATTAGTGAAAGCGTTCTTTAAAAAATGCCTTTATATCATAAACTTTATGTCATAAAGGATCGTAAAATAACTCACCTTGTAGTTTTGCTCTGCAAATGATTTTAAGTTAGCGATTAAGAATTTAAATTAATGATCGCAAAGTGTTACACTCATTGTGAAGAATCTGAGATCGGCCAAATCACGTATTTTAACTTCTGAGATTCACGTCAAGGTAGTTAACGCACACTTGTATGACGACAGTTCCTGGGAGTGCGTAGAGACCTGCAGGCGGTTGGAAAATCCGAATTGTCATCACTTGGCTGTGTGCGAGAGATAAAGAGACATTCTCCCCCTTCCAAGCGGTGGGAAGGGGCGCACACTGCTCTTAAGCTGATCCTTGAGTGGGTGGAGGAGCGACCCTCTTCCAAATTGCAGAAACCACTGTTTTCATGCGGCCAACTACCCATACCGTACAAACACACGAGCTGCTGGAGTCGCCCGGGTTTACCGACCACCTGCATGTCTCTAAGTCCGATCCCTCCACCCCAAGAAAGTGTCACATGTGTGGTCTGCAGCAATTTATGGTCACCTATCGGAAGTTCATGGGTCCCCTATCTCCCTGCTTACTCAGCCCCCTCTTGAAGAAAACAAGGCAAGGCCACCGGCCAGCCCAATGCCCGAACAGATGATGCTTACCTCCTCTACGCTTGCAGTGGTTTGCTTACTGATGAATTCTTCCGATTTTGAAGCATAGTCCAATAACTTGGCTTGGTTTTTTATCATATGGCGCACTGTGGAGATGCCAACACCAGAGTCCGCTGCTGTATTAGCCACTGGGTTTCCCTTGGATTCCCTTTTAATAATCTTCAGCTTCTCCGAAATGTTTAACATGACCCACTTTCAATTTTTTGAAGAATTGGATATTTCAAGCAGTTATATTACTGAAGAAAACTTGGCAAATATAAAATGCCCTCGGAAGCCCAATTCCCGCAAATGCAGAGCAGTGATTTAGGGGGCTCTGGGTAATGCAACACTCATCTGCTTGATTGAACAGCCCACTGAGGAGGATGGAAAGGGAGAGTAGGGGAGGGGGTTGTTGCAGTATGATGCACGGATAATCCGCCGGACAGATATAATTGATGCTCTGCTGTACTAGTTGATTTACGGCATATGGGGTGTGATTAGGCAAATTTTCCATATCGCTGTCAGTTCGTAATGTAATAAAACCTGAATCACACCATCGTTTTTTCCATCCCTTTTCAGGGATAGCTCCTTGAAGTCTATGGATAGCTCAAATGATGGCTGAAAAATGAAGGTTAACGTGATCATTTTCAGGGATAAAGGACCTTATCAACCAATCTCTTTGCCTCGTCCTAAATCGAATAGGACCTTCTGCTCTAATGTGGGTTGGTAACATGTTGTACATTCTGACATTTATTTTATGAAAGGATTTATAATTTAATGACAATCTACAATAATCAACATTCAAATTATCTCTATGCCTCGTATTATAATTATGTATAGTAGATCTGGAGGCAAAAGTCTCCAAATTGTCCTTCACATAGAGAAGTGCTCTAAATACATATAAGCTATACACCGTCATGATTCCAAGTTGGGAAAAAAGAGGCTTGCAGTGCTCAAGTGGGCAATTATTCAATTATTCTGATTACTCTTTTTTGTAGCAATAAAATTGCTTAACGGAAGTTGCTTGCCCCCAAAGTTCAACCCCATAGTTTATATGGCTATGAAAAGAAGCAAAGTAGAGTGTCCTGAGACACTGAGTAGAAATCATTGATTTTAGCTTTCTTAGCATGTATATTGCCTTGCTTAACTTGTTACAGATCCTACTGGTATGCTTATCCCATTTTAATTTAAAATCAATCTGAAGTCCTAGTAATATAACAACATCAGTATTATTTATATTGAGACTGCATGTTATATTTTGAGTTTTGTTAATATTTAGCACAAGAACATTACTGTTGAACCAATTCAGAGCCTACCTTTGAATAGTCTCACATTGCACCACTACATTGCTTAAGTTATTGCACTTTTGTGCCGTGGTTGTGTCATCAGCATAGAGAACACATTGTGATGCCATATTAAAAGGTAAATCATTAATTATTATAATAAAATAGGTCCAAGGACAGACCCCTGTGGCACTCCATATTTCATCGTGTGAGTCACAGACCTGTTACCATTCAATTCCACCAACTGTTTCCTATCAGTTAAATATGACCGCATTATTTTTAATTCTACATCTTCAAACCCATAAAGCAAGGTGGAATGCTCAACACAGTGAAATGCTTTACTGAGGTCGCATAAAGTTATTGAGACTGAATGCCTATCCTCAAAGGCATTGGCAATATAATTAACGATATTTTCTGCAGCCATAATTTGGATTTTCCAGAACGAAAACCAAATTGGGATATTGAAAATAAGTTATTAGCTTCAAAAATTCACAGATTTGATTCTTAATCACAGTTTAAAAAATGTTCCCCAATATTGGTACAATGGAGATGGGTCTATAGTTTGTAAGGTTATCTTTATCTCCTTTTTTATGAATAGGAACTGTTTTAGAGTATTTTAAAGGATTTGGAAACTCACCCCTTTGAAGGCAACAGTTAAAGAGTGCAGTGTGGGCTCTGCAATGAATTCAATGACTTCTATTATTTGAATTAGAGAGGTCATAGATACAGTAAAACCCCCATACAACGAATTTGTTGGGACCAGAAAAATTACTTCGATGTAGGGGGTTTTCGATGTATGGAGGTGGTGTGCGGGTTGCGTCTCCAAAGGGGCATCCAAGTGTTCCGCGTGCTTTACGATGCAAGTCGAGTTAATATCTCAATCTTGCTTTATTCACCATTAAAACCTTTCCTAGAGTGATGATAAACAATTTTTATTATTTACCATCAAATACCGTGGCTATCACCGTGTTGTTTTCAATCTGCGTATTTCTAATTGAAATTATTGTTTTTTTCGTCGATTCTGCTCTACGCCTCATCGCTTTCTTTAGTTACGGTCTGAAAGTAAAGGAGCGCCAAAATTAATGCCTAAGGATTAGGTATATTTAAAGTGCTCCATAATTTTTCTGAGTATCTAGTCTATATTATTCTTAGAGTGCAATAATTTAAGTCAATATCAAATGGCAGTTTTATGCAGCAATTTTGCTTGAAAGAGCACATATTCCCATTTATACTTCCGAAATGAAACGCACTGTTGGAATCCCATTGAAATACCGGTAAATATCTATGTCCGTGACCAGAATATACTAGATATCGATAAACGACGATGGAATATAGGTGGGGTGAGTTAGTTACCACGAGTAAAAACGTGGCAGTCGGCAATGCATTGAGGTCACAATGGCAATCTCAGATGATAATACATTGACGATGCCGTTAACGCGTGTAAGAGTCGCACCCCTCTTTTTATGCGTCGAAGTTGAAGAAAAAAATTTGGGGCTTTTTTTCCTATTGCGAGGTGTTGCGGGACTAACTTTGAATTTTCGGCCATTATCAAAGCCGCTAGCGATATTCTCTTATAATTTACGCGGCATTTTCCATAGGCATGTATGGACCTCGGAGGCAAGTTTTCACTTGTAGCCTAGGCCCTACAATGCTTGCATTGTTTATTGTCCTTTGGAATGTGTGGAGTAATTGATATTCATTAAAACAAAACAAATCCGACCTCGCTACAATTCGTGTTTAGTTGGTAAGTGCGGACAGTCGCACCGAGCTCTGATTTATAAATCCGAATCCCCCCACCATTTTCCTAATGCACAAGTCATAGTCGCTGTAAGTCGCCTTTTAAAACGTGGTTAACTTTTACAAATTATATTTTGCTGTAAACGATGACGAGTGGGAATGCAAACACGTTAAATTCAAAATACCCCAGCGTCAGCCGCGTAAAAAACGAACGATAAGGCGTAGATACGACATCAAAACTTAAAAAAAGTCAAACTTTGAAAGAAATCATAACTGTCTATGGAATTTAAAGCAGTTAATATTTCAATATGGTCCAAAAAAAATCTTCAATGAATGACAAAATAAAAAAATCATGATTTAGGTACATACATAAAAACGGCTGACTTACTAGTGAGACGGGCGTCGCAGTATGGTGGCACGCGCGCGCATGTCCTGTCACAGCTCGTAGATTTTCCCCGAAAAGACCTTCTGTCCCTATTGGTATGAATAGTGCAACCTTATCCTTCCTCCATCTTCTAATGCACGATTCCGGCACATCATGCCTTAGTCCGGCAGTGCGGTTTCCTACATCCTCAGCGTCTTTGATGACTTAAAGCGCTTTAATTTTTTCAACTACCGTGAAAGACCACAACTTTTTGCCCTTGTTCATTTTGGAACAACACTGACCTATATTGACGCATGCACAAATGTTAATATTCACAGAATTCTCTCAGTTGAGCTTAAGGCAGGTGCATACAGTCACTCAAAGTTGTCTGGTGACAGAAAATGAGAAAGTTAGGGGGGTGGAAAATTCCAGTGCTTGCACTTGTCGCGCGGCCAATCGCTGTCCCCCAATTGCACCCCACACGCTTGCCTTGTCAAACAACAAGTTTTTAAAGTTATTAGGCAACTGCATCCCCCGTAAACAAGCTAGCGAATGATACCCTCTCATTGCTGACTCACGCTAAGCACCAAGGTCACTCAGCTCTCGAGGGACTTGCCTCGGGCACGATACGAGCGGCGCGAGCCGCGGCCACGATACGAGCGGTGGTAGGCAAGCGATAGAGTGGCAACGATGAGTTTTATGTTCCTAATGTTTGACATGGACCGCACTCGAACCCAGCCATGATAGACGTGAGTGGCATAGGTACCGCTCGCCACCAATCCCAGATATTAAATATTTCTTGTGCCTTTCTTCTCATTCTGTGGTAAAATGTCGGCCGAGAACGTTCTGTCTTCTGACAGTATGTACTGCCATTTCAGATTCTGAACTTATCTTAGGACGAATCACTGCTCGTTTCGTGGCCACTACCACCCTGCCGCGTTATTTCTCTGCAGCCCACCGCTCATATCGTGACCGAGGATCGAAGGCTGGCAGATAAAAAATTCGTGTCAGAGGCGCACCCTCATTTTCGGCTGCGATTTCTGGGAAAAAAGGTATCCTCAAGCAATCGAGCAAATATTAGGGCAATCTCGAGGAAACGCACCACTTGCCGGTTAACAGACCACATCCATAAAGGTTAAGATGGCAATAGCAATATTTGGATAGAGAAGAGAGGTTACTCCAGATTTTCCTTTGGGATGGGGACAGAGTAGATAAAATTGGCTCTCATTGGTTGAACACCAACCAATGAAGTTTTGAATACTTCGCCCTCCTAACAAGGGGAGTGTCCGATAAACGGGTCGCAGATCTCGATGAAAATTCGTATGCATATAGAACTCCGAATGCTTTTCACGAATCACTCCACATATGGGCGTATAAATCCAATAGTTAACAAAAAAGGCGTTTAAACATATATAGATGTTATAAAATCCCTATTTATCAGCCTACGGCATCAATGGTGTGGTCCATTGATTAGCGTATGGGGCTGCGGTGCAGAGGGACCATGTTCGATTCCCGTCGGCGACAAATTTTTCATGCTTACTTTCTTTGTTTTTCCTTTCTGGAATTCTGTTAAAATCTAATTTTTACTTTTCTATTCAAAGTTTTTTTTAATGAGTGGAAATATTTTTCTTTTGCGAATAACATAGGACTTATTTTTTTTTCTTTCCCGCAAAATTTCTTTGTTTCCCCATTCTTTCACCACGCAAACTTGATTTGTTCCTTCATTTGCAAGACCTCCTGTTGATATCATAATTATACAATAATGAAAATAATCTGCAAGTGGTCACTCGCCATTTAAAACACGAGCCTTTCTCGACGAGCCTTATTACAATGTATTTATTTGTACGTCTTTAGATCGCCAAATGGTGATTCGATTACAGAAATTAGTAGATAAGCCGATCACATTTTCCCCTCCTTTTTTCAAAGCACAACAATACAAGAAAACGGGGATCTTTGATCGTGGGTCTTATAAATAATGATGTAACAATTATTTAGACTATTTTATAATTATAATATCAACAGGAGAACTTGCAAATGAAGGAACAAATGAAGTTTGCGTGCTGAAAGAATGGGGAAACAAAGAAATTACGTTGACTTCGCGGGAAAGAAAAAAAATAAGCCCATTGGTATTCGCGAAAAAAATATTTCCACTCATTAAAAAAAACTTTGAATAGAAAAGTAAAGATTAAATTTTAACATATAATTCCAAGAAGGAAAAACAAAGAAAATAAGCATGAAAAAATTTATCGCCGACTGCCTCTCCCAAAATAAAATCGGATGCCGAAAGGTAATTTGAAACCATGGAGCTCCTCCCATTCAGGGGTCCAGGGAATGTAACCCAATATGGGAAAGTAATCTGATACGATTTAAAAAGGGAAAATTGAGCTCCATCCTCACCACCTGCACCTTCGCAAAAGAGGTGGGGCGGATGAGTGAGAGTGGAGAATAGCCCCCCTGATCTGATCTTTTCAGAGTATTTTTCTGTATTGGGTTACGTCTGGCCGGCTGGAACTGACTGGTATTCCCCCTCCCCTCTTGGTGCATTACTCATCCACCCAACTATCACCCGGCTCAGCTAACGCGGAGTGGAGCTTTGGTTTCCCTTACACGTTTTTTATTGTGGGAACCATCAGAGTTGCTGGTTCCCACCATAATAAACGTGTAAACGAGCCTTCACCGAGCGAGAGCGTCAAGTTTCCTTCATGCCCTCTGCTCTGTAGGTCTCGGATGTAAACATTTTCGAAGCCCGGAGCGGAAGGGTTAAGACGCGGCACTCTCCGCTGCGGTTCAACTTCCTGCTAATTACGTAAATGTCTATGGAAAAATTACCTGTAAATGAAGAATGCTACGTTTTTTTCTCAATAATTCGTTCTAGAGGGGCACTTTTCATGTTTTGGGCCCAAGAAAAGACTTCGATGTACGGAGTTTTCGTAGTTAGAGGGGTTCGTTACGGGAGGTTTTTTTGCATGTATTGTCCATTGGAAGGGTCCGGGACCGTGCCAATGACTTCGAAATAGGGAGTTTTCCTTAAAATTTCGCTGTATGGGTGTTCGTTGTATGGGGGTTTTACTGTATCTCTGCAATAATATTTTTTCATATTCTTTACTGTTATACTAATATCACATTGAGTAATTAATTTCCATTTAAAACTCAAGTTATGAGGGGGAAGATTGTTAATGAAAGTTTCAATCCTATCAGGATTTATGATTACTGTAGACAAAGTTTTCTCTACAATTTCAGCAAAGTAATCATTTGCCTCATCAGAAGTACATAAACGAGAAAGTTGAATTGCATTTAGTATGGCCCACTTCATGATGAATTACCTTCCACATTGCCTTGCTTTTGTTGGTTGAATTACATAAGTATATAGCCCTCATATGCCTTACTTTTAGCAATCCTGATTGAGTTATAATAATTCTTCCTTAGTTTTAAATGTCTCCTTATCCATCTCACCTTCACTGGACCTATTTGGGATGGTAGAAGGAAAGTAATTCCTTCTTGAGCTCACGTAACTCATCACTGAACCAAGGGTTTCTAGATCTTTTAGTAGGTTGCAAGTGCATCAACTTTTCAGGAAAACAGTGCTCGAAAATATTTAAGAATTACTCAAAGAAAGGTGTAAAGTAATTATTGTCCTTAGTTCCCTCAAGGGTACAATTCCAATCAGGTCCATGCAGCAATCACTTGAATGTCTCAAGCCCATGCAGTGTAATAGGTCTGACCAAGGAAGTATTAGTTCTATATGCATTCCTTTTGGGTTCAGCTGTTCCCTTAACCATGAAATCTATTGCCAAGTGATCAGATACCAAGTAGTCCACTGTTTTAATAACATACAGTGATGGTTCATAATTAGTAATTACATTTTCCAAACAGGACGTTAATCTGGTAGGTTGAGAGTTGGCACAATGCAGATTAAAATATATAAGAAGGTTTTCCAAAGTCATTGAGTCCCCCACTTACAACATATCAATATTAAAATCACCACATAAAATTATATTTACCTTCAAAGCGACAAATAAGGACAGCACCAGTTCCAACTGTTCAAAAAAATGTTCAATTACACCATTCGGTGAACGATACACAGATGCAACAATAACCTTATATTCTTTCAGCAAAATTGCAGATATTTCAAAATGTATTTCCCTGCAAAATGTCTCCATATTCATTTCTTTAAAGTCTAAACCATATGAAATAAAGATACATGTTTCACTATTTTTTGATGAGGATCGACAGTAACATGATGCTAAGTTAAAGTTAGCAATATTGTACAGATCAATATCATTTTTCGTCAACCAATATTCATTAAAACATAAAATATTGTAACTAGCACATTCACTAATAGTTTCTAAAATTGAAATTTTATTTCGTAAGCACTGCACATTGAGGCTAAGTATAGATATAACTCTTCTGTGACACCGTTTGATTGGTCTGTGTTGTAGATTGAGTGGTAGAAATAAGTGGATAGGCGTTTATCTTTAACTTCACTGTATTAGCTAGATAAAACATACACTCGCACATGTGCCAGGGATGCGTCCAACATCCCGGAAATCGTAATGCCCACTGGCGTCCCGGAAGTGGGATGCCCAAAAGATGGCGTACAAACAAGAGAGCGCTGAAACTCGCAGCAGCAGACAATGTGATCTGGGACACTATAACAAATACAACTAATACACACAACTAATACACGACAACTCCTCCCCCTTTAAAATGAAAACACATTAGTGACAACTCCTCCCCCTTTAAAATGAAAACACATCGTGAAAATGAAAACACCCCTTTAAAATAAAAACACATCTTTAAACTGAAAACACCACTTTAAAATGAAAACACATCTTTAAAATGAAAACATATAAGTGATTTGAAATGAAAACACATCTCTAAACTGAAAACACCACTTTAAAATGAAAACACATTTTTAAAATAAAAACAAATAAGTGACATTAATTTGAATAGTTAACACTCATAGTCTCTGAGGTGACGTGGCTGCACCCTCAAACGAGACGACTCTCGTCTTGCTGCGTCTTCCTGGTGTGCAGGTGCAGCTGTTTCTCCCCCCTCAAATGTAGGAGGGCTTATAGCAGCTGTTGTGTCAGCCCTCTCATTCTCATACAAAGGATGATAGTAGTCATCATGTAGCTGCTGATGATCAGCCCGATGCTCAGACCTAGCCCTCTCTCTCTCCTGATTATCAGCTGGTCAATATGCCGTTTTTCCAGCCTCCCACTTGCCTCCAGCTGGACGAGATAGTTGTAGGGCCCCAAAACCTTGTGGACAATCCCTGCAATCCAGGGCTTACCACCAGCATACTGTCTGCAGTACACAGGGTCACCCTGTGAAAAAGAATGAAATGGTTTAGTGTTCAAATTTCCATCCCTCTCTGCTGCCTTGGGAATGGATGCAGGATGGAGTTTATCCAGCACTGTTTGGATGCGCCGACCCATCAACATCTCAGCTGGGCTCCTTCCGGTGACAGTGCTGGGTGTGACATGCAGTACCAGCAAGATGTTAGCCAGCTCCACACCCCAGTTGGATGGAGGCAGCTTCTTCAAACAGTTCTTAACTGTTTGAACCATTCGCTCAGCCTGTCCATTGGATGCTGGATGGTACGGTGCGGTTTTGATGTGAGAGATGCAATTCCCCCTCACAAACACACCAAACTCTTCTGAACGAAAGGCCGGCCCATTGTCGGTCACCAGCTGGTCTGGAATGCCATGGGTCGAGAACCATTTCCGTAGGCAGCGCAGTGTGGTGCTCGTGCTCATGGATCCCTTAGTTTCCTCCACCTCCACCCACTTGGAAAAGGCATCAACTAAAATAAAAAAAGTAAAACCATGAATTGGCCCTGCATAGTCAAGGTGCAGTCTTGACCACGGCTTTTCAGGAACATTCCAGGGAACGATGGGCGCCCGCCTGGGGTTGGGCCGGTTTTCACAGCAGGCGGAGCATGAGAGCACCCAGTCCTCAATTTCCCTGTCAATGCCTGGCCACGACACGTAGCTCCTGGCCAGCGCCTTGGTGCGCACCACCCCTTGGTGCACCTTGTGAAGGAGCTGCATCACAATGGGTCGCAGCTTTTCCGGGATCACCACTCGGCTACCTCGCAGAATACAGCCTTTGAGCACTGTAAATGTGCCTGGTGGTTCACAGAAGAAACACTTGCTTTTATGATTACCGAATGCAGTGCCCCAACCCCACCCGCGGAGTAGTTTCTCTCTCACTTCTCCCAACTCCTCATCGTCCCCTGTTGCCTTCTCAATTGATTGGGCAGTAAGTGGTGAGTTGGCTGGGGCTTCTTCTAGCAGAAGAATTCCTGCTGGGTCAGGGAACACTGTCTCTGCATCACTCACACTCTCATTCACTGGCAACCTGCTGAAGAAGTCAGCAATGCCATGCCTTTTCCCAGGTCTGTATGTCAGTTTGTAGTCATAGGCACCAAGCATGATGGCCCAACGTAACATTCTGGGAGAAAGAACATCGGAAAGGGTTTTACCTGGCTTAAAGATACCCAGAAGGGGTTTATGGTCAGTAATGATTTCAAAATGATGACCAGCCAGAAAATTCCTAAACTTTAACATAGCAAAAATAATACTTAAGGCCTCTTTATCAATCTGAGAATAGTTTCTCTCACTACCCTTCAAGGTTCTTGACGCATATGCAATTGGCACCCCATATGGTGACGCATCACAAGACACAGTAATTGGGAGTTTTGGGGAATAATGTATTAGCACTACACCTGAGGCCATTACCTCCTTCGCCAACTTAATGCAGGCTTCTTCCTTCTGAGTCCATTTCCATGGGACTCCCTCCTTCAACAAGTCATACAAGGGGGCAAACGAAGTTGCTTTTTGAGGGAAGAAATGGTCATAATAATTAATATAACCCAAATACGCCTGGAGTTCCATCAAACTTTTAGGTGAAGGGGCACTTAACAGGGGTTGAACCTTATTACCCGCAGGCCTAATTCCCTCTCCCGAAATAGAAAAGCCCAAAAAGTCAAGTCTTTGCACTGCAAAATTGCACTTGTCTAACCTAAGATGTAGACCAGCTTTTCTGAAATTTTTTAGAACATTGTTTACGCGCTCCCAAAGCTCTTCTTCACTGGCGGCTTGGCAGAGGACATCGTCCATGTAGACCACCACTCCTTCCAATCCTGCCAGGATCGTGTCCATCGTACACTGGAAGATGGCTGGTGAGGAAGAGAGTCCTGGGGGCATCCTTAACACACGGTAGAGACCCTTATGAGTGTTCAAGGTTAAGATCCTGGAGGTGACTTCATCCACAGCAATCTGTAGAAAGGCCTCAGACAAATCAAATTTAGCAAAATGTTTTCCACCCGCTAGCTTTGACAGCAGTTCATCAGTGGTTGGAAGGGGATAAATCTGTCGCAGGCACTGGGTATTCACCGTAGAACTGTAGTCACCGCATATTCGCACTGAATTATCCCGCTTAATCACATTTACTGTGGGTGTTGCCCACTCAGAATAGTCTACTCGCTCTAAAATGCCCTTGGCAACCATTCTGTCCAATTCCTCGCCCACCCTGTCTTTAAGTGCTAAAGGCACCGGCCTTGCCCGTCGGAACACAGGCTGAGCATTTTCCTTGAGAGTAACGCGCGCAGGGGGTCCAGTGTACTTCCCGAGACTGTTATCAAATAGATCGCTATATACACAAATTGCAGGGGGTAGCATTTGGGGTAAGATGGCATGGACTCCCACTAATTGAATCCCCAACGGAGAAAACCAATTGCGGCCAATGAGACTTGGACCATTACCGGCCATCACCAACAGAGGGAGCTTTGATTGCCTAGGCCACATTACCGTCACTTCGATTTCACCCGCCACTGGAAGCTGCTCCTTCGACCATGTATTTAATATAACAGATGGCTTTCTCAGCGCGAGATGGGGGAAATGATCCTGGTAAGTTTGAAATCCCACAATAGTAAACCCTGCCCCGGAATCCACCTCCATTGTTACGGCTTTTCCCTCCACTTTTAGAGTCATTTTAACAGGGGGCGGTGCAGGTTCAGCGGGGAGGTTAAAAAGAAAAGAATGGACTTGAGTCTCGTGAGGTGGTAAATAATTATTTTCCACTGGCTCACTGGTAGCAAGCGTAGGGGGAGTTCTCTCCCACCCAACATTATGCTGCGCGGCGTGCGCACGCCCTCTATAATTATTATTACTCCTGGAGCCACCCCTGCCTTCACTATTCCCGACATGCACATTTTGGGAAAAATTACTATAAAAACTCTTATTAGTTTTTTCGAGAAGCATGCTTTCTCAATATGTCCCAACTTTCTACAATACCTGCAGACTGACTTTCTGTATGTACACGTGGCCGCGTTGTGTGGCCCGTTGCAACGAAAGCACTCCCCTGCGTTTGGTCGATGCATTTCTTGCGCTGGCGTCGTCTGGGATCGCTGATTTCTTCCTTCCGCCATGGATGCCAAGGGATTCAGCTCCCCAGTGCGGTAAACGGCGTCCGCCATGTTTGGCGCCGTTTCCTGAAGTTTGGTCACATGGTCCTTTGCCGCCTCTGCTGCCAGGGCCCGCTCGATGACCTTGTTGAGGTCCAGGGAATCCGTTGCAAATAATGCCTCTTTAAGGCGAAGATCCCGCATTCCCAGAAGGACTTGGCCCCGCAGGGACTCATCCACATTGGAAAAATCACATTTGTCGGCCATGAGCCGAAGGTCCGCTATATAAATTTTGAAAGGCTCACCCGGTTTTTGCATCCGCTTGTGAAATTCCTCCCGTTTCACCCACTTACACTGGGTCGGATTGATGTGAGCGTCTAGTAGCGCGATTGCCTCACTGTACGTGAGCACACTAGTTGCTCGCGGCTTGCAAAGTTTAATCACATTTTTTAGAATGTAATCGCCCGGGCTAGTGAATAGAATGGCTTTCCTACGGTTAACGTCCGTTATTCCATTCGCGATAAAGTAATACTCCAATTGTTCTTTAAATATTGCCCACTCTTCGGCGTCGCCTGAAGAAAAACTCGGCGGTGAGCCGATAGCACTCACGCAGGTTACCGCGTCGTTCATGTCGCTAAAATAAAAAAAAATCCGTCCTCGTCGCCAATGTTGTAGATTGAGTGGTAGAAATAAGTGGATAGGCGTTTATCTTTAAATTCACTGTATTAGCTAGATAAAACATACACTCGCACATGTGCCAGGGATGCGTCCAACATCCCGGAAATCGTAATGCCCACTGGCGTCCCGGAAGTGGGATGCCCAAAAGATGGCGTACAAACAAGAGAGCGCTGAAACTCGCAGCAGCAGACAATGTGATCTGGGACACTATAACAAATACAACTAATACACGACAGTCTGTGATGGAAATATTCGAAATATCATGAACGTTCAGCAAACCTTGCACTATTTCTCGAGGGTTTTCCGGTGGGGTTGTGGAAAAATGTGTGGCTCTATCCAAGTAAATCATAATCTTCCTATGATGTTTGCCATTTCTGTCTGGATGTTTTTCAGAGATCATGTCATTAAAAGAGTTAGGTATAAGAATTTATTAGGATTAAAATGCATTTGTTAATGTGCACCAGCCTCAGTGGCGGTGGGGTAAAGTCCTTGCCTGCTAACCCCAGGGTCACAGGTATGAATCCCGACTGGGTAAGATTTTCACCTCCTAGGGAATGGATGTATGCAGATGTCCATTGTTGTTAGTTACAGTTTCTGATGTAAAAGGCCCTTGAGGCTGTTTTCAGGATGATATCCTTTAAATGCCGGATTTAAATGTCCTTCGAAGTCCATCCCTACTGGATTTAAATTGGCCCTTTTAAAGTTTTCTTGTTGTGTCCAGGGACCGCTCTAGAAGCGAATGATGAAAAAGGCGCCCCTAAGAAAATTTTGCGCCATCGGCGCCGAAGGCACCAATCACGCTCACATTTATCCATTATATCCCTTTTAATATCACAATAGGTTACATTACACAAAAAAAATCTTTTTTCCCAAAAATATCAATAAACATATATTTAAATTATTTTGTATTAATATAATTATATTTTTCATACATTTTATTTCTAATACATATTTGCATATATTTACTAATCACTAGATATTAAAATTGTACTCTTCTGGCTTTGATTTCAGAAAACTTAAAAACTAAATCTTTTAATGGGAGCTTATTAATAATTTATTGTTCAATAGAGAGAACAGCTAACCCCGATAATCTTCCTTGTGTCACTGTACTTATTATGTACGTTTTGATTAATTTCAATTTTGAGAAGCTACGTTCTGCTGACGCGACATTGACGGGGATAGTATTAAAAATTCTTAAAGCAATGTACAAATTCGGGTAATTATTTTGCAAATTGTTTTTACGTAAAAATTCCAGCACTTTGAAATGGGATAATTTAGGATGGCGATAAAACTTTCAATTCTGACCATAATTCTAGTGCCTCAATGTCTTGATTGTGCTCATTCTGACCCGTAAGAACTTTTTCCAAATTTAAAAGCCTGATAGAGGAATACAATGTTTGTTCGAAAAGATTACATTGTTTTTCGCAGAGTTATCGACCGTAAATTGAAAACCGTTTACTTTGTAAAGGCCCGCCGGAAGGTTAAGCAGCTAACAAGCCCTTTACTTTATGAAATAGGGTTAGATATGTTATCGAGTTTTAGGTAATAAGGTTGTCGGACTATAGGGTTTACGATTTCCCTCCCTCTTCTTTTTTTCTTTTTTCTCAATTTTTTTTCTCGATTTTTTTCCCTTTTTTTTCTCTTCACTTGTCATTTCGGCGCCCCTTAAATCGCGGCGCCCCATCACTTCACCTAGTTTGCCTACATGGTAGAGCGGGCCCTGGTTGTGTCTAAGCCAAAAATGGCACTTTCGGCAGTGAGAAGCACCAAACTGCATGCCAATATTGTCACTTTTGGCATTTAAGGGTTAAAAGAAAAAGTTAGTTAAAAAATAGTGAGAGTTTATCTCAGATTTCTACTGAGAAAAACTGACAAAATGATAAAGTTTCGCCCTTTTTTTGCGTATGCACAAAGCATTGCATTCATTTTTTATATTTTTTATTTTAAAAATCCAGATGATCCACTTGGTATGACTCCAAGGAATGACAGTGAATTGGCTATCCAGTGTCTTGGTGGACTTACATGGTACATGCAACGTTGTTGCATTGATCAGCAACTATTCTCCATGAGAACTTTCCAGGTCTTTACTCCAGTTGATGTCAAACCTGATGAATCCAAGGATGAAGAGATTATTTACAAGTTTGGCCGTTTTATGGTATGTCTGTCCACAACCTTGTCTCATGCTTTTATATCCTTTTAAATATTCCTTCTTGACCTGATAAATCAGGAAAAGTCTGAAGTACTCAATGGTCACGCAGAGTTGAGAATCATCTGAGAAAACTACTCTTTTAACTGGAGTTTTGAATAGTGAAGTCAAAACTTGTACAATTACAGAAGAATGATATGCTTCAGAGAGTTATATCTATTGCATTAATCTTTAAAAATTTTGGATGAATCTTTAAAAAAAAAGTTCTAGCATTGGCTGCAACTAGGGACCTACATTTTTCATGTTTCTGATAATGCCAATTTGTACACAAATGTTGTTTATTTTTTTTAAATGAATATCTTGAAATTTTGTTCATTAGCATATTTGCAGCAATATGACTCACTGGTGGGTCATGGATGTCCTATCCCCATGGGAAGCGTGACCCACCAGTGGGCTTTGGGTTTCCCAGCCTTCTGGGTCATGCTTGCCATAAGAATAAACATCTTTTTTCTCCGTATACGCCTGTAAGGAATGACTTGGGTCTTCTGTTTCAGCCCACATGGATGTTTTTTTGACGACATGGCATTGAAATGAAGAAATTTGGTCATTTAAATAAAGTACTCCCAATGAGGTTGAGTCAGGGTTATTTATAGTTTCAAATTATTTCTATTTGGCCAGATATTGGATAAGCTGGCCCTGAAGTTTTTATTTTAGAATAGTTGTATGTACCAACTTCATACGACTACAAAAACAGTATTTCAACAGGAACCCAGCTCTTTATATCGAGTAGAATATAATGTAGAATCATAATGAAGGTATTCATGAGCCATAAGAAGTAGAACTTATATGGCTAGCTTATGCTATTGCCTTAGTATTCTACAACTCGGCAATCACCACACCAAAGAAATTTGACTAACTCACGGACCAGTTTGGAAGTAGCAGAACCAATTGTACACAGATTTTAGAAAAATACCTATGTTTGTAATATTGAAGAATATTAACCTGTGTACAGTCGGATCTGGAATTGACGCCTTCGCATTTTACGTTTATTTTTTGAGGTCCAGATTCATTCCATATTAAAACAATGTAAAAATTATCCTTATTTAACGTTTTTTACATTCTGCGTTTTTCTGCATTCTGCCTCGTTAACTTGTTGCCCGCACAAGCTTTTTTGTCCGCTTTAACATTTTTTCATGATCATGTAGGTAAATGATTTCCCAAACGCATCAGTGATCATTGTCTTCACTCATAAAAACTTCTCGGGTTTGGCACCGGGTAAGGGATCTTTTATTATCTCCACTATTAATTTTCACTGTGTCGATAGTGCTCAAGGTTTCGCTTGAAAATGTACATAGGTATTGTACATATTAACATGAAGATGTTGTATGTTCATGATAATGTATACATATGCATGCCCACGATGATTATTCACCGTTAGCAGTTTTTACCTAACGATGCTATGGCCGAAATTTTATTTCAGTTGAAATCATCGAAATTTTTCCTGGTTTCTCATTAAGAGCTAAGTGTAGAAACATAATATATAGCCAGTGTTGCTTTTACGTTTTGAATGAGAACCCATGGCTCTATGACAGCTTCAGATGGCAGCGGAAGTGTTTCAGGAAAGTTCCTGGAATGTTGAGCACCTTGTAGTGATTGCAATGTTTGAACTCACACCGCTGCATTTTTGAGGAAGTAGCTTCCTTTAAATGTTTCAGTGACTTTGATACAATTTTACAAAGTTTCCCCTCCTTCATTGTAAGTTGTTTGTGGGTGAAAATTTTTCATTTTTTTTTTGAAGGTTCTAGATGGCATAACAATCGAGAACCTGGACTTACTGTCTGATTCTGATTGTTCGCTGCTGTCTCGTCTGAATAATTGTTGTACAGCCTTTGGCCAGCGCCTGTTGAGGCAATGGGTGTCTGCTCCTCTCTGTGACATAAATTCTATCCTGCTACGCCAGGGGGCAATTGAGTGGCTTTTGTCACCTCAGGGTCAGAAGGTTGCTAAAGAAGCCAAAGAAAAACTTGCCGGGCTTCCAGACCTTCAACGAATGTTAAGCGCGTAAGTTTGTAAGATTCACAAGTCTTTGCTAAATTGAAAATCATTGCCATTTTATGATTGTTTGAATGTTCATCCATCGCTAAATAAACCTCTGTGAATTCCAACCTCAGTGCTCCATATCAACCCAATATCATTCATGCTCTGCCAACTCCTGTGTACTTATCCATTGCCGTTGGCTAATTACATATGCCAGCACTGCCTAATTGACTCTTGAACATACATACCCATCACATTATTCCCTTTTAGTGTAGGCACCGTCAAAAGAACTTAAGTTTCTTTGTTAAACGTTCAAAACCGGCCGTTTCAATAATTTCCACCCTGCTGCCCTATCCTCGCAAGCCTCCTTCGCTTCTGCCACATTCATACTTTGTTTCATGCCCACTGTCTTGGTCAGCATACTCCTAATATCTCTGTAGTATCTCTTCCACTACATTCACTCCACTCTCATATACATCTGTTTCGTTATTCGGCTCTCTCCCACTCTCTCAACATGGCCAAACCAACAAAGCACACTCCTTTCATAGATGTCCGTTGTTGAAGCATCAAACCAACATTCTTTCATCACCCACTCATTTCTTACCTTATCCATCCTACTTTCACCACAAACGCTTCTCAGGCACACCATTCCTACTGCACTATTAGCCTACGCTTAGTCTTATCCCGACATAGAATTATGTTTCATATAGAAATAAGCATTTACCCTTAGGCAGGATGTGAAATGTTTACAAATGTTACAGAGTTTCAAATCGAGTTCATGGCTGAGAATCGGGGGCACATATGAAAAGGCAGCGCACGGCTGAGTGTTACCATCCAAGCTAGAGTACATTTAATTGATACTACTCATATTTTAAATTACAATAAGAGGCAGAAATGGATTTTTTGTGCATTTCTAGTCTCCCATCCTAAAATTCACATTGTCCTGTTACTCCTGGAGAAGTATGTTTGTTAAATGGTCATCATTTGTGGAACGCATCACTTTCAGATTAACATTCAGCAAAGTATAATTTTCAAGGAGAGAATTAAAATTTGATGTGAGAGGGCTCTCCTTCCGGACACCTGTGCATTTTTTTATCACTCGCTGAAGTGTAAACAGCTTATCCATTCACCCTCTCCCTTACGTAAACCCACACTTCACGCTGCAGATTATGTCATCAATTACCTTCATGACCCTTTCAATTTATATTTTATCTAAAACCATTCCCAGAATGCTCTCTACATATCAGTTGCTCTACAATTTTTACATTATATCTTCCGTTTGCACCAAGGTGCTATAATCACATGCTTCCAATCTGTTGCTCCTGCATAAATTGAATAATGCAGGCATACAATTGATGGTTAAGTTACGCACACTTCAGCATTTCATTGGAAATCCCATCAGTGCCCGCAGCCTTCCCATTTGTCACCATTCTCACTGCTGTTACGAACTCGTTTTCCTTCTCATTTTCTTCCCTGTTGACATTCTGCTTCTAATCTGTAAGGCTCACATCCACAGTCTCCACCATTATTGTATAGATCTTCGAAGTACTCCCTTCAACAATCCCTGATATTGCTTTTATCCCACATGACCTCACCACTTTTATTCTTTTTTGCATTCATTCCTGTGCACCAATGTCCCTTTGCCCTCATTACCCATTTCCAAAATACATATTGCCTTCGAAAATACTCTGCATTTTGCTCGCTACATCCGCATGCATTCTTTCGTTAATATCTTTCACAACATTTTAACATGCATTCTTTTTCTCTTTGTATTCATTGCATTCCTTTGTTCACTCATCCACAGATTTTGCTGCAATCCATCTCTTATATGCCTCTTTTTTTTTCATTCACTGCAGTGTTTGCCTCTGTAGTCCACCCAGCATCGACTTTCATTCTTTCTGCTGCCCCTTTTCCCCTCGAAAATTCTACAATCACACAACCTTTCAGTATCTCCCGTGCATCAATCATTCTCTCATTGATTGTATATGTCTTCCATTCATTTTGCTTCGAGGCCATTATATCCTCAAGCATGCATCCATTCCATTCTCTACCCATGTCGTCTGACGAGCCCTCCACTTTCACTCTCTTTTGTTTATGAGCATCACTCTTCCTTGGAACCCTTTTTCTTCCCAGATTACTCTACGGACAACCAGATAGTAGTCTGTTCCACATTTAGTGCCTCATTTATCTTTTTTCCGTCGCTAACTCTCTAAATATGTCATCATATGCACTGAAATCAATCGTGCTCTTACGATCTCCCCTTAGCCACATGCACAAATGATATATTCTTATGGTTAACCCATGTATTCAAGACAAACAATCCTTTCTCCAAGCACACACTCACCAATTTATCTTCCATTATAATCCATCCTCCTGTTTCATTTTATTAAGCAACTCATGCTCAATCCTATACAATCCTCTCAATTTCCTAGACTGATTAATCAAATCTCATATCGTTATCTTCCATTATAATCCATCCTCCTGTTTCATTTTATTAAGCAACTCATGCTCAATCCTATACAATCCTCTCAATTTCCTAGACTGATTAATCAAATCTCATATCGTTATCTTCCATTATAATCCATCCTCCTGTTTCATTTTATTAAGCAACTCATGCTCAATCCTATACAATCCTCTCAATTTCCTAGTACTGATTATTCAAATCTTAAATCCTCATGTCCAGTTATTTATGGGCTGGCCTTGTACAGCCACTGCCCATTGTGGCTTTGAACAATTATTGTTATATGTATGAGTGTTGAATTTTTTTAACTGTTGGACTTGAAAGAGATAATTTTCTTTTGCCATTAGTTGTTTGTGTACTCTATTTTTTTATTCATGCATGATCATTCAACCCTGTACGTGATCAATTTTCAATACTTTTTCCCATTAAATGTTTTGTTGCAATGTTGTTATTGCATGTTTTAAAAAATACTGGCTTATTGCAGTGTTTAATGTTCATCTTCCACTTGGAGAAAATTCATTAGTGTGTGTACTCATTTCCTCTTGTGATTAATTAGGATAGAAGTCTCCATATAGGATAGAGGAACTCAGTTGTCTCAGATATTAACTTGATGGAATTTGCTTAGCATATTGAATGAGAAGCAGTAACTTAGTAATTCCACATGTAATTATTGGAAACGACCTAGGTTTCGACGTTGCACGCCATCATCAGGAACAAATATCCCAGAACACTCTGAATATATAGTCACAAACATTAAGGGGGGAGGAGGGGGGGGGGGGAAGGGGTGAGAGGGTGAGATGGAGGGTGACGTAGATTGGGGAGGATAAGTACTACCAACCCTAAGTACCAACAATTCATCCTCCCAAATCTACGTCACCCTCCATCTCGCCCCTCCCCCCTCCCTCCTCTCCCCCCTCCTACCCCCCTAATGTTTGTGACTATATATTCTGAGTGTTCTGGGATATTTGTTCCTGATGATGGCGTGCAACGTCGTAACCTAGATTGTTTCCAATAAATACATGTGGAATTACTAAGTTACTGCTTCTCATTCAATAGGATAGAGGAGGTTTCGTAATCCATTCCTGAAGTTTATAATATAATAAAAAAAAATTTCTGCAGCATGTCCCTTAGTCTACTAAGAAAAATATGACTTAGAGGTTGACAGTTAGTGATCAAGTGTATTGTGTTCTGAATTTAATAAGGCCTTCCTCGATGTAATATATATAGTGAAGGGCAGGCTTCAAGGCTTTCAGTTGTAGGAATTAGTTACTTTTTTCATTTCATTAGCATTAGAAGTGGGAGACTGAAAGGTCACAGGGAATGTTTTGGAAATGGAATTTTTATTTTCAGAATTCACTCACAAGGCAATGAAGCTAAAAGTAAAACACACCCTGACAGCAGAGCCATCTTCTATGAAGACAAAATATACTCAAAACGAAGGATCAATGATTTTCTCGCAACACTTGGAGGATTCAAGGCCCTTTCAGAGGTAGCCGAAATTTTTGAAGGTAATTATTGTTTTATATTTTTTTTCTGCCCTGTTTTTCTACTGAGGTTGAGTTTACTGTGATAATGGATGGGTTGGTTTGGTCAACACCACCTAGATATAAGGCCTGAGGGCTCGCGTGTGACGTCATCACCCGGAGGCCGACCGTGCTGAAGTGCCGAGCGTTATGAGTGAGCTTACGAGGGAATTCAACTCAAACATCGATATCACTAAACCATGCGTGCTGGGATTTCGAGCGTCACTATTAATCATCGATTACACCTCTTTTTCCAATCCATTGTTAGTGCGGCATTATTAAATATGCCTACAGGGATAACAGCGTAATAAAAATAATTGTTGCTGAGCAGTTCATCGCTTATAAGTTTCCATTTCGTATGCATAATACATATATATGATTACTTAATATTGCAAAATCCAATTTATACATACACCAACGTAAAATATTGCTCCCTCCATCGAGGTATTAACAAGTGGGCATAGTATCAAATGACTAGATCCAAACACTTTTGCATAATGCTTGCTTATTATTTCGGCGATCAAATGCATACGAGGACAGTCCATTGTAAATATTGCTTGATTATTCATAAGTTACCCTTGTATGTGGAGTTGGCTTGAAATTGTCTCTCGGTATACTCCTTATCCACTTCTTGAGTTTGGTGTCTTACGGGAAATGAAATATGGACACCTTCTCTGGTGAGGTTAAATGATTATGCACAGTGGATTTTCTGGGAGATATGGAAGTTTATTCCAAAGAACATTTACAAATATATAACACTATACACGAGGTTAATTAGCGAACTTCGCACAGTGACTTACAACAGGTCACTTTGACTAACTTCGACCAACTGCGACCAACAGACAAAACTGATTGACACAGTCCAGAGCAGGCCACACCACATCGTCGCACACGCACTTTCGATAGTCACTTGTTAGCAAACAGTTGCTGCTAGTGGTGCGCGAGGGTATATGAGAAATTGCTTCTGTTATTACAACACCCCTCCTCAATTTCCCATACATCCTATATTTCCCCTATGCTTACAAAACACTTCTGCTGATAACCCTTTCGTCAGAACATCCGCCTCCTGTTCCGAGGAAGGTACATATTTAATGTAAATAACCTTAGAGTTATGCAAATCTTTTACAAAATTGTATTTTATATCGATATGTTTCATACGTTTTCTCTTCCAATTCTCCACAGTTTGAATACAGGATTGATTATCTTGGAAAATTGTTATTGGTTCTTTTATATTAACATTCATTTCAGACATCAACACTTTAAACCATAACACTTCAGTCACAGCTACCGCTAAAGCAACATACTCAGCTTCAGTAGAAGACAAAGCTACTGTGCTTTGTTTCTTTGTATTCCATGCTACTAAATCACCATACATTTTCAATAGATAACCAGATGTTGATTTTCTATCACTACAATTTGCAAAAGCTGCATCAGCATAGCACAATAAAGGTGTACTTGAATTACCTTCATACCTTAAACCAAAATCAAGTGTCCCTTGAATGTACCTCAAGATTCTTTTTAAGCCTTTCCATTGTATTTCAGTGGCATTACTTTGAAATTGACTATAAAAATTCACTGCGGCACATATATCAGGTCTTGTTCCTAGACATGCATACATCAGACTTCCCACTAGGTCTCTATATGGTTTAACACCAATGATGCATTCTTGAGACGTCACATCATTATCTGGTTGCACTTCAAGTGGAGTACTCACTGGTTTACATGATTCCATATTAAATTTAGTTAAAACTTTCTTTAAGTAATTTGTTTGATTTATAAGTATACCATTATTTGAAAAAGTTACCTTAATTCCCAAGAAATTACTGATAACACCTAAATCTCTCATTTTAAATTCACCCATTAACTCTTGTTTCACCTTATTTAACAAGTCACTATTGTTTCCTGCAATTAAGAAATCATCAACATATAACAGTAGGTACATTACTACATCCATTTCACTTCTCAAAATATATAAACATTCATCAGCCTTACTGCTTTCAAAACCCAGTGCTCTTATAAACACATCAAACCTTTTATTCCACTCAAGTGGTGCTTGTTTTAAGCCATATAATGTTTTTTTGAGTTTACATACTAAACCACTATTAACATTTAAGCCTTCCGGTGGGTACATATAAATTTCCTCTTTAAGATTACCATGTAGAAAAGCGTTCTTTACATCTAATTGATTGACCAATAATTTCTCTCTGTTTATGAGACATAACAATGCACGAAAGGTTGACAAACGTGCTACGGGGGCATAAGTCTCCTCATAATCTATACCTCTTTTCTGCGCACAGCCTTTAATAACCAATCTTGCCTTAAACCTTGCTGTATTTCCATCGCCATCTTCCTTGATAGTAAACACCCATCTACTTTTAATTGGTAATTTATGTCCCGGTAGTGAAACTAATTCCCAGGTATTGTTGACTTCTAATGCTTTAAGTTCATCATTAATTGCTGCAAACCATAAATCTTTATCATCCCTTTCTTGTAGTTCATCATAACTATTTGGAACATCATTGCAGTAATTAATTGCAGATAGTGACACATCACCGTTATTTATGAAGTTATAAAGCTATCAACTGTGTTATCAAACTTTTCTTTCGCAGTTACTCTATTTACAAATTCAGTCTCTTTAGGATTAATTGCTAAAGTTACATAATCTTCTAGATATTTAGGTTTTGATCTCACTCTACTACTTTTCCTGAGTGGTTCATCACTTTCATCCTGTTCAATCGGTTCAATTAACTCAATATTCTCATCAGAAGATTTATCTTTCCATGCAATATCCCAATTTTCAGTTAAGGAGTCATTAATAGTTTCATCAAAGATCACATTCCTTCCTATGATAACTTTATTATCTTCTAATGACCACAACCTATACCCATTATCACAATATCCTAACATAATGCATTTTTTGCTTCTTGAATCAAATTTACCAAGCGTCTGCTCCTTCGGTTTGTGGAGATAAGCCTCACACCCAAATACTCTCAATTTGCTCAAGTCAGGATGTTCACCATACCACATCTCCGCAGGAACTTTACTTTCATTAAGTGCTATAGTAGGACTTCTATTAATTAAGTATACTGCTGTCATTACTGCTTCAAACCAAAAGGACTTTCTCAAATGACTACCAACAAGCATACATCTAGCCTTATCTAGAATTGTTCGATTCATTCTTTCAGCAACGACATTATTCTCCGGAGTTCCCGGAATGGTTAGCTCAAATTTGATTCCCTTTTCTCTAAAGAATTTCTTTACTTGACTGTTCACATATTCTGTACCATTGTCACATCTAAAGGCACATATTTTAGTTGAGAAACGACTCGTGACTCTAGCTTCGTACTGTTTTTAATATTCATACACATTAGATTTGGACTTTAGACCAAAAACAACAGTGAAATGTGTATAATCATCAATCAGTGTCAAAATATATTTAATACCATTATACGCAAGTGGAGTTATTGGCCCACAAACATCACTATGTATTCGTTCCAATGGTCTTGTGGTTTGAGGTCTTGTTCTATTAAATGGTTGTTTCGTCTGTTTCCCCTGAATACATATTTTACACACATCTAAATTATCACATTTCAAATCACCAATACCATTAACAACTTTACAAAGATGTTTTAAATTTTGATTGCCAATATGACCTAATCTGGTATGCCACACTTGATCACTTACACTTGAAAAAGCCTTTCTCTCAATCACACACTCATCAACGACAATAGGAAGTTTATAGATATTATCCATTCTATTGCCAACAACAATACTTGCATTACCTTTCTTGATATAACATTTCTTATTTAGAAAATTAATTTCAAAGCCTTTCTTTTCTAATCTAGAAACAGAAATTAAATTGAACTTTAGATTTTCCACAATTAGCACATTATTCATTTCTATCTTGTTCACTTTTCCATTCACTACTACAAATGCTTTTAAATCTCCTACTTCTTTAGCAACAAGAAAAGTATCTGACTTTGCTACAGTTATTTTTATTGGATTGTCAATGTGTCTACGATTAAAGATCGGAGTTCCCACCTTAACAAGATGATCTGATGCACCGAAGTCCAACACCCAGTCACGCGCAGGTGTTGCGGTTTCGCTTACCACCGCTGATGATACTGCCGTTGTATGGAAGCTGTAGGCAGGTTCCACCTCCTCTTCTGCCACCAAACATGCACCATTTCTGCCTCCGTTGTTCCACGGTCTTCCTCTGTGATCAGCTGTTCGTCCACCTCTTCTACTCGAGCGCCCAGGAAACGCTCCTCCTCCAGGCTTCCAGCACTGCACTTTCCTATGTCCTCTCAAGCCGCAATTATGACAATTGAATTTGAAGGTTTCTTTCTTCTCTCTTGCTTCACTTTGAGTCCTCTGGTTGCCCCTCCTGCAGCCAGCGAAGGCCATATTCGGGACATCTCGTTCTGATGCGACCGAACCTCTCGTCTCTTTTTTATTTGCCTCGTACTCCTCAATCCGCACTCTAGCAAATTCCATTCTCAGTTCGGTTACTGCCAATGATTGCAGACTCGTTACTACTGTCTCGTACGATGAGGGCATCGTCATCAGGAATCCAATTACCGCACCATCATCATCTATCTTCTCACCAGTTTGTCTTAAGCTACGGATCAGTCTGTCGAATCTCAGGCAATATTCGCTGAACGATTCCTCTGTTGGCTCGTACACTAGCGTATGTAATTGTTTCGAAAGCATCATTGGACTCATTACCGACTTCTTCTCGAATCTATTCTCTAATGCTTTCCATACGTCAAATGCGGTGACCTTGCTTATTACTAGCTCCAACTGACTATCTTGTATTCTCTGAATTATTAGACTTTTGCATTTCTTATCGTTTCTACGTAATTGCATAATGTCTTTTTGCTTCTTTTCTCGTGTGGACTCGTTGTCACTTGTTAATGTTACGTAGGGTTCAGATAGGACTTCGAAAGACTTCTCAACATGTGACAGGACTTCCTTCTCATCTAAAAACACTTCCATTCTATATTTCCAGTCACTATAGTTCTTCCCGTCTAGTAGCGGTATTCTATATCGCTCTTCTTCCATGTTAGAACTTCTAAACTTAAACGTGGTAGCGAAGTCACTTGCTCACTTAGTTTCTAGCGTTTCTAACTTCTGGCCTCTGGGCCCATAACCTCTGGTGAGGTTAAATGATTATGCACAGTGGATTTTCTGGGAGATATGGAAGTTTATTCCAAAGAACATTTACAAATATATAACACTATACACGAGGTTAATTAGCGAACTTCGCACAGTGACTTACAACAGGTCACTTTGACTAACTTCGACCAACTACGACCAACTGCGACCAACAGACAAAACTGACTGACACAGTCCAGAGCAGGCCACACCACATCGTCGCACACGCACTTTCGATAGTCACTTGTTAGCAAACAGTTGCCGCCAGTGGTGCACCAGGGTATATGAGAAATTGCTTCTGTTATTACAACACCTTCTCACCACTAGAATAATTCCCACGGCAGTTAGGCACACAGCACTTATTCACCATTGTAAGGAACTTGATAGCTTGACGAACTTCACAAAGAAATCACTAGTTCTCCTACACCGCTCATGTGTTTGCATTACTTGTTGACATTGTTGAAATCACCTCTCCCTCACTCTTTCCTGTTGGATATCGCGCTCAGTCTCGTATGCAACGAGGGAGGTCTCTGCCTCTGGATGATGACGTCAGAAGATTTCAAGGCTTGGGCGCTAAGGCCTTGTATCTAGGTGGTGTTGGTTTGGTTCATTGATTCTTGGTTCCACCGGTTCTTGAGCGTAGAATCAGAATCGATGTGAAAAAGGGTATCTGCACTGAAATCCCAGGCGTGAAAACAACTTTGATCAAATACTGCACCTTGAAAGTGATGTCAGTACATTAAAACCTGGTGAAATGTTGTACTCAAGTTTATTAGAGTTCACGGGAAGTAACCGGACTCACATGTAAGAGGATTTTAAGATTGGTTTGAATTATTTTTAAACCCACAATATAATGAAAGACAGTATTTAGCATTTTCTGTTACCTCTATCTTGTCTGGAAGTCACATATTACCTCCATCTTGCCTTGAAGTAAGTCTCTACCCATGGTTTTCATCAATTAAACCATGCTATTATTCTGAAAATATCAATGTTATGTTGAACATGGCTTCATTTAGCCCTTATTCCCCTTATACTTAACATAGGTATCAGAAATTAGCCTATTGTACAGAAAAAATTAAGAATATTTACATTTCACCTATGCATTATTGTTATTCTATTTAGAATTTGGTCCTTTATAATGCCTAGTAGAAGTACATGCATATAAGAGCCATTTGCCTAATATTTCATCTTTTAACAACAGCAGTTGGATGCAATAAGTATTCAGGGAGGCTGCCATCCAAGGAATTTCAGTGGAAAATTTCATTTTTGATTAATATAACAAGTCTTTTTTGAGGTCAGGTCAAACTATCAAGCACCTGTGGAAATGTTATTTTTGCACTTTTCACATCATTCCCTCACATTAATAATGGCCGGATTTGGCAGTGCATGTTTGAAATTTTGTTGAAAGTAAGCTATTTTATTGTTCATCAAAAATTTGAGGATGTAATTAAGGCAGTCAGGCTAGAATTTTCTTATGTGTGTCTCTTCGTATGGCATAAGTGTAGTCTCGTAAGATGGCAAAAATTTAGCGCCGGAGAGTTTTATTTACGATCATGTTATGTTGTGTTATTGTTTTTGTTCCAAAGAGAATCTAAGTGGTACATGTGTTAGGTTCACTAGCAGTTTGTGGCAGGCTTATTACTGGTTGGAATATTTAATTGTGGTGTAAAGTCACATTTACCTCTTGATCCCAGATAGCACAAATTTGGAAATATTACTGTATTAAAGTAATTTTACAATCGTATTACAAAACAAGGGTATTTGTATTCCAATTGTATTACAATCGTTATACAGTGTTAAATGTCCACTAGTACCTTTGTATTACGGTTTTATTACAGAGTCAAATTACAATTGTTTTACAAATTGTATAAAGATGGTATTACAGAGCCAAAAATACAATAGTTTTACAAAATGACGAATTTCTATCATATTACCACCCAGGTAGACATTTCTTGCTCTGTAACTGGGATAGAACTATGTAACTGGTCTGTATGAAGACTTATGTAACTGGGAATGAATTGAAACTAGGTCCATAGCCGAGTTGCATCCCAGCTACAGACCAGCAGGGATGTGGAACTGGGGTATCTTGAATTTTTATTTACGGAGGAAAAATTGTAACCATCGAAATAATTTTCTATCTTGGATACCAAAATAAAAATATTATTTAGTTATACTATAATTTCCGCTACTACAGAATCTCACTGCCAATATACGATGTGCAATAGTTTTACCTACTGCCAAGTGCCTACCTAACCGCATATTACGACTTAAATGACTCCTATCGATGTTTACTCGCAATTGAAAGTAGCCCTCCTAGAAAGTCTTATATATGTGGCCATTCCCGTGCGTCAAAGTGACTGCGAGAACTAATTATTAAATGTCAATGCCGTTATAGTTCGAGGAAATACCATCCAATTATACGATAGCAGTTACAAGGCATTCATTAATTGAAACATTTATTGCCACGTAGGATGACTACAAAGTCAATATTAAAGAGAATAAACAAGATTTTTTCCATGTAATATATGTTTGATTACATTTCAATGAAGACTTAACTTATCCAATTGTATTACAATCGTTTTACAAATTGTAATATGGTGGTGATACAGAGCCAAATTACAGTAGTTTTACAAACGGAATCTCTTTCGTATTACCACCCAGGTAAAACGAAAGAAATTCAGGAGGTTTGACTTGTGTAAATGTTACGAACATTTATATTCATAGTTACGAATGTGGAAAGGAGAAAAATGATGACTGTACCAATAAAAGCATAACAATAATATAATGTACTACGAAAATTAATTACGCAAAGCTATCAATGTAGTGTTTACTCGCTCTCCGAATCGTTTGCAAGCTTCCCATTTATGCCAAATTTTCGGTTGAAGGATGAACTACAGGCTAGCATGCGATGAAAGTTAGCAGTTGAATGACGATTAATGGCAAAATATCTTGATTTTACCATGATTTGGCGATAGTAGGATAGTAGCTCGTGATCAAGCGTCCACAGTAAAGATTATATCTAGTATCCTTGGATTACACATAACAAAGATTATATATAATTAATATTATACCGATTATACATATGTATCATATGCAATACGCGCTGGGCAAAAGAAGCGCGTAAACACCAAATGCACACGAAGCCTTGTATTATTTTCGGCCTTGCAATTGTAATACAATGGGTTTACAAATTGTATAATCCTGGTATTTTGATGCCGTATTACAATAGTTTAATCACTGATTTGTATGAAAGATGCTGGAATACAATTGTACTACAATATTTTTGCAAAAAATTATACAATTCAGAACTTTACAAGAGATCTACAATTTGTATACCAGCTAGGATATACTAGGAGGTGATGATCACTCGAGTGAAGAGTCAAGTGATTTATTTATGTATTAGTGATTCTGGTATGCATATGTGCCATGCCAAGTGGAAGCTCATTTTGCAAATACGTACGTACAAATTTCAGGTTAGAGGACTGAAATGTGATTGTGTTTCCTTTTGCGGTGATTCTATTATATACTGTTGGCAAAATACTTCTTCGGCTTTAGTGTTTTCTGAAGAGAAGAAATTGTAATGCCTTCATGAAAGCTTAATAAGTGCTAAAATAAACTTGTGTATGCAATTAGCCACAATAAAATTACTGTGTAGCATGATATTCCAGTCTTTTTCTAACAATTCTGTTTGATCCTGATCCTAACTTTCATTAATGTAATGTAAGATTCTTGATGATGAGCCCTGTCTTCTTGCACGCAACGAGCTAATAAATAAAATAAAATTCCAGTATTTTTCAAAGGTAGTTCGTGCACGTTCCATGGATTTTTACTAGAATGATATATGTACCATGTGTACAAAGATGAGTATTTTTATTTTGCTCAAATCCGTCATAATTCGTCGGTGAGCAGACATACAAATTTGGGAAATGTCATGCCCATGATAATAATACAGTCTTTAGAGAAAATATTTGCAAATGTAAATGCTGCTATTCTATCATATCATACCTTATTTTCATTTAGGCGTAAATTCCTGTTTTTTAGTGGTGAATTTGATTTTGGTATGAAATTGTTCAGAATTCATCACTGTTTTAGAAAATAACAACTCAAAATCAAAAATGTATGACAAGAGGTCCCTCTTCGTTTTCAGTATCACATAGATTGAATTAAATCCAAGGTAATGTCTCCTCCTGTTAATGTAAACTTTCTGGTCACCGTCAACACTGTTTTTTTTTGCAAATATGTATTTTAAAATATTTTGTCTTATTGCATGTCTGCCATTCCACAGGTGTGGACTGTACATCAAAATTACTTTTGAAACTTACTCATACAAAGGAAACATCACCTCTTGGAATGTTCCCAGACTTAAACCCATTGCTCAAGTTCTTTGATGTAAGTCTATTTTCCTATATTTTTTGTTTTTTGTTTGATTATAATATATAATATTTGAAATATTTTTCAAATTACATGTGTATTATCTCTTCCAAAATTTATATGAAATAGAAAATCACCTCTTGAGCGTTGGTTTCTGATTCTATTTCTTTTGTGATATTGCAAGAAGAATTTTTTAAAAAAGGCTTTAATGATAATGGTCATACAGTAGGATCTTTTTCTCATGCAACCTTTTCATGCAAACATTTACTGTGTCATCAAGCACATATCTGAACAGTTAAGAATCCTTTCACAAATCACTTAAGTATTGAGTCTTTGGGACAGAAATGTAAGAATTATATATGCTGATTGTCATTTTTACCATGAAATATAAAAGCAGATAAGTCTATTTTGAAAGTTTCGTCTTAAAAGATGGTGATGGATTAAGAGATGTTGTTTTTTTATTAAAAATATAGCAGTCATTAGTGCTTTCAGTCAAGATGCCAATTATGTAGTACTGATAGCCAGTGTGCCTGTAACCTGCTTTCATGTATGCGTTCATCTGCTCATTTACTTTCCCTCTACTGCAAAAGTGGAAAAAATGGTTAATTGAGACTAATAATCTTATGCCACCATTGATAGTGATGAAAAGGAACTCCTCAACCTCTTGTTACCCTAAGCACACTGTTAAAGAGATGGAATGGGCTATATACTGTGGTCACACTCTGTGGGAATATGGTCATATGAGGCGAGTTCTTTGATTTACTCTTGGGGTTTATATCATAGTTAGGTCAAATTACTTCCAACCATTCAATCGAGTATTTTTAGTGTTATTATTTTAAGATTCCTGGAGATGATTTGTATTTTGCATTAAATAACTAAATGTAGCATTTACTAACCCATATTTCAATCCAGTAGATAAACAAGATGTCCAGTTACAGCTGGAACTAATTTTGAGGTCCTTCATATTCTTAGAAAATATCATAGGGAGCAGAAGTTGTTCACAATGCCAGTCCTCAAGTAACTTATTATGACAACAGTCAGAGAGGTTGCTAAAAATAGTCAGTCCACAGTAGGTTACATGATGATTCAGGCAAAGGGGCTAAACGGTCTATCTTTGTGAAAGTTTCGTATGATGAAATTGTACTGTGTATTTTTCTTATATCATGCCATGGATCCATCAAGTACGTGTATGAACTTATCTTAGAAAGAGTACTTTTTTAATTGGCAGTTCATGCTTTAATTTTCTCATTGATTTCTCAGGAGGCTTTCAACCACGATGTAGCAAAACAAGAGGGTCAAATCATTCCCATACGAGGAGTAGACTTGGAATATGATGCTGCTCTTGAAGATATTGCTGAAGTGCAGAAGAGGGTTGATGATCACCTTAAAGAGCAGCGTGAGGTCTTCAAATGCAAGGTATTTTTATGTGTACCTTACCAGCTCTGCAAAATGGAACATTACGTAACTGATTAATCTCCTCTTAAGCACATGTACTGTGGTGAATTTTCATGCACATTATCAACACTTTTGAAGTGAAGTAACATGGTCACAAGATATGATTATTCTGTTGCAAGATGATTAACGATCAATGTTACTGAGACCTATGTGCAAATGCCACCCACGCAACTGGGGGCTTATTCTCTATCTCGAAGCTACCGATGCCGTAGCTTCGAATAAGCTACCAGAATTGGCTTCCAACCATATTCTCTAACTCGCGGGAGCTTTCTCAAGAACGTAATAGGAAGTGAAGAGAGGTTTGGCGAAAGGCGGGTATGAGAATCTTTTTAAACCAAATACGCGGAAACTTCATTTCTGGTGACGTCGTTCTTAGAACCAATGGGAAAGGTCGTCTCAATGTTTTTCCGAGGATAAAACTGGTAAAACCTGTTTTAAGGCCGATTTAGACGGTGAAGATGTACGTGCATCGTTTTTAGCGAAAAATTAGACGCATTAAAAATTATGCGAGCAAAATTTTAAAATGTTTTATTTTTGCTCACATAATCTCGTGAACAATCTCGTGAATACGAACACCTGACGTCCATCTTGGCTGTTTTGATCACTTGAAATAAGATTGTTCGTAAATATATTCAGGAATTAGGGTTCATGTCAATGATATGATTCAATATTATTCGTGCTATTTGCTTTCGTCAATTACTAGTTGCTTCAAATCATTTAAATAATATACGAAGATGAAACTTTCAAAAGAAATGCGAAGGTGATATACGTTACCACTGCCCACTAAGTATCCCATTATGGGCTGGAATCACGTAACTCACCGAAGGAAAATATGGCTTTCCGTCACTCCAGTTAATATATTTTTTGTGAAAAATCCCGCTAATGGCGAAAATGACAAAGTAACCCAGTGAAATTGCAAGGAATGCGCATTTAATAAATGTAAGAAACATATCCGTGCGTTGGATAATTATAGATAGATGAGCGTAATAAAATGACCTATATTTAAGCAGGGTATTCGGAGGCCGCGCTTCGTGAGGCTACCGTGGGAGCTTATTGGGGCTACGGAAGTAGCTTCTTGACATTTACAGAATATGGGTGGGAGCCTAATATGCTACCGGTAGCTTCTGCTAGCTCTTTCTCCGGTAGCTTCCATGATAGAGAATACCGATGGGAGCAAGTAGCTTATTGAAGCATCTTTTTGCCAGAAAGCTCCGATGCTTCGAGTTAGAGAATAAGCCCTCTGGGGTTCAAATATATTTTGGAAGGATTAGGCCGAATGCTGGCCGAATCATTTGTCTGGGGAAGCAAAAACACCTTTTTTTATACAGAGAGAATAAGCGTGTCAGGATGAATAAATATGGTATTGTTAACCCATTGACTATTGTTACCTCAATCATCTCCCACCGGAATTACAATTTTTTAAGGAAATTCATCTACTAAAGAATATATTTTACCAATCAAAGGTTTTACAATGCATATTATTTAAAATGTACATGGTTTTAAATTAATGTATTTTAAATTATTTTCTATTATGATTGGACCATTCATTATTTTATTGAAATAATAATAGGAGCAATATCAAAGTTTTGTAATATTTTAAAAATTATGGTTTTTGGACTAACTTCTAGTAATATCATTCATTACTTTGTAATTTATTTACATATAGTACAGTTTTATATTGTCAAAAATTTCAAAATAATCTGGTAAATGAAGGGTGATATGACATATTTCACACTTTCACTACCTGCTTTTTTTCTTCTTGTATTTTGCGGACCTCACGTACACGTGATGGGTTGGCTCTTTTGTTTTTCCTGATTTTTTTGGCTTTTATTTGTAGTGAACTGTGGTAAGTGGATAGCTGATGGACGTCCTTTCTGTCTCTCAGTTTCATTCCAGCTCTTCGTTGGCTGTATAGCAGTTTTACTTCCCCTTTCTTCAGTCGCAAACATTTGAATTCTGATGGGATATTTTCTCGATTTGCTCTGACTGTACCAAGTGGGTTGTTTATTTTTTCTTTTCGGCGTTATAAAGTGAGAAGGTGTTGTTTGCCAGTTATCTCATGCTACAGTATAACCCTTGCCAAAGTATAGATGTAGAAGGATTTGAACTATAGCCTCACTAAAAAGAATACCCTTGCTTCTACAGGTTTCTTTCCAGTATAAATCGAAAATTATAAGCAATAACCTGAGGAGCTTTCACATATTTTTTAGAACTCTATTTCAAAGTGAGCATATTTTCTAGGATTATACTGTGCATAACAGAGCCTGCCACGTAATTTCATCAGCTGCAATATTCTACTGTGAAATGTATATGCCTGACAACTTTTTATTCACAGAGTCTATCGCAGGAGGTATCTTTATCAGGCTACCTATCGTTTTTGTTGATTTTGCAGTTATCAGCAAAATTTAAGAACTTTGATTGTGCACATCAAAACCAACCATTGGAACTAATCTTTTGTCAATTCACTTTTTCTGTTTTTGTGAGAACTCAAAGGACGTCTGTGAGAAGAAGAGCCCAAAGAACTCAACCCCCTTCCCTTCCTACCTGATACGTGAATGGGTTCTTACTCAGCCCACTCTCAAAGCAAACAAGTCTAGGTCGCCAACCACCCATACTCCTCTAAGCATATGATGCTACATATGTCCTGTTATAGGGTGTGCTGTGCCTCCCTTACCCATTGATTGCATAGCCAAATTTATACAGCTTCTGCTTCAGGTTTTAACCATTAGCAAAAAAAAACTATTATTTTTTGCTTTTGAAGTCCATTTGCATGATCTTATTATGATGATAGTATAGTATGTTTTACTATCTTGCACTGTAGCAGCCGGAATGCACCACTAAATTAGCAATTGACTCTCCCTACAATGCACTTTCAATAATCCTCAACTTCTCGGAAATATCTGATACGATTCCTTATTCCTGAAGGATAGATATTCTGAGTTAATAATTTTGTCGAAGGAAAGTTCCAGAATATAACATGGCCACGGAAGCAATATAAGCCTACTCGCCCAGGTCGCACCAACGTTTGTGCAACCTGGGCACATAACACTGATTCAGGGGACTCACCATAATGGCTGCCACTGGCACGTGCATAATTGAATAACCTGCTGCAAGAAAACCACATGTGTGGGCGAAATGTGTAACTTAACAAGGCTGCTGCCATCCACATGTCTCCATGTATCTATGTTGATTTAGTTTTTTTTTCTTACCAGGTGACCTACTTTGGAACTGAGCGAAAGCGATACCAAATAGAAGTGCCAGACCATGCATGCAAATATGCCACTGATGATCATTCTCTCCAGTCTCAACGGAAAGGTTTCAAGCGTTATTACACATCGGATGCAAAGGTAACTATGCAGTGAGTGGTGAAGTTTATCAGCATATATCACAGTAGAAACTCAAAATTACGAAATTTTGATTTTATGTATCAAAATCTTTTGCCCTACCAAGAAGGAATCAAAGTCGCCGCGACAGATATGCGGCGACAGCTAGTAAAAGCTCAAACACATAGATTATTATGGAGCCGGCCAGGCTTGCGACAAGCAACAGATTTGAAAGCGCTGCATGTCATGTTTTTGACACGACAAATAAACGATGTACACTCCCCATACTGAGGACTGGTGGGTGTGTCACTACTTATCGCACCGTGGTAGTAGAGTGGGCATTCCGAATGCCAGTAGTGTGGCCTCAACTTGTTGCACGCTTGACAATGAGGCACGGGTCGCCACGTATCTGTTGCGGCAACAGAAACACGGAGGAAACACAAGCATGTCACCGGCCTAACTGAACACCCACGTAACTCAGGTTGTGTGTAACTCGGATCCGCGTAAGTCGAGGACTTGCTACACCAACCTAACATTTCAGTCGTATGCATCTGCATATCTTAATACAAATGCCTCCGTCATCAAAATTCAAATACAACCTAAGGAGATGCTTCCACTCTATCACTTATATAAGCATTGAGGTGGAAATGATTTTTTTATAACATGCAAAAGTTCACAAAAAGATTATGTGGTATAAATTTCACGGCATTTAACAGAAAAATTTATGCTATAAACAAGGGTTTCTCATAACCTATGTCCACTGGGAAATTTCACATATACGTTTTTACACTTTATAGATTGGCAATCTTTGACGCTTTTTCAGATCAATGGAGATTCCAAGAAGAGAATCAAGTTATTCTAAACTTTTTATTTTGCACTACATTTAAAATGTTCTTTTTTTACCTAGTTTTTCCTTTCCCAAGCAAGATAAAATTTACATTTTTCAATTTTTTTTTCTTTCAAATTTCATCATCAAATCATTCCGTAGTAATTGAGGTAAACTTTACAAATTCAGCTGAGCGTGAGATTCAGAGCTACCTCAATGTTCAAATAGTGCAAAACCACACTTCACACTTTCTCAAACCAACTTAAACATTTTGTAAAAAAAATTATATTCAATTTAATGTGGCTTACGGTCAGATACATCAAAGCTAGTATCAATAAGTTTTTTATTCACCATTGTTCACGATACATAACTGGTAAGAAGTCATTTTTATTCTTTATGATTTGAACTTCTGTACAAATGTGAATTCTCTGCCGCAGGTGTTCATGCATTGTGTGAATTACGAAGTACGAATCTTTCCCAGGAAGATTGAGATTACAAGTGGAAGTTGTTCAAATTTCCGTCACTACTGACCATGTCTATCCACTTTCAAAATTAACCCTAAGAGCAGTTGACGTTACCTCGACTGGATAACCTCTGGTTTTTTTTAAATAGTATACAAGTGTGAAAAGAAGTCAAAAAGTGTGTAGTATGTAGTCTCATATGCATAAGTAATTGCCTTAGAAAGGGAAATATTTTTTTTCATCTAGCACATAGATAGTGAAGCAAATTGCAAGAAAACTGAAAATAAAATCTCATAAATTTGGGGCTTTACGAACTTAAGAATAAGATAGGAAACTCAACGGAAATAGAGAAATGGGAAAATTACCATCTGAGGTAAATTACGGTAATTTTCGAAAATTACTGTAATTTTCCAGTATTTTTTAGTTTTAAGCATTTTACAGCAAACGTATGGTTAAATAAGAAAGCCAATAGCAATAGGAAGGGAATAGCGATGTTTAAACCATACCAAAAACAACATAAATCTATTTGATATTTTTAAAATTGTAAAAAGAATTACGGCAGCAATACGCAATCTGGTTTCTTTTGTTAAAGTATGAGAAATTTTCAAGAAGAATATTCTAATACAATATTCTATAATGTTATAATTCAAGTAAAATATTCCAAAAATGAGTCTGACATGCCTCAATTTATTATTAAACACGTATGAAATGTGCACTTTGTTTAAAAGAACATGTTGGGAATTTATCTATATAAAAAATTATCTCAAACATTAAGGTGAATTATATCTGGAAAATTATGGTAATTTTCAAAGGGCGCGGTAATTTACGAAAAATACCAATAGGTAATTTACAAAAATTACCGAGGAAATTTTCACAGTGGCTCATCTCTAAAGAGAAAGTGAAAACAATGATGTAACTACTGCTGGGAAATTGTAATTCACAAAAAATGTGAAATGCAAATGCAAAGAAGAGGTTTTACTGTAATTGGTTTTATCAGCTTTCTGCCTACTGTTATTCCAACTCACATTTGCTCACACATCTCCATATTACATATATCAATAAGAAAGTGTTCATAACTACTTAAGTTACTTGAGATGAGAGTGTGTTGATGATGCCCTTGATAGCCTCTTTGAGGTACTTAATTTATTTTCTGGTTTGCAGGAGCTCCTTGAGGAAATGATGGCTGCTGAAGACAGGAAAGCTGCTGCAGTTCGAGACCTTAGTCGTAAAATATTTGCTCAGTTCAGCAACCAGTGAGTGGATTTTTCATCTTTTGCTTGTTCCATGAGATTTTCATTAGAATTTGAGTGACCTATTTAAAAATTGAGTCTTAAAAAGTTTACTTTTTTTAGAAGTGGGAGAAATCCTAAATGTTCTCAAATCCTTCTTATAGGAATAATAATAGTATAAAAAAAAGAACTTGTATTTAAAATAAGCAGGTTTCAGTTATAGCCAAATTTGACACCTTTGTTTGATGAGAAATAAATTTATGATTGCACATTTCAATATTAAATTTTTGTATTCAATATTAAATGTATAGTAGTCTTATGAAAAGCACAGGGAATGTGCTTGCTGTGATAATCTTAACACGTTGAACGCTGACTGATGACAATTGTCGTCCGCCGGGTGCTATCCGGTGACTGCAGACGACAATTGTCGTCCAAGCTCGCTTTGCCATTTTTAGGCCATTTAATTTCAGTCACCGGCAAAACTCGAAAAAAATGCCGCCGCGTTGAAAGTGTTAAGGTGACGTTCCAAAAAGTTAGGCAGTTATTTCTTACCAAGTGTCACATTTTAAGGGTCACTATCTCTTATTAACACTAGTCAACACTACAGTACCAATCAATGGTTTCTGTAGCAGAACCGAACTGTTTTCCTGATATGGTTTCTGTTGCCAACCCTGGCTGTTACCCACCTATGATGGCATAGGCAATGTATAGGTATAGCAAAACTTGGTGGCACTCACCAGCAGAGCGTTTAAGGTCATTGAGGATGAATTTAATCGTTGTTGATCGGTAAATGTTATCGAAGGGCTCAGTTTGGGACTTCTAGAGAGAACCTAAGGATGGTTACCCCTCCTCTCTTGTATGATCTCCTCTCCGTGACGTCATTTTCTGTACAAGCGAGTGCCACCAAGTTTTGCTACACCTATAAAGCTTATCTCTGTGTTCAGACATCCTTTAGTTGGATTGCCATTGGGAGTCTCTGATGCTGACTTAGATTTTGCGATGAGTAGATTGTGTGTGTCATATGTACGAGGCGGCCTCCTTCTGATTTGCGACTTTCAATTGACCATGGGAATAGGGGGTTCGTTTGTTATTACATGTTGTGACAATGACCTAGTGCACCGGTGATAAATTAGTGGTGATACAGAGTCTGAGCAGTATATTTATGAAAAAGCGAGGCTGATTGGAAATCTAGATCGCCTTCAACCAGTTATGCTCTGTGTGTAAATTTTATGTACTCTCAATGTCATCAGACCTATGCAACAATAGGACGCTAGACCTGAAGGCCAATATATAAAAAAATACGTGAAGGCGATGCCATATTTTCATCTATAAGGTAATAATGTGAATATTGCCATATTTTTTTACTTTCAGCTTAAGTTATGTGCACAGAAATTGTAACTCATTGAGATTACTCCTTCCTTCTCATAGTAGTTGTGCAGGTTACACGGTGCTTACATCATGGCCCTCTGTCCCCCAAGACCTGGATTATAACAGAATTTTACTGTATTTAATAATTTCTCATAAAGAAACAACTTTTAAAGAAAAGTTCTCTTCCAAGATCCAGTAGATTTTTTTTCTGTGATCAAACTAGACCTGCTGCAGGCTTTACTGAGGCTCATGTGTGAGAGGCACGTATCTATTGCTTCAAGAAGTGGGAATTTTTTTCCAAAATTAATGTAAATTTTGTCCTCCCTAGTCTCAGATGTCAGATAAGTCTCTAAAATACTAATCTGGATTTGCAATTTCATAGCTGTAATCACTCCTTAACACTTTCAGCCCGAAGTTTAAATTTTTAAATTTTCCGAAATCCGAAACTTTTTTTTTCGTGATCTCAACTTGAAAGTGTTATATTATGCCAATGGTGACCAAAGTACGTCTTTACTTCGAACATTTTATTGTTTTTTAGTGATTTTTATTTGCCGCCATCTATTGATGGCGCTCGGATCCTGGCGAAGTCCAAGTGTCTTGGCGCGTGCAATATTTTACGAATATCATGTACGGCAACTTTTTCAACCAGAATTTACTAAAAAATCGTAATTGAATCATTTTCGAGATAATTTTTTAAATGACGGGTGATAAATTTAAATACATTTAACATATAATTATTTAAATAATAATTCTTTATTTTTTAAATTTTTCTTGTAAAGCTCGTTTTTTCTTCTTTATCAATAGTTTTACCAAGTTCTAATTGCTAATCTAGATAGCTAATTTATGAAGATTTTATGTAAATTGGTATCGATTATTATAAAACACCTGCGTTTACACAAAATGACAGATAAGCGCTTGAGTTCCACCCTCCCAAAAGCGAGCTTCAAGTGCGCGCGCGAAGGTTAGGAAGGTCTCGGGTGAGTTGATGCGGGTGTTCTGTATCATGGTGCCTCTAACAGTAACGAAATGACGTTCGAGAATTCGTTCGAGAACGAAAAACATGTACCATTATGAGCACGTGCCAAACGTGCCTCCCCACCCCCAAAAACTTGACCGCATCCACACGCCTCCCGTCACGCACTTATTTGACACTTCCATGCTGCCGGGAACGGCATCCTTTCATGTTGAAACGGGTAAGTGAACGCCCTACGATAAGCTCCTAACTCAAGGACGGCCGCTGGGGCACTTTTAGTGCAGGAGGGGACCTATTGTTATGCCAGCAGCGGAAGAACAAGCCGAGGCCGCTATGAGTATCCGCCCCTTCCCCTCTCCATTCTTTCCGGCAAGGGTGCATTCCTCTTTGACCGGCCGACGAAGCATACCCAAACAACCAACTTGGACGAATGACAGAAATTCAAGGAATATTTTCCGAAATATTTATGTCCTAATACATTCATAGTTTATTCCATTGCTATCAAAAATATCTGAAACTAAAACAGTCAGCAGTAATGTAGAAAAAGTAAATAAGTTAGGAAAACAATTTACAAATTGTTAGTAATATATTTACACATATTTAAATACAAGTACATAATCGCAGACATAAATGTAAATATACAACAATCATATGCAATATTTATAATATTTACAATATTTATATTTTCAAATATTTATAATATTTACACATCTATTTACACGAAAATAATTGCATACAAAAATGGTACACTTTGTATTTAATATTTATGATATTTACATTTGTTATATTTTCAAATATTTATAATTTGTACACAATTTACAATATTTACATTTTCGGCAGTAGAGAGGGGTTTACCGATGGAAGTCTTGGAAGCATTTTTCCAAGCAGAGGCCAGGTTCTTCAGGGCAATCAGGGCAATATGTAGTCACCGCAGACTTCTTACCTTGCTTAGAACACTGCCTGCACCGTTTCTGGACCCTTCTGTCATCCCTCTTTTCACAGTACTTCGGAAAATGAGAATCTATGGATATCATGGAAGGGCCCCGTGAAACGGGCAAACTCTCTCTCGTTTGGCCTTTGGCAAGGGCATCTATGATGGACAACCTGTATGAGTACAAGCTCAGTTTTTGCGAGCTGAACTTTTGGTACAGGAGATAGGAATTCAGAAGCATTATATGCATCACATGAATCCCTAATCTCCTGAACCATTTTAAAGTTTTGTGATCACAGGGATAGTATGCCATGAGTTGGTCAACACGGTCAATGCCCCCCATACATCTATTGTATTCGGCAACTGCCTTGGGCTTTTGGACAATATTACCCCTGGATGTGGTAATATTGACCAAGTTGTTGCCGAATTCAGTGCTAAGTAAGAGGACATCCCGTTTGTCTTTCCATTTCATGACATTTATCCCTGTGTCAGTACTCATACAAATTGTCTCACCTCGTTTCAATTTAGCCCGGATCACTTCCGGTGGGTTCCCTTTACGGTCTCCACGCAGTGTTCCAGTGCAATAACACTCATTGCTGAGTAGTTCACGGGCTAAATTGACGTCATTGTAATAGTTGTCCATAAACAATGAATACCCCATTTGTAGTCTTCCCTTCATAAGTTTATGGACAACCTTACTTGCATGCCCTCGTCCGGCCAACTCGAGGTCCTTTTTGCCCGTATACACAATAAAATCCAGGACATACCCATTGGGTTCAGTGAGCATGTAAAGTTTGACTCCAAACTTATGCCTCTTCCCTTTGATGAATGTCCTGAACCCCAAGCGACCCCTCCACAATACCATAGATTCATCAATACATAATACCCTGTCTGGAGTATATGTTTTTTCCGAAATACTGTGAAAAAGGTCAAGAAGGGGCCTAATTTTGTACAAGGGATCTATTGGAGCAGGATCACCAACATTTGCATTTTCTGCAAAATGCAGACTTTGCAAGATGGCGAGAAACCTATCTCTCGTCATCCTGCGATGAAAAAAATGCAAATCAAATTTAGTATTCCTGTTCCAATAGTCCCTTATCCTGTTCGTTCTAACGGTACCCATATGGAACATCAATCCCAAAAACACTTCGAATTCTTCCCTGGTCAATTCGCTCCAATTAGTAACTCTTTGAGGTTGAACACCCACCTGATTTAGGAAAATGTTTTCCACGTAGGTGTTCGTCCTCTGGATTACTAATTGGAAGTATTCATCAGAGAAAAACAAGCGGAAATAGTCAATGGGATTATTTCCACTGGGTGCCGTTAGAAGAGCTTCCCTTCCCCGAAAGGGAAGGGCTGCACGCAAGCAAGCACCCTTAGACCAGGCAAGGGGTGTCTGGGGAGGGAGGGTGGGAAGAGAGGAAGAGGGCGGTGGGGTGGGTGCATGGGAAGTGGAAGGAATAGGGGATGAGGGTGGAGGAATCTCCTCTGAGAGGTGGGGAGTAGGGGTTGGACCTCTACCTGGAGTTATTGCTTCGTCCGACTCCCCATCGTCAAACTCCTCCCCACTGCCGAAATCACTCCACGACTCTGAAGACGAGTCTTCCCCGAAGGAATCATCCTCGAGAATCTTTTCTATTTCTCCCTCCGTTATGCCGGCTGGAGCCGCTTTGTGGCCTCTCTTTTTTTTGGCTGTCACCTCTGGAATAATGAAAGAAAATACAGCATAAATGAATATTTATTGCAATAAATACAATAAGAAAGGTATTATACTAAATAGTTATGCCAAAAATTCAATTACCCAAATGTTCTGGAGAAATACTCCTCTGCCGCGAGGTTGACGGTTGAGGGGAGTTGGATCGCTTCATTCTAAAATGAAAAGGAAGCTGAAAATCACATCCCACAGAAATGGAAACATTTTTATTTACAATGAAAAGATTTAGCGTAAAAGTTCGAACCCGGGACCCTTCCATCATTAGCCCAGCGTTATACCCACTAGGCCACCAACAAAATCCCATAATAACATTTCTGTAAATACAATGTATATGACTACCGTAAAATTGATTTAAAAAGCAAAATTATCGAACTTACCCGTCTCTTTCAATTCCTTCTCAAAACTGTTGAAAAACGTTTTTTTTAAATACAAGGTTTTCTAAAAATTTTATCTCCGCCTATTGGAAATGAGAACAAGAAAAAAGTCATTGTAAATAAAAAGAAATATAAAAAGGCAGGGGAAAAAATATTTTTAAACACAATGAGAATATTTAAAAAAAAAATACCTTGTCGTAGTTTGCGCAACAGCTGGTAAAACACGAGAAGTCGCAGCAGAATCCGAAGCGTACCCTGCGGTGGCTAAGGCTGAAGTGTGATGCCTGTGAAGATCCGAGACCGCCAAGCGAAGGGAAACGGAAGAACGGGGCCCCCGAGTTTATGACTGCTGAGCGCAGCGGCCCGTCCTCTATAGATGGCGCTCGGACCTGGGCGGAGTCCGCCGCGCCATCTATTGATGGCGCTCGGTCTCAAAGTGTTAATCCACATGCTGGACCATTGGCGAAACATCAGAGGAAAAGGTTTCATTGTACATAATAAGACCGTCACTGGATGTTTAAATTACTTCATTGTGATGGGATGGAGCCTTATCCAACAACAAAATTGCTTTTGGTGGTAATTCTTCCTTTTCTAACTTCCAGGATAAACTTACTCTGGAACGAATATTTTTGTCCATCCATGCACCTTTCTGTTTAATAGTTTACAGGCAAAGTATCACAATGGAAAGAGTGAGTTTTTTCACTTTAGCTATCACAGAAAGCCTCAATTAGCTACCAGCTGCATTACCACCACATGACACTGTGATTCTCTGTGTGTGTAGCATAAATGTTATGATTTCAATTATGTTCATGATTGCTGTGATTTTAGCAAGTTGACCTGTGATTGGTACCCTTTTTCCCATAGTAACATCAAATGGGGTGCTGCTGTAGAATGTACTGCAGCATTAGATGTGCTGATGTCCCTTGCTGAGCATACTCGCAGTCAAGAAGGAGAGACATGCGTACCTAAGTTCTTCCACCCATCCAGCAAGCAAAAGGTAAAGGTTTAGTGTTGATGATAGCAATTTTTATTTGTTGGTGACTAGTTTTTATTTCTCACCTTCTTTCTTTATGTCTCACACTTGTGTAACATGTGTGAATTATGAGAATTTTCCTATGAAAGCATCCAAAGAAAAACATTAAGCAAATAAGAGCGAGGTGAAAGTGTCATTTAACTTGAGACACTGTATTTAAAAGAGATTTAAATCGCCACTTTTGTTTTAAAAGTGAATTTGAGTCATATGAGGTTCGTAGAACATTACGAAGCTAAAATATAATTAAAATTACGGCAGGGAATTGTGTTCACGATGAATAAACAAACTCAAAACTTAGCATCGCTATGGGTGACACTGGCACTTTTGTGACAGTTTTCGAGTCGCCTATAGCGACGCTGGCACTTTAAGGGTTAACACATGTGTCAGAAATATGGCTAATCTCGGTAGGGTATCAAGGTTTTTTTTAACAACATGAAGACTAAATTGGTTAATAATTTAATCTTAAAATTTTATTTGTTGCAATGGGGGCTCCAAGGGGGGGATTTCGAGGTTTTCCGGGACGAAACCTCCAGACTCTCCTTTTCCTTGGAAATGTTTCATTCCCCCAGAGCCACCCCTTTCCACCCTCCTCCCCCCTGAAAGCGAAGCGAAAGGAATCAGTTAAATGGGCCTTTTGTTGTAACAGCAAGTTATTGGTATATGCAAAATGTGGAAGTTATATAGTCTTATTTTTACTTTGACTTGTTTGAAAATCAAATTTTGATTAATGAGTAGGTAATATAACTATCTTCTCGTAACCACACATTAATCATTTCTTTCAAATTCCAGCCTTTCATTAGCATTGAAGAAGGAAGGCACCCGTGTATATTGCTCCAAGGTGGGTTTATCCCCAATGACATTCACATTGGGCCACCCAGTTTGGATTGCTCATCAAGTGATGAGGATGCGGAAGCCAAGACCCTAATTCTGGTCACTGGACCAAACATGGGAGGAAAGTCAACTTTGATGCGTCTTGCTGGATTAATCACCGTCATGGCACAAATGGTTCGTATAAAAATTCATTTGTATGAATAAAATTTGTTTTTTTTTTGCAGGGAAACATGTAATAACTGTGAATTCCTTACTATCCTTGCATCTTGAGTTTTGAGGATCGAATCCATAAATTTCTGGGTTCAGTTCCATAGGGTGTCATACAAATTCTGGGAATTTCTTCTTTGAAGGTGGCGGCAAATTGTCTTCATCTGAGCTATCTTTAGATTCCCAAGGTGAACTAGGAAATAATTTTCTCTAGCCTGACATAGATGTCTGGGGAGATTCAGCTCTAGAAGCACCTTCCTCTTCCTCCTCAGAGTAATATTTGGCAAAATTGTCTAAAAATTCATCCTCACTCTCATTTTCCTCCAGAATTTCTAAAACTTGTTTTGTTGGAATGCTCTTCTTGAAGGATATATGTCCTTCATATATATTTTCGCACAGAATCTGTGAATATATCTAAAGGGATGGTGGAGAATAAGCCAATGATAATCCAAGCACAAAATAAAGCCAAAGTTAAAAGGATGCTGCAAGAACCGTCCAAAATAAAGCACTGGTTAATGTATAAACAATAAAAGAGTCCCAAAATGCTGTGAGAAATTTCCAAGATGAGGTGCAGGTCAATAAACAAATACTGTTCAGGAAATCCAAAGAACGCCCTACCACCAATCAAAAGCAGAGGTCAGTAAAAAGACCAGATATGAATGTCCAAAACGAAGAAGGGGTCTATGCCAGAAGAGAAGTTCAGGAGAGCCAAGAGATATTATAAAAAAATGCAGAGCGGAATTATTTTCGAAGACAATGTCAGCACAGTATGCAATGGATCAAAGAATGAGCAAGAGGAAAAGCAGAAAACTCTCAGTGGCAAGCACATTAGAAGACAGTAGCATAGAGTAGAAAGATGCGTCGGGAAAATAAATAATGGTAAAGAAAGCTGTAAAGGCAAGAAATCTAGCAGCTGTGGGTAAAGTGGTCCTCCAGAAAGATTAATCCCTAAGCTCAGCTGGAAAGAGAAAGAAAGGATGAGAATTACGAGAAACCATCATGTGACGGTCAAGAGAACTCCTAAGAATCACATGGAATCCACAAGAATTCATCAGAGCTATTGAGCAACTGAACATGAACACGTCAGAGCAACATAACACGACTCATAGTATAATGCAGCAAAGGGAAAAATCGCTGGGCATCCGTAATCGTCTTTCGCACGGAGGGCTCAAAATCCACTGGGTACGTTAGCATGCCCGTAGCATGGTGGGCACTTCTTATGCCGTACGAGTATACATGCCCATAACAGTGAAAGTGTTAATGTCTGTGTTGAGTTGTTACAGCCCTTTCTCCCAATGCATTCATTAAGAAGGTTTCTTAATTACAGAGAATGACTCCAATAGCCATAGACATTTACCCATAATGAAGAATGGGTATAAACACAGGGGACTGTGGAGAGATTTACTTGGATTAACCTATGCCAGGGGTCAAATCAACAACATGGCACACCACTCAACATTGAGGCAGTGCTAAATCACTCTACCAGCAGTGTTTCAGGTTAACCCTTGTTGAAGAGAAACCCATGCAAAACACACCCTATGATGCTGACGAGTTGTTCTTGGGTTTCCCACTGGGTTAGGCTTTTCATGATTGCCTTGATGTTTCGGCAGGAGACTTGCCTTCCATTTTCAAGGCTGTGGATGCTTGGTGTTCCAGTCTTTATACTCTGTTCCTCCGTGGTCTCCGTTCATTGGCTATCCGATCCCGCCAGTAATATGGTTTAGCACCTTTTTCAAGATAGGGTTCCAGGTACAGCTGAGACGAAAACCCTGATCCCTGTTGAGATTGTTGGTCGTGAGCCGGATCTTAATGGCCTCTTTAGTAATCCTATCCCAGTATCCTCTGATTCTCCCCAGAATGGTGGTTTCCTCCCAATGGATGGAGTGATTTTCTTCTAGGCTGTGTTCTGCCACAGTGGATTTTTCCTTCTGGCTGAGTCTGAAGTGGCGTCAATTTTCTTTCACTCTTGTTTCTATAGTTCTCCCTTTTTTGCCAATATAGACCTTGCCACACTCGCAAGGTAAGTGGTAAATTCTGGGTACTTAGAGTCCAATTGGATCCTTTGTCTTTACTAGGTGATTTCGTAGTTTGCCGGGAGGGACATGAATCGCTTTGATGTCATGTCTCCCTAGGATCCTAGATATCTTCCCAGAAACACTGGAAATGGAAGCACACTTGCATCAACAGGGATCAGGGTTTTCGTCTCAGCTGTGCCTGGAACCCTATCTTGAAAAAGGTGGGAAACCATAATATTGGCGGGAACGGATAGCCAATGAACGGAGATCACGGTGGGAGGAACAGAGTATAAAGACTGGAACACCAAGACCATCCGCATCCACAGCCTTGAAAATGGCAGGAAAGTCTCCTGTCGAAACGTCGGCAGTCATTGAAAGCCTAACCCGGTGGGAAACCCGAGAACAACTCATCAGCATCATTTGCCAGGAAAGCTTAAAATCATACATCACACCCTATGATCATTAAGCATTAATTATTGCTGTTTTAATTCAAGTGTATATTTTTTATTCTGTGTAATTGGGAGTGAGCTTGTGATTTTTCTTATTCGAAATTGATACAATTATTGAATTGTTAAAATTTTCCTCAACAGGGATGCCATGTACCTGCTGCCTCTTGCCAATTGACTCCGGCTGACCGCATATTCACTCGTTTGGGAGCAAATGACCGAATTGGGGAAGGAGAATCTACTTTCTGTGTGGAGATGAGTGAAACAGCATCTATACTTCGACATGCCACTCCTCACTCACTTGTCCTTGTGGATGAGTTAGGTAATGCACATACTTTTGGTACACTGCTACGCATGGCTAACTAGTATAGAACAGTGGATCCTTGATCTATCTGACCTGTAAAGATTGTTTTCCCTTCATGTACCCTTTCCTGTTCTTGGTCCCGCAGTTCCACGCAGATTGATATTTATTCCCGCATCCATCGTTCCCTGAAGTATCATTTTACCACAATGGTCGTATGCAAATCACAGTCCCAAGGTAAAAAAAACTCCTGCGTGCATTAATTGAAAAAATGAATCAAAGTATTTTCATTGTATAATTGGTGTTGCCTTCGCTTTAAGACTAAAAATTTGGCAACATAGTCACGCTTCGCTTTTGGCGTTCAACTCCGTGTCCTCGATAGTCATATGTGAACTACACTTCGTTGCAAGTGGTTCTGTGCATTCTCATTTGGTTGCTTTCAAGGCGTGATCCTCTCGGGTTACACCCAATTCTTTCTCGTGGAATGAGTCCTGCATAGATGCAATTTCTGTGTTCAGGAATAAGCTATGAGAACATTTTTATCTTGAGGTATAGGGGTCTTTGAGATAAAACTGGTTTTGGCCAGTCAATTGTTTGGACCCAACAGAGGCACCCACGACTTTACTTGTCAACTTAACTAATTTATTGTTTCTGGCTATTGTTTGTGTGTGAGGAATGGCAAAAATTGGCAAAAATTTTTTAGTCAGTTAGGTTGTCCCCTTAAGATATTTGAAACAGATAATAGTCAAACCAAGGATAATATACACCCAAGATATTAATATAAAAAGTTCTCATAAAATTTCCACTTTTATCGCTTGCTGGTGTCCCTGGTAATAGTTACATGGATTGTTTTTTTTCCGGTATTCATCGTTTAATTCGTCCATCCCCTTGAAAAACGACAGATTGAGGTTCTGCTGTATGAATAAGGAATCGCTTATACAGTGAACTCCTGATTATCCGTGCATGGATTATCTTTGTTGCGGATTATCTGTGCATGATTTTTTACTCTTCGTCGATATTTTCTGCGGTCAATATAAAAAAAAATTCAATCAAAAAATACATTTGGATTTTAGCAATCTAATACGAGCAAGAATTACGTAAGGCCATTCCTTGCCACTCAAAGAACAATGAGGTAAACATAGCATGTTCATTGTGAGCAAGTACGGAAAACTATTATGCTTAATTAGATGTATTAAACGTAATTGTTTTCCTTACTTGCTCACAATGAACATGCTGTATTTACCTCATTGTTCATCGTCAGTATCTTTCCAACTTTTGAACCGTGAATACGCACTCTCCGGAGCTTTCTCGCTGGTATATTTACTATAATTAATGTTTATGTCCACGATAAACTTCATGAGACCCACTGAAAAAATCTAGTATCGCAGAATCTTCGCTAGTACTCGCCTTTAATCTAGAATCTTGAGGGATCGCATCCATGAATTCCCGGATTCAGATCCGTAGTGCCATACGAATTCTGGGAATTTCTTCTTCGAATGTGGCGGTAAATCGTGAAGATGCAGGTCTTCCGTGTATTAATCCGCGTTGATCCATCATCTTCATGTCTCAAAAGGGACGGCGGAGAATAAGCCAACAATAATCCAAGTGCAAAATAAAGCCTTAGTTACAAGGATGCCGCAAGACAGCCAAAATAAAGCACTGGTCAATGAAAAAATAATCAAAATCCCAAAATACCAAGAGAAATGTCCAAGTTGAGGCGCAGGACTATAGACGAACAAAACACTATTGAGGTTGGCTCAGGTAATCCAAAGAATGCCCTGCCACCAATCAAACGCAGAGGTCGGTTAGAAGTCCAGAGATGAATGACCATACAAAGCAGGCAGGGCTGCCAGTGGATTCACTATTCTCACTTTTTTTCAAAACACTCACTATTCCTCACTTTATTTGAAAAACGCTCACTATTCTCACTTCTTGAGACTCAATTTTTTGTTTCTGAACGTTAAAACTGCATGTGAAAAAATTGTTAGACTCATCTAAGCGATATTTTAAGCATGTGTAAGTGCTATCGGACGGCAAGATAAGAGGACCTTGCTGGTGGGGTTTGTTGTCACAGTGCAATGCGATGGCATGCCTATTTCAAACACACAATACATATAAGGCATATGTGTGCATCTTATCATCGTTCTGTAATTAGGTTCGCTCGATTTATAAACTCATTGGTTTATGCACAGATTTCGGTTTTGCTCTTCTGTCGATTGCACTTATCTATTTATTATTTTTCCTCCGACTTGCCGACTACGTTCCCCGGCATGTCCTATGCATCATGCATACATGTTGTTATTTATAATGAAGTCATGTATAGTCAAACAAAGTTTTTAACAAAGTTGATGACATAAATTCATTTTATGTTACCACTTTACGTACTATTTTTTGATGACTCAAGAAAATATTTTGTTCCTGTCTTTATTTGTCAGTGTATAATACTTGTCCTTGATGTGCTATATTTTATTTCAATATTTACTACGTTGTTTCTACATTCCGCTCAGTGAAACATCTTTATGTTGATATTAAAATTGCAAAATCACGCGACTACATTTGCAGTATGAAGTTTGTACGTAGAATACATTCATCAATGGCTCCAAACTCAAAATATTGCTGATATTCTTTGGTTATGTTCCTCAATATTGTCACTATTTACTCACTTTTTCCATGTAAATCTCACTTTTTGCCAACTTTCCTTGAAGAAGACACACTTTTCTCACTTAATTTTGGAATCTACTTGCTGGCAGCCCTGAAAGCAAGGGTCATTACCAGAAAAGAAATCTAGGAGAGTCCAGAGAGATTATCAATAAATGCGCAGTGGAATTATTACCTAAGAAAGTCCAAACTATGCGATGGGTCAAAAAATGAGCGAGAGGAAACGCGAAAATCAAGCTCAAAAGGCTAGTGCAGCAGAAGAAAATCATCGCGTAGAAGGACGCATCGAGAAAAAAATAATGGTAAAGAAATCCGTGCAGGCAATAAATATAGCATCTGCGGGTAATACAATACTCCAGAAGCACTATCGCGAAGCTAAGGGATAACTATGGACCTTCATCAAATCCCTAGGCCAACGTGCCTGGGATAGGGAAATCCTCAAGCTCACAAGCTGTCAGCAGGAAAAAGATAACAGGCAAAAGAAAGGCCAGGAATACGAGCGAGCACCCTGTGACGGTCAAGATAACTTATAAGAATCATGTAGAACCCACAAGAGTTCGTCAGAGCAACCGGCGACGTAACAAGCCTCTCAAAACAGTAAAGCGAAACGAAATTTTTACCCCCAAACGTCACTTCCATATTTCAGGCAATGGATCACGGCATCACCGCATCAATGAAAAAGGAGTTTGTCTTCTCAGGATGCTAGCCAACAAAGATCACAATTCATTGAATTTTTGGAAGAAAATTACAATATTGGATGCAATTCATGGTGTGTCACAGGCCTGGTCCTCAGTGAAACCTGTTACACTAGTTCGTTCTTGGAGGAAACTTGTTTTACCTCTAAGGAGATTTTCAGAAACTGAAGTGCAGAACTCTGAGTTGGGGGGTTTAGTAAAAACCATGAAAGGATTCGAAAATATTGATGCAGAGATCTTATAAGAATGGCTAAAGAGAGACGAAAGTGCCCTGGGCTTCCAGCACGTGACTGATAGCGATATTGTTTACGCTGCAAACGGACAAGGGGGAGAGGAAGGGAGTGGGCAGAGTTGAAGTAGCGGGGATAAAGACGAGGGGAGCAGCGAATGCATGACTCACAGCCAGGCGCTCAACTTTGTATATGGTTTGCTGCAGTATACAGAGCAGTAGGAATAAGACTACAATGGCCGCTAAAAAGATACGCAGTCGGGTGAAGAAAACTCACAATGAGTCCATGAAACAATCTAAAATAACGGACTATGTGCACAAATGATAGTACATCATTTTTTTACGTTTATTATGAAAATTAAAAGAAATAAAAGTAAAAGTTTGGATTATCCGTGTTTTCTGATTATCCGTGCGTCCTCTCCCCATCATTAGCTCGGATAATCGAGAGTTCACTCTACTTAGTTTCCATTTTCTGATTCAATAATGTATTTTAACTTGTTCTCCTGTGCCTGAAATTATTTTCACAGCATGAGTCACTTAATTAATTACTTAAGTCATCAGTTTGTATCATAAGTTACAATATTTATCTATCATTGATAGTGCTTTTGTCAGAGTATAGTATTTAGTTAGTGTTTATACTCTTTAATTTTAAATTTCTTTCAAAGGTCGAGGAACAGCAACATATGATGGAACTGCTATTGCTGCGGCTGTTGTGAAAGAGCTAGCAAAAATGGGATGCCGCACTTTGTTCTCAACACATTATCACAGTCTCGTGACGGAGTTTGGAAAGTCAACTGGTGTAGCACTGGGTCATATGGTAATTCACTATTGCTTAATTTACATGCTTTAAATTTAAAGCTGAACTTATAGATTTTATAAGTATAGCAGAAAAAAGCCAATTTTTTCTGGAAGATATATTGCCCATGTGCAGTGATTAGGTAAGAAGTTTGTTGAAGTTATGTTGACTTTTTACAATGCTTTTGTGGAAAATAGTCATAAAAAATTATGCAAACTTAGTCATTCCTGTTAGGCCTAGAAAGCTAGCTCTCTTGTAATAATTTCCTTCATATTGCCCTATCTTTGCATACCTCTTTTGCTTCTGTTACTCCTCTCTACGATTTTCCAAACATGGAATACGTCTTTGGAAGGAATGTAAATGATTTCTAAGATCAATTTTTGATCGTTTCCGAATAGGAATAGTTATTAAGTAGTCATATTTATGCTCCAAACGTTCTACTATCAGGTAAGTTTCCACTAATTACTGAAGTACTGAAGTAAAGCTTATTTCCTCATCTCTGCTAAATGTATAAATTGCACAAGCAATTATTGTCACCTTTTTTTACACTGTTGGCAAGGAGTAGCGGGTTTTAAAAATTTATTATCTACCCTCGATAAAACCTTAGCCTTCGAATAAATTATATTATGTATTACATTTTTCCAGTATTTTGGACCATTATAGCCACAGAATTTCAGAGTTGGTTTACCCTGAATGCTCAAAATAGCCTCCTTTAACTCTTTTTGACTGCCAATATTTGACCAAAAATGAGGGGTTTGTGTTACGATATATGGAGTGTTTTGGTGAATGAAAATTGTTCTACAAGTCAATTTATCAAAATGTCTGCAGTCATGTTGTTTTCTATGAAATTTTGGGTTAAATTTCATTAAAAAACAAAATGACCCAGCCCTGGTGGCGGCGGGGTTAAGTCCGCGGGTTTGAGTCCCGCCTGGGTCGGTTTTTCGCCTGCCCAGGGAATGTGTGTTTCTGTCAAGTTCTGGTTGTTCAGCCCCTCAGAAACCTGACAACAAGCAATTGGCTTATCGGTACGGCAGAGACTTACGGTCCACCAGAATCATCTGAGGGCAAAAAAAAAGAAACTTCTCTAGGATGCAGGATTTTAAAAGATAATGGAATCCTTTTCAGGCCTGTATGGTGGAAACTGATGATATTGATGAAGATGATGATGAAGATGGTGAGGGCCAGGAGCGAGTGACGTTTCTTTACAAGTTCTCTCCCGGTGCATGTCCCAAATCCTATGGCTTCCACGTGGCTCGACTTGCTGGAATTCCCAAGTCTGTCATCAGTTCTGCTCTGAAGGCTGCAAGGGAGATGGAAATGAAGGCAAATGCAAAGAGATTAATTAGGGATATTTGTGCCTTGTCAGTTGAAGACTCCTGTTTGAAGGATAAGATGGTGAAAGCTCTGGAGTGTTCTTGAATTTCTTCTCCTCCCACCAGAAATGATTATGAGGGCCATGAACAATTGCATACGTTTTGTAAATATTTCAGCAATAGGGAATTTCTTAAAATGATTGAGTGTCTCGCAGGCCTTTCACCAGCATATTACTTTTTATGTATGTACTCAACATTGAAGAAATAATTGTTATTCTTCATTGGCACTAGATTTGCAAATATACCAATCAAAGCATTCTCAGTTTGCAAGGAGGCCAATATCTATGTTTTTTTATAACCTATTTGATTTTTATTTCTTCACGACAAAAGAAATCACTGGAAATTCTTTTGAATGTACCACTCAGTATTAATGCCACCCCACTCATCACTGACCTGCTCATTTTCTAGTGTTCCTTTTCAAGAGAACTGATAGTGCTATTGTGTGAAATCATCATTGAAACAAAGGTACTTGTGTTATTTACAGTTTGTGTGTTAAACGATTTAATAAAATATTGTCTGAATGCATCTGTCTGCCATTTCCTTTAAGGGTGAGGAGTTAACAGTAGATTAAGCACTAATTTTGCAATGGTCTGTGCAGAAGGGAGGGAGGATTTGATGCATTCGAGTCTCATTTTTCCATTATTTTGCCCCACCCAACTTGGGGAGCACTGGAGCACTTTTTGGTAGCTTTGGTTCTCAAGTCAGTTAATGTATTTCCATTGGAAGAAATAGTGCATTCACCATCAAAATTTGAGCATGGAACTCAGAATGCCTTCCCACAAGATACCAAATTCACCGTGGTCTCACTTGATGCTCAGCAATATACATATAAAGCACATTCACAGTTTCACCTTTTGGCAAATTGTCACCTTTGCTTTACTGTATATTGCTTAAAAAGATAGTATGTAAGTAGCAGAATTAACGCTACTGCCTGCACCACATTTGTTTCATAATTTTGAACTATGTTCTTCTCATCGAAAAGTTTGCCCATGGTCGAAGTGAACACTTGAGCAGTTCCCAATATCAAGAGCCTGGTTAAAGTACTTCCTCGCAAACACCCCAGATTTACCAATTATCGTTTCATCTCTCCCCTTCTCGCCTCAGATTTAAGGTTATTAATTGCAGCTGTTGTCCAACTGTCTAACATTCCTTTGCTAGCAACTTTGAAGTAAGTACAATCAGACCATCAGAAAGTTGATAAAATGTGAAATTTCATGCAAAATGTTGTGCCCAAACCCGAAATGAGTAATTTTCATTTAAAAAATCTTTTTTACGAAATTTTGTTGAATTTAGCATGCACTTCAGCAGACCCAAAGAAGCCTGCTGGAACACTGGTGAAATACTGTTGAGGAAGAAGGACAGGTGCGGAAGAGGATCCAAAATTCAAGCCTCTTTAACTTATAACTTATTGACTGCTATGATACACCTATTTTTTATACTTTTCTAGTTCAACAATATATAGTTCCAGTTTATAATTCTTCCATTGCCATCAATAATTAACCCTCGGGCCTCAAGAGTATTTCTAACTATGTATGTAGTTTCAGCATGTGGCATAGATCCAGTAAAATGTGAATTGGTTTACCTGGTGCAATGACAAAAATAATAAAAGCTCGAAAAAACAAGAAGGGAGTGAACCTGGAATGGCAGATGGAGAGAAAGAGTTACAGTCACTGAAATATCAAAGAAAGCCAGATGAAATGGCATTGACATATAATGAGAAGACCCGATAATATCATAGGTAAGTGACATCAAATGCTGCGTAGAGGGTAAGAGAAGCCATGGTAGAGCTAAAACAAGGTGGAATGACCGTTTATTTTGAAGGTCTTAAGTTGCAAAGGTCTTGTGTGGGACAAGTACAATACATAGAGAGGAGTGGAGGTCACTTGTTAAAAACAGTGACCCCAAATTAAAACTGGGACAGTTGAGGAGAAAGAAAAGAAGAAAATGTTTTGTACCACAATCAAATTGAAAGAAATCAGAAAACTCCAGCAGATTGAAAATATGGTTACTGAGCTTTCACCACTATATTGAGACTTTTGGTTATCCTTGATATATTCTTTCTTAAAGATTTCATGCTTTTTGTTAAATGCACAAATACAACATTCATTACTTTCCATAAGATTTTTACAGTGTATCTGATGGACAAGAACGAATGATTGCCCAACCTTATAGGTGCTACTGAGAGAAGGATATGCAAACTTGAAAAATGTAAAAATACTCGCAGGATTAATTCAATTTCAGACGAGAGTCTTTTATACTAAAGCTACATAGTTCCAATTTCGTGCGTCGGCTGTCGGGTCATAAATACTTAGGGTTACCATAAGTCCTCTTTTTCATGGGAGCATGTCCTCTTTTTCTGATCGTACAAAGTTGTCCCCTGGAACTGCTTTTACTGTGTTCAGTGTTACTACCCCGTGTTAACATCCCACAGTACATGGCCCCATATCCCATATTTGTGAAAATGAAGTGAAATATAATTAAGTGTAGTGCTGTTCTTTGTTTTGTGAAGTGTCTTAGTGCGTATGCAATGTAAGTAGTGGGTATCTTCTAAGGATGTGTTAGTGAATGGGTACAATAGTTCTATAATTGTGTATTTATTAATTGTCCATCCTCACAGACATTACAAACAACACGGATACAGCGAACAATCCTCTACAGCTTACAGCATTTTCACGGCTGAATATCTATGACATTACTACTATCTACCTCAAATACACTCAACGTGGAAGTTTCAAAATTTTAGTAGTTTATCATTTTCCAAAAAATTACATTTTTTCAACTCTCCCACTCGCAGCGAATTTCAACCGTTACATGTATAGCCCACAAATGCGTGACACGGCATCGTGCACTAGACTGAGAAATTTCATTGGCCTGCATGTAATTAATATCCCTGTGGTTATTTGCAATAATACCTTCTGAAGATCACAAAAATTCCACATACTCGTTTTCTTGTATTTACACATACATTATTTTCAAACCGGTGAACGCTGCGTAGATGACTCCCATTCCAATATTGTGTTCTACTTTGCCTACACATTCTGTTAGTTTTTAATTTGAAAAACAAATTTTTTTGAGCTTGCATATTCAAATTTTTCTTTTAAACTTGATTTTTTCAAAACTGTGAACACTACACCACAGGTATCTATGCAGTTACTTTTCTCTACCTTATATTCACACTTAAACATGAAATGTTTCGCATTTTTAGCAGATTATATTATTTCCAAAAAAATTACCAATTTTCAACTCTCCCACCCTCACTTTGAAAGCTGTGGAATTTCAATTGTTTGACGTATGGCTTTATAATTACACAGGAACGTGTGACACTGCATTGTCCTCTTAACTGAGAAATCTTATTGGCCTGCGTGTAATGACCTCAAAAGTTATTAGCCATCATACCCCCTGAAACTCACAGATAGCAACACCTTCTAATTTCCTTGTAAAATATTCATTGTTTTCAAACTGGTGGATGCTGCACAGCTGATACCTATTTCACAGTCTACAATTGTTTAGACTGTGCCTATTCCAACACTACTTTCTACTTTCCCTACATATTCTTAGCCTTAAAATTTATTAAATATTTCAAAACAATTTACTTTTAAGCTTACATTTGGAAACGTTCCTTTCACACTTGATTTGTTTCAAAAAGGTGAACGCTATCATTCCCATTCCTACTCGCAATGATGACAGCTGGCGGAGAAAAAAAGGACCTACCGGACCCCAGGCGATGCAGTAGGACCCCTGACATCATGTAAAGCGCTGTTGACAAATTGTATATTCCTGCCTGTATTAAAGGGGGCCATGGCATAATGTCTAATGATGTGTACCATCCTGAACTGCTAAAAATTACTGAAATCTTTTTACTATACCTATAGTCATAATGCTTATACAGAATGCATTTTCTCTCTTGTAAATGCACAGTGGACCAAAGACAGGAACAGATTTAAAATATAAAACATGAAAGGTGTAGTGCGTGTGCAGTACAATTTTAAGCACTTCGGCTGCTTAAGCTATTATGAATACTTGCTGAGAGACACAATTGTGTGAAATTCACAGTGAAAAAATCATTCGCTTGGAATGGGATTCGAATCCAGACCCCTCGATTTCTCGTCGTCAAGTGTTCTAACCAGTTAAGTTACCCAGGCGTCCTCTCACACTGAATTTCATGGATCCCAGTCCAGGCGAATGATTTTTTCACTTTGAGTTTCACACAATTATGTGTCCATCAGCGGGTGACTCCGTTACAGTTACTGCGCGGCCAGTTCCACAGTTCTTTTGTACTTGCGGGGAAACAGAAAACTGCGAGCATAGATTTATTTATCCTCCAAATATTCATGGCATAAAGGTAAAAAAAGGTAGTAATGAGATACGTGAATTTAATGATGATTAAAATGGTGGAAAAATAACAAAAGAAGTATGTATCTTCTTTTTATATATAACTGCAGTCCTCTTTTTTATGATGGACCCTATATATACAGTATCAGAGAATTTCATCCACCGGTGGACCCCATGCGAGGTTAAATACACATTTAATTGTCAATATTTAACTCTCCATTTGATTAATCTTTGAACGAATGAAATGAGTGTACTGGTAGTCGCGGAGATCGTGACATAACTCAAGCTCTTTTTGAACTCCCGCATGAAGCACATGTCACGTGACCGGTGATGTTGTCGTCTCCCTAAGGTGCGCCACCCAAACAAATACATTGCCAACGTTGACATATGATTGGTTAACTTGCCAAGCTCTGTAGGGGACTCCTGGCAAGTTATCCAAATTACAGCAACCTAGCATGCACTATGGGGTTGTACTACATATTCAAATGTTTTTCAATCAATTATAGTAAAAGAAAAGAAATTTATATATAAAAAAGAAATACAAGCCAGCATTTTTTACAATGGTTAAAAATTCTCCATGATAAAACACTAGTAATTTTTATTTTTCATCAATTTTCTGTTTTCCCACAGTTTTAACAGTTTCCACTAATTTTTTGTTTGAGTGTACTCATGCGTGACACAGGCGATCGATAGAAGTTTTAAGTGCCAGATGTGGCAAGCTTGTACTTATGTTAGCGTTGGGCTCCGAGGCCTCCGAGCTTTGGACTAACTTCCCGTAATCAGTTATTTCTGCGCGTTTCTGGGTGGTAGACGTTAGTTGGTTGTAAACAGGACTAAGAAACAGAGAGTCACCGAGGATTTGGTATTTCTGCAGTAATCGAGGAAAACAAGTTCTTGAATTTCGCCTGAAGTGATACCTTTTTTTGCTCTTTTGGTTCAGAGAAGCGATGTGACAACGAATCAACAATTCACTTGCCCTTTGTCGAGAATTGAATATTTGTCAACATGCCTGAAAGTAAGTGAATGTTTTTTAAGTATTAGTTTCTATTACACTTCGAATTGTATGAACCATGTATGTAGAATGCTCTTTTAAATCTCTTGCAGACGAGTACAGTGCATCTGGGGAGGGAAGAGATGATGTTGGTGACAGGTATACTCTTGTATTTTTATGAGATTTCATTTTCAGTCGCATTTGTTCCATGCAAACATTATTTATGATTTTTTAATGCGTTAGGTCCCAACGGTTGACTAATGAAGACTTTCGTCGTCTGCTGATGACTCCCCGTGCTTCAGTGCATTCGTCTTCTTCAGCCCCGCATTCGTCATCTGCCTCCACAGGAGCATCACAGCATACATCCTCCTCGGGTTCTGTTCCACCACCATTCTCGAAAACTCAAATTGACCCTTCTGAGAGAATCAGTGTCTTCGGCGATGTTGACGATGAGGGAGGAGATCCAGAGGATAGAGCAGAGAGAAGAAGGAAAAAGAAGAGGTTTCGTAATTGCTTTGCATTTTAGTTGTTTAGAATATAATCTAGATTTAGCTATTTTGCTTCTCGATAGTTACTGAGTATGAATATACTCCCTTTATATCGGTGACTTATTGTGGAAGGGGCACACCGATTGGGCCATTGTTTATTTTACTACTGGTCAAGTACAACTTGTACCTTGCTCTACTACGAACACGAAAAGGGGTAAATGTGCGCAGAATTCCATAGAACCATTTATTTGCACGACATATTTCAATGGCATCATTTGGTGCCACCCATCCGTATTAGGTATGATATATTGTACCTATCCTGATTTTTACTACTTACTCACCGAGGCGCTTGTTTCAAGAATGCGCAATATAAAGAAAGTTATTTCATTAATCCTTGGTCTTATACAATAATAATTTTTATTTATCATTAAAATTGTACAAAACAACAACTGACATCGTCAAGAAAAACATAAAGAATAGAAATGTAGATCATGATAATAGGTACATTACATTAAAAAGGTCATATTGCAGACTGAAAAATTAAAGAATAATACATCAGCTTAAAATTAACATGGAAATACAATATAACAATGAAGTATTCATTTTCAATTTACCATTTAAAAATTCTTCCACTGAATAGTACGTTTTAAAGAGTAATATTTCCTTAAGTTTTGGTGAAAGCTTCCGCGGAGTGGTTTCATCTCATGGTGACTTTCAGGATAACTTCCGCTTTGTGTCATTTTTTGCCGACAGTTTCGCGAGCATTTCAGCTCGCTTCTTCAGGTCTGAAGTGAAGACCTGAAGAAGCAAGCTGGAATGCTCGCGAAACTGTCTGCAAAAAATGACACAACGCGGAAGTTATCCTGAAAGCCACCATGTGATAATGTCTCCTTAACCTTTGTTTTGAAAATATTCATTGACGTTATGCCCTTGATATAATTAGGTAACTTGTACATAATGGAGATGGATTGCCTAGGGCCTAAAGGAACCTGTTTTTAGGTGAATATTGGCTGTCGTCCGTGTGTTATGGCTATGCCATTCACTATTTAGTGGGAAAATGCTCTGGTTTAATTTGGCAAACATAGCACAGCATAGAATAGATATACAGATGGCACTATAAGAATTTTCATATCAATTAAAATGGGTTTGCCAGGGGTTCGGAGAGAAGCACCCTTTATAGATTTAACTGCATGTTTTTTAATGGAGAAAATTTTTCTCGATACTCTTGAACACCCCCAAAAGATAATGGCATATGAAATAAGACAATGTAATTTACCAAAGAATAAAAGTTTCAGAACTTTTTTTGATACGATTGGAGCCAGCTGTCTTACCATAAAAACATCAGAGGAAAATGTTCTCGATAGAGATGATATGTGATCATCACTATAATGTAAAAAGTAACTGGTTGAAATTTCTCTTGGGATGTCTCTGTGACTGTAAGCTACGTGATTTATTAATGTGTTGGAGGATACATTCTGAGATGGACTTTCTAGCATCATTGCTGGACGTTTATAAAGTGGCTCGGTTAAGGTTTCACCAAACTTGATGGATGAAAGGCCAGGAAAAGTGATTTTGACCTACTGGAGTACCACTTTGAGGGGCATTTGAGAAATAATGTGGGAAAAGACATTGTCAACTGTGGTCCTTACTATGATATGTGTAAGGATGAACGGAGGTGAGCAACTCACTCTAAATATTGTAACTTCTTGAGTTTTGATGTGTTTTTTTCCTCAATTAATATCCAGCGTAAAAGAACTTTAAGTTATTAAAAAATTGAACTTGTTGCTGCTCCATCATCCTACTGATTGTTCTTGTTAAACAATGTAAGTATAGCAGCAAGCTTTCTAATGAAAATATATTGAATTAATAATGTGTCTTGGTAAGGTTACATTTGGCATCTCACAATGAAGCATAGTTTATACAAATTATATCAACACGGGAGCTAGTGGCAAAATAAGATTGCTTGCTGATGATGCTGTCATCTACCGAGAAATTGCTACAAAAACAGAGTTTGAGTCTCTCGCAATGGAAAACAATGTCAACTCGTGGGGGCTCAAAATAATCTTAGTTAATGAACTGCAGTAGACTTCTTACAAAAGAAGACTCACCAATGCTACATCAATAAAGTGCAGGGAGTAAATAATTATATATCAGATTCGGTCAAATATTTGGGATTCATTGCAACTTCAGGCCTAACAGGGAGAAACTGTAGTTTTAAACCTTATTATTTCCATTTCTTTGTAACTCATTTTATTAGAGTACATCACAACTTTCAACAACCAACAACAACACAGCCTCATAATTAAAACAACAAGAGCAATTACTAATAGAAGAAAATAAAAAATAAGATGATAACAATATGTTCCTATACATAATAATAAATGTTTTCCATACTGAGTACCAACTAAATTAAAACACTTCCCCTTGGAAAATATTTTCTCAATCTATACAATCTTTAACTCAATCAACACTTATATTCAGAGCTCTACACATCTGTAAGGTCTTTGGCCCATTCAATCCTTTTGTCGTAATATCAGCAATATTTTTCTGCTTGGGTACATATTTTACATCAATCTCACCTCTGGTTACACGTTCTCTGCAATAGTTAACTTTTACATAGAAATGCTTTAATTTTCCTAGCATGAAAATTTTCAACTTCAGCTATAACTTATATGCTTTAAAAGCATTAAAATACCTCACTCTTTTTCTTCAAAAATCTAACAATAAAAAATCTGGAGTAATCATCGGCAAATCTCCTTACTTGGACCTCCACGTCCCTCTTCAACCTCTCCACCTCCCCCTTATACTTCTCCTCCTCATCCCTCCTCAGGCTCTTCTCCAACTCCCTCCTCCCCTTCTCCAGTTCCCCCCTTACCTCCACATCCCTACTGTCCCTCTCCTCAGCCACCCTCCTCAACCTTCCACTCTCCTCCTCCAAATCCTTGTTCCTCCTCTCCAATCCTCCCTCTCGAATTCCGTCTTAACCTCTTCCATCTGATTCCTCCACCTCCCTCATTCTCTTTGTCCATTTCCTCTCTCTCTCCAACTCCTCCTCCACCACCGTCCTCTCCTCCTCCTCAATTCTCTCTCTCCTTCTCTTCCCACTTTATTCTCTTGTCTCTCTCCTCCATCTCCCACCTCTTCTGATCCTCCTCTACCGCCCTCCGCCGTTCCTCCTCTTCCCTCTTCCGCCTTCCTTCCCGATGCATTCTAAAAGATCGCGCCTTAAAAAGGCTCTTGTGAAGATGTCCACTTCTGCCAGAAATACAACAGTATTAAGGTTCAGAAAATACTTTGAAAAAATATCCGTCTTCAACGGGAATCGAACCACGGGCCTTTGATCAATGGATGAAATTACGTTTTGCGGAAATAGATAAAAAAAGCAACTTTCTGAGATTAGTTATTTTGTTATTTAGGCCTTAACATTTCGAAGCAACTCCGAAAATCTGCATGAAAACCTTTTCAAATTTGATTTCAAAGGTAATAACGAAAAAGCATTCGAATGATAACCCCCCATTGTTTATAAAAATAAGAGAGCTCTCAGTTAATATGCAGTTCACGTTCATCCTTTCCCTCTTCCAATTCCTCTTCCCTCCCCTTTCCATGGTGTCCTATCACCCCCTGCCACATGCCCGTGTTGCAGCTTGATGATGGTAATATGGAGAACTGCCAATGTGTGTGAAAGAGGAATTTAATTCTAAATGAAAAGAAAATATAATATTGCCTTGGGCAGAGAAACTTATATTTATTGAGTCCAAAATTGAAATATTTCAGCCTTTTACTATTTTAATTAGACGTAATGCACATTTTTTAATTTTTAGGGAGATACAATAAAACGCACTTGGATAATAAATTTGTAAATATTGTTCAAATATCATTACTTTTTAGAAATACCAACTATAGAGTAAATTATATCAACTTTTCCTTTCTTTTAAAAGTTTAATTTTTGTTATAGCCATGATGAAGTCTTTTTTTAATATCCGTAAAAGTAACCAGTTTAATATCCATTATTGGTCAAAATCAGATCCTAATGGTATTAATTCTTCTATGGAGAACTGAGCTTTTCCAGACTATGAGCCGACTACAAGCATCTACGTGTATGGAATTGTGTAAACATCCATTATGCAATGACTTAATGCCTAGCACATTTAATGTTTTCATTAAATGGACAAGATTTACGGTAGATAAAGCAATATTTCTATTTCTTCAGGGTTGCGATCGTCAGGAAAAACCTGGAATTGTCAGGGAATTTTGAATTTCTAGAAAAGTCAGGGAATTCTCGCAGCAGTCAGGGAGAAACTGAAATAGGAAATTCTCGTTATTTTTCTACCATTACGTTTATCTGCCAGTCTTTCCCACCCTTTATTTCGCCAACTTTAACTAATGTCCATCGCTGAGGTGCATGGAATAAGCCCCATCAATTTGTGGAACATTCACTTGTGAATCTTAGTTATGTATTTAGTTGTGAATCAGACGTACAATGTATCCCTTTTGTATATCCGTATTGCGATATTTGCCTAGTAGTGTTAAAAGTCATGATCACAATGTGATACGCTCATCACAAGGAATCCGAGGCTATGTTGTTCGGAAAATCTTACCTCGTTTTTTTTAACTTATGAAGGGTTTATGAATTTTTTTCATTAGGATGTACTGGTAGCTTTTAATGTATTGATTTCAGCTTTTAACATTTTCCGAGTTTTGACGAAAATTTGATTTAGCAGAAATAAAGGATTCCAATAATAGGTGACCTTTTGGCGATCGGTCAGGGAAATTGGTAAACCCATCAGTGAATTTAAAAATTGGATATCAGTAGCCACCCTGTTCTTGTTCTTAAATGACTAGTGTACTGTTTTAGTCAGAAATAATATACATATTTACAAAAGCAATATGTAGCGTAACCTCCATTACATATATGGATTAGCTCAGACGTGGATGTAGATTTCTTTTTCTGTCCTTGAAATTCGAGAGTGGGAATGAAAAACATTGTGACATTGGCTCACTAATATTTGTATTGTGGAGTTCGTTAAGCATTGAGACCGGTGTACATAATGATATAAGTATATATCCAAATATAAGACAACCCACATTTTTAATTCCATGTAAAATGAAAAGTGTTTTGCTCGCTGTAACAAATCTTTATTACCCCCAATCAGAAGTGAAAATAACACCACCTGGAATAAGTAAACCAGTTTAAATGGAATTTTCCATTGAATGTTAAGGTACCCTCGAAAAAAACAGCAATGTATTTGCTCATGAAAACATTTTAATCGTTAATCATTCACTGTCACTGCATAATCTTTCTCGGCCCATAGAATGTCATCCTCTGAGCAATCTACACTAAGGGATGATGAAGTATCCATCGTACAAATGAACTTCAGTGACCAACTCTTCCTATGACCTGTTTCACAAAACGCTGTTCTCTCACATGTTGCAATCTGGTGAATGTGTACTGCCCATTTGTTGATGGTATCAAGGAGTTCTTATGTTTTTGCTGGTTAGGGGTTTATGCTTGCCATGACAAGTCAGCTGTAAAAAGTACTGCCATCTCAGAGGCACTATGGTTATTGTATTTGTCCTAATATAGCTTTTAGTACTCCCCTCCCACAATTTTCATCCACATTTCTTTAGATCAAAATACCCTAAATCTATCGTGTAAAGAACATTTTTAAGAAAAATTTAGAAAACTGTAATACATAAGGTTGAGACTGATTTTTAATGCATGAACAAATAACTGACACATCCAGCATCCACTCAACATGTGCCTTCAAGCTGTCCAAGGGATTGTTAATTTATGTATCAAGGGGCTTGTCAATCCTCTGGGGATTACTACCAGATCAGAATCATCTCTCCTGGTATCCTTTTTCACACCATCACAAAGCATGGACCCTAAGTGACCCTAAAATTGATGTCTGTCAATAGTGTGAACTGATGAATGCTGATAATCCAAATATTTTCATTTTTAAAGTCTTAAGATTGTGTGTTTTATCTATTTCCTCTCGTAGGGTGAATTTCCATTTGCCCTAAATGAATAAAGTTGGCCATCTTTTTCGAATTTATACTTGCATAGAAAAATTGTCATGAAGAATTTAATTGTGGGTTGCATAATGTCTTTTCTGTGCTGTTGTTGGGGTAATACATCATCATAATGAAGGAAAATTAATTATTAAATGGAAATAGTTTGCAAATTCTTGGCTCATCGGAATTATACCAAACTATTGTTGAATACATGTGCAAAGTTATTTGTCTTTTTCAATGGGTACCCAGCCTCTCAATCTCACCCCAAGAAAGACGTTTATCCATCTATCTACTTCTTGTGTTTCCTACGAACAGAAAAATATCTATGACCGCTGTAGCATTTCAGGTTGCAGATGATCTTTACCGTGGTGCTACACTATGCTAATAAACACTGCCGTGATTATAAGTCAACTTACAATTTTTTAGCAGTAAAAAATGACAAAACCTCATCTATTTGGACACGTGTATGCAGTGATAAGAATTTATATTATACAGTTGACAATTTGACAGGGAACAAGGCAAGTGCGTAGCTCACAGTAGTTGTGCATAAAGAGAAAGGAAAGATACAAATTCAAAATGGCTATAAATGTTCATTGAAATTGTAATATCACTTTTCAGGGAAGTGAGTTAAAGTTATTTCTTTGTATGCAGATATTTTTTTAAATATTCTTTATGGAAACTGTTAATTGATGATACAATTTAACACACATTTGATCCCACGGTTGGATCCTCGAAGGTCAATGCAATCGTCTCGTATTTTGGGAATGGATTCCATGATTCATTCTGTACATTTTAGGGTGGGGAATTTGGTTGAGAAACAGTGTTAATTTGGTATCACGACTAAAGGTCGACGACAATTGGTCAACAGCATATAGGTCGCAGTGCCAAATGGTCGATGGCATAAGGGTTACCATGCATAAAGGTCGATGGTAAATGGGTCGCCGCACAAATAGATTGATGATAGATGGGTCGCCATGCAAAACGATTGCCATACAATAAGGTCGACGGTAGATAGGTCGACATGCAAAAAGGTCAATCGTAGCTAGAAAATAAAAAGCTGCACACATTGTTGGAAAGTGCGCACCACAGGGTTCTCCTCTCCCCTCTTGCCTTTAGGGCACACGCACACACATACACAGCGAAAACTTTTCTACCTTCTTGGCACTCAGTTAGCCGGGATTAGCGACCCTTATACCAAGCTCGGATACCAGCCCTTTCACGCCGTTGAAACCTCGGTTCGAAACCGCCCAGCAGGTGGGGACTGACCATTTCAACCATGTGTCCAGTTTATTTACCACTTTTGAAAGTGAACGAATAATGAATAAACAGGTATGATCAATGTATTGCATATGACGAGCTGACTAAAATGGTCTTTTAATCGAATACGTGCGATAAGTAACAACTAAGTTACGATTTACATGAGTCAAAATATGCGGTGCTGCCAACTTAACTGAATTCAAATGATTAAACGTTGGAAAAATGAATTTTCATAAAGTTTACTATATACACTGTCAAGTGAATTTCCCTAATTCGATTCTGATTTTCCAATTTACCGTCGGATCTCAGATTTTGCATAGTTGTACCTAGTGTGTATCAAGATTCACGTAACAAGGAAGAAGGTTATCTAAAACTATGTAACATGTAGCTTCTTGCATGTTATGTAAAAATACACAGCCCCAGCCAAACACCCTAGAGGTATCACTGCCAATGTACTTATGATTGATATCGTTTCCATGAAGTTCCACCTGGAGCAAATAGTAAAATTGAAGACTCCAAAATTTTAAGCCACCATTTTCATTTAATTTCAACCTTATTCCATGGCGACCCATTTACTGTCGACCATTTCGTATGGCGACCCATTTCCTGTCGACCTTTATGTACCGTGACCCATCAACCTTATTACACGGCGACCCAAGTGCCATCGACCTTTTTCTATGTCGACCATTTGGCACGGTAACCTATTGGTGTCGATCTTTTGTCGTCGACCTTATTGCTGTCGACCTATAGTCGTGGAACCATTAATTTAAGTATTTAGTTCTGCTATAAATAGTCTATTGTGTCTCTGCTTATTTAATGTCCCTGGAATGACATGAAGCAACATGTTTGATTTCTGTTACTTCTTCAGAGGAGGCTCGTTTAGTTAGACAGATGCTGTACATGTCTTGGATTACTGAACTGATGAAAATATAGCTTTTTTAGACCATGATTCCCAGTCCAGGCCAATTTTTTCCCATGGTAATTTCTAAGTATTTCATAGCTGTATTTGTGGCAGTTATGAATAACTTCATAAAGTTCATTAGTTTTCGCCTTATATTCATTGTGTGAGTTACATCGTTCAATATGCATTCTTTGGTTTAGACTAAATGTGAATTTTCAAAGATATTAAGAGATACATTGCTCAATTCTTCTTTGCCATTCCCTATATTGCACAACCTTTGCTTGGGAGCACTAGTTACATCCATGCTATAGAACAGGGTTGTCAAACTTGAAAGGCCTCAAGGGCCACAACTTAACTTTTAATATGGTTGCGGGCCATTTCGTAATAAATTATTGTTTTTTTAAGTAACAATAAGAATCAATGCAAGGTATGAAAATAAAAATAAATTTCTGAATTTTTTTTTAATAACCTTTCGCGGGCCACAATAAATGGCACAGCACACTATTCTATAGCACAGTTGGACAACCGTGCTATAGAATATCCCTCATTCTGCTGAAGTAAAACTGGCATGAGTCTATTTTTAGACTTTGCTGAAGAAAAGTCAACTTTTCCATATCCATGCTTGTCATGAGAACGTAATCGATGGGGCAATAAGAATTACTGTAGGTCTATTTGAGTGGTGTCATTTTGTTGTTGGATTTGGAAGGTGGAAGTTCCACTGTTAAAATATATTGCTTATGTTCACCCAGAGCTTAGTGTTCATTAAGCCTGCATAGCTACAATTCTCCATTATGTGGTATATTGTCATTTGCAAGTGCTCACGCATGACAATGTCTAAATTAATTCCAATTGCATTCACAGTTTTTATGCCAAACTCAAGAAGCAAGAAGAAGATAAAATGGCTGAGCTGGCCAAGAAATACCGAGATAGAGCCCGGGAGCGAAGGGAGGGAGCCAATCCTGACTACCAGAGTGAAGATCCGCTATCTGCAGCTGGGGGATATAGAGCTGTTGCTCCGGATGTCAAGTCGTGAGTATTGTTTAAACCTTATGAGCACTGCCTCGCTTATCAACTCTGCTCCTGATCTGTTCCCAAAGTGCGCTGCCTAGTGTGCCGTGTAAACAGAAAACAACTGGTCAGTCATGTTATAAAGTGAGCTGTGCACGAGAGCGAATGCAAAGTGCCCTTTGTTTAAGGTGAAAGCGATAGAATTGACCTTCATTGAGTCTATAAAAACAAATATGGTGACATGATTCAAAACAACATAGCTAAGAGATATAGTTGTGCAGTTGAGAAACAGAGGGCAGGTATTGCAGGTAACACTCTCTCTTAGATTGGGCTCTCTTTGCAATTTCTTTTGGTTTAATGCACACTTCTGCACCATTTTTCACAATTGGCTATGTTGTATATCAAAACAAAAATAATATGCAGAATCATTCGTTCATGATTCACTGACGCTTGATGGAAGACTAATGTCATTCATGATTAAAGATCACGTGTTCAGCTACGAAGATCTACTGAGTGTATTTTGTTTTTTAAGATTGCATGAGTGAAATTTCTGGTCAGGACAATTTTCCTATTATGTAGTATCTAATTTCCGAATAACTTGGCTTTTATTGTAATGGGTTGCAGTGCCTTGCAGTGTGTTGGCTGACCCAGAAAAGCTGGATTAGGGATGAAATTTTGCTTGGTAAGGAAAAGTCAAGGAATTTCAGCAAATTATTGGAAATTTTTAAAATTTACAATGGTGTACATATGTACTTACTATTTGCCCCGGTATGTGAGGGCATGCTTAAGAAAAGGAGCACCAGTCCACAGAATGCATCTAAATTGATTAAATTTGCATTTTACCTGGAAACATTCGACTTGGAAAACATTAAAAAAGTCTTGGCATTGCAAAGCTTGATTCAATCAGGCACACTGGTTAGTGAATTTTGTAATATAATCATATATATTAAAAACTCTCTGAGCGTTGACCAATTTTTTTCAACATTTTTATGTACTGGTTTCTATAAAAAAACTCTCTAAGGTGATGGGTTGGGTTGGGTAAAACACGCAGTGGATTCTTAGATGTCATTCTGGGGCCATAGCTTATCAAAAAAAATCTCTAAGGTGATGGATGGGTTGACAAAATACTGACATCTTGAAAACTCATATAATTGATTCCAGTTTATTGGAAAAGAAACTCCACATGATAAAATCTCTGCATATATACCTAGTTAACAAGTAGAAACATCTGGAATAACCTTAAATCCACCAGAAAATTAAGACAACAAATGAATGATGAAAAAATCACGCAAAGGTATGGAATCTTTGCAAATCTATGAAAACATTATAGGAACATAAAATAAACAAAAAATGAGAAACGCTCGCTTAATGATCAAATGTTTTAACAGTTTCACTCACAGTAAAAGTATTATGAACTTAATTGCTGTAAAGATGGGCAACTTTTAGTATGAGGTGTAGCATGACTGTTATTCTAAATTATGTGTTGTTTTATGTTGATATCTTGGCAAATTTATCAATTTTTAGCTAGTTTGCAATAACCAAAGGCATGATTGGAAAACCTCAAAGTGCCACCTTTCGCCTGAAAACTTTCTGTTTGTGACTCAGGGGCATGGATGCTGCTGAGCGGAGGAGGCAGATGATCCAGGAATCAAAATTCTTGGGTGGTGATATGGAGCACACTCACTTGGTGAAAGGTCTGGATTATGCCCTACTTCAAAAGGCAAGTATCTACTCTTCCCTACTAGTGAGACAGGGTCGTAAAAGGTATCGGAAGGGCCATGTTGTAAAAAGGGTATTGGTAATTATATATTAGCAAACTTAAGATGGCAAATTTCTGTTTAATCAAATGACCATAATTTCTTAACCATTCAAATTCCATTAAATCAGGGGTCTCCAAACTACGGCCCGCGGGCTGGATGCGGCCCGCGAGGCCCACTCATCCGGCCCGTGGAGACATTTTTGTCTACGGAAAAAATAACTGAAATTTTCGTGTATCCTGCCAAGATTAGCCGCCGCTTACGTGGACGTTACATATGTTTTTACCGAATTAAAATAGAGGCGCGTAGTAGTTCGTTATGTTTTCCTACCGATCACTACAATGCAAAACCTAATTCGCTGCTTACTTTTTCTACTTCCGTACACAGCCAATGGATGATATAATGCCATCTAGTAGCGAAGTTTTTAAATGGTTTGCTGCTTGTTCAATGTGTTATTAAATACTAACTGAATAAAATAATATTAAATAAATAATTATAAACAATATCCACGTTTTGATTCTTTTTTATTTGGACCCCCCCCACGTTGGCCCCCGAACTGCTGTTTGATAGTTAATGCGGCCCTCGGGCTGAAAAGTTTGGAGACCCCTGCATTAAATCATGCCTAAAACTTCAGTTACTTAGGTGTGGTTTCACCAACATGGATAATTTGCTCTGTTATCGCAGTTTATGAAAATTCAGTTCAAATAATTATCTCGATAATCTTTAGAATGTGTTTTACCATTGCCATTATAATCCGAGTTTTCTGACAGGACTCGTTGACCAGTAAATTTCTCATACACCTGACATCACAAAACTAAAAGACTGTGTCCATCTGCATGTTTACTTTGTTATGTACGGCTGTTGTTACCCCATGCACGTGACTAAATGATAATTTTGAAGGTCATTACCAGAATTTGTTTCGATGGGATGAATTTCAGTGCTGTGGTTAATGACAGAAAAATATCCAAACGTGAGGTACCAGGAGAAAGATCTCTTGGTGGATCTTGAACAGAAACGTTACGATATCATTGAAAATAAGAAAACTGATGGAGTGACCACGCAAGCAAAAAATGAAGAGTGGAAGAAGATCCTACCGAGTCCTACAATTCTCAGAGCTTAGGCGCAACCCTGGACATGACAAATTTGGGATAGGCCGGGGAGAATTTGAAAAAGACTGGCAAGGCTGTGGCAGAAGCAAGAATGGATTGCGTTAAATCATATCATAGATTTTTTGTCAGCACGTTCATGGAAAAGAACCTCTTCCTGTGGGGGAAACACTGTGCGTCATCACCACCTAAAAACAAACAGTATTATTGTTTCATAAAATGTTCTCACAGCTATTTATTAACATCTTAATACTTACTCAGGACTAAGTTTAATAAACTATACATAGTGATACAAGTGTGATATTCCACAAAGGAAAAGTCATTCACCTTGACCGGGATTTGAACCTGGATTCCTCGATTTTGTGCAAAGTGCTTTAACCAGTTAAGCTACTGAGGTTTCCTTCTCTACTGTGGATTTTTGGTGGCTTTATAGGAACAAGGTGTTCAGGACTGTTAGACATTTAATGTCAATATACAGCCCAAAGTGTGTGCTTAGCCCCACAGTCCACAAGGATAAAGGACATATGTATATGGAACACAATGAGGTGTTTGCTGTTCGGTTAAAGCACTCTGCGTGAAATCAAGGGATCTGGGTTCAAATCCCGGTCAAGGCAAATGATTTTTTCCTCTTTGGAATGTCGCACTTATGTGCACTTCCGGGTGTCTCCGTGGCTAGTCCCGGTATACTCAAAGTTTGCAGTGATACAAATTACGGGAAATGTTTCTGAGTCTTTATAATCCATTATAATCTATGTCCTTAATTGATTTTGGGTAAGCTCACTGCACAGTGGTTACTGTAGCTCTATTGATGTAAACATGAAATTGTTTATATTGATATGTTACATTGATGGATATTTCATTAGTGCCTATGATTATCTATCACAACATATTAGTATCACTTTCTATCATAAATTTTATACCTGGCACCTTATACTTAGTATATTGGTTATAACATGTACATATCATGCCTGTCAGTGTAAAATTCCAAGTGATGCTCAATCAAAGAGAGATCGAATAGAGCAGATGTCGTCGTTAGCGTAAAACGTGTGACAAAGTCCACATCATCGTGGAGTTCAGAGTGATTTGCATGTTCTTTAATCCATCTCGAGAGTTTCAACCCTTAATCCTCTTCAAATTCCTCGTTGCTATCACTCCTATATTCTAAGAGCAGGTGAAGACGTCTGCGTGCCATATTGTCTCTACGCTGTTATCTTGGGTATTAAGCTTACACTGGAGAAATATCACAAATGAAAGAGTGACCAGAGATAATTCTACAAAACCAAGTTAATTCTACTGGTGAAACAGGAAACTATCTTGGGTTTTCCAAAAATGAACTTAAATAATGATTTTTATCCATGTTGGTGAAACTGGGCCTTAATGAGTAACAATCTAAAGACTTCTTCCTAATATCAATTACTCAAAAGTTGGTTTTCTTGCAATAGAAATGGATTTTTTCAGGGCCAGAAAATTAGTAGGCAATGCATCAAATAATTTAAATGTGTGAATCGGTCTTAATGCCTCCTAATTGGTGTGAGGGCCTTGGCAGGTTCGCAGTGAAATCCAAGTAAAGGAGCAGGAGGAAGAGGATGAGATGGAGAGTTTGATGCGCAACAAGAGGGAGAGGCGGGATGCTGAGGAGGAAGAGATGCAGTTCAAGACAAGTTTGGGCCGAAGCATTTACAGGCATGTGCCTTATGTTCTTCATTTCTTTTATTGCTCAGTGCATACTATTTACTTATAGTCCATTTCAAATGACTTGGCGGCTGAGAATTCGGCCGTTCTCGTCAGCTCTCGCACGGCAGGGGAAATATGTGGAATGGGCGAGGTAGGGGAGGGACGAACGCGAGGTAGAGGAGGGTAGAATGCCAGCAAGGCGTTGCCACAGCCATACTTTAAATATCGCTGATGTAAACGCAGGACACGTGGCAACATGGCAAGGAGAGGTCTTCGCTCGACAGAAGGCAGAGCAAGACTGAGGTCCCAGGAGAAGGAATTTCCCCACCCACGCTCCTATTGGCTACCCCAAGACCCACATGACTGGGCTCAAGCTCCTCCCCCCGGCTGGCCCCACCTTCCCAGCCACGCCAAGTCATTTGAAATGGACTATAGTTGCATGAATATACTAGTGATCTACCTTTAAAATAGTTTAATTTTATATCGGATTGATATAAATGATATTCAACCATTGTCATATCAATATTGTAATATTTCAACCATTAGTTGACCAACCTTCATTTTAGGTAATACTAGATTGGAAAGAGAAAAACATTTGTTTTTCTACTTGATCATTCTTCCTCTTCCTGGCTCATAGGATGCACTGTGGTTTTTCGAGTTCGATTTTAAAAGAAAAACATTGTAACCAACATCAGTTGAAAGTAACAATTTATAGGAAGGAAATGGGATTGATGGGGATAAAATTGCAATTGTATGTAAGTGACATATGGATGATAAGCAGGGCTTTGGAGCTGAGGTCTTGGTGAATGGCACTGGCTCCAGCTCTGGATTATTTCATAGCTTTGGCTCGAGTTCCACTTCTGCTCCAGTCCAAATTTTTAGTCGGTTTCAAGTTAGGATTATTATTTTGATAGTTCCATGTAAAAAGATTTTCCAGTGTTTTCTTATAAAATTACAAAATGCGTTCCCTGTTTAAATCAACTCGAATTTATTTCTTTTAAAATAATCTCAATCCATTGTAAAAACAGTACATGGTATGCACCAGATCAAGTGTACCCACAGATATAAAATTATCTGCTAAAATTTGCAGTGAGCAAGTGTACTTGCAAATATAAATTCACAGCCGCAGTAGGAGCTGAAAGTGTTCCTTGTTTCTTCTTTAATTTTCGTTTTAACATTTGCTTATCTTTTAAAAATTCACCACGTTACATGTGATGGGATTTGAATTCTGGTGTTAACATCATATGGCTCTCTCAGAATTACACAGAAGCACTCAATATTTTCTGATACTTGTAGAGATGAATAAAGTAGTGGATCTATTGCAGCAACTTGCTCACAGAATGGAGGCTGAGCAAGAAGTCACTCAATCATTTGAAATGTTGAGCCCCATTGAGTTTTGTTATCCAACACAGGAACAATTTTGTTCTGCTTCTTTGCTAAAGAAATGGAACTTGGCCCTCAGCAGTTTTTTCACAATACCTCAAATTTTTCTGCACATACGCGCTAGAATCCATCCATCACGGTTATTATGAATGAGTGGAGACTGCAGTGCTAGAGACAACTGCTACCGAAGCCCTTTCGGTAAAATAAGACAAGGCTACCTGAGGAAAATTACAACAATGCGATAGATAAGACTGGGACTTTCGGACTCGATTTGTTGATTTGCTTCTTAAGGATAAGGATGGCATTGTGGTGCTCACGAGGGAATTGACATATGTAATTTATTGATAGAAAAGGCCAGATCTGAAAACAGTGCTTTAAGCAACCCTACATTTTGGCACTATGAACCTGTAGTTCATTTGTTCGGCCTCAAGGTTCACGCACTTTGCAGTCCTCCCTACAGGGTGAAGTAAATGCTTTAAAGATTTTGGACGAAATTTATTCTTTGGGCTGGATGGAGAAAATGATGGGATAAAGTCACTTCAGAAAATATCAAGCAAAGAAAGAAGTTAGTCTGGTGTTTTGGTTTTTCATACAAGGTGAGAGGACTACATTATGATGCTGTCAAATGTACTCTTGAGTAATTTAAAAATCCTCAGAATACGAAATGAAATGAGGAATGAAATTTACTTTATGTAGTGGTGCATAGATGCTCTTGTTTTAGACTAGGTTAATGAAAAATCGGTGGTCTGAGCTGGACCTGGAATATTATACAATCTCAAGCTCTGGCTTCAGCAAAAATTTGGAGCTCCGGGAAGCTCCAGCTCCAAAGCCCTGGTTATAAGACACAGATTTGCAAGAATCTTCCACTCTGCATACATGTCATCTCTTTGTTTAAAAGTATTAAATAAATTTTCTTATAGATTATATAGCATTATTTTATGATTATACTAAACGATGTTGAACATTAAAATAATTTTCTATGAATTGAGCTTTGAGACATTGAAATGATAAATATCGATCCTGACAGATAACTCAGGCTCCGGAGGATTCATTGTTCCTGTTTATTGGGAAACCTAGGGTTGAACTATACACAAAGCATGTGAAAGAATAAAATTCTTTTGCAAAAGGAGGGCAGGGGCCAAAGTGTTCACGAGATGGCTCTTTACTCAAGTACAGTCAACTCTCGATTATCCGGCTTCCGATTATCTGGTTTGTGGATTATCCGTGCTATTTTCTCATCCCTACCCTTAAAAGTTTGAAAAATATTCCAATGGTAAAATTAAGTAAATTCTCTGAAAGTTTGATGTATCTAAAATGAATTGCAAGTTTTTAAATGTCTCTTTTTAGGTTAACTTCTTAATTTAATCACAATATTAAGGAAATTGTTTGCTACATTTAAGAATGATGAAAACTCTGCATCTGCTTGTGATATTATTTTATCCGTTCTTTCCCATTACCCTTTGCCACTGAATATTCTATCTTCCTAAAAAAAACAGAATAGTAAATATACAATGGAAATAATTTCAAATTAACTACTTGTAAATAAACTAACTTATATTATACTTAAAAATAACTATTTATTGCTCTGTATGTTCTTACTTTTTGGCCTGAATTAATAAATACGAAACAGTATCAGTGCTCCCTGGTCATTATTCGCTGTTGAACAGTCATTTGTTTTTTCCCAGATATGATTGTGCCAGTTCGTTCATGTGGAAATCTCAATTTCTTCAAAGTTGCATTTGTTACTGTAGTGCCGCGTTCTGACAAAGCTGATGCAAATGGCGGAAAAACAGAAGAAACTTTTCCTTTCCATCGTTAAAAAACTAGAATTGATTACAAGAAATGAAAAAGGAGAGACTCCGCTAAAACTGGCAAAAGAATATGATGTGGGATTACAAACAGTTCGGGATATGATTAAGAATAAAAGTAAGCCGATGAGGTTCGCTGCAACCTCGGACAGTGGTTTGGGACCCTCAAAGCGTAAGACTATGAAACAATCAACCTTTCAAGATTTAGACTCCGCCATGCTTCTTTGGTTCAATCGAAAACGGTCAATTCATGGTATACCCGTCTCAGGCCCCATGTGTGCACAGCAGGCTAAACTTTTTCATGAGTCTCTAGGGATAGAAGGAGATTTTAAAGCTTCTTCTGGGTGGCTGACGAGATTCAAGCAGCGACATGAAATTCGTGAAATTGCTATTCAGGGAGAGCGATTGAGTGGCAATGGTACAGTCACTGATGCTTTTCGCTTGGAGTTCACAAAATACGTAAAGGAAGAAGAGTTGGCACCCGCACAGAAGCTCTGGCGAGTGTTGAAACTTTGCTGGATTACATGAGACAAAATGATTTCGACTCTTGTGTAACGTTTGATTTGAATGGTGTTGTGGATGCTGGGTTGCTGGGGAGTTGTTGATGAAAAAGAAAGGGGGGATTGCTGGGGAATTGGATTTGGAGAGGATGCTGGATGCATCAAGAAACTTTGTATTGGAAAGAATAAAGAGTTTTGAAACGAAAATAAACGTCTGACGTTACAGCCGGAGGTGAGAACCCACTTTTCTGGCGACGAGGATGGGATATTCGTCACGGGTTTAAAAAATAGCTCGTGGAACGTGAAAAAACACAGCGGCCGGATTGAACGCGTGAATCGGAATCGGAGAGCGACATCCTTTTTGGAACGGATTAATTGGATCTACGGTTGCCGGTTCGAAGAAGCTGACTGGAGGCGGTATTTGCTTCAAGGAAGGACGCAACATTGAGTGACGAAGTTGGAGCTGCGAGCGAAGACGTCTTGGTTTCTTCCTGCCGGCGGTTGGAAGTCGAGTTGCGGAAGAAGTGGACGGGCTGCAGTTGATCGTGTTGGTGTGGCGTTTTCTGCTGTGGGATAGGTGAGTACCCTTTTTGCCGGATGGTTTGAGCATTCTGGGTGCTGTTTCTGACTTCCACGTATTAGTGAGTTGTTTAGGTGATAGAGTTGTAGAGGAAAAAAACTTTAATAATGTCGTATTTGGCCAGAGTCCCTAAAGACATTTTGTGCAAAATCGCATATGAAGTAGGAGCTGATGTGGGGAGGGATGCAAGAGTGGTAGAGTATAAACAAGCGATAATAACCAGTAAAGAATATGATGAGGAATTTGTGAAGGAGATGCTGAAGTTTTTTACGGAAGAGAAAAGATTGGAGCGGGAACGGGAGGCAGAAGAGAAAAGATTGGAACGGGAGGCAGAAGAGAGAAGATTGGAATGGGAGGCAGAAGAGAAAAGATTGGAACGGGAGGCAGAAGAGAGAAGACTGGAACGGGAGGCAGAACGAGAAGACGCTGAAAGACAGAGACGTTTTCAGTTAGAAATGGAGAAACTAAAATTTTCACAAACCAACTTAAACCACGAGTGTGATGGATTGGAAACGGAGACCGCTCAGAGGATTTTGCCGAAAATAGATATAACTCGGCATATGGATAAATTTGACCCTCATGGTGAAAACATTAGCTTATACCTTGAGCGTTTTGAAAGGCAGGCGGATAGAGCGGGTATCCCGGAACACCAATTAGTATTTTACTTGACGGGGTTACTACCAAGTGAAATCAATGATATAATTTCTCGAGAACCTAGAGAAAAAGCTGATAGTTATGAATTCGTGAAAAATTTACTGCTTAAGAAATACAAATTGAGCTCAGAAATGTTCAGACAGTTATTTTACAAGCAGTCAAAATCGAATGGTACAGTGTGGAGCGATGTGGTATATAAATTGACTAATTATTTCCAAGGATGGGTTGAAGGCATGAATGTGAATTCATTTGAGGAGTTAAAAAGACTGATGGTGACTGATCAGATGAAAGGAAAAGTGCCCATAGAGGTACGAGATCATCTAATAGACGAATGGCAACATTTTAAAGACCCAAATGTGTTGGCTGAGAAGCTAGATAGTTTTGATGCTATTCGAGAAAGCATGGAACGGAAAACCACGGATCAATACATTAAGGATCAACAAAATAAAAGGATCCAGTTTACAAAGCCGAAGACTGCTTCTGTAAATTCTGATGAAGAAAGACGTGACTTGGGTATGGAAAAGATGTCTATATTTTCACCTTCGGGACTAAATTTTGAAAGGAGGTTTCAACCCAAGTGCTATGGGTGTAGTTCCACTCAACATTTCCTTGCAAATTGCCCAAAGAAAAAACCGAAGGATAAGGAAGAAAGAGAATTCGTTGGTTCTTTAAAATATGAAAATAATGAAAAGATGTTCGGTAAATACTTGTCAGAGGGAATGGTAAATGGATATCCAATGAAAATATTATGAGATACTGGTGCAACAATCGATGTAGTGGCCCAGAAATATGTTGCCCCACACATGTATACGGGAGAAACTGTGTGGATACAGCAAGCTTTAGAGGTACGCGATCGTTATCTTCCTATAGCAGAAGTAGAAGTAATTGGAGAGTTCGGTCGAGTATTTGGGAAAGCTGTGGTAGTACGGAATGATTTGGATCGCGGTGTTTACATTTTGGGAAATACTACCGCAGGACTAATTGAAAAATGTCAATCAGAGCAACAACAAAAGCATTGGATAAATACGTTGCAGACTCGAGCGGCAAAGAGAAGAGGTGAAATAGAAGCTGAATGGATAAAACATATGGAAGAAGAAGGGGAAAATAAGGAAATTTCAGGAGAGATAGGGGATAGAGACTCAAATCAAGAAGGAGGATGCCGGTTTGAAGTCGACAGAACGCTGAAAGAGGTGAATAGCGTGATCTCAATAGGACAAGAGGAATTAATTGAAGTACAGAAAAATGACCCATCGTTACAGGAATGTTTCCTGGAGTTAAAACCTGCCAGGGCAGACAGCAACAATGAAGAAGGATTTTTTCTAAGAAATAAAGTGCTTGTCCTGAGAATAAAAGATAAGTTAAATGAAATGAAGAATTTAGTTGTAATACCAACGCAGTTTAGAACTCAGATTTTACGACTATGTCATGAGACAACGCTTGCTCATTTAGGTGTTACAAAATCAAAAAGTCAACTAGCGCGTTATTTTTATTGGCCAAAGTGGTATGTTGACCTCGAAAATTACATACGAACGTGCGATGCATGTCAAAAGGCTGGGAAGGGAGGTGAAAGAAAAAAAGCTCCCTTAACCATTGTTCCATCTATGTCAGAAGTTTTCTATCGAATTAACATCGATACTTGTGGACCACTACCAGAAACTAGTTCAGGGAAGAGGTATATTTTGTCGGTGATATGCGTGTCTTCGAGATTTCCCGAAGCAATAGCGATTGAGGATATTTCTTCACCTACGATTGTGGAAGTATTAATTGACTTATTTTGTCGAATAGGTTTCCCGCATGAAATTCAGTCGGATCGTGGAACATCTTTCACCAGTGAGCTGACTACGAGTTTCTTTAACAAGTGTGGTATTAGTATTGTATAATCATCTATTCAACATCCTGAGTCTAATCCGGTTGAAAGAATATACCGAACACTAAAAAAGGTTTTAAGAGCTATGAGTGTAGATTTCGGAAACGAATGGGACAAGTATCTGCCGGCTGCCTTATTCGCATTGAGGACTACTACGCATGAGAGTCTTGGATTTGCGCCAGCAGAATTGGTATACGGGAAAAACTTACGTACTCCATTAACGTTAATACAGGAAAAATGGTTGGAAGAGTATCCGGAGGAACAATTCGTAGTGGAGTACGTGTTTAATCTGATAAATAGACTCAGAGTAGCACGTGAACTGGCAGTGGAGAAAATGGAGGAGGAGAAGCTAAAAAGGAAAACTTATTACGACCTTCATGCAACACACAGAAGTTTTGAAACTGGGGATTCAGTTCTGGTATTAATGCCGGGAAGGAAGAACAAATTATCTGTGCAATGGATGGGCCCTGGCGTTATTGAGAAGAAACTCTCTGAGACAAACTACGTGGTTACTTTGCCTGGGCGACGGGCAAAATCTCAAGTATTCCACGTGAACATGATTAAGAAATACCATAAAAGGCAAACGGTAGAAGGGATAGTAAATTTTTTATTCCAAGTCCCTGGCGGAGAAACGAAGTTTGTTCAGGACAGCAACTCCAAAGATCTAGAGTGGATTAAAGCAAGCGCATTATCTGAACGATTGAATGTTTCCCAGATTAGTAGTCTTAGGGAATTGTTGAAGATGTATGCAGATATATTTACAGAAAAACCCGGTATTACGGATATAATACAACATGACATCGAGTTAGATGATTCAGAGAAGGTGCAAATCAAGCCATATCGCTTGTCACCACGACAAACGGAGATTTTAGAAAAGGAAGTGAAAAAGATGTTGGATATGGGAATAGTCACAGAAGGCCCTTCTGAATACACATCGCCAATGATATTGGTGGAAGTGCCGGGGACCATGTGTGGATTGTCGAAGATTGAACAAAAAAATCAAGACACAGTATTTCCCGGTACCGAATGTAGAGGAATGTGTGGAGCGAGTAGCTCGAGCCAAGTACATTACTCTGCTTGATTTAACTAAGGGATACTGGCAGATTCCCATGACTGAACGAGCAAGTATTTACGCTGCATTTATCACCAGCTTTGGAACTTTAAGACCATTACGAATGACATTTGGATTGAAAAATGCTCCACATGATTTCTGCCGTCTAATGACTGAAGTGCTAAGGGGTCTAGAGAAATTTGCTGTACCATACATTGATGATGTAGCTGTATATTCAGAAACTTGGGATGAGCACTTGAAACATCTCGAAGCAGTAATGACTAGAATCAAAGCTGCAAATTTAACGATAAAACCGGGAAAATGTAGACTCGCTCAGCATTCTGTGAAGTATCTCGGTCACATGGTGGGACAAGGTAAACTGTCACTGGCAGGTACAAAGATTCAGGCGGTGAGACAGTATCCGACACCGAAGTCCAAAACGGAGGTAAGAAGTTTTCTAGGATTGGCTGGATATTATCGAAGATACGTTCCTGATTTTTCTCGTATAGCAGCACCGTTAACAGATGCAATAAAAGGAAAATCCAAGTAAGGTGAGATAGAATGGACTGAAGAATGCAATCAAGCATTTAATAAGTTGAAGAAGATGCTGGTGGCAGAATTGGTTCTTAGTGTACCAGATTTTTCCAGAGAGTTTGTGCTGCAAACGGATGCTTCGGATTTGGGAATTGGCGTGATTCTTAGTCAAGCAGATAACCAAGGACATGAGAACCCAATTTTATACTTGAGTAAGAAGTTCAGTGAAACAGAACGTAAGTTTAGCACCATCGAAAAGGAATGTGCTGCAATAGTTTGGGGGGTGAAAAAGCTTCACGTTTATCTAGATGGCCACAGACCATTTAAAGTAGTGTCAGATCACAATCTTTTACGGTGGCTAGATAGAACGTCAGGAAGTTATCCAAGGCTGTTGAGATGGTCATTGATGCTTCAACAATATGATTTTGAGATCGTACACCGGCCGGGGTCAGCCCATAAAAACGCCGATGCGCTAAGCAGGGCAATAGACGACAGCAAATAGTTTGGAAGTCGGGAACCGTGTTCGGGTGTGGCGACATTTGGCAAAGGGGTACTAAAACGGGATCTCAGTAAAATTTTGTCCAGTGATGAAAGTATTTAAACATCCCTGGACAAAATTCTTTAAACGGTGGAGGAAGACTGTAACGTATGATATGAATGGTGTTGTGGATGCTGGGTTGCTGGGGAGTTGTTGATGAAATAGAAAGGGGGGATTGTTGGGGAATTGGATTTGGAGAGGATGCTGGATGCATTTAAGAAACTTTGTATTGGAAAGAATAAAGAGTTTTGAAACGAAAATAAACGTCTGACGTTACACGTGCGACGTAATCTCAGCCAGAAAAATAAGAACTGCAATAAAAGAAAACATGGAGAAATCAAGTAAACAGCAAAAAGTAACTTGTTATTTCCAATATTCACAATGAAAGAATGTGCTCTATTCTGATATTCTCTTCAATAATGATTTTTAAATTTACTTCAAATATGCAAGATAAGCTATTATTTTTTTATTATCTATGTATATGGTCAAGTTAAACACCCATTATCTTTTGTTTCAAGCGTTAGAAAATATTTATAGATGAATGTTGAAGATTTCATGATATTTGAAATAAACAAACAGGAAAAATAGCATTTTGTTATTCACTTGTTTTATTGGAGTATCACCTGCAGTCAATTGTAATGCAAAATATTTTTAATCCTACTAATGCCGAATCTATATATTATATCGCATATATTTTTCAGAGGCTCACAATATAACAATGCTTTGTTTTATATTATCACTTCGATGTCATACATTAACTGAAAATAAGCAAGATGTCAGTTTTTTATTATCTATGTGGTCAAGCTAAGTAAATACCCATTATGTTGTGTTTCAATCATTAGAAGCTATAAATTTATAAATGTTTACGATATTATTATATTTCGAAATAATGGTAATATGTATTTAGTATTTCATCTTGCAGTTACCACTGCAGTCTGTTATGTGAAATAGTTTCCATCCTATGAAGTGAAATGTCAATATCATGACCACATTTTCCATGTTTTGCGGTTATCCATGTTTTTCTATTATCCGTGCCTCGTCACGCATCCATTAGCACGGATAATCGAGAGTTGACTGTATATACAGCGTTATAATGTTGTATTACCCTCAGCACTTCTAGCTTTAGTTTTAACACCTACAAATCCATCAACACCTCCTATCTTCTGTTTTTGATTATCACACTTACTGGAGCTTGAAGTATCGATATGATCCCCAATTATGTACGAGGGTTGTGCGGAGTGAATGGCATTCTTTATTTGTTGTTTTCTTTTTTTTTTATAACGTGAAGGGCTGCTTTCAAGAACCGAGGCCCGATTGAACGCAATGAGCTGTTTTCTCCAGGGCGTACGGCATATGTCATTGAATTAGAAGAAGAAGGAGTGGGAGGTGGAGGGGTTGGGGCTGGGGCCAATGAGAGCGACATCCCGACCACTTTGATTCGCAGCAGATCAGACGTCCCCTCCCTGGAATCGGCTGCGACCCTAACGACCAACGACATAGGTGGGCTCTTTTATTGTGATTTCTTTGAATTTGTGGTAAGCATGTTTCTGCCAATAGCACACATAAATCTTATTCAGATGACTCTCGATGTTATTTCTCTCTCTTAGGCTTTAATTGTGTCCTGGAAGCCATAATGGATGGACAATTAATTTCATCTCATCATTTCATTGAATTTTTGCTGGCTGACCGTGAGCTTAATCAATTGTTTTTGCTACGCTTGTCGCAGGTTATATATTTTTTATTTATGGAATCTGAAAAGTGTTTTTGGTGGGGACTTTCTGATGAGTTTATGCCAGCTCATTTAAAGAATTATATATTGCTGATTTTTCTGAATTCATTTTGTTATTTACTTCAATGCAGAACTTTTCAACTTTTGCTACAGCTATTTATCAATCTCATACATTGTGAAACACGTCAAAATGCTTTCAGTTTTTCTCTTTCGGTTTGCATTCAAACATGGTGGGTATCACGTGTTGAAAGTAAGAGGCGTGACGTCACAGCTGCCGTTCTCCGTCATGCCCTGCTGTCATTCACTATCTCAATGTAGTGTTTTCTTTCTTGGATTAAAACACCAACTTCCAATGAGTATACTAATTTATTTCTCCGAGAATACAAGTGGTAGAGTTCCGAGGTGCCATGTTGCGAGCATGTTGACTACTCCCCGTGCCGTGCCGAAGATCGCCCTTTTATATTACTCCGTCGACCTTGGGGAATTCTCTCGAGGGAATCGGGGAATCTTCTCGAACCCTCGACTGGCACATGGTACTGAAACACCGTCAGGCGACCTCGGGAACTTTCTTGAAGCCATCGCCGGCATATGACAATACAACACTCAAGTTCCCTCCTGAGAGTTCTCCTTAGATTCTGCACCTGCTGCCTTCATAATAATCTTTAGGAGCCAGGGTCATATGATTTTCAAATCATCTTGAAATATATTTATTTGAGAAATGGAAGAGGAATTCATCTGGACAAAGTCGAATAACTTTCCTCAAGTGGATCTTTGAGTGTCTATCACGGAACTTATTCTATAACCATTACTGAACAATTTTAGTCGGTTGATTGGTACCTTACAGTATGACAGGTCTGTTGGATGAACAGAATTTCTTAAATCCATTCGCAATGCAATTTGGTGATTAAGTCTCAAGCTGTTTTGATCTCCTTCCCCAATACAGTGGGTGCTGGTTTCTTTATCTTTGAAAAGTTTTCTTAAACCACGACTACTCAACGTTTTTTCAACTCAAATTTTGATGACCTTGCTCGAGCAATGAAAACTAGGCATTCATGCATTTCAGCCATTCTATTCTTAACATTTTTTTTAGTTGACCCTTGAAAGCGTCAAGCAAGTGCATACCCCTTTGATGTAGCAATGGACCCTGGAGCTTACATCAGATTACATTCAGCCTATCGTACATGGTTCACCATTCATCCATCCTTTTTCCTGCATGCGAAAAATTACCCTTAACCCATTAATGCCCATTGGCAACCTCAGTTGCCAATGGGCATTAATTAATTGCATTGTCAGCTAAGTGTAGAAAGTATCTACACTTTGCTGACAATGCAATGATAGATGGGTCCGACCGGCTGTTCAAAATTTGGCCATATTTTGAAATTTTAAACAAAAGCTTCAAAGCAATACTTCCAGAAGACAGATGCTCTGTTGACGAGACAATGATACCTTATTACGGCAGGCACGGATCCAAACAGTTCATCCGTTGGAAGCCTATAAGGTTCGGATTCAAATTATGGACTACATATGATCTCTCTAGATATGTTTTTCATGCAGAGCCTTATGCTGGATCTCACATACTCCTTCCGAAAATTAAACTATGAGGATGCGGATGTTGTCCTCGGGTTGTCCTGGGATTGGATTACGTCAGATAACGAAGGTTTATTTTGAAAATATTTTCATTTCTGAAAAGCTGCTTACATGCTTACATGAAAAGGGCTTAGGAAGAACAGGAACTCTTCGAGAAAACAGGGTGAAAAGTATCTATCAACTGACCGTATAAATCTTTTCAACAAGAGGAAGAGGGGTGAATTTGAATATGTGTTGAATGGCTCATTGCTCATAGCAAGATGGAATGACAATGCTGTGGTCACTGCAATGACTAACTTCACTTCTAAAATGGGGACAAAGCATGTGAAGAGATATATATTTTTCCATTGAAAAAAGAGAGAATATTTCTTCCAATGCCAACCATTATCAGAGAATATAATGAGAATATGGGTGGCGTGGACTTGCACGATCAATTTGTTGCCAAGTACCACACAAATGTAAGGACCAAAAAGAGGTAGTGGGCATTTTTTGCTTGGGGACTGGATACATCGTGCACTCAGGGATGGCCGTTGTACCGGAAATTGGGGCACAATATAATTCTACTACAGTTTCGGAGGGAAATAGTGACATATATTGGGGCATTATAGTGCCAAGGAAAGACAGTCTCATTCACGTGATCCCATGGAAGACCTTCGCAGGACAAAACAGATTACATCATTTTTCGTGGAGAAACAAAGTAGAGGAGATGTAAGGTGTGTGGAAACCGAACAATATATCTATGTAAAAAGTACCAGAAGGCCCTTCATCCCGAGTGTTTCGAGGAATTTCATTGTTGACATTGGTCAATAATTTAAAAAAATACATAAAAATACATGTGATTAGAAGCGAAATATAAAATACTGTAAATGAAAGTCAGTACTTCACTATTTTCATTTATCATCCATTAAAGCTGTTTTAAAAGCTTTCGATATATAATTTTTAATAACTCATGTATTATAGCATCATTTATCACGGTAAACGAAAAGACACGGCCACTGCCCATTGGCAACTTAAGTTGCCAGCAAAAAAAACATTGTTCCACTTGCTAAATATTTTTTAAATTATTTTTCCCAATATAAGGTACCATTGGAGAGAAAAATAGTAAAATTTGATGAAAATTGTCAAAAAAAATTTTCTCTGGGCATTAATGGGTTAATGATAGCTTTTCCTTAGCTATTGTTTAACACCTTAAAGTAAGATAAGGGGTTTCACCCCGGGAACGGCCGTAGGTCGTGTGGTTGGTCTTCGTGTTCCTTCGGCACGCAGAATGTGATGTCATAAACAATGAAACAGTGGTATCCAACATATATCATAGGAAACATTGAAACAATAACTTATAAGTACATGCCATTCCTTGCATTCATATAATGTAAAAATTCCTTGGCTCCTCACCGCCAACTTGTGATTGGCTGGATCTTTTTCTGCTTTCCACGTCGTTTTCTATCATGTGAACCCAGCTTGAGACCTTGAAATTTTGCACGTAGGTACATGTTAGCACTAGGAAGGACATAGACTCTATAAAAAAGGCCTTAGACTGCAAATTGGGCCCTCCAGAGTATTGATGACGAACAGCAGGACATAAGGGTTGATTTTACCGTGGATTTGTTAACTTTCAATCCCATAAGAAGAGCATTGGATTCAATACAGAGGTCTCTTTTGTAAATTACTTGCACTCATGATATACACTTGGTTTTATTATCAGATGGCTGAAAGCTTTAGGTTTTTAATTTTTGCATTTGGTTTGCATTCATTGCTCTTAGTTTTTGTCTACCTGAAAGTGTGGTTTAATGCTAGTTTCTCAATCCTTCAGTTATCAACAAGCTGGCTCAGATCTTGTCATATTTGAGACAAGGTACTCGCCACTCGAGAAAAGGCAGAAAGAAGGAAGCCAAGGCGGGTGCCATTGGATCTGGTGTCAAGGGAGACGAGGGCCTGAAGGTGAGTGAAATTCCTGCTCAACATCTAAATTTGATGATGTGGCATAACTCATCTTTACCTTTATTTTGGAGGACATGTTTTGTTGATGACATTTTATTTTTACTACCCAAGTTAGTTGAGCCCAATTATGATTATCATTCACGTGAATGAGTTGTCGTTCGTTGAGCTAAGATTGTGTTTTCCAGGGTCTATTGTCCTTCATTGCAAAAGCAAAGAGTGGTTTAGGGATAAAAATTGGAAAAACTTTTGTTGAAAAATGAAGCAGATTTTGCTTGGCATAACCAGATGATTTTTTGTCGCAACTATCTAACTCTCCCTGCCTTGTGAGAAAATTAAAGTATTCAATAGAGCCCCCGTATTTATTATACTCATCATATCTACAGTTCACTCGGATTGGAAATTAGAAGTGAAAATTTCCTAAAATAATCTACCCCAAGTTTAAATATGCACCATTCTGCTTGATGAAGCCTTGCCCCCATACTTTTAGTGAATGGCCGATTGCACTATATCCTTTGCTACCATCCATGCCCATAAAATATGCACAAGGTGGCCTCAAGCATTCTTGCAGTCTATATTTGTTTCCGCATCATATATGGGACATTGTGAGAGTCACCATTATTTTTTAAGATGGCTTCCAAGTATAAAAGTTGACCAAATTTTGGATTGCTCATTATCAAGGAAGAAGTGCAATTTATTGATTTAATTAAGAAGGGAAAAAAACTTTAGCCTCTAAATTTTACTACTATCTGAAATTATCCATTTGTGAGGTGTTAAAGGATGCAGAAAATATTCAATCAAGCTTTTCAGTGGCACGTGCAATAAACAAGTGGAAAAGACATAAAAACTTCAATTTGAAGATGTAGGTTTGAATGGAAAGAGCCTTGAATTGTTGGTAGGAAGTCATAACAGAAAGCGTAAACCTTAAGAAGGTAAACAGGCTTTGTCAAAATTCCTTAAGCCCACATGAAGGTTTCAAGAGAAAATATGATGAATATGAGATAAGCTAGATGTTCACAGCAAGTGAGGGAAGTGGTTGCAAAGATTCGAGAGTTAGCGTGAGAAAAACATAAAAAAGTGCTGAAGAGTAGTGTCGTGGGAGAAGGAATTTTATTTTCTTGCAGATATGTTTTGTCCTTAGAGAACAGAAATTCTTTCCTAACTCATGAGGTGAGAAATTCAAGATTCAGCATAAAATTATAAATGTTCTCAATCATTTATTAAAGCCAACAAGTATTGTATTTTACTCCAACTCCCCGCCTCCATATATGACAACATTAGATTTCAGGAGCTCCCCTCCTCTTATCAGTTTTCCTTAAGTAGTCATGTTGATCGAGTCTTTTACAAGTCTCATGTACAGTTGAGCACCCTTAATCCGGCACCGTCGGGACTCGAGCGATGCCGGATGAGGGATTTTGCCGGACTACGGGTGCTGTGGTAGTAACCAGTACACATATGGGGTCCACGTGGTTTTTTATGAGGGAATTCGATAAATTCTAACAAATTCATTTTAATTTGAATAAATTCTGTATAATTTAACAAATAATTTGAAAAAAATAAGAAATAAACTGTTTCTAAATCCACAAACACAAAATCAGTCAACTGGTAGTATCGCAAAACGGCAGAGTGAAAAGAATACGTAGAACGTATACACATATTGCTGCACATCCAACAGTACAATGTTATTAGTTGATAAATAATATAAATAAATAACAATTTTTCATTGTTTCCAATGTTCCTTGCAATCCTTATACCACTGTGTTTAATACGATATCAGCTGATTCATTGAGCAGTCTACGTCACACTGTCAAAGCTTGCTGCTACCGGTGTTTCCATCTTGCGGCTATCCGTCGATACATAGGGAGCGATTTCGGAGGAAGCCGTGGAGGAAGATTCTTGTCTATCCTTGGTTGCCTTTTTGAACATATCTACAATCTATAAACCATTTTAGCCTGCTCCTTTAACATTTGGCCTGAAACATTGAGCCCTTCACTTTGACGCAGTCGAAACTACTGCCTAAGCATGCAATCAAAAACAGCACTATAGACTTGTTTTTTTCATGGTTTTTCTTATCGCCATCCCTTTCTTAGTGTCACATTCACAGAAAAATTTGAGGATCTTCTCTTTCTGCTTCTTATTCTCATGGATTGTCGAAGATCCAACGGAGCACATATCTCATGTACAGGCGCTTCACTGATGTAGCAAAAACAAGTTTTTTCAACACTTCTGCTTTTTTTGCGTTAGTTAATGTTCTATGCTTTCGCTTCGCCCCCTTGCTGCTGCTGTAACTGCTTACATTAGACATAATTACGGATAAAACTATGCAGATGACAGATAGTTTTTACTACAAGTTGCCACTAAGTATAAATCAAACATGCGTGCGCCATGTAAGACTGGTATTCTCCATCTCCGAGTCACCACACACCCGCGTCTCGGCAATGACACAATATGTCTTTAATTTGCTGAATGAAGACCTTCGTTGCACACAATAATAAATATAGACAACATTGTATGCAAAAAATCTTCCATACTCGCTCTTTAATGAGAGAATTTGTGTTAAGAGTGGGTTTCAGTAAAATACGAAGCAATGATTCGGCAAATAAGTTTCTGTTTTCCGCGAATTACCTACGCCTTTGAAATATTGCCGGACTACGAGTGTTCCCGGATTAGGGATTTCTGGATTAGGGGTGCTCAACTGTACTGTGAAAATCATTAACGATATCTGGCTACAAATTGACATTTCTAAGTATGTAGTATGTATCTGCATAGGGTTTCTGATTATGTGGAAAAAAAGAAAGGGCGCTAGATCAATTCTTAGACATTTGGAATCGCACGTTTATTTTCACACAATGTATGCAATGCTTTTAAAAATAACTTAACGTTCAGGAAATGGGAAAGTCAGCCGGATTGCTTATTCACAACTTGCTTATTGAGTTTTTCAAGTTCTCATAAATGTCCTTTTGAAGTTGATTTTTATTTTTTTTAGTTCATCAATTTGCATCACTCCAGAATTCTATGGCACTCATGTCTAGTTCAGATTACTATTAAATGGTAAAAGCATTACTTAAATGCATTTGAAAACTGTCTCTGGAAGTCATAATTCACTCAAGGAACCTTAAGTTGACCCCTTACGACGGGAAGTAATTCAGATTGCTGTTTTAACATTTTTTAACGTAATATATCCTTGTAAGCATTCCAATTACATAGTTTATTGTCCTGGTTAGCATATTGATTTTGGTACCTTTCTAGAATGTACTGAAGAATTCCGGCATTTGATGATTTTGAGAAGTAAAAATTAATTTCGAAGAAGTCTCTTCCAGGTATAAGGGAGTTTGTAAGGGCTCATAAGGGAGGCGATCGAAATAGAAAAAAGACCAAACAATATAAATAGAGAGGAAAGTTACAAACTCCCCTAAAATACCTAGAAGAGACTTCTTCGAAATGTACTGAACAAGTTTCATTATAAAAGTCTCTAGCAATTACATGTGAATGAAATAAATAATGGTTTTCGTGTTCCATGATGTATTGTTTTCAACATTTCTTTTTTTATACCAGGCAAAAGCTGATGACAGCATATATGGTGAAATTGGAGACTATATTCCAGGAATTCCTAAAAGGGGTGGTGACAAGGACAGGTAATAATATGTTATATCATCACATGAGGTAGATTAATTTGGGATGGCATCCCGTTATTTATTATTATGGAGTTCTTTGGGTCTCAAGTGAAATCTCTTTCATGCGTAAAATTGAATTATTATTTCTACTCATCTCACTGTAGGGATAAAAGTGAGAAGAGACGTGCTCCATACTTTGAGAAGCCAGAGGAAGCAGAGGAGGGCATGCTGGGCGGAAAAGGTGGCTGGACCGATGCTGAGAAGAAGAAGGCCAAGGAGGAAGAGGATGAGAGAGTGTAAGGATAATCTAGAGCAAATTGCAGCTCACCTAGTTGCAGAATCTCAGTTGTGTGATGTTTTCTTAAATTTTCAATTTGTTGTGGTATTCCTGAAAGTTGCCCTACTGCTGTCAAACTAATTTCCCGGTCCCCAGACTCTGTTCATTGCTACTGCTTTTCCCTTCAGTAGTTTACCAATTTATATTCCTGGTGTGCTCGATTGGCTAGTTATTACACGTATCCTCCTCTCTCTCTCTCTGTGCCTCTGAGCAGAGGCACAGAGGGAGGTGTTTTGCATTATTCTAATCATTTCACTCAGCGTGAGGATGCATCGAATGCCTAGATACAGAGGTCTCAATAATAGAGAGGTCCAGACTTGAAATGTCACATTTTTAAAATTGTATATCTGATCTAAAATAACATGCAATAATACATAGTTGAAAATGATATGTGATTCTGAACCTGAACAATCATTTTTCAAGGAGAAATATAAAAACTTTTCATTAGAGATTATAATCAGTTTTTAAACAGTTATTCATGGTTTGTGCTTTGAATCACTTTTCAAACTATAATTCATAATTTTTTTAGGCAAATCAACTTTTTGTGATTTGTGCCCAACCCTGGGTATACATTTGATTACCCTCGATTGTTTTCAGAATGCCTTCTTCCTCTTCGAATGTTGCTATTTTAATTTGCATTTTCATTTTTATTGGCAGTATTGGAGCATTGATAAAAACAGCGCAGCGAATGGGCAGTGCCATGGGTGCTTCTGTGCCTGCCGGAAACTCTGGCCAGGGTGGGCAGCCACCACAGACAAAAGCACAGCAATTGTTGTCTAGGTTGGCTGCTGAACCGCAAGGGTATGCTGAGTGCTACCCTGGTTTGGAGGAGATGCAGGACGCCATAGATGACTCAGATGACGAAGTGGACTACACAAAAATGGACTTGGTTTGTATTGCCTCCATCAGTAGGAGCTATCCGTCAGTTAAAATAGTACTTCTAAACGAATTCATGTTAAGTGAATTCTTAAATTCATAAGAAACCATGTAATTGATGAGGGATACATCCGAGAAATAATAGACAGGACCGTTTCGAACATTGTGTTAAAGATAAATTATGGCTTTACGCAAAAAATTTCGCTATGAGTAAACTATGAGAAAGAATCTGTAAATTTTCACAATTGCAGTGCAAAAACTATATACTTGACTTCATTTATTACTGAAAAATTGCCTTGTTACATGTTGTAATAAATATCCAGAACTTTTAATGCAGAACCACTGTATTTACTACGGTGGGATATTAGCCACAAACATAATGCATGCAGATTAAAGTCAGCGATTTAGAAATTGAGATCTAACAATGAAAACAAATGCCATACTAGGATTTAGCCGAGGTATCACTTAGTGCTGATGAAAAAGCAAATGAAGATCAAAGTAGCTTCGCAGTGTTTGTTTCCTCAAGATTTGTTGCCTTTTATACCTCTCTTTGTGTTTTACTCGTTCAATCACTGATTATCATCTCCCAACGAATTAGTTTTTGTGTTACATTTATTCCTTGGCCTGTCACTTTTGGCCGATTGCACGTGCTTTGCATTTGCATTGGGAAACGTCCTGAGGATTTGGAAGAAACCCCTCATGCTCTCGTGATGTCTTAAGGGTTGTGGGATTAGGGCATATTTTAGACTTGAAATTAGTCAATACCCTTCTACTGGCTTTTCAGAAAACCTCCAAATATGACATCAAAATCTTACGAAAACATCGCAAAATTGGTCATTTTCAAATGCTAATTTCTGTAAAACTACATACCTCAGGTACAGTAAGTCCTTGGCTTACACGGTTAATTTGTCCCAAAAATTTCCACGTAAGTCGAAACACAAAAACTTGCCTATCCATTTTTGAACCATTAGAGGTGCCGCTTTTACTGCGCTTGGAGGCAATCGGCAACGATTACAGAAAACGCCACCTTTGGAGAGGCTGTTAACATAATATGAAAATTCCGAGAGTAATACAAATCCAATCTTTATCTCACTGGATATTTAAATCTAAAATAAGTATAATTGCACAAAACATGAACAAATTGAAAATTTGTTAAAATTATCATACTTATGTGAATGCATATATATACAGTAGTCTTGATTTTACGTAACACCTTGGAACCCAAGAATGGGGTGTTATGTAAAATCAAATTATGTAAAATCAAGATATTAGCGGATTTTGAAAAATGTGCTGAGATTTCACAATATATGAGAACACAATGACGTTGTAACTATTTTCACTACAAAGAGATTATATGTTATATTTCACGCAGAAAATAAAACTTTTAATTGTGTTGGAGAGATAATTATATTTTAAACCAAAATGTACAATAGAATTTCAGTACAGTAAGTCCTCGACTTACGCGGATCCGAGTTACACGGATCCGGAGTTACGCGGATGTTCAGTTAAGCGGGGTACACATGGACGGAAAAAGTCGCAGAAACGCTGAGACGGAAAAACGGAAAGCACGAGTTGGCCGAGATAAATGGGGTGGATTCCAACGTACGGAAAACGATACGGAAAGCGGAATACGGTAAAGCGGATAGCCAATCATAGGTTGCCGGAATGCGAAGAGGTGGAGCTTGGGCCCGCGGATCGGGCAGATAGAATTTTTTGATATTTTCCACATTCCGCGCGTGGAATGTGACGTCAAAGCAAATGAACTGCCACATCCGCCATGGTTGCGGGAAAACAATTCAAAATCTCTGAACCAAGAAGTCTATTATATACAAACTCTTTGCATATTATATGCACTTTTAGTGACGTAAATTATAATTTAATTGTCATTCATACATAATGACCCTATTACTTATTACCACACACTTCTACTCATTTAAATTTGTCTCCGTCGAGTAATTTCACACCGAAGTAAAACAATTAAATGGTCCCGAAAATACGAACGACCCATTGCTATATAACCTTTGTTACAGAGAATGACATACATTCTTGAATATTTTTTCATTTACTTTACTCTTCATCGCTTCAGATTCAGGCATTATTCAGTAAATCCTTCTACATGAGAATTCGAACACCCACCATGTTTACTTTCCCTTTTTCGCCATTCTGTGTACATATGCTTCCCAAGTTCTCATCCTTCTTCCCACTTCCTACTCCGCACTCAGCTTTCCACGTTGCTTTCCGTCCTCGCGTCAATTTGTCCGTTCTGCCGGCCGAAGCTCCGTGCCTTCCATTGCCGCAGATCTGTGATTGGCTTTCCGCTTTTCCGTTGCCGCGACCTTTTCCGCCCCATGTGAACCCAGCTTTAGACCGGTGGCATGTTTGCGTTTTCTCCGCGTCTCTGTTGCTGCGACAGATACACCGGGTGACGACCCGTGACTCAGTGTCAAGCGCGCAAGAGTTGATGCCAAACTACGGGCGTTCGGAACGCCCACTCTACTAACACAGCCAGTTAAGCAGCGACAGGTCCGCCAGTCCTCGGTAAGGGGAGTGTACTTCGGCTATTTGTCGTGTCGCGCCATAAACACGACATGCAGCGCTTTCAAATCTGTCGTAGGTCGCAAGCACGGCCGTAATGGCTCCATAAAAATGTATGTTTGACCTTTTACGAGCTGTCGCCACATATCTGTCGCGGCGAAAGAAACGCGAAAAAAACGTGAGCCTGTCACCGGCCTTACACGGCATCAACATCTTTTTTCGGCATAGTTTGACCTTCCTGCATAGTTAATTATCTACTCCATAGATGACGCCTGTTGCCCATCACAGAAAAAAAGAACACATTCTTGCAGCAGACAGACTAACTTGTGTTTCCGTTGTGAATTGATCATTGGGATTGTTATTTACCAAGTCAAAAGATGGCGTTTTCTGTGATCGTCGCCGATTGCCACTAATCGCAGTAAAAGCGGCAACGCTAATGGTTCAAAAATGGACAGGTAAGGTGTTGTGTTTCGACTTACGCGGATTTCAACTTCCGCAGAAATTTTTGGGACGAATTAACCGCGTAAGTCGAGGACTTACTGTACATAATCATAGCTTTTTGGCTGCTCAGGCTAAAGTACAGGTAAAGCATTGAAACATGTGGCTAAATCTAGTGTATTCATAATTAGAAAATCATGCCTGTGTGAGAGTGTGAATTGTACTGAGAGATAAAATTTGAAAATAAGACATTTTGAAAAAGTCATCCAAGATATTAATTAGAAAAGTATACCACGCAATGAAAGTTAAATAAAATTGTACAGCAAACTAATAAACTGTCTGGGAAAAATGAAAATGAAGCAATTTCATCTACAGAATTACATCTTTTTAAAACATTGTGGTTTTTTGCACTTTTAATTGCTCCATTTTTGAGTGGACTAGTTTTTCAATTTTTCTCAAATTCTCTTTAAAATCATCAACTTCATGAAGTAATGAGAAATGATGCAGGATATTTAATGCCTAGAGGATATCTTCTTTTTTGGGTTCAGGAATGACCTCATCACTTTTATCTACTTCATTGTCAGTCAGAATTTCATGGCTACAACCATCTCCTTCATTTTTTTGTCCATGAGAACTTTTTAGGGTGTCATCATCCAGCCCTATGTACTCTTGGCGTGAAGTCTGTGGTGCTCCCAAACGATTAAAATAGTCAGCGAAATCACTTGCTATTAGTCGAGTCTTTGAGATGCAGTGGTTTCCGTTTCGATGAGGAAGATTCACTATTCTCATATTAAATTTCGTCAAAGAGAAGGAATAACAAATAAATCCAAGCAACATTATGAATGGTAAAATTTTGTATTCCACCCTTTCGCTACGAAGTTAACGTTGCTCACACGTAGATTTTTCAACGGAGGCATAAGAATGCCATTTATATAAACGGTGTAAATCTTTCCACGCAAGAGAGCGAACAGCATGCCAACACGGCTCTGCAGCTAAGCAAGATGCAAGGAATCAAAAATGAAACGCTTGTTAATCAAGGGATACCTGTATTTGTGCCTATTGTTTTATCCTAAAAGTGTTATAACTCAATGGCTTCTCATGAGGTCAAACAAAATGAAGAAGCTGTATTCAAAAGTACCAAAAAAGGCTAAATTATGACTTATATTGTAAATACATATCCAACTATTATATCCATATACCCTGGCTATAATGGCTGGTGGCGACTGTGTAAAGTCCTCGCCTGCTAATTCAAGGGTCGTGGGTTCGAGTCCCGCCCGAGTGAATTTTTCTCCACTCAGGACGTGGGTGTTTGTGTTCGTCCATTGTTACTTGTTGAAACACCTGATGAAAAAGGCCATTAGAGCTCTTTTCAGGATTGTGGAAATAAATAAATGTATTTTGGATGAGATACCTGTTTGTTTTCAATTCTAATAAGAATGTGTGACAAAACGTTACATATCAATATATTATTATTATCAAATTTCGAAATGCCCGTAGAAGGATAAATCTACTTAAGTTAGCGACTCTGTATATCTGTTCATAGAAATATTCACTGTGTCCAAATTACATGTTATCGTTGCATGTTTTACAGGGGAACAAGAAAGGACCAATAGGAAGATGGGACTTTGACACACAAGAGGAATACAGCGAGTACATGAACAGCAAAGAGGCATTACCCAAGGCAGCCTTTCAGTATGGAGTGAAAATGGCAGACGGGCGTCGCACCCGAAAGTACCACCGGGAGAAGAATGAAAAAGCTGAACTTGATCGGGAGTGGCAGAAGATTCAGAACATCATCCAGAAGCGCAAAGGAGGAAGCTCCAGTCTCACCCCTGGGACTCCTCTAATAGGTTCCCTCGGAGGAGGTCACAAAATGGATGGGTATGGCTAGTATTTATTCACTTATCTTTTCCTTGGGACAAGCTATCACATGCCCGTTGAAATGTTGGATGTCATTTGACTGCTTGGCCCATGTGTCACATTTTTGTGCACGATTGTCTTGGTGGTAAGGTTATCTCCATCGAGTCCTAGCTTGCATGGTAGACTACCTCTAAAGACCTCTTGTAAGGCCCCCGACTCTCAACGGGGCGTCAAATGATGATTTGGCAGGGATTTCAGGAAGGAAACTCATATTCACTCTAAGTAATGCTCTTTATTGCGTTAACGTAGTCTGGTTGCCTTCTCCCAACTGCCGCGCACTCACGGCGTCGCTTCCCTCTGCATGCCCCCCCCCCTCTGCCCCTCCTCCCCCACCCTTGGGTTCTTTCCTCCCGGCCATATCGTACACCGCTGCATTTTCCCACGGACGGTGAGAGAACGGAAAGGTGAGAGAGGTGCATATACAACCCGTCGACGGCATCTCTGGAGGAATCCCATGACTCGGAAAAGGGGAAGGAGAGAGAGAGAGAGGTGTAGGTATCCGATCTGCTTACTCGCTCTGTACTCTGACTGCTTGGGGGGGAAGGAAGTTGAGTTGGCGATTGTGGTACTTACACTCTTTTATTTTACCTTTGGTAAAATCTTCCTTTAACGAAGTTGTCAGGACAAGAAAATAGAAAAGTTTGTTGCACAGAGCTTCATAGTATAGAGGTCTTTGCTGGTTGAGTCCCTGCTTGGGAAGTCTAAAGTTATGTCAAGATTGAGGCCTTTCTTTACGGTACCGGGCGAATAAATAAGCCAAGAAAGTTATAATGAGGAAATAAGTGATGCAATTAAGGTTGTTTGAGAGCGAGAGATAGTTAGTTCCCTAGTCATAATGGAGACCATATCCAAATTTTATTTTTTTATTTCAGCATCTGTAAGAAGTGTGAAGTAAATATTGTAATACTAATGGCGCAAATATATAGCTTTGTAAAACCAAAATTCTCAGTAATTAATTAAATATAAGCTACATACGTCTCTAACGTGACTCATTTTTTCCCACCGTACGGCTGAAAACCCTTCAAAACAGCATGTTTTTTTGCGATGTTGTAAATATTACTGTGGTGAGTAATAGATTATTTATTGTAAATAGTTAAGAAAACATACAAACTATACTCCGTTAGATTTTTTGCGAAATCTAGGTGCTAGGTGATTTTTCGCTCAAACTACCTTGAGGGTGAATTTTATTGCATCCATGAAGTAAGCCTTGTAAATAAGTAAGATTGAAAAGTGAAAATTTTAATCGCTTTGTTAATATTCCAACCCAAATCAAGGTATTTAAATCTGGAAAACACGTAAGCACGTGAACTTATGATTTTTGTGTAGTTTTTTTGTAACAACATTTTCAATTTGATGAAAATTTTCGTTCAAATTCAAGGAGAATCTTACTTGCTAGAAAATGCAGTCAGTTCTTCTACTTACTTCTACCTACTTACATTTCATCACCTACTTATAGTGGCATACGCAGGATTTAAACAATAATTAAATTAACATTCTCTTTTCGTGAAAACAACTTTATTATTCAGCCCATTGAGAAAAATTCTATACGCTAGTTCAGGTGAATGAACTAAAACGAATTCAGGTAAACATGTTTTGGGGGGTTTTAAACCCTAACCCCCCCCCCCCATCCGTACGCCACTGCCTGCTTACATTTCATTATAACCTAATTGTAATCACTCTCGATATCTGTACTAAGGTAGCTCTTACAATGCTTTACTTGTTTTCCAAATCAATTTTTCACTGAATATGGAATCTCTGTATGTCCCCTGGCATTTACCATGTGTATCTTCACGCACGGGTGGTTGCCTAATAAGATTTCTGTGACGGTAAGGCCAATACGTATGCAGAACTCAAATAAGTCTCTCTCTCCCCTATTGTTCCCAAACTATGATTCCTTCCTGTTTCCTCTCCATGGCATTCGCTCACAACCTCATTTTAGTCTCCAAGAATAATCAGGTCTTTATCTGCTTTTATTTTCCTTACAATTTCTTCTATTCTTTTGTACTTGTCTTGTAGACAATAGAATTTGTCATCCTCTTACTCTGATGTGGGCATGTACACCTGCAGCACCACAACTGTGTTTTGTTTTAATGTAATCACTATTATCCTATCAATGTATTGAAGATATCCTTTCACTTGCATACCACTACTTTTCCTAAGTACTATTCCGATATCTGCATTTCAATTCCTAGATCCAGAGTGAATAATCCGTTAGCTGTTGCTAGTTTTTCTCCTACCAGGGCTACTTTATATCCATAATATTTTCTTCATAGAATTCCATCACGTCTTTTATTATAAAATATATTAGAGAAAAAGTTGACAAGCTGCTTCTCAGTGTAATAATGTGATTTTTTCCCATCGCCTTCCACATCGTAGCCTTTTAGGTAAATAACTTACCATGCCTGTAATGAGTGTCACTGTACCAACTCACGTGGTCTCCAACATTCACCTATGTGAAGAAGGGCTCCCACCCTCTGGAGTACTGGCTGCCTATTAGTTGACGGCAGCCATTGGCCCGTTCACGGCTTCTTCGTAGTATTTTAGAGCTGTCTCACCCTAGGATGGCCTCATACATCCTCTAGGCCAGGGGGTTTCCAACCTGTTTAACTTGCGACCCCAACATTGTGACGATTACTCGCGACCCCATGCATGTTTGACACTAGCAACTAAAATATCAAACAATAATTTCTCCCTAGTGATCCCGTTACCCTCTTGTGCAATCCAAAATGGGGTCGGGACTCCTGCACTAGATACTGTCCCTTTTTGTCCACAACTGCTTATTCGATGAGTAAACTAGCTTTTTTCAAAGCTAACCTCTACATTTAAAGCTTGACCCACCATCTGCAACCTGGTGGAAGCACTCGGTAATGGCAAGGTAGCCCCAAGCCAAATAACAAACTAACCATAAATTGAAGGACTCAGGCCTGACATGGTGCAAACCATATCCATATTAAGAACAAACTTCTAGGTTCCACAGAAGTTAGGTATTTTACAGCTGCCAAATATGCATTTTGCCACACTGGCATAGTCATGCGTCACCCTGCACATGACCATGCCACAGCATGGTGAGAGGTACAGGCTTTAGGAGATATATGTGGGCAAGCTCAGTCAGGCCGATCGTGGTCATGCAGTGGACTAAAAATTTATGTTGGCACTCCGTGGCTGTTAAGGAGAGAAGGGATATGTGATGAATAAGGAAAAAGTGAATGATGAAGAGAAGAAGAAGGGGCGGTTGTGCAATTTACCGTGGTTGAATGTAGGCTCCTTTTCACCCCAGTAGAAAGATCTACAAGAAAAATGTACTCAACGACTGGCAAGTCGCTTATTCCACCTGTAATCTCAATTTGGCCGTAATCCACAAGTATGCTGCCTGGCTTAAATGATTCATTAGAAGCATGGGCATTAATTCAGCAAGATTGAAGCCTCGTAACCACAATTCATGTTTGAGACTCGTGTTTGGGGGCAAGCAATGAGACTGCGTGAGACATCTTAAGATCTCAGGGGGACCACTCTGATAATTACCTCGGTTATTTTTGTGAATTGCCATTTGGTATTTTTCATAATTTACTGCGAACCCTGAAAATTACGATAGTTTTCGGTAATTTTCCCTTATGCTTGAGATAATTTTTCTTACAGATAAATGTTCTTTTAAGCCAAGTTCACACACATTCCCTAAGTGTTTAATCATAAATTGAGGCATGTACAACTCATTTTTGGAATATTTTACTTAAATTATCACATTATTGAGTAATGTATGACAATATTATTTTTGAAAATTTCTCATACTATGACGAAAGTCTGATTGCATGTTGCTGCAGTATTTCTTTTTAAAATTTGTAATAGATTAATGTTGTATTAGGTATGGTTTCAACATCGTAATTCCCTTCCCATTGCTATTAGCTTTCTTATTTAACCATAAATTAGCTGTTAAATGCTTCAGACTAAAAATACTGGTAAGTTATGGTAATTTTTGAAAATTACCATGTAATATACCACGTGGTGGTAATTTACTGCAGATGAAAATTATGGTATTTCTCTAATCTCGGGCCGGATGATTTCCAAAATACTTTAAATTTTTAGTTCTGCTTTTATTTCTTAAGGGATTTGATAATAGTGGTGGAAGAAACTTCAGACAAAGGTATCAATATGATGAAAAGTATGTGTGAAAAGCAATGTGACCAGTGGTAAAAGAAGGAAACGGGCTCGTGGACAGTAGCTTGAACGAACACAAAGGAATGTAAAGGACTGAGAGAATCTGGAATAGTAAAAAAAAGAATAATGAGAGCAGCCTAGAAAACTGTAGAAGCTAATGAAGGAAGAAGAATTAAGAGTCATGAGCAGATCACGGAAAAAGTCATAAGAAAGGAAAAAAGGAGGTTGAGAAACGTAACTTGAGTTGGTAGGAAGAATGAAATAGAGCATAATAAACAAACTTAGCCAACGAACCAGAAAGGGAAAGTTGGTAGAGAAGGCCATTTAAAGAAATGGAGTACTACAATGATACCTATAATTAAGGACAAGAAAGGGAAAATTATAATCTTACCCAAAGATAGCTAGGCCTTCTCACCAGAAGAATCTTATTCTTATTATTATCACAAATGAGAAGAAAAGCTCCTAAATCTAACATAGAGATAATTGGTCAGGACCAGAACTCATTACATGGAAAATGTTCAAAATGATGCGGCGAACGAAAACCTCAGCCCAAGAATAGGTACCAGTTGACAAGAGAGAGAGAGCACTACGAGAAAAGTATTATAGAAAGCAGTAAGGGATACATAGTAAAATATCCCATTTTATAAATGAAAACCTTAAACTTTGTGCACATAAGTGCGATATTCCACAGAGGAAAAATCATTCGCCTTGACCCGGGTTTCGACGTACTATAACGTCGTCATCTTCAGGTCTGAAGATGACATTACAGTACATCGAAACTCGGGTCGTGAAAGTAAAATTATCATTGTGGAACCACAAAGTTTAAGTTTTTCATTTATAAAATGAACAAGTTCCACCAAGTAACGCCTGAAACTACCAGTAAAATATCCCATTTGAGTTCTCGAAGAAAAGGGAAATGAAGGAAGATGATTGTTGAGTACAACTAGAAACATGAACATTTTTCCAACTAATTCTTTGGGTAGATGAGGATAAGGTGTGACAGAAAGATTATTTGAAAAGTTTCCATTAAATACAATTTCCTAAAAAAAAGAAAGCATTGGATGTGAATGACGTGGGATAATCGGTTTGACTTTGCATGCGTATGCAAAGGTGTAACACTTTTTTCATTGCTCTCAATTCATCTTGCATTAAATAATTACAACCACTCAAGGTCTTCAATTACGTGCTATTGTATTAATTAAAAATTTAATTTGATTTTTTTTCAAATTATAATTTGGCATGCTTAAAAATAAATGATTTTCCAAGAGGAAAGAAATTTTTTTCTCTGTGCTGCACGCAAACTGTAAATGCAAACGCATGAGTCTATTAACCGAAAGTACAATGAAGGAGAACTGATATTATTTATACTCATTGTTCCTGATGTTTCCATTTGCATTAGAATCTATTCCATGAAAATATTCTTGAGATTAAATGGCTGAGGTTGATTAAGATTTGAAAAACATTTTGATTTGAGTTTTCAAAGAAGAAAGGCAATGGTAGAAAAAAGGGAAAGCTAAATGTGGTGCTTCGTACGGGAAATGTATTGATTAGATAAAAACACGGGAAAGCTAATGTTGGTGATACCAATGATAAGAGGTAGGTGTGCACAGCGCCACCGAAAGGAAGTTACTTTAGGTGGCATTGACAAATGTGTTAGAATTTATTTGAGACAGAATTTGGAATAAGCTATGATATGGTTGTTCAGCACAGAGGTTTTTAATGGCGTGAAGGAGAGAAAAAATGTTCTGTTGCAAAAAAAATGTTAGTAAATAAATTATGCAAATTTGTGCTTTTAATCATTGACATTGTCTTTTTATAAACTACCAGTGGCACAAAATAGAGTGGACTCTTATTGAAGCACCTCACCGTACTAACTCGTTAAAAGTACTACCAAGGTCACTTAGGTATTTCCAGGTATTAAAATATAGACATCGATAAAATACCTGTCCTCGAAAGAAAATATAAATAAATGAATATTTTATAAGTTTAAGAATTTGTCATGCTTTGCATTATTTCAAAACCAGTTCAATACCCCCTGGTTGACAAAAGTCAATAATGATGCATGATTTCTTCTTGTCTTGAACTCGTAGCAGTAACAGTTATCTGGCTTCAATAGAGCTGGAATAATACACATACTCTGCGCAACTCATTTCAGCTGTGCCGGATGCTCTTGGATTTCAGCCGAGCCATAAGCATAGGAGGTAGAAGTGACAAAAAACTCCTTGGGTTTTTCTTCTCCTGGGCTGAAGTCTGGCCTCCATTTGATCCGGTTACTCGGATATCCCTCTACCTTACTCGAAAGGACATCCCCTCACTCTTATTCCACCCCTGGGCCCTTTTCATTAGAGGTGGCGAAGTAATACCTTCCATTTGGGATGCTGTCTTGCATTTCATAATGGGTTGCAGTCAGAAAATTAGTATTCTGTATTAAGGTAGAGGCATTTGCCCTGATAGCTTTTGTAACCATCACCATTGAAAAGAGTTATATTAATTTTCAAAATCTCAAAAAGATGAAAAACTTTCCTCCCTTTAACCTGGTGAAATTTTCACAGCAATAATACTAACAGTATGTTCAATTTAATGTTGGAAAGGAGCTCACAGTTTTGGGGGTAAGGTATAAGGCCCTAACTCAATATCTGTGCTCTTAGATCTTCTCACATTGATGAATTTAATATTGATCACATCCAGAAATTCTTTCCGTGTGATGATCATGTCCAGCAAAATTTATTAACCTTAAAAAATTTCACTTATGATTCTTTGTACCGATATTGTTTATGTACAGTCGCCGCATTAAGTCTGGCGACAAATAAGCGAAACTATGATTTTGAGTGACTCCAGTGATTCAAAAGTGAGGGGTGGGAAGGAGGTGAGAATGTGGCCAGAGTAGCCGTGAATCTGAACCTCATCTTGGGGGCTAGTGAATTAAGGGGATGTCGTTGCCGATGTCGCCAGACTTTATGCGGCGACTGTTCATGCTTGTGCCAACTGCAATGGTGAACATTTTCAAAATTATTATCTTAAATATGATTATGTAACAAAGAAAACACTGGTTTTGGACCTTAACCTTACATCCAAGCTATTGCATCTTTTTGTTCCTACCAAGGTCTAATGCTAGAATCTCCTTCAGTGCATGAAACATTCTGCATCCCATGGGGTCACTACAATGTATTTCTGTTGTACCTACGTTAGCAATGTTAAAATAAATTTCTCATATCACATAATCCTTTTTTAATATTGGGAACCACTCACCATAATAACCACAACTTGGAAGTTAACGATTAGATCTGCCCTGTGATTTTTAAAATTCTAATATTATTTAGTATGTACATGGTACTACTGAGTAGTGAATGTTTAATTTTATTACTGTAAATGTGCACATTCATCTGAAGCTGTCGCTATGCAAAAATTTACATCGGATAGCGCACTATTTTCAATGTTACTAAGTTTAATTGTGAAGGGTGCACGCATTGATAGGTCAATTGACCTGAGCGATTTTGGTAGCAATTTAATAAATTAAGTATTAAATTACCAGTGCAATATTGACCATGACTTTCCTCTTATTTCAGAGAACCTGACTTCAAGGTCCCAAGATACTGAAATGTGGAGTCACTTCATGCAATCCTTTTGTAAATTAACTTAACTTTAAAATAAAATAATGGCCATTAAAGATTTCGTTTCTTCTTCTTGACCCGATATGTTAATCTTACGTGATGCTACGAAGAATTTTCCATATATTACAACAGGATCACCGGGCTCTATTTACAAGATTTTAGGATATAACGGTAAAGGTGAGCTTTCGTCTCGTTTTACAAATGCGCATTCTTCCTCTACCCAGAAGTACCATGGTCAATGTTGCCAATTTCCTACACCTTACAAAAAAATATTAACCGTGCGAGACGAAAGCTCACCTTTACCAAAGCAACAATACAAAACGAGACGACTGGGGTGACGCCCAGCATCCTGTTATTAAGGTGATAATCCATACTAAAGCGGTCAATCAGAGATGTAATTCGTAGACGCCACTCTTGACATTTCCTGCCTCTCGCGCACATAATCTTAACTTAGCCGTACTACAAATGTATGGGAACAATTAATCTAATTTATGGGCATCGGGAAAAAATTCAACTCGTCATAGCCTTTTAAACTTTAGTTTTATTGAAGGAGTGGATGGGAAGCATTCTTGAGTTTTTACAATACAAAGTTATTTTTCTGCCTTCCCCTTCACTTTCTGGGCTTTAAGAACTTTAACCACTATCTTTTGCTCTTCGATCAAAAATGCACGAACAATCCTCTCCTTAACACACTTGTGGCAGAGGACCCCACCGTATGATCTTCTCACGGTCTTCTTCCTTCTGCTCATTCGCGAACGCTCCATGGATCGCGCTGGCTGAATTCCTCGTAACTTGTCCTTGCAGTGCCCACATCTAGGGATGGTTTTAGGCTTCTTTAAGTATTGATACACTAGTCGACCACCTGGAGTTCGCACTATTCGCCTGCGGTTGCTTTTGGTGTTGTATGAGAGCCTTCTCCGGTACACGAGACGCTGCACCATTGTCACTCCTGGTTCAAGATGGAGAAAGCATTGCCAAACTCAACGTACATTTCCACGATGGAAGTACATAACTTCATTAAATATATAAGTACATATAAAATAACGTATTTCTTACCTTTGGTTAACCTGTGTCAGCACTAATACAGTCAAATTTCGCTAATGCCACCACGTGCAAACACGTGGAATGTGTGCCCTCGATAACAGTTGCAAGATGAAGAATTTCCTTTCGGATTCGCACAGGCAATTGTTTATTCCGTTTCTTCATTTTTCTCGTATGTGTGGTATGAGAATTTTAACTAAGAAAATGATCTTATTTTCATATTTTGATGCTTGCTCCATCATTAGAGCATTACCTTTTTCTATGGCATTTTATTTTTCATTTAACAGTTGTTCCTAAAATAATCTTAGTTTGGTGCCTTTGGTGATAATATTTTCCATAGGTGAGCGTTTCCCTAAATTTTTCATGAACACCAATTGATCCTCTCGCTTGAAACGTGTGGCCGAGGGCCACGAGAAATTAGGGCATAGGTACGGTTTAACGTAATTATTTTATTAAAGTATTTATAAAACATTGAATAACACTCCGACAGATTCAGACATTAAATTTAAATGATAATAATTGTGTTTGGACTTGTAGTAACCGTCTCTAATTAACAATATTTGTAACAGATTGGTCATGTTTTCGTTTACTTTCTGCATATTAATATGAACAGTTTAAGATACTGATGGAGAAATCATTTAAATGTCTGTCTATATGTATATATATATTTGTTCGCTGACGTATGAAAATGATTTTGTTATGTATTCTCAAGGATGGAACGGTTAATGACGTTTGTAGCTCTTTGCTGAAGAGCAGTTAGTAGTGGGTGAATTTTTACAATTTTGCTTGGCAGGACTACTGGACGTGAATTGCAGGTACATGCCTTATTTTTATTCGTATGTTTTACCATTCAGGTTTGGGGAGTGCATAGCTGTCATCAAACATGCCGCGAAACAGCAAAGCTACCGAAGAAACTGATAAGTTAACCAGGATTGCCATTGTTTCTGCTGACAAATGTAAGCCTAAAAGGTGTAGACAAGAGTGTAAAAAGTCATGCCCAGTCGTGCGTATGGGAAAGCTATGCATCGAAGTTACTCTTAATGACAAGATAGCTACAATATCTGAAGAACTTTGCATTGGTTGTGGTATCTGTGTTAAGGTATTTAATTCTCCTGTTTATATTAGTAGTGATGTTGTCGTTTTTTGGTTGAAAACTGATCAGCTCAATTTAATCTTTGCAGAAATGTCCGTTTGAGGCTATAGCCATCATCAATTTACCTAGCAATCTGGAAAAGGACACAACACATCGATATTCGCAGAACTCTTTCAAGCTTCATCGACTTCCCATTCCGCGTCCAGGAGAAGTATTAGGATTAGTTGGGACTAATGGGATAGGGAAATCCACGGCTCTGAAAATTCTTGCTGGGAAACAGAAACCTAACCTTGGAAGATACACTGTACGTTCATATGTTTTTCTACATTTCCTCTTTCAATAGTAAATTTCATGTTACTTTAACCCATTGGTTCACCTATGGTGATATTGCCATAAAATGTCATGAGGATTATCCCTCTTTTGTTGTGCATAAGGGTTTCGTTATTGTCATTCCTTGCAGTAATGTGAGACCATCATAATTACTTTCCATTTACTTCACCCCTATAGGATCCTCCTGATTGGACGGAAATTTTGTCTCATTTTCGAGGTTCAGAGCTTCAGAATTACTTCACTAAAATCTTAGAGGATGACTTGAAGGCGCTCATTAAGCCTCAGTATGTGGATCAAATTCCTAAAGCTGTCAAAGGAACGGTTCAGCAGCTTCTGGACAAAAAGGATGAGCGGGACAACCAAGAGCAGATTTGCGCTTCACTTGGTGAGTTTTTTTTAGCTGAAATTCTGGCTCCAGAGTTGTCAGTGAAGTCATCATGACTTCAGGTTGAAACTCTTAGAACCTTAAGTATTTCCATAATCTGATTTGTCTTTTTAATTATAGTATTACAAAATAGTATCACCACAAAAATGCACTATATTACTCTCACAAGGGCTTCTTAAGTTCTCAGCAGGTTTATAGTGGGATAAAACTCTTTAGTTAGGTGTTCACACAATATTATGAGGCTTATTCAGAAAGAAAGTTACAATTTCTTATAAAAAATAAACCACAGATTTTTTCAAAAAAGTTTTTTTTATTTAATTCGTTGCATCTTTCTCTATTTTTCTACATAGTTTCCATTTTTGTGTACACATTTGTCATAACATTCTACAAGCTTTAGTGTGTCAAAGTAATAGAAGTCTGCCACTTTTGAGGATAACCAGTCTTCAATTGCTTCTTTCACCTCGTCATCTGTGGCATTGTGCTTGCCGCTGAGAAACTCCTTTAGGTAGCGGAACAAGTGAAAATCGCTCTGTTCAAAGTCTGGACTGTACAGTGGGTGGTCAATCTGATCCCACCCAAATAATTTGATCAGATTTGGACCTTACTTTCCAAATAACCCTCATATTTATGCTATTTGCATTTATTTTTTAATGGCAATGGATTTTACATGATGAAAAATCAATGCAACTTGTTTACATTAAAAGGAAAAATATATTAGCACAATTAGGGAAGGAAGACTAAAAAGAATCTTGAATAAGGAACAATAGAAAAAACAAGGATGCACTTGTAGGTACAGTTAGGGAAAGGGGAAGATCTGCCATCTGTGGAAAAACTTTTCTCTTAGCCATTGCTGGAAGCAGGGTGTGCCGGTGGTATGTACTTATTTTTCAAAGTTGTTAAAAATTAAGTGTGGACTTCCGGTGGCAAAAGCATTGCACTTGTGAACAATACAATATACAGTTGAGCCGGTGAGAGTTGTCCGATGATGGTGAGAAAGAGAAAGTTGGGAGGGGTGGAAAATCATGGTTCACAGCCAATCACTGTCCCCCAAACACACACTACACCCTCACCTGGTCATACAACGTTGTCACATGCATGTGAATCACCAAAACAACCTTTTTCGTTCATTATCTCTTTGAGTTCTATTGCGTGCTTTCATTCAGCTGCAGTGGTGTTTTGAAACTTTCTGGTGCCTTTTCCTACGTTTTCAGTAAAACTTTAGGGCGATTTCAACTGGAGTGTTTTACTGAAGTGTTATACAAGGCTTCCGTGGGTGTTTTGTGCTGTTCTGCTGCTGTTTCTTCATTTATCGAATTATTTTTTGCTGTTCGCTTTGTCTGTTAGGATGAGTGGGAAGAACCGTGGTCACCGCGTGACATTGCATTCACTAACTCGTGAATTGATCATGAATATGTACTTTGAGAAGGAAAGCTCCACGGCAGTCCCCTGACTCCATTGACGAGGGTGATGGAAAGAACTGCTGAAGCTTCCGGAATTAGTCCTAAATTAGTTGGGAAAACCCTGGTAAAAATATTTGGTCTGTAACTAATCTGGAACTGGTCTGCAACTGCTCTGAAAGGACATTTTCTAATCTGTAAGTGGTCTGTGACTGGACTGGTTTGGAATTTAAAGAAGTGAAATGAACTGCACTGTTATACTTGATGGACTGTAACTGGCCTGAATTCTGATTGTAACTTTTATTAGTGAAGCTTTTGATAAGAGAGATCCTGGGTGATGATTATGTACATCAAAAGGCACTTTGCAACTGGCCAAAGGGGGAAAAATCAAGGAAATCTGATCCAGAAGTTCTTCTTCATTGACTAGACTGGTCTGGAACGTTGTTTCAATTTATTCCCAGTTTCAGACCTACATCCACACCAGTTACAGTGGAGTTACATACCAAATATTTTTATCTAGGAATACTGAAAAAAAATATGGTGACCGCAATGGTGAGAATACACAAGATGCATTTTTTAGGACACCCGGTGAGAAAAGGCCCAGGAGAAGTCAGAAAACTGCGTGATCTCCAGATTTCTCCTCTCAGAAACTCCAGGTCAGTGCAAGAGTGCACACCAACGGAACTCGACAGCGTATTTCCTTTATTGTGATGTGTATGTTGCTTGTACCGGAGTAACTAAATCAAGGAGTCAAGGAAAATATCCCAAGATAATTTTATTTTCCCAAAGGAGGGAGTTACCCTTATGTTGTTTTTGAAAAAGAAATAAGTAGAATAGCTAGAAGGAACATTGTTTGAGATAACTATCAAATCAGAAACAGCAATTGGTTAACCAGAGTCATTTCCATGATTTTCCTAACGTTTTTCTTTCTCTGGCATTTAAATGAAGGTCATATTTGTATATTTGCTTCAATAACTGGTTCGTTGGACAGCAATTCGTAATTTTTCCACATTCACTATTTTTTCAGAGAGGATAGAGACGCAGGAAAGATTAGTTTAAAAAGGTAATGATGACCACGTTCCTTCCGTTCACCATTCCCTCCCGTCGCCTTTCCCGACTCCTTTCCTTACAGAAGCTTTTTGTTAACTTCTGGCATGTGCATTTCCCTTTCTGACCTGGCAACCTTGCCCCCAACCCCTAACGAGACCCTTCTGCCTGTCATTGGACAACTCTCGCCGTCTCAACTATACTGAAGGTCTGTAGGCAGGGTCGTAACTACCACCAGGGCACAGCCATTGGGCCCCCATGCCAAAGGGGGCCCAATATTTATTGAATTGGTTTATTGAATATTTGAATATTTTATTTGTGTGTAAACATGGCTTACTCTAATTCCCACTAAATAGCCAGCTTAGTAATAAAAATACAAATTCACTAGATGCTCAGCTGATAGTACAGGCATACAGCAGATAGCTCAATCGTCTCCTCCTTGCCCTGGACAAAAAAATATATATATGTACATATAAACATATTCATTAAGACTTCACAGGTGTGACAAGTTCTGTCTTTAGGAACATATTTTCATTGATTTTTGCATATACCTATAATGTTTCTAGCCAATATAGTAAAGCCCACACCATTCCCTTCCCCTACTAGAGTCCACCCTTCTATTCCTATGACGACAAAAAGTGACTTGAAGCAAAACAACGATCGCAAATTTTTTAATCCAGTTTCTTACATTGACCTTTCTAGTCCAAAAATCATATATGTACTGCCTCTTCAAGATGTTATGATTGGACATTTTTTCCTGAATATGTTCCAATTAAAATTCTATGACCCAAATCTCCGGCAAACATATAAAAAAGCCCATAAGGATTTCCGAACACTCATTAACAACACCAGGAAATGTTAAATTGAACAACTCATAAATAGTTCTAGCAATATAATAAAATCTGCCTGGAATGTCATTAGACATTTAACCTCCAGCCTCTGCTCTGCTCAAGAAGATAAAAAAAACCCTCCCTCAATTAACTTTGGTGGTATCAGAGTCACTGAGCCAAAAGAGATTGCTGACCTGTTTAACACCCACTTTTGTAATACATTACCTTTGTTACCTTAAAACTTCCCACAAAGAATCACGCACCAATTTACTTTCAAAACCACTCTCATCAGTCCTCATGTTCCTATTCCCAACTGATCAGTTTGAAATTATAAGAACCATCTACTCATCTGAAAACAAATTTTCTGCAGGCCTTGATGGCATCCCTAAGGCCATAGATGCCAGTCTTGAAGGCAGTTGCACCCACCATCGCCATACTGATTATATCAATTATTCATCCTTTTCTTCTGGTTGCTTCCGTACTGCTCTCGTAATTTCATGAGTGATACCTGTTCGTAGAAAAGGTCCTTGTGATAACGCTGATAACTTCAGACCTACCTATATCTATCCTCTCTGATTTTTCTAAACTAATGGAAAAATTGTTTTTCACACTTGTGTATAAATATTTATCAACAATTAAGTTACTCCACGAAAACCAACATGGCTTTCGGATTGGCAAGTCTACTACAACTCAGCAAAATTATCTAAATTAGCCTCAGCAAAAAGATATATCTTATAAGTTAGATTAGCTAGTAAATAGCGTTTTGTTCTTAAGTTCTTTAATTCAAGATAATCTCCAGGATTAAGACATATTTTGAAATTATTGCAAGCTTTCTTTTTATATATTACCATTTTTTTCAGTTCAGAGATAACTCAGCAAGGAAATTTATTTGTCTTTATCTTTTTAACAGGAGTGAATAGATCAATACCTTGCTAGAGAATGTCATAGAAATTATTTAAAGCTATGTTTAAATCACAGTTATATATCACATTCCAGTTAAAACTAGAAAGACAGGAACAAAAATTATCATAACCACACGTTAAGTCATTGTACATAGTAATATTCATAATGGAGCAGGGGTGAGAGATTTGTCACTTTAATTGCAATATCAATTGGGAGATGATGATATCCTACACCTAACATAGGAGTTGAACATTGTAGAATCTTCACATTAGTTAGATTGGTATGTATGAGATCTCTGGTCTTATTATTGACATTACAGATATTATTAACCTGATGTAGGTTGGCATAGTTGAAAAAATCAACAATTACATCCAATTGTGAGGTAAAGAGTCCACTACTCTGATGATCATTCGTACTATTATCAGTCCAGGACAATAATGGAAGATTATAGTCTACAGCAATAAAAAATATTGGTTAATACAACTTTGAATAATGTTTTCTAGAGAGTTACAATGTTTAATGTAATAATCAGAATTGAGGCACAGAAAAAATTAGAATTGCTTGAGAAATATCATAAACACCACTACCATTGATGTATGCCTGGAAAATTATCTCTTCCTCCAATTAGGATGAAGAGTCAATGTTGTATACTTTATGATGTTTAAAAATGGCTGAGAAATATCATAAACACCACTACCATTGATGTAGCCCTGAAAGGTTATCTCTTCCTCCAGTTAAGAAGAAGAGTTAATGCTGTTTACTTTATGATGTTAGAAATGGTTGAGAAGTATCATAAACACCACTACCCTTGATGTATGCCTGAAAGGTATTCTCTTCCTCCAATTACGATGAGTAGTGAATGTTGTTTCCTTTTAAATGTTAGAATTGCTTGAGAAAAATCATAAACACCACTACCATTGATGAAGCCCTGGGGTAATTGTTTTTAACTCCCGGATATGAAAAACATATTACAGTTGAGCATGATACACATATATAAACAACATCTTCTAGAAGGGAACACAATTTAAATAGCACGGAAAATTCATTAATTGCTTAAAAGCGCCAACATGCCACTTACCTGGCAATTAAAATAGAAAATTTCTTTTCTGTTGCGGAATACTTCCTCGTATTCCCCACCGGGACCCATTATCGGGATGTGAGTTCCATCGATACAGCCCAACACTCCTGGAAATCTTGCCTTCGCATAAAAGGCCACAGCGTTATCGCGTGCACCTACTGCGTCGGGCAGGGCAACATACCGAGGGAACAATCTTGCAATGTACGTAGAAATGTTTTTTACTACTCTGGAAATCGTGGACTAGCTAATTCCTCCTTTGAAAATTTCCTGAAAAATAGCAGGCATATCACCACTTTGTATGTAAACAGGGATTATATACAATCATCACAGCATCGATATGGCTTGATTGCTTTATACAGTGGAAGCCTGGTTTAACGAGTGCTCATAATCCCTCGGATATCACTCATGAAATCGAGCGCTCGTTGTATCCGAAAGTGTTGAATAAGGCCACCTAATTCTCATAGTCATTCGTATTTACCATTTTTCTTTTGTTTCCATGGTATTTGATGAAGGTAAACAGCAAAAAAAAGTCATTTCAGGCACAATCTGGTGGAATATCAACTAATTTTAAGAAAGAAACAGGGCATTTTCCATTACATAAAATATTAATTCCTCCAGTTTCGGTGTTTTTCTTCCAGTTCTTCTATTTTTCGATCGCCGAAGAAAGCTGTAAAGACACCGTAACTGATCGGAATTAAAATATTAGCTATACTGTAGTTTTTGGATAATTTTGCAAATATGTCATGACTATAATATCAACTTTGTCGAGTTTTCGAATCTTAACCAGTTCATCCATCAGTTGGAAAAATTGGCCTGAAGGTTCACTGAAATACGGCATGTACCGGTGGTCGAAGATATTTCTCGCATAGTCACCTATTCCTAGCAGTTTCTATGATTCAAATTCAATTATCTACCGCAAATTAGTGTCATCGAGTATTTATTTACACTAGAAAAGAAAATACCTCAGTCGATTGGCTAGCACATCATGTTTCGTGCAAGTGTAGTCAGCTTTCGCCTTTAAAATTGAACCATTGATGGGCAGTCCTGCAGACCTTTGCTGAAAAAACCACTTGAATAGTGCAGATTCCATTTGAGGATGTTCCCCATGCCGCAAATGTTTTTGGCTGCTCGGTAGTCCTAGTTCGGTCACTGCTGCACAAATTTTATCTTTGTTCTTTAATATTGTGAACAATGTAGATGACGACACACAAAATAGCCTCCCGATATCAGTCTTTGAAGACCTGTTACTTTCGCACTCGTCTATAATTTTAATTTTGGTTTTAAGGTCCAAAGATTTATGTTTCGCGGACATGATGGTAATATTGAGTATTTCTTTGAACAGTTGGAACAAGTTTTGTCATATTTTGCTGTCTTACAGGAAAATATTATTATATGTGGCGATTTTAATATTGACATTTTGTGTAAAGTGGGTAACTCAGTTTCCTTGGATAACCTTCTTTTGTCATTTAACTTGCATTGTGCCAACACAAAGCCCACAAGACTATCATCCTGTTTAGATAATGTCATTACAAATTATGACCAGTCATTTTATAGTATTGAAACAGTTGACTACGTGGTTTCTGATCACGTGGCTTTAGAATTTAAGGTTAAATGTCCAACCAAAATCAAGAAGAATGCAAATGGAACGATTACTTCGATGGTCAGACCTATAACTCTGCATGGGCTTGAGAATTTCAAATTGCTGCTAAGTGACACTCACTGGAATTATACCCTTGAGGGAACAGTTGATGATTACTTTATGCCTTTTTTCAATACATTCCTGAATATTTTTGAGCACTGTTTTACAAAAAAGCTGATGCATATCCATCCAACTAAAAAATCTAGAAATCCTTGGTACAATAATGAACTTCATGAGCTTAAGATGGAACTGCTTTCCTCCTATCGCTCCTATAGGTCTAGTCAGTGCATGGTGAATAAGGAGTCTTATGTAAAGTTAAGGAAGCATTATTTTAATTCACTAAAGATTGCTAAAAGAAATGCATTTCAGGATTATATACGGAGTTCAACTTATAAAAATAAGGCTATGTGGAAGGTAATTAATTCTGTAGTAAGCAAAACTAAAGGTAACAAAACTTTCGAATTTACTTCAGAAGAGGCAAAGGATTACTTTATTGAATCTGTGGAAAAAATCATATCTACTGTAACCATTGACACAAATAGAATTGATACTTTCATAAGCAATCTTCCCCTTAATAACCTGAATTTTAAATGGAAATCCATCACTCCTCGTGATATTATAAATACAGCTAAGAATATGAAAAGATCATATAGTAGGGACATCTATGATCTATCTAATTCACTTGTAATAGACACTATTGAATTCATTGCTGAGCCTTTGACTGCTCTCTTCAATTGTGGTCTTCTAAGGGGTGATTTCCCCAATCAATTAAAATTATCTAAAACAGTTCCTATATTTAAAAAAGGTGACAAAGATAATATCTCCAATTACAGACCAATATCTATTGTTCCAATACTGGGAAAGGTATTTGAAACTTTGATAAAGAATCAAATATATGAATTTTTCGATGCTAATAACTTGTTTTCAAGTTCGCAATTTGGCTTTCGTACTGGAAAATCCACCATTATGGCTGTTGAAAATGTTGTAAATTATATTGTAAATGCATTTGAGGATAAGAATACAGTCTCAGTAACACTTTGTGATCTCAGCAAAGCTTTTGACTGTGTGGACCATTCCACCCTACTAAGAAAGCTCGAGTTGTATGGCTTTCAAGGTGTTGAATTAAAATTAATGCAGTCTTATTTAACAGATCGGAAACAATTGGTGGAAGTAAATGGGAACAGATCTGCAACTCATTCAATAAAATATGGAGTGCCACAAGGCTCAGTCCTTGGCCCTCTATTATTTATCATCATGATTAATGACTTACCAGCTAACGTGGCGTCACAGTGTGTTCTTTATGCTGATGACACAACTCTTGTACAAAAGGGCAATAATTTAAGTGATGCAATTGTGCAAAGGGAGAGTGTCCTAATGCAGGCTCTTGACTGGTTTAACAGTAATGGTCTTGTCTTAAACATGGACAAAACTCAAAAACAGATGTGCAGTCTCAATGTAAAAAATACCAATGGTGTACATTTACTAGGGCTCGAGATTGACTCACAACTAAAATGGGATAACCATATTAATTGTATTTGTAAAAAGTTAAGTAAGGCAATTTACATGTTAAGAAAATTGAAATCCCTGATTCCTATTGAGTATCTAAGGTCTCTGTACTTCTCATTCTTTCAGAGTCATATAAATTATGGCATTGAAATTTGGGGGCATGCTTCTTCTGTCAAACAAGTTTTACTGCTCCAAAAAAGAGCAATAAGGATTATTGGTAATGCTAACCCACGTGATCATTGTAAGCCACTTTTTTCACAGCTGGGCATCATGTCTGTTTACAGCTTGTATGTTTTCAGAGCACTCTGCTTTGTCAAAGACAATCTAGACAGTTATACGCACAGATCTAATGTTCACAACTATAGCACGAGGAACAGAAACAATTTGAACGTTGAATATTGCAGGTTGTTTTTAAACTATAACTCCTTCCATAAAGTCAATATCAGGTTATTCAACAGGCTACCAACCCTTATTAGAGCTGAAAATGTTGCTATCTTTAAAAGGAAATTAAGGGTTTGGCTTGTGCGATATCCCCTTTACTCTATAGATGAGTACTTTGAATGTAATTTTAATGACATATGATTGTGAAACGTGTTTGTACACAGAATGTATTTTTATGCTTGTAATCGATATTGGACGACACCTAATATGGTTTACACCATTTCTCAAGGTGAATAAAAATTATTATTATTATTATGATGATGCTGCCGCACAAACCACATGAGACAACTCCACCCCTCCGACCGAAAAAACTCCACCCCTCCGACCGAGTAAACTCCGCCCCTCCGACCGAGAAAACACCGCCCCTCCGACCAAGTAAACTCCGCCCCTCCGACCGAGAAAACACCGCCCCTCCGACCGAGTAAACTCAGCCTCTCCGACCTAGTAAACTCTGCCCCTTACCTACATCAAAACTCTCTGCTGCCGTGTGATTGGGCGCATCGAGTTGACGGAATGGTTTGAGTTTTTCAATTGCTCTTACAGATCGCTCTCATTCTGCTGAATGTTCCCTCTTCTACTCTCAACTTGCTTGTCGTCCGCCCACTCCCCTCTCACTGATGACTGGGCCTAACAAAAGAAGAACGTAAAATGGGAGTGCGCACAGCGTACTCAAGGCCGTAAATCACTAATGTTTGGACATAACTGGCTTTAGGTGTTGCAGATATGGCTCACATCTTGAATATTTAGTTTAATTAACAGATAATACAAAACAAAATAGTTAATTTTTGCTAGGTGGTGCATCGCCCTCAAGAGATATCTGTCGTAATACCGTGGAAGGAACTTTTTGGCCTCGCTATATCCACTTTATTTTACATGTAAAACATAGGCCTTTTGGCGTTACAAAAACAATCACTTGCTAAAACGGGATTCTCGCAATAAGCCGTACTCACTATACTGGGCTTCCACTGTATGTGTTCCACGAAGTTCATGCGTTTGGTATACATAATGACACATATTCCACAGACTAAATTTGCCACGCATTATCCTTATTGTCACAACTAGGGAAAGTGCTTTCATCTGAAAGTAAACTCTCAGTGGTTAAGCTTTGTGCATTTCTGATTGATTGATATTACAAGTTCCTATGTGAAAGATGTCAAAGAACCTTAGACAACAATTTGATAAATTTTAAGCACATCATTATCTTTTATTATTAAAATAACGTAGAGGTAAAACGCATGAAAGTGAGATGTTTTTCGTGTTGTAACACGGGAAGTTGACTGGACACAAGGATGAGAATTAGGTACTATTGCAAACGAGAAACTTATTACCGGTTCATAGAGAAATATTCTTACCTGTGGCGTAATATTGGAGAGCAGTCAGCAGCTGCAATACTGGAGGTATAGGTAAAACCTATTCTGTCATCTGCAAGCAGTTCTTCGACAAACATCCCTAGCAGCTCGTTCACAACATTTTTAGAAAACCTATACCTTCGCTTGAAATCATTCTCCCGATAAAATTCCATGGGATTTTCCATATCCCTAATGTATCTCCTAGGTTGATTTCCAGTCAGCATTTCCATCTCCTCCGCGATTTCTTCCCACTCCTCGATGTTTTCTAAAATATGAACCATATTCACGGCCATTTTTAATTCTTGAGCCCACTTTAGCAGCTAAAGGGAGCTAGCATCGGAGACTTAACGCTAAGGTGACTCTTTAGATAGATCGGGCGTAAAGTAACATCTATGGGACGCATAAAGGTCACTTAAGCCCATCTAAAGTATACTTAAGCCTAAAGTCTCGACTAAGAAACTTACCTGAAAAAAAGAAAGCCTCTAAAAAAGCTTTTTCAGCACAGAAACAAGCAATTAAGACCATGTACCAAGTCTCCATATGTACCCATGGCAAACCTCTTTATTTCCAAAGCTAAAATCTTTACACTTCCTTCTTTATACATTATATGCCTGTTACCTATACTCCAACCTGGACAAATTTTCTTCCAATACCTCTTAACATAATTACACCACCCACTACAGAAATAATGTACGCAAAATGCAATACTCAAGCTATCTCTGCCTAAAAGGCCTATAATTCTGCTTTCACAATTTACAATAAAATTGCAAGTGAAATTAAATCTACCTACTCACCTTCCATATTTAAAAAGAGGGTAAAAAATTTTCCAATCGAGAGGTGTTATTACAGTCTCACTGAATATTTAGAAGATACACTGACTGTTCTAATATGATACTAATATTGTGTTATAATTGTCTTTTCATGTCTATGTACTATGTATTGCCTATGACAGCCTATGAATGTATTCGCCAACAGTGAACATTAAAATAAGAATGGGGTGTGCCTTATATGCCGTAAAATATGATACATTCTCCCTCCCTCTCCCCTTCAACTTCTTGCTATCACCAAATATTTCCTCCGTCTAGTTTTGCTTCCTCCTCTGACTATACCATACTTTGTCCTCTAATATCATTCTACATTTATTTCTTCTTTGTTTGACCCCAATAGCCTGCTGACCTAATAAGAACTAAGATATTACAATTTTCCACAGATAAAGTTTTAATCGACCCGGGTTTTGATGCACTGCATCATCATCAGGTACATATACACAACATCACGCCTGATTCCTCCCTTTTTTTGCCTGCTGACCTGATATCCAAAAATGCATCCATTTTGAGAAGATGGAATGCAATCCTGGTTGGCTGTCCAGAATTGCATTCTTCCCAAAATGCAAGTGAATAACACTGCAGAGGAAATATCAATGAAATCCTCTCTGTTTGTAATATGATTTGATGATCAAGATTTAGTGTGCTAGATTAATGGCAGTATGTCAGAAAAGGGTACATATTTGTATTGAAGGGTCCAGTCAGTGAATTCATCGAATTCACCTGCTTTCCACTGATCTACAACCACCTATTTCACATATTTTGCTATGCTATATTTGTGCATTTATACTAATCTTTCATTTTCTTCATTAACCCTTTTACTTTCAATACTATTCACTAAAACCTATGAAGTGCATTTCTTTCTTGACGCCATGTTCGAAAATCTGACCTTTTCCTCCTATTTCCCCGAAAATGACGCAGCAGTCAAACAGTTAGTCCTCTTCGCTTCACACACCCTGCCCATGACTTTTCCCGCCATCAACTTAAACTGCCCCCGCTTTGTCATGTGTTTTCCACAACCTCTCACCAACCCACCCGGAGGAGTTTTTACTTAAAAAATATACGCTACAACATTGACGACAGAGCAACTACACCCCTCTCCAATCACCAACCCACTATGTGGATTTTTTCTTTAAAAAAATACGCTACAACATTGACCACACTACAACTATACCACCACCCTCCAATCACCAACCCACTCAGATGATATTTTTCTTTAAAGAAATACGCTACAGCATTGACCACACTACAACACCACCACCCTCCAATCACCATGTGTAATAATAACCATTGACTGGGGGGATTTTTTTGATAAATGGTCATTTACTGACTGCGAACCATCCCACCCCAGCACCCCTGTTTCACTCCATAGAGCCGCAACCTTGTTGCGGGGGTGGGGTGAGGCCATATTGTAGACGTGAAATTAGTTTATATCTCTCAACCACCTTCCAAAAACATCGCAATATGGTGTCAAAATGCCATGACAATATATATCCATCTTCAATCTTTATTTACTCAAAAACTAAGTATCCCACGCCTTTCCTTCTCACTGTAACCTCTTACTCCCGGTCACATTTAACTTTTTCATTTCAATAAAATTCAAAAACCTTCGCTATTACACAAAACATGAAAAGCTTACCTCCTTGCTGAAGGGATTAATGGTTACACAAACACATAAATAAAAGCAGTTCTTTCAACCATTGAAATAACGTAACACCTTTTTTAATGAGATTTCAATGTAAAACCTTTGGTAACAACGATATTCAGAGCTTTTCACGTGTTTTTCAATTTTTTTCAAATTTTCAATTCAATTCATTCAAAGTGACATATGTATTGGGCCCAATTTACAATATTAATCTTTCTGCTCCAATCTCGTTACACTTTAGTTACCGTATTTTCCCATCGATAACGCGTGTGTTATCTATACAAAAATGTTCAGATGATCGAAAAAAATGACAATGCACATTATGTAATGAAAATTGAAAAAATCCAAACATTTACTTACCTATGTACACAATAACTTAAAGGAGAGTCTCGGAAAAATAAATTAGTCTGGAAGCATGCCTTTCTAATTGCATTCTTTTTTATACAGATCTGCTACTGTTACAGTTATTTCATCTCATAAATCCATGAGAAAAAGAAGAAACATATAATCTCTATACATAGTACTTCACGTATACATAGAGTACGTCAGATTATATACACGTACATATAAATATATGATAGGATGTTGACACTTTACTTCCTTTCGCTCTTTCGGAAATGACTCATTCGAGAAGTGGTTTTTCAAGTTCAGGCCAGAAGCATTTCCTGTATCTCATTGCGCGTTTCTTTTGATGTAAATACTTTATCACCGCTTTTCCTTTCCTCCATTCCCGTGTGCTGGACTCTCCCACGTTTAATTTTCTGGCAGCCTCGCGATTCCTTTTTCTTTCCTGAAATTGATGACCTCCAGCTTAAACATCACCATGTGTATGATTTTCTTCTCACAATATTCTCCGTGGGTAATTTTCTTGAGAAAATTCTAAATCACAAAAGCTTAACTCAATTCAGGTTTGAAACAATCACCATAAATTTATCATTAAAAAAAAGCATTATCGATGGGAAACTTACGGATGGATGGGCGGATTACTGCTTAAGCAGTCATGGTGACTAGTTAAAGATATACATTAAAATTCCTTTCGACACTGACTAAAGACTCGAAAATTATGCCAGCACCGAAAGGTTTAATGGTTTAACTCCTAGCTATTAATAGACTTCCGCCTGTTAATGGCTGCATGCGTCAGATGTTTAGTTCTGTTTATTTTGTCAAATTGGAACCTTATAACTTGCTGTATTCCAGCTGGAATTATCTCTTGTTAATGATTTTACCACAGATGTATTTAGCTTGTCAGTAATTTATATTTACTTTGGATTTTTTAGATTTGCTGCATATTCGTGATCGAGCAGTCGAGGCATTGTCAGGAGGTGAACTCCAACGCTTTGCTTGTGCAATGGTGTGCATCCAAAGGGGTGACATATTTATGTTTGATGAGCCATCTTCGTATTTGGATGTCAAGCAGCGCCTTAAAGCTGCTATTACCATTCGATCCCTCATACACCCAGATAAGTAAGTACATTGTTCTTCTTTCTCTCTTTTTCTGATTGTAACATGTCTTCAAATCAAGGAAACTTCACTTTTGGGGAGATATATAAGGTTTCTGCAATCTATTCCTAACTTATATTGCATTTTTAATTATTTCATGTAATACGCACTATATGAGATCCATTCTTACAGTCTGCAAATCAAGCAAAAACGTCTTGTCCACATGATGAGTTTTCCTTCTGTCACCGTTGTCATCGCTCTTTGAGTCCATCCCAAGATAATAGCGCAGTTGAAGTATACTGATTTGGCTTAGAAAGAAATGAAAAGTAAACAATTTTTTCACAATTGTACGATTAAAACGAAGACCAAAATGATGGATTATTCGGTCGTGTGATTCCCTTCCCCCAAACGGCATTTGGACGTGTTTAGAAATTGGTTGCATTTCTGTCAACTGCGCTATTATATTGGATGCACTCTATGAACCATGCATTCCCATCCACGTACATAAGCCAAAGAGGTTCTCCAAAAACCCTTTTGAGTTCTTAGCAGGGCTTTGGAGCAAGAGCGACACAGGGCTCCAAAGTTCAGCTGGAGCTCAAAAGTGTTTAATTTTCGGGTGCTGGCTCGTCCCACCAGTTTGTTGTAAGATAAGCTTAATCATTACATTTGTGTGTTTGAGGGGAAACCTAGAGCTACTCATGGGCAGTTCAGCATTTTTGTTTGGGGGGGATGAGTCGAAGCCTGGGTGGGGGGTCCTCTCTTGGTACGATTTGTTACTAGAGTTTATTTAGGTTTAGTGTGTTTGGTGGGTGCATTAAAATATTAAATAAATAATGCATGGCTGCCTTAATTGATGAGGTAAAATTGTAAGTACTTAGAATAAATAAAATATTATAATCTAAGGTTAACACGTGTGAAGAATCCCACTTTTTATTATTTTGGTGTAAAACTTGGGTTTTCCCCAATGCCTTAAAATTTCATGGGGACTAAAACCCCTCAAGGCCTCCCCCCTCCAGGCTACATGCCTACTCACGGGTTCAATAATTTACGAGTATAAACAAAGGATTAGGATTTGTTTAAGGTATTTATAAGTGTGTTGGTAGTGAAGGAAATGGGATTAAAAGTTAGCTGAAAGCAGGGATTCAGGATTTGGATTCAACTTATTACTCTCAGTTGTTTTGTCACATGTTCCATCAAAGTCATGGCAGTGAAAATGCTAAGGTAAATTAATATAAATACATAAAATGGAGTTGAATTATGGAAGCTGCATAGTTTAGATTATTATTAAAAATAAAGTGGAATAATTTAAAAAGGGAAATTACATAATGTAGTTAAGTGAAATTAATTATATGTAAGAAATAACTTACATTTAATTCATAAAAATGTGTTTGTTTTCCATTTAAAGTGGGGTTACATCTTATATTCATATACAGTGGAGCACCCTTAATCCGGCACCGTCGGGACTCGAGCGATGCCGGATGAGGGATGTTGCCGGACTACGGGTGCTGTGGTAGTAACCAGTACACATATGGGGTCCACGATGTTTTTTATGAGGGAATTCGATAAATTCTAACAAATTCAATGAAATTTGAATAAATTCTGTATAATTTATCAATTAATTTGAAAAAAATAAGAAATTTACTTTTTCTAAATCCACAAACACAAAATCTGTCAACCGGTAGTATCGCAAAACGGCAGAGTGAAAAAAAATGCGTAGAACATATAAACATATTGCTGCACATCAAACAGTATATTGTTTTTAGTTGATAAATAATTTAGATAAATAACAATTTTTCATTGTTTCCAATGTTCTTTGCAATCCTTATACCACTGTGTTTAATACGATATCAGCTGATTCATTGAGCAGTCTACGTCACACTGTCAAAGCTTGCTGCTACCGGTGTTTCCATCTTGCGGCTATCCGTCGATACATAGGGAGCGATTTCGGAGGAAGCCGTGGAGGAAGATTCTTGTCTATCCTTGGTTGCCTTTTTGAACATATCTACAATCTATAAACCATTTTAGCCTGCTCCTTTAACATTTGGCCTGAAACATTGAGCCCTTCACTTTGACGCAGTCGAAACTACTGCCTAAGCATGCAATCAAAAACAGCACTATAGACTTGTTTTTTTCATGGTTTTTCTTATCGCCATCCCTTTCTTAGTGTCACATTCACAGAAAAATTTGAGGATCTTCTCTTTCTGCTTCTTATTCTCATGGATTGTCGAAGATCCAACGGAGCACATATCTCATGTACAGGCGCTTCACTGATGTAGCAAAAACAAGTTTTTTCAACACTTCTGCTTTTTTTGCGATAGTTAATGTTCTGTGCTTTCGCTTCGCCCCCTTGCTGCTGCTATAACTGTTTACGTTAGACATAATTATGGATAAAACTATGCAGATTACAGATAGTTTTTACTTCGAGTTGCCACTAAGTATAAATCAAACATGCGTGCGCCATGTAAGACCGGAACTGTCCATCTCCCAGACGCCACACACCCTCGTCTCGGCAACAATGCAATGTGTCTTTAATTTGCTGAATAAAGAACTTCGTTGCACACAATAATTAATATGGACAACATTGTATGCAAAAAATCTTCCAATACTCACTCTTTAATGGGAGAATGTTTGTTAAGAGTGGGTTACAGTTTCAGTAAATACGATAAGCAATGATTCGGCAAAAAGGTTTCTGAAAGTCTCCTGCTGAAACATCAGCAATCATGGAAAGCCTAACCCGGTGGGAAACCCGAGAACAATTCATCAGCATCATTCGCCGGGAAAGCCTAAAATCATACATCAAAAAAGTTTCTGTTTTCCGCGAAGTACCTATATGCCTTTGAAATATTGCCGGATTACGGGTGTTCCAGATTAGGGATTTCCAGATGAAGGGTGCTCAACTGTATAAGTTATTCCTTGTGTAAGATTTACCTCTAAAGTGGCTCTACTGATTTTGATGAGAATTCATATGCTAAGGTTTTTAAGGTACACAAAATTCATTGGGCTGGGTCTTATCTTTGGGAAAATTAATCCAGGGACCCGATTTTTAATGCAGAAGGAATTTCCAGGCCTAATGATTAGAGGCAAAGGAATCAATGGGGAGTTATAGCTAGAGTACTTTATTTAACAACTTTGAAATATGTTTTAATACACTGAAGATTATGAGACTTATACAAAGCTGCACAATACATTTTTAACTTTCTGGCATCCAAATTTGCCTCATAGTTTTATAAATTATGTTACTTGGGATTAAACACTAATTTTGGTGTTTGTATCACCCTTTTCAAGATTAGTACCGTGGTTAGAGCCGTTGTTGTTTGCTTATTTGCGGAAAAGGATAACAAATGCCGTAGCTAGGGAAGTGACTGACTGGTGGATATGCAACTGCATGGTTCTCAACAGTGTTCTAAAAATTTAATATTTGTGAATTTCCTCACAAATTGGCTTAAAGAAAATTTACAATCCAATCAAACGTTGGCCTCCAGGTGTTTTCATTTTATGTAAATTACTGCCTTGATTTTTCTAAAATGTATTGTTATCTCTTGTGAATTATAGTTGTTGTGATTTTACTTCTCTCTACTTTCATTCTAGATTCATAATTGTTGTGGAGCATGACCTGTCTGTGCTGGATTATTTGTCGGACTTCATTTGCTGCCTGTATGGCGTGCCAGGTGCCTATGGCGTAGTCACAATGCCTTTCTCCGTGAGAGAAGGTAATTTTTATTTGATAGTTTAATATTTTGTGCCTGTGAATTAAACTGGTTTACATTTGGTAGGTCTTGCACAGGTAATTGTCCATTCAGGCTGTAGAGCACTTCTTATCTGCAATTAATGTGTGTTTACATTTCTTATTAGATGTGTTGATATTTTGTTTTCTAATTTTAAAAAAATATGATGCTGCTATCGCTCTTATTAAATTGCACATTTGTTAAGCAATTTTTTTGCGTTGCGGGTATTTCTATGGAGTGGATGGGTAATAATCACTGAAAATATTCATGCTGTACAAACAGTTCCTGGAATGGTTTAAAATTTTGAATAGAGCCTTTTATGCCCCAAGAATGTTCTCTAATACTCATTGTAATAAGTACAGTAAAACCTCGTTGATTCAAAATTCAAGGGACCAAAAAATTGGACTTCGAATTATCCGGGTTCGAACTAAAAGTACTTTCTTAAAATTAACGAAAAACATCTCATATTTTCCGAGATAATCACCGTACTGCTATATTTTTTCATAAAAAGGCAAAGAATATGCACTAAAATTAGGAGGTAATGGATGAAATTCTTCACGTTAATCAGATTCAAGTTAAAGTTTGAGAAGTATGCACTATCAGACACGATCACGCGCAAAATAAAAATAAAATGAATGATTTCGGGCATGTGTCCAGTAATATCACATAATGTGTATTTTCCAGGTCACCAAAATTTTCACTGTAGACCTTTAAATTTATGGGCCTGCTCTCAGCCCATTTACCCAAAGACTTCTACGATGAAGAACTGCTGCATCATCATCCTTGCCCACCGGAAGTCCCTTATCAGTTACGACCACGATCCAAAAGTATCACATTTCACTCATCGCTTCCCCACGCCCTAACTTCTCAGGTGGCTTCCAATAGTGGAGGGGCTTGGGAGACAAGGGTAGGGGTGGAGTATCACGTCAAGGTCGGCGACGAACCCAGAATCCCTTAGCCCTCCGAACAAAGCTCGAGGTAACCCGAGAAAAAAATCGCTTTCGCGTGTCGGCCAGACACCACTCAGAAGTAGTCCCTATGTAAATTTGATTGTTTCAGGCTTGACTTAGTGTACGTGGAAGTGATAGATATCCATTTGAATAAAAAAACTTTGTACTTTTCCACACCCTAAATTGTGGAAAAGTACAAAGTTTTTTACTATAAATGGATAGTCCCTATTTATTTTGCCTTCCTTACCTCGTGATTCACATTTGAGTCATGGGGAGGTGGGACAAGAGTAGATGGGAAAAGCGTAAACAAAGCTGAGAACAATGAGTCGTCAGTGGGGCCAACAAAAGGAACGAAGGGAAGCACGTGCAGCGAGATGGGAGGAGAAGCTACCAAATGATGAAAGTGCTCACGCAGGGAAAATGGGTAAAGGATATCACACACCATCCAGAAAATACTACTCCATCATGCCTGGCGATCCTACAGTCAACACTCGAGGAGGGGAGGCTCGGAAGGAAGAGAGGGGAATGCGTTAGTCATGGCCAGAATGCCCCGATAAAAAGTTAGGGACGGAGCCAAGATGGGCAGAGGATAGGGCAGAGATGTGTATGTACTCGGGATATTTGACTGGGGGTAAACAGCTTCTGGTGCGTGGCACACCGTAAGCATAAGAAAATGTTCAAAATAGCTTGGCAACACTTAAAAGTAACTTATACTCAAGAAAGCTATGCCAAAATCACGACTTTGAAATAAGAATTACTATCGGTGCAAAATAGGTAGAACTTGAAGTATTTGTATGAAAATCCACCAGAGCTCCATAGAGTCGTGTAATATATTGCTTTACTCCTTGTTTATTTGACCACAAAATGCATTCATTGAAAAGTGTTTAAATGTAAACGTTTTGCTCCTACGGCCAAAAGAGTGAGAAAACCCTACTTGAAAAACTAGGAGAACTGCGAAATGGTCATCTTCTTTATCTTGTCACGGCCAAAATATCTGATTGGAGCACTTCATTATTTTATGAATTATTGTAACTAACCATCGAAGTGTGCTGCCCCGGTGAATCGTTTTGAAATAAGCGATATGTCGGGGCATCACGGGACGAAGTTTGACTTCGAGTTACATGTTAAGCATATTTCAAATTATCCGTGCCATCAAGTATGCAATTTCCTTTACCGTTTGCCTGGGACTGCTCACAACTTCGAATTAATATTTCAAATGAAAGAGGGTTCGAACTAACGGGGGTTTACTGTATAATATATTTTCTCATTTATGTACCATTTTCAGGTCTTATAGCATTACATATGAGTCTTAACGAAACTATTTAAAAATTGCATACATAACTCACCTAGCTTCTATTACATGCTTGGGTTGTTTTTAATGATATATTGTGCATCACTGTGCATTGGCCAAATGCAGTCGTCATTTTATGTCTGCATGTCTATTTTTTTTTAATTAAAGGCATCAACATATTCTTAGATGGCTTTGTACCAACGGAAAACCTTCGTTTCCGTGAGGAGTCGTTGGTGTTCAAGGTGGCGGAATCAGCTACTGAAGAGGAGGTGAAAAGAATGCATCACTATGAGTACCCCAAGTAAGACTGGTCCCAGTGCAAGTATATGGCAAGACTGTTTGGCAGGCATTTCTTGTTGTTGCTAAAATTTGCTTTTCTTTGTAATGCTCTGACTTTTCTGGAGTGTTTATTGTAATGTCTTTAGTCTTAACATAATTTACATGTCTCAGGAAATATTGGAATGTAAATACACTGGGTATCTGCGGTAGATACGTTCCGAGACCTACCGCAGATGATGTTTTCCATGGATAACAGAGTCTACCATACCACCTTCCCTAAATTCTTTATTAAGATGTTGTTGGAAATTTTCACTACTTTCGCAGCACAGAAGAGTAACTTTTTAAGGAAAGGAAACGATTGTAGGCTTTATCTTGTGGAATTTATCCATTACAGAATATCCACCTGCATACCAAAGTTTCATACAACGCCTCCACCCCCACCCTCCTTACCCTTCCTTCCTCCCTCCCCACGTGACTATATATTCAGAATTAACTATCTTGTATTCAGTACTGATGATGCTGCAGTGCAGTGAAACATGTTGACTCATTAAATCAAATTTCTCCAGTGGAATAGTGCAAAGAATTTAATCCTTTTCCCATTACGGAAAAGTTGTATCAACATTTTTTTAGAACAATCGAAAAAAATACAGTAAAAACTTCCCCAGATAATGGGGTTATGTTCCTTGAGTATGCCGTGTTGCGAAAATCCACGTTGGAGTAAGCATTAGTTTCATGGAAATAAGGGTGTTACGTTCCAAGGTGGAAAAAATACTCTTATCAAGACCTTTTTTTCCATAAATATTACCTGCCTGATTTTGTTTATTTAAGAAACGGTGGTTCACCACTTAAACTATTACAATTGTATCCTCTCGTATACAAATATCTATCTAGCTAGTTAAGCTATCAATTCGCATCACTAGTTTGTGAGTTGACATGAATTTGCACTATGTCGACTCATTTTTATACGTGTGTACAACATGTTTTGCCATTCATAAATACTAGAGGTGGGGCGAATCCTAAATTTTCTCGAATCTGAATCTTAATCCTAAGAGGTTCTCAAATCTCTCGAATCTTTCGAATCCTACATATAAAGTTAATAATAATAGAAAAGAAAAGACTTTTAACAGCTGCATTCAATGAAAAACAAATTTAAGAATAGTTTTCAAAGATACAACTCTTTATTATGATGATACAAATAAGATTTCAAGAGTTAACATAGATAAGTAATAAACATGATACACCAAATGTTTTCTAGAAATTGAGAATAATAAGATATTTGTTTATTTTAAGATTTATCAAAAAGCATTTAACCCTAACACTTAAAATCTAAAGAAAGAAGCCTTTGATGGAGATTTCTATTTTAGAAAACTAGCATTCCAACTCGCTCGGGGTCCAATCTACTAAGTTTTTTATCAACTATCATCCTTGATGCGCTGAATAATCTCTCCATAAATTACTGTTGATGGTGGTGTTATTAAGAGTTTTTTAGAGAGCTTCCTCAAATTTTGATATCTTTTGTTGTCCTTCAGTATTTAAAGATGTCTCCAGATGGTGGAAGTAGTGTCTCTGCCAAGTAGGCATTTATTTCTTCTTCAGGAGACAATCTGTAACTCAGCTCTCTACTAGTAGATATTACCATCAATTGAGAATAGAAACTCCACATTTTAATTAATGTTGGATCATTATCAGTTCACCCACCGACTCAGATTTTCATGAAAATTTTTTCACTTGCTGATATCATTGACTTAATGATCCATGCAAAGTTTTTTCCTCTCTAGGTGGCATAGTTTCCAAGATATATAGGGAGTCAAAAGATATGGAAAATTGCTCATAAAGGTCACTTCGTAGGTTCCACTTTTAAAGTACAGTGAATAAGGAAACAATTCACGGCTCATGGGCTGTCAACTGTCACAGTCAAATTTTGATCACATGTCAGTCCAAGTGCCTAGATTCCACTGAGACAAGTTTCATTAAATTTTCCTTGCTCTGTGAGCCACTATAAGTGCGTTAATTATTGATTAACGAATTTTTTCAGCACCAAAACATTACTTCCTTTAATGGGCATTATCACTCAAAGGCAGAGGATTGACCGAATCAATTTTTTTTTTTTCAAATTGAGCCCAAACATGTACTCTGTGATATGTGTACAAGGAGACATCGCGTGACTGATGTTCGGGATCCAAATGACGCAATTATTTTCTGAAACTATTGAGAAAATGCGGGTAAAGTGCTTTCTTCCATTTGGGCCCGAGTTCGAGAGAAAAACGCAACTAAAGAATTTCCTTCTGTATAAATCCTTTGCATTGCGATCCTCTTTGAACAGAAGCCGTGGCGGAGCGGTTCGAGGCACTGGACGTGTGGCGGTGTGAATCCCCATAATGTGGCGTGGGTTCAAATCCCAGTCTTGTCAATTTTTTTTCTTCCTAATACCTTACGGAGTCACTGTACATTGCCCAATCCCATACATTTATGGCAGTAACAACAGTATTTTTTTAATTTTCAGCCTATTTGCTGGATTTTCAATCAAACCCCCTTGGGAGACTTTCGAAGCTAATTTCGGGATTCTTGTTCGGCCGAAAAGAGGTTTCACATGCCAACAGGCCTAATATGTTTAGATTTTTAAAATACAAGGATACTTCCGTGAATTGGATGGGCGTCGATTGGTTGTGGCTCTTTCTCAAGGCGGTAAACAATGAACAGATTATTACTTTTTAATATACAGAGATGCATGGACTTCAAATTTCCCAGGAACTGCGTTCGAATAATGACTTTTGTGACTGAATTTTTCGTTCAAAAGTGAACATGATATAAGTAGAAAAGAGATCGTCTCTGTTTCCGAGGTGATGTAAAAAATAGTTGTAATGACTTTTCTGCAGAGCAGCATATTATGTTGAAGGGAAGCCTGTATCGTGGGGGAGAGGGAAAATATAAATAAATGGTCTGGAGTTTGTAGACCGGATCTGCCTTTGAGCAGATGCAAATGTTCTGTCGACAGAAAACAAATTGGCGTGGTGCAGAAATATTCTTAGCTTTATATGTTTTTACGATGAATATCATCCAAAAGTAAGCAATTCCACGCCATGAATGAAAAGTTAAATTCCTTCAATTAAAATAAACATGAGGTGGGAATAGAAATAATGTTATCATTACGTGATATTTTTTGTGCTGGAATCTTTTATCTTCCTCTGTTCGTAGACGGTCGCATTGCAAAGGATTTATACTGAGGGAGTAGTTCTTGTAGTCCCCAATGCAAATCCCTGCTTAGAATCACACACCGAGGTAAATCCAGTGAGTTGTTTCCTTTAACACTCTGCCCATAATGAAGTGATTATTAAATATAGCACTCATACCTTTTCAAAATCTAACAAGTTTTGTTTTACTAGAATTGATGGCCATTTCATTCTCATTTGCCCATTTTTGTTATTTATTTATTTTTATGGCCTTCATTGGACCACTTTAGTCATCTTCTGAATTTCTTCTGTTTTTTCTGTCAGCCCAGTATTTCTTCATTTGCACGGATCGTAGCTTTCTTTCTTCATCTGAGATTACCCTTCCTATTCTCTGTTTGTTGATCTTGGTTTGTAGTCTGATCTGTTTGTCCTTGAGTTTCACGATACCATCTGTCTTTTCTTTCAAATCTTCTATTGTAATCTGTAATTCACTCATATCTTCCTTAATTTCTGCTATCCATCTTGCATTGGTCTTACTGTTCCATAATTTTTGCCCATTTCTATAATATAACATTAATAAACATAATGAATTTATTTTATATTTCTCTCACAGATAATAGGAAATTGAAAATAGTTGGCATTTCTCATGTGTATTTATCTTCTTTTTTAAGGATGACTAAGACAATGGGGTCATTTAAACTTGCAGTACATCCTGGACAATTCACAGATTCAGAGATTTTGGTCCTCCTTGGGGAGAATGGAACTGGAAAAACAACTTTTATACGTATGCTGGCTGGGCGCCTTGATGCAGATGATGGTTCTGGTATGTATCCAAGTTCGCATTTCAAACTACAGTAAAACCATGCTTTTACGTCCCCGGAATTTACGTTTTCCCGTGATTTACAACATTTTCTCCTGGTTCCAAAAATGTTTGCATCATTATAATGTATTTTCATCCCGCTATTTACACTTTCAAAACCCGCCATTTACGACATTTGAAGGCAAGAAAGATGGCGGCTGTCGCACTTCAACTGATGACCCTTCGAGCGTGATTAATGTTAAATATGGATAAAATACATGCTTAAATATGATGAATGAATGCTAATTTATTTGGTTTCCTTTAAAAACACAATTATTCGTTTGATGGTAGCACATTATATCGATAGCATTGCTGAAAAGTATATATGCCGGATATTTTAATGCTTGCGATCGGGATTCTCAAATTGGTACTAAGGAGCCATACCAGGGGCCTAATTCTGTAACTCGAAGCTCCGAGCTAACTGGCGAAAAGAGCTAAAATAAGCTCCTAGCTCCCATTCGTATTCTGTATTGGAAAGCTCCTGAGAACAGGAGCTTAATTTGGCTCCAACTCCGCAAAGTCAGCATCTCAAGGTGCCAGAAGGAGCTAGAAAAGGCTCTGGAGCTTATTTAGCTCCTCATGGTATTCTGCAACGGTCCCAAAGCTCTTTTCGGAGTCCCAGAATGCCTCAGATCGAAGCTCCGGCCAGCGCCAGCCTCGAGACCGCGATAGGAGTATTCTTCAGTGAAATCCATGCGCATTCCCGCAGTGTTTTGTTGATTTTTCGTGAGGTGTGCATGTTGTTGTGAATCCGATGATATTATTTTCTCTTTCTTGGTACTTTTTCTTGAGGTGATACTCTTATCTACCGCGGCGGAAGAATCAAGATACCCAAAGGATTTATTTTTAACCTATTTTAACCAATAAATCCCATCCCTGTTTACATCATGGAAAATTACTCCGATGTCAATATTGCTGCCTTACTTGTCTTTCGGAGATCAATTCGCGAACATTCATCGATAAGTACGTGTTTTGCATGTATACTCGGTTATTCCATTGAATTTCTTTGTCATTCATACTGTTGAGAATCGTTTTTAAATTAATAAAACTGTAGGCATTGAGCAAAGTCGATAGGAGCACTTCCTTTGTCATAAAACATGTTGTAATGTTTTCACGTATGTTCTTATTTTGATGTTGTTAACCCGCAAGGATATGATCGTAAATTCAATTTTTATCAACTAATGATCAACTTTTTTATTATTGTTTAGCAAGTTCTTAATGTGTGGCCGAGTACGATCAATGCGCTTACCTATTAATAACATTATTTCAACAGAAGTTCGAGGTGTTACTCTTAATATTGACATTGCTGCGTGAAGAGAAGGAAAATGCACGATAGAATGTTTAGGTAAGGTACGATTATGGAAGTTCAATCGATGAAAAAAGCTATACAGTCAACTCGCGATTATCCGGCTTCCGATTATCTGGTTTGTGGATTATCCGTGCTGTTTTCTCATCCCTACACCTCAAAGTTTGAAAAATATTCCAATGGTAAAATTAAGTAAATTCTTTGAAAGTTCGATGTATCTAAATAGAATTGCAAGTTTTTAAATGTCTCTTTTTTGTTTAACTTTTTAATTTAATCACAATATTATGGAAATTGTTTGCTTCGTTTAAGAATGATGAAAACACAGCCGCATATGCTTCTGAAATTATTTTATCCGTTCTTTCCCTTTGCCACTGAATATTCTATTTTCCTAAAACGAACAGAATAGTAAATATACAATGGAAATAATTTCAAATTAACTACTTGTAAATAAACTAACTTATATTATACTTAAAAATAACTACTTATTGCTCCGTATGTTCTTATTTTTCGGCCTGAATTAATAAATACGAAACAGTATCAGTCCTCCCTGGTCATTATTCGCCGTTGAACAGTCATTTGTTTTTATCCAGATACGATTGTGCCAGCTCATTCGTGTGGAAATCTCAATAACTTCAAAGTTGCAGTCATTACTATAGTGCCGCGACAAAGCTGATGCAAATGGCAAAAAAAACGGAAGAAAATTGTCCTATTCATTGCGAAAAACTAGAATTGATTAAAAGAAATGAAAAAGGAGAGACTCCGCTAAAACTGGCAAAAGAATATGATGTGGGATTACAAACAGTTCGGGATATGATTAAGAATAAAAGTAAGCCGATGAGGTTCGCTGCAACCTCGGACAGTGGTTTGGGACCCTCAAAGCGTAAGACTATGAAACAATCAACCTTTCAAGATTTAGACTCCGCCATGCTTCTTTGGTTCAATCGAAAACGGTCAATTCATGGTATACCCGTCTCAGGCCCCATGTGTGCACAGCAGGCTAAACTTTTTCATGAGTCTCTAGGGATAGAAGGAGATTTTAAAGCTTCTTCTGGGTGGCTGACGAGATTCAAGCAGCGACATGAAATTCGTGAAATTGCTATTCAGGGAGAGCGATTGAGTGGCAATGGTACAGCCGCTGATGCTTTTCGCTTGGGAGTTCACAAAATACGTAAAGGAAGAAGAATTGGCACCCGCACAGAAGCTCTGGCGAGTGTTGAAACTTTGCTGGATTACATGAGACAATTTGATTTCGATTATTGCTACGTAAAAAAAGAACTGCATTAAAAGAAAACATGAAGAAATCAAGAAAACAGCAAAAATCAACTTGTTATTTCCGAGATTCACAATAAAAGAATGTGCTCTATTCTGATATTCACTTCTATAATGATTTTTACATTGACTTCAAATACGCAAGACATGCTATTGTTTTTACTGTTGATATGGTCAAGTTAAGCGCCCATTATCTTTTATTTCAAGCATTAGAACTATTTATTAGATTAGAAAATATTTATAGATGAACATTGAACATTTCATGATACTCGAAATAATCGAACTGGAAAATTAACATTTCGTTATTCACTTGTTTTCTTGGCGTAACACCTGCTGTCAATTGTAATGCGAAATATTTTTAATCCTACTAATGCCGGATCTATATATTATATCACGATATATCAAAGGCTCACAATTATAACAATGTTTTGTATTATATAATCACTTCGATGTCATACATTTACTGAAAATAAGCAAGATGTCAGCTTTTATTATATACGTGGTCAAGCTAAATAAGTACCCATTATGTTGTGTTTCGAACATTAGAAGCTATAAATTTATAAATGTTTACGATATTATTATATTTCGAAATAATATAAATAATTAGTATTTCATTAGTTGTCTTGCGGTAACCACTGCAGTCTGTTATGTGAAATAGTTTCCATCCTACGAAGTGAAATGTCAAAATCACGACAGCATTTTCCATGTTTTTCGGTTATCCGTGTTTTTCGATTATCCGTGCCTCGTCGTGCATCCATTAGCACGGATAATCGAGAGTTGACTGTATATACAGCGTTCTAATGTTGTATTACCCTCAGCACTTCTAGCTTTAGTTTTAACACCTACAAATCCATCAACACCTCCTACTGTATGTATACAGTAGAAACTCGAAATTACGAAGTTGACGGGACCGGAAAAATCGGCACTTCGTAATATCAAATTTCGTATGAACGAGTATCTTTCAAAAACATCGCGATGAAGCTCTTTTTTTGTTTCCTTAGATTAAGATGTACTCTCGCGATGTACTTGCATGATTTACGAAGTTATAATTCATGAAAGTATATTTAAATATGTATTCATGCCCACTCATTGTCAGTTGAACACAACTTATTTGTCGGAGTTTTATTATTCCTATTTTCGGGAATTTCAAATTTGGCGCCACCGGATAAGTTATTTTGCCGTTGCAGCTGGCGGTGCGGCGTGCAGCAACTCGCGGATTGGTACTACCCCTCTTTGCCGTGACGAATTTTAACAATATTATCTGGATATATCAATTTGCAATGTTTATTGTTTACTTGCGTCATAAATTTTTACGGATGGTTGGGAAGTAAGACGAAAGTCGCGTTTCAATGGAAATCGACTTCCGTGTGTCAAGCTACCTTCGCATCAAATCGATGCATTATTCCGTTCACTCATTCGTTCTGTGATGACAAATGATTATTACCGGCAATGCGAGGCTCGATTCAGGTTATCATGATGAATGGTAAAATATCCTTTCCAGGGTATTTGGAAATTGCCTGACGAGCAGTACTTCCATCCAGCTATCCCTCTCAATCACTCAGCCGGAAACTTTAAAGCTGTCAGATTTTAGGGTGATACCTCAGTCGGATCTGAACAATTGGCGCGTCTAAACCGGTTTTTCCCAGAAGACCCTTCAAGAAAAAAGTTCTTCGTTCCTTATTCCTAGGCGCGACGACATTCATCTGCGAGGGACGCATTCAGCGAGAAAGAGACGGGGGTAACCCGAGAGGTTACCTTCTTCTTCCTTAATCCTTCACCTTATCTGTTATTATCTACCCTCACCCAGTTTCGCTTTTACCCAGGTGGCTATCACTAGTGGGGGAGGGGTTGGGCCTCCTTTCAGCGGCCTCGGCAGCCAATACTAGGTTGATACGGCCGATGATCGAACGAGGGAGCCGTTATTTCGGTCGATTCAAATTGAAACCTGACCCCGGTGGTAGCTGTGAGGTTGACTTCGCACTCCTTCATGTTTTTTCCACAATCTGAAATTATGTTGTGTAGCGCCTGAGAGAGCTTTGAAACGCATCGTCACATCAATGGGATAAATAACGTAGTGCATCGGTGCATGCGAAGAGAGAATCGGAACTCTAATCTGTTTTTACTTCCTTTAATAGGAAGCATAATTCACTTTTGGAAGTGGGTACCACGCCAGGAAATCCATTTTTTGACCGTTGACTTTTACATCGCCATGCTAATAGATAAAGAAATTCTGTTTTCTCCGTTTCGCGCAGGAAGGATGTTGCTTGAACTTATTTCATAGGGCTTGATACATACTCGTGCGTACTTTATATCAACCACATCGGAGAAAAAATTAGTTAACTTGCCTAAAATCGATCATTTCGCGGAAATGCTACTCGGCTATGAGAAGTGATACGAAAATGAGCTTTGATATAAGTTCTAGCTGCATCGTTCACCTTTCAATGCGGATACTCCTCAAGTTGGAATGCAAGTTTAATACAATTACTGTAGTCGTGGAAAGCAAAGATGTCCAGTACTTTTTTCCAGAGGCATTCGTGCCGAGCATTGGCGCTTCCGGCAGTCCAGCGACCGGCTACGCGTCCTTGGCCTGCCTTTTGCTCTACCCACCACCTCTCTCTCTTTCTCCCCCACCCTCGGCTCGGCGCTCATAGTTAGGGGGTCGGAGTAAAGTGATATTTTTTCTCGAGTCCGCATCACATTTCATCATAAGTATCACATTTCACTCATCGCTTTCCCACGCCCTAACTTCACAAGTGGCTTCCAAAAGTTGGGTGGGGGGAGGGCGTTGCCCGTTGGGAGTCCCTTATCAGCTATGACCATGAACCAAACGTATTACATTTCACTCATCGCATGCCCTCCCTAACTTCTCAGGTGGTTTCCACTAGTTGGGACATCCTTTCGAGGACATCCTATAGACGTCCTTTCGAGAGCATCAGCAGCCAACTTCCTTGGTTCCAACTAGTTCCTACATCGGCCGCAACACAGGATGACCGTTATTCAGGGCGATTTTAATGGTATCCACTCCCCAGTGTGAATTTTTTTATCTGATCCAGATCCGATTTTTAATAATGAATTAGGATACGATTTCAGTATCCGGAGAAACGTAATACCCGCGGATCTTTAGATCCGATCTGACCATCCCTAAATAGTATTTTCCCGGCGAATCAGCTTGTGTCTTAGAGGACGAACGAACAATTTAAGAGCACATTTTGGAGCAAGAAAAGTGCGTCTTATGGGCCAGGAAATACGGTAACTACAATTTACGATGCCTGGCTAACATTTTTCAACTTACGAACAAGTTCTCGGAACGCATATATTTCGTATGTAGAGGACTTACTGTCCCAGCCCCAGCGAAACCACACCTTTACTATTGAAGCATTGAAAAATGAGATATCGTTCAGGTAATACATTCAGTGCATGATGTATTCGACGACGATCATTAATTAGATGTTTAACTCTGAAAAGGAGCGCCGAAACGCTACTGTGATCCATCACTATTCGTATAAACGAGTAACTTTTTCACGTCGGGACCAAGATCCGAGGTTCGTAATTTTAAAACTTCGTTATTTCGTAATATCGCGTACTGTTACATACACTTAGATACCCTTTTGGTCGAGACCGAAGATTTTGCTTCGTAAAATCAAAATTTCGTAATTTCGAAGTTCGTATTTTCGAGTTTCTACTGTAAATGCATGTCTATGTTAAAGTGATCATACGCATGCACTCGCAGAATATGATTGCTCATATGCATAAACCAATATAATTAACTTATATAAATCAATTGCTAATTAGTTCGCAGCTTTAGTTCGTTTCCTTGAGTGAAAAGTGAGCGTATCATGCTATAAAGATTCTTCGAGTACTAGCTGCCTAACGTAGAACGAATTCTTAATGTACCTTAATAATTTAAGTTACATAAGTATTCATCGTTAGTTCTGTAGAACTATTATTTTCAAAGTTCTACAGAGAATTTCAAGTAAACGTCGCCAATCTTCCTATATGAGCATAACATGTGGGTATAAATTATAGCTGTATGTACATATTCAGTGGGAATTCCTAAATAATGGTAATTTTCGAAGTGTTGTGTACATTTTGTAGATTTAATAGTAGTTTTTCGCAGAAAATATAACAATAACAAATATATCATCAGTTAATGCCCGATTTATAGCATTTATCATCATGTATGTACTTACATCACCGACGTTCGTATACATGACGGAATGGTAAAACAATGAACTAACCTATAGATTAACGCCTGCTATAGGTTTAAATAAAGCATTTTACCTTAGATTTACTTAACTCCACCATCAAGAATAAGAAAATATAGAAAAACATTGAGGAAATCATATTATTTTCAACTCGCCGTTCACAGAAACAGCTGTTGAGGATGACAAGTGTTATGCTAGATTACTATAATAATTTGTTCTCTTAATTTAAAAATCAACTGATTCAGGTAATAATGTTCGTTATCAAGGTGTTTAATTTTTGCTTTGCTCTTCTGCTCGATGCGAACAAACTGATAAAATCATATGATTGCGCATGCATTAAGCTGACGTTTTCACAGCTTTCCAAATGTAAACACGTTAAACTCGGCAGGGTATTCCTGGATAGTCGTAATTGAGAATTCTATAGCTTGTAAAATAGTCTGTATATTGCTAAAAAGGTACTTTTTTATATGTTAAAGTCGTACAATCAATAATGCTTCAATATTTTTTACTTCTGGTATTCTCGACTGCTGTCTGCTATTTTCCGGAAGCACAAGCCGGAAAAACGTCACGAAAAATGAAACGACGAATGTGATTGGCAGATCATTCCCTCGCAGGAATTTAAATTTACCACTTCGTCTGCTGACTTTTCTCCACCCCAATTCGGAGCTAGAGTTAGCTCCAGTGAATTACAGAATACGAGTAGGAGCTAATTCTTGGAGCGAGCCGCAGCTCTTAGCTCCGGAGCTACGAGTTACAGAATTAGGCTCCAGGGAATAGAATTCTCTTCCCTGGCCATACTAGCTGTTTAAACAGTACATTTAAATTAAGTGGATGCCATAAATATATTTAATTAGATATTATTTGGTCAACTATCGCTGTCATTGTGGCGAAAAGTTAAAACGTATAAAGCGTGCGAGATAATCGCTATCATTGGAAGAAAAAATCAACATTTTGCAAAGAGAATTGACTCTAATATGGGCACTCGCGTGTCCCTGACCGAAGAAATTGATATACCAGGTTCAACGTGGAACACAACTGTAAAAACCCGTAAATGTATAGAGAAAAGTGCTAAGGACTGCGACCCTATTGGTAAAAGGCGTAATTACATTAAATACTCCCAAGTAAGATGAACTTGAAGAAATATTGAAGACATTGTTTCAATCTTCCCCCGAAATAAGGCCGCATAACCGCTGCTAGAGGCGCTCGGCGCATTGATGTCTTCAAAGAATCAAATGGATGTTTACACCGTTTCAAAAGTCGATATAAATATTGTCTATAAAATCATTTTTGGTGAATCTAAAAGTGTACACTACATTGATCCTGAAACAGTTTCTCACTGGAAGTGCACAACTTTGCATAATTATGTTGATGGCTATGCCTATGCGCTGAAAGACATTTTTCATGTGGACGAGACAGGTCTTTTTTTTAAATAATGCCACACACAAGACCCTATAGACTTCAAAGGGGACCCTTGTCATGGGGCCAAGCTCAGCAAAGGTCGCCTTACTGTTTTATTAGGAGCTAATCCAGATGGCAGTGAGAGACTGATGCCCTTTGTTTTTGAAAAGTCCAAAAATCCACGTTGCTTTAAAAATATTAAGAAAGACCTTGGCTACAACCTAAGCAGCCAACACAAAGGCATGGATGACATACACAATTGTTGAAGAAAAAAATTATGCCCTTGATGCAAAGATAAATATATGTAGGTAGACACCACCTCAAATCAAGTTAAAATATGAGAATACGTTTATTTTTTGTAAACTTTTGTTTATTCATTTATTTATGTCTATTTGGTGACCCATCAAATATTAAACATCACCTGTTAATTTAAATAAAATTATTTAACATTAGGCTATGATTTTGCGTCTATTTCCTACAAATTACGATTTCCCTCGATTTACATTTTCCCGCGATTTACACTTTTGACGGGGATGAAGGATTTACACTTTTTTCCTTTATCCCCGTCAAAAGTGTAAAAGAGAGGTTTTACTTCACTGATAACTCGTTTTACGCACAAATGTTTTTTTTTTTTTTTTTTCCTCTTTTAAGGTAGTTATAGTGATAATAGAGACTGTTTTAATTTTCTTTTTGAATCACTGCAGCAGTAAATGGCAAACTGATGGTATTTTCATAAGGAACCCAAGAGTTGCCTTAACCCAATCAATGCGGAAGCCTTGAATTCAAGGCATCTGTCCCGTTACTTTTCTCGGTTTTCCCTAGTTCCCATGCGTCGTCGCTGACACTTGCAACTTCCTTCAGCGTCTTAGTCTTGCTCTAGGCACACGTGGTTGAGTTTCATTCTTTGCTGGATATGTTTTCGTTTTATATAAATAAACGAAAAAAACCCTTCAGCGTGGGAATAAATGCCATGTCAACAGGTCAGCATTGAATGGGTTAATTATAAACTCATGTCATTATTTAAAAAAACAGGAATCTTGAAACGCTTTCATCCATGAAAAGAGTATATGTTGTAAATATTTGTGTTTATTCAGTGCTGTGAAAACATAATTATTTGTTCATTAAACCATTAGATACAAAACTTTAGGTACGGCTAAACAGTGCTGCGAAAAACAGCCTAAAAGGGTGCGTGGCCCACGTCTGATGTCACAACTGCCTTCCGAGAGCCTTCCATCCTAAAGGGCTTGGGCAATCCCAGTGGCGTGCATGGAGAACTGCTTAATGGGGGGTATAAAATTGGTTCATGGATGTTTATAGAGAGTGTAAAATCAAATAGACAAATATTTCATTGTAGAGTTACCAGGAAAAAATTACTATTGCCTCATAAAAAGAAATATTAGCAGATAAACAGAAAATAATAATACAGCTTTATTGTTCTGTTGGTCGTTGTTGACATAGAACATATTCAGAAACATTTATACAATAACCTTACACAATAGATTTACAATATTTTCTGAAAAATAATCATCAGTACTATAATAACATTTATTAAGAAGTAGTTCTATGAGTTTTAATTTAAAAGAAGACACAGAGGACATACATTTCAAGTTTATAGGTAACCTATTGTACAAAAGTGATGCTGAGTGAATAGAGCCATTCTTACATACAGCACGTGATTGTACTCGCAGGTGAACATTCTCCCTTCCACGAGTCATGTGACTATGAACCATCGAGTTAGGAATGAACATAGATGGATTCTTTTTTTGTAATAAACATTAGTGAAAAATATTTATGCTGGGTAAAGTCAAGATATTCAGTTGCATAAACAAAGGCCTTCCAGGGGTTCTGATGGGTAAACTCAACATGGCCTTTATAGACCTCTTTTGCATAGAAAATGCCTTCCTTGCTACACTCGAGTTACCCCATAAGACAACTCCATAGGTCAAGTGAGCGTGAACTTTCGCATAGTATACTAGTTTCAAAATTTCCACGGAAGTAGTAGGGACAAGCAAGCAATGTAATCTTACTCTGTATATTCTCGTGTATAACGTGCACCTTTTTTCCCTTTTAATTTAAAAAAACGGGGTGCGTGCCATACACGAGGATTTCCATTTACAATGGTATTTATGTATAGTCAAAGAAAAATGATGGCCATGAACTTCCCTAAAACTTTAAGTACAAGTTCATGCCGTTTTAATCAAAATTAAAAATCTTTCATTGATTATGCCAGATATAATACACAAAAATATTTGTGCAAAGTGAGCATTCACCAATTTTTGGACCGAAGTTGACTACATTGAAACAAAAAACATGGAATCAGCAAGTTCTCGTCCGAGATCACTTTGTTGCCTTTCCATTGCCTGATTAAATTCCAAGATACACGTTCTGTTTCACGTACACAGTTATCCTTCAGTTCATCCCGTGTTTGTGGTGCGCTAGGTGCCTGTGCGATTATAGAAAAAATTGATATCGATCAATTATAAGAATAATTTGAAATGTTGTCGATTCAATTGTCGGGAATAGAAGAAATGACAATTAATTGAAGTCATTCAATTAATTGACAAAGGCCAATTAATTGACATCGAAATGGGTGTCAATTAATTGTCATTGCTCAATTAATTGACTTCAACCAATTAATTGAAAGGACTCATTTGGATGGTGCTTTTCAAAGGCTTTCCTTTGACAATGAGAAGAATGAAAGAACTAATATGAAAACAACAAAATCATTCAATCAGTTAGCTTTTATTAATTAACTATAGGAATAGGTTGCTAATAGAAGACAGGCAGATGAGAACCTCAGCGTGTTCATCCGACAGACACTGGCGTCATGTGTGCGTCGAGCAGCAAGCATCAGCAATGTCGGCCATCGGCCACTGTCGAGCAAAAGCGAACAAGTTTAAACGTACAATGCAATCCATAGCGAATCAATAATTGCCAATTAATCGATTACCCGACAATAATTGTGGATTTAATAACAATTGACAATTTAACAACAATTGACATTTGAACAACAATTGACGCTTGAAAAAAAATTGAAAATAGAGTCAATTACTGCAACCGACATCGATGTGCTGAAATAATTGATCAATTGTATAACATTGTAATTTAATTATGATTATCATTGTCATATGTTATTTCTGTCATATTAATGCTGCATGCAAACAATAATGTAATTTGTAAAAGAGCAACTTGCTCGTTTAAGTGAATAAATAAATAAATTGTAAAAATAATTGAATCGACGATTCAGTTATTGGAATAATCGCACAGGACTATGGTGCACTATGCTGTTGCTTTAATTTGTGACCACCGATTCAAAAAGTGAAGTCATAGTTTCCTTGTTGAAAGTTTATCAAGATGAACAGTGGTAAAATACTGCGTCCATTCTGTTTTTGCGAGAAATAAAAGATTATAAGAGAAGCTGAAGAGATCGGTAATCGTGCAGCTGGTAGTAAATACGATGTGCCGGAATATTGCGTACGAGATGGGAGGAAGAAAAAAGATACACTTCTTTCTAGTAAGAGTGAGAAAAGAGAATTTAGTGGAAAATCTGCAAAATATGCTGATTCCTGGAGGAACAACTTTCAGCGTAGATTAGATACAGATGCCAATTTGGGTTTGCATTGTGCACAGAAATGTGCCAGACGAAAGCCCTGCAGGTAGCGTGATAGCTTCGTGTAACCTTCGATGTATTTAAGGCTAGTAGGGGTTGGATGCTGTGATATTTTAATAGGAATGGCTTTTCAATAAGAAGAAAAACAACTACATCGCAGCACTTGCCTGACACATAATGAGATTTCAGAGGTATGTTATCAGCCTTAGAAATATGTATTCCTATTTGTTTTGGCTAATTGGGAATGCAGATCAGACCCCTGTTAACTTTGAAATGCTATATGATACCACAGTGAATGATGGTGGAGCTAAAACAGTTCAAGTGCGCACAGCTGGTGCAGAGAAACAACATTGTAACATCATGCTAACAGTATGGCGGATGGAAAGAAGCTTCCGCGGTACGTAATATTTAAACGAAAAAGAGTCACGAAAAATGTTAAGTTCCCAGCAGGAATAGTGTTCAGGTTTTTGATGAATAATGATCTTGATCTGGACTATTGAGTCTGTGTGGGAATGTCATCCAGGTGCCTCTCTTCAACTCCATAGTATGCTATTGCTGGACAGTTTTTGCGGCCATCTTATGGATGATGTGAATAAATGATTAAAAGAGGGAAAGACTGATCAAGTGATAATTAAAGGGGGAATGACTTCTATGCTTCAACCACTCATGTTTGCATCAATCGTCCCTTCGAGTCTCAACTGAAGAGGCTTTATTCCGAATGGATGGCAAGTGCCATTCATGAAACAACACTGATGGGAAGATTTAAGAAGGCCAGCCTAGTTTAAATATGTCAATCGATTATTACATCATGGAATTTAACTAAGGAGAAATTGATCGTTAGGTATTTTAAGAAATGCTTCATTTCCTACAAATGTGATGCAGGGTGCCCGCAAACAGGGAAAACAAGGAAAACAGGGAAATGAAATGCAACGGAATTGGACAGGGAAATGTCTGGGATCTCGTAATCTTTTTCGGAATGTGGGAATTAATAATTAGTTAGCGCCATATACCATGCAGCACAGTGCGTCCTTAGTCAATGCTCTCGCTCGGTTCGGCTGCTGCGCTCACTCGTGCAAGGGCTTGCATCGGACCGGCTCGGCTGCCGAAGTAAGCCTGAAGAAGAAGAAGAAGCCTGTTGCCTTTCTAGGCTGCTTTTCTAGTAAGGCTGCAGAAGAAGCCTGCTGCCTTTCCTCTCACTTCGCCCTCTCCGCTCGGCTAGCGTCGGCTTGGCTGGACTCTGCTGCACAACATTCCCTGTTGTGTTGTGAGACGGACAACAACACAACAGGGAATATCGTACTGTAGTAAACCTTTTCAAACTAATAATGACTTCCGAATTCAACTCTGCATGGCTTGATGCTATCCTTCACCCTGAGTGGCAAAGCTGGTTGCAGGCAGACGAACGGGATGTGAACTCTGCTAAGTGTGTAAGAAAACTTTTTTGCTGAGTTCAATGGGCAAGCGGGCTGTGACAAGCCATGCTGCAGGAAAGTGGCATCTTAATGCTATCCAGGGTCGTCAACGTCCGAACACCACTACAGCAGGTATGCAGTATTACTACCCAGACTTTTTGTATGATGAACAGTACCGGTATGGTTTTCGTTACTCGATGGGATAGTTTTTTGCCGTTCTTAGCATTTAAAACTTAAGCTTTTATTATGTATGCTGTATGTTTAGGTAGATAAGTTTTTTAGTTGGTCACGGCGTATGCATGTATGTAGCACCAGCACTCCCTTCACACACCCCTCGACAATGCAGGCAACATGCTAGCAGTTCGGTAAGGGGCGGACCAAGTGGCCTATTCTATAACTCGAAGCTACGGAGCTTTCTGGCGAAAAGATGCTTCAATAAGCTACTTGCGCTCATCGGTATTCTCTATCATGGAAGCTACCGGAGAAAGAGCTAGCAGAAGCTACCGGTAACATATTAGGCTCCCACCCATATTCTGTAAATGTCACGAAGCTACTTCTGTAGCCCCAGTAAGCTCCCACGGTAGCCTGTGGTCTCCACTTCGTTCATGGTGCCTTTCAGTACAGTTTCGTTAAGTATGTTTGGCAGATTGCAATATTTTTGAAGTTAATCCATTATGTCTTCAACGATTCTCCCGCATGCCGTGCAGACTTTACACGTCTTACTGAAAGTGATGAATTTACTCTCAAATTTTGCAATTGCCGATGGCTTGAGAATGGTCCCGTGTGTGCAAGAGTTATTACAATACTCAAGAATTTGAAGACCTATTTTCCTACTATGAAGGATTTGCCTGACACATGGTCGATTAGGAAGGTGAAAGAGTGCTTTGCTGAGCCTCTTCTGCTGGCGAAACTTCATTTCTTTGCGACAATAGCATCATCTTTTGAGCCATTTCTCAAAGCGTATCAGATGTTGAAACCAGTCATCCCATTTCTTCATGGTGACATTGAGGATCTTCTCCGAGAGGTGTTCGGGCGGTTTGTGAAGCCAGACGTCCTAAACAAAGCAAAGACAGCCTACAAGCTGATCAATATTAATGTAGATGATGTTGCGAATGGTTTGAAACTGTCCCAGATCAATATTGGTGTGGGGGCAACCCTTGCTCTCCGTGATGCAAGAGTGAAGGACATCGAAGTGGACAAATTTAGGTTGGAATGTAAGAAGTGTTTGGTCTCCATTGAGAAGAAAATAGTTGAGAGAAGCCCAATAAAGTACAAATTTACCAAAGCAGCATCATGTCTAGATCCTAACAAAATTCTTAAAAAACCTGAGTAGTGTAAAACAGACATGGATTCTTGTCTTAGGGATCTCGTGTCTGCAAACCACATGACCAATCTGCAGGCAGACCGCGCTGGTATCCAGTTCAAAAGGTTTATATCCCAGGTGGATAAAGTACAGCTCACGGGCTTTCATAGGGATATGAACGGACTGGACTCATTCTATGCAAGCCAACTTAACAAACGAGAGGACTAAAAGGATTGTTGGGCATCTGTTTAAATTATCCTGCTGTTCTCGCACGGTAACGCCTTTGTCGAGAGTGGGTTCTCTGTGAACAAAGACATGTTAGTTGAGAACCTACATGAAAACTCTCTCATTGCTCTGAGAAGAGTTTGGGATGGGATTTTTCATGCGGGAAGCGAGGCGTCAGTGGAAGTTGATCGGGAGTTGATCAGATATATGCGTGGAGCAAGCACCAAGTACAGAGATGCGCTTCAGAAGAGGCAAGAAACTGAACTGAAATGGCGAATAAGAGTAGATTACAGAGAGAAGAAGAGAAAAGGAAGAAAAATGAGTTAAGCTGTGTCCAAACTCGCCAGTTAGGTACCTAAATCCGGAAATTTAGGGAGGACGCCATCTTGAAGTGTGTCCAAACTCGTTAGGCAGCATAAGGGAGCGGATTTGGGCAGCCAAATCGGTCGCCAGATTTAGGCAACAACAAGTCCTTCCTAAATCTGCCACCATTTTGAATTTCCCATAATTCCGAGTGGTAAAAGGGTGAAAAGTAGTGGATGAGTAGTGGAATGAGTGGAATTGCAGTAAATATGGTGGAGAGGTAATTTGTTTTGAATGGAAGGGCGTGAGTTATTATGAATATATTAAATGAATGATAAATGTTAGATTGATTTATGTTATAAATTTCATCTTCGGAAGCAACAAACAGACAGAGACCTTCATATAAGGAGTGAGACAGAATATACAGGTGTCATAGCGGGGAAGTATTTTGAGTGTTTATAAATCAGATTTTTTATATTGTCTCACGCATGTTAGCTATTTTTTAAATTAAAATTTCGTTTTTGGGAGTAACGAATCAATCAACCGAACAGTTAATTATAGCTAGAAAGGAGGCAGATAAACTAAACATATAAACTAACATAAAACTACCCCTACGCATCTAAATAATGTCTACAATGTTGCAAGTTTTTAACGAAACTAAAAAATAACTGCAACACTCAAAAAACGGCAAGCTATAGTAATTCTTCCCCACATTAGTTAGTCTTCAAACCTCATTTACCTCCAACAAAAGCCTAAAATTATAGTAAGCAATAGATAGTTTTATCACTGTATACGAAGCTCCTGTACCATTGGGAAATTGTACATAGAAGTAATTAATATTATTATTTAAGATTTATTTTACATCATTTCCATTGGACATCATTTCGTGGCCTCCAGTTATGGATGTCACTGCATCCAATGAACATCCAAAGGATGCCCAATACTAAATAATTAATGGACATCATGCGGTGGCTGGGTATCACCGTAAACAGACTTATTAATAATGCACGCAAAAGGAAAGAACAGTGCAGGGATAATAGAAAATTCGAATTGAAGCTATTACCTACACGATCACAAACACAATTAACTGCTCAGTCGAACACATCTTTATCTGCCATAGCGGCGAAAGTTAATATAAGCACAATGAACAAAAACTAAAAATACGTGCTTTATATGTACTGCTAAAAGACACGGATAAATACACAATCACAAATTTACTAAACTGCTCAGTCCAGCACGAATTGCTATCTACCAAAAGAAACATTGACACAAACCACGAGCTTAAAAAGATACAAACACATTGAGCAAAAGCTATAAGTACGTGCTATACAGTACTCTGTAAATCACGGAATCTAACTATTTAAATCTCAATGTTACGAATTAACCACATAATATTGCGAAACTACGAAAATAATGAGAAAATGTATTATAATCACAATCAAATTTCAAACAGCACTAGTCATGAGGGTTACATGTTCAAAACATTATCGTATTCTGTATTTCCCTTGTCCTTCGTTTGCTTCGAGCTCAGCAGATGGCGACACTTGCTAAGGGTGTCCAAACTCAAGCTCCCTTTCTGTTAGCTGCCCAAAATTTAGTTAGCCAAATCCATGCTCCCTAATGCCTAACGAGTTTGGACACGGCTTTAGATAAGTTAAAATCAGAGAATCAAGCCCTGAAAGAAAAACAGGAAGAAGTAGAGAAAAAAATTAAGAAGATGAAGAAATGAAAATCTTTGCTTTTTTTTAGTGTAATTGTCGGATGTTACCTGAATAATTAATTTCTGGTCATTTAATGTAAGACAGCAATATTTTCACAGAAAGTTCCTGATTATTTAATTAGTTTTGTTTGATTTTTCAAGTTAGAGGATCGATTGACATGTTTATTTTTTTGCTGCCTGTACAGTCTCAGTTTTTATTGTTAATTCTTAAGATAATATTTTTTCATAAAAATAAAAGTCTATATGATGAGAAGTGTGTTGATCTCTGCTCCCATTTATGCAAATTTATTTAGGCGCACTTTTGGGACGTATGGAAACCCTGTAGTTAGCACATTTCTTAGGATATTATGGAGAAACCTGCTAGGGAAAACACAGGGAAATGATTCAGAAAAAGTTGTGGGCACCCTGTGATGGTAGTGACGATAGTATGGTTTGTGACGATAGTATGGTTTGTGACAGCTGTGAAAATGAAGGGAGCTCTGCTAGCAAGGATTGTAACACTGATGAAAGTTATAAGTTACAATGTATCAAATATTTTTAGTTTGTACATATTCCTTGCCTTTTTCACCCTCTTTGAATTTTAAATCGATATTAATATCATCATTCGCTGGTGCATTTTCGAGACTATGATTAATGTTGCGTTCCTCTTAGTGGCTATGATGTTTACTTAAAATGAACTAATTTATATGGCTCATGACTTGATTTTAAGTAGAGTAGAGCGCTGATTATCCAACGATAGATCAAATGACTGTCGAATTATCCGACAGCCAGTCCCTCAACAACCCCCTCCCCTATTCTTCCTTTCCGTCCCCTCCCCTCCTTCCCCACCAACTACCACTTGTTTGTTTGCACTCGCAGCCAGCAGCCGTGTCCATATCTACAAATTTACTACACTTTGCCCACAAATTTTTTTCCTGCAGGAGGTTATTCAATAACGGACATGACAGAACTGCTGGTGCTGTATAATAGTGAGTCCTGTGAATCACTGTTTGGCTGACCTGGTTATCCAGTGAATATCCGCTTATGCGAGCTTTTATTGTTTCTGTGATCATTTATTGTTGTTAAATTCACGAAAATAATCGATTCAAAATTTCTAATTCTTTGGGAAAGAGGGAGTACATCGTGTAATATAAATTGAATGATTAATTGTATTTGCTACTTGTTTCCTCTTTCAGGTGATATACCCCAGTTGAACATTAGTTACAAACCTCAGAAGATTAGCCCAAAATCTCAAGGAATCGTTCGTCAACTGCTGCATGAAAAAATTCGTGATGCTTACATCCATCCTCAGGTAATCTTTGACATCATATGTTGTTTTCTTGTTATGGTATCTGATTATGGGAAAAGTTGACCTGGAATAGGATTCTTTTTCAAGGGTTGAACAATATGGAAAACCAGGCTCTTTTATATGTAACAACCATCATAAGTACCTGTTGCCTACTGTATATCTTGAAGTATTAGTAAAAAAAATAATTGTTATTTGGCTTACGAAAACCTTTTTTTGACTCAATTTTGAGTCAGTCAAAACAAGATCAACATTTCAGCAAATGGTCTGTGCAAAATTTTGGAGAATGTTCATTGAGATATAGGATAATATATGTTGTACATTTCATATTTCTACCACTATCAACTTATTACATTCTGTTGGTATTATTAATCCGGCATAGGTATATATCAATTCAGGCAGGGGGGTTACCTTCATAGTCTCAGATTTTTTTGAGTTTAACATATGTTAAAATTCAGGACAAAGTAAAAAACCCATATTTTTTGTTTAATTTTTTAATGCTGCAATGGAAATTTTGTGCCGATGTTTTATTAGGGATAACGCAAGCCAAAGGCGATCCAAGGCAAGGTAGGCAAGCCAAGGTCGGTGTTAGGGATAACGCAAGCCAAAGGCTTGCGTTATCCCTAACACCGACCCCTCCCATTGCATTTATTGCTCACGGATCGGCACAGTCTTTTGTTTCTCTTTCAAAATACATCGGAAATGGCATGACTGGGTATGTGTTTTGACTAATTAATACTAGAAAGCGAGATTTGTTAAGCGAATTATGATTATTCCGCTTTGGCATGACTGGGTATGTGGTTTGACTAATTAATACTAGAAAGCGATATTTGTTAAGCGAATGATGAGTATTCCGCTTGGAGAGAATAATGATGACATTATTCCTTTCTTATTTGACTAGGTATTTATCATTTTATGATGAGTATCCAATAACGTAGTTACTTAGCAATTTATCGCTTCGCTACTTGTAAATATACCTACCTAATGGTTCCTCTACTTCTAACCAAAATCTCCGCACTAAAATGGATGATTCCGTTTTGTAAACCAACAAAATATTGCTCATAAGAGATAGATGCCCAAACATGATAAAAGCCTCCATGAAAAGAACAATGTAATTAGTAAACCATCATATGCTAGTAACAACCACTGGCAATCAAGATATTTCTCTCATCCCAATATGAGAGTCAATTTCTTTTGGTTTGTTCATGTTTATAGCTTGTATTTTGACTGTCACTTCAACGTAAATCATTCATAGCACTGCCTCTAATTTTATATTTGCAACCGCGGGTTTACTATCGAAGGATACTTTTAAATTGAAAAATACAGTAAGGAATGTCTTATCCATGACGGTACCTTCCATGAGATTCTCGAGACAGAACATTTTGGTCACAGTCATAACTGTCAACAATAACCTGAATCATTCTTGGTACCTGGGCTTTTATAATCCCTTGCGTACACAGAAGATTGCAGCAATCATGAACATGCCCTCATTATCAATAACATACTACTATGGGATAGACATAAATATTCACAAGGACTGAAATAGCTTTGACTCCAAGACATTACATGCAAAAATTCTCGAATAAACCGTTGCCAACCAAAAGCCAAAACAGCTCTGAACATTTCAAAATTCCCTAGCCTTTTCAAATGTAATCCTTCATCGAAGTTCTCTCCTAGTTTCCGCAACCACTGGAAACATTTTTTAACACAGACTTCCGACAAGTTCCGTTCACGTAATACATCCTTGGATTTATGTATGAACATAATGAGTACTAGTAGGTGACCATTATATATAACTCTCAAAAGCGTACACAATAATATATAACACCTGACTTTTATTATGCAGTGCATTACTCACATTGCCATTCATTTGTATCACGAAAAACATTCTTTGTGATTTGTTCACAGGCACGGCGGCGAGCTCAGCGACCTGTCACGCCATTTTGCCGCACTTTTGTTTTTTGATATTAACTTCCACAAAGTTAAAATTTAATTATATCTTTGTTTTTTTGATGCAAATAAATATAAATTGAGGAAAAAAATAAAAAAATATGTGCACATATATTCCTGCCAAATAATATAGCTTTTAAAATTTAAAAAAAAAAAAAAAAACGTTTTGGTATTTGCCCTTAGAATTTCTCATACTGTTCACCAACCAAGCGATAGCGTTATTTAACGTCCCCGAAATCGGCGGAACATAGCGCAGCAGTGTTTACAGAATCGCAACAGCCATTATTTGTAGGCGGAGAATACCGCTAGTGGTACATAGAGCTCCAAGTTACAGAATAGGTCCCCTTATCTCGCTCTCCCCCCACCAGCCGACGCCGGATACTTTTTCCGGGGTACCCTTCTCAGAAGCGGAGGTAAATCACTCAGTGATGAGCAGAGGCTGACATGTCCTTCCCTCTCTTGGCTCATAATTTGGCTTGGGTGATTTCTTGACACCACCCGGCATCATCTGGGGGTCCTGTCATGCTACTCGCTCAAGGCTCGCTCTTTAAAAGGCATTCACTGCTATATAATTTTGACTTCTGGAAATCGGTAGACTGCTTGGAACGACAGTTCGGCCACCAGTCCCATTTATGGGCTCAACAGGTCCCTCCATCGAGTCAAATTTATGGGTCAAAACCTGTTTTGCCCCAAGACTCCTGTCGCTCAAGATGCTGTTGCCTCTTATTCCAGAAAATCAAGAAATTCATCTGCTCCGGACTTATCCTGCAGGAAAGAGATTGGAGTAATCCGAGAAGATCACTCCTTGGTCTCATCGTTGTTTGTCTACCCTCATTTCTGTTCGCTTCGACCCGGGTGGCTTTCATTGGTTGGGGTCGGGGGTTGTTCTTCTTTTGGGGGCCTCCAGAGCCAATACCAGGTTGATTTGGCCGATGCTCGAATGAATCGAGGGCAGCCGTTATTTCGGTTGATTTACATCGTTGCCTTAACCCTTAAAAAAAACAGATCGCGAGCACAACTTTATTAATATGAGCGGAGCTCAGAATTGTACATTAGCCATCGAGTAACTTGTTATTCAGCATTATTTTTCACATAACTCTTCTCACCAAATTTCTCATAACTAAGTATAGACGTTCTTCTATGCGTGAGCAAAAACGTGTTGGATAGGACATCTTGAATAGGGGCACATACGAAGGAGAGAGAACGTTCCAATGTAGAATTCCACCGGAAATATGTAAAACAAAAAGTAAATTAATGTATTAGTGAATTTCCATGCAGATTATCAGCACTTATGATGGTAAAACGACGTCATTCATGAGATTATTACGTTGCCAGATCGTTATCCTGACGTATATGCCACCTGCAAAACCAGGATTCGAATTTATCGAATGTTTTTAGAAAGTATTCGATCGTATCTCAAATCCATGGATTTGATGGGATTCGATCGAATCCTGGCCACATCACTAATTTCTTCTGTTTTCTTGTTATAACTCGTGGTGTAAATGGTAGTGTACACAATATCATGATATTAATTAAATTAAGATTAACTTCATGTTAATGTGGTAATTATTTGGAAAAGTCATCAGATTTCTGAACAAATGTCAGAAAATAACTGAAAACATGAAATAATCATATATTTTTTTAAATGACCCATTAGTATATTGATTCAAAAATAAAAAAACAAGATCATCAAAACCATAATGTTTGGGCCATATTCAAGGAATTATGATTTTCAATCATATTTACATCAATAATTTTTAACCATTTTCAGTTTTTAGCAGTAAATGGTTCTATGTTATGGTTATAGTTTGTCACTGATGTCATGAAGCCACTCCGTATTGATGAAATAATGGATCAAGAGGTGCAGAATTTATCCGGAGGAGAACTTCAGAGAGTCGCTCTAGCTCTTTGCTTGGGGAAACCGGCAGATGTGTACTTGATTGATGAGCCCTCGGCCTACCTTGACTCTGAGCAGCGTCTGGTTGCAGCAAAGGTCATCAAAAGGTAATTCTCTTTGGCTTTATTTGATTGGGCTGCCATGGAAATGTTACCAAATTAGAATTTTTTATCGAACGTTTATTAACATTTGTATTGTTTATTTGTCCAAAGGATCACAGTACAATATGTGGTTACACATTGTATATATGATAAAAGGCATGTCGAAGTATTCACAATTTAAAAACAAGGAAAAATCACAATTTCAAAAGATTCGGGAGAAAAAATTATAATTTATGCATAACAAAATTGTTTCTTAAGGACTACTTGGATCAATAAAAATTCTCACTTTTTTCAGTCACACCATTTTTTTTGGCTCGCCACTGATGTCTCTTCGTATGAAGTGGCTAATATCTTTAAATTGGCAAATTGATCAAAACATTTAGTCATCAATTTGAACATCTCACTCCATTAAAAATCGGATGCTCTTCTCAACACTTTCCCAACAAAGTTCTTTTAAGATTTACCCATTTGAAGGAGGAAAATTGACTAATTGTTTGCACCCGCATGTTCAGGTAGTCTGTGCACCCTGCGTAAAGAGTTTCCATGTTCAGCAGGAACTTTCTCACATCAGAAGCCATATATGTATCAAAATACAGAGTGTCCCATTGATTGTGTGTAATTTTTTACCTGTAATTTTAGACACTTTCTTTCGTGCCACATGGATGAAATTTGGTACCTGGGTAGAAAAAGGGTGTACGTTTTGTTGATTGTAAGCAAAATTTTATAAATGCAGCCTTTTAACGACATTATAAATACGACCATCAACCTTGGCACCTTTTTAAATATATGATTCAATACGTTTGTAGCCCCGATTCACTATCTGTCACCCCTGTGACCTTTGACCCCTGAGTAACCCTTGAAGGTCATAGGATGACAAGAGTGTAACATCACCCTTTAACACAATTATGTCACTAACCTTTTCTTTCACTGGATCTGCTCCGCTACGGAAAAGTTTAGGTAGCCCTACTTTATATAATTTTAACAATCGTGCTTGCTATTAAAAGATCTATTTATTTTTTGTTGCCCTGACTCCATATATGAATACACTGTATTGTACCCCACAAACAAATTAATAAACACTTCACTCAAATAACACATATAAATCATTCCTCACCAACATAGATTAACTTCCTTGCGTATGCTTTTCACTCATGAATCAATCACTTGACCAACACCTAAAAACACTCAATGCGAGCATAACACAACATAAATCAAATTCTTTACAATATCGGGATAATTGCTCCCTTCAAAATACCTCGCTTCAGGTGTCGTAAGTTGTATGGTCTCGTCTTTATCCCCGACACCACATCCAATGCTTGGTTCCTTCCTTTACTGTGTCTCTCTAGCGGTAATAACCTTGGCTTCTCCCAGTTTGTCCCAACACTTGGTTTCCTCCACTCCCACGTCTCTCTAGCGGTAATAACCTCTGCTTCTCTGGCTGACTTGGCTGCTCCCAAATGGCTCCTGGTTGACGTTAAAGCTCAAAATTCCGGATCTCACGTTTCACAAGATTATTAACTCCCTCCGTCTTTATTTCACTCCAATTACGTAGGGTTAACGTTTTCGTTAACCGTATGGGTTTAGTTGGGACCGCGTTCGGTCGTGAAAATCGTACAGTATCAATGTGAGTCCACTCTCCAGCATTAGGACCTGTAGCACCAGGATTTTTGAGACAGCCTCGACTGTTAACGTGCATCGGCTTGTATACCTGATCGCTGATGCATTGTCGTCCTTCTAGAAGCTTCGCTACTGACGTACTTCCGTTTACCTGGAATGTTCTAAAAACTAGCGTAGTTCCGGTTCTTACCTATTGTTTTAATTTTCATGTGGTCGTTAAATCCTGCTACGTGGCATTCAATATGGAGGAATGCGCAATATTGTAACTCTTTGAATATGAATAAATAGGTCTGAAATTGAAATATTGGTGTTCTAATTATGCAAATTTATTATAATAGAATAATCTGCGTCACCTTCTGTACGATTTGGCTGCCGGGGTTTCAAAAATATTCATGAATGTTTTCTATTCGTGCAAGTTTGCTTATATGTGAGTACAAGTACGTTACAAGAGGAATCTGAAGACCTTACCGTCAAATCTTGGCACCTTTTTTTTTAAATTCTGCCTTCATGTTTTAATTCAAATCAGAGTTCAAATTTTAAGGATTTACTTGCTTGATAAGCTCACTGTTATTTCCAGCTTTGTCGTTAAGAGAGGAGGATGCAACCAAGAATGTGAATTTTCAAACCTAGATGAATTATTGAGAGATAGGTTAGTTTTTGGGTCATCTGATAATGAAATAAAAGAGATTATGATAAAGAATGGCTCCATAAATCTGCAAGATGCAGAATGAAGTTTAGACTTGCAGAAGTCACGAGGAGACAAACAAAAGAAGTCATGGCTGACGGCAACAGCAGGGTCGATCGGGTAGTTTTCAAAGATGATCCAAGACTGTATACTGGGCGATCAGCTGCTCCTGCCACTCAGACCAACAATATCAAGTGCAAATGGTGTGGCTATCTTCACATAAAATAATATAATGATGGGAAGTGGGAAATTAAGAAATTGTAATTTCAAGGAAGGAGAAAACATTGTATATTTGGAAGACAATGTGTGGGAACCCGCAACAGTAGAAAAATTGTGTGAGTTTCCTCGTTCATTTATTATTAGAGATGAACAAAATAGACTGAAAAACAAAACACAGTACATTTAAAATCTTTGAGAAGACTGGGACTTTTGGAGGTTTTGGGAGTTCTTTGGAGCCATGTCAAAGGAACATTAGGCCACCCAGAGATATTCAGAGTCTATTCAGTATTTGAGGGACTATGTTGGTTGAGCAGAGAAAGATCTCTGTATATTGTAAATATCCAAGGCTGTCTGACAAAATTGTTTAAAAGTTTCATTGCTTTGTTGTGAATGTATGTATTGAGAATGTGAACTAATTGTATTCATAACATTTAAAGAAAAAGGGAAGATGTAGTATTGTTAATTGTTTGTTGTTTAGTGGCATCGACACAACAACAGAGAAGGTTTGAAATTGTATATCTGGTAATGTCGAGTGATGGAATTGAAGGATCTTGATAATTCAAACAAGTTGTACATAGTTTGAATTTGCAGAGTTTGTAAGAGTGCAAACAACACTACATCAATAACTTGAACGAATAGGCATAGGTCCTTTAATGTTGTTGCATATATATTATCTATACTAACATTCAAACTAGATCCTCACTCAAAAGTCACCTTAAACTGGAGTAGTAATGTCTTTTTTTTTATGCTTAGTCGTATGTTAATTAGGGATGATTCCGGGTCAATTCTCGGTACTAGCTTAATTGAATTATGCCTATTCACTATCATGTCACATATTTGAGCAAAATTATATCAAATCCTAGGACAAATAAAATATTATTATTGTTATGTGTTATCAAGATGTTTAAACTTTAGATATTGACTATTTCAAAACTTAAAACTTTTCAATGGTTTAAAATACCAGCTTAATTACCACGTAACTCTTTTTCCTTCGTAGATTCATCCTGCACGCAAAGAAGACTGGCTTTGTTGTGGAGCACGACTTCATTATGGCCACATATTTGGCGGACCGAGTGATTGTTTTTGAGGGCTCCCCGTCTGTTGACACTGCTGCCCATACCCCTCAAACGCTGCTCGCTGGAATGAATCGCTTCCTGCAGCTGTTGGGCATCACCTTCCGAAGGGATCCCAAGAACTTCAGACCAAGGATCAATAAGGCAAACTCAGTAAAGGTATTCAAAACCCTCTCATTTTGTCATTTGCACCGCTAATGCAAGTGCTGGCCATTATTTTTGGCAGTTAGTCCCATTTGTGGATCATTTCCCTCCTGCTGCTATTCAATATTAAGGACTTTTGCTTTTTTATTGGAGAAATTACAGGATTACAATAGACCTAGAATAGTACCTGAAAAATCTAGAAAAGTCATGGAAATAAATAAACGGTGATAGAAAAGTCACGGCAAATGAGAAACCAGCCTGGAAATGTGTTTTCCCATGTTATACATAATATAATTTCATCATGGACAGACATGACATTTCAGACCTCGAGTTGAGATCCATTCTCAGGGCTGATGCTGAATGGGTGGGAATGGCTAGAATATATAGTCATAATCCAGGAGTCAGGTCCTTCGTGATTCATCGGTTGGTTCCCGCCTTCCTTGCAGAGAAGAACTTCAATCGTGACGTATGGGTATGCACTCAGTAACGCTTGGAAACCGACACTGAGGAGAATTCGGTTGGCCAAAGAAAGGCGGGAACCAACTGACCAATCACGAAGGACCTGATGCCCCGATTATGACTACAGTGAAACCCCACTTTTACGTTCCCGGAATTTATGTTTTCCCGTGATTTACAAGCACAAGCGTGCGTGAGCGAGTGCATGTTTTAATTTTTAATTTTTTCTGGTTTTTTGGCCTTTTTACCTGGTCTGGTTAACGTCCTTACTAACCTTCCAACACCCTATCCATCCCTTCTTCCCCCCCCCTTTTTCGCCCAGTAAAGAGTACGGCCTGGGGGAATTTATTTTCTTTCAACTGTTTAACGGCCATAGAACGTTCAATTATCTTTATTTTTATTGCAATGAAAACAAAAAATGCCATTTTTGGCATTTTCTACGGAAATGCTCTCTTTGACCTCTCATAAAGCAGAAACTTGACATTCAATCGCAATATAAAGTTTTTTTTACAGTTTTGAGCAAACATTTTTTAATGTTAACCTCAAATTTCAGATCTTTGTTAGGTATTTGCCATAAAAATGTTATCAGTTTTATAAAACAACTTTTTCTTGGTAATGAATAGTCCTGAAAACTTGATCTTGGTCTTTTATTTAAGGCTCTTTGCAGCAGTATTGTAATACAACAACCGTAGTTAATCCAAATAATGGAAACAATTTTTAACGAGTTAATAAACAACGAAGCTTTTTAACGGCGTTACGCTGGTGGTGAATGGGCTGTCTTGCACTCACCTATAGCAGTCTGTGGATGTAGGGACTTCGTTACCATTTATCTGAAGAGTGGTTATGAAAGGCTTTGTCAATTGTAGGCTTTTGAGTAGATTTTTGGTTTCTTTTGTTGAAAATTATGTTTTAAATCTGTGAAATGTAAATAAATGTTGCCTTCATACGATTAAGTGAAATCATGCATAAAATATTTTGCTTCAATTATTGTTGACAGCTTATATTTATATATGTATATTTATTTAATCACTGCAGGATGTGGAGCAGAAGAGGGCTGGGCAGTATTTCTTCTTGGAAGATTAAGGAAGAGACGCAGATGCTTGGGCAACAACTCAAAAGGCTGAGCGACACGATTGTTCAGCATAAAAAAAGCTATACTCAATTCTCTCTCGGCAGTGTACACTTAAATTTACGTTAACATCATCAGAAGTGAGTGTTGCATTGTTTGGCTTCCAATTCAACCAGCCATCTTTGTAATGGTGTCGTATAACTTTTTGTCCAATGAAATGAACACCAACGGAAGAAGGATCATTTGAAATTAAGTTAACTAATCAACCTTTAATTTAAATTTTTGTTTATTTTCTTACTTTCAAGGCAGTTTTTTAAATTTTTATACGGTTATTTCTTCTTGCTACTGATTGTGGATGCCAATATTAAATTTTGAGCAAGGTGCTGTCCAGTGTTGTGATGATGTGATGCATTTCTAAATACATTGCATTGCATTCTAAATAAAGAGTGCTGATGCATGCAGTCTTGTTTAATTTTGTATACTAATTTGATATCTCCTTCCAACTGCAGCTCAATTACTGCTTCCATCATCTTGTTTTAAACTCTAATGTGATAACTATGTTAATGAACAGATAATCTTGGAAAATTTGGGGTGGAATATTCTTAATACATTTTTAGCCTTGTCTCCGATGGGGTCATTTTACCGGCATTATAAGGTCGATACGAACTGCTAGGTGACATATTCCTAAGGTACAATTAAACAGTTACACTCAATTAAAAGTAACAAATCCCCACGCCATGATTGCTCTAGGATTTTGCCCTACCAATCTCTGACTATACTTCTCCCATTATAATAGCACAGTTGACAGAAATGCAGCCAATCAGTAAACACATTCAATGTGGACGGGGGAAGAGAATCATGTGACCAAAGAATCCAAGATGGTGGCCTTTGTTTACATCCTGTAGTCATGGCAGCAGCATTGTTTACTTTTCATTACTTCCAAGCCTCCTCGAGTTAACGGTCGTCGCCTAGTGGGATGGTAGACATTCCATGGGAGACGTTGAGGGAGGCGCTGGCTATATGAAGTGGGGATCGGTATTATCCATGAGTGGGGATGGAAAGGGTCAACACTGTTGCTGAGCTTTCCACTGAGTCGGCCCAGATGACACTGTCGTATCAGATTACAGATGTGGCTTTGTGTTGGTTCCTCAGTGACTTGTTTATAGCTTCAGTGACCCCAACGGACTCTCACTGTGTCTTGGATTTCTCTCTCATTGTCAGTCCCTAGACCTCTCAATACCCGAGAAGTCCCTTTTATAACATTACTCTGATAGTGTTGATGAGAGCTTTTACTAATTAATGAAAGGTTTATCTGCTACAAGTTTTCAAAACTGACTAATGAAAACTAATGAGTTCATTCCTTATTCCTGCCTAAGTATGCAAAATAAGGTTAATTATTTTGGAAATGGTTGTTGAATTTATTTATTTTTGATCTATTGGTTCCTAAAAGACAAGTTTGTTAACAAGTATGGAACACGTCACTATGCCTACTTAACAGGCAGTACAATAGTTGATAAATCAAATAAAATCACTAAACATATACGACAATCACACCAGGATAAAATTAAAATAGTAACTACAAAATTACGAGTACATCACAGTAAAAAAAATAATTTTTCAATCTCTAAATGGAGATCCATTTAATCATGGGTGAAGCAGGTCGTTGGTCGATGGTGAGTCTGTATTCACACAGCTAAAAATACAGAAACATTTATCGAATAATCACTATGCAGGGCTAGAAGCGGCTTATCTCCTTAGAATTATTGGATTTATTGACCAAAATCTACAAAAATATGGACCAAATATTGGCCAAAGTATCCAATTTTTTGACCAAATATTGAATAAGGCTTTGAAATTTTTGGAATTAATATTGACTTTAACTTGACAACAAAATAGGGAGCAGGGACCTGTTAAACAGGAATCAGTGTGCAGGGTGTCTACCAGTTAGGAAAAGTCAGGAATCCGGGATAAAGTCAGCAATGTAAAAAAAAATCAGGAAAAAGTTAGTAATGTCGGGAAAAAATCTGGAAAAAGTTGGGAATTTGCATAAAAATAACCAAAATTCGGAGAAAGGATAAGTGATGGTTGCTTGCAAATCGTCACGGTAAAAATTGGAGTGATAGACAAAATTACAAAATGAGATCTTCTGTTTCCCCTTTTGTTTATCTGTCGGTATCAAGGAGGTGTTCTTTCATACCCTCTGGTGTGAGTTAACGACTTTCGTCGTTCGATTGTACTGCGCACCATTTCCTGCATGCGCCACTGAGTGAAAAATCAGCTCAGTTGGTTGCAGGCTGAAGATGATATACTTCCTTCCTACCCATGAATGATTATTTCAAAACAATAGCCTTGATCGTGGTTATTACAACGCTACCAAAGATTCAAGCGATCAATAGATCGTTCTATTGTACGATAGTGACATTTTGTGTATTGCCATGCCTCTAAAGGTTCAACTCTGTTGAATACCACTAGATATATTATATTTAAACCATCGCTTCTTAAGTTTCTATGCTGCGCATCATCATCGGGTGGAATAAATTAAACTTAATGTGGATTTGCAGTGTTTTCTTTCACCCTCATCATGAAGGAATTCGATTCTGTAAAGCCTACTGTTTTCCATTTTGTTATTTGCATTTGCCATTGAATTCTGTTGCTTCATTACGACATAACGCAAGCATTACGTCTTCATGAAAGAACTGAAATCCGCCCATGGGAAGTAAAGACATTATATTACGTCGTCGCCGTTGATGCTGTATATGCCGCTGCTGGGTTGGAAGAGGTCTGTTTTGTTGGTATGCTTAATAAATGTTTTTTTTGTCAGCGAATCATTTTTATAAGTGATGGTTTTTGAAGTAAGTCAATTGTTTTTTAACAGCACAGTTTACTGTAAAATCATGAATCAAAACAAATATATTTTAAGCCCTTGTATGAAATCAGTATTTTGTCATTGAAATAACTTTGATGGAATCTTGTTTAGTTAGTATGCTTGCCTATCTCATTTTTTTAAAACTGACAAATTTTTAACATTGATATTTAATGTTTTTAAGGAATGAAACTAACATTGGACATGTAAAAACGTAGACATATTTATATAACATTTCGTATACACAGAAGATTAAAGAAAAGTATCGCATCGTACTGGACGATCGCAACGGTGGTGTGGAGATAATAAGATGGCAAATTCCAAGTGAAAAATTAGACAGGACAGCGAATTTAACTGTTGAACTTCACAACAACGCATTAAAAAATAGCCTCTTTGGTCTGGAATTTTAAAATCTTTGTCTTGAAAAAGTCTTAATTTCTTTTTCTAATATTAGTAGACACCATGGTGTGTAACCTCACCCAGTCGCACTTTCCTTTATATTAAGTAAAATTAAATCCTTCGTGAGGTCACAAAATATCAAACGTTTACTTCCTTGCTGAATGGGATTTAAGGGTGATTAGAACACAAACACACATAAATAAAACACTTTTTATAACGTAAGACTTGGTGCTTTCTCATACAGATCTCTATTTGAATGGGCGGAGTCACCATCATCCCGCTCAACGAAGAGGGGTTCTGACAACTTTAGTTCATCGCGCCCGAACCATAGCCGATGAAGAAAGCCTGCCCAGCGAACTGAAACACCTGCGGAAAACGTTCAGGCGGAATGGATACAGTGAGAGGGACATCCATCGCGCTCTTAAGAAACCCTCCGATGAAGACATGACTGTCCTGAAAAGAACTGATGAGAAGAAAGAGAAACCGGTCGCGAGGGCTTGCATCCCATTCATCTCCACTATATCCGGGAGGATATCGAGAATTCTGGGTAAACATCAAATTGAGACAATCCATAAGCCACCACAGAAACTGAAATGTAAGCTAACCAGAGTCAAGGACAATCTTGGACTGAAGACGCCAGGAGTATACCAAATCCCCTGTGAATGTGGAGAGGTCTACATTGGAGAGACTGGTCGGACTATCGAGACCCGGATTAAGGAACACAAGACTTGCATCAGACTGGCCCACCCCCAGAAGTCAGCCGTCGCGGAACATAGTATCAACCGGGACCATCGAATCGTATTCGACGACGCAAAACTTCTTTGCAGATCAAACGGATACTGGGACCGGTTGACGAAGGAGGCTATTAAGATAAGGTTGGCGGATAAAAACTTCAACCGCGATACGGGATACGCGATCAGCCATGCATGGAAACCAGTTTTAAAGATAATTAAGACGGCGCGAAAAAACAACATCCAGAAACGACAACGGCCAACCAGAAACGACCTGACGCACGGCCGGAAGATATATAAACCCGGACAAATTTTGACCCAGCACTCAACGCCCTGAGGACGATGGCAGAGTTAGCCATTGAAACGTTGGCTCTGGCTGAACCTCCAACCTGGTGGGAATCCCGTGAAGACTTTTTATAACCTTTGAAATAACACTTTTCAATGAAAATAAGTTAAACCTTTGTTTAAATAACCTCAATATTCAAGAATTTATTAATTGTAAGTGGTAGATATTGGGCCGAATTTACAATCTTAACCCTTTTTATTCCAATTTTTGTATGTTTTCATTACTTTACAACCAGCAAAAAATTTTCATTCACTGAGGTTATTATAAAGTTCATAAAGGTCCTTTCTTTTACTGTTTTTTAAGGCTACACTTATTGTGATCTGGATCTTTCTTTCACTCTCTGCGGCTACGGGCTTCCGTTTTCCTCTCCTTTTTCATTTTGGGCCGTGCGTCTTATCTCTTTGGGTATCCTTCCCGTTTCTTTCACAGCCTTTCAATTAAATTTTGGTAATGCTCCTCCATTGTACCATTCCCCTTTTCCTGCTGTCTTATCTCCAGACTATCTCACGATTCTTCTCTCTGCGCGCCTTGATGATCTTAATTCCTTTACTTATCTCACCCTATTGTTACCTGTTTATACCTTAAGCATCCCCCGTTACCTATTATTATCTATTTATTTATTTCCATTGTCCTTAACTCCTCTGATGTAAATATTGATTCTATTTTGGCGTCCTTGTTTTTGTATTGTTATTATGTGCCACACACCCCTGAGGTGGCTTGCAAGGTATTTTGTAGATGTATGTAATTTCTTGAGATATTTCTATTATTTATTTAAATTGCGTTTTATTTCTGGATATGTATTGGTTGTTCGATTACAAGTGCTTCAGTTATTCCAATGTTTATTTTAAAACTAAAGCACTTTCATAAGAAACACACAGTTAACTTAATACAGTGAAACCTGCCTCTACAGCCACCTACCGAAAGCCGTCACCTCTCTAAGAGGCCGATGTTTTTGGGAATGGAATGAATTTCCCATATAAGCAATGTAAATTTCCCCTCCCTTCAGTGGTCATCTCCTTCAGAGGCCAGCGGCCACCCTATTTTAGACTAGCGGCCTCTACTTCCGTGGCCAGCGACGAGATTTGCTGTAGGGGATTTCCGTTTCCTTTTCACAAACACATCTAAGGATTCAGCTTAAAGCAGTTTAAGGGGTCCCTTTGCCCTTTTTGGGAATTTGCCAGAGAAATATTGTACTTGTTTCCTCAATCTGGCCGGCCATAAACTTCTCTTCGTGCAAAGGGGTTCAGCCACCGGCCTCCTTGGCTGTCACCCATCCTCCTCCTTTATGATCCTGTACACTGGAGGTAATCCTCCAGTGCACAGCGAAAGGTCCTCATCCACAGGTGAGACCTTCATGGTAACCCAGCGTGGGTGCTAGGGCATTGACTGTTACACAAGTCTTTCGGGAATCGCCTGTCATTCTTATAGCTCACTAATAAATCTACTGTGGGGAATCCCGGATACGAAGTGCACACTAATTTTTACACTCCAGGCAATCGGACAATGGCAAGTCGGGAACATGTCGCCTCTTCCCTGCCCTAGTTTCCCTGTTGAGCCATCAGTCAAGGTGCTTATGCATTTTATTTCAGTGAAACTAGTAAAATGAGTGAAGGCAAAATCAAAATGGCTGGAAGAAAGATGTAAAGTGATCTTAGAGGATGAAAAAATCATTTCAGCTGATTTTAATTGTTGAAGAGGAAATTTGATCCTTGAAGCCTTGCAGTTTTAAAAGAGATGTCAACCAGGAAGGTGATTCTTCCACTCGACAATGCCCTGTGCCATCCAAACATTTTGCTTTCAAATGTGATGTTGATGTTTTTTCCACCGAATACTACTGCTAAATTACAGCGTCTTGACTAGGGAATTATTCAGTCGTTTAAGCTATGAAGCAAGTATTGAATTAAGTATCAGAAGCAAGTTCTGTGATCTCTTGCTTTCAGGATGGATCAAGCTGATAGTGTCTCCTAATTGCTAAATCTTGTTAAAGTTGGAGATGCACTGTCTTGGACACTTACATCATGGCATACAGTAAGTAAGAGCACAGTTAGAAAGTGCTACGAAAACTGGAGTATTATAAAACCGTTTTTATTTATTTATTTACAGTAAAACCTTGATTTTATGCAGTTGGAGGGACCAAAATAAGGGCACTGTGTAAAATCAAAGTGTGTAAAATCAAGAATTAATGAAGAGGTAACAGCAATGCAAGGTGTCTAGTTATTTAGGATGTCTCTTACATTTTATTTTTAATAAACCTTGTCATTATATTATTTTAAGCTATGAATAAGGAATATTTAAACAGAATTTTTGAATATTTATGAAATCACTCATTTTGGGTGAAAGTAGTCGCTTATTTTAGTTTGTTGCATCCCATTATCAAAAATTTTCCAGAGCATTCAGATTTTCAACGTAGCCCTCTGCAACCTATGGGTGCGCATAGCAAAAATTGTGCAAATTTCTGACAGCTTCTATCATATCATTACGAGCAGGATGAGTAGGCACTGCTTCAATGTCATCTAACATGTCACTGTCTCCCTCAAAGAAATCAGAAGCTGGCAGGTTGATACATTCTGCACTCGCTGTTTCTTCATTTGTAGCCAACTCTTCATCTATCTGATTGTGAGTGGTGAAATAACTGGCATTATTGGGCAAATCTGATTGAGTTTCCCAAGTTCATTAGCAAGCAGATCCTGCATTTTCGGGGGCCTAGATGAGGTTTCTTCAGCCACATAAACGTCTGTCTCGCCATAGCCTAACTCTAAGAGAATCTGAACCCTGACCTCTTTTTTAATTAGGACACATTCACTGAATTGTGAACTTTAATACTTAAGATCTAGATCCAATTTTTGGAATGAATTAGGATCCGATTTTGGTACCCGGTAAAACGTAATATCCGCAGATCTTTGGATCCAATGTATCCGATCCGACCATCCCTAGTTGAAATGCCAAAAATACTACGTAAAATAATATTATGTTGCTTTTAGGGACTGAAGTTATACTGTGTAAAATAAAAAAACTGCGTAAAACCAAGAAACTACGTAAAATCAAGTTTTTACCATTGAAATTCCCAGTTACCGGCCGGACTTGCATATCGCTACGTAAAAACAAGAACAACATAAAATAAAAGTGCACAAAATCGAAGTTTTTCTGTATTTATTTCCATGTCCCCGAAAACAGCACTAACGGCCTTTTACATCGGGTGTGTTAACATGTAACAATGGACGAACACGAGCACCCATGTCCTGAGTGGTGAAAAATCCCCTCAGGCAGGACTCGAACCCACGATCCTTAGTTTAGCGAGCGAGGACTTAACCCTGTCGCCACCTGGGCCGATGAAGTTTTGCAGAAAAATCCCAATTACAATTGAAAGGAATCAAAGAAGATGCAGTCTGTCCTATACATATGTTTTTTATGTCTCCGGGACCAATTACTTATTTAATTTATTTATTACCAATTACTTACTTACTTACTGTCTGCTATGGGTTGGATTAGGAGTTTCGGGAGAATGAGGGCACACTTTGAAAAAAATAGATTATCATGCGAACCTTGTGCTGCCAAGAAAAATATTTTAATTAAAAATAATTATCCATAAAAGATTTTTTGTTGATAATAAAGTGTTGCATTGTCGATTAATTCATTAAAATTATATACCCCAAGGATATAAATTCAAAGGCATCTATTTTGTAGATTCACTCAGGCTAGAAACATTTTACCTCCATCCAAGGTCACGTCCTTAGCGGCCATTAGTCATGGGTGGCAGCTCAATATTTATAGATTTCACTGTACTTTGTTTTTCTTTGCCTCTATCTACAATAAGGAGTAAATAAAATATTTACCAAACAGTGAAAACTACTTCTAAAAAAAATTAATTCCTTCTGTTAGATATAAGTGTACACAAAAAGACCAGAAAAAATAATCGTAACAAAAAGGAGACATTATGAGAAATTATCAGATATAACCTTTGATTTCTTCTTGGCTACAGAATGCTGCATGGTATCTGCCTCTTTTCTTCTTCCTTGATGCCTCTTTCCTCACCTAGATGACGTCCTCTAGAATTAATTGTGCCAAACTAACTTCAGCTATATCCTTTTTCACCAGAGCCTCCTTCAGGCACTGATTCGCCTCATCGAATAGTGTGCCTTGCACTTTTCAGCTTCTTCCCACCTTAATTTTTAGTCTTTTCATCTGTGTTTAGAATATTGGTTCTCTCCTCGTCCAATGTCTTATTTTTCTGCTCCTCCTCTGACATTTTTCTTTCTTCTTCCTCTTTTGCCTCCTTCGAGCTTCCTTTTGTCCTCCAGGTGCTGCTTGTATCTTGCTTGAGCGTTTCGTGCCATATCAAGTAGGTCTTTTGTCATAGGCACCAACTGTGGCTTCATATGGATTGCACTCTTTAAGGTCATGGCAGCAGTAAGAGTGCGTACTGACATTGATGCTTAACCATCACTGAGAAATCTTCCCAAGTCTGAAAAGCCCCTCTCAATTTGAGTTAGGCCATGGGAGAGGGCAAAGGCTGCCTTGACTACCAAAGCCACTGTCGGTTTTTCGGCTCACCCATGGCTGTCTTGATTCCAAAGAATTAGGCCAAATATGTATCAATTCTCCCTTCTGCAATTGCATTTCCTCTAAGAGGACAAGGTGCAATTTATCTTTAAGGGCCACTCTATCAACTGAAATTGGTATAGCCTCCATAACTTCAACAATGTCTGTCATGCTGCAAAAGGACTTTCGTTCAGAAGGTTGGAGACAACAGCAGTGCTGCAGCACCTTTTAGTTCAATGAAGATTTAATGAGTACAAGTAGGCATGTTGCAACTGCGTCCTTCTGTGCCAGCATTATAAATTCCATGCAATCCCTTTCATCAAACTGAAAGATAAATGAATACAAATCAAAATCATGTAAATCGTATGTGAAGACATCAGGGACATGCTACAGTAGTCTACAGTGTGTATCTAAAAGTATGCCACACACAACTGGGTTTCCGTGCTCCCTAGTGCCATGAGGTTTTTGAGGTCATAAAATAATAATTTTGAATTATTCATGCTTTTTCAGCTGTAATGAACACTGAATAAGAGTTAGTACTCGCGGCCTGCTGAAAGCTCCCAGCGTACCTTGGAGCACGCTGTGTTTCCAGATACACCCCGGAAACTCTGCATTAAAATTGTGCAAACACAGGAAAATGAGATTGAGTGAGCTAGAGGGAATCATTACTCCTGACATCTCATCTGCTACTTCCTTGTCCACTTAAAAGTTTGCTGCGGGTGTTAGGTTTTCTGGTGAACAGACCTGCACAAGTCCAATGTTTTTGATGGACGAAGGCTTGAATCTTTGCCCAGTACAATCTGTGCAAGTCTCTGGATCTCATGAAAGACATGGATCATAGGCTAACATTTTTGAAACATGTCCGGTAAGCGTGGCATAAGATGGGCATACTGGAGCAGAAGAAAATCAATGTTGCTTTCATGTATGTGTTTTTCAGGTACTGAACAATGTCTACGTACATGCATACAATTTACTTTTCAACAAAGCATCTCTCTTGTTGGGAAAGAATTGTAGGAAGTATGTCCTGAGAGCAGGCCACTGTTCAGTGACACGGCGGGCTGACCTTTTACGGGTTAACTACCTCTAGGTGACATATGCTTAAAGAAAGAGTTCTTCGGTACATTCATCTTTTCCTGAATATACTTTTAGTCCTCACACTGCAGGGGACAATGGTCAAAAAAGTTATGCTGGGAGACCCTGTTGAGAGTTGTAAACAAGAGGGGTGGTGAGATTTAGGGGCAGGAGTGGGGGTAGACCAGCAATGGACTGCTTCAGCTGCATCTTCTCTTGCCAGCCTTCCTTGGATCAAGCGCACAGAGATCAATGCAAACTTGAACGATTTCCCTTACTGTAGCCTTAAAACTAAAACAGCATCAATATTTGTTGATTGTTTGCATAGATGAAGGACCAGTCATTACTCTTATGTGGGTTGAAAATCCTCATTCCGGAATCTAGCTTTCGAAACATTCCCTGGAATATTACCAAGTGGGAAGTTTCACTATTTTTTTATAAAAAAACTTCTGCTTTATGGGTAAATTATTCCATGTATAGCAAACAATGATTCTTCGTCTATAAAGAAAAAAATATTGCAAGTCTTCAGCTATCACAGAAAACCCATATAACTGAGGAAGAGGAAAACGTCTGAAATGAGCTTTTTAGCCCAGATATACAACCCCCTATAGTAACCAGAACTATTTTGCCACCATTGTGACCCTATTTTAATATTTTGATGCATGTGCATCTTCATTTGAAGAAGATTCTTCACTTTGTACTTTGTTTCCTTCCTTGCAAGGCAAAGAACAAACGGTGACCTCATTGTCTAATTGAAGGTAGTTTGCAGAAGTTTTCCCACCCATGAAAGTTACGCAGAGAATAAATTAAAACTTTGGAAAATTGCTGTTCAAATAGATATCTGCCCTTAACTCTGTCTGCAAAAGCTTCCACTCCTCCAGGATCTCATTTTCACTGGCAATTTCCTCCCCCTCAGCAGAATGAACGTCAGAGCGAGTGCAGGGCTCCTCAAAGAAATTTTAAATATGCTTCCCCGCAGTGGATTCCCAAGACCCTCCAATGACTGTTTTGGCATATAAAATGCTGGCCCAGGCTGTGGGCGGCACAGTTATCAATTGTAAGTAGCACGTGAGAATTCTGTGGAAGCATACGATTAAATAATATGAGTCACTCACAGAATGTGATGCTGATTGACCCACACCTTAACCACACGGCTCCTGGGTATGATTGAGGGCTCTTGGATTTTCCAATCACCCACGTTCGCAGCTTCTTGCTCCTGTCCGAATTTCAGGTGAGCTCAAGAGTCAATCTCGTGTTTGCTACGGCTTCTTCCATTGCATTTCTCTCCCTTCATGCTCATTGAACGGTTTGGCGGTTATGAAAAAAATGCCATTTTCATCCATGTTGAATATGTCACGAGGGGCATATATTTGATGAAGTTATTGGTGGCGGCCGACACTTTGTGGAATTCCATTGTAGGAAAAGGATAAATTACTTTGCACTATTCCACTGGAGAAATACGATTTATCAAGTCGATGTGTTTCACTGCACTGCAGCATCATCAGGACAGTCCTGTAACAGACAGAGTGCAAAGTAATTTATCCTTTTCCTACCGGCCATATATTTGTCAGAAACTTTTATAACTGGCCAGCTATTCATTGCGCTTACTTCATCCACTTAATTTTCTTCCCCACTAAAACAAAGCATTTTTGAAATTAACACTGCCAACCAGAGTTGCACTTGAAGTCCTCCATTCCCACTCCGGATTTGATGGAAATAACCTTTTGTTGAATAACAGGCCCACCTAATGGTTTGTCTGTATGATTAGATGTGATTAAACCACTTCAGTGATTATTCAATGCCTTTATAATGAGATCCATGCACATGCTTTGCGTTCAACACATCGTGATGCAGCTGCTCGGTCCCCAAAATTGTGAGCAATCTGTGTTTTAGTGCTAACTCCATGATCCACTTCACCCAAAATTCGGAGCTATGTTTGGAGATTAGTGATTCTTTGCTTTTGTTTACTTGTTGTAGGATTGAAACATTTAAACTGGTTTGTGGTTACTGTTAAATGGCAACTGACACACCTGGTAAAACTCTTACTTTTGGCGCCAGGTTTTTATCCAATACAGGAAGATACTCTTGCAATATCCCCTTCACTCACTCTCTGCGACTGACATAGAATAGAATTTATTTGTCCAAGGATCATTAAACATGATATAGGACACGTCAGTTATTCACATAAAAAAACATTTAAACTCTGTACAATCATAAGTCCTCATCTATGAGGTATTCGTTTACTGAGTAGTACAATTTTTTTAGAAGCATTTCTTTAATTTTACACTTAAAAGTAACAATTTTTTCAATGTCTTTGTATTTTGTTGGGAGTTTATTATAGAGGTGAATCCCCATAGCTCTAGGACCATGGGAAGTATTACTCGTCCTTACAAATTGAATATGTAGGTTATTCCTCGATCTTGTCGAATAATTATGTACATTTGAGTTATTTTCAAATTCAGCAATATTAATCTGTACATACATTAAAACATTATATATATAAATGCAAGGTAAAGGCAGTAATCCCAATGCCTTGAAGATAGGTCGACATGGAGCAATGATTGGAGCATTTACAATTAGTCGGACAGCTTTCTTCTGCAGTTTAAATATCACAGTAGCACGGGAGGAAGAACCCCAAAACAAAATACCATATACCATGCGAGAGTAAAACTCTCCAAAATACAGAGAAAGCAGAACATCGATAGAAACAGTATGTCTTATAAATCTAATCATATAACATTTTGAACTAAGCTTACTAGCTAATTCACAAATATGAGGTTCCCAGGTCATATAAGAGTCGAGATGAAGTCCAAGAAATTTAGCCCGGGTGACCTGGAGAACATTGCTCTGGTTAATATTCACATGTATATCTTTCTGTTGTTTGCCTCTGTTCATGATGTACATAATTTGTGATTTATTAACATTAAGGTGCGAGAAGTTGTATTTACACCAATCGCTTAGTGTTTGGGCAGCTAAGTTGCATTGCTGTAGGAAACTGCAATAGTTATCAGAGGAGACTATAAAATTGGTATCATCAGCATAGAGAATTGGGGTGATATTATCAATGTTGGAGTATATCCCTGGCAGATCATTTATGTATAATAAGAATAAAACAGGCCCCAGGACAGAGCCTTGGGGAACACCATATGTAGCTTATATACCGGCAATAGGCATAAAAGCAAGGACCACCATTCCTGTGGAAAAAAATATAGAAAAATTAAGAAAAATCTAGGACTAGTGCCTTAAAAAATATATAAATATGGTAGGGAGGAAATCTTGTTGTCCTGGTTCCTGTTGGAACCAGCGACCCCCAAAAAATAATAATAACAAAATAAAAAATTGGAAAAAAAGTAATACAGATAATTAGTCTACGAAAAAGTCAAAATTATTTTGTGTTTCAATCTTGTAAATGTTCAGGTGTCCGTTTTGCTTTAGGTTTAGTTCATTTAAAATTAGTGTGCACCATATAGCGTACCCGCTCACTAGTAGCCTTTCATCCTCTTCTTCACTAACACTGTAAAGGTAACACTGGTCCGTATATACTCACTCGCCATTTTCCCCCTGTGTGCAATTGCACTGCCATCATCGCTGTAGAGGTGGACTTTAGTTCCACTGTAGCAGCGCTCCACAACTTTGGGCTGAGGGCCCTGCCATTGCCCGTGTCTGTCTGTCAGACTGACATATGTGATGAATGTCGTACCTCATTTCTTCATCCTAAATAACATGCTTCATCCTCCAATCATTTCTTCTAAGAACGGTTGAATGATAAAATAACAAGTGCATCCCATTGGAGCCCCACATGTATACTAATGAGTTGTCCCTTCGCTGAAAGAATTATTCTCCCAGCAGGAGAAAGTGGTATGGGGAAACAATAAGCACAGGGAAAGAAAAAGTGAGTCTGAAATGTTGGATAGTGGATGAAAGCATAAGATGCTTAGGGACTATACAACAACCCCTGTTGCTCTTCTCCTGAATTCATACGTTTCTGTTGTCATAGCCAAGAAATGGTAATATGCATTCATTAACACATTTGCGACATAGGCCTTTTTTGTAAACAATTCCCAATTTTCATGAAAAATTATTATTAATTTTTCAAAATATAGGTATCGAAGTTTTCCTTTGCTAAAGCATTATTTTTATATCTTCACAGAGTAAAAAGCATTTTAATGATAATTTTTTAAACAATTCCCTGGAAAGTATGCAACTGCATAGATCAAAACATAAGAGAAACAATAGCACTCTTCCACAAATTTGACAGCAACTTTGGTGGGTATAATTTTTCTTTTACATGATTTTCCAGACCAGCGATGCATAGATGTGGAAGACAGATATTTTTGGATGCTCTTGAATCATCTTTCTATAAGATAATTAAAAAAACAGTAAAATAAAATTTGGACGAATGTATCATTCTTTTCTCCTGTGGAATGTGCATCCACACCCAGCACAAATTCAAATGCCGAACTTTGGAATCTGATTTGCAAAAGACATCTCTTTCTTGAGCTTCAAACGGAAAGTGTCCTCCCACTTGACCACATCTGTGCATGATGGCTCTCAGGATTATTGAGTGTTTTCACCTTCTGCTTTCCCAGCCAAGTGTTTGTTGAGCATGCCAGCAATGCGTAGCATTCATGATGCCGTGACAGCAGTATCGTCTTTGTTACTTAGCTGCAACTCGTGCCCATTTTATTTTTCTGAAAGTACATTATTTTTGGGAGGTTTGCATTATGTCACCAGCAGCTATCGTTTATTCATGGCCACGGAAAATTTCCAAAAAGTCTTTCTCACATTTTTAATCCTAGGCCGTAAGTACACGAGGATAATCTGGAGTGTGCCCTAGTCGGTCTTCCCATATTTATCCTCATGCACTCAGTACAGGGTAATTGACATTAGAGCTAAGCTCATCTAGGTCCTTTGTTACAAATCCTGAGATACTCTAAGTGGAGAGCGTCGGGATGGTGGCAGCCTATATAATGTTTTGGGGAAACAATAGCTGATCAGGTCTCCAAACCAAGTTGAAGATGACCCGGGTCAGCAACCACCTAGGAACAATGAAGACCTTCGGACATTACCCCTGCCTTGCTAAGGATTCCAGCCAGGAAGGCATCGGGATGGGAAGCAATGGATTCTCTCATTGTGAGGGTCTGCAGATCCCAAGTCCCATGTTGTGGGAGGGGGGACCTAGATGCAAGGGAAACTCCCAGTGAGAGGTGTAATATGCAGTTCAGCTGTGTGTGCAGTTGGATGGGCAGTAACACTCCAGCAGAAGGTCGGGAGTGTGGGTAAAGAGGGAATCCCCATGCGTATGATGACACTACTCCGGATGGAAAACCCCTGAAAAAGATGGAGTGGAAAAACTCAAACGTGAGGGAACATTAAACTTCCAATTATCTTCATTGGAAAATGAAAAAACCCTATGCAGTACCAAGACGTGACTATGACATTCAAACCCAAACCTGTTGACCCTAAAGGCCGTTTTACACAGTACATTTGTTTTACAAACTCTTCCGTGAGGCAAAATGTATCGTGTAAAGTGGCAAATTGTATGAACGCTTGTGCGAATGTCTCAATGCCTGCACGGGAAATAGAACCTGTTCTAATTTCGTTGAGACAAACGTACAATCTCATGTACAAAATCTTTCATCGTGTAAAACGGCCTTAAAACTTTTGAAATTAGTGTGGGTGTCTATTGGGAGGAGGTGAGATAGGATGACAAATTGACACGGCTCGATTTGACATGCCATGACAGCAAAAACACTATTTCAAGACCTTTTACTTTCATGAGTCTTATGTTTTTAAAAGGAATGTTGTGTCAAATTAGTTTTCTTAATAGGCTCACAAACCAAATTTATAACCGTTAATGAGCAAAAATGATACAGAACTGCCCTATTCTGACATAGAATGTTGGAGTTCTCACTGACTTTAATCATTATGAAAGATAAGATCCCCATACTTCCTTGGACAATATAGGGCATCCTCTTGTTGTTACCATTATAATTTCTAGAACTCCCGAGAGTAAGTACCATGGTAAGTATTGAACATCTCTGTCACAATCGAGGGCCAGCTCCTTCTACAAAAGTGTTTTGTGCTCCTCATATTGCGAAAAAATACCATGTTTTTCGGGCCACATCCTTTGTGTCCACGTATCAGGAACATAATTTCATTCTGAGCAGCAGTCGTATACCGCCGGCCTAATAGCAGTTATTCCACTATCGTCACTATTGTTCAATACTGTCAGAGAAGGTCAGAAGCCTCCTTAATGTACAATGAAATACGCATCCGTCAGGAAAGAAATAATAACATCACGGAACTGAAATTACCAATGATCAAAGTCGTAGAAGTTTGGTTTACATCTCAGAAACTCGGGTCGATGACTTACTGATTTCAAATCTTGATTCGTCGCCGTGTATAAATCTACTTCAAAAGTACTTTCGTTAACTCTGGTACGAAAAATCGTAGACATTCACAACTAGAAGGTCAGGACTAGACCTTTCAGCTAATGAAAGGCAATGCTGCATCTATATTCATGGCTGCTTTCATCAAATTGTGCGGTGAACTTCTCCTCAGTCGACTTACATCACATTCAAAATTATTGACGAAATCCGACATTTTGAAATACGGTCGTCAGTTGTTGCGCTTTGCCATACGCATTACATGCTGAGGAGAAGTGTCGTGAACCATGCTTGATGTTTGCGCGGGATGTATTTATGAAGCCCCTGTTACTTTTTGCTCTTGAGGAATAATAGTTCTTTTAATAGCTCTTGGTAAGTTTGTCAAAAGTGTTTCGTTGAAGTATACGTTGGTATTTCGTGCTAGTGTAAACTTCCCATCAGCAAAACGAAAATGGGGTTAGATAGCGCTCTGTGGTAATGATTCATGCAAAAAACTCAATCACCTTAAACATTGGTGCCGATTTTTGTGCAAGCGAATGTCATTTATACCTCTGATAAATGTTTCTATAAATTAACAATGAAAATGTTTTTCTCTTCAGACGAAACTGCAGCGACAAAATGTTTCGAGACAACAAAACAACCTTCGGTCAACCGGGAGCCACAACTTTCGGTAATTTTCCTCCATACGAGTGATTCCTCTAAAATTGTACTTCTAGTGCCCCTTGTAATGACTAAATTGTGATATAGCGTCAGGTATTTGTTTCACTTGAAAACCTTGATTTGTTGCAGTATTGTTTTTCTGACATTTCACTTCTGTCTGTTGAGTTGAGATTTGTTGTTATCAAATAGTGAACTGTTTCGTCTTCCGTAGTTAATAAGTAGATTGTATACTTTTTGTAGAAATGTTTCGTAGCTGTCGGAATGAGTTGCTTGATGATAAACATAGCCCTTAACGCCCAGCTCTTGGGTCCCCCAGAACGAATATTTAACAAGAAAATGTTTTTGTAGTGTTGGTTATCAATTAATCAGATCACATATGTACCTCATGCCAACCCTTCTAAAATTTATATTATTAACCATCCAAAATCATCTTTTTATTACAATGAAGAGGTCAATACCTAGCTCTCATTAGAATTGAATATGTATACCCGTTATCATAATCAAATAATTTTGTGATAACTGCGAGTGCGTGACGGGTGATATTCAGGAAAAGAGATTACCTGAAAACGGTCATGACTAGTGGTAGAGGGCATGGATTTGTTTCAAAATGAGTATTGATAAGCATGTAACCTTGATGAATGGGTTTTCACATTCCATATTGGTGGGGATATTGACTGTAAAGTAGATAAGATTAATTTTTTGTTTGGAGTAAGAAGCTTTGTAGTCGTAGTTTTATTGGAATTACCTGCAGACGTCTGTTAACTGTTAATGGAGACTAATGGGAAATCATAGCTGTAGAGGATTGCTGTAGGTATTTTGAAAAACAGTGAAGTGACGTTTCCCATTAGTTGTCAGGCCTTCAGGTTTCAGTGATGTCCCAATGAGAGCATAGGAGGAGCTAGGGGCAGTAGTGTCTTGCTCTGAAGCAGGATTAAGAGGGGAAGTAGGTTGTGTGTGACTCAGAACTTTGGGAAAATTTACATTTTGTGAGAGAACGTACAAGAATGAGTATTTCTGTTCTTCGATTCCTGTAAGTAGATTGTTATGTCCTTTAGGTTCTACAAGAACTTCCTCACCAATCAAACTGTTGAACTTGAGTTTATTTCAGTCAGATTACGAATAGCAAAAGGCAATAATGTTCATGTTTTACATAAATGATATTTATCGACTTCTCGCTATGTTAACAAAACACATGAAGTACTCAAATCATTTCAGGGACAAGTTCAAGATCAAGGATACTAGAAATTAAGGATATAGCAGACTCCCAACTTTGGAATGATACCTTTTTTGAAGCTGCCAACCACGGCGTCACTGCGCCAGTGATTGAATCAGATAACCCCAATGTAAACAAACGTAGTTTCGTTTTTTTTCCATTTCGAAGGAAATTATGGCTTGTTAGGAAGCAACTAATGGTTTTATCTGTCAGATATAACCATGTTAACTAAATCTGATATCAATATAATCATAGAAAACCCCTTCAATAGCCTATGAATGTATCAATATCCTATCAGCCTAAAAGTTAATGTCTAATAAATAAGCTATAAACAACGAAATGTTAGAACGATCACGACTTCAAAACAAAATCTAGCATCGGAGTGGATTATGATGAGCGTAATTCACGAGTACTTGAATTCGGTAATACATACTTTCAATGATCACATCAAATATATTACATACATCACATAGAGAAGAAAAACCAAAATCTGTAAAAATAATAAGAGGAGGAGCAATGGATACACGGGTAATCATCAGCATCGACCATGCCTTGCTATTCGGTCACGTGAAGAATATAACAGGGTACATACATACATTAGCCTTAAACAAGCTTTCTGTTCTTCACACCTAATATTTTGTTCTTTCTCACGGTTACGGAATACCTTTCAAAGCATCCAGGAAGAAACTAAAATCTCTTACCCATTTTTAGTTGAGTAATAAATCTTTTTCTATACCAACAATTGAAAATCCTCGCAAGCCACCATCCTGCCATGCGTAAACAAATTGACAAATATAGTGACAAAAGGTAAACAAACTCAATCAGAAACCTCACTATTGCCATCTGTCGAACGGCTTCAAAAAATTAACCAAAAAACAATGAAAGCGCAATGAACTTGGCGGGACTGTAACATTGCGTTGACATGCCTCAGTCTACGATGTTCCCACTTCTGCAGTAGTTGTATACAGGCCTGATTATCTTGGAATACACGGATTGGTAATGTAGGTGGAACTCTGAAATTGTCCATTAACTGTTTACAGACCGAATTCATTTCTAAACTGATTTTAATGATTTTTTTGCTTTTCTTAATAATTTAACGTCTAGTTAAGATAAATTAAAATTGAAGGAAAATATTAACAAAAATTTTTAATTGTGTTATTGAGCATGTTCCCAAATGGGAACATTGGACAATCAACTGAATAAAATGCTGAAAATTTAACTTTTGTCATGGTTTTTATATTTTTGAAAAAAGCATCAAAACTCTGAAAAATACACGTATTCATTTTGACAGAGAAAAATTTCATTGATTACTTCGGACATTATTGCCTAATTTGGATAAAAATCATTTGTGATACATTGGAAAACAGTGAAGATACATTTATTGTCACACTCATAACACTGAAGTCTAGTAATTTTTCTGCAGACTACATATCTAACTTGAGAAGCTTTACTTAAAATATGCCCCCTCTGTTTTTCGCCGTACCTCTAAGCATGTGTCTTAGGTCGCGGATGAGTCAATATCTTGGGGCTTAGATGCATAAGACTCATCGCTACATCATGTAGGAATTCTAAGTGAGTTTTTGCCTTCTTCCCATGGATTTTTTTATGCACAAGCCACGCACAGACGACACTCATGTTTAGGGCATTAGGAAAAAGATTCCTCCTCTATTTCTTGCTTCAATGTTTTCACCTGTATCTATTTAGAAGTCTGTCCAATATATCAACTCCCCTCATTCCCAAATTATATTACATATTTTTACCAAAAGCTGTTCCGGAACTTCAATCCTCTTCCCCTACTTTCTAGAAAACCTTTGTCCAGTACATAATTACTCATGAGGGTAGTAGTTTGATGCTAATGTTGTCATGGATTTATCTTGCCATCAACACATAAATACCATTCAATTCCATCGAAATTCATAATCCCGTGATCTGTCAGATTTTGCAATTTCCTTTGAAGGTTTTAGCGGTAATGTCGCTATCCTTCCTTCTCAAATAGTCAGGATGTCATCAACATAGAACACAAAATAAATGACAATACCTTTTAATATCAGAATGTAAAGGCATTTATCTGCTTCCTTCTGAGAGAATCCAATAGAAATAAGAAACGAGTGAATGAATTGATTCTATGCTAGTGGTGTCTGCTTCGGACCATTGAGAGCCTCCTGAAACTTGCAAAGCATACCAGGTATGCCTTCCGCTCCTTCAGGAATGGACATGTATAATTCCTTGAGTTCTCCATGAAGAGAAGTGTTAGCGACATCCCTTTGTTCCAGAATCAGTCCAAGTTCGTTTGCCACTGCCAGCAGTACCTTCACCGTTGCAAGACGAGCCACTGGTGCATACATTTCCTCATAGTCATATCCTTTCCTCTGAGAACATCCTTAAATTACGAGTCTAGCCTTGTAATTTTCAATATTTCCATCCTCGTCCTCCTTCAATTTGAAGACCCTTTTACTAGCGATGGCCTTTCTTCCAGGGCGTAGATTGGTGTAAATCCAAGTCTTGTTTTCCTTGATAGAATTAAGTTCTTCCTTTACAGCTTGATACCAGAGTTCCTTATCTTCACGTGTAGCGATATCCTTGTAGCTTTCCGGTACATCATCTACAAAAGATTCAGCACTCAGTGTAAGAACAGCGTAATCCTGCATATATTTTGGTGTCTACTTCTTCCTGGTAGAGTGTTGTTTCCTTTCCAGTTTTATTTTCTTGAATTTCACTGTCAAGTTCCTCTTCATCACGAGTCAATTCCGGTTTAGGAAATCTATCGTGAACCCCATCATTTGATTTGAAGTTTTCATCTGTGAATTCTTCTTTGACATCATCTTCTTGGTCCTTTCTTTGTTCCTGTTCGTGTTCCGGGATCCAGTCCTCACTTGGTGTATTTTCAAAGTCGAATCTTCCTTTGTTGAACACAACGTTTTTCCTTGTGATAATTCTTCCTTATTCCGGACACCAGAGCCTATAGCCATCGGAACAGTAACCAGTGAAATAACACTTCAAGGACTTACTGTCAAACTTTCCTGTTCTCAATTCTTTTGGTACCAGCAGATATGCGACACAGCCAAATACTCTCAACTTACTCAGATCAGGTTTCTTGTTGTACCACAGAGCTGCAGGAACCTTTCCTTCCTAAGCCGATGTAGGACTTTGATTAATTAGGTATGCGGCAGTATGAACAGCTTCCGACCAGAACATCTTATTTAATTTGCATTGAAGTATCAAACAACGAGCCTTTTCAATAAGAGTTCTGTTCATCCATTCCAAGACACCATTTTGTTGAGGGGTATATCTCATTGTGAACTCTGTATTCCTTGTTCTTCAAAAAATTCCTTCAACTCGTTGGACAAGTATTCACGACCATTGTCACGGTGAAATCTACTTATCTTCAAGTTGAAATGAGCTGTTGCCATGGAGTGAAACATCTTTGTGTAGCAAGTGACTTCCGATTTTGATTTCAGTGCGTAGGCCACTGTGAAGTGAGTCTTCGATAAACGTGGGCACATATCTTTTCCCGTCGAACGATTCCGGTGAGATAGGTCCATAAACATCACTGTGGATCAGCTCAAGAGGTCTGGTGGCAGGTTTACTGGTGTGGTTGTATGGCAATTGTAATTGTTTCCCCTCAACACAATCAACACCTTTCCGAGGGTATAGTCGAAGTGTACAATTCCATACCGTCAACATGTGACCGGAGACCTTTAATACTGTCGTAGCTCAAATGGCCAAGCCTGTTGTGCCTATACTCATGTTATCTTCAGACGAAGCAGTTTACAAAGCTTTGCATTGCAAAAAGTTCAGAACATATAAGTGAGATTCATTCCATTTCGCAACAACATTAATTTCTTTTCCCTTTATAATTGAACATTGAGAATTTTCAAAGATAATACAAAAACCATTCATTTCCTACTTTCTGACTGATAGCAAATTGTAATAAAGTTCAGGCACAGATAAAACATCCTTGGTCATTATCTCAACTTCCTTTCCTTTTACAACACTGATGGCAATTTCCCCTTTATATGTAGCCTCAAGATAAATACCTGATTTAGCTACTTTAATTTTAAAAGGGTGTTGCCCAGTTTCTTTACATTTTTTAGAGGTATTTTACTGTTGATCAGATTTTCTGTCGCCCCAGAATCCAAAAACCAGTTTCTATCTTCAATTGAACGATCTTCACATGATGCTCCGAAGCAAAAACCATCTTCCTCTTTGATGTTAGTCCTGTTCACAGAGTTATTGTTTCCTGGATTATTCCGTAATTTAACTTTGCAGTTAACCCTCTTGTGGCTGGGTTTTCCACATCGATGACAAGTAAAGCGGAAAGTGTTCCCTGGATTTCCTTGGTGTTTTGTTTTACCGTGAAGATTTGTTGAAGTTGTGTCTGAAGATTTTCCTTTTCCTTGATAATTTTGAGACTGAAAAACAGCAGGAGGCGGTGCATTTGATTTGGTTTTCCTGACGACTTCCTTCCGCTTAGACTCTTCATCCAGCAATCTGTTCTTCATAAAGCTCAGTGTCAGATTCAGCAGCTTCACTCCGTCACTTCCTTGTTCTTCCTCTTGGTCTGCTACACTGCAGTGTCCATTCCCATCTTCTTCTGGAAATTCTGGTTCCATCCATCCTCTCAAGATGACCAAGCCATCTTAGCTGAGCCGTGTCAATCTTTTTTAAATCTGGATAAACTTCTACTGTTTCCCTTATTTTCTTATTTCTGTTTTTATCTCTTCAAGTATTCCTGGTGATCATTCTTAGGGCTCTCATTTCAGCTGCTTGTATTCTGCTTCTGTCATTTTGTACCTGTTGTCCAAGTTTCAGCTCCATATGTTAGAATTGGTGTCAGAATACTTACAAAAATAACTTTCTGCCAAGGGCATGAATCTATCCTTGAGAAGTGGGTATAATGTAGCAGTTGCCTTGGTGTATTGTGTTATTCTTTAGCATATTTCTTGTTTATTGTTGCCTTTATTTGAGAAAACACAAGGTCTTTCTTCTACCATCCTGAGCTTTGTCCCTGTATCTCCACCTCGATGTCTTCCTCTTCACCCCTGCATATTTCCGCTATCTCAGTTTTCTGGACTTTCATTCATAAACCAGCTTCTGTTAGTATGCTGTTCCATCTTGCCAATGCTTCCTCCAGTTCTTGCTTGTTGTCACTCCATATTGCTATGTCATCCGAATACACCATCGAATCTCCTTTCTGTAAATGCTTGAGTCTTTCTCTTTTTTCATTCATTTGCTGTGCTCCCAAGGGACCAACTGTGGATTCTATTACTGTTCTTTCATTACCAATTCTTGCATTAAAATCTCCCATCATGATTCATACTTGCTTTTGAAGTTTTCCTCCAATATGTCCATGAACTCCATCTTCTCCTCTGTGGAATGACCCTGTTGTGGTTTGTGAATCTGATAAAGTTAAATTTCTTTTATTTTAATTTAATTTATACTTTCATTTATTTATCGCTTATCAATGTTACTTTGAATGTTTCTTGAATATGGACAGATAGACAAGGTTCTACAATCACGGCCACTCCGCTTTTTCTTTTCTTTCGTTGACCCCTTTATAAATCAAGGTAAGGACCCTGTCTTAACTCTATTCCTTTTTCTTCTCCTCTGTCTTTTGTTTCAGACATCCTTAGGATGTCAATCTTTCTATAGACAGGGTGTCCGGCGACGTGGAAAACCTTGAATACCTGAAAAACTCAGGGAATTTTTGTATTTTTCCGAAAAACCCTGGAAAATGCACGGCAGCCGAATTCCATTAAAGCAGAAAGAGAGTTTTAACCTGGCCTTTGCTTGTATTATGCTAGGTTCAGCATAGCCTTGCGCTCCCTGTTGATTTCATACTCTTTTCGTAGCTGTGCGCCTGCTCACAGCTTGTGCTTCGTCACCCCACCCCCCTCTCCCTTCGTACAGTCCAGGGGGCCCGATTGCATTACAAGGCAAATTCCAGGTGGAATAATTCCCATGTAAAATGACCGCTATGAATGGAATTGGAATTGATGCCGAAATGCAATTGTATATATCCATCAGCGGAAACAGAATTCCGCACGGAAATCTTGATTCCATTCGAAGAGCCGAAGAGAGAGAGTACGATTGGAATTCTTGGTGTTGCCAAATTTATGAGAAATCTAAATTTGTGCGCATTGTCAGTGGCATTTCCTGCAAATATACAATAACCATTCGGTCGGCAACCTAAATGGGTAAATTGGGCATTGCTATACAATTGACAATTTTCTCCCATTAATCTCAACCTTCCTTGTTTAAATGTTTGCATAAATGTTTTTGAAGGAGCGGGAATACATTTTGCGGTCACTGTGTGTTGAAATCACGGCCTTCGGGTTTGAAGGCGACAGGGCCACTGTACAGGGGCAACCCCAGCTGATTATAATTCATGTATTTTCCAACAAATACAATTTTGTTTTCATTGAATTATTTCATGAAATTTTGGTTAATTGGAAAATGTCTTTCCATATTGCTTCCAACAATCACGATATGATTTGTGAATGTTACTTGTGAAATTAACTAGAAGAGATAGAAGAAATATTTCATTTAGTTGGAGGTATTTGAAAAAGACAGACTTTGTGAATTGTGGTAGCGTCGGAAAGACGATTAGCCTCGCGGGGCATAATCATGCATCCCTTTCTTCCTCCGTCCTTTAATTAATTTTGGAATAGTGCTGGACATCTAGGTGCCACGATATCAGAGGACACTCTCTCTTATGATATTGGTGCGCATGCTTCCGAATCAGTGTAGCAGTCAGGTTTGCTACAGACCTGGAAAGCCTGGAGAACCTGGAAAAGTCAGGGAAATTGAAAATGGCTCTGGAAAACCTGGAAAAGTCAGGGAAAATGGAAACTTACCTGGAAATTTGCTTTCCTAAGTCAAAATCTGTTTGTTTTCAGTAAGTGAGCAGTACCATTTTAGGCACTTTCCGTGTGTGTTGGCTCAGTGCTTTTAGTACATTGCCTAAATGAGGCATTAGAGCTCTTTTTTGGTCTAAAGCTAGAGCTCTTATCAATTAATTATAGGCACCTAAAATTAAATTCCAGGTCTTATTTTGTACACTCCTGCTAAGGATCATGGAATATTTGTTTGTACTCAGATTGTGTATGTACAGTTAATTCCTTGCTAGCCACTCCCAAGTCATAATATCCTCCAGCATATGGGTTATTAAAATCAAAAGGAATGACCAACAGAATATCTGGTCCATTGAGTGCCCTTATTTCCGTTTTTGGGAGAGTATTAGGTCTAAAATGTCTGAGAAATTATGATTTTACTTTCAAAAGCCTTACCTCACACTGCAAAGAGACTTTTTCATTGAGAGGCCAAGGTAGCCAGAAAATACAGGAATGTTTAAATATTAAAATGGAATGGAATTTGTTACTTCCTGAAAAAGTTAAAATGAATACAGGTAGTTGGACTAAAGTAGTTTTTGTGCATGCCTCAGATTGTTTCATTCTTTGTGAAATTTCTATTCTGAATGTGCTCTTATATGAACTGACCTACTTCATGTTAAATCACAATGGTGCATTTGTCATTTGTCAACCCTATGGTTTTGTTTGACTTGGTTTTCCACTCTATGCTTCTATCAGCTAGCCTCTTCACTTCTTCATGTTTCTTTGTTTCCTCATCATTCATTATTTGCTCCATGTATCTCAGCCGAGGTCCTACTCTGCTTCTGGCTGTCTTCATTAGACACTTGTATCTTAAAATATGTCGAATTTGGTGTTCCCTCCTTTTCCTTTGAGTTCTTATGAGATTGCAATCATCTCCCACTCTTATCAGTGCCTCTATGATAACTGATCGATCAATCCACTTTTGATTCCAATTGTATATTCTTCAATGTATAAATTCCTCATTGATAATTTTTTAAACAGCTGCTATTAATTTGTTTGAAATTCTAAGAGTGGTTCTCCTCATTCATTCTATTGTCCTAATCCATTTCACAAAGAACACCTGTCATAGTGAAGTGAGTGTTGCCAGTGGCGTACGCAGGATTTCCTTCTGTGGAGGGGGGGGGGGGGGGGTTCATTAATATTTATGTGCATAATCATAAAATATTAATATTATTATTCACTAAAACAATAATGAAATTAACATTGTCTTTTCGTGAAGACTATTCTACTATGTTTTTCAGCCCAATAAGCAAAATTCTAAACGCTAATTCAGGTAAGGGAACAAAAACGAATGCAGGTGAACATGTTTTTGGGGGGGGGGGGTGGTTTAAACCCTAAAACCTCTGCGGTCTGTACGCTGCTGAGTGTTGCTCTACTGACCATTATGTTGTCTACATTCACTCAGGTGAGGAAGGGCCGCTACCCTTTTTTCTGCTTATTCCCCATGACTCCTTGTGTGATGAGTATATATGATTATTTTACAACTCACCTGAAGGCTGACCTGCCATACGTCACCTGGTGGACACCCTTAACCCTTTCACTACTGTGGGCGTGTTAACGCACCCGCTGCCGACATGTCCACAATGCCCGACGTACCCTGTGGATTTCGTGCCTATGGTGCGAATGACGAGTATATGCACCCGGCGAGTTTTCGCTTCACTGCATTGTGTTTTGAGAGATGTGTTATGTCACCAATTGCTCTGATGGGAACTCTTGTAGGTTCGACATGACTTTGAGAAGTTCCCTTGACTGTCACAGGGTGGTCGCTTGTATTTATGGGCCTCTCTTTTGTCCGCTTTCTTTTTACTGCTGAGCTTTGAGATTTCCCTCCCTCAGGATGAAGGCCTTGGATTTTCCCCTTCTCGTCCAAAGCAAATAAGAGTCCATAATTATCCCTTATCTTTGCGATTGTGCTTCTGGAGAATCATTTTACCCACAGCTGCTTCACTTATTGCCTCTATGGCTTTCTTTACCGTTATTTTTTTCTCGATGCGTCTTAATACTCGATGCTTCAGTCTTATACTCTCCTTGCCATTTTGAGTTTGACTTTCTGCGTTTCCTCTTCTTCATATTTTGACCTCTCGCATACTGTTTGAACCATGTTTTCAGAAATAATTCCACTGTGCATTTTATTGATAATATCTCTGGACTATCCTGCACTTCTCTTCCAGCATAGACCTCTGCTTTGTTTTGGGCATTTCATATCTGGACTTTTTGATAATCTCTGCTTTTGATTGGTGGTAGGGTGTTCTCTGAACAGGTTTTCTTTGTTTATTGTCCTGCGCATCATCTTATACATATCTCACGGGATTTTAAGACTTTTATTGCTTTTACATTGACCAATGCTTGATTTTGGACTGTTTTGGTGGCATCCGTGTAACTTTTGAGACCTTCATTGATTGACCTTCTGCACAAAAGACCTTCTAGAAGAGCTTTACAATGGAAGGTTTTAGAAATTCTGGAGGAAAATGAGAGCTGGGATGAATTTCAAGACAATTTTCCGAAGATTACTATCTGGCAGGAGAGGAAGGTGCTTCAAGCGCTAAATCTTCCCAACCATATACGTCAGGCATCAAAAGTCTTTGCTGAAGAAAAATAATAATTGCCGACCCCGGTGGCAGTGGGGTCAAGTCCTCGCCTACTAATCTGAGGGTAGTGGGTTCGAGTCCTGCCTGGGTGGGTTTTTCGCATGCCCAGGGTGTTTCTGTCAAGTTCTGGTGGTTCGGCCCCAGAGAAACTTGAAGATAAGTCACTGGCTTATCGGGACCGTAGGGCCATTCAGACCACCAGAATCGTCGGAGAGCAAAAAATAAAATTTCTGAGCACACCTTTGGAATCTGAAGATAGCTCAGACGAAGACGATTTACCGCAACCTAAGGAGAAGAAATTCCCGGAATTCGCATGGCACTCCACGGATGTGAATATGGAAATTCATGGATTCGATCCCCCAAGATTCTGGATGCAAGGCGAGTGTAAGCAAAGATTCTGCAATACCAGATTTTTCCATTTGTTTTTTTTTTTCAGTGGATCTCAAGAAGTTTATCGTGAACAAAACCAATAATTATTACAAATATACCAGGAAGAGTGTTCCAGAGAGTAAGCATTCACGGATCAAAAGTGAAAGATATTGACGATGAAGAGATTTTTTTGCAGTTATTGCAGTTACTTTACTATTCATTGCAGTTACGTTACTGATGTCAAGGATGAAGAATTTATCCTACAATGAGTATTGGTAGAAGGACTCGCTCATCAGAACACCAAATTTTGGTGAAATGTTATGAGATACATACTGTAATCTGCTTCGCCAGTTGCATTTCTGTGACGATGATGATGAATGAAAATGATCACTTGACAAAAATTGGGCTCATAGTCAACACTCTATGGAGCCCTTGGAAGTCCTTCAGAGATGCATGTACCTCTTTCCAAAACCTTTGCATTGATGAGAGTTACCTGTTGTTCAATGGACGTTTTTGATTCGAACGGGGAAGGATGCAAAAATCTCAAGCATGCTCCGCAAAAGTATTCGGCACAGGAGTGAAAAAACTCCTGGGAGTAATTCAGCACGGGGAGCGACTCTGCTGCCGAGTGCGCCACAGCGAATGGGTTGAGCATAGATAAAATGAGTTCAATATTAACTTTGTGGAATTTCATTCTGTAAATCGATTTATTTAAAAACTTTTACAAACCACAGAATAAAAAAATACACTCTCACACACACACAACTCGAGAGTTTTGGCAGTGAGCACCATCATATCAGGTGACGAAGCAATGTGAACAACCTGTATATATATATGCACCACACTGGAGGGAGGGGGGTGGGTTGTGTGGGTGGGGGATGTAGTAATTAGGGGGTGGACACGGATTGTACTGTGTGTGGCTGTGGAGGGTGGGGAGATAAGCGGTGACATGCAGGGCTAGTGGCAGACTTGGAGTGGAATGGTTGAGGAGCGGAAGCAGCGTCAAGGATAGGAGAGGAGGCTGGGTACAAATATTCATTTATTACCGAAACATTCGGGTCATTAGATGCTTTTAAAATCTCCAGTTGCCATAGTGAGTTCAACTCCCTTCTGTTATTAGACATACGTAAAAATGTCAAAATTTGATTGTGGGGTACCCCGAGTGTGCCTTCATCCTGATGTGAGTGTCATGTACAAAATATAATTTGGTATTATACAGTCGCATTGCAATAGTGGTAATAAGTAAGTGATATTGAATTAAACCCTCCAGCATGACTTTAAATGCAAGTATTTTATGTATTCATTGTACATTGTTCCCTAATGTCGAAGATTTTGTGCGCATGTTAACTGGAATATTTTTAATACCCTAGTGGCTCTTTGAAAATATTCCAATAACATTGTTGTCATTATTTTTTATTCAACAAACTACCTACTAAAAAGCTACCATCCTTGAAGTAGAAAATATGAGTATAAAAACTGCTGACTTAGTGAAATAATCACTTCTTTGTACCACATGGTTCAAAAACTTAATTATTCTGTACCTTAGCGGAAAAGCATTTTGTAGATATTCCTAAAATGTAAACTCGTGCAAAAACTATTTTTTTACAATACTAAATTTGCTCCCTCTATAATTTAAGAAAATTTCAAGTGCCATGTAGAAGTAAGGAACATTGGTACAATTAAGGGCCCTCGAAAAGGGATCTACGTGAAGTAAAATACTTGAATCGACATGAGGAAAAATCCTCCTGTTCCACATAAGTCGAAGCATGCGCTAGTGGTATAGCAGCCGATATAATTGGCATTTGTCCCCTGGCCATGCAGTTTTTTAAATACAATCGAGTACTTAATGTCGAGGAGCATCATAAATGAAGCATTTCTGCATAATCTTCACAAGTGTTCATTTTGTACCTAAATTATTACATGAAATTCCGTTGAGAAACGTCAACTTCAGCAATTTACATTTTACAAGCAATAAAAACACCACTGGCTTGCTAGGCTTGTCGTAGCTTCACCGCTGTCGTTAGCAATACCCAGGGGGCAATACTACGAGGATGTGAAAGTCTTGCTTTTCCCCTCTCTGTCTCTAATAGTATTCCATAGTCAGCCAAACTTATATCCTTCAAGAATGAGTGAAGTTGCAAGAGAATTGTGAGAAAAGTCTGGATTTATGCAGTACATACAGGTAGACCTCATCTTTCTTGGGGTTATGTTCCAGATGCCTCTGCAAAGTAATTCATAAGATATTAAAAATGTCCTTTTTAGAACTAGGAATTGTAGGTGATGAATGTTTTTATTTTATTTGTCATAGGTTTTGGTGCTGGTACAACTCCTGGAGTGACCCCATTTGGTGCCCCTGGAATGGCTAATGCCGCTGGAGCTACTGCTTTTGGGAAGCCAGCAACAGCTCCTGGGCAGCCAGTGTTCGGCTCTGGTGCTACCACCTCACTCTTTGGTGGTGCAGCTACCGGAGCTCCTGGCAACACTACTGTTCCCCAAGGTGGAAGTCTGTTTGGAGGAGCCGGTGCAGGAAACACTTTTGGAATGGGGCACCAAGCACAGTCTGCTTTTGGAGGTGCGGTATACTTAATTATCCATGCTAATGATTGCATGATGAAGCACAGATAATTGAAAAACTTAGATAGTAAAAAATATGGTGAAAAGGAAAACACAGAAAATGCGGTGATAATATGTATGAATGGATTACGCAATTGAATCCTTAACACGTTCGCGATGGCGTACACGGCATGGTCACGGCCGTCTCTCCTCACAGGCGTCATGACCCACCGGTGGGGCACGGGAGATAGGCTTCAAGGCCGTCGTGTACCAATGGTGGTACACGCCCCCACATCTTGGAATGCCAAGCCCAGGCACACACGCCCCTCGATAAGGATATATTCTTCATATATACGCTCAGAGAGGAAGAAAAAATTTGATTTTGGGGTTTTTATGAAAATAAAATAATTTTCCCATTCATGGAAATATAATAATATTCCTGTCCACTATGTTGAGGGCAAACAGCATATAAAAAGGCTCCAAAACGCAATGGCAATTCGCTTCCTTACTCTTAACAATTACCTTACTAAAGCATTTTCTGCCATTTTTACCATGAGTAAATGGATTATGGGAAAATTCTAAAAACAGATTGCCTAACTCCCAGGGGGGGAAGCAATTATGTAAAAATTTAAATATATAGAGTAAGATATGCTATAAATAATAAAATGATAAGTAACACTGGAGTTCTAAACATTTATATCAAACAGAAATTTATTACACGTTTATTTTAAACGTTTTTGAACAAAACTTACATTTTTAGATACAGTAGGTCTGTTATTACGAATCCTGATGAAATTCCAAAAAGTACTCGCTATAAGGCACATTCGTTATATTCGTCGCCTAATTAACTGTCTCTATCATCATTATTTCTTGCGCAAGGGCTACCTTAGAAATAACCATGGGGGCTATTATAAATGAAATATTTCATTAACGTGTCGTAATGCGTGGAAAATAACATTGTGAGTTCAAAGAGTAAATTAATTCATCACCAAGAGTTTTGTGGATAAGTTAACAATACATTCCTAGGGTAGCCACTCAGTCAGGAAATCTGGGGAAAAGCCGGGAATTAGAAGCTATCGGGAAAAATCCAGGAAAAAGCCGGGAATTTCCTTGAGTCACCAGGAAAACTTATAACTCCAATCCCGGCATTAGTCGCGCTGTGTTATGTTCCCCCTAGTTTGTATAATAACGTGCTGCATCTCACGAGGACTTCGCGTATCCAGTTACTTTTCCACGTATTCTTCGCACATACTTTTTACTTTGCATAGCAATAGCCACGCTCCATTCGCTCAAAGCATGGAGCAAGTAAGGCACTCCTACATTTAGCTCGCGCTACGGTCTTTTCGACCATAGTGCGAGCACTGGCGATACTCCATTCGGTCTTCTTGACCAGGATTCAAACGTGTGAAGGAATCAAAAAAGTCAAACGTGTGAAGGAATGTCAAACTTGGCGCCACCGGACAAGTTATTTTGCCGTTTTTGCTGGCGGTGCGGCGTGCAGCAACTTGCGGATTGGTACTACCCTTCTTTGCCGCGACGAATTTTAACAATATTATCTCGATATATCAATTTGCAATGTTCATTGTTTACTTGCGTCATAAATTTTACGGATGATTCGGAAGTAAGACGAAAGCCCAAAGATGCCCAAAGTAAGTAGTAATATATTTGGAGATATTGCTACTCTTTACATTTCAATGGAAATCGACTTCCGTGTGTCAAGCTGCCTTCGCATCAAATAGAGGCATGATTCCATTCACTCATTCGTTTTGTGATGAAAAATAATTATTACCCGCAATACGAGGCTCGATTCAGGTTATCATGATGAATGGTAAAATATCCTTTCCAGGGTATTTGGAAATTGCCTTACAGGCAGTCCTTCCATCCATCTATCCCTCTCAATCACTCAGCCGGAAACAATAAAGCTGTCAGATTTTAGGGTGATACCTCAGTCGGATCTGAACAATTGGCGTGTCCAAACCGGTTTTTCCCAGAAGACCCCTCAAGAATAAAGTTCTTCATACCTTATTTCTGGGCGCGACGACATTCATCTGCGCGGGACTCATTCGGGGAGAAAGAGAAGTGGGTAACCCGAGAGGATCACTCCTTCACCTTATCTGTTATTATCTACCCTCGCCCAGTTTCACTTTTACCCAGGTGGCTTTCACTCCTTGTCTTTCACTAGTGGGGGAGGGGTTGGACCTCCTTTCAGGGGCCTTGGCAGCCAACACTAAGTTGATACGGCCGATGCTCGAACGAGAGATCCCTTATTTCGGTGGATTCAAATTGTAACCTAACCCCGGTGGTAGCTGTGAGGTTGATTTCGCACTCCTTCATGATTTTTCCACAACCTGAAATTAAGTTGCGTAGTGCCCGAGAGAGCTTTGAAACGCATCGTCACTTCAATGGGATAAGTAACGTAGTGCATCGGCGCATGCAAAGAGAGAATCGGAACTCTAATCTGTTTTTACTTCCTTTTATAGGAAGCATCATTCACTTATGGAAGTGTAGACCACGCCAGGAAATTATACATCATTCAGACCGTTGACTTTTACATCGCCATGTTAATAGAAATTCTGTTTTCACCGTTTGGCGCAGGCAGGGTGTTGCTAGAACTTATTTCATAGGGCGTTTACTTGATATCATCCACTTCGGAGAAATAATTAGTTAACTTGCCTAAAATCTATCATTTCGCGGAAATGCTACTCGGCTATGAGAAGTGATACGAAAATGAGCTTTGATATAAGTTCTAGCTGCATCGTTTATCTTTCAATGCGGATACTCCTCAAGTTGGTACGTAAGTTTAATACAATTAAGTCGTGTTATGCAAAGAGGATGTCCAGCGTTTTTTTCCACAGGCCTTCACGCCGAGCGCTTCCGGCAGTCCAGCGAGCCTAAGAATAATATGCCATCAGAAAGGAAAGCGATTTTCCCCCAAGAGCGATAGTGGCGACGCTCTGTTTGTTGGGAAACTTTTTTCCCCCATAGTACATGAACTCAAGGTCACAACATAGTTACTTGTTTGCCTGGAGTTCGTTCCTCAGCCAAAAGTGCAAAAACATCTTCAGAGTTATGGTCTATGTTTTTTTTTTCTGACTGCATGGTCGAACATAACACAAAATACACAAAATTATGCATTCAAAGTATTAAAAGTAAATTTGTCAGGAAGGAGGACGCTAGAGATGCTTCAGCCAACTAAATACGTGCACTTTTTGGTTAGCTGTGCTTAGCAGGGAACATGAAAAATTCTAATTGAAATATCGACGATTTGTACAGTTGAGATGGAACTGGTGCTGACGTATTGCTTGCCACTATGTTCAACCATAAGTTTTATAAGAGATCGAGCGACACGAAAAAGGCTCGACAGGCTGTTCGCAGTTCAGGAAATGTTCACAGATGTTGTGTCTGCTTGTAAAATTAATTTCACGATGAGTCAGTATGCGACGATTGAAGAAATGCTGTAGAGCTTTAGAGGGTGTTGTGCATTTAGAGTTTATATGAGAAAGAAATGGGCCCAGTTCGGCTTAAAAATGTATTCACTTGTCGATGCCCAGAACTTCTCAATTTCTGACATGGAAAAATATCCCGGTAAATAGCCAGATGGCCCTTTCAAGTATTCTTATATGCATTTTGATATTTTGTGCCGCTTAGTATCACAAATCTTGGGGACTGGGTGCATCATAACTTTGGTTAACTCTGACACCTGGTGGAAAACCTGTAGGAATTTCTACCAGAAGATTCGCCGGGAAAGCTTGAAATCATACTTAAGCTTCCACTTCCACATAAAATCTGGGTGTCTCCTTCCTGGCTCTGTTTATTGCCATGTCTGTGATCGCGCCAGCCAGTGTGATGTCAACGTAGTGACAGTGACACACGCCAAACGTCAAGGGAAGGGAATTTTGGGAAATATAAAGCAAGGAGGGTAGAAGAACCAAGCTGTGGTGGTCGTCCGGCATGGTGATGGTAGTTCAGCCTCCCACCTAACGGTCGCCACTAAACAGTTGTCTCTCCCTTACCCCCTCTCCCGCTGAGAGGAGTCGCTCTCTTTCCCTCGCATGCAGTAGGGCAAGGGTAGTTTGGATTTAGTGCCCGTCGGAAGGTCTCTATATATCACAAAACAACACTTTCTAAGAAAGAGGAGAAACCAGAAGAAGTGGGGGAAGGCCCTCCGTAAGTAAGAATACATATTGTGTACATTATTTCAAATACTGCTAACATTATTCTTACCATATACGTAATGTTTATATAGTTGGACTTATATAAGAAGTAAGTCTTCATCTTCCTCTGGATATACTATTGCATTGCAAAGTGTTCCAATAGCAAATTTTATCAAAAACAGTTTGCAAACTAAATGTAATCGCGAAAAAATCTGCCTGTCATTGGAGTATTGCGTGGTTGCATAACCTCGTCTGAAAATTTAAAAAATAATGAACTCCAGACTTATGAGAAACGTTTATAATGAAAAAAATCATTTAAAACATGAAATAGACATAAAAAATAATTAAAAATTTTAAACAAATTTTCCTTGAAAATTACACTGATGAAAACCTTTAAAAAAATTCCTCTTTTGCGAACGTGTTAAGAAGGAAAGGAAACAACTAGAAGGAACAAATGAATGGCAAAATAGTGTTTTGTTAGAATATTGCGTAAGCTTTCCATTCAACGCGGTGAAGTATGCACATACTGGCACACATCAGAGAATTTTAGTTCTCACTGGCAACAATGAAGGGAACAATGTGTACAGGCAAAAAGTTCAGTAACCTGCCAGTAGATGGTAATCTGTATATTCCTAGTCGTGGCTTTTTGTTTAGTGTATAGTGATTGAATTTGTCCTGCCAGAAATAACCTGCCAGTAGATGGTAATCTGTATATTCCTAGTCGTGGCTTTTTGTTTAGTGTATAGTGATTGAATTTGTCGAAAATACTTCTTTCTTTTAATGCAAGCTTTTCAACTTAAGAGTAATTACAAAATTTGCATTACCTATGTTTGGATGCTTTACTGAAAAATAACCTCAAAAACGACAATTGGAAGGGCGATTATTAAATTATTCTTTTATTGTTTATCTTTGCACCCACTTTAAGTGAACTCCCTTGTGTCTGGGTGTGAAACAAATGGAAAGCAAGTACGCTTCTGTGTTGTGAAGTGAGCAGTGCACTAAGGCAATTGGAAAACTTCTGTCCCTTCACTTTGTCTCCTTCATCTTCAACGTTTTGGGTCATTGTGTTAACAATATCCTCTTCGTTCATGAAATTCAAATTTTTCACACTTTTATTATTCACTTAGGTACTCAAGATTCCACGTCTTTCCTTTCATTGCCTGCTATAGTTGAGGCAAATTGGTATTCAAAGTACTGTATATCCTTGTGTATAGTCCACGACTTTTTGAGGACAAAGTTTTGGTAAAAAATTGGGGAATCAGACTACTGGAAAGTCAAACTTTTGACAGCTAAAATCTTAGCACGAAAAAAAATGGTAAATCTTTCCGAGCCCACAACGCTTTACCCGAGTGTAGTATATAGATCTCAGAATCTGATGAAATCATAGTTTGCACTCAATGAGTTTATTACATAGTCTTCAGTTGACATTCATGAATTTTATTTAATGATTTATGTGCAATGTGGGCCTGTTTTTTTGCATTTTATGATTAGAATCAAAGTGGCTGATGTCTGGTGGCAATCTTTAGAACTGAGGTTCATAACAAAACAAATGGTGGTTTGGATATCTTGGTAGGCTTATGCCGGCTTGCATCTTCATGTTTTTGTTGTGTTGATAGCTAGTCGGACGGCTGTATATGATTTTTATAGTGAATTAGCTCGACCAGTGGTGTTAATATTACATCCTACGTAATTTTATCAATACAGAAATTCTAAATTTCAGTGTACACTGCCGGAGCCCTTTTGTTGAGGGTTGGTTGTCATGTTGTAACCGCTAGTTGGGAATCAAGACTGAATGCCATAGTATTTTAAGGTAACAAGGTATGCAAGCATTATCATGTTACAACCACATGAATAGCTAATTTATAACCTATAGAATTTACACCTCTATTTCATTGGTGTTAGCTTAATTTTTGTCTGCCACAACTTGCACGTATATACCATCTTTTAGTTAAAACGGAATACCTAAGAAATTTTCTTCTCTAGATTATTCCTCTTTTTTATTCCAGCTCTATAATTCTGTTTGTCATATCCCTAATTGCCTAACAATTATAGTCAATACTGAACAGCAATAATATTAAACCAGTGCATGATTTTTTATTATGATTGAATACTGAAGTGGTATCAGTTACAACACCATTAAGGTCTCTGCAGTGTTAAACTTCTAGAGTTATTTCTCACATAATAGAATGATATTCAGGAACTTAGTATATTTTAAAGTAGAGAAGCACAACTTACTAATGGAACTGCTTTTCCATTGCGTAAAATATCCCTTTCTTGATATTAAAGGGTTTACATCAGCCCCAGCCTCCCCCAGCATCTTTGGAGCGGCTGCGGGGTCGGCTGGAACAGGAGCCACTGCAGGAGGTGGCCTCTTTGGAGTTGCATCAACATCTACAGCACCTGTAGGCGGTCAACAGGTTTCTACTTCTAATGCTGTTCCCTTTGGCTCAACTCCTAAGCAAGCATCAGCCTTCGGCACTCTAGGTGGCTTTGGACAGCCGACAGCGGCCACCCAGCAAACGGGTGGAGGATTGTTTGGTACCACATCAGGAGGAATGTTTTCTACAGGTTTGTGGCTATTGTAACAGATTTATCATTTCATAGAAAGACTTCCTTATTAATGTAGATTATAATATAATGGCTTTCAACTAATCATGATGTTCTGGGATAACCCACATGGCTCATTTTTTCAGGACAGTGAAAATTTGCAGAATTATGCTCTGAATTAATGCCATGTTGCCTGAACCCTTGTAAAATTCATTAATTTTATGGAAATATTAAGGGTCCATCCATGCTGGAAAAAATGCTCTATACGGATGATAAAAGAAAATATGACATTTTTCAGGGTGGCGATCGTCAGGGGAAACCGGGAATTGTCAGGGAATTTTGAATTTCTGGAAACATCAGGGAAATGTCAGGGAATTCTCGTAACAGTCAGGGAGAAACTTGGATTCCCTCCTCCCCTCCCCACCTTTCACGCTCAACGTTATTGTTGAATGGCCCCCTTAGCTTCCTCTCGAAGCAATTTAGTCAGGTCACAAACCACCTCTAATATGATATTCCTGAATATGATGCTGTCGTTGCTAATTGCCTCCTGTTTTTGCTCGCAGTGGCGCACTTACGTATTGTTCATTTATCCAAATATTTTTACATTTTTTTGTTCCCTCTAACAGTCAAGGGGTTATAACCATGTTAATCAAATTGTCATTTGCTTCTGAAGGTCACTCACGACATCCGATTTTGATCCAGTCCAACAATTTGGCTTTGGTTTGTATTTATCGCGCACCTTAGTTATACCTGAGTTCGCCAGTAAATTGGCCATTAACTTTCCCTTCAATGCCTTTTCAGTAATCCTCAACTTCCCAGGATTAATCCCTGTTTCAGGCTGGATATGGTAGAAGTTCTCGATATTCATAATGAATAAAGACACTTGATAATCTTCCACAGATTTATTTCTTTGACACCACAGAAATAAATCTGTGGAAGATTACTAAGTGTCTTTATTCATTATGAATTCCCAGAATTGCTAGGACGCGACTATAATTTGGATGAGAGTTTAACTTATGAAGGTTTAATATATTTTTTCATTAGAATGTAAAAGGCAGTACTTGTTGCTTTTAATGTATTTATTTCAGCTTTAAGCATTTTCTGAGTTTTGATGAAATTTTAATTCGACAGACATAATAAATTCCAATAATAGGTGACCTTTTGGTAATCGGACAGGGAAATTGGTTAAATCCATCAGGGAAAGGTCAGGGAAAAGTCAGGGAATTTAAGAATTGGATATCTGTAGCTTTTGCATGTTTGTCTTTGAAAAATAGGATATTCACGTTTTCATTTGAAGCGTTACGTTTTGGTAATATGTAATAGTAGAGATCTAAGAGTTAACAAATTCACATAATATAATAGTAAAGAGGCATTTTTTTATGCCGTTCTGTATAAGGAAATACGAATGTAAATACCATATGTGGGCACTGAAAGTGATTCATAAATACTTTCATAAACGTGCATTTTATCGATTTAAATTACCTTCATAGAACTGAAAAAATACAAAATCCTTGAAAAAGTGTTGATTTCCATTTGCAACAAATCCCTCAACACTGGAAACTATTTCTTTCTCCCTTCACTATGGTTCTTTTCGTTAATTTATTTGCACTGTACCATCTTGCTAATGATTCTGCTGAACTTCTGTTTTGAAGTTCATATAGTGCAATCAGCCTGCCATGCAAGAAAAAAATACGTCCTTGTTTTCTCTTGGATCTTCAATGGCACCTCAACCTTGTTTTTGTGGGCCCGTTTTGAGAAAATTAAAAGGGAGTAACAGCATATAGCTGCACAGGAGAAAATTTACTAGCCTAAGATATGCTATAAATTCTATGAGTCAGAGCCAAGACAAGTTTCTATCCGTGTCATTATACATCTTGTCTTGGGAGAGGAAGTAGATAGATAGATAATTTATTTTGCACTGAGACATTGTCCCTTAAGTACACCAATACACTAACAGCACATTTTGCCAAGGTTCCAATATAACAACAATAGAATATTCAATTTTTTATCAGCAAAAGAATATTTTCAACAACAATAGGTTGTTCAATTCAATCAAACAAAAATCAATTAAAATCTATCCAACAAAAAACATATGAGCTGACGTATAAAATTTGGGTGATACATAAATTTAACTCTGCAATAGAAAATACACTTAACAGATACAACTATGTGGATACAGAATAGTATAATAGAATAAAATCAAGTCAGATCAAATCAAATAAAGTTTTTTTCTAGAATTGTGCAATATATGTACAAACATTTTTTTTTCAATAATGTGAAAATATACAAACATTTTTTTTTCAACAATTTTCTTGCTCTCTCAGCTATTCATGTGCTTTCTTTTTGAATGCAGTTATGGAAGGGGTGCGTTTCATATTGTTTGGGATAGAGTTCCACATCCTATGCATGGTGATATGAAACGATTTGTTATATGTGGTGGTTCGGTGGTGTGGAACAATCATCAATTTATCTGCATTTCTTGTGGAAATATTTTTACTGGTGCTGCTATAAATAAGATCTCTGTAAAGATTCACCGGTACATAAGTTTTTAACAATTTATAAATAAAACATACAATTGATATTCTTCATTTCTCAATTTTTAACCAATTTATAACATTATACAGGAGAATCTCGATTTTACATAACCTGATTTTACGTAAAATTTGATTTTACGCAAGTGAGCGTGCGGTCCCGGCCGACGCCTGTAGAATTCTTATGGAAGCATTATTTGATTTTACGTAAATTCGATGTAACGATTTTACGTAAGGCTATTTTGGTCCCCAGAGGAGATATCCATTCGATTTTACGTAATGAAACAACAGAACTTAAAGAAAATTCAACAAAATCCGGCAGATTCTTACCCATCTTTAAAGGAAATCTTCTATTTAATGCGGTACTACTGTGAAATTAACTGTAACGAATCAATACATTGCATTTTAATGGTGTATATATATATATATATATATATAATGTCTTCTGAGAAAACGCACTCGGCGAATAAAAACACAAATATAAATATACTTTTAAAACACAGGCACACGAAAATTAAAAGGACACTCACAGAATAATTTGCGGACGTTTCGACGGGCAAGCCGCCATCGTCAACGACAAGAGACTAACTAGTGGTCTGTCACCTCGGGTGGGGGGGGGGAAGCGGAACAGGAGAAGGGAAGGGATTCGTATTCGTATCATTCGTATTCGTATCTTCCTCAGCAGCCAACTGTACTTCCACAAATATCGTTTACCGTCTCTCGTGCAATTTCTGCCCGGCATTTTATGTTGGCGAATGTACTACCCCGCTTTCAATACGAATGAATGGGCACCGCCACTCCACCACATGTCCTCCCTTCATTGATCCCATTCCTAAACATACCGCTTCCCATCGTCAGACCTTCAATAAATGTTTCTCTCTCTCTATATTAGAAGCCCTCCCCGAATCAGCAACTAATATTGAACTGAGGACTCGCGAGATGGCTTTCATCTGGTTCTTAAGAGCATTTGAATCGCCCGGGCTTAACTTGGCCCACCGACCAATAGCAACCCCTTGCTCCCACTCCCCACCAGCCCCCTTCCCTTCTCCTGTTCCGCTTCCCCCCCCCACCCGAGGTGACAGACCACTAGTTAGTCTCTTGTCGTTGACGATGGCGGCTTGCCCGTCGAAACGTCCGCAAATTATTCTGTGAGTGTCCTTTTAATTTTTGTGTGCCTGTGTTTTAAAAGTATATTTATATTTGTGTTTATATATATATATAAACACAAATATAAATATACATAATAATATATATATATATATATATATATAATATATATATTATTATATATATATTTTATATATATATATATATATATATATATACTACCATCTACCGCCTTTCCTGCAATTTCTGCCCTGCCTTCTATGTGGGAAAATGTACCACCCCCCTCAATATCCGTATGAACAATCACCGCCATGCCACCAAAACTCCACCTTTTCTTGATCCCATTCCCAAACATACCGCCTCCCACTCTCAAAATTTTGACGATTGTTTCTCCCTAGAGATCATAGAAGCCCTTCCTCAATCCGCCGGTAATGTTGACGTGAAAATTCGTGAATACGCCCATATTTGGGTGACAAGAGCATTCGAAAAGCCCGGGCTAAACCTAGCCCATTGAATTAAAAGCCCAATAGCCACCTCTCTCTCCCCACCACTATCCATTCGCACTTACCCCCCCTTTCCTTCCTCTCTGCCCTTTCCTTCCCAAGGGAACAGAGCGGACTCATCATTCCTCTACCGCTGACGATGGCGTCCTGACGCCGAAACGTACAAGTTTTATTTTGTGAGTGTCCTTTTTGCGTGTTTCTGTGTTTGTTTAGTGTATCACTGTTTTATTTATGCATGTGCATCGTCGCCGAGAGCGATTTTCTACCAAGACAATATATATATATATATATATATATATAAATAAACTATGCCACAGGTGGGGCGGAATGAAATATAAACACATAAAAAAGAACACTCACACTAAAAGTTGATATTTCGGTTGCTCTAGAACCTTTCTCAAAGATAGACGGATACAGAATGATGGATAGGCAGGGAACAAGAGGTGGGGTGAGATGGGAGGAGAGAGGGGTAGGGAGGGAGAAGAGGGGAGGGGCGGGAGGGGGTCAGAGGAAGAGGGAAGGGCAAGGAGGGGAAGAGGCGGGAGGGGGTCAGAGGAGGAGAAAGGGATGTGGAAAGGAGAAAAGGGGAGGGGCGGGAGGGGATTGAAGGAGGGGAAAGGGGAGAAGGGGCGGGAGAGGTCAGTGAGCGCGATTTAATCCGGGCGGATTATGTGCGGAATAAAGCCAGATGCAGGCACTTTCTAGCGTACGCAATTGAAGGGGAGAGGCAGAGGGAGGGAGGGAAGCCAATACGCCTACACGGAAGCATTTATCAAAAATGAGATTGTGGGAGGAAGCATGGATCGGGATGGGGAAGGAGGCATTGGGCGAGGACGGCTTGCAGCTGGCTCGGTGGCCGGTCATTCTAACACTGAGGGCGTTAGTGGTGAGACCAATGTAGTATGAATCGCACAGGTTGCACAGGAGGATGTAAAATAAAAAGGTTCATAGATCTAGCACCACCAAAACAACGGAGAAGGGTGATTTCCTTTTCAAAATAATTATAATATAAAATGTAATTATCTCTCCACCTCAATTAAAATAGTTTTATTTTCTACAGTGTAATATGTATGTAATAAAGATCTCTTAGTGAAAATAGTTTAAACATCATTGTCTTCTCATACATTGTGAAATCTTAGCATATTTTTCAAAATCTGCTAATATCTTGATTTTGCATAATTTGATTTTACATAACACCCCATTTTTGGGTCCCAAGGAGTTACGTAAAATCAAGACTCTACTAATAGGGTGTTACATGATTCCCAAGGGGTACATGGAAAACATAATGAATTCCTGCATTTTAAAGTCTTTGTAATTTCAGCATTAATTCCTTTTTCATGTTTGTGGATACAAATGAGCTGTTGTCTATGTGGGGCATGATAAGAGAATTTAAAAGCTTCTTTCGCAAGACAGTGGGGATCAAATTATTGAATTGTTTCAACTGATACAGGGCTTTATATACTTTGTTTGAAGTGGACTTAACATGTCCATTCCAAGTTAGCGTATTGTTTAGTTTTACACTAAGGTTAACTACTTCAGTAGAATAGACAATGCTTGAGCCCTGAACCTGAACTTTTGGTATTCTATCAATTTGAAGACTTAGTTAATCTTTAATTGATTATTTTTAAGCCATGAACATATAAGAGCTTACATCTTCATCAATTTTTTCAACAGCACTTGATACATCACAGACTTGAAAGTCTATATGAATTTGTTAATCATCAGCATCAAGATGGTACTTGCAATGATGAATAGCATTTGGTAAATTTCAAATATAAAGTGAATAGAGAAGAGGACCAAGAGTAGAGCCCTGAGGTACTCCTCTATTGACTGAAACGAAGTCAGTGCAGTCCCCGTTTGGCCCTTTAATAGCCTGTTCACGTCCGGACATAAGATCTAAACCAAGATAGAGTCGACCATGAGAATTTTAATTGGATAGCAATATGCTGTGATTCACACAATCAAAAGCTTTTGACAAGTCAAAAAGGACGAGTATGGTTACCATTTTATTATCGATTGACCCACAAATGTCATTGGTTACCCTTATTAGAGCAGATTGTGTGCTATATCTTTTCCGAAACCCAGATTGATACGTATCAAGCAATTCATTGCTGGCTAGGTGTTCCATAATAGTATTGAAAATGAAATGCTCCAACGGTTTGGATAGTGCACAGAGAATTGATATTGGACGATAATGAGGTAGTGGGAGAGAGAAGTAGAGACTAACTACGTGGACCTTTTTTATGAAGGATACCCCTTCCCTTCTCTCGCAAGTTCAGCACACGAGGCGGGTGCTCGGCTGGAGGATGGGTGACCACGCAAACAGACACGCGCGGGCATCTACACCACTCGGGCAATAAACAAACGGGCTGGAGTCACCCGCCTGCATGTCTCTAAGTCCGATCCCTCCACCCAAAGCTATGACCCCACCCTAAGCAAGTATCTACTATAGACCCCTCCACCCCAAGCAAGCATCACATGTCTGCTCTCCAGCGATTTATGGTGTTGCCTCTCGGGAGTTCCAGACTCCCCTCTCTCCATGCGTACTCTTGAAGAAAACGAGGCAATTGGTCACCGACCACCCCAATGCCCGAACAGATGATGCTTACCTCCTCTACCCTTTCAGTGGCGTGCAAGTGCCGATGAATTCTTCCGATTTTGAAGCATAGTCTATTAGCTTAGCTTGGTTTTTCATTATATCGCGAACTGTGGAGATACCAACACCAGAGCCTGCTGCTATATTAGCCACTGGGTCTCCCTTGGATTCCCTTTCAACAATCTTCAGCTTCTCCCAAATGTCTAACACGACATGCTTTCTATTATTTGAAGAATTGGACATTTTCAACCAGTTGTATGGCTGAAGAAAACTTCGCAAATATAAAATGCCCGTGGAAGCCCTAGTCATGCAAGCGCAGAGCAGTGATTCAGAGGGCTCAGGGTAATGCAACTGCATGACTGAACAGTCCGCTGAGGAGGACAGAGCGGAAGAGTAGGGGAGGGAGGGGAGAGGACGGAAAGAGAGAGTAGGGGAGGGGGTACGATGAGTGGGGCGTGATTCGGCATACTTTCCATATCACTGACAGTTCGTGATATACAAACCTTTTCACTAAAAAGTCTCTTGTCACTTTGATTATTTGTGATTAGAGTTCTGCTCCGCAAAATATTACTCGAGTACGAAATTAAATTATTATTTTTATCTTTTTATGCGTAATCTTTTCGCCATCATTTCGCATCGTGGGCGTTGGGAGGTATTTTGAACACCATTTCATCTGATGACATCCTTATTTACAGACATCGATAAGCTAAAACATAGAATATCATGTAATGATATCTTAATTAAAAAATGATTATCGAATCACGCCATGATTTCGGGAACTTTTTATCCACACAAAGGAGGGAAAAAACCTTCAAGGGGAGGGGGGGGAAGTCAGTTGGGGGGAGGGTGAGTGGGAGTTTGGCTGTTTCTTTTGGGAAGGGGAATTTTGAGGAGAGGAGAATGGGTTACAAACACTTGTTCATTTAAAAGAACATCCACATCTGATTGTATAATTTCCAAGGATTCTAAAACGTCCAATCTTGTGCCTTTACTTTCAAGGTGGAGAATTTCAGGTTGGAATCTGCAGGAATGAGACGTTTCTATCAGGTGCTTGGCTAAAAGAGAGGTTTCATCATTGTTTTTCCAACACCTTTTGTGTTCCTTAGTCCTGATGTTGAAGTTTCTACCTGTCTGGCCGACGTAATATTTATTACATGAGTCACAATTTATTTTATAAATGCCAGACCCATTCTCCTCTCCTCAAAATTCCCCTTCCCAAAAGAAACAGCCAAACTCCCACTCACCCTCCCCCCAACTGACTTCCCCCCCCCTCCCCTTGAAGGTTTTTTTCCCATCCACTCACCCAGGCACTCCACCCTTAAGCTGGGCGGTGCCCACCTTATTCCTTCCTATTCATACCCCCTTTCCTAATTACCCTCAGGTGCACTCTTTCCCCCTCCTTTCCCTAGCGCCGCTTCCCTACGTTCTAATGACATGCCTATTCCCTGCCTTCTTCCCCCCTTACCCACATATTTTCACCCTTTGCTGTTTCTTGGCCTTTCTCTCACGGGTTAGTCCCCGTTAGTCCCCCCCCCTTTCCTCCCTTGGATTTTCCTGATTTTTCCCAGCCACTACCTCCTCCTTCCCCTCCTCCTCTGGTCTCCTCCCACTACCCCCCCTCCTCGGAAAAGACATATATATGCAATGTACTCTCTTATAACTTTGTCTTGTACCTGATGATGGCTCTGTGAGCCGAAACGCGTTGTACGCAATAAACCAATTTGTGGAAAAGTGCAATTGTTTCTCTTACATTACTAACACTATACATACCTTAATGAAATAGAAATCTAATTCTTAATTTTCAATTATTAATTTAGTTTAAATTTGAATGATACCATATATTTTTATATTACTATGTGTGAATTGTTGAGAAGTTGATCTTGAATAAAGAATAAAAATAAATGAATAAAATAAAATAATCAAAATTTCCCATTGTCGTTCTGAAATTATTATTTGAATCATACTTAAAGGTTTTGGTAGCGCTCCTGGAACTGCTACTGGTGCAGGAACCCCGGTAAAATTTTCTCCATTGATGGGAACGGATTCAATGGTGAAGAATGGTGCACAGCAGACAATAAACACTCGGCATCAGTGCATCACGTGCATGAAGGAGTATGAGTCTAAGTCCCTGGAGGAGCTGAGGATGGAGGACTACGCTGCTGGAAGGAGGGGCGGTGGCGTCGCTGGGGGTGTAGGTGGAGCCACCAACTCAGTGGTGACACCTGGTGAGAATAATTTCCTCAGTATTTGAAAGTTTGAAATTATAACTGAAGAGCTTTGCTTTCTATGAAATTGAATGATGTGAGGTAAAAATTCAGGGCATATTTTTAAGTCAATATTTTGTTTCACCATATGACCAGTGATTGGCTGTATTTTTTAATGTCAACTGCGCTTTTGTAATGCATGAAGTATACCACGTTAAGCAGAAATCTGTGAATGTGGCTGATGATGTTGAGTATTGTTCACTCACTCAGTGATTCAACCCAAAGGTGGGTTTGGATTGTTGAGGGTAGAGCTCACCCCAGATAAAGCCACAGGCATCTAAATTTCACACATTCAGGGGGGCCAGTTCCTTTCCCTGGGCCACCTCGCACTCAGAGGATTTTTTTTTTTGCTCAGGAGCATCCAAAGGCTTCACCTGGATTTGAATCTGGGACCCTTCGATCAGTAGCCAAGCGCTGTACCCACTAGGCAACCACGCTCTTTTGAGCATTGTTAGCACTGGTACTTACATAATTTAGGCATCACAGTATTTTGGTATGTGATGACTGTGTAAATATTATCAGAGCATATACAGGTTAAGAGTACAGCTGTTAATGAAGTACTAGTAAACACAATAAATGGCGGCTGTTGAACATTTAATGTGACAGATAATTGTGAATGATGCTCACAGTCTTAAATTAGTTGCCTTCAATTTAAATTTTTCGTGAAATTATTGCACCATTTTAGAACTCATAGTAGATACAGCCATTCAACATCATGTCCATTACTTAGCTTATTGTTTCTACCCGAAGTTCTCTTATTTTAAGCAGGCTCTCTTGTTTACCTTGGCTGACTTTAAGTACAGTAAAACCTCTCTTTTACACTTTTGACGGGGACGAAGGAAAAAAGTGTAAATCACGGGAAAATGTAAAGAGGGAAATCTTAATTTTTTGGGAAATAGAAGTGAAATCATAGCCTAATGTTAAATAATTTTATTTTATATAACAGGTGATGTTTAATATTTGATGGGTCACAAAATAGAGACATAAAAAAAGTTAACAAAAAATTAAAGTATCCTCCTATTTTAACTTAACTTGATTTGAGGTGGTGTCTACCTACATATATTTATCTTTGCATCAAGGGCATACATTTTTTCTTCAACAATAGTCTATGTCATCCATGCCTTTGTGTTGGCTGCATAGGTTGCAGCCAAGGTCTTTCTTAATGTTTTTAAAGCAACGTGGATTTTGGGACTATTAAAAAACAAAGGGCTTCAGTCTCACACTGCCATCTGGATTAGCTCCTGATAAAACAGTAAGGCGACCTTTGCTGAGCTTGGCCCCATGACAAGGGTCCCCTTTGAAGTCTATAGGGTCATGTGTGGCATTATTTAAAAAAAAGACCTGCCTCGTCCACATCAAAAATGTCTTTAAGCGCATAGGCATAGCCATTAACATTATTATGCAAAGTTGTGCACTTCCAGTGAGAAATTATTTCAGGATCAATGTAGTATACACTTTCAGATTCACCAAAAATCTCTCTTGTTTACTTTGGCTGACTTGAAAGTATCTTGCAGTCAATACACTAGGCCCTTGCTAATCCAACCTGCTTATTCTGGATTCCTGCATAATTTGGAGAGACCTCAGGCGTGGAGCGTGGGTGGTTTGTCAAGGGGTTGTGAGATGACTTATCTACTGTGTTACTCAGTGGTTCAACCCGAAGGTTGTTTTTGATAGGTGAGAGTAGATCTCACCCCGTACTAAGCCATTGGCGTGTAAAATTCTCACATTCAGAGTAGAGGGGCCAGTTCCTATCCCAAGATTTTCCACTAAGTTCTGACGAGCAGACAGTTGCCCCACGAGGAATTTTAGAGGGGGTGTCCAGAAAGGCTTCAACCAGATTTGAACCTGGGACCCTCTGGTCGGTAGCCCAGCGCTCTACCCTCTAGGCCACCTCTACATTATTTACAGAATCTACATTTTAATTGATATGTTTGACTTTTCATTGTGTGAATACCTAGAAATTAATTTTTTTATTCCCCATTTTGAGGATACCGGGACTAAGCACAGTATTAACCTTTACAGAGTCACCCGCAAGTGCGCAGAAGTGTGATATTCCACAGAGGAAAAATCTTTCGCCTTAACCAGGATTCGAACCCAGATCCCTCGATTTCGCACCGAGTGCTTTAGCCAGTTAAGCTACCGAGGCATCCTTCTCCCCTGTGGATGTTTTGGTGGCTTTACAGGAACTGCGTGTTCCGGACTGCTAGACATATGATGTCATTAAGCAGTCCAAAGCGTGCTCTAAGCGCCACAGTCCGTGAGGATAAAGCCATGCATGGAACACAATGTGTTCGCTCATCTGACCAATTTTGAGGATACCGGGACTAGCCACAGTATTAACCTTTACGGAGTCACCATTGCCATTGTCACCATTTTATATGCGAGAGAATATTGTTAAGAATGCGCATGCATAGGGGAAAAGATTGCAGTGGTAGCTGGATTAGTCTTGTTCTTTATAAAAAATGTCGTTCATGCAATAAAACTCTATAACTTTTGATCAATGAAGGCCAGCGTCTCATTTCACATAAACTTGCAGTTGTTACAATGGAAAGATAATCATTTGCAACTTCACCATAAAAATTTTGTATGATGTATCCTTTGTAATACCTTTTGTTCTTCAAAGAGCACTAAAGAGGGGTCGACGAAAGTACAATCCCTAGTAAAATAAAGGTCCTGACCAGCGCAGATTTGGATGGCCTGGAAAGGGGAGAGAATTGAAACCAGACTGGAATATAGACTTGAAATGTACTAATTTTTCAATTCTGTTGGATCTCAGGTTTCCACGGCATTTCGAATTATGCTGCTTTACTTCCAAGATTCCCCCCGCATTGAGCTATCTATTATTGACGACTATAGTTTCTCCAGTCATCCTGCTGGTGTCTTCAGGTCAGAAGTATTGATGCCCATGTTTGGTCCAAGTTATGTTGTGGGTTGCCGAGTCCGTCCTAGCTCCCGACTGGTGGATCATTTTGACGGATGATTTGTTTATTTCTGGGTTTTTTCAACATCTTCTTCCAAGTAAAAAAATCAGGGAGTTGAAAGTATAGTGATAGACATTGATAATGCTTCAAAGGTGTAATTTAAAATTACTGGTAAAAAATCTTCCAGATCCTCCCTTACCTCTGGAAGTCATAGTACCGTAGAAAACCAGAGAGGTGTTCCAGTTACCATAAGTGATTGTCACCAAAAAAACACCCTCCATTTGGGAATGGGTACCTAATGGGAATATGATGCCTTACTCTAACTTGACATTTTTCCTTTTTTTTGTAGGATTTGGCGCTTCTGGTGGTGTGTTTGGGGGTGGAACACCTGGCACAACAACTGGCAGTTTATTCGGTAATCCAGCTACGGGTACTTCTCCTGCTGTAGGATACTCAACAGTGGCCACTACAACTGCCAATTCTGGTTTCTCTTTCTCTGTTCCAGGGTCCAATCTTTTCGGGGCTTCCAATACCAACAAGCCATTTGGAGGTTAGTAATGTCTCTCTGTTCTAAATATACCTACAATCTATTTTGCTTTATTGCATTTGATCACAGCTATTTGGATGAAAACCTCCAGGAATTTTGGTGGTGCTTTTCATGTCCCAGTGGTGATGGGGCAGATGGGGTTATTTCATGAGCCAAATATCTCACCAGGTGAGGAAAAGCTTTATATTCATTCAGAAATGAAATCATTTGGTGAATTTCACACTCTAATTTTTGCAATTTGAATCAGGTTTCTGCACTAACAAGGAGACATCGCGTGAATGATGTTAGGGATTCAAATGACGCAATTATTTTCTGAAACTAGAGAGAGAATGCGGGAAAAGTGTTGCGGCTTTCTTCCATTTGAACCAGAGTTCGAGAGAAAAATGCAACTATAGAATTTCCCTCCGTATAAATCCTTTGAAATAAGAGTGTTAGATAACAGAAGCCGTGGCCGAGTGGTTAGAGGCGTTGGACCAACAATCCCCGGACTGTGGCGTGGGTTCGAATCCCAGTAAGGTCAATTTTTATTTTCTTTCGAATATTTTACGGAGTCACTGTACAATACCCATTCCCATACATTTATGTCAGTAACAACAATATTTTTTAATTTTCTACCCATTTTCTGGATTTTCAATCAGCCCCCTTGGGAGACTTTTGACAATTCATTGCTAGGCTGCAAAATAGCAGTTATTTGTTGAAAGAAAAAAGAGAAATTACATCCCGGGAGGATGGTATTAAAATACATTCATTTCTGCACCATCAGCTATCTTCGCTTGTATTCGGTGACATGATTAGATATGCGTGGTATGCATCAAAACTGGTTGAAGATAGGACAGTATTCAGAAATGTTCGAGAAATATGTTACCAACATGATCTGCGTTCACGCAAATGTAACTGCACCAACCCACCCACTGTCTTTCCAACAAATTTTTCCACTTTCTTCTTTCCGACAAAATTTCCACCCCTTCCTCTTGTCCCTTTCATCACATGCCTTCTTCCACACTCTAATGAAATCTGCCACAAACAAACCCCAACCCTTCCTCCACCGCTGAACCTCGCTAATCCCTCAATGGGACACCAATACCCAACCGGGTAAGAACCGGAGCGAACGCTAGACAAAGAGGTCTTTGAGAATGCCTTGAACAAACCGTTGAAATGTAGGGTCGTTGGTCTTGGCAAACCCTAAAGAGAGAGAGGGAAACTAGTTTGGGTTAATAAGATCATAAAGTTGTGTAGGGGCTGAGGAAGCAGATATGAAGAGCGGCTTAAGCGTAGTAGAAAATTAAAAAATATTGTTGTTACTGACATAAATGTATGGGAATGGGTATTGTACAGTGACTCCGTAAAATATTCGAAAGAAAATAAAAATTGACCTTACTGGGATTCGAACCCGCGCCACAGTCCGGGGATTGTTGGTCCAACGCCTCTAACCACTCGGCCAAGGCTTCTGTTATCTAACACTCTTATTTCAAAGGATTTATATGGAGGGAAATTCTATAGTTGTTTTTCTCTCGAACTCTGGTCCAAATGGAAGAAAGCCGCAACACTTTTCCCGCATTCTCTCTCTAGTTTCAGAAAATAATTGCGTCATTTGAATCCCTAACATCATTCACGCGATGTCTCCTTGTAAGTGCCTCTCTCAAGGAGACAGTTTGATGGGGGACCATGTGTACCTTTTGTCGTTAATTGTGGAAGTCGAATTTTGACAAAAGTCAGTACTGCCCCATTATCAACTGCTAAGATATACACTATTGAACTGTAAGAATATTTGATAGTGTACACATGACTGATATAGTTTTCAAGAACTTTTTAAACTAGTAAAAAATGATCACAAATAAAGTAAAATAATAGTCACTCAAAAGATGGCAAGAAGTAATTACGATCCCTTTTTATACGACACATTATGAACTCGTTTATATTCTCTCACTACTCACTCCACAACTGTGTGCTTGTTTCCAATTTGTTTCTGGCTTTATGCTCTAGGCTGCACCCTTCAAAACAGAGCGGGAGTATATTTGATGAGGCTTCATCTCCATGTGGCTATCCACTGATATGTTTGCATTACATTTAACTTCCCTTATGCCATCACACATTTTGAGTCAAGCCATGTAATGTTAAAAATGTGAGGATTTGGCAATGCATTTTTTAGTCCTTCTATAATCAAATAGCATTTACATATAATATGTACTGATATGACGTTTGAGATGTCAGAAAAATTGACAACTTCACCACAAATCCATCCATTCATTTTGATGATTGTCTTTATAGTGAAACTAAACTTGTCACCATGTGGATAATGGGTTAATTTTGTAATTGTATTTTTTAGGTAAATATAATAAGACCATAAGAACAAAATATTTACACTCTTGATTCTTGTTATTGATGAAATCATGTTGAATTATCACCAATGGCTTATTCTGTCTTAATTTTTGTGGGTGTACGTGCGCTCTCACAGTTCTATTTTATTTTCTTACCTCAGCGACAGCGCCCCAACCCAGCACGCTGTTTGGAGGAGGATCCACTACGAATGCATTCGGCAGCCAGTCCATTGGATTCAGTGCATTTGGACAGCAAAACCAGGTGAGCAATTCTTACATGGCCAGGATTTTGAAGTTATTAATCTCCAACATTTGCCTCTTGAAGGGTGTAACAGGCCTAGAAAACTTGGAATTCCTGGAAAAATCATGGAAAATGTGCCTGAAAAACCTGGATATGTCGTGGGAAATGAAATGTTATCCTGGAAACTTGCTTTTCCAGGTCAAAATGTGATTGCTGTGTAAAAGTGAGTGGTACCATTCATTTTCAGGGATGTTACAAGTCAGAGAAATCAGGGAATTTGATACCCGTCAGGGAAATGAGGGTAATGTCAGGGAAAATCGGCGATAAGGGCGAAGGTCGATGAATTGGTCAGTGGCCGACGAACCCCCAACTATACGTTTGTTTGTTGTTGCTGGAGTTGATGTTCCATCTTCTGATTTTGTCTTAGTTTCATAAATTTGTCATTAAATTTTATGAGTAATAGTAACATTGGTGTGTTTTCTTAACTTTAATTTGCACTTAAATGTTCACTGCTCTCTGAACGTCAAGGAAACGCTTGTGGAAAATGTCAGGGAATATGACAATTTTTGTCAGGGAATAGCCAGGGAAATGTCAGGGAATTTAATTTCCATAATCTTGTAACAACCCTTATTTTGGGCACTGTGTGTGGATATGAGGCTTTTTAGTGCCTTGCCTGAATGAGGCACTGGAGCTCTAATTTGGTGAATACTGATTATTTATGCCTCAAATGCATTCAAGGTTCAAGTGCTTCCATTTGCCGGCCAGCGCGAATAGCACTTAGGGCAGGCAAGTGGCCGGTAGTCCGTCACCAATATGGCCAATGAGTCCATCACCTTACTGCGTTTGTATTTCCCTCTTCGTGGGTGAGACCTGAGAGTAACATGCGTTCAGAAAGGAGACTTACTTTCCCCCAGAGCAATGTATCGGTGGAACTCCCATTTTTTGGGACACTTTATTCCCCCGTGGTACATTGTAACAAAAATAATATCAGTCTCTATTAGCAAATAGCTCTGTAGAAAATTATTTAATACAATTAAAACAGCAAATCACCGATGACACAATTACTACATTTATAATTGTACATTGGCTTGATTTTTATTTACAATCCATCTTCTTACCTCTAATAAAAATCTAAACATTCATCAAGATGTGGTTCTCCTAATTCTTGCGGCTTCTTCAAATTACGTCTTTATCGAAGAATGGATATTTTCACGAAGGAATTTTGGCATGGGAAACCGAGGAAAGTCCTGGAATTTCATAATCTCTGATGTGTAGCAACCCTTCTCATAGAGATAGATAGATTGTTTGTGGGTGGCCTTCGACAGGAGCCCGGGCACTTAGACCTTGGTCCATTGTGCCAAAAAAGCCATAACATATTAGTAACTAAGAGAAGGGCTGGGCCCTGGGCCTTGCTATGAACTACATATTGACTGAGCCAGCTACACTAATGGAATCTATTTTCGTAGTGCCCCCCTAAAACTGGAGTGAATTTTTGGAATGTAGTTTTGGTTGAAATATGAACACATTTTAATTTAATAATGGACATGATTTAATTCTAAGTTATTTGGATTTAAAAGCTAAGTTATTCTTAATCATTGATATTATTGCATAGTTTTTAATATTATATAAGCAATCAAAATATTGTTTATCGACCCTAGTACTCTTCATAAAAATAACACCAGCAACAATAGTAGCAACCATGGCATCATTTAAGGAAACAGTATACAGTCGAGTCCTGAATTTACATTTTCCATGAAGAAGATTTTTTGCTTAATACTGCAGACTAAAGTTAAATGATGACACCATTTTTAAATTTATTTTTGGGTCTATTATGGGAGATTTCTTTTCTGCAGCCATACCTCATATTGTTGAAGTTTTCATAGCAAAAATGAGAACCTATTCCCAGTAACTACCATTAAAGAGGATAAATTATGGCGTTTACTCTGTAGTGCCCACAATATATGTTCGGATAAAACCAGGGATGTGATCTATTAAGAAAATGTATGCAAAAGTCCAACAGTCAAAAGGTTCTAGACCTCATTCGTTAAATTGAAATGGTACCTAATGGCCATTCATTAAATGGTGTGAAACCTCTGGTTTGAAAAGGCACAGTACGAAACCCCAGTCGATCGGAAAAAGTATGATTTTTTCATGGCATGAAATCTGTATTAAATTTTTTATTGATGGATTAGGACTTCGGTGCTGGATAAAGGTGCGATTTTTAATTGAGGGAGGTGTGAGCTGCAGTGAACACTCTTTGTGTAAGATGTGGGCGTGGATAGCTTGTGAATGATTTTGGTGCAGGTGAGGGACCTGGGGCTGTATTCTGTGTATTTTGCGTTTCTGTTTTCGATGAAGTGGAATCAAGTATTCCGATTCCAATGAACGGGTATCGAAATCTTGGGGGTGCTATTCTTCCAGCCTGTTGAAAAGAAATATTAGTTATGGAGGCGCAAGCGTCAGGATTATGGTTTGGGTGTGGGCTTGAGAGTTAGATGTGGGGTTTGGTTTTGGGTGGGTGGTTCAGGGTCAGGTGTGGAGTTTTGGTGCAGTGTTCATTTGCAGGGTGCAGTCAAATGGTTTGGGGTGCAGAGAGCAGTGGTGTAGACTACGTGGTTAGGGTGTGGTTCAGGGTTTGAGTGCGGTTGTGTGGTTTGTGGTGCAGAATTATAGGTGGGGGTGTGGGTGCAGGCTGTGTTAGTGTGGTGAGGGTGTGTGATTTGGGGTGTGGAATGCTGGCGGTGAGTGTGAAGTGTGGTTGTAGGCGCAGGGTAGGTACAAGGTGTGGCATGAGGATGTGGGGCGTGGTTGTAGGATGTTGGTGAATGATGCATGTGAAATGTGGGAGGGGGATTGGGGTGTGGAAGAGGGCTACGAGTTTGTGACCTGGATGTAGAACTTAAGCCCGGAATTCAGGTGTGAAGCCTGAATATGTAAGAAAGTGTACGAGACTCAAAGTCCATTATTATTAGTAATGTAGCTACTTATAGTTTCATTACTCTTCATTTCATGGAGAATGCAGTAATGGTACAATTTATCAGCTATATGATGAGAACAAGAAAACAAGTGCAAATTGCCGTAATAGCATGTGATGGTATAAGTACTTCAAAGTCAGTGGATTTCTGAAAACTTCAATGTTGAAGTAATGTTACTCTGAATTCAAATTCTTCAGTGATAATAGTACACTGCATCTGCTACATGATGGCATTAAGAAAGGATGTACAAATTGTCCTATAAGTTTCTGTGTTATGGGTAATTTGCTTCAACTACTTTAAGTTGTGGAATTCCCAATTTTTCAGTATAATTATCGGAAAGTAGAACATTTATTTTTCCAATTCTTCAGTGGTTTTAAGTTCCATCTGCTTCTGCTGAGGTAAACCATACTTTTCCTGCAGAGAGGGCAATAATATTATGGGCATTGTGTGAAACTAGATTGTGAAACCCAGACTCCCTAACAGTGAATGAATTTTTCTCTGGTTTCCAACCGGGTTAGACTCTCCATTATGGTCAATGCTTCAATGCCCAACTCGTGCATTGAAACATCGGCCATAATGGAGAGTCTAACCTGGTTGGAAACCTGAGAAGAATTCATTCATGAACATTGCCGGGAAAGCACCAGATAATACATCCCTAACAGTGGTTGTTACCATGTGCCAACTTCATGGTGACTGCGTGAGTGATTTGTGATACTTTCACTGCAAGTAGCTGAAGAAAAATGTTGATAAGAGATGTAAGATTTGTGTCACTTAGAAATTTACTATTTTTGAATTTGATTGAGAACTTTTAATGGAAAACTCAGGGTACACATTTTTGAGATAATTCATATGCCCCATCAAAGAAATGAAAATGTTAAATCGAACAATACCAAAACTTGCCTGCCCCAAAAGTTTAGCACATAGAATGCAGGGAACTGCAGAATTCATAAATGTTAAATGTAAATAATTTTTACACTGTTTTAGTATTGAACGAATTGGGACCCCCAAAAAACCTACGTTATTTGCAAATAAACATTAAATGTGAAGACACTAATTCTGTAGATCAAAGGTACTATTTGGAGAAGATCTGGGGTCAATATTGACCATCTGGGGTAAATTTTTCGTACTGCTTCAGGGATTACTTGAGCCTGTGGAAAAAAAAACTCACCCTGGCATAAACGAAATGGGGTTGACATTCGGGTGATTATGCAGGGGAAAAAAGTATCTTATATGCCATTAAATGTGGCAATTTAAAAGAGTACATTGCAAATGCATGAGGTTACTTCATTGATTATTTTAATTAATATGCTGTTCTTAAGATGGTCAAGTCTTAATTCCCTTCAAATGGCAGTTGTGTTGTGCATCCAGTATTTGTTTGGAATTTGCTCAAGGTAAGGCACTAAGTATTATAAGTAAATGTACACAGTTCATCACCGTAGTGCCGTAGTTGATTGTGCGAGAGTAAATACCAAATGGCTGGAAGAGAGTGGCTTCCTCAGTTTCAATCATGGACACCATTGAACACAGTCTTGAAGAAACCTCTGTTTGAAGCTTGATGCTTGAAGTTGGCGATTAATCATTGACTTAATTATTTCAGAATAGATGTAATTAGGTATGTTCTTGTAGAAAGAGAGTTGAGAATATTTAGGGAAGTTTTTTTTTGGAGCCACTCATTTCCAGAATCTCATATATGGCACAAGTTTCAAGTTTTTATTTTGATTTCACCTGATTAATGCTTCTCTTTGCACTCTTGTAGTTTAGTAGGTGCCGTTGGTTCGGTTGCCTTGTGGTTTTGAGATGGCCTTATCTCAGGTTCCTGGTGATGAATCGTGAAGGCAGCTGTTAGATTCCATGCCTGGGCTGCTGTTTCATTAAAACTTTTATTTTTATTTTAGTTTACTAATATTTAATGGGTAGCCAGCCTGTTTCGTGTTTAATCAATTACTCTCATTTGTGGTGTGGTGTGTCTCTTTCAAGATTATTTCAATGTTGATGAAAAAAATCAATGTAATGTGCAAGAAGAATGACCATATTGTTTATGAAGCAAAGTGAAATTCAGCTAGTGTGCTTCTGATAGCCAATGTTCAGTGTGTAACTTCAGTGAAGGCATTAACTCATTGCTCCCTGGAAGTACATAATGCTCCTGAATTCTCTCTTTTTATTGAAACATACATTACCAATTTCTTATTTAATTTCATCTTGAAGATGGAAAAACACTAGTAGAATTTACCAACATATTAATAACCACAGACCAAGGTTTAGGCACATTATGCCATTATCATGGTGCAGTTTTGAAAGTATCTCGGTCTTTTAATACGCAAAATTGGGGATGGGATAAAAGTTAAGAGAAAGGGGAAGAGGGGGAAAACAAGTGAAGGCTGGTTGACTGACATAAGTGAGTGGGGAGAGCAGGGGTGGTTCGGAAAAATTAGAAAGTTGTTAGGGGGGGGGTAGGATGGGGGAAGGTCAGCATTCATGTGTCATGGGCCTAGGAAGTCTTAAGGTTTACGAGAGGTGAATGTGTGACAACAACATCATTAGATGGTTGAGCATTACTGTTCAAAATTACAAATTGTTCATAAAAGTGCATTTTATGCCCTTTATCTGTACAACGGAGGTCTATGGAGTCAAAATTACTGAAATGATAGGAAGAGCACAAGTGATTTAATGGAAAGTTGAAGAAAATTTCATCAAGTATTGAGACACTCATTTTTATTGATGTTCTCACTATATAAATGGAATAAAATTTATATAATATGATAAGTTAATGTTTAGGACAGATGTGTTTTGCTACAATACACAGAACAAAATGCAACTTGAGACTAATTTACAGGTTGTCGAAAACAACTTGCATACAAATATATTGGTGTAAAATTGTTTTAAGGTTGTTTCACACGATGCAAGTTTTTTGTACGAACGAATGAATCCCAAATTGTATACTTGCCTGAATGGAATTAGAGCAGGTTCTATTTCCCTTTCAGTCATTCAGACATCCGTGCAAGCTTTCACACAATTTGCCACTTTACACGGTACAATTTTCCTCATGCAAGCAATAGATTGTGCAAACAAATGTACCGTGTAAAACGGCCTTTATAGACTACCAGTGACTGTGAGGACTATTGATAATTTAAAGTTCAAATGTGCAATACAAAAGTGGTTGGTCGCCAAACCTTTTTATTTAGTGCAAGAACATTTTGAGTCAGACCTCAATGAACTGGCTTCTTTGCTTTAATGTTTTGTTCCATTTTAGGTTGTGTTTTTTGTTCTTTTTCTTCATTTTGCTTAATTGGACAATGCCTATTGTGGTAGTATCCATTCACTGACAAATAGATATTCTATTCTTTGAAAATGGAGGGGATTTAACAAGACCCATTGGATGGCTCTTTATAAGCATAATGTAGCTAGGTCTTTACATACAGTCACGCTAAATTAATGTGCATAATACTTTGTGGCATCTAATGAATGGCTTCTGTTCAAGCCTTCCTCACCCGACCTGGGAACCCAATGCTATGCTTTGATCTAGTTTCATGTTCTTCCTTTCCTGCTGTGATTGGAAGATTCACTTAAAGCTACCAATAAAAGTTGTTCTGGCAAAGTTGCAAGGAGACCAGTCAAAACTGTTGCTTTAAATTTGACCAGGACTAATCTTATGCTTGCTAGCCTTCCTGATTGTGAATCAAAGGCACTAAGAGAGAGCAAGCCACTATGAAATTGCTCCCATGATGAACTCCTTGCCATCTTTTTAAATGGTTTTGTTGGAATGAGGGATGGGACAGTTACACTTTCTCGCTCACTTTTTTTAATCGGCTTCCAATTCTCAGCTCTAGTTCTGCTCTAGCCTTGATACTTGCACCATCTCCAATTCATCAAACTTAATTATGGTTTATTTTGGCTTAAAATAATTGCTAAAAATTAACCTTTTCTATATTTATTTTTTCATGTCAAGAAACTCAAGACTTATTTTAAAATCTGTATCACATAATTTAATCCTCTGGCTGTTGCTGTCATAGAACGATACATACTTTGTTGCTGTATTTGAACTTCTGAATCTGAAATTTTAATTTGTGAAATTTTACTCTACCAGCGTAAGTAATGTGATATGCTAAGTTTTTTTCGAAACTGCTGCTAAGTTTCAACAAATGCAAAGATTTATCGATTGTTTTGATGGTAAATTTATGGGGCCTCAAAAAAAGGGTGTTAGCTTCTGTCAAAATTTTACTGCTTCAAAGTTTAAAAATATATGAATAGAACCAACCATTTTTTTTTGCTTCATTTTTGTGATCCTGGGGAGAACCAGTGGAACTAAGGAATTTGAGAACATGTCGTCCCATCCCTTGTTAGACATTTGATGCATGGGGAATAGTTGTAATGGAATGATTTGCATTTTCCAGAGCATTGGGCTGTTTGGTCAAAATAAGAGTCCATTTGCCACACCTGGGACCACAGGCCTTGGATTTGGCACGGGAGCCCCACAGAACACGAATGCTGTGGCGCAGCCAGCTCAAGGCACCAGTCTGTTTGGAGCACCTAAACCAGCTCCTGCCCCAAATGCCTTCGGTGCTCCTAATGGTATTTATTTATGCCTGACCATAGTTTAATTACCTAAATTAGTCTTTTTGACAAAATAAGCATTCTATGTAAAATTGGGCCAGTTATAGTTGATAGTTCAGTTGCTGAATTTAACCCTGTTAGACTTATCAGCATATACATGTGTACAATTTTTGTAAATGTTCTAGTTAAATGTTCCTCTTTTGGATGGTCGCCTAACTAGATCAAGGTTCTGTCTGACAACCAGTATTTTTCATTTTTCTTATGACGATTTAAATTACATTTCTCCTGATTTTTCTTAGTCCAGAAAATCTACTTTTTTGTGTGGTAAATTCTTCTCGGGTGACCCACCAGCTTAATGTCTCCATGATGGATGACGTTTCGCCAAGAAACTTTCCTGTCATCCTCAGGGTTGTTGATGCTGATGCCTTCCATTGTCCAGTATATTTACACACTCTCTCCTTCACCACACTCGTTCCTGATTGGCTAACTTTTTCGTGCCTTTTTTTAGCATAGAGTTCCAGATCTTGCTTAGGTGGAATCCCTTGTCCCTAATTATGTTGTTAGGTTGGAGATGGATCTCGATGGCCTCCTTGGTGATTCTGTCCCAGTATCCTTCTGAGCAGAGCAGTTTCCTAACAATGGATGGAGTGATTGTGATGGATGCTGTGGTCCGCCCTATCTTTTGATTGGCCTCCAAGTAATACTCTGGCCTGAGGGCTTTAAGCATAGAACTACTGTCCTGACTTGTTTATCCATCTCCATGTTAAGTAATGATATAATTTGCAAAGTTTCCAGTGCCGGGGTAGTTCTAGTTGCCTCCATGATTCCTTAACAGGCCCTTTGTTTTTAATAATTAAATTTGTTCCTGGCTGCTGGGATATCCTCCACCTTACTGCTGTACAGTATAATAGTCAGGGTTGGTCATTGCATATATCCAGTACATGAGTCTCAGGTGAAGTTTCCAATTTTTCCCAAAGACTCTTCGGCAGGCACACAATGTGGAACAGGACTTCCTTTTTCTTGTCACTAGATGCTATCCCCAGTTCAGTTTGGAATCCAGGGTAACCACCAGATATTTCACAGTAGTCTACATCCTCAATTTTTTCCCTTTCAGATGAGGAACTGTGAACTCCTTTTACTGGTGAACAAAACCACCATAGTTTTATCTGGATTTTCCAGTCACATTTCCAAAGTTGCATTTCGTTCAGGGCCTTCAGTGTGAGACCAGATACTGTGTCAAAGTAATTCCCTGGTATGAATATTGCTACATCATCCACGCACCTTTGTGTGTTGGTCTTGTTTAGCCTTGTAAATAGACTGCTGACCGTCATGTTCCAGAGAAGCAGTGAATTTACTCCTCCCTTTGGACAGCCTCTTGTCACACTCACCGTCATTGAATCACTCCTCAGGTGGGCTGCAGCTTCAACAACTATGGCAAAAAAGTAATTTTCTTACTTTTACGTGTTTAATTCAGTACACCAATGGATTTCAAGGGGCTACTTCCACTTTACTTTTCTGTTGTAATGAATTGTACAGTGAAACCTCTACTAAACGAAATTCAAGGGACCGATAATTTTCCAGTTCGTTTATCGGGAGTTCGTTTGTCGGAGGTGCTTTTCACGTTGCATCACTCCAGGGGCAATGTAAATAATCCACTTCTTGTACCTTGAATTTCAGGGAATATGGTATGAAGAATTCAATTAAAGGTAAAATTTCCACAGAGGACAGCATACTTTTATCCTTACTGCTCCCTTGCCCCATAAAAAACCGTGGAATAACAACGAGCAGGTATTTCAGCAAGTCCAGCTAATTATACCATTTACTGCGATTTCTAAAGGCCGATTTATAGTTGGCATGAACGTCAAACTTTAACCATGAATTGTTTTCGCGTTGACGCCATCCTTTTACGATCGCTGTCAACTAGAATGTGCGTCGGTAACCATTGGTCGCCTTCATTCATCTTTGCTTGGATGCAGATGTTTACGTGCAGCCGATCGCCAACATGTGTTGATTTGTTTACTATTTACAAAAGAGCGAGAACATGGACGAGTACGAGTATTATCAACTCGTAATTGCTGTGATAATTGTAGTAGTGGGTTGGAACTCGTGTATTCAGCTCGAGGGTAAAGTACGCGTTGACGCCAATCGTAAACTGGCTTTATCTTCCCGCCCAATGCATCACAAACACGCTAGAATTAATGATAGTAGTTTCTTATGCCGCCACTTTCAAGATCTCTAACTTAACACGGTCACATCCGCGGTTCATTCAAGGTTTTTGAGAACTGCTCCGCAAATACAGCACGATATATTTTGGTTTTCGTTCCGCCTGCTACTTTTTTTCGAGAATTATTTTCAAGATGGCGGCGAGCGAAAAAAAACAATAATCACATTTGAAACGTTCGAATTAAAAAAAAAATAATGTTACTACAGCAATAAAAATATTTAGGAATGCGCGCAACGTATATGACCACTGAAAGGGATTTCTTTGCATTAGATGTGTTTCAAGTATGCTAAAGAAATTTTCAAGCCTGCGATATGATAGTCAACATTTGACATTTTATAAATCAAGCATAGATAACAATTTTTGCAAAAGCGTGGAGAATAATTTACAAACTTACCTTGCAAATAAGTAGATAAATTACCAGACGTAATAATTGCCACTTAAGGCAAAACCAGGCTTCAATCGGAAAGATTGTAATTATTCATTTAAGTATTCTACCAGCTGATTGGTATGTTCTTGGTGTTGAGGTCCGTAGTTGTAGCGAAAGAAAATGAACGTCCGGTTAACTTTTTCGAGGTTTTATTCACGTGACCAGGTCATTTTGGTACAACACTTCTGTCACAAATTCAAATTACAATCCAGTTCACAAAAGAAAAGAAATGAAAATCACTTCGCGTGACTTGCGCTGCCAACCTATAAGTTCCATTCTTTTCATTACCAACCAAAAATATTTTTAGCACTTGGACAGTCCCAATCTCACGAAATTGAACCGCAGTAACACTCGAGAGCAACCAGTTTTCACTCGAAAAGATAGAAATTATAAACTCACGATGATGAACCACAGTAAAACTCAACAATGCCGACCAAATCACTTACCACGCAGCTAACACTTGACGCAAAATACCGGAAATGCAATTAACTGAATAAACAACAACAACCTTTCTGATTGGCTTGTTTGTACGGAGTCTCTGATTGGTCCTAGTCACTTTCAAATCAGCAAAAACGGCAAAAACTTCGCAACATATTCAAAATTAGCCTTTTTTTTTAAAATACGTTATGAAGAGGTAAATATTATAAGACAGGGCTAATCTTTCATTTCGTTTATCGGGAGTTTTCGTAGAGCAGGAGTTCGTTCATTAGAGGTATTTACCAATGCATTTAAATAGGAATTTGGCGGGACCAATAGCATTTGTTCGTTCATCGGAGTTCTTCGTTTATCGGGAGTTCGTTAGGTAGAGGTTTCACTGTATATGGAAAAGTACAAAGTTAAATTTTGCCACTGTAATTAATGTTACGTATCTCTACTAAGTCACGCCTGAATCAGTCATGTTTATGAACTACAGCCATCCACTGCATGCTCCATATACATTTCAATAAATGCTCATGGATGCCTTAGTGCCACTAGGCATCCTTATCTGCAATGTACAAAAAAAACTTCCATTGACCCACTCCTTTCCTTGTCCTCTTTAACCCTCTCCTGTTCTCTCATTTCTCATCTCCTGTCAGTCACTAAATTGAGTAAGGTTACATGTAGTCAATTTCCTTTCTAGCTTTTGGTGTTCCAACCTCCACAGCTCCTCCAGCATTTGGAAGTGCCTTTGGGACTACCAGTACAAACACAACCCCTGGATCGTCAGTGTTTGGACAACCATTCAAGCCTGCCACCACGGGCGCATTCACATTCGGCCAAACAACTCAAGCTAACACTGGTTTGGGTAAGTTATTTTTATCCTAGAAATATATAACAGTAGAACTTTAGTTCTCATTTCCAAGAGAGCAGACCCATGCTCTTATGATATTAATCCCTTCTAAACCACTGTCAGTATTATGAATTTCATCATAAAGTGAACCAATGTATTACCGGACATCCCTAAGGGATTTGCATGTGCAAATACTCTGGCGACTCTTGGAAGCAAGGTCTGGCGACCTTGAAAACCTGGAAAACTCAGGGAATTTTTGTTTTTTTCCAAAAAACCCTGGAAAATGCACGGCAGCCGATTTCCGTTAAGGCAGAGAGAGAGAGAGGTTTAATCTATGCCTTTGCTTGCATTATGCTTGTATCAGCGTAGCCTTGCGCTCCCATAGGATTGGAATTCTTGGTGTTGCCAAATTTACGAGAAATCTAAACATGTGCACATGCGCGGTGGCATTTCCCGCAATTATGCGAAAACCATTCAGCCGACAACCTAAATGGATATTTGAGCATTGTTATATAATTGATAACCCTCTCCCAATAATCTCAACCCCCCTCATTTTAATGTTTGCAGAAATTTTTTTGAAAGAACGGAAATACATTTTGTGGTCACTGCGTGTTGAAATTCTTGGCCCTCTGGTTTGAAGCCGATAGGGCCACTGTACAGGGGCAGCCCATGCTAATTATAATTCATGTATTGTCCAACAAATACAATTTTGTTCTAATTGAATTCTTCCATGAAATTTTGGCTAATTGGAAAATGAATTTCCTGATTGCGTCCAACAATGGTGAAATGGTATATCAATGTTGCTTGCGAAATTACCTAGAAGAGAGATGAATTATTTCAGTGAGTTCGTTGGAGTTATTTGAAAACGAAGAATGATGTGAATTGCAGTAGCGTCAGAAAGACGCCTAACCTCGCGGGGCACAACCATGCATCCCCTTCTTCCTCCCTCCTTTAATTAATTTCAGAATAGCGCTGGACATCTAGGCACCGTGATATCAGAGGACACGCTGTGCTATGATATCGGAGCGGATGCTTCCGAATCAGTGTAGCAGTGTTGGGTCAGTGTTTTTAGGCAAAAGTGCCACAAAAGATGTTCTATCAACATTTGAAGCAGGTGCATCCCAGTCCAAAGTAATGCCGAAAGGGCAAGTTTTTAAGAGAATCTAAAAAGTCAGCTGAAAGTCAAGTGTGACCCAGGTGATCCTGTTCTGGGCTTTGGGACATGTGGCTTACATACCTTCAAGACAGGTTACATTAGTGCTGACTGGAACCTAATCCAATATCTGAGAGCTGTATGTAATCTATCAAAAAATGTTACTCCTCTGTGAGCTTATTTTACTAACATTACGGGTGCCTCCGTTTTCCTGCTGAAGTTTTGTGCCGTGCGTTCTGTCAAAAATAATATTGTGGCAGCCAGGGCACAACAAATCTTACCAGTTGTTGAAGCATATGTGGAGGAATTAGAAAGGTTAAAGAAGGAACAGAGGGAGGTAAAACCTAAACCAAAGCTTACCATTGGAATCCCTGATAGTAACAGCTACCAGGTAGTGCGTGAGTGTTTGAGGTACAAGTTACTGAGAGCTCGTCTTGCCTTCTTTGAGACTATGGCTGCTATAGTTAAGCCGTTTCTAACAAAAATTCAGTCAGATACCCCATTAGTTCCTTTTCTTTATAATTCCCTCCAATCTCTTATCAGAGATTTTATGAGTAAATTTGTGGTACCTGAAGTCATAAGGAGTCAGACCATCTTCCAAATAGATCTGACTGCCAATGGTAATCTGCTGCTACTTCAGAAAGTTGATATCAGTTACTGAACCAAGAAAGTTCTGGATCAATATAAGGTGTCCAAGAAGGATATCTTAGGGTTACAGCATGAATGCCAAACATTTTTTAAGTGCATGGTGCCAAAAATTCTTAATGAAATTCCCCTGGCTTATTCCTTCACAAAGTCTATTGCATGTTTGGATCCGAAAGTGGCAATCCACTCTGAAGTTGCCAAGAGACGTTTTGGCTCAGCATTGCTTCATCTTACAGAATTGAACCGCATTGGCGGCTATGAGGTTGATGCTATTGATAAAGAATTCAAGAATCTTGGGAGGTAAGGTCAGTGAAGCACATGCTCAAAGAGTTTGATGGAGATCATGATTGTCTTGACCAATTCTGGATGTCAAACTCTATTGGAGATAAAAGTGGATATGGCAATTTAAAGAGATTAATCAGGCTTGTCTTAATTGTATTCCATGGCAATGCCAGCCTTGAGAGAGATTTCTCCGATAACTCCTTTCTTCTTGATGAAAATTTAACTGAAGCCTCTCTAGTTCCCTTCGTACCATTCATGATGTGATCAGGATGACGGGGGGTGTTAGATCCGTACCAATCACAAAGCAATTAATTCACAGTTTTGGAAATGCTCATGCAAAGTAAAGTGAATCCTTAGCGAAGAAAAGGAAAGGTACCAAGGCTTCAAGAGAAAAAGAATAAGTAAGAGGTACTGCAAAAGGTTCCAGATTGCAAACAAAAATCACTGAATTTCTTGAAAAGCCGAGAAATTTGTTGCTGAAGTTGAATCGGAAATGCACTCATTGAAAAAAATCACACCAGTGTCTTCTTTTATTTGTAATTTCTTTATCAAACTAGTCTGATTCTAAATTATCTAAGATTTTCTCAGCGAATCTGATTTGTAAATTTTTAATGGGTATTCCACCAGGTAATAGGCATCGTATTTGCCATATATGTAGTATGATTCTAGTTTATTGTGTTCAAAATTACACCTGACTCAAAATTTTGTTGTCAGTTAACCATTTTTGTTTATTTGTTGGTTGAAATAAAACCTTTAATATTCCACATTCCTTGTATACTCTATTATTTAACTCAAAGTAGGTACCGACTTTCTTGTATTTTTCATGTTGGCAAAATGTGCCTATTTTATTAGAAATTCGTTAAAAATATGTTAGAAACAAAGTGCGACAAGGTCCTGGAAAATGCCAAAATATGCATGGAAAACCTGGAAAACTCAGGGAAAAAAGAATTGAGATTCACCAGACACCCTGAAATTAATCTATTTTTTTATGTATTGCTGTCATTTGGGCCTAAAATACTTGAGGCAATGGATTACTTTTTTATGTATCTGCCATGCTTACTGCTACCAAAGTGCATCCATCGGGTTGCGGATGGTGGGTCAACCTTTAGATATAGAGGTTAGGTGTGAAATGAGAGTGTTAACTTGATGAATAAGCAGTCGTGGACAAAAAGCGGTGATGTGTAGAAGGTCATCCTTGGGCAAGACTCCTCAAAGGAATCTACAAAAACCCATGAAAATGATGCGACTTGGTGAATGGCTTCCGCCAACTAATAGATAGCCAGTTAACTGGAGGAGGGGGCAGAAGCCCTCCTTCATATGAGTGAAGGTGGAGGCCGCGTGCCTTAGCTCAGTGACACCCTTTACACTGTATGCACGGTAAGGTATTTAGCTAAATAGCCATAGTACTGTGTGGTGGAAGGCAACGGGAAACCACCTCCTTACTATCATATATTAATCAATAATTCCTTTCTTTATCTTTTGCCAACTCTCTTTTGATTGATCCTGAATTGTGTCCTTCCTCTTCAGCTTGGTCTCGAGTACTTTGATAGGCCAATCTCTGATCTGTTTCCCTCATTATTTCCACCTACCAGCGATTCTTCATTAATATCTTTAGTATTTTAAACTTAAACTGACCTTTTATCATGGCCAAATTGTGGTGACAGTCAATAGCTGCACCAGGGTAGCTCTTGCAGTCTTTGTCCAAATTTATCATGAGATAAAAAAGGGGTGTAAGATAATGGCGTAATTAATCCATAACGGGGAAAAGTTTGCTTCAGTTTTCTATTTTTATTTCCAGGTACGGGTCTTAATCTTGGGCAACCGTCTCTCTTTGGTAACACTGGTGCCAAACCAGGAGGCACTGGAGTGGGAGGGGGCCTGGGGGGTGGTGGGGGGTTGTTTGGCGGAGGAGCCACGGGGACCTCGGGAGGTGGGCTGTTTGGGGGTGGCACTGCCACCACGGGAACAGGTCTCGTGGGTGGAACCAACACATTTGGCACTGGCAACACGTCCATGGGTCTAGGCACTGGCGGATCATCACTCTTTGGAGGAGGGTCAGTATTGATCACCAATCATCTGATGAAATATTTCTAATTAATGCCATGAATATTTATTAATTTAAATTTCACCTGTGATCTAGAACAACTGTTATAATGATAATGAAGTAAATGAAGTGATTTTGTATTTGTTTTACATAAGCATCTAACAATTAACAATCTTATTATCCCAATTTTTTTACTTTCCTAACAGAAAGTACATACTATTTATTACTTCTTGTTTACCAAAAAAATTGAAAAATGAATGAAACCTTTTTTTTTGTTATTTTATTCTCTGATATTTTACATTTTTGAATCCTTAGCTATGTAACCCCAACCTTAGCTATGTAACAAGAAATTTGGAGATAGTTTATCCACCAACTTTGATCTCCCATACAGGTTTTTCAAATAACTTAGCAGGAAAGTTGATCTCACCTTAAGCCCTGATGGTGCTTTAATTAAAAGGCGAAACGTTGGCAAAAAGGAAGTTAAGGTGAAAAAAAAACATATGACCAATAGGGTAGTTTCCTTATTCAAAGAAAACTGAATTCATTAATTGCGACAGGTGCCCCAGCATAAACGTATTCATTACACGCAAATTATTTGGATTAAAAAGTCCAAGAAAATTGAATGTTAATTTTAAGTTCATTTGAAAAGGCTCGGAAATGGCGGAGCAGCGGCAGCTTTTATGATGCCGTAACAGGTAGATAGTCAACATTGCGAGGTATGTGGAATTATCATCGACTGTATTTACTATTGTATTTCAGAGTCCCTAAAATCTGGTAAACATGTATTAATATACCTCGATTAAAATGCTCAAAGTTGGGAAAGTCTCCTCCATTGAGCATGCCAATAAAAGACGTTTTCTAAGCTCCTACGCTCCCTGCTAGTACAGAGCTACCGCAAAGGCGTTCTTCGCGGCAAGCGTCGCATGCGCAGTGAAATGAATAACGAAACTGCGTACCTGTGACTTCGCGTTCTGTGGTGTTCCGGCTTAGATGTTTACGTTTTGATCACTTTCGTTTTGACAAACATTTCTTTTATCTCATCTTCTATTCATTTCATTTATCATTCCTATCATTCATACCTTGCATATTCCATTAGTTTCCTTTCATCATCAGTTCCTTTTGCTGATATACAAAGCCACAAGGTTTCATTGGAACAAGTTCAATGGCTTTACAAACTGGTTTTGTACGGACAATCTACCGAAAGTGGATGTGGCCATGGTGGTGGAGTTCTTTAGAGAAGATGTTCGGTTTAGTGCCGGTGAAATCAGAGGAGTAAAGCAAGGTACTCTCTTCTGACAGCTTTAAACCACAAAATTCTCCTCTTCTCGCTTAGTGGAACTGAGACGTAAGCTTTCTTGCTATCGCTAATTGTTGTTGTGTGACACTACGACACAAAACAATTTTTATAAAGCAATGTTATCGGAGGCATGTCACTGGTATTCCTTGGGGAATATTATGCTGATCAGCTGATGCAGTGAATCACGAGTTCCCATCAATGGTCTGTGATCACAGTGAGGGGTGATCAATGTATTTTAGTTGTTTTAGTATTTGCTCATACATAGTTTGCTTCGAGATTTTGCCATCCATTATACTATTGACGATAAGCCTTTTTTGCTAATTTCATGTTCTGGCAATGACACCTCGACAAAGTGGATGAATTAAATTAATGTGTATTTGTATCATAGCTGTGGCGTAGCACCTGCTCTACGCATAGTTATTAACTGATGATTTCGTGCTTGCTTGCGGGAAATATTTCGAAATGAATACGAACAAAATGGTTTATTTCATGCTTTTCATACTAACTTTACCTAAAAAATAGGAGCTAGCACCATTAATTTGAGAATATATTATTATACGATTTTCATTCCCCATACCGTAACCATAAATGTGTTTCATTATTTTGATGAGGTTTCTCTATGCGACTAAAGCAAAAGCTAAATTAATAAATAAAGCTCATTTCCATTTTACACCAAGTTTACTTTTGTAAATGGTTTTTTTCCCGTCAATAAATTTATTATTATTATTAAAGCTTTCTCGGCGGACGTCGTCTGCAGCTTACGGCGAACCACCTAGCGGCAGAGTAGTTACGTACGTACCTCTGACGTCACACATAGGATTAACCAGCATGCAATAGTTTGCCGTCGCGTTGTCGCGGCGTTGAATTTTTTCACTTTTTAATTAATAAGGAAAAATACTTAACGCCATTTAAAAATCGAACGGCTTCAAATACGTACTCCAGGGGTTATAAACTTCAGATCTAGGCAATAAAAAAAAAATAGGAAACCACCCTATTCTCAAGAATATAAACGAATACAGATTTTTATTATATTTTTTATTTTTGATGCAACGAATTAGGTTGTCTGATCAGCCAGTTAATTACACATCCACAATTACTTCCATCTGCATCTACATACTACCCCGCAAGCCGCCTCAATAGGCGTGTGGCGGGGGTTGTTAGGACACCAGCCGTTTACATATAAAAAGGAAACGCTCTAATGAAATTACGCCTAGCATATATTGAAGTCCCTTATTGTTCGGGGGAAAAACGAATTCCCATACCTATCTGTTCGGCAAAATATCTCTCTTAATTTATCATTTCTGTCGGACCTGGAAATATAGTGGGGTTCTAATATGATGTTCTCCCTGTCGCTCTTAAAGATATCTATTCTCAATTGTTGAAGCAATCTAAGCCTAGCGTGTAGCCTCCGAGTCTCTAGCAGCTCCCAGCCTAATTCGTTTAACATGTGTGTAACGCTGTCTATACGCCCGTACTTTAAAGATGTTAGCTTGATCTATCTTGGTAGCCTTATCGTTGATCATGTCTATGCTACTCTTATTATTCTTCCTTGTCATGTGTCCAAGTTATGCAAGTTTTTAAGGTGTGTTATTAAAATATGCATATATAAATCCAAAAAATGGCGAGTGAATTTTGGGAAAATTTTTGACTATGTGAAAGTAACGAAAATTATGCAATGTGCCAGTTTTGCGGTGCGAAAATATATCATGAGGAGGTGCATCTAATGCTATAAGTGGCATGAAAAACCATTTAAAAAATCATAATGGATTTATAATGAAACAGAAATCTGAAGAGAAATTTAACCTGGGCGGAAATCCCTCAAAGCTATTTGGAATGTGAGTAGGAGGTTCTTTATCTTTTTCAGTGGCTTGCTCAGTTCGTCAATAAGTGAAAATGTACTACAATATACACCCAGGCCTCGAATAGCGCTTACTTGATTAGAGCTGTTTTGCGTTAATGCTGTATAAAATTTAGTACCATTTTGTTCCCATTAACGCTGGCATTTCATATTAGCACTCTCCAAAACTTTCATGGTATATATTTCGTAAAAATTTAAAGCTTTCGCTGCACCCGACAAGGAAGACATTGGTAGCTGTAGAAGCCATATCTGCCGAAATTATTCCTAAAAGACGTCTCAACAGTTGAAATTCTCATAAATTTTCCTTGATTTCCTATGGATGCGCTAGTTTTTACTGTATCTGACGGACTTGATGGCATTCTGCCGATCATAAGGTGCCGCAAATTCCACGGAAGTCCTAATTTTGTGACGAATCATTATTATGGTCGGAAAAAGGTGAAGTATTTATTCCGCAACAATTACCTAATAACGACATGATGTTGTTCAAGATATACTTTTTCTGGTATCTCTGTCCAAAGTTCACGATTCGTCGCCGTTTAGACCCATAGTGCCGGCAAGTGGGGCAGACCGCACTCTTAACCTCCCAACGCGGAATTTTCTAAGTTTCAAGTTTCATGTGTACAACAGTACATTACGTTTCCCCTTTTTCGTGTGTTAGCTAAAAAAACTCACAAATTTTGTTTTTGTGAGACGAAGGGCTTTACTGTTGAAAAATATTCATATCAACCTAAGACAGCCCGTCGAACATTGCCTTTTTCACACGTGAAAGTTGCAAAACCTTTCAGATGTTGTTCGTCCATCGTGTCGTGGTTGTGCACCATAAAAAGTTTATGCATTCTTAAGGTATAGTTCTGAATTATGTCTGTTCAGCGAAATAATGGCATGTCTTTTCTAAGAATTATCAGAAGACTCATTAGGCCCTAAGCGAAACAAAATTGGAAAAATGATAAAATTAAACTCGAGTTAAAGCCTGGAATTGATGTCGATGTCGCCAAAAGTTAATATAAAACTTAGATGATTGTCTCCTTATTGTAAAAATGTCATCATATTCGAAACCTGGCCATTGGATCGACATACATTGGGGTCACAGTTCGGAGCCGCAAGGCTCCATTTTGCGCTTACTTAGAATCTCGAAGCGCTCTATTTTTAATATTTATCAATATTAAGGGCTAATATTTCGTGAAAAGTCTTTTTGTATCAAAAATGGTAAGAATATAATGTGGTTTTGCCACGGCCACGACTTAGTTTCTGCGAAATCACCCTTAATAATAGTACTATTACAGTTTCAAATCATTCGACAGAAACTTGGGAATGCATTATTTGTTATAGCATTATTCCTTATGCAGTTTTATGCTTCGAATAGTGCTGTTTCAATTAGCGCTCGAGGTTCCTGGAATGGATTATGAGCATAATCGAGGACTGGGTGTACAGAGACTTTTAGCAGTGAAGCTATGAATTATCTAATTCATAGTGTTCAGGTAAAAATTCACATTTCATCCAAATGTATTCTTTAATGTAATGAGGGCAAAACTAAATGCCCATACTCACTATTTGATATATGACCATGATATTCAAGGAAGATTAGATATTTGAGCTCCATATTAGAATTTGAAAAATAAGATATTCGGCCAATCACTATTAACAATGGATTTAATAATATATTTTATTTGTCCGGCGATTTGTTGTTACAAAAATAGGACACGTCAAGGTAATACACTACATAATGCACATAATACAATACAATTGCAAAAAGTTAAAAATGAAGAAATTCATCAATAGAGTAAATAAATTACACAATAGGAATTCTCGGAGCTTACATTTGAAGAGGACCATAGTCTTTGCACTTTTAATTTCGTGAGGAAGCTTATTATAAAGCAAAAGGCCCATATGCCAGGGGGTGTAACCAGAGTTTTTAGTCCTTACATGTGTTTGATGGAGGTCTGTAGAGCTCCTTGTATAGTAACAATGATAGCTATTATTAGTGGCATAATTTGAAAGATTTTTTTTTGCACAAACAATTGCAGCAAACATGTACACACAGGGAAGAGGTAAAATACAGAATTTTTGAAAGAGAGGGCGACATGGAGCATAAGGAGATGCTTTACCTATCAATCGCATAATCCTCTTTTGAATTTTGAATATTATTTTAGAATTGGGTGTAGGGCCCCAGAAGAGGATACTGTACATGACCTGGGAATAGAACTCGCCATAGTAAATTGACTTTAGTACATCATTATTTACAGTTCCTCTATTAGACCGAATCAAAAAACAGACAGAACTCAGTTTACTGCGGAGTTTCTGAATATGACCGTCCCCAGGGACTTGATTGTCTAAAGTGACACCCAAGAAGGAAGAACTGTAGCGATTGCTACGCTGAATAATACAACTGCGAAGTTTCTGTAGAGGATCGTTTATTTCCACTTCGTAGTACAGACTGAGACTGGCAGCCGAGATGGCCTGCTTATATATTGGCGGCGAACTCTCTCAAACCCGGCGCCGGAACTACCTCGAACATTCTAGAATCTTTCTGGAGAGAGGCAGAAAAAATATCGTCCGGTGCCGGGAATCGAACGCGGGCTGTCCGATTGGCAATCCAACACCCATCCACCGGTCCAACTCCGTGTTGTGGCGAACAATGCGCCACAGAACTATTATTTTTTGGAATAGGTTTACCATCAATATTGACTGAGATGAGCGATTGATGGTTATTCTTATTAGAAAAATAAATTAAATTTGATTTCTCCACATTAAGAAGGAGAGAGTTTTGGTTACACCACTGTTGTAGGAGAAGCGCAGCATTATCAGATCTAAAAGCCAGACTTTCAATTGACGAGGCTGATACTAAAATATTGGTATCATCAGCATACAGTACTGGATGTTTTATGAATTGCTAATGAAAAGGAACAGAGATTCATGATTTAGTGAGAGCAGTATTTTTGGATTTGGGATACGATACAAAAAAGATTCGAATTTGGATTCGGATTCGATAAATTTTGTATTTGACGCATCTGTTTGTGCCGATGCGCACTCGTTTTTTGTGTGCATTCGAATCTCCCTCCTCGACCTTACCCTAACCTTGCTCATCTGGAGGGTGGGGAGAGGGGGTGTGCCTACGAGGTGGAAGGGCAGTTGCAGCTGAGTTCTTTCGTCGACTTGAGGAGAGCGAACGTCTCCCGAGTCTTGTTGGTTTTAAGACGGAGTCCTGATTGGGGATGGTTTGCCGACGGCCGGTGATTTTTCTTCCCTTTCCTGCTCTTCACTTGTTCCTTTCTTTTTATACATTTAATTAATTCTCGTGGGTCACGCATCATGGCTTTTCCCAGCCACGCGTGCCTACAGCATCACCACTAGGTTTGAAAGCTATATGTCTAAAATAAATCAGTGGAACAAAGATCATTGCTAAGCCTGGTACGCCATACTATACAGAGAGATGGGCTATGTCCGGATTAAATATGATTATCATTTTGTAGCTATGAATTGCATCTTAAAAATGAGTTCCTTATTGTAATTCTTGTTCTGAATCATTGAAAGTTGTAATAACTTCGCATCAACCTCAGAAGAAACTTTGCACTAGCATTGGTTTGTTGTTTGCACTGTTGTTCATCTTGACTTGTAACTTGTTTTTTCCCAGTGGCACCATGGGTGGTGGTCTTGGTACCTCTTTGGGTGGCACACAGCTTGGCCAGGGAATGCTTGGTGCAAATACAGGCTCAGGGCTCCTCGGTGGTGGCGGCAGCACACTGGGAGGCGCCGGCAATCCTGGGCAGTGGGGTACGGGACAAAGCAGTGGCCTTGGTCTTTCTTTGGGGAATCCGATGAGTGGTGGACTCCTGGTAAGGGTATTGTGCTGCCTGCTTTTATATGTAGACTAGTATGAGTAAGAAGAGCAATTATTTTTAAAAAAATAGGTTTTTCCTTTGTATTTTTGGCATTCCTTTTCCATTTGAAATGTAAAATAAGTGTTGGGATGTTAATTTTAAGTAAGCAAATGGCAATCACTTGATGGTAATACGTATTTTCTGTAGGTGTGTTGGTCATATCACATACTCGAAACTACTAGTATAATAATGGTTTTCAGATTATATTTTTGCCTTGGAATCAATTAACTGCTGTGAATAAAAACATTATTTTAGGAGTCAAAGTCTACGTTGTCAAATTGTAATTTGTCTGATTGCTGTTATTTTGTTAGTCAGCCAGCGAGTTACTGAAAGTGTTAATTGTGTGGATGTAAGTGGGATTTTAGTTGAAGCAGATCAGGTTGCTGGAGGAGGTCACAAGAATCGATGGGATGTTTACAATTGTCATTGAAGGTAGATATCCGTGCAAACTGGAAAGGGAGGGAGAGAAGGGTCATTTCTGGTGGAATTGGGCGATAGCAATTGAATTGGCTCTTGATAAAAAAGAAATTATAGGCAATGAGATGATGAAGGTCGTGATATACAGGTGGAATTAAGGTAAGCATGGAAAAGTGATGATAGGGGTTGGTTGTTTTGATGGGATGAAGAAAAGTAAGTTTGATGAGGTGAAGGGTGAAATTATATCAGGCTAATGTTTTTTATAAACTGATGAGATGGGTATTTAGAAGTACTTTGTGAATATTTTCCAAGCCCTCCATTAACTTTCATCAACCTGCCATGTTTTAAAATCTGAAATGCATAATCTTAAGATTTTTGCTGGTGGAAGTCAATTTTTATGTTAAAATATTCATCATTCATGTAATTTAAAAATAGTATTCAAGCTCAGGATATCTTGCATACATATCTTAATAATGTGTTTTTGTTTTAAATATGCATTTTTTATTTTTTGTTGACCATGGACTCCTGTACCAGCATTGTTAATAACTTTAAGATGGTATTTGCTCTCTTTCACCTGTCCTGAGAGGCTTGGTCAACGTGGCTTATTTTAGAATTTTGAGTCTAAATATGCTGTTTTTACTTAGCATAGTATTTTGGGGTCTTGCTTCACCATGATATGTAGCATCACCCAGAAATCTTTTGTCAGTTTTACATATGAATGGCTATATTTATTCTGATAGTGCACACATGGTTTTTAATAAACAAATTTAATGTTTTAAGTTAATCTTCATTGGTATCATACCTTAGATATGTCATGAAACCATGCATTATTTCCCTTTAGAATTCCCTTTCCTCTTGCCTGTAGAATACCTTTCTTATCATATTTTAATTAAACGTTGATTGTTAATCTCAAATGAGCAACTAATGTAAAAGAATGTGGAGCTTGCATGAGGATACTGTCAGAAAAATCTTTTTAAGATTTAGATAAATGTGTGGATTATTATATTAGACCGCTGGTGGTAAGTTTCATCTCATACTCTCACTTCTAAAAAAAATACAGGGATCGTCTGTGAACACATCGTTTCTTGGTGGTAACCAGTTTGGTTCTGGAGGATTAGGAGGTACAGGATCTCTTGGCATTGGGTCAGTTGGTGGGTCGACGGCTGCCACTGCTGGAACTAGTGGAGGAGCTCAGCATGTCATGTCAGTCTCGAGTCTTCCATTTGGAGACTCGAGACTCTTTCGAGATTTGTTGCCAGTAAGTAGTTGTTCAAATGGAAGTCTTGGTATAAATGTCCATGGTTATTATGTCAATCTGCTTTGAGTTAAGTTTCAATTATCATATCTGTTATTTTTTGTGATTTAAAAGATTATATTATTCATCAGAAGAGACTAGCAGAGGAATTCCTGAGGCCTTTCATATCCTTTTTTATTGCCTCATGTTTATGCTTTAGGGATAACGTAACTTAGCCCTAGTGATTATCTAAGGATTAAATACTGCAACTATGACATTAATTATGAAACTTACTGTGTGCAGGACATATTTTAGCTTCATTTGTATGTCTCAATCTCCTTATATGTCAGATGATGCAGTGTCTTATGAAAGAGACAAAGTTGACTAGTTGAATAATATATACCACTAAAGCAGAATTTGGCTCTGGGGGGGGGGGTCTGGAATATTTTTGATCAGCGAGTACCGGGAGTCCAGCCAAATTGGGGGCCCTACCTCGGAAAGTTTTTGAAAATTACAAAAACAAAACTACATGTTATAGCCCTTTTTGATAAAAATATTAACTTTTTTTTATTAATGTTGGTACCCTTTACAAAGTTTCTTCTGGGGAGGGTCCGGTCCCATTCGTCCCCCCCTCCCCTGTAAATACGCCCATGCACTAAAACCACGTGGAGTGGGGGAATACTTTTTTTGCTTTCTGATTTTGTAGATGGATAATCCACTTTCTTTTTTGTTGACCAGGGTATAGTTTCCTCAAGATGAAACTGCCCTTCAAAGTAGTATTAGTGCTTATAAAGCTTATTCTGGTTCATTATTTTGGAAGACAAAAGAATTTAGCCATAACTTCGCAGAAAAAAAATAATTGTTCCTTTGCCCGGAGATTATGAGAAACTTACATAATGTATACGACACTTCAAGTGAAAAAAATATATTTCAAACAATTCGACAGTGTTAAGTTAATGCAGCCTATGATTATTTACGTCCTTCTGTCACCTCATTGTTTTATGTTTTTCACTTATTGTTTTCGTACAAAATCAAGAATATTCAATAAATAAATAAATTACACCTTGCTATTGAGTCAACACTGCCCACGGTCATATTGTGGCATTTCCCCCCCCTTTTTTGGGCAATTCCCCTCTTTGGACAGTTTCCCCTCTGTGGACTGTTTATCCTCCGGACTTAGCCGAAGGACTTACCCGAACGACATGTGCGCCAACGACGGCCAAAATGCCTACGACTACAAAATGCAGCGACTACTGCCAGCGACTTCTGCCACACCTTTCGCCGCACCTTTCGCCGCACCATTCCCTCACCAGGTCCTGCCTCGTTTTTATAGCCAGTAAAGTGAGGAAGGATACCAAAAATGCGGTCATCCTGACCAAGGCACAAAGGCTGTGATTCTGTATTCTGCGGCCGACACCAGAAAACAGTTCCTGGCGCTCCAATTAAAAACTGCCACCCTATCTATCACCCATCCCATTATTTCCTCCCCTCCAAGGCTACCAATCGCCAACCTCCTGACCTTACCCATTCCACCTTCGTCCTTGTCGACAAACCCCCTCCTCAGCTGACTCATGGCCGAGCTCGCCCTCTGTTGCTTCCGAGACGGCGACCGGGTAACACCGTTGTGTGAGCCTGCTGACTAAGTCACTTTTGTACTTAAGAGAGAAGCTCAACCTCTCGTACTTGTAAACTTAAATTATTTTCCGACTGGAAACTTTCATTACGGTCGCCTAGCACTCGACCTATGGGTAAATTGTTTGTAATTGGGTTGGTTCTATTTGTGTTTTGTGAAATATATTGATAAGTTAAGTTATTGATTGATAATACTTGTGTTTTCGTTCGTTTTCCTCATTTATCTCACCCGAGATTGGAAAGAGTTTGTGTTTTTACGAGTGTTATCGGCGAGAAAATCTACTCCCTTCTCCCGATAGCGCTTCAATATATACTGCTGTATGAAACAGTAGAATGCCGGGATGTGCCAAATTGCGAATGGCTAGGCACCATCATGAAAAATGCAAAAATAATTTTTGCTGACAAATGTCCAAAAGCCTGAATTTAACATTTAGGTCTGCATTCAATGAGAAAGGATTGGTCCGAGTGATTAGACTTTTTGGCCCATATATTCCATTGAAATTGAAATTTCATGGACAAGTACTACGCCAGCATCATTTGTATGCACTTGTAAAACTTTGCATCGTAGCAGTATCTTTATTTCATTGGATCATGATAACCCTAGTTTTTTATCAGACGGCAATCCATCTCAGCAGGAAAAATGCAGATAATCTGTAAATACATTTTTTGGTGTTGTAGCCTGTCCCATGTAAGCAAACATATGGGAGGAGGAAGGGCCATATATATATATTGTAACATTGAAAGTGAATAAATATATTATTAGGTATTATATTATGGTGGAGGATGTTCCTGAAAGAAGATGTAAATTCCACCAGTACCGGAGAAAACAGATGGCTCTTGGGAAATTTTGCTAGAAGGGAGTTGTTATTTGGTGGTTCTACTGTAGCTATTTAAAGCAGCCTTGAGGTTCTCACTGTATCTTCATTGTTTTTTTTTACAGTTTTTAGGCCTAGCATTGATGGTACTGTTGTAATCCTTTGCATTACTGTGAGTTGCCGTGGGTAGCATTTGCAGGCAAAGTTATGCTATATTTGAGGTCCTTCCTTTGCTATGTGCTCGTTAGTGATAAGTGCCAAGTGGTAGCAAAATTTGGTAATCTATAATGCTCATGAATAATGTTGTTTCCTTATAAATAATTTAGCTTATCATTTTGCCTGAAGCTAAATTGTGGTGGTGATGTGGCATTTTTATTTTTTATAGTCATCAGCTAAGCTTGAAGAAGTATTAAAGACTACAAATCCTGCTGCACAGAAGGCTTTAATGGCAGGCACTCAGTTCAAAGTCTCTCCACATGCTGGAAATGCTGGGAAAGTCAAAGTGAAACCTCTGGGTGCATCGGCTCTTTCCAAGGTAAGATATATCCTTCGGACCCAGTTTTAAAAGTATATCAATGGGCATAATGTCTGCGTGCATAGGCTTTACGTGTACTTAATCTGCATTATGTCATCCCATGTTAAGAGAGCCTAATCTTTATGATGTGCTACTTAGGGGATCGTGGGAGTTTCAATGCTACTTTTTTTTTTTACACTGCCGATATTATTTTTACACTGCCGAACTTACTGGCATGAATTGAATTCCCTCTTTCCATGCGCCATTAGTGATCATAGTAAAATGAGTGTGACGCTAACATAAGACGCGTTGGTAGCATGCAATTCACCTCTGTCCTCTCCCCCCCCCTCCTCTCCCCTAACCACTCTCCTTTCATGACTGTTGTCCTAACTCCCCCCTGCCACATGCTCGCAGGAGTATCAAGTGAAAATATTGACCGTGGTGACTGAATTAACTTCAAGCTGAGCATTATTTACTGTTGATATCTATGTTAATGAGAATCAACAGAAACCACGAAATCCCTATTTATAAGGTGCTCTTGTTTTGCAGTAGACATATAATTTATTGCATCCTTAAAAATATGAATCCAGGGGCCATGAGTTGGCACAGATGAAGTATGGAGTATTTGTAAATGATCCATTTGTAAATGATCCATTTGTAAATGTGTAGAATGCATTGAAAATTATATATTTTGCGAGAAAATTATTCTTTACCTAGTGTGTCATTCCCTCTTTAGTTTCGAGCCGAGGGTGGAAGGTAGAGGTGGGTGCTTTCACCAACAATCTCTTCACTATTGAAATCTTGCAAAATGGGCATGTAAGTTTAATTTTCTTGTATGCATCTTGATATGCTGATAGATGGCTGCAGAGTGTGGTAAAACATTGAGGCTGCGTCTAATGCGTAGAAATCAATTTACTCATTTACCAACTCTTCTTAGCCCACTGGGAGTCCACTGTCCCGAAAACTATCTGCATCATCATCACCTTCATTGTTGAACCAAGCTCAACTCCCTGTCCATGTGTGCACATATACCCTATGGAGGCTTTCTGTTAACCCTTGCTTTACCACTGCCCACTGATTCTATGCACCCCCTGTCGTTTCTCCACTATTCCATCCTTATATCTCTCTCTCTCTCAGATGACCCACACCTTCTATTTTTAGTCTCTATGGAAAATGCAGCTTTACTTCACCTTCAACCACCTTTTTCCACTTTTTTACTAGACTACATTTTACCCAAAAATTATGTTCCCATATTTATGTATTATCATATTTTTAATGGGGCACCTAAATAAGCTGACCTATACCCTTTACTTGGTGACATGATAAATAACTTGTCGCAAATATGTATATACAGGGTATCCACGGACCCTTGAAAACCTGGAATTATTCGGGAATTTTCCGAACCTTTAAATTTCTGTGAATTATGCGGTAATTTCTGGTTAAATCCAGGAATTTTTAAAATTATCATTTCAAGGTGAAAAAATCCTTATTTTATACAGTGGGATCCGGAATTAGCATCTTCACATTTAACGTTTATTCGCATTTAACATTTATATAAAGTTGAGACTAGATACATGTATATAATAAAAAATAAACACATTTTAGTATTTGAGCAGTCAAGAAAATAATTTAATTAAACACAGAGATATATTGTTGATATCTTTCATTCCTTTCTCATTGCATACCACCCCTCTTTCTTCTTTTCCCCGAAGGGTGGTGTATTGTTTTGTTTTAGTCATTTCCTCAGAATAAGGTATTGAAGGGGAATTTGTTGGCTAATCACTAATCAAGTAATTTTCATCTCATAGTGCTCATTTGCTTTCTGTTTCTTTCAGAGATCTCTATTTGATGGCTTGGAGGAAGAAGATGCATCTCTACTCACCGTGTTTTCTCCAAGGACTGGATCGAAACGTTTAACCCTTAAGGTCTGTAGCCGAGTGTATCACAGAAATTTGAAGGATGCGTAAATACATTTGCACTTACTTTCTCTCTGCCAGTATGTAGTTTATTGAATTTTCTATTAACAGAAGATATTTCAATGGCCTCTAATACCTAGTTTACTAGTAATTGTACTTCAGACTCGAAAATTTCCACATGTGCACTGATTGTAAAGTAGTATTTCCATCACACGGAACATAAATTGGACATTTGCACTTATTTTCTCCTTGCCTATCTGTGGAAAAGAAATTGTTCTATTCTCATAAGCAATGTCAATAGTCTCTGATACTGAGTTAGTAATGGTATATAGAAGAATGGGGTTGAAAGAAAAACTACCAGCATTGCTATTGACATAAATTTGTTATTCTCAATATTATAAAATATATATAATACAGGCAGTCCCCGAGTTACGTAAGCCTCACCTTACGTAAATCCGTACTTACGTAAGTGGCAACCTTACCCAAAAAAAGACGAGAATTACGAAAGTTACGGATTTGCGATTTGGATGGTTGCCTACTTTCAAGGAGCGCATGTGCCGTAATGCTAATAGTGAGAGCTGGCCTTCCCCGTATTTCTCCGATTCGACCGTAATCTTGAGAGCACGGACTCAGTTATGGAGTGATTTTTGACTCCTGTTTTTTTGACTTCCGTAAATTTTGACTGCTGTAAATTTCGACTTATGCCGCTAGTGTCAGAACGCATCTATTACGCAACTCAGGGACTGTCTGTACATAATAGAAGTTAAAAAAATTTTCAGGGATGGATTTCATCAAACATGGTGATTGTTAGGTACAACAAATTTTAAAGGAATTTACTGTATATTTCACCTATGGTTTTTATTTATAACGACTAGGTGGTAAATTGATTATTGAATTTACTGTTTTTATATATTTTATTTTTGTGTGGAGTTACTGCACCAACACTGTAGTCCACAATATATACCCATAAGGTTAGTTCTGAGCTTCCTGTAATAGACCTTCACAAGTGTCATATTTTTATGGACTTCTGCACGAGTTTAGTCTGACCCGTCCACCACTTCTTTTAACCCTTCTGCACTCGCGTCAACTTTTGGAACAAATATGCTCGCGTCTGTCAGATGTCAATTCAGGGTGTCCGGCGACCTGGAAAACCTTGAAAACCGGGAAAACTCAGGGAAATATTTTTTTCTGGAAAACTCAGGGAATTTTTGTATTTTTCGGAAAAACCCTGGAAAATGCATGGCAGCCGATTTCCATTAAGGCAGAGAGAGAGGTTTAACCTGCGCCTTTGCTTGCATTATACTCGGCTCAGCGTAGCCTTGCGCTCCCTGTTCATTTCATACTCTTTTCATAGTTGTGCGCCCGCTCTCAGCTTTTGCTTCGTCACCCCACCCCTCTCTCCCTATGCGCAGTCTAAGGGGCCGATTGCATAACAAGGAAAATTCCACACGGAATAATTCCCATGTAAAATGGACGCTACGAATGGAATCGGAATTGATGCCGAAATCTGTCACCGGAAACAGAATTTCACGCAGAAATCAAGATTCTGTTCGAAGAGCCGTACGAATGGAATTCTTGGTGTGGCCAAATTTACGAGAAATCTAAACGTCTGAGCATGCGCAGTGGCATTTCCCGCATTATACGAAAACCATTCGGCCGGCAACCTAAATGGATAATTGGGTATTGTTATATATGTAATTGATAATCCTTTCCAAATAATCTCCACCCTCCTCGTTTTAATGTTAGCAGAATAGTTTTGAAGGAGCGGAAGTACATTTTGCGGTCACTGCGTATGAAAATCATGGCCCTTGGGTTCGTAGTCGACAGGGCCACTGTACATGGTCAATCCAACCTAATTAAAATTTGTGAATTGTCCAACAAATACAATTTTGTTTTACATAATTGAATGCTTTTGGGCGTTAGATCCGTACCTATTACAAAGCAATTAATTCACAGTTTCCGAAATGTTCATGTAAAGTACAGTGAAGCCTTTTGGGAGAAGAGGAAAGGTACCAAGGCCTCGAGATAAAAAGAATAAGAAAGAGGTACATTCTGCAAAAGGTTCAAGAGCTGCAAACCAAAATAACGTAATTTCTTGAAAAGCTGAGAAATTTGTTGCTGAAATTGAATCGGAAATGCACTCATTGAAAAATGTGACACCAGTTTCTTTTATTTACATGTTCTTTATCAAACTAGTCTGAATCTACTTTATTGTGTTCAAATTGCACCTGACTCAGAATTTTGTTGTCAGTTAACCGTTTTTGCTTATTTGTTGGTTGAAATAAAACCCGTAATACTCCACATTCCTTGTATACTCTTACGTTTTTAACCGGACGGAAACCGAACCGGGACCGAAACTTCTCGTTTTTTCATGTTGGCAAAATTATGCCAATTTTATTAGAAATTCATCAAGACATCTTCAGAAACAAAGTGCAGCAAGACCCTGGAAAATGCAAAACATTTGCCTGGAAAACCTGGAAAACTCAGGGAAAAAAGAAATTGAGATTCACCGGACACCCTGCAATTGTGTAAAATATAAAAAAATAAGTAATATTTAAAAAAATGCTATGCATTGCTCTTACGTTATTTATATACTCTTTTAAAACTTATAATATTGTAAATACATTGTATGTCGTACTTTGTCGGCCTCTGTGGTGGCGGGGTAACGTCCTCGCCTGCCAACCCAAAGGTCGCGGGTTCGAGTCCCGCCTGGGGAGGATTTGTCTCCTCCCAGGACATGGTTGTGTGTGTTGTCCTTTGTTACTGTTACAACGCCTGATGTAAAATGGTCCTCGAGGCTGTATTCAGGTTGATGAAAAAAATAAAAACAATAAATATTTTAACTTATATTAAACATTTAAATCATCTATAAATAACCAACCCTATTTTTGATACATTCCACAGAATTAAATCACATCACAACATTAATTACACATTTTTAACCTTGCAAACAACACAAACGCATTACGAATGTTCTAAACAGATATGATGTTCACTTGAAATTCACCTATATTTTGTCATTCGATTTTTCTTTCGGGCGCAAATGTAACATCTCTCTAGTTTTCTCTTTTCCCTCCTTTTTCTCCTCCGTTTCCCTACGAATGCTTTTGGAAGTGGCTGGTCTTGACTCATTTTATCCTGTTTCTTTATGTTTCTCACTAATGGTTAAAGCTCTTTTTCTCGATTCCCTGGATAAATTCACTACATAACTACGTTTTTGCAGTTGTTCTTTGGTTAGGTTTGGCCCAAGGGCTTTCATAAAATGCCTTCTTTTCAGAATTGCATGGGAACTCTGTTTTTTGTTTTCAAAGTAAGTTACCTGTGCATTTATTGCACCCACATTGAGAATGGTATAAAATATAGTCATTGGCCACCTTTTGGTGTTTATGATTGCTACTGATTATGTCGCACAAAAATTGTCTTCTACATCAACACCAGATTTAGTGGCATTGTAGAATGTTACGATCTCTGTTTTTTTCGCATTCCCTGTTGTTTCATCGATTGTGGAATCATTATGCATCGATGATATTAAAATTACATTTTTTCTTGGCTTTAATATGTATGGCAACAATGTGTAATGCTTCTCAAAGCCAAAATGAGTTGTAAATGCTTCTCCACCGCGAGAGAATGAAAAACTGGGTGGATGCTCCCGTTTATTTTTCCTCACTGTTCCTACATACGTAAGATTAGCTTTTAGAAGATCTAAAACTAGCTTGTAGCTGGTAAACCAGTAATCGGCAGTTATATACTGCTACTAACCGGTCTAACCAACCTTTTTGCAACATCATTGACACTGTTACTGATGTGAAATGAGCCTTTCTGCTGCTAACCAACGTATACTACTTTTAATAATTAAATTCACAGCTTCAGGCTCTACTTAGTAGAAACTTTTAATATTCATTGTAATAAAGTTTTGTACTTTTCTTCACTTTTTATTTCTTAAATACACTTCGCGTTTCACCAATTTTATGGCATCGTCAGGTGTAGCAGTTTGTTTACATGTATTATATTGTTGTCGTTGTTAGATACAGAACATTAAAATTTGATTTTTAAGAAAAGTTTACGTTAAAAAATTACAAAAAGGAAATGAAACAAAAATGAAAAAGAGGGCACAAAAATATTAACATGCAAATAATAACAACAAAATATTAAACTTACAATGCTTGGCAAACACAATGAAATCAAACAATGGTGGTATGAGAAAGGTCAACGTTTTTTAACAAAAATTTTCCAGAAAGTAGTGTGGAGGTATTTGTAAAAAGCTTCACCTGACGATGCCATAAAATTGGTGAAACGCGTAGTGTGTTTAAAAAAATAAAAAGTGTAGAAAAGTACAAAACTTTATTATAATGAGTATACTTTTAAGTTCCCTGTGTAAAATGTTTTAGAGTCCGCTAGAGAAAATATCGTAATTCCATATATCCAAACCTCCCCCTGAATTTTGATAGTATCTCATCAATAGTTACGTATTTTCCTAAAGAATAACTTTCATGGCAATTTTGAAAAAATGTAATAAAAACCTATCCGACAGGTGTTAAGTTTATCTAATACCTTCCATTCGCTTCTATTTACTTGGTAATCAAACCAAAGGCTTTGTAAAATAAAGTGGATACGTTTACGAGACATCACCAATCAAAAAAATTCAACACCAGTTCCATCAGTAGACCACAAATCACTTGTATTCAGTTTACTATTTCTAAGGATACCTGTCATATACAGTAATCCAAAGAAAGCTTTCAGTTCACTCAAATCCATTAATTTTCAATCTCTTTCTCTTCCATAACTATCTTTTTGAGAATCAATGAATTTATTAGTGTTTTCCAAAATAATAGCTTGCAGATAGTCAGTAAAAAAATCATCTCCAACTCTCAAGTACAGTCTTAGCAGTTGTAGCACTTCACACATGAATCTTGGGCTACAATATTATGACGATGAGTCCTTACAGTAGCCACTGGTTTTTGCAATGACCACTTCGCAGTTTTGTCTTTCCCGAAAACAAAATTTTTACCTGATTCTTCATCGTCTTGGTCACTTTCTTACTCACTAGTTATTTCTTGCTCCGTATCTGTGTTTTGCAATCATTCCTCAAGGGAATTTTCTTCATATTCACTCTCATAATTTACTGCAGACATTTCTGACTCTGTTGATACCATCAAAAGATGCTGCAAATAGTTATGATCTTCCTCCCGCATTAGATTTAACTGTTATTTTCTCTCCATGTAAGGGACAGAAGTAAAACCAGAAGAAGAACATTATAATGGGGAATGAACGTATACAACGTGATAAATTTTGCATATGTATACCTAGAAATATAAATGAAAATTAAACTTACACTTGTGAATAATGAATCATGCACAAGAGTTGCTCGTTGTGCTACACCGCTCTGGATATACTCGCAAGTTTTACTGATGGTGAGAACATTCAGATGCTTCTTGCAGTCACAAGTTCCGCTCTGATACACCAACTGTCAGAGAATGAGAGGCCGACAGCGGAAGACTTGTATAATTATACGGAGGAACTACAAGAGTTGCACATTTGTATCTTGAAAACAAAACAAATTAGCACGAAATATGGGGAACCAACTTATCTCTGGCTGCAATAAATAGAAAAGAAAAAGATAAATTACAGTATACGTGTTGGAGCATTTGACTTAAGTTGCAGGTTGAAAAAAAACAAAGTAGTCGCCGAAATAGTTTCCCGACGTGGTATCTATCTGGCTGTGCCAAATTGACATGGAAAAGTTATGATTAAGACATCGATAAAGGCACAAACTTTGCACGTACGCAGATAGAAAAGAAAGTAGCCGGGCAAATACTGAAACGGCACGCCGTGGCGTGGCACTTCCCAAGTTGCAATCAATCGAAATGTAACTAAGTTGCACATACAAAATACACATAGGATGGGTGGCTGAAATAAGAACTTCGAATGAAGATTTCCGGTGACATTGAGAGCAGTAATATCTCGATATATTTCCCGAGAAAACTTTGAAAAAAAAAATCAAGCCGTAAACCACATAAATGAATATTGGAGGAAAAATAGCATTTTTATAAACAACACAGTACAGATAATCCATAACTTGTATTAACATTAAATAACAAACATGGATTTAGACAACTGAGCATTTATTGAAAAAATTATATATTTTTTAAAAGTGTAACACATCTAGTTGCGTGGTGTCTGTCAGACTCATTAAAATTAAAAAAAACACTTCCTTGACCCCCTGCTATAAATTTATCTGAAATGAATTAACTGACTGGTAGAAAAGTCTAAATGATTACGGTACCTAGAATGATAAACAATTATACGCACCTATCTGCGGAAGAAACACAAAACAATATTGCCTGGCATCCAGTTTTTTTGCGTTAAGTATTAATGATTTTCCCCCTTACATTCTAGCATCTTTTCTGATCACTGCTGTTTCTTGGTGAAATTGTTTTTTGTCAACCAAGCAAGTATATAAATTTTTCTCTGTGAATAGTATTTGTTATTTAGAAAATAGTCAATATGATTGGAAAGACATAACAATAAATCTGGAATTCTAATATGATGTTTTTTAAATATTTTGTCACAGCCGAAGCCTCCAAGTGCATCAAACCTCGGTGAATCTTCCCCTAGTACCTCCATAAATTCTGTTTCAACACCTGTAGGAGTCAGTGTCAATGGACCTCGTCTATCCCTTCGGGCGCGCCTTGCAGGAAACTCCAGTAGTCAGTGGGAAAAAGACAGCCCAGGTCCAAGCTCAGAAGCTGGAAGCCAATGGTATTATCATCAATAGACCCGTAATTTTGTTTGTTGGTCCTAGACATAGCTAAGTAATACCTGCTCTTTAAGTTAACGAGATCATGCAATGCACATGAAGACTTTTTAAATGTTTTAATAATGTAATAAGCATTGAATGAACTGTAATAGAATCACACGTTCCATGGTTGTTACACTCATTAAGGACTGTTTTAAGGAACAAGTTGGAAGTTAGAAGTTGTAACTTAAATCATGTGAATATGAAGAAGTGATGTCATAGAAGTATTGCCTTAATATCAGAATATAATTCATATTACTGGTATCATTATTTTTGGGATTTGAATTCCTTGATTATGTTCTTTACAGGCTTCGTAAACCGTCATCCAGTTTGAAAAGGGACTCCACCTCAGGAAAAGGAACTGCATCCATCACCAACTCAAACCATGATTCAGCAAATGCCATGTAAGGGAAATACTTCTTAATAATATTATAATGTTTCTTTGATACTAATTGAATTAGCAATAATTCATCATTGAATTGTTAATTATGATGAAATTAATGTACCAACCTAATGCACAACACAATGGAATGAGCAAAAGAAATCACCTGATCATCGTCATGTGGATACCCTTGTGGTGTTATTAGCGATGATTAGCGATGAAGGCTTGTTCATTGTTCAGGTTTCCTTCGCGTTCAGGTTGACTTTTGACAACAGTTTCGCCCGGTTTCCTCCGAACATCTTCAGGTCGAGGAGGAAACCGGGCGGAACTGTTGTCTAAAGTCAACCTGAAGGCAAGGGAAACCCGAACAAGCCTTCATTCCACCCCCGTGGAAACCTACGCCGCAATATGATTAGCGATGTTTTTTATTAGGTACAGGCAATGGTTTTTGTCTTGTAATGAGGAGAAATGGTATGCTTTTGCATGGCTGTGACTCTCATTTCGTATAACCTTCCTAAAATTATTGAACACAAAGATAACTTTGTTGATCAGTATGACTTGAATAAATAGTTTTAGGCTTGAAATTGTGGAAATTTTTAATAATTTAAGAAAGAAAAAACTTCAAATAGTATTTATCCACAGTGTTTTATTGACACTACCAACCCAGGTTTCAACAGATAGCCGTCATTTTCAAATGACGGCTATCTGTGGAATCCTGGGTCAGTCATGTCAATAAAACAGTGTGGATAAATACTATTTGAAGTTTCTTCTTTCTTTAATTTGATCAGTATGACCTCCAATTGTGGAGCTATTGCTAGTTGAAAATACGATAGGAGTTTAATATTACGGTGGGCACATATGTGTGGGTACATGGCGGTTGGTTTTTGGCGTTTAATTCTCATAAAAGCCAAAAAAATGGGACACATCTTGCCATGCCCTGGAGTTATCTCCAAACAGCTCCGGACACAGCCAAAAGGTCAAATAATGTGTGCACTGAAGTCTGTCTACAGCCCATTTTTGAGCGTTCATTGACTGGACTAGTATGTGCGAGATGTCACAAAGGGCTGCACCAAAGATGTGTCAATAGCCGCGTAATTTAGTGTATATACAACTTTCTATTATTGTATAGTTTGTGCATGTAATTTTTATCAACTATTTCACTGTTCATATTTATTGATTTTGTCTCTAGTGTTGTTTTCATTTTTTTGTACGTTATGAAGTTTTTTTTTTAATTATGCAATATATGGCACACTTCCTGCTTGGTATCCATGATTCCGTTTTTTTAATTAATATCACAAGTTTTATATTATGCCATGTATTATACCCACTTCAAAAGCCAAATTGAAGGAGAGAATTATTTTTTCTAAAATAATGGTAAGAATTAAGTATTAGTTAAGTATGAGGTCAAGAAGAGAATTCATCTGAATTATTTTAATGCAATTCATTTTTTGCTAAATTGAATCAATATACATTGCCTACAGAAGATGAAAGTATTTACTATATGTCGTGAAATTTTCAGCAAACTATTATGAAGAATAATGTTTTTATACACATTTGTCATAAACTCTACATTACTCGGTGAAATAGCGTGGCATTTCTCGCATGAATTATAGCAATTACGCATGGCACTCAAAAGGGTTGAACAATGTTTTTCCAGAAATGATTCAGCATCTGACTTGGAGAACACTATAGCAGACCTAAGGACACGCCTGGATTCAAGTGGAGGAGGTACTATTGTTGGAAGATCCCCACCACATCGGAAAAAAGATTTGGACCACCCGTCTGGTACTTCTTTCAATTGTCCACTTGCTGCCGTATTACATTTTTTGCCTTACAAGGAGATATCGCGTGACTGATGTTTGGGATCCAAACGAGGCAATTATTTTCTGAAACTATAGAGAGAATGTGGGAAAAGTGTCACGGCTTTCTTCCACATAGGCACGGGTTCGAGAGAAAAACAGATAAACGGCTCAGCGCCTCAACCCACTGGGCTACGACCTCTGTTGAGAGAGGTGTTTACTATAAAGGATTTATACGGGGGAAGATTCTTTAATAGCATTTTTCTCTCAAACCCGGGCCTATGTGGAAGAAAGCCGTGACACTTTTCCCGCATTCTCTCTATAGTTTCAGAAAATAATTGCCCCGTTTGGATCCCGAACATAAGTCAAGCTATGTCTCTTTGTTAGTGTAAAATAATCAAAAGGTGTCTTTTATGATTGCATTTTACACTTGCATGTGGGGTTCCAGAGTCTCAGAGTGAGGTTGTCAATGGAAAATCTGGCCCCATGAATTAGGCAACATTTTAAACAAAATGTTACACTTTTAGACCTCTTACCAGCTGAATATCTTCCTAGAAAATTAATTGTTATTGATGATCTCTTGTAGGGACGAGGGACAGAGGGAGACTCGATGGTGTCGAAGACGAGGTGGATGGAGAGGTATCTTCTAGTATTGATTTGGTTGGTGAAGGGAGTAGGAGTGGGGGGGGCTTATCAAGAGAATCGCTCTTGGGTGGTGCCGAGTCATTGCGCAGCCGCAGGGCGGAGGAGGAGGGGAGGGGGGAGGAGGGGGGCGAAGAAGAAGAGCGGGAGCCGCACCCCACAGGCATTGTCCTTCGCCGCTCTGGGTACTACACTATTCCCTCCATGGATGAGCTCGCCACGATGGTGGAGGAGGTGGAGAGTGAAGAGGAGGGGGGCAAGACTGTCTCTGTGATCGTGGAGAACTTCACGGTGGGCAGAGAGGGTTATGGAAATGTTTTCTTTTTTGACTCATTTGATGTTGGAGGACTCAACTTGGATGAAATTGGTGAGTGTGGAGATCCTCTCTATTTACATTTAATACTTTTGGAGATGAACATGTTACATGTGATTTAACCTTGTGTAATGTGATGCATTCAGCACATCAATGAATATTTCATGCCTCATTCATTAATTTGGTGTTGAGTTTTTAACATCCGAGCTACCTTCATGAAAGTAATACGTTCATTCATTAATCTTCCAATCTTCCAATTCATTAATCTTCCAACAAATCTTTTTAAATCGTTTAATTCCATTTTTGGAGGATCATAAACTGTTATCAAATAGCCAGTGGGGTTTCAGGAAAGGGCGATCTACTTCTCTTGCCCTCTTCCATGCGATGCACTTTATTTTTAACTCCATGGATGAGAAAAAATGTACTTTGGGAATGTTTCTGGATTTCTCCAAAGCCTTCGACATGGTTGACCATCAACTGCTGCTTAAAAAATGCAATGCACTTGGTATTAGGGGTGTGGCTTTAAACTGAATTCTATCCTACCTAAGCAACAGATCCCAAATTGTTTGTTTAACCCGTGATAAACAGAAACACATGTCTGATCCTTTACCTATCAAAACTGGTGTACCACAGGGATCTGTAGCTGGCCCAATATTATTTATAATTTTTATAAATGACTTATTAGGGATTGGGAACAACAGCAATGTTGGTAATGTAACTTATGCTGTTGATACCAGCTTTTTAATCTCATTCCCCAACATCGACTTATTAGTTCCTTAAGCCCAAGTTCTACTTGACTCAGTATTTGAGTGGAGCACTATGAACTCTCTCAAGCTAAATAGCAAAAAAACTGAATTGGTTTTATTTAAACATAATTGCATGGCACAAATTCCAGATATAATGCTGGATGGCAGCATAATAAAGACAACAACATGCATTAAACTTTTAGGTGTACATGTCCAGTACAATGGAAAATGGGATGTCCATGTCTCCAAACTTATTTCACTACTGCACTCCTCCATATTTTGTTTGCGATATCTAAAATCCTCTGTGTCCAGAAATATCTTACTTACTGTTTATTTTGGCCATTTCTATAGCAGAGCCACCTATTGCATCCTACTCTGGGGTGGCTCACCCACCCTATTGAATAAGGTCTTTCTCCTTCAGAAACGTGCCTTATGTATCATTCTAAATCTGCCCTATAGAGAATCATGTAGACCCCACTTCATAGCTCATAAATTACTCACATTACCCTGTGCCTATATCCTAAATCTGTTACTCTTCATCAAACAAAACCTCCACCTAGTTGAATCAAATGCAAATATCCATACTCATTTTACCCGCACTAGTAAACATATTCATCAGACCCATCATCTCTCATCACTAACATTACACAGTCCCTTAGCTATTGGAATTAAATTGTATAATAATTTACCTGTCTCCCTCAAGTTAGTAAAAGAACTAAATGTATTCAAACGTACTCTCAAGAACTATCTGTTATTAAATGCTTTCTATAGCCTGGATGAGTTCAGTGCAAAATGCATATAGGCACACTTCTTTTGTCTATCTGCTATTTATCTTGTTTAAATCTCCATGATTTTCTTATGTTTGAAAATATTATGTGTTTCATTTTGATGTATCTATTATCTTCGTTTTTGTATCCATTTGCTCTTTTTTCTGATGTATTCCAGGTGCTTTATTCTGATAAAATTATATGTATCATTCTGACGTGCCCTATACTTGCTTTTTGCAAATCGTTGGGCAAATAAAGATATTATTATTATTAAGTTAGATTGATTTAATTTGAGTGGCGCAGGGGCTCCAAAAATAGGAGAGTCCCAAGGAGGCACTTAGACTTGCCCGTCCACATTCTGCTTCATCATCACTCACAGAGTCCTATGTCCTTATGGCAAAGGCTAAGATGTATCATATCTAGAGATGGGGCCACTTTGAAAATTACCGCGGTAATTTTCGTAAATTACCTTTTGGTATTTTTCGTAATTTACCGCGCCCTTTGAAAATTACCATAATTTTCTAGACAATTCGCCAATGTTTGAGATAATTTTTCATACAGATAAATTCCCAACATGTTCTTTTAAGCCAAATTCACATTTCCGACGTGTTTTATTATAAATTGAGGAATGTTCAACTCATTTTGGCATATTTTACTTAAATTTTAACATTATTGAGTAATTATAAGTCGAATATTCTTCTTTAAAATTTCTCATACTTTGACAAAAGAATGCCAGATTGCGTGTTGCTGCCATAGTTCTTTTTACAATTTTGAGAATATTTATTAGATTAATGCTGTAATAGGTATTGGTTAAATATTGTATCATCACCCTTTTGCTATCGGCATTCTTATTTAACCATACATTTTCTGTTTAATGCTCAAAACTGAAAATTACTGGAAAATTACGGTAATTTACGATAATTACCGTGGTGGTAATTTACCACGTGGTGGTGGTGGTAATTGACCTCTCAGATGAAAATGACGGTACTTTTCAAACCATCTCTAATCACACATGTATCCGGGATATCCTCCTCGTGGTCTGTAAATGGAGCCCCAAGGTATCTCATTTAAGTCTTAATAAAAATTTTACGTAGTGCCCGTACAATGGACTTTTAACCACTTCCCTGACAGGTTTTTTTTACAAAAATGGTCAAAAAAAATCATATTTTTTTATTTCAGATTCAGAAGCATTAAAGGGAGGCAAATCCAAAAATGTTTTCCTGATTGATTTATTGAAACTATTGATTTATTCAATAATTTCTGAATGTTGCCCCTTAACTTAGGAGAATTAGGCCACCTGCATATCCGTATAACTTTCCATCCCGTTAACCTTAGTTAGACATCTTTTGAGGAATACATTTAGTTTATATTACAATAGTACATACTTGGCCGACAACGTTCATGTTAAGTATTAATTTTAGTACATAGTAAATAAAGAAACAACGTACAAACATTCATGGGAGTTATGCAACCCGCATGACGACGACTTTCGCCCTGAAAATGTTATAACAGAATTCATTCTATGACAAAAACAAAAAACTTCATTTCTTTTACTTGATTATCTTTGAAGAGTGCTGGATTCCCTTTCCTCAGTGTTCCATACGAGTCAGTGGAGTGTGAAGCGAGCAAGTTGGATAGATCTGGAGACGCATAAAAGCTATCTGTCATCAGGAAATATCATAGGCCAAATAATGGCTTCATTAGAGTCATCATCACTTTTGAGGTCATGGGTAAATGGGCAAAGTCTTTATCCAACACAGTCCCCTTTCCCGTGTAAATTGTCATTGACCACACGCATCCAGTTCTGGATTCACAAAGAAGAAATATTTGCCAAATGAAGCTCTTTTCATAGTCATAAACTGCCGCCACCCCAATCAATCTTCCCTTGTACAAGAGCAGGCTCTCGTTGATGGTAACGTCCGTCTCTGGTGTATGGAGTGCCTTGAACTTTTCCTCCAGCTTCTGGTAAATCGGCCATATTTCATTTATTTTGGCTTTGGGGTGTGTTTGGGGATCAAAATCGTTATTATAGGCACAATGTAAATATTTCCTTATTTTTACGAATCATCGGTAAGACATTGTGTGTTTAAAAAAGGGAGAGGAGAGTATAGGTCTCGTCTACCATTAAAACTCAGTATCTGGCTTCCGCACTCTGCTCTGTAGCATTACGAGGTAAAAAAATACAAATTTCTGAGCTTGTCACAGCTCACCATTGATTTACGCTAGTACTGCTCGGCCCCGCTTTTTTGCGCAAAGTGTTACTGGCGCAGTGATTAGTTTCCCAAGTTATAAAGTCAACATTTTCATCGTTGAAAAAAATATTTTTGGGAACCACAGTCTGGAACCAGGTCGAAGTTCATCGAAGAATATCCTTCAAAAAGAAACCTAGGTGGTGCCGGAGGAGGATTCGTTGAAAGCATTTCCTCCCACTCCGCTTCCCACGAATGATCCCTGCGCCTTCTGATTTGGAGCTTGTTTCTCCAGAGAGAATCGACTAGGAGCCTGGAACTTCAATGTCCATAACCTAGGAATCACTGCTGGTTAACACTGATTCCTCTCCGAAATCCATTGCTGATTGCCAAATGTTACCGAGCAAAAACAAAGAATTTGCCGTAGGATTCACTCCTACTACACTGCTCGTATTACAACGAAAATGTTCTAACTAAAAATGGAAAGTTAGTATCGGTGTTTTTTTCCAGCGAAAAAGTGCATGCGCTCTGAAAATCAAGGATGCGTATTCTCTGAAACTCAACGAAAGAATGTCACCATCGTCCTTCAGACTCATGCACTCAGTACTCATGTAAACAATCACGATATGCAAAGTACCTTGCCCCTATTGTGAAAAGCCCATCCCATGCTCATAAAAATTTTTTCCGTTCCTAAAATTTCTTGGAAAATAAACACACGTGTGCGTACCGCAACAGCATGGATTTTTCAACTAACAGTAAATTGATATCGGGAAAAGCCCATTAGTAAAGGGTTGGCTGGTGGGAAAGTAGCCCGGGGAGCAAAGGGTGGAATATTGGCATGACATGAAACCGGGCGCCAGATTGTTTCGCGGGCCATTGGCTCTCGAGCGGGTGTTTTCTGACCTCAGGAAAGTGTCAAACATGGCAATAGAAGGCATTACACATGTTTGGGATTTATCTCTATCTCTCCTTTTTTCTTGTACTCATGTGAGCTAGGGTTGCTCATACACTGGGCACTTGTGTTTGTTTCTATTGAGAACGTACGACCTTTAGACGTCTTCATCATATAGCTGCTTCCGTAAATATGTTTCACCGCTTCCGCCAGTATTCGAAGTAGAAAAATGAAAGGGGCTGATGAAATAACATTCGCAACATGTCTAAACATTTGCGCTTATGCCATTTTATCTAAAGAGAACGGTTCAATAGGCATTTCCAACATATATCAAAATTACCGGAAGAAAAATGTGCAAACGAATAATATAGAATCAGATAATATACATAGTAACAAATATATATTGTAACAAATATATATATATAGTAACAAATATATTTTGTAACAAACATATAAGGTAACAAATATATATCTATAGTAACAAATAAGGCAAGGAAAGATTCATGTTCTGTTGCTTGAGAAATATTTTATTCCAATCTCATCGTAGCAGTGAAAATTAGTGCAAAATTGAAATTGCAATTCTTATAATGATCGCTAAAATGTTGAAGAAAAATGTAGTTGAAAGCTCATGAAGAGTGAAATATAAATGAAAATAAGTAATTTATAAATTATTTACTCATTTATAAAGTTTTTGTTATGTGAAACGGAAGTTTTACATCATAAATTTGCAATAATTATCTATAAATGAAAAAATTTGAAGTTGTAAATTTCGTAAAAAGTTCGCAAAAGAAACTCCATGCATGAAGTAAATAGACGGATAGTTACGAATGGCAATGTAGGTGATTGAAACTTCGTAAGGGGATAACTTTTCAGTGCGTAAAAAATTATAACCCTCAAATTGCTAGAAATATTACCAAAAAATGACCATTGTTTTAACATTAGAAATCACTATTTGAAAAGAGCGCCACTTGTTGCATCGCTGGCTCTGGACCTTCAACAGTGCAGGAGGCGGCAGGAACGCAAACTACTAGCATCGGCCGACTATATGCGGGCGTAAAGAAAAATATACGGACATCGCGGACTTGCCCGAATATATGCGGGCTTGTCAGATTTTGCACCACCTTGATGCCCGAATATATGCGGGCTTGTCAGGGAAGTGGTTAATAAATATTTGAAGTGCTAAATATCACACGGCAGTATCCCCAGGTGCCTTTTTTAGTATGCAGTGCGGCAGTAAGTCCAGAAACTATCAGCATATTTTTTGTATAATCATGTTTCGAAGTTAATTACCTTTAAAAGTTTTATTTCCTCCCTGATCTATTGGTTTGATGACAGATGTTGTATTTTTTAATGTAAAAACTAGGGATGGGACACTTAATACCCTCGATACTTCAGTTATGGAGTATTATTAACTTCAGCACCATTAACTGTGATGAAGGACAACCTAGGCAGAGAGACATCCACCGGAAGATCTCTCTGCGGGGTAACCACCTGCCCCAGTTGAATGGTCTTATCGACGAAATCCTAACGGAAACGTCGGACCTTTGGACGGTAAATTGCGTGGTCTATGCTGCTGCCAAAATTATGGCTCACTCCCAAAAGAACACCTCTTGGGAGGACAAAGCAGCAAAGAGGCTTGAACAGTTGGAGGCCAAGATCACGCAGGCGAGACAACAGGCGTCGAGAATTCGGTGTGTGATGGAATACATCTTATCTGGGCGAACTTTCACTCCTAAAGTTCGGCGCATAGCGCGCAGTCTCAAGTACAACCATCACACGCTGAATAAAAGCGTGCTGCTTACCATTAAGCAGCACGCGGTCGATAGAGTACGGGCACTCACCACGGCCCGGAAAAAACTCCTGAAGAGGAGTAGGGGCGTGATAGAAAATGCCACCTTTCTCCTTCAGCCGTCCCGTCTCTTTCGACCAGCTCCGCCTGTCGTTGAATCCCCGCCACCCGTCCAAGAGGTTGAACGTTTCTGGAAGGAAATATACGAAACGTCGAAGCCATTCAACGGAGACACTCCGGCCATAGGCCTCTTTAAAGAGGTTTGTGACCACCACCTACAAGATGTGGATGGACCTCTTTCAGTCACCGAAAGTGACGTGAAGAAGGCCTTCTCTGGCAAGAAGAATTTCTCGGCTCCAGGAATGGATGCCGTGAATAACTTCTGGTGGAAGAAATTTACTTCCACCCACCAACACCTCGCCAGAATCTTCACGTCCTTTCTAAATGGTGGAAAACCAATTCCACCTTGGCTGACTGAGGGACGCACGGTTTTAATACCTAAGAAGGGAGACTTGTCCAATCCAAAGAACTACCGCCCTATAACCTGCCTCAACACTGTATATAAGGCGTTCACCTCGATCTTGAGCGACCTTATCCTACACCAAGTCCAGCCGGTGTGGGAGGAGGTGTACGAGCAGAGGGGCTCAAAGCGGGGAATCGCGGGATGCAAGGACAACCTGCTCATTGATAGGTGCATATGCCAGGATGCCATCCGGCATAAGCGAAACCTATCAATGGCCTGGGTGGACTACAAGAAGGCTTTTGACACCACTTCGCATGAGCTTTTGATCGCCATGCTGAAGTTGATGAAAGTCCACCCTGAGGTTGTGTCCTGCATCCAACGCCTGTTACCACTGTGGAAAACGCGCTTTGTTCTGACCTCAGGCAAGCGGTCAGTTTCCACAGAGTTGGTAACATACCACCGTGGCGTTTTTCAAGGCGACAGCTTGAGCCCCCTACTGTTCTGTATTTCCCTCCTACCCCTGTCCCTTAGGCTGTGACGAGGTAAAGGATACATGTGTGGTGTTCCAGGTGACAGGAAGCATAAGGTCACCCATTTGTTTTATATGGATGACCTGAAGCTGTACGCTTCTAATGCGAAAGACCTTCGCACTGCCCTGGACACCGTACTGGAATACATTGAGGCTATAGGAATGGAGTTCGGATTGGACAAGTGTGCATCCATCCACTTGGCGAGAGGAAGATTTTCGGAGATCAAGGAAGACGTGCAACTTGTTGACAGGAGCATCATTCGTCACCTCGAGGACGATGACAGCTACGAATATCTCGGCGTCCCCCAGCGCCGAATGCAGGAGGTTACAGCAGTGAAGGAAAGGCTCACCGCCAAATACAGACAGACTCTCAGGAACATCTGGAGTTCTGAGCTGTCAGGCAAGAACAAGGTTCTTGCCACGAACATGTTCGCGGTTCCTACACTGCTGTATACCTTCGGATGCATGAAGTGGAACGTCAACGAGTTGCAGAACCTCGATAGGGGAACAAGGAAGATGATGACCATCTATAGAAGTCTTCATCCGAAATCTTCCGTCGCCAGATTGTATCTCCCTCGCAATGTAGGTGGTAGAGGACTATTGAGTCTGGAATGTCTCCACAACAGAGTTGTCCTGGGTACAGCTTGCCGAGTTTTGAAAAGCAGGGACCCCCTGCTCAATCTTGTGAGTGATCACGAGAGTGCGGGAGCAGGGGCGTTTCTCTTCCAGGCGGCAAAGAGGGCAGCGGACGAAACCGGTCTCGACTTCGACCCGTCATCTGACGGAAGCGACAATGACACGACCATCTTGTCATTGAAGGCAGACGTCCTCAAGCTCGAAATAAAAAAAGCCGAGCAGAAGGCCTTGCTCAAGGTACATACCGATAAGCCCATGCATGGAGGTTTCTATCGAAACATCGAAAAGCATGGGCTATCGAAGGAGCTAACGTTTGCCTTCCTACGCTCCGCCGGTCTGAAGTCCGAGACCAAGGGTTTTGTCCTCGCGTGCCAGGATGGTGTCATAAACACACTCGTGTACCGCCGCATTATATTCAAGGCGGAGGTTGCGGACACGAGATGTAGGGCGTGCCGAGCCCAGCCGGAGACTTTGAGTCACCTTCTCTCCGGCTGTAGTTATTACGCTAAGTCAGCATATTTAGCTCGGCACAACGCGGCCCTACGGGTGTTATACTTTCATCTTCGACACCATAATGGAATCGACGAAACACCTGTGCTGCCCTATGCCCCTGGAGATATTGAGTCCGTCGTGGAGAACGATAAATGCACGATCTGGTGGAATTACTCCTTTTCCACCACCTATTGGAGGTGACTAAGCCTGATATCGTTCTCCTCGACCACCTCACACGCTCCATGTTCGTGATCGAGTTTTCGGCTCTGGCTGAAACTAACATGGATGCGAAGGAGGTGGAAAAACGGACGAAATATCAAGACCTGCTTTTCGAACTTCGACAGATATACCCCGGACACTCTGTGAAACTGGTGGTCCTCATCATAGGTGTGCTCGGTGGAGTTAAGGGCTCGCTGCTAAATAACATCAAGTGTATTCCGTCCTGCGTGGCACAGGCGGAATCACTAGTTGCACGCATGCAGAAGGCCGTCATCCTGGGGTCACTCCGTCTACTGCGGACGCATGACCCGACAGCAGCGTAGCCACACATCCGATGGCCGTCGGACATGGCTGCGATTACTGCCCAACCCCTCTCGAGTCTTCGGCCATTATGACGGCAATGAAACCCGATGCTTGCTGGGGACTCGGAGGGTCATGTTACAACTGTAACAAATAATATAATAATAATAATAAGGTTAAGAAAGTTAAAAAACAAGGTGCGTAGCCTATGCATTAAAGAAAATATAACACTTGATGACCAAAATAACTCTCAAAAACTTACTGAATTAATGGACACATTTAGGCAGAAGGCTAAACTAAAAGGGGCAAGACTAAGAAGGTATAATGAGCTAACTAAGAGGAAAACGCAAAACTCTATGTTCTGGAACCAAAGGAAGAGATTCTTTCGCCAACTGGAACAATCACCAGAGAGCCAAATGAATCCAACAGGAAGCAGTCTAGACTTAAATGCATTCCAAAACTACTGGCAATCTTTATCGTCAGTATCACAATGTTTCAACAATAGTGCAAAGTGGATAGAAGAAATACAGAAACAACAGGAGGGAGTGGTTTTCCCATCAATATTTTGGGCTTAAAATTTGGAATATATTGATTGCAGTACAGTGTTGTATTTGGAGTATATTGATTGCTTTACAGTATTGTGTGTTTCCGTACATTTTTTTTTGAACAATTCCTGCCTTCTTTTCCAAATAGAAAATTTTTGGATGGAATTTCTAACATACCTTTTTTTATCATTTCAGTTCATTTTCGACACAAAGAAATTGTTGTTTACCCTGGTGATGGAGATGATGAAGAGGAAGACGATGGGGAACCATCCTCTCCGAGCTTAAGAAATGTTCTGGAGAAGAAATTGGATAGCTCCAAAAAGCCACCTATTGGTCATGGATTAAATCGACGAGCTCAGGTTGGTTACAAAACACAGTGGAAGTGCATAAACAAGCCACTAATATTGTAGGATTGCAGGTTAAGTATTTAGAACTAGTAATGTTAAATATAATGTTGTTTTATTACAATTGCCATGTTAGCACATCACAAAAGAGGCAAAGATTGAGAAAACATGATCTTACTTACAAAACATTGCCGCCTTAGAGCATGGGAAATAATGAATTTAGCATACGACTGAAGTTAAGAGCTGAACATTTATATATGGCCAATTTAAATTCCTCAATACTTGCATTGGACATGACAGTCACATATTACCTCAAAGTTCAAAAAGTCTAAAATGCTAGCATATTAACAAATATAAGAATTTATGATGTCATTGCAAGTGGGTAAAAAATAGGATACATTTTTGAGCAATGCATACCTTTATCCACTACGCCTGGTGGTAACTATCCTTCAACTTCAAAAACTTCAAAAACATTCTAAACTTGTATTTCCATTATGCAGACTCTGCTTTGTTAGCAGAATGACATTTTTTTGCAACAATCCATGGAAAAAGTGAGGGTCAATTTGTCAAATTGTTTACAATCATCCAGTACACATGATTGTTTTGTCAGCATGTGATTAACTTGAGTGGGTATATAAAAATGTCGTGTGCATTGTCATATGTTTCCGTCAGTGATACAGAAATTTTGAAACCAAAATTGAACAAGCAGTTCCAAAATGCCAGAACAATAGAGGGGACAAGAAGTAATCACTGCTTCCTTCCAATTTGTGAAAATGAGCTACTTATCAGTCAACTTTCTCTGCCCAAGTGCAGGGTTAAAAAAAAAGTAATTTACATAAGGGCAAACCAATATCATATACCGAGAACATTATACCTAAACCTGGAACTTATGTTGCTGCTGTGTATGAAAGCAGTTGGTACGTTGGCTGTGCTGTTCAAGCACTTAAATAAGGAGAAATTCTAGTGAACTTCATGACGCCTGATGGCAAGGCAAAGTCATACATGTGGCTGAAACATTCCAATGAGCTCTGGATACCCTCAACAGACATGTTGATGTCAGTACCAGTGCCAAAGACCATCACAGGAAGACAGTACACCTTGCCTGATAGTATAATTACAGAAATTGAGAAGGCCTGGAATTAATACCATAAGGCTTACTGGATAAAGGTATGAATTGCTCAAAAATCTATCCTATTTTTTACCCACTTGTAATGACATCATAAATTCATATATTTGCTGATATGTTAGCCTTTTAGACTCTGAACTTTGGGGTAATATCAAAATTAATTGGCTGGAGAGTTAAAGAATGATAATTGTTTAGAGGAAATTTAATGCTCACATCCAACACACCTTTACGTGGAAGCCCTGAACCAGGTGTGGCATAGCCTACCGTTTTACTTGCATTATTAAAATAAATTATGAAGACACTATCAATCATGGGAGCAACTTCAGGTTTGTATTCCTGAAAGAGGGATGTTAGTGCTGTGATACAATTTCTACAAAAAATTATGAAAATCTGAGATGGTTGGTGTGGGACTCCCCAAAAGGTTGAATTGACATGTAATGACCCAAAAGTGAATTTTTCATTAAATGCATGTCATTGAACTGGGGATACTTGTAGTCTATTAGGACTTAGACATGGAATATGAAAAGGGTGGTGACATCCTGGAAACAGGGAGTTCTATGGGAATTTTTAAACATTTGAAAATTCAGTCAAATTGACAATGTTATTGACAATGGCTATTATTAAAATTGGCCTCAAATTCCATGAGGACCAAACCTAACAGTTGACTCCTAGCAGAACCATTGCTGTCTGCTGGCACCTCTTATTTGATGGAATGTCCTTGGGATGAGTGAACATCATACGTATTTTGTATTGACTCAAACTTGTGTATTGATGTGCAGAATAAGGGAGAAGGGCTGTATTCATAGCACAGGATATGAGCAATGAAACGTGGTTTGTAGGAGGGGAAATAATTCCATGCAGAGGCCTGAGATATTGGAAACACCGGTTCCCAATCAGTCACCGAAGTTAAGTATCATTGGGCTCAGCTCGAAACTGGGGGAGAGGGGGGGGGTTGAGGGGGGGGGGGCTATCCTTATATTCTTCTGACTGCTGTTTTCCCTGCCTGCAAGTGGCACATAGTGTGTGAAATGGCCATAGCGGTTGCTCCTCGTTAAAAGAAAATATTGCCTCAATGAAAGAAAACTCTTTGGAATCTAATTTCTCTCTATTGTGATTATGGATTTATCGGAGTGACTAGAAAGATAAATAATTTTGAGAAAACCAAAAATGGCTATGCTTAAGTAAGATCCTGCATTCCTTGGAAGATTTGTTATGCATGTTATTTTGCCAGCTACTCCTATGTAACTTATGCTTCATTTACATTTTTGGGGCTGTGGCTCTGAACATCTAGGTGACCCTTGATCGTGTGTGGCCTATTGACAAAGTTACAAGGTCTCCCGTAACAGATCCAGAGAGACTGTCAGCTATGGATTATGAGGGAAAGTTAAGGAGAGTTTGCGCCCAGATGAGAACTCGGTTTGTGGAGTACAGGCCTCAAACAGGATCCTGGGTCTTCAAGGTATGCTTATCCATTTACTTTGAGGATATCTGAACTTCATATGTAATAATAATAATAATATAATAATAATAATATTTATTTGCCTAGCGATCAAAAATACAAAAAGAGAGCAGTATGTACAATGATTTACGGCACGTCAAAAAAGCAGGAAAAAACAATAAAAATACCCATACAAAGATACATTCAATTCAAAACAATGAAAACCATTAATTATGAGGGTACAGAAAAAAATTTAAGTTTAAAAGAGTCATCCAAGAACTCATTCACTGAGTAATACATTTTATTTAAAAGAAACATTTTCAAGCTACTTTTGAATTTTATTATCGACTCTCTTTGTTTAAGCTCACGAGGAAGTTTGTTAAACAGATGGAGACCCATGTTAGATGCTGATTGCTGATTTTTTAGTTCTTACATAGGGAACATGAATATCATGACATCTTCTGGTGGAGTAGCAGTGGATATCAGAGTTGAGAGTCAAATCTTTTAAGTGACCTTTGGCATAGAGAGTGGCATACATAATGTATATACAGGGTAAGGGCAGGATTTTAAAGTCGCTAAGCAGTGGCCGACAAGGTGTTCGCGGGCCAGCTTGAGCAATGATTCTGATAATTCATTTTTGAATTTTAAATATTTTTATAGCAGAAGGAGAAGATCCCCAGAGAAGTATGCTGTAGGTAATATGGGAATAAAACAGGCCATAGTAGAGAGTAAGAAGGATATCAGTAGTAACAGTACGACAGATGGTACGAGTGAGGTAACACACAGAACTGAGTTTATTAGCTAGAGTGCTAATATGGGTATCCCAGGAGACAAGGGTGTCAATATGTGCACCAAGGAACAAAATGTAATCAACCTGGGAAATAGAGGTTCCCTGGATATTAATAGAAATAGACTTTTCAGAATTTTTTGAACGGGTAAATTGTAATACTTGAGATTTATCAATGTTAACTTTTAGACTGTTGTTCAAACACCATTTTATAAATTGGTCAGAGACTGTCTGACAGTTAACGGACAGGGATTGGAGATTGGTAGAAGAAAGTATGAAGTTGGTGTCATCAGCATAAATGATGGGTGTGACCTTATTTGTGGAAATAATGTAGTCTGGGAGGTCATTAATGTAGACCAAAAAAAGCAAAGGACCCAAGATCGATCCCTGAGGTACACCCTGAGAAATATTCTTAACAGGAGAGGTAAATTTCTGACCATTTCTGGTGAGGACAACCATCTGACCTCTACCAGTAAGGTAAGAATGAATCCACTTGCAGGGGACACCACGAACACCAATGGCATTAAGCTTTTGAAAAAGGTGATGATGGTCCACAGTATCGAAAGCTTTAGAAAGATTAAAAAGCAAAGTTGCGACTTCATTTTTTTTTTCCAGGGCTGACAATATATTTTCAATCATTTGGTGACATGCAGTAGAGGTGGATCTTCGTTGTCTGAAACCATGCTGGAAAGAGGAGATCATGTGGTTATGCTCTAAATACGTGTTAAGTCGTTTGTAATATATTTTTTCAAAGATTTTGCTGAAGACATTTAGAATAGAAATAGGCCTATATGAGTTTATGTCATGAGTGCAGCCTTTTTTCTTAAACACGGGAATGACTTTAGCTAGTTTAATGGCTCAGGGAAGATACCTAAGTAAAGAGACTCATTTATAAGAAAGAGTAGAGGAGAGCTTATGAACTCATAACGGATGCCAATTAAGAAATTAATGTTTATTGCTGGTTATTTTGATTTAATTAATTTCATAGATATTAAAAAACAACCAGCATTGGCCTTTACATTGAATATCTAGGTAACAATATACTTACTATAGCATATTAAGAATGGTAAAAATTAGTGATGGACTTTTTTCTGTTCCAATTTGGTTTTTAGCTTTGGTTCTGGTTCTTATTTCCAGTTCGGTTCGGTTCTGGGTCTCAGTGATGGCTGTGACTTTAACACTTGCTTTGCTTTTCTCATTTTTGTATGACAAGATAATCTTTTATATATTAAGTTAACTTCCCTATTACATCCATAAAAATATAAAATATGCAACAGCATGAAACTTAAGGTGGCTGGAGCGGTAATCGTGAGTCGTTGAAGGCACATTCTAATAACTTTTCAAGTAAGTCGAAAAAAATGTTCTTGGACCACATTTTACTCAAGTACACCTGTTTATATGTTGGAAATCACTATACATGCTGTAATTTATAAGATGCAAGAGTTATATTTCAAATTTTTGCCTTAATTAAAGCATTGTTTTGACTTGGATTATCGGCGTGAAATTCAAAATTTAAGAGAAAATCATATCTAAATACGCTTTTCTTACTCGCCTCAATACTTTGATGTTTGTTAGCAGCTATTATAATAACATGAAACATTATTTCACGTTTAGGAGAATATCTGTACATAAGTAATAGAATTGTTTCAAAATATATGCTGTGTGCCATAAGAGTACTTGTTAAAATATGATTGAATTGCCAGGAAACCTAATCGGTAGCATACAGTTTTTTTTTTCACTTTTATCTGTAGATATTACTAATAGGGACACACACGCAAAGTTTCACACAAATCTGTACATAAACAAAAATCGCTCCAGGCACCTAAAAAAGAATATGCCATATGTTTTAAAAATTAATTAGAAAATCTTTGTGCATTCCTTTCAAATAACAGTGACCTTTATCTCCACTTGTTTCATTTAGGCTATCATTTTCATTTAATTTTGCTAAGTTTCCATTTTTTGGCAATTCTGGTGGGATTTTACCACATCACTTTATTTTGTTTATATTTTGTGCATGCTTTTTCAGTATGGACATGGACTCACTTACACCTTTGGAAATAATGAATAATAATGAATACACCCAGTCCTCGAATAGTGCTGACTTGATTATCACTGATTTGCATTAACGCTGCATAAAATTTAATACCATATTATTCCCGTAATTCCGGTGCTTCTCATTAGCGCTCTCCAAAACTTTCATGGCATTTCGTAAAAATTTTTAGTGATCGCTGCGCAGCCAATACGGAAGGTAATAGTAACGGCAGAAGCCATTTCTGCCAAAATTATTCCTAAAAGATGACTCAACAGTCAAAATTCCAAACTTTTTCCTTGATTTCCTATGGAAGCCTTAGTTTTTACTATAGCTGACGGACTTGAGGGTATTGCTGCCGAGCATAAGATGCCGCAATCCATGGAAGTCCTAAATATGGGATGAAGCATTTTTACGGTCAGAAAAAGCGAAGTATATATTCTGCAACAATTAACAAATAATGCAGATGATGTTGTTGAAGAAATACTTTTTCTCGTATCTCTGTTCATAGTTCACGATTTGCCATTGTTTAGACTCGTAGTATCGGAAAGTAGCGCATGTGCAGGCTGCACTTTTAACCTTTCAACAATGTCATTTTTTTAAGTTTAAAGTTTTACGTGCATTACATTTATCATATTTTGTGTGTTTTGCCAAAAAAAAATTCACAAATTTTATTTTTCATTGACGAAGTGCTTCTGTTGAAAAATATTCAATGAACCAAAAACAGCTCGTCGAATATCGCCTTTTTCACGCTGCAAAAGTTGCAAAATTGTCACCTGCCCAATGTGGTTCATTCATCGTGCCGAAGTTGTGCACCATTAAAAGTTTATGCGTTCATAAGGTATAGTTCTGCATTATGACTGTTCAGCAAAATAATAGCCGGTCTTTTATTAGAATTCTTAGATGAGATATTAGGCCACAAACAAAACAAAATTGAAAATAAATGATAAAATTTAACTCTAGTTAGAGCTTGGAATTGATGTCACCAAAAGATAATTGAAAACTTGGATAATTGTCTTCTTATTGTGAAAAATGACATTATGTATTTTCGCAACCTGGACAATGGATCGACATAAATTGGGGTCAATTCAGAGCTGTGCGGCACCATTTTGCACTTACTTAGAATATCGAAGCACTTTATCTTTAATATTTATCAATATTAAGAGCTAATATTTTGGGAAATGTCATTTTGTATCAAAATTCGTCAGAATCTAAGGTGGTTTTGGCACGGCCATGACTTAGTTTCCGCAGAATTGCCCAATTGGTGTATAACTTTGCACCCGTGTGCATGACTGTGTACTACATCATTTGTGCAAATGCAAAGATTGGAAATTTGTACTATAGTAAGTCCTCGACTTACGCGGATCCGAGTTACACAGATCCAGAGTTACGCGGATGTTCAGTAAAGCGGGGTACAAATGGACGGAAAACGTTGTAAAAACGCGGAGACGGAAAAACGGAAAGCACGAGTTGGCCGAGATAAAAGGGGTGGAGCTAAAGCCTGCAGCTGGATTCTATCGTACGGAAAACAACACGGAAAGCGGAATACGGTAAAGCGGAGAGCCAATCATAGGTCGCCGGAATGCGAAGAGGCGGAGCTTGGACCCGCGGATCGGGCGGTTAGAACTTTTTGATATTTTCCACGTTCTGCGCGCCGAATGTGACGTCAAAACAAATGAACTGCGACAGCCGCCGTGGTTGCGGGAGAACAATTCAAAATCTCGGAACCAAGAAGTCTATTATATACAAACTCTTTACATATTATATGCACTTTTAGTGACGTAAATTATAATTTAATTTTCATTCATACATAATGACCCTATTACTTAATACCACACACTTCTACTCATTTAACTTTGTTTCCGTCGAGTAATTTCACACCGAAGTAAATCAATGAATTGGTCCCGAAAATACGAACGACCCATTGCTGTGTAACCTTTGTTACAGAGAATGATATACATTCTTGAATATTTTTTTCATCGACTTTACTCTTAATCGATTCAGATTCAGGCATCATTCAGTAAATGCTTCTAGATGAGAATTCGAACACCCACCATGTTTACTTTCCCTTTTGTGCCGTTCAGTGTGCATATGATTCCCAATTTCTCATTCTTCTTCCTACTCCTTCCTCCCCATTCCTCTATTCCGCTCGTCCACTTTCTGTCTCCGCACTCAGCTTTCCACGTCGCATTCCGTCCTCGTGTCAATTCGCCCGTTCCGCCGGCTGAAGCTCTGTGCCTTCCATTGCCGCAGATCTGTGATTGGCTTTCCGCTTTTCCATTGCCACGACCTTTTCCGCCCCATGTGAACCCAGCTTTAGACCAGTGGCAAGCTTGCGTTTTCTCGGCGTCTCTGTTGCCACGACAGATACACCGGGTGACGACCCACGGCTCAGTGTCAAGTGCGCAAGAGTTGATGCCAAATTACGGGCGTTCGGAACGCCCACTCTACTAACACGGCCCGATAAGCAGCCACAGGTCCGCCAGTCCTCGGTAAGGGGAGTGTACTTCGGCTATTTGTAGTGTCGTGCCAAAAACACAACATGCAACGCTCTCAAATCTGTCGTAGGTCGCAAGCACGGCCATAATGGCTCCATAAAAATGTATGTTTGACCTTTTACGAGCTGTCGCCACATATCTGTCGCGGTGAAAGAAACGCCAAGAAAATGTGAGCCTGTCACTGGCCTTAAATGGCATCAATGTCTTTTTTCGGCGTAGTTTGACCTTCCCGCATTGTTAATTATCTACTCCATAGATGACGCCTGTTGTCCATCACAGCAAAAAAAGAACACATTCGTGCAGCAGACAGACTAACTTGTGTTTCCGTTGTGATTTGACCATTGGGATTGTTATTTACCAAGTCAAAAGATGGCGTTTTTTGTTATCGTCGCTGATTGCCGCTAATGACAGTAAAAGCGGCAGCGCTAATGGTTCAAAAATGGACAGGTAAGGTGTTGTGTTTCGACTTACGTGGATTTCAACTTCCGCGGAAATTTTTGGGACGAATTAACCGCAAGTCGAGGACTTACTGTATAGCAGTTTCAAATCATTCAACAGAAACTTGAGAACGTATTATTTACTATAGCATTATTCCTTATGCAGTTTTATGCTTTGAATAGCGCTGTTTCAATTAGCGCCCTAATATCCTGGAACGAATTACGAGGGTTAATCGGGAACTGGGTGTACAACCTGTGGTTTATACCTTATGAGTAGGGATAGGAAAATTTCGCGATCGCAAATTTTGGCAAAAATGTCCTGGGAGTGGCAGTTAGTTACAACATACTCCATACTGACTGGGGAAATGACTTTTGAACTCGCGAATTGTGCCCCAAAACGTGAATTTTCATTTTTGATGAGAAAATGGTTGGAAGTACATTTCAGACGTAAGAAAAACATTAAAATTGCAAGAAAATGTTCTCAATTCGATTTAAACGAACTCGCGTGCAAATATTCCTGAGGTATGTGGAAGTTTGCGGTTCATAGTAGCATAACTGGTGTTACGATAACAATTGCGGGAGGATGACATCGGGTGCTTTCGATTTACGGCGCTTACCGGCAATACACAGCTCGTCACGCCGCGGTGCTTTCTATTTACAATTAGTGGAATAACCATCAATCGGCATCTATGATCGGTGGCTCTCCACTCCGAGGTGAGTCGAACAAAGGAAAAGCAATATGTGCATTTATTCTAAGTAATATGCTACAGCAGGGTTTCCCAACCTTTTCCTGCGATAGAACACTTCGTAAATCCTGAAATTTTAGCAGAACACCTTGTGGACTTCACACATATTAAACCATTGCATATAAAGCCGTTATAGGTTACTCTGAACTCCCATTAGCCTTCTGCGGAACATAGTTTGGGAATCCCTGAGCTACATATTTGAAGACGAGACGGACTGCGCATGTATATTTTTCTGATTTTTTTATTTTGTTCTGATTTGTTCATTAGACTCTACTACGGATTTGAAGACAAGACGGACTGTGCTTGCGTAAATAGCCGCTTTGAGTTGTTTCATTTCAATGGGCTTGTTCGCCAAGAGTTTTTTAAATGCCAATTCTGATAGTTTGAAAAATAGAGAGAGAGGTATTTTTCCGCTTTTTGATCCGTCGCCTGCTTGGCCTGCTTTTTGAATTATCGGCAGCAAAAAATCAGGGTTCTTAACCCTTTAACGTAAAAGAACCAACATGAAAAGTTTTGAAGTCACTCGCTGCTCTGTCCAATCACGCTGGCCGCTATGCAGCATTCCCCTTCCCTCACTTTCCAGCGAGCGAATTACAAACTGAACCGGATCTCTGATGTTGTCACGAACTTTTTGAGTGGGCGGCAAGTTTTGCGAATTTTTGTTTTGATTTAAGAGTGAGTGGCTGAATATAGAAGAATTTTGTCTCCATCGAAAATCTATTTTCCAATCCATCTACCGAATTCTTGAATTAAATTGCAAGTTCGCATCATAGTGAACGACCTTTTTGCAATGGGGTTGTTCCATTGCAATGGTTGCGTAGCTAGCTTTAAAGCACCAATCAAGGCCAACTACGACATCAATATAATTGTCGATATATTTATTTATTGCATGGCACCAAGATTGATTTTATTGTTTGAATCTCTAGTTTTTGGCCATTTCCGTCAAATGACTGTTTGTTTTCCATTGACAACTGTTAATTATTCTAGTTTTATTCCTGGTTTCTGTGCTTTCAAGTGATTTTGACGAGTTATTGAGATGCCGAATGCAAAATTAAGGCTTTCCAGTATCAAAAAGATGGATTTTAATGTATCGATAAAAGTACGGTCATGTACATTTTCTACAACTGTCAGGTTGCTTGGGAAAGACTCCATAGGAAAAATTTAAAATCTTCGAAGCACGTAACTGCAGCAAACTTTCACAAGGATGGAAATTCTCTAAAGTTACATGTCAATACACAAAATGTATTAAATTTTATTTTTAAATTTAGTGCCACTTTTCCAGGTTCCGCCACCGAGGTGATTGTCTTCTGGCTAGAAGGGGAAGTATCGCATAATAACCCAGATCATATTGGGTTAAACTTTAGTATAAGTGACCCTTTTCTGGCCTTGGAAATAATAGGTATTTTATGTGTATGTATATATATATATATGTGAGGGGAAGCGGATATTCAGGGAGGAGTGGAATGGAGGACTCTTCCAGGATGGCGGGAGGGACTGGGGTTCACCGACAATTAGGAATGACACACTCACGCACAATAGTAAGCTCCCCGCTTTTATTATACGCACTATTACAGCCGCGAGCCCCCTTGCTCGCCAGGTCTCTCAGACCAACAACCCCACAAACACCGTCTATCACTTCCCCAATCCCACACTGCTAACGTCACAACCTCCGCACCCCTCCTAACCGTCCCAACACTCCGACTGTCTTCAACTGACTCCTCGTCACGACTCCCGTTCTCGAGGTCGTCGTCGTTCCCTCGCTATCCGCCAGGGGGCACCACCTCCTGGCAGCACCCGTTCGGCCGTAAGCTAACAGTCGGCCCTTCCTGACTTTAGGGCCGTCCTCGGCCCGATCCGGCGGTTGGCTGCCCTCATCTTCCTCAGCATCGGGGTCCTCTTCGGTCTGCTCTTGGGGTTGGCTGCCCTCCTGTGGGTTGTCATCTTCTTCTTCCGCTACAGGGACATAGTCTTGGGGGGACTGGCACCATGGTTTCATCCGATCAGCACAAAAGACAGAATGAAACCTCCTCTGGGTTCTGCCTGCCCCTGGGATATCTGTCAACAAATACCTGTCTCTGGGGAATACCCTTTCCACCCTGTATGGTCCCTTATATTTGGGTGCTAGCTTTCGAGATGTTCCCGTCGCCTGGGCTTCTCGCTCGACTAACGCTAAATCTCCTCGCACGTATCTATTTGGCTCCTTATGAGCTTCGTCGAACCTTTTCTTCTGTTTCTCCTGAGATGTCACCATCCTGCCTAAAGCTTCCTTCCTAGCCTCATCTACTACCTCTTTGTTAACTCCAGGTTCATTTTCCTGCAATGTCATTATAACGCAGTTTCTTAACGCGTTCTGCGGGCGATACGCGAACAACAGTTCATGAGCACTGGCTCCTACCGTTTTGTTCTCCATCGAGTTTCTGCTAAGAGCATCTACGTGACCCATGCTCCTGCCTGGTCGGTATTCGATTGTGAAGTCATACTCCTGTAGCCTCAACCACCACCTGGCAATTCTTGGCAACAGCTCTCTCTTGGTCATCGCCGTCTTTAAAGCGTTGCAGTCCGTTACCACCTTGAACTTTCGATCCAACAAGTACATCCTGAATTTGTCGACTGCCTCTACCACCGCTAATGACTCAAGCTCGTAGCTGTGGTACGACTTTTCTGCATCCGTCGTTTGCCTGCTGTAGTAAGCCACAGGTCTCAATGGTTCTTCATCTCGCGATTGCAAAAGAATTCCTGCTAATCCATGTTTGCTGGTGTCTGTGTGGACCTCGTGCCTCGCACCCACGTCAAACATTTCCAACATCGGTCTTTCGACTAATTTCTTCTTGAGTTCTTGGAAAGCTACCTCTTGTTTCTCATTCCACTCGAACGTCACTCCGTTTTTCGTCAATCTCGTCAATGGTTGACTAATCGCAGCAAATCTTGGCACGAACCTTCTAAAGAAGCCGGCCAATCCAATGAATTGCCTGATTTCATGGACATTTTCCGGTCGTCTGAAATCTCTCACTGCTCGAATCTTTCGTTCACCGGGTTTTATTCCTTCTGCATTTATCTCGAACCCTAGATAGTCTACTCGCTCCTTGAAAAATTCACATTTTGCCAACTACAATGTCAGTCCGATTTCCTTGAGAACTCCTAAGAATCTCTCTATCTTCTCTAATCCTTCTTTCACGGTCCTACTCAGGATCAGCACATCATCCATGTACACCAAAACATCCCCTGGTTTCGTCTTCCTGATGACCTGCCTCATCATCCGATTAAACACGGCTGGTGCGTTTACCAAACCAAATGGCATACTGTTAAACTCGTACAGACTTTCCGGCGTCACAAACGCGGTAAGATGTCTAGATTGAGGTGCCACGGGAATTTGATAGTACCCAGAAACGAAGTCTAAGGTGGAAAAATATCGGTTTCCCGCAAGACTGTCTAACTATTCATCAATAGCCGGCATTGGAAAATTCTCCTTCCTGGTCTTCTGGTTCAGCACTCTGTAGTCGATACATAATCTATCCTCTCCGTTTGCCTTTTTCACTAACAGAGCTGGGCTAGCATATTCTGACGTTGACTCTTGGACTATTCCCATCTTCATCAGCTCTTCCACCGCTCTCTGCATGTTCTCTCTTTTGGCGTAAGGTAGGCGATACGGACGCGACGTCACAGGTCTGTCGTCGTTCAAGTCAATGCTGAAACTGGTGAAGTTCACCTCACCTAGCTCGCCTAGATTTTTAGCAAAACACCCCCTAAATCTATTTACTAGGTCGCAGACTGCTCCTTTCTCTTGCATTGACAGGTTCTCATTCAAGTCTATCTCGTCCTTCCGGATCCGTGACTCCTCTTCCACCTTCCGCACTTGAGAGTTCTCTTCTTTCCTTAAATCAACATTTTCCTTGGAGATGAGTCTCCCGAAATCCTTTACGACTCGAATTCCCGGCTGGTCTAATGCACTTCGCCCTAGGATGATAGCATCCTCCTGCGAATATTCAGGGACGATTAAAACCTCTACTTCCAAGTTCACATCGTCCACCTTCAAGTTCATCTGTTTCGAGCCGATTGCTTTACAACTCCCGGACCCAAAGCCTACTAAACACTTTCGGCTTGCCTCATACTCGACTCCTAGTTCTTCAGCGACGTCTCTTCTCAAAGTGACAACATCGCTTCCCAAATCAACCATTTACATCGGCCATTTACAAAGCCATTTACATCTATCCACTTGTGGTACTCATCAGGTATGTTGCAGTTGGGTCGCTTGATTTTCTTAACGTTCCATTTTTTCTCACTCGAGGTCGCTCTCGACGTTCCCTGCGGACAATCTTTCTGCAAATGTCCCGTCTGCTTGCACCGGTAACAGAGTTTATCACGGGCTGCTTTCTGGCATTCCCTAGCAAGGTGGCCTACTTCACCGCAATTGAAACATACGCCCTTGCCTAGCGTTCTTTCAACCCTCACACCTTTTCTTTCGATCTTATGATCACTGTCTGCAGGAAGTCGATTCTGATAGGTTGCCTTCTCTCTCATTTTCGCCCTATCATTGACGCTCTCGTACCGCTTTCTCTTGCGTAATAGTCCTTCCACATCTTCAAAATCACACATAGTCAAAAGTTTCACTAGTTCTCTATCCCACATACCATTTAAAATGTATCTAATCAGGGACGCTTCATTTACTTCACCACGTCTAGCGATAGTTTTCATCGCGTAAACATATGACTCATGCGTCTCACCTCGCTGCATCCTTCTCTTTGTCAGGCTCAAGTGCACATCGGCTTGGTCCTCCACTGACGGGAAACAATACAACAGTCCTTTCTTGAAAGCCTCCCAAGAGTGCACTTCATCGGCCACGCTATTCAACCATAGTTTCGCCGCCCCACGCAGCTTACTAACAGATTGGGCCAACAACATTGACTCGTCCCACCCGTAGGCTGATGCAATGCTCTCTATTCGCCTAACCCATTGTGCCGCCGTAAACCCTAGTGTTAACGAAGGTTCAAACTCCGGCAGTAATCGTTCTGCTATTACTAACGGATTGGGCCAACAACATTGACTCGTCCCACCCGTATGCTGATGCAATGCTCTCTATTCGCCTAACCCATTGTGCCGCCGTAAACCCTAGTGTTAACGAAGGTTCAAACTCCGGCAGTAATCGTTCTGCTATTTCCCGATGTGCTACCATGCTCCTCTCAAGTACTAACGATTGCCCATTTACAAGCTCGCGTTCAAGGAGTTTCCTTTCTCTCGCTAGCAATTCTCACTCGTGACGCAACAGCAGCTGTTCCCTCTCCGCGACACACCCAAGGACGCTACTCTCTCCAACAGGTTCCCGCCAGTTCACCATCGGCGGGCCTCCCCCTATCGAAGGCCACGCGACCGTAGCCTCGCGCGGTCGCTCACCAGGTCCCCTTGCCTTTATAGCCTCCCCGGCAGTCTCTCGCGCACCCAACGGCGTCGACTCGCCCAAAGTCCACATGGCGGTAGCCTCGCGCGGTCGCTCACCAGGTCCCCTTGCCTGTATAGCTTCCCCGGCAGTCTCTCGCGTGCCCAACGGCGTCGACTCGCCCAAAGTCCACTTGGCGGTAGCCTCGCGCGGTCGCTCACCAGGTCCCCTTGCCTGTATAGCTTCCCCGGCAGTCTCTCGCGCGCCCAACGGCATCGACTCGCCCAAAGTCCACATGGCGGTATCCTCGCGCGGCCTCTCACTAAGCTCCCTCGCGGGGTCCCGACACATTCCCGCCAAGTCTGTCCTTTCTACTCGCGCGGCCCCGTCAACGCTTCCCACTCGGCACTCGTCGTCCCACGACGCCATTGTAGGACTAGCCATCACTATGATTTCTTATCACACTCTCTCACCTTAGTTGATCTGCACTAGATAAGGTTTGATGTACTCTTATCTCTTGATGGCTGGCTGGGCACCTATTTACTGCGGCCTGCTGCACACAAACCACTCCACGACACTCGTTCACTGCAGCTTGCTGCACACGTATCTAACTGCAGGCACTTTTGGACTCTTTATCCCACTTCTGAACTGTGAGGGGAAGCGGATATTTATTTATTTATTTATTTATTTATTTATCTCACACAACCAAAAACGGCACAATGGCTAATTACATTGGTCGATGCAGCAAAATAAATAAGCATAGAACAACAATAACGAAAAACACGAAGAATGAAGTACAAAATAAAAACATCAACACAAAAACAAAATTAAATCAAATTTTTGGGTTCCATGTACCCAAGTGCCGTTTGATGAATGATTTGAATATGTTGGGCGAGGAGAAGAGGTCAAGGGAAGAAGGATGCGCTGAGGACAATATGTTAAATTTGGAGGGGATTCTGTAAAACAGGGACCATATATAATATATATACATATATATATATATATATATATATATATATATATATATATATATATATATATATATAAGTCAAACTTACAGGAGGTAGGAGAAAGAGAAAAAGATAAAGAATTCGTTCTTACGGAACGTTTCGAACCAGTTGGTCCTTCGTCAGCTCTAGAAGTGATGTCTTCAAGTCACTTCTAGAGCTGACGAAGGACCAACTGGTTCGAAACGTTCCGTAAGAACGAATTCTTTATCTTTTTCTCTTTCTCCTACCTCCCGTAAGTTTGAATTTATATATTTGTGAATTATATATATATATAAACCTTGCCACAGGTGGGGCGGAATTAAATATAGAAACACAAAAAAGAAGAACACTCACAATATACGTTCTGATATTTCGGCAATGATGGAAAGGCAGGGGACAAGGGGTAGAGTGAGGTAGGAGGAGAGGGAGGAGAAAGGGGTAAGAAAGGGGAGAAGAGGGGGGGCGGGAGGGGGTCAGAAGAGGAGAGCGTGGTTAGGGGGGGAGAAGAGGGGAAGAGGCGGGAGAGGGTCAGAGGAGGAGGAAGGGATGTGGGAGGGAGAAAAGGGGAGGGGCGGGAGGGGATAAAAGGCGGAGAAAGGGGAGAAGAGGAGAAGGGGCGGTAGGGGTCAGTGAGCCCGATTTAATCCGGGGGGATTATAGGCAGAATAAAGCCAGATACAAGCCAACTCTAATGTACGTAATTGAAGGGGAGAGGCAGAGGGAGGGAGGGAAGACAATATGCCTGCTCGGAAACATTTGTCAAAACTGACATTGTGGGAGGAAGCATGGATCGGGACGGGGAAGGAGGCATTGGGCGAGGACGGCTTACAACTGGCTCGGTGGCCGGTCAATCTAACACTTAAGGCGTTAGTGGTGAGACCAATGTAATAAGAATCGCAAAGGTTGCAAAGGAGGATGTACGCAATGTTGTGGGAAGTGCATGACCGAGAGGGGACGGAAGGAAGTGGGTGGGAGAGGAATTTAGCGGGGAGGGGGTCGGTAATAAGAATAGGGCACGTTTTGCATCTCGCGCGATGGCAGGGGTTGGGTGGGGTTTTAGAGCTAATATAGGGTTTAGTCAGCGGCTTGGTGGTTTTTAGGGTGCTGGAGAGGTTAGGGGGACGCCTGAAGGTGAGAGAGGGACATGTGGGGAATGTGTTTTTGGTGGTGAGATTATCAGAGAGGAGTGGGAAAAGGTTTTTAATGATTTTTTTGAGGGCATGGACGCCTGGGAAGTAGGTGGTACATAGGGAGAGGTTGTAATTCTCCTTATTTTGGGTTGGTTTAGGAGGAAAGTGTTTTTTGAGAATTCGTTTATTGAGAAGAGTCTCAGGATATCCTCGTCGGAGAAGGGATTGGTGCAAAGAGGAAAGGAATTTATCAAGGGAACCCCGATTCCTACGAAGGCTACGTGCCGAAATATCAGAACGTATAGTGTGTGAGTTTTCTTCTTTTTTTTGTGTTTCTATATTTAATTCCGCCCCACCTGTGGCAAAGTTTATTTTTATTTAAATTATTGCGTGTGTGATTTTCCACGAACTCGTATATATATATATTGATATATATATATATATATAAAAACTTGGTCACAAGTGTGACTAAAATGAAAACACATAAAAAAGACACTTACACGGGTTGTAAATTTTTCGGTGGATCGCCGCCACCTTCTTCAGCGAAAGGTATAGGAAGAATTTGAACATGACCTAGATTTTTTTTGGGACAATCCAAACCTATGTAAAAGTTTTCTTGCAAAATTTATAACAACTTTGGTTTGGCCCATTACAGGGAGCTGAAAGTTAAGCATCACGCTTAATATGCACGGTGTGAATATTTCATTAAGATCGGGCGTCAGGCACTTTCTTCTTGAAATTTCAATGAGAGAGGAAAAGTAGTTGTAAGGCTTTCACTTTTTTATTCTCATTGAGATAAAAAAATTGTAGGCATGCTGGCCATGATTTAATGCAATGTAAATTATGTCCAAGTTTGATGTAATTTCTTTTATGTAGGCTTGCTGGTAAATTTTTAATTGAAATCCAAACTTGAGTCTTAATAATTGTTATCAAGCAGGGTGCTCACTCAACTGTGAAGCTGGGAATTAGCTTTGAATTTTGAAAAAAAACCATGAATTGAACTTTTGAGTGCAACTCATGCATCGAAAATGACTGCGAAAACTGTTCAAACCCTCCCGAGTCTCCAGTCATCAGGCCTGCGAAACAATATCGAATATCAATTAACAGAAAAATAAGGTTATTGGATCACGTCTGGTGAACTAACGTATCCAGAAATTCTCTTGGGTTGAAAAAGATTTTACCCACTTCTTAAAATACTACATAAATCTTATAGCAGAAGCCGACTCAAGTATAAGCTGAAATAAAAATGTGCTTTTTCTTCTTTTTTTAAAAGCAAACCACTAAAGGCAAAAGGTATTCTACATTTGAAAAAAGATATAACTGACAATAAAACAACATTTCAGAATTTTCAGGAAGCTTGTCATTCTTGCTTATCCCTGCCATTAACCGTCTTCTGTTCTCTCACTGAGAAGTAGTCTGTTGTCACGTCACAGCTTATGACCCTTCTTTGTTTCATTTACTGGACTTTTTGTCTGTAGTTGTCATTCTCGAGACTCTATTTTAGTGGCATTTACAATTGACCAATTTATGTGATTTTTTGTGCCAGAATCTTCAAGGAAGATGAATGAATGAAAGAAAGGAGAAAGATGAATTAATTTAATGGCAATTCCTATTAAATTATCCTTAACATTTCTGTTGAAACGACAAGTGCAAGTGATTCTTCTAATATTGACAATTTAAATTTGAAAGTCCAGAGTCCTATTTTGTGAGAGACAAGAGAGATTCATCATGTTTCCAATCCATCATTTGGGAGGACCCAATGTAGTCAAAGTCTTAAGTTGTAGACAGATGTTTTTTTTTTTAATGATGAGTTAATTATTTAATTTTAAAATTTTTATATATCTGCTGCTAAATAAATTTTCATTTTTATGTAAACATGTTTTAGTTGAATGTTGGCTTAAATCCTCATCCATTTTTTCAGTCTAAACGTCAATTATGTTTCCCTTTTAAAATTGCACTCATTAAACGTTTGCCTGTGCTGCCAGTGCTGCCTTCCTTCATAATTACTGCTCTTAATATATGAAGTTGCCATTAACTTTCCGTTTAGGTTGATCACTTCTCCAAGTATGGCTTGAGTGACTCTGATGAGGAAGACTGCACCCCATTCCCTCCTTTGGCAGCCGCTCCGGGGACTGCTGCCGCTGCCACCACAGCAGCCCCTATTGGTGCAGCATCTGGTCCAAATCAGAGAATAGCCAATGGGGCAGTGAGCAAAAAGATCAGGAGGCTTCCACTTCAACCACAGGATAGTGGAATGACTGGTCGCTCTGTTGACGATCAGATGGACCAGTCCATGACTGAGGTGAGTGGCAAAATTAGCATTCCTTGATTATTAGCGTTACTTTTATGATAACTGTGGACCCTACACCATAATGAAGTTCAGAATACTGAAAGAAGATCTTGTAAGCATAGGAAAAAATGAAGATGACTGTATCATTTCTTTTTCAATTGCAACTAGGTACCATTGGAGTTTTAATTAAGAACATGATTATTTGCCATGAAATTCTTGATATTTTCGACTGTTTGGACTACTTCTGCCTATTGATATGCCTTCAAAAATGTAAAATAGAGGTTCCACTCAAAATTGATGTCAATCCATTTTTATCAGGGGTTTCTGGTTAATTAAATAGTTGGCCATCATCGTCACAAAGCATTCGATTCTGTCCTTTGGCTTGCTGCACTTAACATCAGCCTTTGGCTTGGTCAAGACCAGGGGAGGGGAACAGCAGCTGAATGGCGTGGTATACATTTTGCTCTATTGAAGAAGTTCAAAGGTGCGGCTCCTAGAGGGACTAGAGTAGATGAAAGAGCACATAGTTCCAAGCTCCTTCAACAGATAGCATTACATGCAAATTCAAATTTTTTGCGGCCCTGGAAACCCCATAGGTACCCAATTCTATACTGCAGCTCGGTTAAGACAAGGTAAAAGCTAAAAGGTTGGCTTCAGTTGCACTACTTGGTAAAAATAAATGATGATAACTTTAAGCATTAAAAAAATTTCATAGGCGAAGGGTTATCATGGAAAAACAAGATGAAGACAATTATTTTTTAAGAGATTTTTAATATCCTTAGTGACGTACAAAATTTGGCAAAATAGTCAAAACAAATACAGGAATACATACATTGGCTTCATGGCCTATGTGCGGGGATGTCGTTGAGGTCGGGATTGCAGCACAATGTTCTCCAGATTTCGGGCTTCTATAAACAAAGGAAACTTAATTAAAGGGAGCAGAACGACTGTGTCAATGTCTATGGTGCAAGTGATTTTTTCCAGTGTACAGTGAAAATGTTAGCCCTCACCATAGGAGAAAGGTATTTGGATCTTCACTTTCTTTTTAGATCATGTGCACCCTTTCCATCATCAGGTACCGTCTTTCTATTATTTTTCAAGTACAAAGAATACTTACGAAAAGCAAAATAGCTGGATCTAGAAATCTCATAATTACAGAAAAAAATGTATTATGATAATCATGAGTGTTTCGTTGAATAGTTGCTACACACGTATGTTGTTACTGAAAGTGTGCTTTCCCTGAGGATTTGTTCATTAGCATTGCGGTTAATTCGTACATGAAGCAATGAGCAACCTTTAGTAGAAAGAATATCCTCTCTTGTGTTCCTCCCCAAGACCTTTGGGATGCTGCTAAGGGCTCTCTTCAGTTCTACGTTTCTATTGGTCAGTTTTCTCATCTTTAACCTCTCTGATCCATTTCCAACTTTGCAGCAATGCCTTCACGTGCACTTCTTGAACGCAGGCAACAATGTCTCGCATTTCTGGTAAGGTTGCCACTTACGCAAGCACAGATTTATGTAATTCGAGGCCTGAGTAACTTGGGGACTGCCTGTACCTTAAATAATAATATGTAAAAAATACTTATTTAAAAAACCACGCTTATATTACAGTGTACTAAATAAGTAAAAAAATAATTTTTTCATCACTGGTAAAATAAAAGTGTGTGTGCTTTTTCTTAATCAACATCCAATCTCTGTCATCTATATCGTAAATATCTAAGTATACTAAGGTGCCCACCTTGTGGAATATATATTGATAATATAAATGACAGTGGTTCGATGTTGATTGAGAAAAAGCGCCCACACTTACCTTTTCAGAGTGATGAAAAATAATTTTTTACTTTTTAGTGCACTTGAATACAAGCGTAGTCTTGTAAAAAAGTATTTTTTTTACATATTATTATTTTTTACCTTTCAGTCTTTATATTAATTGTGCAACGGTTCTTTGAAATTTAAATATTATCATTTCTTCTCACTATGAATGCTAACTTCTACTAGCGACACCAGCGGTAGTAGGTGGTGGGAATGAAAGCTCCAAGTGCCTCCTAGTAAAGGATTCAATGACAGGAAAAGGACGCACTTGCCAGTTGCAGAGGTCCCTTAACCACACTATGTAATTTTTGCTAGGAGTCACATTTTCTCTCTACTAACAAAATGGGGCCATACGGTGCAACCCGCAACACAAAATGTAAAAAACCTTTTTATTTTAGTAGGTTAACTTGGTAATTAGTTAATTTAATGACTGATTCAGTCTTGGAGAGTAAGTGTGCCAAATTTCAACTCGATTGAACGATGTGAATTGGGTTACATTATGATTACAAGATTCCATCCAGACAAACAAACGACAAACAGGTGAAGTTGAAATACGTGTGGTAAATAAGGAAGCTGATTATCCCCCCCCCCCCCCACCACGCACTTGTGTACTTTTATTTTGTTGTGCCTCTCATTCTTTGCACCTTCTTTAAAATAAATTCCAAAGAATAGAATTTTCACCTCGAAAAATTGAAATTTTGGCCTGAAAAAGCAGTTGGAATTTCATCATAATATGTATCTTGTCTTCAGCAACTCTGAAGTATTTTATTTTATTTAATTATAATGATTACTTTTAATTTAAATAGTGACTTTATTTTAAAGCACCCAATCTTATTTCAAGTATTAAGATAATTAGAACAAAATAAAATAATAAAAAAACACTAACTTCACCAAGTTGAGAAAATGCAAAGAAATGTCTTTTTTTATGCGTCGTCATAGGGCAAGGGCCTAGCCATGTTGAAACACCGGTTCCCGTCAGAACACCGAAGTTAAGCAACGTTGGGCCCGGACAGTGGTTGGATGGGTGACCCTCCTCCATACCTCAACCAGGCATGGATGGAGAGGCGATACTCCCTCCATACCTATACCGGGAGGCCGGTGGGAGATATACCCAGACCGGGAGAGTTAGAGGGAGGACACCCTCCATACCTGGTACTGGGGTGAGGCAGGGGGAGGCCATGAGGGGGAGGAGTGCTCTTATCCCCTGTCTGCAAGTGGCAGACAGGGGATAAGAGCACCACGGTACAGTGCCCGGGCTCCTGACGAAGGCCCCCTGACTAACAATCTAACAATCTAATCTATGCGTCGTCATTAGCAATAAAACTCCCTTAAAATAGATTTTTAAAAAGTTTGTTCTTTTTGGAGAATTATTAAACACATTTTCATTAGTAAAAACTGGGATTAAGTTAACAATAATAAATATAGTGTCAAATGTACAAATGCAGAAAAACTTACCAAAATTGCTTCCTCCATGGAACGAAGACAAGTACCCATAAACAATGTTCACAACTAGGGACCTAGAACTATTTAAAACAACATATGTTGGGGACTGGTTACTGTTAACCACATATTCTTCTCAAGGCTTATTTTGGAATTAATTGCAAATTGTGTGCAAAATACATATGTAGTATATGAATGTAAAGGGAAGATTTCTGAAGTTATTCAAGTCGACTCGGAGGCTGCGCGCTAGGCTTAGATTGCTTGAGCAATTGAGAATAGATATCTTTAAGAGCGATACGGAGCACATCATATTAGAACCCCACTATATTTCCAGGTCCGACAGAAACGATAAATTAAGAGAGATATTTTGCCCAACGGATAGGTATGGGAATTCGTTTTTCCCCCCAACAATAAGGGACTATAATAAATGCTAGGCGTAATTTCATTAGAGAGTTTCATTTCTATATATGTAAAAGGCTGGTGTCCTAACACATGCCTATTGAGGCGGCTTGCGGGGTAGTATGTAGATGTAGATGCTCTTACGTTTGATTCTAAATTCTGTGCTGCATAATAGTGATATTTTCTCACAATCTCAGGATCATTAACCTTGGCATCATAATTTCAAATGGATAGAAGAGGTTAGGATTAAGTCTCGTCAGGAGAACCAAGTTATCTTGGTCCTCGTTGAGTGTTATGACGACCTCATCTTGAAAGACCTCTCTTTGTGAGCATTGCCGTTCTGTTCCTCTGTCACCAGAATGAGGAAATATTACTCCGTGTGGTTCATATATGACCCCTTCATTTCATGCACTTCAAGTTTAAAGGATGTTTATTTCGTGCATCTTAAACATAAAAAAATACTAAATCAGCATTGTTTTCTTATTTTAAAGAGGTAATTGATAATTATAGCTTCTGAATACATAGGGAATGTCTTTGAGCTCTGAAATTTCTGATGAATGTCATTGTTGACCAGATAAGTTTAACTGTCTTAATTGCACTAATATCCAAGAGTAGGTAATTAATTTTAGTGATCCTTAGAATTTTCTGTCTTAAAATTATTTTTTCAATAGGCTGATGTTATTTTTCTAATGCCATAATTGATTTTAAAATATTCCATTTTGAATGTCCCAGGAAGCTTCCATGGATGTAAGCAGGACTGATGGATGGCCTGTCAATGGTTCTATTTCTTCAAGAGGAAAACGAAATCTGGCAGCTTTAAGTCCAGAGTCTCAGAGTGAGTACATGTCCTTTTGCCTGTTGATCGTGAGATGGATCCGTCTGATGCAGATATTGCATCGATCATTTTATCCAAGACTGATTTCAGATCAAAATTAATGTTCTGAAATCTGATTTGAATCAAGAATTTCAAATAAATTAATTTTCTTTTTTTGGGGAGAAGATTAAGATTTGGTTAAGAAATAATGGATGTTGTCACCTCATTGCCAATGTTTTGCAGTTACAGTAAAGCCTTCACTTAACGTAGTTGGAGTTGGATCAAAAAGGTGGCAGTATGTAAAATCAAGGTGTTTAAGATCAAGGGTTGATAACAATGCGTGTTAATATTTTTTGTGGCTCTTCATTATGTTTAAAATCAAGCGATGAGTCAAACATTTGTTTTTATGAATAATTAGGAACAAAAGACATGCATAATTTGATTCATTTTTTATGTCAGCTCATTTCATGGAAATGTGAAAACAAAGCAGTTATCTTCTCACAAGGTTTATCCCCCAAAGTATTGGTTCTCCAGCTGCCAGTAATATGATCAAAGATGAGATAATGCCTAACCAACCGATAACTAACCTTGTGTAACTATAAGGTTGATGTAAGAGGTATTGCTGCTCTCAATGCCCTGTAGCTCATACGTCTCAAACGCAGACCTAATGAATAACTAACGAGAATGTAAACGCCTCATCTCATGTGCACAATTTTGATAAAGTAACTGCATAACGTTTACGCAGTTTCATGAAATTTAATGACAGTGGCTGTTCTTATTGATCTAATAATCGCTAAAAGTGGCATAACTCTATTGTAGGCAATACTTGGTTGTTACGTATTATCTCCTTGGCATTTGCAAGTCACCAATCATGTAACATTCAACGGTCTAATTGGCAGATAGCATATCCAACGATCCTGCCACCAGCGAAATGCATTTGCTTTTTCTCCCCTTTTGTCTTCCCCACTCCTACTCTTGAATATTGTTTTGGGGATGGCCAGCGGTGCATTATAGTCCACTATGTAGCCTTAACTAAAACGTGTGACCAGCAACAGGTTGCTTGTACAGGCGGTCCCAGAGTTACGTAATGGATGCATTCCAATACTAGCGCCGTAAGTCGAAATTTACATAATTTTACTTGAGTCATAACTTATGTGTCTTTATACTATATACAGTAAAACCTCTCTTTTACACTTTTGACAGGGATGAAGGAAAAAAGTGTAAATCGCGGAAAAATGTATATCGAGGGAAATCGTAATTTGTAGGAAATAGAAGCAAAATCATAGCCTAATGTTAAATAATTTTATTTAAATTACCGGGGGTTGTTTAATATTTGATGGGTCACCAAATAGACATAAATAAATGAATAAACAAAAGTTAACAAAAAATAAACGTATTCTCATATTTTAACTTAACTTGATTTGAGTTGGTGTCTACCTACATATATTTATCTTTGCATCAAGGGCATAATTTTTTTCTTCAACAATTGTGTATGTCATCCATGCCTTTGTGTTGGCTGCTTAGGTTGTAGCCAAGGTCTTTCTTAATATTTTTAAAGCAACGTGGATTTTTGGACTTTTCAAAAACAAAGGGCTTCAGTCTCTCACTGCCATCTGGATTAGATCCTGATAAAACAGTAAGGTGACCTTTGATGAGCTTGGCCCCATGACAAGGGTCCCCTTTGAAGTCTATAGGGTCTTGTGTGGCATTATTTAAAAAAAAGACCTGTCTCGTCCACATGAAAAATGTCTTTCAGCGCATAGGCATAGCCATCAACATAATTATGCAAAGTTGTGCACTTCCAGTGAGAAACTGTTTCAGGATCAATGTAGTGTACACTTTTAGATTCACCAAAAATGATTTTATAGACAATATTTATATCGACTTTTGAAACAGTGTAAACATCCATTTGATTCTTTGAAGACATCAATGCACCGAGCGCCTCTCGCAGCAGTTATGCGGCCTTATTTCGGGGGAAGATTGAAACAATGTCTTCAATATTTCTTCAAGTTCATCTTACTTGGGAGTATTTAATGTAATTACGCCTTTTACCAATAGGGTCGCAGTCCTTAGCACTTTTCTCTATACATTTACGGGTTTTTACAGTTGTGTTCCACGTTGAACCTGGTATATCAAGTTCTTCGGTCAGGGACACACGAGTGCCCGTATTAGAGTCGATTCTCTTTGCAAAATGTTGATTTTTTTCTTCCAATGATAACGATTATCTCGCACGCTTGTTTGCCATTTTAAAATACGTTTCCTCGCCATTGCCGTAAGTAATTGTACATTAAATAAAACTAAAGGTGAAGTAACTAAAAACCTAAAAAATCAAGATGAATGGCATTGGTGCGGGAGTTACAAGAAATAAGAAAAGGATCGCTGCGAAGCATAAGAACAAGAGTTAACATACGTTTTAACTTTTCGCCACAATGACAGCGGTAGTTGGCCAAATAACATCTAATTAAATATGTTTATGGCATCCGCTACAAACTTAAATGTACTTTTTAAACATATCTAGTACGGCTAGGGAAGAGAATTCTATTCCCTGGTATGGCTCCTTAGTACGAGAATCCCGATCGCAAGCATTACAATATCTGGCATATATACTTTTCAGCAGTGCTATCGATGTAATGTGCTACCATCAAACGAATAATTGTGTTTTTAGAGGAAATCAAATAAATCAGCATTCATACATCATGTTTAAGCATGTATTTTATCCATATTAACAGTAATCACGCTCGAAGGGTCGCCAGTTTAAGTGCGCCAGCCGCCATCTTTCTTGCCTGCAAATGTCGTAAGTGGCGGGATTTGAAAGTGTAAATAGCGGGATGAAAACACATGGGAATGATGCAAATATTTATGGGGCCGGGAGAAAATATTGTAAATCACAGGAAAACTTAAATTCCGGGGACGTAAAAGCAGGGTTTTACTGTATATATGTATGTATATTATATAACATAAAGTCGAAACTTACGGAATTCGAAAAAAAAAAAGGAGTTGAAAATTACTAAGTAACTGAGTACGTGGACTCAAGATTACGGTCGATTCGGAGAAATGCGGGGAAGGCCAGCTCTTACTATTAACCTTACGACACATGCACTCCTTGAACGTAGGCAACCATCCTTATCGCAAATCCCTATCTTTCGTAATTCTCATCTTTTTTTTTGTAAGGTTGCCTCTTACATAAGTATGGATTTACGTAAGTCGAGGCTTACGTCACTCGGGGACTGCCTGTATGTGCAAATGAGAATTCTACAAAAGAGTTTTCCGTAGCGAGGGTTTTCTTGGGCACCATGAGGTCTCGTTTTATTGAGGTTGCACTGTATATACCACCATATTTTCCGATTTTTGTAATCCTTGTTTTTCGATTAGCCATGCTTCATTTACCACAGATAAGCTAGAGTGTACTGTAGTATTTACTAATTCTATGCTATCCTGGATACCACTACTCAGCCTTTTGCTGCCTCTGCAGATGTGCTCCCGAGTCTCAGCAATTTAATGAATAACTAAAATGGCAATTTTCCTCTAGAAAAGGTTTATTACGACCATGGTTTCGTAGCGATGGTTGTAATAAATCTTTTCTAGTGGAAAAATGCCATTTCTGTGATTCATTATGCAGAACTTCCACCATATCACACTCTTTTTGTCTCAGCAATTTACTTGACTTGAAACTTTTACTTTACTTCATTTGAAAATTTTTATTGAAACAGTTCTTCTTGCCCAATGGTGTACATTTATTTCTTGCCATATTCTTCGTCACAGAGCCTCTGCTTATTATATATTATGTGAGTTCGCAGCATTAAACGCCTGCGCATTCCTGCCATTTTTGAATTTTATTGGACATTAATTCTGATGGTGTTATTTTTGGTCCAAATTATTTCTACTCTGCACTTCTTATTGCTCGCTTCATGATTTCCATAATTACCATAGTTTTTATAACCCCTTACGGAAGAAATAATTTCTACCTCCTACTCATAATCCCGTCGTAATAAGTTCTGTAATAAGTCCTGTTTTCATAATTGGTTTTGCCATTAGGCTCTGACCAATTTAAATATGCATAAATGGAGCCACACTTGTTTTGTGTGATGGAGCCTTGAGCATAAAGTGAGTGCTGACTGTGTACAGTTTATCTGATAGCGTGTGCTACGCATGGCCTGGAGTCGAATTCACGTAAGTCGGGAACTCTCTGTACTTAATATTGTCTTGAAATGATTTTATTTTTTCAGTTTTGGTATTTTCGTCCAAACTCCCTAATGTTGACATATCTTGGCCCATTTTATACGCTAATTATCCAGAAAAAATTACATCAACGACAATAGAAATGCTGTAAGCTGAATTATACCTGTACTTATATTTTATGATATGAGGGAGTTCATAAATTGTAAAAAGGATATAGATCTATTACTTTTGACTTTTAACAAGCGTGGAAAAAAGTAAAAGTCAATATGAGCACATAAAAACCTGTTGATATGAGAAATATAAAGGTATAAATGAAACTACAATGAGTTTCCAATAATTGATCTCCTAACAGATTACTAACAGAATCCAATATTATTTTGAAACCATTATAAAGCAGAGATCACCTGCGTATGTATGGTCTGCTAAAAAGAGCATTTGAATTAATGAACTTGCATTTTGTTCCACTTCAGATGGTTTCCATGAGAATGGAATTGATGCCGCTATGGCCCTTAGCCCAACGGCACAAATAGCTCAGCAGCTTGGAACTTCAACTCACAAGGTTCAACTTATGAAGGCTTCTTTCTTTGGTGATGAAGGTGAAGAAGTAGGTGAGTGAAAGAGTGGTAGATTACCGCACCCCTTGAAAATTACTGTAATTTTTGGTAATTTTCTTGATAATTCACCTATGTTTGAGATAATGTTTCATACAAATTGCTGAAAAATAAAGGTACTTTATAATGGTATGTGTGTAAATTGGACTCAGTAAATTATATTGTTTTAAATAGTGATGTTATATGTTTAATTTATAAAAAGGTCTCATTTGTTTTTTGCTTTCCAATTGTCGCCTTTCCACCTAAGTTTCCAGCATTCCTTATTCCTCTGATAATGTTATCATCCACCTATCAGGGTGGCCACTCACCCGGGAAATACCCTAGAATCTGATGCTACCAGGAAAATTGTTGAATTTTCAGGAAAAATTTGACTCGATGAGCTTTATAGGAAACAAAGCCATTGTACAGTTAATTTATACAGTTTGTACAGTTAGCAATTATGTCCATAAATCTTGCCATAGTTATTACATTTAATTATAAATTATTTTAATGCATGAAAAATGAATTTGTGGCTCAACATTGAATGTTCCATTGAATGATTCCACGCACGTCTGGACGTAAGCCACTCTAGACAATGTCGTTCACTTTCTCAGCATCACTCATCTAGTATCTTTTCCATTTCATTCCGGAATCCTTATTTTTCTCTTAGTTCTTTAAAATGCCACACTTGATTTTCAGGGTGTTATTAATTTGGGTCCTTCCACAGTTAAAAACATTGCCATTTCCGTGCTGAAATTCTTTTTTCACTGTCTGAGATCACTTTCCATCTTTCTCCCAGAGTCACTTTGATTTTGCCTTCTCTCATTTAACTACTTTCACTAAAAAAAATTACAAAGGCACCTTGATTGATGGCTCGACGCAGAGTTCAGTGAGAGGCTAGTGATGGATATGCATTAAAGCCAGTCCATTAAAACGATCTTCTGTCATTCTGCTGCGAAGATATGTTTTTAACCGGCGTAAGGTGGAGAAAGATCGCTCGGCAGTGCAAGTAGTCACAGGAAACGTACACAACAATTGATATAGAGTTCTAATATTTGGCAGCGCCGTTGCTGTTTTGTAAGCATCTGCTGGAGACTTGGGCATAATATTTTCTGTCATCTCTTGCCAAATTTTTAGCTCTCCCTTCAAAGCTAAAAAACAAGGAAGGTCCTCTTTATATACTTCAGCACCTTGCAAAACATCCTCAATATCTTCGTTACTGAAGTTATGGGACAGCAACTTTTGCAACTGTCCGATTTTTTGCAGCTGAGCGTTAGGGAACCTGGATGATATTTCCTTTAACAAATAATCTAGAAAAGGAATATATATTGTAAGTTGGTAATACTCTTCAATAGACTCAGTCTGAATATTCGACCTATTTGCTTGATGGCCGGTAATTCTGCGGATCGAGATTTCTGTACCCATTTCATTTGCAAGGGCCTCAGCCATATTGAAATGTTTTTTGAATGCATGCGTGCTAGTTCCGCGGCTACGGCGCGCCGTACGTGCGTGACCGGCACCCGTCGGGCGCCGCTCGTGCCCGACGATTTTGATATTTTTTATCGTCAATTCAGCTGAATCGTACGCTCGTGCTCCTTCGCTGAGTGTTCTTTTCACTCTGAACAGACACCGATAAGCTAATAACCTGATAGTTCTGCTATCTTATGAATATGTTTTGGTGAAGTGGTTTGATACAAAACTGCTTAGTCTATAGTGATACGATGCATATTAAAGCATTGCTTTGTAACCATTTTGGTATCTCCTGTTATCCTTCCAAGCTAATCATTTGAGCCCTGTGGAATGGGGTTAAATTATCGGCAGTCCTCTATGTTTCTCTGCCTTGACATAGTGAATGCATAGAATATGAGAATCGCAGTCTCTTCTCTTTTGGCCAAAGAAGTTCAGTGAGGTGTTTCCCTTGCAAGCATGTGGTTGTGTCGAAATCTATTTCAAGTGAAACAGTTTGTTTACACAATGGCGTGGATGCGGAGTGGAGCTGTGATTGACCTTGTTGGGAAAGAATCTGAAAAGCTTCAAGTATTATCAAAGCTTCCAACAATACGTGTTCCACCCCGTGGAGTTCGCTTCCGACTACCGGGACCTATCCACAGCGCCCGCTGGATGGCGAAAGCCATCTACTGTGTAAAGATGACCATGTTCAGGAAGCAGCTGGGGCTGAAAGGTGCAGAAGCGGACGTTCTCAAAATGTCAATCTTCATGGTCAAGATTTATGTCCACGCATGGTTCACTGCTCCAACATCTGTGTCTGCTTCACGAAATGACCTCCAACTTTTAAAGAAACTGTTAGAGAAGATGAACAAGCAGAGAGCAAGAGCTGCACAGGAAAGAATGGTCGCACATTTGTGGTATTTGAGCGAAGAGCTGATCAGTCTATCCTTGTTTGATGAGAAACTCACAGAAGAAGACAAAACGCAAGTTGCCGCCGGTATTCTCAATAATGAAGGTTCAGAGGAGCCGCTGAAGAAGAGACAGGTGCAGTTGAGGGATGTTCCCAATATGACACTTGGTGACTTAGCCACAACAAGCTCCGTCAGATTTTTCCAAATACTCGGAATTAGTCAAGAGTTTTTAGAGTACCCTGTGGCTTAATGGGCTGAAAGAGGATTACAAAATGGGAAAGCAAATTGCTACTTACCTTAGAGTGGTTAATGATCATGCGGAGCGAGGCGTAAAACTTATGTCCGATTTCAACAGAACAATAACACAAAAAGAGAACGCCTTTCAAGACTTGCTCATATCCGAAGATTCCTACCGGAAGTCCCTACCTAACATCAAAAAGTCAACATTAATTCATAATTATGACACACCATCTACATCAAGAGACCGGAACTGAATTGTGTACTTACTCGTTGTGTCTTCAAATATGTTAATTAAACACATCCAGGTAATCAGATAATTTTGACCATTTATTTACCCTCAGAAGTGCACAAGGAAGTACAAAGAGAAAGAAGGGGTGGGGACAGAGGGGGGAGCGCTCAGAGCTCGGCACGGATGCCAGCGTAGCGGCGACCGTCAGCCAAGCGCCCGTACGGTCGCTAGGCCGGTGCGGAGTAATATTACTCCATGATGGCTTCAAGATACGGAAAAATGGTTAAACTTTTCGCCCCTACGAGGCTCTACAATCAGCAAATTACTATAAGGACGTATGTTTGGCATCGAAATCCGCTTATTATAATGCACCTGCACTTTGACCCCTTAGGCACGGCTATGGGTAGTCGCACATCAACCAGCCTGAAATGTATTTGTTTTCTCACCAAAACAACTATTTTGAAGGGATGAATTCAAAAGAAAAACCAATTTTCAAAAATAAGCGTAGGCCTACTGTATCGTCCGTTTTATTTTGTAAAGAAATACGAATTTAAGTTAGGCTGTTTTTTTCAACTTTGTCACTCATTATAGACAATTTCAATCGTTGCGCACTAAATTATGTAACTTATGTAAGTATGACAATCAATTACTGAATTGGTTAATAAGATAAAAGGTAAAAATCTAAAAACTTACTTCAGAAAATATAGAGCTACTATGTAAATTGAATTTCTAAAATTAATATTATTATTTGTTTAGTTGTCTGTTTATTATTCACTCTTGCGGGCAATACAAATCTTAAGACAGCTCAAAATAAGCATTACCAAAAAATATCAAAATTGTTCCAACAGGGGCGTCGCGATACTTACCTATTTCACGTTCCTGCAGCTTGTAACTAGCGGTGGCTGATGCTGCCGATGGATGTGCTCCATGTGTTGACATTGACGTAGTTGCCACAAGCGAGGATGGATGCACATGAGAACCATCGCATTCAATCCCTTTACCAGTCTCCGTAACTGCATCGTCCGTTTTTTGTATAGAAATACGCCCTTAAGTTATTTTGTCTTTTTCTGTCGTTGTCACTCATCAGGAGTGACTCATGTATAGATAATATCACTCGTCACGCACTATGTTATGTAGGGGAGAGTTGTATAAAACGGGGACCCTTATTATTTTTCACTATAAATAATTTAAAAATAAATATATCAAGGATCTTTGTGATTTACAATGTATTTACACTTCTTAAGTTACTGTTCCAAGCTTACTTTTTAAATTTTGCTTTTTAGTTTTAATCCTATTGCGCAATTTAAAAAAAAACTCCATAGTCCCTTTTCATACAACTAGTCGTATAAAATGGGGTACCCATAAAAACTATGAAAAACATACGTATTTTCAAAAATTTTCTTTAATTACAAAGCAAAGAAAAAACATTTGAAAAAATTGAGTTAAACAATTGAGACTAAACACGAATGAACGAAAAAATATAAATTGCTTCTTATAGCACATTTAGCCTGCACGTCCACAATAGTCACAAATAAATGTGTCGTCTTCTTCTTCAACATTGGAACAAGCTTCATGAGCCCAGCCTCTAGATCCAGAACACTGGATCCATCCTTCCTTTCCTTTTGAATTTACAGAGAGTTCATTGCAAAAAATTTCAGGCTGCATCAGCGTCTTCGTCTGATGATGATGATGATAATACATCCTTTTCAAGTCTTATTTTCTTCCCATTAGAATTTTTAGAACTTTCATTTATCGCAGCACGTTTTTTTAAGAAGTGTCAAGTAACGTGTAGTGGCAGTATACATAGACATTTTGGCACTGGATAAGCTGAAAATTTCTTGAGAATAGTGAAAAAAATTCTAGCTTTAAAACCCTTATGCAGTGTACAAAACGGGGATGTCCCCGTTTTAGACTACCGTCATTGTCCCCATTTTATCTGCCAGTGCAGCTTACGAATAAAAATGGCGTCTCTTAAACTGCGTGTGAGATATCGATACAACTAAAACATTAAAATGTTGCCTAAATGCTAGTAAATACAACTGCAAACTTATAAAATGCTATTATAGATCAATTACGGACTTATGTAAGTTGTTATTACATGACAAACTTGTAAAAAAAAAGTCAAAAAGACTTACTTGACTCATTAGGACGTAAGAAACAGCCTTCCGTAAGCACAACTAGACTCAAACTGCCATTCTACTTGCTATGGACATTAGTACTGTGGTTTGCCGTGAGTAACAGCACAAGTCAGGGAAAACCCAAATGTCCCCATTTTAGCAGCCGTCCCCGTTTTGGATGTCCGTCCCCTAATCGTAACAATAACAAACACTAGCAACTAACTTGGCCGGATGTTTGTGACTGACTGCGCAGAAGTCGAACTCTCGGCCCTCCTCTCGCCCCGTCGTCTCTCACGCGCGCCTACGCTCATTCATCGATCGTAATTTAATTTTAATACAATGACGTCACCGTTCTTACATACTGCGTCCATAAAAACATTGTCTTTGTCCTCCTCATCGTCAACTTTACGGTCTTCGTCCCAGATAAAATCCCAGAGAAAAGGAGCACACAACACTAGTAGTTGCGACAATGTAGCGATCTATTCAAAGCGTGCCTAGCAAGGCGGCGGAGCAACAGCGGCAGAAATCAGCGAACGAGGCATCCAACTGATGGACGGTCTCGCATAATTAACGAACGTAATTATAACGGGACCGTATTAAAAATCTTGTCCATTTTTTAAGCGTCTGGGGGGGGGGGGGGGGGGGGGGGGGGGGGGCACATGCCCCCCCCTCAATCTGCCTATGCTGTTACTCCTATGCTCCCCGTCCTCGTTTTCAAATCCCCCCCCCCTCTCCACCTACGGATACCTATGTAAGTGTAAGCCACCCAACTGTTTGTACCTGATGATGGCATGAGATGCTGAAACCCAAGTTGTTTTGTTTCCAATAAAGTGTGGAATTGTAACAAAGTGCCTGTTTTTAAAATTAAAAATGCCATTTTCCGGTTGCCTGGAGTGTAAAAGTAAGTGCGTACCGGATATCCAGGATTCCCCACAGCAGCATCAACAGTGAGCCAAGCGAATGGCCGAGGATTCCCGAGTGAATGATGTAAAAGCTAATGCCCTATCATGAAGGTCTCCCTTAGGTGTTAAAGAAGCAATTAAGGCTAACCCGTGGATGAGAACCTTTCACTAATGCTGTGCACTGGAGGATTACCCTACTCACAGGTGACCGAGGATGCCGGGTGTATAAACCCCAAAGCATGGCGGGAAGTTTATTGCTGCCAGATTGAGGGACGAGTAAAATATTTCTCACAAATTCGAAAAAAGGCCAAAGTGGCCCCATGAAATAATGAAAAATGGCACTCATGCAGAAACATCCCTAATGCAATAATAGCAAGAAGAAAGCTAAGACGTAGTCTGCCTGGATTGGGAGTTTAGGGAGAATGTGAGAGAACACTTGGAAAAAATAATAAATTCTCTTGAACTTTGTGTTGGCAAGAATTCATTCTTACGTTTTTCTGCTCCAGATGGCAGGTTTCCTCTTGAGCTCTTCCTCCACTCCACTCTTCTCTCAGCCAGATGCTTTGTGTCCGCATACCTTCCGCCTATTTTAATGTAATCTAGCATTTGCTTCCTTTTCCTTCCCCTTCCCTGCTTCCTTTCCACCATTCCTTCTATATCCAAAGAATTCAAAAAAGATATGGTACTTTTTTCACAGATTTTTATTTAAAGTCGACCGGTTTCGTCGCATAGGCGACATCATCAGGTACATGAATATGGCAAGTGGCAGAATATATACAATTTTTAAGAGGGTGGGGGGAGATGAGGGATAGGGTGGGGGGGGAGGGGTTTGGAAGAGGCAGTGGTAAGGGGTGGGGGTTGGTGTGTGAGGGAACGTGGATGACTCGATGGGAGGGGGGTGGTGGTGGATGTAGGCTAAGTGGACGCTTGGTCAGGTACGCTGTTCACAGCGGGGGTTGGGGCGTCAGGTATTGAGAGTCAGGGGAATATCCAAGAGGGGGGAATGGCTCACAAAAATGTTCTCGTTAGCAATTTTTCCTGCCTTTAATTGCTTTCTTATCTCCAGCTCCTCCAAACAGTCCATTCTTCTTCCCTTTTTCTCCAGGTGGAGGACCTCCGGGACAAAGTCACTATTGTGGTCACTTTCCCATAGATGTTTGGCAAAATGGGATCTGTTTAACTCACCGTTTCGTAGATGTCTTCTGTGTTCGTCTGCTCTTACTTTGAACGACCGCCCAGTCTGGCCAACGTAACATATTTCACAGTCACCACATTTGAGCTTATAAATACCGCTTCTATCATTAATGTCAATATTGTCCTTGGTTTTGTTTAACACAGCCCTCAAGTTACACTTGTTGTAATATGCAATTTTAAATTCTGTCTTTGGAAAAAAGTTGGCAATTGACTGTGTAATCTGTCCGTAGTAACTTAGTTTGCACCATCGTTTTTTCTTTTCACTAAGGACGGATGATTTAAAAATGAGTTTCTGTGCTCTGAGGGAGCGTTTTTTCTCGATCATTTTACTTATGACACTTTCTTCGTAACCATTTTTCACTGCAATGTTTTTGATTATTTTGATTTCCTTGGCGAAGTTCTCGGATGACAGTAACTTGAGGGCTGTGTTAAACAAAACCAAGGACAATATTGACATTAATGATAGAAGCGGTATTTATAAGCTCAAATGTGGTGACTGTGAAATATGTTACGTTGGCCAGACTGGGCGGTCGTTCAAAGTAAGAGCAGACGAACACAGAAGACATCTACGAAACGGTGAGTTAAACAGATCCCATTTTGCCAAACATCTATGGGAAAGTGACCACAATAGTGACTTTGTCCCGGAGGTCCTCCACCTGGAGAAAAAGGGAAGAAGAATGGACTGTTTGGAGGAGCTGGAGATAAGAAAGCAATTAAAGGCAGGAAAAATTGCTAACGAGAACATTTTTGTGAGCCATTCTTGGATATTCCCCTGACTCTCAATACCTGACGCCCCAACCCCCGCTGTGAACAGCGTACCTGACCAAGCGTCCACTTAGCCTACATCCACCACCACCCCCCTCCCATCGAGTCATCCACGTTCCCTCACACACCAACCCCCACCCCTTACCACTGCCTCTTCCAAACCCCTCCCCCCCACCCTATCCCTCATCTCCCCCCACCCTCTTAAAAATTGTATATATTCTGCCACTTGCCATATTCATGTACCTGATGATGTCGCCTATGCGACGAAACCGGTCGACTTTAAATAAAAATCTGTGAAAAAAGTACCATATCTTTTTTGAATTCTTTAGAATGGATTTTCACAAAGTGAAGCCTGAAACCATCGAGTTTACCTTCTATATCCGTCGTCAGCAGACAATGTCTTTGCAGGGAATGTCCAATCCAATTCCTCTTTCGATTCTAATCATTTCCATCAGAGTCCTTTTCTTTCCCACTCTCCTCAGTACCTCCTCGTTTCTCTTTTCATCCTTCCAACTCACTTTTTACATCTTCCTCCATATCCACATCTCCTGGGCTTCCAGTTGTTTTTCATCCACCTTCTTAATTGCCCAAGTTTCCGCCCTATATAGTGCCACACTCCATATATAGCACTTCACTAGTTTCTTCCTTAATTCTTTGTTCAAAGGCCCACAGAGTAGTTTCCTTTTCCTTTGGAATACTTCCTTTACTAATGCTATCCGTCTTTTTATCTTAGCTGTACAAGACATATCTTCTGTTCTTCTTCTTCTTCGAATAACCCATTTGAGGGTGCGATAAATCACTTCTGGATATGCCTTTTTTGATTTAATTTTCTTTCTGTCCATATTTCCTTCATCCTTTGAGAGTGCCTTTCCTTTTGTTCTTGCGTCCAATTTCTTCCATCCCTCGATTTTTTTCTTTCTAGAAATTTTGCTGAGTGAATTACTTCTCTAAAAAGAGTTCGGTCATCTATTGTGTCAATCTTTATTCCCAAGTTTTCCATATCTTTTTGAGTTTCAATGAACCAAGTAGGTTTGGATTTGTAGCTGTTTAGTAGGTTGAAGATCTTCTTGGTTAGTCTGGAGTTACTCATTCGAAATATGTGACCATAAAACTGAATTCGTTTTTTTCTCATTACATCGACTAATTTTTCAACTTTTAGATATAGCTCTCTGTTTAGTCTTAGTTTGTATTCTGCATTGCTGTTACTTTTAGGTCCCAATATTTTCCTCAAAATTCTTCTTTCAACCTTTTCTAATTTTTCGAGATCCCCCATTCTTGTTAGTTTAAGTGTTTCTGCTGCATAAAGCGTTTCAGGTCTAACCACTGTTTGGTAGTGTCTTAGTTTAGTGTTCCAAGATAAGGTTTTTTTTTACATATGTTTTTTGTCATACAAAATGCCCTTTCCATTTTGTGTATTCGAGTTTCTATTGCTATATTTTCTTTTGTGTTGTTTGTTATCAATTCCCCTAGGTATTTAAAACAGTTTGTTTTGGATATTGTGTTTGTATGGATTTTAAGATTTTGAGGGGCATCACTAATGTTTGTCATGAACTGCGTTTTTTCAAAAGATATTTGTAGACCTACTTTGGCTGCTTGTACCTGTTTCCAAGTGTTCGGCATTTTTCTTTCCAAAATCATTTGGAAGTTATTTTCTGTAGCTAACTTTTGCAGGTCAAACTTTTTGGGTTGGTGTTGATTTTTTCTTCTAAATATTGGTCTAATTTTTAATTTAATCATCGATAAGTAATGGTCTGAGTCTAAACCAGCACTCTTAGCAACTTTTACATTTAGTACATCTGGGGCAGAGTATCTGCTTATAACAACATGATCAAGTTGTTTCTCACCACAGATTGGATTTGGTGATACCCACGTGGTTTGTTTCCTGGGTAGTTTTTTGAAGAACGTGGATTTAAGTACTAAGTTATATTCCCTGCATAGACTTATGAGCCATATCTTCTGTTATTATACTCCCCAGATATTTGAAGCTTTTTTTTAATTTTCTCCCCATTTGCTCCGATGACCATACACTTGGTCTTACTCCTTTTCCCAGACCAATATCTGCTATAAAAAGTTTACCTTCATCCAGAGGTCACCTCCTTAAGCAGCCATCATTTCATGGGTCCGGTGGTGGTTTCACTGTACGGTTGGATTTTGATCCATCGATCCATCGATTTAAAGAAGCCTGGTGCTCAAGATGTTTATCAATGCAGCTGTATTGCCCTTTGTAGAACTCCTTAATTCCTTAATCCTCCCCTCCACCTAATTAAGGGTTAACCGCTTAGTATACTGAGTAATTTCTTCCCCTTAGACGTTTGTCCCTGAAGTTTATTTGACTCTATTTTTGCTAGCTGTTGTTCCATGTCCCTCCTCGTTAGCTCTTGGTGACTTAAAGCTATTCCAGCAAAGGCTGCACCCAGCCTTGTATGCAAACTCTCCTAATTTTTCCACCCTGGCCACCCAATTCAATCACATCAGTTAAATGGGACATGGTGGGTGTGCACCTATTTTTGGAACTACTAGTAGGTATACATGTGTGCGTATGTAAATGTGCACTTAGAAAGAATTTTACGTGCATCATACAATTTATGGCTACCTGCTGGTTATGCACAAAATACTCGTTCATTACCAATATCCTCTTTTCTCCGTTTTATGTATACCTAGTGTAGAAAATGTACTAAAACATTGTGAAGATATTTATTTCTAAGCTATTTTTATTTCTGCAGCTGAGTGGCCACCCTGTAAACCAAAGTGAATTGCAATGAATGTTAATTTAGGTAGATTTAATAACAGAATTTGTACATATATGCTTGCATGTAGTAATTATTTGTAATGAAAAAATGTATTTTTGGTAGAAAATCAATTCCTGGATCAAGGACCGCAAGATCAGTTTCCCAAGCTACAGAGGAATTCCTTTTTGTATGAGAATAGAAGGACGAAGGATGGAGACGAAGCCAGATCAACTCCTGGGGGAGACCTCTTTAGGACACAGTTCTCATGTCGAGATCCTACATTTTCCAGCCAGATCAAGTCAAAGAGAGGTAAATTAAAACTCTGTACCTTAATTTTAACGTTATTGAAGTAATTTTGATATTATTTATAATGATTTTGGATTGTGTGACAAAGGGCTGTAACTATAGTCTTGACCCAGGCCCGTTTACCTTGGACCCTAGAGGCCCATTTGTCCAAAAATGCAATTTATTGCGTTTTCAGCCCCATTTGGTCTCCTTAGCAGCCCCAATCAACTGATGGGTGTAGTTTGCTTGTTCCATTGCCAATAAATAGAGATCCGTGAAATTCACGAGACAAGATCTCACGAAATACCACGAAATCTGTAAATAAAACCAAATTGCGCCTTTCTCACCAATTTTACGTGAATTAGTGAAAAAATTCAATGTTGTGAGTCAAAATCGATTAAAGCATAGGCCTTCATTGTTTGACACTGCTGAAGTTCATCTGCGCTATTATGATCCAAAGGCAGGTAACTTGCTTTTTCGTGCACATATCGCATTCGCATAATATATATATATCGCACACTGAACTACATTTGTAATCCCATTCCTTCCTTAGGTTTAGCAAAAGAAAAATGTACTCAAATTTTAATAATTTAAGTTCCACACAAACAACACCTCACACACTAATTTCATTATCCCCCGCGATGCACTACTTTGTGAATATGTTAAAAGACAGGTTGTAGTGAGCTCCGCTTACCGGAATGGTGCTGTATCTTAGCGCATTTGGCACTGCCATTCCCCCCTTGACGTGATGTCTCCGCCAGAATTCACCTTTAAATTAACCACAGACTCTCTCTTCGATTCCCATTTCTCAATCCTCAAATTCTCGTAAACATCTAGAACGACACGCTTTCTCTCCTGAAGAATGAGATATTCTGAATCAATAATGTGCTGGAAGAAATTTATTTATTTAAAACATTGTTCACATACATCAGTAGTGCCAATTTACAGTGAAACATTTAACAATAAACATGACAGGACAAAAATACAATAACATAAAAATCAACAACGCAGAGCCCAACATGGAAAGGGGAAATATTTAATTTGTTGGCAGGTGGGATATAGCTTGGGTGGTGAAATGGTTACATGATAAATAAAAGGGATCGACAGTGTGGGGGAGTGAATTAAGAAGGAAGAATTAAGGGAATTCCTCAAGGGAGGAATATAGGTGAGCGCTGGGTGACATGTACCTTGAAAATTACTGTAAACATTTGAAACCTGGGTCTGTACTGGGACTCCTGAATCTTCAGTGAGGACTTAACGATGTGCTTTTCATGTTTCACCAAGTCATGTCTCAGAGCATTAAAAAACACTACTCCATTAGTGAATAGGACAAAGAGAGTATTCACCGTGAAATGGTTTAAATTTATGTTCAACATTGATTGGGTGTAACTTCTGATTTATGTTCATGCATACCGTAGTGATTTCTGCCTCTGTTATGGAAACTAAATCTCTGAATGGAGTGCTAGGCGTGCCTTACATGACGCATTTTCTGCATTTGAAGTGACCCAACATATTTCCCTTTCAAGGCCTAGGAGGTGACGGCAGTCAGCATCCCTCAGTCCGCCCCCATGGTGGTGGGCCTCCATCAACTCTCTCATCATCTTCGCAGTTCCTTCTCCCCCTCCACGAGACCTCTCCTCCTCTATTACAGCCAGTCTCCATTCCACTTGCATCAAAAGGGTCCTCAACATCTTCAAGGCCATCTATGATCCCTCCACATCCTCTGATTCAGCGCTCCAAGGTAATGGTGTCCACCTATATCTTAGCTTTTTAGCCTCTAGAAGTGAATATGTTCAAATGAGGGGGTGAATTGATAAGGCTTTGAAAAAATTTGTTTTACATATTTGTGTGCAATTTGTTGTTACAGAATGGCCAACTCTTGAAAACAAGGAAAACTTGCAGACTCGTTGAAATGTCTTGGAATTCTCCTTGATTTTGACAAAATATGGGAATATTTAATTATTTTAATTTAATTAATTAATTTAATTAATTCATTATTTATTTAATTATTATTATCATCCTGAAAACAGCCTCAAAGGCCTTTTATGTCAGTCATTGTAACTAACAACAATGGGCAAGCACACAACCATGCCGTGGGAGGTGAAAAATCCTCCTCATGCAGGACTCGAACCCACGACCTTCGGGTTTGCAGGCATATCTTTGTAATAGCCCCACATTTTATCATTGCGCTGAATATTGCCCGTGTATTCTTGCAAAATCACTGCCTTGGAACTATGTAAATTGTATGAATGCGCATTAGTTTCATGTCAGGCTATGAAATGTTTTTTTTCTGATATTTCATCATTTGTCTTTAGAACTTATTTATTATTGCATCTTGATTTAATTTATTTTTGACTAATTTTTGCACCTCAGTTACTTATTTATTAAAACATTTCTGCTGAGTTTTCTGTGCAGAGACAAGTGGAGTTGCACTATCCCATTGCAAGTGGCATTTTTATAAAGAAGTGCAAAAACTGCTATTAATATTCTTAGGTGGAACTTCTTTATAAAGTACTTCTTTTGTTCAAATATGTCTAACCCCTACTCAGCTGAAAGAACACTATGCATGGAGTGCTTCAGGAAAGCAGTTGAATCAGAAAATAGTTAAGACATATGCTAACAACTGACCCCACTTACCATTATAGCCTTTTAGAAAATTCAAATTTTGTCTTGGAAAACCTGAGTGTTACACCTTGATTTTGGAATGGTAAACCAGCGTCACGTAGATGTGCCAACAGATGGATAAGGTGTGTCCACAAACTTATTGTAAGTTGGTGGGTTGGCATTTAGGTTGCTCCTTCAAGTTTTTTTTGCTGAGTATTACACAGTTTTTCGAGTTTTTGCTTTACCCTTTCCTTTTGCTTCTGGTCTTTCCTGACAGACAGCTGTTCTGAAGCACCGGGGAAGGCACATGAAGCATGCTGAGCTAGCTGAGAGGTTACTGCCTCGGGTGGAGAACCAAAGTTTGCTGATGGCGGACCTTAGGCTTTTCTCTGGAAGGTTAGTTGGTTGTATTGTTAATTTTTTCCTGCCACTTTCACACATTTTCAAGTGTATGCTCTTGAGAAAAAAAGCTGAGACAATATTAAACTGTTCAAAAAGTTGTCAATTTAATGTTATTGATGGTATATCATTGTGAGACTCTTAAATGAATGTTTCAGATAAAAGCAGTTGTCAAAGGTTTGGGAGTTGGACGCGGTATTTTTGGGGATGGGATCAAGGAAAGGTGGAGTTTTGGTGGCATGGCGGTGATTATTCATACGAATATTTAGAGGGGTGGTGCATTTTCTTATGTAGAAGGCAGGGCAGAAATTGCAGGAAAGGCGGTAGATGATGTTGCTGGTGGTACAATTGGCCGTAGAGGAAGATCTTTTGGGTAGGGGGAGGCAGAAGGGCAGAGGAGGGAGCAGCATTTACACCTAAGGCGTTCGCAGGTTGAGGAAAGTGGTGGAGGGGTAGTGGTGGGATGAAGGGAGGGTATAGTGGATCGAAGACTGTCTTGCAGGTTTGAAGGACGCTTATAGGAAACTTTGGGGTAAGGGGAGGGTAAGAGAAGGGAAGTAGAGGTATTGTTTTTAATGATTGGATATAGGTTGTTGAGTTTATTTTTGACTCTGTGTGCTCTGGCAAAGAATGTGGTGACAAAGTTATGTTTGTCAGGTTGGTGGGTCTTGGTCCGAGGGGTTTACTTGGCAGCGGGAGGATTTTATACAAAAGTAGTTTTTCGGAGTACTTGCGTTCTTTGAGGGAGTAATGAAGAGTGTCAGTGTATTCTTTTGGAGAGGGGGCATTGTTACCGATCCGCTGGCCTCGGATAGGGAAGGAATAAGGGATGGAGCTTTTGGTATGAGACAGATAACAGCTGTTAAAATGGAGACCTTGGTCATGGTTAGTTGGTTTTTTGTGGACGGAGGTGATGAATTTACTGTCCTTAATTTGAACACTAATATCCAGGAATGTAATTAAGGAGTCAGAAATGGAAGATGTGAAGGAGACTGAGAATGAAGAGTTCAATGTGGAAATGAAAGAAGATAAATAATCACGGCCGTGAGGCCAGAGGACGAATATGCTGTCAATGTAGCGGGCTCAGAAGATAGGTTTAAGTGTTTGGTTTTTTAAGAAAGTGGCTTTGAGATGGCCCATGAACAGGTTGGTATAAGATGGTGCCATACGAGTACCCATGGCGGCATCTTTTGTTTGAAGGAAAGTTTGATTGTTAAAGAAGGCATTTTTGTCAATAAAATTTCGGGCAGGCGGATGATGAAGTTTGTGGAGGGAAAGTGTGGTTTTGGGTATTGGGATAAATAAAATTTTAATGAATTTATGCCTTATCGTGAGGAATGGACGTATAAAGGGAGGTAACATCTATAGTGGCCATGAGTAAAGTGGTATTAGGGGGGATACAGATGGCATGGAGATGGTCGAGGACGTGGTATGAATCTTTGATGAAGGAGGGAAGATATATGACTAGGGGTTTGAGGTAATGGTCAACTAGTGCTGAGATGTGCTCTGTAGGGGAATTGATGTTGTAGACTATTGGGCGACTGGGATTGTTGGTTTTGTGCAGTTTTGGGAACATGTAAAAATGCAGAGTTTTGAAATGAGAGGGTGAGAGTATGGCGATGTCAGAGTGGGTCAGATGTCAGGGGACAGGCCTTCGTTTGGGTCGAATTCCTGGAGGAATGAGAAGATTTCTTTTTTAAATTAATCAGGATTTGGATCATGAGGAAGGGGGGTGTAGGAGGAGGAATATTTTAGTTGCGGTACACCTTCAGCATCCTAATTTTGCTTGTTGATAACAGCAACTTTAGATCCCTTATCTATCTTGGTGATGATGATCTCATCATTATTAATTATTTTTTCTGTGTAAGAGATTCAGGATGCGTGATATTTCTGGGTGGGTTCAAAAATTGGGGGAATTATTTGTCGGATATTTTTGTGAGGAAGCGTTGAATAAAGATTTCTGCGGGATGATTTGAGGGAAGTGGCTTGGGTTCAAATTTGGACGGTGGAAGGAATTTTGCAAGGGGATGGACAGAGTTGGAGGTTGGGAGGATTTAGTTGAGCTTCCCAGGATGCGTTACCGCAGATTCTGGCAAAATTTCAGGGCATCGGTGAGGATATTTAGAAGATTAACTCTTGGGGTGTGGGAGAATTGTAGACCTTTGTGTAGAACTGCAAGTTTGTCCTTGTCCAATGAAAAGGACGAGAGGTTTATTACTTCGGGATCAGCCGTGGGAGTGGAATGGGGCTGGGGTATTCGCATCTGAGGGAGACGCTGTGGGAAAACGGTCACATGAAGGGCAATGGAGGTTAAGAAGCGAGGCAAGGTCAGGTTTGTATAGTATTAAGAGGGGGAAGTTTGGGAGGAAGGGAAGGTGTGAACTCCGTGAAGGGTAAAGAAAGACCAAATTGAAGGAAGGATGTGGTGAGTGTGGAAAGTTTTTTTAGCAGGATAGTGCATCTGCGAGCATGGTTTTGTTGCGCAGAAGAAAATGTTGGATGTAGGAGAGTGATTGATTTTGGGAACGAAATGAATATGTTGGTGATGGAGGTAAGATCACATAGTTGTTTCTTGAAAAGAGACTAATATTGAGAAAAGATGATGCGGATGAATTCTTTACATTGAATAATTGCATTGAACTTTATTATATGTGATTTAAGTGTCTTTACTAGAACAGCTGGTCAGAGGTTTGGTTTTCCTAGTTTTTTTTGTGGCCTATGGTATGTAGCAAAAAGTGTAAATGTACCAAAAGCTACCATTTGTCTAACTGTACCATGCATTAAGTGGTACTACCTTAAGGGTACTACTTTTCATAACAGAAAGGTCAAAGGCATGATAACTTTTTAGTACATGTCCCCTAAGCACCCTAGTTCTTTTGCTACTACAGAATACATTGTTGGGATAATTTTCAGGGCCTTTCGATCTGGTTGGGGACCTGGAATGAAACTGTCAGTGTTGACGTCAGTGAGAGTGGCAACAGAATTGGCTTCTAAGCCTCAAGAACTATTTTCTAGGCTAGTTCCTCTCTCTAATGGAAGAAGCTCAGCAGATTCTTCGGGTGTTGTCATGCAGCAGTTGCAGCTGTTGGGAGGGACAACGGACTCGGCTACACTTCAGGTACTGTTCTGCACTTCCATTTGCCATCAAGAAACACGTAGGTACATGACATGCAACTATGGTACTTCCCTACCTGGCAACTTCCCTACCTGGGAAGCGATTTCGATTTGCGATTTTAAGTTGTTTACCCCACTTCAATGGCTAATAAATGGAATAGATGTTACACCCTGATTCATTTAGGGTACATGCTACTGATGGTGTGAAAAATGATACCAGGACAGGTCGTTCTGTCTTGGTGTTCCCTATATACTTTTGTCTAGTCTGACTTTTTGAGATCAAATATTTGGGAAAAAAATTGGAGGTTAGACGGGACAAAAGAGAATGCGCATCGTATATAATGTAACCAAATATAACCATCATAATGATACAGTATAACCTCGATTTTTTGTAGTTGGAGGGACCTCTTTGGCTGTATGTAAAATCAAAGTGAGTATAATCAAAGGTTGATAAAAATGCATGATGTAACTACATTTTTCAGATATCTTCATTGTATTTCAAATCAACCCATGTCTCTTATAAATATTTTTTAGACGAATGAATTTTATTTGAATTAATGTACAGTAAAACCCCGCTTTTACGTCCCCGGAATTTACGTTTTCCCGTGATTTACAACATTTTCTCCCGGTCCCAAAAATGTTTGCATCATTATAATGTATTTTCATCCCGCTATTTACACTTTCAAAACCCGCCATTTACGACATTTGAAGGCAAGAAAGATGGCGGCTGGCGCACTTCAACTGGCGACCCTTCGAGCGTGATTAATGTTAAATATGGATAAAATACATGCTTAAACATGATGAATGAATGATGATTTATTTGGTTTCCTTTAAAAACACAATTATTGGTTTGATGGTATTGCTGAAAAGTATATATGCCGGGTATTGTAATGCTTGCAATCGGGATTCTCGAATTGGTACTAAGGAGCCATACCAGGGAATAGAATTCTCTTCCCTGGCCGTACTATCTGTTTAAACAGTACATTTAAATCAAAGCGGATGCCATAAATATATTTGGATATTATTTGGCCAACTATTGCTGTCATTGTGGCGAAAAGTTAAAACGTATGTTATCTCTTGTTCTCATACTTTGCAGCGATCTTTTTCTTATTTCTCGTAACTCCCGCACTAATGCCATTCATCTTATGTTTTTAGGTTTTTAGTTACTTCACCTTTAGTTTTATTTAATGTGCAATTACTTACGGCAATCGTGAGGAAACGTATTTTAAAATGGCAAACAAGCGTGCGAGATAATCGCTATCATTGGAAGAAAAAATCAACAATAGGAATTGACTCTAATATGGGCACTCGCGTGTCCCTGACCGAAGACCTTTATATACCAGGTTCAACATGGAACACAACTGTAAAAACCTGTAAATGTATAGAGAAAAGTGCTAAGGACTGCAGCCCTATTGGTAAAAGGAGTAATTACATTAAATACTCCAAGTAAGATGAACTTGAAGAAATATTGAAGACATTGTTTCAATCTTCCCCCGAAATAAGGCCGCATAACTGCTGCTAGAGGCGCTCGGTGCATTGATGTCTTCAAAGAATCAAATGGATGTTTACACCGTTTCAAAAGTCGATATAAATATTGTCTATAAAATCATTTTTGGTGAATCTAAAAGTGTACACTACATTGATCCTGAAACAGTTTCTCACTGGAAGTGCACAACTTTGCATAATTATGTTGATGGCTATGCCTATGCGCTTAAAGACATTTTTCATGTGGACGAGACAGGTCTTTTTTTTAAATAATGCCACACAAGACCCTATAGACTTCAAACGGGACCCTTGTCATGGGGCCAAGCTCATCAAAGGTCACCTTACTGTTTTATCAGGATCTAATCCAGATGGCAGTGAGAGACTGAAGCCCTTTGTTTTTGAAAAGTCCAAAAATCCACGTTGCTTTAAAAATATTAAGAAAGACCTTGGCTACAACCTAAGCAGCCAACACAAAGGCATGGATGACATACACAATTGTTGAAGAAAAAAATTATGCCCTTGATGCAAAGATAAATATATGTAGGTAGACACCAACTCAAATCAAGTTAAGTTAAAATATGAGAATACGTTTATTTTTTGTTAACTTTTGTTTATTCATTTATTTATGTCTATTTGGTGACCCATCAAATATTAAACATCACCTGTTAATTTAAATAAAATTATTTAACATTAGGCTATGATTTTGCTTCTATTTCCTACAAATTACGATTTCCTTCGATTTACACTTTCCCGCGATTTACACTTTTTTCCTTCATCCCCGTCAAAAGTGTAAAAGAGAGGTTTTACTGTATTTGACTGCGTATAAAATGCACCTTTTGCCCCAAATAATTGCTTGAAAATCATCTCCGTGTCTTATATGAGAAGGCAACTCCTCAGGCTGGCTAAAGTCATCCACAATGCTCTCTACTGAGGACAAATATTATCCCAGATGGTCTGTACTACCCAGCCTTTCCCTATGTATTATTATTAATCACCGGTATTACTGTTATTAACAGTACTGTGTGTTCGATATACGCCATATTTGTCTAAATATGAGCCTTCCCCCCAACTCTCCTTCTCTATTTTTAGAAATGGATGCCTCTAATTTCTAATTTACTCTGGGACAACGAATTTCTTTCATATCAATCTTATTTAAATGAAAAATAACTTTGGTGGTTTTTATCCTGTGTATCTAGTGCAAGGAAAATATTCAATATGCAATTGTATCACGGTTTGCATATATGGACCTTTCCATGGAATTGTAGGTCTATATAAACATATTTATGATGGAAAATTAATGAGATTATAAAAATGATAAATTCTTAGATTAATTGTGGACTATATACGAGCACAGTTGCTTGTTTATTTCGGATGGGTTACTCAGCTCGAGCATAAAAATATTTACAACGCACATGCATTGCGAGTTGCATATGGTCCTTACGGAGTTACTGTACTGCTGTAACACCATAGTAAAATTAACATGAAGAAAGATAAATGTAACAATATGAAAAGTCAGGATAAATACTCAAAATATAGTAGGATTTTACTTATATGAGTTATAATGGCATGTTACTACCTATTTTTCTCCATTATTTTTTACCATAAGCCACTGAATTTTTGAGTGTCATTCTCTCTCTATGCTCGAAAATACCTCTCCTCTCCTGTTTTCAATACTGATATTTGCCCGTTTATGAGGAGTATATGTGGACATACAGGGTGTATCATTTTTATTGCTTCTGCGACATTTAAGAGCAATATATCGAATGTCATATCATCGCCATATCAGACATTATAATACCATGCCATCAAACTCCTTTGCAAAATGTTAGCATCCCAATTTCTGTTGCTAATCCCCGCTACAGTATAATCTCGATTTTACATAACCTGATTTTACGTAACATTTGATTTTACGTAAGTGAATAAGCGGTCCCGGCCGGCGCCTGTAGAATTCTTATGGAAGCATTATTTGATTTTACGTAAATTCGATGTAACAATTTTACGTAAGGCTATTTTGGTCCCCAGAGGAGATATCAATTCGATTTTACGTATTTTACGATTTGCCGTACTACTGTGAAATTAACTGTAACGAATCAATACATAGCATTTTTATGTTATTATTTTATTTACCCATCTTTCAGCACGAAAAGTTATGGGTTTAAGGTGTTTACTTGTTTACGATATGATAGTAGCGCCAGAATCCCGGAATGCTCACGCAAAAATGGTTTATGACCTTGAGATAGCAACCTTGTCAGCTGTTCCAAGTGACGAGATGAAGCTCGATTTGGGGTCGCCTGTAAGCACGCGTGTCTTGACACTTGCGCACGTTGCTGAGTGGAATAAAGTACGAACAATTTTGGTCCGTTCTGTATTCCACGGACAATGCCAACAACTGAGGAAATTGGGAAGATAGGTGACATCGTAGTATTTTATAAAACATCACAACTGATGGCATCAGATGGCTAAAACTCGCTTAAATGCTTGGCAAAAAAATTTCGGGCATAAACACGTTCACTCACTACATTCCCCAAGTCTAGGTAGATAGGTCTGTTTTGGTTGCGTTGACTGTACTTTTCCAATCTAGAGCTTTAAGCGGAATTAGATGCACGGTTTGGGGTAGCCAAAGTTTTAATTAAATTGAATAGAAGGACCAAGGAATATGAAAGTGATAGCGAACACAGTGTAATTCAAGACAAAGAAATTATGATTTTTAATAAATACTAGTTACAATTGATGTTATCGTAGATGCTACCTGCGCTGTTTTTAAGTACCCGTTCGCGCCAGAGCCTTGCATTGAAAAATGCTTCCCTTGTCAATAGTACCGTGAGCATATCCTTGTATACCTCCGTACGGAATTCACTCTTGGCAAGGAATCCCACAGATATACTCCTTGTCTATCTTGTATCACAAGTCAGGAAAACCCTTTCCTCGATCACTGGGCAGAGGTGTGATAACGACCCTCTTCTCAGTACCATCCCCACTCACGGCCAACTATTCGTTTACTCAGTGAATTTACTAAAAATATTTGCTGTCTACTATGAAAATACAGCCCCAACGGTTCATACCTAATGTTTTGTTCTGCATTTATTAATTTTAAACAGAACTCTATCGTTATTATTAATAATTTTCTGGTAAAATGAACTCTCGACAATTATGTTTATAATAGAGTTCCGTTTAAAATGTGGAAATGCACAGGAAAAAACTTAATAAATGTAACTCGGAGCTTATATTTTCCCAGCATGCTACAAATATTGTGATACTTATTGCTATCGTTAAATATCCACCGACTATGCAAACAAATGCTTGACAACGGACACACAGTGAAGGCATCTACCATGCTGAGACGAAAGATTGGAGATTACCCCTGCCACTGAAGGGTCCAGCGAAGGGCGGGGTGGGGAAAAGATAAAGATGTCATTTTTATGGTCGATCCCTCAGTCTGGTCTAAACAATTGACGTATCTAAACAGGTTTTCCCCAAAAGACTCATCTCACCCAAGAAGAAGTCTTCGTCTCTAATTCCTGGGCAACACGAAATTCATCTGGGCGTGGCTCATTCAGCGAGAAGGAGAAGGGAGTAACCTGAGAAGATCACTCCGCCTTATCTGTAATTGTCTACCCCCGCCCAGCTTCGCTTCGACCCAGGTGGCTAGTGGGGGAGGAGTTGGGCCACCTTTTGGGGGCTTCCGCAGCCAACACTTTTTTTGCTTGCTTGCATCTCGCTTAGCCGTGTTGAAATGCCTTTTGTTCTCTTACGTGAAAAGATCTACGCCGGTTATTAATGACATTCATATGCCTCAATTGAAAAATCTACGTGTGAGCACAGTTAAGTTCGCTGCGAAAGGGCGGAATAGGAAATTTTACCATTCACAATGTCGCTTGGATTTATTAGTTGTGCCTTTGTAGAATTCTCACAGACGAAATTTAATATGAGAATAATGAATCTTCCTCATGGAAACGGATGAACTGACAGCTTTCTAACAAGTGCGAAAAAGTGTTACAATGTTATGACATTTCTATGCATTGGTGCGACGCGTAGCGATTTTGCAGATATATTTCAGTGGGCGCAAGCAATACTTTTCAGCGACGAAAGCATAGGTGCTGGATCATCAAATGCGACATTGTCATTCCGACAAGCCCGGGCATGGAGTTTCGCCAGATCATAACAAAGCGCTGATAACATTTTGTCGATTCAGAGTCAAGTGATTGCCCTGCCAATGGCACGTGGTAATATTTAGATGCTGCTGCCTGAGGTGAAGGAGGACACATTTCGCCCACAGTTCCTCCATATACAGTGGTGTGCGACAGTCAATGCTACCGCATCTAGGGGTCATTCTTACTTAAGAGGAAGTTAAGCAACGTTGGGCCCGGACGGTGGTTGGATGGGTGACCCTCCTCCATACCTCAACCAGGCATGGATGGAGAGATGATACTCCCTCCATAACTATACCGGCAGGCCAGTTGGAGGGAGGACATCCTCCATATCTGGTACTGGGGTGAGGCAGGGGGAGGCTAATCCTCCATACCTCTACCGTGGTGATCTTGTCCCCTGTCTGCATGTGGCAGACAGGCATGGGGTTGGCACAAGGGACTAAGAAAGGTCTAAGTGCCCGGGCTTCTGTCAAAGGGCCCCCCAATAAACAATCTAAATCTAAATCTACTTAAGAGGCGGAAGAGCATAAACAGGAGAAATTTTCTTCATTATATACAGTAAAACCTCTCTTTTACACTTTTGACGGGGATGAAGGAAAAAAGTGTAAATCGCGGGAAAATGTAAATCGAGGGAAATCATAATTTTTAGGAAATAGAAGCAAAATCATTGCCTAATGTTAAATAATTTTATTTAAATTAACAGGTGATGTTTAATATTATTGATGGGTCACCAAATAGACATAAATAAATGAATAAACAAAAGTTAACAAAAAATAAAAGTATTCTCATATTTTAACTTAACTTGATTTGAGGTGGTGTCTACCTACATATATTTATCTTTGCATCAATTAAGGGCATACATTTTTTCTTCAACAATAGTCTATGTCATCCATGCCTTTGTGTTGGCTGTATAGGTTGTAGCCAAGGTCTTTGGTAATGTTTTTAAAGCAACGTGGATTTTTGGACTTTTCAAAAACAATGGGTTTCAGTCTCACACTGCCATCTGGATTAGCTCCTAATAAAACAGTAAGGCGACCTTTGCTGTGCTTGGCGCCATGACAAGGGTCCCCTTTAAAGTCTATAGGGTCTTGTGTTTGTCATTATTTAAAAAAACCTGTCTCATCCACATTAAACATGTCTTTATTGCCAAAATCACGTTGGGAGGGGGGGGGGGGAAGCGGATAGATATAGCGGCGACCGGCTGTAGTTTAGGTATCCCCGCATGCGCCTATCGCAGCGATTATGCGACTTTATTTTGGGGGGATGGGGCATATATTCGCCTCTGCCTGCTGCTCTGGAAGACAACCCATGTCTTCAATATTTCTTCAAGTTCATCATCTTTGGAGTATTTAATGAATTTACGCCTTTTTTAAATACGGCCGCATTCCATTACAGTTGCGTTCCACGTTGAACCTGGTATATCAAGTTCTTCGGTCAGGGACACGCGAGTGCCCGTATTAGAGTCAATTCTCTTTGCAAAATGTTGATTTTTTCTTCAAATGATAACGATTATCTCGCACGCTTGTTTGCCATTTTAAAATACGTTTCCTCGCCATTGCCGTTAGTAATTGTACATTAAATAAAACTAAAGGTGAAGTAACTAAAAACCTAAAAACACAAGATGAATGGCATTAGTGCGTGAGTTACGAGAAATAAGAAAAAGATCGCAGCGAAGCATGAGAACAAGAGTTAACATACGTTTTAACTTTTCGCCATTATGACAGCGGTAGTTGGCCAAATAACATCTAATTAAATATATTTATGGCATCCGCTACAAATTTAAATGTACTCTTTAAACATATCTAGTACGACCAGGGAAGAGAATTCTATTCCCTGGTATGGCTCCTTAGTACGAGAATCCCGATCGCAAGCATTACAATATCCGGCATAAATACTTTTCAGCAATGCTATCGATGTAATGTGCTACCATCAAACGAATAATTATGTTTTTAAAGGAAACCAAATAAATCAGCATTCATATATCATGTTTAAGCATGTATTTTATCCATATTAACATTAATTACGCTCGAAGAGTCGCCAGTTGAAGTGCGCCAGCCGCCATCTTTCATGCATTCAAATGTCGTTAATGGCGGGATTTGAAAGTGTAAATAGCGGGATGAAAATACATTATAATGATGCAAATATTTTTGGGACCGGGAGAAAATGTTGTAAATTACGGGAAAACGTAAATTCCGGGGACGTAAAAGCGGGGTTTTACTGTATTTGCATTCAATTCTCCTGATTAGTATAAAATAAAAAAGGTTCATGGATCTAGCACCACCAAAAAAACGGAGAAGGGTGATTTCCCTTTCAAAATAATTATTATATAAAATGTAATTATCTCTCCACCACAATTAAAATAGTTTTATTTTCTACAGTGTAATATGTATGTAATAATGATCTCTTAGTGAAAATAGTTTAAACATCATTGTCTTCTCATACATTGTGAAATCTTAGCATATTTTTCAAAATCCGCTAATATCTTGATTTTACATAACACCCCATTTTTGGGTCCCAAGGAGTTACGTAAAATCAAGACTCTACTGTAATTGGAACTTTACCTCACTTGCCCCAAGTGAAGGTGGCAAATGGAATTGTATTTCTACTGAATGACCAATCATTGGATGTAGGTGGCCACTCACAACGTGCCGAAGTGAGGATTTTTGACCACTTAGAGGACTAAATCATGGATGCTATAGGGAAGTTTCCTATTTTTTTATTGTCTTGATCAAAAGTTTATAACTCCTGGAGTACATATTTGAAGCCGTTTAAATTGTAAATGCCATTTAGTATTTTCCCTAATTTATTAAAAAGTGAAAATTTTCAATGGCGCATAAATGTGGATGCACTTAAACGGCCAATGATTATAAAGAGGAACTGATGAAATATTCCAGGTATAAATGATTCACCTAATAAAAAAGGTTCATGGATCTAGCACCACCAAAAAAACGGAGAAGGGTGATTTCTTTCAACAACTAAAACTCCTAAAATCAGTTCTGCATTATTATTTAGTACAGAAGAGTCTTGATTTTACGTAACACCTTCGGACCCAAAAATGGGGTGTTATGTAAAATCAAGATATTAGCGGATTTTGAAAAATGTGCTGAGATTTCACAACGTATGAGAAGACAATGATGTTGAAACTAATTTCACGATCAACGAGAGATCATTATATATTCCACTGTAGGAAATAAAACATTTAATTGTGTTGGAGATATAACTATTTTTAAACCAAAATGTACAATAGAATTTTAGAACATAATCATAGCATAGTTAAAACTGCCCACAGTCGCGTATACTAGCGAGCGAGAACGCCAGATGAAACAGTTGAATGCTGGGATGCGCCATGCACCATCGTGGGAAATTCAAAAATATTGTTTGACTAATGTCCAAATTTGGTGTCGGAAAGGCATGTAAAAGGTATCAATTTGGAGCGTACGAAAGTGCGAATTGTATGAAAGTCGAGGACCGCTTGTAATAATTTATTAAAAATTTCTCCATCTTGAATTACACTGTGTTCGCTATCATTTTGATATTGCTTGGTTCTTCAATTCAATCTATTAAATTTTTGGCTAACCCAAACCAGGTATCTAATTCCGCCTATAGCTCTAGATTGGGAAAGTACAGACAACACAACCAAAACAGACCTATCCAGTACATGGGGAAGATAGTGAGTAATTATGTGTCTACAGGAAGAAATTTACTGCCAAGCATTTACGCCGATTTAAGCAAGTTTGAGCCGTGTGATACCATCAATTTTGATATTTTATTTAATCTTACAATGTCTCCTATCTTCCCAATAGCTTCTGTTGTTGGCGTCGGTCGAGGACATATGTTGTTCGCGCCAGTGTCACAACACGCATGCTTGAGGGCGACCCCAAAGCAAGCTTCATCTCATCACTCGGAACAGCTGACGGGATTCCTATCTCAAGGTCATAGAGCAGCTTCGCGTGAGCATTCCTGCGCAGCTGTCAGAGCGTAAACAAGTAAACACCTTGAACCTATAGCTGTTTGTGCTGAAAGATGGGAAAATAAAATAATATACATACATACCATTAAAATGCCATTTATTGATTTGTTGAATTTCACAGTAGTGCGGCATTAAATTGAAGATTTCCTTTACATATGGGCATTTAATCTGCACGATTTTTTAACAGTTCTGTTGTTTCATTTCGTAAAATCGAATTGATACCTCCGCCAGGGACCAAAATAGCTTTACGTAAAATCATTACATCGAATTTACGTAAAACCAGTAATTATTCCATGAGAATACTATAGGAGTCGGCCGGGACCGTTCATTCACTTGTGTAAAATCAAATTTTCGTAAATCGAGATTCTAATGTATTGACATTTTAAAAACATGTTAATATAAAATAATAATGCAAAACTGATTTTAGGAGTTGTTTGAAACCGCTATAACTCAGAAGTAAGATTTTTGACTTAGTGAATTCTGCCTGAACTACGACGATATGAACTTTCGCCGTGAAAAACAATCTTTAACATGTTCACTGCGGCGCACAAATCAGACCATATGCTTCTGAGTGTGGCACTGCTGGAGTCCTCCTGGGACTTAGACACCTTTGGGTCCATTGTGCCAACCCACATTTAACTTGCCTGCCACGTGCAGACAGGGGACAAGAGCACCGTGGTAGGGGTATGGAGGAGGATCACCCATCCAGCTCCCGTCCTAGTCCAACATTGCTTAACTTCAGTGATCTGATGGGAACCAGTATTTCTATGTGGCTAGGCCCATGCCCTATTCTCAACACTTAGTTCTGAGGATGATAGACTACTCATTCATTGAAACTTCAGTAGCGATGGAAGAATTGACCCGGTGGAATACTTGAATAACCTCTGTTGATTACAGGGAATGGTAATCGAAGGTTACCCAATGATAAGAGTGAACTCCAGCAATTGTGTTAAAATGGGAATTTTTTTTTTTTAAGAAAAAGGTGTATATTGCTCTAGGATATATGTCCTCTAAGAACAAAAACAATTAAATCAACTCACTTACTGGTTGTGAGCGATAAACCAATGCAACAAGCCAATACAACAAAAGAGTTTCATTATACAAAGTTCAAAAAAAGAAAAATATGTAAGACACAATATTCCAGAAAATTATAATAAATTCCATCATTGTAACTATAAACAACATTACAGCCCATCAGTTACACAGCGATAAATCACAGAGCTGAACCAATTGTCAGAAGAAGTTATTGGAACAGCTTGAAGTTACATAAAGATAAAAACAAACAATCAAAGAAATATAAGAAATACAAATTTTTGTTCACGTCACCAATGATTTATAATGAGGCGGTAAACAATAAACTATAAACCTTTGCCTTAAATGATTTCAATGTCAGAATATTTTTTTCATCTGGTAGATTATTCCAGAGATTGGATCCTACAACCTGGACTTATTTCTGAAAAGAAGTTGTACGATGAGCAGGATAGTAGATGAGATTTACATCTGCTCTTGTAGTAACAGTAGTAGTTTTTTGCTTAATTTTTACTAGAATGTGTAAATATTCAGGCTTTTATAAAGAAATATTGCATAAAGGAAAGCAGCTAGGTAATATTTCCATCGTTATTTTAGTAGAAAGCCATCCAATTTCGTTGAGGTATGGCGATATATGTACATCTCTTCGTAAGTTAACACAAATATTACATGGGAATTTAGTTAGCGCTGAAGTTTTAAATCAAGTTCACCTGAGATATCATTTGTCTGAGAAATTTGGTCATGCCCTGTGAATATGTTCACATTTAACTTGTCATGTTGGGGTGAAAAAATAAGCAAGGAATTCGTATATTCACGATGTATTGCGGGTTGTGGGTATGGGCAGTCTTCCAATGATTTCTGCCTTGCTTCTAACTTTTTAAGTGATGAGCAGTTTCATTTTCCCTCCACAAGCTGTTCGGTGAAAACCCAATCAGCCTGGATTAAGGTTTGCTTTTAGCCGATAGGTGCCACAATTCATTGTTCCATCCTCAGCGGTCCTGTCAAAAGACAAATACAAAAAATGTCTTGCAAAAGCAAAAAAGAATTAAAAAAAAATTTGTTGAACTTAATTCTGTGGACACCCTTGAGTTTTATTCTGGTATAATAACATATGTGTTGATTAAAAATTGTATTTTGATTTAACTGGATGCCTTTCGTATACATCCAAATAAGAAAACTGAAAATATTTGGTCAAGGGTGCACAATTACCAATTATTTCCATAAATATAGGGTAATTGAATAATCACAAAATAATATGGTAAATTAAACCGAAGGTGTTGAAATTGAGGAACAAAACTCGGTATGTGTTCTCCATTTTATATTTGTTTGGCATCAGCTCAATTTTACCAGATGATTTCAAGGAACTTAGCTTTGTGCTAAGTTAGGGTTTTCTGTAATTTGAATGGCCATGCTGGAGGCATTGAATGGAGACAATGTACTATCTTTTTTACGTCATCATTTCAGGGGTGGATAGAGCCACATTTGTGGGTGCAGCTCCAGCATTCTGATGTTTGTTATGATGACGATGTAATGCACGGGGACTCCAAGGGGAAGATGATGGAAGAAGAACCAGGGCTCGAGGGGCCATGCCCAAGGTAAGACAGTCATCTCTACACAGAAACTGACTTGAAATCCCAAAATGAAATATGCTGTTTTTGTTTGCTTATTGATGATGTAACGAATAGTAATATTGTATGAGGAAAAATACTAATTTGCATCACTTTCTTGCCCTGGGTTATTGCAAAAACCATGTATCACCTACCCCACAAATTAAAAGAGGTTACTACAATTAGTAAGTTTAAGAGACTAGTCGAGGCTTTCCTACTTGAACAGGCATTTTATAGTAAAGCAGAATACTTTGAATACAGTGGGAACTAACTTCTCTTTCATTAAAAAAAAAAAAAAAATATATATATGTATATATATATTTATTGTAACTAAAATTGGACGAAGACACTGGTGATGTGGAAGATGGTAAAGCCGAGAAATCAGAGGGTAAAAATGTGCCGTGGCCGGGACTCGAACCCTCAAATATATATAGATATATATTTTGTAATATGTACTTTTTTTAATTTGTATTTTTTGTAATATGTATTTTGTTTTTGTATTGACACATTCCAATCTCTACACGACCTCTATGGAATAAAGAATATTATTATTATTATCAAACTTTACTAAAAATATACTTTTGAATGGCTATGAATTTAACTGCAATAAAATCGTGGAGGTAACAATTTTCAACCTTAAAGAACTAGGAATAACCGATAATTGGACTTCGTTGAACAAGCAGTCACCCTGTGTAATGGTGAAAAAGACCTCTAAATGATATAAAAAAACTCTAGCAGTGATTTCCAACTTTTAAAACTGTCAATTAACTGTATTTGAAGTAATTATTCTGGTTAATGCATATTATTCTGATTTTGAATTTGTTTTACGCTTAGCTTGATTTCCTGAGGAGATTGAGATTATGTACTTTTCTTAGTAAGTTATTCTTTTTTAGGTTTTCTCCTCAATCTGGTCAAGAAATAATCCATGCTCATTGTGATTTATGTCATTGTGGAGATGAAGATAGTGTCAAGTCTGAAGTTGCTGATTTACAGATTTCTTCCTTTTCTCGCCTTGTGTGGGACTTGTGTTGTGCATTGTGGGGTCAGTTACCAGAGTTGGAGGATGGCTGTAAGTAGTCTCTGTCTGTATGTCCTTGTTACACAATGCCTTTGCACTGTACCAGCAACAGTGTTTTCAGAGAGAGCACTTGATACTGGTGGCAATTTGGTTGATAAAAAAACATAAGATCCTGTCTAACTAAGAAAGCTCTTTTTCTTTTTATAAAGTGTTGCTTGTGTTTACATCACATATTCAATTGAGAATTCAACGGACTGAACTTGCTGCCCTGAAACATTTTTTCATTTCTATCTTCTGCCTATTAATTAAATTTCAGACAAAACCTATAGCTACCAATGAGGTAATAAACTTACAAGAAAATGTGAAAATTAATATGACATTGTTTTATACGTAAAGTAATTAATTCCTAATACAAAAGTGTTATTATAGTGTGGATGAATTTTTAAACAAAAAACGATTAGTCAAACCATTGTAACTATTTTTTTAATGTGTTAAGATTATATTTTGATGTGTCTTAATACATTTAGTGTTAACTCATATGATCCTTGGACAATAAACTCTTACTTACTAATGCTTAATTGTTAATGATTAGAAACTGGAAGTCATAATTTAGTGGAAAAAGAATCCAAGGTATGGCATTTGAGTTTCGATAAAAAAAAAGAGATTTGTATTCGACGTTCAGATTTGATAAGATTCTGCATTCAACCCATAAGTATTAAATATTACTGAATTGTCTTCATATAGGTATTTCATAATTGATCTTTATTTCTCTATTTGATGTTTCTAAACATTCATCATCACAGCATTTGTCAAAAATAGCCCCAGCAATGGCAAAACTGTGGTAGTAATGTATAATCTTGTTTGTTTTCAGCCTCGGAAGAAGTGTACTTGAGCAGTCACAAGGTCTCCATGGCGAGGAGAAAAGCATTGAGCGATTGGTTGCAACAGGCAGCCAATGAGGGTGCCAAGGGTCAAGGGAAGAAGGGGGGGAGGAGGCAGGAGGGTGATGATACACACTCGGATGCTGTGTTCAATCTCCTGACGAGAAGACGGTTACTGGAGGCATGCGAGGCTTCACAAAGGAAAGGTTTGAATTTTTATGTTCGTTTTCACAACTTTGCTTTATACTGTGGATACCCTAATTCCACAATGTTAAGTTGGCTCAATGTGTTTAAGTGAATAATGTGGATTCCCAGGGTGTCTAGCAACTGGGTAATCTGGAGAAACCTGGAGAAAATGAAAATCGCCGGGAATAACCAGGAAAAAGCCGGGAAATTTGTCAAGCATACAGGAAGTTTTTCAAATCGCTGGGTATTGAAGAAAGAAAAATAAGGGACTTTCTTCCGTGGTATGGAAAACAATCACCTAAGTAGCAGTACTGATGGAAGGAAACTCCAATAGGCTGCAGAGGTGACGTGGAGTATCGCCCTCTGCACTAGGGCCAGTTGCTGATACTCCATGTTGCCAGCGCCCAGAGTATTCATTAATGCCGGTGAACTTTTCTCGGAAATATCTTTAATATCTTGCTTTGTACGGAGGCATTTTGAAGGGAATACCTTCTCCGGCGTACCGACCCCACCCTTCCATCCCTTTGGTCGGCAACTGGTCTCGACCCTCCGTCTCATGAGCAAACCCTCTCACAGCATGGGGTTGCGGTCATTTTTTGTATGCGCATTTTTAAACAATCATTTATTGCAAATGTGAGAGAATGGATGTCTGAAATGAATTCTTCGTGTTTAATTGATCGTTTTAAAATTTTTAATGAATTTCTAGCTGTTATATTAACGATTTTAGGATGTTAATCAGAAAGTAATGGTTAAAAGTAAGGATAATTCCAAATGGATGATCGATTCCAAATGTCAATTCTCGATTCCACTGATTCTCAGGCTTAGAATCGGTATCAAGAATTGAATGCCTAAAGTTGATTCCGATTCCATCGATTCAAGATAGATAAATGCAGTAAAACTTCAATTTTGGTGCACTTTGATTTTACGTCATTCTTGTTTTTGTGTAGCGATATGCGATACATATGGAATATCAATGGTAAATACTTGATTATACGTAGTTTCTTGGTTTTATGCAGTTTTTTTATTTTACACAGTATAACAGCAGTCAGTCCCATTTAAGTAAACAGATTTAGTCCCAGTAAACAGAAGCAGAACAAAATAATCTTGATTTTATGTAGCATTTTCGGCATTTCATCTAGGGATGATCGGATACGTCGGATCCTAATTCATTCCAAAAAATTGGATCTATGTCCGAAGTATTAATATTCACACTTTAGTGAATGTTAAAGTTTAGTCCTGAAAAAGGAAGTAAAAAGAGGTCAGATTCCGGTTCTCTCTTCGCATGTGCTGATGCACTACGTTTCTAGTTCTATTGATGCGACGATGCGTTTCAAAGCTCTTTCGGGCGCTACGCAACATAATTTCAATTTTGGAAAAATCACGTGGAAGTTCGAAATTCACCACACCCCTACCACAAGGGTAAGATTACGATTTAAATCGGCCGAATTAACGGCTCCCCTCGTTTCGTTCGAGCTTCAGCTGCATCAACCCAGTGTTGCCTGCGGAGTCACCCTATAAGGAGGCCCATCCCCTCTCCCCAAGAATGGAATCCATCTGGGTCGATGAGAAAATGGTCGAAGTTTCGAAAGAACACCCTTCTAAAATGTATCAGCGGCGGTCACTTTCCCACCCTCCACGGCATCTATATTGGCGCAAAACACCCTGATTCCACAATCATGAGGGCCTGATGATGATACCTTGTGTCGAAACCATGGTCCCCATATTAAAATGGTATCTGTGGAAAACGACAAATTTATGTATGATCTTTGAGTAAATGACACTGACAGAACTACTGTGGCGTAACGAAACAAAAAAAAACATGTAACTTCAACAAAGAAAAAGGAACTCGAAAATAATGAGGGAAACTCTCCGTAAAAGAAGGGGTTAGTAAGGGATTTCAACTCAAACACATGACACAAATTTTACCCTGTAAAAACTTAACACTAACAAATTTACAACTGCGACGAGTGCAACTCGCCTTGGCAATTGAGGCTTTAAGACAGCGAGGCGTATGATGCCGCGGTGAATGGGTAGCACTACAACAAGGCAGGTAAAATTTATCTTGAATGTGATACCAAAGTAACTTCTTATCTTGGGGTGGTAACAATTATTACTGGGGTGTTGGAATTGGCGCACAAGGGGTCACCAATGGGGAATCGACACGTGGTCGGGGATTTTGGGGGTGTCGATGGTGGAAAACTCCGTCTTACGTGCGGTGGTTATGGTGAATGACGCAGGCATTGGCTCTAGACGTGGATTCTGCTGGGGACGTAGGACGTCCGACACGTGGCTGGCCGGGCAGGTGGATCGTGAGGCACAGCTGATTCCGCGCATCCGGCAATGATGAAACGGCAACAGTCTCGTTAAGCCACGCAACTGGTAAGCTGAGGTGGCTGCCTCGTGGCTCGATCAGGCAATTTATATTAACACAATGGGCATGTAAGAAGGGAAGTGAAGGAAGTGTTTCTTCATTTTATCTATTTTTCTGTGCTGTAGTTTCATGAGTTTACATGTGCATGAGTTTTACATTGGGAAACAATATGAGGCAATGGGGAAGCAATAGCAGAAAAAGTAAGGATAGTGCTCTGGAAAAATCTGATTTTGTGTAGTAGGCATCATAGGGAAATGGATTTACTTTTAAAAGCTGAGTAGTGATCATAGTATTAATCGATTATCTGGTCTATTATCATGCCAAGATCTTTCACTGAAGGAACTTTATTCAGTGGGCTGGAGCTGATGGCATAGTTGAAGTTTAGAGGGTAGTTCATAGGGAAATTGTCGTAACATTGCACATATGGGGGTTTCAATTTAATTTCTTAGATTTTCACCAAGCTGAGGTCTTACTAAAGGTATCTTGTTGATGCTTACCATCCGAGGCATTTTACTTGAATATCTTGCTGTCATCAGCATAGAGAAGGGCTTGGTAAGAACGAAATTAGAGAGCAAAGTCATCAATGCACCAATTAAAGTTGTAAATGTAAGATTCTTATTATTTTGGTTGTATATAATTCTGTTGATGTAATTAAAATCTTCAATTCTACTAATATATTCATTGGCAGCATTGTCATCTGAATAGCCCTCATCGAAAGCAGACTGGTTTCTGTCATGTGACGATGGTGAGGTCGGATCACAGAAACCTGTGTGTGTGTGTCAGAAGGATGGCAGCCTACAATGTGGCATTGCATGTGTGGTATTATTCATAATACATAATCTCTTTTTTGGTTCAGAATTTCTTATCCATATTTCATGAAATTACTAAATAAGAAAAGCTGAAAATTTGTTTTTAACAACTTTGTTATAATAAAGCTTATTAATATTTATAACTAGGTATTAGTGTTTTAACCAAGACAAAAATCTGCGATGCTCTCAAAATTTCTAGTCTGAATGAAAACCAACAAAATAACTTAGTTGATGGCAAATATACTAACTTTTGTGTCTCTCTATTGTTAGGGGACCATTTTGTTGCCCTCATGCTTGCGGGTGGTGGCTGGGATTGCCGTGTACAGCTTAGGAAGCAGCTGAGCGCTTGGAGTCGTGTCGGTGCTGATGAGTTCATCTCTGAGGGTCGGATGAAACTGATGGCCTTGAAGGCTGGTGCTCCGCTGCTCCCAACGAATTCAGTCCGCCATCACACTGTTGACTGCTGCAGAGGTTTAGATTGGAAGAGGGCGTTTGCAATGCATTTATGGTATGTTGGTGCTTTGATTTTTTAAAGTTTTTTTGTAATCGCTTAACGTGGAGTGAAAGAAGCTAAATGTTGATGTCAATTTCATAAAAATCAGCTGAGCCATTTTAGAGATATTAAATCTCAAACTCAGGGTCTTATACTTTCTGCGCCGACAGTAGATACCAAATAGATACACGAAGGGAACTTCATATACAAAATAATCACAATCAAATGAAAGTTCAATACCAACCTATGAATTTCACAATATAGGCAACCGACAATAAAGAGTTCCTGAATTTTGCTGTGAACTGCATAAAGTTTGGCCAAAAATTATTCTCCGTATTTCTCCGAATCCACCGTAATTTTGAGAGCATGGACTCAGTTACAGAGTAATTTTCGACTAATGTATTTTTTCGACTTACGTAAATTTCGACTTACGCTGCTAGTGTCGGAACGCATCTATTACATAACTCGGGGACTGCCTGTATATCCAATTAGATGGGTAAGTTTGGCACCTTTGTTCCTAAGTATCAGTAAGTATGTTTTCAGTAATGGAATTCTGTAATAGAATGGGAAGTTTTTTTTATATCCACTGATAGGTAGATAGTCCTATTACACTTGTATTTTACTCAACTTCTCATTACTTGTATGCTTTTTTATTAGTCCTTTTATTCTGTCTTAAATATAGTATTTCACTGGGTGGCCACTCATCTGGGAAAACAAGGAAAAACCAGAAAATCAGAATACACCAGGAAAAAGCCGGGAATATGATTGAGTTTTCTGGTAAAATGTGACTCTGCGAGCTTTTAGAGGATAGGCTACTTTGCAAAAAAATGCATTTGCAGACCATCATCATTTTTCCTGCTAAAATGGATTGCTGGCAGATAAAAAACAGGTTTTCACGATTCGGTGAAGTTACGATACAGCTATGTTGCTAGTTATTATTTTGAGGATTTTGATGCCTAGTATATTGAAGAGATAAATTCATATATTAAACCTAAATCAATCATTTTCCGTGATGCAGTATTTTGTTATGCCATTATCTGCAATTCATTAGCCATTGGGATGTCAAAAAGTTCTTCAAATGTATTTTTGAAGGTGATCTCTCTTGCAATTTGGGTCCTGTCGTGGCGAGTCATATCCATTCTAAATATAAAGCCTTAATTACCATCACAATGTGGGGTTGATATTTTGCTGGTACGTGGGCTTTTTCCCAAAGGCCTATGACTTCAGCTGCAGTGATATTGCATGCTTTGGCAAGCGAAGATTTGCGAATACATCCGAACAAGAAGCCCCATGACCTGTTTGCATGAAGGCAACTTGGAACCAGTTATCTCATCCAAAGAATTCCCTATGAGAAACATTTGCCTCCAAAGGGCCTTATTTGGGTTAGCATGCCAATGTGACCATGTTGATGTGCCAATGTGCCACTCAGCACTCAGTCCACGTCCCTACTGTTGTGCAGCCAGGTAAGGCACTACTGTCACTGGTCCTCACTTGTCACTACCAATTTTCTATCACGGACCAACATGTGTAGAAAAGGCACACTCGGTAGGTAGAACTTGTAGACAAGGTTAAGGCGCCCACGGTGACTTATGCCTTCCTACAAAGCATTAGCAGCCTGAGTTATTTTGTTCGTCAGTTCGTAGCAGGGGGGGGGGGGATACGTACATTCGGAACCTTTCAAACCTCTGAAGGTGAGACTTCTGGGTGGGCAGTGTGGTGAATCATTTGGACAGCCTCATTCATCTCCAATGATCATTCTTGCATTTTTTAGTAAATACCACAAATTAAGTCCTTTGGTGCCCAGCGCATCCTTTGGCAAGCTGGCTTGGGACTGGTTTGTGAAAGAGAAGTGAAGACCAATAGGGAAAATTGGCGCCAAAATGACGACCACTCAGAAGACACCTGAGCAACTATTTATTGCGGACATCCTGTGTGGCATCACCATCAGAATCCCTGATGACGAGGGCCGTGTCAGACCTTTCAAAAATTTCTCTGATCAGGCTTATATTTGGCACAACAGGTGCTTTTGACAAAAGGAAAAAAATAAAAAGTGTCAAGGTTCAAGGAATGTGGAAATTAATTTTTAAGGGATACCCTACCGGTGGGTCATGACGCCCAGGGGGATAGGCAAGCTATGACCTACCGATGGTTCATGCAGCGCTGGACATGTTAATGTTTTCAGTGGAATTTTGCTATTTTATTGACACTATTGTGGAATCATCTCTTCAGGAAAGAGGCACTAGTGGGATATTCCACAGAGGAATAATCATTCACCTTGACCGGGATCCGGATCCCTCGATATCGCGCCGAGTGCTTTAACCAGTTAAGATACTGAGGCGTCCTTCACCCCTATAAATTATATTATATTATTATCCCGGTCAAAGCGAATGATTTTTCCTCTGTGGAATATCGCACTTATGTGCACTTGTGGGTGAATCCGTAAAGGTTAATACCGTGGCTAGTCCCGGTATCCTCAAAATTAGGCACTAGTGGGTAAGATGACATGTGCTGAATCCACACGTGATGGGGCTATCTCACTCTCATGAATTTGTGACCGTGGTAGCAGTGGAAGGAAGTGCTATCCCACGATTTGAATTTTTAATTATTTCCCTCTTCCAGGTATGTGTACTCACCAGTGTGTTCAATCACGGATGCTTTGCTGGAGTATGAGTCTTCCTTCTCCATCGACCCCAGGGCCTCTAATGACGATGACAATGAGGGGGGCTCCCTGACGGAGAAGAGTTACGCCCCTGCTCCGGTGCCGCATTACATGGAGGAGGAGTACATTGGGCGTCAAATGGAGCTGGGGCCTGTGGAGAAGCCTCCGTACTACGACCTGTGCTTTCATCTGCTCAAGCTTTACAGCTGCCGATCGCACTCACTCGAGGCTCTACTCAACACTCCTACTCACACACCTGACCCTCTGGACGTTCGCCTCAGGTAATGTGGACACAATTATTATTAACAACAATAACAATAATAATAATATTAGTTGCATATAGGTTCATGGGTAGAAATTCATATTAGTTTCCTAGATGTGCGAGGTGCCGTTGTAGACACAATTATTGTTTTACTTTTTTAAACAGACTCGTACATTGACGAAGATAGCTTATAAACCGATTGAAATTATTGAATTTCATTGTGTTATAGATGACTATGTTTTAAAAAGGCATATTACTCAATGGTATTAATTTAACCAGGGGTGCGATTCTGTATCTTCCTAACGACATGACGCCATACGCTATGGTCAAATAGGGTGTAACTTATCAACTGCGCGATTCTTTTTATTGAATTTTGCAGTATCATAACGTGAGACATGGTAATTTAACGTATCACTGTAAAGAAATTTCAGAGGTGGCATTAGTATAGCGAATGTGACTGTTATCGTCCGTCTCAGTCTGTCTACTGAATCGCCTGTTAGTGCTGTTAGTCTAAGACATAAACATTGCGGAGATGAAGTGTTTTTAAAACCATAATATGCCTATTAAAATATTATTGTAAGCAACAATGATCTTTTTTAATGTGAGAAGTAAACCCCTTGAGATTTATCCATCGTCTGATTAAGGTATGAGGCTGTTATTTCCCTAGGACAAATTTGGTTTGGTCCTCCTCCAAACGTGCTAAAGAGGTAACAAATCGTGTTAACCATAGTTAACCATAGCTAACATGTCCTGTGACACGAACCTGAGGAAATAAACGTCCAAATGAGGTGAACGTGCTGTCAAGGAACGTTCTAATGTCTGCTGTATTCACAATGCCTGTACAACGTGGCAAGCATTTAGCAGTCCACAAGTGGCTTATTAACATTTATGACAAAGTGAGGATCACTGTTTCAAACCCAAGCGAGGGAGTGATTGATAGCGTGTTTTTTTATACGTTTCTTAATTATGAGTGATCCTGTTTTATGTTCTGCCCTCTATAGTCTCAATTGTTCTTTTGTTTTAGTGGAGCTTCCATTTTTCCTTTGGTTCCTTATTCTCCCATGCTCTACTAAGATTGTGGCCTTGGAGATTCTACTTTTCCCTATAATTTTACGTTCAATATTTTTACTCCTGACAGTTGGCTTCTCAGTTGTGCGCTCACTGCCCTGGGATACTCGCACTTGGCTACGGAGTCGGAAGCCTCTCTCCACCAGAGCATGGCTGCCCTCCTGGAGTCGCATGGCTTGTGGCACTGGGCCCTCTTTCCACTGCTCCACCTGAAAAACCACAAGAGGTTAGTGGAGTACCTTGCCTTGAAGCTGAATTAGTTTTATTATTATTATTGTTTATGTTAGTTTGGTGCGTGATTATCACTGTAATGGAAAAAGTGAGTTGATATGTTGATGTAAAATTCTGGCTTGGGCTGAGTAAATCGTGGAGAAAAGGTCGAGAGATTATAGTTGACTCTTTAATACCCTAGCCCCTTCAATTACAGGTATACCTCGTAATACATGGTTAATTGGTTCTGTGAAGCAAGATGTTAGTCAAAAGCTCAAGCAGAAGTTCCTGGCACTGCACAGTACATATGTGGTGAACATTATTACACACATATGCTTTGGGACATGGGCTACTGAACTTCCCGAATCCTGCAAAATGGGGGAGGACAGTTCCTCATTGTGGTGCCTTTCTAATTGCTCCACATGTGATCCTTGAGAATCAGGATGACTCCCTGCTGTCCTGGTTTGACTTGTCTCACAATGAGACCTCAATATTGGGTCCCTATTATAATCAAGGCGATGGGTGATTTTAACCACTTGCCTAATAGCATAGAGTAAGATATGAGAAGCGTCCCATGTTGAGAAGCGTCATACGTTTTGTCGTACTTTTGGTACTGTCACATAGATGTCACTTAAGTCGTCAGTTCCCTAGCCGTGCAGCCAATTCGAATCCCTTAACGCTGCGTCCCATGCGTGTCTCGCTCCTCGTTCATCCCACAACGAAACCAATAGGACTTGAATTGATGACAGGGGAAGAACTGCTGATGTGTCGGACTGGAGGATAGAAGCCGAGAAGCTCCGAGAGCTCAGACAGATTCGGCAAAGGTCCGAAAAAACGTCTACCTTTGCGGTTGAGTCGTATATGTAAAGGCCGTTTTACACGGCGAATGATCTTGCGAATTATCATTCGAATGATAATGCGCATGACGTTAATGCCTCATGTAATACGGAATATTTGGCGAATTCTTGGTCATGCGCATGATCATGCTATCAAAATTAGAGCATGTTCTATTTTTGCTCGCATGATCGCATGATACGAGCGCACTACGTCCATCTTGGTTGTTTTGATATTGAATCACCTCACTTCGCTAAAGCAAACTCATAATAACATATAGTGAAGGAAAGGAAAGCCATATCAATGTATTTGGAAATAAATATCTCTGTGGGTAGGATGCAATGCACACGCTTTGGTAGACGTGGAATGGTCATTGGGTTAAAACTATCTTGGAGGTTTTGCAATATGAAAACATCAAAATCTCATCAGATTAACCTAAATAGATCTGACCAGACCTTGAATTGTTTATTCAAGGGTGTATTACAACGAGTACAACAAATCTGGCCCTATTTTGACTTCAGGATGGACGGCAGAAAAATGTTCGTAATGATATCAACGATATCTACTATACAGCTTTCATCAAAGCTTTAGGCTAAAGACTATGGTAGATACTGCCAAATGCAGAAACGCAGAACAGATCTTTGCGCAATGAACTCTCTTTGGACCTATATATTGAAATAATCATCCTTGTATTCTCAGTATATCATTCATTCCTCACCGTCGACTGAATATATTAGGTATATATTTGTAAAAATGCTCATTCTGGAACAAGGTATCGATGGACGAGTGGGTAGCGTTTCTGATTCCTGATGAGTAGAGCGAGTACCTACAGCCGCTTCAAATCAGCTGGGAGGAGATAATTTTTTGATCGTTTTCCTACGTTCTTTTGCAAACTTTTAACATATCGTTATAAATTCATAATCCAAAGAACTGCGTTTTTTCAAAACTTTTAAAAACTTAAAACATTACGTACAGATCGAAATTAGACCTGCTGTAAGTACCACATGTTATTTTGTATAGCAATAATTTAATTTTGATGTCACCGTGGTATTAATATCTGGTGACCGTTTTGGTGATCTTCATTGTTTTGATAGCGAGTTCACTTCAATTCGCAGAATTAAACCCTTATTATAAAATATTACTATAAAAAAACTATATCCATATTTCATTGCAAATGATTAAAAGAACACTGTTGGCAGTACGCAATGCATACGTTTTGGCTGGTGTAATAGGCCTAAAACTATCGTGGATATTTTGTGTGACAAAATTGTAGCTGCCGCAAGGCCGTTTTACAGGGTACGTTTGTTTGTACAAACTGGTACAAAGTCTTCCGTGAACTCTTGCATGAGGCAAAATGTGTCGTGTAAAACAGCAAATTTTATGAACGCATGTGCGAATGTCTCAATCCCTGAATGGAAAATAGAACCTGTTCTAATTTCGTTGAGATAAACGTACAATCTCACGTACGTACGTTTGTACAAAATCTTTCATCATGTAAAACGGCCTTCATAAACACTGCAGCAGCCGTCGCTAAAATTGTCCATGATTATGGGTATCCATATTCATGAAATTGTCTCATCACGGTCCAACTTCTATAGCATAACATCACACACTAAACTTTTGCAGTTACTCAGTGTTTAAGTGAATAATTTAAACGAATATCTAAACCTAATAATAATGTAAACGAGTATCTGAGTAGGTATCTATAATATTCATGATCTAAACAAACTAAACTAAACTCTCTGCTCCGTACTTCACTGTCGAAACCAGGCAAAACAGCTATGTTGGTCGGAAATCTCCCGTAATCGATAGTTGACTGACGAAAGTCGCTGCTTACCTATGTATCTTGTTAAATTTACGAATGAAGTCTTTATTTTCTGGATCCCAAATACTGGCCGAGCACTTGAGGTGCGGTGTTACCAATGAAAAAATGTATTTTTCTTTTACTTTTAAACAGCGTTATATATAAATGCATTTTTTGCCGACTTCCGATTCGCCCACTGTATTTAAACCCAAAGCTTTGTTTTGATAGGTGAGGGTAGAGCTCACTTCGTACTAAGCCATTGGTGTGAGAAATTCTCACATTCAGGGTAGGGGGGCTAGTTCCTTTCCCTGGCCACTTGCAATTTCCCACGAAGTTATGACAGTCAGAAAATCTCACTGCGAGGATTTTAGGTGGGAGTGGGCAGAGAGGCTTCACCGGGGATCGAACCCGGGACCATCCGGGCCGCAGCCCAGTGACCTCCGATTTATTCTCATTTTCATACAAAAAACATTCAACAGGAGCTGTCGGTGGTAGGCCAGAACCATTAGTGGCGTCTAAAAATCTGTCTCATTTCCCATTTTTAGTTGGTACATACCTATTGATTTTCTTTGGAATCGTTATCAGGTATTTCTTTTAAATGTTACTCATAGAGCTTGGAAGTAACCACCCGATCGAATCGATTGATTGTCATCATTTGGCTGAGATTAATGCTGAATTACTAGTTTATAATAATAATAATAATAATTTATTTGCCCATAGGATACATTGTAGAACAAGCTGCAAGTATATAAGGCACGTCAAAATACATGATTAAACAAAAATATATCAATACTAACAAAAAGATTATACAATCATTGATGATAGTTTAAGTAATCATTTACAGTATAAAAACAATGAAACAAAAGATAGTCATAAACTAAATTCTTGAATATAGCCATTCTTATTTCTTTTTTTATAAATTGTGGAAGGTGATTATACAATTTTATGCACATATGACGAGGTCCCTTCGAAGTTATGGCAAGAGTTATTGAGAGCACATGCATGTCGTTACATCTTTTTGTTTCGTAGGTATGATAATTATTATTTGGGGTAAAATCAGATTCATGTTTTCTTACATAGAGTATAGAATAATAAATATATAACGAAGGCACAGTTAAAATCTTCAGTTCCTTAAAAAGAGGCCGACAGTGAGCACGAAAAGGTTTACGGCACATCATTCGCAATAACTTCTTTTGTATTAAAAATACACCATTCAATGCGGATGGAGTTCCCCACAATATGATGCCATATGAAATTCTGGAGAAGAAAAGACCATAGTACAATGTTTTGAGAACATCAAGGCTTACAGTATGTTTTATAACAGACAATAAATAAAATACTGAGTACAGTTTTTTACATAAATCTGCCACATGAACATCCCACTTTAGATTTTGTTCAATATATACTCCAAGAAACCTTAAATTATTCACAACATGAAAATTTTTCTTTTGACAGAGTACCATTATTTACAAACTGATTGTATTTTGCTGAAAAAAACATTGCTTGAGTTTTGTTACTATTCAGTACAAGTTCATTGTTATTGCACCAGTTAATCATTTGTTGTAATAAAAGTTCACCATCGGTAATTAAATTTTTTAAAGATTTACTAGATGTTACTACGCTCACGTCATCCGCATATATTACACAATTGTGTGAATTCACTGTTAGGTTCATTGGCAGGTCATTTATAAAAATTAAAAAGAGAATGGGCCCCAGAACAGATCCCTGAGGAACACCTTTAACTACTTCCAGTGGAGTGGACATGTAAATGTTACCTTCTTGTTGATAGGCTACTTTCTGGTATCTATGATCTAGATATGTTTTCAACCAATTTAATGCGACCCCTCTAATGCCTAATGCCTGGCATTTATAGAGTAGTCTATCATGATTGACTGTATCAAATGCTTTACTAAGATCAAAAAAATGCCCAGAACTTTACATTTCTCATTAATCTGATCCAGTATGTGGTCAATGGTATTAAAAAGGGCTTGTTCAGTAGACCTAGCTTTTCTGTAACCAAATTGTTGTGCAGATAGCAAGTTCTGACTATCCAGGTAGTCCACTAGTCTTTTAGAATACACTCGTTCTAGAACTTTACCAAACATGGGAATAATGGATATTGGTCGATAACTATTCAAGTTACTTCTGTTTCCTTTATTTTTATACACAGGAACCACCTTGGCTACCTTAAGTGCATCAGGATAAACACCTTCCAACAAAGACTGATTAACTAAAGATAGGAGATGATCAAGAATAGGGTCCATACACTGACAAAGTAATTTACCGGACAAACCATCAATATCCACTGCATTTTTACCCCCTACCTTAGTCAAATGTTGTTGTAGTTCTTTTTTATCACAAGGTTTTAAATAAAATGATTTGCAATTCACTGAATTTGGATTATATGGAACAGTGGGGGCAGCCAACAAAGAAACAGGCATCTGTAAGAATGCTTCATTGAAAGCATTAGATATCATAACAGGATCTCTAATGACATTTCCAACATCATCTATGATGTGGTCAAGAGTTTCCTACGTTCCTTACCTTCTTACATATCTACCTTTACCGCAATTCCCTTTCAGGTTTTGGTTAGGTACATGAAATAAAAAAATTGCAAAACGTTTTTATTTTATTTTATTCATTATGATAGTTCATTTTGTAATTTCAATGAAATACAATTGTTTTATTACATTCATTTGTGAGCCAAAATCCTCATTTTGACTCTAGCTGTGGATCTTGTTGTAAGAATCCATTTACAGTTTTTTAATGATGCACTGAAACAGCAAATCTGAAACAAATTCAATGTGAGAGTCACAGCCGTGTGGTACCGGGTCCCAATTTTGACTGCCTCTCAATGTTTTTGCTAATTTTCTCATCAATATTTGTTTTAAATTCTGTTTGTGGGATATTTTGGGGAAATATACTTTAAACACACTCAATGCAGAGCTAGTAAGTGTCAAGAACTCTTGAGAGGGATAAATAAGCCCAGTGGATGAGTCTTTTAAATGGGGAAACGTCTTGTTCCGTAGGTCCTTAGTACCTGTAAACCTATCTCAGCATTTTTGGCAGGAAAACTTTTCGACCAGTCTCTTTGCTAAGTAACCGGAGAAGTACACTTACGAACAACGTTGAAGGGTCACTTCTTTGGTTCTCAAGGGACAAGGGACCTCAACATGCTCTTCAGAAGAATCAGTGGTGGTTACTTTTTCAAAATCCTCAACATTTTCCGGATAAGAGGTCAGACTGGAGCTTTCTTCCTCTCTGACGTGAAACTCGAGAACTTTATCCTCATCTAAATCATAACTCGATGATTTTGGAGGCTTTAGTAAATTCTGCGTGGCAACCTGTCGATAGCTGGTCCTGAATCCCTTCACAGTCGGATTACGATTGAATCCCCCCTTTTGCCGTCTTACCAAAAAAAATTTTCTAAAGGGTCCTGATTTAATCTGGCAGTGAAAATACATTATTCGCCCATATCGTGAAATAATGCCAGAATTGAAGAAATAGAAAGACAGAAACCATCAAAACAAGGGGGTCGACTTCCGTCCTTCTTAATGACGCCCGTAATTCTCAGCCCTTCCCGAAGTAGCTCAAAAACATGAGCATTGTTTTTATCCAAGCAGAAATCGCTTGAGTGTTTTGAGTAAGCTCTAGTGTTCAAGATCTCGAATAAATTATTTATTTTCTCTATAAAATCAGCTGTTGGAAGTGCTGATGGACGTTTTAACTCTCCAGTGGAGTGGCTTGAGCGAATAGCAGCTGAAATGGAATAGCTGAATATTTGAGTAGCCAGCTTCACAGACATGTTCTGGAAAGAGTTGGGACAAATGTGTGCCCTAGTCAGTTTCCATAGAGCTCTAGTTGTCGAGCTGGATGTATCGCTCTGATAAACCTGGCGTATATTTTCAAAGGAAATTGTCTTTCCTTCCAGAATAAAATCACTATTCAGGAAGTTATTTCTCAAAGACTTTATAAGATGGGGAACATCAAAAATGCAATAAATTTTATTTTCATTAATCTGAAAATAAGGCTTTTCGACTGAAACTCCCATCTCTTTAATTGCTTTTCTATTGATGCTGGCTTGGTCGCAAATGAATCCTCTGGGATGCAAGCTTACCATTAACAACTTTTCAATCAAGGACAATAAGATTTTCCGTATATTGGAGCTAATGAGCCCATGCTCAGAAATAAAGTACCCTTCAGGCAACTTCCAGTTGTGACGAATACATCTGATGAGGAACACGGATGCATACTTTCCCACTTGTTTATTCCTACCCATATGCCCAAAATCTTCGGAACCCTCAATCATGTCCAGGGAATTTGAATATTCTAAATTTTCCATCATGGACATCTCGTCAAATAAAATTACGCATTCTTTGCTAATATCCGTAATTACGGAGACTTTGAGCTTCAGCTGATGGAAAAAAGAGTTGTTAAATCCCGTCAAAGATCGTGATGTTTCGATCCACTTCCTCACTGTTGACACAGCAGGAAGGGTTCGCTTGCCCAGGAGAAATCGGTGTGTGGTTGGAGACTTGAAATGCAGGGATAACGCAAAATTTTGTTCCTCCCTACTCCATGAACTACGTTTTTTTAAGTCAGAACCTAATTCAGAAAAAATGCTTCCCGAGACTTGAAGTTTTTTTCTACAAAACTGGAGGTAGCGAACCCAATCTGCTTTATGATAAGATCGCCTCAGCCGAAAACCTGATGACTGGAGTTTAGAAATAGTTTTATTGTACTTTTCCATGCGAGCGTAAAGCTTTTTCTTCCTTGGTGTTTCCTTTGTAGCTATTTTATGTGAAATTGGAGAAAAACTTGAGTCCGGGGAAATCGAGGGCATAGCCTCCACCGTCCATAATGCCCTGCGAGCCGTCATACAAGGAGTCGTCCTCGAAAGAGAACGTCAACCCGTAGGTGGTGTAAGAAACGAAATTTAGTTTTGTCCAGATCCAACAGTAGGACTTGAAAATTCAACTGAAGGAGTATTTATTGGCATATTCCCAAAATACTGATGAATCATCCGTTGCGGTGAAGTCCTTTCGGGAGCACTTGCAGTTTCCTCTCCCTCCGGCACCACTGTTGCTGATTGGTAATGAAGTGGAAGAGCTCCTTTCGTCAGCCGACCGTGCGACTAATGCGTGAGCTTCTTCATCAATAAGTATGTTGCGTATGACGCCACCTGGCGCCCCTGTAAGTAGAATTTAGAAACAAGGTGACAATAATCATTGGCACAAGTAATTATTCTTTCGATCGCGTGTGATCACGAAGGAGGGAGGTGTGGAGGGCATTTGAAAATTGAAAATCCGAACAGAAGTCCTAAGCTATAAAGAATGTATCCTATGCTGAAAACAGGTAAAAGTCACTTTCCTGACTCGAAGTTGGTCCGCTCGTCTATCGCGGGAAGATTCTGCAATGATTCCAAAATCAAGTAGATAGTGATTTCTTCTCTTCGGATTCAGGTGGGGTGGCCCAAGAAGTTTTGTTGCACGATGACACCAAGCAGGACCTCGACAGACACAATGAAACGCAGCACAGTGATGAGCGGGAGGAGCTGAAGTCGTACCCTGGTGGGTGTATTAGCTAGCGCTTGAGTTCTGTCTCCGACGAAGACTATTTGAAGAGTGTAGGCAAAGTGACGAAATGATCATAGAGAGGTAGCGGTATTCCACCCCTTACTATTCGTGCTATTCCATCGGATTTTCGTATTACAAGTACCAACAAGCGAGAAAAATATGGAAGGCGTCACTTCCAGTTCCATTTGTTGTTCATTCACCCAGCTGCACCATAGGTCATGCGTTCAGAGTTTCTGAGAAGCAAAATCCAGCCCTTTCGGCTATACATGTTTATTTTTACCATTTTCTGATATGCTCTAAAAGACGTTTCCCCAAGCAGGCCTTATTATAGACTAAATATTTACCAATTAAGAAATACTTGGCGTTAAATTTTTTATAGCTGATTGCACCTCTTACAATTTCAATATTTCATACCGCTGCCCAACTCATACAGTTAAACGATAAATTATCATCAATCAACTTCTATCTAGTTGCTGTGTGCACAAGAAATGCAATCAAAAGGCTTGAATTCACGTTCAGTAACAGATTCTATATTTTTTCCGCCTTACTAGTCATGATTTTCCATTATCGACCCTTTCAAATTTGTGGTAAATGGTGTACTGGAATTATACAAACCATACATGTAAGCGAAAATTTTCTGCTTCATAACTGCAGATTCGATTCTGAATTAAAATGGGAAGTGAACCATTTAACAGCGGTGCTATAGAATTAGAAAAATCAAATATCAAACGACGGAATATAACAAGTGGAGATTCAGCATTCCCCAACACAAAGATGGATGGACAATGAAACATTCTGAAAGCTGCCATTCCCCGTGCGGGGCAACTGGCCAAGGCCCACTCACGGAGTAGGAATCAGGGCTCTGGGGAAAAAGCTTCGATAGCGTGGATAAATAACTCATCCCAGCAGATCTCAGCTACCTCGACCGTACCCGGAGAGTCGCGTGAGCATTTTGCTGACATATCAGGTTACGCGGGGGACTTGACCTTGGAGGGAAGCGGGAGGCTTTCAGATTGAGAACAGCGTCACCATCTAGCGGAGAAAAAGCGAAATACATGACCGTCCAAAAAAGTTATTCGCAATTCCCCTTAAGCGTTGGCACTCTGTATTACTCTGTGCTAATAGCCTTGCATTCTAGCTTCTTTTGCGAAGTAGTTTGGTTCCCCTACCTCACTCTCTCCCTCGTTGCCTCCCTCTCTTCCCCTGCATCCTTTCCCTTCACCCCCTCCACTTCTACCCCATTGTTTGCGCCAGGAACTTGAGTGGGAGCTATACCCCTAAAAAACTGTTTAGACATCCACTATTTTACACTTTGATGAGTATGTAATAATGTGCAGTAGTATTTATGACAGTTTGTATTCCTAAAACTTTTGAAATTAGTAAAAAGATTCACGTGCTTGCATACAAAAATGAAATAATAGTAATTGGAGAGATTACAAAAAGCAATTGTGATCCTATTCAAAATAAGGCAGTGAAAACTCATTCCTATTCACTCAAGTGCACTTCTCACTTCACTACAGCACAGTGGCGTAACCAGGACTTGGCTGTGGGGGATGGATCAGATTGAATAGCACACCACACCGGGTAATAATACACGAAATTTTGCTTTGTAACATAAAGTATAAGAAAGATAACTTAGAGTCGTTTCAATATTAAATGCTAGATTCACAGTACCTGAATCTGGAGTGAATGGTAACCGTACCTGACCTATTTATAAAAATAAACTCCAGCAATCATGTTAAAAGGGAAATTGGGTCATGCTTGGTGAATACATTTGCAAGTGTCTTGTCATGTAATAGCTTTAATAATGTTAAACCAATGAGAGTTGAGCAAAGGATATTTGTAATTGTGCATCCCTAACCTAAAAAAAAATGAATTTGAACCTGTCTTTGGGTTTGGATCCCATTTAATGAATGTTTTTTGAAAATCTTTGCTTGAGTATGGAGTTGCTGTCTTATTCACAGGAGAAAGGCCAGTGTCATGGACGTGCTTGGTCGTCACGTGAGGATATGTGGAGTGGACAATGAGTTAGACAAGGAGTATGAGCAGAGGGAGCAGTTTGTGATCTCTGGCCTTCATGTGCCGAGTGCTTGGGTTTACAGTGCCAAGGCAAAACTGGCTGCTTCCCTACACAGGTGAGTAGTCGACCTTAACATTGTCAGTAGTGTGGTTTCTTACAAAAGACTTTGACTCAAAGTTGGAAGCTACTTATCTTTTATTTCTTCACTTTGTTACTCATCCTTTTCTGCCTCCTAGCTTACCCAAAACTTTTTTCCCTTTTTCATGGTCTTCAATATCCATCATCTCTTGTTACTTCCACCGTCTGCCCACTCCTGAATTGTTTCAATAACTTGCTTCCTTCCTCTACAATGGGAGTTTATCACGATTTTTACTTTATCCTGCAAGGGATCATGAGAAATGAACATTTGCAAATCATCTCTTAAAAATTCCCAAAATTGCCAGAGATACAAAAGAGTCCAAAAGTTGAATGACAAGGGCAACCTTCCCATAGTGGCCGTGACGTCATTTCATTGTCCATCGCTTCTTCCGTCTCCTTCCCGATGCATTCTAAAAGATGCCTTAAAAAGGCTCTTGTGAAGATGTCCACTTCTGCCAGAAATACAACAGTATTAAGGTTTAGAAAATACTTTGAAAAAATATCCGTCTTCAACGGCAATCGAAGCACGGGCCTTTGATCGATGGATGAAATGATGCCAGAGGTCGTTTTGCGGAAACAGAAATAAATGGCACTTTCTAAGATTAGTTATTTGGTTATTAGGCCTTTATATTTCGAAGCAACTCCGTAACTCTATGAAAACCTTTGAAAATTTGATTTCAACAGTGATATCGAAAAAGCATTCGAATGATAATCCCCCATTCTTAATGCCCCTCTGGTCATCCTCCTCCTGTTCACCTTACCTACTCCATATTTCCGTGTTTCAGAATATATTCCATATCTTCGGCAGAATGGGATTTACCAAGTTTTCAGTTCTAAATGCAAGATATTTTTCTCAAGGGGAGTAATAATGTTGGACAATTCACTTGCCACTCAGTAAATGCCTTCGCTTTCAGTGACAGCCATTTCCGGTCCAGTTCTACCTTTCTATATCGCTCATTGAAGTTCGTGAGTGAATCATGAATTCATCCCCAAGCCTCTCTTCATTGTAATGATTTGTGCTTATAATTCCATTCCATAAAATGTTACTTGTACCATATAAATTTATTATTTTTTAAATCTTTCTTTGCGTAATCTTTTCGCTGTCATTTTGCATCGTGGGTGTTGTGTGTTGAACACCTTTTCATCTAATGGCCTCATTATTTACCTACTTCAAAAAACTAAAATATATAAGCTCATGTCATTGCTTGTATTTAAAATGTGATTACCCAATCTTTCCACGCTTTTGGGTACTTTTTTTCCACACGATGAAGTGTGAATGATGAACATCATCTCACATGGGCATCGCACAGATACTCCAGATCCAACGTTCTCCATTTCATTAATTAGTTATTTCCCCACTCCAACTTACTGCTAATTTTCTGATGATGGCACGACTTTGTGTTAAAACTGTGGAAACCTCTCTCTATCTCAATGTGGCCTTGTATGTTTGTCAAGGTGGTGAAGCAGAAAAAATGAGAATGAAATAAGGTCAATGATTTAAGGTGTAACTTTGTTGAATTCCCTCATGGAAACCCAACGTCAAGTTCACCTGAAGTTTTTGCGATAAATGACTATGGAGGAAAATTGATGGAATTCATCTCTGTCTGTCCATAGCCTTTATCTCCAGGTTTGGACTACAGTTTACTCTGTCTTCTCCATTTAGCTTCCTCTATGAATGAAATTTTCCATGTGTTTAATGAAACTGAAGTTTTTAATACCTTTCTCACATGCACATTTTTTTATTCTAGGTATGGTGATGCTGCATGGTGCTTAGCAAAGGCTGGATTGTGGAATGAGTGTCATGAAGTCATCCTGAAGCACATTGCAGCTGATGCAATAATAAATGGTATGTTATTCGGCAGTTGAATGTGCCTTAGTTAAGAAAAATGAAGGTGTTGGGGAATTGCTCTTCTAATCATTGTGACACATGTTATCCTGATCTTTGCTGTATCATTGAAAGAATAAATACAGTAAAACCTCTTTATATCGAAATGGAAGGGACCAACATTTATGACATTTTGATAAGTGGAGGTTCACTATTAAGAGGTTTTAGCGGGATGAACATAATTTCTTCCTAATGGCCCTTTTAATTAATGAAATTGCTGCTGTATTTTAAATCACTATATTTGTACATTTTTAAATATACATACTTCTAATTTTCCATAGTTTTATGAGTGTATTAACAAAAAAGGAACAGAATACTTTTATTAGTTTTTGCTGAAAAAAAATTAGTTATATGTGTTTGTTTCATTTTTTTTTATTTTTTTGAAATTATAATTTATATCTTATTTAATAAAGTCATGTTCTCACTGTTGCAGTCCTCCATATTTAAAAAAAATCTTTCCATGACATCCAAAGCTTCCTGCATCTCTTTTCTTGTTAGAGCAGAAACTAATTCCTCATCATCATCATCTTCTTCTTCTGCATAATTGGTTGCTGGTGACACCTCTCCAGCTTCTGCCTCCACCTCTCCCACTGTTTCCCCCACATTTGGTGCACATGTAAGCAGAGCATCATCAGCATTCACAAAGTCATTAAACGGCAATTGAACATTCATTATTTTATTTATTTCATGCCATTCTGCTGGCTCATCCTCAAGTTCACTGTCTTCCTCACTACTGCCCCCCATAAATCCTGCCTTGGTGAAACATTTCTCAATCACCTCAGACTGCAGACAATTCCATGAAAGGCATAGCCTGTGCATTGCTTGAAGTATATTCCACGAACACTTCTTTATGTCATTTTTATCATCGACTGTCCTCAACATGTATGTCACCAGTTGCTGTCTATAATTTCTTTTCACAATGGAAATTATTCCTTGATCCAGGGGTTGCAATCTGCTGGTGGTGTTTGGTGGAAAATACACTATTTTTATGTTTCGTAAGCCAATCCCTTCAGTTTTATGTGCCGCACACTGGTCAATGAGGAGTACTATTTTCCGGTTGTTCACCCCCATCTTCGAGTCTAACATGCTCAACCACTCACAGAATAAAGATGATGTCATCCATGAGTTTTTGGAGTTTCTGTATAAGCAAGGAAGGTTTTGAATATTTTTAAAGCATCTAGGCTTTTTATATTTGCCAATGATAAGTGGCTCCAATTTCTCAGAGCCATTAGAATTAGCACAGAATAGCACTGTGAATCTTTCTTTGCTTTTTTTTCCTCCATGGCAAGGTTGGCCTCTAACTGAAAGAGTTCTGTCAGGAAGCAAGTTATAAAAAAAACCTGCCTCATCAGCATTGAAAATGTCACATTGTTTATACCCCACTAAAATTGTTTGCAGAGTTTTTTTTCCAGTCTTCTACCACTGTGTCACGAACAGACGCTTCTTCCCCACACATTTTCAAAGTTTTTAGATTCCACCGGACTTTAAATTTCTGCAACCATCCATTTGATGCCTGAAAATGTTCTATTCCCAAAGGCTATTTCCCTTGCCTTCATTTGTAGAATAGGTCCAGCAGGGCTATTCCCATTATCGTATGGGCGGGCCATAAGTCGAAATCGACCATAACTACGGCCTCGGGACATACGTATGGCTTCGAGCGATTCCCATCCGAGCAAAAGGCCATAAGTCGGGCGGTACGTATGGCCCGAAGGCCGTAATATTATGACCTGCCTCGGAGGCCGACATAAGACGGGCCATACGAAAAGAGTTACCCACCTCGGAGTTATAAATTGATTTTGCGCATCAATTATTGATCTTGTTCTGTTATAAATATACCAGATCATTGACCTAAGTTAGCAAAATGACGAAAAATAAGGTTTCTCTAATTTATAGCCATGCATAGCGAAGTTATCAATTGCAATCTAAGTAACATTCTTTTTCACATTTACCACGATGCATCATTTGTGCATCTATTCCCGAATTTGCCCCTTTCCCTAATAAATCTCTTTCGGAACTTTGTTCCGTCTTCCAATACTTTCAACGAGGGCAGTTTTTCGGGGAAGTAATATGCTGCCAGGGACAAGATGTTTCTGTCACAACGCCAAATTGATGACAAGGGAGAATACGACCGTCGGGTGGCCAATCGAGCTCATAATATCTGGTCCTGTAGTTAAAGATTATTAATTCGATATGCCGAAGTGAGACGACACCGTAATTGTTTAAGAAAAAAGCATCTAAAAATCTTAGAAATAGCATGTTGCGATATGTAAGTCGTGTGAAGCGACGTACAACGTAAGGATCGTGATAGCTCAGTGGATAAGGTGCTCTCCTACGGTCGAGGTGATCATGCGATCGATTCCCGATCGATGACAATATTTTTGTAGGTTTTTATTGCTTTAATTTTTATATACTGAAACGTTTTCCGGGGTTAGAGGTAACTCGGGGGCCAGGTTGGTGGCGGAAAATAAGTCACAGGTTAAATTAGTTTAACAATCGTAGGTTTATTACCCAAACTCTGATATTGGTGTACAATCCAAACTAAGCCTGTCGCCCAAGAGACAAGGTGAAAGGAAGGAGGAATGAAAACTTGGCCGGCTTCACACGTACGGAAGTCGGGGCCGAGAAAGACAACCCAGGCTGGCGATGGCAGTAGAAGGAGACGTCCACCAGGGCGGCGGCGGGCGACCGAGGGCGTAGGCACCGGCAACCGGCAAATTCGGAAGATGAACCAAGAAAGAGAGCGGTCGGTCCTCGCGCCTCTCCTTTTAAACCCTGCCGGCATGGGCGCAATTCCGCCACCAACAGCAACGGCCGGAGGTGGTACTGGTAAAAGGCCCCCGGTCAAGTGACCCGAGTTCGGGTTGATTAAGACCCGAGCCGCCCTGTTCGACACGACGGACGGGCTTACCGGGTCTTTGGGTTACTTAAACAAGAGCCGCCCTGTTCGCCACGAAGGACGGCTCAATACTTATTTCTTATCATGGTAACTTCACTGAAAAATATTCTTAGGCAATTTAAAAAATAATTAAGGAGTTGTTAACAGGGTAGGAATTGGAGCAAGGGCGGTTATATATTTCTTTTTTATATTAAAAGATATATTGTTAATTATTGAGATTGTAAATTATCATACCTATCTTGAAAAACTTTAAACTTTGTATTTCCACATGAAATTTATTTAGCTACGACCATGGTTTCGACGTCAGGGCGTCATCATCAGGTCGTGACGTCGAAACCATGGTCTTAGCTAAATAAATTTCATGTGGAAATACAAAGTTTAAAGTTTTTCAAGATGAATTCCAAGTTCCACAAAGTAACACCTGAAACCATCAATTTTATCATACCTAGGGATGGGGACAAAATAATGGCATTGGAATAAATGATTGGGGGTGAAATCCACCCTAAACACTGCTTATGCTTCCATTGGGAATGTAATGCTAGGGAATGGGAACATATAGGATGAAGGATGGATAGAAACCCGCCATCAGCATTAGCCTAGTCTTTACGAATGGTGCCAAGGGGACCACGATTTAACTGGTTTAACGTCCCATCTGAAGGACGGTGTACTGCACCATGGTGTAATCCACATTACACGCAAGGATCAGAATGAATTTCGGAATGCTCTGCAATTCGTACACGAGAATAGGACGTGGAAGGCCAGTACACTACCTAACCACTTATGTTACATCTTTATTTATCATTTATCATTTACATGATTGAGGATGATAGTCATTGTAGAACAAACATCATATACATTGAATCTCGCAAAGCACGTCGTAGAAGCACGCAAAGCACAATGATTGTCGGCACCTCGAGCAAATAGAGAACGCGTTCTTCGAACACCTTATAAATGGATTTAAATAGCACTAAATGTCATTAAGAAAAAATTAACAACGGGTAACTTACTCCGCTCCTTCCATTTTCAGATATTTTCCGGGCAACAAAAATTCCACAACGTTTGTCTAGGTTTGTTTACATAGAGCTCTATGTTTGTTTACCACGATTTTCGCCATTGTGCTTTGCGATCGTCCATTTTTTTCCGATATACTTCCAGTAACTGCCGCAAAAATGACGTTTTCAGTAGAGCTGGTAGTGATTTCAAAGCATTTCAACATACAGTACCGCAAAATATTCTCATACTCACCAGTGAAATCGGCGTTAAGACTTATGGCCGAGCCATACGATATGGCCCCTCGAGATGGGAATCGACGTAGGCCGTAATTTCGGGTCAGGCCATACGAAACTTACGGCCGGCCATACGTATGGCCCCGAAAATGAGAATAGCCCTGCAGAAATGGGAATATTTCTTGCCCTAGCTTCCATCAACCAGTCAAATACGTGTTTATCTAATTGCTCACTTTTCACTGCTCGAGATTTTTTATCCATGCAGCCTCTACGTGCAGCTTCTTCAGTTTCTTTACGTTTTTTTAAAATGGATGTCAGGGTGAATGGTGATATTCCAAAGGTTTCAGCTATGTCTATCTTCCGCTTCCCCGCATCAACGGCTTGGAATATTGCTAATTTACTCTCTGTCTTCAGCAGCCGCCTTTTTCTGGGATTTGTCAAGTCCATTTTAGGCCTAAAATAAATCAGGTCATTTACGCTATTTTCTTTCTTATTATCAGAGTATTTCAAAAATGCGATTGGAAATAACCAATGAGAAATTCCTAATATTTACGCAAAGACAAATGTCAGAAATAGGCAATAGGTAAGCTCATTCGTAATAAGGTTATTAAACAATAAATGGCACTCACGTGATTGAAAGGCAATAAATCGTCTATTAGAAATAGTTCGTAGATGTTTTAATCAAAATGAAACTATTCAAATTATAATTAACATAGATTGAGCTCCGAACTGCAACACACGAACTTCGGTGAATCTGCAAAGGGATAAACCGGCGAGAGAGTTAGATTAGAAACGCGATAGGGATATTTCATCGTCCGACTTCATATCAACCACTAAATTACGTCTCAAATGACGAATAATGCTGCGTGTGGGTTGATAGTATGAATTGCTACAAAGTAGTCGTCTCGATCGTGGATACTAGTCGCCTCGATCATGGGAGTTAGAATTCGCGGTGTGAATACTCATATAAAACAAACGAATGCCGTGCTGCGCACGTGAAAGGGCGCAAATGCGACCAAGCGGTAATCATTTTGAATACTGGTCATCTTCGTAACTAAAACGAGATTTTTGGCTATTAATAATAAAGTGAAGTCTTATCTGGCAAAAAATCTCTTTTAATGATCAATTGAATGCTAAGCTATTTTAAGTATTCCGATGTAGCTACATTCGCGGCTGATAATTACTCTTGTACGTGGTTGTGAATGAATTCACATGATTGATACTCGTCGGAAAGGTGTAAGAAGTTGTAATTACAACGCTCGTAAGTTGTAACCTTTCCAAAGAATATGAGATAAGAAGTGTGGGAGTAAGGAGAACAATTGCCGCCAAATATTTCGTTCCGTAGAGGTAGTTGCGCCGTCAGGGGAGTCTTGTCTCAATACGAACAGCGGAGGTTTTTCGAAATTAGAGAGGTACGATAGGAAGAGGTTTCCCTATATGGTTGCATACAAATTTGGCGGGACCTAGAATATAATACGATAACCGGAGGTTTACGATAAGAGGAGGTTCACTAGGTAGAGGTTTTACTGTAATCAGATTACAATTTATTTCAATTTTATAGTTAACATATACTTAAGCTCAAATTTAAGGCATTTTGAATGAAATGATTTTGATAAATATAATTTATGGTTTTACCGAAGCATAATTGTCAAAATACATATCTCAAAACCACCAAAATGTTGCTTTGCACTCGACCCCAAGTTTTAGTTGCCTTTTTAATTCAATGTGTGTGAGAGTATATTTCCTTATCTAAAATATAAAGGCTAGATTATCCTTCTGATCCTTTTTCTCCCAAGACATTATCCTTTTTCAGTCTCGGAAAGCTTGCAGCAATTTTGTTTATTTCAACCATTTACTGTAATATTTTTTGAGTTTTATATAGAGAAATATTTTTGAGTTTGTGTGACCTGGAACCTATGTCAAAATTGAAATTAGATGCTCATAATAAATGCTGTTTCAAGGAAGAAAATAACACCAGCATAAAACAGTACAGTGGAACCTTGATCTATCGTTCCTACTAGGGATGTTTTCCCATTTGTATCTTTCACAGTTTTTGGTCATGAATGAAGTTCCGTGCATTCTTATTTATTCTGGAATCCATCATTCCCTGAAGTATCGTTTTACCACATTGATGGTTTACAAATCATGGTCCCGAGGTAGCATTTCCTACATCGTTGGAAAAATTGAAACGAAGTATCTTCATTGAATTATTGTCATTGCATTCTGTATTAGACAATATTGGGCACCAGTCGTAGTGTCATGATTTGCACTTGGCAGCCGTCTCAGTGTCTGTGCTATTGTCTTTTCCAAACTTCACTAGGTTGCAAGTAGTTCTGTGCTTTCTTTTTTGGGTTGTTTTTATTAATTTACTGCTGTCAGTTCTCATTTTTTTTACTAGTTTGATTTTCATTTGATTCTTCTTCGGACCATGGCCCATCGGAAGAAGCAAGTGAGAACTTAAGGTCGATTGAAAATAATAGGAGTAGAGAAGAATGCGGGGGAGAAACATGCAGATATTGGAAAATGCCTCGGGTTGTCTGCTAGCACATTAAACTCTTATCTTTGCCAAGAATGGAGAGATCCAAGAACTAATACATAAATGTGGAAATAATAGTAACACTGGTAAGGAGTCAACATTTGCAGAATTAGAAACAGTTTTCTTCACTTGGTACGAGCAGGCATGGGTGAAAGTGAAGCGGGGGGCGAGGGTAGATAAGCAAAGATAAAAAGGAGCTATCTTCTCGGGTTACACCCATCTCTTTCTTGCTGACTGAATCCTGAGGAGGTGAATTTCTTGGTGTTCAAGAATAAGAGCACATTTTATCTTGAGCGAGAGGGGTCTTTGGGGCAAAACTGTCAATTGTTTGGACCTGATGGAGGGGCAGACCGCTTGTATCTGCCAACTTGGCAAATCTGACAACTTCATTGTTTCTGGCTATTGCTTTGCGTGAGAGGAATACAGCACGTAGGGCAGAAGTGCCTTTACATGCTGTTTACCGATTTCCAGAAACCTGAGATAGGTTTTTTGACAATTCATCATGATAAGCAAAATCAAATATAATATTGATCAGTACATAATTATCATTAGCCATCACGATAATAATTGTTTCATGGAGTAATTCCTTCGTTCAATATGATGGCAAATTAATGCATGGTGGATGATTTCCATTGAAGTCTTTTGAGTAGCAATATCTCATTGTGTATCGCTACTTGAAGGGCATCGTTCTGCTTTCAACTTACTCCTAAATTATCCGTATAAATTTATGACTGAAGTAAATAATGAACATTGCAAATTGATAATGGCAATGTCCATTGTTTACATAAGGCGAAGAAGCAATCTTCAAGGGTTACTCTCATATTGTTATTGCCGATATGTGCTCATGTATTTTGCCTTGTTCAGGAATTAGCAGTGGTGTTTTTCTCATCTTGAGCGAGATGGCCCCTTGAAAACTGATAGATCGAGGTTCCACTGTATTAAACTTTTTTATGGAATGAACGTTAAACAAAAGAAATTTTTGTGTCAGTTTGTACACCAGCAGCTTGTGCATTGTAAGGGGGCCTAAGGAGGCCAATATATTGACTTTATGAGCATTTAAAGGTTAAGTTTGTCTCAACCATCAGCTGATAGTATTAATGGTGTCTGGCACAAATGATCTTAACACTATGGTAAACAAGTCATTGGATCAAAACCCCTTTTGGCAAAGACATTAAAAATTTTTTAAACATCTTAAAAGCAGAATGTTCTTTCAAAAAAAAATTTACAATAATTGCATCATGTTGGGACTGGTTTGCTGAACAATCATAGTTTTAATAGTTTATTTGGACCTTTTAAAATAATTATTACAGAGAATCTGGATTATCTAAGAGACCTCCTGGTTGAGCTGGCACCAGAAGAAAGAAGTCGCACTATCTCTGGGTGGTCTTGTGGTGGACAAGTGTTTTGGGACTATCTTGAGGTGAGTTTGAATCTGTTTTCTGTACTCTGCTAATTTGCTGCCATAATAATAAATGCTTATTTTATGGAATGTATGGCACACACTAGTTTAGCCTTCCAACTTTGGAGATATTATCCTTTATACTGCTACTGATTATTTTGTTTATGGTAAATCTGAGGAACTACTTTCTACAGGAGTAGAGATTCATCCACCACTACATGTACAGTTCTGTTCAAAAAAATCGTACCGCCGAAAATTCCCCAGTTTTGGATGATGTGGCATTGTGGCTGAACCACGCCCCCTGTAACGGAGAACAACAAACTTTCCAAGTGGAACGAGAGCCCTCCCTCCAGTAGCTGGGGGAGTTGAACCACCCACAGAAGGAAATTTTTGACCTGGGAAAAGGATTATTTCCGAGGGGAGGGGTAAGGTTTCTTTTCTTGTGATGTGTGAGTAAGAAGAAAAGGGAGATGTGCGGGGGAGCAATAAACTCTCCGAGCGAACGGCAGCCTTCCTTCCGAACTCGCTTGCCGAGAGGTAACCTACACCCGAAGGACGATTTTGACCTGCTAAGGGATTTTTGAGGAGATGGGTTGGATTTCGGACTCTCGTTTGGCTATGTGTGAGCGAAAATGAGTAGATGAACGATCGGTCTGACGGCCAAAGTCACCAGATATCTCTCGTAATAGAAAGCTACCATGTAGAAGCCAGGACTCGAATATCCATTGAAAGTATCAGAGTATGGGGAATAATTCCGCTGCAAATGACATATCTTCCATTATTTTTTCTATAGAAAAGGCTATTACCGCGAATCGTCGCTCGAAGAGATCGAATCGTGTCGAAGAGAATTTATGAATTATTTTGGATTCGTTAACTCTTTGGTTATTCTTCTGCTCCCTTACGTGAACAAATAAAACGTCTCCCTCCCTCGAGCTCCTTTAGTTTCTTATAAGTATTTTTCATTTATACGCGTATTCATTGACGTAGAAACTTGTCAAAAGTTTGACGCATTTTCGCAATCGCTGTCTGGAATTATATGGCTGTGCTTGTTTGGTTTGAATTTTTTCCATCGATAATAAATAAGAATCAGTATGCATGTCAATTTTCTTAGGATGCAAATAGACCAATGCCATTTAATTATAATGCTGGAATCCCGTTCAAACCAGCTAGGAAATAAGCTCAAAGCCTGCCTTCATTCAACTATTACTAACTAAATAAAAATGGCTTGGTTGCTACGCACTGACGAATCGTCATACGGATTCAGCATTTACTTGATTGGTCTGCGGCAGTTTTACCCACCTTTTTATATCAACTAACCACTTTCTGCAGTAAAAAGGTCACGACTTAAAAAAATAAATAAAGGAAACGTCCTAAACGTTAAAGTCGCCCGAACCGCCGTCCCATATCCAACCGCCGTCAACCAGCATCAGCTGAAAAGACATAGGAAGATGCGCACGCGTGCAGTGAAATATGCCAGCCTGTCTTCACAATCCCCCATTTCCTTGTAGCATACGTAATTTTTATAGAACAATACATTGAATAATCACAACTAACAGCATGAAATAAGTTAAAAAATGACAGCAAAAAATGCACCAAAGAATGAATACTAACACTGCCTGAGTAAATTTCCCCAAACTTAATTCCAGAAACAGTAAATGATTGCAAGGAAAAAACTGAATCAATAAAGGGTAAAATGACAAGAATTAATTATGGCATCTTGGAAATGATATGGATTCGTTTTTATTGTTTAAATTTATTTAAATTTACAAGCGCATTCATTAATGTTAACAATTATTGCAATTTCGACTTAATTTTGCTATCTCACATTTTTGTGGCAGTGCAATCCCTTTTGTATTTGAACTTTCGTGAATTGTTTTTAGTCATTTACTTCTTTTCGGACTTTTGTTTAATTTCTCCTTATGGCTGCTAATTCTATCCGAAAGTAAGCCAGGAAAAGCATCTTTCAGAAGTGCGCTTACAACTTTTTCTTTGATCTAATTAGGTGCGTAGATAAATTTGGTGTGGGTGGAATTACAATACACAACAAGCTACAAGAATGTGCGATATTAACAATAAAAGAACAATAGTTTGGATAAGGGATTTAAAACTGGATCACTCAAATTCGCTCTGTAGTAACCCAGAAGGTCAGGCTCAAATTTCAGCGCACACCTATCTTCGCAAAGTATTCTGGGAAAGAGAAATTCAGGGGTGATGTATTTATGCGTAAACTATTACTAGTTAATGTTTTAATTTTAAAGTAGTGAGCTTTCTAAAGTATCCAATATCATATTTCTTTCACTATGCTTGGAACTATATGTCTGCGCTTTTTTGATTTTACATTTATTTTCTCGATAAACAAGGGAAGCCGTATCCATTTCAAATATCTTCGGATGTAAGTAGCTCGATGCTATTTTATTCCAATATTGGAATGCCTAGGAAAAAAAAACTTTCAATCCACTCAATCATGAACTTCAGCCAGTACTCAATTATTGTTTCGCGTTGGCTTATATCCCCCTTACTCGTTTCATTTTTTATTAGTTTCCTACTCGTATTAATTAGCGTTATAAGCTTACAATAGGTTGATCCAAAATATATAGCATTTATATTTTCATTGTGTGGGAGTCCTTGCGGTATCAAAATTCCTATTACTTTCAAAACATCATAATTAATTCTGCACGTTCTACAGGACATTGGTTCAATTTTCTATACTTCGCCATAAAATATTTGCTGCTTAGGTAATAAGGTTAGGAAAAAAGCCACAAAATGCATTGTATAAAGTGCTATTTCGAATGTTTTTCTATGAATCTCGCATGAGAAAAAACTGACCTATGGTGAATAGAAAATGCAGTAATGGCGGTGAAGCAAGAGGGTGACGAATTGAACCTGATACAACCACTAATCTAAGATCAACCAGCTCAAGTCATTCATATAGGGTATAATGTCATTAGTGAAAACATAATATTCACGGATTTGAAGTTCTGCATTGGATAATAAAACGACCGAATTCACAAGAAGGATGAGATGAGTGCGAAAGGTGCATTTTTCAATCTGCACGTCCTTCTTTCTGGTCCTCGAATTATCACGAAATTATTTGCTAAAAGAATTTGAAATTCAAAGCTCATCGTTTTAAAATTAAACAATTGTTTGCGCATAAATACATCGTCCATAGAAAATGTTTTCCCTTAATACTTTGCAAGGACAGTTGTGCGCTCAAATTCGAGCCTGACATTATCGGTTACTTCAGAGCAAAATTGAGTGATCAAGTTTCGATCCAGAATATATTACACCATTTCAAATATAATATAGATTGCGATATCACAAGGACTTCCAGTTAACGAAAATGCGTCAAACATTTGAATTTTTTTACATTAATGAATATGCGTATAAATTAAAATGCTCATAAGAAACGAAAGGAACTCTGGGGAGAGACCTAAGATAGGCTTTTGTTTTCCGTAGCTGCTCGCATCTGTCGTGAGCGAGGGATCTTGGCGCGCCTGAACTTCGCAGATCTCCGTCTTCCTTCTTACTCACACATCACAACAAAAGAAACCTTAGCCCTCCCCTCGAAAATAATCCTTTTCGCAGGTCAAAATTTTCCTTCCGGGGGTGGTTCAACCCGCCCAACTACGGGCATGAAGGGCCGCATGGAGAGGTTAATGCTCTCTGAGGGGGGCGTGGTTCTGCCATGTTGCCACTTTGTCATAAAAATCGGACTTAGAAATTTTCGGCGGTACGATTATTTTGAACAGAACTGTACTCTCCACTTCTGATTCCTCACTTACTTCTGATTTAGAGGAAGTCATATCGGATTGCACAAAAATCTCATCGCTATCCTCACTGCTGTCACTTTCGTAGCTTTCTTCCAAAAGTTTGCGAATAGTGTCCAAGGTGGGAGGTGCCTTTCTCTTATACCAGTGAATGCCATTATAGGGATATTCAAAAATGATGCAAAGTTGTTTATTCCCGAGGAATGAAAAGAACCACACGTTCTTTTCATTCCCCATTCCTTCATACCATATGTTCACACCGATCTCAACTATTTCACGCATCCACTTATTAGCATCCACACACAGAAAGCTGACGACTCACACTGACTGAGCCCACAAAATTTCCACCCTTGCCAAATGGATAGAACAGAGTAACCCTTTCCTGGAGGGGGTTAGGGAAGTCCATTTGGAAGAAGGTGCCTAACCCTTGGACGATTGCTTGGGACACAACACCCCTGCCGGCTACGAAAAAGGGTGAATAACCAGTAAAAGGGTCTGCTAAAGTGGGAAACAAAGAAGGCACCACTAAGCAGCACAAATGCCTTTATTGAGCTGAAATTTGCCTGTTGTGTCTGAGGCTTGAACACAGGTGGGCGTGATATCCGATTAGCTCTCATCCGCCTCTATGAGAGGAAAGAGAGAGTGAGAGCGAGAGAGAAAACCGGAGCGTTTACATAACGAGAGGCTGTTTGTGTTTGAAGATTTCTTCTCAAGTGTTGCGACTGCCGCTTGCCCATAGAGGCACAAGAGCAAAACGACCGGCCCTCTGACAAGCGATCGGTGTCTTCATTCAATATCTTATGCCACTTGCTGCTACTTAGCCCAGCTGGCCTCGGTGGTGGCGGGGTAACATCCTTGCTTGCCAACCCAAAGGTCGCGGGCTCGAGTCCCGCCTGGGGAGAATTCTTCACCTCCCAGGGCATGGTTGTCTGTGATTGTTGTAACGTTACAGTGCCTGATGTAAAAGACCCTTGAGGCTGTTTTAGGGGTGATGATAAATAAATACAGTAAAACCCCTAAATTACACTTTTCCTGGGACCCTAGAAAAAAAGTGTAAATTGCCGGAAAGTGCAAATTGCGGGAAAAGTAGAATTTTCACTTATACATTCATGTTCTTTTACTGGAGTAAGGGTTAAAATAAGGTTCACTGATAAACTGAAATAGAGCAGTGTCATAATTTATTCCTTGAACTAGCACTTCTCATTTATTTATATTTGATGAAAAAAATACATTGAACATCTCAGACAAATCGAAAATTAAGAAAGGATGAAGATGGCTGGGTGATTTACATTATATTTGTTATTAGCAACCATTGAAACTATCTAATGAATAGGGCATGATTATTTTTAGAAATATGATATTTTCAACTGCTTGGACTTCCTCTGCCTATTAATAATATTATGCACTTTATTTTCAATTTTCTGCAGTTCCTCAAGCATTTTCTCACAGCAATCACTACCTACTAAGTAATTTCTTAGAGTTTGAACAGCACACACTGTCTTGCCTATCATAGTTATAGCTCGGGAATCGAGGCAGTGCAAATGATCTCAGTTGTCTACCACAAGTTCTTTCATTTTTCATGATATCTGGTTAAAAATCCATTGTTATTCTTCATAGTTTCTACTTAGGTAAAAAATTAATATTCCCCCGCAGGTTCAATTACAGTCGAGCACCCATAACCAGGAAATCCAGGAACACGCTAGTCCGGCAGTGTCACGAAAACAACCTCATACATATTTAGAGAAATCAGAAAATCAAAACCATAAACGTTGTTTTAAGAGATTTTGACTCTGCTCTTGATAAAAATATTTCCTTTAATTGCTGGAATATAATGTAACTTGTAAGTATTTCGAGGCTATTTCATTAAAAAATAATTGTACATGCAATCTAAACGAATTACAGTAAAACCTCTAAATTACACTTTTCCAGGGACCCTAGAAAAAAAGTGTAAATAATAATAATATTTTTATTCACCTGTTTGGTCATACATTAAGTAGACATAGGCTTTGTCATTACAGTACATTTCAAGTTAAAAATTCACCTTCAATAGGATGTATACATAAACAATATAATGCATTTATATGGAAGCAATATACAATAAGATACATACAGTTTTTTATTTGAGAATATTTACAGAGTCAAATTTACTACACTATATAATTTACATTTCATTCTGGTTTCTCAGAAAAGAAGAAAACTCGTTCACTGTATAGAAAACTTCACTCAATAATAATGTTTTTAGTTTCCTTTTAAATTGCTCAAGCAGTGTAGTGTTCCTAATAATTCCAGGTAGAAGGTTATATAGTTTTATTCCTTTATGGAAAGGACCATCACTGCATATTTTTGTGTTTCTAGATAAAACATGAAGTTTTTCTCTAGACCTGGTTTCATAGTTATGATACTCCTCATTTTTAACAAAGGAGTGTATATTTCTTTTAATAAATACCAGTAGGTTAAGGATGTACAAGGATGATAACGTTAAAATTCTCAGGTTTTTAAAGTGGATTCGGCATGATTCTCGATATGGCAACTGTAACATGATTCGTAGAACCTTCTTTTGGATCATAAAGATCTCTGTGCTGTGACTACTATCACCCCAGAAATACCATAAGAAATGAGGGATTGAAAATTAGCAAAATACACACATTTTAGAACACTTAAAGAGGTACTGGCCCTAAGATACCGAATTTGAAACATAATACGGGATAACTTTGATTTTAGCCCTTCAATGTGAGGACTCCATTTCATAGTTTTGTCAAGTACCATACCAAGAAAATTTACATTATTTACAAAAGAAAGATCAGCGTTCATTAAATTTACATTTGGTTGATAAAGACAATTAAAATTAATACAAACTGACTTATTTAGGTTAACAGAGAGCATATTTTCTTGAAGCCATTCTTGAAGATTATGAGCTTTTCTACTTAATTTTTCTTGTAAATTAAGGTAGTTTTGGGCCTGTATTAATATACTTGTGTCATCAGCGTACAGAACAGTTTTTACATCATGAAGATTATCTGGAAGGTCATTTATATATAAATTAAATAGTAAAGGCCCAAGGATTGAGCCTTGAGGGACACCATGTTTCACAGTTTTCAGGCTTGAAAAAAAGGTTTGGATTATGTTGGTATTGGCATCATAGTGAGAAATTTGTGTTATTTGTTTTCTGTTAGTTAGATATGATTTTATCCAATTGTGTGCAAGTCCAGTTATGCCATACTTTGTTAAGCGTTCAAGTAGCAAGTCATGTTTTACTGTATCGAAAGCTTTTGTCAGGTCAATATAGAGTCCCAAAGTTTGATTTTTGTTATCAATACTATTTAAAGTATCATTAAAGAACTCATACAATGCATCAGTGGTTGACCTATTTTGTCTAAAGCCAAACTGTGAATAAGTGATTATTGCATTTTTATTTAAAAAATTAATAAGACGCCTGTGCATATTTTTTTCAAATATATTTGAGAAGCCCGAGAGAAGACTTATAGGTCTGTAATTGTCAACATCTTTTTTTTCGCCTTTTTTAAAAAGTGGATGTACTTTACTCATTTTAAGTTGTTGGGGAAAATTACCTTCTGATATAGATAGGTTGCCTAAGTAGGTAAGTACCGAAGTAATAAAAGGAATAGAATACTTAATTATTTTGTCTGTAATGCCATCATAGCCAGATGATAATTTATTTTGGAGGGACATTCCAATTTGCAGGATTTCCTGAGGGGTAACTGGATGGATAAAAGGAGAATTACAAGGATTGGAATTAATTGATTTGTGACGACAGGTTGTAGCTTTGCGAGTTTTGTTAAAAGATTGTAAGATTTTTTCAGGCACTTCGATGAAGTGATTGTTAAAAATATTGGCTACATTATATGGGTTAGTTTCCAAGCCATTAGAGTCAATTAAGGTGAGATTGTCATGCTGTAATCCTAACTTTTTATTGCTTTCCCTATTTATAATTGACCATGTTGTTTTCATTTTGTTGGTAGAATTTTCCAGTAGGTTATTATTATAGGATGATTTGAAAAAATGGACCCTTTTCCTGAAATATTTAGAGAATTTTATGTATAGTGTTTTATTTTGTCACACGTGTGCTTACCGTCCCGCTTCTTTTGTGTTTTTTGTTGGTGCAAACGCGGTATTCTGCCAGTTTTTTTCTGTTTTATACGTGTGAGCCCCCTCCCCCTTCCACTACAATCCATCGTCATATTTCTGTGACTTTCCTGTGCTCAACAAGAAGTTTTGTGTTCCCTTGCTCGCCGCCATGTGGCCTCCCCCTAGTCCACTCCATCTCCCGGCGATCCCTAGTGTCCTGCCTGGAGGACTCGTGCGGCGTTCCCAGTGATCCGGGCATGCTTCGTGGCCGACTTCGTTCTTTTCTGCACTTGAGTTCCTCGTGGAAGCACCTAACTTTCCTCATCCTTCTTGCTGGTGATGTGAGTATTAACCCAGGTCCGGTGTGCAATTTGTACTACCAAAACACTAGGAGCATTCTGAACAAACTATCGGACCTCGCCGCCCACATCAGTGAACTCTCTTCATTCCAAGTGATTGCCCTTACCGAGACATGGCTAAGTGATAAAGTTTCTGACTATGAGTTAAATTTCGCTTCCTCCCACCAAATTTTCCGACGGGATCGGCCCTCTCGCGGTGGGGGTGTACTTTTGGCCATTGATGCAAACTTACCTGCAATTCGGCGGACGGATCTGGAACTGAACTGTGAGATAGTATGGACGGAGATTCAATTTAATCCTGGCAAAAACTGTGGTCGGAAATTATTCATTGGTTGTTTTTATCGCCCACCCAATAGCGCCCTATCCGTCCTCGAGGAGTGTTTTGCCTCGGTTCTCCACGTACGCTCGCTTGGTGACGTGCTGTTATTTGGGGACTTCAATCTGTCTATTCAGTGGACTTCGCGCACCGAGGGCCGCACCACCACCCCCGCAGATGATTATTTCATTCATCATTTTATCAATTGGCTAGGGCTTGAGCAGTGCAACCCCTTTCCCACCAGAAATCTGGCAACACTTGATTTAGTGCTATCGTCCTTCCAACTTCCCTCTATTACTGTTGGGAGAAACATTTTCACGTCTGACCACGAGTCGCTCGAGTGCTCCCTTGTTCTCCCCCTCCCCCCACTGTCGCATTCATCCCACCCCCCCAGGGTCCTCAGAGCGTGGAACAAAGCCGCATGGCCTGAGCTTAACCATGCACTTTCACTTCTTCCCTGGGCTCTCTTGGAGGGAAGGTCTCCCGAAGAGGGCACTGAAGTTTTTACGACCTTCTCCATGCTGCCATTGTGGATTTCGTCCCAGTTCGCCGTCTGTCTAAAAAAAGACCCCTCTGGCATTCCCCGGAGTCAACGCTTGCCCTGAGCAATAAACTCAGGGCATGGAAACATTGGAAACGACACCTTAGCCCTCTGTCCCGCGCCTTGTTCGTTACTTTACGGCGCCATTCATGCTTTCTCATTCGCCGGGACTACAAGAACTATATACAGAAAATTTCGGATGGAATTCGTGACAATCCCAAAAGATTTTGGACCCTTATCAATGCCAGAAGAAAGTCGCACAGAATCCCTACCTCTGTTTCCCATAATGGACTGAGTACTCAAGGTGCAGAGCGTTCTGATGTGTTCAACGAGTATATTTGTGCCAACTTCAACACTGCCACTCCAACCCTCCCTCTCCCTAAGCTTCTACCCGTATGCCACCAGTCCCTCTCCTCCATTTCCACCAATCCTAAAGAAGTTATGTCCTTTCTAACAGCACTGCCCTCCTCAAAGGCCACTGGTTCCGACAATATCGGTTCTCTCTTTCTCTCTCGCACCGCTACCACCCTTTGCATCCCTATCTCCATCCTCTTCAATAGATTCTTCTCCATTGGCGCTTTCCCTGCGCACTGGAAGAACGCTAATGTCACTCCAATTTTAAAATCTGGCCCCAAAGGTATCATTGAGAATTATCGTCCGATTTCCATTCTACCCGTGCTGTCCATTATTTTTGAGCGTATCATACATAGTCGTCTTCTTCACTTCTCCCTCCCCTACATATCCCCCTATCAGCATGGTTTCCTTCCCGGCGGGTCGTGTCTCTCTAACCTCGCTGTACTGCACCACCATATCACCAACTCTTTCGAGTCCAACTCACAACTCGATGTTTGCTACATAGACTTCTCCAAAGCCTTCGACACCGTTAACCATTCTTTACTCATGCATAAACTTCAACACCGGTATAATATCCATTCAAATTTTCTATCTTTGATCCACAGCTTCCTCAGTTCCCGTTACCAACGTGTATTAATTGACGGCACTTCATCTTCCTATTTACCTGTTAAATCTGGTGTACCACAGGGAAGCGTCCTTGGCCCCCTCCTGTTCGCACTATTCGTCGATGACATTACTGATGGCATAATCCCTCTTGGCTGCAATATTCTCCTATACGCGGACGATTGCAAAATTTTCAAAATGGTGGATTGCCCCTCCGACTCACATCCCCTTCAATCTGCCATCAATGTTGTCTCTGACTGGTGCTCTACTTGGCTGCTACGAGTCAACCCCTCAAAATCGGCGCTGATGACTTTTTCATTAAAAATCAATCCCCAGAAATATTCATACACCCTTTTAAACAAACCTATCCCTCCTGTAACTTCCCTGTGCGACCTTGGAGTGATCTTTGACAACAAATTAAATTTTCAGGAACACATTAAGATGACTGTGAAGAAAGCAATGGCCATAGTTGGTATGCTCTATCGACATACTGACCTTCAGGACCCCACCGCTCTAAAAACAGTGTTTTTTTGGTTGTATTCTCCCCATCCTGGAAAATTGCTCGCCAATTTGGTCTACCGCCTGCCCCACTACTCTAAACTTGCTCAAACGCCCTGTCAACTTCTTTCTCGCTGTAGCCCGCCATCGAATCCCCACACTCAGAAACTGTACCCGTGACTCTATCCTTTCCTCCCTCGGGATTTCCAACATAACTCACCGCCGTGTCTTATCTGATTTAATTTTCCTGCATAGAATCTTCAGCGGATCTCTCCGGACCAATGAAATTCTCCCTCTTTTTCGTTTTCATGTTCCTCCTCGCCCCTTACGTAATAACCCTCTGCTTCATATTCCCCGATTCCGTCTTTCCATCTCTCAACGATCCCTTTTCTACCAAATCCCCTCCTTCTTTAACTCCCTGGCCTCAAAATATCCTTCCCTGGACCTCTTTTCCTCTACCGTTAATTTCAAATCCTCCCTTAAATGCCACCTGAAAAATTCACCGCTCTCTAACCCTTAGTCCCCTTTCTCACGTTTAATCATTTTGTTTTTTTATTTATGTTATACTCTCTAAGCTTTTATTTATTTATTGTGGTAAGCCAATGTAAAAGCCTTTGTGCCGTTTTTGGTGGTGAAATAAATAAATAAATAAAAAAAAATAAATAAAATAAAATTTTCACAATTTTTGCACCACTTGTATTGAGAATATAGCTCTCTTTTAAGTCTGCTCAGATAAAGAATTTCAGGTGTTAGCCAACTATTTTTTCTTGAGCCAGAATTATTTACTCTACATAATTTCTTGGGGAATATAGTCTCAAAAATATACTGATATTTACCTAGGAAAGCCTCAATTTTTGCTTCAAACGAATCTGCAAGGTAAATATCCTCCCAGTTTTCAATCTGCAGCAAGCAACCAAACAGTTGCAATTGTGCATCATTATAGCATCGCTTATAGGTCCGAAAAGCCTGTGGCTTGTTTATTTGGTCACAGTTTATTTCTACTCTACTCTAATGGCTTTATGATCTGAGAAACCAGGGTCGAAAATGTTAATTGAAAAATTACTCTCTGCAGTAATTTCTATTTCTAGTAATTTCTTAGAGTTTGAACAGCACACACTGTGTCTTGCCTATCATAGTTATAGCTCGGGAATCGAGGCAGTGCAAATGATCTCAGTTGTCCACCACGAATTCTTTAATTTTTCATCATATCCGGTTAACCCTTCCACGCGGTTCGCCGTATGGCGTACGTCATCGGTAGTCTGGTCCCACTAGCGGTTCGCCGTACATGGTACGGCGGTTGATACTCTCTCGGTTAAGATTTTTTTTTCTCTTCATCTCAACCCTTTTTGAAGGGTGAATGTTATCGCTGGCCTCTGAGAAGATGCCTTGAATCGTTATCATAGTCTTTTGCAACATGAAAAAGCACTTCATAGGCAATAAAGATAGAAGAATATCTGAGCTCATCACCATTGCAAGGTCTGCGTTGACCTCCTTCCTCATCACAAAGAGCTCTCTTATTCTGCTTGCCTTTTGTTTATGTCTGGCATCTGGATTCTGTCTCTCATATTAGGGGACCTTCGTAATCACTTCTCTCGGACCATTCACATGCCTTCGTTCATCCTTTTTTTTGACCCACAGAGTAGTGGCCACGTCGCCTCACTTCCAAACTCTCTCAGTGTGTAGATCCCTTTCGTGTGGAGAAGTCCAGGAAGCACAATACAAATTTAGAAATTGAGTCTAAAAGGAATAAGTTATTTTTGAGCGAAGAAGAAATACAAGATATAGTTGAAAATGTGGGAGAAGAAGATGAAGTGCTTCTTGATTCAGGTAGTGAGTGTTCAAGTGAAGAAGAAGGTGATTACTCAGTGAATACCCTTCTCCAAATTTGTGATAGCGGAGATGAAACTGACGGTGATACACCAAGTAGGGCACATGATCTTTCTTCCTCGTGGGTCTGGGATGATTTTGATGAATGCAACATTCCAAAAAAAATTCCTTTCACTGGGAAATGTGGTCCAACAGTACTTGTTGATAATATAGTTGAGTCTTTCACAAATATTTTTGATAGAGAAATAATGGAAAAAATCGTTTTCGAGACGAATAGATACACAGATAATTATTTAGAAAATAATCCACTATCCTCTCGGTCACGATTGAACAATTGGAAACCTGTTGATGTTGGAGAGATTTATGTGTATTTAGGCTTGGTAATGTTGATGGGAATTATACAAAAACCGACTATTCGTTCGTACTTTTCACGAAACCCACTTCTGGAAACAGAAATTTTCTCTAAAACTACCTATGTCCCAGGACAGATTTGAATGTATCTCAAAGTTTTTACATTTTGTTGATAATGATAATATCCGTCACTATAGTGGTAACAAAAAACTTTTCAAAATTCAACCTATCACAGATTACTTGAAGAGTAAATTTGAAAAAATGTATGTACCAAAAGGAAATATTGCTGTTGATGAATCTCTTACTCTTACTTCGTCTATCATTCAGGCAATATATTCCTTTGAAGTCATCTAAATTTGGCATAAAAACCTTTGAGCTTTGCGAATCTGATACTGGCTACTTAGGGAGTTTTATTGTTTACTCAGGAGCTGATTCAACTATTTCAATCACAGAAACTCCTGATGGACTCAAGACATCAGCAATAGTGATAAAGTTAGTACAACCCTTATTTGAGAAAGGCTATTCGTTATGTTTAGATAATTATTATAATTCACCTGCTTTGGCACAGTTTTTATTGGATCACGGTACAAATGTTGCTGGAACTTGACGATTATCTCGAAAAAACATCCCAAAAGAGGTGAAAACAGCAAAGTTGAAAAAAGGAGAACATATAGCGAAAGTTTGCGACGGAATAATGATAATGAAGTGGAAAGACAAGAAGCCAGTTTCACTTATTTCAAGCTTCCATTGCAATAATTTTCGTGAAAAAGATGGAAAAACAAAACCAGTGTGTGTTTTAGAATACAACTCCGCAATGGGTGGTGTTGACCCAAAAGACCAAAAGCTTCAGCCGTATTTATTAGAATGAAAAAAGACTAAGAAATGGTATATAAAACTATTTAGAAGGTTATTGAATGTTTCCGTTCACAATGCAGTAGTAATATTCAATAGTGGTCAAAAAAAGGTAGATCATCTAACCTTTCGTCTTCAGCTAATTCAGCAGCTCTTTGAAAAATACGGAGCTAGCTCGAATCGACCACTAGGAGGGCTCCCACAAATCCGTCACCACGCCGTTTAGTCGAGAGACATTTCATTGAAAAAATACCGCCCGCCGGGAAGAAGTCCCGGCCTCAGAGAAGATGCCAAGTGTGCTCCGCTAGAGGCAGAAGGAGGGAAACAGTGTACTGGTGCCCTGACTGCAATGCTGACTTATGTTTAGAGGAGTGCTTAAAACTTTATCACACCAAAGTTAACTGTTAGGACTCAAGTTTTCCAACTTGAAGTGATTACACAAGCTAAATTATAGAGAAAAATGTAAGTAAAATTTTTATTACATTAACACATCATTTTAGCATATCATACTAAATTTTTTCGATGATACAATGAAAACTAACACAGATATAAATAATTGTTTGCCAAGGTGCAAAAAATGAGATTTTTTTAAAAATTTAAATACTGCGAGTAGGGCCTGGCTGTTTAAATGCGTTGACCGGCTGGAAGGGTTAATAATCCATTTTCACTCTTCATAGTTTCTACTTAGGTCAAAAATTAATACTCCCCCGCAGGTTCAATTACAGTCGAGCACCCATAAGCCAGTAATCCAGGAGCACGCTCTAGTTCGGCAGTGTTGTGAAAACAACCTCATACATATTCCGAGAAGTCAAAAAACCTTAACCATAAATGTTGTTTTAAGAGATTTTGACTCACACTTAATAAAAATATTTCCTTTAATTGCTGGAATATAATGTAACTTATAAGTATTTCGAGGTAATTTCATTAAAAAATAATTGTACACGCAATCTAAACGAATTATACGATTAAGTTACACCATGGGGGACATGGTTACGCTCATTGCAGTTTGAAATACTCACTGTTGGCTGAGAAACGGCACTAATGGTTTTGTGACATGGCGTGGCTACGCTACTTCATGGCGCACACATTTAGCCATGCTCAAATTTAATGCTTTATTATCTGTAAGGTGCAAGAAACTTCATTAAAATTCTTTGCTATGTACGCACAGTTACTATGACCTGACCAATCTAAGCGGGTGGAGCGATGCCAGTGGCGTGAATCGACGGCACAAAACTATCTGTTGCAGAAAAGGTAGAAGTTTATCCTCACCAGCATCCTGAAACAGCAATGTGGATGACGCAGACTAAACTGCTCAATTGAAATTAACCTTAATTTCTAAACTCCCGACGCAACGATAGCATGAAAAACGATGGAACGACTGATCATCAATCAGCCGCGGCAAGGAGTGTTGCGTCATGAAAATGTTTCGTAGTTTCCATTTTTATTTCGGTATGCTCAAATTTTCCTCATTATATTGGCAAATATATTTTTTCTACAAATGATTATTTGCGAATTAAAGCTTTTGGGGTGTCCAAACGGGCGAAAGGTTCCATGTATTCCAGGCGTTTCACACGGCCTTAGTTGTCAGGGGCATCAAAAGATTCGCCGGAAAAGTACCATCTTTCAGCGATTTATGAAGTTAAAACCAGATATTTACCATCATTTTTAAGCATAGAAACAGTAGAAGAACGATACTATAGAATTATCACTAACTGAAATGAAAATGCCTTACGTAAAAAAGACTACGCTTCATTTCATAGCTTGAATCATGGCTTGAATCATATCTGGCAGATTACGAGTTGATGTAGTTCAAATTTCTGTTACTAGTGGCTGTATACTATTCCCGCCACATTCAAATTCTTCCTTAAAACAGGTTCTATTGCTGCTCTCTTTTGTATTTTTTCCGCATGTATGTACAAGACAGAGTCAAAAAGTGTTTTACAAAGGATGATATGTATGAGTAATGGACTTAAGAAGTGAATTTCATTTTTTGAAAGAGCGCGTTGTGGTGCAAATTGCGGGAAAACTGGAAAATGCATAGCCTAAATTCGGGGTTCTGCATACGTTGGGAACATAGGAAATTGAATCGGACTTTGCAAAAGTGGTGTAAATTGCGGGAAAATGTAATTTCCGATAACGCAAATACGAGGTTTCACTGTAGCGGCTCCATTAAAGAACAAAGCCCCTCAGAGGGTCTCAAAATGGTCTCTACCCACATTTTACCACCCCTTCAGCGCCCTTCCCCTCAGCCTCAAGTCCGGTGGGAGCTGGGGACTGCATAACAGGGGCCCACTGTGTCTGGGGTATGAGAAAACCCACAGCGAATTGGAGTGGATGGACATCTAAGTCACACAATTGGAAGAGAGCATGACGTGGGCAGGGTCAGGGCAGTTTCAGGCTTGACTCCAGGCAGTAGGAATATCCCGTGGATTTTCCGACCACTTGCAGGTCTTTAGTCTTGCTTGCAGACTCTGATTTTCCCAAAGGAGGTAAAAACAGTAATTAAAAAACAGTATGGAAAGATGATCTTACGAACACTACTTAAGCTGTTGCTGCCACGTCATTGAATGCTAAGTAGGTCAGCTACGGTTTTAGAAAGATATCTGCAAACCATTTCATTATCGAAAAGTAGTGGAGGAAGGAGAGCTTACTGGGCTAAATAGAGGAAGGGATCTCAATGATTGCCTGTGACCCTAAAATGGTGAAAATGTTTTTATGGCAGTTTGGAAATATGTATGTCGAAAAAGGTTAGGGCTAGGCATCCCCTACATACATGTGTGGGCTTTGGCGGAAGTGCATCTTCCTCACAAAAGATTCTCTGAAGCTGCCATCTGCTGGCCGAAGAGCGTACTTGAAGGCCAAAAGAAGATACATACGTAAGAAACTTCCAGCGAGATATCTTGTCACCCCCACATGAAAAAATGCAAATTCAAGCATGACGAGATATCTCATGCCCTAATCAAAAGCCAGTACTGCTTGAAGAGATATATCCTCACCCCCAGCCAAGTGGATAATAACTTACTCATCCTTAATAATGGGCTTCATAAACACTATACTCTCGGAGAAGTGTTTGTTGTTTAATGATGCAACCGTGATCGCACATTTATTCAAACTCACAGATGCCACAAAGAAAATATTTTATTGATGCAGCACTATCCATTATTTCATTGAAACATTACATGTGTATAATTTTTTTTTCTTCCAGAAATTCATATAGGATTTTATGGAAAAAAGCAAATCATTGGTAAAGCCTTGAGGGTTAGTGTGTGGAAGTTCCTAGCAAATTAATGATGCTATTCACAACATCTATCAACACATTTAACACATCTACAAAATCTATCAATTGCTTGATAGCATCCCACTGTAGTCGAGTTAAGTCTACATTGAAGCTGGCATTAGAAGCAGCTAAGCGTCTGCTCCAGAAGACACCTCATCATTAGAGATACGTGAAAATCGCATATGTGATAAATGCGATATTTCCGCAATGCGCGTGAATAAATGCGACGATGACTGGACTTTTTTGATATTTTTACAGCAAATTTGCCTTTTCGATGGCAAAATTTGTAAAATTAGTGCCGAGCGCAGCTGAAATGCTCCGTCGACACTCGCCGCTTATAGCACGTGAACGACTGGCCTGCTGCTTGCTGGCTGGGACTTAAACTAGACGTGGGCGCCAGCAATCTACACCGCCGCCACCAGCCCATTTTCACACGCTGCCGCCGCCGAACTCATAAAAGGCGCAAAATTGGCGAGTTCACCAACCTAGGTGATAGCTGACGGAAGACAGAAACGCTCCCTCTCTTTCCATTTCTTCCTGGGAATGGTGTTTTTTCAAACTATGACCTTGACTACGGTTATTACAACGATACCAAAGATCGTTAGCGATCTAAATCTAACAATAGTGACATTTTGTCATTTTGTGTTTTGCCTTTCTGTCATTTGCATTTGACATTGAATTGGGTTCCTTCACGACGTCATCACGGCGAGATTGCACCGTCATGAAAAAATCCACTCCTGGAAAGTATGTAGTTACATTTTATCAGATCCACGCCGCATGTGCTGCCGCCGCTGGGTCGGAAGAGGGTCAGCTGCCGCTACTGACAAAAATGTCGTCGGCAGCCATGTCTGACTCAAACTCGTCGATCGGAGTACGCACCACTCTGTTCCCCCACCACCCGACCGCCCGACTTGCGTTGTTAGCATATACACAAGGCGGAGCTTTCTAATGGTATAAAGAAATGCTCCAAAAGCCGTAACGTGGTATCTGTCTTACGATTTTACGTGCTGTCTTACGATTTAAGAAAAGCATTGTGGCGGTGACGCGTTGGCGGAGAGCGATATTGGGTGGGAGCGGCGACACGTTGGCGGAGCGCAGGAGTGGCCGAGAGTGATAGTGACGGGAAGGTGACAATGTAGATACGGCTCTGGTGGTTTGGGGCGGCAGCGTGCGGGAAGAGGCCAGTCGGCACCGCGTGAACCGGGACACAGAGAGTTTCGTTCGGTGCTCGCCGCGAGTGTGGAAGTCTCGCAGGAGACTTTTGCGTGAGTACCGCCGTTACAAGCGTACAGTTTTAACTCGGTGTAATCGCCTACTTGTTTTGATTTTACTGGCGGTAATTTACACTCAGCTGATGTTGATACGTGTTACCGGAAAAATGCCGCGATTTAAAATAACAATTAAGCAACGTGCAGAAGCTTACAAAAACGAAAAGTTTTATGTAAGTGAATCCAATATTCTTATGTGTGGGATATGTAAACTCAGATTGGCTGGAATAAAAAAAGATACCTTAGACAAGTATATTTTAACGAGTTCACATTTGGCTAAGAAAGTGTCTGTTGCTCAAGATCTGCAGGCAAGCAAGAGGCAAACCACTTTATTTGAGGCGAATGAAAATGCCAAGAAGACAAAAACAGAGAAACACGATTTCATACATGACACTCTGTCAGTGTGCCTCAAGGCAAATATTCCGGTGCACAAATTAGGCCATCCGGCAGTGAGGGACTACCTTTCAAAGTAAGCTAGCCTTAAAAGCAAAGCTACCAGCCTTCCGAGACGTTGGGCCTGACTGCTTCATAGATGGTTACATGTATTATCATCGGCAGCTACTAGAGAGGTTGAGAGAGAACCCTGGTAGCTTCTGCGCAGTTAAGCAAATATTTCTTGCCATCTGCCAAGAAAAAACTGAGTTTGGAAATGCTGCACTCCACACAATCTGGGCACCAGTTAGCAGCGTGGATGCAGAGAGGTTTTTCAGACAGTACAATCTAGTTGTGACTGACAGATGCAACTGGCTGAAGGAAGAAAGTGTTGAAACTTGTTCTATGTTGATGTTTAACTAGTTTAAATGATATTCAGGCTACTTATCTCATATTTAATTATTTACTATATGTTTATCTTATTCCTTACTTTATTATTGTTCTACCTCGTAGTTATTTCAATTCTGTATTTTCTCATATAACTGCGTTTCACCACATTTTGTCATCATCAACTAATGATATAATATGAAAATAAAGAAAAAATAGATGCTACAAAATGCTATAAACTGAAATTGAAAGTGCTATAAAATAAAAATGAAAGTGCTATTTACACGTATCTCTACTCATCATCTGCATAAGTGAGTTCCTTTTCATGGCTTCATACTGAATGAGGTCATGTTGTTTAATATTTAATTGGACCTGGGCTACTTTCAGATGTTTTATTGCTTTACTAGAATGTTTGAAGTGACCCACAATGCTACAACATTTTGCAGCAAGATCGTTTACCATCTGTTTGTTGAGGATGCCATCTTTGAACACGTATTTGCAGACACCACTTTTGGACTCCAATAATTAAACAAAGTGGTGTCCATGCTGAGGACCATACTTTATCTCGGTTCAGTTCCAGGCTCAAAAATAGGGAGAAGGGAGAATCGAAGAACCGGTCGGACCCATCCCTAGTATTATTAATATGCAAGGCAGTGCCATCCCTAGGGTAGTGTGACAGGTGCCACTGCACTGTGCCCCACGCTTATGGGGCTTGCTTCTTACAGGAGGTGCGGGAAAACCCACCTATTACCTGAAATGACCTACTACTTAGTACACATGTAAATTTCTTGAAATAATTAGCCAGTTTGTGGGTTAATTTCCCTCTTTCCATGAAATATGCTTAAAAGATGGTACTATATTAATAATGGAATGGAAAGTTAAGGGGGCCCCCGACTTTCGTTTGCACATGGCCCCTCAATCACTAGGGACGGCCCTGATGAAAGGATATATGTATGATACTACTAAGTATCTCTGTATTCTAAATGAAATAGAGCAGAGAAGTCTAGTGTCATGACCAGCCTATGCGATCTAAATAAAAAAGCTGACATATTAATGCACACTTTCTCAATAATGAATTCCATAATTAAGAATTTGTTGCTTTTTGGGTCACTTGAATTTCATTATGCTACAGTTCAAATGTCCATCTAATTTATCATTTGCTTCCCCAATGCTCAATTAGTTTGTTTAATATTGTTTCAGGTCTTATCTGAGATAGAAACATTGATGAAGCGTGGATCAAAGGAAGGCAACAGTGGAATGGACATATGTGTCAATGAGAACTACTGCATGGAGCGGCTGCAACCTAAACTGAGTAGTCTGTGCTCCAGGCTCATTGCTTTGCCGTGTCAGACTGCAAAGGAAAGGTAATTCAAAATTGGTGCTTATATGCATTGCTGGTTACTTCTTACTCAGTGCTACTAGGGCAATATTATTAATTTTTCCCATTTAGTTTTGCTTTCTACCAGAAAACTACTGCACTATCTACAATTCTTTCCTGTAAAAATGTAAGTTAAGGTCAAGAGAATTCGCAAACTTACAAAAGTATTGGTAAAAATGTCAATTAAACTAGTTATACATGATAATGGGCTAGGTGGGAAGAATGGGTGCTAACATCATATGTTTGTCATTGAGTTATTTCCCGTTGATGTCACATTCATCACCGTCACCTGAAGAGTCTGCATGCAGCATTTAGTTTTGCACGATCCCACTTCTGCAGATCATGAATACCGTATAGAAAGCTGAAACTATCACTATGATTGTCCATTTGCTCAATTCTTTCTTTTAGTATTGATAGCTGTATCCAGAATGAGGAACTTTCCAACTTTTGCTACAGCATTTCATATACCTGGATCTCATACATTGATATTAACCTTACGTGAAAATGCCTTCAGTTTTTCTAAATCACGGATATTTATTTGACTACAGTTGACTGAACATTCAGTGGCGTTTGAAAAGGAGGTTAGAGCGTGCCATTTTGTAAATAGGAGGCCTGACGTCACAACTGCTCGTCTCCGTCGCGGCCGCCCATGATTCACTAGCTCATATTCATTTCTTGGCGTTCGTTTCAATTCCGCACCTGCTGTTTTCTTGACAGTCTTCAGGAGCCTGTATCGTACGATTTTCAAACACATAAGTATTTACATTATTTGTGAATTGAAGGAGGAATTCTTATGGGCGAAGAATAAATATCTTGCCTCATGTGGATGCTTTGGGTGTCAAATACGGAACTCTTTCTATAAGCGTTATGATTTTAGTTGATTGCTTGTTGATTTATTGTGCAATAGGTGAAATGGTATTGTTTGCAAATTGTTTTAGTTCAATGTCCTGGCGTACGATTTCGGCTGATATATCGTACGCATTCTTCTATTGCCGTGGAAACAGTATAAAGCATATACAGTAGAAACTCGAAAATACAAAACTCAAAATTATGAAATTTTGATTTTACGAAGCAAAATCTTCGGTCCTGACCAAATGGGTATCTAAGTGTATGTAGCAGTACGCGATATTACGAAATAACCAAGTTTTGAAATTACGAACCTCGGGTCTTGGTCCCCACTTGTAGAAGTTACTCGTTTATACGAATAGTGACGGATCGCAGCAACGTTTTTAGGCGCTCCTTGTCAGAGTTAAACATCTAATTAATCATCGTCGCCGAATACATTATGCACTAAATGTGAATTACCTGAATGATAACTCATTTTTCAATGCTAAAATAATAAAGGCGTGGTTTCGCTGGGGCGTCCCGCGGCCGTGTGCGGTGTCTGCGACCAGCAGTCGGAAGTCACTGCTGTACTCATCCAATATATATCAAACGGGCTCAATTTTGCTGAGACGTCTCGGCCGTCATATTTGACTGCTGACGCCCGATGTCTGCAACATGACTGCTTCTCTCGAAGCTCTCGCAGTCGAGACGCGGACACCTAGTCGGGCAGTTCCAATTTTCTGTGATTTTTCTGTTCAACTCTCTCCGCGTTTTATGTAAAGTGTCCTTTCCAGCTATTTCTGTAAAACTTCTTGCAACATTTGGTCATCCTCTTCTTTGTCTTCCAATAAAAGCAGCAAAACTGATTTGTCACCATCCATTTCAGCTCAATATCAACTCTCTCTCAGGAAACACAAACCGATAATAAATTCGTAATTAAACTAAATACACTTTCTCCCACATCGCCCAGCCGTGGAATCGGGACTTAGAGGCCTGAATGGAACTACCCGGCCACATCGTCCAGCCGCAACGTCCGGACGCGGCGGTTGGACGTGGCCACTGGACGCCCCAGTTAAACCAGACCCTGGACGACTTTGAACCGTAGGCATTGTAGCACATAAAATATGGAACCAATCGGACAAAAAATGCATTCAGCTTTGTTACCACGAGTCCACAGAGTTCCCAACAAGTAAAAAAACTTAAATTAGTCATGTACTCGCCCACGAGAGAATAATTGCTACAACCAGCATTTTCCTCTCATGATCCCTGGAATTTTTTGCTACTGGTTTTCCAAACATTCACCCATGATGAGTATTCCTGGTACCGATATAGTTTGCTGCGCGCATGTGCTAAAAAATTATGACATGTATCGGAGATGGTGCATGGTTGTTCAAGCGATAGATTCAGTTGTGAATACAGTAGAAACGGGAAATGACGGGGAAAGGAGGAACAGACAGCTGATTCCGGCCAGGTGCGTGGCCTGACCTCGAGCTGCAATGCTCGGACGTAAATCTACTTGCTTGATCAAAAGCAGAGGGAAGACAATAGCCAAAAAATCCAAATTTTAGTTCAATATCGAATCTTTAAATGAATCCTGAGATTTATTGAATGAAGAGTATGTGACCTAATCTGAAAAGAGCCACAAATGAAACTTTCTCATAGTAGAGTGGAAAAAGAAAATTATTGATTTGCAGTGATAGCATCGTAAGTAGCCAATGAAGTGTATAAGGAGTTATATCGTCTTCACTGTGTTCACACGAAGTGTGTGGCTTGTATGTACAATCTAATTTTGAAAGGAGGTACCTATTTAGCTCAACTCTTTTATAGTCTCCATGGTATAGGAAATAACCACGCTCAAATAAAATGAATCCAAGCGAGAATAACAATTGTTATTTCTCGAGATTAACGGGCATATCAGTATTTGTACAAAATACATAACATGCATCCATCGTATAGCATCCACGAGAATCTTATTTTCAATGTCTTCAATATTAGGTGTAAATGATCGCACAAGTCGCACACTTCCTTAGTGTATGCATAAATCACTATTATTGATGATTTTAAATCACTCACGCTAAAATTACGAGTTCTCCAGTTAGGAAATGATATATATAAATATATGGAAATGACTTAGAATTGGATTTATTGATGAACGATTTAAATGCTTGCTGAACATTGGCTCTCGAGCAGTCAAATTTCAATTTTCAATTTACCTGGATACAATCTAGTATCTAATTTCTGCCGGTATAAATACAAATGTGGTAGTGTCGCCATTTATTGCAAGAATTTCCTTAATGTAAAGTGTCTAAAATTCAATAATAGCACTGATAAACAATTTGAATGTTCTGTAGCCACTTTCAAATCTAATTCCTGTACTTTTGCTATACTATGTGTCTATCGTTCACCAAGCAGTGACACAAGTATATTTCTTCGTCACCTTAGTGATGCTCTGGCCTTGGTCATGTGTAATAAAATTGACAGGGTTATTCTGGTTGGTGATTTTAACATTGACTACCTTAGGGACACATATGAACGGAGTGAACTTCTGCAACTACTCACCTCCTTTGGCCTAAGCCTACTAAATGCAGAACCTACTCGTGTCACCCATCAATCTGCTTCCCTTATAGACTACATCATATCTGACATACCTTCCTCCTCCATTTCGTGCCGGACTCTAGACTCAGGACTCTCTGATCATCTTGGTCTTTTTCTTGAAGTCAATTTAATTATTACACCTACAGTTGAGGGATGTAAATTTGAGCACAATCGAATTTTCAATAATGAATCTATTAAAAAAACTATTAAAAGAATCTTCTCTGAAAAATCTAAGGTTGAATTTGTAACTGGCCTGGCTCAAGAATCTTAGGATGATGTGTTGGATGCTTCTGAATGTGATGATAAATTTACTGCCTTCTATAATATTTTTGTATCTCACTTTAACTCTGCTTTCCCACTCCGGGAAATTAAGCAAAGGAAAACAGGTTTTGAATCAGTAATTTACTCTACTGAGCTCAAAGCTATTTCCCAGCATGTTCGCTTTCTTCACTCTCAATACAAATTCAATGATCCTAATCATAGGCATGTCCAAGGCAGGTGCCACTGGTGCCTAGGCTCCACCACTAGATCGAGATTCTTTTCTAAGTTATACCCTTTTTCCCGACTCTTGGCGGCTGCACGGTAGAGAGCTAGAAACTTGGTTCACTTTATGTTTCTACTTCTGGCACCACCACTATTCCTGGCACTACCACTTCTGCAGTCCTGGACACGCCTATGCAGGGTGCCCACTTTCTGGAAAAACAGGGAGAACAGGGAAAACACAGGGAATTTTTTTGGGAGGAAATCACAGGGAAAATCAGAAATCGTTGCACTAAGAGTTGTTTCTGAGCTCCACCCGCAACATAAATTTTAAATTTTCAGAACTATGGTGAGCTGCGAGCTCTCAGTTCAAAGAGAACAAAATTATGTTCTCAATTCTTGCAGAGTTAAGAGCTTATCTACTCTCGCATTGTTGCCTCCTGTGAGGCGACCGCGGGTGTGTGAGTGTTTGTGTGCGTGCCTGTAGGGCTATTGCCCAGCTCACCTCATCTGTTCTGTGCATTCTGTGTCTACCACGGCCACGTGGATTCCAGCGCATGAAGGAAGCTGATTGGCTGTGCATTCCAAATCCACGTGGCCGTGGTCAAGACGGAACAGATAGAACAGATGAGATGAGCTGTGTAATAGCCCTGCTGGTGGGGAGACGAATGCAGCAAGCTAGCTGTATGTGGAAGGAGTGGGGGGTTGCAGTAGCGTGTAGTGGCAGACTGCAGTTCTCCTTTTATGTAACTTTTTCTCCGTGCGATAACTACGATTTTCGGTAGTAGTCTTGCATTTGTATCATATACTCGCTTTTTGAAATTATGTAACTTTTCTCGCCCCGTGAGAGCATCCTACTTTACGCCTACCTCTCTCACGTCCAGCTTGTGGGGGTCATACAATGCGACTCATTTGCCTTATGACAGTTCGTTGCTCCTCAACACCACTTTTCAAGCCTATGCTACTAAATAATTTATCTTCTTTCACCTTAATAAATATAACTAAACATGCTGAAAAATCAATGAGAAAGGTTTAGGACGAGGATTAAAAATGCTGTTTTTGCCAAGTTCACGCGAGTAGCAATGGGGCAATTAGATGTAGGAAGGGTAACTTTAAAATATATCTTCATTGACATTATATAATAAATTCTACGTACAGAATCTTGGATTTCTCTTCTATATCTTTGTTATAAATATTTTTTTATTGAGAACTACTGAATGGATGTCGAAGTACTTCTAGCGTATAATGACACATGCAGCAAAAACTGGATTATCTGTTACATTGAGGGGGTGTAGTGAGCGGGTGTCAATATGAGATATTAACTCTAGAATTGACAGATAAAGATAATTTATTGTTTCACTCACTGTTTATTGTGGTAGAAAAAGATTAATGAGTCTCACTCATTATGCTTTGCACACCAGCCAGTATTGAGGCAATTACAAATTTTTTTTGCTGTCTTAATATTTCTCATGAAGAAAAATAGGATTATCAGATAAACCAGCATGCAATGTTAATGCATAGGGTGCTTTATTTTGGTAGTAAATCCACTAAGGTGCTTTTTAACCAACTTAGAGCATAAACTTGCCGTAAGCCATATTTTCAATTACTATAATTAAAAATGGAGCTTAAAATTGTTTTTCTTTTTGGATATCTCAGCTTCGTTTCGACATTTTGTGCAAAGTAATTAATATATTATGTTGTTTTTTTAAATCAGCGCACGATAATTTGAATGACTGCCCGAATAATCTAACTGGGACAAGTTTCTCCGGGGAAAGTTACAACATCAATTCGCAGTCATATAATTGCATTTGTTACAAGTCAATACATTTTGAAATTGTTAATTTTTTATGTCATAAATTCTGCACAGTAATATACTTCATTTCATATCATATTCTAACAGCCATATACATAACTTCATTTTAAAGGCGACAGCTGTCTGCTTCATCACGTGATAGCTGTCTATGTTCTCATTGGCTTGGGGAATATTTAGCGGACTGTTCCAAAACTTTTCATAGTTATAGTTTTCATGCGAGAATCTCTTTTTCTCATCCGAGTAATCCTTCTGACCCCCCAGTTACATAATCGCCCGAGACAAGAAAGACCGGGGAGAACTAGGTGGGCGGCAATTCTTATTGAAGTTAGAATAACCTTCACCATCTTGAAGTACATAGCGCCATCTAGTGTGCCTGAATACAGCTTCGTGGTGCTGCCACCTGTGTCATTTCTGTGTACTACCTGCCACCATGCCTTTCCTTAGTTCAGTTGTTGCTTGTATTTCTTTGTGTGTGCATGTAGCTTTTTCGTTCAGTTCTATATTAAAGTTGTTCATCAATCGTTATTTTGGTCCAAGTCATTCAATTAATATTAACTACAACAATTCTAACCTCGAGTTAAATAATAGCCCTTCAGCGTGCATTTAGGGAAACTCGATACTGGTGCTACATTCCTTTTGCAGGCGATAGTACAGCAGTTAGCGCAGTATCTCAGACCTCAAGGGGACAGTGGTAGGAAAGGGCAAATCGCAAGCTATAATTAGTTATTTAATGGTGAATAATCTAAACTGAAAGCGTTATCTACTTATTTTTCACGTAGCTGGATTTTATGCGGTACAGTCTGTTTTCAGTGTTACAATGTTTTATTCTATTCTATTGCATTGAAAAACTTAATTAACTGAAATGCGTTTCTTACGGAACGTCGGTCACCAGTGCTGCGTTTGATGTTCGTTGCGCTGACATCCAGTTGTCGACAGCTACGAATGATTCAGCTCCTCCCACAACTGAATTTTCGCTCCCTTCCAGCATGGCGGCGTCCTCAACCTCCGTGTTCATCTCTCAAACTGCATCCACCTCGGGCCTTGGTTTCTTACCTGACAGTGATGTTTAGGTGGCCGAGCTACTATGGGTTATACATCTGATCAGTACTAAAGAAAGCTTTAGAGCTCAATAAGGGGTATGAAATGTATTTGTCAAAATGTTTTAAGGACAGCCACATCGCCCTAAGTATGCAACTCAGCCATAGAAAGACGGCGTATCTTAAGTCCTTTGGCGTCGCTCCATATTTCCACCACAAGCTTGCAGATGATGTGCTGTTCTCGAAGCATTTAGTGGTATGCTTTGATGAATCAATGAATAGAATTTCCAAGCTGCAACAAATGGATATTGCAGTAAGGTTTTGGAATAATGAGGAGTCCACAAGATACTGGAACTCATCGTATCTCGGACATACAACCGCAGCGGACCAGTTGCAGGGGTTCAAATAGAGCCTTGGAGAGGGAATTCAGATAAAGAAGCTAAGATATCTAAGGATGGACCCAACGTCAATTGAGCTTTCATCAGGCTTTTGAAGGAAGAAATGAAAAAGTTTGATGAAGACCGGGATATAATTGACGCAGGATCATGCGGCCTTCACATTCTTCATGGAGAATTCCAGCTGGCTTTCAGGAAAACTGGTTGGAACATAGACAAACTTTTGAAGGCAATACACAATGTATTCAAGGAGTCTCCTGCCCGGAGAGCTGACTTTTTTTCTTCAACAAAATGTGACACTTTTCCTTTAAAATTTTGCAACTGTCGCTGGCTCAAAAATGCCGCAACATGTGAAAGGGAGCTTAAGATACTCCCTCATCTTCAAATATTTCAAGGAAAAGAAAGTGGTGTTCCCAGACACTCTGTTAAGAAATCAGTTGAGATCCTTGAAGATCCCCTCCTTGTTCCTAAATTACATTTTTTCATGACTATTCCCATCTCATTTGAGCCATTCCTGAGAGAATTTCAGACCTCTATGCCAATATTCCCTTTTCTGCATGTATCTGTAGAAGACCTCACCTGGGAACTGATGGGGAGGTTCATCAAACCATCTCTACTTGAAGGTGCGAAGTCTACATACAAGCTCACCTGCATTAATTTAGATACTGCCGATAATTATGTGAAACTGCAACGTATCAACATTGGAGTCGCAGCGCACCACGCGCTAAGTGAAGCTCGCGTCAAAGGCATTGATGCAGAGAAATACCGTTCAGAGGCCAAGAACTGCTTGGCGAAGATTGTTCAAAAAATCATTGAGAGAGGCCCATTGAAGTATAAGATCTTCAAAGCAGCTACATCCCTGGACCCCAGCAAAATTACCACGAGACCAGAGCAGTGTAAGACTGATTTCAACACTTGCATGGGGATACTTATGGTGAATCGCCATCTATCCCCCCTTACAATCAGATCACGCCAGTGTCCAATACAAGTCGTTTGCCTCTCAAACTAGTAAAACTCAGCTCGCTAAGTTCAGTCATAGCAAATCGAGGCTTGACTACTTCTTTGCTGAACATCTTAAGGGCAAGGAAGAATTCAAAGATTTGTGGGAAGATGTGAAAATCCTTCTTTTGTATTCCCACGGAAATGCCTTCGTTGAAGATGGCTTTTCCATTAATAAGGAAATGCTTGTAGGGAACTTGCACGAAGAGACCCTGATAGCCCTCAGAAGAGCATGGGATGGCATACAAGATGCAGGGGGTGAGCATGCTATTGTTGTTGACCAAGAAATGGTCCGCTACGCTTGCAGCGCTAGCTCAAAATATAAGGAAGCACTGGAAATGGAGAGAAAAAAGGAGAGTGAATTAGAAAAGCTAAGCAGGTATGAGTGAGAGGAGAATAAAAGGAAGAAGGAAAAATTGGAAGACTTTGAGAAGCAAAAGAAAGAGCTCAAAGTGAAACAGCGTGAGTTAGAATCAAAGATTAAGAAACAAAGAAAGAAGTGAGATTCTTAAAATGGTTACCTACCTACCTCGTGCGAGTAGGAAATCAGAGGGCTAATGTCAAACAGCTTTGCTTTGATTGATTTAGAAACCAAAGATGGTAATTACGAGTTTCCTAATGGTTACCAGTACTTGTTCAGATTTTAATTATAAGATGTTTTAACCATGATTCAAATTTTTTAAATTTCTATTTTGCTTTTATTATTCTTCCAAAAATGCCTTTCCTTCCTTAAATGATAACCGAAATGTTGCTTTCATATCTCAAAATATCCCAATTTACTATTAACATTGTGAAAAATGGGCTATAAAAAAGACAGGGAAAGTCAGTCAAAGACAGGGAAAACACAGGGAAAACAGGAAAAGAGAACTGGTGGGCACCCTGCTATGATCCTAATCTACGCCAAACTTATCAGTTAGCCAGAAAAGAGTTCAAAGCCCTACTTTCACATAACAGAAAGTCTCATGTGGAAAATTACATCGAGAACTCTACTAATGTGATCAAATCATCTTGGAATGTAATTAATAATTTAACTAAAGCCTCTCATAAAACTCTCCCTACCTCCATGAACTTCAATGGCCAAAATTTCACTGACCCTGAGAAAATCGCTGACATGTTCAACTCTTACTTCTGCAATATTGCCTCACAACTTGTTGCAAATACCTCCTCACCCATCGCAAAACAGCCTTCATTCATTCAGCCTCCTCCCTTCATTCAATGTTCCTCTTTCCAACTGATCCTTCGGAGATTGTAAAGACTATAAATTCCTTTAATAACTCACATTCGGCAGGGCTGGATGAAATCCCCATGCCCATACTAAAAGTTGCTTCTAATATCATTGCTACTCCTTTGGCAGACATAGTAAACTCTTCCTTTTCTTCAGGTCAGTTCCCATCGGCTGTAAAACATTCCCGCGTTATCCCTGTGCACAAAAAAGACTAAAAGTGAAGCTGATAATTACAGACCCATATCAATTTTGTCTGTTTTCTCAAAGCTACTTGAAAAATTGTTCCTCAAGAGATTGCAGGATTATTTAACTCCATGCAATGCACTTCATGTAAATCAGCATGGCTTCAGGACTGGCAAGTCTACAACCTCTGCATCTTTTGAGCTGATAAAGAACATCCTATATGGCCTGAATGATAAACTCTGTACTGTCGGAATCTTCTTTGATCTCACCAAGGCCTTCGATTTGATTGACCATAGCATTCTAAAAAATAAGATAACTGCTCTAGGTATCACTGGTCCAGTCCAGGATTGGATCATGTCATACCTTAAGTGATAGGCAACAAACGGTTTGCTATCGCTGTAGTAACAGCTCCTCATTCATTAAATCAAACCCCATGAAACTAACAAGGGAAGTGCCTCAAGGATCCCTCCTTGGTCCAATGCTTTTCTTACTCTACATCAACGATCTTCCTAATCACTTGTCTCACTGTAAAACCACTCTTTATGCCGATGACACCTCCACCATCATTACTGCCGAAAGTTCTCAAAACACAGTTGCCTTGACTAATCTTACAATTACGGAAATGCATCAGTGGTGTAATATAAACAATCTGATAGTTAACGATCAGAAAACTGTCTGCCTCCAATTCCTCCAAAAAATTCTAACAAACATGACCTCATCCCTCACATAGATAAAATTAACGCCGTTAACACTGACATGAGATATCGAAAGATTTCTTGTTGTAGACATGTAGACTCCAATCTTGCTGTATCTTGATATCGCAGAAAATAATAGTTAAGTTTTAGTGAATAGTTTTTTGTGCATTTAGTATTTTTAGAGAAATGATTGGTGTCATGTGTATATTTCTGCGCTGCCATACGCATCGCTGCGCAACATATCGTTGTGATTTTTTACTTCATCAGCATAGCATCACATTTATTTAGTTTACATTTTAAATTTATTTTTGCAGAACAGCAGCCATCTTGATTTTTATTTCAAGGAAAGAAATATTAAGATGTTCTTCTCCTCAAGATGAGGTTAAATTCGCCGATAAGTTAGTTTTGCTCTTCATTTGTCTCTCTCTCACCGTACTGCATGAGAAGAATCGGCCTCAAGTACTGATACAATATTGAATACTACCAACTAGTTTTCTTATCCTCATAGATGAAATATTGGGTCTCATAACCTCTTATCACTGCAATGACGACTGTAGGTTACTAAAAGGTCCACTCCTTCAGCCATGTTGGCATTCAAATACCAGAGGCACACTGCCTGGCTTCACTCTTGTTTTACCTTCAGTGTACTTTCTCCTCACAAAATTTATCTGAAACCCATGTATTGAAATAAATGAACTATTTTCACTTTTGTGCATTTAATTTGTCTATGAGAAAATGGGTTATTATTATTTGTTAATATTGCTCTTAGGCTTATTAATGTGGATTGGATCTCTTCAAACCCATGTTTTGGATAACGTGGAGTTTTTGTGCCGGGTTAAGGCATAAATTCTCATTCCACATGTGGAATATGTAATATCCATAACTTTAATTAGTGAAGTGTGGCGTAATGTTTAACCTAACCTCACGAATTAGTAACCTAATTAGTGATCCTCACGAATTCCACAGTTTATCTTGAAATTTCCCCAGGATTTCTTCTCATAGTTTTCAACCACAACTCCGTGGTTCTCTCGTTCGGTAAACAAAGTTATGTATTTTTGTAGCTGTATACTTCGTACTTTAACCAACTGGTACCAAGCAATATTTGAACTGAATGTCGCTCATGCCGGAAAAAATAGTAGATCTATGGGGCCTATTCTGTAACTTGGAGTGCTATGTACCGCCAGCGGTATTCTCCGCCCACAAATAATGCCTGTTGCAATTCTGTAAACACCGACGCGCTATGTTCCGCCGATTTCGGGGACGTTAAATAATGCTATCGTGACGTCGGAGTACAGTATTAGAAATTCTAATGGCAAATACCAAAACGTTTTTTTTTTTTTCATTTTGAAAGCTCTATTATTTGGCAGGAATATATTGGTTTTGTCCTAATTTTTTTATTTATTCTCAATTTATATTTATTTGCATCAAAAAAAACAAAGATATAATTAAATTTTAACTTTGTGGAAGTTAACATCGAAAAACAAAAGTCAGTTTTATCACGCTATTGAACCCCTCTTCAGATCTCATTTTCTTAAAAAAATACTGCCAATATTTTCAACTAAATCTATGGCACTTAGTAAATTTAAAGTAATCTTTTGGAGAACTTTGTTAACCTTGTTGATTTTAAACAAAATTTTGTACCAGACCACTATGCAACAAATAAATTTATATTCTTGTAATTTTTATGCAATGGCAATGCCAGTTGTAGGGTGTCCCATTTTGCACCGATGACTGAAAGTCATGGCTCTTAGGGTCTCAGATGGTGACATTTGATGAGAAAATGAGGTGTACAAAACGTTTCTGAAATCAGATGACATTTAGGGGTTGCACACGCAGCTTTTTGTTTAACATGGGGGCTCCCTTAGGCGCGTGCGGTATAGTTTGAAAAGTCCGTGAACCCGGGCCTCCGCGCCACCCCCCACCCCTTCTTCTCCACTTACTCGAGTCCAAGCATCTGCATTTTGAGATAAGTTGCATGAGTTCGCCTGGGCAAAATCATTTGAGGACTTAGCACGCTGTGAGCTACCTGATTTTGTAACCAAAAACACCAAGTCTTTCTTCCCGACCCTCGGCTAGGATGTCACTTTCCTGGACCATGATCCAAAACATTGGAAATCCTGCGATGCCTTATTGACGAGTTATGGCATTGTTAAGCACATCAAGGTCGTTAACAACCTCCCCGAGAGTGGTGTTGCTCTCATCAAGGAGTATTCTATGGCTAGATTGATCAAGGATGAGGAGCAAATGCAGAATCTACTCCAAATAGTCTCCAGGCACCGAAAAGTTATGCCAAAGACGACCAAAAAGGCACTCACAGACTTAAATGTAAATATTTTGCGAGCAAAATGTAATCAAAATTCTCAAAAAGGGTGATATTGGAATTTAGTTCTCGTTCCAACCATGGAGCTTCTTATCTCCATTGTATTAGTAAATGTTCTAAATACAAAGCTTTGTTTCTTTGCATACCAGTCTCACCCCATCCCAAAGTGGAAACCAATTTTATCCTACATATCAGAACCTTCAATAGGTGGAGGAAGTAATGGCGGGGGGTGGCACGGAGGCCTGGGAGCACGGGCTTTTCAAACGGGCGGCGCGAGCTTATGGGAGCCTCCATGTTAAACAAAAAGCTGCGTGCGCGACCTCTAAATATAATCCATTTTCAGAAATGTTTTGCACACCTCATTTTATCATCAAATGTCACCATCTAAGACTTTGACTTTCAGACATTGATGCAAAATGGGACAACCTATGCCTGTGTTTCTTCCTAAAGCATCTATTTTATGATTTTCACTGGCTTCATAAACAGCATCATACACTTGATCATTATAGTACCAAAGAGGTTCCAATGCATTTATTCGGCTTTCTCAGCGGGTATCGCTGAGAGGTTTTACAGTTAGATTAGATATATGCTTTTTCAACAAACCCCATCAATAGGTAGATGCAGAAAAAATTTGAATATCTCTTGAACCCAGCTAAAGAAATTGACAGCGACAGGACATGACAGCGCAGCATCGTTCACGACAAGGTTTAATGAATGACTACCACATGGAATGAAAAAATCTCGAGGGTTAAGGTCTTTGATTCTTTTTTGAACTTCTATATTTTTCCCTTTCATATTGGAGCCATTATGGTAATATGGTAATACCCTCATGTCCTCTCATATTTTTCAAATAAATCTGCCATCTTATCAACTTGTTCAAGAGAATGTCAGTTAGACCTTCACCAGTAGTGTCTGTAGCTGGAATAAAACCAAGGAAATGTTCTTTAATAACGTGCCGCCCATCGCGCGATGGCTGGAGAGGGGGTGCAGTTCTAGAATAAAGATTACTTTGTAACTTGTACTATGAGATTGCTTAGTATATGACCGGTTTCATCACATAGGTGACATCAGGTGCCTATGTGATGAAACCAGTCGTTTACTAAATAAATCTTGTGGGATGCTACAAAGCATTCCTTATTACTGACTATGAATTTCCACCAGAGTGTTTGCTCTTTTGCGTACCGCAAATATAGTATCCCTGCTAGTGCCAGAAACATTGATTTAAATTTTTTCATCAACTTATTGTATATTTCAGTCGGAAATCTGGGAAAAAGTTGGGAATTTAGTAATGTAGAGAACAAAATCTGGAAAAAGTTGGGAATTCGCTGAAAAATAATCTACATTCGGAAAACTATAAGTGATGGTTGCTTGCAAGTCATCACAATAAAAATTGGAATGACAGGCATAACATTACGAAATGAGATCTTCTGTTTCCCTTTTTGTGTATCTGTCAAGGAGGTGTTCTTTTTAACCTCTCTGGTCAGTAAGTGCAAGTATGTGCATTACGTCATAATGCAAGCATTACGTCTTCATGAAAGAACAGAAATCCGCCCCTGGAAAGTAAAATCATTATATTACATCGTATGTGCTGCCGCCGGGTCAGAAGAGGGTCGGCTGCCCCCGCCAACAAATATGTTGTTGGCGCCCACATCTACTTTGTCCTGGAGAACTCTCCATTTGTCAGCTAGTGCAGTGGAATGCCCTCGTTATCCGTCTGATGGGGAACTCACGAGCTCAAAAGCCACCAGTAAGTCTAGTTCAGAGGCAAGGGCCTAGCCACTTTGAAACACCGGTTCCCATCAGAACACCAAAGTTAAGCAACGTTGGGCCCGGACGGTGGTTGGATGGGTGACCCTCCTCCATACCTCAACCAGGCATGGATGGAGAGATGATACTCCCTCCATACCTATACCGGGAGGCCGGAGGGAGACCCAGACCGGGCCGGTTGGAGGGAGGACATCCTCCATACCTCTACCAAGGTGCTCTTGTCCCCTGTCTGCATGTGGCAGACAGGCATGGGGTTGGCACAATGGACCAAGAAAGGTCTAAGTGCCCGGGCTCCTGACGAAGGCCCCCCCAACAACAATCTAATCTATCTAATCTAAGTCTAGTTCATCTGTTGACATGTGCGAGTTTGTAACTAAGCCGTTTGTTTGTATTGGAGAACTCACTATTTGCCAGCTAGTGCTGTGGAATGTCTTTGTTATTCATCTGAAGGGGAAGTCACTAGCTCGAAAGCTGCCGGAAAGTCTAGTTCATCTGTCGGCATGTGCAAGTTTGCAACAAAATCGTCTGTTTGTACTGGAGAACTCGCCATTCGCCAGCTTGAGTTGAGTTGGTGTATGCTCAAAAGGTGCCTTTGGTTGGACAGGAGACGGACATCATTTCGTCCGACTTCAGGACTATTCATACAGTAACTGCAATCAGCATTCAGTGAGTGTGTGTAACTGTGGCTGGACAAAACCTCGTGTCCATATGTAATTAAACAGGACTGCGGATTTAAAAAATTAGATAGGACTGCGAATTGAACTATTGACCTTCACAATAACGAATTAGTCTCTTTGGTCTGAAATTTTAAAACTTTTCTCTTTAAAAAATCTTGAATTTCTTTTTTATAATTATATTAGTAGACACCATGATCATGAACATCCAGATGGGAGTGTACGTGAGAGTTTGAACATTTGGGAATATCAAAAAAAAATATATTCTAAATGACAACCCAGAGTGGATAAATATTTTGTTAGTTTTTATGTTTGACAGGGCTTTTTAAGAAGTTATGATTTGTTCATGATACTATGTTTTTGAGTTTTTTTTTTCAAAATTTTATTTTTGTGAAAAGAATTGACCCTCAATAACAAATAGTGTGAGGTACAAAATGACTTATGTCATCAATTCAGCTTATAAACTAATCCTGCCTACCTACCTCGTCTGTGCTAGTTTGAATATAGCATGAATATTTATTGCAAAATATATTTATACTTTCCTGAATGTCACTGTGTACCATTAATAACTTTGTGGTCTTGTTGTAAAAGGTAAAAGTTGATGTGGTAATTGTTTCTCTTTTCTGTAATGTGCATCTTCGTTTTCTTCCTTTGTTGTCCCCTTACCCTCTTGTTTTCTTATTTCAACTAAAATTTTAAATAATCAAACTAAGTTGTAAATAATCAATTCATTGAAGACCAAACTCCGTTTTTTATGTAATGCATATAAATTTTTGATGAATTTCAGGCTGTGTCGTTCAGAAATCTCGAAAAGAATAGCGCACGTGGTACGAGCTCTGGTCCTCATGATGGGTGGTGTGGATTCCCCTGGAACTTCCCTGCAAGCGTCTCGAGTACTTGCGTATCTTGTCACTCAGCTGCCAATGCCTCCCGACTACTTGATCCAAGAGCTGCGCCATTTGGTCGAGGTGCACTTGGATCGGGTGACTGCTGTCGAGGATGATTAGGTCCTCCATGTGCTCCTCTGGCGTGGGCCGAGCCGGATCGCTCCTGAAGGCAGATGCCAACGCTGGAGGGAAATGTTGGATAGGACTATGTCAGCCTGGCTGAACGAAAGAGACATATGGTGCTCCAATGATTTGTGTGTTTTGCATTTGTGATCATTTTGTAATCGTATGAACACTTATTTGACAGAATGTTTTTTCACCGTGGATGAAAGTTGTGTGTTGATTATGCCTGCATGGATGTTGAATCTGCAGTTTAAGGATAATGGATTTTCCATGTAAAATATTGTAAGTATGAGTTATGCTGTGTGATTTTATAAGTATTTTTAGAATGCGTCATTGGTGGCAGAAGTGTTTTTCAAAAGACAAAAGTTTCAGAAGGTATCCAAACAATTTTTTTTAAGTTGCTTTATTATTGTGAATACGTGTTAACATTTAATAAAGTTTTCTTTTAAACTTCCATGTGTCCTGGTGGAAGAAATATGAAAAAGATCATTGTTCTCAAATTTCTAGTTTTTCAAAAAACAAATGCAGTGATGCAGGAAGACTTGCAGTGGTTATCTAGTTGTAAATGTGTTATCGAGAAGGGACTGTGATTCGATTTTCAGTTTTGTTTTTAAAAAACATATGTGGAGTTAGTGATTCTTTGTTTGCAAAGATTTCTTTAAGGGTGATATGTGGAAGTAACGGATGATCCAAAAATGTCTAAGCTAATTTAAATGAGATTTTTTAAATGCCAATACATACTGTGTTTTGAATGTTCTTCATGATGTGACATTTTTCAGAGAATTTGGTCTCCGGAAAATAGACTCGTCCATGCCTCCTCAGGCTCCCAAATATGTAAATACTTCTTGTACTATGAAGAGATTGATCATTTCTGTCAATTCATTACTATATGGAGAGTTTGCCTGAAGTAGGATTAAATATTATGTATATGATAGAGTTGATGATGAATTCCATATAAGTTAAGAGCATATGAAATAAAATGTTTCAAGTTTTTCTCACCGCCTGTTAAATATCTCGGGGCTTCTGCATTATGAGTATGTATTAATTATAATTGAGTATTTTTAAAGTTATCAATGATTGCAGATTGCAGGGTGATATTCCAATTAGTTGCTAGTGCTTTTGCATCAAGTACAGTGGAATAGCTGTCTAACAAAATTCAAGGAACCCAATTAGTATTGAATTTGTTGTGGCAAAATTCATTTTTCAGGAACTTGGATAAAAATATGCAGGTTATTTTATTCTGGAAGTATAGCTATGCTATGGCAGTAGAATTTTTTCTCTATTCCATTTCAAATTAGGTGATGTTGAGTAGTATCAAGCATATATCCTTTTTATAATGAACTTGAAAAATTTAAAAAAAATTATTTAATCAAAGAAATCAAACAAGGTTAAAAAAAAATGGGTGTATCGGTTCATGGACAATCTACTAAAGCAAAACGTCTGTACTACGCTACAGAAAGCACTCCCTGTTGACCCGTTTGTTTTTTGAGCAGTAAACCCAATCATTCGTTCTCCTCTCATCTCGTGTGTGGTCTATGGAATGCTCTTTTATTAATTTATTTGCGAAAACATCACTAAAGACTATGACAATTGACAGACCAAATATGTTAACTAATAAATAAAGTGACAAATGTGTCAGTTAAAATGCTCCAATTAGCATTCTTAAGTTTCATAAAACAATCTGCAAAAAGATGAATCCAGTAAAATTATACCAAATGCATATTTATGTATAGTTTAATGCAATTTTTTAGCTCCAAAATAATCTCACATTAGGATTCACTTTAATATAGTTTCTTCAATTAATTTTTCATTAAGTTATTTAAGGGACCACAAATAAAAAATTTTATTCATTTAAAAAACAGTGTGTCGGGCCAGAATCTACGGTAAGAATGTGATCCAAAAAGGAACTTTACGTTTAGTGCCGGACCTGGGAGACCTTCAAACTCTTGAGTCCAAAGCCTTGGCATCGAAGGTGACGAACCCTTCACCACAGGTGGTCTATGGCACCAACTGACCAGTCACGCTATAGTTTATAACTTCTAATTATGTTTGTCTCTGTGTTGCACTAGTCACACTGATCAAATAGTTTTTTCTTCGCAGTTATACGTAGTCAGGATAGAGTCATTCCCTTGGGTTAGTAATCTTTGGTTAGGATGAATTGAATGCCTATCTAGGTGTGACGACGCCAATGTGGCAGAGCGGCAATTAAGAAGCGTGACATGATCCACGTTTTCCCTGATTGCTCAAATCGTTTGAAAAATATTCTTAGGAGAAAGATCTGGAATCAAAGAGAAAGGATCAGTCCAATGATAAATTTTTAGGCCCTTATATTGTATTTCATGGCCAAGCACCGTGCCAGCATCACACATGTACTTGAAAAACATTCCGACAGAGCTCTATCTTAACTGCATCGAATCGTGACCACCTTAGTTTCATATATGATAGTAATCCATCATAGCAGGGTAAATGCTGATGCTCTGCAAACTCAATTTTAGTGATTTAGCTTGTCCCCTTAAACAAACACATGGGAGGAGGGGCCTTATCTACAATGGAAGAATGGGACCACTTCCCAAACAAGCATGAGAAGAATAAACCAAACTGGGCCCGTGCAAGTACATATTACATGGAGTGATTTCATCCTATCTTCACCACCCCCTCGCCCCATGTAAGACAACTAAGAGTTCATGATAATATCTCTTCCCTCTCAATCCAATGTACGTAAGGTGTCAAAGTTTTTGGAAGCATGCGCATGGAACTTTTTGATAAACGATTTTGAGTGCAATTTCGGTAACCCATGGAAGAATTGGGTCGAAGATATTTATAAGGATTTTCTCTAGCAGTGCGGTGATGAATCTAATGTTTACTGTCAGATGACATGAAACAGTCGCCCGAGAGTGCACAGATCAACAGTAATTAACAGAAATTGGTCCTGGAGACAGTTTAATGAAATAATCAGAAACTATCAAAAGTTTTTTCATTCTTATAGTTTTCAAGAATTGAGATTAATGATAATAATATTATATTTATTCATCCAAGGACACAGTAATAATACTGGCAAGTGCATAGGACATGTCAAATACAATTTATAATTACAGAGTTTAAAAAAAAGAAATCATTACAAGTTCAAGAATTCTTTGACAGTATAAAAACACTTGAGAGTCAGGTATTCACATACCATTTTCTTAAATATTGGTACTCTCTCTTCTTTTTTAATACATTCAGGTAGGTTATTGTATAGTTTGATACTCATAGACCTTGGACCATTTGATGCCATGGATAAATTGCGTGGCTTTACATGTAAGTCATAACATTGTCTGGTATTATACGAGTGGATACCATTGTTCATTTCAAAATCATCACTATTATGTTTTACAAGTAATACAGCATGATAAATATATACAGATGGAGCAGATAAAATTTTTAATTTTTTGAAAATAGGTCAACAGTGGGCCGAATAATTTTGTTTACACATCATTCTTACCATTTTTTTTGAATCTTCAATACACTGAGAAGGTGAGACGGCAGTCCCCACAATACTATACCATAAGACATTCTTGAGTAAAATAATCCATAGTATAGCATTATCAAAATATTTTGGCTTACTGTGTGTCTTAAATGGATAGCAAGTAGAACACAGAATTTAGCTTTTTAATTAAGAACATGACATGGAAATTCCATTTTAGATTATTATCAATATGGAGTCCTAAGAACTTGAAATAATTAACAGTATTGGAATGGTTACCATTTGTCTGAGTAGAGTGAATGTCAAATATGCAATGCGATGTAGAAAATATCATTGCTTGTGTTTTTTCTATGTTTAGGACCAAATTATTGCCTTCACACCATTCAGTCATACATTTCAACAACATTTCACCAGATACCACCAAGTCACGTATATGTTTACTAGATGTCATAATACTCACATCATCTGCGTACATAACACATTTATTAGTGCCTTTAATCTTCAGCTGCCCTGGTAGATCATTAATAAAAATCAAAAACAACACAGGACCAAGCACTGACCCCTGAAGTACTCCTCTGTTTACCTCCATAGGGGTGGAGAGATAGATATTCCCATCACTTTGATATGCTACCCTTTGGTGTCGATTTACAAGATAGGTCTTCAGCCAGCTTAATGCCACACCCCTAATGCCAATTAACTCACATTTTGAAATCAACACTGTGATCAACAGCATCAAAAGCTTGGCTCAAATCAAAGAAAATGCCCATAACCTTACACTTTGAGTCAATCTCATGGATTATATAATCTACAGCTTCAAAAAGAGCCAGATTTGTTGACTTCCCCTTGCGGAAACCAAATTGGTGATCAGATAGCACATTTTGACTTTCAAGATATTCTAAAAGTCGTTTACAGAAAACACACTCAAGAATTTTACCAAATTGGGGAATTATAGATATGGGTCTATTTAAATTGTTCCAGTCACCTTTATTCTTGTAGACTGGTAAAACCTTCGCCATCTTTAGGGCATCCGGATATATGCCTTCAGTAAGGGACTGGTTCACAAGCATTAGCAGTGGGGTCAGGATAAGGTCCCCGCAATCTTTTATTAATTTGCCTGATAAACCATCAATGTCAGCAGATTTTTTTCCCAATCTTATTAAGTTAAGAGCGTAATTCTATCTCACTACAGGGTTTTAGATACATAGGACTCTCTTATGGATGGCATGTGCCCAGAAGGCACAGGATGAGGTATATACTTGGCAGAGACAGAAAAACATTGTTAAATGAATTGGATATTTTACTTGGTTCAGTGATTATGTTACCATTATCATCATTTACCTGAATAGGCAATACAGCAGAATATGCCAAGATATGTTGAGACTAATGAAGTTATCATCATTGGATATTATTCGTGCTCACCATGTAAAATAATAATGATCAGGTTATGGATGGCTGTTAAGGAAAGAAACTCAGCGATGTTTGCAGCTCTACAAGCTGCAATTTTTCGTTCAACCAAAATTCAGAGTAATACAGATACGATATCACATGTAGTAACTAAAGTCTCACACAAGAGATTGTGGGTCACCCAATCCCCCTAAGTAACTCAATGTAAGAAGAGACCAACATCCCCTGAAACATCTTACTCAACCTGTTAAGCAGGGAGGGTGGATATATCCACCGATCTAAGTCCCTTGCGAAATGGGGAACTGGCTATATGTGCCATATAGTCCTTTAATTCCTAGTACTCTTAATTAATGCCCCACTGTAGAAGTATTACAGAACTTTAATTCCCTACTTAAAGTGTTTAACAGTTGAATGGCCCCAATCGTAAACCGGGGGATGCTGATTAGGCACGGAAGGGAGGGTATAAAATGAGGAAATCCCCATATTCAGATATCACTCCCCTGCTTCCTTACCTGATGTGGGGAGGAGAGGTATCAGCATTGTTTTTGACATCGTCACTCCAGTCTTTCTTCTGTTGCTCTCGTTGCCTATAGACTTCAAAATCAGCTCAAAAGGTCATCCCAATAAAACCTGGCTGTGTTGCCTATATTTGCTACCCTCTCACATTTCAAATGTTTTTTATTGAAATTCAAAAGAATCTCGTTAAAATTCTTTTTAGTCATAAATATCACGTAAGCAGAGATTTTATGTTAATTATTAATGTGAAGTGCCATTTAAAATTCTGCTCAAGGTAAATCAGCGCACCACCCAAATAACCTCCCAATACCTGGATCAAATCTCTGATGAAGGTGTCGGACCCCGAAACGTCGGCAACAATGTCAATCTCTCGCCCGGTTTGAAACCCGAGAAATCTTCATCCAGGTAACTAGAGGCCTGCAAACGGGCTCGAAATCCGGGCGACCCTCGCCCGCCCGTGCCGGGCGCCCTCACCTGTGTTCGCCTCCGCCCGTGTGACGTAGACGCCCGACCGTGCCCGTTCGCCCCGGGTGCCCGGGTCGTTGGCGGGCACCCGGCTCCTTGAGAGGTCTCTCTTGTGCGCCCAAACTGAGGGAAGGGGAGGGGCGGTATATGACTGAGCGGGAAATTCGCGTCGTGCGAATTGCGGACAGCAAAGGCCCTCGAGCTAGAAGCCCTGTGGTGAGGATTAAGAGACGGGCGCCCGGCATTGAAGCGGTCGCCCGGCGTAGAGGCGGGCGCCCGGCCACCCACCGGGTGACCGCCCCTTGGGCGGCTAGTTCTCCGTCAAGCCTCATTCGTGAGACTTCGGAAAAGATCGTCGAGTGACTTCGGGATATGCCTCTCTCTTTATCTCTCGCACACAGGCGGGCATGGGCCGCCCGTATTTTGCGACCGTATGCAGGCCTCTACAGGTAACATGCCGGGAAAGCACCAGATCCCTGTTCTCCCAATAGGTCATTTTCAAAGCCGGCGCTCATGACACATAAGATCATGCTTGCTTTTTTATTGTATTCGACTGATAAACCAAAAAATTTTATTTTTGAAAGACGAAGTTTTGAACTGCGAAAAATTATACACAACCCAGAATTCCTTCTCAAACAGTTTTTTTCACACCGCAGAAATTACTAAATTTTTCTCTACTATTTTTGTTGCTCCATCGTGTCATGATTATTCAGGAAAAGTAAGCCTGGTCCTTTCAAAAAATTGATAAAGGAGTCATTAAATTTATTTGCTATATTTAAGTGCTATTCTTAAAAAGTGCTCCTTTTATTTCCTAAGATGCCTACTACAACAACAATTGATAACATGTTATATACTTTTTACATATAAACAAACTGCAACCAACAACAACCAATGCCCAGCACACACATTTTAGATTTTACTTTACACACTTCCCCTTGATGGTTCAACATCAGATCGCCTAAACATATTTTCTTTTTTTTTCCCTTTTACAATAATTCAATTGGTCCACCTGCGAGTAAAATCACAGAGCCACCTATGCTTCTTCTGTTTCTAGGGTCGTTTGCCCAGTCAACATCGAATAAACCATAACAGGTTCCCGTTTTCTGAAAAATTTCAAACTTAATTTGCTGTTCCAACGAGGTATCTTAATAAATGTTTTACATGGCTCCAATCACTTCTCAATGGAGAACTACATTTTTTACTTAATTTGCAAACTGTTAATGCTAAATCTTAATGGTTGCTCTATTGATGTTGTCTGCTCCAGATACCTTATTTTTCTTCAGCTTTTTCACTGCCCTGTTGAGTTGGCTCACAGTGCAAGCTTTGCTAAAATGCCTGGGCCGTTATCTTCCTCTTCTCCTCCAGCAACCTGTCCCCCAGTAGTTTTGGCCCTTCACAGAGCTCTTTTATGTACTCCTTCCATCTGTTTCCTTTGTCTTCTTGCTCTATTAGCATCTTACTGGCATAGGTGGTGGTGTGGTAGAGTCCTCACCTGCTAATCCAGAGGTCAAAGGTTCGAGTCCTGCCAGGGTGGATTTTGTCCCCTCTAGGGCATGTATTAAAGGGGGCCTTGACATGAGTGTTTGTAAAGGTTTTACAAGTTAATTGTAAGATATGACTCTCCACCAGTCCTGGAGTTTTTAAATAATAAAGATATTATCTCCATCGTCTCAGGCTCAACTTTGTGGAAGTTCATTATATATTAAATGAAAAGGAAAACTTTGTTATATTCCACCAATTAGTACCAAGTACCTGAAGATGACACCGCTACGTCGAAACTAGTTGTACCGGAGAATAAATTGGTGGAATATAACAAAGTTTTCCTTTTCATTTAATAAATAAAGATATTCTTAATCCCATTTTTATCTCAGACACTTGGCCTTCTCTCTGCTCAGGGCATACAAGGCTATTTGTTGTCTTGGCATTTCCCTTCTTCAATTTCTGCTGAGCTTTCAATCAAATCTTCTTAGGCCTAATCTAATTTCCATACGTATTTGATTTTGGAGGTTCTAGTACTTGGATTCCTCCCCTTAGTTTCTTGGAATCTGGTTTTTTCTTCAATGATATTACCTTGTAATCCATAAAGTTGTCTCACCTCATGTCGCTAATTCTTCTGGTCCTCTTCATTCTGGGATATTTTCTTCCATCCAGTTTCTACACAATCGCAGCATTGAATCTCTCCCTGGTTAGTTTCCCCTGCAGGATGTCTGTCCATCATGGCTTTTGCTTCAATCTATCTTGTTGTATCCTAGGTGGCTTTCCATCAAGACTATGTTGATATCACTCCTTACATCTGGGCCAGGATTGCTCTTTTTTCACCAGGTACCTTCGTATAACGAGCATGTACGTAATAAGTTTATCGCATTATCAATTAAATACAATCATGATTATAATAGTAAAAACCTAAGAACACTTCCGTGGTCCAGTAATACATGAATATGTCAGACTATAAGGATGATGAAGCAGAAGACACTTTTTGAACAACTAAGTTGTAATTTAAATGACAAAAGAATAGTATGCAGGCTGTATGAAAAACAGCTGCTGGCGATGAAATGTGGCTGCAATGCAAAGGAAGTGACACACCTAGGAGACATTATGTGACATGATAGAATGGAAATCAAATTAAGATTTTCATACAAATTTATTTCTTGTCAAATATCTTTTTGGTTTAATGAGCACAATAAAAATATTTATTTTTCCATGCTGATAACCATAATCATTTAAAAAGGAACAAACTTATGACAACAAAAAAATCAAAGGAAACTTAATAATGTACAAGATGGTTGTATAAGATGTATGCCAGCCTCAAACACAACTCTCAAAGTAAAAACAATGAGTGTTAATGAACGAGGCTCAAGCCATCCATCTTCCGTGGTCGTCATCATCATCATCTCCGCACTTCTCTCCGGGGCTTCTTATCTCGCCAGGGTACGGGTAGTCGGCATCCCACCAATCCAGGAGACGAACAGCATTCACCCCAGGGAACACAACAGGGACAATTCCCTCGGGGAGATAAAGGCCCTTTGCAGCGTTCATTGCACTGACAGCAGAACCTCCTTTACAACAGCCTTGACGCTTTATTCCACATTTAGAGCCTTAAAAAAATTAAAAAAATCACTACAAGGTCAACATGAATTTTGTCTCAGTAAAGTGATTTATTTAATCTCTTGTGACTAATTGAATTTTCTGAGACACTAAGAAACCATATTACATATAAGTAAAATAATCCACATCCATTCCATGATATTTCAAACACTTCATTAAGTGTCTGTGAATTTGGAGTCAAATGTTTCTTATGGAAATGAGAGGTAACTAAAACAGTCCTACGGCAGACCATACAAATTCAAACGGTCAAATTTTAATTTTTTTAACATCATTTCATAAACTGAGGCCAGTGATGATACACTTTTCAAGAGAAAAAAATGGGTCAAGTTAAATGCCTTCCTGCTGGCTATGCTCTAAAATGTCACTTTTTGCAAATGGTCAAGTGGATTTAGGTTTCCTAGCGAGACATAAAAGCAATGCCTTAACCCTTTAACTGCGCAAATAATCTGAATTATAGCTCTCCCCAATCGCAAACTTTTTTCTAAATTTTTGCGTAATTTTAAAATTTGTCACTTTTTATTTAAAGGAAAATTAGTTTTAAAATTTACAATGAGTAATCATCTGATTTCACTGTTGAATACGAATTGTTGAACTTTTTTACTGAAAGACGAAAACATTTTTAGCACCTATAATAAAACCATACTTAAAATCGCCAATAGACGATGGGAGCTGTCTGCTATGGCGATCGCTAGATGGGAGCAGTTAAAGGGTTAAATACAGACAAAATTAAAACAAAAAATACCTATTGGAAGAGGAGTACCACACGACAGTGATATTTCTTCAGCATCAGAGACTGGTTCAGCCCATCCACCACCACAGTTTTGCCAACCACTGCCCAGCTTAGACATCAAGGAAGTGGCAGCCTTGGGGGAGAGGTGGGGAGGTCCAAAGAGTAGGGCAAGGCAGCGGGAGTTGGAACTGGCACACGTGGTTGAAGTCTGCCTAGCACAGGCCCACACCAAAGAGAGTCCAAGAACTGGAGGACATGGAGCCGTGTGCCCATTGGATGCCAACTGATAATGAGTGGAATAAAAAATTATTTTAGCAAAACATTCCTGCAGACAACCTAACTTACGGTGCGAAGGCTTCCTCGGTGTTCAGAAGTTGAAGGCAGCATTCTTCCGGGAGTTTCACCGCATTGTTGTTTATGGGACAACAGTTTCACCTGCATTCCAGCAGGCGTCTTCAGGTCGAAGTGTTGTCAGAGGAAACTGTTGTCCCCTGAACAATGATGCGGTAAAACACCTCGAATGCTGCCTTCAACCTAACTTATGTTTGAACAACATATGGTATTTGAGACTCACTCAGTTGCTCAGACATTAGGATCATTAATTCACAGAAAAAAGTATCATCAAAGCACCTTACAGACTTACGTTAAGTTTGACTTACATAAACAGAGCCAACTTAAGACTAGTTCGACTTTCGTAGCCCAACGGATGAAATTTTTACAGACATAGCTTACCTAGCTAGCTCAAAACAAGTGGTGCTCTATTAACACGTTGACCGCCATGCCGGTCATAGTGACCGGAGTTGAGTAGTTCCCGCTACGCCACGCCGGTCATAGTGACCGGTACCGAGCAATCGTTTCCAAGTTGATTCCTGACGCCACGGGTGACCGGGGCTGCTTGTTAAAGCATGGAACGTGACCGGTGTGGCGTCAGGCAGCATTTGCACACACAAACTTTTTGTTTATGTTTTTTTTGGGGAGTTGGCTGGGTTTTTTTGTTTTTTTCTCGTTTTTTATATTTTTTCTTTATATTTTCTATATTTTCATTTTTGTTTTATACAAAATCAGTACAATGACAAAACTAACTTTTATCTAAAAGACAAAACGTATAGATATCGACATTTTTGTAAAAAGAAGTTTTAAAAAATTGTAAATGTTGGCGATAATTTTTGAAATTTTTACATTTTACGTGAAAGAAAATGAACTTATAAAACTCATGTTCAGCATTCCCATATACTTGGAAAGCCGTTTAACTTAAAATTTTCATTACATACGTCGCCTGACTATTTCAGAGACTCCCAAGCGTCAGCCATTGTCGACAATTTTCTTCCGCTTCCTTATTTTACGCCATAATAATTAATTTTTCATGGAAGTTTGTGCAATTTTTTCTCAGGAAAAATTAAAATAGTTAGAAAAAATAATGGCCATCAGATAGCGCTAACCGTGCTTTGCTTGTGCATCACTTTTGCTTTTGAACATAAAATTCAGTAAAAAACTGTTAACTTTTTGGAGTAAAAAAAATAAAATTCAAAAAGAAGGAATAAACGTTTTTGCTTCATTTTACAAATTACTCTCGATGCGTTGCATTGAAACACTCCAAACAATAGTGCGGCTCTCCGTCACACCCAGCCAGTGGTGGATACAGAAAAAAACTCAAGAGGGGGGCGCAAGTTATCGCGACGATTGTAGCTTTCAAACTGACTGTCTGGCAGCGACTCTACTTCCCTTATATATGTAGCTCGGTTGTTTCCAGAACATTCGCTGCCAGAATGTTCGCTTCCAGACTTTTAAGGAGTGTGAACAAATACAAACAGTAGAATATTCGCAACTTTTCCCGCAAGGGGGGGGTGCGCGCCCCCCATATGTATCCGCCACTGCACCCAGCACAATACGTGAACTCTTTTTTGGTATTTTTGCGCTTTTTGATTGGGTCTCTGGCAGCGAGTTCGTAACAACGGCGGCAGTATTTTCGGGTCGATGCAACACCTTCTCACCGCTTGAGTTTGTGTCGCACTCTCTTCGGGCGTTGAATTGCAGGGTCGTTTGCTTCTTCTTCGAGTGCAGCCGCCGTATCTACGCTGTTTACAAGGGCCGTTGCAATATTGTTCTGGAAGTTATAAATTTTAGTTGTTTTTCCGGTGACTTCTCTGTGTAGGACATAAGCATTGACGACGGAGGTTGACAGTAACAACTCAAATGCCAATTTTCGGTACCATTGACGGATCTTCGGAGGGGAGTAGAGTAAGCCGCCATTTGGTCGGACAAGTCAACTGAGGATTTACCTTTGTTGTACTCCAATACCGCGATTGCCTTTTTGATAACCTCTCCTCTCCACTTCGACCATCTCATCCGTGTGCTTTGTGGAGAGCATCAGCACGTTTCACGTATCTTTCCAATTCAAAATGGTGATACCCTCTCTACTTTCTTTCGCCACGACATCACCCCTTGTCATCTTATCGTTGGTAATATCTTTCGGCATTCCTCTTCGATTCTTCCTCAAAGTTCCGACGAGATGCGTTTGCCTGTCGAGTAACTTCTTTGCCAAGTCCAAACTAGTATACCAATTGTCAGTGCACAACGTGCGTCCACATCCTAAAATTGGTTTGGCCACATCCTAAAATTAGTTTGTCCCCCCCCCCCCTCTTGCGGTGACAATATTTTATGTTTTAATTCTCTTCTCCCACGCTGTCGGGGCACTCTAGGCAATCACCTCACTTGACTATTCGCGCGCCAAAATATTCATCCCAATTTCACGACAGCGCCGCGTGACCGTTCTCATGACCGGCGTGGCATCAGGCGAAAAACATTTCGCCTGACGCCACACCGGTCATTGTGACCGTTGTACATGGCAACACTGAAAAATTGATTAAATGCTCATGTGCAATGATATTTCAAAGTATTATAATACAGCAACAACAAAAAAAACACCAATGGTGTCCCAGGAAATATGTACGAAAAACAACGTGGCGGACGTGTTAATGCATTTTTTCTTGGTCAAGGCTGATTGGCATACCCAATCTTGAAAACAGGGGAATAATTACAGAACTTTAATGATGGAATCATGAGGTGAATAAAAAATTATTTCTACTCTGAGCGCTCACAGTGATTAAAGTGATTACGGAACTCATAAATCTGATAAGAAGAAGTGCACCGTAGAAATAATTTATACCAAAAATAACATTTGCTGGAGAGGTGGTCTCATTAATTTTTTTTATTTTTGTTCACCATTGGCAAATACATGCATGGCTTAATGACCAATAACAAAAAACATGGTACGGTTGTGCAGGGGTTTAATTCTGAAAACTCACGAGGTGTATAATAACAGGCGGAGACTCTGTGAAGAAGAATATGACAAAAAATGAACATGTACCCTTAGGCAAGATACGAAATGTTCTTAAAATATTTCCAAGTTTTAAATCAAATGCAACGGGAGCATATCTAAAGAGACAGCGTATGGCTGAGTATTGACAGGCAAGCCACAGGAGATTTACTCGATACTACTCCCATTTAAAATTGTATGAAGAGGCAGAAACAAATTTGTATTTCAATTAAAATTGTATTGTAATGTAATTCATATTTCCCTGTTACTCATGAAGAAGAATGTTTATAAAATGTCTATATTTCAAATACAAGTCACTTTCACACCCATATTCCACCAATGTAATGCCTACGTAGCACCCTAAGTCACAGTTTTCATAAATGAATTGGTGGAAAAAGAGCAGAAATTAAGGCATTGCAAGATGAAGCATGATGACTTTTATGTTAAACATTAGCATACCTAGAATAACCTAATACCTTAAAAATTTTGCTACATTTCATGAGCTGTTCCCAATTACAAAATACACCTCTTTCAATGTAATGATTTATTTCAACCTGCTAGATGGAATTGACATCAAAGAAGATACTACTCATAAAATACTGCCCAATGTTTTCAACACTATATCTTGATTCAAACGCATAAAATGATGGCTCTAGATGATTCATAGCTTTTTTCTGGATAGAGCTAATTCCTTGACATCAGGTCAGTAGAGGATTAAGATTTTATTCAAATCTTTCTTCACTTATTTTAAATCAAAGGGGGGCAAGATTGATTCATGATGTTCAAGTAGTACTGAACCATGGAGACTATCAAAGCCACTGACCCAGAAACATGATTGCTGCTTTCTTCATTCCTCTTGTGGTTTACCCGAGAAAAATGCAAGAAAATCATTGTTAAGGTTAGCATGGGGCATTGAAAGGAAATGAGTCATCTGTATCCATGGCACAGTACCTAATTACAATGCCATGTGAGGTACTATTCCACCCAAAAATGTTAGCCTAATTTGGATCCTTTTACTCAAATCTCTAAGCAAAAACCCCACAATTACCATTATCTCAATGACTTTAGATCCTTCCTCCGAGTTTGCCCACATGTCTCCAATCTGTTTTTTCTGCTCATCATCACTGCATAATGTTTCTTCTCCCGTTGACCTCGACATCCAACAGTCTGGCGTTCCATCTTCCTTGGAAGCTGACTGCTCATTATTATGGTCAGCTAAAGAGAAGCCTGGGTGTACAGTAGAACCATTCTGCTGAGGTGGCTGCTTCAGCTTTATGTAGTAAATCCAATTATCCTGAAATGTAAAAAAATGGTCAAAGAAAAACAGCTCATAAAAGAAATACTCGGTTACAACATTGAACTCTTCCTGTCTTTCCTTTCTATAAACTGTTAGAATACGTTAGGTAAACAATTTTTTCCATTTATTTACTTTTGAGTGTCACACTCTCTATATCATCAGTGATTTACTTGAATGTGTGATGCTGTTGCTTTCTTTTTGTTTCACTGTAACGACCCGTCATGGAGAAATAAAGAATAAACAGACCGTCAATAATCTTGGTAAAAATTAAAAATATAATCAACTGCAGAAATAACTGGCTATGGGCTCTGGATGTGCATTTAAATGATTGACTAATCGCCCAAGAAAGAGAATTTGAAAAATGGAAAGATTGGATCGCGATTGTGAAGACGATTGCACAGGGAAGGGGTGACCCTGTGAACAGAGGACCCAAATGAAGGACCATGGCGAATCAGGACGAAAGTGAAGCAAAGGACACACTCAGTATTTCAAAGTTGATGAATGGAAATTATCACATTATGGAGACAGCGACTGAAGGCGCTTTTAGTCTAGAAAAATTGTTGGATAGCTATTGATCCCAGATATGAGGAAATTGAAAATCTGAATGCAGACCAATCAAGATTGAACAGAAAGACATTGTCAGTACTCTATTATTGATTGGAGGAAGATGACTATCTCTTGGGCATTGAAGACGTTGAACATACAAAAGAAGCATGGAAAATCCCCAAAGAAATCAATGCCACTTCTACAAAGTCCCACGCTCTGCAATCACTGATTGTGGAAATAATGAAGATGGCTGAACTCGTGATGCAATCTTATGCTGCAAGCATCTCAAGACTGAAAAAGAAAGTAAAGAAAGGAGGGATTGTGTTTGATGATGAAATGATGGCAACTTTTATGCTTGCTGGACTGCCAACAAAGGAGTACAAGGTTTTCATTCCAAACATACAGGCCGAACCAAACCTCACCACAAGAATAGTAAAGGGAATGATGCTGGACGAAGAACAATGATGACACCAGATAGCTGCATCTGAGGAGCAACAGGTGGCTCTGGCATCCAGTAGGGAGCAGAGTCCTTTACTTGGCTGCCGTGATAAATACAGTAGGGAGAAGGAACAAATGAAATTCGTAGGGAAGAAACAACCATGTGCCCCAAAATCAAGCAAAGGCCCAACAAACTACAAAGATCGCAAAGACAGTTGGGCTATTGCATAAAAATGCAATAAGCCAGGGCACATCAGTAAATGTGGGCCAGAGGTTCAGTGCTACAAGTGGGCATTGGGCTTCTGATTGCAGTAACAATTATAATAATGGGATGGTAACTCCAAAGAATGATAAGATCGGCAAAAAAGGGGAAGACAGTGGGCTCTTTGCTCTGAACCTGACAAAATTACTGTAACCAATGGTTCATATACTCGGCTGCCACTGAGAATATAACTTCACAGAGAGAATTGTTGTGAAAGAGAGGCAGTGTTACGCTAGGGAAGGGTCATCGTATTGGGGCAAAATGGGCAGACCTACCTTACTCCCGCTCTCTGAAGACTGCGGCGGTAACCATTAAATTGTGAAAAATACTTTCTAAGCACCTGATCTGGATTTCAGCCTCTGTTGCAAAACTGACGGCTCATGAGATTAATATTTGTGCCAAAAATATTGAATGATGAAATTGTTCCTCAAGGATTTTTCAGGTTTCACACCGTATACTATTGTCCATGTTGTCCGACGTTTCAATACTCTAGTTGAGTATCATAGGAACAGATTGTGTTTTTGGACTGTGGATCGATCATTCCTCCGTTTACATTCAAGGTAAAATGGCCTATCATAATTTCCCAAGAAAGACTTTATTTCCTCTAGAACTTGTCCACAGTGACTAATGTACAGTCCTGTTTAAAAAAATTTACCACCTCGGAGCTGAAAAATTTGTAAGTCCAGAGTTGACGGCAATATGACAGCGCAGCTGAACCTTGCCTGACCCTAGGACGGGAAGGCAATATACGCACGGAACGGAACAAGGACCTTCCTCCCTGCAGCTGGCAAGGGGGAGACGCACGGAAGGAAGATTTTGACCTACGAAAGGATTATTTCTGAGGGGAGGGGTCCGTTTGTTTTGTGTGGGCAAAAATGAAGGAACACGAGTATCCATTATCAAGTCTCCATCACAGCACGGAAAACATCTCCGTTGGAAGTGACATGTGTCTTCCACTTTTTTATATAGCGGAAAGGGAATTATCATCACTCAAAGAGGTTAAATCGTGCAAATTGATTACATAATTTATATTGTTACATTTTTATAACATTTTCTTGTCTAATAAACTATAGTTATTCTCTAACCAAGGCAATTATTGTGAATTATTGTCACTCAGAGGTTGAATTGTGTCGAATTGAATATAGAAATTATTCCATTACACTTCGAGTTTTGATAGCAACATGTCCTTACCTAATGTATTCTAATAAGTCTATTAATTTGAAAACATAAAGAGTCCAACAATTACTAATCAATTGTTTGTTTCGACTACTTTTATATCTAATGCGATGTATACTTGATGTTCGAGACAGAATTTATAAATCCTAACCGCTTAATGCGACCCTCAAAGAAATAATTTTGAACATTAAAATCTTTTTTTTTGTCCCATAGGAGGAAATTAATAGAAAGTGAAAGGAAAAGAAGCATAAAATAGTCACTAATGAATTCACGTTTATTTATTTAATAATCGGTTTCATTCATTTGGATTCAGTTGTAAGATATTATACGCTCATGAGACGAAGTCATATTTGTCACCACCTACCCTCACTTTAGTTAATTATACCACCTGTTACTTATGTCAATACCTTGTAATGGCAAAATGGCATGTGGAATTATCTTAATTCGTCTCACTCCACAATGGGAAGAGCTCAGGCAGATACAAAATGATGTCTCCCGGTTTCGCGGGTAGGTCGTTGGACTTCCACATTTATTTAGCGAATCTTTTATTGTAAAAGCAAGGAAGAAGATGGATGTGCAGATTTAAAAATGCATTTTTGTACTCTTCCAATACTTTTTGTTAAATCAACAGTTTTGTTTTTCAATGTTTTTTTGCTCAAATGTGAGTGTGAATAAATCGTGCACTAAAAACTGGCTGTTTTGGATTTGCATATGCCAACTTCACAACCAGGTGGGCAATAAAAACTCAGAAGTGAAAGAAAGCCCCTTCCACCACCTTAGCTCATCGAAAAGGGTGGACTACCCAGCGAGACCTGTGGAGGAATTTGAATGGAATGAGGCAGCGACATTGTATTCTGCTGGAGGTCGGGGAGAAGGAGAGGTCCCATGGTCGGTCGGGCCTTTTCAACCAAATTTCGTGAGGGCGGGCGTTTCTCTTGCATCCCTCAGTTTACTCCTCGGCCTACCTGATTAAAGAAGGGAAAATATGCTATTCCCCTTCCTTTAATTGTCTTTTGTGTAATCATTATATATATATATATATATATATATATATATATATATATATATATATATATATATATATATATATATATATATATATATATATATATATATATATATATATATATATATATATATATATATATATATATATATAAACACAAATATAAATATACTTTGAAAACACAGGCACACGAAAATTAAAAGGACACTCACAGAATAATTTACGGGATGTTTCGACGGGCAAGCCGTCATCGTCGGCGACAAGAGACTAACTAGTGGTCTGTTACCTCGGGGGGTGGGGGGGGGAAAGCGGAACAGGAGAAGGGAAGGGGACTGGTGGGGAGTGGGAGCAAGGGGTTGCTATTGGTCAGTGGGCCAAGTTAAGCCCGGGCGATTCAAATGCCCTAAAGAACCAGATGAATGCCATCTCACGAGTCCTCAATTCAATATTAGTTGCTGATTTGGGGAGGGCTTCTAATATAGAGAGAGAGAAACATTTATTGAAGGTCTTACGATGGGAAGCGGTATGTTTAGGAATGGGATCAATGAAGGGATGACATGTGGTGGAGTGGCGGTGCCCATTCATTCGTATTGAAAGCGGGGTAGTACATTCGCCAACATAAAATGCCGGGCAGAAATTGCACGAGAGACGGTAAACGATATTTGTGGAAGTACAGTTGGCTGCCGAGGAAGATTTATTTGAAGAGGGCATGGCAGAAGAGCGTAGGAGGTAGCAACATTTGCATCTAGGACGGTTGCAAGTTGAGGAGAGTGATGGAGAGGGGGCAGTCGAGTTCTTCTAGCTGCTGTGATCAAAGAGATATTTACGTCATTGAATTTCACGGATATTTCCGTCTTTCCTCCTCACTCATAAGCAAACGGAACCCCAAAACAACCCGATTGAATAGAAGTGGCTCAACAACAACACCACTTCTTTGTGCCAGCCGAAAAAGAAACCACTTTCAGGTCACTTTTTCGAAGGATACAGCTTTTCCTCAAGCCAGGATGATTGGTGAGGACTGTTTCGTACGGAATGCTTATTGCCCACCCAAAAAAGAATGGATGGGGTCGTTAGGGTGTTGCCTCTATGCTAAGATCCTGGATAATAGAGTGAAGGCTGGTGTTTGCTAATTGAGAGGATTGAAGAAGTATTTAAGAGACTAAAAACGTCTGAAAAAAGACATTGAGTTGTTTCTACCCATAGGTAAAGGTGATTGTAGTTTTTTAGGTTGAGTTTAATGCTTCCCGTTTGAAAAAGATCGATACATATTTGTTACACGATTCAAATCACAGGTAAGCAACAAGAAACCCTAAATTTTCATTGAAACGCAGGAAAATTGAAACTCTCGCGCCAAGTTTATAATGAATCGTGGAGCATTCAGTAATTAGGTCACAGTGTAATATACGCCGGTGAGACGTAGTTGCGTCAAGTCTCGACATTGCATGGCAAAAAGATGTCTCTGTCCGGCAACCAGTGAATTTAATCCCCAGCAATTTCTATCGGGATACAAAAATTGAGTGTAGGCAGAACTCTTTTCTATACATTGAGTTGTTCGAAATTGACATCCAAAGAATTCCAAAAGTTTAATAAAAGGACGTCATGGTATTTCAATCAATATTTGAAGTGAATAAATCTCGTATGAGAAAGTTTTAGTGGTATTCGTTGCGAAGAATGTCAAATTAAAAAGCAAAGACACGTAGTTGCATTTGTCCAAATGTGGCGAGAGAAAAAGAACTGGACATGATACCCCTTACGAAAGTAAAATTCATTGCTTATTATTTTAACCATTACGCAGATATTGTTTTCATATTAATAACATTTTCCCCGCGTTCTTTGCGAGAATAGGATGAGTTACAATTCGAGTCTGACATCGTCAGCTACAATACTGCAGAATCGGAGATCTGGTTTCGAATCTTAGTCCAGGCCATTCTCATTGAGAATTTGGCATATTCGTTTAGTTAATTGCGTTATCAAATTCCACTTATGCCGGGTTTATCCATGCACCAGGTGAGATTGAAGAAGCATGTAAATGCACTACTTAAAATGCGTGTCGTGAAACTTCAAACCATGCTTTTGGAAATATTAAATAAATCAATGGAAATTTAAAAGAAATGGAGCAATCCACGAAAAAACTTACCACAATATCAATCGTGGTATTTCAATAATAATAGGAGTTTAGACACCAAAATGAATTACAGATAACAAAAATATGTCAACACTTTAATAAATACGAGTAAGAAAAAAAAGTATTAAAAAAACGAAACGAGCTGTGGGGATAAAGATCGATGTTGGGCTTTCCTTGGTGTAGCAGTTTTCGACTGCGAGAGATCTTTGAGCGACCGAACTAAGGCATTCCCCTTTCCATTCTCGCCCACACACAAAGCAAACGGAAGCCCAGACCCTACCCATCCCCTCAGATATAATCCTTTTGCAGGTCAAAATCTTCCTTCTGTGCGCCTCCCCCTCGCCAGCTGCGGGGAGGAAGGCCCCTGTTCCGTCCCTGGCATTTATTGCTTTCCCACGCAAGGGGGCGTGGTTCGGCCACGTTGTCACATCGCCGACAACTTAGGACTCGGAGGTGGTAAGATTTTTTCGAACAGGACTGTACTTATTTCACAGATGAGGTCAAATGGTGATGATTTTTCCAGATTTGTGACCGTTAAGTTTCTCAAATCTAAGTATGTGTCTTTTGCCAAATTTAAGGAGTGTAAGACAGAGACAGAATTGCTTAATGGACTATAATTGAAGTTTTCAGACTGATGGAGGAGGGGAGCATTGCTCTTGAGAGTTTGAATCTTTTTTGCTGGAAAATGGCATTCACCACAGCAAAACGGTAGCACACTCCACAACAGAATTGAGCAGCCGAAAGGTACAGTAGGACTATAATATACATGGTGAGATATTTACCTCTCCAATATGGCTTACCCGATAAATTTTGGGCTGAGGCTACTAACACAGATTGTTCCATAAGGTCTATATGTCCTTCCCATTCAATTAATAATCAAATACTGAGTGTGCATTGGAAAGGAATGAGGGCTGAGAAAGATATGTCATGATTGCACATATTTAGTTTTCAAGCTTGGTTAGCCCATGAGCAGGGTAAGTTAGCGCCGATATCCGTTTGATGTGTTTTTCTTGGTTATAAATGTACTGTCAATGGAGTAAGGATGTAGTTGTAGGATACCACATTAAGTTTGAGAAAAACTATTTCCCCTCCAAGCAGGTCATGGGAACAGATCATAATGCAACCGTTCAGATTAATTCTCTCGACTTTGATTGAGATAATTCAGATTGTGGCCTGTAGACCTGATTGAGAAGGAGTATTCATTATTTTTGTCTTCAATGGCCACTAGTTGCGGCACTTGTTTGAACACTCAGCTGATATCTGTGTATCCTAGAAATCATCGTATGATACTGCCAGACTTTCTCATTAATTAGGTTGAAACTAAAACCAGAATTTGGTCAAATTTAACAAAACAGCATATTGTTAAAAATAATCATAATTGTGCGAGGACACTTATTGTTTCAACTCTCCATACTGTCTTTGGACTATGATATCAGGACAAAAAGGTTTATATCCCCGATATTATCATCATCCTTGGTGCTACAGTCCATGTAGGGCTCTGGCCTCCAGAACGATCTGCCCCATATCTCTATCTACCGCAACTCTCCTCCACCTCCTGACCCCCATTCTTCTCAAGACGGTGTTTACATCATCGAGCCACCGCTTTCATGGTCTTCCTCTGCTTCTCCTCCCTCCTGGGAGTACCATTGATAACCTTTATTACTGTCCTGCTTTCTCTATACGTTGTACATGATCATCCCAACGAAGTCTTCCTTGCTTTATAACCGATATGATGTCTGGTTCTCCATATAGTTCATCCCGACATTTCAGAAAACAAAAAGTGGAAAAATTCAAAAGTTAACACATTCACCTTCCGTTTTTCTTGCCATGCTTGTACGCAGTATGCACCCAGCACCAAATGATGGTCACCGGTAAAGCGGAGCAACCGCCTCTGAACTACAGTCGCTTGCAGCTTGGTCCCAAGTCTATCACTTCCTGAAAAGTTTCTCTAAGAAGAAGCACTACAGTTATTTTCAGAAAAACCTCCCAATACTCTTATGAGCTATAAATATTCATTCGAGAAATAAAATATACTAACCTGTCCACTTGCCAACGAATTCAAATTCCCTTCGCTAGTACAAATGGTCTGAGTTCGAATGAATAACTGTGGCCTCGCTATCAACGGAGGATAAGACTGCCTGAGAGCTCGGATGACCTGTGCTCGCAGAGCGAATGTATTTTTCTCTGCCACGTAATGACTACCTAAATATCTGAGAACAAACTTATGGATGAATCTAGATTCTAACAAGAGCCCGAGAACAGTCCAATGAATAACATAATTAAAACAAACTGCACTCATGAGTTATTTATACAGAACACAAACCTCCGTCGAAGTCGTAACCAAAAATCTGGGGAGGCAACGACGGCTCTAGATGAAGTGCAAATAGCTGCAAAGCGCCCAACATCTTCCGGGCGAATATACTCGCCAATGACAAACCAAACATCCAAGGGATAGACAGAAGCAGGCAGCAGTTCCCCAGGCACATCCTTCTCTGGAGTTTCTTCTTTACCTTGAACAGAACAAGAAGTGAAACCATCTATGCCCTGATAAACATAAACATTCCAAACGTGCATACTCAATAAAAATGTTATCGCTCCGATTTCCTACCCATTTCACTGCATTTTCGTCTTCTTTTACGAGTGCCTTTATCGTTATTCATGGGACTGCTATCATCTTCGGTGCAGTCGCTCTCAAGATTTATTGCAAGTGACTTAACTAAAATGTGAATGGATGAACATAATATACTGTTACATATAACTAAACAAATAAGGGCGCTGAATAACATCACATAGCAATTTATAATAGGAAAGAGTAAGGATCAGGGCACATCCATTCCTTGGGACAATTGGGGGTAGATCTACACTAACCTTCCTCAATCAATTTTTTCATTCCAACCTTTTTCCGATATACCTCGCAATGAACAGCTTTGTCTGAGTTAGCGAAGTCATTTAAAGTCACGTCTGAAGGTAAGAAAGCAATGTCATCATCACGAAAAGGTGAAGTTACAGTGTTCTCCGAAAATGTCACAAAATAGTTACTTTCGATAACGAATTAATAGGAATCACAGTGTACATCTCAACATTTAAATTTAGGTGCGAATATACCTGCAATTTGTTTTTCCGGAATTTTCAATCTTCTCCTCCTCTTCGTTCTGGTCAACGACATACTCTCCTAAAATAGTTGCGATATGCTACGCCTCCGAACATTTCCGAGATAATAACATTAATAATTTAAGAAAAGTTGTGGGATAATGATAACTACGTATATTGATGTCTTCGGCCATATTGCAGAGGGCGGATGGAAGGTCCGATGACGTCACTGACGTCACACTTTAAAATGGCTGCCTAGATCGGTGTTAAAAGTGATGGGACTTGGTTGTAGGGAAGTACACAGGCGAAAGTGGAATCAGTATTACTTGCAGAATGTAGGTAATTATATTCCTTATTATTGTTTATGTCTAGCATTTTCTCTGCTTTAAGGCATATGCTTGAAATATCGAATGTAGTAGATCCGTCTGCATGTGCCGTCAGCCACTGAATTGAGGTGAATTTAAACTAAACGGGATTGAATTTTATTTAGTTCATTCCTTGGTTCAAGTGAACGTTAAATTGCAGAAACAACGTTTAGCGTTGGTTAATCGGCATGGCCCGTCCTCTTGCGGTGTATGTTTTGTGTAGATCCGCTCGTCCATTCAGCTTCATCTTGAAGGGACTGAATCTTTTTCCTGCGAGTTCATTGCTTGGAGTGAAATGTGTTTGGCCGTCACATCACTCGTTATTTTGAATTCATTCTGAGTTTATGTTGCTCGAAGTTGGTTTTGGGAAGCGTGTATTCGTTGAAATTAAGCTATCAGATGAGCCGGTCTATTCTGCTCTACTTGTTCTGATGTTGTCCCTAATCATTCGAAAGAATTGTAGCAATAAATTAGTGACGAATTGTTGATTTTGCGTTATCATTTGTATTTCCCTTTGTAAGGGAGTTTCTATAAATGGCTGCAGCATTAAATGCACCGGTATCCAGTCTTGCAACAATTGGTTTTACCTAGTCGATGCTCCGTTTTGGTTTTAAACTCATTTTCGATGTCTATATTAGATTCAATTATCGACTATGATCGTAAAAATAAGCATTAAAAATATATAATGCCAATGACGCCTGTATGGGTAGCCGTCAGTGACAGTCCAATGTTTATATTTAAAAAAAAGTTGCTCCTAGGCATTTGTAATTGATGTTTACAAAGCATGTGCGCACTTTGTTTAGGGAAGAATGTATGTTTTTCATGAAGGGCTGAATGATTTATTGAATGAATGTCTGTTGAGGCTTTTGAGTGTATCATGTATTTGGACATTGAAGTGTAATGCGTCATTATCTCCGGACGTATGCAGTTTATTTTATTTACTGTGTAACTATTTGAACACCAAAACTATTATTTTATATATTTTTTTCCAGGGTATGCAGTAGTTTGAGTTTGTCGGTCGTCTCAAACTTTGGTGATTGTTACCTGAAGAAAGGGAACCCTTGTTAGTAAAGTGTTATTCATTGAATCATTGTTATGTGGTCGAAAATTTCTCAGCCAAAGGAATACATTTTCAAGATATAACATGACCATTTCTAGTGAAAGCCTGCTCTACACGCTTTGCTTTGCTGAAAATGGTTTCGTGTATTCATACATCAAAGTGGAGGCTTTTGCCTCCCTCGCATCTATTAGATTTGAATCAGAGAAATGCAAGGTTAAAAGGCCATTTTAAGCCATCAGGGACCTAAAGTTCACAAGTTTATATGAGCGTAACTGTCAGTACATGGTGAAATTTTGCGATTAATGTTATTTCCAGCCCTGTGGTCAATGGGGACCTAGTGTCCGAGAGTGATACACTCGTATTTATAGGATAGGTGATTTTGTGATTGTGCTTTGTAAAATAGCAGTGTCATCAACGTTGGAACCTTAAAGAGGGCAAGAGATATGTTTGGCAGCTATAATGATTTCGTCAGTCATGATGTGTACCCACCATGCCTGAAGGATTTTCTTGCCTATCTTGTTATGGGAAAATGTTCATTACGTGGTTGATGTGTGATGATTTTGGACAGTTGAGTAATTACCATGAGTCTGCGCTAACTAAATGCATCCATTGGTGACATTGAGTTGTTTTTACCATTAGTAAGGATTTTATTATGTATATTTCGTGTAACTACTCCACAGATTATTAATTGATTTTGGGTGCTGTATGGCAGCAGTTTTTGACTTGTTCTACAAGATATGTGCTTATCTTCCTCCCAGAAACCATTTTTGACACAAATGCTTTGCTTTTAGTTCTTGTTGTTGGTCACTGAGAATGCTAGTGAACCATAGCCCTTGAAGGGACGTGTGTGCAACAAGAAGACCTCACAAGGAAATTAGTCACGTGACACATTTTTTGGGAAGACCAATGTGTAAAGCAAGCATTGCAGTGGGAAGTGTGCTTCTCCGTGGTTTGTACAGTTGAGAGGATATCTCGGATTTTGGAGTGGAAGTGTGGAGTGAGCGTCAGGGAGGTTATTTTACACTTCAATTGATAAGAGAGAAAACCACCGGCCGCAACCATGTGGAACATGATGTGTGATGTGATGCCAACTATTTCGGAGGACAGCATCAGCAGCCGAAGCTCGGCATTCTCTTCCTCCTCATCATCAGGCTCGTCGTCTGGTGCCGGTGGGGTGGGGGTGGGAGGAGGAGGGGGCGGCATGGTGATGGGGATGGGGGAGGATGCAAACTTCGAGAAGCTGATGGTGACCATGCTGGACGAGAGGGATAAACTGGTGGAGAACCTAACGGAGGCAAGGGACCGCCTGGCCGATTCTGAGACTAAGCTTTCGGAGGTGGAGAGGGAGCGGGATGCTTTACAGAGGCAGCTGTCAGCCAACTTGCCTCAGGTACGTGGATTCAACCGTACTTGTACGCATGAATTAAGAATGAGAGAATATTGACACCTTGACTTCACAGATTTTAAGGTTTTCTTCAAAATCTGTGAAGTCAAGGTGTCAATTATTCAAATTTATTTTTTTTTTCAAAAATTTTATCTCACCAATCTCAATTTGAAGAAATAGTGTGAAATTTTAGCTGTAGTCTAGTTGTAATTCACTTCCTCAAAATCCCATCCGAAGTTAGAGATTATAAGTCATCACCTGTGGTTGAGTACTTAGTATTAAAATTTATTTAATTTCAAGGTATTTGAGATTACAATAAAACTTCAATTTTACGTAGTTGGAGAGACCAAAAAAGAATCTGTATCTAAAATCAAAGATAAATAAAAATGCATGATGTGATAACATTTTGGGGTCCTTGTGAAATGAAAGCTTTAACTTATTGTTAGTAATTCCAGATGAACTTCATTTACGACCTAGGTTTCCAGTTATGACTTCATAAGTCGAAACCTAGGTCGTAAATAAAGTTCATCTGGAATTACTAAGTTAATGCTTTCATTTCACTATGTTGAGCAAGTTCCACCAAGTTTCGCCTGATGCAGCCAGTCTAATATTTGAGGTCTCTTGATTGTATTCAAAATCAAGCCATGAATCATATAAATTTGGTTTAATGAGTGAATTTGATTCGAATTACTGTATTTGACGGCATATAAGACACCTTTTTCCCTACCAAAATCACTTGAAAACTTCCCCTGGGTCTTATATGTGAAGTTGGCTCGACACTCACAGGCTAAAGTCATCCCCGACGCTCTCTGCTGAAGATAAATTTTACCCCAGATGATCTGTGCTTCCCAGCTCTTCCCTAAGTGCTAATAGTAATTGCCTGTAAGTATTACTGTTCCGAACAGCACTGGGGTCGATATATCATTTGACTGAATACCCACTAAGCCCCCCTCCAAATATAAGCCTCCCCCGCTAACTTTTCATCTCTATTTTTGGAAATAGATACCTAATTTCTACCCATATATACTCTCACACCACGAATTTCCTTCATATGTATTAATCTTCTTCAAATAAGAAATAATATTGGTCTTTTTTCAGTTTTCCGCAGTTTTAATGCTAGTAATTTAAAAAAAAAAAATGGTTCGTAAATACTTAGAATTATCGTTGAATACATGAGCAAAGTTGCTGGTCCAGTTCCAATGGGCACCTCAGTTTGAGCAGGAAAATATTTATGGCACAGGTGTATTTTGGGTTGCATAAGGACTTTACCATTGTTACCATACGGCTATCTGTAACACTATAACAATATCGACAAGAAGATTGATGCATTAAATAGTATAATAAAACTTTTTGTCTATTAGTGTTCCGAGTTTAATAAGCAAGAGTTAAAAGACAATCCTGGCATTTTGAGAATGTCAGATTAGATTTATTTACTTATTAGGGGCAAGGGCTCAGCCACATTGAAACACCGGTTCCCATAAGATAACTGAAGTTAAGCAATGCTGGGCCCGGACAGGGGTTGGTTGGGTGACCATGCATACCTCTACCGTGGCGCTCTTGTCTCCTGTCTGCATGTGGCAGGCAGGCATGGGGTTGGCACAATGGACCAAGAAGGTCTAAGTGCCCGGGATCCTGTCAAAGGCCCCCCTACAAGCAATCTCTTTACTTAATAAACAACCCAAAGACATGGAAAAGTAAAGAACAGAATTTAGCATTCCTCCCCGAGTAAATCAATCATATGTTAGACGATTTGGTGCTCTGCGATCGCGGAAAGGTCTAATTACGTATCCTTACAATGTACATTTGTAGTTTGACTCTGCGTAGTTGTCCTTTTTGGATTATTGTCTAAATGGTGGAGATTCGGTGTGCCATTTGAAATACATCTCTTCAATATGAAGAATATCCGTTTCCACTCTGAAGCAGTCTCGATGGCAATTTGTTAAGTTAAATTAGATCTCTGTAATAAGCGAGTCCTCACAGTGCCATCTCGCATGCTGCAAACAAGCTGGTTCCGGATCATGTTATCGAGTATAAGTATTGCCGAACCCACATTCCGAAGCCAGACATCGAACTTCTGCAACAAATTATGATTTAGGTACATACTTTCTCCAACTTTTTGTATGCAGTGATGGAATCGGTAATATGCCGCTACTTCGTTAACTTGATGTCTAAAATGATTTGACAAAGCTGTAAAGATTTCATCGTAAGAAACTTCACTTACTTGGTGCGGATGTAAAATACTACATGCCAAGTGGTAGATATTCTCTCCGCATAGAATGAAAAAATGTGCGCTTTTCATTTCCGGATCCGATAATCACATTGCCGTTATATTGAAATTGAGTAATGTTACCCATCTTGGCCATTCCATAGGTCTTGACATATTAAAGGGTTTTATGCTGCTTGGAGGTGCAAAAAATTGTTGGAGTGCCTTGATTCGCTTGCGGAACGTCTCCTTGAGCCATTTCATTACGAAAAGGAATATCTGTAGAAATTGACTCAATTTCTTGTTATCCTCGTCACCAGTAAAGGGTTCCGAGTTTGATTAGCAGGAGTCAAATGAAAAGACAAACCTGACTTTTTAAGAATGTCAGAGTAGATTTATTTACTCATAAACAATCTGTAGTCATGGAAAAGTAAAGAACAGAAGATAGCATTTATTATAGAAAATCAGGGTGGCGATCGTCAGGGAAAACCTGGAATTGTCAGGGAATTTTGAATTTCTGGAAAAGTCAGGGAAATGTCAGGGAATTTTTGTAACAGGCAGGGAGAAACTGGGGTAGGAAATTCTCGTTATTTTTCAACCATTACATTTATCGGCCAGTCTTTCCCACCCTTTATTTTACCAAAACATTTCACCAACTAAAACTAATGTCCGTTGCTGACGTTCATGGAATAAGCCCCATCAATTCGTGGCACATTCAGTTGTGAATCTTAGTTATTTAGTAGTGAATCAGACGTACAATGTATCCCTTTTGCATATCCTTATTGTGGTATTTGCCTAGTAATGTCAAAATTCATGATCACAATGTATTACACTAATCACAAGGAATCTGAGGCTATACTGTTCGGAAAATTTTACCTCGCATTTTTTTTAACTTCCGAGGCTTAGCTTGAGAGGTAGCTGGAGCGGCTGGAGCATACTAGCTCGTAGTAAATACATGCTTACAGTTGTAAAAATACGAGACAATGATTATTAAAATGGTAATACAAGTACGTGTAAACAAAATCTTACGCAATATCATCTTCGATTCCCATATCGCCCTTCGTGAAACAGTAAGAAGAGCCCTCCTCCCCTCCCCTCCTTTCACGCTCGACGTAATTGTTGAATAGCTTAGCTCCCTCTCGAAGCAATTTAGTCAGGTCAAAAACCACCTCAAACATGATATTCCTGAATATGATGCTGCCGTTGCCAATTGCCTCCCGTCTTCGCTCGCAGTGGCGCGCTTAGGTTTTGTTTGTTTATCCAAATAGTTTTACATCGCAATTGATAGCAATACTCTTGCATTCAAGGGGGTATAACCACGTTAATCAAATTGTTATTCGCTTCTGAAAGTCACTCTCGCTATCCGATTTTGATCCAGTCCAACAACTTGGCTTTGGTTTGTATTTTTCGCGCACCCTAGTGATACATTTTCCGGAGTCCGATAGTATATTGGCCATTGACTTTTCCTTCGATGCCTTTTCACTAATTCTCAGCTTCCCAGAACTACCAAGACGCGACTATAATTTGGATGAGAGTATAACTTATGAAGATTTAATATATTTTTTTTCATTAGAATATACATGTAGCTGTTAATGTACTGATTTAAGCTTTTAACATTTTCTGAGTTTTGACGAAAATTTAATTCAGCAGAAATAAAATATTCCAATAATAGGTGACCTTTTGGCGATTGGTCAGGGAAATTGGTAAATCCATCAGGGAAAGGTCAGGGAATTTAAAAATTGGATATAAGTAGCCACCCTGAAAATATAGTTAGTTCTTCTTTGATATGAGTTACTTATATTATCGTACTGCTACCAATTTTCCTCCATTATTTTGGATGATTAGCAATGAAATTTCTGAGTGGTTTTCTCTGTATGTGCTCGGAAATAGCTCTCCTCCCCCCCTTTTGACTACCGGAAATTGGCCAAAAATTGGGGCATATTTTGACAGTTACCAACCCGATATTGTTGAAGTTGCTTCTGCAATATTGAAGAGCAATATATCGAATGTCATATTGTCGCCATATAGAACGTGGTATCATGTGTCTAACTATGCTAAAACCGGGCTAAACTAATAAAACCGTTACCAAATGTAAGGCATATTATTCCAAAACTGATTATGAAGTACTTTATATAACTGTTGAAATAATGTTATGTATTTCGAGCATTTAGTTTATACGCATGTTGCAGGGAATTAGAGTGCATAGTTAGATATCCTTTATTATTATTCAACGGCTTTCCTTGCTATTAGTAAAAAGTACTTAAGTATTGCAAAACTACGTGAAAATGAGGAAAATTTGACCGTACGTACTGGATGGAGTATGACTGTGTAAAAACTAAAAACTTCCTAAAATTGAGAAACTTAGTCAAATAAATGGTTTACCATTGATGAACCCTTCCTGGCCGGACCTTAATGTCTCTCTGCAAAATCGAGAGTTAAGTAAAATCAAGGTGTGTAAAATTGAGGTTTTATTGTAAATTTATTTCAATTATCAGTGACTTCATATCCTGTTTTTGGTCAGTATGATTTCTCTTTCACGTAAATATTGCTGTTGATGTGTGAATCTGATGTATGTTGATTGTTATCTTCTCTCATCGTCGTGTTAAAGGTAAGTTTTCGTGTCACCAGCTTTAATGTCTTTTTCACCCACTCCCTAAAGATTTCCCTGTAGATATCGCCGTGATCGAGCTGTTGCTTCTCTTCGCTATATACCCCTATCTCTCTCTTATTTTCTTCCTGTCTTCTACTTAAACTCTCTCCGCTTGATGGCGTCTTTTATTCCATTTACTTAAGTCCACTTTCACTCCTTCCCCCACAATTAACAATGTCTTTTCCTCTCACTATGTGGGCTTGAAAATCATTTGAAGTGCTTTTCCGGGCATTGGTAATGGAGAAAGGACTGGAATCGGTTAAGTTACTTTTATTAACGAGGCACTATGAAAATACACCCTGTGGCCATATTTGGGTCATGATGTCATAAGAATGTTTGCTCTCTTGACAGACAGCGTTTTAAATGTGATCTCCATCAGGGTATACCACCCGTTTGTGTTGAAGGGAGGCCAGATGGGGAGAGGAAGAGCTTGGAGAGGAATAATCAACCCATGTAAATGATGTTTGGCCACATTTTGGGAGAGGGGATTTCTTTCCCTTCTGCTTGTTTTGCATGATTCTGGTCCCCCCAATTTCTCACATGGCTTTGTTTAATCTGTGTGTATTTCTGTGGCTTCATCTGGATCTGAGCTTGATCAGTAACATAATACAAGGTGGCTGATCAACTTTCAAGCTAGACTTGAGATTATTCAAATTAAAGATTTCATTCAATTAAAATTCAATAAAACTCCTCATTCTCTTAAGCTGATCCCTCTTTATTTCATTCATTGGATTATTAGTGTGCATTTCTCCATCTCACTTTTGTCTTACCAAAGCCTCTTGCAAAGCTGCCCCCTCCCCCCCCCCCCCCCATCACCTAGAGAGTAAGGGATCTCTGGGGACTAGGAGTGTGTCGGTCACTTTGTTTCAATCAGCCTCCCCTGACCCCCTAAAAAGTAAGATCTCGCTTCCCTTGTAGTTGGTATGGGTTGACACACTGCATTTATTAAGTTCGTTAGTTGCTCTCTGTGTATCCTTAGGCTCCTAGCCTCTGGCATCAGCTTACACGTGTCTATTTTATTTTACTGTGCAGGCAGATTAATCATTTTTGTTTCGTCAACTTAGTGAATTTTTGTTCTGCTGGAGCTAACCAGAGTAACTCTTTGAGCTGAATATATATGATCAAGTGCCTTAGCTTAGAGGTCTACTTTGCTATTTTTTTCTGGATATGATATCTCTCCTCACAGCTGTCGCTTCCTAAATAGGAATCCGTGAATATAATATCATATTCACAGATTTCTGCATGCCAAACTCCCGCTGACTGAATCCCACTCTGGTACAATCCATTTTTTTGGTAGTATTAAAGGACACGATGTTCTCACTTCTTCTGAACCTCCTCTCCTCTTGGAATGTAAATTTTGTTGAAATATCACCCAGTCGTTAAAATGACGTTTTGGTTGAAATGTTAATGAGATTTTCTTCCTCTTGCCATCCCAAAACAGTTTGCGTCTACTCTCATGTTCCTGATTCTTTATCATTGCTCACCAGTTTGCGATGAGTTAATCTAAAAATTATCAAAAATTACATGGAATTATATTTATGTGCTCGATGTATTCTTGAATTTTATAAATTTGATCTCCCACTTCGTCATATTGTCTGGGTAACAACGTTGGTTTTTTTGGGTAATTCCAAAATGAACAAAAAAAGACAGAAATTGCCCTCTCTCCAATTTAGGCTAAATTTGCAGGACATATTTTGTTTACTGCATTGTTGGCCATGCCCAGTTGTTTTGTTAAGTATTCATCCTTTGCCTTATTTACTGGTTAATGAAAGATTTAGCTTCTCGTCAATTGTGTCTTGATATCTCCAGATGTATGAAACTTATGTAGGAGGAGAAATGCTTTTTAAGAATAAAAAACATTGGTACATTATTATGATGTAATTAATTAAAAATTTAGTCCATAAATATTTATTTTGAAAACTTCAAACTGGTAAAAAAACACATTCCCATAGATTTTACTCATTTTTATGTAAATTTGTAGCAATATACCTTACCTATCCATCTTTAAGGTTTTGCAATGGTAATTGTTTTTTTAAGGGAAAAATTTATTTTTTTATCCATCGGCATATTTGCTTTTTTCGTCGAAGCTTTGTGGCATCCTAGGCTAGGTAGGCGATGGTTTTATATATCGGGACTGTGATGCAGCACCACTAATTTATAACTTGAATTCAGGGGTCTGATATTGAGCTGATAACAAAGAATTAGAGAGTATCAAATTTCAGTAGTGCTGTTGTAGTTATGTTTCCATCTCGACGAATCCCAAAATCTGTTCTCACGCGTTGGACGTTGAACCGCTTGAGATCTCGTCATTGTTTAGCCAATTTTTTAACATTAACATATCTATAAACAAATATATCTCATCTTTTTTGGTCAATTTCCTTCCATCTTTTTCATGTCTCGTTAAACAAGGTGCCAAAGATGTTTAATTTGTGATGTCCTTTTATGAATGTGGGGCTGTAGTATCAGTAGACCTAATTGTTGTACTCATTATTTTGCATGAACGATAACTGGTTTAGCTAGCAGTACTATTAGTAGCTAGAAGTATTATTTTCTAGATTTGAAATATGGCCTCAAAAGAACCCGAGATTTCTTTGGAATAGGAGTACGCATGGAGGGAGAGAGACTATTAGAAATAGCATGAGAAATTTTTGACTCGGTGACATTTTCCTACTTTAAATATGTACCTACCACTTGTGCATGGATATATAGTGGCTTGGCTGTCATTCCAATGAAAGCCTTGATTCATATCTTGGAGCACTAAATGTCATTGGTCACGGCGACCCTTTTTTTCTAAAAAAAATTGACACCTCTGCTTTTTTTTGCTGGCAATAAAATCACATGCACAACATAATTGTAAGATATCCAGAACCATTACATGAGATGGGTGATATCCATGGCACTAGTGTCTAGGCTGGACTAGTCTATAGAGTCCACTGTGTCTATGCAATTACTTTCAAACGCTGCCCTTAAAAGTTCTCAGTAATCACTGCGAATATCATGCGTGACTCTTATACTGTGCTCAAAATCGAATGCAACACACCTATGTAAGCAGTTTGCAAAAAATGTTTGCCTACCTCTAGTTATTCTTTTTGCAACATCCTATTTAGGTTGCCCCCAAGAAATTGTAAATCAAAGTTTTGCTGAATAATGCATATGCACCTTGTGTGCCTGCCTGAGGCGCCTGAGTATTTACACATTCCGGAGATTATAAGTCGTCACATTTTGTGAGATCTAGCTTTTCATTTGGATGTCTCTCATAGTTGTAATGCATTTCTTGTGAATCAAATGTACATAGTTGTAATGCATTTCTTGTGAATCAAATTAATTGATGGTGGCGATGCTTGGTGGAAATTGAAGATAGAATTCATTATAGCAAATACACAGTACAAAATTCCACTATTTATTTTAATGCTGTCGACCGGTTTCGACGTCTAAAGCGTCATTTTCAAGACAAACAGAAGGAAATATTTCTACTGCTAGCCTTATGTAATAAAGAAGGGGGGTGAGGGGATGGGAGCATGGGCGGAAATGAGGGGAGGTCAGGAATTGACGGTTGGTTGGAAGGAGGACGGGTCGGGTGACTGCTTTGTTACACCCTCCCTTGCATCTTATCACCCCCCGACCTTACTCCTCTGCCCCACGTAACTTAGTCTTAACTGAATAACACAACAGGTTTAAATGGGAGAGGGTCATCTGTGGTTCAGTTGTGGTATTAGTCGCTTCTCTGAGTTCCGAGTCCCATAAACCTTCGTGATTACTCAGCTGGCTCGTGAAGTAAAGTCCTGGTCGTCGACCACCTCAATTCCCAAACGTATGATGACACTGACCTACATATCCTACTACATTCTTTGCTTGCAGTGGAATGCTTACACATTGATTCCTTATCCAATATTATACAGCTTCTGTTACTTCCTGTGATAAAGTAGGCAATAAAAAATAATATTCTTTAAACACCCAAAGAAGGTTTCTCACAGGACATAGCCAGTAACTTTAATACATTTTAAGGTACACACAATTAATCCAGACTAAATGTAATCATCTGCAAAAAGTAAGAAAGTGTCATTTTCATTACATAATTTGTTTTTTATGGTCACCCTTATTTTTCCAACACACGAAGAGTCTGGTACTGAGGTGTCATCTTCTTGTTCCATGAACTGCATCAAGAATTTTCATAATTGCTGTGCGTTTTGCAGAGAAACTTGTTTTGAATCGATCATTTCTTCCTCATCACTTTTGCAGTCATCTATGAACACTGAACTAGTGGTCGCAGTTCTGGTGGTAAAGAAGGAATCTGATGTCCATACAATTCGTCGTCATGACTGAGCCATTCAGTATTATGTTAGCCACTGAGTCTCCCTTGTACACGCTTTCAATTATCCTCAACTTCTCGGAAATATTTAACACGACAGCTTCCTCTTTCCTGAAGACTTGGACATTTTGAGTCAATTATTTTCCAGAAAGAAACTTAGGAAATATAATGCAGCACTGTCATGTGTGTAATTGAATAGCCTGTTGCAGGAAAACCTTTTGTGAAGACCAAAGTAGCATTTGTGGACTTGAACACAGCCGCTGGTGGCTAGTGCAAACGAAAGCAGTTGTAGGTTGGGAGGGAGGGGAGAGGACGGAAAGGAAGAGTAGAGGAGGGGGTTGTCGAGGGACTGATCATTGGATAACCTAACAGTCTGTTGATCGAGTGTTGGATAATCAGCGCTCTACTGTAATTTTTAGTTATCAGGTCAGTCAAGCAATGTAATTTTTTATGAAGACTAATTTGCCAATTTGTTGGTAAGAAGTCATTGTTCTCAAGCTTCATAAGATGTTTTTTAACGAGGTGAAATATGCGTTCTGAAAGTGTGCATTCACAAATTTGGAAGATAATTTTTCTATCATCGTAAACATTTGGGTGCGTGCGAACCTTCATTTCTCGCTCTTGTTTATTGTATTTTATTCCAATCCGAGCTACATCCCCACTTCCTCACAGTTTCAGCATAATGCACGTTGCAACACTTTCTCTACTTTCGAGTATGACGTTCCAGTTCTTAATTTGAAATAAAGGGTTTTGAATGATGTCAACTGATCAATGCGGAATTTAAAGTTCATTCCCGGATTCATGAATCCATATAAGATTCCAGGAGAGAACGTTGGAAAAGTGTGTATCGCGCTGTGAGCGGGAGTTCACCCGCTCGAATCAAGACAGCTTCTGATGATCCTTCATTAAGAAGTTGTTTGTAAAAAGATTAGTATTATATTCTATCTTGCCAAATTTAATTAATTGCTAGAGACAGGTAGGTACTGAGATCATTTAGGACAGTTTGAAAGCCAGTTGAATGTTTCTCGCCCCCCGCCCCGCCCCCACACCCCTTTTCCTCCGTCTTGTACGTTGCCTGTCGGGAACTGAAGCAGTTCTGAACCTTGCCGATAGTGGCGTTGCTGTCAATGAACATTCTTAATCGAGCTGGCCCCGGCGCGCGGTAGTATTTGTGGGGGCGTGCGAGGGGGCAGTGGGGAGGGGTGTAGGGGAAATCTGATGCCTGCTTTGCGCAGACTCCACATGTCATTGTGGGTCCATAAAACGGCACTACGAATTTTTTTTCATTAAACAGGCTGGTGGCGAAAACAGAATTTCTGAGACTACAAAAATGCGCGGTAGCTTGTGTATTATTCTCTGTGAATCAATTTCATTCGAAATTTATTTCGAGTGACCTCCCTTCTCTCAAAATTCACAATGAGACGCTGGTTTTTAACGTTGCCAATTGGCACCTTATTTGTTATTTTAAAGTCTTGGTTTTATTCTGATGTTCATATGGGGGACTAAATAGCAAAGCATTGCGTGTTCATATGTGTACGAATATGAAACAAACAGATGCAAGCGCTGAACGTTTTAAGGTGTAGTCGTCGTAGTAACGCTCGTCGGCGGCTGAACTCTATTCACATTTACTGTCTGCCACTGCTGACGAGGGAAACAGCTTTTGGACGAATAGAAGGATCACCCAATCATCCGAATTCGAGCCCATACGAAGCTTAACTTGGTTGACTGAGCGGGAAACCGAGCGTTTCCATCGTGGCAGGCCTATTAGGGAAATTCATAAATGTAAAATCCCTCGAGAACCGGGAATTTCCTTGTACTGTTTTTGTTGCCTTCTTCTGTTTCCATTTTTGTCCCAATTTCCATCTCAAAGTATATCTACTTTCCTACCCTGCTGACGCGGCAATAAAATGCTCACTCCGAGAAGAGGTTCGTGGAAGGGTAGTTGCTCCGTGAATGTTGCGCTCCTCCTGTAAGTTCTTTCAAGTAAGTTGACAGAATATAAAACCGAAGTCTTATATCTGAATATATGTACGTCTAATTACTAGGCTTGACTTGGTGGAACCACATCGCGATTTGAAAATAATTTCACTCCGTTAAATTCCACAGCACTTTTTTATTTATTCCGACCAATGTTTTGACTTCAAACAGTTATTTTCAAGGTTCAACCTTTTTTATTTGGTACTTCTGGGTTTCAACGTAGAGGCGCCATCCTCATGTACACATTTCACACGTTTAGGATCAGTACTCACTTCAGGGTAGGATGGGGGAGGTGAAACATTTTGTGTAGTGGTAATGGTTTGGGGAGTGGAGGATGCTTAAGAGGGACAGTGGGGGGAAGTCCTCTAGAACTTTCGAGAAAACTAGCCGAAGTACCCGGCTTCGCACGTATTAATTGTACTTCTCCGGAATGGAACCAGCCTTCGGTAGAAAATTAAATGTTTTTTAGCTTGTTAATAACTTTTCAATTAGCCAAAATGACTTAAAAAATGAGTGCTTACTCAAAAAATGCTTTGAATAGTTCATGGAATTTATTTCCATTATCAGTAAATCGTAAATGATGTAGTGAAACATAAGGTGACGGTGAAATACATGCATTTATATTTTTTTATGATTACTAGCCCAAACGCGCCAACAATGTTTTTATGCTGTCGGAACTTTTATTCGTCGGATTATCTCCAACACCATCAATAGAGTCAGATGTACCGTTGGTTGGGAATATTGGAGAGGCCCTTAAACAAATAAGCAGCTTATTAGTCCATATATAATAAAAAAGATCAACATCTGCCATAATGGTGCTATTCCTGTCCTATGCATAATTTTAAGAGATTATTGTCAATATTTGTGTGCTATTACGCCACAAAATAGCGGAAGTTTTTTTCCTGGCGAAAGTTCACTTAAAGTAGTCATTTTCAATTGGTTTTACGAATATGAGCGCGGAGTTATTTATACAGAGTATTAATTGAAGACATCTTGAGGTCATTCTGAAAAAAATCTTTGAAAAATGTTTGCTACGCGGAAAATAAATTCGATTTTTCGTTCACGCGTCGCGGCCCGGCTCCGCGCAGCGGGACTGTGACTCCCGTTGGGTTGTTCAAGTTGTGTGTGTACCTTAACTCCTCGAATCCGCCGTTTCCAAGCTATTGGATAAGTATCGCACTTTCGTCGCCTGCCTGCCTCTCCTTATTTTACCTATATGTGGATATCCCTCAGAGTAAGGTGAGATGACCGAGTACCCGGATCGAATGGAGGCCCTATCTCGTCTCTGTAGAAGGTTCTGCAAGAAATACCGAGGAACGGTATAGTTTTTTCCGTCACTTTTACCTCCTATGCTCTTTTTTCGGCCGAAATCCACGTATCACAAAATCATCATTATTGAAAGCTAACCAGGAAGTTATCATTTGATTTTGAAATAACGCAAAGCATGACGAATCACTCTAATTTTAAAAATATTCATTTATTTTTATTTTCTTTCAAAAAATAGCTATAAGTGAAGGCATTTTCTTTATGCATATATTCTACTTCCCGGAACTGTGATTCCTGCGTAGTAGCTTTTACGAGTTGGTAGTACCTACGGTTAGTTGCTTCATTAAGGGTTCAGTCTATTCTATCCTACCGGTAGTTTATAAAAATTACATTGCATTGTTGATAATTTAAAAACACTAACTCGATTAATTTATTCCTCAACCTTTCATTGTTTTTGCAAAAAACATTTTTTCCCTCCTCCACGCCATAAATAACCTGTGCTTTACATCCGTATCTTAGCTTACTCTAAGTTCTGTCTTCGATGGACTCTGAGGCGTTTGTTAACGCTACCTGAAGTAACTAACTTTCGGTGGCGTTGCACTTCCATACCTCTTATCATTGGCATTGCCAAAATTAGCCTTCCCGTTTGTAAAAATAATTTTGATCTAATCGTTATATTTCCAGTATGTAGCACTATGTTTGGCTTTCTTTTTTTCTACATTGTCTCAGTTGCATTTCGTCGTAGGAAAGGCAAAAGTTCTGTTCAAATATTATATATTTATGCCATTTACTCTCAAGAAAGTTTTCGTTAAATAGATTTTAACGAAAATTGAAACATTAGAAGTAATGAGCGTATATTATATTAATTCGCCTTTATTTTACACTCGGGTTTATAGACAGTGTTTTTGTGCTTTAGCATGAAAGTAATTTTTCTTCCCTCTTGGAGACATCCTTAATTTTTATGCATGCCAAATTCGAATTTGAAAAAATATCTGGTTTCAGTTTTAATTAACACAAAAGCATGTAATTGAGGAAATTTAGTGTTTGTAATTATTTATTGTAGGAAGAATTTAGCGTATTGAAAGAAGAGTTATACCTTTGCCGCATGCGAAGTCAAACCGATCGTCACATGTTATTCGCATCCTAATGATTTTCTTTTCTTTTTAGAGAAGTATATTATAACTGTTTTGGATAATTGTTCTGGAAAACATTTTCCTCAATTCGACCCAATGAATCGGTCGGAAAAATGTTCGTGTTGTACTTGGCGATCACCTTCCACCATTTCTCATTTCTTCAGGAGCTCCGATGGGATACTTTATTATCCCTTACAGCTTTTCTTGCATTCCTTTCTCCTCTACTGCTTTCTCCTCAGCCGGTAATCTTGGGCCGAGTTTATCGTTCACTTCGTCATTGAAAACGTTTTCCATGTATGAGTTCTCTGACCAAGCATCTCTTTGTGAGATTTAGGAGCTCTTCTACTCATTCATCTTTCACCATATTTTTTTCTGGTAAGATTAACAATTTCCCTATGTTGCCCTTTAGGTACATTTATGGTAGATACTCCATTTCTTGGCATAGTCCTATTTGCCAACTTTCGTTTTCCTTTTTGGTTCGTCGCGTACCTATTTATTCATGCTGCTGCATTCTTCCTGCCTACTCATATCTATTGAGAACAGAGAGGGGAAAAACTCTGCAATTCCATGTTGAATATATTATTCCATGAATCAGGTTTCGCTGCTGTGCAGCGTCTCCAGGTGGAAGATGCTGCTCCACCTTCTTCTCCTGAAGGCGTCTTCACCAGAAGGCTTCTTCACCAGAAGGCTTCTTCACCTGAAAATGCTGAACAGCAGCGAAACCGGGATCGTGAAATTAAAATATTTTATGTGGGATTGCTGAGTTTTTTTCCCTCTCTTCTCAAAATGGAAAATTTCCAAGAAGTCAAGCCTGATACTGTTTCCCTACTTATACCTAATTCGAGGATTACGTTTTTCTGAATTCTTTTCCCCCCACCTTTCTTACGACTCCTTCCGAGTTCTTCTTTCCTCGATCTTAATCTTAATTACTCGGTCTTAACCTCAGCTCTTAATTTCCCTTCAGTCTTTTGCTTGTACGGTTTTCTCCGTTGCTCCATTTTTTTTTTTTTTTACCATCCCAACTTCTCTCAGTTCTTTCAATTTCTTTTTGCTCGTTTAGGCTCAAGAGCTCCCGTTTCCTTCTTTAAACCTCTGCTCAAGTCTCTCCACACATACTACTGCCTTAGCCTCAAATTTCTTCCCCCAATATTATCAAATCGCTTTGGAAGTAAAATCAGTACTAAGATGTAAAGTATTTGAAATCAGCAGAGCTGAGATCTTGGGTGTGGTGTACGCAGAGTCTCATTGCTTGCCTCCCTTTAGCACGAGTCTCAAACACGTTGTGGTCACGCGGCTTCAATCGTGCTGGAGTAACATACCCCTGGAGTAACATACCCCTGGAGTAACCCATACTCCTCACGAATCATTTAAGCCGGGCAGCATGCTCATGGATTTCGGCCTTATCCAGAGGATAGGCGGCGGAAAGCACCTCGTTGAGTATTTCTCGTCGACCCTCATGCTGGGTAGAGAAGAGGCCTCCATTCAACCACGGTAATTCGGGTAATCTCCCATTCTTCTCTTCGTCGCTAATTTTTCCACATTCATCACATTCATCCCGTAACACCTTGACGGCCACGCAGTGCCAACGTAATTCTTTAGTTCACTTCCTGGCCGCGATTGGCGTGAACGAGCTCGATCACATATCTACTAATAGGGAACTTGCATATATATCAGATATAATCATGAGCCCCAAAACTCAATAGAAATATATGTTTGCGTTTCACGGTGAAGTTTTTTTTATTATTTTTTGACGTTGTTAGCGATATTTCATTCATTAAAGTTCAAGAAAACTTTCAAACACAAGTGAGAATCGAAAACGCCCGATGATTGGCTGGTGGCAAAGTGACGTAATTATTCAGTACGCGGAAGCAGCATATTGCTGCAGGGCTAGTATTTGATCTTTATTTTCCTTCATTGAAAGCCATATATTGCGTAAAGATGACGGAATAAGTTTATTCTAAGGAAATGAAGGAACCTTTGATTATTCCACAAACATTTTCATTTCGCTTGCCGACTATAAAGGTTTCGACTTGTTAGTTAAGTCATTTTCAAGGGCTTGGTTTTGAGTTACACAACATTTCTCAAATTTCATATTATTATCGATCATGTATAGATACTTGATTAAAGGGTCCACGTCCCAAATATTAAAATGTCCCCCCTTTGAAAAATGAAGGCGATGTCTAACTATTGACGATAGGTCGTAGTTACATATAAGTAAGTTATAAATGTTGAATGCTGAGTGAAATATATATGGATACCTAATGGTGATCTCCCAACGCTTATCATTTTTAAAGCATTAACGACATAAGTTGAAACATTGGTTGACAAGCGAAGTAAGAAATAATAATTAAAAATACAAATTAAGGCCTTGATAATGTGTTCGTATAGGCTTAAGTCTTGGACAAGCAGTGAAACGAAGTAGTATTGTAGACAAGACGAAATTTCCTTCATTTCAAATTATTATCGATATACTGGAATAGTGTAACCTACCCTTAATAAAATCTATCCTCTCTTTAACTGCGCATGGCAACGTCTAATCACTTTTAACCACATGGGTAGTATATAAATATTTATTCTTTTAAAATTGTGTGCAGACGGTGAACTCGTGATCCCTCCACGCTTTCCGTGATTCAACTGTTTTCCCATGATTCTTACCGGGATTTTGACTAACATTGCGAAAAAGACACGACGGTAACCACTATTCCCTGATCTTACGAGGGTAACTCAATGCTAGTAGGACCATCTACCATGGTAGGCGTTTTCGAGCGTTTCCATTACTAGCATTGCGTGACTAGAGAGTTACCGTCGTAGAAATGTCAGTAGTGGAAACGGGGTCTGATTCCCTCATGATTGCAAGGTATTTCAGTGAAACTGAAGACTTCGTCGGCGCCGAAAAATGGAAAGGTAATATATTGAGTAGCTGATGTGCTTCTGAAATGTTTTCTAGTTCATAACAATATTTAATTTGCATATAATCAGCTCGTATTGACGAAAGCGTATATTTATGTGAGATGTGCATTATTTTGGCAGGTCCGGTAGAGAATCTTATGATGACTCGGCAGTGGGTTATGTGCGGGTGAAAAAGTGTGGAAATATGGAAATATTACTTACATTAAAGTGATCTTTGGACACATAGCACACGGATTTATGGCTTATTTTTCCGTGACGCTCATCTCGACGAAGGGCATGCATCCAAGCTTCTCTACTTTTTTCCTCCTTCGGAAAGCTGACGAAAATTTTGTCTGGGGTACAAATAGACGTGTTTTTGCACATCGGAACAATGCATCACTTGTAATTTTTCCTTTTTTCAGTAATTTTCTCCTTTAAAACGCAACGTGGTTCTTCCAAACTTGGAGCTACGAGGTTGTGGGGCTAGGATCTACAACTTCTACTGAATTCTGACGTCATGGCGTAAGATTAGTGGGGGCGGTATTTTTTAGCCCGCGAAACTCGGAAGATTTTTGGGAGTCATTTTCTAGTGTGTAAACTAAATTTTGAGCGGAAAAAATTATATTGCGGTAACATGTATTTGCTGCAGAATATCACCATACTGTCTATTAAAAGTATGCAATTTCCCTATTCCTGTGCTTGTAGACGAGCCTTGAGGTACACCTTTTATAGGACATTGGGATCTGGCAACAAGTTGTATTTTCACGAATTCGGAGTAAAGAACGTTGCTGAAGATTATAGTTGGGAAAGCTACCAAAAAAATAACTGATTTAAGTTAAAGTTAATCTCTGGTTAGTAAGTAACTGGTTGAAGTTAAAAAAAGTGATTTTTTCGTTAAAAGTTACTTTTTCATTTACTTTTAAGAAACTTTTAAAAGCTATTATCGCACTTGGGTTAAATTAAATTCAGACTTGAAATTCAAGAAAAATTTATTTAACTTTTACTTAAAAAGTCGTTAAACTTTAGTGACATTCTCATTTCAAAATTTGTATGGGACATCCGTCCTTGTAGACAAATGTTTGCAGTCACTCCACTCGCAACCCCGCTGACATAACGGTGGGATGTCGCCGAGTGAGTTATGCGTAAACTGGCGCATTGTAACAGGTACGTTACTTTGAATGAACCCGTCCACCTCGTTAACCGTCGTAGGTTTTATGGTGACCCCCTTTCTCGTGTTCAACTCTATGTAGTATTGGATGACACGACGGCGTCGCCGAGAACTTGGCATTCGTGACGGACATGGTCTTTGAGTGGTCTCTCGTGTTTTCTCTCGTCTGAGTGAGGGTGCGTTCCTAAACTTTATAGGCGGTCACTCGACACTCAACCCCGCTTTTGTTTGTATGTATCCGTCTGGGCCTATTCATTGCATTCATGCACAACTACCCCCAGCAATATTGCATTCTTATAATTAGATACCGTTTTATTTTCCCTTTTGTCTGTTGTGCAAGCTTAGCGCCCAAATTCGAACAGGTCGACATTCGCCAAAAGTTAACAAAAGAAATGAACGTTGGTGTTGTATCAGTTAATGCATAATTTTAAAGATTAAAAGTTGAAAGTTAACTCTTCTAAAAAGTAACGATTAAGTTAAATAGTTAACTGAATTTTTAATGATAAATTTAAATCGTTAATCTCAACTATGCTGAAGATGAAATATCGTAGCCGTAAATGACGGTACCATTTTCTCGTAGCTCCATACAGGAAGACACAATCGAAATGTTTGCTCTCCATTCATTTGTTTTTTTTTTGCCCTGTACTTGATGCAACAGAAGATATCGTTCGGCAATTTCCTAGATCATAGGCGTAAAGTTGTCGATTATGTGAATGTTCGAAGATTAAAAAAAAATCGCTTCTATAAGGGTTTTTTCAGAAAATAATGTACGATATGGAACACGCGGGATACAATTTTAGACAATACTTATGCTGCAAACGCGCTTTCTGCATTTCATAGTGAAATCGTGGTGTGATCGTAATGTCCATGTTAATTAATTCTACGTCAGTGTTCCGGACAGCTCTAACACGTAGTTCTTAACGCTGCCACCTAACAGCGGTCAGCGCTTGTGCCACGAGCGGAAATGATGAATGACGACAATGAAAAAAGTCAATCATTAGAGTGAAGCAGGTGGTGTTACGTTGATGAATAAGCTAAGATAGGCGCCATTTGATTATAAAACCTATTAATTTCAACTTTATTTGAGTGCAGTATCTATAGTCGTGGAAAAGCCTGTCATTTTATTTATGTCACATAACGCAATTCAATGGATAAATAATAATGTAACTCTCAAAACAGTCAATTCACAATTAATGCCATCCAAATCGATGTGCGTTTGTTGGTGAACACGATCGCTATATGATGTCACAAATATATTTTTGCATATTACCATGTGAGAATTTGTTCTTAATTCTTGCTAATGGTAAAATATATTAAAATGAAAATACAATTTACACCACTTTATAGAGGTACAGTGCTACCTATGTTTAAAATGAAAGCATTCCAGTCAAGAAAGTATCATAACTTTGATTCGTGGTGAACTATGAGGGAGGGAGGGGCTAAACTTTTAGGCCCATTGTAAGTACGAATGTGTCATGCAATATATAGGTTTGAGCTAAATGAGTAGGAAACATGAACAGTAGTCACCGGCGAGACGAAGCCCATGAATCTATGAAATCCATCGTAACGAAAATCATTTACTCGGGGTGGGACTCGAACTCTGACCTCCTGAATGCGCGCCTTTGAGCTAGCCGGGCATCCTCTCCCTTTTGACCACTCTGTCGAGGCGCTTAAGGAACTTTCATTCTTTTCAAATATCATATGGGGAATTAGAGGGGCAGGACTTAAATTTTTGGAAGTGAAGGAAGAGAAAATCGTTCTTCACGTGACTTCCTCTGAGCCATCTAGGATGCAGTAGGCGTGGTATGTGAAGTGATATCTCGCTCAGACGTAAGACCTGGGAGAAAAATTCCAAGCACTACAACTTGAGCTGGAGTCGCCAGCTAAAAGAGAAAAACAATACGTGTGTGAATTACGAATTCGTGGGATTTGGGTGCGAATGTTTTGCTGGCAAGTGTTTAGTTTTGCTGTACATGTACATTCATACATTCGTAGGTAGGTAAGTATTCGTAAGCAGGCGTTGTGTTATTCTGTACGCTTTAATCTCTCTTATGTAGAGAAATGTTACACCTTATACTTGCACACAAATTATTGCCACTTTTTGGTTGAAAATATCATCGTGTTGTTACTTCGAGAACCAATTTTGCGATTTGCCAAATTTTGAAAATCTTTTTGGATCCTACTAATAATGGATTTGTAATTTAAAAACTTGCTTTTGCTGTAGAGTCTAACGGTGTGTTGGGAGTAAAGTTATTTGATACAGAAAAAAGGGGCTTCGTGCACAGCTTCTATCTTAATCGAGTCAATTGCAAGCGATGGTCATTGCCTAACCTAATCTAACCTCCCGTGGATTGAGCCACCCTTTATTACCCCTTCGGAAGTCCCTTTTTCGCCCCCCTCCCCCTGTGGGCCGACCCCTCACTCATTAATCTTCTCAACCCCGTCCGCCCTGCATCGCAATGTCTGTCGAAGCGCGCACCAGAATGCCTGCCGCCTCAGCTTTCCGTTTAAGGGCAATTCAAGTATTACGTTAGGCGATTTTGACCACTTTTTAACCCCCCCCCCACATGTAAGGCAACGTAAGATTTCACGAACCCTTCCTTCCCAATCTTACGTAAGTTATGAGTCATTTTTGAAACCATGGACATATATATAGTGTGTGGGATTGCATGTATGTCGAAATGCGCAAAAACGGACCTCATCACGAATATCGATAACAGTTTTTCATATTTCGCGATTCGCTGGTCGCACAACTCGCTAAACATCTTCGATCTTTGAAAATGCGACTTCTCTAAACTAATGAACGCAACGAATTGGTTGTACGTTTTTCTATAGTTTAGAATACATTCAGGCGTGCCGCCGCGGCGGTGATCCTAAAATGCAAGATTTTTCCTTCGAAATTATTTTAAAAAGTGATAAAAATACGAATTCAGAAGTTAATTATATCTTACCTGTCTCAGACCCCCTCACCCCCCTTCGTAAGACAACGTAAGAAAAGCCCAACTCCCTCCCCAAAACGTCTTTACGTAATACTTGAATGGCCCTTCACGAGGTAATTCGACATAGTTTGCCAACCCAATTGATTATTGCCGTTCAGATGGTGCCTATTGACGCCGTCAAAATAGTGTACGCCTAAACGTGTTCCACATTTGCACTGAGCATGATTGGTAAAACATACATATTATACATCTTCGGAAAGATAATTTATTTTCCTTTAACATGCATATGAATTTTGGAGCGATTCCATTCACCAGCTTGATGTGAGTTATTATAAATCAAAACATGGTAAAATCGCCCAACTTCATGACTTGATTATATTTACAACATTGTGGAACACCAATGGTGGATTACGGTTTAGACGAACTTTTATCACAAATAGAGTACATAATCATGAAGCCGTCTACATATTTTCAAGGTCCGTCCTATTTGATTGAGTAATCTTTCAATTAAACGTGATTATACTAAAACTCGATTGGAATTTACAATTTTTGCCCGGGAGAATTTAAATTTAAACAAGACCACATTTTTTAAAATGTAGAAAAATAATTTGAATCGATATATTCTAATACAAATGGAAAGTGGATGAAAGGGGGTGTTTCTTCAATGACGTCACGCTGGCAGTCGTTCCCAGTGGGGATCGTCGGAGGCAGTGCGGAAACAACAATGGCGAGGATTGCGATGATTGCTCGATGATACAATATAACATCGGAGAAAGTGTGAATTTATTTCCAGGCTGATTACTAGAGAAAAAACAATATATTTCTTGAGAGGCTCGGTCAGACTTGAGTAATTCAATCACCAAATGAATTGACGAAAATGTCGATCTGATAATCCTGTCAATTTACATAAATTATAACTATGAAATATAACACAAGAAATATGCTTGTCGCAGAGTACCCTCGGGGACAATGTGTTCGGTGAAAGAACATCCATCTATCTGTGGCGTCAAATCACTTTTTGGGCATCGACGTTGCGTTGTCATGCAAGATGATTTCAATGATTGCTATCACATTTAAATCAGACCGGTGGAAGTCAGAAGATCCTCGCTGTCATATGCGTGCGCAGTTTTATCCTTGGAAAATACGATTTGGAACCGGCATCGGGTGAAGGCATTTTTAGATTTACTCGCACTTCCTGGCGTAACAAAGTAGCACGTTTCAACAACCTTGAAATTCCAGACTGAAATTACCTAAAATTTGAACTGACGTAATGCTCTGCTAATTATATATAGTCAAGGTAAAGTACACCAGCCTAATAAATTCCTTGACCAGCGTTAAAACATGTCCTGCACGTTGAAGTTCTGAATAAATATCATCCTATTGGCCTTCCAAGTAGTTGAGGTGTTGAAACTTGGAAATGGACTTGGGATGAATCTGGAGATGGATTAAAGCAGCGCTGAACTGTTGAAGGGGGAGATATAAATGCAATGTTGTTTGTTGTGTCTATGTGCCGAGAAATGAGAGGTTATGGGGTTTTATTTTCGCAGCCCATGGCTTAAAGGTGTGCTATTACTTAAATCCACAATTGTATAATTTAGTTGACATGTTAAACTCCAAATCATTAGATTAAGTTACTGTTGTTTTATCCACAACATGTAAAGTAGAGCGTTATCTATGTTCTCGAAAATGTTATTTTCAGAAAAATTATTAGTAAAATCTTTCAAAAATTGGTATTTAGTTGGGTAAACACAAGTGCTGATATTTTATTCCGATAAAATCATTCTGGCTACGCAATGAAGTTGAGGTTGAATCCACTGGCTACTTTGGAAAAACCCGTGCCGTAATATACATCCTCAGTTAAGACGCAAAATTGTTTTATGTGGGTAATATTTTATCAGGTGAAAAAAGTACTCTTTGTGTTATTCAATGGACGGTCAATTTAGAGTCAAGGAAATGTTTCCGTAAAAACGTTTCCCGAGCATCGTCAAAAATTAAGGGCATGCATCCAGCCAGACTGCATGCATTTTAATGGCAAAATCGGATTATTACGTATTACTCTTTAATTTGATAAACATAAATTCCCAAGTAAGATTTCACGCTTTCCCGGCGAATTGCAGTGATGAACTCTTCTCGGGCTCTACACCGGGTGAATGATATAAATGTTGCCGACGTTTCGGGTAGCGACCCGTTACCCATCTTCAAGGCAAATGTCACGTCACGAAACTGTCCGTTGGTTTTATACGGACGGTGGCGGTGGGGGATTGGTCGATCCCCGATTGTTGAGCTGGAGAACCGTTGACCGTTGAAATTTGGCCGTTGACCGTTGGCCTTGCTCTGTCAACCTGTATTATTTTTAGGATCCTATTCCACGAGCTGCTGATGGTATAGCCCGAATCCCGGTTTACGTTCCTCCTTTCCATTTTAATCTCTATCGCTTCCTTTGTCAAGCGATCCCAAAATTTTTCCGAGCGCCAGAGAACTCTCGTATCGTCCCATTTAATGCGATGGTCCAGACTGAGGCTATGTTCAACCACCGCTGATTTCTCCGGTTGTCCGAGTCGAAAATGTCTTCGGTGTTCCTTCAGTCGGGTGGTGAATAAATTCCCAAGATGCTGCCGCCGACGCCGGAAAATAATCCACGCCGCCGGAGTCAGATGATAAAATCAGCAACATGTACTAAGTATTAGTCTTTGAACCCAATAGTTAAACTTAATTTCGCACTTATTAGTGCGAAATTAAGTTTAACTATTTTATTTTCGAAATTCTATTATTATAAAATTTCGAAAGTATTATGTGTTTTATTTTCCAGATTCTTTCGCAATCAGACTTTTACTCTGTGGACAAAACTGACGATGGGTAGGCATACCGGAGAGACTAACCGGCATGAAATTATAGATAAGATTCGGCCTGAAAGAGAAATCTCTGCACAGTGATTCTGATCGTGAGCGAAGGCGTCGGTGTAAACTCTCTCGATCTCGATCCTTTTCTGAAAGAGATGAGAGAAGTTCCTGGCTGAAAACAGCAAGAGTCAATTTCTACCTCTTAGTCAATAAGATATAAACCAGTTATATGATTCCCTCCGCACTATAACAGCCTGTCGCCTCACGATACGTCAAGTGCTATGTATTTGAGAGCCATGTGAGCCAGATAAGACGCCAAAGAAAATCTTATCACCTAGAATGGGCGTCCTTAGATTTCGTGAGCTTTTCCTCCTATAACAGCGCATTCCGACGGTTTAAGAATTTCTGCAGCGATCAGTGACGATTCATTATCTTATTTAAAGAAAAATTACGGTTCCAACCAAGGATTGCATGCCATAATAACCTTCTATTCCAATGTTTTCCTTAGCTCCCCAAGGGAATTATAAATTTTCGGCCTGCTATTTACAAGCAGATGACGATAGAGATTCGAGTATTCAGGCCTGTATGTCGTGGAGCCTACGCTGTCATCCACCGAAATGGTATTCGCAGAGCGCCACTAAGCTTAGTGTGATATTATTTTAGTAGCTGGTTCTTAAACACGATGACAAGGTGCTGCACGATGCACATGGAAATAATGCTTCGCGTGTAGTCAGGCGCAGAACCCGATAGGAGTGTCTGCAGCCAGCATTACACAAGTGTTGTGCGGTACACGTATATTCTAGGATATACATTCCCGGTCTCGCTCCTAGGGATGAAATAAAAAAAAGCTGGCCAAAATAAGAAAAAATTCAGTCCGTAAATTGAAACATTGCATGGCCGATCTCAATTGATTGCTGCATTAGATGCTGTATTTATTCCTCTGGAGTCAAGCTGTGGTAGAAGCTCTTAAAGGTGACTGATGGAGGAAAAATGTTTATATTTTTATTATTAGTTCACTGTCTTGAAATTAATGTAATTTAAAAGAGTTTTCAGAGATATTTACATTCTGTGCATAGAAAAATAGGAGGTATTGTCAATGTTTATTTTTTAACCAGTAAAACAGTTTATTTATACATAAATTTAAAAAAATGTATCTATATATTCTAGAAAGCATTCAGAGCGTATATGCAAAGAAAACTTTAGCTTCCATTTGCAATGCTGAAAATGGATTGGAACTTAAATCATGCACTGAGTCTGGTACTGCCCAATTGCAGCTGGGCCAACATGGCTAGTACATTGATATAATATGGATGTAATGAATGCAATGGCAATTTGAAGTTCATGCTGAGCCCATGCGAAAAACTGGCCGGAATTCCAAAAACAATTCCACTCGCTTGGAAATCGAAACATAAATTCACCAACATACAGTAGACCCCCGCTTTACAATGGTAATCCGTTCCATAGGCCTGATCGTAATGTGAATTCCATTGTAAAGTGAATCAGTATATTACCGGACAACGGATCGGTGTAACTACATCATCACATTGTATCATTTAATATGTAAATGTTGCTATGAGAAAAAAACCCATCCGTTAACAAATAAGGCTTATACTACTGCATGAAAAACAAATCATGGGCACAAAAAAATCGTTGAAATGAGAAATTTTAAAGGGCAAGCGCAAAATCAGAGCGCTTTGAAATTCCCAGCATGCAGATTGTAAAGTGAATCCATCGTAAAGTGAACCCATCGTAGAGTGGGGGTCCACTGTGTTTTGATTGGTGTGTGTTGTGCAATGTGGTATTTTCGTTAACATTCCTGTATTAGCAATATGCAAGGGCGTACAAAAGCTCAAATCGAAACAGATTCTGCTAAGGTGTCCCTCTTCAATGGTCTCGATAAATAATAATGACAATACTAACTATGTATAATTCAGAGAGTTAATTATTTACTTTTTTACTAATAAAAGTACCTATAAAAACTGTGGATTTAAACATAGTTGGTATTGTCATTATTCAAAATGGACTTCCACAAATTTACGCGTGAAAGGATTGAATTTATCTCCATAAATCTCTGCGACCAAGCTGACATAACTCCGTGGAGGCCATTTGTATAATAAAACCTATTTGGGCTTATGAATCAGTTCTTTACCTTTATATTGTTGTAGCTAAGTGCTTTTCTCAGTAATAATAGAATCTATGATGTATCAAAGTAGTTGAATCTGGTTTTAGCCAAATTATAATATGCATGAAGAGTATTAATCTGAAAGAAAATCTGCTTAAAGTAGAGACACTATAAAAAATATGCATCTATACTTGTTTGCTGCCAATGTGTGTTTACTAAATGGTAACTAGACACAGTCATCGATATTGAGCTTGAAAGATGACGCATAAAAAATCAGCTGAGTGAAACTTCTGGCCTTCCATGTGGACACGAAATTATCCTGGAATGTGCAAACTAACACAGTTTGCTGCAGACTTTTTATAACGGCATATTAAATTAGAAGCCTTAAATCTCGGATACCAAAGATGTACGAAAAGTTTTGCATTTTTGTGTAGGAATTAATTTTTTTTAATTCCCGGTCGGTAGAGACGAGCAACTACATCTACGACGTTACGACGGCTTGCCTGATCTCGCTCTAAGTCTCTATTCACCACTCAATCATAGGCAGGAAGAGACTGGCACTCGGCCCATTTCCAATACAAATCCTTCACATATTTGTGGTGTCTTCCTTATCATCAGCTGGGTCATTCCATGACAACTCGACCAGGTGATTGCCCTTAAGGTAACCGATTTTGACCAAATTTGGCAAATCGTCATCATTTGATAGGAAATTGAAAACCCCAAAGCCGTTTTGTAATACATGCAACCATTTACGAGAAATAGCAACGTCGCAAAATGAGAATTTTACAAAAGTGTCTACACATTTTACGGCATATCTCCGAGAATGTTCAAGCTACGAATATACGAAAGAGCTTATTTTAAAGGTCTTAAATTGAGAAAGTATAATAACAGATTATATTTAAAAATTTAAACAATTTAATTAAGTAAATAACAATTTGAAATTTTCAAATCGATTTTTGATGATGTACCTACCTTCAATTTTGCTCTTTTTTATATCTTGTAGATGCAACCCTCCTCTACAAATTTAAAAGTTTGGTAGGGGTAATATATCATTTAAGAAAGAAAATAAGTTTTCAGTGTAGACGTAACGCTGGCCGCCCGCCACTGCATCCAGCTCGTGCACCGACCATACGGTACTCAGGTTCTCCAGATCTCAGAACACTTTCTCTTTCGTCATCTTATCACCAGTTTTGAGTGTATACCAACCTTTAAATTCCCTTTGCTCGTGCCATTTGCTGTTTGCTTCTTGCAGAGGTGACTGCTGCCTCCCACGAGGCTGCCTCCATCAACGATTTGGGAAGATGAATTATGCTATCTATAGCAACCCTTTGATTTACAAGGATGAGGATTCACCTACGCCCCTTTGCTTTAAGTTATGGGTTTTTGCTGGTCCAGTTCTTATTGATGTTTCATCTCTCATTGAAGTTCTTTGACAAATCATAAACTCATTCCGTAGTCTCTTTTCACTTTTATGTTTTTTGCTTATAGTTCTATTCTGCAAATATTATTCAGGTACAAAATGAAATAATTATTTTTTTATCAATCTATACGTAATCTTTTCTCCCATCATTTCATGTCGTGGGTGTCAGGAGATATGTTGAATGCCATTTCATCTAATGGCCTTGTTTACCTACTCAATGAGCTAAAACATAGAAGTTCATGTAATGACTTCATATTTAACATGCTATTAAGGAATCACTCCATGATTTCGGGAACTGTTTATCCACACAAAGAAGTATGAAGTAGAAACTTCGTCGCAAATGGGCATCACTGAGATATTCCAGATCCAGCATTCTCCATTTCATTAATTAGCTATTTTATTTCATTGCTCTGTCTCACTGCTTATTTTCCAATGATGGAATGACTTCATGCTAAAACTATGGAAATCTTCTCTCTCTTTCTCAATGGGGCCTTGCATACTTGTCAACATGGTGAAGCGTAAAACACAAAATCTAAATAAGGTTAATGGTTAGAGGTGTATCTTTGTGGAATTCACTCAGGTGGACCCAATACCTCACCTGAAGATTTTGCTATTTGACAAAATGTGGGCCTTAGCAAATAAAATCATTCTGGATTATCACGTTTCTCATGTCATTCTCACAAAACAAGAGGCACTTCTCCTGCGTCTCTCCCGCTGGTAACTTGCCCCTGTTGCAGGCAGAACTAAGCCATAAACTAAGCATTTCTCCACCCAAGGGGGTAAGGGAAAAAAGGTCCAAGTGGAGGCATTGACCTTAGATGGGGCTGCCTGGGCGGGGGAGTTGGGTCATGAAATGGTGGGAGAAAGAGGGGTGGGTGGAGAGGCGGTCTTGCCTACAGTTGAGCTGGGGGACCGTATTTTTTTATGACCCATGTAATTGCTGTCGTCAGAGGAGGGATAATGTACAATGTTAGTAGGGTTGGGATGCGTATGTTGGGTGTCAAGGAAGTGCGAATGAAAGAGAAAGGCAGTAGGAGAAAGTAAAGAAGAAATTTTGGAAGAATATGTCTCCCAAGGTAGGATAGGGGGCGGGGGACTAGAAGGTCGGAGGGAAGTTTCTAATTAGACTTGAAGGTCCCTTCTCTTTATTACCAAAGAGCACTACCATAGTACCTACATGATTTACCCTGAAAAAATAATTAAGGAGTAAATAGAGCTAAACATTTTTTAAGTTATTTATTCTTGAAAAAAATTGCTTTTCTTTAGACGGTTATCTTATTGCACCAAAAATCTGTTATTCGTTTTTGAGTTTTGTCCTTCTTGATTGCTGCTATTATCGGTACCTGGCTCCTGGATTGATAAAAAGTATTATTATCATAATATTTTCGTTTTTTTTTGCCGTTAGGCTACACCTAATGGCAGGGTGTACAGTAGGCCGGCCCTTATTTTTCAGAATTGAGAAAAGTTATGTTTTCCTAGTCTCAAAATGATCCAAATGAGGTTTATATTCACATGCTAAAATGTGGTTACTTTAAAATAACGGGAACCCGTGCCCCAAGGGCCCTAAGTACTTAGGACCTTCAATTGAGTTTTTTGGGGCTGAAAAAGCACTATCCTTATGCAATACGTGAAAGTAAAGCCCTTTAGGACTGAATTTCTGTTTGTTTTGACCTATCTCTAAGCGTTTACAAGATATCGTCCGTCGTAATGCAATCCACCCCCCAGGGCGCTACCCCGCACCACGGCGCCGCGCCGCTGAGGTACGGCCCGCACCACTTGCTAGAGACTTCCCCTCCACCCCCTCCCCGCCCTCGGCAAAGTCTTTGCTCCTGCTGACAAGTTCTAGCCTCTGAAGAAATGTGCTTACGTTAGAAAGGATTTAATTGACATGACAAAATTTCCAATCAAAAGTGATCAATTTATTTCCACTCTGTCCATGAATTTAAGTATGTACATATTAACCAAAATAAAATACATTTTCGGTATATTTCTAATCTTCCACTAACAGACCGTATTTTGCAGTTAAAGTGTCTTTGCGCACGTTAGGGGTTGTACGATACGATGAAAATTTACACTTAGTAATACATTTTGAAAGCTCTCTTCCTTCTTCGTAACTGACATAAAATCTTGAATTAGTTTCACCCCTCTCTCTGCACAATCATTTACCACTTGAAGACCCCGAATAATTTGCAAACCGTTTTTGTAGTCAGGATGTTCATCCCATTCTCGTGTGGGCACATTAAAGAATGCAGAGCATATTTCAAATGTATTAAATAGTTTTCACGAATTAGTAGTGGCAAAGTTTGATATATATAGCTTAGTCAGGTCTTTATGTTTATAGGATGCCTCCTTCGGTAGATCACATTTTCCATCACATGTCCTCATACGGCGTATCACGTTTTCCTTTTCACGCCTAGAAAGGGATCCGTCAAACGATACCAGTCCTACCAACTCCTCGCTCAGGTACCACAAGTGGTTTGAAAACCTCTTTTGTGCCGCTTTCGCTATTTCCAGGTTAACACTTTCATAATTAACAAGTCTTTTTAGGAACTGCAGGTCACTGTTGGGAGCAGATGCAGCACAAGGAGCGGAGAACCACATCTGAATATATAAATTCACTACAAATAGGGAGACGTGGATGAGACCAACTTCTTGGGCCCGGCTCAAGTGGAACTGCGAGCGAAAAATAGATAGAATAAATGGCTTTGGGCATCCATCGGGCGTTATGCATCGTGCCCGGTTGCTTGAAGCGAATGTCTCCTGGAGGGACCCCTCCAAGAAATATTATCGTCAGCTCCAGTAATTCTCGATAGTCGGCTCGAGGATGCCCTACCTAAAGAAAATTGTAGTTAGAACCTATTTTTTTAAATAAAAAGCACCAAATTAGACTGAGAAAGGTTATAAGGAGACAGGAGTTACCTCGAGCTGATTTCTTGCACAATCAATTATAGAAATATCGTCATTAATCAAGAGTAAATTTCTTTGCCTACATCTCTTTAGTGTAGAAAATTTATCTTGGGCAATCATCGGCCATTTTGTCTGAAATTGTTTAAAAAGTTCTATTTGCGGCCCCGTACTTAATCCCATAGCTGCTTTATAGCTGCTTTTTTGATTGGAAATTTTGTCATGTCAATTAAATCCTTTCTAACGTAAGCACATTTCTTCAGAGGCTAGAACTTGTCAGCAGGAGCAAAGACTTTGCCGAGGGCGGGGAGAGGGTGGAGGGGAAGTCTCTAGCAAGTGGTGCGGGCCGTACCTCAGCGGCGCGGCGCTGTGGTGCGGGGTAGCGCCCTGGGGGGTGGATTGCATTACGACGGACGATATCTCGTAAACGCTTAGAGATAGGTCAAAACAAACAGAAATTCGGTCCTAAAGGGCTTTACTTTCACGTATTGCATAAGGATAGTGCTTTTTCAGCCCCAAAAAACTCAATTGAAGGTCCTAAAGCCTAAATCACACGATCATTTTTCAGGGATAGCTCCAATGATAGCTTAAGGGATAGCTTAAATGACAGCTCAAGGGATAGCTCAAATGATAGCTCGAGCTGTCATTTTTCCGGTCACACGATCATTTTTTCTGTAGGTGCTCGCATCATTGCCGGGAAATTTGTCCTACCACTTTTACGTTTACCGAGCTAGTTCGACCAGAAGTCACTTGCGGCGACACAATCGCGTTTTGCTTCCCTTCGCTCTGATTGGCTGAACTTCAGATTCATGTACGTGTTCAGGGACGGAAAAAGGGACAGGACCAAATGATGGAAAAAGGGATGGCAATCCCTATCATTGCCGCTATCCCTGAAAAATGATGACGTCAGAGCTGTAGGGAAAGCTATCCCTTGAGCTATCACTGGAGCTATCCCTTAAAAATGATGGAAAAAATGATCGTGTGATTCAGGCTTAAGTACTTAGGGCCCTTGGGGCACGGGTTCCCGTTATTTTAAAGTAACCACATTTTAGCACGTGAATATAAACCTCATTTGGATCATTTTGAGACTAGGAAAACATAACTTTTCTCAATTCTGAAAAATAAGGGCCGGCCTAGTGTACAGTGATACTTCAAGTGCTTTTATATTTGTCTGACACTTAAATTCTGCTGTTTTTATTTGAAAGTATACCGATTGAAAGAGGACACCAACAAATGTTATTATCAAGGCTATGGGAAATTTCATTCCTCTTGACACAATAGGGTCTCCATGTTTACCTCAGATGGAGTGCTGGAGATAATTCTGTGCACCTTTATGCCTTTTGAGGGACATTAGTGGCCTGGGTTGGCAATGTTCACCTCTTGTCAACCGCGTTCACTTCCTCTCTGAAAAGGCATCACTCAGCAGTAATCAATGCTTGCTCCTCCATCCCCTCTGTGGAATAAACTTGACAGTGGCACGCTTCACTTCGTAGAAGTTTATTATATTAATACTCATGGTTAACGATAATACTTAGTACTTTTCTACAAACATTTCTCTCTGTAGGACCTGATAAAAAGGGTCATCTGCCGCAGTGTATCAAATCCTGTGGTAAAATAAGGTCTAAAATGAGCAAGTTTGTTTGAATTTTTTTGTTGAAGTTGGTTGTGTGACTTTAAATGTGAATCTTTGAATTCTCTGGGGTCTCATTTTTTTAACTTATAGCCTTACTATTATTTCTACGTTTTATGTAGCTTCATGTAAATTTCAATTTAAGTTTTAGGCAGTTTGCCTTGATGGCAGTGTGTTGTAGTGTTTACATTGTTTTTTTTTGTTTCTACAGGAACTTGCTGCTTTATCCAAGGAACTCAACCAATCACGAGAACATCTACTGGAAAAGGAAGAAGAAATAGCAGAGTTGAAGGCGGAACGAAATAACACCAGGGTAAGTTTTAAGCACAATAAATTATACCTACATCATGTTGTTTGGTTTATTTGAACTATATTTTGTTTTAACTTAAAGGAATTTAAACGTTTGGTTGTTTAAAATTTTTTCATGCATGTGGTGTGGCCATTAACCAGTCCATCTAGCCAACATTGAATTCTTTTCTTTCACCATTTCCATTGGATCTATTATTATAAATTTTGTTGAAGAGGAGCTACTCACCTAGGCAGACCAGGAAAGTTTGAAGAATTTGAAACTCTTAGGAAAATATTGGGAAAAAGCTGGAAGTGTCATTAGGTTCCCTGGAAAAATTATGACTCCACATGCTTTAAAAAATTTAAAGAAATTATTCAGTTATTTTCTAATTTTCTACCTTGCAGTTATGTGCAAAAACTTTGAGATAATTCTTAAGTTAAGGTCAAAATCAAATTGGCGTAAAAAATAAACTTGTGGCTAAAAAATTGAATGTAGGAATGTTGGAGATCTCCGGTGACATGATGATCATAGCTTTGACTTTGGGGTCATTCCTTGTCAGTTCATCCAGGCATGACACCCACCAACTCGGATTTTGATGAAACTTGGCAATTTTCATCCTTCCATGTAGGAATGAAACAGTGTAAAATATTTCTTGGCTATCTGTACTAGTTTTTTTTTCACGACCATTTGAAGTTTGGGTGAAACTGCAGTTTTTCAATGAATGCGGTCTCCAGAGGCACTTGTACCTCCAGAGGGAAATAATTAGTCTCAGCCATACTTTTCATCCAATTCTTATGAAAATTTGCAGGTTTACTATAGAGGTCATGAGGATTCCAAATACTAATTGAAAAATATTCTGAGGGATATTGAAAATTCTCTAACTCATATGTTTCATAAGATTTATGAAAAATTTGCGTCAAAAACATGGTTCTATAAAACATCAAATTTTGACCTGAGGCAATATGTGAATGAAGCTGAATTATTTTTTCTAATATTCCTTAAGGTATGACCCACCACCTGTAAAAATAAAATTCATGGCTTTTTGCTTGCTTTGTTGTTGAAAAAATTTTTATCTACAAAAAAATGTCTTTTCACGACTCTGGTAGTCAGTGTTGGGTCTTCCTTCAAGTGTGATGAAATGCTTGTGTTAACTGTTTTCTATGTCTAAGCAAATGTTTATGACATGAATCTAGAACATAATAAGTGCAAAAATTAAAACATTTTTCATGTGCAGGTTGTTTCTCTCCCGATAAGAATAATATATATATTTTTTAAATACAATATTTTAAGGAATTCTTAGCACTTACCCATCATTGCTGGGGATAACTTGATTGTTGCTTTACAGAAACCATCAAAATACAGGATGCATGTCAATACAAGTTAACTTTCTCCATTTTTGATTGACAAAAACTTCACTAATGTGTTTAACTTGATTAATGTTGCACAACTTATAAATCAACAATCACAATATAGTCACTTTTGTCTGTGCATCAGTTAGTGGTTAAATAGCACAGTATCCAAGGTCTTCACTGAGGCCTATCTCTGAGAAAGCTAATATTTCAGTTGACACTAGAGCTACATTTCTTTCCCAGTAGTGGTAATTCCAAGTTTTCCTTTTCAATCCAACAGCCGTTGGTTCACACGTTCAATGTCTTTCTCTAAGAAGTAATACATTCGTCCTGAGCATTTTGTGGTTGGAGTTTCCACATTACAAATGACATTATTTACAGGAACATGGCATATATCTTCTTTCTCTGTAGGCCAGTAAAATGTTCTTGCAGGCCCATAAGGATCCAAGAATTTCACTTTTATATCACATTGATCAACATCCTTTGACATAACTAGCCCAAAAAACCAGTGATTGTCGTACAAGCAGGCCACAAAAGAATAAGTACAAATTTTTGTCATAATTAGTTCCCAACTTGGCTTTACCAAGAAATTGTGGACAGAACTGAAAGTGGTATCAAAGCTAATTTTTTTTTTGCAATAATGTTTTTTGAAATTGGAATAAAAGAATGGTAGCTACGAGTACCTTGGATTGTTTTTGCATGGCACCAGCGAGTTTCTAATTGTTGCCGAATCATTGATAATTGTTCTTTTTTTTAAACGAAGAATGAAATTTTATCCACTTTGTACTTCTCATACACATTTTCAATGGAAGTCATTGTGTTTCCCAGATCCCGTTGAAGGCTTTCTCTAGTAAGAATTCGCTTAACTGTTCCGTCTATCCCATCACATGGAGATTTCCCATGACTATGTTGTTGCAAAAAATGACCAAGAAGCATGTAAGTCAAAGTCCAGGTGATTATGGCACAGGTTTATAAAGTTTTTACAGTTCTTATACTGGGCAGCACAACCATCACTGAAATATTGCACTTTTTTTTACTTCAGGGAACTTATCCTTTAAAAACTGAGTGACTATTTTTTGCGTTTCGAATACGAAAGCTACATAATGTTCTAGATTGTCAGAAAAAACACAAACTTGACACACAGAGGTCTATCAGTGGCTGTCCACGAGTATAAATTACCACTGGATGTAGGGAACAACCATCCTGATTCCAATGATGACCCTGAACCTCATCTTGTATCACATAATGGTAGTTTTCACTGAAATCCAGCAAAACAATAGCTTCATCTGGCTGTAGGTTATTTTTTAGTTCTTTCAGGTATCTCGCCTGGGATTTGGTTATGAAGGAATGTGGGAGAAGTTTTTCCAGATTGTTCACCAGACTATTGATGTATTCATCCAGATTCACTGTTAGTCTAATTTGTTGGGTTCGATCTGTTGTCACCCATGCACTATGTCACTTCATCTTCAGGGTCCCATTCCTCAAATTTACTTTTCAGATGTTCCTTCAGTCATTTGTCAGACATACATTCTGAACAGTGCCGTAGCATGCAATCCCTGTTATCTTTGGAACATACTAAGTAATCAAATAGGTCGTTGTAGGTCTCCTCTATGGAGCATGCATGGAGAAGAAGTGATACATTCTGATGGATAGCACAGACACATACAGAATGGGTTCCAGAGGAACCTGCCAACACACACCATTTAGGTTGCAACAGACAGAATTTTGAAAACCCTATTTTTACATGTGGGTATTCAAATTTAAAAACTGCATACAGCTCATTTAGGTTACTTAGTAGTAACCTTTTTTGCATGTGGACATTTTTGGACACACTCACCTTATCTTTCATTCCCGGCATAAGGCGGGAATACTCATCATTTTGGTAAAATGAGTGAACTAAGTCCACTGTAGTTTGTTCTTTCCCCCCTTGGATCTGGTATGGCTATGATGCCTTTCACTCTCAGAAGTTCCCTAGCTTGCCGAATTGCATATTCACTAACATTAAATTCGGTGGCTACTTTTTTCCTACTCCATGAAGTCAGAGCTAGTGTTAGTAGCTGAATTATCTCTCGCCGACTGCCTGCTGTAACCAGTTTTTCTTTTAGTAACCCAACTAGCACATCCATATCACTCGCTTTATCAAGAACTTCTGAATCATGCTCTGGAATGATATCTTTATCCAATACTTTGCAAACCTTTTTGTTCAAAGTAGAAGTTGCAACTTTCAGTTTCCTTTTAGAATACATTGATTTGCTGTGGGATGCAACTGCATGGAGTTTTAAAGGAGACATGCCAATATCCTTGAATGATGAATTTATTTCCTCCAATGCTTTTTCTTTCAATGAATCTTCGTCCAAATCTACAATACTATCATCACTGCCAGCAATTGGGATAAGCTCTTCAATGCCACAGTTATCTGCGATATGGTGTGTGTATTTATCCACTTTTTCTCTACATGAATTACATATTTTTTGTCCTGGAATTGCTTTAACAATTTCTGGTATGCTATTTATCTTGAATGAAAATGCTGGTGTTACTGTTCGTATAGTGATTTACTAATTTTTTTCCTATGACATCTAAATGGATCATAGCAACTAAATTGATACGTTATATATTTTTTTAAGAAGTAGGTTTTATGGTGCTCACAAATACTCAAAAGAAGTCCAGAATTTATGCCACTCCTGAGTTCAATCATTTGTCTTTCTGATGCACTTAATTCTTCAAATTTTAGGAGATTCACTAACTGAGTGTAGCTAGTTTTATGGCACTCTGTACCACTATGTTCTCCTAGACTACAGTTACCAAGCTCTTGATACTGGGCCATTATAAAGGCATCAGCCTAAATGATAAATCAAAATATGACAATAACAAATGATTGTTAACTGAGACAGAAAGAACAAATTGTGTCAAAATATTTTCCTTAAGGTTTACATACCTGGTTTCTAGAGATGGACACAAATATTAACCACAAAACATATTGGAAAAAAAACTTGACGCTCACACTGCCAAAGTTGGAGGGCAACTGGGGTAGAAATAGGGCCAACAATACCTACCTCCTGAGAGAAAAACTACTTTGTATAAATGGTTAAAGTGGCAGGGCTTATTCAGTTCATTTTCACTTTCTGTTCAATGAACCCCGTTCAGGTCTAAAAGATGTGGTTACATTGTTACATTATTTCAATGTAATCTGATATTTTTCTCAGCTCCACTATAAAGTTAAAAAGTATCATTTCTTCAAAGAAGATACTGCTACAAGTTAATGTCTAGTCCTCATTAGAGTAAAGGCTGGTCAAGGTTAGACAATGTATCCTCTCCTCACATTATTTTTATAAGTTGTGCAACATTAATCAAGTTAAACACATTAGTGAAGTTTTTGTCAATACAAAATGGAGAAAGTTAACTTGTATTGACATGCATCCTGTATTTTGATGGTTTCTGTAAAGCAACAATCAAGTTATCCCCAGCAATGATGGGTAAGTGCTAAGAATTCCTTAAAATATTGTATTTAAAAAATATATATATTATTCTTATCGGGAGAGAAACAACCTGCACATGAAAAATGTTTTAATTTTTGCACTTATTATATTCTAGATTTATGTCATAAACATTTGCTTAGACATAGAAAACAGTTAACACAAGCATTTCATCACACTTGAAGGAAGACCCAACACTGACTACCAGAGTCGTGAAAAGACATTTTTTTGTACATAAAAATTTTTTCAACAACAAAGCAAGCAAAAAGCCATGAATTTTATTTTTACAGGTGGTGGGTCATACCTTAAGGAATATTAGAAAAAATAATTCAGCTTCATTCACATATTGCCTCAGGTCAAAATTTGATGTTTTATAGAACCATGTTTTTGACGCAAAATTTTCATAAATCTTATGAAACATATGAGTTTAGAGAATTTTCAATATCCCTCAGGATATTTTTCAATTAGTATTTGGAATCCTCATGACCTCTATAGTAAACCTGCAAATTTTCATAAGAATTGGATGAAAATTATGGCTGAGACAAATTATTTCCCTCTGGAGGTACAAGTGCCTCTGGAGACCGCATTCATTGAAAAACTGCAGTTTCACCCAAACTTCAAATGGTGGTGAAAAAAAAACTAGTACAGATAGCCAAGAAATATTTTACACTGTTTCATTCCTACATGGAAGGATGAAAATTGCCAAGTTTCATCAAAATCCGAGTTGGTGGGTGTCATGCCTGGATGAACTGACAAGGAATGACCCTTTGTTGGTACTAAACTTAAGATGACAAACTAGGTTGGGTCAAGTCCTCACCTGCTAATCGTGGGGTGGTGGGTTCAAGTCCCCCCTGGGTGGCTTTTTCTCCACCCAGGGCATGGATGTTTCATTCAAGTTCTGTTGGTTCAATCCCTGCGAAATATGGTGACCAGCTAAGATTAGCTTATCAGGATTGCTAGAGCATATGGACTGCCGCAGTCATGTTGAAAGCAAAAATGAATTAATGTGTTGTAAATGTGTATTTCATTTTTAGATGCCATTTAAATTCACCTGTGTGATAATTCATGAATGTCATGAAAGGGATAGTATCACAAGAATCCTTCACAGTTCGACACATGTATTACGAACATGAAAAAATTCCTCCAGCTGTTTTGATTGGCACTATGAAAGCTCTTATGGTTGTAGATATGTTCCAAAGCTCAGCTCTGCCTTTGAGCATTCTGATAACTTGTAAATTCATTTGCTGTTAGATTGAAGGATTTGTTGAAGGAAATAGAGAATTGCAATTTTCGATACACATTTAATTATTTTCCCAGACATGGTTTCACTATATTGGTGTAATTGTGAAGGATAAAAGTGTAACATCAGGTTTTATGTAAGGTGATATATTGCAGTTACAGGGAGAGAATAGTTTTACTGTAGTTAATGATGTCAAGGCGGTGTAGAAACTACAATTTAGATAGCAGTAAAAAGTGTGTGAAACGTTTAGAACTGTACTCGCTCTCTCTAGTTATTCATCCTTTTCTCTTCCATGAGAAATGTTTGCTTAGACTCGCAGAAAGTTTGGCAAATGATCCTCTTGCCATGCCATGATTTTCAATTTTAATGCCATCATAGGCATTAAAATTGAAAATCTCATGGCTTATTATATGGCTCTAGTGGTGTTGCATTTTTTGAGTGGTTTTCTAATTATGTACTTCACTTCTTATGCCAAGGATCATGTTCCATTATTTGTACAGTTGTTTTATTTTTATTTAACAAAAAGGTCAAGCTCATAGCTGTGGATAAGCAAATTGAACAACTAATTACCTTGATGGTTATCTCTCATCTGCTTTCTTTTAATTTTATCCTTTGAAGTTAAACATTTGTTGTGTTCAAATTTCTACCTTATATTGAATTCATATGTGTGAATGTGATGAATTTTCCATTGATCATTTTCTATCCAGCTTCTCCTTGAACATCTGGAGTGTCTGGTGTCGAGGCATGAGCGCTCCTTACGCATGACTGTAGTCAAGCGCCAAGCAGCTTCACAGTCTGGTGTTTCCTCGGAGGTTGAAGTTCTCAAAGCACTGAAGTCATTGTTTGAGCATCACAAAGCTCTTGATGAGAAGGTTAGTATGGTATTTATGGTATATATATAATTGCTAAAATAATAATGTATTTATCCATTATGGGGTGAAATAAACTCATTACTAATGGTAATCATTGGCTATGGTAAATTTTAATGGCTCATTTCTACTTTGAATCCCAAGCATTGTAACCATAGCATCTTCATGGCATTGTTCATTCCGTTCTTTGTGAGAAATTCAACCTCCTTTAAACCTCTAATAAGTTCACAATGGAAGCCAAGGGCCCCTTGGTAGTTCAGGTGGTTAATGCACTGGGCATAAATTTGGGAGATATATGTTCAAATTGCAGTGCTGGTGAATGCCATTTTTCATTGCAAATTATGCTTATTTGAACGTCTGCTTTTTGGCCTTTCCATCAAAAACACTTCTCCCCTTTCACCTTTTCTCTCGTCAACGTGGCATACTTCTTACCTCCAATCATCCTCTTTAAAATGGATATTCTTTTCCTCCCTCTTCCTGTTTTTTTACTTGATCTTGAACTTGATCTAAACATTTATTTTTGAGTAAATGACCAATTTAAATGTATTGTTTAAACTAGCAGTGCATGAATTCAGTCAAGTTAAAGAATTTACTTGTTAAGGTTGTAGCGGTTAGTATTCTTAAATTCTGGCTGTTGTTATATATGTTTTAAATTTAAGGTTTACATCCATCTTGTATTTTTACTGATAAAAGATAAAAATAACAAATGGTGATTATAATTAATTTATGGTAAGTAAGCATAATGTTTGGATTTTAGAAAAAGTGTTCAAAGTACTTAGTGTGGTTTTTCTGGAGGAAATTAATACTGACCTCGTTGCAATACATGAGAAATTGTTTGTAGAGATATTTAAGCCCTTCAAAGTAATCTGTCAGGATAATTTAACTGTCAGTTAATTAATGACATCATCAGAATCATTGCCAGTATTTGCTTTTGAATGTTCAGGTTCTTCAGGGCTGCACACATGAGAGCACAAACTTCTGCTGTTAAACTTGCTTCCGGTTTACCCAAAACGTTTTTGAGACAGGGAAAGGCCTGAAACATAGCGAATTTGTGTCAAAAGTGGGATTAAAGATCACCACCACCTCTCAGAAAGTTGCTAACAGTGTGCCCAGTGCTGCTACTGCTGTGTGGAGTTTTCCTACCAATTTCCTCCAAGGATAACTTCTCTGCTGGCCTGTTTGATGCACACCAAGGTTGATGCCAGATACACAGCTAGGCTTCCCACCTTTCTCCATTGTTGAGCCATCACGATCTGAACGACGATATAACTCCCATATAGGCATATGAAGGCCATGGGGTGGTCTTCTGCTGATTATGGACATAAGAAAACAATTCTCTTTATATTATGGACCAAGGGAGTTTGGGATGGCAGGTCAATTGTTAATGGGTTCTAGAAATTGTGTACCTCCATTGTGTAATTTTGAGAGAAACAAGGATGATGTTCTTTAGGTTCTGTCATGTAAAACATTAATTCGATAACAATTTGTAATATTAATTTAAATTGTAATGTTAATTGTACCTCCAGTAATTGTGAGAGAAACAAGGATGATGTTCTTTGGGTTCTGTTATGTAAAACATTAATTCGATAATAATTTGTAATATTAATTTAAAATTGTAATGTTAAGAATAATTTTTATAATATTTTTGTTACGACTTAACATTGCACATTTGGCGCATGCATTGCAGGTGCGAGAGCGTCTTCGAGTTGCGTTGGAGCGAGTTGCAACTCTTGAAGAGGAGCTGTCTGTGACCAAGGAGGAAGTATGTTGAACAATTTTAAAAAAATAATAAAATGTTTTTGTTGTTTTAGTGCCGTGTGATAGACGACTGTAATTTAGCTATAACATTTGATTGGGTCATTCTATGACTCATAGTTCGCTCATGCAAAGTCACCCAGACATGGAAATGAATTTCCACCTTCAAAGAAACCTCACCATCGCATGACTTAAAACTATGCATTAATATGTTATCTAGCTACAAAACGTGAAAAATGAGCAAAATTCAAGGGACGGTCATTTTTGGGAAAACATGTTAATATAGTTGGAGCGAAGGCTTTCGCAACATTTAGTTGTATATGGTTCCATCTTCCAGTGCTGCTGAATAGGTCAGTGTTTTGTTGAAAATGTTTCTCCCCATTACATGTGGCATCTTCTGTTCGACCTGAAGTTATATCCCGTGTAACGGGATATGGACTTATGTGTGGAAAATTACTGGGTGACTCAGGCATATGTGATAGAAGAATGCACTATCATTCACTCATATATGATGCATCATATTCGGCAACTCTGATTTGTTAGGTGTCAATGTCTGCAAGAAGAGAGTTTTACTAATGCAGTTTTCTACCATGGTTTGTAAAAATGAATTCCATTTTTTCCTGGGGACTAGGTTCGTAATTTTGAAAATTTCGAGTTGCAACTTCGTATATTGGAATAGCCCTGTGTATTTAGTGTAGGCTTTTGGTCGGGACCGGCAGTTTTGCTTTTTATAATCAAAACTTCATATTTTCTTCCTTCTTACTATCAAGTTTTTCTGCATGCATGTAATCACTTCACCAATAATAACATGACATGTTTTACAGTTTTCGAATGCTTGACCCACCAGCTGGTAAATCAGGAGAAAATCATCTCATTGGCTGTTACTGCCACATAAAAAATCTAAGGAGAGAAATAAGTTTGATGGTTTCAGGATTAACTACGTGGAAATTCATTTTCGAAGTAGGAGAGAGAAAAAACATACCTTCCTGCTGATATTTATTACTGTAGGTACAAAAAAACATCAAACTTTGTGCCTGAAGGTGACGACTATGTGATGAAAGTAGTTGTACCTTGTACCAACAGTAATAAATATCCTTGAAAAGATGCGCTTATTTTTTCTCTCTCACTTAGAGAGAAACCATGGTAATGGATTTCATTAATGACTATTGTTAATATTTCTTCCAGCTGCAACAGTACAAACTAGGGCGGGCATCTGCGTCAACAGAGGAGAATGGTCCTAAGGAAGGTGTGGAAGGGGAAGAGAAGAAGGCTGGTGAACACAGTATCCCTAAGGTAAATATCTATTTGTTCTCAGATTTCCTGCTTGCTTGACATTATCATTGTTTGAAAGCTTGAATGCTATGCTGTTATATACTTATTTAACAAAATCCACTCAAATTTGATTGCTGCAGTTAGATATTATTAGCTGTACTGTTTTTAATAATCATGGTGTGGATTTTTTTGCATTCATATTCAAGTAATTGAAAATATTTTGTGGCATTAATGCTGTATTCACTGTTGTAAAGTTCTCAGGTAAGTTTTCTTTGCATTGTATAATGTTGTAAGGATGGAGTTTTCCTGAAATATGTGCTGTTGTTGCTAGTAAAATTATATTTATTTTCTCAGGATACAAGTAAAGAATACTTCACATCTTATACCACTTATTTTCCCAAAATAACTTTTTACAGCAAATACAAATGTGCTACTGTATTTATTTTGTACCATCATTATGACACATGGCCAATTGATATTTTATTTATTTTTATTATTAAGCCTTGTGAAGAAAAGTAACTGCATATTATTGTTTTTCATCATGGAAAATCAGATGAAAAGATTGTGTATTAATATTTTTATGTTGGAATCCCTGGTGACATGTTTTGTCTTTCTAATTAACAGAGGTTATCAAATGGTGCTATTGAGCCTGATTCTGATGTCTCCCGAGTCATAGAACTTCAGAATACTATTGAGAAGCAGGTAAAATGTTGCTTTTTTAATCCAAACATAGGTTTTAAATGACTAACAATTCCAGATTTTTTATGTATCCACAAGGCCCACTTTTTTTTTTAGAACTTTATTTAAATATTTTTTAAAGTGGTTATTGGCCAAGTTAGGACTATAAAGTATCAACCTTCTTATAATAAAAGCACACACTCAGTACATTCAACTTCTGCTTAACAATTCACATCTATGAGAATGAAAGGGTTCAAAAATATTTGAGAAGTTACTTCATGTTATTGGGTATTTTTAGGGTGACAGCCTCTTAAATGAAGAAAATTAATGCTTTGGAAGGAATCTCACGGTAGTATTAGTGAAATATTCAATTAAATTGAGGTGATAAGTCTAAAAAACGTAAATTATTCGTAGGCAAATTGGAGATTTTTCCCCATCAGGCTTTTCCTATGCAGGTAAAATGGGAGGAATTCAATACTCCATATCTCTGAATCAGTGTCAGTGCTATTTTCTCTAAAAATGTAGGTTCTGTTTAGGGTGCTCAAGAGTAATGTCAAGCTTTTTAGAGTTATTTACACAATAACCTTATGGTATAAAGCATGGAAAATAATATTCTCAAACTGGTACTGATTCGAAAAACATGTTGAAACATAACTTGGGTTTTACTGTGAGGTCATGATTCCAGCGACAAGATTATTGCTGATGACTTAGATGATAATTTTTTATTCTTTTGGTTTAATAGCTGTTAAATGATCTTATTTAATTTGGTGTTAATCCACAAAAGTGTGGTAAGTCTACTAAACTGCAGGGGAAATTGAGCCTTTTCTTACAGAATTTCAGTAAGATGCACCCGCGGCACTCTTCCTGTACTCAGAACTGCATTCAGTTCTGGTCTCATGGATGTCTTTGATTGTCAAACCTGAGGTCAATGAGAAACAGACGTCCTTGTGAAAAATTGACTTTTAAGATAAATGCACCAATTTAATGCTTCCTAAGGACTCAAAGTTCATTTTGTCAGTCAAACTTGAGTTGAAACAATTAACTTGACTCAGAAGGAAATGCTGGACTTCAAAGGTAATTCCTCATAGCCTCAAAATTCTAGATAGCCTCAAAATATTAAAAGCCATTTGCTTGAAAATTCTTGAAAAGGCTCCAATCAAGTATAAACTTCGTGAAGTATTACATTTTATGACCCTTAATTGTTAGTTGAAAATCCAGTCTTATACTGTTCCGGTCTGGACATCGCTCTACAGTGGTTTTTGCTGACACAAATTGGATTCCGTCAACAGAAGGTGACGAGATTTTCAAAGAATTAAAATCTCTTTCTAACAAATATACTTTGATAAGAGACTTGTAAGCTCTTCACGTACAGTGTGTTGACAACTTTTGGCGGGGAATAGTTGCAGACTTGAAGTGCTTGGATACACCGTACTCGCTGTACTCGGATACATAAAAGTGCTCATTTTAATCCAATGCTTCCACTGAGAGAATTTTCTCACTCAATAATGAAGTAATTGTTAAAAACTAGAGGTGGGACAAATCCTAAATTTTCTCGAATCTGAATCCTGAATGGTTCTCGAATCATTCTCTAAAGAATAATAATAGTAAGAAAAAAGAACTTGTACTTAAAATTGGCGGTTTTCAGTTATGGCCAAATTTGATACCTTCGTTTGATGATATATAAATTTATGATTGCACATTTCAATATTATATTTTTTCAGAAGATACAAATGAATACTGTAACCCTGCCCCCACTACAGTAGTCTTACGAAAAGCACAGGAAATTATACTTGCTGTGGTGATATTCTTAATGGTGAGGTTCCAAGAAGCTAGGCAGTTATTTCTTACTAAGTGTCACATTTTAAGGGCCACTTTGCTCTTATCAACAATATGTATGCCTCTGGGAAAGCATCAGCACTATTTTAGCGAGGCATATCAGGCAATTATTAGGAAAACTTTTCATAAATTAGATACTGTATATCAATCACTCTCTTGATTGATAAACACGTTCTGACACAAGTTTCGATTTGGATCAAGTTTAAAGGACAATTTGACACAAAGTAATGAAAGCGACGATAAAGACTTGCATTGGCTTCTGATTGTCGTGTGATTTTCGAATTTCAGAGGAGGTAGAAGTTTGTAACCTCACCCGGTCACGTTTATTTTCCTATAAAAAAAAAAAAATTGGGAAGGGAAGGGAATCACATCGAAGGATTTCATAAACATTATATTGTGTTGATAAGGGAATATTATCAGGAGTTCAGAAAATAATGTTAAAAAAGCTATCAACCAGCATAGGATAGAATGAATTTGTTATGCAGGAGTTGAACTTGTTATGCAGGAGTTGAATGTGTACCCTAATGCCCTTCAAGTGACAACATACATTCTCAATCATGGCTGAGAAAGATTATACGATGAACTCAATTGAGCAGGGACTAAATATTTGCAACCTTTTTCAATGGATGTCATCTGTAATGCTCCATTTTTAGAGTGCAGAGTTGACAGCATCACAGCGAAGAGTTACAGAGCTGAGTAGTCGGGTGTCCGAGTTGGAAGGTGAGCTTTCCAAGGCGCAGAAAGAGGTTGCCAGGTTGAATGAAGTCAATTCAAGACTGCAGAGGGATCTCAGAGAAAATGTAGCCCAGAAAGAGGATCAGGTGAGTTCGTTTTTGCATCTTACACTATTTTTTGGCCTTAGTTTTTGGTTGAGTTTGGAGATGGTTGTCTAATATATAAATATTTTTCTCTTGATACAAAGTTTAGTGTTTGCATGAAGAAGTATGCTGGTAAATCTCCTCCATCAATACTTGGGAATTGTCTCTTGGGAAATTAGGATATTTTAGTCATCCGTCTCTCCCATATGCAAGCTTCATTGCTTATTCCTATGTGATAATTTGTTGCATTTAGACACTCATGATGTTTGTTTGATTACATTTTGAATGAGAATGAATTCTGTTATTAAGTGATTAGATGTAACTTTCCTTTTAAGCTTTTGTGTACATAGAATAATTTAAAGTTGCAAGGCGATGTTGTGTATGATACTAGCACTTGGATACTGTTGTTCCATCACATTGATCTCCAGAAAAGTTTATTAACACATTAATCGTGTGTAAAAATTCTTATTTATTTGCTCTTAAAATGTTCAATGCAACTATTTAAATAACTCTATGCCTACACTCGTGTGAGACACACTTCAGCTGTATGCATCACTCATGAGTGACGTCCGCACTCAATGTGTTAAGGCCATTTTACACGGGACTCTCTACTGCTCAGGCTGGTGTATGGATGAATTCGCAGTGAAAATTGCGTCATGTAATGTGGTTTACTGCGCGAATGCATGAATGACTGCGAGGAAAATAGCCCCAGCTCTAATTTGGTGCCCGCGTTCTCGCAGTCCGTGAAGCACCTCGTATGTTATACTGTTATTTAACCCTCCATGACTCGCGCCCTATTTACTAACACGAGAACTCGCGTGGGGTGTTTCTGACACCCCACTCTTTTTTTCTATTTTTTTGTTGATTCTATAGTCCGATTTTACCAAAATTCCTTATTCGGTGTATTTATAATTCCTGCTAATATTTGTTATATTATTGCAAATAATGTTCAAATATAAACAAAATAGTGTTCTTATATTGCTATATAGTGAATGTTTACTAGATTTAAAAATTTAAAATAATCGGTTGACGATAATTAGTATTCAGTTTAACATTTAGGCAGTCATCATCACATAATGATCATTTAATTCATTTGGGAATTCAAATAATATTACCGAGGGTAATTGGTAACGTTACTTTGTACTATTACGGTCTCCCAATCGTGGCTATCTCACCATAAACTTTCTTCTCCAACATAGAATCACGTAAAAATACGTGACATATTATAAGACCAGTAAATAATTGCTCAGAGTATTATTTGAGTTATCCCTACGTTCTCTATACGTTTAGGTATCAAATTTGATTAGATGTGGAAAAAATGGCTTTGCGACTTTTATCTGCCGTCTTTGGAGGTCATTGAAATAAATGTAACCCAATAACCCTAGCCGGTGATTCCTAATAACCTTCTAGTCAATTTCGACGTATTTCTGACTCGGAAATCATGGGAAATAAAACAGGTTTGCTAATTTTCACGTCTTCCTGCATTGCTGCCCTTTCTCTGCTTTTTTCGTGTTAGTACCATATTGGTGTTGGTTCTAAGGACTTCCAAGAAATGGCAAAGGGACCTAGGTAAAGCTGCATCATTTTGGAAACCACTTGCTGTTATTGTGATACAACAAATACTTTTCTTGTAATAATTTTTTTTTTTAAACATTACGTTTTAGAGGCAGAAAGTTTAAAAAACCTCGGTAGTCTAGATATACAGCCGGCGAAAAACCTCGTAAGATAAAGGTTAAAGTAAAGCTTTTCTTGGCGACGCATTAATAACATTGCATCCTCTATATCCATGCCTTCTCTGGCAAACCAATGTAAACAATAATGTGCACAAACCCTTTTCACTGACAAAACAAAGCACTCGTCAAATGCAAACATTATTTACGAAGGAATTTCACAAAGACTTGCACAGATGCATGTGTTGTGTAAAGCAGTCATATTGTGAAAAGCTCTCGTTCTTGCAGTGTACTTTGGTGCCTTCTACTGCGAGAGCTGAAGCTGCTTCAGCCTGCCCAGTAAAGAGCCCCGTGTAAAACGATCTTTAAACTTTGAAGTGCAATGGTTAAATCAACTTATTCTCCATTTAATTTATTGTGAACTGTATTAATTTAATAATACAGGTACTCCCCAACTTATGACTGTCTGACCGACAACCATCTGAAGTTACAATCAACATTGTTCAATAATGTGAACTTTGAACAACTTATATAAATGAAAAAGAAAGCACATGCTAAATGTTGCAATGTCGTACGATCACAATACGTAACATTTAGCAGTATTAGTTTTACGCCTGATACAATGTGTGACAACTAAAGTATCATTGTACATTGAAGAACAGAAATTCTGCCCTTTGCAGTCTAGCAATGTAAAATTAAAAATTACGCATAATGGTTGATGGCATCACAGCAATTTAAAGTCCCTATGCCTTTTTTCACTTCCATATTGTTCTTGGTTCATGGTGGAAGTAAAATAACTAAATTTGTTTTTAAGTTTTTGTTTAGTGCAATCTGATACAAAATTGTAGGAAAAGCAAACGTTAAAAAGAGAATTCTTATGGATCCTGACCTCTTTAGGAATAATATTTTAAAAAATTCCGAGTTTTGGTCAGTTAAAATAAAATCATTATTTGTTGATTGAATCAAAATGAGAAAAAAATGTAACTATGAATTGTTTTAATACTTCTAACTTGGTGCTGTTTATGTTTATAGCCCTGATGATGTCAACAAAAGTTGACAAAACGTAGGCAGATATGCTGTTATTATTTTAATTGACCAAAACTCCATAAATGTTTTACCATTGTTAATAAGAGAGCAATTAGCGAAGGTTTATAAGAGAGATATTAGACTGGTCTGCACACAACAGGAAGACTCCCATGTATAACTCTCCGTGGATTATTCATCTGGTCATGTTTCCTTTGTTTCTTTGGGGATGTGCCCGGCGAGCGGGTCTGCCTTTGAGGGAAGCAGGGATGCTCTTGGCAAATGGGTCAGTGTTCGAGGGAATCACGGGGACATGCCACACTTCAGCAGGGGAAACGCAAATGACTTTTGCTGTGTGGGCACTCCCGTATATCCTGCGATCGGGAGAGAAGGGTTAGGCGAGGAGTGGGGGGTTAGGAGGTCGGGGCCATAAGTGGGTGGCTCATCAAGTGGGTACCATTTCTGGTCTGAGGAGAGGTATCGTCATTCAGGAAAAGCAAGGGTAAGCGATCGTTAAGCCATTGCTGTGTGGCGATCTCTCATGTCCTGCCAGTGGGAGGGATAAAGGGTTTGGTCGGGCGTGAGGGCTAGGACGTTGGTGCCGTCTGTGGGTGGCTCGGCAAGTGGGTTCTGTTATGGTAAGGAACCACCATGCGGGGAAACCAGGGGTTAGCAACCCTTACAGCATTTCCACCTTAGCCAAGGCTCAAACCCAGGCCCCCCAAGCAGAAAAGAGCTGGTTACGACAATTTGTCTCTTGTGTACATCTCTGCACTTACTTATCTGGGTTCTTCTACTATATGGTGGGTAATTCTGTAATTACGCACATCAGAATTAATTTTTTACCTAAGTGGCATCATACTCCGTGTATTAAAATGATTTAGATTCAAATGTTACTGATACAATTGTAGTAAACCTGATTATCATGGTCATTTTTAAACTTATAGTCCTGGGGTAGTGGCCATGATAGTTGAAATGATGATGGCTTTTTGATGCAAACAATTTTCAGGGATAGTAGCAATGATGGGGATCCCATTATATCCATCATTTGGTTGCTCTCGAATGAGTGTCTCCTACTTAATTTGGTGAGATCTTCAACTCTTGCTGCATGCTGAGTGATTTGTGCATTTTCAAGTGGCTTAAAAAGTGTCTTAATCTGTTCTGTCTACCATTGTCTCATCGTAGAATGTACGTTTAACCTTTCCCTCTGGAAAGAAACATAGGTGCCTAAAATCCTAAATTTCTTCACAAATTGACTAATATGTATTGGTTTTCTGCTCAATTATTAATGCTAGTTGCTTTATGCTCTGCTGGTAATATTATCAGTAAATTTTTTTTAACATTACTATTATTAAATGTGTTTACCAGCAAGATGTAAAATAAAATTGCTTTCATAGAAAAGTAACACCACTTTTGAGGCAAATTAACCCCACTTTTCACCAAAAAATAGCCTCACCTTTTGTGGGTCCCTAACCATTACATTATTCTAACCTGTATTTTCCTGTTTTTTTTTGTGCCAATCTTACCATTTAATTATGGAATTTGAAAACTTTTTTCTGGGGTTTTTATCTTACAGGAGGAACGTATAGCAACTCTAGAGAAGCGATATTTGAATGCACAAAGGGAGTCAACATCACTCCATGACCTCAATGACAAATTGGAACAAGAGCTGCAGCACAAAGAAGCCCAACTGAAGGTGAGTTAGCAAGAACTAATTGTTTATGTCTAACACACATAGCTTTTAAGTTGCAGTGATCATTAGTATAATCTGATTGAAGTACTTGTTTCATTTATCAACCTTAAGGACTCTTGGCTCGGCTCGGATTGGCTCTTGACTGCTCGGGACAAAATAAATGAGAAATCCAACTTTATTGTTTTTGCCATTAAAAAATACGTGTACATATACAGTAGGAACTCAGAATTTGAAGGGATGAACACTACTACAGGCAGTCCCCGACTTTCGTACACAATGCATTCCTGAAGACGTGTACGAAAGTCAAATGTACAAAAGTCAAACAGTAGAGTCCCATACTAATTAGGGGTTACGTTCCCAGAGAGTTAAATATACATCGTAAAACCTCATATCAGTTGTGTGGAAATTTTATTTTTAATACAAAAGTTTAAAATAAATTAATTATATTTTTTAAAATACGTAATTACTTTAAAAACTACGCAGTCTTGATAAACGGTTCCAAAAGATACCGTTCTGTACTGAGTAAACATATGCATTACTAATTTTTCCCAAGCAGAGATTAACATTTCACTGTTAACGTCCACTATCACTATAAAGACACAAAACAAGAAGCATCACGACATTTAATTTTTGGAACCTTAAACTCGATGTCATTTAATTTATTACAATTAACTAAACAAAATTTCACAATTTCCTAAACTGGACAAAAGACAAACGAAAATGGAATGATGTTTCCTAGGTACATGCCATACACAACTTCGTGGATTTCACATTGAACTTCCCAGCATCTCGTGCATGGTCTATAATTTTTTCTTTCCCCTTTACTATTGAACGCAGTTGAACGGCTTAAGTTCAATGATTGTCTTGCAGCAAAAGATCCTCGCAATTCAGCTCACTAATAATTCCTAACTTTTGCTCGACAGTATTAAGTTTATGCGACCTACTCGTATTTTCGTTGGTCTCAGTCACATCATATTTAAGTTTTCTACTCATTCTTATCATATGACATTAATTAAATTCAGTAAATAAACAATTTTTACCTTGCTCTAAGTTAACACAGCCCACATTCGTGTATACTTGCGAGCGAGAACGCCAGATGAATCAGTTGAATGCCGGGATGCGCCATGCACCATCGCGGGAAATTCAAAAATATTATTCGACAAATGTCCAAAAGTCCGAATTTGGTGTCCGAAAGTCAAGTTAAAGGTATCAATGTGGAGTGTACGAAAGTGCGAATTGTACAAAAGTCAAGTGTACGAAAGTCTAGGACCAATCAAGCTGGATTATTAATCTTTGGGAGTAATTCAAAGTGTATGCCTGGCTGCTTCACCCTTGGGTGTTTTTATTCTTATTTAAGTAGTTTGAAGTTGAGAATTTGAATAAAGTGTGGAAATTATTTCTTGGCTAACACCATCTTGATGACATATGAAGTATATGGTTAAACCTTGATTTTATGTGGTTGGAAGGACCACAATATTGCCAGTATGTAAAATCAAAGTGTGTAATATTGAGAGGAGATAAGGGGCTGTACAAGTACGTATAACGTGAGAGGTGATTTTGGCCACTTTTTGACCCCTTGCCCCCCCATGTAAGTCAGCCTAAGGTTTCATGAACCCCTCCCCTGATTCCATGTAAGTTAATAGGGGAGATGTGAGCTAATTGGGGAGATGACATTAACAATTTACATGTTATTCAGATTTTACAGTGTTGCAAAACAGTGTTCGTGTTCGAGTTTCATGATCAACAGCTATCTACATTAAACATTTTTTCTCTTTTATCTCTTAAAAATGTAATAGAGGGATTTTTCTTGTAATATAAATACATAGTAGGAAACTAAGGCAAAATAAATTAAAGGAATAGTGGCTTCATCATTGTGCGCCAATAGTGGGGCAAGCAGACCCAGAAGTTTATGTATTCATCTCCTGGAAGATGTAGGGGATGAGCTTAAAATTTTGTGGGAAGTCATATAAATTGTTAATCTGGCTTTGAAGGATAACTTTTTGTATTTATACTAGGGATGGACGGATCCAGGATTTTTTTGGGATCCGGATCTGGACCGGATCTTTGATTTCAGGTCTAGGATCATTCGGATATTTTTGGATCCTTTTGTAGATGGCTAAGACATTGGCTAGGGAGATCTAAAATAGTAGAATCCAAGTCTAGAGTCAGTCATCAGTCAGCGTGCATGCTCTTAAACATGAAAGTAAGCTTCCATCTTAAGAAAAATTTTGAACCGGAGTGGAATTCAACATTTTCTGACATACCATGGAGTTTGCATTGCTTTTCCTTGCTTTCTTGTGGTAGGTGTACAGACGAAGGTTTTGTCCGCAGATGCTTAAGGGGTAGGATGCCTTGCTAAAAAATGTGTTTGCAGACTGCCAGCATTTACACTGCTATGATGGATCGCTGGCAGATACAAACTACGGTTTTCATGATTCTGTACAGTAAAGATAGGGCTATGGCAGAAGTAATTTCATGATTCACATGATTTTAACCATATTGAAGAGAGGAATGCGTATGTTGAGCCTAAGTCAATCATTTTTTCTGGTGCATTACTTGGCCATGAGATGGGCCATATAAGCCAAAAACTTCTATAACGTGAAATGATCCTTTCTCTTTGAATTTTGATCTTTCTCATAAGGATATTTTCGATGCAATTGGAGCAATCGTGTAAAGTGTGAACCATGTCGCACTTTTTCTTTGACATTTTGCTGCGATGGTAGCGCCAAGGCCAACCTGGGCCTCCGATTCAGCCAACTTCTTCGTCTTCACCGAGTAGCTCACTCACTCCCCCTCCCCCACTTCTGACGCCAGATACTTTTTTTGGGTTTGCTTCGCGAGGACGGTGGTAAATCATTCTGTGATGAGCAGAGGCTGACAGTTTCTTCCCCCTCTTGGCTCGTATTTCGACTTGGGTGATTCCTTGACACCATCAGGGATCATCCGGGGGTCCCATCCTGCTGCTCCGAGCCTCACTGTCTCAAAAAGCATTTACAGCTAATTCCCCCTTGTGCCCCTCTCACACCTCCCTAGGCTATAACGCCCTCTTGTTCAAGATGATAAAACATCACCACTAATTTTTGGACGAGACTAAATTCATTAGCGAGGGACACATTCTGCGAGAACGATATAGGAGTCAACCAAGAAGATCACTCCTTTGCCTTACGTAAACAATGGATGATGTCATTATCAATTTGCAATGTTCATTGTTTACTTGCATCATAATTTTTACGGATGATTGGTAAGTAAGGCGAAAGTCGAAAGATGCCCTGCAAGTAGTGATATATTTGGAGATATTGCAACTCTTTACATTTCAAATGGAAACCAACTTACATGTGTCAAGCTGCTTTCACATCTACTAGATTCATTATTCCATTCACTAATTTGTTTTGTGATGACAAATTATTATTGCAGGCATCACGAGGCTCGATTCAGCTTATCGTGATGAATGGTAACATATCCTTTCCAGGGTATCTGGAAATAACCTAACAGGCATTCCTGTCATCCAGCTATCCCTCAGAATCACACAACCAGAAACAATAAAGCTGTCGGATTTTGGTTTGATCCCTCAGTCAGGTCTGAACAATTGGCCCATATAAACCGGTTTTTTCCCAGAAGACCCCTCAAGAAATAAAGTTCTTTGTTCCTAATTCCTGGGTGCGACGAAATTCATCTGAGCAGGACTCATTCAACGAGAGAGAGAAGGGAGTAACCTGAGATGATCACTCCTTTGTCTTATCTGTAATTATCTACCCTTGCCCTGCTTCGCTTTTACCCAGGTGGCTTTCAGTAGTGGGGGGGTTGATATGGCCGATGCTCGAATGAAACGAGGGGAGGCGTTATTTTGGTCGATTCAAATTTTAACCTTACTTCGGTGGTATCGGTTAGGTAGATTTTGCACTTCCTCGTGATTTTTCCACAACCTCAAATTATGTTGCGTATCGCGCGAGAGAGCTTTGGAACAAATTGTCACATCAATAGGACAATTAGCGTAGTGCATCGGCACATGCAAAGAGAGAATCGGAACTCTGATCTCTTTTTACTTCCTTTTATGGGATGCATTATTCACTAAAGTGTGAATTTTAATACTCCGGATCAAGATTTGATTATTTGGAATGAATTAAGATCTGATTTCAGTATCTGGTGAAACATAATATCCGCGGATCTTGGGATTCTATTAATTGATAATTTGCACATCTTTTATATTCCTTGCAGATCCAAGAGGAGAAGATGAGGGGGCTACAGGAGAAGTTAGAGCTATCAGAAGGGAAAGTTGCCCAGTATGCCAAACTTCCAGAAATGGAGGAAGAGTTGAAGCACAGGATGGATGCCTTGCACCAGGTATCAAACGTAGGCGCTGTTATTTTAAATACTAACACATTTTTTTCTTTTTTTCGTCTTGTGGTAATGACTTTTGTGTATATATTTTACTTGGCTCATGTGTGTATATTTTACTTGGCTATGTTCAGAGATGTTGTAGTGATTATGCTCTCACCTAATTTCCATTAATTTCAGGCCCAAGAGCGACATGGGTCAGCTGAAGATCGAATCCAAAGGCTAGAGGCCCAACTAGATGAAAAGAGTGCTGAACTCCTTCGTTTGAACCAGCGCCTTAAAATGAACGAGGAGCACAATCAGAGGTTGTCCTCGACAGTGGACAAGCTCTTATCAGGTAGAGTGAGATCATCTTTGAATTTTGGTAGTGCTAAAGAAATAAGGTAGTCTTTCTTTGTAGTGAAACTATACAGCCGAGGACTGATTATCCGGTGTTTGATCATCCGATTGTTGGATTATCCGACAATCTGTCCCCCAAACAAGTAGGCAGCACCCACGCACATATATTTTTCTTAAAAGAGGAAGTGCATCATGTTAGATATTTTCGAGAAGTTGAGGATTATTAAAAGTGTATGGAAGGAAGAGTCTGTGGCTAATTTTGTGGTGGCATCTGGCAGAGGCATAACTACAGTGCGCAATACAATAAGGAAACAGGAGGATGATGTGAATGGAATTCAAAAGTACTTATGGTTATAACCACTTTGTTACAGGGGGTAACAACCTGTAAAAAATTGATTACATAGGGGCTGAGCCAATAATAAATTCTGATATGCCATACATCTTTGAGTATAAGTCAGTCTTTTCAGGCTGAAAATATTTACTTCAATCCGTGACTCGAGTCATAGTTGAAGTGAAAACAATTGCTTGAACTCTTTGTTTCACGATTAAATAAACGAATCGTCAAAGGTGTAAGGATGAATATTGAAGCCGAGAGCGATGAACATTGAAAAAAATAAAGAAACTTTCAATAAATTTATCAATAATATCTTTAACTGCTTCCAAATATGCTGTGTAGATGTCTACAGCGTCCTTAGGCACAATGTTAGCATTCATGATGAAATAGTTACATCATTATCGTCATCTTGTTAAGGGCATCATCATCTTCTGCGCCATCCACCATGGCTATCCGAACCGCATGCCGTTATGAAAGAACACACAGTGCGAACTACGCCCTTCGTCAACAATGGGTGCTTTCCAATTGGCATCTGCGCTGATCTGATTTATCATCTGATTAGTGCAAAGCGCGTTCCAATTGCGTATGTGACGTCATCTGCGCTAAGCAGATGGAAACACATCCTGCACCGTAGTTCCTCTGCGCTCATCTGCGCAAGCAGATGAAATTTGTAATGGTGGGGAAATGTGTGGCAGAAGGAAAAGGAATTCCTCAACGTCAAAGACAACTATGATAATAACTTGAGAAAAACAATAAATAATTTGATTTCTTATCATTCTGAAAGGCAGTGTTAACCGCTTTTGAAAGGAAATGGAATATCTTCTTCCCTCTATATTATGGAAAAAGGCGAATTATGAGTGGATTGAATGCTCCAAATAAAATTAATTTTTAACTCGGATCATTGACATAAATGAGCTTCAGTTCTGAGATCTATTTAAGAATATTTCCATTTATAACTATTGGATAATTAACGTAAATCAAGCAAGATTGCCTTGAAGGGCTCATAGATGGAAATTAAACAAAGAAAGGTAGCTAGGAGAGGTAATTAATTTCTGTGAACCAACTTGAAGCCATCTTCCTCATCCACACAATCCGAAATGGAACAAGTGAGAAAAATCATAATGTTATATCCTGTTGATTCAAAATGGATTTAATTTATTTACTTTCATGGATACCCCATTGGAAATATTCTATTAACAAATTCAATTGAACGCCCTATGCATTCCTTAAATATAATTGATTAACCACTTCCCTGACGGATTTTTTTTACAAAACCGGTCAAAAAAAGTCATATTTTTTTATTTCAGATTCAGAAGCATTAAAGGGAGGCAAATCTGAAAATGTTTTCCTTTCTTATTTATTCCAAATAACTAATGATTTATTCAATAATTTCTGAATGTTGCCCATTAACTTAAGAGAATTAGGCAACCTGCATATCAGTATAACTTTCCTTCCCGTAAACCTTAGTTAGTCATCTAATGATGAATACATTTAGTTTATATTGCAAAAGCATATCTTTTCCGACAACGTTAATGTTAACTATTAATTTTAGTCCATAGTACATCAAGAAACATCGCACAAACATTCATGGAAGTTAGGCAACCCGCATGACGACGACTTTCGCTCTGAAAATGTTATAACAGAATTCATTCTATGACAAAAACAAAAAACTTCATTTCTTTTACTTGATTATCTTTGAAGAGCGCTGGAATCCCTTTCCTCAGTGTTCCATACGAGTCAGTGGAGTGTGAAGCGAGCAAGTCGGATAGATCTGGAGACCTATAAAAGTTATCCGTCGTCAGGCAATATCATAGGGCAAATAATGGCTTCATTAGAGTCATCATCACTTTTGAGGTCATGGGTAAATGGGCAAAGTCTTTATCCAACACAGTCCCCTTTCCCGTGTAAATTGTCGTTGACCACACGTATCCAGTTCTCGATTCACAAAGAAAAAATACTTGCCAAATGAAGCTCTTTTCATAGGCATGAACTGCCGTGGCGGCTTAGGCATGAACTGCCGTAGGCTCTTTTCGATGGTAACATCCGTCTCTGGTGTATGGAGTGCCTTGAACTTTTCCTCCGTCCTCTGGCAAATCGGCCATATTTTATTTAGTTTGGCGTTGGGGTGTGTTTGGGGTTCAAAATCGTTATTATAGGCAAAATGTAAATATTGCCTTATTTTTACGAATCATCGGTAAGACGTTGTGTGTCCAAAAAAAAGAGAGGAGAGTATTGGTCTCGTTGACCAATAAAACTCAGTATCTGGCTTCCGCACTCTGCTCTGTATCATTACAAGGGCAAAAAACACGAATTTCTGAGCTTGTCACAGCTCGCTTCCCAAGTTAGTTTCCCAAGTTATAAAGTCAACATTTTCATCGTTGAAAAAAGTTTTTTAGGGAAAATCATTCGGGAACCAGGTCGAAGTTCATCAAAGAATTACCTTCAAAAAGAAACCTAGGTGGTGCCGAAGGAGGATTCGTTGTAAGCATTTCCTCCCACTCCGCTTCCCACGAATGTTCCGCTGCGCCTTCTGATTCGGAGCTTGTTTCTCCGGAGAGAGTCGACTAGGAGCCAGGAACTTCAATGTCGATAACCTCCGAATCACTGCTGGTCAACACTGATTCCTCTCCAGAATCCATTTCTGATTACTAAATGTTACCGTGCGAAAACAAATAATTTTCCGTAGAGTTCACTCCTACTACACCGCTCGTATTAGAACGAAAATGTTAGAACTAAAAATGGAAAGTTAGTATCGGTGGAATTTCAGCGAAAAAGTGCATGCGCTCTGAAAATCAAGGATGCGTATTCTCTGAAACTCAACGAAAGACTGTCACTATCATCCTTCCGACAAAGTACTCGTGGAAACAATCAAAATATGCAAAGGATCTCGCCCCTAAGTGTGAAAAGCCCATCCCATGCTCATTATAAAATTTTTCTTTTCCGTTCCTACCATTTCCTGGAAAATAAACACACGTGTGCGTACTGCAACAGCATGAATTTTCCAACTAACGGTAAATTTATATCGAGAAAAGCCCATTAGTAAAGGGTTGGCTGGTGGGAAAGTAGCCCGGGGAGCAAAGGGTGGCATATTAGCATGACATGATACCGAGCGCCAGGTTGCTTAGCGGGCCATCGGCTCTCGAGCGGGTGTTTTCTGACCTCAGGAAAGTGTCAAGCATGACAGTAGAAGGCATTACACATGTTTGGGATTTATCTCTATCTTTCCTATTTTCTCGTACTCATGTGGGTTAGGGTAGCACATACACAGGGCACTTGTGTTGATTTCTATTGAGAATGTACGACCTTCAGACGTCTTCATCGTAAAGCTGTTTCCATAAATATGTTTCACCACTTCCGCCAGTATTCAAAGTAGAAAAATGAAAGGGGCTGATGAAATAACATTCGCAACATATCTAAACATTTACGCTCACGCCATTTTATCTAAAGAGAACGGTACAATAGACATTTCCTGCATATATAAAAATTACCGGAAGAAAAATTTGCGGACGAATAATATAGAATTACATAATATATATATATAGTAACAAACATATATGGTAACAAATATATATCTATAGTAAAAAATAAGGCAAGGAAAGATTCATGTTCTGTTGCTAGAGAAATATTGTACTCCAATTACTGTGGAACTCATCGTAGCAGTGAAAATTAGCGCAAAATTGAAATTGCAATTTTTATAACGACCGCTAAAATGTTGAAGAAAAATGTAACTGAATGCTCATGAAGTAAATGACGAAATAAATGAAAATAACTAATTTAAAAATTATTTACTTATTTAGAAAGTTTTTTGTCATGTAAAACGGAAGTTTTACATCATAAATTTGCAATAATTATCTATAAATAACAAAAATTGAAGTTGTAAATTTCGTAATAAGTTCGCAAAAGAAACTCCATGCATGAAGTAAATAGACGGATAGTTACGAATGACAATGTAGGTGATTGAAATTTCGTATGGGGATAACTTTTCAGTGCGTAAAAAATTATAACCCTCGAATTGCTAGAAATATTACCAAAAATGACCATTGTTTTAACATTAGAAATCACTATTTGAAAAGAGCGCCGCTTGCCGCATCGGTGGTTCTGGACCTTCAACAGCATGGGAGGCGGCAGGAACGCAAACTACTAGCATCGGCCGACTATATGCGGGCGTAAAGAAAAATATACGGACATCGCGGACTTGCCCGAATATATGCGGGCTTGTCAGATTTTGCACAACCTCGGTGCCCGAATATATGCGGGCTTGTCAGGGAAGTGGTTAATGCCAAATTTCAAAAGAATTTGCCAATAATTTTTATTGGTGTAGGTACTTAAATATTTGTGCTTGTTCACATATGGACAGTAAAGCTCTGACTGGTGCTCTACTTGGCTGCTACGAGTCAGCCCTCAAAATCAGCGCTGATGACGTTTTCATTAAAAATCAATTCCCAGAAACATTCATACACCCTTTTAAACAAACCTATCCCTCCTGTAACTTCCCACTGCAACCTTGGAGTGATATTTGACGACAAATTAAATCTTCAGGAACACATTACGATGATTGTGAAGAAAAAAATGGCCATAGTTGGTATGCTCTATCGACATACTGACCTTCAGGACCTCACCGCTCTAAAAACAGTGTTTTTTGGTTGTATTCTCCCCATCCTGGAATACTGCTCACCAATTTGGTCTACCGCCTGCCCCACTACTCTAAACTTGCTCAAACGCCCTGTCAACTTTTTTCTCGCTGTAGCCCGCCATAGAATCCCCACACTCAGAAACTGTACCCGTGACTCTATCCTTTCCTCCCTCGGGATTTCCGACATAACTCACTGCCGTGTCTTATCTGATTTAATGTTCCTGCATAGAATCTTCAGCGGATCTCTCTGGACCAATGAAATTCTCCCTCTTTTTCGTTTTCACGTTCCTCCTCGCCCCTTACGTAATAACTCTCTGCTTCATATTCCCCCATTCCGTCTTTCCATCTCTCAACGCTCCCTTTTCTACCGAATCCCCTCCTTGTTTAACTCCCTGGCTTCAAAATATCCTTCCCTGGACCTCTTTTCCTCTACCGCTAATTTCAAATCCTCCCTTAAATACCACCTGAAAAATTCACCACTCTCTAACCCTTAGCCCCCTTTCTTACATTAATCATTTTGTTTTTTACTTATGTTATTCTCTCTAAGCTTTTATTCATTTATTGTGGTCTGCCAATGTAAAAGCCTTTGTGCCGTTTTTGGTGGTGAAATAAATAAAGATAAAAAACAAATTAAGAAAAAAAATGAAGCGGAGAGACCCACCAAGGGGCAGATTGGGCTTCTTTTCAAATGTGGTAGAAAAATATACGACTCCTGACAAGAAATGATTCGTCTATGAAATGGAACTAGATGAACGAAGATGTATGAATTCATAATCATTCATTTTGAGCTCTGAAAAAACTTCTGAAGGCTCAAATAACAGCAAAAAGCACTAGGCAGGCACCAAGCACCAATGAATGAGTTGATCCAGTGGACTGGTCATCCCAATAATAATAACGATGGAGAGCGGGAGTCGCTGCTCTTCTCAGTTTAAATAAATACGTACTGCTACTGGTTATTCCATTAGTTCCTTTCTATCAACTATCGTAAGAACTTGTAATAAATAAGAAAGTGAAATTCTTTTGTAAAATAAATTATGGACGGACTCTGAGGTGAGATAAGCTGTCCTTTTTATGAAATAATTTCACAAATTGTATGTTCCTGATGCATTAAAGTAGCTCAAAATTCATTCATGAAATCTCCATGATTATAGGTCTTGTGCCAATAATTATTACCCCTGTATATATTTCACGTCTTGTATGCGGAAGCATAAGTCTTTTTGAACTCAAATTTTGCCGCCTGTCGCTCCGCTATTTGTAAACACTTCAGCGCAGACCCATTCTAATCGTCTGCTTCAATGTGCGCTCGTGTGTTTCAATCTGTTGCGATGTGAGCTAATCTGCGCAGGGCGATTGGAAAGCACCCAATATCACTTTGCATGGAAGACTGATATTCACATAATAGTTAATTGAGAGCATAAGCGACCTAGATGGCATTGCGATGCAGATGTTCTTGGTATCACGGTGCTAAGTCATAAGGGGCGTGCATTTCGATGCAAATTTAGATAAGCCTTTACACTTTGTCGCTATCATTCACCGAGAAATGTTACGAAATAATTTAGCTTGTTTCATTGTTGCGATTTATTATCTCACGCCAGCTGTATCCATTAAGGAATCATGTCACTTCGTAGGTAGGTAATGCACTCTTGCAATAAATAGGTAGGTAATGCGCTCGGTGGAAGTTCTCATATTTGTACAAGTTGGCAAATAAAATTGTCTATACAATGGCTAATGAAAGCCTTATTTTAATTAATTAATTATTTGTCCCAATTGTACACTAAACAAACTGCACACTAGGTGAGTTTATAATCATTCACGAGACTGAAGGAAAGCTTATTTCGCCACTTCAGCACTAAGGTGTACCAATCCAGCAAGAGGTTGTCGAGACCCCATGCCGGCTAACGTGTGGGGTTAAATGCCCAAATAAATTACGAAGGATCATTTACTCCAGAATGCAATAATTTGTGATTTGAGATACCTGAAAGTACGCACGCCTTCACAACACGAATTTCCGGTTGTAATGATGGCCAAAACATCGACTGAGCTGGAGTTACGTATTTACTAAATGAGAACCCTGCGTGGAAATGGGTACCTTTCCATTGAGATTGGCAAAAAAATCGTGTTCACATAGTTTCAAGTAATACAGCACAAAATATGGTGATACGAAATAAACGGACGTTTAAAATAACGAATTGTAAATTACTGCTTCCGTGGAAACTGATCAAAAAGTGTGTGCAATAATCACGGTGAAGAAAAAATCAAAACTTAACAGTGATGAGTTATTTCTCTACTTTGTATTTTATGCTAATAATCGTAGAAAGGGTCATCGGAGGCAACCACGTAAATATAATCACCTTCTGCGGTCGGCGAAGCTTGGTAAATATTTTGGAACTGTGTAAACTTCACTGACGGGAAGCCGCGGTGGGAGTTTCTTCTTTGCAGTCGAATCGTAGATCGTGGATAATCAAGGGAAACCCCTGTGTTGAGAACTCAGTTATCCAAAGCCCTCAAAAAATATGCCGCGGTTAATTTAGGGCCACGGTAGACAAAGCCGCGGTTAATAAGGAAAACCAAAACGTACTAAGTTGTAAAGTTTCTGCCGAACAACGATGGATCTGAAGCAAAGTTACCGCCGTACATTGGCAAATAGTTGCATGAAAGTATGAAATGTCTCGTGATAAGTTCGATCTGAAGCCAGTGCAAAAGGAAAAGAACTGAACATTTTGGGGGTCAAGCCTAGACCTGCGGTATATCCGAAACTGCGTTATTCTGAGACGCACTATAACAGGAATTTACTGTATTTTATTTCCATCGCTCAGTTTTCACAAAAGTAACCATGCTTTTCTGCTCAATGTTTTTGAAATCCTGTACCCGAACGATCTGTGTCCACTTCCTTTGTCGTGCTACATGAAGGTTGTGTAGCAATTCATCTACAGTTTCTGGGTCTTTATTCTTCAGAAATTCTTGATGGATTTTATATGTCCAGGGAGGTAATGGGTGTGGTCATCTTTGCCATTCCTATTATGGCTCAAACCTCTTGTAGTTGTTTGCTCCGGGCGGAATCCATCCCACACATTTTATCTAGATTGTCAAAGAAAGCCATCCAGTTTGTTTGCTTTTTTTGAAGTTCCCATCGTGGGCAAGGGAAAGATGTTACCAGGGGCAGACTAATTCCAATCTCTATTAATGCTGGTCGATGTTGGCTACTTGGAAACTTGTCTAGGATTTTTTTCAACTGCACCTATTCTGTGAGAAAGAGATAGTGTAACCCTAGAAGATATCTCCTTCGTCTTATCTGTGTTTATCTACCCTTGCCCAGCTTCAATTTCACTCTGGTGGTTGCCACTAGTGAGGGGAGGGGGAGTCTTCTTTCGGGGTCCTCTGCAGCTTACTCTGGGTTGACGCGGCTCATGCTCAAATGAACTGTGACGAGTCATTATTTTGGTTGATTCAAATGGTAGCCCCCTTAATTTGATTACATAGGTAGAGATTTTCATCTAATTGCAAAATAAAACATTTCATATAATTTTAATGGCTGCATTTTTTCGATTGGAATAAACTCTGATTTTTAGCAAGGTATGTAACAAAGTATGACTATAAGTAGCTATTGCAGGGCTTATGCTAAAAATCAGCAAGTATCAAAAGCCAGTGAGAGGTATCACATGACTGAGGAGACCTTTCTAAAATTGAATAACATGTACAACAATGAAGTGCTTTCAATAAAAAAACGAGTGATTTAGCTGCCTTAAATTTTCAGCAAAATAAATAAACAATTAGTTAAATAATATAATGTTGAATAAAAACCAGTGGCTAAAAAATTGGCACAGTGGTAGGAGACTTCGCGAAAGTGTGGTGAAGGTGACTCCATTGGAGCATTGATATGTTGCAGCCCTAAAACAGAGCAGAGAAGTCATTATGCAAACTGCAATGCAATTATTTAGTGAGACCTAAAATGCATTGAAGAAAAGATCACCAACGTTATTTGATATTTAAAGCAGATTAATTCAAACGAATTTCGTGATATGATAGGAGGTATGAGTCGCTGACAATATTTTTACACCATTGATTTGAAGTATGGTTTCATTAAGGCATGAGTAGTGCATGTGCTTGATAGGGTTAAAAATAAAAAATAACTTGCATAATTAGGAATTTGTACAACAAATCATGCTTTGTCCATGCCAAAGTGAAATTAAGCATTCATCAATTCAAATTAATTAATGTGACCAATGATAGAACTTGAATCATGTAAGGGGCATGTTACAGATGATATGTAAAAGGATACCAGTGCATGGTATCCTTTATGCTGCAATTTGATATCGTAAGTCCTCAACTTACGCGGATCCAAGCTACACAGATCTGAAGTTACGAGGATGTTCAGTAAGGCCGGTGGCATGCTTTTGTTTTCTCTGTGTTTCTGTTGCAGCGACAGATACACGGAATGGGTGACGACCCGCAAGTCATTGTCAAGGGTGCAAGAGTTGATGCCAAACTACGGGCATTCAGAATGCCCACTCTACTACCACGGCACGATAAGCAGCGACACGTCCCTCAGTCCTTGGTATGGGACTGTACATTGGCTATTTGTCGTGTTGCGCCATAAACATGGCATGCAGCACTTTCAAATCTGTCGCTGGTCGGTAGCCTGGCCGGCTCCATAAGAATCTATGTATTTGAACTTTTACTAGCTGTCACTGCATATCTGTCACGGCAACAGAAACTTGAAGAAAACGTGAGCCTGTCACCAGCCTTACACGGCATCAACGTCTTTTTTCGGTGTAGTTAGGCCTTCCCGTGTAAGTTGGTGCGTAGTCAATTATCTACTCCATACATTACGGCATTTGTGCAGCAGACAGACAAACTTGTGTTTCCGATGTGATTTGATCATTGAGATTGTTATTTCTCAAGTTGGAGAACGTTTTCTCATCAAAATCGTCTTATGTATGTTTTGGATGTGAACCCTCATAATGGCTGAGAAACGTAAGAGTGGTGAGATTTCTACGAGTGGCAAAAAGAAATTGCAGGCTATAAGTTAGGAAAAAAAATAGAAATTATTAAGAGACATGACAAAGGTGAAAATGTTTATAGTAAAATGGAAAAATTTAGGGCCCCATCTATGAAGAGACTTTACTGTGCATTATATATTTTTAGCTTTCAATAACATTTAAATTTTTTACTTTAGTTTAGGTGAATTTGAGATAATTGATACCCCAATTAGTAATGTAACTGTTTCTTATTCTTTTGCAGAATCTAACGAACGCTTGCAGGTTCATCTGAAGGAAAGAATGCATTCACTTGAAGAGAAAAATTCCTTACAGCAAGAATTGGAGAAAACTCGGAAGATATTGGAAGACTCTCAAGGCGAAAAGGTGAGCTGGGAGCAGTGGGGGAGGAAATAGTCTATAAGGCAATAGATTTGGGAGTAAAGTTTTGGTTTCCAGCTTTGATGATTGTCAGCTGAAGGCTTCTCTTTTTCACATTTCTCATTAATTTCATTTCCTGATTTCAAGAGACTAGTGTCTAGTTGCTGTAATTTATTTCTTAGGCTTAAATAAAATTAAAAGACAATTGAAAATTGAATTGAAGACAAAGACAAATTGAAATGATTGGAATATTAGTTTTAATTGTCACTTTCCATGTGACTTAATTATTTTTTCACATTGTATTTACTTGTCTACAAAATTGCTGGGTTGCATCATAAAAGAGAGGGCCAAAGTCATAGAGTGATGTACTACGACACGACTTGACCAATATTACTTTTTTCTGAGCATTTTTGTCTCTGGGTGATTTCTTTATGGTTGACCTTCTTATCTTTTACTGCCATGGCTTATATAATTGCTCTTATATCTTTGCCCCCATCCAAGTTTTTATTTTTTTCGGAAAGCATTGTTACTGTACCTGCTCTATTATATTCCTTCTTGTTAGATCTTTTAACAATAAAAAATGACATAATTGGTAATGCCCTGGGTAATCTTATAATTTTCTTAGCTTTAATTAATGGCTGTTTTTATGACATTTCTTCTTTTTTCTAACAACTGTATGGGTAATCCCTTCAATATAGGCATTTGTCTACTATTTTTTATGTATTTTTCTCTCCATAAGTTCTGTCGTGAATTTTTCTCCCATTCCAAGATAAAGCTGTGGGCTTTTTTTATCTATTTATCTGAAAGATTTCACATGGTACACTTTTTTCCTGGGCCTTGCTGAAAAGATGAGCTTTTGAACTGGACTCCATTGTGTGTGCCTCTGCAGCGGGTGTTGTGAACTAGAAGAGTTATCATGATCAAATATTAATATTGAATTGTGCAGAAATTACTGTACAACCCTATATTTACATTTTCAAGACTTGGGTTTTTCTGATATTTAGGTAAATTGTTTCTGCTCATGAAATTTCCAATCATCCCACAATATTCAAAACCCAGTACATACAATGCACAAGTCTCATGCTTATCCAGAATTCTGAACAACAGTAGTATCTAAATAACCGAATATTTTTCCAGAATATTCGCGAACTTTATTTTTTACATCACACCACTGAAATGACTGCTATTATGCCATTTTTAAAAAATGCCTTTAGCATTTTTGGGGTTTGTGTCAGGTGTCAAGCAAATGAAATTGTCCTTTCTATCCAAAGAAGGCCTCATTTCTTAGGTGTTCGTAGATTGGCTGGTGATGATGCAATGCCATGGACAATATTCGTCATGCAACAACACTACCAGTCCCTCCTTCACCTCTTCCTTCCTGTAAAGGGAATGGAGATGGGGTGTACATTGTTTCTGACAGCATTTACAATTTATAAGTTGAAAATGGGATGGCTAATTTCCTAAATCTTCTTGTTTTGCGATTTATATACCGAACCATTCATACATCCGAGGATGTGTATTAAAGCGAAGAGAGACAAACATAAAGAAATACAAACGTTCAATAGATATATTAATATCCTTAGCTGCTACAGAAGCAGCCATGTCTATGAGATATCCTTGTTACACGGTTGTCTGCATTACTGTGTGATGAGGCAGTATTAATATCGTTGTCATCTTGGTTGAGGAAGGTGTCATTATCTTCCACACTATCCATAGCTGAGGCTGTTGCACCGGTCAACTGTATGATTCAAAAGCTTGAATGACCTCTGAGAAATTTTGAGAATCAGCTCCATGGTAGTTAAGACAGCTCTGTGATGAGCTAGAAAGCACTGGTTTGTTGATCAAATCCATGCCGATCCACATAATTTACAGCTAAGAAATATTGAAGATCTTCCCTACATATTGTACTATTGAACTGAAATTATTAGGTATGGGAACCATTCTCTCATTTGTGACGCGTTGCTAAAAAAATGTTGTTCAAAACTAATCCCTCTTGAGTACTGAAAATCTGAGTGAGTGGGATATTAAAAAATTTTTTTTTTAAGTTTCCCATGTTATGCTGAGTCTTATTTCTATCCTTATTTAGGATAATGAGTGACTCCTGAAGCAAAATTGAACTATTTTATCTTTTCATTTGACCAGGATTCTGAGAAAAACAAATCTGGGGTTTTACTGCTTTCAGTTACATCCGGCCATTCTTCATTATCACTCTCGTTGAGACAAGTTTTACTTCAGATCTGATATGCTAAAAATTTTGGTCATTCTCAAAAATATCCTTAGTTTTCTACTAGTTTGTTCCCATTGGCAGAGATATAATTTTTTTAATTCCTTCAAATATTAATTTGTAATAGTATACATCTGCCTGTGTCTGCATTGACGTAAAGCAATACAGTTTAATTATCTCAATTGTGAAATCTTCACCCTTTAGGCCTTCCAATTTCATCGATTTCTTTCCAAGATATCCTTGGATCAATTTGTTAAAGTTTCTGGTCGTTTTAACCTGCATAGGCGTCAGCAAAATTTCTATGTCGTCTGAAATCTACTCTTCTTAATCAGTCTCTTAGTTTTTTTGTGGAACATTTTCGAGGGTTTTTCATTCTCTTATTACAGCCATGTTGGTCAATGATACTGTCATTCATATTCCTTAAAGCCTGGTTACTGTTAATCCTCTTTATTTTACCTAGATGCTAATCAATGCAATTAATGTTTTTGTATTATTATAAAAATAAGCTAGTTTATCCAATGTTAACTCTGTGTCATTAAGTCTAGGTATCCATTCAGTATGTTCCACTTAGCAGCATAGAGTGAATTCTTTTAATGGTGAAACATAGTAAAGTAAAATTTTGATGTTGTGTTAGTTAGTCAGTCAGTCTTACTTGTCAATATACAGCAGAAACTCAATAATATGAAGTCAGCAGGACCGATAAATTCGCACTTTGTATTATCGAGTTTCGTAACATCGACCCTTTTAAAGAAATCTGGAAAACAAATTTTTATTTCCCCGCTAACTTTTGTGGTCTTTGGCAGCGTTTTAAAACCATATATTTGGCCCTTATTAGTCAAAGCATTCTTATAACAATGCCTTTATAAAATAAACTTTAACTCATAAAAGATCGTAAAATAACTATCACCTTGTAGTTTCTCTATGTAAATATTTTAAGTTGGTAAGTAAGGATTTAAATTTATGATCGCAATGTGTTACACTCTGAAGAATTTGAGATTGGCCAGATCACGTAATTTAAGTTTTAAGACTCACGTCAAGGTAGCTGACGAACAGTTGAACAACGACAGCTCCTGAGAGTCCGTAGAGACCTGCAGGCGGTTGGCGACTCTGAACTACCGTTGCCCGGCTGTGTGCGAATGATTAAGAGATACTTCTCTTCCCTCTCCCCTTCCAATAGTCCAATAACTTTGCTTGTTTTTTCATTATATTGCGCACTGTGGAGATGCCAGAGCCCACCGCTATACTAGTCACTGGGTCTCCCTTGGATGCCCTTTCAATAATCTTCAGCTTCTCCGAAATGTCTAACACAACGCGCTTTCGGCAAATATAAAACGCCTGCGGAAGCCCCACAGAGCAGTTATTCAGGGGGCTCAGGGTAATTGCTTGATGACGAATGGGGCGTGATTCGGCATATTTTCCATATCGCCGTCAGTGCATGAATGCATGTTCTTTAATAGAAATTCTGTGCCAAAGTTAAGTGTCGATGTAAATCTTTCTCATGAATTTATTGCGTTACGTTTTAATATCGTCACGATACACAGCCCATTTTATTGTGCAACTTTTTCTCCTTACATCACACAGTAATCACAGTTGTATACAATAAAACCATCCAGCTATAAAAATGGCATCTGTTCGAAATGAAATGTCCAACTAAAATAATTGCAGAACTATATAAAATTTCAACCCATGATCATTCAATTACGGAAATCCATCGGCGAATCAACAAATAAAAGCAGAATGCCGTCCATACCTCATAGATGCCTGATAGCGGTAGTCTCGTCTGTTTTATTCGCAGTAGCTGTGGGCTAGGACGATTTAACAAAACCAGAACGTTTTGGAAACACACGGAAAAACTAAACTCAATGTAATAGCAGTTATCATTCTATTAAACTAAAGAAAAACACATTCGTGGAAATAGAATCGTGAATCACTAATGAATATTTGTATCATAATAGTTCTCATTTTTAGTTTTCGTCACTGCTACTAAGATCTGAGAAAATCACGTCCTCACTTTCACTGTCCCACACCTCACTGTCTTCATTGCCGTCCATGTCATTTGAAATGTGACATTTCTTAAAGCTTTTTATGACTAAATCATCTGGAATCATCTTCAATGATGGCAAAATCCACTGACAAATCTGCATCAACTCTGGTTTTTTTTATTTTTCCCGTGGGAGTTTCTTCATGTATAGTGCTTGCCATCCACTCTCTATACAGGCTCTTCATGTTTGCTTTGAATGGTCTATTTATGCAAACGTCTAATGGCTGCAACATAGACGTCATGCCACCTGGAATTGTCACCTGGTCAGTCTTTCCCTCTTGCAGCCTTTGTTTTACAGGTTCTTTAAGATGCCCATGAAAACTGTCAAGTACTAACATGCTCCGCAGCCGTAGTAAGGCACCAGGACGGGATTCCCACACACATTTAATCCAATCTAAGACCATGTTACTGTCCATCCAACAATTTTCTTGTGCTCTTACTATTATACCGGCTGGAAATATCACTTTCTTGGGTAGAGTTTTTCGTTTAAAAATAACAAGGTGGGAGTTTTTTCCCATCTGCCAGTACTGTCAACATCACTGTACAACACTGTTTTTCATAACCACCACTTCGTACTTGCACAGACTTCTGGCGTATTTCATTCACAGTTGTTTCTGACGGCATCTTGAAGTACAATGGTGTTTGGTGTGCATTTCCAATTTGTCCCAATAAGTAGCATTGTTTTTTCCTCAGCTGAATTACATGCCTCTGAAAGCTCTCCAGCTTATCTTCATATGCATCAGGTAAGCGGTGGGAAATCGTCGTCCTTCTCCTAATTGATAGTCCGTTTCTGATAAAAAATTGTTGTAACCATCCTCTGCCCGCCTTAAAGTCTGCCGGAGCAACACCTAATTCTCCTGCCATTTCTCTTGCTTTCACCTGGCACATTTCTGTTGACACTGCATAAGCATACTGTCGTCAATCGAAGATGTATGAAGCCAGTCGCTTATCTAGTTCAGGGTATTTTGCACTTTTACCCAGAAAAGCTCTCATACTTTTTTTTGCAGTTTGCAGTTTTTCCTTCATCTTCCTCCAGTCTCTGATGCACGATTCAGATACACCATATTTCCTCCCCGCAGCTCGATTTCCTATTTTTTCGGCATTGCTTATAATATGTAGTTTTGTACTTACAGGATACGATCGCAATTTCACTTCAGAATTCATTTTTAGGGTGGTAACAGCAAATTATTTTCAAGTGCCAAATAACTCTAACTCATTTACTCCTCTCATGCATGGAGCGGGTAGCACTAGGAGAAAAGAACGTATAGTAAGAAGGTGCTTTCTTTGAGCATACAAGTCTTGCCAATACGTAACAAATACTTTGTCATGTTTTTACAATGTAGCTTTAATGTGTACACAAAAATGATTATCTATTATGTGAGAAATGTTGCTACAGATACGTGATACCGAAACAAACTCCGATTACGATTTTGAAAGATTTAAAGGCACCACACCCCCTTGCGGCAGCTTACAGGATACATTGTAGATACAGATTTGTATACATATCAGTCTTAAAATATGTTATCTTACGTACGATCTGTACATAGTAAGTGCTTTGTCACGTGGCATTTCTGATATAGCCTTTCTTCAAGTATCGTTGTACGCTCAGACTTTGATAAACGATGATTTGTATTTCTAATTACTTCAAAATACTTTACGGGTTTACTACCTCACCATACTTACCAATTCACATCGATATATTCACTTTGGAGAAACTAGCGACAGGAATTTGAGGTAAAATGGTGCGTGGCTTACATGAAAATCTGGAGGATTTGTGTAAGCCGTGCACCCCCATTTTTTCACCGGCATTTTCGGGAAAAAGGTGCGCGGCTTACACGAGTAAATATGGTACTAAGCTTTCAGTTTTAAAGAGCAAGATTTTTTTGTCAGGTGGAATTATAATGTGGTAGACGTGGAGAATGATACCGAAGAAAATAGTACTGCCGTTAATGATTATCTATATATCAATCCTTAAGTTTACGAGGATGACGATTTGCCTCCCTCCCAGGAAATGCCTTTGCGTTCAATAACGGCAATTAGCCTATCCAGTTCTGAGCAATGTTTCATCACTCATTGAAGTAGGTGAACGAATTATTAACTCATTCCCAAGTCTCTTTTCACTTTGATGATTTGTTCTTAGAGTTCTAGTCCGCAAAAATTACTCTAGTGCGAAATAAAACTATTATTTTTCATCTTTCTATGCCTAATCTTTTCGATGTCATTTCGCGTCGTGGCTGTTGGGAGAAAAGTTAAACATCATTTCATCTAATGACATCCTTATTTACAGACTTCGATAGGCTTAAATTATGGAGTTTATAAATAGACTCTCATAACATAGGATCTCATGTAATGACTGCATAGTTGAAATGTGATTATCGAATCACTATGATTTCGGGAACTTTTTATCCACACGAATAAGTGTGAAAGAGAAACTTAATCTCAAATGGACATCACCGAGATGTTCCAGATCTAATGGTTCACATTTCATTAATTAGTTATTTTCTTTCCTTGCTCCAAATTGCTACTAATTTTCCGATGATGGCACGACTTCGTGGTAAAACTATGAAAATCTTCTCTATCTCAATGTGGTCTTGGATGATTGTCAACACGGTGAAGTATGTAACACGAAAATAAAATATGGATAACGTATGGAGTCGAACCGTGGTCCGTAGACTTAAAGGCCAACCATTTAATCAAACACTATTGTATTGTGATTGGTACGGAGGCTTACTATTGTATTGTCTTTGAATACCTAAACTTTCATAGCTCTAGATGGCTAAGTAAGAAATTAAATCGTGGTTCTTTGTGCCCATGTTCTCCATTTATTTGCACGCAAAATTTGAATTCTTGCCGCGATGGAGACTCAAGGTGGCAGATTACATTAGACAAGTGCGTGTCATGACCTGTCCTTTATGGACCTTGGGCAGCGAGCTTAACATGTGGCACCGCTCGTGAGTTTTAACCAAAGGGAATTGTTTACATTATGTAAATGCTGCCAACAGTTAGAAGAGTGCCGGAGAGAAGAATCACTATCATTCACGCATTTCACACGGTTGGTGCATCACATTCGTCAACGTTGATTTGCTAGGTGTCTGCCATTCTAGTTGTCTAGGTCAATTTTTCGCCATGGCTCGTAAAAACGAATTCCATTTTTTCCTGGGGACCGGGGTCGAGGTTCGTAACATCGGAAATTTCGTTTTTTCGAAACTGTGTATTATCGAACTATTATTTAGTATAGGCTTTTGTTCGGGACCGACAGTTTTGCTTCGTATAGTCGAAACTTCGTATTATCGTGCTTCATATTATTGAGTTTCTACTGTATAACCTTTTATGTTGAAATCGATGAAGTTATAAAAATTGACTACAGTGAACTCCCGATTATCCATGCTCGGATTATCCGTGCGTGATTTTTTACTCTTCGTCGATATTTTCTGCGGTCAACAAAAAAATTCAATCAAAACACACATTTGGATTTTAGCAATCCAATTCAAGCAAGACATACGTAACGCCATTTCTTTCCCCTTAAATCCACCTTATAAACCGTAGTTGTTTTCCTTACATGCTCACAATGAACATGTTATGTTTACCTCATTGTTCATTGTCAGTATCTTTCCAACTTTTGAGCCGTGAATACGCACTCTCCGGAGCTTTCTCGCTGGTATATTTGCGATAATTAATGGTTTCGTCCACGATAAACTTCATGACATCCACTGAAAAAAAAAACGGAGAAAATCTAGTATCACAGAATCTTCGCTAGCACACGCCTTGCATCTAGAATCTTGGGGATCGCATCCATGAATTCCCGGATTCAGATCCGTATCTGCCTGATTTCTGGGAATTTCTTCTTTGAATGTGGCGGTAAGTCTTGAAGATACAGGTCTTCCGTGTTTTACTCCGCATTGGTCCATCATCTTCGGACGAGTTTCGCCGGCGTTGCAGTCGTAAAGTAGTCGACTCAACGCCGAATTTCGACTGCAACGCCAGCGAAACATTTTGTCCAAAGATGGACCAACACGGAGTAAAACCCGTAAGACCTGTATCTTCACATCCATCAACCCGCGGAAGTCTACACAAGCCGGTAAATCGTCTTCATCTGGCAATGAGCTATCTTCAGATTCAGATACGCGGTCGGCATAAGAAATCTCACAATGAGTCAAAGAAACAATCTAAAATAACGGACTATGTGCGCAAATGATAGTACATCGTTTTTTACGTATATTATGAAAAATATAAGAAATAAAAGTGAAAGTTCGGATTATCCGTGTTTTGTGATTATCCGTGCGTCCTCTCCCCATCATTAGCCTGGATAATCGGGAGTACACTGTACATTGAAAAATGAAATATTTGATGCAGTGAAATCGCTCTTCTCTCCCGAGCTTCAGATCGCGTATGATACAATGAAATATGTGCTTTATATTTCTCCTGGTTTTTCTTAATGGCATCATTGGCTATCCGTTTAACTATTGTTGTATTAGATCACATAATCCACCCCTGCTGCCCATGAGGTAACTCTGCAAATTTTGCTGTGGGAGTCTCGCTTTTCCCATCCGTTATAGGTGTCCATACTTTCATAATTGCTGTTTTTATATCATCTGCATATGGTGTTACATATTTAAATTCCTAATTTTGTTAATGTTTTCATTTTGGTGGTAAATAATAGTCTCAGATTTTTCTTTATTGGCTATTCTTGTCAACTATGAGTTCTCCTCTTTATGATGGTATTGTAAGTTCTGTGTTTATTTTCTTTGGAAATGGACTGGTTCCATGATAAACTGCTTAAAAGTGTTATGGCCTCTTTGCTTTTAGAATACCATTCCCTAATGGCTCTTACCAGTGTTTTATTTCCTGTAATTTTCATCCCAAGGTATTTATACTCTTTGCAGTGTCTTATATGTTGCTCAGTTACTAAAATAAGATTCGTTTGCCTTCCTTCTACGTGTATATTCTCTGTTTCGTTGATGTTGACCTCAAGGCCCCAACTTAATTATTCTTCTATATTTATTCTTGATGTATGTTCTACATCCTCCTAGTCTTATGCTTAAAGAACATGGTTATCTGCATAGCTTAATGTGTATAACATAATTTCTCCTAGAAGTATGTAAGTGTAGAGAATAATTTTGAATGAAATGTTATTGCACCTGATGTGTTTATTGCTTGAGGTGGTGGTGAGAATAAAGTTCACGTAGTAATGTTGAATTGCAATAGATGGAGGAATGAAAATGAGCTTTGATTCATCCAATCCATCACAATTGGAATTACTTGATATTGTATTTGAAGTTAACAATTATCAATCTTTCATTCAGGGCAACATCGTGAAGGAGTTAAACAAAGCTCGTATGGAAATAGAAAGCATTCGGCGGCAGATGCTACAGCAGGAAATAGCATTCAACATCCAACAGACTGATGCTTTAACAAGGTATGTTACTTCTGTTATTGTGATGCCAATATGGGTCTTAATTTTAGGTGATAAATATTTTATTTGCTGAATATGTTAGACTGTATGCCGGCATATTGCCAGGTGTAACTTGTTATGTGACAGTTATGGAATGGAACGGAGAATGGTACTAAGGGGCTGTACTAGCTGTTTAAACAGTACATTAAATTGTAGCGGATGCCATAAATATATTTAATTAGATGTTATTTGGCCAACTACCGCTGTCATTGTGGCGAAGAGGTTAAAATTTATGTTAACTCTTGTTCTCATACTTCGCAGTGATCTTTTTCTCATTTCTCGTAACTCACGCACTAATGCCATTCGTCTTGCATATATAGGTTTTTAGTTACTTCACCTTTTGTTTTATTTAATGTGCAATTACTCACGGCAGTCATGAGGAAACGTTTTTTAAAATGGCAAACAAGCGTGCAAGATAATCGTTATCATTGGAAGAAAAAATCAACAATTTGCAAAGAGAATTGACTCTAAATACGAGCACTCGCATGTCCCTGACCAAAGAACTTGATATACCAGGTTCAACGTGGAACACAACTGTAAAAACCCGTAAATGTATAGAGAAAAGTGCTAAGGAATGCGGCCCTATTAGTAAAAGGCATAAATACATTAAATACTCCCAAGTATAATGAACTTGAAGAAATATTGAAGACATGGTTTCAGTCTTCCCCCGAAATAAGGCCGCATAACCGCTGCGAGAGGCGCTTGGCGCATTGATGACTTCAAAGCATCAAATGGATGGATACACCATTTCAAAAGTCGATATAAATATTGTCTATAAAACCATTTGTGGTGAATCTAAAAGTGTACACTACATTGATCCTGAAACAGTTTCTCACTGGAAGTGCACAACTTTGCATAATTATGGTGATGGCTATGCCTATGGGCTTAAAGACATTTTTAATGTGGACGAGACAGGTGTTTTTTTTTAAATAATGCCACACACAAGACCCTATAGACTTCAAAGGGGACCCTTGTCATGGGGCCAAGCTCAGCAAAGGTCGCCTTACTGTTTTATTAGGATCTAATCCAGATGGCAGTGTGAGACTGAAGCCCTTTGTTTTTGAAAAGTCCAAAAATCCACGTTGCTTTAAAAATATTAAGAAAGACCTTGGCTACAACCTAAGCAGCCAACACAAAGGCATGGATGACATAAACTATTGTTGAAGAAAAAATGCATGCCCTTGATGCAAAGATAAATATATGTAAGTAGACACCACCTCAAATCAAGTTAAGTTAAAATATGAGAATACTTTTATTTTTTGTTAACTTTTTTTATTCATTTATTTATGTCTCTATATGGTGACCCATCAAATATTAAACATCATCTGTTTAATAAAAGAAAATAATTTAACATTAGGCTATGATTTTGCTTCTACAGTGTGTCCTCGTTTAACGTTGTCCCGTTTAACGTTGTTTCGCCAACAAAAAAAAAAATGAATTACGAATAGGACTTAGGCGCATCTGATGCATTCCAATTTCCATTCGGCGGAAAAGTTTGGCGTTAACTCCCCATGTGGTGTGCAAAAGGTTCACTTGAGCGAATAATTATTGCGTTATTTGTTTCATAACTGCTGTATTTGCTTATTATTTACTACGCTGTTATTGGAGGGCAATGCATAGGGTGATTTAAAACTCAAACCAATGTTAGTATGCCATCTTGAATGGCATGGTATTAACCCATTGGCTTACCATTTTTCTTGCAAGCTACTCCCTCAGAAATACCATTTATTTTGATAAAATGTTCTATTGATAAATATGCTATAAATTGTAAAGTTTATTATTTATTTTATTGAAATTTTTTATATATATAGGTTTATATTTTGTCAATTATAATTTGTTGTTATTAGTCTCCAGTTTTTATTTATTGAACAGTATTATTAACATTTATAAAAAGATTGCAAAATTATAAACAAATTTTTTGTGATCATATTTTTGAAAAATTTTAAAATATTTTTTCGTATTATTATTTTAATCTATATCTTCTTTCATTCTTGAAAGTTTCATTGAAATTCATCGACGGATTCTGGAGATATGTTCTAATGTATCTGGAGAAATTCTGAAAAAAAAAGTTTTACTGTTCCATTTTACAGCAGCGATTCCATTGCTATAAACTATTTTTTCCTTCCCATTATTCAACTGTATATTTTTGAATTCTGCCGGCCTATTCCTTTGATTTATTCTGAATGTGCCTAAGGCATTAGTTTTCTCATCAATCAACTTGAGAAATAGACCAGGTTATGCGTACCAATTATCTAACGCCACAGTGTTACCCTTGCGAAAGTAGGGATGCAAAAGTTCTAATACTATTGCTGCACTAGAAGGAGTATCCTTTGCTCCGGATGGTTTTTTTCCAGTGTAAATGCTAAATTGTAGGCAGTACCCTGATGGGCTTTCACATATCTTGTAAAACTTGATTCCAAATCGGGCGCGCTTACTTGGGTTATACTGGACAGCAGAGTCTACCACGAAATTTCATCAGGCCTCATCCACGGCAAGATTTCTCTCCGGAATGTACATGGCTGTAAATTTTTTATTTACATAGTCGATCACTGGAGATATCTTTATCAACCGATCATTTCCATTCAGTTTTGAATTATGTATCTACAAATGTAAGAATTTGGATAACAACAAAAAACGTTTATATGGCATAACTCTGCCGAAAAAGGTGTTTCTGTCACGTTGCGCGGACTCAAGTATTTTTGAAGCTTATTTTTTTCACTTGTGCCATTAGCACACACAATGAGATATAGGCCTGAATCTCATCTGTTATTGTTTCAAACCATCCTTTCGTAAGATCTCTTTTTCTATTTTTGTCGGAGTTCAAAAAGGCATCTGCGTACTTGTTGGTTTCAGTTGCGATGAGTTCCCAAAAATCACCTTCTAGAAACTGGAAGAAAAAGTCTCTTTCACTAGGATTGTTTCTCACGCTCCTATTAATTCTTTCATTTTACCAGAGAATCTAAATTCTTTCACACACTGGTTGTTTTTACACCAATGCCAATTGTTTTCTACCTTAGCCTTTTTTCGATCCGCCGGACAAATACCGCCTTCATTTTCACTGGAAAATTCTGCACTGTCTTCACTACTCACAGATTCTGAATATTCAGAATTATCGGTGTCACTTTCTTCACTGTTATCACTGACACTTATGTCACTATCAAAAAGAAACTTTTCGACATCATCGTCCGTGAAAGATGTTGCTCTTTTTGCCGGCCATTGCTTCGGGGGGAGTGCTAGTACACACGGCCTTGAGCGCGAGCGTCCGTGGTTATGACGGCAGGAATACTGGCTGCGAACTGGCGGCTGGTGCCGAAATGGTGGCTTATCTGAAGCCCACAACTTAATTCTGTAATTCTATCTTCTTTGTTGATGTAGCAGGGAATAGGAAAAGATGAATGGCTACTTTTAGTTGTCAGCAGAAAAGATTGTATTATCTTTTGCATAGTAGCATGTTCACAGAAGACGAAGATATTAGGTATCTTTCGTTTACGTTCAGCAGATGGCACTCATCAAGTATACCAAGTGAAATATTGCTTCCTTTATCTTATGTTGGCTATGAATAGGTACCTCAACAATACTTTATCAAATAGAAGGAAGATGGAAGAGATAGGAGACAAAGAAAGCCAGTGCTGACGGTGCATTGGGTTCATGATCAACGAAGAGGGCGTTATGAAAATGCTTTGAAACCATTGAGTATATACATGAATAAAATATGAACTGCAATATAATGACAGCATCGGAATATGTATTAGAACAACATAAAAGCAACTAAGAACATAAAATATGAATCTATCTGAAATTTATGCTCCAAAAAAAGGTTAGAAAAAAATATACGAGACCGGCGAATTGCCGTCTTTGTAAGCAAGGGCCAATTTTGAGCGGACGGCGAATCGCCGTCTTTGTAAGCCAATGAGTTAATAATACCATGTCTGAATGGTAGATCCAGGGGCATATATCTACGGGGAAAAATACCTGAGAATCCCAAGCCGCCATAATGTAGAATTGGTGGTAGAAAAAGTTGATTCACTGCTGTTTGAGGTGAATCAAAAACGTGTTTTTCGTGTTGAATTAGTGTGTAATGCCTGTTGCTCACGGTAAAATTTTCGGTAAAACGTTTTATAAAATCGACTAATTATATAAAATTGAGCTTGCTAACGATAAAACCGTTTTATAAAACCTAGTTTTATAAAACGTTTTATGGAATAGGACAGGTTCTATTTCCATAAAACCGTTTTATACAACAACCAATGAAACGTTCCGCTCATCGTGTTGATAATAATCTCGTATCCATGGGACGCCAAATAAGGAAAACGTAAACAAACATGGCTGGAAGGTCATGGAACGTTGAGGCAGTATCCATCTTGTTAGAAGAATGTGTTAGAGCCTTAGCACCGTTGAGTGTGATCAGAAAGTAAGTAAATAAACAATACATATAGTTTTTAACCTAACAGTCATCCAAAAGTGAGTGCATTTTATCACTTCACGTGTTCGCAAAGCGTCTCATAGATGGCAGGACATTGCGGTTTTATGAACAGTTTTACCGTGAGCAAGCTAGTACGTTTTACGTAGGATTCATAAAACTTTCAATAAAAATTTTTATAAAACTGTTTTATGGAAAATTTTACCGTGAGCAACAGGCATAAGAGGTAGTTTTCTAAACTCTCCATGATGCAGTAAATAGTCGAGGGTGATACTGTTCCTAAAAAATTGTTACGAAATAACAAATATTTTGTACACAGCACCGAGTTTACCTACTTCACTCACTATTTTAATTGATTTCCTACGTCTTCGCGATCGCAGCGAGCGAAATTTTTGCACAAAAATTGCTATTTACTCAGAGGGAAACCGGTGCTAACAGCACTAAATATCAGAAATATAGGAGGGAAACCTGGTGCTTATTGTTTTAAAAATGCCTTTTCAGTTTGTTTCATCTAAGATATGAAGCTCTCTGACTAGTGGTGCCATCTGTCCGACTGCCCGCGTAATTAAAATACCTACGCTGTAAATCGGCAGAAGTTGACTGCGAAGTAGTTCATAAAAACACATCAATATTTTAGGAAATTGGCAATTTGTGTGCATTAATCCATTGATAACGCCTTTCAACCAGGTCCCCTGTTTTTTTTAAATATCAACAGTAAGTTCCTATCACCTGTAGTTTTCGTGCCACCAAGATAGAGAATAATTCCAAAATTTCTTTTGTGAGTGAAAATACCAAAGTTTCACCATTAAAATGATTTAGAAAATTAGTTTGAACGCTTCATTCAATAATGCCATATATCCAACCTTTTATTGCTGTGCTGTGCGGAAATCGTTATTGGTATGAAATGAATTGTTAAGTTTTGGAACCGATTTTAATTTTTTACATTGTTTCTTATGGAAAATACTGCATCGTTTAACGTTGTTTTGCTTAAAGTCTACTTTTTCAGGAACGAGTTAACAACGTTAAATGAGGACACACCGATTTTAATTTTTTACATTGTTTCTTATGGAAAATACTGCATCGTTTAACGTTGTTTTGCTTAAAGTCTACTTTTTCAGGAACGAGTTAACAACGTTAAATGAGGACACACTGTATTTCCCATAAATTAAGATTTCCCTCTTTACATTTTCCCGTGATTTACACTTTTTTCCTTCATCCCCATCAAAAGTGTAAAAGAGAGGTTTTACTGTAGTATGCGGAGAATTCACAAGTCCTCCGTTCTCGTTTGAAAAACACTTTCAAGTCTTACTTGTACGAATCTGACATTGTAAGTTTTAGACTTTTAATTGTGGACTTGTACCTTTGAAAAACAGACTCCACTGTACTATGGTGGTATTTCAAGTGCATTGTTCTGTGTCAAAAATTAAGGAAATTAAAATAATGGGTTTCAGGAAAATCTTGGGTGGGAACTTTCTGGTTGTTCTGTTGCTGTAATGACGTTAATGTGGGTGTTTGCTACGTGAATAAATATAATTGCTGCATTTAAAAGGCCATACAAATATGTTCCTTCTATTTTGTATGTAGGAGCTTGTCACCATCTGGTGGGCTTCTCCCGGGTGAGGGACCCTGTCCATCACCTTACGGGGGTCGTCCACCCTCGGGTGCTGCAAATGTTGCTTCCCCTGGGCCTCCATCATCCTCTGTTGTTACGCCCACCAGGCCACCCTCTGCAGCATCGGTTCAAGGTCAGCAGGGTGGATCTTCTGTCTCTTCGTCTGCTTCCAGAGCTTCCAAGGCAAGGCTTGCTGTTGCTGCACTTGAAGAAGAAGTTGCTAAGGTGTGTAACAGCAGTTTTTTATGGCTTTATGAATGAAGGTGGATAAGTGAAAAGTTTTGAGTTTTTCAGGCTGATGTCATTCTTTCAAATGGCAGTTTCATTTCATAATTTCCCAATGCCTTAAATTGTAGCACTATATGATGAAATAACAAACCATGCAGTTTTCCACACTAAAAATATTACTTATGACAGGGGTTTTAATGTTATTACATCATCTTCAGGTTGAGTCTCATTATTCAATCAATCAGTTCAATCTATGGAGCTTCATATACATATTTTTTATGGCCAACCTAATTTTCCTAATGCACAAAATGTCTGGTACAGAGGTGTCATATTCCTGTTCCATGAACTGCTTCAACGTTTTTCCTGATTGCAGCACAATTTGGAGAGAAACTCATTTTCAATCAATTGTTTCTTCCTCATCACTATTGGAGCCATCTACGCCCACTGAATTAGTGTTTTCAGTTCTGGTGGCGAAGATGATAGCATCATCATCAAGAGTCTGATGTTCTTACAAATCGTCGTCATGGCTTAGCCATTTAGAGTTATGTTAGCCGCTGAGTCTTCCTTGGATGCCCTTTCAATTATCCTCAACCTCTCGGAAATATCTAACATCACACGTTTCTTCTTTCCTGAAGAATTAGACATTTTGGGTAAATTATTTTTCTGAAGGAAACTTGGTAAATATAAAACGGCTATGGAAGCAATATCAGCCCTCTCCCCAAGGTCTCACAAGCAGTGATCCAGGGAGCTCACTATGATGCATCACTGTCATGTGCATAACTGAATAGTCTGCTGTAGGAAAACCTATTGTGACGGCAAAATGTAGAAATTTTATAGAATTGAACACTGCCGCTGGAATCTAGCGTGAAAAAGAGCGGTAGTAGGTGGGGAGGCAGGGAGGGGAGAGGATGGAAAGGAAGAGTAGCGGAGGGGGTGGTTGAGGGGCTGATTGTTAAATAATGTGATGGATGGTTAAAGTCCAATTTATTGGTCCCTTGAATTTCGAATTAACGAGGTTTTACTGTATATTCGGGGGGGGACTATTTCGTAGAACTACGGTTATTTAACATGCCATTTTATATGCGTCTTTTGATAGGGCCACAGAGGATAGGACAATCAGATGTTGCTGCTAAGGTGCCACATATCAGCTAAAAGCAAAACTAAATGAGAAAATTTCCACGTAGAACGTATTTAAACTTTTTTTTTACCCTTTATATTCTCTCTTTGGTCAAGCTTTAGTGGCCTGCTTTCAGTTAACCTAAAATTTCAATTTTCTGGCCCAGCTTAATGGCTGTGTGCAGAACTTTTTTCTACTCCCCTGAAGTCTTCATGCTGGCTTTGATTTGATTCCTTCAAGCAATACTGCCACACGAGTCCCTCCTCCTAATGCTTCCCTGCTATACTCATGTCTCCCACAAAACCCTAAATAAAAGGGAATTTAAAGCTTGCAGAAGTCATCAGTTGTCAGCACATGTATAATAGCTTTGTTCGCGTCGCTGCTCCTTTTGCTCTTTCTTGCACCTTTCTGCCCCTTTGGTGTTCGCGTCGCGGAAGGAGCACGTCACAATGGCGTTCGCGTCGCGGGGGCAGAAAGGAGCAACTGAACTTGCTCCTTTTTGCACCAGCTTCGGTGGTGGAGCAAAAGTGGCAGAAAGGAGCAGCGCAGAGAATCATGGGAAATAACATGAAAATTGGCTGGGTTTCGTCTGCTATACGGTCCGGGGAGTAAATTAGAATAATATACAGGGAATTTTCTCGTGGTTATTATTGAATATTTGCTGCCTTAATGAAAAATACCGTTAATTAAGAGTTTAGGCTGACATTTAAAACCTTTCTCAGAATTTAGTTCACTGTCTGTTAACATTAGAAAAGCCAATGATAGGCACTCGCATGTCGAATTAGTTGCTGTGCATCACATGAAACCAGCGGTCGACGAAAGGTTAGCTCAATTATAAGCATTTTGAGCGTCTATTTCCTTGGTTGCACGATGAATTGTGAAGAGAAGCCTGTAAAATGCTGAGACTAATTCAATTGTTACCTCAACAATTTCAGCACAGAGATGTTCCACAATGTCGAATGAGTTAACTTCTAAATAGTTTTTTGATTGATTTGTTTTTAGATGAGTCATACATTGGAAATTAACTCGAGCCAAGAAGATTTTGTACAATGTCGTAGTTCCAGAATACTATGCCCGTGATGAAAGTTGAAATTCCCCAAAACTTATTTAGTTTAACCCATGAAAATGAGAAGTTTTGGTGTAAACAAACTCGCATTAATCTTCGAAGTAGTCGTCAATCAGCGAAACCACTAAATTTGAAAAGGGTTCTCACTGTGATTACTTGCATTGCTACTGCTAGGTGTTACACGAACTGGACAATGATTACTCCAATTACTCTGCTGGAATTTTATTATAAGGTGTCCACAATCTGTCATAAAAATAATATTTTTATATCCCCGAGTGTTTTCTGTCCAACATGGAGTTCGTTAGATATGAAAAAACTGCTTTGATTGAATACCTCAATAAAGACAAATGTGACAGGTACCTCAATACACAAAAATAAATATAAAAAAAAAACAATATTCTTCCATCAAGTAGTTGTACTGCTTTCTTGGAAACCTTTGATGCTGTAAGAAAAAGCTACAATAGATACGTTTTCAAATGCTTCTTGAAGCGTGCAACATTATTTTCAGCACTATGCACCTATTTGCAAGTACTCAGCCTTTAATCTGTGACATGATGTAATATTTCTGCTGAGATTAATGAGTGAATAAATGCATTAGTGGTAAAAAAAAAGGTCAGGCTACTGTTTATGATAAATATTACACATTTTTATATATTCAAGGTAAGGTTAATATCTGAGGGCTCCTATAATTAGTGGTTTTACTTCTACATATCGCCTTCTTTTGGATCAAGAGAACGTTAACGTTACAAATTTTTGCATACTCCCTTGTCCCCAAAACATGACTCCATACTAAATATAGGTGTACATGCATTTGCAAAGTATAGCAATTTTAGGGTGTTTAATGTAGCCTATGAAACAAATACACCGGTTGATTGGATTTGGCTATACTTTCAAGATGGATAGTCCAGCAGAGATCGTCACAATTATTAGTAGGCCAAGAAATTTAACGTTATGTACACTTCTGCCGTGGATTACAACTAAAGGGAATGAGTAAATGCTCCGAAGAAGATAAAACTCTCTTTGCTCGAGTATGGTGACATTTATTAAAATTCATATATTGATTCATTCATTCATTTCAACCAAAGTAGAAACACATTAAATACCTAAGTAAAAGGTGAGACCTCAATGCAATTTTGCTAAGTTCTCAATCTCAAATTTGCTAAGTCTCTCATCGTTTTATATAGCTTATTCACAAGAATTATTTAAACTCCGACAAGAACATTGGTAAAGGTGAGCTTTCGTCTTGCCAGCTGAAATGCAATTTTCACCCACTTGCAACAGATCGGTATCACAATGAAATTCACTTCACTTATCATGCAAACCTTGCGCATTTATGCAATACTTTAAGGTAAACACATACTTTCATGAGCACAATAATAACCACAAGAGCCATCACGTTTTCGACATTAATGGTACGTCATCCTTCGTGAATTAGCGTTGAACAACACCTATGATATTATCACCACGTAGGTAAAGCCAAATTTCTCGTTTATCACTGCACTCACAATGAATCAAAGCATAATAATCACTGAACACAATGTAAGTAGAACATTTTCTTCCCTCTTAATCACCGACAACTCATGTTTACATCGGCCTTTTGTGTCAGTGGATTGGCGCTCATGAAGTTAGCACAGCTAGCCAATGCTTGACAGGGAACCCATAACGTGCAGGATACAATAAAGAGCATCTATCGCGTTTACGACTGAAGAAACCAACTGAATACAAAACTGATTATTCAGCAGGGGTAACAGCCCAGCTGAATTAAATAAATACGTGACGTAAAACTTATGCGGACATATTATCTAATAACCTCTATGTGATGGATGAAGTATGCTTACACATTTTCTGCACTATCTTCGCCAGAGAAAATCTTCTCGAAAAGCCTTTGTAATATACTGAAGCCAAATAAATCGTCCGCCATGTTTTTAGGAGCAAAGAGCGTTCGCGTCGACTGCTTAGAACCTCTCTGACGTCAGTTGTTCTCTCCTGCTCCCTCGGGTACAGAAGTCACAGAGGGAGCAAGCGACGCGAACAAAGCTAATGTTTCAATGGCTTTTCATGATTAAATGATGAATGCATAGAAAATTTCATGAATTATAATGTTCTTTACTCACTATGAGGTTTTAATTTGACAGGTTTACTATTCAAATATAATTTATAATACCGTATTTTTCGGTAGATAACACGCGCGTTATCTACCCAAAAAAGTTAAATTTTGATAAAATAAGAACTTGCGAGTTATACATTAGAAAGCGATATAAAGTACCTAAATCAAATTTAATAAGAAAACTGTGGTGAAATTTTAACTCATCATTTATTAAACATTAGATTATTCAAATCCAAGAAATTCTTTGTCTGAGTCAACATTGAAAGAATCTATTGCGTTTAATATTTCTTTTGGCACTTCTTCTGATTCGATTTCAGATAATGTAACATCATCAACATTCTCATTTTCATCATACATTTCGTCTCCTTTTGCCCTAAGGAAACCATTTCTTACACAATTCTCACTCACAGCTGCCCAACTTTCGGCAACCCACGTCACCATATCCTTATAAGACGGTCTCTTCATCTGCCCCGTTTTGTTGTATTCGTGAATGCCGGCCATCATCCAATTTTCCTACTTAGCACGCAAGTTATCTTTACTGTCGATATGAACTGTCGATATTCTCATACCTTTCTCTCTCTCATTCACAACACAATCATACTGTTTTTTTCAATGGTTGGCCACAAACATTTTCTGAACTGCATAGCCCGTTTCCTCTTATGTAAACATTTTAGAACTGCTTCGCCCTTTCGCCATTCCCGCACACTACTCTCGCCAACATCGAACTGTCGAGCAGCTTCACGATTCCCTTTCTCCTTCGCAGCTTCTATTACTTCCAGTTTGTTTTGGGCTGTAAAAGATTTCCTCCGGGAAACACTTGCTGCTGCCATGGGTAATTCAATTCTAATTTTAAAAAAGAAACGAAAATCACGAGTTACTTTAGATAAGTACAATAACAAAATATAGACGATGCAACATCATTAAAAACAAACATATGACTTACCTTTCAACCAATTCGCAATGAGAGAATGATGTAAACCATTCGAGTTATTTTCCAGAATCACAAACAATTATGCGTAGTTCTTGCCAGCAATATGAAAATAGGGAAATTTTCGGAAATTTTACCACTAATAACCCACACTTTCAGAAATCACTCCCAATCCTCACCTCTGGCAGTAATGGTTTGTACTTCTTAACTCTACCACTAGGGGCGCATTCCGAAATTCACTGCCAGTACTGCCTGTGCTGCCGTGAAATGGAACGCGAAACTGTACTGCGGCTGCTGTAGTAGCATGAATGAAGGAACGGTCGGCAGTGGCTTGAAATTCAATATGGCTGAATTGCGTGGTTATTTATTATAAGCGATCTTTCAATGCGTTAATTCTTAATGCTAATCCTTATGACATTGATGAAGAGCATGCTAATTTTCATTGCCTTGCTACTTAATGCTACTTTATACTGATTGGTTACTTTCTCTGACGAGAATAAAATTAATTCGCGTCAGCTACCCGAGCATGGAGAAAAAACCCTGTGTTATTAAACAAATCTCCGTTATAATTAACACTATCGAATTTATAGTAAGCAATTTGAATCTTGGGCTTATAAACAAGTCTTAGAATATATTTTTCAAGCCCTGGATTTTCTTCATGGCCAGTCGTACGAAGAGTTTCCTAAGGTGATATCAAAAATTAGGTAAATATACGGGTTGTTGAGGATTGCATCGCAGAATATTTTCCCTAACAATTAAATTTATGCAACAAATTACGTTTCCCGACAATTATTATACATGCCAGTGTTATGCTAAGTTACCACTCTAGTAAGAGGCTGTATAATTACGCGTACCTACCACATTATTCATGACTCGAAATTAATTTTTGGTACCTAATTTCACAAGTCGCTATCATTCGCAAATATAATTGCTTCTCTACTTGTATCACTTGTGATTTTGTTCACTTCCTCATCATTTTATTAACGCTTTTATCCTATTGAAATATTCACCGGTACGATTAATTATAGTTGGATTACATACTTGATTAATAAATGCATTTTATAAACTATTATACGCTAACCAGATGTTGTTAGCTATTAAAGTGCATCGAGACTTTTCTCTCTCGCCGATATAAACATTAAAATGTTCAAAGCAGTGGTTCTTAACTCTTCTAATATTATTTATTAACGTTGTAGATTTGATTTTTTCGCCATTTGTTTGATGGCTGTCTGCTTTACTGCCGCTACTGCTGCTCTTGGGCCGCAGTAGCGGCAGTAGAGTTCACAGTGAGGAACGTCATCAATTAGCTGATGTCATTTGTCACTGTGCAGTACTGCCAGTTGATTTCGGAACAGTTTGGCAGCACAGCCAGTACTGGCAGTGAATTTTGGAACGCGCCCTAGTTCGCGCCACGCGCGTTATCTATACATAAAAAAGAATGCCGAAAAAGTTAAAGTGCGCGTAATACAATAGGTGCGTGTTATCTACCGAAAAATACGGTACTTGAAATAATGTATTGAGTGATGTTGACACGTAACTTATAAGTTTGTTCTGATCGCAACTCCGAGAAGAACGATCTCGTCTTGTAAAATGGTTTAGACAATTGTTTCTGCATCTTCACAAAACTGTGTCTTGTGAGTCCATGCTATTTGAGGGTCTGCTGTACATGGTTTTCATCCATTTAACAAAATATGCCAAGTGCAGGGTGTAATTCAGTTTTTCTTTGTTGCCTTCAGTGGCCATTTTCATAAGTTTTCCTGGTATGATCAAAGCCTAGTAAACAAAAGTCATTAATCTTAACTTCTGATTTTTGTTCACCATGGAGATTCGTCACACTTTTTTCCGGTTAATCTTTTTAATGCTATGTGAGAATGGCCTGTTGCACACCATTGCTAAAATGGAGTTATTCCTTGTATCCACCGGTCATATTCGGGATCTATTATGATGGAATTCCCTTTACTATTCAAAACCAGGTCCTCATCAGAAATATTTTCTGTGATGCACTGTGTGCCAGAAGCAAACAGTGCTGTACCATGTGATTTTTTACTGCTGTATACTTTTTATCTAAATAAGTAGACAGGAGTGTCTTTGAGTAGTGACATCGATCCCTCCGCAAGTCTTCTGGTAGGGTGCTTGTTTGTGCTGCGAGGTATGTTTAGAAATTCAGTGTAAACAGTGTCCTGGCTGCCTATCACTCTGTTTATGAGCATTTCTGTGCACCAGTCCATTCTCATTAGTGATTATTGCAAAAAACAGCATGTCACTATCTCAAGAAACATTGTTTACACAAAACTCATCTCTGTCCTCTCCCCCTTCCTTTTCCCTGCTCTCCTCCCATTTCCATGGCTGGTGTCTTAACACTTGCCTCTGCATTGGCTTGCTGGATAGTATGTAGATGTGCTTGTTCTTTGCTGCCAGCAGATCGATTCTGTAAATGTCATAGGCGTCTTAAGGGTCTTAGTTATTGTGGGGAATTTATGACGGCTACGGCGTGTCATCAATCAAAAGCGATTCTGTAAGCCCCCGTCATACGATTTAAGCCAGAGGACTCGTTCACGCCGTGCGAGCCGTTCGTGAACGAGAAGAACCAATGAAAAATGCCGACACATCTTCTTCCAATTAAAAAAATTGAGTAGCGGAAATCACACAGAGCGTGTGTTTCAAGCATGAAAACGAAGTTCGTAGAGTTTATTTAATCTTATGTTATAACATATGCAAAATAATATACTATCTTATCAGTAATTATGATGAAGTGCCCATATTTTGAGCAATATCACTAATAAGGGCAAATTTGTCCAACATTCGCTACCTATATGCGCTGAAGAATCCCGGAGAGGTCTCGTGATAAATAGTAGGTCAATATTTGCGGTACTATTTTGAACAAAAGTAGACGAGTAAACTGTATTTGTGCACGAAGTTGTTTATTTGAAAATTGTGCCTTATTTTAAAGTGTTAAGTGTCAAATAATGGATAGAACGAATATAGTTCGTGGGAGTATTGCTCATTTACATACCTATTGAGTTGTCGTTCACAAGTTTTTTAAATAAGTATTATTCACGATTATAATTGTCCATGTGAGACGTGCTAAGTATTACGTGAAACTGAACCGCATACACCAATACGCGAGGAACATCGATGAAATAACGAATTCCATAATCAACGAAGTGAGAAATTCCTCAAATTACCAATATGCGAGGAAGAGTAATGAAATAAAGTGCATTCCATACTCTTCAACGAAGTGAGAAATCCCTCACATAATTACCGATATGCTTGGAACATCGATGAAATAAAGTGAATTCCATACTCTTCAACGAAGTGAGAAATCCCTCATATAATTGCCAAAATGCGTGAGGAACAGCTATGAAATAAAGTGAATACCATTCTATATTCAGCGAAATGAGAAATCCCTCGTATATTATTACCAAACCAATTATCGTAGCGAAATAGGTATGCACTTAATAATAGCAATAGTGTCAGAATTATGTGTTTAAAAACTATTTGCATACACGACGTAATTTGGTGATACCTCCGAGCATGAACATATGTAAACATGCCACCGAGCAAGTTAGCGCAAATACAAACGATCATCCGTTATTCCATTTGTGAATAATGAAAGTAATGTACGATATGTAAATTGTACCATTTATTGAAGCTGCACTCTCTGTAAATACAAACGAAATTGAGTCCCGTTACCTTGGCCCACAGCCCAAATGTCGACTGATGGTGCGACTCAGTGATGGGCACTAATATTGAAATATATAGGTACATATCATTTATGCATAGTATCATTATAATGAAATCTAGGTAGATGAGCTCTACGGCCTCTATAGATTAAACAGATAAAATATTTCTCCAATGGCCGTAAAATATATGCACCACTCGTCAAAAAAAAATTAAATAGTTGAAAGTGAATGAAGAGGAGGACAATCCTAGAATAAATAGGGAAGGGACAAAAGGGTTAGGAAGTGGGGGGGAGGGTAAATTGGTAACGGCTAAAAGGTCATTGGTGAGCAGTGGGAATGTGGGTGAAGTGGAGAGTGGGGGAGGCGACGAGGGGTGGGAGAAAGGGAGCCAATGGCCAATGGGAATGTGGGAATGGATCCCAATGGATGGGAATGATGGAATGAATTCCCTTTCTCCCACCCCTCCTTGCCTCCCCCACTCTCCACTTCACCCACATTCCCACTGCTCACCAATGACCTTTTAGCCGTTACCAATTTACCCTCCCCCCCGCTTCCTAACCCTTTTGTCCCTTCCCTATTTATTCTAGGATTGTCCTCCTCTTCATTCACTTTCAACCTCGTGTTGCTAGTGTTTTTTCCCTTCAGCTCGCTGAAGAGGACCACTTTGTGGTCGAAATACGCGTGTACGAATTTCACCCTCGTTCCCTGTTTGTTGTTTTTCTATTTGACAACGCTCTTTTTGAGCTGTTCTCCCAGAAATCTGGGGCCCTGCTGTGTGTGTGAGTGTTTTGTGTGATTGCGTGTGTGGTTGTGTTAATAATTTGGCAGCCTTAGTAGAGTCACTACAGCTCTCCGAAGGATCCCAGGTTATAACCCAGGAATCCTTAGCTGGGTCTCATTAGCCCACAAAGGATTCCAATTGGGTTGTGTGTGTGTGTCTGTGGTAGTCCCTGGCGAGGAAATTATTTTCCCGTAAACTACCACAGGAGGGTATTCTGGTGGAGAGGCTGTGGTTGGTCCCTGTTGTGGAGTCCTCATTCCCGCAAACCAACACAGTAAGTATTTAATTTTTTTTTGACGAGTGGTGCATATATTTTACGGCCATTGGAGAAATATTTTATCTGTTTAATCATTGTAATGATTAATTAATATATTTCATGGTTTTATTTACTCGGACAAAAGTGAAAGAGTCTAAAAAGGTATTAATAATACGAAACTAATTTTAAGTATACGCGGTAAATTTTGCCTACATAAATGTTTTATGTGAAAAGATATGGATATATATAGAACATTGTACATAGTTAAACATTTATTTAGCAAAATTTACCACTTATAGTTAAAATTAGTTTTGTATTATGAATACCGTTTTAGCCTCTTTTACTTTTGTCTGAGTAAATATGATGTTTTTTATATCCAATAAATGGAAAATTGACGGTGATAACATATAAATATCTTAAGTAATGAACAAAAATACTCCTATTCAGTGCCCTAATGATGGCTAACTCGGGGTCTCCCGTACGTGTTAAGTTATGACGGAAAAAAAGCACTTAAGACGGCTATGACATTTACAGAATCGCTCCTCGGACGGATCCGTCACAGCTAAGGCGAATCCGCCATAATTCACGAGTTATGACGCCTATGACATTTACAGAATCGAGCTGCAGGACTGCTTCTGTATCACCTTGCAGGGGTGAATGTGATTGCTAATTTTGTGATAATCCGTTGATTGTGACCATTTATAAATCTTCCAGGGGAGGCCTTTGTCTGAGCAGGAGTGGCAGGCTCTTGCTCGTCACCAGACCATACTTGCAAACGTTCAGCAAGCATTTGAAGCTGCAGCAGCTGCAGCTGCTTCAGGGGCCAACTCAGATTTGGATGACGTGGATGGTGAGGAGGACAGTGATTCCCTTTACGGAGGAACGGGAGGAGGTTCAGGGGACATGATGTCTCCTTCGGGCCACACTGATGCTCAAGCATTAGCACTCATGCTCCAAGAGCAGTTGGATGCCATCAATAATGAAATAAGGTTGGTGAAGCTGTAATTATCAAATACAATAGCTATAACAAATCTGAAATCCCAAGCTTATTTCATATCATATATACTTTACCTAAAGATACTGATTTATTACTGACTTTGCTAAAGAAGGGATATGACATGACTTTGTATGTTTGTATGGTAACATTGGACTCAAGGTGCACTTATAGACTTTTTCCTTGAGTGGTGTTAGTTTTCATGTTACAGAAACCATTTGTAGAACTTTGTATTTGTTGAACTTTCAGCTCCATTTATATTCCAAAATCCTTTGTGCAGGTCATTTACTTTTTGAGATATTTGCCTTTTTGAGACCAGTTTCCATGATTTTTGGTAGTTCCCAAACAATCCTGAGGAGGGTCGATCACACAATCACTGTGGAGTGAAAGAGGAGTGGCTTCGGATCAGGACAACCATTGACTTGAAAAGTTATATTTCAAAATTTTCTTATCATTATAAAGTTTGTTTGCAATTTTGCCAATGGATTGGATGATTTTTTCCCTGTTCAGTCATGCCTCGTTTAGCTCATCATTTGTTGGCGCAAATTTGTCTCTCAGTGGAAGTTTCCGAGTGCTGTGCACCCGAATCCCCCTCCCCCTTCCCCCCCTCCCTTGAGGCTCTCTCTTGAAGTTGCTCTCTCTGCACGTGAATTGACATTATTGTTAACCATTACTCTTCTGAATTTATATATATTTTAATTTAAAAGTTCTTGTGGATGGGATAAACTAATGACAGCTTTCGACAGATTTTGCAAGTATGATCCAAACTCCGAGTGCAGCTGCACCGTGGAATGTCAAGGGTTGGGAAGTTTAACCCTACAAAGAAGTAATTCGCTGGATTGACACGGCTAAAAGCCAGACAACATAGGATGTTTTATTTTTTTACTAAATTAAACAGATTGACATCAACACGCACAAGTGAATGAAATCATGTTCAATGGTGATATTAAATAAATGTTCTCCTTTGTTGTTAATTACATACAGGGAATGTAAGTAATGAATCACTTTTTACCTTTTTGACAGAAGTTGTATTTCATATGCACTTAGCATCTATGTAAGAGCGTCTTCATTTGTGCTTACAAAAATGCTACTTGTGTTCATATCCAGAGGCATAAATATTTACCTACTTATTTTATTTCCTACTCAATTACTTTTTCTGGTTTTTGCCCTTTTTTCACCAATGGTAAAAACTATTTTCATTGGTGCAAACTTCGGCAATCAGTAACAAACCCAACTTGTACCCTTGAGTAAATAGTTCTGCCCATTTGCTGCTAGACGTCAGCTCACCCAAACAAAAGAAAAATGGAAACTCCCTACTGGGATGGAAATTTTAAACTATGTGTGAAGAAATGTTTTACATGAGAGAAAACAACATAACCCACGTCCTGCCCACGTGCTGCTACATGTCAGCTCACCCAAACAAAAAGAAAAATGGAAATTCCCTTCTGGGAGGGTAATTTAAAACTATATGTGAACTTTTGAATGTTTTACATGAGAGAAAACAACATAAAGCAAGGGCCTGGTAAGATATTTTTAATGATGAATGATTACAACAACAAGTATTTTCAAAGCTTTCAACTGAAATATTTATGGTTACTGAGAATTTAGCTACCCAATTTCTATGTTGCTGTAAAAGCATCCCTATCTTCCCAATGTGAGAATGGTCTCATTAAATGCAAATTCGATTAGTGCAAAGTGTATTTTGCTTTCTTAGAGGCAATGGGAGCAATAGCAGTCCACATCATAGCACCTTTGTTGCGCATTCTCCTAACTGGCAACACTCCTGAGATTAGGTCAATGTTGCCCATTGATAACTCAAAAACAAATTTCACTTGAAAAAATTGTGCTTATTTTTCAAAGAACCAAGAAACACTATCGTCTAAAGCAACCCTGTGATTTGTATGAATATGCTTTTTTTATGAGTAATTGTATGTGGTACTGAATATGCTATTATGTGTAAGGGAACTCATAAGTTATGGGCTTTAACTGTGTTAAAGTGCTTAAAGTGAATGTCAGGTGTATGTCCCAGTCCTGTGCCAAATTGATTTGCCCTAGAGTGCGTGTATATATTTGTCACCCTTGGATTATCTTTTCTTCGCCCCTTGTCTTCCTCAAAAAGGCTCATACAGGAGGAGAAGCAATGCACGGAGGCAAGAGCGGAAGAATTGGAGAGCCGTGTGGGCAGCCTGGAGCACATGCATCTGCTTGCTCGAGGGCGCTCGTTTGAGAGGTCGACTCCTCCCGGGGGGCCATCATCGGGGATGCCCCCGGGTGGGCAGCCCCCAGGATCTACTCCAGGGGGCCAGGCGCCCCCTCCACCTTCGTCGTCCTCATCTCCTCCACTCAGCGGAAGGTCCACGCCCAAGTCACACTCCCACCATTCTCCCCAAAGGGACTACCTTCACAAGTATCACACGGTGAGTCCTAGCAATTCATGATGAGTACAGTAAACCCCCATTAGTTTGAACCCTCTTAATTCGAAATATCGATTAATTCAAAGTTGTGAGCAGTCCCCAGTAAAAGGAATAGGAAATTGCATACTTGATGGTACGGAATATTCGAAGTACACTTAATTTGTAACTATAAGTTGAATTTCGTCTCGTGATGCCCCAATGTATCGTTTATTTCAAAATTGTACACCGGGGCAGTGCACTTCGATAGTTAGTTACTATCGGTGCGAAAAAGGTAGAACGCTGAACTTTAAGCATTCGTATGAAATTCCACCGGAGCACCTAGAGTCGTGTAATATATCGTTTTACTCCTTGTTTATTTTACTACAAAATACATTCTTTGAAAAGTGTTTAAATGTAAACATTTAGCTTCTACGGTCGAAAGGGTGAAGAAAAACACGTGAAAAACTAGGAAAATGGCGAAATGGTCGTCTTCTTCATCTCATCACGGCCAAAATATTTGATTGTTGCACTTCATTATTTTTTTATGAAGAGAATGACATCTCTGGCTGCATGCCCCTCAAATCAAGTTCAGCGTTCTACCTTTTTTGCGCCGATAGTAGTGCTTTTCTCAAATTCATTGTGATTATGGTATCGCTTTCTTGAGCATAAGTTTCTTTCAAGTGTCCCAAGCTATTTTGAACATTAGCTTATGCTTATGGTGCGTTGCGTGCCAGCAGCTGTTCATCCCCAATAAAATATCCCTTCGATTACATATACATCTTGGCCACTCGGTCCCTAGCTTTTTACTGGGGCTTTAGCACCATGACTAATGCCTAACCCTCTCTTCCTTCCGAACCTCCCCTCCTCTAGTGCTGACTGTAGGATTGCCAGGAATGGTGGAGTAGTATTTTCCAGTTGGTGTGTGATATCCTTTACCCATTTTCCCTGCGTGAGCACTTTCATCGTTTGGTAGCCGCTCCTCCCATCTTACTTTGCGTGCTTCCCCAGAATCTTTTGTTTTCCCCGAATTGCAGACTAGTCATGGTTCTCAGTTTATGCTTTTCCCATCTTCTCTTGTCCCATCTCCCCAAACTCGAATGTGAATCACGAGGTAACGAAGGCAGAAGATATAGGGACTATCCATTTTGAATAAAAAACTTCTTGAAAAAAAATGGATATCTATCACTTCCACGAAGTCAAGTCTAAGACAATCAAATTTACATAGGGACTACTTCTGGGTGGTGTCTGTGCGACACTGCGTCAGCAATTTTTTTTTTGTGTTGACTCGAGCTTCTCTTCTTTCGGAGGACTAAGGGATTTCGAGTTCGTCTCTGGCCTTGACGTGATACTCCACCCCAACCCTTCTCCCCCCTCTTCCAAGCCACTCCCCTATTGGAAGCCACCTGAGAAGTTAGGGCGTGGGGAAGCGATGAGTGAAATGTGATACTTTTGGTTTGCAGTCGTAAATGATAAGGGACTTCCGGCAGGCAAGGATGAAGATGCAGCAGTTCTTCATCGTGGAAAAGTCTTGGGGGAAATGGGCTGAGAGCAAGCCGGTAAATGTAAAGGTCTACAGCTAAAATTTTGGTGACCTGGAAAATACACCTTACGGTAGTGATGGGCCATTTCAGAACGATTCGTTCCTCTGGATTCATCAGTGGATTCATTCGTTGTCGCAGGTGTCGTCACCTCTAGAACTGCAGGAGTCCACTGCTGACTATTGCGAGGGGGAGGGCCTAGAATGTGAGGTGGCCGGAAGCTGGTGGAATGCAGTAGGTGGGGAATCTGCCAGCGTAGGTCTATGCGGGAGGGAAGGTGGAATGAAGTGTGTTAGGAAAAGTACTGGGCGGCCTCTTACAATATATGTATTTGAGTACAAAGCAAGGTTCACTATTGATGACCAAGTACACATGAATTATATGGTAGAATCTAGCTTACTGGAAAGTGGAAGAGAATTGTGATCGAGATTGATATAATTGATCTCATTATGTGTAATGCAGGAAGGAAATAACAGCTGTATAAATTGTTTCCTGCAGGCTCCTGCATCAATGTCACCAGCTCACCTTCAGCAGTTCGCTGCACTCAGCCCTGGACAACTTTCCGAGTCTCTGCCTGCAAGTCAGGTATGTGCATATTTAGGTCATGATGACTTATTATACTCAATTTTCTTCTCACTGGATTTGATTCTTATATTTTTTTAGACCAGATAGTTGTATTACATTGGAAATAATGACATTCATTGATTCAAAATTGATAAAATTCATTGTAAATTTTTGTTTAGAGGAAAAATTACCCAAAACCATTGGGGAGGTTTTTGCTAAACGGAAGTTTTTTAAAATTTCATTTATTGGTGAGAAAAATGGAATATAAAAAATTAAATTTGAAAATATCATTGAAATTTATTGGTATTCCTTTTTCCTCTTTCAACTTCAAAAATGTTTGTCCATCCTTTGATAACAACCTGTTATATTATAATTGTTTTGTGCATTTAGATGAAGTTTTAATGCAATGTTGATAGTTAAATTTATTTACCATTCCAGATCTCAAATTTGAGTCATTTCCATTTCTTGTATTATTCAGTTATTAGCAGTGGTTATTTGGTTCTCCCTGAATGCATTTGAGAGGAGGGATGTTTGAGGAAAATTTACAAGTACATCTAAAAATTCTTTTATTAAATAGATTCTCAGGAAATTAATTTGTGTAGTCATTTTACCTACCGAACTTCCCTCCCCATAACACATTTTTTCTTGAAAATGCATTCTAAAATCTGATGATAAATAAAATATACACATCTTATTTTTGGAAGTTGTCATCCCCATCCAAAAATCAACTTGAGTCTTTTGGGCTGGTGTGTGCAATGGATCAAAATATACAGCATGCCCATGGGTAGTCTTAGTTGTAAGCAATTAATAACAAAATATATAGGAATGAAATGTGCAATTGTGAAGAATGCAGTTTTAAAAATGAAAAAACTGTCAAATGTCAATATGTGGTCAAAGTGAACAGCACATGTCTTGCACTTTTTGAAGTATTTGCTTTCATTCGTGAATGGCTCTCCTCAATGGCTTTTACTATTTTTAATGTGAGGAGTAAAAAAAAGTAATCAATTCCTATTGAAATGAGAGTTTCGGACTGTATTCTAATGGTATTATGAATCAAAATATATTTTATTTTCTACCTGAAGACTTGCTTTATTTATAAATTTTTAACAAAGTTTAGCTTTATATGCGGTTAATGCTTTGTTCATTGTATTAATCCACTTTAATACTGCTCGTCAATGGTCCAGTTGGACCTGGGACCAACATCTGTTGACCCATCTCAGGAAGAACTCCGGTCGATTGGTAAATTGGATGGTGTCAGCGCCATGAGCATCAGTGGCGCTCCAGGTCTCATCGGGGGAAATAGTTTGCTAATGGGTGAGGAAAGACCATTCATTACAAATCAGCTTCGTCTTTTTACCTTTATCAAAGTCCTCAGCACAGCATGTGTCAAGTGTGACCTCTTATTCAGGGGTTAAATTACCAATTTTGTTTGAATAATGCCTCTCTCTGAATACGAGCTCCCACTAACTCTCCATCTCCATTTTGAAAAAAAAACTTAATTTCTATCATGAGCTCTCCTTTTGATACAAGACACTACATTAACCTTTGTCCGCAGTGCGTGCCCGAAGAGTCCTTTTAAATGTTTCTGCTCATTGCCATGTGTACCCTAAAAGTCCCACTGGGTTTCGCTGCATCTTCGTTCCAGCCACATTAGTTCTAATGCTGGCCGGGTGGGATGGTTGGTCCCCTTGAATATGCCTCGTAATAAAGAGGCCACCCAGAAACTCGTTTCAGGCCCAAGATAAACAGGCCAGAGAGTACGAACTTTGAGTAGGGGAAGTTGATGCCTCGGCAAAATGCATGCGGCACCCATGTTGAGACTGTAAACATCCTTTGTCAGTCCAAATGAAGGCCAACAGCTAAGGTGATGAAAGCAAGAAGCATTAGACCATATGCCTAATTCATTTAGTGTTGATAACAAAAAAAAACTCTGATCCATAGTGATGTTTTTTTCCTGCTGGTTCTGCTGTTTCATTCAAGCATCTCCCAGTTGTCAGAGAGCTACAAAAGCGTTGGTATAAGTGAAGCAGAAAGAATAGTTTTTTATTGTACATGAGAAATGGGTCCCAAATACAAACTAAAAGATTTATAAATGGAAGGAAAATTGATTGCCGATAGTGATTGGGATTCATATGAAGAGCCAAGTGTTGGTGTGGAGGGCGATGATTCTCAAGAGGAAACTACCGCAGAGGTATCCATCGATAATCTTTCTTGGGGATCTCCGGTTAATTGGGAACATGCTAGTATTTAGGTGTTTACTGCCCGTCAAAAAGGAGTGAATTCTTAGGTAGCTAAGAATGTCAGTAGTAAGTTAACCTTTTTGCCTGTCTTTTTTGCTGTATTTTGCAGAAGGTTTCTTACTAATGGTGAATCAAACAAATCTGTATTATCTGCCAACTAGGAGTGATGTTGATGAAGGCCCTTCTCCGCTACCTAATGTGAGCCTACAGGAAATGTATTTTTTCTTGGAAATTGTTTTATAAATGGGACACTGCACCAGAGACATGCTGAGAGACAATCGGTCCACTCTTGAACAATTCCACACTCCGTTCTTCAGCCCTGGAATGAGACACGACTGTTTTCTTCATATCTAATGATTCCTTCATTCTATTGGCAACACAGGTGCCGAACAAAAATGATGAAAATTATGATAGATTCTGGAAAATTAGCATACTCTTTGAAAAGTTGATTCGTAACTTTGCCAAGTATTATCACCCTAGCTAGCACCTGGTAATTGATGAAGCCATTTTACTTTTCAAGGGAAGGGTGATATTCAAGCAGTATGTCCCAAAAAACCCAAACATTTCGGGGTCAAAATTAACAAATTCTCTTACTCGACCGGCTCTACTTATATTATGAAAGTATATTTAGGCAAAGATTAACGGACTGCAACACTGGACATTACAGCAACTCATGCCACTGTAGGGTAATTGACAAGGAGAATTGAAGGGGTTGGCCATTAGTTGTACATGTATAATTTTTTCTCTTAGAGTCTTTTAGATGACCTAAAAATAGAAAATATTTTGCTGCAGAACTGTAAGACATTTCCATAAAGGAATGTAAACACCAACCGTAAGTCTAAAATTGAAACATGGTGACATTTGTACAATGACAAGGGGTGACTTGACAACAGTGGTATGGTAAGACCTAAGGGAAGTTTGTATGCTCTCTAACATTCATAAAACACCAAGAGAAAGAAACCTCTGCGATGACCAAGGGAATGCTGTCCGTCCAACTATTGTAGAGGATTACAACCGCCAGATAGGATACGTTGACAAAGGTGACAGGATGGCGAACAGTTATTCCATCAGCTGCCATATTTGGAAATGGACCAAAAAGCTGTTTTTCCACTTAGTTGATCTGTCTATCATAAACAGTTGGATACTCCGATCTTCATGTGGTGCTGATTTTGGCATTGTTAATTCCGACTTGCTCTCATTTTGAGTGCAATATGGCTCATCTTCTCTTCTAAGTCGAACAGCCTTGCGAGGATGACCAAACAGTAGTATGACACATTTGGTTTGTCTGGAAGTGAAAGACAACGGGCAATGGCCAGTGAAAGGAAAACGCTCACGTTGTCGCATGTGTTCGTCAAAGGGGATTGACTCTTGAGCAACATTCAATCGTGGTAAATGTGACGTTGGACTCATCATTGTTTCGTGTTTTGAGACCTATGACACCAAGGCAAGAGTTCAGGCATGCAAACATTAGTCGATGTATTTCTGAATGTGGGAAGGAATTTTACTTTTAATTACTGTGAGTAAGTGATGCAATATATTATTATTTTTTCTACTGTTGTTATTCTTTCTTGCCGCTGCCAAATTTATTTGCAATATTAAAAATTCATGTTAAGGTAAAATTAGTTTTCCAATGTTTACATAGCGCAAAATACTTTTTGTTTTATGATAATTCAATCATCATTTCATGAGATATAGGAGTTATAAAGAAGAAGCCACTTTTTAAATGCCGAAGATTTAAATCCGACTACCTGGCTGTACATAGTAGTGGTGGCACTAGAAGAACACAACAGTCTCATTGCAACTGTTTCCCAATGGAAACAGTTTCAAAACTAAACAATTCCGCAAAACACCCTGTTGCGGACAACAGATTGAGGCACACCAAACAGTAGGCTATCGATTGGCATTGTTAGAACATGGCTGGTAGTTCTGCATTCTATGTACATATTGAGAAATCTTTGACTTAAATAAAGTAACAATTCCATTTGGATTCATGAAAGATAGGTACTTGGGCACTTTTTAATTCTATCTACAACTACGGGCGGACATGTGTTGGCTGAATAAACCACCTGCGACAGATTCAAATCCAACAGATTGTAGCTTATAACTGCAACGCCGCCTCATGTACAGTGCAACTGGAACAGAATAGAAGACAAAACAGTCAGCTTCAGCTAGTATCAGTTGCCGTTGCACATCACAGAGCACAAAGGTGCAGCTGCGGCACGATCACCATGCTAACCTGTTGTTTGCAACAGTTATTTGAAACAGTTGTCTGACCGAAACAGTTGCGGCTGCAGCCGTTTTGCTCCAGCAACACTTTATTCCACCACTAGTATACATAGGGATTTTAATCCGACAGATAAAGGTTAAATATAGGATTCACGGCTATTGAAACTCAATTTATGTGTTATACTTGAACAAATGACTGAAATATCCAACGTCCACTTAGCATTTATTGCCTTCAAGTATGTGCTACTTTGTATAACTGATATGGTATCAAGGGGCTGAGCTAGCTTGTTATTCCTTCAGGTTACAATCAAATCAGAATTACCTACCATGGTATCCTTTTTCACACTACCTCCAACATTGATAGCATTTATTACTATAACTTGATAAAAATTAAAGATGAAAAATTATTTTACTTACACATGTTGATTTTTTATACACATAACATGTAATTTCAGATTTTTTATTTTCACCCCTATCAAGTGCGCACATCATGCATAAATGGAGAAAAAACTTGAACTGAATGATGTTGAAAAGTTCATTAGGGAGGGATATTTACTCACGTATCATTACTTCATATTTTTATGCTTTCTTTGTGAATAACGAACTCTTTAACTTTTCAATGTGAAACCTGATAGTTCTAATGTGAGGAAAACATTTATGATGCAGTTGTGTTTCAGGTTGCAAAGGTGTGAGGTTACCCCCTGTCGTAGTAGGGCTATAACAATATCGTCTTGAAGACAAATTAATGAGATGATTCCAGATCCATAAAACTTTTTGAATGCGTGACCTAAGTCATTTGCCTTTTCTATTGTATTCCGCGGTTGTTCATGAGTAGAAAAATATTTGTGATGCAGTTATGTTGTGGGTTGCATAATGTCTTTGGTAATTTGCTTGTACTCCTCTTATGACATTGTCATGAAGAAAAATTAATGAGATAATGAAAAATGGCACTAAAATTCTTAAGCAAGTTGAGTAGTTACTGATATGAGTGATATTAGTAACATTATGATACATTTTCACCACCAATTTTAGTCATTAGCCTTGGAAATTCTGAGTGGTTTTCTACCTTTTTGCTCAAAAAAAAGCACCCCCAAAGACATTTTACAGATGATATTTGATCAAAATTGGGGTCTTACATTAATACTTACTAGGACTCATGGTAATAGCTGCTTAAGAGATTAATGAATCCCATGGATTTTAGTAGGAATTATACTTGTAATTTTTCACAGTATTTGGAGAACCGATTATCTTCTATCCATTGGAGATGAAGTCCAATGTGTCAGCTTGCATTTACTCTGTACACTAGTTGCGTAATTGAAGTGAGGTTTAATCCTGTTTTGAAATGCCCTCTATGCTGCTTAAGACGGCTTTAGTCTTTTGATGAATGAATTGTGCAAGTATGTTGCTCTGTTCATTGTGTAATCAGGTAATTCTTTTGGCCATTTCAAGAGCAGCTTCTTTGTCGCAGGTGGGAATACAGGTAGCATGGGAGGTCCCTCTCCAGGATCAGCTGGTCCGCCATCAGAGCGTAGCGTTGGGGGCATGGGGGTCGGGATGGGTGGCGGCATGGTGGGAGGTTTGGTTGGCGGTGGGGCGGGCATGGGAATGGGCGGGGGCAGCCCCACCCAAACGATGCTCTCGGCTTCATCATCGGCCTCGGCTCGATCCATGCGCCTGGAAAGAGTTGCTCAAGCTCTTGCTCAGAGCTCGGAAGAATTGCGCAGGTGAGTGAGGGATGAAAATTTATAGTCTTTGATCTCATGAGGCTGTTGATCTCATGGTTCTTAGTTTTCCTGTAGGGACAGCTTGTCACGGCTGATGTCCTAACTTTATCATGCTCACTTGATGCATGTCGCACAAAACAGTTGAAAGTGCACATGTGTGGTTTGCCTCCATCTCTCTCCCTTTCACTGCATGGGTCCCTGCTCTACACTGTATGAAATTTTTGGGTGGTAATATATATGGGAATTGGCGGGTGGTCATTTGACTGAGAAATTTCTGATAATTCCAGTCACCCTATAAGTTCAGGAGAAGATAATTGAATGTTATTGAAACATGGCAATTTTTATCTGAAGGAATTTTCTCCCCCTTTGCATCCATTGTTCTTTTGGAAATATCACGCTTAAGAAGTGGTTCTCCTGCTGCTATAAATGCTATGGCACAATTGGTATGATTTGTTAAGTTTGCATGTGTTTTCAGTCTGAGTGGATGCAAATATGTATCTTCGCATGGGCACAGTAATGCTTAATCATTTGAAGTGATGAAGCATTTTTCTGGTTATGTACCTCTATTGCAGAGAAATGTGATACTAAAAAATAAAATTGGGATTAGGTGGAAAATTGAAGAATATGTTCACCCAGACTGAGTGAAGTGATGTATACATGCTGTTGCATGAAGTAATGTTGGATGGCTTCCAGTGTTCCACCGCGTTGTTTGTCTTCAAATGACGACAGTTTTGTCCTCATTCCTGAGGACATCTTCAGATCGACGATGTCCTCTGGAACCTTCCCTCTTCTTTGACCTGAAGATGTCCTCTGGAATTAGGACAAACTGTCGTTATTTTAAAGACAAGCAACGTGGTGGAACACCGTAAGCCATCCAACATTACTTCATCATCAAACACTGCGGAAGCCTATGTCATGCTGTTGCATGAAAGAAATTTTTAAAATTGAAAGTCTCATAGGGTGAATATAAGGGGAGGGTTTTCATAGTGTAATGTCAGCCCTTGTAAGAGATATACATACGATACAAGTGAAATATCTGGGAAATTCAGTGTAGGTATATTCAGTTCTCATTTATTTATGCAGTTGAATATGAAGCCGCCAACCAGATTATGCTTAGGATGATTACATATGACTATGGAGAATAGTTGGCCATGGATGTCTTACGGGAAATGAGTGACTTTTGTTGGGATACTTATGAAATTAATATTGTTTTGATCAGTATGTTTTAGCAAAGTCTCTATTTATCAGCGAAGACTTTCTGACGTAATCACCTATACATCCTGGAATTTTTCTCCCTGATATCATTTTCAAAAGAGCTGGTGCTTGTCTTACACAAATTAGAGTCCTGTCCATTTTTGCAGTCCTTCATATAAAGCACCTGAGGAGCTGAGTTATTGACTTGTACCCTCATTATTAACTCTGCTGGGTAAGAAAAGTGAGGTCTGTAGGGGTTAAGTGCAGGGGTGAATGATGAGCCTCCTATTTGAGGCCTCACATCTACTTTAAGGCACCCTTCTTTTATAAACATTATGAGGTATACATCATATTTGTCTGTGGATCATCAGCGAGGAAATTCCACTCACCAGTGACGAAAGTGGCGTGAAATGAAATTTTCAACAAAATGTTAACATAATGATCAAAATATCTATTTTGTTTTGCACGCTTCAGCTGGTTACGCAAGTTTTGCCTGATGAAGTCTGCAGAAGGATCAACAATAGCTCATACTTTAGTACATGTAATCTGTTTACCGAAAGTAAGAATTAAATATACTCCCCATTTAACATATTGAATAGTTAATATATACGTATAAACTGATTGCGAATGCAACCAGGAAAAAACAGAGAAGTACTCTCAGGAAAACTCAGGGTCTTTATTTCTGCCACTGGGTGGCCACCCTACACAGAATTTTTCTGTTTTAGGATTAGCAACGATGCAATCCATTGTTACAACTGTGGTAGTACCTCATCTTGTGGGGTAATTTAAAGGGCTTACTAGTTGAAATTGCTTAATACTGATAACTTTGCATCACTTCAGTATTAAATGGTCAGATTCCAGATTTATTTGCCATTGAACTTAGGTATTTGGTCCTTGATAATACCAATTTATTGTTGAAACCATTGTTGGGAATAAAGGAATGTGGAACAAACAAAGTATCAATTCATTAATTGAAATTCCACAGAGTTACACTGAAAACCTTCTCTTTTAGTTGACGATACAGTCATGATTTGCATAATTTGTGGCAATGCTGTATCTCATGCAGGTGTCTCATAAGCCAATTACTGATTATGGAACCACTTAGAAAAAAATCATTCAATTTCAGCCCTTGAAGCAGCAATATACTGGAAATATAAGGCAAAATACCGGACAGCAATATAGCAAGTGAACCGGAAAAGATAAACAGAAATGTTTGATGATGCCTTGTGAGAAAACACCTTAGCATTGATACACTATTGGTATTTTTTTAAAAGACAGCCTTTAGTAGGTACTACCAGCAATTTGTTTGAAAAAAAAAACTGTAGATCCTGACGGAGTAAGAATGCTCCATTTCATGAGCAAAAATTGATGAGTTCCTTTCTCTGCATTGCTTTTATTTAAGAATAAATAATTTTATTGTAAAACTGACATTGCTGATCAGTTTGATGTCCATTACTGCTAATTAATTGCATTAGAGCTGGGCGGAAAACCTTAACAACTTATTGGTTCGTAAACGTTCGAGAAAAGTTAAAATTGGATTTGAATTTATTTTATGTATGAATTGGTAATAAAAAGGAACTAGAATTCATGAATTGGTGAAAACAGGATTCAGATTTGATATTCAAAATTTGGGATTCAATAAAAAAAAGAGATTCGTATTTGATAAACTCTGGATTGGACACATCACTAATATTGAGGGTTATCATAGCTAAGGTAAGTGGTTACATGTCCAGAATTAAATGACTTCACCCATGCCTTTCTGTGCTCGGCTCTGTGTAGGTCAAGGATAAAATATAGAACTAGATAAGAGAACAGTAATTGTAAAATTTACTTAAAATGTATTAACTTCATAGAGCCATCCTGTTGAAGTTAAAAAGAAGAGTTCATGGTGCGTACATCATACAGAAGGGAATTTTTGTCCTTGGACAATATTGGAATGGATATGGATTTTGATTGGTTTTAATTTTCTTAGTGATTGTTGATTCAGGAGTTTTTGTTCTGATGCATAGTTGTTTTTAAGTGAATAATACCATTTGGACCATGAGAGAGAGAGAGTGGAGGGGGGGAGTAGTGGAGGATGTTTTTGGTCGTCCATCTAAAACTCTCTTTGCATCTTGTGGGTATCTCTCACGACACGTATATTTTCTTTCTTTCTATCTTTATCTCTCTCTCCAACACAGAACGGCAGTGTATAATGCGTCAACAACGTCCTCATCGGGTCAGTCATTCACCCTACCTCACGGTGCTGTTTTGCAGGATTATTTGCCCTACAGGTTGTGTGTGCCTTTGGAATGTGCCTCATAGACATATTTGGTCAGCTATGTGATGGTAGAAGGCGGGACCCCAGAAGCATGGATAAGAAAACATTTGAATTAGTCACTCTGTAGATTCTCTCCTTTCTTTTGAAGTAGCTCCTTATTCAGTAGAAAAAAATAAATAGTTTCTTTCAGTAGGCAGGTGAATGTATAAACTCATACATCCTGTCACCTGTGTAATCATTGGCATTTCATCCATTTCCATGGGGATGTTGAAAAGTAATGCTGAAGTAGTCGACCAGAACATTTTGTAATTTTTGGTACTTAAAGAATGACTCATTGCTTGTGAAAAATTTAAGTACGTATTGCCTTTCATTCATCCCTTGCCTTGACCCATTGAAATCTTCCTTTCCTTGCCCTTGCGTGCAAACAGGTTGGATTTAGGATATTGTTTCTCACATTAAGCTGTAATAAGTAACCTTGTTGAGTTTATTGAATGATCTCAAGCATTTGATCAGGCACGTAGCAGATCATTTGGTTCCCCATCCTCACTCTCTTTTAATACTTTCTTATTGTCTATGCTAGTTATCAGCATTACTTTTTAGTTCTTTGAGACATTCAAGTGAATTTCAGAACATACTAGATGAGTACCCATCATATTTTTTAGGCATGAGTGTTTTTAGATTTTTGCTGTTTATTTTTATGCAATTTTGATATTTCTGGTTTAATGCAAAATCTTTTTTGTGTTCAATGAGAGAAATTCCTCTTAGAATTACCAAATAATGGAATCTACAAAACCATTGGGCTCTGCTATATTACCTCATGTTCCAAAATTGAGAGATCAAATTGGTAGGTTAATAAAGAAATTCAACATTATCACCAGATGCAACCCAGCCTCAAATTAAGGACCACCTTCGAACGACAGAAGATCAATTGTTAACTACTTTGTATGAAGGTATTATTGGGGAAATTTTCTGTGGGCACAAAGGAAATTTACTGCAGTCGTGGACGATGGTACGTAGGCCAAACAAAGATCGCTTTAAAATGTAAATGTAATGTAAAAAATATGTAAGAATGTGAGTGAACAATTACCAAGTGGGACAGGAACCATTCCACCTTAGTGAGTCTAATGCAATGAAAGCAAATGATACCACTGGATGATGAGGGAGACCATGGAAATAACTGAAAGGCCACATAACATTAAACAGGGATGATGGCTATTAACTACCATTGACACAGATGAGGCATCTAACATTTAAAGTAACAATAGGAAAAATAGCCAATTTACTTTTAGGATAAATATGTACATCAATGTTAAAACTGACAATTGGAGACGAATTTAGTGCTTATTGTTGACCAGTCTCAAGGCTGTGTTAATCAAAGGCAGCTTCTCATTCAGCCTGAAACATACTGCAGAATGGAAGTGCAAACAGCTGAGGAAATGTAAAAATAAGAAATTTTAAAAAGATATTGCAGTAAACAAAAAAATCAAATTTGCATGAGTGTATTTACTTCAGTCACTTTCAAGATTATTGAGAGTGCGGTGTTGTAGAAAACATGGGGGGTCTCATAGATATGTATTCAGACTTCGATTGTAAATACTTCTCCTGAGAGTGAGTTTGATTTACTCAGTGGCCACATTTGTACATACTAGAATTATGTTCTCATGTGTTGTAGACTTCAGTGATTGACTACTGATAAATCAGGGGATAGGTTTTTGTTAGCTAATGGTGTTAAAATTGGAGGTAATTCTTGAAATTTCTTGAATTCATTATTGTTATGCTGCACATGCACTATGTGTGTTCATGTCACAGTATGTAGTGGGTATGGTAATGCTATGCTTTGAAGCAATATGTATAAATGTGTGTTTGAATATGTTAAGCATGAAGAATAGGCAATATTTCAGTATTTGATAAGATATTAAAAAACATGAACATTTAAACATTGTAACACCTTTCTTTTGGTTTAGCCACTGATAGCTTCATTGCTGGAGCTTAACGTGTAAGTGTTCTAATGGCTGTATGGACACTGAAAATGAAAAGCACAAATAGTAGCCATAAAATATTCTTTCTTAAACATTTAGCTACTAATGCACTTTTCATTGTAATATTGTATGATTGGATGGAAAAAGGATTGTCATTATGTATTCATCTGGATCTGCTTCTTCCAAAGAGGCCTTGAGGATTTGAGAAATTTCTCCATTATATGAAATCACAGCTCTAGATGGCATTCTATTTACCACAGGATCTCATTTCAATTTCAAGACCTCTGAAGAATGTTGGCTTTTTATTTATTTATTTTATGGCCTTCATTGGACCACTTTAGTCACCTTCTGGATTACTTCTGTTTTCTGTCTCAGCCCAGTATTTCTTCATTCACTCGGATCGTAGCTTTCTTTCTTCATCTGGAATGTTGGCTTTATATAAAATACGTTATATATATATCTCCGTTAAGCATGGAAAGTTGAGTACAACTACATATTTGGCCTGACAAATCCTAAAAACCAGGTAGTCCATCCAGCCTGATTAAGATAGCCAAGTCCTTCACAGTGGAGTCTGCAATCTGCATAACAATGTGAAATGGTACAAAAAGGATTTTTTCCAGCCCTGAATTTGTAAATGCTTTAAATAATTATATGTTTTCACTGTATTCAATCATTGATTCCATCCTTCATAATTGATAAAAGTTAATCAAAATTATTTCAATTCATTTGTCGAGCAGATTCTAATTGGATGAAGGACTTTTAATTTTTTTAAATTAATGATTTCTGTTTAAATTGATCATTCAAGATTAGTGCGGTTAAGAAAATTGAGAGTTCTCTGCTACAGCGTTTCTCATTGAATCTTCACATTTCATTCAGAGTTTTTTTTTTGTGATAATGTGAAAATTAGGGAACTCTTTAACTTAATTTTTTGGATATTGACTTGCATTTAAGTTTTAGCCGAGTGCTTAACAAACCAAGCATGCAATGTGTGAAGTAACTGAGAGAGCCTGGTATAGATCAGTGAAGGGTGCATGGTGAAATTACAGTTAATCCAAATTCTAATGATATGCATTTGTCATGTACATTTACATGACAAATCATTAATTTGTTGATCATTGTGGGTGTTAAGTTAAGATATTTCCTGTGTCTTGGGTTGTCATACGTCCTGAAAAAGGATTGTCCTGATTTTTTACTTTTAAAATAAGATTACTAGTAAATAATGCATAATTATTAGTATACTGTATATACTTGTGTATAGTCCGACCTTGATGTTGTCCGGCCCCTAATTTTTGTTTGAAGAAATTGTATTTTTTCATGTATTGCATATTTAGTCGGACCCTAGCTTTGTATATACTCGGGAACACAGAATGCTCAGGAACCCTAGGTATCTGAGTGATATTTTCCATTTTGAGATCTCGAAACTCACCATCAACTTCAATAATCTTAGTTTTCATCATTGTATCCTGTGAGCATATTTTCTGGTGTATTCGACTTATAGGCAAGTAAGATTCACCCTACTTTTGGCCACAGCTTCCAAAAAAATTAACAACCTTTCTATTACTGTACGATATTGTTGGGGAAACAGAAGTGATCTTTTGCTGAATACTTAAACAAAAATGGTAACATGGTGTGATCCAGGATATCATTGTGCTTATTTGTACGTATGTCTCATTATAAGATTCTTATCTCACAGCTTCACCCATTTTATCTATGAAAGTATAATCACTTGTATGCATTTTTGCTATAGATAGTAGGCACTGATACTTAGAAAAAACAACATTGCAGCAGATAAATCTAAGGTAAAACTGGTGCCAATTTCAATGATGAGTATTCGGAATCCAGTCAACTTGCCCATTGCCTCTGAAAGTCCATTGCTGGAGGTCTGACCTTGAAATTGAACTTGTATGATGCAGGGTGGTTTCCTGTTGGTTTCCATGGGAAAAATAGCACAATTTATTATCTGCAGAATATGAAATACATGCTGTGGTTATCTATTTAATGGATGCATTACATGCTATGCAGGTTCTTTGTCTTGGTTGCTCACAGTTCTTTTCAGTGGATTCAGAGCTTATTGCTCGGTGGGAAACTATGTCCTGAGATATATTCACCACAATGTTTTTCATGCTAAGCTTTAAACAGTCAAAATGTCACTCCGACCCTTCAATTTTTTGCCAAAAATTTGGTCTCTAAAAGTCTGTCTATACACAAGTGCATATTACAGCAGAGCCTCGTAACTATTGTTTCCACAAGGATCGTTTTCCCACACGTACCATTCGCCAATGAAGAAGTGCGACATGCTTTAAATTATTGGTTCAATTGTATTAAAAGTATTCTCATGAGAAAGGTCAAAGAGAAAGGATCAGTCCAGGTTATAGACTCTTTTGGCCAATATAGTCCATAGTCCAAGTACTGCACTGGTTATTAAAACTATTGATTTGGGCTGAACATACGCATTCATCTCTTCAATATGCTAGGCATCGCGTTTACTTGAAATAACTTGCAACATAGCTCTATCAATAGCTGTATCTCTATTACATCGAATCGTGAGAACCGTAGTTTATTTATTCCGCCTGCATTCCGTCATAACAGTGTAAATTTCGATGGTCTGCAAAAACTTTTTTTTAGCGAGGTAGCCTAATTATGTAAGATATTTGAAACAGATAATTGTCAAACCAAGGATAATATACACCCAAAATATTTTCATAAAATTTAAAAATTTCAAGCTTTGACCCAAAGTTCTGATATGATTCCCGTATGATATATAAAGTACTTTAAAATTTCCACTTTTTCCACTCGCTAGATGCCCTGGTAATAGTTTCCTGGATTATTTTTTTCCCAAGTTCATAATTTTATTTGTCCATCCCCTTGAAAAACGATAGTTCGAGGTTCTGCTGTAAATAGTATATTTTCACAAAATATTTCATTATGTACGTGGAATAAAAAGTTTGCTATGCCTGTTTATTTTAGTACACAAATTATAAATGTCTAAAAAAACATGAATGTCATTATTATGAAATTATGACCCGTAGATGTCCTGAATTTTCACCCTACAGTAATGGCAGCCCTACCCGAGTCACATGTCGCCTTTTGGTGTCAAGTATTTGGATAGAAGTCTATTGTTTTGTATGCCTTTTATGTGCATTTTAGAAATTATCAGTTTGTTGAAAGAGTTTTGGACCATCATCTAATTGCATTTTAAACTATTTTCCCTGTTCAATGACTGCTGTGATTTACAATGGGCACCAATAGCAGTCAGGACTCATTGCACAAAAATGTCCCTCAGGCTAAGAAAAAGGGAATCAAGTCATCTCTTGGGCGATTTTTCAGCAAGAAGGAAAAAGTAAGTATAATTTCCATATATTTGTATCTGTTTATTTTGATTTCATTTCTAAGTTATTAATTATGATATTGGAGAACTCACTCAAGGATCGTTATTATAATCTTTGTCCCATTTTAATTTTTATTAACCTTGGAATATTGCCAAGTTTGAAAACTTTTTAACTTTTGCATTTATTCATTTATTTGGTCTTAATTTTGTAAATTTTGTTACGTATATTACAAAGTGTTGAATTATTACAAAGGGGTTATAGCTTTATGCCTTGTTTTACATTTGTGAATCACCAGTTCATGGGCTTGCGGCTGATAAAATGTTCAATGCTAAGAGTGCACTTGTACCCGACGACTCCCAAAATTTATTCTCTCGCTTATAATGTTGAGCCACTTGAAAGCTCGCCATTGTAAGCTTATATATAATGTTTATAATATCTATGAATAAATAAATCTCATCATACCCGGTCGATTTGATTCCATCTTTTTCGGGATCTTCGTGAAACGAAGTGCCAAAGAGTCTTTAAGATCCATTTGCTGAATAATGCTTTCATACTCATGTCCTGTCATGAATGGGGCACTGTGGAATCGATAGATTTTATTGTTTCATTTACCATGTTGCTTTAATTTTGACTAGTGTCACTGTCAGTTAAGTATTATTTTTATGTTTGGAATGTGGCCTTAGAAGCTCTCAATATTTCTTAGGAATAAAAGTATATTTGGAGGGAGAGACTATGAGAGATGACATGAGAAATTGGCGATTCAACGGCAATGTCCCACTTGACATGCCTACCACATGTGGATTAGGGTGAAGTGAAAAAACTCAAAGTACAATTTTTGGAAATGGGTACCCATTAATGACATTTATTACTTAATCTATCTACCAAAAGTATGTCAAAACACATTTTTTTGAAGGTTGTTCTGTAGCATTTTTTACCCCAACCCAAAAATGGCTAACTTTAGGCCTAATGCGCAGAGCAAAAATCACTTCCAAAAAATGTACGTTGTTTTTTAGGTCGTTCTCTAGCATTCAGAGTCACTTACCAAAAATGATTTGTGATATTCTGTGCTCATTTAAAAAGATTAAAAAATCACAAATTTCATCGCCTAAAAATTTAAGCCTAATGTGCAGACTGAAGACCGCTTCCAAAAAAAACAAACATTTTACAGAAATGTTACAGGGCCTACTGTCGGAATTTAAATTATGGATTCCTGAGTTTGCAGCATGATAGCTAATGAATGAATAAACCTTTATGAACAATAGTTAATTAAAATTTTGGCTTATTTAATTTTGCATTTACTCGTATAAGCAAAACATTATTTGTTTATTTATACTATTTTTTATGGCATTGAGAATAAAAAAAAGTACTGGTTTTTTGACACCTTTCAACCGAACCTCCACTTTGAAAATGTGTAAGTTAAAAACTTATCATTCGATCAAAACCTAACTCTAACATAAGTTGGTTACAACTGTTTTCTAATGTACTTCAAAGTTTCAGATTTTTATGTTTAACCAAAATAAAGTTGTTGTTAAAATTACTAAATGCAATTATGTTCTTTACTGAAATGTCACACAAAAGCAAGATTGATGGCGTTTTGGAGCGTAAAATATGAAATTCTCACTGATATCATTCTCTGTGTTATTGTAAAAACCAGTGTTTTTACATTGAGAGTTAATAATAAAGCGTTTTCGTGAACTCTAGCAGGTGAACGGCTGGCGGAATTTACCATTATCGGGGTGCGCTATTGCCCAGTTTGCGTGTACAACCACTCTTCGCCACCAGCCGCTCGGCCTCAATGTCAGCAGGGTGTGTTTGTTATTTCTTAGAATCTATTTTTGTGTTTTAAACATATATTCTAAGATGGGGTTTTGAAATCACCCAGCCACCCATTTATTTGTTGGACGCATCTCTGTATTGTTTGTAATTTGTTAAATCGGCGTTGACTTGATGATATTTTCTTGCCACCATGACTCTTAGTTGGCACATGACTCTTAGTTCATTTTGCCCACACCACGTTTCATCCGTAAAAAAACAACTTATACCCTTCAGAACGAAGTTCTTCATCTACCTTAAAAATTTATGAAGTGATGCTGCTACTGTCACAGATTTCATTAAGAAGGGCTCTTTCTTAATTTTTCAAAAATGGAATTAGAATTTTTTGACAATATTTAGAAGGGAGACATAAGACATTTCTGAGACATCATGAAACATTTCTGGAAAATTTGTCATATTTTGCACGAGTTTGGAATTCAGGTTACCTATTGTTGGAAATAGATTATGCATGTAAAATTCATGTATACTTCTCCTAATTGTTCTCAGAGTGAATTCATCCATCTGTTGGTGGCGAATCTGCCAGTGCAGATGATAGTGCAGCAGCGGCTTACGTCGATGAAATTGCTGCTATTATAGAAATGAATGGATATTCATCTCACCAAATCTCTAATGCCAATGAGACTGGGTTATTCTGGAAAAGAATGCCAGCCAGGACGTATATTTCTAAGCAGGAGAAACTAATGCCTGGATTCAAAGTTTCGAAGGATTGGTTGACGTTATTGCTTGGTGGAAACACTGCCGGAGACTTTAAGTTGAAGCCAATGATTGTATACCATTCCAAAAACCAGAGGGCTCTGAAAGGCTATGACAAGCAAAATCTACATGTCCTTTGGACATCTAATAAAAAATCTTGGGTTACAATTCCTGCGTTTCAGCAGTGGTTTTAGGTCTTACTTCTGTCCAACAGTAAAAAAGTACAGTGCACAGAAAAATTTAATTTTAAAGTTTTGTTAATACAGTAGAAACTCGAAAATACGAACTTCGAAATTACGGTCCCGACGACGCAAAATCTTCGGTCTCGACCAAAAGGGTATCTAAGTGTATGTAACAGTAGGCGACATTTTGAAATAACGAAGTTTTAAAATTACGAACCTCGGATCTTGGTCCCGACGTGAAAAAGTTACTCGTTTATACGAATAGTGATGGATCACAGTAGCGTTTCGGCGCTCCTTTTCAGAGTTAAACATCTAATTAATGATCGTCGCCGAATACATTATGCCCTGAATGTATTACCTGAACGATATCTCATTTTTCAATGCTTCAATAGTAAAGGTGTGGTTTCGCTGGGGCTGGGACAGTAAGTCCTCTACATACGAAATATATGCGTTCCGAGAACTTGTTCGTAAGTTGAAAAACGTAAGCCAGGCATCGAAAATTGTAGTTACCGTATTTCCTGGCCCATAAGACGCACTTTTCTTGCTCCAAAATGTGCTCTTAAATTGTTCGTTCATCCTCTTAAGACACAAGCTGATTCGCCGGGAAAATATTATTTAGGGATGGTCAGATCGGATCTAAAGATCCGAGGGCATTACGTTTCTCCGGATACTGAAATCGGATCCTAATTCATTTTAAAAAATTGGATCTGGATCAGATAAAAAAATTCACACTGGGGAGTGGATACCATTAAAATCGCCCTAAATAACGGTCATCCTGTGTTGCGGCCGAAGTAGGAACTAGTTGGAACCATGGAAGTTGGCTGCTGATGCTCTCGAAAGGACGTCTATAGGATGTCCTCGAAAGGATGTCCCAACTAGTGGAAACCACCTGAGAAGTTAGGGAGGGCATGCGATGAGTGAAATGTGATACGTTTGGTTTGCCGTCATAGCTGATAAGGGACTCCCAACGGGCGACGCCCCCCCACCCCACCCAACTTTTGGAAGCCACCTGTGAAGTTAGGGCGTGGGAAAATGATGAGTGAAATGTGATACTTATGATGAAATGTGATGTGGACTCGAGAAAAAATATCACTTTACTCCGACCCCCTAACTATGAGCGCCGAGCCGAGGGTGGGGGAGAGAGAGGTGGAGGGGAAAGCAAGAGGCAGGCCAAAGACGCGTAGCCGTTCGCTGGACTGCCGGAAACGCCAATGCTCGGCACGAATGCCTCTGGAAAAAAGTGCTGGACATCTTTGCTTTACACGACTACAGTAATTGTATTAAACTAGCATACCAACTTGAGGAGTATCCGCATTGAAAGATAAACGATGCAGCTAGAACTTATATCAAAGCTCATTTTCGTATCACTTCTCATAGCCGAGTAGCATATCTGCGAAATGATCGATTTTTATACAAGTAAACTAATTTTTTCTCCGATGTGGTTGATATCAAGTACGCACAAGTATGTATCAAGCCCTATGAAATTAGTTCTAGCAACATCCTTCCTGCGCCAAACGGTGAAAACAGAATTTCTTTATCTATTAGCATGGCGATGTAAAAGTCAACGGTCTGAAAATGGATTTCCTGGCATGGTATCCACTTCCAAAAGTGAATGATGCTTCCTACAAAAGGAAGTAAAAACAGATTAGAGTTCTGATTCTCTTTCGCATGCGCCGATGCACTACGTTATTTATCCCATTGATGTGACGATGCGTTTCTAAGCTCTCTCGGGCACTACACAACATAATTTCAGGTTGTGGAAAAATCATGAAGGAGTGCGAAGTCAACCTCACAGCTACCACCGGGGTAAGGTTACAATTTGAATCGGCCGAAATAACGGCTCCCTCGTTCGAGGTATCACCCTAAAATCTGACAGCTTTAAATGTTTCCAGCTGAGTGATTGAGAGGGACAGCTGGATGGAAGGACTGCTCGTCAGGCAATTTCCAAATACCCTGGAAAGGATATTTTACCATTCATCATGATAACCTTAATCGTGCCTCGTATTGCCGGTAATAATCATTTATCATCACAAAACGAATGAGAGAACGGAATAATGCATCTATTTGATGCGAAGGTAGCTTGACACACGGAAGTCGATTTCCATTGAAATGTCAAGAGTAGCAATATCTCCAAATATATCACAACTTGCAGGGCATCTTTCGGCTTTCGTCTTACTTCCGAATCATCCGTAAAAATTTATGACGCAAGTTAACAATAAACATTGCAAATTGATATATCGAGATAATATTGTTAAAATTCGTCACGGCGAAGAGGGGTAGTACCAATCCGCGAGTTGCTGCACGCCGCACCGCCAGCTGCAACGGCAAAATAACTTATCCGGTGGCGCCAAATTTGAAATTCCCGAAAATAGGAATAATCAAACTCCGACAAATAAGTTGTGTTCAACTGACAATGAGTGCACCCTGTGGGCATGAATACACATTAAAATATACTTTCATAAATTATAACTTCGTAAATCATGCAAGTGCATCGCGAGAGTAAATCTTAATCCAAGGAAACAAAAAAAGAGCATTGCGATGTTTTTGAAAGGTACTCGTTCATACAAAATTTGATATTACTAAGTGCCGATTTTTTCGGTCCTGTCAACTTCGTAATTTCGAGTTTCTACTGTACTAGATAATGCTCGATCCTTTGCGATTTAAGTCTGGAAGTCAATGTTGTTTTTTTGCCAATGTTGTTTGTTACAGAACAACTGCTATTCTGCAGCCCATTGACCAAGGCGTTATTTCAATGTTTAAGGCATATTACCTACGCGAAACGTTTGCTCAAGCTGTGAAGGCTACAGAAGGTGAGAATGGCATGGACTTGCAAGAATTCTGGAGAAGTTGTTATATCCGCTATGCAATGGAAAACGTTGCTAAATCATGGGATGATATCGGCCATAAAACTATCAACACGGTGTGGAAAAACCTTTGGAGTAATTGTGTGCTCGATTTTCAAGGTTTTGACTTCTCACACGAAGCAGTTGATGAAACAGTTAACCTCGCACGAAAAGTAGGTTTAGAAGAAATCGAGCAACCTGGTATTCATGAGTTGATTGAAGCACAAAGGGAAGAACTAACGGATGAAGAACTGATGGAAATGCAACAATATGAGTAAATAGAGGAAATTAGTGATAATCATAATGACGCTAAAACAAATTTAAAAGGTTTAACATCATTTGATATCACTGAAATATTAAAACACATCGATAGAGCTTGTGCTTTGATATTCGGAAAAGACCCTGATGAGGAAAGAAGTTCGAAGTTTGCAAGAGGGATAAACTGTGCTGTGAATTGCTATGGAGAACGGCTTCAAGAAAAAAATAAAACAAAAAAACAGCTCACTTTGAATACATTTTTTGCCAAACCTTCAGGGGTCAACCTTTCTCAAACTAAAGAGAGTTCTCAGAGAACGGATGAGGATGATTAACACCTTTGCTTTTTGCTTATTATCTTGTATGTTTTAATTGTTTTGCAGGATATTGTGATTCCTTTCATATGATGTAAAGAGTATTTTCTTTCTATAAAACAAAGTGTTAGTTCAGTTTTGAATATTATTATTAATCGAAGTTTCTATTGAATTGAAGTGCAATTTCGATATGTACGATTTCTGTTCTTGGTTATTTTCGTATACTTTCTAGTTGCCTTTCCTTTTTTATTTCTCTCGCATATCAACCAATTTTGTTATCCTTTTAGAACTACAGATTATATTTATAATGTGCCACTTTTCTAGTGAAGATGCCGAGAGTTTTAAAAATATGTAGCGCTCTAATGTGCAATGTTTTGTTTTATCTCGTGCACTTCAAGAATTAAAAAAAAATCATGTCTAAATTTGATTTATTATTGTTTTTTGTGGGATTTTTATTACATTTTTCCATAAATACCTGCGCTACATCATTCAAATTTATAGATTAAGGAAAACGTGCGCTGTTATCTATGAAATAGCACTCGCTCAGTTTCAATTATCCTTAAATAAAAACTTGGGAACGAATTATTTAAAATAGCATTAGTCCTTGTGGAGTTCTATGCTTTGAATAGCACTGTTTCAATTAGCGCTTTGATATCCTGGAACGAATTAAGAGTGCTAATCGAGGACAGGGTGTACTGACAAAGTGGAATGAGCTGCAGAGGGTAGCATGGTGACAATGTCTATTGTAAAGGTTCAGCTAAAGCAAGTGACTCATACTGTAAACTGCAGTTGATGAGTCAGGGTGAAAGGTTGGCGTCTTGTCCTATTGTCCGGGGGGGAGAGCGCGCGAACTGGGCAACAGCGCACCGCAATAACAATAAATCTGGCTGGCTGCTGGTTGCTGCTTTTGCTTATATGAGTAAACGCAAAATTAAATAAGCCAAAATTTGGTGTAAATATTGTTCATATAGGTTTATTCGTTCATTAGCTATCAGGCTGCAAACTTGTGTATCCATAATTTTTATTCCGACAGTAATACACAACTATTGACGGGTACCCGTTTCCAAAAATTCTACCTTGAGTTTATTCACTCCACCCAAATGTGCATGGATATACAGTGATTCTAAAAAAAGCCTTGATTCATATCTTGGAGCATGAAGCAGTCAGTGATGTGACCTCAGTGGCCTTCGTTTGAAAAAAAATTAGTGTCTCTGCTTTTTTTGCTGGCTATGAAATGACACACACAACCTCTAATTGTAAGATATCTAGAACCTTTTCGTTAAAAGAGTAATATCCATTAAAACATTGTCTCTGCTACTCTAGTCAGTAATCTGCTGATCTGACCATCGATCGATGGATGATCGGTGCTTGCAATGCTGAGTAGATGGTCTGTAAGAACCAGGAATAGCTCTTAATTGAGTTATGTCAATAATAGCAATTATTACATTGATAAGGAAAACTATGGCCTTCCAACTTAGATGAAACTGCAATTTTGAACCAGAAGTAGCCCGTTTATGAATCACATAATAAAAAGCATATGCAATGGAATACTCAGCTTCCTCTTAACTATGCATTTGGCAACATGTAAGACTTGAGAAGAAAATTAAACCATTAAGATATCAACAATCAATGCTTAGCTCATCAAAATTATCCTTAATGAATGAGTTTACATAAAATTACAATCTAGGCGTATTTTTAACATGTTCTTAATTACTCATCAAAAGTCATCAAAAAGGGCTCATTGCTTGATTTTAAATGCAAAAAAGAGAGAGGAAAAATATTAATACCTCATGCATTGTTATCAACCGTTGAGTTACACTCTTTGATGTTACATACTGCCACTTTTTTGGTCCCTCCAGCTACATAAAATTAAGGTTTCACTGTATTGTTATTCAGATTAGTCGACCTGTGGATCCTCAAATTCTATGAATCAGTTGTCACTGTGGACAGTTCGCCAGATGGACTCCACACCAATTTGTGGGAATTGATTTATAAATTTTGTTGCAATATAATCTCCATGCATTCCAGCAGTTTAGTTTGGAAATATTTCACTATGCTCATGATTTCTTCTTGCCGGCACTCGATTACTTTGACTAGGTCGCATGGCGAGCAAACTCATAATTTGCATTGATAGTGCAAGTCAGCGCTATTATTTACGGAAGAAGATGCTGGCTTTGCTCTGTTGCTATCAAAATGAAAAATGGACTTACAGCCAAGGTTATATGTGATTATGTAAACGTACCTGCCGTCTTGAGTACTGAATTAGCAGTGTGTGCTAAATTTAGCCATTCGTTGTCTGCAGCGAATTATTTTGTTTCAAGTATCTGAGAACAAGGCGTGTATTCATGGACTGGCTGACATTGAAATTTTTCATGCAATTTTTTTCTTAATTCTAGGTGAAAGCCAAAGATGCTTCCATGCTCTCAAGTTCTGGTGATTCAGGGATGCTCATGATGTCCGGCTATGGGTCTGACACCCTTGGGGGATTCGGTGGCAATGCCTCGGAAATGGTGGGTGGAGGAGGAGGGAGCAGTGCGAGTGTTGTGAGTGGCGCTGGTGCTGCAGCTAGTGCAGGTGCCCTTGGGCAGAAGGGAGACTTCGACCGGAGGAAAAAGAGAAAGTGAGTGAGATAGTAGGAAACTCCAGTGATGTGGTATGATACTCTTTATGATTTTAGGTGGAGTAGTTAAATGTCCTTGCGGTACTTATTTAACTTATAAATCAATAGAAGAAAAAAAACTCAAAATTTTTTCTTGAACTTCGACGCATAAAAAGAGGGGTGCGCCTCTTACACGGGTTTATACGGTAATAAGAATCTTTAACGGAATTAGTCGTTTATGACACATTTTGTCTTTTCCCATTACTATCTATTCAAATAAATAACCCACCTCTTACACCGAAACCCAGCCCCTGCCATCGTACGAGATTATCACCGAACACCCCTAAAATCCTCTCCCATCCACCTCCTTGTGTCCCCTCTCTTTCTTGCACTGTCCGCAATATTGTTAACACCCTGTTGGTCAAGTTACGCAAAGCCAATTATGTAGGCCTCACAACAAATGGCCTCAGCCTCTGAATTAACAGTCAGATCTTTGTGTAACCCTTCCTCCTAAAATGCCTCCTTCCCATCCCCACCCATGCCTCCTCCCACAACCTCAGTTTCGGCAAATGTTTTTACAAAATGGACTCCTAGTCACTCCTTTCCTCTCTTCTTCCTCTCCATACCGCTCTCTCTACTCTGAATGACAAACTTTGAGCTGCAGATCAAAGTTCAATGAAAATTTTCCTTCCGAGATCCATGGACTCTGGCTGTGAAGCATTAAAATATTTTGATCTTTTTTTAACGATGAACTAATTGAGTTCATTTTGGGTTAAACTAATCATTATGCTTGTGACTCTTCGAGAAATGAAGTTGTACCAACAGCTTAACTTTTTTTGTTTTTTTTGTGAAGCAAGGAGTGGGTATGTATGTTTGAGTATCATATGTAGGGGGAGAAAAACTGTGTTGGTTAAAGACTTTGACCACATGCCGATGGCCTCACCAGAGGGAAGCTGTCTCAAATGGTAAGATAGTGGTTTTTCGGTGAAAGGATAAAAAGGATAGCTGCCGTAGTTCAAAACAGTGCTATCAAAAGTGTCGTCAAAAGAGAAAAAAACTAAAACCAATAATAGTTGTGGACTTCAATGATGTAATGGGAGGAGTAGACCGTGTCGACCAACTCTTGGCCAATTATCCTATGCCTCGACAATGACATTTTTTTCACTTTCTTGAATTTTTGGAAAGTGAAAAAAATTCACTTTCTTTAACTTCCTCTGGAACTCTTATATCATCTACTGGAAGACCAGTGGAAGAAAAGTCTAATTAGCTAACTTCGTGGAATTGATTGATTGAATTGTATTATAGATGGGTATCACCTGTGTGTATAGCGCTCCCACGAGTGGGTGGGCCGGTCTCTCTGAGTCACCCTGTGTTTTGGAACAAATCATTCTGTGATATATATATCTGAAAATATTTTTTTGTATGCGCTTGTGTTTTTAATGATAGAGATATTAGAGTAATAAAGAGTGATTAGTTATTTTTTTCATATCCAAATGAAATACTTTTATTTTAAATAAAGTGAAACCATCCCAACTGGGTGAATATTTACATGTTGATAAAAAATCAGTTACATAAAATAAATAAATATGATGATTTATGAATATTGTACTGTTTTGCCTTTAAAAAATGTGCCTGGGAACTGGTGAAGAAACATCAGAAATGATAAAACTCTGATCATTTAAGTATTTACTGCCAAAATCTATGCCTTATGATGCCATTCATTCATGTACTCTTACCCCATTGTCTTACAAATCATCCTTGTTTATTCTTGTGTAGGCATGAGCTGCTAGCTGAGGCTATGAAAGCAGGCACCCCTTTTGCCCTCTGGAATGGTCCCACCATTGTTGCGTGGCTGGAGCTGTGGGTGGGAATGCCTGCTTGGTATGTTGCAGCGTGCCGGGCTAATGTCAAATCTGGTGCTATTATGTCAGCTCTGTCGGACACAGAGATTCAAAGAGAAATAGGTATAAGGTGAGTGGTAATCTTATTCAGTTCACCCTATATTTCTTGAAGGAATGTGAAGGAATTTATAGAAGAAAATTTTGGACGTGGCATGTGCTGTGTCTTGTAATATTTTTATATGTTTTTTTCTTGTGTGTGCTGTCTCTCACTTTTTGACCTGTCCTATATAGGACAGTGACTGGATAAATAAAGAATTGAATTGAACGAAAGTTCCATTTCGCGAGTGATTTTTCAGATTCCGAGAGCTCTCGTTATATAGGGCTTCTACTGTAATACAGAAAAACCTCTAATTAACGAAATTCAAGGGACCAATATTTTGCCAGTACATTAATCAGGAGTTCGTTCCTTGGAGGGGATTTTCATGTTGCATCATTCTAGGGGCAAATTGTGTATACCATTGTTGTACTTTGAATGTCGGGAAAATGTTTTGCAGAACTCAATTGAAGGCAAAATTTCTGCAGATGACTGCATACATTTATCCCTACTCTTCCCTTACCTGATCAAATACCATGCAATAACTACAAGCAGGTCTTTCAGCAATTCGTGCTAATTATACCATTTACAGTGACGATACAGATTTGCAGTCTAAAGGCCTGTTTATGATTAGCGTGAACTTCAAATGTTAACCGTGAATTGGTTTCACGTTTATGAATTGGTTTCACGTTTACTACTAGCCATCAGCAGGAATATGTGTGTGTTATCTTCGGTCACCTTTACTCATCTTTGGCTGGATGCCGATGTGGCCAATGTGTGGCAGAGAGTGCCACCATCTGCTGATTTTGTTTACTGTCTACAAAAAAGGGAGAACATGGACAAGTATGAGTATTATCAGCTCGTAATTGCTCTAATAACTGTTGCAGTAGGGCAACTCTGTTTTTAAGGTTAACCCATTGAGGTCATAGCCCTGCCAGTCTTGTAGCAGCCTGGCTCATGGGTAGTGTACTGTAGTTTGGCCAGAGTATCTGAGCAATAAAATATTTAAACTGAATTCCTGTATAAAATCCCTATAATAACATATGCAACTTATTACTGGCATTGCAAAAGGACTGCCAGAAAGTTCGCTGTGAGACAGTGCAACGCGGCAGACAAATGAGAAACAATATCTGGTGCACCTACAGCCAATGTGCTGGTAATAATAGTCAACCGTGAAAGTTGAGACTGGCTGAACTTGAATGTTGACGGTTGATGCTTTCACGCGATCGTAAACGCACCCATAAGAACCTGTGATTCAGCTCGAGGTTGAAGTTGAAGTCCACGTTGACGCAAATTGTAAACCAGCTTTAACTTCCTGCTCATTGCATCACAAATGTACTAAAATTATCATTTGGCGATAGTAGTTTCTTCAAGAACTGTAACTCAATATTGTCTCATCCACGATAAATTTAAGGCTTTTGAAGAGCTGCTCCGTAAATATAGCATGAAATGTCTCATTGATGCTAAGTGATCTCAAAATGTTTAAATTTAAATGGGCTTAGTTTCCACGGAGAACACAAATAAAATGCTTGTGGACCCTTGCAAAAGTTTAAGCCAAAGATATACTGTGATAAAATATATTAAAAAGTCTGCTAACACTGACACCCATGTTAATTCTTGAGAAATTTGAGAACTTATAAGATGAAACATAATAAAAGATACACTGTTGTATGTTCCACAAAAGTTTACTTGACCAACCCAGGTTTCGACATGTATGTCATTTTCAAAGGTAAACTTTTGTGGAACATACAACAGTGTATCTTTTATTATGTTTCCTGTCACCAAGTTCCACCAAATGTCGCCATCCAGCCTTAAGTTGAACTTATAAGATGCCAAATGCAAAGGAAGTTATTACTCAATACAAACAATAGCCGTCATGAAATTGAATAACTACACATTTTCGTGAATACCAGAACTGACATGCATTATGAATTGATGGGAAACTCAATATGGACAAAAAATGACTGCCCTACCCAAATAACCATTCTCTTTGAAATATAATGGTGTTTTAAATATATACCCAATTATTTACATCACTGCTGTGAAATATCGTCGATCACTCGGAGAAAACTTGCTTGCCTGAATCAGGGTGAAATTAATAAAACCATGATGCATTTTGAAACATGCATATATTTCATCTAGTTTCTTTTAAATTACGATAACAAAGATGATTGTTTAGGCCTTTCTCTTATTTCCTTGACAATGGCACTTTCCGAAAGGAACTCATAACGCTTTTGCTACCTTCAGAACACAAAATTAATTCTTCTAAAATGGAATCTTTTGTCCCTTCGACATCGCTTACCATGAGAAAAAGTGAGTGTGCAGTTTATAATTATGATATTTTAATTATCATAAAATTTCTTATTGTGTACTAAAAAATGGCTGATATTTCAAAAAAAACACCCTAGCTTAGAATACTGGGAAGGTATTTCACTTGCATGGCAAGCTGAAAGAATTTAGGTTACGGAAAAGTGGTTAATACATCCTGTACTCAGTTATTTGCACTTTTCATTATCTGTGTAAGGTTTTGGAACCTATCTCGAGGAGTCTTACTGTATTGATATCCTTTCAGTTTGTTGAGGATATATCTATGTTATATGTGACTCATGAGTTTGTCTCTTTCTTTCTACTTGGCAAATTCCAGTAATCCACTTCATCGTCTCAAGTTACGCCTTGCAATCCAGGAAATGGTCTCTCTAACGTCACCCTCAGCTCCCCAAACATCACGCACTACCCTTGCATTTGGTGATATGAATCATGAGTGGGTGGGGAACTCATGGTTACCTTCACTCGGCCTACCACAGTACAGGTAAGAAATTCAGTTTAGAGAATATTTAGCGGCAGTTGTTTCCATTGTTTTCTCCAAAAAAATTAGAGTGAACACTCGAGGAGTCAACTATGCAATATTGTTAGAAATTTTCATGGAACTAAATGTTAGTTGTTTCTTTTTAGTCATGGAGATCAAATTCGTATCTACTTTTCGAATGTGTGAAACTTATTTTTAGGGATGGGTCGGCTTCGTTCTTGGTTCCACTGCTTCTTGATCTCGGAACCATAATCCAAGCAAAAAAAAGTATGGGCACTGAAGTCCCCAGGGAGAGAACCACTTGCTAATTATTGGACCTTGAAAGTGGAGTCTTAAGCATTAAAACCGGGTGAAATATCATTCTTCGCATCTTTTATTTCTTGTAATGCACTGAAGTAACAGATGAAGCAGAGAATTGAAACAAATATTCCTGTGCCAAACCTACTACGTGACCTGTGTCAAATCTACTGCAACTGTTCATTCCACGAGAAGTAGGCAATTCATTTGGTCCAAAAAAGTTGTGACTCATGAAACAATTTGTTTTTGTACGCCTATAAGCAAAGGATAGAATTATTTTACCCTGACAAATACTATCCTAGCAGAGATCTTTGCAACCTATGCTCTTTAACCTTTTAATATTATTGTATTAATTACAGTAATATTAAAATATTTAACAAATATAAACCCCTTGAATGAATTCCTCTCGGCTTTCCAACCGGGTTAAGGTCTGCATGATGTACGCCGACGTTTTGTTGGGATACTTTCCCAACATCTTCAAGACTGATGAACTTTGGGAGACTTTCCCAACATCATAATCAGCCCTGAAGATGTTGGGGAAGTCTCCCAACGAAACGTCGGCGTACATCATGCAGACCTTAACCCGGTTGGAAACCCGAGAGGAATTCATTCAAGTAATTCACCGGGAAAAACTTTGATTCTTCAAATGTAAGCCCCGGTACAATTATAGGGGTGGTCATGAAGAAAATAGACTGTTTTCTCTCTATAATTTGAGCCTGAGGTTAGGAGTAACGAACGGAATGCACACGACCATCTCACCTCTTGTCGACCTGCACGTAATGTCATCCCATGAGATGGCGCTATCTCAATCATCCAATACATTGAACTGTTTCCAAATTTCAAATGGTGAAAATTATGCTATTTGCAATCTGTGTACTGCTCAAATATCCAGAGGGAAAGAATCGCACACTACTTCAGCAATTTGGAAACATTTGTAAGCCGAGCATTTATCCAAATTTTAAGAACTGAAAGGTACAAGCTCATTATCCCCATTACAGACTCCTGCTTTGCCCTTACGTCCTTTGATTACAGTAGTCTGCGCATGATATCAGATGACTGAAAACTAGAAAGTGATTATAGCTAATTTTGATATTCTGATTTAATAACTGTTCTTAGTTTTCTTCTATCACGTACAGTGTTTTCAGAATGGACCCAATTTAACTTCTAAGATTTATTGATAAGTACATTATATGTACCAGTGGGTAATTATTGTGCGAGGGATATTTCTCAATACAAGCTAACGAGTCTTAGGTTGGTACAATTGCTGCTATTGTTTCCACTATTTCTAACAAAGTACATAAAACATTAGCACAGATCAAACAATTCAAACGCCTAATGCCAATAGAGGTACGGAAAAAATTGGTTAATACTTTGTTGGTTCCACATATGGATTATTGTTCTCTTGTGTTTTCTGACCTAACCGGTGAATTATATAAGAAGTTGCAAACACTGTTAAATTCTGCGATTAGATACATATATGATATAAATATCCATGAGCATGTCACCCCTTATTACACTAAGTTGCAGTGGTTGAAACCTCAACAGAAAACAAAGCTCCAGTTATCTGTGTTTGTATACAAAATTTTGTCATGTAAAACACCTGATTATCTCTATGATAGGATTATACGTAGCCAGAGTGAAGCTTGTAGAACAGTAAGAGCTAGAAGACGATTTAAAATCCCAAATTGCAGAACTACGGCGTACCAATTATCAACCCTAAACTCTGCTATAAGAATATGGAATGATATACCTGACGACATTATCAGCTGTTGTACTGTCAATCAATTTAAAATTAAAATGTACTCATATTTGTGTGAAAAATACAATTATAATTAACATTTATTGTATTATACCATTGTGTTATACCATATAATAGTAATACATAATTGTTTTCTGTAAATGTTATCTACTACGTAAGAATATCATTAAAATCCAGGTTTTCCTCTTCTCTTTATTATTGTCAAATTTATTGTAAAATTTAATATAAACCAATATTTAATTCTGTAAAATTGTACCATCACATTAATGGATTATTTTATTGAGTTATTTTACCCATTTATGTTTTAAATTAGTTGCTTCATATTTAGGCAAGTATCTATTTCTGTTTCTCACTGCAGAGCAAAAATTGTACAAATGATTTATGTTCCATAGGACAAGGTCCTTGAACAATAAAATTTATTATCATTAAATTTATTATCATTGTTGTGTTGTCTGGGAAGTGTTATTCTACCTTCATTCTTTTTTGCTACAAAAATTGCCATTGTGTGAAGTAATGTTAATATAACTGTGCTTACAGTAGTTAAAATCTTGAAACCATAATTCTTGTTTTGTGTAAAAACTTGACGTGATAGAAAAAAATAGAAGTCATATTTAGAATGAGAATAAAAAATTGATTCAAGAACACCTATTTTTAATAAATCATCTGACAAAAAGTTTCAAAATGCAGACTGGTGTTATCGGAGTTGATTCCCCATTTCATGACACTGATGACCCAGATGATCCAATTGTTGTTGGGAGACCCGTATCAACTAGCTCAATTCCTAGTCCAGGTTCAGCAGCTTCTTCACTTGGAGAACTAAGCCCTTTCAAAAAAACCCCGTTGAAACGTGAAGCATTGTCCGCTAACCAACCAATTCTGAAAGCATTTGTTGGTAAAACGCTAAGTTTTAAGCCTGGAGAAAAAAGAGCTAAAACAAGTACGAAATTAGCGGCTGAACTGGGGATCGGGTTCTCCATAATGCAGGTACTTGTGGTATGAGAGCGAAAACATGATCATCATTTTTCAAATTTTGTCAGTTACTTTAAATCACTAGTTTTTATTGATGGGAGTGTGTTCTTAGGATAGTAACTGTGAGCATTGTCCTTCTGGAGTGGTTTGCGTTTAGGATTACGATGACGACAACACTAAGGAAATTACCGTAATTGCATTCCTGATCTACAAGGAGAACCAACCACTGTCCATAGTAGAGCATAAATGTATTAAAAAGCTGATAAACCACCTTGAGCCAAGATCTCAAGCAGGAAACACTTTGCCCAAAAGTTAATTCCAGAGATGTCTCAAGAAGAAAAAAATTTATTTCTTAGATGAAAACTTTGAGTATCATCATTTGTGCTCAGAATGCATTCCTTTTTGCAGAAGTTTCACACACAGCTTCGGCGATAGAAACTTTGATCACCAACACAATGAAGGAATGGAATCTTATGGAAAAAATTGTGTTTCATAAGAGACAATGTCTACACATGGTTGCAGCTTTAGAATGCAGTACCTTAGACTGCTTCCCACGTGTGGCTCATAGTTTTCAATTAGTTATAAAGGATACTGAATAAAAGTGAAACTAAGACAATTATATCATCCTGCTGGAGTATAATTAGACATTTCAACCACTCTCCTAAAGCCATGGAAATCTTACGAACTTCTCAAGCCAACTTAAGTCTTAAACCTCATCGTTTGCTACAAGGCAAACCTACTAGGTGGAACTCACATGCTCGCTTGTCTCGTGGAACAAAAACAAGCCATTTTATTATCTGCTTCAGATTTAACTATTCAGGTAGATCTTTGTGCTCGACAGCGGACAACTATTGGTGAAGTGATACAAATATTGGATGTGTTTGATAGAGCTACATTTGTTGCCAGTTCAAGCTAAGTGGCAATTTCAGAAATAATTCCCTTGGTGAATAGTGCTGTTCATGCTCTGCAAAACTTCAATTCAACTGTAGGTTCTGTATAGGGTTTTCAAATTGAATTGCTTTCATCTCGACAAAGGTGGTATCAATATGTCAAGACTGAAAAATTGTATGCTCCTGTTACAATACTGGATCCCAATTTCGAAGGAAGTGTATTTTTGAGAAAAGAAAACCTCAAGGAAGCTCAATCAACACTGGCCATTGAGATTTCAGATATCAGCAGGTAATCAGAAGAAAGTGAAGGAGATACCACTCAAATATCACCAACAGAACGGCAAGGAGGTCATTGCACTTTGAGTTACTGTTCTCAATTGATGATGCCATCTACCAGCAGTGAGCTGAATTACAATATGTCTCCTGAAGAATAAATAAATGCCTACTTAGCAGAAAACCTGCTTCCACCATCTGCGGACATATTTAAACATTGGAAGTACAAAAAAAAAAAATTGAGGAAAGTCAAAAAGTTCTTAATCTTACCAATATTGACTGTATTCTCAGGAAGACATCAGCACATCAGGCATCATAGTTAATTAAAAAAAACAAAGTAGGCTGGACCCAGAGTGTTTGAATGCTAGCTTTCTGTAAAGAAAAAGCTCCATTGAAGATTTCTGCTGTTTCTAAGTGTGCTAAAAGTTCCTTGTGTTCAATACTGTTAAGAAATTTTAAAATATGCAAGTTTTGATTATAACAACTGCAACAAAATATGTTAATTGATGCTGAAGTATTATTGCCTTATTAAGTTGAGAATATGAACCTCAAGATACATCTGTTTTAATTAGTATTTGCTTCATGTATTAAATTTCATCTGTATCTTCTTAAAAAAAATAATATAAAAATTTGCTTTCACGAATTTATTTCTCATCAAATGAAGGTATCAAATTTGGCCATAACTGAAAACTGCTAATTTTAAAAATAAGTTGTTTTGTCCTTCTATTATTATTCTTATCAGAGGATTCGAGAACCTTTTAGGATTCGGATTTGAATTAGAAAAAAATTAGGATTTGTCCCACCTCTTAATTTTTTTCATACGTAAATTGATTTATAAAATGAAAAAGCATCATTACAGGTGGCTCCTGACAATATAATCGGCACATATATTTGTGTGTTTGGGTCTTGGCATGGAGCTCTTTCCATAAAATTGAAAACTTGTTTTGGAAGTGTTGTAATATCAGCAATATTGGATTTTTTAACTGTAAATTTTAATTTTTTTAATGACGATATGGTTATCTTTGTTATTACTCTTCAGTATTTACAGACTTCCATTTTTTTATTATTCAGTGAATTCTCGGTGTGGTTACTGACTTAATTTTTCCCTTCTTATAGATCAACATTCATGGAATGTCTAGTAGATGCGCGAATGCTTGACCACTTAGCGAAAAAAGATTTGAGAGGCCAGCTTAAGATGGTGGATAGCTTCCATAGGTGAGTAGTGTCATTGTTTATATTTTTGTACATTATAATTCTATAGTTGAGTATTTAGACCTACAAATGTTAAGAGTACCAACTTGCAAAGGCCTTTTGAAGAAATGATGTATCCACTATACCATCATGGATGGTAGCAGCAGCCGATTTGATTTTCAATGTCATTTTATTTGATGAAATTCAGTGTTAAACATTAATTGTTACATGATTAAACACTGAGCAAATCGATTTCCAGAATACTTTCTGTTACACCAACTGCTACTCAACAGAACAATATTTTTCATGCCAAACCATAATTTAATGAAATTACTGATTTGGCAAAGAAAGTAATGAAAAGTTAACTATGTTGTCACGTTCATGTGATTCAAGTAAAGGCCACCATCTTCAATTCTTTGGTCACGCGATTCACTTCCCCAGGTGGCATTGAATGTGTTTACTGATTGACTGTATTTCTCTCAACTGCACTATTATAACGAATAAAGTATAGTTCCGTGTCCAAATTTTGTTGAGCATGAAGTTCTCACATTGCTCTAGTATTACAGTAGAAACTCGAAAATATGAACTTCGAAATTACGAAATTTTGATTTTACGAAGCAAAATCTTCGGTCCCGACCAAAAGGGTATCTTAGTGTATTTAACAGTACGCAATATTACGAAATAACGAAGTTTTAAAATTACGAACCTCGGATCTTGGTCCCGACGTGAAAAAGTTACTCGTTTATACAAATAGTGATGGATCACAGGAACATTTCCCGGAGCTCCTTGTCGGAGTTAAACATCTAATTAATCATCGTCGCCGAATACGTTATGCACTGAATGTATTACCTGAACGATATCTCATTTATCAATGCTACAATAGTAAAGGTGTGGTTTCGCTGGGGCATCCTGCGGCCGCGTGCGGCGTCCACGTCCAGCAGCCGGAAGTCACTGCCGTACTCATCCAATCTATATCAAATGGGTTCGGTTTCACTGATACGTCTCGGCCGTCGAGTTCGATGGCTGATGCCCGACGTCTGCGTGTCGACTGTTTCGAGAGCAGTCGAGACGCGGACGGCTAGTCAGGCAGTCCCAATTTTCGGTCATTTTTCTGCTCTCCTCTCTCCGCATTTTATATTACGTGTCCGTTCCAGCTCTTTTTTGTAAAACTACTTGAAACATTGGTCGTCCTTTTCTTCGTCTTTCAACAAAACTAAATCTTCACCATACATTTCAGCTTTAAATCAACTCACTTTCAGGAAACACAAAGCGATAACAAATTCGTAATTAAACTAAATCCACACTCTCCCACATCGCCCAGCCGCGGGAACGGGATGTAGTTGCCTGAATGAAACCACCCGGGCGCGTCGTCCAGCCTCGACGTCCAGACGCGGCGGTTGGACGTGGCTGCTGGACACCCCAGTGAAAACAGACCTTAAGAACGACTTTGAATTTTAGGCATCGTAGCACATAAAATATGGAACCAATCGTACTAAAAATGCGTTCGGCTTCGTTACCACGAGTCCACAGAGTTGCCAACGAGTAAAAAATGTAAATAAGTCGTGTACGGATGTAGTCCCCCGCGAGAGACTAATTGCTACAACCAGCATTTTCCTCTTATGATCCCTGGCATTTTTTGCTACCGATTTTCGCAAGCATTAATCCATGATGAATATTCCTGGTACAGCATTTGTTTGCTGCGCGTGTGTGCTCAAAAACTATGACATGTATCGGAGATGGTGCTGTATTGTTTGAGCGGTAGATTCAGTCGTAAATACAACCCAAAGAAGCTTTTTTTTGCACTATTTCAGACTGATTACACTCAACCTTGCTCCAAGGTATAATTATTCCGGCTGGCAATAGCTATCATCGAAAGAATCAGGTTTAATTTCCCGCCCTAATTAAGCGTTTTGATGTAGACTTCGAGCAAGGCATTGCCCTTCCCTTCTTTCGTCGCCAACAGCCAAGAAAACCAGAGAAAAACGAGTTCGCTTGGTTCGTACGACCAATTACTTTTACGCACATTATGTTTAAAGTATGACTAGCGCTAGGCGCATGCATAATCAAAGGGAAAAAAACGCTCAAGCACCCATACATATTTGTATCGGAAAATGGTGTAGGTACCTTTCTCCCCTTTCGCTTCAACCCAGTGATTGAAAAAATATTCTAAACGAGAGCTCAGCTGCGTTCCTGCAGATTGATTGAGAATTAAATAAGGGTTTTGTAGCTGAATCCTTATTAGAGATATAAACAAGAAGAGGATAAGTGGAACCATCCTATGAGATGCCGAAAGTCACGCTGTCGGAGAGGGATCATGAAACCTCATCAGCATCGTAGCTCAATTGGAAGCACTTGCATCTACCCTCCCCCTCCCCCCTCGGGATGACATCGGGGGTGGGAGTTACCTACCAGTGCGGAAGCAGGACACCGAATTGGCCAGGATCTTAGGGTTGAGGCATTACTTATCACAAGTTGGCAGTTTATTGGCTGTAACCCCCAGCAATTTAAATCGATAGATCACGACCTTGCAAAGAAACGAACTTGAGGCTTATAACGAAAATGACCAAGTCCTGATTTCTCCTAATAAGAATGAAATTTTTCTAACTTGGGATACATTACATCGATTCCAAATTGCTAATGACGTCAACTCCCAGTTCAGTTTGCATTTATCCAAATGAGAGGCCATGGTGGGAACGACGATGGAGCGAAGCAAAGCGCAAAAATAAATAACTTTTATTTTGTTTAATGAGTGATTCTCTCGACAGAAGAGCTGAAGTATTTTATTTTATATACATTCATTCGTTTGTCGTATTTCTTCTTCAATTCTTATTCACTGATTCCCTTTTATAAGACTGCCCGAATGGACCGGAAATTAAGGAAATGCGAAATAGAAATGCCCGCACATTCCCATATTGTTTTTCCCCCACCCGGCAATCCCCACCAGGAAAATTCACCCTGCTTTCCATCTCTGTTGCTCTAAAACAGCGTCTTACTCTTCTCCATCACCTTTCTCACTTCCGGCGAAACTATCAAACGCTTCCCTTCTCTCCCATACTGGTCATATTTCCCCTCAAGTCTCTGTGTCCCCCACCCTCCCCGCTCTTCAAAGTTGGCACGAGCAATCACCTTCACACCGAAGCTCCCGTTCCGGCCCCCCAGGAGATCAGGCCCCTTCGAGTGGCCCCTCCGTCCCACCCCCTCAACACTAGGTCAGGATGCGATGTCCCACGCTGACTCTGCCGGCCCCCCATGCCAACTCTTGGACCCTTTAAGTAAAAGCCCACCACTCTCCAAAAGCATGTCTTCCCACCCCGCTGACGCAGCCGGTCAATGTAAGAGAGGAGGAAGATAAGATGTGACAGTTCGGTGTAAAACCGATGATTCATTCGATGTTTATTCCTCGCGTGCATCTCTTAGCTTTGGCTGCCAGGTAGATAAACGTCTCAAGAGACACACGATACTCCGAGACCATGGGTCGCGTAGCTGTTTGTGTGAGAGGGAGAATGGTGGAGGGTGAGTAACCCCCGCAATGACGGGGAAAGGAGGGGGAGACAGCTGATTCCGGCCTGGTGCGTGGCCTGACCTGGAGCTGCAATGCTCGGACGAAAATCTCCTTGCTTGTTCGAAAGCAGAGGGAAAACAATAACAAAAAATATCCCAAATTTTAGTTCAATATTGATTCTTTAAATGGATCCTGAGATTTAATGAATGAAGAGCAGGCGACCTAATCTGAATAGAGCCACAAATGAAGTTTTCGCATAGTATAGTGGAAAAGGAAAATTACTGATTTGTAGTGATAGCATCGTTAGTAGCCGATGAATTGTAAAAGGAGTTATATCGCCTCCGCCGTTGAAGTGCGTGGCTTGTATGTACAATTTAATTTTGAAAGGAAGTATATATTTAGTTGGACTCCTCTATAAGCTCCATCGTATCGGAAATAACCACGCACAAATAAGATGAATCCAAGGGAGAATGACGATTGTTATTTCGCGAGATTAACGGGCATATCAGTATTTTTACAAAATACATAACATGCATCCATCGCATAGCATCCGCGAGAGAATCTTATTTTCACTGTCTTCAATATCTGCTGCAAATGATCGCGCAAGTCGCTCACTTCCTTAATGTATTTATAAATCAATATTATTGATGATTATACATCACTAACGCTAAAGTTACGAGTTCTCCAGTTAGGAAATAATATAGAAAAATGCGCTAAGAAGCTTCATAGTCTTAGTCCAAACTGCACGAAAAGTTGGTTGTCGTGATGTAAATTTCGGAGGGGCTTGGAAGGAGGTTGATTCTTCTGATTTTTGAGATTTCCACCACGGAAAGCTGGAACGACGCGGTGGAAATCCCGAAGATAGGAAGAATCAAACTCCGACAAATAAGTTGTGTTCAACTGACAATGAGTGCACCCTGTGGGCATGGATACATTTTTAAATATACTTTCATGAATTATAACTTTGTAAATCATGCAAGTACGTCGCGAGAGTACGTCTTAATCTAAGGAAACAAAAAAAGAGCTTCATCGTGATGTTTTTGAAAGATACTCGTTCATACAAAATTCGATATTACGAAGTGCCGATTTTTCTGGTCCCGTCAACTTCGTAATTTCGAGTTTCTACTGTATTATCCAAAAGTCATTCACTGATAGGCTAGTGACACTACGTTGCTTAAATTCAGTGAATTCTATGAATGCCAATCTTGTTGCATCAGAAAAAAGCTAATTGGACTCAAACAAAGAAAAACCTAGCGTTATTGTCAGAAGCAAGGGTTTTTTTTAAATTTCTGTTCGAGTACTGGAGTAAATTAATTCGATTTAAAAAAGTTAAATATTAGTTCTTTCGGCAATATATGGAGAATGTCACTGGCACCCAATGTTGAAAAAAAAGCATTGAACTAATGTGAATCTCTGATCTAAATTGATACATTTGTGATAACTTTTTTCCCAGGACGAGTTTGCAGTATGGAATATCATGTTTGAAGAGGGTGAACTATGACAGGAAGCAGCTTGAAGATCGGAGAGCAGCTTGCGAGAATGACGTGAAGGATTGTCTAGTCTGGTCTAATGACAGGGTCATCAGGTGGATAAATTCAATTGGCCTAAAGGTTTGTTCATTTGACAGAAATATCATTTGCATGATTGTGTAATACTTGAGTATGCTAGAGAGACAAGCAGAAAAATTATGAGGTTATATTAGTCCAACATGTACAGGATGTTGTAGAGATGAAAAGTTACTTTAACATCGTTGGTACAGAGCAGTTAATATACCTAATGCAAAGTGTCAAAGAATGCAGATTCTGTACTTAAATTTTGCAGTATATGAACTGGTAAAGATTGTACTTCCTTAGCAGAATGTCAGCTAGTTCATTTTCATTTGTAATCTTATTGAGTATTTATGATATGAAATAGGTTAGCATTATCACATAGGTTGATTGGTTTTTTGTTGAGGTGACTGACGACTGAGGTCAAATTAATATGTTGGGGATAGGTTGGTAAAGAAAGTCTTATTTGGGCAATGGAGGAATCCCATCACTCCATGCAAATTCCTTCCAGACACTTCATGTTGAACGAGGGCATTAGCAAACCCTAGTTAGATTAAAAAAGGAAATTCCTATGATCCTTTATCTCTTTCTTCTATCACTTGAATTCTTTCTTTCCCAAGCTCAAGCAAATTCTCTTCCCCTAGCTCTTAACGTTGTGGATATGAAGCTGTGTCAATAGGTGTAATTCTTCATTTTAGGCGCAAATCAACTCTAGGGGCCCATATTTTTTGAAAAGATTTGCTCATTTACAGCATTTTTTGGGAATTCCAAGAAAGAAACAAAACCGAACCCCAATGAAGTGTTGAGTCTTCAGGCTCAGCGCAAAGAGGCATGCACCGGATAAAAGGGTCACTTTTTCTTGTATTTTCTTGTCCTTGTTCTAACATCTCGGAATGCGTAGCTATGGTCAGTGTAGGTCTTGTAGGGAGGCAAGTGTTATAAAAGTGTCGCAAGTGTTCTCCTGCTGAGACGTAATGATTGTTGGCAGTCTGATTCAGATAAGTTGAGAAAAATGCCTGACCCTTTGTCTGCAGGGAGAATTTTGTTTATGTACGTATTTAATAAGAATTTTGGCGATCATTTTCTTGTTTACATTTGACCATCTCTTGCCCGCTCATTCCTGTTTCCGTCCAGCTGATGGTGAAGTGGTAGACTCCTCAGTTCCTCCTCGAATAGTGACATACATGATTGCTACAGCAGGGTTTAGTCTGTATGTTTGGTCACTGAATATAGGGAAGAACTCCTCGTAGCGCTGGTCATTGATTGGGGTTAGGGGTGGCTGTTGCCAAGTGTGTACATAGAGCATACAGAAATGGTAATTGGTTCTACAAAAACTTGGGCATTGAGAGGGATGGTGGTTTGATGGGGGTATTCATCAAGAGACGTTTCTTGTACATATCTAAATTCTTCTTGTGAACGAGAAAAAGGCTACTGGTGAATTTTAAGGCATCAAGCGAACTTGAGTATAAAATTGTCATTGCTAAATATAGATTTGTAATGAATGTATTAATTTGTATTTATGCTTTTATTATTAATTCCATACGAGTGAATGAAAATTCTGAATTATAAAATGCATCTAATTTTTGCCACAATTTTTGTGTGTGTTTTTGTAAGAGGAGCACTATATTTATCCAAACTCATTTTTCCTGTTATTTACGTTATACATACTACTCTCATTCTCATATTTATTTCTTTTCCTGTCAGAACTTCAGGATTCAAAATAAGTCGTGAGATTTAGGATCCGGGATGTGAAATCAAGATCTTGATCCAAGGTCCAGATCTGAAAATAATTCAGATCTGCCCTTCCCCAAATGCAATCCTATTGAGTGATTTAAAATGCTGAGAAAACTTCTGATGTATCCAAGGCTTTTGTTTCTCTTTTCCAAATCTGTGATTTTACAGGAGTATGCAAATAACCTCTTGGAGTCTGGAGTCCATGGTGCATTGATAGCCCTCGATGAAGGATTTGACCACAACAGTATGGCCCTGGCTCTTCAGATTCCTACTCAGAATACTCAGGTAATGAGAGAGCAGTTCCATTGCCTTCCATTTATCACTTCAAGTGCATTTGTGAAATGGGAATGACCGCTTCATGTGGCGTTCTCACTCACAAGTCTATTCTAAACCATTCTCGTAAGTTTCACTGAGTGCTTAGAATATTTTTCATCTACATCTACATACTACCCCGCAAGCCGCCTCAATAGGCGTGTGGCGGTGGGTGTTAGGACACCAGCCGTTTGCATATAAAAAGGAAATGCTCTAATGAAATTATGCCTAGCATTTATTAAAGTCCCTTATTGTTCGGGGGAAAAGTGAATTCCCATACCTATCCGTTCTGCAAAATATCTCTCTTAATTTATCGTTTCTGACGGACCTGGAAATATAGTGGGGTTCTAATATGATGTTCTCCGTGTCGCTCTGAAAGATATCTATTCTCAATTGCTGAAGCAATCTAAGCCTAGCGCGCAGCCTCCGAGTCTCTAGCGGCTCCCAGCCTAATTCGTTTAACATCTGTGTAACGCTGTCTGTATGCCCGTAGCAGTTTTTGACGAATCGCGCAGCTTTCCTTTGTATTTTATTAAGTTCCCGGATTAAGTCTTTCTGCACCGGATCCCATATGCTCGCTGCATATTCAAGGTGTGGCCGGACGAGTGTGAAATAGCAACTCTATGGTGTGACTATGGTATACTATTTTTGTGACTATTATGTGAACAACACCCTCGTTTAACTTAGAAGGTAGTGTTAGTTTACATTTTTAATGAGGAGTTAGCTCCGCTTTTCCCAATATTTGGCTATATGTCTGAATTTAGCTTTGCTTTATTAGTTTTTCTACTGCTAGCCAAATGATGTTTAGCTTAACCGTGAATAAGTTTTGTAGTTCCATCTTTACCTCTACCCTGACATCCCCTGAACACTTTTAAATGTCAATAGACAGTAATATTTGCTTCAAATTACATAAATTATAGAGCATATCCGCCTTATAATAATGTGAGTTGTCTTAAGTAAGTCTAAGCTATCTATTGACAGTCAATCGCAGTTATATTTGTTTTATGATTTTGCATTGAAGATTAGTACATATGTGAATATTACCATTTGATGTTGAGTAGCTCTGTAAAATTTAGTAAAGCTAGTGTCAGCATTTATGGGAATTGTTTTTTCTGTGAATAATATATTTTCAACCTTCTACCAATTTTCACAGTGAAGGTAAGTATTTTGACAAATTTGAAGAGTAAAGCAGTAATTGCCAGCCTCGGTGGCGGAGCGGGGTAAAGTCCTCGCCTGCCAACCCAAAGGTAGCGGGTTCGAATCCCGCCTGGGGAGGAAATTTACACCTCCCAGGGCATGGTTGTGTGTTTTGTCGAAATATAATGAATACTTAGTAATTGGCTTTGGCTGTTAAGTGTATAGAAATTATTATTATTGTAACTTTGCCATGCAAAAAAATACACTGAAATCTCATTAATTCAAAACTCAAGGGACTGAAAGAATTGTACTTCAAACTATCCGGGTTCAAATAAAATGTACTGACAGCAAAAAATAAGAAAATTCCCATACTTTCCATAGAAATCACCATACTGTCATATTTTCAGTCAAAAGACAAAGAATGTGTGCCTACTTGAGGAGTTAATGATATAAAATCTTCAAGTTTATCAGATTAAAGTTTAAGTAAGAGCAGTAAGCACTTGAAGGGGAAAGGGTGCGATTTGAATTGACCGAAATAACCACTCCTCTCAGTTCATTCGAGCATCGGCCGCACCGAGTTTCATGTCATTAATAGTACAGTGAAACCTCTACCTTACGAACTCCCGATAAATGAAGAACTCCGAGGAACGAACAAATGCTATTGGTCTCGCCAAATTCCTATTTAAATGCATTGGTAAATACCTCTAATGAATGAAGTCCTGCTCTACAAAAACTCCCGATAAACGAAATGAAAGATTAGCCCTGTATTATAATATTCACCTCTTCATAACGTATTTTAAAAAAAAAAGGTTAATTTTGAATATGTTGCGAGGTTTTTGCTGATTTGAAAGTGACTAGGACCAATCAGAAACTCCGTACCAACAAGCCAATCAAAAAGGTCCTTGTTTTTTATCCAGTTAAGTGCATTTCCGGTATTTTGAGTCGGTGTTATCGGCGTGGTTAGTGATTTGGTCGGCGTTCTCGAGTTTTACTGCGGTTCATCATCGTGAGTCTATAATTTCAATCTTTTCGAGTGAAAACTGGTTGCTCTCGAGTGCTACTGCGGTTCAATTTCGTGAGATTGGGATGCAGAATTGGGACTGTCCAAGAACATGCCAATCAGTTGGTAGAATACTTGAATGGATAATTACAATCTTTGCAAGTGAAGCCTGGTTTTGCCTTAAGTGGCAATTATTACGTCTGGTAATTTATCTACTTATTTGCAAGGTAAGTTCGTAATTTATTCTCCACGCTTTTGCAAAAATTGTTATCCATGCTTGATTTATAAAATGTCAAATATTGACCTTCATATCGCGGGCTCGAAAATTTCTTTAGCATACTTGAAACACATCTAATGCAATGAAATTCCGTTCAGTGGTCATTTACGTTGTGCACATTCCTAAATATTTTTATTACTGTAATAACATTTTTTTGGAATTCGAACGTCTCAAATCTGATAATTGTTTTTTTCGCTGGCCGCCATCTTGAAAATAATTCTAGAAAAAAAGTAGCTGGCGGAAGGAAAACCAACATATATCGTGCTGTATTTACGGAGCAGTTCTCATAAACCTTGAATGCACCGCGGATGTGACTGTATTAAGTTAAGAGTTCTTGAAAGTGGCGGCATAAGAAACTACTATCATTATTTGTAGCGTGTTTGTGATGCATTGGGCGGGAAGTTAAGGCCAGTTTACAATTGGCATCATCGCGTACTTCACCCTCGAGCTGAAAACACAGGTTCCAACCCACTACTACAATTATCACAGCAATTACGAGCTGATAATACTCGTACTCGTCCATGTTCTCGCTCTTTTGTAGATAGTAAACAAATCAACACATGTTGGCGCTCGGCTGCATGTAAACATCTGCATCCAAGCAAAGATGATTGAAGGCGACCAAAGGTTACCGATGCACATTCCAGTTGACGGCGATTTTTAGGGGGCGCGGACTCATAAATTAACCAGTTCAGTAAACTGTACAAATTTTGGTGATGCAATATGCGGGTGGGTATGTACAAAATATGGCAATTGACAACGTATTACACACATTTATTTATACGTATTTGGGACTTAAGAGTGGAAGCATTCACAGACTTTAGGGTGCCAGAACATGGGGAGGGGGGGCATTCTTCCCCTCTGGCTATGCTACTCTGATTGTGGTATAGTAAGTGTAGTGTGAATTGGTCATATGGAAATTTTCCTCAGTCATATTTTCATGTATCTTAGTTTTTGCGATCGATTCCTGTGTCCCCTCTGAAAGCTCACCAATTGATGGTAGAGCTGACTCAATTACATCTGCAAAATTCAGCAGATCTTTTATGTTCTGCAAGGGGTATGTAGTACCTCTCATTATGTTTTACATAAGCATTAGCCATTTCGATACAATACTCAGTTAATTTATGGGGATCAATCAGAAGGCTGCCACATAGAGCTTTAAAAGTAATTTAAACGTTCACAGTAAGATCCTCTTCTAGTTCTGAAAATAGAAGGTTAATGTGATTGTATGTGAAAATTGCTGAAATAAAAGGAATTCTCACATGTAATTTCTGTGGATACTGTTTTTATTATTTTCTGCTAATACTCAATTGCGAATTGGCAGTCAATACAAAGCCTTCCCCAGTGGACATTGTAGTCATGGGTTTCCTGAGGGACACAGGTGATTCAATCTTTGGAGCATTGTGTAACAGTTGTGTTTTAATATTTCCTGTGCTTGTTCATCTGCTTTAGTGATTCTGGATATATGTGGTTCATTAGGCATTCACCGATCTATTTGAGCTGAGAACATATTTATTTGCAATTTCTGGCATTATTTAAGGCTTGATGATTCCTGTTTTCCAATCCTTGTGTTTGTTCTCTGAAACTAGGCGCGGCAGTTGCTGGAGCAGGAGTTCATAGCGCTGCTGTCGGTGGCCACGGAGCGACGGGTGGATCCGTCGCCAATGGGGAGTGCGGGAAGCAGCAGTGGGGGTGGTAGTGGTGGAGGCGGAGGGGGGATGGGCAGCATGATGGGTGGGGGACCCCTGGAGGTTGGTAGTGGGATGATGGGCGGTGGGGGGCACTCCTGATACTACACGACCCGCTTGCCCAGCCAGTGAGAGCAACTGATGGGGGTGGGATGGGGTGACGAGTACTACGACGGAGACAGTAGTGAGGGGGAGGAGGAAACGTTGGCCGCTACTTCCTCTCTTGGGAGCCCACAGTTTGGGAGAATCTGAAGACAACCGATGGAACGATCGGTGTTGAAAGGTGGGCAGGAGAGGCTCGGGAAAGGATTGGCCGACTGATACAAGTATTTTCCTTTCTAGGCTCAAAAAAAAATGTATTGAGAGTGATTGTGTATACCTCAAATATAGTACTTGGATTGGTTTTGTGTGGATGATAGTCCATGAGGAACTGCACTTGTGGACCGGGCTGTGTGCTTGTTCCTGTTGAGTTGGTGGTGGCAGAAGAGTGGAATGGTGGCATGTGTGAATGTCTGGCTGGATGGGCATTGTTATTTGGAGAGAGAGAAGGGGAGAGAATGGTAATTATACTGTCTCTTTAAGAGAAGAAAATGCACAATGTAACACATACTATGTTGTATCTTCAACTGAATTCTAGGAAATTTCTGAGTGGGCCATAGGTATTAGATGAAAATTTTTGTCCAGTTCAATTGATGTCAATTTTATAATACAGGAAGTGCATGGAGAGGAAGGAAGCATGGTACATAAGTGGCTGAAAAGGGGCTGAACTGATCAGTACGAAGAAAAAAGGTGCTATAAAACAGCTTAGTCAAAGATGCTGTTACGTATGAGGCCAAGTGGCGGCTTTAAGGTGACTAACTAACAACTATGGCTGCTACCTAGCTCCACATAGATACATTGATGTTGATGTGGGCATTCTCTGAAAATGAACAGTTAAGGGAAGTTGGAGCATCTTTTGAACGAGGGAATAAGGTGAAACCAATTACTATTGAGCAAGATTGCTAAATTGCTTTGTGAAGGATGTTTTTAAAGTGGAAGAAAAATATCTTCTTATCCTTTTCTGAAGTTTCAGTTCTCTTGGCTAAGAAAATATTGAAAAAAAGATACAGTTCACTTCATTTTTGCTGCTCTTAAATAGGATTTAATTGACAATAAATGAATAGTCAATGATGGATTGAAGGAGGAAAAGCAGCTATTCAGGAGTTGAGTCATGCAAAAGTTTTTTTAATGCCTAAAAAAGGCAATATATTATTTTGTAGAAATGCCTTTCATAGAAATGCATCCTCCATTGTGTTTCCTCAGGAAGGAAGTTACCAAAATCTTACAATTTTTTATATAAATATTAATTTTATTATGCTATTGAATGTGAGCTTTCAGTCTCTAATTTGCTTTGAACTGGATCGTAAACATGTCTTCTTCTGGAGAGAAAAAAACATGTAGAAATACTGTGAAATGTACAGGTGTCACATAAAAATATGGGCTTGCATTTTACTAAAGTGGTGTTTCAATCACTGATTTTAAGTGGCAGTGAAACTGTCAGATTATGAAGGAGAAGTTTTTGTGTTTTACTTTTTGAGTGTGATTGAGCTGAAGTTGCAGATTGCAAAAAAGTTTCTTTTATGTAGGAAATAATGCAATGAAGATGCATGTGATAGCTTCCAACCCTTTGGTCATGTACGAGTCATTTTCTTAAATTAGTTATGATATTTTTTTAAACCATTACATTCCTGAAAAATCATAATATTTCAAAATTGGGCTTCAATATCTTTTGGACAAAGACCTAAGGAAACTATTGCAGCCAAGCAATATGCATTCATGTAAATACATGTGTGTATGGTACTCAGTACTACATGTCTTTAAAAGTTGGCTTATTGACTGGTAGCTTTTTGCCCAGTGCTTTAATGACTCCTGCAGTTCTTGAACAGCGGCCTATAGTAGGGAGGGAGGGGAGGGACAGAGACATCTGGGGAGGCTTCTTTACGTGTGGTTATGATAGCAATCTCCCCCCCACCCATCTCGTAATCACTTCCCTTCGTCTGTGTGCTTGCCTTCCTCGCAGCAGTACCCAAGAAAAAAACATTCCATAGCAGTTTGATAAAAGTGATGACTATTGAAGCAGCTCGACCTGTTTACTCTGGTAGCCCAAAGAAGTCAAAAGCAGCTGTTTTTTGTGTTGTGTGCATAGGTAACTAGGTGGCAGATCAAAGCGTGTATGGGTGGTAGGTGGATTACTAAAGCTTGTTAATAGTGTGCATATGCTTTTTTGTTTACCGAGTGTTTGAGCCCGCGAGTGGTCCAGGCGGTGTGTGCATTTTAGTGGTGTGACTTTTCGTAGAAATGAAGAAGCAGCTGTGTCAACGTTTAATAAATTCGGGACTATTTCTTGTTCAGATGCAGAATGCCACACTGCTATCTCATACCATTGATTGCCAACTTAAGTTATTTTGTGGAAAGCCTCCTTAGACTGTGGTCATGGGCTAGCGAGTCTTTTGACAGAAATTAAGATAATTATTATTATCGTCATAGTGACTGAGAGCCCATTTTCTTCCCCTGCATCTGTATGCAACTCTTCAAAGGGTAAAGTGTGTCTAGGTGCAGTAGTCATTTTTGTTAATATTTTTGGTGGTTTATTTATTTTTATGCAACAATGTTGTCCAACAGTCAAGTGTGCAAGCAATGAAGAAGCCAACTGAATTTTTGTGTTTTTTATACCAAGTCAGTTTTTATGATGAAATGCTAGTTTTTGTGGTCTGATGTCAAAACTGTTTCTACTGTTTATTTGCTGGGAGAGATGAAAACAAAATGAGTTTCATTTTGAACTTTCATTCTCGTTCCATGCTACTCGGATTCCTTCTGCTGTTTCAACTGTGGACTTCCTTTATGGCCAAATGAAAGAGTGTGAATGTGACGTTTTGTACGACTGTTTTCTGTACATTTGTTAGACAGGATTACCATTTTTCAACTTCTGTTTATATGTGTGTGTGTGTGCATGTAACAAGAATACATGGCATCCATAGCATACATTTTTTTTAAACTTTTATATATGCATAAATATATTATGTAAATGTTTCGATCTGGTCATAGGAAGTGTGTGAATGGTTTGCATTTTCGAGGAATTGAGTGTATCCATTGGTGCTGTCACCATGGGGAAAATTGTAGGAACGTGTTGATATAGTGGATATTAGGGACAATGTAACTAAGTAGTTATCCAAAGCAGATGCTATTAAACTCATATAGTTGTAAATTATTAACTTCCTTGTAAAAAAAAGACAAATGTAGGTTATGAGTGTGCATGCGTATGAGTGTATGGGTGTGTCGTTAATGAAAGAACCAGACTGAACTAGCCTTTGGAATACATTGTGATGCCAGTGGATTTCAAAAGGTAACAAAGCATAAAAAAACCATAACTACCTTCACCCACTCAATGAAGAAAGAAAATTCTCTTTTCCATGGTTACTAACCTCTTTGTTAATTATGTGTAATCCTCACCTTCCATAATAGGAGTATACATATATATATATATACATACATATGATATATATATATCTATTGTTCACCAATGTGTTCGAGTGAAAACAAGTTAGGAAAGCTAATCCTAAATCGTGCAAGCATGTGTACATATGACGATGAAATATTATTAATATATTATCTAAAATGTAACTGCTGCTGAAAAGTATTGTGAATGTGTGTCGCCATGGAAGTGGTGGATCAACTTTTGCTTTTTACCAAATACAAAAAGTCAGTTGTTGTTTTTAGACCAATCTTGGGAGAAAGTCTAAAGCTTACAACTATTTTATCATAAGTGATGCTGCTTATGTGGCATAATGAAAGAGGCCATAATTGATTTATGATAGCGTGTTAACTTAATCAAAAGAAAAATAATATATCTCACATTGTATAGGAATGAGTAGATGTTGCTATGACCCAGGAATTTGAAAGTTGAGTTGAGTGGTTGAGAAATCGCAGCCAGGTGTTTGTTCATGTGCGCCAACACAGCCGAAGTTTTTGTGTTTTTCACAAAATTTTGCTCACAAAGATATTTCTTTAATTCATTCTAAGAATAACCAAAGTACATTAAAAGTAATTATTTTTAAATATATTTAATTAAAAATGAATGACTTTACATAGGTTAAACAGTTCTTAGGAGCCTGATATTTTATAGAAATCGGAGACTGAATATTTAACGGCACTAGATATCATGTGGACACAATCTGAAACACCTGTGTTTCTATTATTTCACTCGTACATTCTTTTAGAATAAAATTTAAACAAACATTTGATTTTCAAACAAATTTCCAAATCATAACAATCAGTCTTCTTGAAATCAAAATTCGTAGTTTTACTCCTTAAAAAATGCAAAGCCTGGTGTTTTCATATTAATAGAACCAGATTATAGCACATGAAATTAACGTGTTACCTTATTTAGGCATGTTTATGAATAAAATACTCTGGAGCTTATGCTTTGAAACAACACATTGAAATCAATGTTTCCATTTAAGGCGAGGGAAAACTGCTGGATGAGTGTTAATTGAAAATTATATATCAACTCTTGTGTGTTGAAAAGTAGCACTTTAAATGTGACTACAAAGCTTTAAAATTTGTTAGGGTTCTCTTTGGATTGTTAACTAATCTTGCGTAGGAAAAGTACACATTTGAGAGCAGCCAGTGAATACCAATGACGTGCATAAAGAATCTCATAATCATGAATGTGTGTGTGAAATGAAGATGGTAATAAGAAGAATTGTATTACTTTTTTACTCTTGTATTGTTTTTGCCCCCATCTTGTTTGTATTTCCCCTATTTATTTCTTGTCAGGACCAATTACATGATGGCAATGATTATGTATTGTTGTGGCCCAAATGTACCATCATATATAATAAGAATAAAGCCTAATTAATAATGAAGGAATAAGTGTCTGTGCCCTAAGCTTCTGTTTCATAAAGCTGATATCGTTGTCTATATAGTTTTTTATAGGTACTGGTGAATATTCTTCGGAGAGATACCTCCAAATGTCTACACTTGGAGACTTGAGTGGGATATTAACTCAATATACTACCCCATTACTCATTACGCCATTATATCCAGCCAGGAACTGTTTATTGCATTATTTTAGGTTGTGTGGTCTCCTCTGAATGCATTGGACCCCTTTCTATTTCATCTCATTACTTTTTTACCTTGGCTTTATCTTGTTTGTGAGTCATTATGTGTATCCTCCCCATCCTAATTAAATATTAATGATAGCAGGTTAATTTTCAAAAGCACTTCATCATGCTCCTTCTGCTAGACAGCATTCTCAAGGTCACTTACTGCTTGAGCTTCCTGCTTCATTTCTTTTACCTGCCACCACGTCTTCTTGCTATAAGGATTTTATCATTTGTATGTGAATTATTCGGTGCTGTTTTCTTTCCGTGATGGCATCACTCTTGTTTTGTTTCAGAGTGACTCATCATTCTCTGTAAAATCTAAATGTCTGTACCCTGTGACTGTGTGCAAAAACATATTGTTTTTGCAATCTCTGGGTGCCCCGCTATATGTGAAGCATGAGCTAGCAAATTTCATCACATTTCTCAGAATGGCTCAGAATAACCTAGTTCAAATGTGTGAGGTTTAGACTTCTTTTGGTTCGCTAAAAGTCTTGGTGCAATCAGCTTGATGAGTTAATAGGGGTCTACATTTTTTTTCCTTTGTGATAACATGAATTTTAACGAGATTTTCACAGTTTGTACGCAAAAAATGCAAATTTTTATGTTAATTAAAAATAACATGATTTTAAAACACTTATGTCATTTTGCACCATGTTATAATCTTCATATGTGGATCAACTGCGATGACATATCGTCATATGGCAGTGATGAAAGCCAGGACCTAAAGCTAAAGGTTTCTAAATCGCCCAACCAAATATTCTTTACTAATAAAAATATAACGAGGAAAGACATCTTAAAGAGCTTAAGTGCATTCATTTCCGCAATGTGGAAACACGACTCCTTCAAGCCTTTCAAAATGCATACAGCGCACGGTACATTTCTCTCTCTGATTATTTGCACATGCTGCCTACAGTAACTACTCATATCCTTCCAAAGGCTGAAGTATTCACATCAAATACCATAAGTATCCGAAGGAAGCAGTCTTAATGCAACCTTGGCTAAAAGCTACCCGCTTGTGTAAATATGCCTCAATTTTTCTGTAATATCCGTAACCCTTTCGCTACGAACACCGGAAACATACGGCAGTGGGTTTCCTGACTAGGAAGACAAACATCGAAGATATGTGACGGAGACTTTCCTACGCAAATGAACAAACGTTGCACATTTGCGACGCTATGCTTTCCCCCCTTTCTGTCACTCGGTGGTACACAGCTTCTACGTTTCGGGGCCCAACGCAGCGGGTGTCAGGCCTTTCCCTCGGAACCCGGGAGCAGGTACCTGGACCCTTCCTCGCATTAGCACCCTCTTCGTGGCAAGGGTCCGCGATCATATGATTGTTTGTTCAGTGATTTTACTAAATAAATATTTGTTGCTTTCTCAAAAAATATAAAATCAGAATTTAATTCCTTGTCTTTTAGTTAGCCATTACAATTTTTAAGCGAAATTCTACCATCCATATTAACTGGTATCTTGATTTCAAGATAAATATCATACCAATGTTTGATTTGTAATGCATGCCCGGAATATTTTTTTCTAATATGTTTTGAACTTCGCTCAAATATTCTTGTGATTGATTTTATTTATAGTTAATTTTTCCTGTGTTGTTACCATAAAATAACATTTCCCATCCTTTCATATCCGGGAGAAGTGCAGCTCCCGTGTTATTCTAAATGTCGAGGGCAGCAATTCGGATGCTAATTCACTAGCAACCTCAGTAGTAGTAGTCCCTGTTGTCATAACATCATCGTCGGAATCAAGGCACAGGTCTCCATCATCACTATCATTCGGAGTCAATAATTCCAATACATGTTGATCCGTATTGAATAATCTCTTCATCATATTTTCAGCCGTGGATAACTGTGGTTAAATTCAGTGGTGTACAAAGGGTGGTTCAGTGGTTCTCATGGTGGAGAGGGAGGGGTATTTAAGCGCAGAACAAAAACGTCAACCACTGAAGCCACGGACGACTGAGACAAAATTAAGGGAAACTTTATTTTCAAAAAGCTCTTAGGGGATGCAAACGAGAATAAGTTATTCCGAGAAAAACATAATTATACCGTTGGATGTAATTCCAGAGAAGCTCCACAGAAGTATTGTATGCCCGTAGTGGTGCGAATCTTTGCAAAGGATACCACGGAGGTCATAGATGTGATGGATAATGTGCTTTTATGAGAAAGAAATTTTTATCTCAGCTGATGCATTTCAAGGAAAATGTAGTTAATGCAGTTTGTCAAGGGAAAACTGTGAATCAAATAAAGGTATTTCAGGAGCATATATTTTTACATTGAAATTGGTTTATGCATTAAGTCCATTAATATTGATGGTAGAGTTTTTTTTTAAATTTGTCAATGCACAGTAAAAATTAAATTCATTTATCATCAATTTTAATAAATAAACAATTAGCTGACCACGAATCCGTAATTTTGTAAACCTGCAAAGGGTTGAGCTTAACTGCCCCCGGAGTCCGAGATAATGGGTTGAAAAAGGTAGGAGCTGGGTGTGAGTGTATACCTGCGAGAACTTTCTCCACAGATGCCACACAAAAATGGTCCATACAGAGAGGAAGGAAGAGTCTTGGTACACATCAGTAGGCATTCATTAAAGAGAATTCCACCGCCTTGAAAGGGTTAATTAAATATTTACGGAGGTTCTTTTCAACATTGCCATTGGGAAGGCTATTTGCCTGTAGTGGTTCATGGAAGTTGCAGCATCGCTGTACAACCAAGCTGCTGGGGGCCTGAACCGTACTCAGCCACACATTAGAAAAATTGATTTTTATTTGGAGTGGCACTCTTTGGAATCACACCTTTTCAGTGTCTCCATATCTATCTGTGTCTAAATTTACTTTATAAATGATATACATAATTGCAAAGTGACTGAAAAGAGTGTCCGCCACTTTGTTGCATAACAGAAATGGCTATAGGCACAAAATGTATGAAAAGTTATTGGCAAGAAACAGTTATATTGGTTAGTATTATCTTTTATTTCACATTAAACAACAGGCTCTGTATCAGCTGGACTTAATTGATTTTGAGAGAAAATTGAAAGGGAGCATTTTTTGCTAAATTTGTTAACTTCGAGGCCTCATATATTGTTAATGCATAGGAACTTAATATGTGTCACCTCATGCACTCGTCGATGGAGAATGATCATACGAAGTTTTAACTTATTTCCCACAAACTTAACGCAGTCTCCGGTTTATGACTCATAACCATCGAATCCACATTCCATCCTAGTTACCAAGATGCACATGGTGAGCCTGAATTTGCAGGCACCAGACTCTGCGAATGTGGCAGAATTAGGAGTCCACCCTATCAAACGCCTTCTCCATATCAAGAAAAAACATCCTGCCCATACTCAGCTTCTTTCTACTACTGTCCTCATCACTCCTATAGCGTCTTGCATTTCCATCCCTCTCCTACACCCGAACTGGTCATCGCCCAGCTATTCATTAGCCTTCTACATATTTATAATTCTCAGAACTACTTTGGGATATTAAGCTTATTGTCCTGTAGTCTTTGCACATTTTTGCCTTGCTCTTATTCGGTATCGGAATTAGTATTGTCTTTGCGAAGTCAATCAATGAATTTATTTCACCATTGACAAATACAATGCATGGATTCGTCATACAATATTACATAAGAAATCAATAAATATTGAATAAAATCATAATGCATCTTCAAGGTATTCTCTATAAATTCTTATACAGAAACTTTAGAACTCATTTTGAAGACAGCAGGTGAGGGGATATCCTAAATGTGATTTGATAATTTATTAAAATACAATGATGCTGAGTGATGTGGGCCTTTCAAACGGGGAATTAGAGTACCTATTGGTTTGAATGTATGTACATATGTCATTTTTTGTTTGAGTGGAGTAGTTTTGGTTGCAGAATTAATAGGAAACAACTGGATAGATTATATTTCACGAAACATACGTTTTTAGGATATATACAGACGACTATGTTAAATTGCTTTCTGCAGTAAAAAAAGGTTTACCAGGGGTCTGGATTGTGACTTGATACATAGCTTTTACTGCTTTCTTCTGTGTGGAAAATGCTGCTTACTATGGTTGAATTTCCCCAAAACAATTGAATGAGAAATATGTGAGGGAACTATTGCATAATAAACCATATTTAAGGTATCAAGGGACACAGTGGGTGCTAATTTTATTATATCATGAAGGTACCAACAGATATTTTTATTGTTACTGCATACTTGTGTGAAGACCAGTCTAGGTTGCCCGTGATTTGAAGCCCCTGAAACTTAGTATAAGTGGCTTTGCATAAACTAAATCAATATTGTTAGAAAGAGATTGTCTTGGAATTTTTACCGTGGAATTGAAGTACTGTTTAGCTTTCATTTAGTGTAAGGTTGTTATATTTAAACCGCATCCATTTCCTTTAGTGTAATAAATAAAATTGTTTAGATTCTCGCAGCTGTGACAATGGTGGAAGTATCATCAGCATAGAGTGTAGTTTGGCGTAAATGATCAGTATCAAGGCGTTTTTACAGCCCAGATACTACAAAATATTTTTGTGAGTCATTGTCATAAGAAAATTGGTATGATGTCCTTGAATTCCATAATGTTGACTTGGCTTTCAATTCCTTTATGAATATTTTCACGTGCTATTTTAATTCTGCTTTTCCGCTGAAATGTATTAGACAAACATAAACCAAAGGGAAATTTTTTTCAAATAAGCTTATTGATGTAAGCAAATCCCTGCGTAGCTTACACTATCAATACATCAATCCTTCCTTAAAACCTCTGTACCTGCAGAAATTAAAGGAGTACAAACGGTTGGTTTCCAATTTTCATAAAGAGGTGAATGACAATTTTATTAAATTATCTGACAATACCTCCAAAGCTGCCTGGAGTGTAATTAACTCCATCATTAGAAGCTGCAGTGACAGCCAGTAGGTGATATTATCTTTAATGGTCCTTCCATCTCTGATCCTATTCAAATTGCTAACTGCTTTAATATTCAGTTTAGCTTGTCAAGCATCTCCTCCAACGATCCTAAAGTAAGCAGCAGGACTTAACCCTAGAGTCTTTTTCTGTCTTCAACTTCTCCTCAAGAGTTAATATCTATTGTAAACTCATTCAGGAATACCTGGTCTGCAGGCATTGATGAAGTACCTGTGCCTGTTGTCAAAGCAGCCATCAATATTATCACCAAGCCTCTTGTGCATATAATTAACTTTTCTCTTACTGAGGGTATCTTCCCTACAAACTTAAAGTTTGCTATTGTCACCCCTATGCCTAAAAGGGTGTGCTCTACGATTCAGAAAACTATCGGCCCATTTCGGTATTCTGAAAAATTCTTGAAACAGTATTATTATTATAATAAAAGAATCACAAATCTTTTAGAGCATAATCAACTGCTCCATGAATCTCAGCACAGCTTTAGGAGATCTAAATCGACCATCTCTGCACTCTTTCAATTCATTCATGAGTTGAACTTAAGCTTTAATGAGAAACATTGTGCTTTAGGTATACATATTTTATGACCTAAGTAAATAAAGCATTTGACAGCATTGATCACAACATTTTGTCAAGTAAATTCAGAAGTCGAGGAATTGAAGGTAATGCCTTTTCCTGGGTTATGTCCTACCTCACTGATAGAAAGCAAACTGTTATGTACTCTATACTTCTTCCACTGGTATTCTTTCAGTGAAATCTACCCCTATAAATGTTACTTGTGGCGTTCCTCAAGGGTCAGTCCTTGGGCCTCTCCTTTTTATTATTTTCATGAATGACCTATCTTCCTCTATGAAAGAATGCAAACTATTTCTATATGCTGATGACACCTCCTGCTTAGTATCTGCAAACAATTTTCCAACCCTTACTGAACTTGCTCCTTCATCAGTAATAGTGACATGTACCAGTGTGCATCCAACAATCTCTTGTTAAATAGTGCTAAAACTACCTGTTTACTTTTTCACACAAAAATGACTGCCCCTTTCAAGCCCTTTGCTAGCTCTAAATGGGCACAATATTAAACAATCAGAGACCATTAATTTCCTTGGCCTTGCCCTGAATGACAACCTGAGCTGGGAAACTCACATTAATAATTTAACAAAAAAGTGGCTGTTGGCCTTTTCATGATGAGAAAGCTTACAACAGTAATTTCCCAGGACTGTCTTAGGTGTCTGTATTTTGCTAAAATCCACTCTATCCTATCATATGGAATTATCTTTTGGGGCAACAGCTCTCATTGTAATAGGAGTCTTTTCTCTACAAAAACAGGCCATTAAAGCAATTGCCAGTGTCTCCATCAGAGAGCATGGCAGACCATTTTTCAAATCACTTAGGGCCATATTTATAGTCGTTACCTAGCAGTCCCCCAGCCCCTAGCAGGCCCCTTCGTCAAAAAATGGTATTTATAGTCGGATTTCCACCCCCAACAGCCCCCTTAGCCTCTCAAAATTCTGGCAGGAGATGCATGCTCCACCAGGGGCCCCCTTATCGAAAAAATAGTACAATATATGTAAATTAACTAACACAAATGGTTGTGCAAAACGTTAAATTAATAATTCCTATCTTTGGTGCTTATAAAACAACGGTAAGATTTGTTCTTAATCAATAAAAATCTGATGTGACGCCGGACTCATTCCACGGATGTTCATAGTGTTGCTATGGTGGCCTGGAATCAACATATACAACTATCCCCATTTGCTTTGAATTGAGTTTAGTGTGGCTTCACCGTGATCTTTAATGAAATATAAATTTGATTAATATTGACACGAATTGTATTTTTGTTCAATAACAAAGTATTGCAAGTATTCATTCAGTACACAAATATAAGTATCAATTCATTAATTTTCATCTCTTTAGTTGTCTGTTGATTTTAATTACCTTTAACTGCTCTGTCTGACATTTTCAAGATGAATGAATTTGAGGAGTTCGCCAGAAGATGGGAAGATATATATGAAGCGTTAGCAAGATTACCCAAGCGCTATATTAGGGATGGGCACAATCCCATGGAATGTTTCAGGGATAGTGAGTTTTTGTGTCGTTACCGCTTTTCGAAGGAAATAGTTTCGGGATATTTATTACCAATCGTGCGTCCTTCTTTGATTAAAAACAGTCATCCAGCAGAACATAATTTCAACTGGAGCCATATTCGCACTAGGAATGTTGTCGAGAGGGCTATTGGCGTCTGGAAGCAGAGGTTTCCATGCCTTAGAAGATGTCTTGCTAATAATTTAAAAACCACTGTGGCTGTAATTTGTGCAACAGGAGTGCTGCATAACATTGCTCTGGCCAAAAATGTGGCTATGCCAGAGGATGAAAATGCAGAAGAAGACGTGAATGGGGACGTTCTTCATCCTCCAATGCCCATTAATGAGCATGGTGCTAATGCAAGATTCCATTTTATACAACACCATTTTTAAAAATTCGTTTTACTTTAAAATAAAGAAATTTATTTGACAAGCTAATTTCAGAATTAAATTGCCTTTGGATAACCTTAATAAGACCACTCTTCGTAGGAATTCCCGATAATCTCCCATAATTGTCAGAAAAATTACAATTGTAGCAATTTTCGTGGAAATCACCTTGTTCCTTATAAAATATCAATATATAATACTAATCCACCCAGGCTAATTAGGTACACATTTTTAAAAAGATTTCGAATTGAATGGTTTTACTAATCTCATGCGATGATGTTTGACTCATAAATCAATACCTAATGGATAGTGGAAAATTCAAATAATTATCAACTAAAATCATTGATATAATTTGTATATTATTAAGATATTTATTAATAAATTGCGCTCTTCAGTATGTTGGGACAGTGGAGATTACATATTTTCTGCCTTTTCTTGTGCCAGCCTTAATTCGGCAAGTTCCCTATCTGCCTCGGCCTTCATCCTTAAATTTTTGAACATCAGCCACTCCTCTTTAGCTGCTAGCACTTTTATGTTGTGCAGTTCAAGGCGCTGCTTACACTCCTCCCTCATGGAAGACACCCTCTCATCTAGTTCTCCACTTAAAATTGACGTCACTCCATTACCTGAATGCAAAATAGAAAAAATAAGTTAGGCAAAATATAATGAGGAATTGTTATCGAGCCCATTTTGACCATTACGTTATTATCCATACCTTTCAGAGGGCGTCCTCGTTTCGCACGAGTGGAGTAGGGCCTGCTTGGAGGGTCGGCCCGACGATGGAGGCGTTGATGGGTGACGGCTGGATGAGGGACGAGGTTCCGGAATGAGTACAGAGGAGGCTTGGTCATTAGATTGGGGCGAGGATGTAGAGAGAATGCGAAGGAGATAGAACAACTGAGGAAGGAGTAACAGGTGATGGGGGAGGTAAATCAGGTTCTAGATAGTCAGAGGGGAGATTGGCGACAGCGGAAAAGTGGTGGTAGTCGCTGTCGTGTCTGGTCTCTATTACCTCGTCCAGGTGAGGAGCAATCATTTCCACCTGGACAGACAGAGGATTTTCTATCATGTGTCTATCAGGACCTCCACCAGTACTCATTCTGTAGTGCATTTCTTCTGCCTTTTCTTTTTTGTAGTTCGTCTTCAGTTTTTCCCAGCATCTACAGAATGAAAGAGAAATTATTCAAGTGATAATTATCAACAACATTTCTTCACTTAGGTGTGTCTCAATTATTTAATTTAATATATTTTTGATAGGTTCATTCATAGATTCATGAAATGCGATGAAAATCGTTTGCCCAAATGGAAGTTGTAAATTCTAAAAGAAGTACAATAGTAGCTAAGGATAACACCAACTGAAATTCAGCCAACAGAAAATGTTGTATCATCATTAAAATAATGATTTTATTTCATTTTAATATGATTAAATACCTTTCAAAGACTCAGACAAACAGATAAGTAGTTAATTTCCCTTTACCTTATTAATTGTACCTCATCCCTCGCAGTGACATCTCGATTTTTCTTGAACTCACAGCATATTTTTTCCCACACTTTCTTTTTCTTGAGGCAGGAAACTGCGTCTGTTTTCTTGCTTTCCGCTATATCTTTATATTTCGCCACTAGGTCGCACAATATCTTCTTCTCCACGCCGTTGAAGCTATTTGCGCGTCGAGCGGCCATGTCAATACTTTTCATGCTGCGTCTGGGTCTTTATTTATCCGTATCCATGTTGATCACGAGCGTCACCACTGAAACATTTGAGCTGCGAATTCCATTTCCCGCCGTTTCTAGTCCTTAGTTACCAGATCTAACCCCCAACCATCCCTTACCTAGCAGCCCCCTTAGCTTAGACTATAGGACGCACAATTCAAGGGGCCTGCTGGGTAGGGGATGAATAAGGGGACTGCTAGGTAACGACTATAAATACGGCCCTTAGAATCCTTACATTACCATGTATTTATATTTTACAGTGTTCAGTCTTTGTGAGGGAAAATGAGAAAATTTTCCTTTCAAATAATTGTTTCCATTCTCATGCTACACGGGGAAATCAAAATGTACACCTAAATAGGTGCTACGCAAGCTTAGTAAATAAACGGCCCTTTTTTAGTTGCTCACCAATTGATAATAATCTGCCAACAGAATTAAAATCCATTACTTCGACAAAGGAATTTAAATCTCAATTAAAGCTATACCTTACTGAGAATGCTTTTTACAACATTGGTGAATATTTTGGAAGCTAATATTTTGTATTTGTATGTGTACTTGATTCGCTGTATTTATTATTGACACCTTCCTATGTCTGATGACCTAAATGGAATAAAGATTATTATAATAATTTGGGAGTTTGTTAATAAATAAGGGGAAGAGAAGGGGTCTAAGAATGGATCCTTGAGGAACACCAGAAACTATCTAGAGGACTAGATTTAGCTGTTAATATCATCCCTACTGGAATAGTTAACAACTTTTTGTCTATCATTTAGATAGGACATGATCCATTGTAGAGATACCTAATCCCAAGTACATTAAGTTTGTGTTTTAGTATGTTATGATCAATGATATCAATGGCTTTATTTAAATAAAATATTCCATGCGTAAAAAGTTTCTTATTCTAGCCTTGTAGTACATTATTTAGAAGCTCAAAGGCAGCAGAGGCTGTTGACTTTCCAGCTCTAAAGCCATGCTGAGTTTCATGAAGTAATTTATGTGACTTTAGATAGCCATAAACACGAGTATAACACAGGTTTTCAAGCAATTTATAAAATACAGATAACACTGATATCGGTCAATACTTATCAACATGATAGGGGCCTTTTTTAGGAACAGGTGTCACACGTGTCTTTTAGGGCTGTTGGGAACTAACCTTAATGGAAGATAAATTTACTATGTCAGCCAGAGGTAGAACAATTGAAGAAGAGGTTGCTTGAACAATAGGCCTTTGGATACCGTCAAGTACGGAGGAAACTCAGCTCTTAAAAGGATTGCAACAATCTCAGCTGAGTGAGTCTGGAAAAGGAGTCTTCTGGCCAAACTCCACCCTCATCAATCCTGCAAATAAGTGAAAAATGTTTTCCTCTTCCATTTTTCCCCATACTCCTTAGAAACTGCTGGTATATTAAGTATCTATTCCCACCGCCTTATTCCTTTTCATGTCTCGTAGAGCTCTTTTGATTTCACTATCAAGGATGCCTGGTCTGATGTCATATCTGTTGATGTCGGCTTCCCTTTCTATACCTAATGTACTGGGCCTTATTTCCTTACCATAGAGCTCTTCAATATGTTCCTTCCACTTCTCCTGGATCTCTTTTGGTTCCACGATCGACTTTCCAATCTTGTCTGTTATTATTGTAATCCCCCTTCCCTTACTCCTTAGCTATTTATGTAATACATATGTCAGTTCCTTTGCATTCCTATATAGTGCATCTGCCCTTCCCTCTTTTTGGCATTTCTCTTACGAATCAATCTGTTCCCTCCACCATGCCTCTCTTGCTTTCTTTGTTTCTCTTCTAAGCCTATTGTTTAATTCCCAGTATTTTCTCTTGCCTAGCTCTGAATTTACTCACTTCCTCCACCTTCCCTCCTGCATCTCCATTATCATTTCCCTCGTGAACCACGGTTTTCTTATTTTAGTTGCACTGACTGCGCCTACCGTTGCTTTCGCCACTTCTACAATTCCATTTCTCAAACTTCCCCATTCATTTTCTGCTGATCTCACTCCACAATCAGCACCCATGATTTTATCAACCTGCTCTCAATGCTTCTTCAGAGCCACAGTTAATGCCTCCATATTCCATTTTTGTACCCTGCTTCTCTTTTTGAGTTTTACGAAGCATTTCATGGCCAATAAGTTGTAATCAGAGTCTGCATCAGCTCCTGGATAAGTATGAGAGTTTTTAACACTTCCTGTATCTGTGACGAACTATAATGTAATCTTTAACCTATCTGTGTCTCCCGGCTTCTTCCAACCGTACCTATGTCGAGGATGATGTCCGAACCATGTATTTGTACTCGCTAGTTTATTTGTCAGGCAAAACTCCACAGCTTTCTCGCCACGGTCATTTCTACTTCCTAGCCTGCAATTGCCCATCTCTTCATCCACCACTTTCCAATTCCCCATTACTAACAGGTGCTTACATCCAGATATAGCCATAGAGATAATTACCGTCATTTTCATCCGAGGTAAATTACGGTAATTTTTGAAAATTACCGTAATTTTCCAGTATTTTTCAGTTTTAAGCATTAAACAGAAAATGTATGGTTAAATAAGAATGCCAATAGCAAAAGGGAGAGGATACGATGTTTAAAACATACCTAATGCAACATTAACTTATTAGAAATTTTCAAAATTGTAAAAAGAAATACGGTAGCAACACGCAATCTGGCTTTCTTTTGTCAAAGTATGAGAAATTTTCAAGAAGAGTATTCGACTAATAATTACTCAATAATGTTATAATTTAAGTAAAATATGCCAAAAATGAGTTGTACATTCCTCAATTTATAATTAAACACGTCGGAAATGTGAACTTGGCTTAAAAGAACATGTTGGGAATTTATCTGTATGAAAAATTATCTCAAACTTGGGTGAATTGTCTAGAAAATTACGGTAATTTTCAAGGGGCGCGGCAAATTACGAAAAATACCACGGTAATTTACGAAAATTACCTTGGTAATTTTCAAAGTGACCCATCTCTAGATATACTACCAATTATTTCCTCCAGCAGGTTTGTATACACCATCTACCTCCTCCTCTCTGTGATGAAAGTTATGCATATAAACCTAAGTTTCCTGTTCATTACGAATGCAACCCTGTGCTGGCTTTCATTCCCTCCGCTATATATCACTATATAGCCATCAATCGAGCAGTCCCCACTATCTTTCCAACTTACTTCGCCCAGACCCATGACGTCTACTGCACCCACCTTCTCCATTCCTTGCTTTATATTCTCTTAACTTGCCCGTCCTTAGCATAGTCCCAGCATTCCACGCGCCTATTCTGATTGTTGCATTCTTCTTCTGTATCTTCTTTTCCTCTGCTGCTTCATTGACCTCTACTTCTGAGCAAGGATTTCGCGTGATGACAATCGCAGGGGCCTTGCTCCCACCATTGCTGGGCATGACACCTGGCCCGAGCCTCGTATTTGCCAAGAATCATTTTCTTATGAGAACTTCACAATTAGTTTTTTTTATTCAGATGGTATCCCATAGCCTTACTCAATGGTGATTTTTTATGTGACACTATCGCATGAGAGGCCGCACCACTGGGGTCAGACGCCTTTGGCAGCCGCCACTCTAGGTACAGACTACCATTTGTCTGTCTCCTAACCTTCGACCTATCTGGCATGGGTGGCCCTACCAGGAGCATTGCTCCCGCCAGTTAAGCTCGAGGGGTCATCGGAGCACGCAAGCCCTCCACCACGACAAGGTTGTTCAAGGGAAGAGTATGTCAGATTAATTAAAAAAAATAAAAGTAATGAGATTCTGTAGGACAATGAAAGTGAGGCTGGTTATGAAAGTATGAGGGCACAATCTGGAGTAAGTAGAGCAATTTAATTACTTGGTAGCGCGCTAGAAGAAAATAGGCATAGTACCAAAGGAATTAGAAGTAGAATAGCACTAGCGAAAGAAGCGTTCACTAGTAGAAGGCAGTTGATTAAGGGGACCTTGGGTTAGCAGGGTGGCTACTGATATTAAATTTTTAAATTCCCTGACTATTCCCTGATGGATTTAACAATTTCCCTGACCGATCGCCAACAGGTCACCTATTATCGGAATATTTTATTTCTGCTGAATTAAATTTTCGTCAAAACTCAGAAAATGTTAAAAGCTGAAATCAATGCATTAAAATCTACACGTACATCCTAATGAAAAAATATATTATATCTTCATAAGTTAAACTCTCATCCAAATTATAGTCGTGTCTCAGTAGTTCTGGGAAGCTGAGAATTACTGAAAACGCATCGAAGGGAAAGCTAATGGCCAATTTACTGTCGGAGCGTGATACACTAGGGTGCGTGAAAAATACAAACCAAAGCCAAGTTTTTGGACTGGATCAAAACCGGATAGCGCAAGTGACTTTCAGAAGCGAATAACAATTTGATTAACGTGGTTATAATCCCTTGATTGCAAGAGTATTGCTATCAATTGCGATGTAAAACTATTTGGATAAACAAACAAAACGTAAGCGCGCCACTGCGAGCGAAGACGGGAGGCAATTGGCAACATCATATTCAGGAATATCATGTTTGAGGTGGTTTTTGACCTGACAAAATTGCTCTGAGAGGGAGCTAAGGGGGCTATTCACCAATTACGTCGAGCGTGAAAGGTGGGGAGGGGAGGAGGGCTCTTCTTACTGTTTCACGAAGGGGGATATGGGAATCGAAGATGATCTTGCGTAAGATTTTGTTTACACGTGACATCGTACTTGTATTACGTGTACATAACCATTTTAATAATTATAGTCTCATAATTTTAGAACTGCAAGCATGTATTTACTACGAGCTAGTATGCTCCAGCCACTCCAGCTACCTCTCAAGCTAAGTCTCGGAAGTTAAAAAAAAATGCGAGGTAAAATTTTCCGAACAGCATAGCCTCGGATTCCTTGTGATTAGCGTAATACATTGTGATCATGAATTTTAACATTACTAGGCAAATATCGCAATAAGGATATGCAAAAGGGATATATTGTACGTCTGATTCACTACTAAATAATTAAGATTCACAACTGAATGTGCCACGAATTGATGGGACTTATTCCATGCATGTCAGCGATGGACACAAGTTTTAGTTGGAGAAATGTTTTGGTGAAATAAAGGGTGGAAAAGACTGGCCGATAAACGTAATGGTAGAAAATAATGAGAATTTCCTACCCCAGTTTCTCCCCGACTGTTACGAAAATTCCCTGACTTTTCCAGAAATTCAAAATTCCCTGACAATTCCAGGTTTTCCCTGACGATCGCCACCCTGGTTAGGGTATACAGAAGAGGCTGGTGAGGAGCTAGATATGGAGTGTGGCATTGTATGGGGAAGAAACATTGACTCTTAAGGAAGGAAGGCGAGAATTGGTTGCAGGTGTTTGAGATGAGGGTGTGGAGGAGGATGGAGGTCCGGTGGACGGAAAGGAAGACAAATGAGGAAGTGCTTACATGGTTGGTGAGGAGAGGAAACTTCTGGATGAGATTAGGGGAAGGCAGGGTAGGTGGCTGGAAGCGGTAATGAGGGACGATGGTTTGCTGGAGGCCATGATAGAGGGAAGGATGTTGGGTAAGCGGGGAAGGGGAAGCAAGAAAATAGGTTTCATGGACAGGATGTGACCAGGTACGACGTATGCTGAGATGAAGAAATACCATAGGTAGATAGGGCCCCGGACTTATAAAAAATCTGGAGGTTTTTCTCTGACTTTCACTATTACCTACCTTTAACCAGTAGACTACTCTATTGAATGAATTAGTAGAAAAAATGACTATCTTCATCCAAGTGATGATACATAAAAGTCCCATGGCAGCAAGCTTTGTATCACAAAAAAATTTGGGGAAAATAAAAATACTCAATCATTTCAATAATCTCTATTAAATTCTCAGCAACAAATACACAAACCTTTCACACATAGCACTAATAAGATTAGCTTTCTCTGTCGCTGACCCAAATGGTGCATAATAAATCATTTTTGAGGTCAAGGACTGACAAGATGAAAAATATTTTGCAATATAACTCACAGATGATAAAAAATATGCAAATAAATGAATTAGTGAGCATTGAAATTGAGTTTTCTAAAGAGTTCAGTGACATCTTCCCCACATGCCAAATCCACTGGCCTCTCTCCATCACTATTAACTATTTCCGGGTCAGAACCTCCTTTCAGAAGAACTTTTGCAACCTTTTCATGTCCACAAGAAGCTGCATAATGTAAAGGTGTTTGACCTTCCAAATCCTTTGAGTTTGTGAATGCCCCAGCATCCACCAATAGCTGGACGGCTTCTGAATGCCCCCTATCTGCTGCCCAATGTAGTGCTGTCAAACCACTTGCGTCTGCTTTGTTGATTTCATCTGAGGTGGCAGTTTTGAGGACAGTGGCCAAACCAACTAGGTTCTCCTCCTTTGCCCAGTCAATAAGGCTTTTCTCTTCATCAGGTGGACTACATGCTGAATCGAGCGAGATGGCAGGACGACTCACTCTAACCCAAGTGAAATTTCCTTGTTTTTCCCCCTCACTATCATGTTCATCACTTCCTTCAAGCTCATCACTTTCATTCTCTTCAACCTCGCCCTCAACTGATTCTGCGTTCTGATTCACCGTGCTCAGAACTGATGCCACTAGGCAAATGTAACCTTGCATAGCATCCTCTTTACTCATTCCACCCAATGACCGCCAAGCATCCTGCTTCATTTTATTGGGCCCAAACCAACTCGTAAAGGAAGAAGATGACTGACATGGTCCAACTGTGGCTTGCTTATAGTGGGCATACAGCTTTAGCAGCACCTCTGTGTCAAGTTTTGACGACAAGGATCGAACCAAAGAAGCTGCATGCTCAAAAGACTCTGAAATGTCACTACTCGGAGAATGGGCCATTTTCAATACTAGAATTAGTAAGGGTGCAAGAAAAAAGCTAAGGATTCTATAATCCCTCTTCTAAATTAGACCATTTGGTTACAATTTATTGGTGTTCTCATCAATTTGATGCAGATTGAACTGAAATTTGATTTCCTTCCAATTGATGATTTGTACGATCTGTTACTGCTGCTAAGGCACTTTTATTACCAAAAACTACAAACCCATACCCACGACTGATTCCTGTTTCACGGTTAAAGACAACATTTGCGGATGAAACATGACCAAATTCAGAAAAGTATTGACGCAATTCAAGGTGACCAACAGTCCAAGGCAAATTTCCTACAAAAATCTTTCTAGCTGCAGCACGTCCTGCCATAATACTGGAATGAACTTTTTATCAAATCCAAACAAATTTACAGCTTGAGGTTTCAACTTTGATATTAAAATCAGCACGATAAACTTTATGCTCTAGTAATTTCTAGGAGATGAATTGTATGATCCTGCATTAGCTCATCCACATCCAACCCAGCTTCAGCCCCCAATCCAGTCAAGGGTATATGCTCACAACGCAGTCTCCAACGACGAAATAAATGCTCCGCAGACCAATCTGCACTTCTCTCTTGATATGTGCAAAGAAATCTAGCGTGAGGGTTAGCTTCAAGGATGAAGGCCACAGTAGCTACAACATCCTCAAAAACTGCCGGTTCATAAAAGCAATCTGACCCTAGAAGTAAGTCAACGGGACCAAGAGAGAAGGCGTCTGCTAAGAATAGGCCCCAAGTCAACCCAAGTACACGAACCTGCAAAAAAGTTTTTGGATTAGTCACTAGGTAACTTAAAACAGAAAGTTGCTCATCACTCTACAGTACCTAGAGTGGAAGATAATTATTCCATTCCAAAAGTAGTCAACTTAAAAAGTTCTGGGTAGCAAAAAGCTTAAAAGGTGCCTCAAACGCCCTCACGTCAAGTTATTTAAAAATATTTGGAAATGGCAATACATATGTGCACCATCATATAAGTATAAATTTCATCAAATGTAATGATTAAGAACACAGCTTTCCATGCTAAATTTTGCAAAATTCATCCTTGAAAGTACATATAGATTTAAATATGGGCTCTGATGGAGATTGCTCAGCATACAGCAATAAAACATTTATTTATAAGAAAAAATATTTGCAGTAGTCATTAAAACTGTAAATGAAGTTCATTGATAACTGCTAATCATACATGAGCAAAAATATCTACATCATCCAGATTTTTTCCCTCAATATTTCAATTTGAGTTTCTTTCAACTTTTCAAATCTTTCGTCACCAGTTTACATGGCACCATATATTTTACTTATAATTGCTTGCTTGCACTTATATTTGCTCGGCAACATCACAAAATCAGTGTCTTCCGGATGTTTCATTTTATGCTATTATTTTCTGCTCCTAAATGTGCTTCCATTGAGTAAATGTTATATATTGTGATGATACGGCCTCATCACGGTCTTCCCGACTCCTTACCCGTGTAATTCACGTTCATGTTTGGTGCGCGGGCACAGCTGGGATAAGGGAGCGACGAATTCTGTTACTCTTATGTTTTGGGTAAAATGGTATATAAGGCCAAGTGTGACTGGTCTAGAGGGGCATTCTGGCAAAAGTTTCAAGTAAGACGGACCACGATCGGACCTCGGAGAAGTGACCACCCGAAGGCTGGGGGGGGAGGCAGACAGTAAGGAAGACGTGGAAAGCACCACGCGGCAGTTGGATGTCCAAAGGAAAAGGACAACGGAGGAGAAAGCAAAGGAGAGAAGTCGGAGAGTACCTGGGAGCGACGAAAAAACGTCCTCATAGTATCGAGCTTCACGACATTCGTCCAGGAATCTACGGGACGAAATTTCCCTGCGGAGGACAGACTCGTGAAGGGGCAACCTGAATTGGCGACGCCCTTGACACGCTAAGTACTCAAAACCCACTCTCCCGAATAATGAATCATTCACTATTCTTTTCCCTCGATCCAGCTAGCCCCATCTTCCCGAAGAAACCCCAAAGTGATAGTGCGTCACCCTGATTCAATGTGGTCTGAGAAACATTGACATATCAATCTTGCCAGGCATAAGTGCCATTGAAATCTGTATCATAATTCTCCCGTTCTCGTCCCGTTGTATTGACGCTGGACTCTCCTTAAAATAGAACGTGGAGCCTGTAATAGTCATTTTGCGACAATTTAGTTGTTCTCTGCCGATTGCAGCATTTGTGACGTGAGAAATGGAAGACGTCAAGGGTCATTCTTTATGTATTTTGTTTCGCTGATGACTTATTTTCCATCTGTGTGCCGCTAGAACCCGTAATCAATCCATTCCTCATTTTTTAGGTTTAAGGTTACTTCATTATCATTCTTCAATTGCTCACCAGTATAAATTTGGTGTTTATTTAAAATCATTTATGTTTCACCCAGTCCTATCATCCCATCCCTCATTAGATTTAAGAAATTTCCTGTTTATGTTTCATTTTTTTGGCAAATAGATTTTGTGTGAAATCTACCTGTTTCCAAACGAGTTTTCTTACCTCAATGCTGTGCATTGCGACCAAGTTCTGGACGATTCTTTATTTTTCTAAAAATATTTCGTCTAACGTATTTTTACTAGAAGCATTCGATTTGGCTGTCTCATTCGGGACCACGCGTTGGTTTCGTTATTCAATATACCTCAATTTTCCACCTTCCTTGGCCGTCACAGCCTGGCGTTCTCGTCAACGCTGTGCATTGCGTGTTAAATCGCGTCATTTTACCCCAGTTCTCCTCATGATCGTTAGCCCTAGAACCCACGTATTTTCTTTCGGACATTGCCGATGTCCGTGTTTTAGGTGACAACCGCTGCCACGCACTAAGAGTTGGCTTGGTTCCGTTACAATATATATACATATACTGTAACGGTTTAAGTCATTACACCTTTTGTTTTCTACCCAAACCACTCCCCCCCCCCTATTCCTTCGCCTTCCTTTATTTGGCTTGTTGAGGTGGGAGGAGGCGTGAGTGTGGAAATCGAGTGAATGTGTGCGTGTGTGAGATTAAGGAATAAGTGGCAAGGTCGAGTGAATGGAGTGAAATGCAGTGGAGTGAGGAGTATGAATGAGTCATAGGGTATGGTTGATTTTGAGTTAGGAGCGATGTGTGAATCCCCCACTGTGTTCCCCTTTCCTCAGTTTTCCCCTCTCCACAACGTCCCCTTCCCCTCCACAAAGTGGTATATAAAGATGAGCGCAGAAAAGAAAAAAAGAATGCACTGAGCGAGTTCATGGTGCGGAAGCGCTGCTTGAGCCGGGAGAAGCCTAGTACCTACGTCCCATCTTCACCCTGCCCCGGCGGTAAAGCTAGGGAAATCTAGATTTAAAACACGGTCAGGAACCAACCTGCAGAGGCCTATCGTGGAGAGGTCTTCCAATTTATTTAACAGGTGACGGAGTTTTGCCTGCATGTCTCTGTGGCGGGAGAGTACGAGTGGGTGAAGTGTTTCGTGTTCCGTTCGTACGGCCGGGACCGGTACAATACATATATAATAAATATTTCGTACAAATAGGAAACACGAAAATGTGTTAACACAATGGTGCTGTGAAAATGGAATGATAGCTGATTCCAAGTGAAAAAGATTTGACTACGCCGGGAATCGAAACACAGACCTTTTGATGTTGCCTCGAATGCAAAGATTACCATCCTACCTAGTCTACTAAGAAAACACTGGAAACGGCAGGGTTATATATGAAAGAATACCCCCAGGAATAGCCTGTACAGCTCTGTTACTCATTCACACAATAAAACAGGTGAACCGATTACTTTGTAATTTTGCATGTGGCTAATTAAGTGCACTGGGACGAACATAGGCTATATTTAAATTTCCTCAGGCACCTAACGACTGTTTAACGGGTCCCTAGATTTCACTCCCACAAGAAAAGCATTGGAATCAGTGCAGAGGTTGATTTTCTTTCTTTTTTAACCCTTTCGCTACAAACGTCGGAAATATGCGACAGTAGATTTCCTGACCAGGAAGACAAACATCAAAAATGTGTGAGAGATTTTCCTACGCAAACGAAAGAGCGTCGCACATTTGCGACGCTATGCTTTCCCCCCTTCCTGGCGCTCGCAGGTACACAGCTTCTACGTTTCGGGACCCAACGTAGCGGGGCCTTTCCCTCGGAATCCTGGAGTAGGTACCTGGACCCTTCCTCAAATTAGCACCCTTTTCATGGGAAGGGTCCGCGGTCATATGATTGTTTATTCAGTGATTTTGCTAAATAAATATTTGTTGCTTTCGCAAAAAATATAAAATCAGAATTGAATTCCTTGTCTTTTGGTGAGCCATTACAAATTTTAAGCAAAATTCTACCATCAATACTAACTGATATCTTTATTTAAAGATATGAGTCAAGACGTTTTGCAATGGAATTGGTTTATGCATTAAATCCGTTAATATTGATGATAGAATTTCGTTTAAAATTTGTAAATGCACAGTAAAAAACGAGGAATTCATTTCAAAATGTACAATTTGATAGCAAGCGACAAATATAAATGTAGTAAAACCAATATATTAACAATTAGTTGACCACGAACCCATGCCGCTGGAAAGGTTGCAAACCTGCAATGGGTTGAGCATAACTGCCCCCGGAGTCCGATCTAATGGCAACATCCCAGAGGGGTCGAAAAAGGTGGGAGCTGAGTGTGAGTGTATACCTGCGAGAACTTTCTCCACGGATGCCTTACAAAAATGGTCCGAACAGAGAGGAAGGAAGAGTCTCTTGGTACACAGATCAGTAGGCATTCATTATAGAGAATTCCACCGCCTCGAAAGGGTTAAATTACTTGCGCTCAAGATACAGGGTTGCAGTTTTCACTATCGGATGGCTGAAAGGACTTAGTATTTAATTCTTGCATTCGATTATGTTTCCTCTTTGGTTAAATATTAGGTTTTCAAGTCCAAAATTATCAATTTTTCTCCTGTTTCAACAATGGCATATTTCCTTGGAAACCTGAGCAATGGCTAAGAATGGGAAATTTCATTGGATGCCTTTTATTTATGGCTTGCATTATTTTTGCTTAAATAATTAAAGAATTTCAGCGAGAGATTTCAACTTAGTGAATTGTTTACCTACATCTCTATGTGCATTTAACGGCTTTTTACAGAGTATCAGCATTTAGCATGTCACATTGATTCTCATAATTAGGGCCAATCGGTATGCCTAGTATATCGCGCGCTACGTTGATTTTTCACACTGCTAGAGACCTAAAGTATTAAACCTATTAAAGCTTAATGCAGCCCTACAGCTCAAGTGGGATGTTTGGGGTTCCAACGGCACTAAGTCCCCAAATCACTGATTTCTATTTAGCCTCTGAATGAATGAAGTAATGAGCCATTTATCTTAAAATTTTAAGTGAAGATACATGATACTCATTCGCAAATAAAAATTCAAATATGGGGTCAATTGGTACAGGAAAAAAATCTTGCTCAAGCTTACTTAATGGAAACTATACTTGAAGTTAACAGAAATCTTCCCCACACCCCCATTGTGAAACTGGAATACTTTTATAGTTGTACTATTTTAAGAATAAACAATATTAGTAAAATACATTAATACTATGCATAATTGAGTGAAAAAATGGACAATTTCCACTTAGTAAAAAAACTAAAAGATAAATGAGAATTCTGTACTTCATAGTACTAATGTTTCAACTCTTAAGCAATGTCTTTTGCATTTCCTCTTTCTGCTGTAGCCATTGAGAGAATCTGGTCATATTTAAGTACCATTTATACAAGCATAGAAACATTAACAGGTACACATGCTGAAAAGTCAGTAACAATGAATAAATATTATTAAGAATTACAAAAAGGAATCCGCATTATCTCAAAGACAGATGCCTGATGAAACATCAAAACACAACAGGAATCTTGGAATTTTCAGGAATTAACTCTCTCTGACTTACATTGGATCCAAAATTAGCATTGGATTTCAACGAATAAAAATAGAATGGAAAAAAACCTGGGTGCATTAGTATTATGATCATTATGGTTTTTGTCAAGTTTGCCTTGTCTTCCATAGGAATGTCTCAGAGATTTATTTATCTGTTCAGCAATGGGTCATTCCACATAAATTCACAAAAAAATCAAAATGACACAATAATAAGTTGGGTAAAGGTATCATAGGGTCCAGTCTGGGAGAAATTTTTGTGTGAGAATCGTAGAAAAGTAAGGGGTATTCGATGAATGGGAAAGGAAAGTGAAAGGACTGCGCAGTTATAAAATGTAAGAAAAAAAGGCGTGAGATTCGTAGTTTTTGAGAAAATAAAGTTTGAAGATGACGAAAATCGTGTAATTTTCATGATATTTCGACGCCATATTCCGAGATGTTGGGAAGTCCCGCTAGAGGGATAGAGAGTGATTTCACGTCTACAATATGGCCTTTACCCACCCCCCCAACAAGGTTGCGGGCCAAAGTTGTAGCGTATTTTTCTAAAGAAAAATATCCCCTGAGAGGGTAGAATATTGGAGGGGGTGTATTTGTAGTCTCTTCAAAGTTGTAGCGTATTTTTCTAAAGAAAAATATCCCCTGAGAGGGTAGATATTGGAGGGGGGTGTAGTTGTAGTCTCTTCAAAGTTGTAGCGTATTTTTCTAAAGAAAAATATCCTCCGAGAGGGTAGACGATTGGAGGGGGGTGTATTTGTAGTGTCTTCAAAGTTGTAGCGTATTTTTCTAAAGAAAAATATCCCCTGAGAGGGTAGATATTGGAGGGGGGTGTAGTTGTAGTCTCTTCAAAGTTGTAGCGTATTTTTCTAAAGAAAAATATCCTCCGAGAGGGTAGACGATTGGAGGGGGGTATATTTGTAGTGTCTTCAAAGTTGTAGCGTATTTTTCTAAAGAAAAATATCCCCCGAGAGGGTAGATGATTGGAGGGGGGTGTATTTGTAGTGTCTTCAAAGTTGTAGCGTATTTTTCTAAAGAAAAATATCCCCCGAGAGGGTAGATGATTGGAGGGGGTTGCAGTTGTAGTCTCTTCAAAGTTGTAACGTGTCGTAAAGCGCGGCTAGTTTAAGTTCAAGGCGGGAATACTCATGGGTGGTGGGTATAGAAAATGAAGAAACTGCTCGACCGCTGCGCCGTCTGGAGGAAATAGGAGGAAAAGGGCAGTTTTTTCAATATGGCGTCGATGAAGAGATTCACATCACAGGTTTAAGTGAATACTTTACGAAATAAAAAGGTTTTATGAAGAAAATGAAAGGTTAGTACCAATGCGCAGATGTAGCGTGGCAATATAAGTGAAATAGGTGGTATAAAATGACCGGGAAGCAGGTGAAATTAATTTTCTCCCAGACTGGACACTGATACAAATACCATAAGTTGAATTGTCACTTATCTGTGACTCTTTAAACCATACAATGCACGCTATAAGTCCAGCTCTGAAAACTACCCCTCTGGGCAGTTTTTCAAACCTTTGACCCACCATACCTATGAAACATTGACTCCAAGAGAATTAAAATTTACATTAGTCATTACAACAATGATATTAATGTGAAAAAATGTCAACAAAGTCTGAGTCGGTGCATGTCATGGCCTGGGTGAACTAACATGGAATCACCCGTGTCATAACAATGATATATTGTATCTTCAAGCGAAGGAGTATGAATGCTATTAAAATGGGATGTTAAAACTAAAAGTGTGGCATTTTCCCCCCCTGTTTTTTTGGGCAATTCTCCTCTTTGGACAGTTTCTCCTCTGCGGACTGTTTATCCTCCGGACTTAGCCGAAGGACTTGCCCGAACGACATGCGCGCTAACGACATGTGCGCCAACGACGGCCAAAATGCCTACGACTACAAAATGCAGCGACTATTGCCAGCGACTTCTGCCACGACGTTCAGCCGCGCCGTTCAGCCGCGCCGTTCCCTCGCCAGGTCCTGCACCGTTTTTATAGCCAGTAAAGTGAGGAAGGATACCAAAAATGCGGTCATCCTGACCAAGGCTCAAAGGCTGTGATCCTGTATTCTGCGGCCGACGCCAGAAAACAGTTCCTGGCGCTCCAATTAAAAACTGCCACCCTATCTATCACCCATCCCATTATTTCCTCCCCTCCAAGGCTACCAATCGCCAACCTCCTGACCTTACCCATTCCACCTTCGTCCTTGTCGACAGACCCCCTCCTCAGCTGACTCATGTCGAAGCTCGCTCTCTATTGCTTCCGAGACGCCGACCGGGTAACACCGTTGTGTGAGCCTGCTGACTAAGTCACTTTTGTACTTAAGAGAGAAGCTCAACCTCTCGTACTTGTTAAACTTAAACTATTTTCCGACTGGAAACTTTCATTACGGTCGCCTGGCACTCGACCTATGGGTAAATTATTGTAATTGGTTTGGTTCTATTTTGTGATTTGTAAAATATATTGATAAGTTAAGTTTATGATTGATAATACTTGTGTTTCGTTCGTTTTCCTCATTTTTCTCACCCGAGCTTGGAAAGAGTTTGTGTTTTCAAGAGTGTTATCGGCGAGAAAATCTGCTCCTTCTCCCGATAGCGCTACAAAAGTTAAAAACGATTGACCTGTGCCCCAGTGAAATAGGATAAATATTGCCAATATATTAATACACTAAAAAAACAAGGAATCCGCATTCATTAATTCCTTACTTATCAGAATTGCCACATATATAAGACTGAAAGACCTTGGTCAAATCAATTCTTAACATGAAAAACTTCCTGGAAATACATGGATACTTTTAATAACTACGCGAAAGACAAACCAAAATGAAAATTTACGGAGGGATTTCCACCTAAAATACCATTCCTCCAGCACTATTATAAATGTAATATTTGCTCATGAAATATATACTCGAGAAATTTAAATACCTGATCGGCTACACCGTTTGCTTCACAGACACGTCGACAATGTCTAAGGCTTCCGGGTAGAGTTGCACTATCCGTAAGGGTAACGATCGCCCCACATTTAGCAGCAACGATTCCAGGAAGAGCAGTTCCAGCTCCTATTTCAACAACTCGTTGACCAACTAAATCCCTTCGATGCTCCCAGATAAACCAAGCAAGTATTGGAGCAGACGGCCAAGTGTAGAAGCTATAGCTGGCTTGCAGTTGCTGTAAAGTAACGCAAGCATTAGTGTAACATAAGAATTTAAATATTAAGTACTTTTTACTGTCCGGAAGGTAGAAACATAATTACACATGCTTGATAAAATTACGGCTTACAGAGTTGGTCAATAACAAAGAGAAAATTCAATATCAAACCAAAGGAATACCTCGGGAATGAAAACCTCCAGATACTCAGTATCACCTTCTGATATATGCGAATTAGATTTGAAAACGAACTTTTTCACATGCTCAGCCACCCCATCAGACATTAGAATTATATAGATTTTCGAACCATCAATCTGAGTTAAACTATGACACTCGGCAAAATTGAAATAGAGTATCTAAGCTAGATATCGGACCACCGTCAGATATCACAGGACCGCCATTGACCAACAATGGAAGTTCGTGTTCGGAGCTTCGGATGGTGATGCTTTGTTTTTCGGCGTGGCCGGTTGTTTTTAAAGCAAGCGACGCTGTCTGATCTTCATCTTTATTCCCTTTTGAACATTTTAAATGGTGGAAGTCGTCGAATTGATATTCGCGAAGGGAAGCCTGCAGTCGAGTGGTTTAAGGCTTAAGTGCCAGGAAAGTTCTATCTGGCAAATTTAGTGCAATTATAATTATATTAAATGGCTAGACTTGCCCTGCGTGCATGGAGGAGTGGTGATGATAAAATTGTTTCCAGGTCAATGTCTGTAAATCTAAAACAGTTTCATTTGTGTGGATGGAACATACTAAGGCAAGAGAGAAAACATGAGAGTGTTCAGGAAGCTTCAGAAACCGTGTTATATGAAGAAGAAACAGGCAATGAAGAATCTGATTACATTATGGAAAAAAGAAATAAATCTCGTTTATCTTATCACCATCAAAATATCGTCCATGGGAAACCACCCTACCATGAACCGATTGCACCCCATCATGGTACCATCGAATATCGTCGAAGAATGTTTGGCCGGTTTGGAATGAGCAGCGGCGTTGATCCTGGTATTTTATGGCCCACTAAAGAAGAATTACAAGAAAAACTTGATTATGAAAAAGTCGCTTTTCCAGACTCTTTTCACGAAATGGTGGCCAGAGCGAAATTAAAATCTGCCAAAGAACTGGAAACTATGAAAATGAGGTTTGTGTGGGGAAATGGATTAAGTTACTATCTTATAATTTATCTTGCAATCATGTAGTCTCAAAGTAATTCACGCGATTCAGTATTGAAACAGAGTTTGGCAATATTTTTGTAGAAAATTACCATTGTTTTCTGTTAAAGGGATTTTTTTAAAGCAGAAATGGCTAATTTATAGAAAATCTAACGCTGTACGTCTATGGTCTCCACCTTTTTATGGTGTTATTTCTGAAAACGAAAATGTAAATTCCACTTCCCCTTCTTGCAGAACCCTTGATTTAAAAAAATTAAAAATGACTAATGATAATGTATACAAAACTGTATACATTTAAAGAGTAAAAAAAGCAATGAATTCTAACAATAATTGCATTGTTTAATAGCATTGTCAATAATTATTGGTTAGTTTTTATGAACATAATTGGAAATAAAATGTCTTTACATGGCAAAGTAAATAGGATCACGTTATTAGAAATTTGTCAGCATAATTATTTAAAACGAAAGTTTGCTTTAACTCCAATGAGAGTAAAAACAATTTACTCATTATTGGTTTTATGATGCTTACTCTTTTAAATCATGGCGGATTATGCTAAAAAGGATGGGTTTATACTCTAGGATTATAATAATGAATGTAGAGTTGCCTGAATAATTTCCTGTTGCCTGTATTTAAAGCGTTGCTTGCAATTGATATTGATCCAAAAAAAAGTTATAGAAAACCTGCAGAACAAGGTGCAAGTACATATATTGGCAAATGGCAACAGCTTTAGTTCTTCTGCATGGCATATTTTGCAATTTCCAAATCAAAATAACTTTTTCGATGATGATGTGAATTCCAAGTAAAAATTTGTTAATTCTGCAAATAAGTAAATCTTTGTGGTCAAATAGTTCTTTGATAAAAAATTTTAATAGTGTTTTTTTTGCGATGCCAACAATCTGTTAATAATAATTTCTAGATAAAATATTTTGGAATGATTTCCAGCCATCCCACGTGATTGTGCAATTAGTTGATCAAATAGAGCATGTCTTACATGGCCAGATTGAGTTTTCATTCATCTAACAAGCCACTCTTAACATTTTTCTCATTCCTTATCATAATTGCCTACAAGAATAATCTTCCTGTTTTGCTGAAACTGTTATTTTTTCTCATTTTAAAAAAAGGGTTGAATTAAATTTATAAATAATTTCTATCCCCAAAGCAGAATGTGTTTTATCTTTCTGCAAAGGTTGATGCTAAGACGAAAAACTTTCGGCGAGTGGGGGCATTTTAGTAATATATCTTCGACTTGTCTTTCTGCAGCCCTCCTTTTCATTCTGTGACAGTGTCATGCCGTCGCTTGATGTTCTGCTTTGGATATTGTTATCAAGTAGAATTAATGTACTGTTTATATTCACTTTAAATTTCTGTTATTTTATTAATCAGTGACTTGATAGTATCAATTAAGTTCACTTGACAATGACACTTGAACCTTTTTAGTAGTTGTGTGTTAGGATAAGAAAGTAAATCCACCACCTCTATTCATGACGAATCCCTCGAATTGGAAAGGTTGCCGCAGAGAGGTGGAATAGATTTGTCCAGTCGCTCTCGTGCTGTCCATCACCTTTAACCATCGATTCAGATTATAATGGAAGTGCAAAATACCTATACTAATTCCATAACAGATATCATTTAAAATAAATTCCAAATTATATTGCGTTAAAATTGATAAAACTTTTGGTTCATATATGACAAAACATTTCTGTGAAAAAAATAATATGAATACTGAATGGGTGGCTACCCGTAGTGAATCGTTAGCATTTTACCATGCGTATTTTAACTTGTTTGTATGGATGGAATCGTGTAATCAAAATCCAACCCACCTCCCAAATGTTCATTCGAGTTGAAATGTAGCACACTTACTTACTCATGAGGACAATACACGAATCAGCCATTGAATTCACTAATTACCAAGTTAATCTACTAAAATTAAATGATTTTTCTTTTTACATTTTGTGTTGTGTGTTGCATCGCTTGGCCCCGTTTTGGTGGCAGGGTGAAAATGTGACTCCTAGCGCAAATTAGTTAGAGTGGTTTCGGGACCACTCTATCTAATTCTCTTGTTGTGGTGCCACAAAAGTGGCTCTGGCTTTCCTTCCCCCAGCCTACGGCCGCCGGTGTCGCTAGTAGAAGTTAGCACTTAAAGTGAGAAGAAATTCTAATAATTTAAATTTCAAAGAACCTTAGCACAATTAATATAAAGACTAAAATATTACCAAATAATAATATGTAAAAAATAATTTTTTCATCATTCGGAAAATAAATGCGTGGGCGATTTTTCTCAATCAACATCGAACTTCTGTCAGTTATATTATCAATATCTATTCCACAAGGTGGGTGCTACTTAGATATTGATGATATAGATGACAGAGGTTGGACGTTGATTAAGAAAAAGCTCACATGCTTTTATTTTCCAAGTGATGAAAAAATTATTTTTTACTTTTTAGTACACTTGAGTACATATATGTAAGCGTGGTTAAAAAAAAAGTATTTTTTTACGTGTGTATTTTATTTCCTTCTGTATGCGTGGAAAGAGATGGAATTTATTCAGCTCTCTCCGTTGATCTCTTCTAAATGTGAAACAGGCAAGTGGCTGTGACTGGAAATTAAGGCTCGTCTTGGTCTAGGTGGATTGCTAGTTGTCTTTTCGTTCTTTTTTTGGTGGTGCTCTCTGTCCCTCTACTGACGTTTGTGCATCCCAGTAACTTCTCCGCTCTCTTGACCATTTGATGACATCATTTATATTTGCCTGCTGCCTTATCTTGGTGTTTCTTTTCCTATCCAGGAACTGAACACGATTTTTTTATTTAAGAAGTTTTATGAAATTTGCTTTTTATCTTAATCTTAAATCTTTCCTATAGTCTGTTTCTTTGCTATTATCAACAAATATTATTGAATGGGTGGGAATTATAGAAAGAGCTGTATTTATAAAAAAATGATTTCACCTTTCTGGAACTTTGATGAAAGAAATCTTCAACCTTCTGCAGCCAAACCTGTACACGTTCATATTTCCGTTTTCTTCTTAATTTCATCCTAATCGTTTTCAGTATTCCTTTTTTGTGTGAAGTTTTGTTTTCCATGTGCATGTATTTTAAAGGTAATTAAGAAACTTTTTAAATGAATGACATGATCACTAATTATTTCCTTCATACTTACTCTTAAGGGAGAAAGACATTAATGCTAAAGCAGAAAAATTGGAGCAGTGGAAACGTGAACTGAAGCAGAGAATAGAAAAAAAGCTCCTGGAAGCCCAAGCTGCAAAGGTATGTTGGTCTAAAATTTCACAAATTCCCTAGGCTATTATGTGTTGAAGGGTTAATCTGAACCAGTTATTTTGGAAATACTGGCCTGCTAACTTGCTTTGTAGAAACGTTATTATCTATTGTGCACAAATTGTGTGATTAGCACAACTAGCTGTATCATACTGGCTTTTCCGGAGGAGGATGTGACTGATAAAATTTGGCTTAAGTTCTGTAATTTTGAGTTTTCGAGCAAGTGTGATGACTCTACCGTGGTCACAGTAAGGTCAATCATATTTGGGCATTCCCCTAAGCCCAAAATTCAGCTTCCTCCCTGTCTCATCCTGCCCTTTAGCCTTTCACTAGATGCAAGTGAGCTCACTTCATCTTTGCTGTCAAGTGAGAATATTCATTATTTTTCCTCTCAACCAAATGTGTATGCATCCCAATACTTACTCTTCCTCCCATGGCCATTAGACCCAAGTTGGTATTTGACCTCGCCAACGCATTACCTTCACATCTTTTTGAGCCTGTTTGATAATCACCATCTTGTTCCTATCCTGGTTAATGTGACCTCTCCATTGTTTATTTGGGGTGTGTTTCCTTCTGGGTTTTTATTCCTAATTTGTTGTATCGTGCCACTTTTAGACTTCTGGTGATATGACCTTCAATCTCCTACTTCTGATACCGTAGCAGGTGCCCTGTGTAAGTTCCTGATTCATGTATGATATTTGATTCCCCAAGTGTGGCCCTCTCTATTGTTCAAAATACCATTCTTAATATTTACTTTATTTTCAAATGTCAACTTCATTGTCACTCTACATATTCTTCTATTACATCAATGTTTCTGTTCCTCACGGTGGTGTTGGGCTGCCCAAGGTATTTTACAAGTGTGGGCAAAATTTTAGTTGGCTCTTGATGAAGAATTTATCTGCCAATTGTTATTTCTTAAACCGTGAATTAGAGATACTCTGGAGTTTCATTACCATTCTCTCAACATTGTTGTTTTCTCTCCCATGAGGAACTCAATTTTTTCAATTCAATTGATTTATTATCGTAGGCCTTCATGGTCCATGAGATATTTTTACATCAAGATTGCTAGAGTATATATTACAAAAAAGAAACAAGTAATTAGTGAAAGTACGAAATAAAGGGAAAATAAAAAAAATAAGAAATACACATTTACATCCCAGTAGGTGCGAACTTGCTTATGTTCAACTTCAAAATGCACATGCACATATCACACTTCTTATTGATAACATCCTGCTTGCTTACATATTTGCACATTGTTTTCAAGTTAGACAGCTCAGTAATTCATATTAAATAGGGCAGTATGTCATAAATATATCAAAGTTGTGGATTTACAATCAGATATCGAGGAATGACAATTATTTAGAAGTCATCAGCATAAAGAAGGTATTTACTATGTATTATGACTTCAGGAAAATTATTTATGAACAGCGAGAAAAGAGAGGGCTAAGGACTGAACCCTGAGCTAAGCCTCTGGGATTATTTATCTAGTTAGAATGTATATTGTCAGTCCCAACCACAGATTGAGTACAGTTGCTGAGGTAAGATCGAAACCAATCTACTGAACTCTTTGAAAGAGTTGTATTAGGTCAGTTTATAAAGGAGCAGCTCATGATCTACCATATCGAAGCTTATCGAGGCTTTTGAGAAATCAAATAATACCAGAACTGGTTCCTCTTGTTTTTCCATTGCTGCTCTTATATCTTCGGCGATACTCAATAGTGCTGTATCCCATTCGAAAGCCAAATTGCCATGCATTTAATATGTGGTTGTTGATTACAAATTTATTCAGTAGTTCAAATACCACTCATTCGAGAATCTTAGCTCAGGCGCAGAGGATACCTATTGGTCTGAAGGATTGGTAGGTTGAGAGCATTTGGGGATTGGGCGTATTAGAGAATGCTTCCATATTGTGGGATATTGTACCGTTCGAAGGGATGCATTTTGAAAACATTTAAAAGCTTAAGATGTATGACGGGAAATGCCTCATCCTCTATTATGGCAATGTTCACACTGTCGTCACCTTATGCATTTGTGGTGATATATTTGCACACTATCAAAGTTATTTTAGATGTACTTAGTAAGCATTTTTCAACAAATGAAAGTAGCAATGAGTGCAACATAAGTTATGTCCTCGAGTCATTTCATCACCGATTTCAGTAGAAACCAGTTTTATTCATCTCACATTCCTCTCTCTTCAGTCACAAGTTATGTTTTGTAATGGATTTTATTTATATTTAATTTTATGTGTGTGTTCGATAAGTTTCTAAAATATGTCAATATATTTTTTATAGTTATGACTAAGAAGGGGACAGAGACTCTGAAAGTTGAAAAATAATGATAATTTTTTTGGGTAGGGAAAAGACATGGCAATGATAAAAGATGGAGATTTTGGAGTTTCTTTGCTGTGTTTTTGAGATGCATGCACGTCCATAACATTTAAGCAAAAGTGGCAAGCAAGTGAATGGCCAAGATGCTCGCTTAGTGATTGCAGAATCAGGATTTGGATATGGGGAAGTGCAAGGGGGTGAGCGGCAAAGGGGTCATTTTTGAGTTGACTACATGTGGACCCCTCCACAAAAATATCTACTCTCCTTTCTTTTGGTATAGCTTTCATCCTTTTTTCTCCATGTGTAATATAGCCAATAGAAAGACACTATTTAGGATATTCTCTATAAGATGTTTAGTAACAAATTGAGTGGAGTAATTATTGGGAATACCGTTGTCGAATTAAAGAAAATTGGCAATTTTCCACAGTATAAACTTAAATGCGACTGATGCACTGCATCATCATCAGGTCTGATGATGATGCAGTGTATCAAAACCGATCGCACGAACCTTTAAAGGACTAGCGTACATTTATATGTACACTGGGATGTGGGGTACTACAGACGTGCATATAATATATTGTATGCTGGATGTGGTATTTAAACTTATATATTTTCTACCGAGTGTTCAAAATTAAATCTGGCAGGCGGTATCCAAAGCAGAAATCTTAATCCGTACGATAAAGGTTAAAGTTCACATTGTGGAAAATTTCCAATTTTCTTTAATTATGATATTCCACCAGATCACACCTGAAACGACTCTTTTTAACCATTGTTGAGGATAGTTAGCTAATATTGTCACTTCTCTTGTATTTCAAATTTAGATTTTCACAGCTACTTGTATGAATTTTCTCCTCTTCTTCTGGTTTCTGCCATGCCTTCATTTCTATAAGACAAACTTGAATTTGCAGTATGACTCATAGTGAAATTCCAGAGGAAATTTATACTTTTCTTTCCTCTAGACCCATTCTTTACATCAGGTCATTCTCGACTGGTTCATGAGTTATCTCGAGACAGTGCAGAAAAGCTTCTTCCAAGTAGTGCTGAATTTAATACTATTGTCTCTGTCAATATTATTTGGCCTTTTATTTCAATTGCAATTACTTTGTGTGTCTATAGAAGCTCTCTGTGACTATTATGCTCATCTTTTCAATGAAAATGGTTTAGTCTCCCCTGGAATGAGCATGTTGTCCAACGGGTGAATCCTTCTTGTTACTTTGCTATGCTTCCTCAGTCTTACAGCCTGCTGGTCTTGAAGTGTCAACTCACCGCAATGGAAGTTTTTGTGTGCAAGCAAAGGATTTCATTAACCTTGTGGAGTGGCTTGGCAATTGGAAAATAAATCTTTTATTGAAGTGAGCAAAGTGGATTGTGTTCCAATGTATCCTCTCCCTCCAGGTACAGGAAAGAATATTCCTGATGATGCTACCTTCAGTGGCAGAAAAAGCTTGATCTTCAGAAATAAAGATGCGACGGAAGCCACATGTCCTTCAAAGAGGAGAAAAACATTTCAGGAGGAGAGAACCATGGTTTTGGATGTTCTCAACTTAATTTCCCAAATTACAATGATTTTAGATGCTCATACTTTAGGTAGATTTCGAAAGAAAAACTACCTATTGTAGTTGTAACCGTGGTGCAACTTTGGGAAAATGTCTTCTTAGTTTTTCATTTTGTGGTCAGTGGACCCCAAAACCTGCTCAATAGTTTTTCCACTCACTTTTTTATAGTCTCAATGACTGCTTTAATTTTGCACGATTTATTTCCAGACTGATGCGTAAAATATGGAGGTGGAAAATCTTGGTCGAGTTCGTTAAATTCTCGATTATGCAGACTCGTTCGTTCAAGTCGGCATAACCGGACCAAAGGAGGGGAAGGTTTTTGAGAAACTGAATAATCACTATAACTCCCTTTGTAGGAAATAGATTGCATTCGTTTAAATTTATAAAATGTACTTCCTAAGACTGCATACTACGGATTGAAACATTTGATTGATTGATTTTTTGTTGACACCATTCATTGGCTCAAGGGGTGGAAAAAAATAGGGATTTTCAAACAAAAAAATCATAGCTTTGTCAGTAGGAACAATATCAGATTCGTTCAAAGCTATTGTATACATAAATTCTAAATATTATCTACAACTTTTGTTGAAGACAATTTTTGATATGACTAACCCTTACTGCAAGGGGTGAGCGAAATGAGTGGGGTCAGTAAAAAAAACTTCAAAATCTACGTGTGCGTCTAGGCCCTGAAGGGATTTTTGTAAATATCAGAATGCCTCCATCATTCATTGAATATGAGCTTGTTTGATGCATTAGACTATTTTGTAAGATAAGTTAATTTTCTTGAGTTGAATGCACATACCTTCCAAAGTGATCACTTCCTTTTCCCAGACTTGTTTAATCTCATTCTGTTTCGGAGACTTTGTGGTGAAAATATTTCTAATTCTGAATGAATTCCTAGGGTGAAAAAGAATTTCTATTTTGTTTTGCAGGCAAAGAAGGAAAGGTTGATGGAAGAAGTCCGTCAGCATTTTGGTTTCAAGGTTGACCTGAGGGACCAGCGATTCAAGGACTTACTGGAACAGAAGGAGAAGGAAGAATCCAAGCGAGCCAAAGCAGAGAGAAAGAAGATCAAGGAAGCAAAAATGCTGGCGAAGTTAGCTGGAGCGCCACCACCTCCAGCGGTTGCAAATGCAGCCACCCCACCCCACCCTGCTGAGAAAGGGAATTGAGTGAAGATTTTCTAGGAGAGACAGCATCGCTTGCTACTCTCTCTCTCTCTCTCTCCAGTTTTTGTATGTACATATATGTATAATTAAAACCTTTTAGTAATTTGCAATAAATGTTTGTTTGACATAATAATTTTGTTTTACATAGTATGTATTTTAGAAAGTTGTAGTCCCTGAGATATTTTCAGTGCTTTATTAACTTGTGCAGCCATCCATTCAGGGCTAAAAATTCATTTATCAGGGTTGTGTGTGCTCTAAAAGAATATAATTTTGGTAGACTAGACTTTCACAGGCTTCCTACAGTCTTGGAAAACGAGAAATTAGCCGGGAATGTTGCTGTTCAAAGTCAGAATATGATTGTTTTCGATAAGTAAATTTTACCGTTTTGGGCACTGTCTGTTGGTGTGTGGGTTTTCTGAAAGAGGCAGTGGAGTTCTTATTTGGTGGTATTCAAGTAATACTGTCCTTGAAATTAACTTTTCAGTCCTGTTCTTTAAACTCGTGCTGAGGATGACGGAATACATATTTGCTTCTCCTCTGTTGTTCACAGGTAACTCGTGGCTGAGAGAGAGGTGTAAGAATAATATGTATAGGTACCTTAAAAAAGGAAGCAGATCTCCCCCCAGAGGGGGATGGTGGTCTGCTGGTTGGAAAACTTCCTCCGCGCTGCACGAGTGTTCACATGTGGTGCTGCTATTCTTTAAAATACTCTCCTAAGTATGGAATTTTCACCTTGAAAAATTAGGGCTGGAAAAGTCCTGGGATTTGATAATATCTGGTGCGTGACCAAATCTGGCTGTATTGTTCAATATCCTAGACCTGGTTCTTCCTTCGCTTCCCCACATAATCTAAACAGGCCTCCGGTGTGAAATGTGGGTGGTGGGTTATTAAGGGGTAGTGAAGTGGCTTCCCTTATGCATAGGGACATGCAAAACTCGCAAATGCGACAACGCAAATTTTTGCGCGAATTCTGGGGTTTTTCCGCGAAAACGCGAATTTCGTTTTTCATGCGAATTTCAACATTTCAATCGCGAATTTCAACATTTAAATCGCGAATTTCAACATTTCCAACGTGAATTTCCTCATTTTCGCGGCCTCTGTAATTAAAATTGCGACTGTAAACATTTAGTTGGGCAGTACATATGGAAAATGCCTTTCCGGTACAACTTACTTTAGAAATGTTACTCGGATATAATATTTCAATCAAGTTTGGTGAACATGAACAAAAGGAGTGAAAAGTGCATGCCAAAATTTTGCTATACAGGCAGTCCACGAGTTACGTAAGCCTAGACTTACATATGTACTTACCTAAGTGGGAACCTTACTCAAAACGACGAAAATTACGGAAGTTACGGGATGCAAAGAGCGGTTGCATACTTTCAAGGGGCGCGTGTCATAGCATCAGCATAGTGATTTTCTTTTGTGACAGTTTTATCACATTCAACAAAACTTATAATGCCTAAGTGGACAGTGACGGCAAAGCAGCGTTAGGCAGAATTTCGACTACATGGATTATATTGTGCTGATAACAAAATAATTCTTTGCCGTTTTTACAACACAAATATCTTGTGGAAAAGGAAGGACAGCTGCACGAAACACATATTGAGTGAAAAACATAAGGCTAATGCTGAAAAAAATTCTGCCGGTGGGAGTGGAATAAAATGGCAAGCATCCATAGTAATATTCCGAGTGTCATTTTTTTTTTACAAAACTACTAATTCCTTGCAAGGTATGATAACTTCTAAAACAGAAGCTGTAAAGTCGATACTAGTGCAGATAGCATCAAAGGCATCAATCAAACTTTGCTCTCTTGTAGTAGAAGACCCAAGTAGAGTTAGATTTGAAAACAGCTTTTGACCCTCAAGTAGTTCTCACAATGGAGGTGAGCCCTGCCAAAAATACGAAATTGAAAAAAGTTCATAGCCTTGAGTCAATTGAGATGGTAAAGTTGATGTTGGGGTTTGGGGAATTATGGTGAATATTACCGCAACAAAATTTCCAGGGTTCAGGGGATATAATGAAAGCAATTCAGGTACTAAAATTGTTTGAACCATCATTTGCATTAAAGTGCCTTGAAACAATTTGGACCCCCTGTGCAAATGTTGACTGGGAGAGATTTCTTTCCTCCTACAACACTGCTAAAAAATAGGAGAACAAATCTAAATGAAGAAATTTTAGCCACACTTGCAATTTTTGCATTTGAAAATACGGACATTTAACTGTAATTTGCCTTTTTATGTAAATTGGTTAGGTACGTGTAATGTACAAAAATATAAAATGTGAATACAGCATGGTATTAATTGTTTAAATTCCCCCTAATCAATGATATTCAACATTTTTTGCCAACAGGTGGGCCTGCTGGGAGGAGAGCACTTAATTTACACCAAATATTTTGTCGTGAAAATAACACCGATTTCAGGGTAAAATAACACCGCTTTTGCAAAAAATAACACCACTTTTGGCTATAAAATAACCCCACCTTTTGCAGGTCTCTACGTTATGCATCACTCAAAATTATGTACTTCCTGAACCAATTTCTTTTGGCTGATAATGTTGAATTGTCACTGATATTGAATGCCTATGAATGGATTTTCGAATGTATTTAGTTGTAGTTTTATTATGCTTAGCTTATGACTGACTCATGATTTTTAATGAGTAGATAGCCTCCCTTTGTGTCTGTTGACTAAACAATTTTTGGATTGGGTTTGCCTTGGTCACCTATCAGACAATATGTACTCCGCTGCAGCGATCAGAGCTGTTTTTTTTTCCACTGAAAATTCAGGGATTTTTAATAATAAATATGCCTGCGAAGATAGCTAATGACAAGAAAACAGGAGTAACCAGTAGTAAGGGTAAGAAAATTGATTTAGAAAAAAATCACTACCAAATAGGCCATTATAGTTAGCAAATTAGTCACAGGGTTGTTCGTAAGCAATCTCACTGATATTTTTTCTGACATTTCAGAGCCATTCCTTGAGATGTTTGGGCACATTATCATGTACATAATGCCATGCCTTGCAAGTCAGACATCTCACAAATTTTCTGCAATCCTTACTCATATACCCCTTTCAAAGGCATTTAAAACAGGCACCTCCTTTCTTAATCTTTTTCCTCTTTTTTTCAGCAGGAACATCGATGGCTGTGGCGCAATCTTGAGATGGACGAGTGTCCTTCTCACAGAAAATACAGTCAAAGTTTGTATTCTTTAGTACTTTTTCCAGTAAAACTAAAGTGGCAGCTGAAGGCACATTTTGTTTGAATCTTATGGAATTTTCTAGTGTCGGCCCTTTTAGCCTCTCCCATTGGTTCGAAACTATTTTTTCTCAACATCCAAATGCTCCTGGCTCTCTACTTCAATGCAAAAAAATTTCAATTTGCCATTCCCTTCGAAAGTACCTCTCATTGTTCGTTGCTGTTCCCAAATCAAAAATAAATCTTCTGGAATTGCTGATTCAATCAGAGGAAATAACATGGAAATATAATTGATCTCATGATGCCGAGTGTTTCTTAAGGCTCTTAAGTTAGCCTACGAGTTGAGCTACAGGTCCGATCTTCTCTTTTACTCAATACCTCCTCACTAACATTTCCTTGGGTAAGAAGTTCTTTCAGGTATGAATTATCGAGTGAGCTCAATTTGTTATAATGACACAAACTTTGCTTCTTCAGTGAACAGAGATACAAAGACAGAGGCCTGTCATTCCAGCATTCAATCAAACCCTGTATTTTCACCGTTCTAATAATAGTGAAATATAGATAAATGCACAACTTACCTGATAATGTCACTCTGTAATGTGGGGCACTCACTATTATTTGCATCCTGTCATGGTCACCACTATTTTTATTGCAGAAGATTCTTGAAAAACTTTCCAATTTAATTTACCAAATAAACAGCATTGCTACACAAATATCATCATCATTCTTTTCATAAGAAATCAGGTTGTCCACGGACCCTTGGAAACCTGGAATTATTTAGAAATTTTCCGAAGCTTGAAATTTCCGTGAATTATGCGGGAATTTCTGGTAAATCCGGGAATTTTTAAAGTTATCATTTCAAGGTGAAAAAAATCCTTTCATACAGTCGGATCCGGAATTAACGTTTTCGCATTTAACGTTTATTTTTTAAGGTCCCGATTCATTCCATATTAAAACAATGTAAAAATTATCCTCATTTAACGTTTCTGCATTCTAAGTCTTTCCGCATTCAACTTCGTTAATTTTTTGCCCGCACGAGCTTTTCTGCCTGTTTTAACGTCCTTTCATGATCGTGTAGGTAAATGATTTTCCAAAAACATCAATGATCATTATTTCCGCAAATATTTTTCATTGAGTCGACGGTGCTCAAGGTTTCGCTTGAAGATGTACATATATACTGCACATATAAACATGAAGATGTTGTATGTTCATGATAATATATACATAAGTATGCCTACGATGGTTATACACCCGCTTTTTCCCCATTAGCAGTTTACACCCGACGGCGCTATGGCGTGTAACTCAGTTGAAATTTTTCCAGGAGAGTGGCGGAGTATATGAAGAAAAAATGATTGTCGAACTACACGGCATACGAAAATGTGCGTACCTGCAGTGCTCGCAGTAAATATTAGTAATTTTTTATAGCTAGTACTTAATTTGTGTAAGTCAAACAGAAAATGCGTATAAACAACCATATAAATACGCATTATTAAAAACCAATAATGTGGTTGTTATTAACTTTTCAAGCAACCTCAGATTTAAAAAACGTGGAAAACGGTTGAGTTTTCACAGAAATATAGAGAATTTTTCAGTGCGCCGCTGATTTGAAGTTGCGTTTTCAGTTTTTGTCTCACGTGAGAGTCTCGACTCGTCGGATATACCCACCACCACTCCCGCTAAGGTCGTTCCGAGTATGCTCCAATTTATACGCTATTTTAAGTAACTAAAAAGCTCTTATTTGAAAAAAAAGTGATCTTTTGAAAATAAAGTCTTTGAATATCTAATGCCGTTGGATTAGTTTCTTAATTGTTACAAACAGCGGCTACGATTTAGAAAAAATAAATTCCTAACCCTGTGGGTCGCAGGATACTTTTTTAAAATCTTTGTTTTGAAGCCAGCTTTCTATTTATCTAAGTTCGAAACTCTTATGATGTACCAGCGATTCTGTGGCTCTAAACGTTTATAAAAAAGTACCCCCTTTTATGAAGAAATAAATAAAAAGTTAACATTCAACTCCTAATTCTGTAAGGTTTATAAACTAATTAATAAAATATTTTTCTAAAAAAATCGTCAGCAAATTGTATATCATATTTGATTTTAATTTCATTTTTAAGGCTGTTTCCTGGAGTGTTTCCCAACCTATTTTAGGATGACCCCATTAAATTTATGAAAAACTTTATTATTGTTTGTTTCACCATTTAGTAACTTTAAGTTATCCTTTTTATTCATGGAAAACTGTCTTAGCTCATTGCGTATTCTAAAACCTCAAATAAATGGTAGGCCCTCATTTAGTGTTTAAAATTTTGTACCCTCTGAAAAACGTTAAATCAGGATGCTACTGTAATTTAAATCAACTGCGAAGGCCATATGTAATGGACTTAGTGTAGTTATGAATAAATAAATCGAAGACCTGAACTTAGGCTCATTGTAACATCAGCGTCATTTCAAGTGTCCTTTTACCATCGTTAACTGCGCATCGAACAATAAGACCTGTTTGCTGGCTGTAGTATTCGTCAGTGGTGGCATTGTGGCATATTTTTTTGCACGTGTGGCGGTGCTCCGTTGTCCACACCGTAGATATCTATGGCGCTAATTGATCCCTGACGACTGACAATTGGACTCCAAGAAATATGAGGTTCAAAACAAAGATTGAGTATGCTTCCTAATACTGAGTAAAATTTGTGAGCTTCACGATCTGAATTTGACTACGACAGCACAGCGACAGTCACGCCGAAGAGGAAACTCGGTGGCCTGGCATGGACTAGCTGTTGGTGGTGCGGCGGCACACAGTCTAAAATAGGGCTAAGGCACGGACACGATTCATATACAAATACCTTAAGCAGTGGCGAATAAAGGTTATAACTTTGGGGGGGGGGGGCAAGACTGTAGTTTAGGTATCTGCACATGCGCCGAGCTCCTCTCGCCGTGGCCTTATTTTGGGCCCCTAATATATACACCATACACCACTGACCTTAAGCGATACCATAGAGTAAGTATATTACTTACTCTATGGCGATACTAAAACCTATACATGTACCCATTATTTTACGGCCTGCGTAGTTTTTCTCCCATTCTATTTATTGCTCCAAAAAACATTTCTCCGTCCAACATTATTGTCTATTTCTTACGTGCAGTAAAAATGCTCTCAATTTATTGATCATTCGGAGGTGAACCTTATTCACAGACGTGCAATCTGTTCCGTTCCAATGCATTCCCGCAACTATTATTATACCTACTTGTGGTGTTTAAACGTCATTTGTGTTCAGTTGCCATCAGTAAGCATTTGAATTAAAGATTGCAACACATTGAGTGGTGTTTACTCGATGGATATCTCCGCACGTGTTGATCTGTGAACGTATTCATCATAAAAATTTTCTTTTTTAGTTATTTATTTAATGTGCATATTTTTATTACGCTGTGTTTAGCTAGGAAAATCCATATTCTTCGTAAAACGTGAAAAATATCACTTTGGCTCTTACATAAACTGATATAATATAACCTGGAAATTTAAAAAAAATCAGCCTTGAAAACTTGGAATTATGCTTGAATTTTTTATTTTGACTTTTGTGGACACCCTGAGAATGAATTACTATACTCAACAGGTTGTACTCCCAGGTAAAGTTACAAAGGCCAGCCCTGTTACAAATGCAACGAAGCATCCTTATCATCGTGTGACCCCATCGTTTTGCACTTCAACTAAGATCACATTCACACAAACCAACCTTTCTGGTACCCAGGGTATCTAACCTTGGCAATTTATCCTCTGCCTTCAGGATACAAGCTTGAAATTACCTTCACCTATCCCCTATGTAGTGGAAAATCTTTATTTTCGATACATAACATGCATTATGTGTATACATTCTATTTCATATAAAAACGTATTTATAATATGTATGCATTCGATTACAACTCCTCTTTATGACTATTTTTCTGTGTTTAATCAACAGTGGGAGCTCAATGCAAGTTTCACTGCATATTTGAAGCATTGTGACTACTATTTATTACGATAGCAATACGTATCTAGTTCTTTCAGGTGTTGTGAAAAAAAATTTCAAATCAATTTTTTTGTCAATCAATTACAAATTTATTTAGTTGAGTCTATTCATCGATACGCATCTTCCAGGTATTTTGTTATAACCTCTCTTAAAAAGTAGAAAACCCTTGCTGATACTTCCATGTCTTCAAAATATCCAGACTGAAAATTATTATGAAATCTATAGTTATAACGTGAAGGCACATTTCATGACCCCTTGCCTTTACGTTAAAACAAGATTCTACTGTGTATTGAGTGATTTTGTTTTCCTTTCCTTTTTTCGGTTGTGAATCTTCCCTTTTCACACCCCCATCATTCAGGCCTCTGGTTTTTTTTGTCACATGGTCATTGACATGTGCTAGGTACAAGGACATAATAATGGGGGTGGGGTTTATATAACCCCACCACTTTTGCCACAGTTGTTTATCCATGTCACAGGTGATCAAGAATAAATGTTATCTGATAATTTAAGGAATTAAACTCATTGTTTCGACCCATATTAGCAATTGAAGCACTTGAGTCTCAATAGCGTTTGCTGTATTTTCTGTCTCCCCCCATTACTCTCAACAGTTTGACGAAAAAACAAAAACAGTTGGAACCGTGAAATAGGCATAATAAATTCATAAATCATAGAATGATCCAATGAAAAATTCGTATCTACACAGTCTGGATATATGTACCATATACTGAGTGCAAACATTTCTAATTTAAGCATTCAAAAACTATTAGATATTTCCCTCCCCTCAAATTAGTACTTAAATTCAGGGTTTATCAGTGATGTGAGACTGGCTGCGACGCGGCTCTCCAGTTGCCAGCAGCGTATTCCCTGGCAGTGGGGGTCTAATCTAAGCAACACACCGGGAGGCAGTCATGTCTGAGCTCTCTGATGCAGTGAGGATCACGAGTGGCTGTTTTAGAGTTTTTGTCTCGGAAGAAATGTCAAAAATGGAGTGTTTGCTGGAGCAGGGCTGCACGATTATTTTTTGCGTTCACCAGGGCAAAACCACTTCTGAGACTCTCGCCATCCAGGATGCATTTGCAGAGTGGGAATTGCATTGGCAGTTGTGTATCGACATCCAAGGAGACTATTTTGAAGAATGTTAACAATACGTACCGATCAGATCAATAAATTCTTTTGACCAGACCCAGTCTTGTTTTTTTTTACCGGCAGCCAGTCTCATTACTTTACGGACAAACCCTGTACACAGAGGGAAACAATGTGATGCCAGGAAAACTAAAAAGCTGCCAATAATTATATTTAAAATGATATACATATTTCATCAATAAATCCTAATATGTACTATGTATTCTATAACATGGATTTGGTTTAAACCCACCAAAATATACTGACCAAAACTAGAGCTCAACTGAAATAAAAGATGCAGGAATGGGAATAAAAATAAAAATGCGCAATTATAACTATGATTGCATGAGCATAAAAATAAAAAAAATACAAATTTATTCACAGTGTTGTACACCTATTTTTGACAGTATTTCAATTTATCTCACATATATGAAAACCCAGAAATGAATGTAAATAAAGAATTAATTAAGTAGTCATCATTTCTTCCAATGGCTCGGATGCTGCCAAGGCAAGAAGAGTTTTGTTCCAGCTCCAGTGTACATGTCCTTCTCACTGCTACATGACACGAACAAGGACAACATATTTCTATCAAAGAAGCTCTGAGAAACTTTGTCAATAACTTTCATTGAAGTCCTCTAGGAATGAATGACATTCTTGAGTCAAATGTTTTATTACAACTTCTTTTGAGAAAGATGCAAACTCACAAACTCCACACTTGTACATGGCATTCTTGTGGGTCTTCTGATGCCGTTTCAGAGGTGACTCGCTGTCAAAATACAAACTACATTTATCACATTTATAACTAATATTTTCATGAAGCTGACCACCACTGTTTGAGTCACATACGCTATTGACAACAATGTCATTGAAACTACTGCTTACTTCAACTAAAGATGTCTCATTTTCTTCCAGCTCTATTTTGGGGGACATATTTAAGCATGCGTCACTGTTTTCAACTGACTGCATTACATTTTTATTTGAGTTACTACCATAGTGTTTTTTAGAATGGTCCATCAAGGAATATTTATTTGCAAATATTTTATTACATAATGTGCATGTTAAACCAGCCAAATGAACTTTTTTAACATGAGAGCGCATGTCTTCGACACTGAAACACTTCTCTCGGCATAGTTTGCACTTATATTCCTTTTTTTTCCGTAATTTTGGTGATGCACACTTTTTTGTCTCCTGAGCTAGACCACATATTTCTACTTTGGTTGTAGGGCTTGTCTTAGATTTAACCGATGACTCTTCTCCTGAATTTTCATTGCAGTTTTCAATTTCCTCTGGCAAAGGTAAAGAACCATTCAGGTGGGAATTTGAATGACTCAGATACTGGGATATGGTTAGGAATTTTTCATTACATGTTAAGCAAATAAGATGATTCACGTGGGCTTCTTTCATGTGAGACTGCACTCTTGCAATAGTATTAAACTTATTGTTGCAAACATTGCAGCTATACTCTCTTGGCATAAGAGAATCACCCTTGGTGTGATTCAGGTGTGTGTTCACGGAGGCCTCAACAACATCAGACTCCATTTCTATGCACTTCGACGATCGCACGTACCGAGTCACTTTCCATGGGATTACAGAATAACTATCATCACCAGTATCAAGTGGTAGACACAGTTTGTTGGTACCTTCCTCTGCTCTTGCATTTGATTCCACGTGACATTTTCTTTTTGGCTGACCCTCTTTGTTGGCACCTCTCACTGCATCTGCTCTAGTGTCTGTCTTATCATCCCAGTCATTGAATGGTAGATCCTGTTCTTCGCAGCATTTCACCTCATCGGCTTCTGTTTCCTTGGGTGCCACACTAAGAGCAGTAACTTTCCAGTGACCCCCAAGTGGGACACAAACTATTTTTTTTGGGGAAGAAAGAATTTCTACACATTCCTTGTCGTTGTTTATCACTGAATACTCATTTATGTCTTCTTTTCTTTTCTGAGGGAGATGGTCTGGTGAAATGATGTTGTTTAATTCTGCTAACTGGATCTTGCCACCCCCTTCTTGATTGTTTACGGTAACTCGGTTAGAAGGGAATAGTGTCTGTTGCTCAGTGTTCACAGCACTGCTGGCGTGGAAAGAGAAGGAACTAAGAGGCTTAACTTCCCCATGATTGCCAGGTGTATCAACCTCTGCATTTCCCTTGTGAGAACCTGAACATGGTCCCTCATCTGATTCATTGCCCTTCACCTCGGAGGCTTGATTGATGGATTCAGTTGGCTGGAAGAGATGATCAGGTGCCGCTTGAAAATGCAACTTTTTGTGTATTGATAATTCTACTCTGTTTGCAAATACTTTATCACATAAAGGACAAGTAACATGAACTAAATGAGTAGCTTTAATATGAGCCCGTATATTCTCAATTTCTGTAAACTCCTGCTTACAAACACTACATTTATATTTCCGGGAGGCTTTTGAACCTTGCATAATTTGTTTTATTCTTGGCCATAGAGATTATAAAATTAAGTGGTGGGTAAGTCTCTATATTTCTCAAGAAAAAACTCATATCTGTGACTGAGGTGTATGGATGAAGAGTCCTTGGCTTGTTAAGTTCACCTACAGGAAAAATTAAATAGATAAGGCATTAATACAGTAAAATGGCAATATGTTACAGCATGATACTAAATCAGGAATTACAATCAAATTTAAAATGCAAAGGTTATTCCTCCCACAGTGAAAATTGAATGAATTTTAAAGTTTAACATAGAGGACATACATGTAGAAACATTTTCAAAGGTTCTATTTCACCCACAGAGACCTTCCATAGAACCGCTATGTAATGATATTCAAGTGACCCAAAAAGTTGTGAATTTGTAATTGTGAAATTCGTTGTTGAGAACTACATATAAATATGTATGCTACCTTCAATATCATGAAGGCATCAAAGTGGAATATTTGCTATTACAATTCGGTAGTGCTGAGTAACATCACACGAAAATCTTTTTATATAATTAATGAACATGGAAATTTGGTAAAAATATTCGGAACTTCATTTTTTTTAGTCCATGAAATCAAACAACGTTTTGTAAGTTGGTACCTGAACATGGACGTAAATAATTCTGTAATTGCCGACTGCCTCATTTGTTAATGCATCAAAATTGTAGAAATGCTTCCCATTTCTATAAAAAAAAGCCAAGTGATCACGTAGTGGTTGCACTCCTATTTCAGGATATATTTGAAAAACAAAACAACTAAAATCCCTGCTCATAAAAGTTTGTTCGTACGCTCAATTTATTCCTCTGACTTGTCCGACGTGCGTGGACATGTTCTTCCTCAGGCTTGCATTCTGCACCAAACACCAAAATAGGCCAGGGGATTACATTTTTTCTCTTAACCCTTTCGCTACGATAGTCTGAAATATGCGACAGTAGATTTCATGACCAGGAAGACAAACGTCGAAAATATGTGACGGAGATTTTTCTACGCAAACGAACAAACGTCGCATATTTACGATGCTATGCTTTCCCCCTTTCTGGCGCTCGCAGGTACGCAGCTTCCACATTTCGGGACCCAACGCAGTGGGTGTCAGGTCTTTCCCTCGGATTCAAAGAACTGCGGAACTAGCCGCGCAGTAACTTTAACGGAGTCACCCGCTAGTGGTCACACAATTGTGTGAAATTTACAGTGAGAGATATCTCACTGGCCTGGGTAGCTTAACTGGTAGAGCACTCGGCACGAAATCTCGGCGGGGTCTGGGTTCGAATCCCAGGCCAGGCGAATGATTTTTTCACTGTGAATTTCACACAATTGCTTTCCCTCGGAACCCGGGAGTAGGTACCTGGGCCCTTCCTCACATTAGCACCCTCTTTGCGGCAAGGGTCTGTGGTCATATGATTGTTTATTCAGTGATTTTGCTAAATAAATATTTGTTACTTTCTCAAAAAATATAAAACCAGAGTTGGACTCCTTGTTTTTTGGTGAGTTTAAAAGTAAGTTTTAAGCATAACTCTACCATCAATATTAACTGGTATCTTGATTTCAAGATACGAGTCAAGATGTTTTGCATACGAGTCAAGATGTTTTGCATTGGAATTGGTTTGTGCAATAAATCCGTAATATTGATGATAGAATTTCGTTTAAAATTTGTAAATGCACAGTAAAAAATGGGGAATTCATTTCAAAGCCTACAATCTGAGAGCAAGCGACAAATATACGTAAAGTAAAACCAATTAATTAACAATTAGTTGACCGCGAACCCTTGCCGCTGGGAAGGTTGTAAACCTGCAATGGGTTGAGCATAACTGCCCCCGGAGTCCGATCTAATGGCAACATCCCAGAGGGGTCGAAAAAGGTGGGAGCTGAGTGTGAGTGTATACCTGCGAGAACTTTCTCCACGGACATGCCACACAAAAATGGTCCATACGGAGAGGAAGGAAGAGTCTCTCTTGGTACACAGATCAGTAGGCATTCATTAAAGAGAATTCCGCACTCTTGAAAGGGTTAAGGTTTAATGTGATCTGAGGTTTTCAATTTGGGAAATGCTCAGAATGATGTGCGTAGGAGGTGTACGTATGGAATTTTAGACAGTGAGGTTTGCATGGAATAATTGTTTATTTATCAAATAAGTGAAATATATGGTTTTTTAGGGGAAAATGAGTGTCTGTTGGGAAGAAAATGGCAGTTTTAATTATAAAAGTTGTAAATATGAAGAATATCTAAGAAAATAAACCATACCACAAATCTAATTGTTCATTAAAAATAGCAAAGATGTGGGTTGTTTAAACAGTTAATAAATTATAATTAATATTTTTAAATGGCTTTGCAGTTTTATTGAAACATTCTGTCAATAGTGAAAAATGACTGCGCTACATTTGAGCTTATTTAATGATATTTGATAGTTTTTGCACATTTGTAATTGTTTATCCCAGGTCGAAGGTCATTTTTCAATAAAAATCCCCATCGTTTGAGCAGTCTTATGGCATTCTTCACTCGTGGGTTTTGAAGTTTTGTTTAGAACTATGGACTAGAAAATTAAAATGATACATTTTTAACGTATAAATTGTTTAAAATCATTTAAATTGTAAAAAAAACAAATGATTTTTCATCAACATCAAATTATATAACTCTTTTGTTTTTAATTCTATCGTAATGAAAACGTGCATGTTTTAGCTGGAATGTTTATGGGTTTAAAAAAAGAACTCTATGACCATTAGTAGCCGAGTTAGTTTTTTTTATTCAAAAATTCACTGAAGGTTTATTCATTAACATTAAGAACTGACTTTTAAGGGGATTTCTAGTGAAATGTTCATGCTATTTATTAAAATGTTCTCTAAATGTCAGTTTAAAAGTTGTTTCCTTGAGAGAGATGAAAAATTGCAGCTGCTCTGTGATGGCGGCAGAATGATCTGTGGCTGCACGTGGTAAGTTCGAGGCCCAAAGCGCATAGCATTGTCTCGGCTAAGATTTAACGTAGAACCTTAATTTTTTTACTAGGGGTACCTCAACTAGAAATTAACAATGCAACCACTATTTTTCCAAATAAAGGAATCATTCGTTACAATTTATACTATTCTTGTTATTATTAAAATTGAAAAATAATTTAAAGAACACATCTTTATTTAAATGAAATAGAATTTATATAATGCTAAAATTATTATGTATGTAACTACATATATGTATCTCAGTGCCCACTCCGGTTGCTATACATGAGTTCTGTATGTACAAGTGGTCTTTGATGCAAGAAATTATCAATTTTTTTTCAAAATTTCAGGAATCCGTGGCCTCCCTATTATATCCACTTTTCTATATCCTCGACAAAGTAGAAGCATATTTCACCAACCAAAGGGAAACAAAAGAAGATATCTTATGCCGCAAGTAAATTTTCCAAGTCAGTAACGTAGAAGACAAAGGTCTCTAAGATTTGTTCTCCTTTCTTTATTTTTTCTCTGCCATTTCGTTAATGACTGCAAATTTGTTCCCCTTCATCTTTTCATGATGATTGATGGCCAGTTTATGAACTCCATTCCTTATAGGGGTTATTCCTGATATTAAATACGAGCTTTTATTGTCGTTAACCCAATAGCGGAGGTTAAATATTGAATGTCGGCATCTCCTTTCCAGCACTTCAATTTTCTGGAATGTTCCCTCACTTATTAGATTAGATTGCTGTTGGGGGGGCCTTCGTCAGGAGCCCCGGCACTTAGACCTTTCTTGGTCCATTGTGCCAACCCCATGCCTGTCTGCCACTTGCAGACAGGGGACAAGAGCACCTCGGTAGAGGTATGGAAGATTTGCCTCACCCCAGTACCAGGTATGGAGGATGTCCTCCCTCCAACAGGCCCGGTTTGGCCTGGCCCCTCCGGCCTGCCGGTATAGGTATGGAGGGAGTATCATCTCTCCATCCATGCCTGGTTGAGGTATGGAGGAGGGTCACCCATCCAACCACCGTCCGGGCCCAACGTTGCTTAACTTCGGTTTTCTGACGGGAACCGGTGTTTCAACGTGGCTAGGCCCTTCCCTCACTTATTAATCCAACCCATTTGAATGCTGCGTAATGTACCGTGGGTTGAATGTGAATATCATATATGTATTTTTAAAATATTATTCGGAGTGGCATTATTCTCTAAAATAGCTGACTGACTCGCTCCCAAACCTATTGCTTGTTCCGTTATTTTCTCAACATGCTGTTTAAAATTGAGTTTTTGGTGCAGGGTCACCCCAAGGTAGGCTGTCTTTTCTTCCTAGTTTGCTGGCTGCTCTTCAAATTGGAGGCCCTGGCACCTTGGCTTGGCCTGTAGCCTAGTGAAGGTCATTGCCTGCATCTTTCTGGACATCTTCAATTTAGCGTACCACCTTGCTTTTTCGTTAAAGGAATCTTGGGCATACTCCACGGCTAACTTCAATTTTTACTTCTTGAGCATATCGCCAGATTGTCTGCATGCAGAGCTATCTGTGTGTGAATAAGACATCGCATGAACTAACCACCACCATAATAACTTCAACTTTTGAAAGAAAACAATAACTAATAATTAACATTGACAGTCCTAAGAATTTGAACCGCAGTGATTATGTTGACAGTTACACCCCATTTCCATTACTACAGTTAGGCTGGACGCTGGTTATATTTGGTAATGGAAATGCCAGTTAGTGCCAACTGTGGCTGAATTTCTAACCACGATTGGCTGACTCTAGTTATACTTTGGCGCTAAAGTCACGGGGTCACCTTTGGGAGATCAAGTGCCGGTTCTAAGGCTACTTGGTGTGTCAGTCTTCCTTGTCCCTATGGAAGTCAGCAGCATAAAGATCAAATAAGAGCGGCCTTTAGATAGACCCTTGGGGGACTTTGGCAGTTACATTTTTCAAACGGCCTTTTTTGTGCTCCCATTGGACTAAAAATATTTTGCTCCTTCAGGTATGAAAATTTTTGCTCCCTCCACTTTATAATACATTTTGGGAAGTTAATTCTGTCCATTTCAAAAATCAATTCATCGTGCCAGACTTAGTGAAATGCTTAAGATATATTCAAGAATGTACCTATCGTCATTTCTATGTGATTATATCCATCAGAAATAAAATCAACAATATGCACTAGCTGAGTTGTGGCCTGTTCTTCTATTAAACCGGATAGCTCTTCAGGGATTATGCCGAGTGTCTAAAAAATTCAGTGTTAAGAGCAGTTTTAGGTTTTGAGTTTTGCTGCATTAGGAGCATAATTTGCTCAATATTTCTCTCGCGTTTCAGCAAGTGTCTTCAGGAGAAAATCAGGTCCTGAAGATGCTCAGGCTGCATTCAGGCACACGAAAGAGTTTGTGTTAATTTATTACACAACAACTTTGCCGAGACCGGAGAAAACAGTTCGCTTATGAAATTTCACTTAAGGAGAGATCATTATAGTGCGGTTCTACTGTATTTCCTTTTCTTAAACTCCAGCAATATTTCCACCTCCCTTCATTTAATCTTAAATAAGAATTTCACCTTTCCTGCAGGACAAGAGAAGAGACAAAACAGACTTCATTGTTGGAAAGAAGAAAGCTAGGAATATTGATGAAATATAGAATGAAATAAGGAGGAATTAGCTTTATGTTAGAGAGGAAGAGTAATTTAGAAATACTTAAATGCCATCCCAACCAACATTTAATCAATAAAAATATTCTCAATGGTTTTACTTAGTTTCAAGTCTTTCCTATACATACCTAATGGGACTTTAAGATGCTAAGAGGGTGATTGACTGGGATGTACTACTTCGGCAGTCAATGTTGAATTCACTCTGCAATGACAAACAATCATAATTATGACAAATCTTTCTAGTGACATTTTTCATTTCCTCAGATTAACACATTTCACAACTTCACATTTAATGAATAATCGGAGTCAGAGGTTAGTACATAGGTAGGAGGGCAAGGAAATGTAAGCATTTTGCTCTTTGAATGGAATAACATAACCACTCTCTTTTGAGAGGAGGATTTTCAAGAGGGCGAAATTAAAGTTTGAATGCCCTACAAAATCTGGTTTTTAGCCTAGAAGTGTACCTACTTGAGAAGAATATGAGAACATTTATATCCATTACCTATATGATTAGAAGCTGTAACCATTAAACAGCTACCACTTACGTTCTAATTCACCAAGCCACTTAACTCAAAATTCAATTTAGAAATTGTCTCTCAGAAAATGAAATTAAGCTTAATAATTTTTTCTACATATTTTGGAGTTAAATCTCCTATCTTTGAATTACAGGAGATGATTGTATAAATATTCATGCAAAGGTGTGGCTTAAATAGTTGCCCACTTGAAAATCAAGGAGGAAGACACGAGGATGGAATGGGCCCTGCAGCCACCCTTTCAACCCCCCTTGACCTCTCCTCGCTAGGTTTCCAGGAATTAGCGCAGGCTCTTCTCCTTGGAATTCATAACTTAATGGTCTAGAGCTTAAATCTGCCATCATTTTCCCTCCATCGCACTGTCATTCCCATTTCAACTGTGAGCATCATTTCTGCAATGTTTACAATTTTCATCTGATTAAAATTCATGCGGGGAATCACCTATTTGCTGCTGTGTGCATTTTTGATTGACTGCTCAACTCTTGGCTTGGTGAGTGTGATGTGCAGTGGTATCTATGGAGTTCATACATTGCGTTTAAAAATACTATGGCTTGCATGAGCTACAGAGCTTGAATTTTTGCCTGTTTTTTAAAATTGTGTGAACCAGAACCTGGTGGAATGCCAATGTTAGCCAAAGCTTAGCACTTGATGCCTGGGTGTGAGACCAAGTATGCACTCTGATTTTTTTTAGTGACTCAAGTCGACTGGTAGGAGAGGCTTGCCACGATATCCTGTTATTTTTAATGAGTTTTATAGTTCCACTGTAATTTAAAACTCTCGGTGATCCATTCAGCCTCTAACATTGGCTAGGGCTAAAATGAGGAATTTTCAGCTAATTGTATGTTAAAATATAATGAAGATATCTATTAAGAAAACTATTTTTTTTTCTTTCAGGGGTTATAGATTCATTAATTATTAAACTATTTTATTTCTCTTAAGAAACATTTTGCATTTTTATGTGAGCTTCTTCAGGACTGCAATGAAAATAAATTTTGCGTATTGTACATAATTTCGATAAGGTTTACAATCTATTCAAGAAAAGCCTGTGTCACTCAATCACTGACTCAGGAACACTGTAAGATGGAGCCACAGTCGTTTAAATTTCAAAATTCCATTATTCAACTGCTTGCAAGAAATTTCACAAAAGTGAGAATAATTTTTGATTTAGCTCCGACTGATAAAATGCTCCCTTTCATCTTGCGATGACGACCATTTCCAGTGATTCCAACATATATGCGATTACAATCAACAAGTCGCAGGGTTAGTCGTTTGAATCCACGTTGGACTACACCTCCAAACAGCAGTACTCTCACACGGACAACTGTACGTTGCACTCTCTTGATCGAGGAACCCCACCAAGTGATAGTGTTTATCGAGCCCAGCCCTCAGTAAAGACCACTGCTCGATGATAATCGTTAATTCACACGCAATATGAGTTATGGAAACTGAACTGAATTGAGCTACTGAATTATGGAAATATTTTTTATCTTTAATATAATTGAGTCAATCAGTGTAACTATTGCTGAGTATCAGGGAAGCTTTTAAGAGATATATCAGCATTTACATCCATACAGTTAAGTCCAGCTGGATCCTGCTAATCCAGCCAGATGAGGTCAATTTCTAACCAGAATGTTTACCAGGGAGCAGTGCCCGATTACCAATAAAGCAAAATAGGCAGTTGTCTAAGAACCCCGAGGCTTTGGGGGCCTAGCAGGGGCTCAGAGAATTTTTTCCCCTTCTCTTGCGACTTAATTGCTAACGTGGGCCCCATTGATTGTACTGCCTACAGGCCCCCAACTGTGTTAATCCGGCACTGCCAGGGAGTATGATTTCTCTCAGCACAATTGCTTTTCATCAAAGTTTGCAACATCTACCATGTCACACACTATAAAAATCCAGGATACATTCAAATAACCAATGGTAACAAAAGCGAGTTATTCTTAGAAATTAATTCACAAAACTATGCAAAGCAGAATAGGTTAGTTGTTCCGATCTTGAGAAATTATTGAGAGATAAGAAAGATTAGATGGTGATAGGAAACTGAGCATAAACGAGGAAGCATATAATGTAGAGTAAAAAAAAGAGCAACACTGAATTTTTACTGATATCGGGAAGAAATACATTATCAAGCTCCCCATGAGAAAATGCATACAAAATTCTCTACAGCAACACGAATCCTATTGCGTAGCGTCTTCCGACTACTCATTAGTCTCATTGCCTTCCCTAGCATGAATTTAAAATTACTATATCTGCAAAAAGAGGTGACGGATTAAAACTATGGCATACCATAGACTCCTAAATTATCAATTGTGAAATCTTAACGAAGCCCCCATTACCAACAGGAGACTAAAAATAAAACTCATATGTGGAAATATAGGTACTATATATAAGGGTAGGAAGCTAGAATGGAAAGACAGCTACTGACGTATCCATTTCACTAATATGATTCCATATCGTAGTACATACTAAGGCAGCACTACAGAATTCATTATTGACGAATATAATCACTGGAAAAATGATGGAATACATTAATTTTTGATGAATCAATTTATCTAGAAGTTTATCCATAAGCTCTAAATAAGATATGCCATAACTGGATGCCAATGTTGCAAAATCCAAATGTTTAACTACTTAACTTTGAAATCTGGTTATTTTACAGGTACGGAAGTACTCTTAATTAGTATTGTGCAAAACATTATTCTCTGATAAAAGTTTTAACTTTGAAATAAAGATTTTCACTGATCTGTGCACAGTAAAAGAGTGCGTGTACCTACCAACGACTTTTAGTATACGAACTATTTAAATACCAGGGTGTTTAGGATTGACAACCAACTTAAATTGTAAGAACTTACCCAGAGCTTTAGCGTTTCAACAGGTCATTTTCTTCGTCCATAGTGCAGTAACAATCAATTGCATACTTTATTTTGTATTTATTCAGTTTACCGCCAAGTGTTTTTGGTATCATCAACAACAACGTAAAAGCGCTTTAGCGCATTTCGCACGTGACTTCAACGGCAATTGTTCCTGGTTTAGGGAAATCAATAAATTTTGGAGATGGCAGCACTAGCGGAATGATGTTTTCAACAAAACGAACGAAACCAATTCATACTCCCTAAACCCCCTAAACTCTCAGATGGTTCGTTAGTTGGTACGCTGTCGTGATCCTGGAAAAGTTTATTTGAATAAGTGTTAAGGGTTCTGAAGTGTCTTAAGTTTCTTCCGGGACGTATTTTTCAATTCTTGCTCTCGAGGGACAACATTAGAAGTTCAGTTTGTCATATCTCATCGTCTGCTCTACGTTACTGCTCATATCATTTCAGAGGCTCAAATGGGCGAAAAGCAGGAAAAATTTACGTAAGTTGTTAACTATTCTCTTTCTCACTTCCGTATCTTACTATTCTTTAATTTTTATTATCAAATTCTATGAAGACCTCTCTGCGATCTTGTTCATGTTTTCGGATTATTAGCGGTCAAGCCAGTTCAACATAGTATTATACATTTATTCATTTTTATATCATTTTAAAAATATTTAATAAAACTTTTCATTTAATATTGGCGAATTGCAGCGGTTCTGCCGAAGTTGAGGATGTCGTAGGCAATGTAATCGGGGGGTCCAGTGATGTGTCAGTGAAGAGTTCACATATTGTCAAGTTTAACCTAGTAGCAATCGTGGAAATTGTTTAATAATTGATATGGATTAACCTAATCGTTGGCTGACGAAGAAATTATTCGATAATTTCTTTCTCTTATTGGTGACATCTCTGCAGTAGCGTGGATAATTACTCAACGTTGAGATTGCTCGCGATGTATCCAGTCGGAAAATAACTATAGTTTAACTATAGTACTGGCCACATTAAATAATGAATTCAAATTTTTATAAAATTTTGAATTCATCATTTATTGTGGCCAGAAATTTTCTTCTGCAATAATTTTTTTGAAAATCCAGGTGGTTATTACCCACGTAGCATCAACTAGTGCGATTTCTTTTTCTGTCTCCTGTGCACTCACGTGTGGCACCTCCCGCATTTTCGAATTTTTCTTGCGGGAATAAGACCCTCAAATTGCGAGCATGTCTTGATTAGCGCTTGTGCTATCCCAGTTCTGCACTTTAATTGTGATATTACCGGCGTGACTTAAATTATGAAATCGACAATTGACTAAAATTGAATCTCTTGTGAGTTTTTGGCTAATTGCAAATGGTTAAGAATTCCTTGCGGGTTACCATCGCAGTTAGTATTTTTTAATCTAGGGGTGATGTTGCATCCCAATAAATAAAAGTAGTTCAGTATTGACTCCATCAAAATATATATCTATCCGAGACAGTGACCAGTGGATTATAATTACTGAAAACCTAATGCTTGCTCTCAAGCTTCTCAATTCCTATAGGTACTCAGCTGAATAGAGATATAAGTAAGCAGCGGTGCTGGAATCGGAAAAAAATCGCCTTCATGTGAAACCAGTAGTAATTCCTCCCTTCCAACATTTATATGCATTTAATTAATGTTAACCCCAATTCGTACAGCGGTCCTTGACCCCCGAAGGGTTCTTTTCTCGTTTATATACTTTTATAATGTCGTGTATGTTTTATATTTCAAAATTTACTAATGCGATTGAATAGGTATTTTAATAATTTAGAAATCACGTGATTAGATGTATTTAATTGAGCCATAAGGAATCCGTTAAAGGATGCTATATCCCGCAGGGAATGGATTCATCCCGAACAAAAAGATATTGACTTCAAAATATGGGAATTGAAAAAACGGGCATTTGCCGGTAGATACTCATTTTCACGTTAATAAGTTCGGGGTCGCGTATTTATATATATATTTCTAGCAGACTTCCGAGTGGATTAACGTTGTAACATGGCATTCGCGTTTGGGTTACTGAGCCAATAATCACCTAGTCGGTCGGCGACTCGCTAAAAGGTGTTGTCACGTAATCTGACTTTCCGCATGACTGTCCTTAGGCCTTAGAATCAGTGTGCAAGCAGTGGATGAGGACAAACGTGCGGCTGATTAGAGCTTGATTTGAACTAGTGTCTGTAATTTACATCGGCATCGCAACTGCTGGCGTTTTAAAGCAGTTTGTCGCAGTGGGTGAAAAAGCGCTACTCGCTCCCCCTGTGCGCTCGAAGGCCTTTATCCCTGCGACCGATATGCAGGGTTTTTTTTTCCTGCAGATTCTCGAGCGGGACGTAAAACCTCGAGACAGGGAGCAACCCACCTTCCCTATTGTCCTCCTCCCATAATCCATCACCCCCATATCTACCGACATCCTCCCCCGTCTGGACCCCTCCCCCTCTTGCGCACTGTGGTCCGAAAAAGAGGCCGACAAATATTATTTTTTTCGACTCTCTTCAAATAATCTTTCTGTGTCAATTTTATATTGTTTAATGAATAGTTCAAATTAGGGAATAGTTCAATGAACTATAGTTAACGTAATTGAACTATTCATTGTCGTGTTGGTTACCAAATAGCAAGTGTATAAATATATATGAAGGAATTGATGATTTCCCGGCAAATCGAATGAGTAATTTCTTCCGTCCGGTTTCTAACCGTCGCACAGTGGGGCAAACGCCCGAACTAGCTGGACAAAACCTACGGAATGGCTTACAATCATATTTAGGGGTCTTATCATCCCAGAAATTGTGAAATGTTCACCTGGATCCTATTACACAGTCATATTCTTTACCACTTCTAGCCTTTCCTTTCCTCCATCCCTACTCATTTTTCTTCTTTCCTTCCTCTGAAGAAGGTGGCCAAGCGACCACCGAAGTATTCGAAATGTGTGGTTTTTCTGTTTTGTGCCTGTCCCTTCTATGTGTTAAATTTGTAATTACCGTGATTGGCGACTTTTCGAAGACAAATTTTGACGTTTCGACGGCCCACTACCACTATTGGTAGAATTACTGATGATGCTGTTTTTTAAAATTAAAATATAAAAACATGGTTGTGAAATGAAAAAATGATGAAGGTTAACAGAAATTTTATTTTATTTGAATTTATTCTACATCTTAAATAGTTTGGTTTTTTCTAATGATCATTTGTAGATATTGAACCATATATTATTAAAGTAAACAGTAGCAGACAAGATGTTATTCGTCGTCACTTTCGTATTCATTCATAGCGGGATTAAATTTCGGTTCCTCAAGAAGAGCAATCAGTTCAGCTTTCAGACTCCCACCCTTCCTAGGAGGTAGTGAGCGTGCTGAGGAGATTATGGGGTCAGAGGACGTTAGCATTATATTCAGGAGATCTTCATTCGTAGCTACTCTTGAGATCCTCCTACTCCTCTCGATACCTCCTGAACTCTTTATTTTGGGGTTCTTGACTTAACATCCCTATCGGAAGTAGTGCCACGGACATCACATCCCATCCGTAAATCAGTATTGTGGACTGATGTCGGCATCGGGTACCCGGAATAATAGCTGACGTAGAGTCTAGCGGTGTCTTCTGTATACCTACGGAAAGTCTCTACGTTCACAGCAAATCCGCAGGACAGAGTGCGCAAAATGATGTCGTACCGTGAAATGAGATCTTCATTAAGACCAGTTATCGACGCGGTCTTTGCTGGATTTCCAAAAAATCGACGTGATGTGTTCCCATCGTTACTCGTGCCCCGACCTTGCTTCACCGTATCAATGACCAGCCCCATTTCTGCCTTGAATTTCCTCCTTATCTCAATTTCCCTCTCCTGCATTTCGTCTTTCGTTTCCTTTCTCTTATGCCAACATTGAGTTTTTAGTCGATAGCATACATGGAGTAACCATTCAAGAAACCTAATATACGCGTGAAGTACTGAGAGCCCGTACGCGAATGTATCTCGGTTGACGTATCTATTTAAAACATCGTTTATATTGTTCATATCTTTGAGTGAGGCTACACATATGTAGCATCTTTGAGAAGATAAAGTGTTGGTTACTGCATTGCAAACCTTTCCATCCACCATACACATCATTAATTCATGTCGCACTTGTAATGAGTCAAATCCTGAGAAGGAGAGCTCTGATGGAACAAGGCTGTCGATCTGTGCCTGAACACATTTCTGCTCTTTAAGAATATTGTCCCTGCTCTCTTTTACAAACTCCAACTTAAGAGGCCTACAAAACCTCGTGGACGAAGGTCGACTATTTTGCCACACTACTATCTTTTTTCCTCTTCTAGTATTTTCCCTACAATACAGTTGAAGTGGGACCACGCAGGTCATCAGCATATTATTCTTGAAATTATCATTATGCAGCGTAATCACTTTACTGATTGATTTTATCTTGTTTATCGACGTACCTATGGGCGTTGCAATGTTGATTTCAGCTTCAAGCCAGGTCTCGTAAGTCTTATGGAATTTTTCCTCTACGCGACAGCATTTCACCCACTTCGATCGAATGTCACCACAATGTCTGCGAAATGTCTTTTTTACCTCTGAAAGCGAGTCGGTGGGAATTCAATCTAAACCCAGGATCCGCAGCATATCTTGATAAACGTGGTCGTAGCGCACGTCCCAAGACTCTTCCTTTCTCGCCTGTAACCGTCTGTGAAGCTGCCATCGTGTTATGGTAAACATTGTGAGTTGCGACACAACATCTCAGAACTAAGTTCTCAAACAATATGAAGAGACGAATTCTATTGCCATGTCTGCAGCGTCGCGCCCTCAACTTGTGTCGGCCTGCCGTGTAAGTAGACCGATTTGACAGGCACAACGCCAAACATATTCCAAGTTTTCTCCCAAAGTAGCACAAAATAGCACGCAATTTTTGGGTATCACGTTAAGAACCTTACCATCTCCAATTTCTATGAGTTGATTTTGCTCGGCCAAGTCAGGCATTTTTTATAAGTCTACTAATAAGTAGCTAAATTAAATAAAACGTATCTACGACAGAAAATACTATGCCATAGATGTGATCGTTGAAGTTCAGAGCTAAAACAATGTAATTCTCCACCCTCATACTTCCAACTAAACGTGGTAGGATTTATTTACTGCTACGTTTTCTGTAAGACTCAAAATGTGAGACGACAATTTAGGTGCCGCGAAAAATAGTCACGCCAGCCCACCATGATATCCTTACTTTGAGGGGTGCTCAGCGTCAATCCTCAATGGAAAAAATGCAAAATTTGTACATATACCAACAATATAGACATTTACCGATCACACTGTAAGCATATTTCTGATGTGTGTTGAAGTTTATAAATTAGGTTTTGTCCAGCTAGATTGGACTTCTGCCCCACTGTGCGTCGGGGTCAAGGGTTCAGGTAGCGACGTTTCGATGACGAACTCTGCCATAATTAACAACGAGAGGAAGGTAAGGAATTGAGAGGAGAAGACAAACCCAACCTCCCAAGGCCTTTCTCCCGCATGTCTCAACGATCGCGGGAAAAATCTCGAGGATCCTGAGGAAGCACAACATAGAGACGATCCACAGACCACCACAAAAAACTAAGACGCCAATTAGATCGAGTAAAAGATGAGTTGGGGCTCCAGACTCCGGGAGTGAACCGAATGCCATGCGAATGCGGAGAGGTGTAGTACATGGGATAGACAGGACGAACCATTACACACGGTGCATCAGGTTAGGCTATCCCGAAAAAATCAGCAGTTGCAGAGCACAGCCTTTCCCATGGCCACATTATCGCCTTAGACGACGTCCCAACTGATTGGCAGACCCATTAACGGATACTGGGACCGATTGACGAAAGGAGGCCATAGAGATGCGGCTGGAGAAAAGGGATTTAAACAGAGACGCAGGATACGCACTTAGGTCAAGCTTGGAGACATGTTGTCGACGAAATTAAGACAGCGCGGGAAAATACAATGTCCGGCGCGCGAGAGCTTTCAACCGCCAATTAGTGAGACATCCTAACTCAAACTTTCAGGTGTATATGTATAATGCGGAAAAATCGAAGTCTTGGCATCAATCACCTTGATAACGATGGCAGAGCATGCTACTCGAACCCGTTTCGAAACCCGTGAAGAATTTACTCATATATCGCTTAGTTTGGCGCGAGTAATAAGAATTACGTACCTGGTACGTTATTTTCTTATTTTATTTTAATGTGATGCAAACGACTATCTGATTTGCTATATCAATTTTTTAAATGTCTTAATGCGAAAGTTTTATTGAAAAGATGTTGTAACTTTTATTGACTTCTTATATCATTAACAAAAGCATTCAATTAACTTTTGAAGTGATTGACGTAGGAAGTTTGCGACCCTGTCAACCCTGAGTTTGACACTTGTGATCCAGAGACGCCTTGGTCCATTATTATGAAACGGGCATCGTAATTAAGCTTGTTTCAATCCAAGTTAAATGATTTCGAGCAAATGTTTTTCAGCTCTATTTAAAGTTTTTTTTTTCGGGAAAAGAGGAGAAAAGAACCGATTTTTGAACCCCGAGAAGCAATGCCCAACTTTCGGGGATCACTGCGCCAATACTGTGAGTTCGATGGCAGTCAAACTTTAATACAATAACGCTTCAGTCTTTGTGTGTGTTATTCTCAAATATTAGACTTTAACTTTATTCGTTTAAATGTTGTCTTTTTTTTGAGGAACGACTTCTCGGTGACGGCAGGGTAAAGTCCTCGCCTGCTAATCGCGGGTTCGAGTCCATCCTGGGTGGGTCCACTCAGGGCATGGGTGTAAGGGTTAAATGGAAGAGAGGACTGCATAGCCCTAATTTCGCCCATGAACAGGGTCGAAATTAAATTAAACTTCTCACTGCTTGGAGAGAGAGAGAGAGAGTTCCGCGCAACGCCATTCAGGCTTTTTCGTGAGTTCAGGACTTCCATGTTTTAATTATTCTAATTAATACGTGTGGAAGTGAAGGTGTATGGGACACCGCGCGTGGGAACGGCAGAGGGGAAAGTAAGCTCCGAGAGCTCTCGCATTTCTGACGGAACGAATGCTGAAGGGTGACACAAACTTGGCATAAGTAAAAATCGCTATACATTTGCATGTAATTTATCAACTTGTATTGAAACAAGCTTAATTTCTATGTCCGTTTCATAAAGATCGATCCTGGCGCTCTCTGGATAATAAGCCTCAAACTTAGGGCCGCATACTTTCTGCGCCGACGACAGTAAATACTCCAATCAGACCCATCATGATTGCTTGAAATTTTTAAGCAGGATTCATTTTGTTTATTACTTTTGTTACGGACCAGTGGGCAATTTATCGAGTTGAATTTGCAGAAAATGTAAAGTTGCGATACTATATTTCTCCTATACCGTTAGTAGCTGCAAATGTGACTTAGCTTTTGTAGTTCCCATAATGTTTATAACTCTCCTCTTTCGAACTCTCAAATTTTCATTGTGATAATATCTGTAGTGTAGTAGTGCATGCTTGTGAGGCTTCGCCTCGTGACAAGCATCAGCGATTTATGTTTATGCATAATTAGTGGTAGTTACGCTAACTTTAGGGTGTAGTGTAATGCATATTGGTGAATACTCACCCCCTGCCACACACCCCTGAGGTGGCTTGCATGTAATTTTGTAGATGTAGATGAACTCCGCCTTAAGGCATAGCTTGTCTTCATGGACATCTGTTTCGTGTCCTTACATCGCTTCGGCCAGGTGCGTTGTGTCTTCCCTAATCAGCAACTAATTCTATCTAATTGGCTCATTCTTTTCTGCATCCAGTAATTGTTAAGTAAGTCAAGTAAATCAGCATTCAGAAATGCCAACATAAGAGATCTTGCACGGAGCAAACTTAAAGATGTACCGCGGAACAATCCCCCTAGTGAACCAAAATTATATACCGCGGTGTACTATCCACCGGGCGAGCCAAACGTATTGAGTTCCACCGGTCGGCGAACTTACTATTCCTCGAAACTATCCAACCAAAAGAATGACCGCGGAATCATTCACCGAGCGAACCAAACGTAGTTTTGCCCTCCAGTGGATCCACATTGAAAAATGCTGGCCAAGAGTCATTATTTTTTTCAACTTTATCAGAGAAAGTTTAGGGTGGTGTATTCGTGTCCTACAGGATTTGGTTTCTAGATATGTCTTGTTATCGCGTATAATAGTGGGCGGAACCCGTCGTAAGTTGACTAAAATGGGGTATTTTGCAAGCAGACACGCAAAATCGGCTAATTTTGCTGAAATTCAATTGAACAGAACAAAGCGCTCGGCACACGGATGTGGTAAAATACCTACCATAAGAAAATCTTATCTCTAAGCATCATTTCACTGCCGTAATTTTGTTTCCGACAGATACGTTTCAACATCTCAAAATTTTGAGACACCTGACGACCGACGACGCCTCCAGCTGAAGAGAGGCGAAACGTACGTATATAATAAACCAAACGGGACGGATCCCGGAAATAACAAAAAGCAAAATATGTATTTGAAATCGCGGAGTCCTTAAAGATTAATTTGAACGATTCACTGGGACCTGGGGCTTCATTTATGGGTCAACTTAGTTCACCGAAGGGAATATTTTCTTTTAAATCGTTCGTTCGCGGACTACCAATCTAGCTAGCAAATAATAAAAAAAACACAAAAAATACATTAGCAAATGAATGGGTAGTCATGTATTGCACCTTGTGTACCATGGACTGTTGGGATTACGTCTTCTCTAACTGTCCTTGGTTTTTATAATTCCTTCTTTCCTTACCTTTTGTATCGTAACAAAAAACAGCGCCAAACTGACCACCGTTAACATACATTTATACTCCCTCACCCCTCGTTTCCCCTATTCCCCCCATTTCCATGGCTGGTGTCCTTACACCCCCTGGTGCCACACGTCTCTGCGACGGCTCGCAGGGTAGAATGTAGTTGTAGATCAGGCCATTGGATAGTGTCGCAACTAAGGCCGCGCTAAAAAAATCTTACCTGAAGTCAAATTTACATTGTACTTGTCATTATCATTCCTTGATGTAATGTTGGTCGCTCTCTTGGAAAAATAAATTTGGTTTGGTAAAATAGCGTGGCAATAATTGTGCGAAGGAAGTTCATTTTATTTCATTTTTTTCAATATTTTAATTATTGTAATAATATATTTTAATACGCTACAAGTATGAATTCGTTAAAATTACTCATAATTTGGAGCTATAGGCAGCCTCAAAGCTCCCAGAATTCAATGCATTGCTGTTGGAAATTACTTGATATATGACAATTTAAACATGAATACATATAACTGTGATGCCACCGTGTACAATCTGTGTGAGACTGTTTTCCTCTTTTTTTTCATTCCAACTTAATGGAGCGACCAACAAGATTCCTCCACATGACTTTAAGTTTAAGAATGGGAAACACGAGTCCAACATACATTGTCAAATGTATGTACATGATCAACCTCACCATGTAGTATATATATATTACTAGACTTAAATTATTTAATATGCATTATTCAACATACGTCTAACCTAAACGATGACCATTTTAGAATAAATTATCAATATTATTATGAGCAAAGATTATTCCTTTGCCATTAAAAAAGCTTCACATTTCTTGATTTTTAAAAATGCGTTCTGGAATGCTGTTGACAACGTTTTACCCCTTGTACAAAGAGGATCTCTTATGCGTCGTAAGATAACGTTAGGGGCACAACATACTTTATGCGTAAATTGTATTCTTGCTCCCTTCCGGAAACTAGTCATAGGCATATCAACGCTTCTTAAATAAAATAATTTCAAGACCTTTAAAATATGTTTACATCTGAGAGAGGGAATTCGTAGTAATAATTATTTATGGATGATATCAGTTGATTGGTAGGTTTTATGGACATTGGAAGCTTTGGATAAAACGTGCTGAAGTTGTCGCAGATAAGAACAACACATAAGCACAAAACTAACAACTCAAAACTAACGACGGTGGATGGAACAATATGCGTTCGGTAACCTGCTGGTGGGTAGGTAGAATCCTTTAAGTACACTCCCTAATGTTTTTGTAACTAATAAATGAACTCGCTGAAATTACACGCTTACAAAGGCAAGTTTTGTTTTCTACGGCGTGATAAAAAACTTTTCGATACCCGAGTTTTACGCCTTTAGAGAAAAGCAGCACGAAAACAATGGCGAACTTGCAATTATCGCAATTCTTCTTCTCTTCTCCAGGGCAGTGTATATAGCGCGCATCCACACTCGGCTCCCGATATCTTTTGAAGTGCGATGCCTATTATAGTTCGCAAGGTCCGAAACGAATGGAAAGCGAGTGCGCTGTAGTTGTGCGGAGTGAAGATCGCCCTAAAGCAAATGCAAAGCACCCTGTCCCTTAATCAATACCGAATTTAGGGATATTTGTCAATGTGGTTGGAACGGCAATCGTGGGCCATTGAGTGCACGTTTTAACAACTTTTCAAGCAAATCGTAAAACATTCTATGACGACATTGCATTTGTTTACATATACATACGATGAAAGTCACCTTTCTTGCAGTATGTAATGTAAATGACGAATGAATTATATTTTACATTTTTCGCCTTAATAAAAGCATGTCACGACTTGGATGTTCGGCGCGGTGTTCTAAATTTTAGCGAATAGAGGAGATAACCAGCCTGAAAATGTGCGGAGCCAGCAGGAAATATAGACAGGCACAGTAAATATTTTCCTGGCTTTAATATCTTCATTTACTATTTTTTGAGAGGAGAGTACTGAGCCAGTTCACCCGCCCTGCTGAAATAAGATTCTGTACTTGCTTTCTAAATTAAATAATCATTTTTAAATTCTGTTTCGCTAATCTTATACAATACTCATTTGCTTTGGCTTGCATCTTATGTAAAATCTTGTGAAATATTCAATATGTGAAAGATCTTATCTCGTAAACTCTTTGAGCTTATGAGCGAAAGTTGATTACTGAAATTGGCAATGAAAATCTGAAAAATTCCGTGATTGACAGGCATGCAAATCATATTTTAACTTTCTCTAGTTCGGTATACTTTCCTCCGTTTTCCTCCTTCCCACAGTTTTGTATATTCTCCCGGAAAAGACTGGTTTCGGTATAGAACCGAGTCGGTTCTGAGTTCTATATGGAGTAATTCTATTTAAGGTTTTTTTTAACTCTGCAGGATAATTTGATATTTGTTAGCAACCATTATAATGATGTGAAACATATTATCTCGCGTTTAGGAGAAAATAAGTACATATTATTCAAATTATTACGAAATATATTTGATGTGCCATAAGGCTACTTTTGGTTTAAGGTTAAAATTGCATTGTATGGCGAAGGAACAAAATCGGTAAAATTCATTTTTTTTCACCGTTATCTATAGATATCACTGATAAGGACACAGGTGATAAGTTTCACGTAAATCTGTTCATTCAAAAAACATCGCTCCAACCACCTTATTTCTGCTCCTGATCGTCGATTTGTCCACCGTAACTACTCTTGACCTCCTCATACTTTCTGCCTTCCTAAGGTCCCATTCCACTTTACCGCATTTACCCAGAATTCTCCCCTCTTACCACCATTCCGTAGGTATTTACTCCCCTTTCATTTCTTCCCGCAGCCACTTGCAATTAGTGTGTTGGATACTCGAGGCTAAGTAAGGTTTTCTCGAGAAATTCATGCCTCACACGACTTGCAGGCCAAGGCGATCGGATATTGTTTTACCCCCACCGTGCGAGGGTGACGACGAAATGAGAGGAATTTACCGCCGAATAGATGACTGGAAGACTTCTTTCTTCCTGCGTACCATTCACGACTACAGCGAGAGCAGATCGAGGCGCTAATTCTGCGTAAACGCACTCCTTAATCGTCCTTTTCCTCCTCCAAATGTTTTTTTTCTTTTAGTCTTACCTTTTATGGCTGGTCCTCACAGGTCAGCCTGCCTCAGGCCCTGGGGGGTAAACATTGCTGGGTTGTCATTAAAATTATGACACGTTCGTTTTTGAGGCTGCTTAAAACAAACCTGAGGTTACTTTAGCAAAAAAAATAGTTCTTGGCAATTTTTTCACATAAATTTTTTTTATAATTAATTTTAAGTTTTGCATGTAGATTTGCAAATCGACGATCAGGAGCAGAAATAAGGTGGTTGGAGCGATGTTTTTTGAATGAACAGATTTACGTGAAACTTTTCACCTGTGTCCTTATCAGTGATATCTATAGATAAAGGTGAAAAAAAATGAATTTTACCGATTTTGTTCCTTCGCCATACAATGCAATTTTAACCTTAAACCAAAAGTAGCCTTATGGCACATCAAATATATTTCGTAATAATTTGAATAATATGTACTTATTTTCTCCTGACCAACTCGCCGAGTCATTCACTCGTAGAAGAACATCCCAAACTAATGTCCATGTCTCCAGAGACAAACACGTGGAATGAAAAAGGACGTATTCATGTCATGGTATAGATACGCAGTAAGAAATTATTTCCTCGAAAATCAATTTTTTGTGGTTGTTTTTACCCCATTATTGCTATTGTTGATACCATAAGAAAAGCGTTGTGTTCGGTGCAAATGTTTTTCCTTGCTTTTTTTTAATTACTTGCACTCAACATATTAGATGTAAATTTTCATCATTGGACGGCTAAAAGGGTTTAGTATTTTATTCTTTCATTGAATATTCTTACACGCTTCGCTTTTGCCTAAAATTGCGTTTTCAGCTCCAAAATATTCCATGTGTCAACCATTACAAGCATTGGTAATTTTGTTGGGGTTTCATCACCTTGGATATTTCACGTGTCTCCTGTAATATGGTGCCTTACTCGTGCAAAATGGTACCGATCGCACTCTGTCACGAGGTACTCCACACTAAGGGGGAGGTCGAATTCTTCGCGCTGATGCGGAATCTTCTCTTCAGTAATGAGGGGTACACTTTTACGGCGCAAGGATGCGAAAGGATACGACGCCCAGTCGGCAGACTCGTAACATGGCGACTTCCTCCCCTGCGACAGCTCCTGACGGCCACTCCGATGCCCACGGATATGGTATGAGATGTCGCGCTCAAAACTGCTATAAGCGAGACTGGAAAAACGGCACGAGCATGGGTCACGTGTCATTTGTACTCTTGACGCGGTAATACTACCGGTAGAGCAGAGGTTCTCAACCTGTGGGTCGCGACCCCTTTTGGGGGTCAAACGACCCTTTCACAGGGGTCGCCTAAGACCATCGGAAAAAACATTACCGATGGTCTTATGATGGTTTCCATATTTCCGGGGATCATCACCACATGAGGAACTGTATTCCAAGGGTCGCGAATCACTGCGGTAGACTCTCAGCTTTAACTCGCACACAGAGCGAACAAATTGAGAGTTTGATGAGTGGATGTGTTTTTCACGTCGTACCGTTTCTACCGTCGGTTAAAATTCTCTGATTCAGGGTATCTGAGCCGGCGCGCGAAGATGACGCTAGAGCAGGGTTGTCCAACTTGCAAGGCCTCAAGGGCCACAACTTAACCTTTAATATGGTTGCGGGCCATATAGTAATAAATTATTGTTTTTTTAAAGTAACAATAAGAAACAATGCAAGGTATAAAAATAATTAAAACAAAATGTAGTATTATTTCTTTTTATTGCTCAAAAACTATTTTTTACATATATGGAAAATATAAAGAACATTTTTAAGAACTTAGACAAACATTGCAATAAAAATGAAAAGAAGTACTTAATGTGAACACTGTTGTCAATCGGCTGCATCCACCAACGAAGGAATGCTCACCTGTTCAGTTGTAGACAATCTCATGAGATGAAGTAAGGAAGAATCGGTAAGGTTGCCTCTGTTGTGATTTTTTATGAACTTGAATGGAGGAAAACACACTTTCACATATATATAAATATACTTTTAAAACACAGGCACACGAAAATTAAAAGGACACTCACAGAATAATTTGCGGGACGTTTCGACGGGCAAGCCGCCATCGTCAGCGACAAGAGCGTCAGTAGTTAGTCTCTTGTCGCTGACGATGGCGGCTTGCCCGTCGAAACGTCCCGCAAATTATTCTGTGAGTGTCCTTTTAATTTTCGTGTGCCTGTGTTTTAAAAGTATATTTATATTTGTGTTTTTATTCGCAGAGTGCGTTTTCTCAGAAGATATTATATGTATATATATATATATATATATATATAATATCTTCTAATGAAATATAAACACATAAAAAAGAACACTCACACTATAAGTTGATATTTCGGTTGCTCTAGAACCTTTCTCAAAGATAGACGGATACAGAATCTGTATCCGTCTAGCTTCTGTATCCGTCTATCTTTGAGAAAGGTTCTAGAGCAACCGAAATATCAACTTATAGTGTGAGTGTTCTTTTTTATGTGTTTATATTTAATTCCGCCCCACCTGTGGCATAGTTTATTTATATTATCGCGTGTGTGATTTCCACGAACTCGTGTATATATATATATATATATATATATATATATATATATATATATTAGGGTGTCCCTTATTTTCCGACTCTGAAATTTTTCAACGCTCACCCTCCAATTTTGTTCGAATGACTCTAAAACATTCCTATACAAAATTTTGTTGAGATCGGAGCATTCTAACCCGTGCCGACTTGAGCGCGAACTCTCATGAAGAAAAGCCCGGACCTTCCACCCAGCACGAGTCAGGCCTCAGCCTGTCACTATGTGCATTGCAGTCAGTTCTTTATTTGTTATCCGTCGTGTCAATCGTGTTTTCGGGTCACTCATCTAACATAATGTCACATTAATTGCCCAGAGCCATGGAAAGTGTTTTTTTAATAGGAGATATTAAACTCCAAATAATTGGACACAAATTACCATCAAATAAAAAAGTGCTTGATGTTTTATTTTGTAACATACGGGAGGTAAAATTGACTGTCAGTGTTAGTGCCAATCTTGTGATTCGTAAGTGCATTATATTTTGGGAGAAAGCATAAATTCCAACAAGTGATATTCAGCATTGTTCACAAATACTAATTAACTTGCAATCGGAGTGGACAAAATTGCAAAAATACGCAAAAAAGTGTGAAAATATTTTTAAGCATCGTGAAGAGGAGTTTAGAAATAATTTGGACAATATATTTGAAATTGCACATGCCAATGCTCTTCAAATGATCAAGTTGGAAGAAGACAGGATGCTTTTACTTCGGCAGGGAGAGCCAGGACGTAAAAGCTACCTTGCAGGAGTGGACCAAAAACTCGCGGATAAAGAAGAAAGGGTGAGGAAAAGAAAATTAGAAGTAGAGAAAAGCAGTGAGCAGCATCTACATCTTCTGCTGTTCTTCCTTCTTCATCATCTGAAGATTCAGATAACGCACATCCAAGTTCCAATTTTTATCATTATTTTCCCTTAACCAATTATAATATATAAAACCACCCGAATCCTTAAAGCGTTAAGCGGAAATACCATATTAAAACATCTTCTTATAATAGTTTTAGTCAAGATCTCCAAAACGCGTAGTTAAGCTGCATTTATGAGATAGTCCTTTTCCAACCAATGAAATACATTAACCGCAACAACTTTCAATAGAGCGTAATTGCATTTTATCTAAAAAAAAATACGTTACATTAGGAGAAGGAATGAACGTAATCGCACAGGGAATCACGAGGAAAAGAATGTTTCAAACGTTACTCATCCAACATTAACTAGGAATTAGTTCAAAAACTAAGGCAGAAAAATTTCCTTCATAAGATTATTCACTAATTTTAAAATATATCGCTATAGTAGTGGCTAAATTAAGTGTTTACGTTAAATATTGAGGGTAAAAAAATTTACGCCACTTGGGATTGAACTTCAGACCTTCGCAGTCAAGCGCCCTACCGACCGGTCTACCGTTGCTTTCCAGACGTTGGCCTCTACATACCGTTTTCTAGGAACCTCGGGTTATGGCCTGAGAAAGTCGGTCCCCACCTTGAGGAGTTTTTTGTTGTTATTTTGCTCATTGTTCACGTATTGAGGTTCTTGTTAACACTAAAACAATTATTAATAGATTGTATCTGATCCAACTTCACATTTTTGGCGTGCATTAACGGGAAAATCGTTAATTATAATGAATACTGCGACGGTGTCCCGTTGTCGCCTGGGATGTTTATGCACGAAACTTGGCCCATAAAATTCTCAATGTGCCAATAATACAACTATTAAATATCAAGCACTGTAGCAATGATTAACAGAAATGGACAATTCATGTATGCATGCTAATATATCCCAGTGAATCTTATAAGTAAATACGAAATGACTCCATGTGTCCGCCATTTGTTTCACGCGTCCAGGCGCGTCTCGCGCGTAGAAAGTTGAGCAAAATTCAACTTCGCTCGCACGTACCCAGGCGAACGAAGCGAAGCACCTGATTGGCTGCGCGCGAAACGCTTCGCTTAGTACGCGTGAAATGCTCGAATGTGAATCCCCCTTTAACCGGGATCGCGGTTAAGGTGAAATTTTTTCTGTCTGGATTTGACTCATTTTCATCTTCCCCACCAAACCCTGTGTTGGTCCTTTTATGTGTTCCTATCCATTTCCATTTCCTATGAATGTATGAATTTATTCGCGCCTTTGAGCGTCATTTTTCGAATGATTGAGTATATATATATATATATATGTGTGTGTGCTTCCGAACATTGATGTCATTTTCAGTCCAAAATCTCGCAAGTTTGGGAATCTCTCCTTAAACAGAAATTTGAAATAATCATGTCCCTTTTCTTGTCTGGTCATTAGGAACATGTCAGCTTGAAGATCACACAACTCAAGTTGTAGGTCAGGTGGTTGACCTTCAATGGTAGCTCCAAGAGGATTATTATAAAGCAGTACACTGCTTTGGAGACTTTCAATTTCCTCAAATCTTGTATTGAATTCATCAATAGCTTGTTGAATTTGTGAACTGCAGCTTGAAAACTCGATGTTTTCCTCAATAAGGTCCTTATCTTTGAATTATTCTGCTAGTTGCAGACAGCTAGGGAAGTGTGTCAAGTTTTTGTTTTCCAAAGCGTGTTTGAACACTTTCAGCTTATTCCGAAATCCATTTATTATTCCAATCAAATCAGAATCCGTCTGGTTTCTTCCTTGAAGACTCAAGTTTGAACTGTCAAGGTGATTGGTTAAATCTGTAAGAAAAGCTAACTGCCTTAAAAATTCTGGATCTTGAAATCACACTTCCTGTTCAGTTGTGTCAGATGGAATATATTGAGGAATGCTGGGATTTCCTTTCTTATGGCAAAAAGTAGTTCCACGCACTTCAATGCACTCAGCCACTTTAAATAGTTGTACATTAGCAAGCCTCCATACTCAGCCTCTGTTTCCAGTAAAAACTGCTTAGGTCTCCTGTGTAAAATTGCTCGGTTTCCACCTCTAATCAGATTTGTAATCTTAATCACGAGTTTAAAAACTTGATCTTGCTTGTATGATCTGATGTGCTTTCCCGGCGTAGCTGATGAATGAATTCTTCTCGGGTTTCCAACCGGGTTAGAAATCACCATTATAACCTCCATATGGAGGGCATAATGGTGATTTCTAACCCGAGAAGAATTTATTCATTGATCTTGCTTGATTGCTTTTTCACATCAAACTCCCTAGTGAATAATACAGTGAATTGTCGGACAAGGAACTCCCTAATCCCGAAGCAACCCCACTAATCCAGACTCTTTACCTGTCACTGTTGGTGCCCCATCTGTTACAATGGCTGAACACTTAGTAAAGCCTCCAATTCTGTCAACTGTTTTCTTCAGGGCCTCGTAGATAGTTTTTCCTTTTGTTGTTCCGCAAAGAGGACGAGCATAAAATGGCTCCTCTTTACTGGAGAAACCTTCAAAGATAAGTAGCCTTCAATAGCTCCGGGCTCTGCCATACTCGCACTCGACCATCGGATAGACGTCTTGTATGGAACTTAATGAATGTAGTATTTTTTCCTTCAATGTATTTAATTTTTCTTAAGATTTAATGTACGCATTCATTTTTTATTTATAACACAAAATTGACTCACCTTAATTACTGCGATTGGTTTTATTACAAGCTCATTTAGCAATCCGTTATAAACAAAAGGTATTCAATTTTAGTGTCGTGAACTCATGGTCATATTTAAACTCCGATACATCGACACCTTAGCCCTTATTTTTCATAAAAATCACTGTAGCCCCTGTAGCCCCATCAAAAATGAAAGGAAATATGTTATTTTAGGGTTCTTTTCCTGGAAATCGTGAAAATAATTGGCAGGAGTCTTTTTTAAATGCTGATAATTCATCTCTATCACTTCGAATGAATTTAAAACCATTCATTAGGCACAATACTATGGCTTCCTTTAATCTGCTTGGCTTCAAGTAAGATTGATTGTAGTTTTCAATCACCACCTTCAAAGTAAATGATTTCATGGCCGGGATTCTTAGCTCAGCAAATTAGCAGAATGTTCCAGTGACTAAAAATAATTTGAAAAATACCAAATATTTGAAGCTAGTTTTTTCAAATTAAAAAATACACTGATTATCCTGAAGAGTTGATTTGATCTCAGTGGATTTTACGTAAAATCTTAAATTTTTAAATTGAAATTAAGTCAGGATCATGTAGAAATATTTATCATTGCCTCTCACAGTAGAGGAAACTGAAAAAAACATCCTTGCATCCAAACAATTTCAGGCAGCCTATAGAATATTCATGGGGCATCAGAAAGTGCGAGGATCTTAGTTTTCAAATTGCTTTTATGAGGCTCATATCTTGCACTGTATTAATCGATATTACTTATCAGGATAATCACATACATGCCATTAATAAAGAGCACTTGAAGGCAGTTCTCGGTGATGATGTGGTTATTGAAGAGAACCAGCCGAAAGTGGGGCATGGCGATGCTTCATTCATCAGTTTTGCATACAATCGCAAGGGCTCTGGCTAACCTATGCGTTTGATCTTGTAGCATGCATGTATGTGTATTTGGATGTATAGAGAGAAAGTTCGCGAAGCGGTTGAAGTGTGAAGACAGCTAAATGACCGTTTGGGTTTTCCTAGAATTAGTTGGTTGTTATAGAGGAAAAATAAGGGAAGCTTGGTTGACCCAACATATTGTCTCCTTGACTAAATTTGCGGAGAAAAATGCTTGCTGCTTCCAAGCTCAAGTTTTTCTCCGGGAGACAAATGCAATGAAGGCCCAAATATCAGGTGCAACACCAAAGGTAGAAAGCTGCATTTTTCATACTGGAAAGGCCTTTGGCCATCTCCAGCCAACCAATCTTCAACAGCCAACTACATAAACATATTCATATAAATAGGAATTTTTGAATATTTCAGCATAAGATTTTTTCATCAGGAAAAATACGCCACTGAAATAGTCAGGTCTTGGGTGGTGACTCCCCAAAAATGCTTGTTTCTTTGGGCTGAGGCCATCGAAATACGGTCCTATGTTCGGGTGAATGACAATTGCCGTTTTCCGCTACGTCTAGGAGTCTATTGTTCGACGCACTTGTCAACGTCGAGTCAACGTTGTGAAAACGTTCAGTTGTCGTTCATTGAGAATGGACTCTATTTCCTATTATATGCTTGAGCAGAAATATTTGTTGCCTAAAAGCACATTAGCGTTGGTAGTAGTTGTAAGTAAAGATTGCATACTTTTTACTCTTATGTTTCTAGTTTTCACCCGATTCAAATTTTGCGGTATCCTGTCGTAAATGGGCATTTATTTTGTTCAGAATGTGATTATGTTTGTCTGTTAGCAGACCGCTGAACACATTTTGAAACACAATGGCCTCTTGATAACGGTACTAGCGGGATGTATTGATGGGAAAAACTATTATTACTACTAATGGGAAAAATTATGGAGGAAGACTTAGGATGAAGGGACGACAAAATGGATACTTATGAACGCATGAAACTGTTTGATGGGAGGAGAGTGCGAGCCAGTTTTTTTTATTTCCTGCAGAGCCACTAGGATGTCAGTGGATCTCCAAGAGCTCGTTTCTCATTCGAGGAAAGAGCGAAACGCGGTGGGGGAAATAATTATTCGAATTGATTACTGCGATACATTTCGGAGATGTGATAGTGGGAACAAATCTGTCGACGTTGGTCGCCACCAGTTTTTTTTGCTGTGCCAGTAGTATCCTGCCGATACGTTTATACTTCAATGCGTTATGGTGTTCTTGATGATCATTATAATTAGTTTTTTCATATTTTTCTGCTCGAGGAAGATGGATACTGCTCCCTCATTTGAAGAGGCCATCCACATAATTGGTGGCAGTGGTCCAGATCCGAGGAAATACTCGCTTGAAATCGATTTCTAATTTTGCTTGAGGAGAAGGGCTTGGGCATGTAGATAGTGTATTGATTGCAATTAAGGGAGAGAGCTTGATAAAAGGTGGCCGAAGGCGGAGAGAACGGGGCCGAAGAGAGCAATTGCGGTAATGGGTCGTGGATTAATTTAGTTCCTTTTTCGGGCACAGGGACTTGAATCTAATCTGCGAAACCTGTCGACCGAGGGAAGGCACTATGCCACTTTATATACATATGTGCACGACTTATTGCAGTGGCGTGGATTGCCTGATGCGGTGTGGCCGTCCGGCGCAATTCTCTCCTCGGGAGCGTCTTGTATGGCGTTTGCCACTTCTTGACTTAAAATGTATAATTTGCGTGAAATGAAAACTATATTTTCCCGCATTTCGAGTAAAATCCCGGTAAAAAAAGTTGAAAGCGTTCGTTCCTGCGTGGAGCGCTCGTGAGCATTGACATTGGCTGGGGAGGCAGATTGACGTACGCCGAAAGAGTGATGCCTTACTGAGCTAATTTTATTAATTACCTGAAAGCGTTGTTGGCATTAGTGAATGTGAAATTTGTATTATTATTTACCCAGGATGTGTGTCAACATAGCGCTATTAAAACCATGCACTTTTTTCGTTCCCCACCGGCTTCCTGCATCGAATCAATCTCTTCTGCAACCCCACGGTTCGCCTTCCACGGCTTTGTTCCCCCCAATCCTTGGATCCTTCCATGACGGCTATCGGCCATTTGTTTGTGAATCGGAGATGGCGCTGTCAATATTCCTAATCCTTGTCATTGAAATTCATAAGTTTCTTCTCTGTGTCTTCTTCTGTAATTATCTCTTTATTAGTCTTTGGTTTCGTCTTTCTCGAGTGCGAAAATTCCATAGAGGAAAAATCATAAAAAAATTCCGCTATCATTTTCGTATAGTACATGTACCTCATTTCATACGTTTAAGATATTTGGAACTGTAGAAAAATGATTTGATTGCGTGAGACCTAGTGAAGAGGTCTTTCAGTAGGTACGTGGTTCAAGAATGACACGGTCGTGTAAAGTGAAGTCGTTTAAAGGATAGATATTGTTCGGTGACATGTTTAGTTTATTTACCAAAGGTCGCATTCGCAATAGATATACCACCCTGGTTATAGTGATGGGGAGAGCCACAAAAGTCATCTCCATGCTTTCAACAGGGCCTGAGGTTACGAAGAGATTGGAAGAGACCAGCAGGATATCTTGGAAAGTTGCCACTGACTAATCTTGCGGTTGATTAGCCTTGGTGATTATAGAGAACTTCACCCTTCACATTTCCCACACCAAAGCGTCTTTGATTTCATAAACGATTGTACGGCTTAAATGGTGGCTTCGCACTACTTGCTTCTCTTCTTATCTTTCGAATTGAGGCACTAATGGCTGATTCTAATGACCGGCTAGAACCGTTATCACCTTTCAGCCCCATGCACTGACTTTTGTCTCATTCTTTTAAAAAATGCCATTTGAATTATGTCACTTCTGTATATTTTTTCGTTGATCAGTTTTCCCCAGACTACTCAGTCCACTTTGCTCATACCTGCTCAACGGTGACTTACTCGTGACCATTAAAGAAAAACTGCTCTGAAAGAAAAATAGATTTTTTTCTAAATATACTATGTACAAGTCGAGAAACTTAAAAGAGAGCATTTTTTTTACCGAGGCGTTGATGAAAAGATAACTCATTCTGCATTCACTGTGGTATTCGGGCCGCTGAATGATTTTCTTTGTAAGAACTACCCACTCCACCTCTTGGAATATTTGCTGCTCCTCAATTTAATCAAGATGTCAGATTCTGTGGATCGATAGTTTTCGGTCAGTAAGACTTATAGCGGTAATATTTTAACTCACTTGAGTGGTAGATTTTTCTTTCCAGTGTGGCCATTACAAATGTGGTAAACTTATGCAGTCAAAACTTAGGCTCAATATAATTTTCATGCCTTGGCGCAGTTTATATCTTTTTACATGAATTTTTTAGTATTAAGGCACTTTGACATTAATCACATTTATGAAAAGTAACAATTTAATTTATGCTGTTATTGTTTAAAAAGCGTTGGGAATCGGTTACACTTTGATTTAATATGATTCGCGCTTTTTCTTCGCTCCAATATATCTACATTTACAAAATACCCTGCAAGCCACCTCAGGGGTGTGTGGCAGGGGGTGAGTAATCACCAACATGCATTACACTAGACCCTAAAGTTAGTGTAACTACGACTAATTATGCATTAACATACATCGCTAATGCTTGTCACGAGACGAAGCCTCACAAGCATGCACTACTACACTACAGATATTAACACAATGGAGAGGGACCATTAGTATAATATATGTATTTTGCAACTGCACAAATGGACAGAGACTCAAGACTTATGTAAAAAACATGCTCGGCGTGCTGCTAGTACTAGGTAACATATAAGGATTCAAGTATTAGGAGTACTACTAAGAGCTACACTACCCAATGACATATATCTCAATTGGTAAAGTGTAGTCACTCAGTTGCGTTAAAAATAGACTCGGCAGCGTGAGTGACTTGGAGCGCATGGAAGATGGCGGGGGGGGGGGATGAAGGGGGCAAATAGGCTGGATGTCCCCGGGGGCACGCCACCTTCGCCCCTTTGACTCACACCCCATCTCTCTCTTCTGTTGCTGTTGTGATATATATGCCATTCGCTTGCTGCATCTCCATCCTCGCACTGGAAGCGTTTCCCGTGGTGGCCTTCACTATAAAGATCGGACGATTGCAGCAGTTGTATCGGAAGGGGCGATAAGATTGCTTTATTGGTCAGTTACGCATCGTTTCACTAGTTTCTATTTCCATCTCAAAGTATTCACTTTTATGTGGATTTCCTGCCGTTTATCTTTTGCACTTATTTCCGTCAAGTCTTCAAAATAATAGTGTTGGCGCGTTATCATGTCTAAATTATTTAATGTAAAACAGAACTTGCTGTATGTCAGTCAGTTTGGGCGACATGTGTGGCTGAAAATATTTTGTGCGATACCATATTGCTTTAGTTATTTCTGCATTAGGCTTGAATAATGTTTTCTAGTTTATGTCATTAATGGAGAAGACATGTAAAATGGTAGAACGTGAGTGCATAACCCCTCTTTGCCCCATTTCTTCGAAATCCAAGAGCACGCAAAGCGATGTCCTTTGCTGCTGGGTTTTGTGCTTAAGTTTTTGTTCGCCTCATTTTTCAGCGTGTAGTCAGTCGAGGTGCAATCAAGAGGTGTTGCGAATGCAAAAAAATAATTTTCATGAAATTCACATTTGTATACAATGTCACGGCATTATGAGGCTTCTATGAGCGAGATAAGGATACGAAATTTGAATTATGAGTGTCTAAATCGCCTGGCGAATATAACGAGAAAATTCATAGTGCATTTCTCAGGTTTCGTAGTTTCTTTTCATTTGCCAATAAAAATTAAAAACCACTGATCTAATGCTGACATATGGAAATATTTGTTGCTTGGTTTGGAAACTATTGCTCTTAATATATCTACACTGCATGCCATTTCCCTTCGCGATATTCTTCTATTCTGGTTGTTTGGGCATGTTAACCCTTTAACTGCTCCCATCGTCTATAAGCGATCGCCGTAGCATACTGCTCCCATCCTCTATTGGCGATTTGAAGAATGGTTTATGATTTTATTATAGGTGCTAAAAATGTTTTCGTCTTTTAGTAAAAAAAAGTTCAAAAATTCGTATTCAACAGTAAAATCTGACGATTATTACTCATTGTACTAATTTTCCTTAAAATAAAAAGTGACAAATTTTAAAATTACGTAAAAATTAAAAAAAAAAGTTTGCGCTTGGGGAGAGCTATATTTCAGATTATTTGCGCAGTTAAAGGGTTAAGGATGGATTTTTTAAACTGCCCTTGCCATACGACGCTTTTCCCCATGATACGCCCCCTCTAACCTCTATTTCATCCTATATATAAATCCGCATATTTTCTACTTCTTGTCGTCCGTATCTACGGCTGTTCTTTTCCCCCATCTTCCGCGCTTACCCAACATCCTCCCAGCTCCAAGCTCATGACCTTCTAATATCCCGTTGCCCCTATTTTGTCGTCATCTTCATCCACCTACGCTGCCCCCCGCTTTAATTCACCCCTCCCCGCAAACTCCTTCCCTCCCCACAACAATGTTCGTTTTTTCTTTCTCGTGCATATTTTCCTTTAGCGCGGGCGTAGATACGTCCTTAAAATTTCACCGACAATGGGGTTCCAAGGCGGAAACGATGTATCGTTTGCGGGTGAAGTAATCGATCCTGACACTTGATTATCTTGACACGATAGCAATAAATGCTTCTACTTCGACCCGGTACACAACTGCGATACGAGTGTGACCTTGAGTTGGCGCGGGCACTAGGGCGCATGCGCGGCTGCTTTACGGCGGCCTTTTTAACGGCTTGGCTGGAAATTCATGCGCCGTACGTCTCGCGATTCAGATGTGCTGGCGCCATTCTTTGCGAGCTTAAACGAAATACATCGTCTTGGTGGTTGGAGCGATTTCTGTTTATTCACATATTTGCGTGAAATCCTTAGATTCTTGCGAATTTGAGTGGAATTTGTACATAATGAAGAAATAACGCCTGCAATTTTCCACAAAAATAATTACCGGATTCACTAAGCCGGCGGAGCGCGGCTGGGTACAGTGTCTGGCTTTGGCACCAAACCTGCGATGGTAGTAACACATCCCAGGTTGTGCGGGGCATTGTGTTGTGTGTGTGTGTGTGTGGAGCCAGTGAGACGAGGTTGAGATCTGCCCCGGGTCCAAGTCCGTGGGTATGGAGGATTGCTGAGATCTTGGAGCTGCTTGGAGAGTTCCTCCATCCGTTTAGCCAATGCTGAATTGTCAGGCGTAGAGCTTACAGCGTGGACGGGAGGGGGCAATCGGGGACGGAACGACGACGGCGACGATGCGGTCGGACATATCTGCAAGCTGATCGAGCGGAAGTGTAGTAGCTTGGAGAATGAATGGCCTGTGGGCTGAGCGGGAGACGCTGCACAGTGGGCTGAAATCGAAAAAAGCTGGCCAAAAATGTTTTTTTTTCACTTTTTACATCGAATAAGGAAATGACATATAATGATTGTATACAGTTCAAACTACAAAACAAACTATTTCAGCTATTAGTGCTTTATAATGTTTTCAGATGTCTCTGAAGTTTATAAAAAAATAGTCACAAATTTCAGATCATTTTTTCCCCAAAAAATTCTAAAATACTTCTTACTCTTGAGACATTTTTTAGAAACATATAATTTTAAAAACACACATTATATAAAAGTATGTAGTTTATATAAGAGGATGAGGGATACATTTTTTAATTAATATATTTTTTGCATAACGTTTTAATTAACATAAAAAAGCACTGTTTTTCACGTGTTTTTCGTATAAAGTGGATAAAAACTTAATGTTATCCCCATTTATCCCCGGAAATATCTATACCAAAATAAAGAGTGAAGTATTTGCTACCGTCTGAGAAAAAAAATCCTGCCCCAACTTGCCCCCCATCCAATACAGGCCACTTAAGTATTATACGAAGAGGACGCCGTCCGGCGCGGAGTTGAGATGCGGAAATTTCGAATTTGGTGGTAGCTAATTTGACCTTGAATAAAACTTTGAAAAACTCTGATTTTTTCACAATCAGACAAGCTTCATCACCTCCGTCGCCGCACGCCGGATCGTCGGTTGCCAGTCTGAACTGGAGTTATCGACTGCTGAGGAATATTTTCTCACTCTTGGGATCCCCCAAATTGCCACCTACATTTTCACACATGCATATTTTGGTTTGGGAACATTCTTCATTTCTCTGAAGTTCAGCCCATTGAAAAGAGGAAAGGTATAGTCGTGGGCACGGAGTCAGTCACAAAACCCGACAGACCGTCATAATCATTTTTGTACCCGCAAACCCCCAACCTTTTGCCATAGGAAGATTTCCATCCAGCATTGGAGTTTATTGCTCCTTGAACGACTGAGTGTCAGTTGTGGTGATGTTTTACCCTTGTTGTTCATTTATAGAAATGCCGTTTATTGCTTTAATACCCCGTCGCGTATGAAGCGGTTAATACCCCAGAAATGACCGCTTCTCTTGGACACGCGCATGTACATACGAGTTCCATGAAATAGCTGTAGTGGGATTTACTGAAAATGCACAATTTCCCATTGGCTCAAAACATATCTCTCTTTCGTGAATTTCCGGAGTGGTTCAGTCGTATATTGCTTGTGAGTGTAGAAGGATCTCAGCGGTTGTTCCAAGTTAACAAGAAAAGGGAGATTTTTCTGAACTTCAATTACCCGTATTGTGCATGTTCGACGCGCAGATCAAAGGGAGGATATCACGCATCAATAAACAGGAATTCTCTCCAGGACAAGTTGCGCACATATTCAGTGTCCATTAATCAGCATTACATTATATTCTGATTTTTTTATGCTGTTGCCGTGATTTAGATTCATTCTGCCCGTAAAACAGAAAATGGACCCCACGAAAGTGACTCGAAAAGAAATTCATCCAGTGATTCTCAATGGAATGGGGAAGTCATTGGAGTCAAAAAGAGACTATTTGCATTGCAAAATCTACATAATACATTCAACATGGGAGAAAATTCAGATCTAAAGGAAATGTTGACAGAGGCGATGGGCAGAAATGTTCTTAATAAATACTTCCTTAAATGGGAGGAATGTAAGAGGACTAACGAGAGAGGTTTGAAAAAAAATTGGAATTGCCTAGATAAGGATATTATATTTCCAATGGATTGAAATAATATCTTCCTTGAACATCCGTCTAAGGTTAGTACCACTTATTAGTTACCAGGTTTCGATAGCATTAAATTTTTAGAGTATTTTAGTATAACTGCCAGGTAGTTTCAGATTCCTTTGATTATAGGAGTAAGGGAAGACCGAAAGACGATTTCGAGAGATCTAGTACTAGATCTAAAAGAAGGAAAGTTATGGATTTAAGAGAGAAAGCGTCAGCAGCGGAGCTATCGCTTGCAATATCAATGACATTGCGCACCGAAGGGGATAGTGCGGCAGCAAAGATCATTTCGGAATTGACTACAACCACCCCTACAAGAAGAAAGCGGATGCTGACGAAATGGTCAACAGCGACAACTCAAAAGGATATGACGCCTGAGGAAGCTCTATCGTTAATTGAGAATTGCAATTTAACAAAATTAAAATACAGAATATTTCGCGAGACCACTAATAAATGTGTATGCAAATTGTACTCCAGTTATGAGAGAGTGAGAGTTGAAAAGAACACTACATATCAAGCTGGTATATCTGTATCGGAAAAAAATGTGAAGTAAGCCTTCAAGAGCTGCTCAATCACACAGCCTCTAGCATAAAGGAACAGCTAATTATGGAAACACCGCCCGACGCTTTTTTTTTTCCAATCCTAAGCTTTCGTCGGAAATTTGCTGTATGTTAACTATATTACTTGAAGAATATTTCCAAAAATGATGCTCTAGGATCAGCATATAACTTGTAGATTACCAAATAATTACAACGTATTTCTGTTCCAATTCTAGGTACTGAGGAGGAAATTATTGTAAGATTTTCTGCAATTTGGAAAGCCCTACCATCTGGGCTTAAAATAAATCATACCACGTTCTCTGACTACTGCTGCAGCACTGCTTCTCATTATGGAAAGTTGTACTCATGGTATCATATGCCACCTACTGTCCACACAGTGGAGCGTCTATTGCAAGAGTGACAGTGCTCCCGATAGGCCAGCTATCAGAGGAAGCCCTAGAATCGAGGCACAAGGATATACGATGATACAGGGCGCATCATACGCGAAGAATTTCGCGATCTACTGAATTCGAGGATCTTTTTCGAAGGATTCTTCTTACTTCACATCTATTGATATCAACATATGATTTCCAAAAAATAAAGAAAAATATACCAAAAGAAGCTCGGGACCTCCTTTTGATGGATCTGCCCAACAGTTCCGATGAGGATAGTGACGACTCGGATGAATATAAATAATAGTTTAGTGCTATTATACCTATCATTTTAATTATTTTTTTTAAATATTATATTTTGCCTATTTAACAAATAAATTTATTTTTTTTTAAACTCATTCTACTTTTGAATCACTACCCTTTAATAAAAATTACCTTTTGATACCCTAACGGTTCAGAGAATCAATTTTCAGATTTTACCGTCTCCGCCATTTTGTTTATAACTAGGTCTCGGTTCCATCAATTGGCTCAATATTTCGGAGTTAATATTAGGAGCCTAAAAATATTCAACTGCGAAGAAATCATAGTTCTAATTTAAAAAATGTGGAAGATACGATTTTTGGCCAGCTTTGACTGATTTCAGCCCACTGTGCGCTGTAGCCACAGCGTACGCAGGAAAGAGTCCTGCACTTGTGTGGCACCGATGAGAGAACAAATGTGACGCAGGAGTTAAGAAGGCTTGTGATCACCCAGCTCTTCTACTTAGTGCAGCAAAAAGCTGAGGGGTTACAACCACAGCCGGTTCCTAGCGTTAGCCTTACCCGGGGGACCTGTGGAGGGTTGGAAGGGTAAAAGGTTATGGGAGAAAAGGGAGTTTTAAGAAAAAGACCCCTGAATCTCATAATTAGAGGAGCAGGCATCGTCGCGAATCCCTTTATTGAGACGTCCGAAGCCTCAATTTAGCGAAATTGATCTCTCAAGGGGTGGTTAGACAAACGCAATGTTGCGAGTGTCCTTTTGACCCCTCGAGCCAGAAGCCTTTACCACCATTGAAGGGTCACTCCGCTACTACGGTGGTAGGCGGATGAAAGGCTCTTTGTTCATCAGAATCCAACCGTGAATCCGCCCCCCAAAGGAGTACCGGGCCCATCGATCTTCTCCGAAGAACCAGTTGACCTTCCTTTAACGGAAACCCTTCGCCATTGCCCAGTCTGCTACCGTAAAATGGCACCCATCTAACACCGCGAGGAGGTTGGGTTGGCTTATCAGACTTAGTGAAGGGCCGAACAGGCGGCCTGGGTCCTAGAGGTCTGAGCTTGTTAGATCCAGCTCTTCTACTGTGAGAAGTTGCCGAACCCGCTGCTCCTCGGAGAGAGAGACGCGCTGTATCCACAGAGCTTTAAGCGTCTGATAACGGTTTGCGGCCGATTCACTAGCCAAGCGGTGGTCCAGCGACGTAATCGTACATAGTCCGGTCCGAGGTGATGTTGGCCAGGGAAAATTGTGCTTCGACCTGGGCGAACCATACTGCAGGTTGAGCAGGCCAGAAAGGAGGAAGTTCAGGCGTGACGCGGCAGACGGCAGCAGGGCCGATGCCGGCGGGATCAGGAAGCGGAGAGACCTGCTGCGATGGTTGCGGAGGTAGCGCTACCTGCTGTTCCTGTTGTTGTTGCAGAGCCTGTAGGTGCTGCTGCTGGAGAGCTGCTAGCTGTGGGATGTATTGTGCTTGTTGGGCAACGGGCTGCTGTTGGAGTTCCGAGTTTTGCGCCTGAAGTTTGGAGAGTTGCTCCGCGTCCGCCATGGTTGCTTGTAGACGTTGCTAGCTCGACGAAGTGCCGCGAAATGCCGTGGGTGGTGCGCAGAGAAACCCGTCTCGCCAAGTGCCTGATGATGTCCGTAGAAGACTAGAAGCCGGTGAAGAAGGTTGCCGATGTTGTCCGTTGTAAGGGGTTACCAATGTAGCGTTTTTCCCAGAGTGACACAAAGACGCTGGAAAAGAGATGACACGAACTAACGGCCGCCAACGACAGCCGGAGACGGATAGGCCCACTTCTGTTCCTTTTGTACGTAAACGACATCGGTGTAACAGTTGACAGTAAGCTTAGATTATTAGCAGATGACGCAATGGTGTATAGAGAAATCCGTAGCCTTAATGATAAGGAAGCGCTAACTAAGGACATCGAGGCAATACAGGAGTGGTGCGATGCGTGGCAGCTAGAATTAAACAAGAAAAAAATGCGTTATTGTGAACTTTTGGAAACGGAAAAACGCTCCTTGTAACAGCTATTGCATAAACAACAGCAAATTAGAGACCGTAGAATCGATTAAATACCTCGGAGTTAAACTGACTAATGATCTCTCGCGGAGTAAACATATTCGAGACATTACCGGTGAAGCTAATCGTAAATTGGGATTTGTTAAAAGAGTACTTGGCAAGTGCGACGATAAAGTTAGGGAAATCAGCTACTTCTCCCTCGTTAGACCCCACTTGGAATATGCTGCCAGTATCTGGGATATGAGGTAGGCTTGGAAACTGAGTTAGAACGCGTGCAGCGAAAATATGCAAGATACGTTGAATGCCGTTTTGAATATCTCGTTAGTTTTACTGACCTTTTGCAGCAACTGGGATGGGAAACGCTTTCAGACCGTCGATTAAAATTTAGACTTAATCTATTATGTAAGTTCCAAACCGGTCTATTTTCTGACGACGTTGATAATATTTCACGAAATTCGACATACTACGGTAGATCAGATCATGAGAATAAAATTAGGGAACTAGACTGCAGAACGGACAGATTTAAAATGTCATTTTCCCACGTACCATAATATAAGGGACCATAACAGCGGCCAATGAGACTTTTATCGAGGTTTGTCGTTAGGTAGTGTAGCTCTTAGTAGTAGTAGTACTCCCTAATACTTGAATCCTTATCTGTTACCTAGTACTAACAGCACCCCGTACATGTTTTCTACATAAGTCTTGAGGTTCTGTCCATTTGTGTGGTTGCAAGATGAATGTATATTAACGGTCCATCTCCATTGTGAGCATATCTGTAGTGCAGTAGTGCATGCTTTTGAGGCTTCGTCTCGTGACAAGCATTAGCGATTTTTGATAATGCATAATTATTCGTAGTTACACTAACTTTAGGGTATAGTGTAATGCATGTTGGTGAATACTCACCCCCTACCACACACCCCTGAGGTGGCTTGCAGGGTATTTTGTCGATGTAGATATATCAATGGTTGCATACACTTACCGAGTTCTATTCATCGGGTTCGGAATCATCTAATTTGAACGTACGATACCGTGTTACGTGTCGTACGGTCAAACGGCCGCATTTGCCTGTTACCATATATTCGAATACTCCTCTGGAACTTAGTTATGTGATACGTTAAGTTGGCTGGACGGTAATCGTGAGTCATTGAGTGCACATTTTAAAAACTTTTTAAGTGAGTCGAAAAAGTAGTTATTCGACCACAATTCACTTTACTACATCTGTTTATACGGTGGAAATCACCGTACGTGCTGTAATGTAAATGCTGCAAGCATTATGTTTAAAAACTTTGGCCTTAATTAAAGTATTCTTATGACTTAAGGTTTCGGCGCGGAATTCGAAATACCTGTGAAAAGTATATCTAAGTACGTTTTTTTTACTGGGCATGATATCTTGATATTTGTTGCAATCATTATATTAATATGAAACGAAATAATTCGGGTTTAAGTGGAAATCGTAATCATGAGAGCATTTGTAATAGAATTATTTTCAAATATATGTGATGTGCCGTAAGTCAACGTGTTGTAATAGAATAGGATTGGATTGGATAGATATTACTAATGAGGACACGTATGCAATGTTTCGCGCAAATTCGTACGCGATCAAAAATCACTCCAACCACGTTAAAGTTGAGGAGCCCGAGATATTGTAAGAGAGGCACTTGGCGTCCGGTGCTGCGAACAGATATGATTTCGTGGACGCACTGTCACGAGTCTGGTGCGAGAATGGGGACTACTCGCTCCGACGCTGTGAATCACTTGCTCTGCCGTGGAGGAGCGGCGATGAAAATTTGCTCCTCCTGGTCTCTTTTTCTTTCGGAGATAATGACGTTCCTTTCGTACCGATCTTTTCTCGGTTATACTTCGTTATCTACGTCGCCATCGAACGGATTAGCCGAACCAAGCGGTTATGTGACATTCTTCCGATTATTTTCAGTGTTTCCGCCATAATAATCGATATCCTATCCGTTAGCAACCGAGTATATTTTTCGAATCGGGGTCAAGAAGTTAGGTGCATTATGACCCCCGATGACGTCCAACCGAGACTTTCTATGTCCACCTTTCTCTCACGCAATCAACTCCTGTTATCTCGTACGCACTTGCCTGCTTTGGAATTTGACCAGACACTTTTTGCCGGACGTCCAACATATACTGCTAGAGCCAACTACTACGGTAGAAGCGATCACAGGAATAAAATAAAGGAAATTGACTGCAGAACCGATAGATTTAAATGTCATTGTTCCCACGTACAATAAGGGATCATAATAGTTTCGATAGATCAATCATATGAAACTCCCACCCTCAATAGGTAGAGTAGAATCTTCACTTGTGCTTAATAACACCACATCATTACTAACACTTCACACCGGTCGATTTGTCCGGCATTATTTTATTTTGTTCTCTGCATGAAGTAGCATCTCGTAGCATTCATAGATTAACAGTATCAGTAATATTAACCACTAGATGCGTGTATAGCATTGCTCTGCATGTTTGCATGTTCATTTACGTATCACTCTCCCAGTTTCCGGTTGGACTACGCACTGTTCTCCTGACTGCTTTTGGCGTGCGCCTAGCGCCAGAGGGAGCGTGCGAGGTCCCGATTTGTGCTGGGACGAGTGCTGCATGCCTATGGTGTGGAATCACCCCGTGCCACACACCCTATAGTGGTGACTTGCACGGTACTTCGTAGATGTAGATGAATGTCCGCTACAAAAGGGGAAATGTGACGAAAAAACGTTTGAACATGTGTTTTGTGTGCTAGTGACGATGTACTAGAGTAAAAACGTGAAGGAGATGGAGTATAAACCTCTGGTGACATTGAATTCCGTAAAATAGGTACAACTACATAAAGGAGAACTTAATGTTGCCCTTGATTACTCATAATCGAATATTTTCCGTTTAAAATAACCATTGGACATACATTCGCGAAATTGGTGGTTTAATTCAATCAACGAGTTCCTTATTTTTCCGATTTTTGAAGCATTACTCATATGCATCTCAAGTCGTACATCCAGGATCATGTCCCCTTATCCAACTACCAAATCCCTCTTAACGACCACTTTTCAGCCGAACTGGCGGTGGTCGCCTTATAAAGGTTTCACTGTTTAGTTTTTTTTGTGATCAAGAAATAACTTTTTATGTTGTACTTAGATGAATCAAAGAGTTCTTTTTTGTGAGAATCACATACACATCTACTCTATTCAAAGTGGGTTTTACTTGTAATTGTTAACTACTACGCGCGTCATTAGTTTTATTTTATCTTTTCGTTCCGTCTTTATTCGCGATTCCCAGTTATCATTATATACTAAGTAGGATATTGACCTCGTCAGGGTTGCCACTGACCTGGAAAACCGGGAAAAGTCAGGGAATTTAAAAATGGTCATGGAAAACCTGGAAAAGTCCGGGAATGTTTTAATGCAACCTGGAAATTTCTTGAAGTTTCAACCTTATCCGCGTCATTTTTATAATCCCGTGATTTATATAACGATTTGTCAAATGGTTGAAAACGATTTACTAAGATCGCGTGCCTAAATAATGCCGTCTTCCCATTTAATTCGCCTGCGTGTTTGGAGCAAGGGAAAAAATGAAGTTTCTACTTGTTATTTTAGCTCCTCTTTCTTAGGTCACAGAACAGCTACAGATCTGCTGCATGGTTTTTTGAAAGAATTTTCTGGTCTGCACTTAAAGAATCTCCTCCAAGTCTCAATGGATGGGCCCAATGTCAATTTCAAATTTGTGCAGACCTCACACCTTCAATCCATGCATGATGTTGATGATTCCTTGCTTGTCTCTATGGGCTCATGTGGGCTTCATTCTGTACATAATGCTTTTAAAACTGGAGAAAAAGCCACTGGATGGAATGTGGTACCCTTTCTTAGAGCTTGCTATAATTTGTTCGTAGATATGCATGCGAGGAGGAGCGACTACAAATATTATACTGAGAGTTGCACATTCCCTAAGAAGTTCTGCCCAGTTAGGTGGCTCAGCAATGCGGAAGTGGCAGAAACAGCGTTGAAAATTCTTCCAAATTTGCAGAAATTTGTTAGTGCCATGGAGAGGGATGGCAAAAGGGTGACTTCTCGCAGCTATAAGGAAATATGCGAAGGAATAAAGGACAAACTCATAGAACCTAGATTAGCTTTTCGTCATATGGTGGATTGAATGTCTTCGTTTGTGAAGGAATTCATGCTCAAGAATGCCAGCAGTATTGACGAAGTCAATATTGAAATGAGTGACAATCTAGTCCCAGTAAAACGTTTAAAATTATGGCATTCAGTCAGAGCTGAGCTACGTAGTGTAGTTCTTAAATATGCCGAAATATTTGCATTCAGGAAAGAATGCAGGGTGTTATTGAAGACTATGTGCTTTAAATTGATTGAAAAGTCACCATTGAAATATAAATAACGCCAAGGAATTACATTTGCTGATCCATCCCTGATCAAGGATTTTCCCGACTCTGCACTGATGCGGTTGGATATAACGCTACAGATTTTTCAAGAAAAGAACTGGCTAACGGGCCAGAATTGCGATCTGATTGAAAAGGAGTTCAAAAATATTATTACCAATCCTACAGTCATGGAGGTGATGAAAACGTTTAACAGAAAGGATCAGAGGCTGGACCATTTCTGGATGAAAATTTTGTCTGATTCATATTCATCTGATGTCCTTGTCAGTTTCCTTCGCAAGGTCCTAATAATGAGCCATACAAATACATTTGTGGAGAGGGGCTTTTCAATTAATAAAGAGTTAGTTGTTGAAAATCAACTGCCTAAATCTCTTGTTGCACATAGACAAGTCTGTGATGCAGTGCAAAATGTTGGTGGTTTAGACTTCATGAATTTGACAAAGAAAATGATCCTGAGGGTAAGGAATGTCAGGTCTCATTATGCAGACGCATTAGTTGAGGAGAAGAATGGAATTATTGAGAGAGAAAATGAAAGATGCAAGACGAAACGGGTCAGTGATCAGTTGAGAGATCTAACTGAACAGAAACTAAAAAACATTTCTTGCAACCCAAAGGGAAGTTGATGCCATACTGTATTAGAGTTCTTAAGAGTAGCAATCGAGAATAAATTTTCACCTGTTTCAGAATTGTCATATTCGTTCATAGCCAATCCTTGAGTTTATTTGTATGTATTTTTATCATTCATTGAATGTATTATTTTGAGATTCACTATCCAGAAGGAAAGTCTGTTTCTTTTCTTGGTATCATTGTAATGTAAGGAGTCAATCTTTGAGTCTTATTTTTTTCTCCCTTTCTGATTTATTATCTTAATGTTATCACTGTTTTTGGGAAAATATTTTTGGACATGCCCATCCCCATAGGCTGATAGCTGTTGGATGGTCTTCTCATTTCATGTTTTAGCGTGGAATAATAACTGCAAATAATATGTGATCTCTAGTTAATGAATAATATCTACTTGTTTACCAATTCAATAATTTTTCTAGTTCATTTCTAATCACCAAGCTACATTGTACCTTAAACTGAATACATTTTCATTCTTAATTTTACTTTTAAGTCATATTTTCTATTTAAAAAAATAAATGTTAAAGATGAGAGTAAGTTGAAAGAACACACAAATGGTAATTTCCACACTTTTTAATAAAACCAACACTTAACAACCGACCATGGTTTCAACACATTGTGTCATTCTCAATACCTTGAGAATGACACCATGTGTTGAAACCATGGTCGGTTGTTAAGTGTTGGTTTTATTAAAAATGGGGTAAATTACCATTTGTGTGTTCTTTCAACATGGATATAGCGAACTTCCACAAAATCAAGCCTGAAACGATTTTATATATATGAGAGTAAGATTTTCCATCTCACGTATTGTTGCAATAGTATGAACAAATTATTTAATTTTTAAATTTCACTTATTTTTTACATGTTCCCTTTAAATCTTATTTTGATATTTTCGGTAGTCTTTCAGAACATTCCCAACGACTTATAGTTGTGGGAAAGCCCTCTGGAATTTTCACCTCGTCATGTAATTTTAAAGCACCTATTATTAAAGAGCAATTTTACCAGTTATTAAGAATTCCTTTTTACTTAAATTTTCCTCTAAAACTCGTAAGTAGTGATAAAGGCATACGGAAGCGTTAGATATATATGGAGGAAGGTAGTGTCTTGTATCATAAAGACATCTCGTCCCCACAGGATAATTACCGCTACCTAATTTTGGTGTTTTACTAATACTATTAATTTTTGAAAAGGTCAGGGAAAAAGTTGCCAAACACCCGGAAAACCTGGAAAAGTCAGGGAATTTAAACATTCAGATTTGGTAGCAACCATGACTACATCCATCCATTATTGACTGCAGTCCCGTGGCCGACTGGTGAACCACTGCTGCCTCATATGCAAGTGCGACTGATTTTATTTCTGGTATTTTTCCCGGCGTGTAATGAACGTAAATTCTTCACGGGACGTCCTCCGGGTTACGTTTCAGGCTGCTGCCGACGTTTCAATGGCTGACACTGCCATTGTCTACGCCCTGAAGATGATAGCAGTGTCAGCCCTTGAAACTTCGTCAGCAGCCTGAAACGTAACCCGGAGGAAATCCCGCGAAGAATTCAAGTCAATTTGTATTATTGTCCTCGTGCTTTCGAGCTTGACCTTATCCGTTCCAATATGGCCTTCTCTTCGCCTCCTATCTATGGACAATAAACTCTGGGGATAATTGCATCGGCCGTGAATTAATTCCATTGGCCGCGCGTTCCGCTACTCTTAGGTCGTTCCGTGGGCGAACGCCAAACGACGGATGAATGGAAGAATTCGGAAACGTGTGAACGATCTTCGTTGGCATTTCTTCGGGCGTGCCCTTCCAACGCAAGGGTGGTCCGGAATCTCCCGCTCCTGATTATTATCCTTCCCGTTTTCTCTGAATATGGAGCATTTTTGGAGCGGAAGACTCCGCTCGGACTAATAATTCTTAGATTTGTTAGACCTTTCCAAAGATAATTTTTCTAGCACATATGTGTGTGAGAGTCAACGATGAAGTACCTTTTTGAAGTTTTCTCAGGTTAACGTCTTGTTAACCGGTGGAAAAATGTAACTGATTCACCATTTTGGATCACTTTAATACCTTTTGGTGAATCGATATTAGGTAACAGATGCGCGAGGTTTGAATGACCCTCTTTTTAATTCATGTGGATATCGCCGTATAAGTTAATCGAAAGCACAGGGCACTCTGCAAAGAAAAGTCATGCTTCACTGTTTATTTTTTCGGGATTCATTCCACGATGTTTAAAATTGCAAAAAAACAATATTTCGCTGGTCCTCCTGCCATCTTCATCGGGTTAGTTCAGTTAACCTGATGAAGCTGGCAGGAGGACCAGCGAAATGTTGTTTTTTTGCAATTTTAAACATCGTGGAATGAATCCCGAAAAAAATAAACAGTCAACACTACATCCGCGGAAGCCAACGAGCTAAAAATCATGCTTGTTAAATACAAATATGGTGTAGCGGATATATAAATGGAGAAGACTACGAAGTCTTTCGTGTCGAGTGCATTTAGGTGAGGCGGGACGAAATCAGTTCTTTTTCTGCGGTCCAAATTTCAGGAAATGATGCCATTGTCCCTCGCTACCATCACATCTTGCGAACCGTTTTCCTTCTCTATAATAGTGTAGGTGGTGAATAGTGCGATATTGAGCGACTGTGTGAGAGTTGCGGTTGAGAGAGACTTTACGGTTCGGAAATCTGAACAGTGAGCAGAATGCGTGGGTAGATATAATATGGTGACGAATGTTGTTGACGAGAGGCGATTTTCCACTTTCATACAAAAAGAAAACACGCAAAACGAAATCTTTTAAACGAGAGAGCACTTGATGCGAAGAGGTTAGAAGAAGCAGGTTGCGCCCAACCGGGACTTGAAACATTTTGTTCATCGTATGATCTGATGTGCTTTCCCGGCGTAGCTCATGAGTGAATTCTTCTCGGGTTTTCAACCGGGTTAGAATATCCATGCTGATGGTCAACGTTTCGATGCTCGACTCGTGCAACGTCATCAGGGCTGTAGATGACGATGCACGAGTCGGGCATCGAAACGTCGGCCATAATGAAGAGTCTAACCAGGTTGGAAACCCGAGAAGAGTTCATTCATTTTGTTCATCGGTTCAATGTTGAATCTAATCCAGATTTTCGTAAATTGTTGATTGCTTCACGGATCTAAATTGGGATAAGACACATACAATAGGCTCAAAAATTTGTTAGGTGAGAGTTTGTGAAGAGGAGAAGTAAGTCACGCTATTAAATAGTGAGCCTTTTGTCGCATGAAGTCAAAAGTTCTCACTATGGAAATTGCCATAGTGAAATTCTTGAAGGTCCATGTACCAAACAAAAAACCAAGGCACGGCTTCCACACAGTCCCAAGGCCGGATTTCGCGATGCGTGCAGCATCCCGATTGGAGCGATGGACCATGAGGTCAGCAGTCGAAGCATTTTCCTTTTCCGTCCACTCCCCCTCTACCATCCCCACCTCGAAAGCCTGCCACTTATTTTCAGCGCTCAACTATTTTTAGTTTCCCCCGTCTTAAGTCCCGAGAAATGACCCAGATTTTATATGCTCGCATGATAATATCGTTTACCCGCATTCCCTGAATCACTATTCACGACCCTGAGTGCGCCGTCGAAAACATCTCTATATCGGGTCAATTCTGAGGGCAATCGGAGTCAAGTGCGTTCTAAACTCCCGAGAAGTCTTAGTGATGTGTCCGAGACGACGACAGAATAATTCGCAGCCGGAAATATTGTTCCTCCGTGGAGTCATGTGTGTCCACACCACTCCAGTTATGCGATCCTTGTCGCGGAAGAATAGGGAAACTCTCTAATGCCCACAAAACACAACTGACGTAGAACCTTACCATCTTACGTTCCTCCCAACTGTCCACGGTTAGGCTCTGGTGTCGCTGGCGGAAGCGGGAAAATAAAGCACGCTGAAGAATTTGATGCTTTCCTGGCTAATTGCATGAATAAATTCTTCACGGGTCCGGAGTTCAGGCACCGTAGTTTCGATGACTGACTATGCCGTCGTTTTCATTGAGGTTGATGCCAGGACGTCGATTTTTCCGTGTTATATTGTGTTAAGTTTAAGTCAGGATGTCACTCAAGGCGATTGAGAGGAGACTCTTTTGCACCGAAAACAGAGAACTACCAAAAGAACACAAAAAGAACTACCAGGGAGTAGCGGATTTGGTCGGGCAATGAGTTATAAATACGTATTCTACATTATATAATTAGGTCATTAGACAGTTCATACCGTATAGTAGGTAACCAGCAGTAGATAAGGAAAGATGAAGGGCTGCAGCCAATTAATCTTAGGATTTAACGACCAATGATTATTATAAAATAAGGCAATCGAAATGGAGAAAGGTAAAGTGTTATTTGATGGATTTAGCTTAGAGGGGTGTCATTTCCTTTTGAAACCAGTTCGGAAGTTTCAACACGTCCTAGGGATGCGGAAATTCGTTCGAAATTAGCTACTTGATTTTCACTTGTTCTTTGCAATTCCTGTTGAGAGCAGCTCAGAGGCATTGTGTTGCGTGAATGCGTGTATGTATGTACGCAGACCAAGTTGGTACGTACGATAGTTGTATGAACCAGATGTAAGTGGTCGAATAGTTTGCCAACTGCCCGGTCGCGCCCAAGTTTCCAGACCGTGTTCTGAAATTTCCTTAAAATGATGCAAATTTAGTCTTTGTTTTGATTAGTGGTGGTCTACCGATAAAGTTGTGTCTAGATGAACATAAGTACATTTACCCAACCTTCCACAACCGAAAGCACCCAATTCTTCGATTGATTTCTTTCCCCTTCAGCAAGGCATATTTCTCGTCATCCCACACAAGAAGCTCAGTCTCTCACACCGTCTACGCTCAACCAACATCACCCCACCGTCTTAAATACCCCTTCGCTCACCATTGCATGACCTCTTGATATATCTACCAGCTTCCTCTCTTCACCCATCATGCCCAGCGTTCTGTTTTTATCTTCCTTACCGCTTCTTCTTCATCCATCTCCTCAGCCAAATCCCAGGTGCCTCCAATCTCGTGCACTGTATCGGGTTCGATGTGGTAGAAGTGTTTCATGTTGAATGACGTCTGGGTAATTTTTTTGTAGAAAAATGGGAAACTGTCCTATCTTTATTGCTCCATTAATTGCTCTTTTGTGCCAAATAATTTTTATTCAGGGATTTTGTTTTGAAAATCTTCTCTCTCGTATCTCCGTGAATTAATGTTCGTCCTCGTGAAGCATTGTAGTTGGTGTTGGCATTAAAATAATAACACAACGGTTTCATTGTAACTGTTTCGCAACCGAAACAGTTCTGCGAAACACCCTGTTGCGGACAACAGCTAGAGGCACACCAAACATTAGACGATCGATCGATGCTGTTACAACATTGGCTGGTAGTTCTGTATTCTACGTAATAAGAAATCTTTACTCAAAGTGCCAATTTTATTTTGATTCATGGAAAATAGGTACTTCACAGCTCTAATTCTATCTGCAACGACGGGCGGACACGTGTTGGCTGAATAAAACAGCAAACGCCTGCGACAGATTGAAAATCCAACAAAGTGTAGCTTATAACGCAGCCACACGTGCAGTGTAACTGAAACAGAATAGAAGACGAAGCAGTCTCTGCTTCAGCTAGTATCAGTGGCCGCTGCACAGCGCAACGTCGCGGCTGCTGCACGATCATGAAGCTGACCTGTTTCTTGCATCAGTCGTTGCAAACGTTGCGACGGTCGATGAACAGTTGCGGCTGCAGTCGATCCGCTCCGACAAACACTTCATTCCACCACTAATTGCAGCCACCCTTTATTTCACCGTCGTCAACCCTGGTCACATCTCCTCCCAGTGCACCACAATGTCCCTCGTTTGGCACTTGTTTCCGTCCCCGGTGTAGCGGTTCCCAACCTCCGATTGATGCGGGTGTCCCGAGGGCTTCGAGGTTGGCGAGAGTCAGTGGCGCGCGAGACAATTCGACGATACTCAAATCCGTGTTGAACCTCGTAAAGACGCCTGAAATTTAAATGATGCGGTATCCGCATCCCTCAATTTAACTGAGTCACGGGTTTACCGGAAATTATTTGGTGCGGCACATTTGTAAATAAAATATTTAAATTAACATGGTGATTGTAATTTTTTGTTTATATTTTATTTATACAGCAAAAAATTCTTAAGACCGTTACAATGGGGCAGTTCTCAGCTTACAAAGAAGGAACACATGCGGCCATTTCCTGCGTGGCGAATAAATCCACCGAGGTGGGACTCGAATCGAGGTGGGCGACTTTCGGGTAGCGAGTACTTAACCCCGTCTCCACCGTTGCCTGCTTGTTATAAACACATTTAGGTAGTTTGAGCGAGGTATCACTTCACGCTAAACAATGACTGTGGCATCATTAGCAAGGGAAAATCTCATCTTTCTAGTGATGCCAAAATGTCAGCCTTTGATTGCACTATTTTTCGAGATTTTGGCCAAAAACAGAAGCCTTTTTTCATGGGATTGAGAAAGGAAGACGAAAATAGGCTGAAGGATTTTGAGATGTGGGTGTGGAGGAGGATGGAGAAGGGTGCGTTGGACCGAAAGGAAGACAAATGAGGAAGTGCTTGACATGGTGGGCGAGGAGAGGAAACTTATAGATGAGATTAGGGGAATGCAGGGTGGGTGGCTGGAAGGGGTAATGAGGGGCGATGGTTTGCCGAAGGCCGTGATAGAGGGAAGGATGTTGGAAAAGCGGGGTAGGTGGAGAAATAGAATAGGTTTTATGGACGGGATGAAGAAAGGTAGGACTTATGCTGACAATGAGATGAAGAAAGAAATACTAGAGGTAGAAAGGGCACAGCACGTGTGAGAGTCCGTTGGATTTTCTCCGACTTTCATCATAACCTGCCTATAACCGGTAGATTACTTAGATGGTGATGTTTCGGCTGTGCGCGCTCCAGGGTAAATGAAAAATATGAGGAAAGTCTGTCGCACTGGTCGTTTCTAAAATGAAGCGGTATGTAGATCGTATGCTTTCTCAACCATTGTTTGAAAAATTCATTGCATATCCTAGTCACTTTTTTCAGTCAAATTAACATAATATTTATTCCTTTTTTATTTGTATTGAGAAAAGAGTAGATTAGCAATTTTTAAGTATCGCTTTGTTCCCCTTTCTTACTTTACTTAAAAAACTGGCATAAATGTTAGAGTGACGGCATTTGATACAATTATTTAAACGGTCATATTTCGTTTCAGTTTAAATACAGACGAAATTTCCATCGATTTCATTATCGTAGCAATTGAACGCTAATTAATAAACAAAGTATTATTATGTTGGCATTAAATTCACATAACAACTTATATTGTATATTTCCTTTTTTTCACAACGTTTATGTAGTGAGCATGGTCCTACCAAACCTCTTTGGGTTTGTCGGCGGGTTCTAATGTCGCGAAATCAAAAGGTTTTTTTACTTCTTACTTTGACACAGCCTTTGTAGAGTAATACGCATAATTTTTAACACCTTCCGTACAAATATTATTGTACGCATGAAATTTTATCAGTAAAATCAATTTACCTTTTGCAGTGCATTATAGCTACTTAAAGGCCGTTTTACACGGTACATTTTTTTGTACCATCTATCGTGCGAACGCATGTATCAGGAAATTGTACCGTGTAAAGCGGCAAATTGTGCGAACGCTTGTGCGAATGTATGAATGACTGAACGGAAAATAGAACCTGTTCTAATTCCATTCAGACAATCATACAATTTCGATCAGTTAGTATCGTTAATATTCAACAGATGGCGCAGATGTGGCGAAAACGGTGGTGCCGGTGTGTTACGATTGAAAATAAAGTTGTTTATAAAAAGGATTAACACTTTCCCGTCGAATATTAAGAGTAAATATTATCCTGTGTATATAATATTTAATGAGTAAACTCTTCTCGGGCTCTCCACCGGTTTTAACTATTCATAATTGTTGACGTTTCGAGAGACGACTCGTCACTCATTCTCAAGGTAATAATTAATTACGTCGACAATTCTGAATAGTTTGAAGCAGTTTAGAACCCGAGAAGAGTTAACTCAAAGTTTCTCAAATGTTTACATCGTCATTTCATCGTGTTATTTATGGTGTTCTGGTTTTCATCGCGATCTTTGGGTTTGTGTCCTTTTCCCCCAGAATTATGACTGGTCCTCAAGTAGAGTTCCTGATATCCCGCGTGATATAATGATAATAATTTTATTTCTGTTGGTTAGCAAGTGACATAGAAATCGTAAAAAAATAGACATTAAAACACTGGTACAAATACAAGGGAGGGAAATTAGGAGGGACTAAAAAAAAAGGGTCCCGTGTTCCGCTATACCACTTGATAATAACACTTTGTCACACACACACGTAATAAACCCACGAAATTTGTCTAACAAGAGTGGAGATCCGGCGAGAAACGTCAATGACTTGTCGCCCTAAAATCCAGAAGAGAAAAAACGAAACGATGCAAAGGTCGAATATAAAGCCAGAGAGAAGAGTCCACGAGAGCTTTTTCTGAACCGGGAGAATTATCAGTAGGCAGATGGTCGAGGCGAGGTTCCGAGTATTTCAGGTGATCAGCTTTTCAAGGTGTCAAATACGTGAGTGAAACATATATTCCCGAGTGAAACATATACATGATAAACAAAACACTCGCAAATTCCGATCGATTTCTACCGCTAAATTGCACGGGAAATTGTGCGTATGCACTCATCGTGTAAAACGACATTCGGTCTGATTCAGTCGTTCATACAATATTTTCTTGCACACTTGACTGTACATGTGTTCGCACGATAGATTGTACAAACAAACGTACCGTGTAAAACGGCCTTTAGAGTCATTGCCCTAGGTATTCCTTTGATCGTGTTTTAATATATCTTATTTTATTAAAGTCTTTTATATTCTTTGTTAGCTTAAACAATCTTTTTTAATAACCCTACATTATATAACAATAAAAATGCAACGCTATTAAACAACCTTTTCATGAAACAGTTGTTATTATCCGGAGGTTGAACAACTTTCAAACGTTGCACATTATTAAATGTCGACACTCCACACTTGCTACTTTTATACATCCTTGAAGCCTCTAGACCGACTCAATATCGTATTCAACAAATTCCTTAAGAACTTTAATTTTAATCGCTTCCATGGTTTATTTCTTTTGCAAAATTAAATGAGAAATAATGTTCTTACGAACTGGAGAGGGGTTTTTCCGTTTCATTTTTGACACAAAATTGCGAGAACATTTACAAAGTATTGAAAATTTTGAAATAATTTAGAGTTTTTTTAGCGCCTATTTAGCACTTTTAAAAAAACCTTAACACTCTTGGCAGCCAGTGCTATTGTTAAGTAATCTATTGGTGGAGAAACACTCGAAAGCAATAAATGGAGAAATCAATTTTATCACCTGCAGACTTCTAAGTCATTTGCAAAAATGAACTGGAGTGATTGGTCTTAAAAAACGCATCGAGTGCCTTAAGAAATAAAATTAGATCCAGGTTTTAATTTGTAAGAAGAAATTTCTTCATTTATAATTCCTTCTTTATTTATTTATTCATTTACCCACGATTTATCAGAGCCTGAAATAAAAAGACAAATTCGTGGTGTTGTTGATAATGTTATTACATATGTGATTTGGAAAGAATTTATTTAAGTAAAGTAATGGTTTTTATGATATAAGTATTGATTTTTTCTTCCTTAGTAGGTGGTATCTATGAGCGAGGGCAGTAAAAAGGGTTGGGCCACCACAGGCGGTTAGGGGGCCACCACCCCCTTAGTATAAAAAAAAATGAAATTCTTAAAAAAAATCCTAGGGTATTGAAGGTATTTTCAGCCTGCGGCGTGAAACAAATAAGTTTAATTAAGGACTGAAATATGTTATTAGTTCCTGGGAAGTTCAGAAATATAAACAAAATTGTTTCGTTAATATTACTTTATTTACTTCGTGCTTCTTAAAAATGCTTGAATTTTTAGATAAAATTCGAATATGGTCTTTATTATGACTTGAGATAAATCTGGCTCGAATTACCGTAAGATTTATATCGACTTACCTCACTTTGATTGTCATCATGCCCCGATCTTAATACGTATTTGATGTATTTTCTCGTCCGTAATCGGTTACCGTTGTGAGCAGTGGTTCCACATTGCTTTTGTCTCCGGAATATATGAGGACGTTTGGGAGACAGTGTGCTGCTCACGTGTTTTGTGTCGTCGATGACGGCAGCAGCGAGAGGTCGTCGTTGTGATGGAGAGGAAGAGAGGGTGGAGGACGGGGCGAAGGTGAGAGGGAGACACGAGTTTTGCTGCTCTTGGGGGTTTATTCATAGTTTACGAGTTGGAAGTGTGCCTTTCCTCTGGTGGTGGACGGGCATCAACTGGAGCGTCGCGGCCACTTTTTTGTGAGCGTCCAGGTCGATGCCTGAGAATAACGTAGACATGCTTCTTCAAGGCCAAACATCGTTATTAATTATGGAATCGGCCGAAATTTATGCATCATGCAGTACTAGCAGATTAAGGTGCACGCGAGAGCACGCACTCTTCATAGTGCGTGCTCTCGCGTTATCGTTATTTTTCAATGGCAGTAATGAGAGCGAAATTTCGATCCTCTTCTCTTCATCAGTACTATTGACGGAGTGCGTTCTTAGGACAGTTAGTGTGAGTATTTCCCTTCGAGAGTGGATTGCGATTTGAATAGCGAATGCGACAGCGCGAAAGAAGGAACCATGATGGAAGGATACAAGCATTAGGGAGTAAATTAACTAGTTAGCTCCACTACCTGTCGATATACCTATATATAAGTCTCATTGGCATCTTTAATGGTCTCTACATTAACTAATAGATCAGCTATAATTATACAATCGTTATAATTATAGCTGATTTATCAGATAACGTAGAGAACATAACTGCTGCTCATTATAGTATTACAATCCTAGGATTGGTATATTGCAGCAGCCCTCCATTTCGCCCTATCTCCCAGGCCAGTTCCCTATGATTCTTCTTCCCCGTATCCCTCTTGACTTGCCCCAAGTATTTGTCTCTTGGTCTTCCTCTGGGGACTTTCCCTTCAAATTATCACTCCATTATACTTCTTATGTAATCGTTGTGTCTCATAACATGGCCAACCCACCGTGTTCTTCTTTGGCGTATGGTGCTCCACAGTGTCCTTTCTTCTCCAATTCTTCTGTATACCTCCTCGTTTCTCACCCTATCCGTCCAGTTGATCTTTAGCATCCTCCTCCAGCACCATGTCTCGAAGGGTTCTATTCTTTTCTGTCCAGTTTTTCCAATGTCCATGCTTCTGATCCGTAGAGTGCCACTGCCCACACGAATGTTTTCACGTAGGTACTGTTTCTTTGTCTCCAGTCATATGCTCTTCGAGCAGAGTAGCGGCCTTTTGGCCATGAATGCCGTCTTAGCTTGGGCTATTCGACGCTTGATGTATGTCGTGCTTCTTCCACCCCAGGCAATGGTGCTCCCGAGGTAGGTGAATGATTCCACTTGCTCCAATCTTTCTCATTTGAGGCGGACGTCGGCCACTACTTTCTCTCTTCCGCAAACAAGTACCTTGGTTTTCTTCTTATTGACTTTTATGTTGAATTCCTGGAACACTTTTTCAATTGTGTTCAGTGAGTTATGTAGGTTGTACTAGCCCCCCCCTTATCAATTTCCTTATCACAGGGGTTCTAATAATTATTCTTTCACGCGGTCCTAAACACGCGACGTTATATACTTGTATCAGCCCGACACACAAAGGGTACCCTTCACTTTATCACTTCTTACCTTGAGAGAGAGATCCTTTTGGTAGTCCTTGGCGGCAAAGGTTAATGGATTAATTCATGCACTAAAATTATACACTTGAACAGTACATATATTTATAATAACCCTTTTATTCTTCACTTATGAAACAAATTCACTTTAGTTACTCAATTAATCAATATATGTTCCCTTCTCAAATATATTCGTATTAATTTATAATGTTTGTTCTACTTCACCGGATATTGTACAAAGTGAATTTCGCCGATACTCTATGCCCCAGTATCTGTTTATCGGATTCCTGGATCCTTCCTTAACACAGGACACTGGCGTTGGTAATTGCTGTCCAAAGCTGCTTACTCCCGGCAAATTATCACTGCAAAAACTCTCGTATGACTTTCACTCGATAAACGTCTCTTGTGACTCCCTTGTTAAGAAGAAGCCTCGTTCCTTGTTTGACAATCCCTTTTATACTATCTCACCTCCCCTCCTGTATGTTCTAGAACATTCCAGGTTTTCTCCCCTTCTCTCGTATCTGATAGGCTATTCCCCTTTCATTATTATAAGTTTGTTTACGTAAACAGAAAATGGTATTGTTTAAAGTTGTTTTCATAACATAGACGGCATTGTTTTAGTTTGTTTACGTAAACAGAAAATGGTATTGTTTAAAGTTGTTTTCATAACATAGACGATATTGTTGCCTCGCGGTAGTACGTGTTCCCAAAATATACACAATGGCGTCCTTAATCGTATACTTATGCCAACACGGCCAAAATGGCGTGTTACAAGGTCTTCCTCGATTTCTGCTACGATCGCGATATTATCAGCGAAGCGTAGCATGTTGATTTCCTCTCCATTCACTTTGATTCCTTGTTAGTCTATTTCTTTTATTGCTTCCTCCATGTACATATTGAAGAGTGCTGGTGACAGGTTACATCCTTGTCGGACCCTTGTTAATTTTTGCCTCCATATTTCTTCCATCTTGCGTGCGTATTGTGGCCACCTGGTCCTTGTAGAGCTGGTAGATGATTCTTCTGTCATTGTAGTCGAAGGCAAGTTTTTCCATTGTATTGAACATCTTATTCCATTCGAAATTATCGGATGCCTTCTCTAAGTCCACGAAGGCTATATACAATGGCTTGCTCACGTGGACCACTTTCTCTACCAGTAGTCTCAGGCATAGTATTGCCTCCCTTGTCCCCCTATTCTTCCTAAATCCAAATTCTTTTTCCGACAGGTTTTCTTCAATTTTTCCTTCAATTCTTCTGCCTACTATCCGAGTAAGGATTTTGGAGGCATGTGACACAAGACTCAAGGTTCGGTGCTCCTCGCATTTCTCAGCCCTTGCTCTCTTCAGTATGGTCACCATTGAGATCCTCTTGAAGTCTTCTGGCAGCTTTCCGGATTCGTAGCAATCTTGGATTATTCCATATATGTTGTGTGTCTCGTGCTTTTTCACCAAGTGCTTTGATTACTTCTCCCCTGATTTTATCTTCTCCGGGCGCCTTTCCATTCTTCAGTTCTCAAACTGCTCCCTCAAATTCGCATCTTAGTATCCCTGGTCCACGATTGTCTTCCTCCACTTGGTTCTGGTCATCTGTGAATGCTTCCCCTAGGGGGATAGGGCCTCGGTATAGCTCTTCAATGTACTGTTTCCATCTATTGATGATTGCTCTATCTTCCATTAGCAGTTTCCCATCCGAATCTCTGATGTTTTTGCATCTTGGTTTCCTTTCTCCGAAGCGCCTCTTGATTAGGTTGTATGCCGTTTCTGAGTTCCCCTTCATCATGTTTTCGTTGATGTTCTCGCAGCAGCTTTCAATCCATTTCTCTTTGGCCTTTTTCGATTCTCTGATAACACGATTCCTTAACCTCTTATACAGTACTTCTTCTGTTTCATTTCTTGCATTCTTATACTTTCTTCTTTCTTCAATGATGTGCTCCGTCATCCATGGTTTCTTAATTTCGACCTGCTGCTATGACAGCTATAATTATAATATCACATGATTATTTTATTCTGGATTTGTTGTTGGGAGGAAGAGGAAGGAGAAAAGATATTTCAAATTTCCTGAAATTGACTTCGAAGCTCTTTTTCCTTGGAACGTTCGATAGGCAAAGTGCTGGGGTATTTCTTTGTGAAAAGTTACCGTAATTAGTTTTGTAATGACGTTTAAACCAAACGATTTGTAAACTCCCCTTTCGTAATTAATGGTTGAGAATATATGAGTACCTAAATCGGTCCATCCTAATTTTCCTGAAAATTTCTTCACTTGTTTGGGTTTACAGAATTTGTTTATCAAAATGTAATGTTTTAGTATTCAGTCACTCAAACTTATTCCTTATGTTCTTTTTTTTGTTGATAAAGCTGGTTGGTTGTTTATTTGGGGGAGGCGTCCAACAATCGACGTTATTTGCGCCGTTGGGTGGGTAGTTTAGGGAAGCATTATTGGGGAATGGAGGAAGGGTGGAGAGAAACCCGGTGTTGGCGTTAGCTTGCTCTTAACGAAAGGTGCCAATTGTCACCACGGTTTAACATTTCATCCAACAGACTGCACTTGAAGTGCCCTCCACATGAGTAGTAAGTAGAGATCGAGCTTCCTCTGTAAAATATCCGTATTGGAACCCGGGCCGTCCGGGTGGCAAGACAGTACTCTTTTATCAATTGGGATAGGGTTGGTGAAGTGGCTAAAGTTCCTCTGTGAATGACACTTGGAGTAAGGGACGTGCGTGACTTCAGCTGAGGATTTAATTAATGCATGCCCTTTCTTTTTAACCATAGTTATGGCAACCCTGAAGAGTGCAGCGGGTGTATATATTTGCAGCGGGCCCGACCTAGTTTATCCATCACCACTTATTGATTTTATTTGTACATACACCCGCCATTTCCGAGTAGATGTCGATTCTTTTGCTTTTCCCTTTTAGATATTTGTTTATTTTGTGGTATTTTATCAACGACATGCGCTCTCACAGTCTCAAATGGCTTAAAATGTTCTAAAAGAACTGTCTATGCATGTGAACCACGCGTACATTTTTCTCCCCCCCCGGGAAATCGGCGTCAAGAATCAAGTGCGTGTCGTACCACGACCCCCTAGATACAGACACGGCCCCCTAGATGTATCTAGGGGGTCGTGGTACGACACGCACTTGATTGTCGTACTTGTCGTACCACGACCCCCTAGATACATCTAGGGGGCCGTGTCTGTATCTAGGGGGCTGTGATCGTACTCGAGGATGTATGCGGAAGACCGTGCCATTTCCCCAGGGGGCCCATATCGCTTTCAAAATACTGTATAATTTGCCGAAAGAAACAGACGTTCTCCTTTATGGTTATTGAGCCGATGTTTCCAGCCACTTCCACTGCCTGCTGTAATCAAGGTGCTCGCGATTATTTTCTTCATAATTGCAAATTACGGTGCGTGTACTACTCGATGGAACGTGGTATACCGATGTTGAATTGGCACATTCTGGATAAAGTCAGCGTGTGTGACCAGGCGGATCTATTTTATGGTTTCCAGTTTTGAATTTTCCTAATGATTGACTCGGGTGGATTCGGGCCCTCCTAAAGGATTTTACAATCACTGTGATTGCAAAAAAAACGATATGGCACGCAGCCACGCGCACGGGTGTGAACATTTACACCATAAAAACGGTGAAATTCGTCATGAAAAAAATCATTTGACTTGACCGAGGTTCGAAGCCTGATCTCCCAATCGCTGGTCAGGTGTGTTAGCCAGTCACACTACCAAGCCATCTTATTTCGAGACGAATGTGTAACTGGCTAACCCACCTGACCGGCTATTTGGAGATCCGGGTTCGAATCCCGGTCAAGTCAAATGATTTTTTTCATGACGAATTTCACCGTCTACCCTCCTATAGGGTTGTTGATCCCTCGAGTCTTTTATCCGGGTTCTCGGCGATCTTTGTGTCGGGATGTCCCTCTGGGCGCTGGGAGGACGCTGTCTCCGGCGCTGCCCCCTCCCCCCCCCCGCCCCACTACTCGCTCCCCCGTCCCACCTTCTATACCGCCATCCCCCACGTGATACGCGCAAAGAAAAAAAGTGAGAGTGTCGGCTGGCGTTGCTCTTATGTCAGCGCTTTCTTCCCCTTCTCGTGTGCGATATGGCGGGGTTGCCCCTTCCCCCCCTCATGCCCCTCCTCTTCAGTCGAGTGCGAATCGGGTCAAGTGCGAAGGGATTTTTAATGGGAGGTAGGTTGGAGGGCGGACTTGCTCCCGAGTGGCGGGCCCTAGTGACATTTTACTCGCGCGCGAAATTCATCATTTCGGCCAAGAATAAATGTCGCGGAGCAAGTGCCAAGTGCGCCGGAGGTGCGCCAGATCAATGTGCCCCCCTTCCTTATCAATCCTTCCTAAGAATAAGAGGGCACCCTTCCTTATCAATCGCCTACAGCGTTATACATATTACCCCCCTCTACTGTAAAGACTCGTTATTTTTTTCGAAGCGTCTTTTCAAATTTTAATTAACATTCGTGTCGTAGATTGAAGATCAGTTATTGTGCTAATTACGTTGTACAAATGCCATAATTAGGTAGGCAGCGCTTGGAAAAAACTGCAGAACTGGTGCGTCTGTCAGGACGTTGTGAGTGTTAATTATCATTATCGTCTGGTTATCGATTTCTCTTTCCTCCCCCGATGTGTTAATGTCGTGTGAAGAGATTCCACAAATTCCGTTCGTGCTTTTTCGCTTTTATATATATTTTTTAAAGGCTAATTAGTTTAAATTGATGATTTTATGCGTATAATCTATTTCTAAATATACTTTGAACTAAACGTGGGTGAATAGCTATCATTAAAAAAAAACACTCTAGCATGGAGAAATAATCAGCATGCTACACTTGGCGATGACGTAGTGATTCTTGCAGAGGAGAAAGATGATCTGATGAGATAGCTGAAATAAATGGAAGATAATACTACGAATAAATCGAACTTGAAAATAAATATTAAGAAGACCAAAATTATGGTTAGTGGTTGAAATCACAGGCAAAGTCTCCATAAGACTTGGACTACCGAAACTCGCGCAATTGAAACAATTGTGCTGTGTGGGAAGTGTGTTCAACAGCGATGGAAACAGCAGAAGAAGTCATAGAAAGCGGAGATTCCCCGGCGTTTTGCTAAAAGAAAGTCTTCTGCCAGCCAGCCAAAGAGGCTTGGAAGTAAGGAAGCACTTCGTTGAAACATGTATCTCGAGCTTGTTTTTGAAAACTCTGCAAAATAGAAGCAAGCTTATTGGACACATTCTGCGCACACCCAACATTCTCTTGAAAATAATAGTGGAAGGAGAATTGAATTGAAAGAGTTGACGAGGAAGACCCGACGGTGGATTGATTACGTTTGGATAATTATGAAGGACTCGAAGAGGGAAGACCAAGTTCCTTGAACCAGGGGAAAGGTTTCAGCGTAATATGTCAACATTATACATAGAGGGTATGTATGCTCAAGTCGTTCTAGTATACTGAAGTCGTTCTAGTCGGTACGATGAAGATTAGGATTACGTCAGCATCGCAAACACTTTTGTAGCGGCGTTAAACTTGAAATTAAAGTGAAATCAAAATAGGTACAGCTCGGAACATAAGCGTAACAAGAACAGCTACAAAAATGCCGGTGAACGTGAGCTTCCGTCACGCCAGCTTAAACTTGTTTCGCATTAGTTATCGCCATTTATTTTGAGGTAATAGTGCGACCGAACCCAACCAACGTGGTGGAACCAACTTAGTTAGAACGACTGAGTTAGAGCTTTCAGGAATGTGAGTTAACGACGTTCAATCGAATGAAAATCATCTGTAGCCGCTCGATTTTCTTTCAAACCTTGGCCCTTCCCTATTCTCTTATGATTTGTATCTCGTGCTCAGTGTGGACGACGAAATGACAGCAGCAGTTCGATTCGCGCGCCGTTTAGCATTCACGTGTTTTTTTGGATGGATCGCCTCAGCCACGCTCGCTGGAGCGAGAAGATGGACGCCCTCTGTAGGCGCTACAGCGGTAAGCCAATTTGCAAGGTTTGCATCGGAGCCAGATTTTGCGGAAAATCGAATCGTCTGGATCCCTGGAATGCTAGTATCTTTTCATGCGTGACTGTTTGAGTTCTGGCCAAAATTTTTATGGATATCTCTGCCAAATAAGTGGTCTTTTTTCAAGTGGTAATGACAAAAGAAGGCGACTGACAAGTAGGTCGTTCGCGTTATAAAGGCCATGTTAGGTGGTTAGTAGCCGCTCATTGGGTCATTCATGGAGAGGAGGATGGTGGGGCATCAGCCCACTGATAGCGTCAAGAGGGCTCCACAGTTGTACGTGTCCCGTCCCATGGTCCTAGTGGAGGCGTCTCCGTGGAATGACATGAGCAGATGCAGGCTTTTATAGAGATTGTTTAGGTCGAATTTCGTTTTTAGAAATGCTTGTAGCGGAGGCACGGCGGAGATTGTGGGAGAAAATTTATTTTTTCGTGGAAATGAACGAAACCACATTATGAATTGTTCTGCATTTTCGGGTTTCCACCGCGTAGGTTGCTTTTTTAGGACAACAGTTTCGCCCCCGTGTGTTCCAACAGGGGGCGTCTTCAGGTCGAAGTACCGCTGTGCATCATTTCGGCCGCGTTTATATTTATAATATAGGCCTTCAATTTCCCTCCATGCTCTGTGATTGGTCATTTTTCTCCCGCCAAATCCTCTTCCATACACTGGATACGTGGTAACCATCTTCTCTGTTGAAATTATCCTTTGTTTTGTTTATTTCTATGGCTTCTCTTATTAGCCTAGGATAATATCTTGGCTCTTTGGATACCAATTTGGCCTCGTCAAAATTAATGTTGTGGCCAGGCTCGCTCCAGGCATGCTCAGCAATCGCCGACAAACTGAATTGCTTCTCTCTGGTGGCCCTTTCATGCTCCTTCAGGCGTGTCTTCATGGACCTGCAAGTCTCGCCAATCACAGAGCATGGAGGGAAACAGAAGGCCTATATTATAAACGCGGCCGAAATGATGCCCCGGTGTACTTCGACCTGTTGGAACACACGGGGGCGAAACTGTTGTCCTAAAAAAGCAACCTTCGCAGTGGAAACCCGAAAATGCAAAACAATTCATCTGAACGCCGCGTAAACATTCGATGGAATAAAACCACATTATATCACACCAATATTTAATGAATTTTCACTTAAACAGTAAATAGAGCGCATAAAAGTGAACTTCATTACACCTACTGAACATCACCGAACTGTATTTTGTTCCATACACAAACTTGTTACAATACTCTTAGTTTCATTGTGGTTCGCCTGTCTGTAACGACCAAGCTGTAGGTGGAAAAGTACCGTTACGAGTTTGCGTTTGATACAGGCAGCCACAAGGATTGGAGACAACGCTTTGCAAATTCTTGAAATTGGTCCTTTGCCATTTAACCTAAGTGAATGTTTTCCATTTTAAAATTACTTTCTGCGGCATCGTCTTCAGCTTTTGATTTCAGCATTGTACATAGTTCGTTTTATGCAAAACTTATATCGCCATTAGAAGTACTGAAAATTGTAACAATGTAAAAGATGATTTTAATTTATCAAAATGTAATGTATGTCTACTTAAAATGTTGGCTGGATCAAACAAATACCCTAAATCTTGAATAATCTTCACCTCATGGAACAAACTATTGGCTGGCGATGTATCCAGACATTTGCGTAACTTAGTGTAAGCCTTGACACCACGCAATTTTAATGTTTGTAAAGTTTCGTCTTTTCGAACGGGTGGTAAGTAACTCAATATCTGTGTTACGCCATAACCAAACTGACCTTTAGTCATCATGTCGCATTTAAACAACAGTGTCCCATACAGCACGGGGTGAAATATACTCGTGTACCCTTGGTCGAAATATAGGGTAAGGGATAATTCCAAAATTCGCCCATTTTTACCCGTGTTCTTCTGGTGTAAATTTCGGCCCTAAATGAGTGAACTTAACCAGAAGTTACAACTTATGCGTATTGAAATGTCAGAGTATGCCACTTTGCCTTTTTTCACATTTCCATGGGAATAACTGCATATTAAAGATGAGCTATACCTATAATTCCGTTACGAAAAGATCTCTCTGTTATAACATATGTTATATAGGTATGTACATGTATGTAACATATGTTACTTCAATATGCATCTACCAAAGAACTTTGTCTATTCGGTAATCCTGATAATCGTGAAAACTTATTTGTACACAATGGGTGGATATATATTTTTTACAAAAAACGATGATTTTTCCATGCGATAAATACTTCATTCTTTGATCATACGTTGCATTTTGGTACAATTGTAACCAACGAGAAATAAAATCATGTTCCACGATAATATTATCTGCTTTCGTATGATTCTGACAGCCATTTTCAAGCACACGTGAACATCTGCATTAATTTCTTGGTACCAAATATTTGTAAATATGTAGTTCTCTCCAGGCCAAGCACAAATACGGAATAATTTATATTGGCCTGGCCGTGAATGCGGAGGAAATAACTTCTTTGAATTTGGTGGCCGAGTGGGGTAAGGCATTAGTAAGGCCGTCAGAGTCGGGTTCCAGGGTTCGCGGCTCTTCGGCGGCAAATTTTGTTCTCGGTCAAATATGAATCTAAATCAGCCGCGAATTTTGCTGGCAATGCTGTCTAGCGGTCATAATACTAATAACAGTTTATTTTCCGTTGGAAAACATACATTTGCATGGGAATTTGCATATTAGTCACTAGGTTGTGGTAGATACACGTTTTTACACCAGAAACAGCGGACAGTAAACCGAATATAGACCAGTTTCCAACAGTTTTTAGTCGTTGAATAACTGGTTTTCGACCAGATAAATCGCGTGTTATACACGTGATTTAAACGAAAGAAAGACCCCTGTGTGCTGTTTGGGGTTTTTAGTCGTGCGTGCAATAAATGTGCTGTGGGATACGATCTTCCTTCAAATGCTAATATTGGCTCTGTTATGAATTTTCTATTGTCTGCTACAAATCTTTCCAGGATACACACACGAGAGAATTGTTCTCAGGAACATTTCTGACAAATTTAGTCCCAGGGGAGACAACAAATCCTTTTGTACCTCCAGAAATTCCTTGATTACAGGCAGGTAATCACTAAGATAACAAGCGGACTAAAACCAACTAGACCAACGAGTTGAGACAGGAAATAGGGAAAAGTTTTTTTTCTAACTCTAGATGATTTTCTTCTATAAAATCTGTATATTGCCGCGCTTTAATTGTGCATTTCTAAGTATGATTTTTGATGAAGAAACCACGCAGTTCAAATATTTAAGTCGTTTTTGCCAAATTTAACCAATATTGTTGAGCTTGTGGCACCAAAATTACATGAATAGTTAACAAAAATTGTTTTTAATGTTGTAGAACACTTAATCATACATGGAGCACTGTCTGTGCACACACCAAACACATTTTCATGATTAAGTTCAAGTTCTTTTATAGTGTCCAGACGTACAAAATGTGTACTATTTGCTGTATCCAAGTATGAGCATATTAGCCTAGCATGATGAGTATATTACCAAAGACCGTTCATGTATTTTAGTTCGAGTGCAAAACCATTTCTAACAACAGATCGAATTCGCGTAGTAAGTGTCATCCGGGCGAGTGATGGAATCCTTAATTTTTCTATATCACATGGCCTTGTACTTGATCGCTTGTGTAGAACACTAGCGATCTTAATGCATCTTTTTAAGCATATTTAGTGGAAAGAAGGAAATTAACCGACAAAGTGGCAATTGATTTCAAGAAATTTACATGTGTACTAAGTAGCAGGTAATTTGGGAAAATAGACGGGTTTCTCCGCGTCGTCTGAAAGGGGCAAGGGCCCCCTCATAGGCGCGGGGCCCAGTGCAGCGGCACCTGTCGCACTACCCTTATAGGGAAGGCACTGCTCCTGGGATTCGACCTTGAACCCTCGGCATTAGAAGAAAGTTTTAACGCCACCACTCCAACTTAACCTTGATTGAAAGGATTGTCCATTAAATGAGTTCCTGTCTGTGTGAGCCCTCCGAACGCTCGATATCCAAATGAGACATCGCTCGTGATTCTAGAAATTAGGCAATGCCTCCAAGAATCAACGCATTGCGGGTTGCTGTACATGCAGGACACGAATCATTCTTGCTCATACCGTTGCAGCATGCAGTGCACACTCGCTGTTTGCGGCAATGCGTCTTGAGAATTTACTGGGAAGTAGAAATTGGTCATGTTTATTTGACTACACTGTTCTCTGCAACTTCATAAGTAACCTTATTCCCCCTCGTAGGTAATTACTAAAGATGTAATTAAGAAAGTTTAGACTTTAACGAATGAATATTGGCAACGAATCGGAAAATGGAATAAAAATATGACTAACCCTTTTGGGCATTTGAGCATTAACTGAGAAAGATATTTATTCGTAAAATGGAAAATAGGCATTTCTCCATATTATGGAGTTTTATGTTGGCAGTGTTTTTGCCACCCATCATGCTGAAAATATTCGTCAAGCCATGCGCTGCGGTATCCTTCAACTCAAATCAATGTTTAGTCTGCTAAAACATTGAAACAAATATAACCATTTCGCTTCTAAGTAAACTGATGCATTGGCTTTGGTTGTCATTTTTACGTGTAAACGGAGGCACTGTTTTCATAATTTTCATTTCTCAATTGTGAAGGCAATGCATTTTTTCATTTGCATGAAATATTATAACATTATAAATAAAATACAGTTTAATTACAATAATTTCATTATTTAGTAGAAAGTGGAAGGGTATGTGAATTTATAACTCAGTATCATCAGATATACAGTCCATGTGTATATATAATTGCCAGTCCATATATCTACTGTAGAATCGCTACATTTGCAATTTTTTGTACTTAAAAATAAGCATAAAGGCACCTCACCTAAGGAAAAATAAGTGGTATTAAAGTTCATTCTCTCGTAAGTGTAAAGCACCAAGTCGATGATAAATGCACCATAAACTGATACAAGTGTCTCACGTAATATATTTTTGCTGAGCATTCTCTATTTTTTATGTATCTGCTTTTGACTCAATCTTAATGATATAAATAAAATACTTCATTTCCCTCAAAATGGATAATAATTTTGGGTAATTTATTTTTTAAAACCAGAAGCACATTGAAAGTTAAAAATAGTCCTGCGTTGTGTAGTGACATTAAGCTCTGGTGTGCAGCTCGTGAACCTATTTGTTAAAATGATCATTTAAATACATACATTGTGCAATGCTCTTTGCAATGAAAGTTAATAATTTCAGTCATAATGGATCTCCCTCGAAGGAACAGAACTATGAGTGTACCACTGTCATAATCTGAATGCTGTGGCGAGTTGAAAATCCCAGCAGAATATATTTTGGGAATCATGTTATTGATGTTGAAACCTCATATGATATTGATGAGCATTTATGTTTCTTCTCAACCTCACAGATTGCTTCCAAAAATTATCAATGGCGGTATTGCAGGAATCATTGGCGTGTCATGTGTGTTTCCCCTGGATCTCGTTAAGACCCGGTTGCAAAATCAAAAGGTTGGACCAAATGGGGAAAAGCAGTATGCATCTATGTAAGTACAAGATTTCTGAGAGTCTGAACATTCTTGAATGCTCCTCGAGTGTTTTCAAATGGATTGTAACGAATGTCTCTTCTTCTCAGGTTTGACTGTTTTCGAAAGACCTACAGGGCTGAAGGATACTTTGGGATGTACCGAGGTATGTCTTGAAAATAGATATGAATCTTTTTAGCGGTAAGTTTCCGAGCAGTGGTTTTTAATTCAAGTTCATACTCGTGGTTCAAACTTGAATTATACAATAATGAACATGTGCTGAGTGTACTCTAGAGACTCCCTTCTTTTTTCAGTATTTGCCATTCATTATTTTTTGCTATCAAATCCCATTCTTTCTATGTGTCACCTGTAAATTTATATGGAAGTACATCTGAAAAGGCTCGGCTCTCCCTTGGAGCCTACATAGGATTCGTTGAAAATTCATTCACTGGGATAGGAAGGAAAATTTAATTAATAACTTGGAATAAAACTAATATGCGTTACCAACACAGCTGTAAAGTGTATCTTTTAAGGGATGAAATTGTTCCTGAGGTGTATGTTCATATAATGAATTCAATAAGTGATAAGTAGAAAGCAAGCATGAGCATCAATCTGAAAAATCCACGTGTCATAATGGGTTCAGAAATTGTGTTTCGTTTGGAATTCATGTGCAAATTGTGCTAGGTATTTTGAAAATTAAAAGGGAAATGCAATATTTTATTGATACATTACTTGTATGTCCCTTCTTTAACGTGCAATTCCACATAAGATCATGAAATTATCATGTTTTAATCCAGAATCTACAGATATTTGGGTACCTACGTTTGTAAACTTTTTAGGAAGTGGTGAAATATGTACAGGCTTTGGAAATATTCCTGTTCAAAGGGATTTGGTTGCTAAAATGCATGAATCATTTCATTTTTAGGGTCAGCTGTGAATATATTACTCATAACCCCAGAAAAGGCAATAAAATTGGCAGCAAATGATTTCTTCCGTCATCACCTTTCAACGGGCCAAGGGTGAGTTGAATCGATTTGTTGGCACGACGGATCTTATGTCTTAAGAAATATCATGGGAGTGGAAGTGGCGTGAAGGAATTGATTAAATCTGGGTGTGTGTTTATGAGACCCCTGAAAAATATTTCAGGATGTAATATTGTTGAATTCATGGGGGTTAAAAAGGAATAATAATATCTTAACCTGCATTTTCTGTGTTTATTACAAATTGACTACTCTGTGTTGCACATATGCGAATAAAAAAAGCAATGGAAAAATAGGTTACTGAAATTAAATACTTAATCAAGGTACAGCAAATGCATTACAACGAATGGTAAATTTGAAGTTCAAGTACAAAATATGAATACATAATGCACGTGTACCAGCAATGTATGTACCAATATCCCAAGGATTTGTAAGGTTTTGATGTTGTTCAATATTGAGAACTATGGCTGGAATATAAAAATTTTGATGTTTTATGCAGTATTTTTTTCTACTGGAATCTTGTGTAACAACTTATGGAATTGTAATTATTAATAAGGGTGTTGGACTTCATCCAATATGTGCAGGAAACTTCCTCTTGCAAGAGAAATGTTGGCTGGAGGCTGTGCTGGATTTTGCCAAATAATTATCACAACTCCAATGGAACTCCTGAAAATCCAACTGCAAGATGCTGGGAGGCTGGCCAAAGCTGGTGAGCTATTATTTCAACTCCAGTGGTTTTTCACTGGGTAATATTTGCACGAGAGACTCTTTTCTCCCTCTTAGGTACAACATAATCATCTGACCTTAAAAAAAACTTGAATGGTTTTAATTAGTCATACTGCATACATATTTCTGCAGGAAAGGATGTGGGCATTTCTGATATTAAATATGATAATTATGCCTCAACTAAGTGAATTCCTTAAATGCAGTTTTGAATTTGTCTTTCCATAGTTCGCTATGAAGATTTAGAAAGAATTGTCAATTTTATTCAGATGATTCCTTTTCACAACCTATTATTATTCTTATATACGTACAATTGCATTTTTCTTTTGGAGAAAAAGGAAAGAAATTTCCTTCTGAATATTTTTATACAATGATGACTTCATTGCTATTTATTGTTTGTTTATTAATAGTTGTAAATGTAGGTGCTTTCAAAAAAATAAAATTGAGTTGCGTTATAGCATATAAAATTATAATAAATTTTACTTAATTTTGCTCTTTTTTTGCAAGCTGTTTTGTTTTTTGTGATGTGCACCATTTTTTAAAATGATCTTTTTGATAGGTTAGGTTCTAAATCTATTATTTTTGTTTGAGTTTGAAATTAAATGTTCCGTTATTATTGATTGTGTGACCTGCCTGTGCACATGATTGAATTTTGGATTTTATTGAAGTTTAATGCTGGGAGATTCTATTTTCCAGATAATTGGGATGTTTGGCGTATGTAGATATTGTCACAATTGTTTCATGGTATTGAATAAACATAATTACTTTTCAGTTCCTTAGAGGTTTCAGATTTTAATTTAGAATCCATTGCTCTGCTCCCTTTCTAATTGCGGTCACCAAATCTGTCACAACTCGGATTCCCTTGACAATTCCTCTCCAACCTCCACCAATCTCTACTTCGCAGAGGAGGATATCCAAAGCACCTCCTTCATAAAAAAATCCTCAAAAAAACCACACTCCCCCATACTTCCTCCCACTAATAACAGCAGTTCCCACCACAAAATCTCCCTCTGCACCATCTACTTCCCTGGTGTTTACTCCCGAGGGTGCATCATCAAAAACCTCTCTCCTTTCTGACAACCTCACCTCATGAAAAGTTTTTCCTCGATGCCCCTCTCTCACCTACAGTAACCTATCTGCCATCTTTGAAACAACCAGACCCCTCACCAAATTATTCAAACCCTCCCAATTCCCTGCCTGCCCCTTGCAGTCACTTGCGATGTAAAATGTGTGCTATTCTCGTTACCCATCCCCTGCCAGGCAAGTTCGTCGCTTCCATCTCCTCCCCCTCCTGCACCACACAAAATATTGTTTACATCCTCCTCAGCCAATTCCACTCTTCTTTCTATATCAGATTATCCACCACTCCCCTTAACGTTCGAATGAACGGTCACCGTTCTGCTTGTCACCTGCCTTCCCTCTGTTTCTCTCCCTGTCGCCATTACCTTCCACAATTCCACTTTCTATAAAAGTTTTAAGGTTGGTTTACTCGCCTCCCTTCCCCCCTCTTCCTCCCCCCCATCCAACTCAAGGATCTGGGATAATCATGCATTTTAATCCACCAGGCCTTTTCACAGCCTGAGCTCAACAAATCCCACTAGCGTCTCCATCCCCTCTTTCCTTCTCTCCGTGTATCCTCTCTCCCTCCACTTCCTCTGCTCACCTATCTTTCTCTTCCCCCCTCCCTTCTGCTCTTCCCGTTCTTCCTCTTCTTCCCCTCCTTTCCCCTCTCCCCCTCTTTCCCCCCTCAATCTCACTCCTTTGAGAAAGAGAGATCGATGCTCCATCGAAATATTAGAAGTCTAACTTGTTAACTGTCTTTCATGTGTTTCTATATTTATATCGGTCACCGTCCTGGCATATCTTGTCTTTTATTATCAGTTAATTTTATTGACCTTTAATATTAGAATGTTTATGGGTGATGAACGCATGAAAGTATATGTGTGAACATACAGAAATAAGAATTACTATTTGTAATTAATTCTGTGGGTATTGTCTGTTTGAATATATTCTCTCTCTATTTCCATGCTCGAATGGATTACCTTCTCAAAAATGAACCAAAATGATAAGGGACTTGAGAGAATTGTTTAAATACGTGAACGTAAATACTTGGGGAAGACCTGACATTTTGTACATACTTTTTGTGTATATACCCTTTCAGAGACAATTAGAGAAGGATTTATCATAGCATAGTGCATTTTGAACTTGCGCCATATCAGCTCTCCTAAATGTTTCCCATTTCACGAAGTATCCTAGGCACTTTACGTTGCCGATAAGGGTGTGTTGTTTAACTGATCACCTTGCAAAGACAGATTCTTCCTTTTATTGAGAAACATTTATAACTATGAACATCTAAATACGTATTAATTTTTTTTTGATCTTTTAAAAGCTATGAATTATGTAGCTTTAAAAAATCTGAATTTATGAAACTTGACCTTGCTTTGAGTTATTTTTTTTGGATACATTGAGTGTGTTCTCTCATTTGTCTCTAAGGATTGTGAGGTTTTGTTGCTCTCCTTTTTAAGAAGATGTGATTGATTGTGTTGTAGGAAGTGAAAGGAATGGTTAAGAGTCAATTGAACTTTGGTTGTGTTTCATTGTGTGTCATGTGCTTCTTGGGACATACAGGTGGAGCACCAAAGGTTTCTGCGACCTCTGTTGCCCTCGGATTGCTTCGCACTCAGGGAATATTTGGACTGTACAAAGGGACCACGGCCACTATGATGCGAGATGTCCTCTTCTCTGTCATCTACTTCCCTCTGTTTGCTCACCTCAATGCCCTCGGCCCTCGCAGGAGTGATGGCTCTGGTGAGTCGATTTGCTAAGCATAACTAGAACATTGGGAGGGAATTTTATTTTACCACAGTGAATTTTGCTTGAAGCATAGTGAAAATACTCGTGCATCAAGTCTCTGCACCTGGCTTAAGCGTACCCAATTTGTGCACTGTGTGATAGTGGGGCTGGGAGCAGGGGAGCCGCAGGAGGCTGGCAGTGGCAATGTCTCAATTAAGATGTGATTGTAAAAAAATGCTTTGTTTTTATATATCTACATCTACATCTACATCTACATACTACCCCGCAAGCCGCCTCAATAGGCGTGTGGCGGGGGGTGTTAGGACACCAGCCGTTTACATGTAAAAAGGAAACGCTCTATGAAATTACGCCTTGCATTTATTAAAGTCCCTTATTGTTCGGGGGAAAAACGAATTCCCATACCTATCCGTTCGGCAAAAAAATATATAGTTTTGGTATGAGTAGTACATAGTATTTGAGTGGAATGCAAGTTCGATGGCTTTGGTCATTTTGCAGCTACTGTCCGGCACTTGCAAACTGTGGCAGTAGTACTTCCGATGAGTAAGATAATTAAGCAATTCAGCAAAAAAAAGTAGCAGCAATAAATGCATGTCTGCAACAAATGCTCATTTGCACAAAAACTGTTGAAAGTAATGACATAAATTAGTCCAGTGATAATATATGCATAAATTTTATAAAATCAGTCTTTTTTATCTATTTGTTTTCCTTTGTCATTTTGTGTGGCAAAGAAAAAATGTATGTTATTTATCACTAGCTTAAAAGATGTCATGTTTGTGATTTTACTAGTTGAAAGAATAACTAATGGCCAATTATGAAAAGTGTACAAAGAAAGAAATTATGACCTAGATATATGGAGCAGATTTTATGAGAAATATGATTGATGAAATCATCAGAAAAGTTGTGTCAATCTTCCTGTAGGTGAAGCAGTTTTCTGGTGTTCATTCCTTGCTGGTTGTGGTTCGGGCTCCTTCTCTGCATTTGCCGTCAATCCAGTTGATGTTGTCAAGACTCGTCTGCAGTTGCTGACCCGAGCGGAAGGGGAAATTCCATATAAAAATGTTCCAGATGCATTCATGTAAGGATGTGGTGTATCATTAGGGTTTGGTCTTTACCCTCAGGGCGTTGACATGCCGTTTTATCTCTCACACTACATTAAGGTCATTGCTATCCCATTTCAGATAAATTGTTATGCCTGATCATGCATACTTTGAAAAGTTGTATTTATTCTGCGTGATGGATGGTTCTAATGATCTGTGTTGGGTTTCTCTTTTGCTAAATGCACTCTAGAAGAACAGCAAAAATAATTTTTGTCTTAGGTGTGAAAAAGCTTGGAATATGAAATGCGCCATAGTGTATAATCGCCATTTATGTTGGATTTCATATTTGAGTCATCTCCAAATGCTTGAATTTCGATTGGAACCAAATGGTGATTTTTAATGCTCAATTTTTTCATTTTGGTTGACTCAAATACAAAATTGTGGCTTAGGTTCAGTTGAGCATAACTGCAGATGATGCTACAATGCATTGTGAGAAAAAGATAATATGTAGTAGCAACTCTTTAGGGCTAGAAGATGGGCTGGAGAGGCTGAGGCTCCTACCTTGGCAAGTTCCTTTATCAGAGCCAGCCGAAACTGGGGATGAGTCATCTGGCAAGACGTAAACAGCATGTGGCTGTTGAGGACAGTGAAGTTCAAGAGGTGGGCGAAAAGCTTTTTCCTCCACTTCAGCTACAATGACTTAGTGTTGTGTCTTACCGTGCCACAAAAGTGCGAAGATACAATGCAATACAAAGATACAATAAAATAACTGGCTTAGGGCCACTGAGTCTACAAGAGTGCGCATGTGGGACAACTCAGGTGAGACAACACACGCATGAGGAGTAGGGCAGCGCTTATTTTTCTACATTTGAGAGATATAGGAATACATATGCTAAAAGTGATCGATTTGGTGGGAAAGAATGTTCATGCTGCGGCTGTTCGACCCGCCACAGCAAGCACTGGGTGCCTGGCATGCCCAAGCCAGGGTCAAAGTTCAGCCAATTCAAGATGTGGTTTTTTTCTGTGTAAAACAACCATCCATATAGTAATCACACCATTTTAGAACCACTCCAGAGTGAAAATTTCAATCCTTTCAATACTTTGATGCCTTTATGTCGATACCGGCCAGCACTTGGCCATGTGTGACGTGCAATGCCTTGTGCCATGTGGGTTGCGTCCCGTAGCCTTTTTACCACTCTCACCCCCAGACTCTGAACACTCCAGAGCAGTCACAGGATTACAATGACATAATTCTCGTAATAAACTATTACTAATTTACAGTGGTAGAGGGAAGATTGTGGAGTTGTAAAGGTTGAGTCATCAACTTCAGCCATTTTCCATCACACAGCATACTTTTCTACTTAAACTCCGGATGTGAAACCAAAACAAATTGTATGGCATCACAAGCAAAAATATATGATTGCAATATTTTAAAACATCAGTTTCGGGCAAAAAAAATACTTAAATCGTGGCTGGAATCCTCACAGTTATCCCCGATGACTTTTCCTTGGTCTCCCCAGGTTTTCAGCCTCTCAAGTACACCCTGATATCAATCGCTCTCTAACATGAAATGTCTCACATCCAAGGAAGTATTGCAATCGTCGCATCACTGTTTAGACTTTCCATGAGATGAGGTTCATTGAATCGCGTTCTTTGTGGACACCTGTGTCAACGACGAGGGCTTCTTGAAAAAAATAATAGAATGTGCAAAGGTGAATTAGAAGATATTGAGGTCTGCCTAAAATGGAGGAAAACACCATTTATGACTCCTTGGTTAAGAGGCATTAGCCATTGGAGTTTTTGTGGGTTGCTTTGAAATAATCTGTCCACCTTGCTCTGACGTAGATTCAAAGAGGTTACAAACTTCCTCCTTATGATAGAGTTCTTACTCACCACAGAACGAACTTGAAAAAGAATAATTTGGCCACTTTTGCTATTTTTTTCTCATGAGGATTAGAAAATCATCTGCTACATATTCTTAGGTCTTTTTTGGGGTTATTTACTGTTTGACCAATCTTTCTCATGTCCATCTCATTTCCCTAACCATTTTAGGACTGCTAACCATACCATTTGTGCATTTTCCAGTGGTTTGAAAAGGGTCTCAATCTGTTCTTCCTACCATAATCTCATCCTAGAATGCACCTCTAACCTCACCCTCTGCAAAGAAATATACAGTGAAACGTCTCGCCTACGGACAGTAGCAGTCCTGGAAAATGTGTCAATAAGTTGGAGGTGACCCAAAGAAAACCTCATTTTTACGCTTTATTTTGCCACGCAAATATTATACTGTAGGAATTTAAGGTAGCTGAAAGAAATCCTTTTATTTCAAATATCACTTCTGAATAATTTAAAATAAATTGGAAATAATAAAATAACGTAACGTATTCACTCACATATATTTAAAATTCTTGAAGCATTTACACATTTTAATATGTCTACATAAAAATACATAGCTCACTTAGGCATGAATAAATCATTGATTTTGGTTTGCTTATTTCTTTTTGTAACAAATTCTTTTTCAAAATTTAACTGTACATCAATAAGGCTACTTAATGCCTCGCTGTTGCCTTTTGAAATGCAAAATTTTTTGAACAGTTCAATTTGATGCAACGCACCGGCATACGATGCCACGAGCATCTCTCCCACTACATAGGCTCAAGCTCACTGTCATCACTTTCACTGATTTCGTCATCTCCTTCATCAAGAGTGCTTTTAATAATTTCTTCCATGTCAACCTCATGGTCCACGGTCAACAAATTAGAATCAATGCTCACATATTCAGCACTTTCGCCAGTATCATTTAACAAAATGTCTAACTGCAAGCCATCTGTAACGTCTTCCCCTTCTGGTGATAATTCAATTTTACAAAACCTCGATTTAACAAAACAATTACACATGGTTGAACTTTTTATGTTTTTGATCGCTCGATCAATCCAAAACATTCCGTCAAGAACAGTAATGGACTTCCCCACATGAGTGTGGGAATGCCCCTTGGTCAACTTTATGTATATATCATGCTTTTTAAAATGAACTCTCTGTAGAGGACTTGGAAATTTTTAATGATGCCTTGGTTGTAATTCACTTGTAGTTAGCGATGGGCCACTCTGAAAATCACCTCGGTAATTTTCGTAAATTACTGCAGTATTTTTCGTAAGTTACTGCAGTATTTTTCGTAATTTACCTCATCCCTTGAAAATTACCGTAATTTTTTAGATAATTCACCTATGTTTGAGATAATTTTTCATACAGACAAATTCCCAACATGTCCTTTTAACCCAAGTTCAAATTTCCAACGTGTTTAATAATAAATTGAGGCATGTACAACTCATTTTTGGAATATTTTACTTAAATTATAACATTATAAGAGTAATGCATTAGAATATTCTTCTTGAAAATTTCTCATACTTTAACAAAAGAAAGCAACTGCTGTAGTTCTTTTTACAATTTAAAAAAATTATGATAGATTAATGTTGCATTAGGTATGGTTTAAAAATCGTTATTCCCTTCCTTTTGCTATTGGCTGTCTTATTTAACCATACATTTGCTGTTAACACTAGAAGGACCAGACCCGTCATTTTGACGGGTAACCCTTACTTACTTATTCATATTGCCTACAATTTTTTTTCTGTCGTCTTAATTTTTTCTGACTTTTATTTATTTTTTATGGTACGTATTCTTTTAAAATTTAATTTAATTTTTTCACATAGAAATGGAGTTATACCACCTGTCTACCTTAAAAGACCAACACCCGTCAAAATGACGGGTTAGGCGTTTCTATTTTATTTGTAACGGTAACACGTGTTTTATTCAGGAAATCACTACACTATATTACGTCTGGCCATTTTGATGTTATATTCAGCACATTTATGCATTTAACATTCCTTATTACATTTTGAATGGAAATAAGCAGCATATCTGCCATACCCAGTGGCGTGTGGTAGTTCAGAGCAGTGGAAGCAGGAGTGGCGTCATCGGAGAACGTAACCGCTACCACGAGAAAAAGGACATCTTTTATTAGGGAAAACCATAAATGAGGAAAATATGTGATCCCTTACAGTTGGGGGATCCCTAGTCTCCCTTGGGCAGAAAGGATAAAAGGGTTATGGAAGGATCGGGGCGCAGGAGTTCGGTGCCCTAGGCCAGCCCAGGGTACTGTTACCGCCTGGAGAAGAAGAATCCCCATTTGGAAAAACCCTAAGAGTGGGACATGAGTACAATTCCTTGTACTACGGCGATTCCTTGTGTCGTGTGAGCGGCAGGGATGACTGACCGATCGCAGCCGACCGAGCGGCAGACTGACCGATTCGCAGCTGCATCCCCAATCTGGAATCCCTTCGTGGCTAATTGCACATTGTGTTACAAGGCTGGCGAGAACATCACTGTAGATGAACAACTACTTCCATGCAAGGCTCGCTGTAGATTTATTCAAAACATGAGAAACAAACCAGATAAGTTTGGTATTAAATTTTGGCTTGCTGCAGATGCAAAGACAAAGTACATGCTGAACGGGTATCCGTATCTCGGTAAAGATGAGTCACGGACCATGGACAAAACACTTGCGGAGCACGTGGTTTCACGTCTTATTCAACCATTTTATTCAAAAGGAAGAAATGTTACTTGTGATAATTTCTTTCGGCTACAGCCTCCAGCCACAGCTTCTTCCATGCAGAGGTTAAGGTCCTCGTTGTAACACACAGCCAGCCCTGATAAAAAATTCTGAGGCATATCACAATGTTAACAAGGTCCTTCCAGTACTCTCAAAGGGTGAGGTTTGTGTTTTCTGTCACCTCAAAGCAGCGCCGAAACAGGTGCTTAGTGTACAGCTTTTTAAAATTAGAAATCACCTGCTGATCCATGGGCTGAAGGATAGGAGTGGTGTTGGGTGGTAGGTAGAGAACCTTAATAAACTTGAAGTTAATCTTCGAGGTTTGGTGGGTGAGCAGGAGCATTGTCGAGGAAGAGAAGGCCTTGCATGGGTAGGTTATTTTCCTGTAGATATTTCTTAACAGAAGGGCCAAAAACCAGGTTTACCCACTGCACAAAGAACTGCCTAGTGACCCATGCCTTCGGGTTTGCCCTCCACATAACTTGCAGTTTTTCTTTTAAAATCTTATGTGACTTAAAGACTCTTGGGTTTTCCGAATGGTTTACGAGCAGAGGCTTGATCTTGCAGTCGCCACTCGCATTGGCGCACAGTGCGAGAGTTAGTCTATCCTTCATGGGTTTGTGGCCTGGCATCATCTTCTCCTCTGCCGTTATCTAAGTCCTTCCTATTCGGCATCTTTTTCCAGAAAAGCCCTGTCTCCTCACAGTTGAAGACTTGCTGGGGGATGTATCCTTTGGCTTCTATCAGTTCGGAAAAAGTTTTGAGATAATCCTCAGCTGCCTTCACATCCGAACTTGCTGCCTCACCATGCCTGACAACGGAGTGAATGCTGGTCCTTTTCCTAAAGTTGTCAAACCAGCCTCGACTGGCTTTAAACGAGTCTTCCGATGCCTCGTCCGTGGATGTGCGCGGGGTCTGATTCAGCAAATCACTGTAAATCGCTCGTGCCTTCTCACATGATGCCCTGTGTTAAGATATCGCCTTTAAGCTGCTTCTCCGTCACCCAAACCATCAGCAGTTTCTCCATCTTTTCATGGAGAGAGTTCCGGAGCTTATAAATTATTGTAACGCCCTCAGCTGGCGTTATACCCTTTATCGACTCTTTCTGTTTAAGCACAGTACATATCGTTGAAGTACTACGTCCGTACTGCCTCGCCAAGTCAGCTACTCGCACACCTTGCTCATTTTTTTCTATGATTTCACGCTTTAATTCAATAGACATCATCTTCTTCTGAGCACTGACCTTTCCACTCACTTTCCTTAGACCCATGGTTATAAAAATAAATGTGATAAAGTATGTAAATGCATAAAAAGCACAAAGCCCTAGAAAAACTAATCAAAAATGCTTCGACAGCGAGGTAAACAAACACACTGGGGGGATGCGTGGGATAATGCGAGACGCACAAGGCGCAGTAAACTGGTGGGTCGTGTGCAGCCGGCCGTTCCTCGTATCTCAAATTTTGCTCGTATTTCAAAGCAAAACTTCTCTCGCTCGACGGCTCGTATCTCAAATATATCTCGTATGTTAGGGCACTCGTATCTCAAGGTACCGCTGTAGATGGGTGGGTCCCTCCGACTGCAACCCATAATTAAATGCATGAAAGTGCAGCCCATAAGATGCAGGCTGAGTTAAGAATGCATTTTCGAGTAAATAAATGTGTGTATTATGGGCCGGGAAATGTGAAAAATGATAAATATTGACATTGTTGCCAGATTAAATTATGCATGTGCTTTTTTCCCATTTATCAGTAGCCTCCTCTGGATTCTCCATTTTGTTGACAATTCATCAATTATGCATGAAAAATTCTTCCATTAAATACTTTGCAATGTGCAGGAAGTTTGTTGTATGCATTACTTTCTGCCTCATTGATCATTGAATCTAATGCAATGAATTACTACAGCTTTTTCAGTCGTACTGCCTACTAAGAGGAATGCTAAATTAACACCATAAACATCATAAATCCGGACCAATCTGATCCTGCACTTTTGGGATTAGCAATCCTCTACTTAACTGTGTGAAATTCACTGTGGAAAAATCATTCACCTGCACTGGGATTCGTACCCAGACCCCCCGGTTTCGCGCCGAGTGCTCTACCAGTTAAGCTACCCAGGCGTCATTGCTCGCTGTGAATCCCAGTCTTGGCGAATGATTTTTTCACTGAATTTCACACAATTGTGTGACCATCAGCGGGTGACTCCATTAAAGTTACTGCGCAGCTAGTTCCGCAGTTCTTTGAATCCTCTACTGTACTAGTTCTCTACTTGCTAAACAAATAAATGATAACATTTGTTGGAGCCAAATGTGGAGTTACAAATTCCCATGGCAGTTTCCTTTTTGGACCGTCGTGTATTATCAATTAAAGCCACTGGAAAATCACAAGAGTTGAGAAAGTGGCTGGTGCCAATGGCCCGTACTCTCATCTAAATGTACCATGTAAATGCTGATGTTTAATGTGCTAATAATTCTGTTTGTTGAAGTCGGAAATCATTCTGTTGGACATCAGATCTGATGAGATGTAAGGAATGAGTGATTCTCTTTCTTGTACTTGCAGACGAATCATGAGAGAAGAAGGACCTCGTGCATTTTTCAAAGGTGCTGCTTGCCGAATGATTGTGATTGCGCCACTGTTTGGAATCGCTCAGACGGTTTATTATCTCGGAGTGGCAGAGAAACTCCTCGGAGTCCAGCGAGGGTGAGCATGAATGGAGACAGTGGAATAGTCGAAAGCGCAAACTGCAAGGGTCTGCATGACTAGGAGATTTACTATTGGTGTAGACAGAGTGGATGTAACTATATTAATAAGTGTGTGTATGTATGTACATATAATTGTTGGTAATGTGAGCGTAAAACCGAGAGGTGATGTATTCTGTAAGTGGATTCTGAGACTGTTTGTACGTTTGATTCTGTGTCAGTCTGAATGTAATCCCTCCTTGAGTCTTTACTTCATGTTTTTTTTCTGAAATTTGTTCTAAAAAAAATATTTTTGGGATGCACAAACTGTGCTCCTCTAGAATATGTTTTGTAATATTTTCACAAAGAAAGAATGTGACTATATTCATATCATTGGGATTCTTTGGAGACTTCTGGGGATCAGCCGAGAGGAGTGGTGAAGATTGATTTGTTCAAGGTTGATGCCAAGTAATGCGCTGCCGGCTGGGAAACAGTCAAGGCTGGTCTCAAGACAGGCACTCATTTCTGTTTACCAATGTCTATGTCTTCTGTAAAAAGTTTATTAACTTGTTGTAATAAGTGGGCATTTAGGCCCATTGATTATCCCTCCAGGATCTGTCAATTAGCTAGAATTTAGGAGGGATTCATAAATGTGATACATATGTCTGGGAATTTAAGCCTAATTATTGGTGGTATTAATGAAGTGGTGATGTTTTAATGAACAACAGTTTCTAATATGTTGTATTGTGAATCGATACAACGGGGAGGGTGAGCTTTTTCTCGTTGGTGATTAGCAAAGGTTGTTAGTGTTGAATTGCTTTTCTTTTGGATATATAATTACCAAATGGGAATGCCAAAGTGTGACTACCATTGAATGTATTTTGTTTCAATTCTTTTCTAATTGTAAACTTGCCTTAAGTATTCTTTTGCAGTACATTATTTTGTATGGTGCTGCAGTTTCATAGTCAGCATTTATTGAATTCAATCACACTAATTGGACACACCAGTAATCTTCATCGTTACTTTTTCTGACTGTAGTACCTCTATCCATGCTAATGAGTGAAATTCTCTTCTTTAATTCCACATTGATACCAGTTTTATTTCATTGCATGCAGCCATGCTTGCCTGTTATTTCCAGTCTGCCATACCATTATTCATTAACCTAGCCTCTCATTTCATAGCATCCTCCTTTTATGTATTGTTCAAGGCATATAACATTTTCTTTTTAATGGGATAAGTTTTAACCATGTGATAAATATGTTTAACATAGTGTTTGAAAGTCAATGAAGGTTCTTCACCAGTAATTTTCTTTGAGATTTTAGAACTATTTTCTTCTGTAAAGTAGAAGGCATTTTTTTCACGTATGATTATACTTCCTGAAATCCATTCTATTATTACATATAAATAGGTGACATATCCTCAGCTACATTCCTTAACAAATAACATATTTTCATAAGCAAGCGAAGGGTATGCTGAAACCATGTATGAAAATTATTTATAGTTTTTATTACCTTCTGTTGTTAGACCATAATTTTGAGCCAATGAACATTGAGTAATCACTATTTTTATGATGTAATTTGAAATTGTTGCTGGATACATACTTAGTTGAAACCTTCATGTTGTTACTTTTAATGCTTTCATTTTTAGAATGAGAATAATGGTTTAAAGTTGAAATATGGAGTGAGATTATGCTGTCCTCTAATGTTTAAGACCAGCCACCATGCGTACTTATTGTGTAATTGAAAAGTGATTTTTGTTTTTTTTTTGCCATTCAACCTCTCTCATGGAACAAATTATTTTAATAACAACTGTCAAAATTTGAAACCAGCGTTTGAAGGTCTGATATTTTTTTTGTTATGAGCACCTCTGCTTCTTCTTGCGTGAATTTGATTGTCTAACATTGCAGTGTAATTATCCCAAAATTCTTTGCTTATTTAGCAGCCATTTCATGATTTTCCATGGCGTTTGCTTGATTTTAGCTTGAATTCCCATGTCTTTAAACTACTAATCATTTACAATTGCTGTAGCGCTTAGAAGAATATTGAAGCATAATGTGCACTATTTTTTTAATCTGTCCTTTTAATATGTCACCATATTCTGCTCTTTGTGGTTAAATACGAAAACACTTTAGAGCATTACTTTCTAATTCTGAACAATTGTGTTTTTTGATAATAGTCTGGTTCTCTGTCATTGCATTTTTCAGAATGTGTCTTTAGTCTTATCATTCTATCAAAAGATCGATTTGATACGGACAGCAGGAATTACAGATTTTAGATTTTTAGGGAATTTTTTAGCAATCCATAATTTCCAAAGGTGAAACATGATGTTTTGCTGTTGAAACCGCACTTTTGTTTACTGAATTTTCCTGCTTAAAAGAAATGGGCAAGATACCCTAGTTTTGACAATTGAATCTGAAATAAATGAATAACATTGGCCTTCAATGTTATTTATGCTGAAAAAGGGAAGCAATATTTAACCGAAAACCTGAAACAAAAACATATAGTGGCGTGGCGTGATCCTGAAGGTCATTGTGCTTATGTGCCTCATTGCAAGATTTGTATAAGTCAGATGTCAGCGAGGAGGTCTTAAGAAGTCTGATTTTGACATTGACTATGTTGGACGCAGGGTGGTTTTCTGTGGGTTTCTATGTGAGGAGAAGCACGTCTTATAAGCTGGAAACAACGGTGCTTCCACCCTCAATGGAATGCAGACACAATGCGTACGAAGTGACTAGACAGCTACCCAGGCAGCTCCACAGGTATTGCAGAGGTATGTAGTCTCATGCTGCATCCTGTGGAGTAGTATTAAAGACCTCGTCCGTGCGCTTCTTTAGTTTCATATTTCAAGTTTCTTTAATGGGTCTCTCATTTGTTTTCTGCACTTTTATTTGGGAAATGTAGTTATTGAAGAATTTTTCTCAGAATTTCAGACCCAAACATATTGTACGTAAGAAATATTTAAAGCTGCTTCTGTGTTGCTTGAGTATTGAGTTATTTTTATAGAATTTACTAACACTGTTTCTGAAAATGATGCAAGTAAAATTTTTTTCCTTACGTTATTTTTTTGAGGCTGAACACAGGAAATGGTTATTCTATAAACAATGTAACCGAATTACTTGTAACTTAGGTCGGAAATTTCAATTTTTTGTTGATTGCATCATATATTTTTTCAAAATTTTGTTGATTGTATCTTATATTTTTGTAACGAAATTTCTATGTCCGTTTCCTCTGTGCTGTAAATCTGTATGTCTCGATGGTAGGTTAACAAGTGCTTTATGAGCTTACAGATCAAAGAGAGGTGTAGATTGTTTCTAATGAGGTATGTTCAAAAGTTGGCAATGTAATAAGTGGTATTTGTTGTAATGAACCAGACAATAATATTGTGTAAGGGAGATTCATGTTGTTTTCTCTGTTTTTTTTTGTAGAATAGAATGTTTATGATGACAATAATGTTGTAATGACAATATTTTGTTATGTGCCATCAGTGGTATAATTTTTAGCTCTTGGTGCTGTGAAATTAATTAGATATCATTGTTACGTACTCCTAAAAATGGCCATCATGTTTCTGAGCATCATATGCACATATTGTGATTCTGGAACATTTAAGTCTGTCAAGGTGCTGTACATTGTTCGAATTCTGTTGAACTAACATGGAGGTGTTGATTTTCTTATTAAGAGTCGCAGTTTTAAAGTTCTTTAGTCTTTTATATCTACATTCAACTCCTGGGGAACAAAGTTTTATGGCATCATTTTAATATGAATATTGAAAATTGTAAAGATTTTTGTGGAATTGCCTTAATTGCTTGTGAAAAGGTACCTCTTATTTAGCCTTTGTGATAGTAATTATTAATTAATAAAGAGGGAATCTGGCCTGGAATATTATTCCTTTACTATGCAAATAATGGTGATATCGGAGAGGCAATGTTGGACCCATGTTGCTGCTATCTTATAATATTCACTTCGTTTTGTTACACCTTTATAATTATGCCATGCTGAATGCGCTGTGTATTCATTTAAACAATTGGGATTGTCTGGTGCCAACCTTCAAAATTTTAAACTCTGCTTTCTATTTCTGAAATTGCATGGCTGAATGGAATGAGAAAATTGAGCCGAGAGTTGAAGTCCTGGGTTGAAGAAGGAATTTTTTTTCACCTTTGTAAATATTAACGTCATCGAAAGCCAATCAAGATATTAAGTGTAATTATAAATATCCAGTATTATTTCCATTTGTGCATCGCTGTGAAATGAAATGTTACCTTCGAGTTCCATATCAATTCATCACACTAATGTACTGATTGGAATCAAATTATTACTTTTAGCACATGGATATATGCAATAAATATTTGTTATCATTTGATGGAGTTATTTTTTTGTACCAATTATCTTGAATTTTTGCATGTAAGTACCCCGTGGAAAATTCCAGATAAAACAAGTGCGATCCAACTCTCATGTTTTCAACTTGCCGCTACTAGTCATTTCAACTCATTTTAATTCTGTCATCGTCGTGTCATTCTCATTTTATCTTTCAAAGTGAGATCATTTTGTTTTTGCATGATATCACGGACTCCCCTTTTCCTGGGAAGTGCCCCATACCCTCCCCGGTTTCCCCTCTACCCCCCGAGCCTTTGGTCTGGAGCCACACCTGAACTAGCCGAGAATAACTTTAAACTAAATCGTTGCATTATTTGAGGAATCTGAAGGTCAGAGGCCGTATCCCACTTGTGTATATTCCCGAAATGTTATCACTTCCAATATTGGGTGGGACTCGATCCGTTTACTGCTCTAGTGCCTTATTCAGGAAATCATAATAAACTATATATGTGTAAAATGATAATAAGTAACTCTTATTTAGCGAAAGACATATGCCTACCATCGTATTTCAGAGCATGAAATAATTTTGGCTTTTAGTTTTAGGTCTATGAAAAGATTAATAAAATACCTATACTGGGTTTTGCGCAATTGTAGCCGCCAATGGGCCAATTTCATTTCGCGCATACCACATGCCACTTTGCAGAAGGAAACAGCGATAGGTACTTGGGCAAATACCAGGAGGGTCAAGTCCAATAATGTAATGTGGTTTGAACGATCGTGTTGTGAAAATGTTGCATATAGGTTGCTGAGGTTGCAGCATGTTGCAAGTCGCTCTGCAACGTTCTGACAACATCCCAAATACGTTGCTATGATGTAATGGCATAGCTGGGAAATATTAAAAATAGATTTGTTGAACTGGAAAATACATTCGATTATGATGCTTCTCCATTCTCAGAAGTGATTGATTAGTTTCTAGAAAAATAAATTGATAACATTTTGGTAAGGTACTATCACTTTCAAAAGTCGGTCCACACGGTGAGCGCGACCATCTCCGTGTTCTGTTGAAATCGAGCTTCACCTTTGCATACGCGTTCCATGACTTCTGGGGGCCAATTTTACTGCTACGACTAGCACAACTTGAGTTTGTTTTTTACTCGCTAAGAGACCTCGCGTGACCTTCTCCCTCCGACAACGAATAGCCAAAACAATCCCAACCCCCACTCCCATAAGAATTCGCCAGCCGAAGAACCCGTGAAGTGTTTTCGGCTGGGACTTTCTTGTGGGAGAAAGAAGGCGATAATTTCCCGTACTCTCCTTATGACATGGGTCGTCGTGGCAAGAATCATTAGTCCTGCGCAAAGGGGACAGATAGTAGCCTCGTTTACATGCAGGAAAACTAGTAATTTATAAAGTTATAGCAAATACGTTGCCAAAATCCACTGTTGCAAAATAAGCTCGGAAACCTTTCCCGACAATGAGAAAATAAAGATAATGTTAAGAGATCAGAATTTTTATTTTGCACGTAATAAAAATAGCTGAGATAGCTGTTAAAATGAAATCGGGGAAAGGGCGGAAGACTTCCTCGGTGAAGACCAGCAGTATGGGTTAAGGAAAGAGAGCGGGACGCGAAACGCATTTCTGGTGATGAGTATTCTAACATTTATTTATAGATAATAGCCACTATGTCTCTATTTGCTTCTTAGACTGCTGGAAGACTTTTTGAAAAAGTAAATTGGATGAGAATAATAAATATTACTGCAGAAAAAGGGAGTACACTGGAAGTTTAGGCGCATAATTATAAAACCTCACGGGGATGAAGCGGTATACGGGTAATGAATGACGAATCGGAATGGGTATATGTTGGAAGAGGATTCAGGCCGGGCCATTTCTTATTACCATTGATTTTCGATTGTTCGCTGACAATTTGGTGATAAATGTATGGAAAGGGATAAAATTGCGAAGGAAAGTAGCAAGTAACTGTTAATTTTGGTAGATTTGCAGATGGCCAAGATTTATTAAGCCAGTCAGCCACGGGACTCGATGTCTATTTCGCAGGCGAAAAGGTGCGTGATATGTGGAATGTGAATTAATCATATAAAGCGCAGGTAATGAAGTTTATAAAGTAGTAATAGTCCAAAATGAAGGAAAATGAGGCAAATTCTGAGCTAGGGAAACGGGTTACCTTTCCGGGAAGTATAACTACGTCATTCAGTAAATGATAAACTAATGTATGGAGATTGGTGTTACAGAGGATTTAAAGAATTGTGTTTGAATAGGAATTTCGCTGTTTTCAAGTAGGACGGAGAGAAAAATAGACGAAAAGTCGATAGGAGATATACGAGAGACAGCACAAATAAAACGTGGTGTTGCCTAAGGTGCTATAGATGGGATATGACTCAACGACGGGAAAGGGGATATTACGGCAAAGATCTGTATTAGTGAAACAAACGTAGTGATGATAAATGTGCAACTCTATCTCCATAATTGAAAAGTAAAATTAAAACGATATTGCACAGTAAATTAAAACGACACCTTTGAGTAAAGTTTAAGAACAAAACAACTGATATAGCCTTCACACTTATATCATTAATCAGTGTATCGGAACGAAAATTTGGAGGTTTTGGAAAGCCTCCAGCACACACATTAATTACTGATGCAACGATTTTCCATTTTTGAACTGTAGCAAAATATATTGCTTGATACACAGACCGTTGAGAATTTCATAAACACCAATAAGGGAAAAATTAACGCCGAGTATTCACCTGGGATGAGTAACTGATGGGAGTCCGATCATTCTCTTTCAATCGGGATTTGAGATTTATTCAATATTCACTCCGAATTTCCCTCAAGGTAATGGCTAGTGATCGGTCACTACTTAATTAATTTTTGAAAATAATCTAGGCATAATGAAAGGAAACAATCCAAGCCTGGAAACGATAACTCTTAGCCTATTATTTGTGCCACGAAAATATCACAACTTTTTTGTGACCGAAGTCAAGTGCACTGAATTTGGCATAGAGATTTTAAGTACTCTCACAATGAGGCACACAATGTTTTTCACAGTAAGGCATTGCTTTTACGAGAATGTATTCAAACTGAATTTATTAATTGATTGCCTTGCGATTGGATATATTGATTTATCAAACCAATCTATTTATGCTAAAGGATTGACAGATTTAAACAGCTTAAACTCCCTTATATCTCCTCAGCAGCTCATTTTTCGTCAGTTCGCGTGAAAATGTAGGTTGTGCGCTGTGCAGTAAAACAATCTCGTCCAAAGGAGCAAAAAAATAGATACCTAATTAAAATTACGTCGTGCGTTTGACACCTTGAATTTCACAAAAATTTCCTTAGCTAGCATCCCCCATTGCGTGACTGATAGATTCCTTAGTCAGAGAGGTCAGTGGAGTTTTACGACATCTCCAGAATATGTTGCCACCATAGTGAACATAGCTTCTAGAAATTAGAGGTTCGTTCAGGAATGGAGAGCTGAGTGATGGATATACTTGCAGTGAATGAATCTTTTTGTTTTGTATTAACTTCCTAAACACAGTCGCAATGCATTTAAAAGACCAATAAAAACAATGTAAGACGAATTACAGACTATAAAGCAAAATTAACATTGAAACATGCCTTCGGTGTAACGCCGCTCGAAGCTGATTTCTAAATACGCAAAGCGAAGTCATACCTATTTCATCCAACACATATCATTACTGAAAATTATACTTTACGATATTACCTAAAAAGGATAAAACCCTAATTAGGATTAAATAAATGCAAAACTGTGGCGAATGAAGCTACAAAAAGTGGATTGTAATTTATCATAAATGAATGCGGTCATTTTTGAATGAGTTTTCCTTCAGTGGAGAAATAACTTAATTGACTTCTCGCTCTCAGAGAAGACATGCACTCCATTTAAAAATGCCTACGATGAAAACTGCTCGTATATAAAATATAAGATTTTCAAATAAGCAACATGAAAAAGTTCTCGTTATTTAGAATAGATTCAAACGAAATAGAAGTTGTGATTTAAACTTAGTGTTGGCGTTCATTTTGCAGCGAAAATTTATAGGAATGAGTCAACATTTGATAAGATTAGGAAGAAAAGTGTACTAGATAATTTGGAATAGTCATTTTCAGTATATTACCTATGGTAACAGAAATCTAAAACAAATTGTTCATTCATCAGAGAACAACTTTAATATTTCGTAATATCGATATAATTTCCAGTTGCAGATCGTAATCGTGACTGCATAGACCCAACCAAATGTTCTATTACACGGGGACGTTGGCTTAAAGAATTCCAAACATCCCGTATGTAGACTTATCAAGTTTTACTCGGTTCTTTCTCCGTCGTAATGCCACTCATTCACAATGTTACCCTACGCATTATCAATAGGAAAAAGGTCCGGGGAGTTAGCTGTCCAGGGTAAAACGCAGAGTCGAGAATTATCCTCAAAAAATTGCTTTGTGGTGGTCGGTTCGTCGAACTATTTCCTCGATTTATCAAGAATACAATAAAGCCCGCTACTCGTAAGAGTGAAAAACACCTAACGCCTTTCCCTTTTGCATTCTCCGCCTACCGTTGCCTACCACTTGGAGTCGGGGCAATTGGCTGGTCAGCGATAGCGGGAGAAGGTCATACGAGGGTCTCCATAGTTGAGTGGAAATGAGTCAAGTTGGCCCTTAGTAGTCGCTGAATGCATAGGCAATACCCGAAGTTCGAATTCAGCGAAATACGAAGTTGGCCGCGCTCACCGCGTGGACCGACTTTTGAAAGTGATAGTACCCCAGTAGCAGTGGACGTCCCCGCAACGTTGCAGGCACGTCGCATTGCGACCAATGTGACGTTCCCGCAACGTCACAGGAGTGGCGGTTACGTCGCTGCGACGTGCCCGCGACGTGCGAAGTTTCCGAGAATCAACGTGCTCGTGACGTTGCATTGCGACGTGCTCGTGACGTCGCATTGCGACTCCGAAAATATTTTGCTTGAGCACCACATTCCATTGCGATAAGCTAATCAAACATTCAGGCCGATTTAGACGTTTGGGGAGAAGAAGGAATCGTCTAAATCGGCCTCTATAGATCATATTCTAACATCGCCGAGACAAATATTTCATTTCTCTATCCCCGTTCTGAGTGCAGAGAATCGCGCAAGCATTCACGTAAGGGGTTTGCTCCGATAAATAACTCGGATTAAAGGACCACCAAACATGACGTGGAACACTATTCCGCGTAATATATTACATTACGCATGTACATTACAATTCCATTACGTCCGTATATGAATGTGAGAGAAGACCGCGCGTCCTGTGACAATGTCCTAAAAGTTTTAATACCCTTTGCTTCAAATGGATTAGAAGTTAAATTAGCGGATCGGACCCCTCGATAATAAATGAGACACGCACAAAATTATAACATTAACCGCTGGGAATGCGCTTACGACAGACGCAACTCAAATTAATGTCAAGCACTTACAACATATAAGATATGAAACTTGAGAGGGAAAAATATTTAAGAGACTGAAAAATATTAGCATCCGTTTTTTTATTTTGAAACACCAATACTACAACCACTCAGATTTAAATGGCAAATGTAATTGGTATACTTCCATCTTCATAAGATGCCCTTCGTTTTCTGCAGAAGATGCTCATATTATAAAGCCCTCCATCTATAATTATTATTCAATATAAAGGCATAGAAACAGTGTTTCCCAAAATAATGTTTTATTTTAATTTTTTACATGGTCAATCTTTGTTCCTCCTCCTCTCCACCCTAGACTTGGAATGTTTAAGCCACTCCATAATTATTATTTCCACTTCCTTCAAACTAACATCTGCCCATTTTGTACACCTGACAGCACCTGTGAAATGATAAAACATTTCATTAATATTACAGCCTTTACATTCACTGATGTGAGTTATCAAATTACGTCTAAATATAAAGCCGTGTTTAAACGATGCATGTAACTGCCCGGGTAGATGCGTGAACACATTCACCATGAAAAATGTATCGTGTAAACACGCAAAATTGCGTAAATGCGCGCGTCGACGCGTGGCCTTGAAATAGCCCGTTCTCATTCGCTGAATATGTTCAAGAATGTGTGCATGCATGTACTCGCGTGAGAACATTGATCGTGTGAACACGGCTTAAGAGTGTATACAATTTTATAGAATACTTACTGTTGACTTCTGCTATTCTTCAATTTCTCGATGGTCTCGACGTGCTCGTTCTGTTCCGCACAGAGCTTATCTTGTGAATACGATCTGTTGGGATCCACTAGAATATAATTATGTACTTCCAATAGAGTGTTGCAGAGGCTCCAGAAAGGCAAAGAGATGTTCGGTTTATGGTTCTCCAAACGCAACCAATCACATGAACAAGCAAGGAAAGTTTTGGAAAATTCCTTGAAAGGTTTTTCCTCGAAACCAGCGCGTGGATTCTTCTCGCTTTGTTGTCAACATCTGGAAAACATTGCAGCGCCTTTCTTCCCACCCTTCCCTCTCTCCCCTTTCCCCCCCTCCGGAAGGGTGGTTGCGTCCGTTGCGTCCAAGGCAACCCTAGGGTACAACAGAGTTCGCTCGACCCTCGATCCCTTTAGCGGTCATTCTCTCAGCATGTGTTAGCCGTCACTAATTGTATGTGCAGTGGATTTTCTAAATAAATATTCATTGGAAAAACGAAAACATTAACCATTGAAATGAAGTACTTGTGTTTTGCAATGTGCTCTCAAATTTTAAGCGAAATTCTAGCTCTTATATTAACGGAGTTGTCTTCAGCTTCCTTTCAACCATTATTTTCCGATTAATATCCAAAAATCGTTAATATAACATCTATAAATTCATTTAAAATTTTAAAATGATCAAATAAACACGGAGAATTCATTTCAGACATCCATTCTCTCACGTTTGCAATGAATGATTGTTTAAAAAAACCACTGCGCATACAAAAAATGACCGCAACCCCATGCTGTGAGAGGGTGTGCTCATGAGACGGAGGGTCGAGACTAGTTGCCGACCGAAGAGAAGGAAGAGTGTGGTCGGTACGCCGGAGAAGATCTTCCCTTCAAAATGCCTCCTAACAGAGATGAGCTGAGTCTCCCATGAAGCCCAGGATACTAAAGATATTTCCGAGGAAAGTTCACCGGCGCGAAAGGGTTGATGGCCCTCAGTATTCAATTCCTGCGTTCCGTCCGCTGAGGAAGGAAAGAATTATCATAATTTGTTTTTACAATGTAGACAATTCTGCCTGAGCAACCGCGAAAGTTATACCGATATCTCAAAACACACGTGCCACATGGCGTGTTAACGCAACACTTAAATGTATAGGTTGTATATGATTATTTTCGGAACGCGTGTCAGAAGAATTTATTTGATTGAGATCGATTTAGATTTCACACGATCGAAAAATACGATCGATTTTGTTGCGCCACGGTTATAATAAGTAGGTTTATAAAACTTTTCCGGTGATATTGAGATAATGTCGCCGATACGTACGTATTAATGGCAAAGCTAAGGATTTAGACGATATGTTTCCTTGTCGGCGGCATAATACTGTATATTAATGTCATATTCTATATAGTATTTCACAACCTTAATATAAAGATAACGTAGGCTTTAGGAAGGACACATGGTCAACTAGCTTTATATCAAAGACACAGACAAAACAACGGGTAAAGCCATATTTCTTATTTAAAATCTCTCGGTAGCCCATGCTTTATGGTATTGCAGAAATATGTATCGGTGTAGGCTAAAACCCTGTAGTTGTATCAACAGGGTCTAGATGTAAAAATACATTAATATTATGCGTCAAACGATGTAATTATTAATTACGAAATTGAAGAATTTTGTGCCATCGCATATTTAAAAAATCTATAATTATTGACAGTATAATGCCTTTGGTGTGTATTTAATGCATCAGTAATTAGATATGGTCAAGAATTAACGAAATAATAATAAATTCATGGATATAAAGTATTGGATCGACCAAAGTTGATAATTGGTTGCATGTCGGTCGCGAGTTGACGGTCACAATGTGACGTGCCTGCAACGTTCCTGCGACGTCACATTGCGACCGCAACCTTAGTACGACGTTTGCTGCAACGTCGCGGCGACCAACTCTGCTACTGGGGTAATGACAACATTGCTGTAACCTCTTTAGCTACATTGCTGCAACCTGTTTAGCCACCTACTTCGCAACGTTGTCGCAACCTACATTGCAACATTTCTGCAACAATAATGCAACTTTTATGTGACTATTATGGAATCTTGCTTTGTTAATTAATTGCCGTTGTACACTAAATTATTGAAATGCTTTTATTGGTACATTCATCAATTTTCTCATTTCCACGTTCGTAACATTGAGTATACATGCATATTCACTTTCGTAACATTTCCGCGAGTAAGTTACGTCTTCATTGAAATGTAAACAAACGTGTAATAATTGGAAAACATCTTGTTTATTCTCATTACTATTGACTTTATATTAATTTAATTTGGCAACATAGGTTTCTATTAATTAATGCCTGAAAACTGTTATCGCGATTGGATGGTACGTTTCCGTAAACTATCACGGCATATACATTTAAAAGTTAGTTCTCGTGAACACATTTGCGCACGGGAATGGCCATATATATAACAACTTTCTTGATATTCCAAATTTAGCTAAGAATTGTATATGACGTGAAGACTTGCTATCAGTTGCTGGAATCTGACGTTGGCTCTAATTTGCTACCCCTGAACTGACGCTTGCGCTGAACTGATCTTCTCATACATACGACCTTCGCACCACTTGGACTTACCTTGGATACCCGGAACCTCTCCACACACGGCGCCTCACGTCGAGGCGCCGCTTGTTTTCCCGATTCCTGCCTTTCACAGGGCGGAACCTTTGCCATGGCGGACTCCCAGGATGCCGCCAGCGACGCTCCGTTGGAAAAGGACGCCTCTTCCTTACCTGCGACCACTGAGTACCATCACTTGACGGGAGATGGCTTCACTTTGGTCAGGCAATCTGGCTCACGGAAAACCAACCCCATTTCTTCCTCCGACTCCTTTCCTCACCCTCACTGAGGCGAGTCTGAAGAGACGACGTCTAGCGGTAGAATCACCCGAAACAATCGCTACGGCGAACCGTTTCACTCCCATTGCTCCCGTAGATGACGTCATCTCCTCCCAGGAGGAGGATATGGAACTTCAGGATGCACCCGTCACCGCCGCACCGACCCAACAGCAGACCGCAACCACCCAGGCGCTGAAGCGGAATCAGAAACCTCCTCCGATCGTGATCTACGACATGAAGGACGCTAGGAAGTTCCGGGAATTCGTGATGAGCAACGTGAAGGACCATAACTTCACGCTATCTAACTCGGAAGACCACACCAACGTCTACGTGAAAAACGTGGATGACTTCACGACACTTCGTGAGGCCCTTACAAGGGCCGACGCTCAATTCCACTCATGGGGTGTGGGGGATGAGAGAACCACGGCATTCCAAATCCGTGGCTTCTCTTCCCTACACGTAGCAGACCACATCCTGGAGGACCTCCAAGAGATGGGAATACTCGCTAGGAGAATTAGACAGCTCAAACAGGGCGGCAATCCGATTGGAGTGTTTGTTGTCTCCATCACGCCAAGTATGGAATGGCCAATTGGTCGACTCAAGGCAATCAAATCGGTCGCCAACAATCTGTGCCAGTTCCGGCTGTACAAACACAAGGAACCACAGATGTGTTACAGGTGCAGCCGGTTCGATCACGGCTCTACTTGGTGCAAGACCTTGCCCAAGTGCTTCAAATGCGCTGGGGAACACGAGGGAAAAGACTGCACTGCTGAGAAATCAACGGCCAAATGCTGTAACTGTGGTGGCAATCAAAATGACTGCCCAAAATGGAAGGCAAAAATGGAAAAGAAAACAGCGGAGGCAGACAAAAAGAAGAAGAAGCCACCGACCAATCAGAAGGAAGCAGGAAAAAAGGGCGGGAAACCCGTCACCCAGGCAGCAGCTGGCCCCCCGAGACCGAATGCATGGGAGCAACGGTCTAAGAGGGCAGCCTCGAAACAGCCTTCTACCTCCAAGGAGGAGGATCCCTTTCCCTCACTTTCTTCCTCTCTTCCACTGGTTGTCCGCTCTTTGCAGGAAACTGCAAAGACCATTCAGATTCCTCTGAGGGAGCTGCAAAAACAACAACGTGCAGCCGCAGCCATCGACACCGAGAGCACAGACCCCGCCCCCACCGGGACCAAAACGGGACTAGACACCATCCTCAAAACCCTCGCTTCTGTGGCCGCTGTGCTACAAACCCAGATCCAACTGCTGGCCACAACGGTGCAGCAACTTCCTTCCGTCCTCAATCATGTCGGGGAAACATCACAAGGGACGACACGCGCTCAACATCACTTGCTGGAATGCGGGTGGTGCGATCCACAGGAAAACTCCTGAGCTCCTCGAATTCCTGTCTAGGCAGAAATGCGAGGTTGCCCTCATACAGGAGACCTGGCTGCAGAGCAACTCGCGCTGGACTGTGCCGGGATTCTCCGTATACAGGAACGATCGGGACAGCAAAGGAGGAGGAACGGCGATCCTGGTAGCCAACAGACTATCAGCTCAACGATTTCCACTACCAGAAATGTCATCAATGGAGGCGACGGCGGTAACCCTGGACTGCGTAGGCGACAAACAGATCAGACTGGTTTCATTCTACTCACCACCGGGAGTGACTCTAGACCCGCGGGACCTGGAGGCACTATTCAACGACGTGTCAGCAATAATCGCAGGAGGAGACTACAATGCTAAGCACACAGACTGGTCGTCTCGGACCACAAACGCCAAAGGAAGACACCTGCGTAGATGGACGCTCGGAAAAGGAGTGCAAGTGACAGCGCCATCTTCCCCCACGCACTTCCACAGGAAGAGAGACGGAGATATCTTGGACATTGCTCTCCACCACCAGCTGCCGAGCGTCCTGACCGCTAGCGTCATCACAGCACTAGACAGCGATCACCTGCCTGTCATCTTCCGGCTCGGAAATCGTCCGCTCATCACTCCTGCAAAAATCGTCCTGGACTACGACAGCGCCGACTGGGAGTACTACCGCCGTCGGGTAACGGAGAACCTGCAGCCATTCGCAGAAACGTCACTCAGATCGCCACAGGACATCGACCGGCAATGCGACGCAGTCACAGAAGCCATCACCGCTGCCATAGACGACACCATACCCCGGAAGACCGTTCGCCCATGGAACTTCCTGGCCCTACCGTCAGACATCATCAACAGCATTCGCCAAAAGAATGCACTTCGGAAGCGCTACCAGAACACTCGCTGCGCCTCGGATAAAACACAAGTCAACGCAGCGCAACATAAAATCCGAGACGACATTGCGGAGTTTCGGAAGAAGTCTAGGGAAAAGAAGGTAACTTCTCTTTCTTCGCAGGAGGGTTCGCTCTGGCGAATGGCAAGGGCGCTCCGCCGGGCAGGGACCGAGGAGGCTCCACTACGCACGGCAAACGGTCGATTGTTTTCTCCGGTGGAGAAGGCAAACCACATGGCGTCGTACTTGGAAACGAACTTCAAACCTGCATCTGCATTGCCAGGGGTTCCTGACCCCATCGTGGAACCGGTGCGGCTGGAACGGCCGCAACGCGAGCAGACGAGGCGACTAGAGGAATCGGCGCCTGCGTTAAGTTCTACTGCCCTTCGCGGGGCCATGAAGACACTGAAGAGAAAGAAAGCACCTGGACCCGATGAGATCGCCAACGAGGCGCTGCGGCACATACCAGTGTCGCTAGCACACGTCTTGTTGGCGATCTTCAACGCATGTCTCCTGATAGGCCACTTCCCTGGGGCATGGAAGCGAGCGAGGGTTATCTGCATTCCGAAGGCAGGAAAGTCTCCCACGACACCCGAGAACTTCCGCCCTATCTCCTTGATCAACACCATGGGGAAGCTGTTCGAGAAGCTGATTTTAGAGCATCTTAAGTGAGTCACCACCACCCTGGACATACTCCCGAACCATCAATTTGGTTTCCGGGAGGAACACTCCACAACGAACCAATTAGCCCGGGTACTGAACTTCATTGCTGACGCCAGAAATTGGAAGCACACCACGGTCGGCGCCTTCTTTGACATATCGAAGGCGTTCGACCGGGTGTGGCACGAAGGATTGCTCCATAAACTTCGAAGTTTTGGATACCCGAACTGGCTGGTGACTTTAATCAACTCATGGCTCCGGGACCGCAGCTTCTCCGTGGTGTGGGGAAAGGCGGAATCCTCGCAGCGCATCATCGAGGCAGGAGTTCCCCAGGGAAGTGTTCTTTCTCCAATACTCTTCAGTGTCTTCACGGCCGACATGCCCTGCGACTTCGGGAGTCAGACGATGGCAGCACTCTACGCTGACGACGCGGCCCTGCTCGTGCGTTCTTCTCAAGCACACCAGGCAGCGACATACCTCCAGAGAGCGGTCGACGAGTTGGTCGCTTGGTATCACACATGGCGCTTCACGATCAACGCATCAAAGACCCAAACGATTGTCTTTTCATCGAAACTGAGACCAAGTGACCCGGGGGAGATCCTAGTCGGTCATGAAGAAGTTCTATGGCAGACGTCCGTCACCTACCTCGGTGTCACCATTGACCGACGGCTGAGCATGTCCCAGCATGCACAGCGGGTTGCCGGAACTGCGTACTCACGCCGCCGAGAGATCAACGTCCTCCTAGGCCGAAGTTCCCTTCGTCTTCCCACCAAAACCAGAGTTCATCTCTGGAAATCGCTCCTGAGACCAGTCTACACCTACGCGGCACCTGCCTGGAGCGGTCTCCTTCCCGCATCTGCATAGCACACCATAGGAGTCGTCGATCGTTCCTGCCTCCGCTCCGCGCTACGGCTCGGGTGGACGGTCCACAACGACCTCCTTTACCAGATGGCCGACGAGGAACCGCTCACCACGTACCTGCAACGACGAACCAAGGAATTTCTCCAAAATTGCAGCACCTCCATCTTCGGAGAGCTCCGAAAGATCGCGACTCAGACAACATCATCCTGGGACAAATATCTTCGACCGCGAGCTGGCACGGGAGACCCCGAGGACCTCCCGCCGAACAAGCGCCGACGGCTCCAATGAGTGAAACTGGCAGCTTACATTCGTTCAAGGGGTCCTAAAAAAAGGGACCTTTTGTCTCCCTTACCGCAACGCGACAAGGAAGACTGGGGCATGAAGACCCCATAGAGGCAAGTCCAAGGAGCCTTAAAGAGCTGGAGGGACAAACAAACCGACCCAGGTCGGGCGACACAGCTGACACTGCACCTTCAGTAATGGGTGCGAGCATAGGTGCGTTAAGTCGTAGGGTTGTTAGTTATACTGGGACTATAACGTTAGGTAGATGCGAGGAAGTAAATCATGCCACTGCACATTAGCATTAGAGTGAATAGTGACTGTATATATTTTTTAAAGTAGTATAAACAGTAGAAAACAGTAGGATAACAGTAGACTTAATGAAAACAGTAGAGTTTTCCATAAAGCCTATAGGTTACTGTAAACAGTAGGTGAATTTCCAGCAGGGTAGTAATCCCTAATACTTGAATCCTTATCTGTTACCTAGTACTAACAGCACGCCGTGCATATTTTCTACATTAGTCTTGAGTCTGTCCATTTGTGTAGTTGCTTCACCTAGAAGTTGATGAATTTGACGTCATTTTAAAGCAATAACTCTCATCTTTCAAATTATATAAAAATATTAACCCCTTGCCGAACCAATTTTCAAGCAATTGGCCTGAAAATACCAAAAAAAACTTTGTAAGTTCTACATAAATAAATTTTATTGACGACCTAGGTTTCGACGCTGAGCCAAATCATCAGGATACTTTACTTTATGCGATCAGGCCCAGAGGACCGCGCGATGATACAACTAAGGCTTTCCATTCTCTTCTGTCTTCTGCTATGTTCCGCCAGTTCGGCCAGGTTTCTAGCTGTTGCAAGTCTTCCCTTACTCCATCTATCCATCTCTTGCGAGGTCTACCCACTGGTCTCCTTCCTTCTATTGTCATATCCATAGCCATCTTAGGAAATCTTTCCCCACTCATTCTAACCACATGTCCAGCCCATTCCAATCTCCTACTCCTTAACACTCCTATAATATTCGGTTCTTGATACTGTAAAGTATTAAGTGTTTAAACTTTGTGTGTGTGGCTGCACTGAATGACGTCAGCCACCAGCCATGAGCCAAGGACAACGCCGGATCGTCTGCAGTCTGTTACCGGTACTTATGGCGGTCGGTCATTTCCTATACCGGTATTCTTTCATTTTATATCAGGATTAATATACTAAACTGGCGCAGTCGGTAGGATAAATATGGCTAGTATCGGACGTTTAAGTGAATTTAATCCGTCGGAGGAGTCGGTAGATTCTTACGTATTACGATTGAAACATTACTTCAAGAGTAATGAGATGAAAGACGACATCTCCATCTTTATAACTGTGATAGGACCGAAAGTGCTTAAAGTGTTATCTGACATTGTGTCTCCGAGTGAAATAGATTCAAAATCCTTCGACGAGTTAGTTGTGGTTTTGAAGAAGCATTATTCGCCGAAGAAATTAATAGTGGCGGAACGGCATACGTTTTCGTGTAGAGTGCAAAAGTCTGGCGAGTCTATAGCCGATTTTGTGGTAGCCATTAAGCACATGGCAGCATCATGTGAGTTCGATACTTTCCTAAAGGATGCCTTACGCGACAAACTTGTGGCCGGAATCGCGAATGATAATATTCGTGAGAAATTGTTGTGTGAGGAAAAGAGCTTTGAGGAAAGTTACGCGTTAGCTCTCAGGCTAGAACAGGCAGAACAAAAGACGTCGATTTTCATGTCAGATGCAGGTTCTAACAGTGCGGATATTGCAAAGTTACATGTAACGAAAAATGTGAGGCATCAGCACAAGTTCACGAAGTGTTTTCGTTGTGGTGGAGATCACAAGGCAGATCAATGTTCCAATGCAAAGTATCAGTGTCATCATTTCAAGAAAGTTGGTCATCTTCAGAAAATGTGTAAGGCTTATAAGGCTCAAAACAAAGGTAGGCCTAGTTATAATAAGCATATGCCTAAAGTACATGAAATTAGTGTAGACTTAGGGCCTAGTGAAACAAACCAAGTGGGTTTGGAGGATAAAAGTTCAGAACAATCTTCATCTCGCTATGAGTTGTATTGTCTTAAGGGGCCTAGTTCTAATGGGAACAAAAAGGTAGCGCCTTATAAAGTGAATCTTATAATTGAAAATAAGGAACTGTGTCTTGAGTTGGACACGGGCTCAGAAGTAACGGTGATTCCGTATCAATACTATGAGAAATATTTACCTAATGTACAGTTAAAGAGTACGGATTTGAAATTAGTTACATATTCTGGGGATGAGGTTGAAGTTGTTGGTGAAGCTAGGGTAGATGTCTCAGTAGCCTATGGTCAGCCATCGGTGCAATTGCCGATTATAGTAGTGAGTGCTAGTAGACCCAATCAACCTTTGCTGTTAGGCCGTAATTGGCTTAGTGTGTTGAAATTAAATTGGAATGAAGTTTTTGCCTTGCAAGTGAAGTTGGCTAGGCCTGATGTTAATAAACCTTGGGACTTAGCAGCTTTGATTAATAAGTACGATGATGTGTTCCATGGTAGATTGGGAGAAATTAAAGGCGTTAAGGCTCAAATTGTTATTCAGTCAGATGTGACGCCTAGGTTTTGTAAGGCTAGGCCAGTGCCTTATTCTTTACGGCCATATGTCGAAAAAGAAATTGAGCGGCTAATCAATGATGGTGTAGCCTATCCTATCACGCATTCTAAGTGGGGGACTCCGTTTAGTTGTGGTCAGAAAGCCTAATGGGGTGAGATTATGCGCTGATTACAAAATTACCTTAAATCCGGTCATTCAGAGTGAACATTACCCACTTCCCCGTCCGGAGGATATTTTTGCGACCCTGGCTGGGTGTTCGTACTTTTCTGTGTTAGACTTGGCAAGTGCATATCAACAGGTGGCTGTGGCGGAGGAATCTCAACATTTGTTGGCTGTCAACACGCACAAGGGGCTTTTGGGTATGCGTAGACTCAATTTTGGGCTGTCGTCTGCTCCTAGTATATTTCAGTGTGCAATGGATGACATCATAAAGGGGCTTTCCTGTACTGTGGCGTATCTGGATGACATACTTGTGGGAGGAGAGACAAAGCAGGAAGCTTTTGACAGGTTGGAGGCATTATTAGGCCGCTTGTCTGAATATGGAGTACGTGTAAATAAGCAAAAATGTAAGTTTTTAGAACCTGAAGTCACTTATCTGGGGCATGTTTTGACATCTGAGGGCATTAAACCGTCAGCTAATTTAGTGAAAGCCATTCAAGATGCTCCGGAACCTAAGAATAAAGAGGAACTTCGAGCTTATATAGGCCTATTAAATTATTACCGTAGGTTTATTCCCCACTTGTCTTCAAGACTACGGGTGTCGTACACCTTGTTGGAACTGAATCAAACTTGGACGTGGTCAAAAGCATGCAGTGATGTTTTTCAGAGTAGTAAGAAATGGGTGCTTGAATCAAACCTCTTAGTACATTATGATGTGTCTAAACCCTTGATTTTGACTTGTGATGCTTCACCATTCGGTGTAGGTGCAGTACTGTCTCATTTAATTAATGGTGAAGAGAGGCCAATTGGTTTTGCCTCTAAAACTTTGTTAGCAAGTGAAAAGTCTTATTCTCAGCTTGAACGAGAGGCGTTAGGCCTGGTCTTCGGAGTGAAGAAGTTTCACAATTATCTTTATGGCAGGAAATGCATTCTACAAACTGACCATAAACCTTTGGCGGTGATTTTTGGGTCCAAAAGAGGAGTATCAGCAGTGACCGCAGCTCGATTGCAGCGTTGGGCGTTGCTGTTAGCGTCATATAATTTTGAGATCAAGTATAGGCGAGGTAGTGATATTCCCCATGCTGACGCATTAAGTAGATTGCCTCTGCAAACTGAGGATAAAGTAGAAAATGTTGATAACTACTTTTCAGCTGTGGACAATTTGGTGGTGAATTTTGTGACAGCTGATAGGGACGGAGTCAACATTGTGACGAGTCGAGATGTTGCGACTGAAACCAATAAAGATGCTTTGCTTTCCAGAGTTCGAGACTATGTTTGGCATGGTTGGAAAGATGCTAGGCCTAAAGAGGACCCCGAATTAATTCCTTTTTGGCAACGTAGAGAGGAGTTGTCAGTGGATTGTAACTGCATTGCCTGGGGTAGTAGGGTTGTTATTCCAAGCAAACTTCGAGCTCCAGTTCTAAGGTTGTTACATGACCAACATCCTGGAATAGTTCGAATGAAGCTCCTGGCTCGCAGTTTCGTATGGTGGCCTAAGTTGGCGATTGAGGAAGTAGTGGATTCATGTGTTGTTTGTCAATCTACAAGGAAGGCGGCAACTAAGGTGCCTCTTCAGCAGTGGCCGGCTACAAGTAGGTGTTGGCAGAGAATCCATGTCGACTTTGCTCAGGATCCATTTTCTACAAAAAGGATTGTGGTGGATAGTTATTCCAAATGGGTGGAAGCGTCACTTATGTCATCAACGACTGCAGAGAGAACAATCAAAGTGCTTCGAACTTTAATGGCAGCACAGGGACTTCCGGAAGAAGTGGTTTCTGACAATGGTTCTCAGTTAATTAGCGAGGAGTTTGAGGAGTTCTTGAGGAAAAATGGTATAAAGCATACGTTGAGTCCCCCTTATCATGCACAATCTAATGGGGCTGCGGAGCGGTCCATTCAAGATCTTAAAAATACTCTGGTTAAGCAAGTGTTGATGGAACAAAACTCTGGTCACAAAATTTCCTTATAGCATAAATTAGATAATTATCTTTTCGCATATAGGAATACACCGCACACAGTAACCGGCTTGATTCCAGCTGAGGTCTTTTTGAAACGTAAACCTAGGACTAAGTTGTCGTTTGTCAAACCTAATGTAACCGAAGTGTTGGAGACAAAACAAAGAATACAGAAGGAGTCTGCGGATAAAATAAGAAGTAGGCCTAGAATGTTTACGGAAGGGGAAAAGGTTTGGGTAAAAAGTGTGCGACAAGAGAAAGTGAGCTGGTTTGCAGGTAAAATTCTTAAATGTGTGTCAGCGGTGACATATTTGGTACAGACATGCGGTAGAACCCGGTTCTGTCATGCAGATCATTTGAGACCTGATAAGTGTGAGGGCATAGCAGATGAGGAGTTTATTCGGTCAAAACCTGGTCCACCAGTACCAGTGTTGCCGCCAACCCCACCAGTTCATTGGCCTGCCACTGACGTTCTGCCAGACAACAGGAAGAGCGAAGAGAAGCAAGAGGTCCCACGAGCAGCTAGCCCGGAACAGGCCTCTATCGTGTCACCAGCTAGAAGGGTCCAGTCTTCTCCAGTTAAGGTCACTTCATCGCCTGTTCAACAATCTCCAGGGTTGGGCAGTCAGCGGGGAGTGAGTCAGGGCAGTTCCCCACCGGTTGCGACTAGACGGTCCCAACGGACTATTCGCAGACCAAAGAAACTTGATTGGTAGGCGCACAAAAGCCCGTGTAAATATGTAAATAGGACTGTTAATTGGATCGATGAAGATAATCGACCAGTGATAAATTTTAGTTGTTTTTGAATTTAAGTTGGGACGAGTGTAATGTATTAAGTGTTTAAACTTTGTGTGTGTGGCTGCACTGAGTGACGTCAGCCACCAGCCATGAGCCAAGGACAACGCCGGATCGTCTGCAGTCTGTTACCGGTACTTATGGCGGTCGGTCATTTCCTATACCGGTATTCTTTCATTTTATATTAGTATTAATATACTAAAGATACAGATTGTATAATTCTTCATTGTGTCGTCTTCTCCATTCTCCTGTTTCTAAATCAAGGACTGAGCCAAAAACCTTCCTTAGTACTCTTCTTTCAAATATCGCTTATCGGTTCAGGTCTATTTTCCGTGTACTCCATGATTGACATCCATACAAAAGAACGGGACGGATCAGTGTTTTGTATAATCTTATTTTAAGTTCACGGGAAACGTTTCTTGAGCTTAGTATTTTATTAATTGCATAGAGGCTTCCATTTGCTGTTTGCAGTCTGGATTTTATTTCCGTTTCACTTGAGGAGTTTTCGGTCAAAATGGTACCTAGATATTTAACTTCTTGTACTCTCTTGTAGTCATTATTGCCAATTGTAATGTTTCTATCATGATTTATTCTCCTTCAAACAATGATATATTCAGTTTTTGAAGGATTGACCAACAATCCCACTTTTCTGGCAACTGCTTCTACTAATTGCATTACTCCTCTTAACTCTGCCTTTGATTCGCCAATGATAACACAGTCATCTGCATATGCTAAAAATGAAATTCTTCTCCTATTCATCATAAAACCCTCCATATCATATTTGTCAATTTCCCTCTTAATTTTCTCTATAACAAAATTAAACAAAATTGGAGATAGACCGTCTCCCTGCCTCAAACCTGTCCTAATCATAAAACTTTCTGTTACTTTATTTCCCAGTTTTATTTTAGCTTCTGTTTCATTGAGACACATTTTTGTCAGGCATACAAGTTTCTTTGGTATGCAGAACTCAGTCAATATCTTGAACAAACTTTCTCTATGTACACTGTCATACGCTTTCTGAAAATCCACGAAGAGGAGATGAAGGCTACGATTGTACTCATACATTTTTTCACATAATTTCTTAATAAAAAATATATTATCATTGGTAGATTTACCTTGTCGAAAACCCCCCTGGTATTCACCAATTATGTTGTCTGCGGCGAATGGCTTTATTCGACTTAATATGCATTTTGATAAAATCTTATAGCAAATATTCAATAGGGCTATGCCTCTGTAGTTGTCGCAGAACTGTACAGAAAGAAATTATCAGGTAGTTATAGAAAATTGTTCACACAATATATAGGTACACTGGGGGCAAGGGGGTGGAAATGTTTGGAAGAGGAGGGAAAGGGTTGGGCTGGGGGAAGGAGGGGAGAGTTTGGATGAGTAAGGAAAGGGAAAGGAGAAGTTAATTAAGGAAGAAGGGCGTTGTGGATGCTGTAGGCTACTGTCGTCAGGAGGGGGTGAGGGAAAGGGTGGTTGCGCGACCTTAAGTCACGATCGTGTGGGAAGGTGGGGGGAAGGGTTTGGAGGGTGGACGGGGACTTCAGGAGGGGAATGGGATTTTAAAAGAACATCGTCGATTATAATATATTCGTCACGTTTTACATATTTCCGAATTTCCACTTTTTCAATTGCGTCCAACTTGGTACCCTTCCTTTCCACATGGAGGATTTCCGGTTGAAAACTGCTGTGGTGGTTGTGTTCTAATAAGTGCTTGGCAAATAGAGAAGAATGATTATTGTTTCTAAAGCATGCCTCATGCTCTTTTACTCTTATTTTGAAGCTTCTCTCAGTCTGCCCGACGTAAATTGTTTTGCATACAGTACACGTCAGTTTATACACTCCACTCGCATTTAAAGGGACTTACCTTGTATATAGTAAAACTAATTAAGTTTTTGAAATTTCTTTTGTTGTAAAAGGCCGGTTTTAACTTATCTTTTGGCACCAACATACTCACTTCAGAAGAAATATTTCCCAAGAATGGAATTCTACGCCTCGTTGATGGATTGGTACATGCTAATGCATAATTAGTCGTAGTTACACGAACTTTTGGGTATAGTGTAATGCATGTTGGTGAATATCACCCCCTGCCACACACTGGCCCTGAGGTGGCTTGCAGGGTATTTTGTAGATGTAGATGAAGAAGTAGCTGATTTACCTAACTTTATCGTCGCACTTGCCACGTACTCTTCACACCGGGAGTGAAGGGAATAGTGCAATACTTGGCAGTTATAATTGAACTTTAAAAAGTGCGTTGTTATGAATTTTTGGAAAAAGAATAACTCGGTCAACGAAAAGTACACAATTAATCAAACAGGCTTATCAAATGTAGAATCAATTAAATACTTAGGTGTGACCCTTACTCAGGACCTGTCTTGGGGGAAACACGTCCGGGAAATATGCGGAAATGCTTGTCGCAAATTGGGATTTATCAAGAGAATATTAGGAAAATACGACGAGAAGGTTGAAGAGCAATGTTATTTTTCACTCGTGAGAACTAACTTGGAGTTTGCCGCTAGCATATGGGGCCCTTACGAAGTAGGACTAATCTCTGAAATAGATCGAATACAGCGGAGAGCAGCAAGATTTGCGAAAAATTGTTACGTTAGACTTAGCAGTGTTACCGAATTGTTCAAGGAATTAGGGTGGGAATCACTAACTGATCGAAGGGAGAAATACAGGTTAAATCTTTTGCGAAAGTTCGGAGCAGACAGTATTTTGCCGGAGGTTCAACATATACTGCTAGAGCCAACGTACTAGGGTAGAAGCGATCACAGGAATAATATAAAGGAAATTGACTGCAGAACCGATAGATTTAGAATGTCGTTTTTCCCACGTACAATAAGGGATCATAATAGTTGCGATAGATCAATCATATGAAACTCTCACCCTCATTAGGTAGAGGAGAATCTTCACTTGTTCTTAATAACATAAAATCATTACTAACACTTCACACCGGTCGACTTGACCGGCATTGTTTTATTTTGTTCTCTGCATGAAGTAGCATCTCGTAGCATTCATAGATTAACAGTATCAGTAATATTAACCACTAGATATGTAAATAGCATTGTTCTGCATGTTTACATGCTCATTTACGTATCACTCTCCCAGTTTCCGGTTGGACTGCGCACTGTTCTCCTGACTGCTTTTTGGTGTCTGCGCCTAATGGCAGGGGGAGCGTGCGAGGTTCTGATTTGTTCTGGGACGAGTGCTGCATGCCTGGTGTGGAATCACCCCGTGCCACACACCCTAGTGGTGGCTTGCACGGTACTTCGTAGATGTAGATTGGTCTCATGTGAGGAGAGTGGGAAAAATACTTTTCATAGCTAACTTTATGCGTTTTCTGTTGTAAAGGGTATCAATTATTTTGGGAGAATAACCGTTGTTGGTGGCCATTTGTTTTATTATGCTGAGTTCTTTAGATTGGTTGGCCTCTGACATGGGGATGTTTATCAATCTTTAAAAAGAGAATGGAATGCAGCAAGTTGGACTGCGCACTGTTCTTCTGACTGCTTTTTGGCCTGCGCATAGCGGCCGGGGGAGCGTGCGAGGTTCTGATTTCTACATCTACAAAATACCCTGCAAGCCACCTCAGGGGTGTGTGGCAGGGGGGTGAGTATTCACCAACATGCATTACACTATACCCTAAAGTTAGTGTAACTTCGACTAATTATGCATTATCATAAATCGCTAATGCTTGTCACGAGACGAAGCCTCACAAGCATACACTACTACACTACAGATATTATCACAATGGAGAGGGACCATTAATATATATATTTATATTTTGCAACTACGCAAATGGACAGAGACTCAAGACTTATGTAGAAAACATGCACGGCGTGCTGTTAGTGCTAGGTAACAGATAAGGATTCAAGTATTAGGGAGTACTGCTACCACTAAGAGCTACACTACCTAACGACAAACCAAGATAAAATTCTCATTGGCAGTGCTGTTAGTGTTCCATAATTTTCGCGGGAAAAATGACATTTCATATCTGTCCGTTATGCAGTCTAGTTCCCTAATTTTATTCTTATGATCTGATCTACCGTAGTATGTTGCTATCCCAGTTAAGCTGTTCCCAGTTGCTGCAAAAGGTCAGTAACACTAACGAGATTATCATAACGGCCTTGAACGTATTTTGCCAATATTTGCTGCACCCGTTCTAACTCACTTTCCAAGCCTACCTCATAAGGATCCTAAATACTGGAAGCGTATTCCAAGGGGGGTCTGACGAGGGAGAAGTATATCGAGAGTTAGTTTGTGAAATAGCACCCTACTTGCAGAATATATTTATTAAATCCATCAACGAACGCAAAGTACCCATGGACTGGAAAATTGCAAATATCACTCCTATATTCAAAAGTGGTGATAAGGAACAGCCATCGAACTACAGACCGATATCTCTCACAGCTATCTCTTGCAAAATCCTTGAACATATAATTGTAAGTTGAGTTATGAGACACCTCAATATGCAGAACCTGTTAACAAAAACGCAACACGGATTCAGAGAGGGAAGATTTTGCGAAACTCCATTAGTACTTTTTGCCCTCGATATCTTAGTCTCGGGTGAACTTATAGTTCTTATAGTTAATTATAAGTTATAATTAATATTATTATATAATTATAATATTATATTATAATATAATTATAATTATTATTAGTTATAATTCTTCTTCTTATCTTATAGTTCCAGTGGATCAATTTTTCTTGACTTTAAAAAGGCATTTGATAAAGTTTCCCACAGTAAGCTACTCATGAAATTAAAATCCTACGGTTTAGACGACGACGTAATTTCCTGGATAAGAGAATTCTTAAGTAATCGCGTGCAAAGGGTTGTATTAGATGGCACTATCTCTAATGAAGTAAAAGTCACATCGGGTGTCCCACAGGGAAGTGTCATAGGCCCGCTTCTGTTCCTTTTGTACATAAACGACATCGGTGACAAAGTTGACAGTAAGCTTAGATTATTTGCTGACGACGCAGTGGTGTATAGAGAAATTCGTAGCTTTAATGACAAGGAAGCGCTAACTAAGGAACTCGAGGCAATACAAGAGTGGTGCGATGCGTGGCAGCTAGAATTAAACCTGAAAAATGCGTTATGAATTTTTGGAAACGGAAAAACGCTCCTTGTAAGAGCTATTGCATAAACAACAGCAAATTAGAGACCGTAGAATCGGTTAAATACCTCGGAGTTAAACTGACTAATGATCTCTCGCGGATTAAACATATTCAGGAAATTACCGGCCTAGCTAATCGTAAATTGGGATTTGTTAAAAGAGTACTTGGCAAGTGCGACGATAAAGTTAGGGAAATCAGCTACTTCTCACCCGTTAGACCCCACTTGGAATATGCCGCCAGTATTTGGGATCCTTATGAGATATGATTGGAAACTGATTTAGAACGCGTGCAGCGAAGATCGGCAAGGTACGTTAAAGGCCGTTATTATAATCTCGTTAGTGTTACTGACCTTTTGCAGCAACTGGGATGGGAAAAGCTTTCAGACCGTCGATTAAAATTTAGACTAAATCTATTATGTAAGTTCCAAACCGGTCTATTCTCTGACGACGTTGACATTATTTTACGAAATCCGACATACTGCGGTAGATCAGATAATGAGAGTAAAATTAGGGATCTACGCTGCAGAACGGACAGATTAAAAATCTAATTTTTCCCACGAACTATAAGGGACCATAACAGCTGCCAATGAGACTTTTATATAGGTTTGTCTTTAGGTAGTGTAGCTCGTAGTAGTAGTAGTTCTCCCTTATACTTGGATTCATATCTGTTACCTAGTACTACGCCGTGCATGTTTTCTACATAAATCTTGAGTCTCTGTCCATTTGTGTAGTTGCAAAATAGCTACATGTATAATAACGGTTCCTCTCCATTGTGATAATATCTGTAGTGTAGTGCATGCTTGTGAGGCTTCGTCTCGTGACAAGCATTAGCCATATATGCTAATGTATAATTAGTCGTAGTTACACTAACATTAGGGTATCTAAATCTATATCTACGAAGTACCGTTCAAGCCACCACTAGGGTGTGTGGCACGGGGTGTAGTGTAATGCATGTTGGTGAATACTCACCCCCTGCCACACACCCCTGAGGTGGCTTTCAGGGTATTTGGTAGATGTAGAAGTAATGGAGGTGGGTTAACTCCTTTGAAGAATGGGACGAGGCTGATGCACTGAATTCAATACAAATGACTGATCATCCAAATCGCAATTCAATCCGAATCATATGATACAAGGAAAACATTTTCAAAGCATTTTCATGCATTTCCCATGCATACTTATTGAGCGCAATGCTCCGAGGTGGTCCTTCGTAAGATGGCCGGATGCGCAATATTTTGGCTTCGCTCGGGGAGGGGGTATCGTCATTCCATTGTATTTTGACTTCAGTGGGCTGATCATGTACGCTTCGACTGAGGCCCCGTTCGACCCTGAGAGGAGGCTCCGTTCGACCCTGAGAGCTATGTGGCTGCAGAAAGGGGCTTTGAGAATTCCCTTCCACACCCTCTTTCACACCCCGTCTTCGTCCCTTCCTCCCCGCCTCCTGCTCGCCGCCTTCAGTTCGTCTCCTCTGTTCCTCGACTCCCTCCCCTCTCTCTCCCTCCCTCTACTCCCCTCCAACCCTTTTCTGCCCTCCCCTTCGGACCGAAACCTAAGGTGGCCATATTATGACGAACCTCATGCACCGTGCAGCACTCTTTGTGAGGTGAGGTCTCCGATCTGTGTTCGTCAGAGGAAATCAACGCTGTTGAGCCTCGAAGCAAGTGCCCAATTCCACGCTGGGGACACGGGGGTTCCCAGTTGTTTTAACGAAGTTACAGCCTTGGATCGACTTTGAGTGGGCGATCTTCTGTAATTGGCGGATGGTAAGTGAAAAATTAACTCCGCTATCGAACATAGTTTAACTTGACACCTCTGTGTTCATGCAGTGGGCAATTTTCTTCTAGTATTCTACCGTCTGATATTGTGATCCCTCTATTTTTTCAAAGAGTTGATTTGAGGCATTATTTTGGGGGTATGGGAACACAATTACTTAGCGTCCTTCCATAATCAGTGCAAAGACATTGTGGTAAATTCTTTCAGTCGGTTTAATTCTCCTGTGCCGTGTGTTGACTCCCTGGACGCCAGCACACTTCCTCAAACGATACCGGGTGAATAGCTGGGGGTAATTACACATTCTGTTGCCGGTACGTCAGTATCACCACGTACTATCACTTTCAAAAATTCGGACCACACGGTGAGCGCGACCATCTCCGTGTTCTGTTGAAATCGAGCTTCACGTATTGCATACGCGTTCCATGACTTCTGGGGGCCAACTTTACTGCTACGACAGGCACAACTTGAGTTTGTTTTTTAATCGCTAAGAGACCTCGCGTGACCTTCTCCCTCCGACAACGAATAGCCAAAATAATCCCAACCCCCACTCCCATAAGAATTCGCCAGCCGAAGAACCCGTGAAGTGTTTTCGGCTGGGTCTTATCGGTATTTCTTGTGGGAGGAAGAAGGCGATAATTTCCCGTACTCTCCTTATGACATGTGTCGTCATGGCAAGAATCATTAGTCCTGCGCAAAGGGGACAAATAGTAGCCTCGTTTGCATGCAGGAAAACTAGTAACTTATAAAGTTATAGTAAATACGTTGCCAAAATCAGCTCGGAAACCTTTCCCGACAATGAGAAAATAAAGATAATGTGAAGAGATCAGAATTTTTATTTTGCACGTAATAAAAATAGCTGAGATAGCTGTTAAAATGAAATCGGGGAAAGGGAAGGGAAGACTTCCTCGGTGAAGACCAGCAGTATTGGTTAAGGAAAGAGAGCGGGACGCAAAACGCATTTCTGATGATGAGTATTCTATCACTTATTTATATATAATAGCCACTATGTCTCTATTTGCTTCTTAGACTGCTGGAAGACCTTTGACAGAGTACATTGGACGTGAATAATAAATATTACTGCAGAAATAGGGAGTACACTGGAAGTTTAGGCGCATAGTTATAAAACCTCACGGGGATGAAGCGGTATACGGGTAATGAATGACGAATCGGAATGGGTATATGTTGGAAGAGGATTCAGGCCGGGCCATTTCTTATTACCATTGATTTTCGATTGTTCGCTGACAATTTGGTGATAAATGTATGGAAAGGGATAAAATTGCGAAGGAAAGTAGCAAGTAACTGTTAATTTTGGTAGATTTGCAGATGGCCAAGATTTATTAAGCCAGTCAGCCACGGGACTCGATGTCTATTTCGCAGGCGAAAAGGTGCGTGATATGTGGAATGTGAATTAATCATATAAAGCGCAGGTAATGAAGTTTATAAAGTAGTAATAGTCCAAAATGAAGGAAAATGAGGCAAATTCTGAGCTAGGGAAACGGGTTACCTTTCCGGGAAGTATAACTACGTCATTCAGTAAAGGATAAACTAATGTATGGAGATTGGTGTTACAGAGGATTTAAAGAATTGTGTTTGAATAGGAATTTCGCTGTTTTCAAGTAGGACGGAGAGAAAAATAGACGAAAAGTCGATAGGAGATATACGAGAGACAGCACAAATAAAACGTGGTGTTGCCTAAGGTGCTATAGATGGGATATGACTCAACGACGGGAAAGGGGATATTACGGCAAAGATCTGTATTAGTGAAACACACGTAGTGATGATAAATGTGCAACTCTATCTCCATAATTTCAAAGTAAAATTAAAACGATATTGCACAGTAAATTAAAACGACACCTTTGAGTAAAGTTTAAGAACAAAACAACTGATATAGCCTTCACACTTATATCATTAATCAGTGTATCGGAACGAAAATTTGGAGGTTTTGGAAAGCCTCCAGCACACACATTAATTACTGATGCAACGATTTTCCATTTTTGAACTGTAGCAAAATATATTGCTTGATACACAGACCGTTGAGAATTTCATAAACACCAATAAGGGAAAAATTAACGCAGAGTATTCACCTGGGATGAGTAACTGATGGGAGTCCGATCATTCTCTTGCAATCGGGATTTGAGATTTATTCAATATTCACTCCGAATTTCCCTCAAGGTAATGACTAGTGATCGGTCACTACTTAATTAATTTTTGAAAATAATCTAGGCATAATGAAAGGAAACAATCCAAGCCTGGAAACGTTAACTCTAAGCTTATTATTTGTGCCATGAAAATATCACAACTTTTTTGTGACCGAAGTCAAGTGCACTGAATTTGGCATTGAGATTTTAAGTACTCTCACAATGAGGCACACAATGTTTTTCACAGTATGGCATTGCTTTTACGAGAATGTATTCAAACTGAATTTATTAATTGATTGCTTTGCGATTGGATATATTGATTTATCAAACCAATCTATTTATGCTAAAGGATTGACAGATTTAAACAGTTTAGAGTCCCTTATATCTCCTCAGCAGCTCATTTTTCGTCAGTTCGCGTGAAAATGTAGGTTGTGCGCTGTGCAGTAAAACAATCTCGTCCAAAGGAGCAAAAAAATAGCTTCCTAATTAAAATTACGTCATGCGTTTGATACCTTGGATTTCACAAAAATTTCTTTAGCTAGCATCCCCCATTGCGTGACTGATAGATTCCATAATCAGAGAGGTCAGTGGAGTTCTACGACATCTCCAGAATATATTGCCACCATAGTGAACTTAGCTTCTAGAAATTAGAGGTTCGTTCAGGAACGGAGAACTGAGTGATGGATATACTTGCAGTGAATGAATCTTTTTGTTTTGTATTAACTTCCTAAACACAGTCACAGTGCATTTAACAGACCAATAAAAACAATGTAAGACGAATTAGACTATAGAGCAAAATTAACATTGAAACATGCCTTCGGTGTACCGCCGCTCGAAGCTGATTTCTAAATACGCAAAGCGAAGTCATACCTATTTCATCCAACACATATCATTACTGAAAATTATACTTTACGATATTACCTAAAAAGGATAAAACCCTAATTAGGATTAAATAAATGCAAAACTGTGGCGAATGAAGCTACAAAAAGTGGATTGTAATTTATCATAAATGAATGCGGTCAATTTTGAACGAGTTTTCCTTCAGTGGAGATATAACTTAATTGATTTCTCGCTCTCAGAGAAGACATGAACTCCATTTAAAAATGCCTACGATGAAAAACTGCTCATATATAAAAGATAAGATTTTTAAATAAGCAACATGAAAAATGTTCTCGTTATTTAGAATAGATTTGAACGAAATAGAAGTTGTGGTTTAAACTTAAAGTTGGCGTTCATTTTGCAGCGAAAATTAATGGGAATGAGCCAAAATTTGATAAGGTTAGGAAAAAAAGTGTACTAGATAATTTGGGATAGTCTTTTTTAGAATATTACCTATGGTAACAGAAATCTTAAACAAAATGTTCATTCATCAGAGAACAACTTTAATATTTTGTAATATCGCCATTATTTTCAGCTGCAGATCGTAATCGTGACTGCATAGACCCAACCAAAAGTTCTATTACACGGGGACGTTGGCTTAAAGAATTCCAAACATCCCGTATGTAGACTTATCAAGTTTTACTCGGTTCTTTCTCCGTCGTAATGCCACTCATTCACAATGTTACCCTACGCATTATCAATAGGAAAAAGGTCCGGGGAATTAGCTGTCCAGGGTAAAATGCAAAGTCGAGAATTATCCTCAAAAAATTGCTTTTTGGTGGTCGGTTCGTCGAACTATTTCCTCGATATATCAAGAATACAATTAAGCCCGCTACTCGTAAGAGTGAAAAACACCTAACGCCTTTCCCTTTTGCATTCTCCGCCTACCGTTGCCTACCACTTGGAGTCGGGGGAGTTGGCTGATCGGCTAAAGGTAGTTTCGTGGGCCCCCCAAGATCTCAGGTATACGAGACCCAAGGAAGGTGTAATTAGTGCGGTCCTCGCTCGAAGAAGACCCCTTTCCGAACCCTTCCTCGAGCTCCGAGAGATAATCCGGGTCGTCGGACACAGCGTGAGGTTACCCCGGCAGACATGACCATCCGTAGTACATTTTTTACTTTAATAATTCGGATGCTTAGAGATTAATAAATAAAGTAATGTTACTCCTGACGGCGGAGCGATTAAGTACGTCTTTTGATCGAGGTTCTACGATGAGAAATAACGATTTTACGAAAGTTGATGTGATTTTAACCGATTGCCTCCAGAAAATTGGCAACGCCGAAGCTATGGGAGGGGAGGGGGGAAAGCAAGAGGCGCTTTTTTCTCCCCCGACTCCTATTTTAAGCTAACCCACGTGGGATGTCCTGCAAGGGTGTTTGGAGGAGGGTGTGTTTTCACCTACTTTCACTATTTTATCTATTCCTGTATTTGCAGAGTATTGTATAAACGTTAAAAGAAAGGCAAGAGGTGCATTTTTCTCCTCCCACTCCGCTTTTAAGCTTACAGTATTTTATCTAATCCTCTAATAGCAGAGGGATGGATAAAAGTAACCGAGCTAATCGTAGATCAACCATACGCAGTGAGTTGTTCGGCTTAAAAAGTAGTTAGTCGAATTTTGAGCATAATAGAATTACAGAAAAAAACAAAACAAGAGTACCGGATATAATTTTCAGGGACGATCAAATCTCCTTGGTAAAGAACACTAATACATTAGTAGTACTAGTCAATTAGCGTAACGTAAGGAATTAAATCGCATGTTTACATCATCTTGTTGATATTACAGGAGCAGGTGCCATAACTGGAACACAATACTGGCTCACCGACGATGTCTAGGCCAGTGAAGTATTCTAAACAGGTTTTAATATACATACAGGACATGACTAATTGATCTGGAGGAGGAGTGTTCATATCGGTAAAGAACACGAATGCAGACCGTAAGATGCCCGGAAACAAATATTGAGTCAGTGTGTCGCTCTTTCAAATGTTAAAAATAAAAAAATACGTGTGTTCGTTCTACAGACCGCCTGACAGTTATAATAACTCAATCATTGAACTCGAGATACAAATAATGAATGTAAATCCCAACGATTCGGGACGAAGCTTCATTATAGGCGGAGATTTCAATGTCCCTTTAGTAGATTGGAGAAAATACAGCTACATTTCAGGGAGGAGAGAAAAAGGCAGCTGCGAGGCGCTTTTAGCTATGTTTACGTCGGACAACTTAGAACAGATACACCAAACAGAGGGGACGATATTCTTGATTTTCTGGCGACAAATTTACCAGATAAAGGGGTAAATGTTGAAACTATAAATGGTATTAGCGACTATAGAGTAGTTACAGCTCAATTCTGATTTGACCAGTATTAGAATCATAATAAGAGGAGAAAAATATTGGTTCATAGGAAAGCTGATGTCATCGCACTTGGACTTTATCTACAGGAATCCCTTGCTGACTTTCGAAAGGAAAGTGGAAAAGATACAGAGGCGACTCAGAAATGTTTGTATATATCGTACGTTTTGGGATTGAAAAATACATTCTATTCAAATATAAAAGGGAGGGAACAAGCTGAATTCGTATAATTGGTGTATATTTGGAGGTGAGGGAAGCGCTAAGGCAGAATAGAGTTTTCCATGCTAAAAGGGAGCAAATTCTAGCAACTACCAACAATATAGGTAGTGATTCAGCAGTCAAAAAGTAAAGGGCATCTAACACGGCTTTCAAGGAAGCATTAAATAATTCCTTCATGGAGTTTAAGAGAGAAACTCTCGACAATCAGCTCAGAACTAAATAATAATTTATAGTTCGTAGCGGTAGGGTGACTGTAATATCAAACTATTGTTCTCAAACCATTACACTTTGATGTTTTATTAAATTTCCGTTTATTTTTCTTGGAATTGATTTGAACATGAGAAACAAATTCGAGAATTTTACTGTTCTGTGCGTGAGCATTATATTGAAAACCGAACTGAAATGGCCATGGATTTTAAGAATGTGTTCCTGGCCACTGTAAAATTAAATTTTTCCATGAAATTGCTGTATGCTCTCAAATCTACCACTAATATCAATTTGAATGGCCATTCAAATTAAAGCCAATCAAACCAATACTTATGGTAGCCCTGAAAAGGGCATTGTCAATCAACAATGATGTCAGCAGCTGGAAGCGTTGTCATTAATACTATCGGCTAAAAACCTTGTCGGTTAAGCCTTTTTCTATTTATTCGGGTAGAGGCATGTCATTGCTCTAAAGAAATCGGCGTATAATTCTCCTTTTCTGTGGTGCCTGCTCCTCCAGACATATTCCACTAAATATGTCTCAAAGGACTCCACGCAATTTCTGCCAATTCTTCTCCGCATATCCCTCTTCACTGTCGACCACAAACGCTCGATATTCTGAGTATGCGTCTGCTTATCGCCTGGCTTCACGAAGTTAACGGAGTGATTAACGACGTCGTGGTGGTATCCCAATTCGGCTAGCCCACTATATCCCCTCCACATATCGTTCTTAAGGACTGACCCCTTTTAACGTATTTTTTGATCGCCTCGTTGAGAGTGGCAGCGTCTCGTCTTTCAACGAAACACAGAAACGTTTCCCGAGTTTCCCTGTCAATCCCTAATCCCAATACCCACTTGGTCCTGGTAACCCTACCGCGATTGTACTTCCGACGACTAAAGGCGCTCTCATCAATCTCCACTATGTGCCCGGGGCCCCCTATCTGCCGGCTCTCCTCCTGTAGCCATACAGGAATGAGCTCCCTCAAGCTGGAAACTATTCTAGCTACAGTATGTCGTTCCAGCCGCACTTCCTTTGAAATGACATCGGCAGGATAGCGATTCAGCCAGCCGACAGCCACCGCCTTAACGTTCTCGACTCCAGTTTTGAAGTTGGCGAAGAAGGTCTCTGTCGTTATGGCGTTCGACTGCAGGCACGTCGAATTTTTGCAACGGTAAGCAGGAAGCCTACCCTTGCCTTTGGACTTCACTGCCCGCATATTCCCACATCTACATCTCTTCCTTTTGGGAATGATGCCCAAAGTTAGGAGGAATTTGACAATTCCAACGAGAGCGATATGGTCCCGGAACGAGGAGATGCTCGTCATGAATTCCATGTCTGCCTGAATGACAAAAATTGAGAAGTGACATTTACAACAACACGCTAGCAGTGAAAGTCAGTTACCACCCGCTGTCAGCCCATTAGCCCATCCTCTTAAGGATAGTCACTAGACCTTAGTTTTTTCTGTTCTGCCGTCTCCGATGGAGACAAATTCCTGCAGCTAATTGGACATTGAACATCGATTATGCCTTTGCCATCTTCTAGAACTCCGCCTGGCCATTCTATGCCCGTTGAAGATCCGCTCCAATTCTTATAACAGACGTGATCCTTAATTTCAGCAGTACCATCCTTCGAACGCCCATGCGCACATATACAGCAGTATTTGTTTCGCACTCCAATGAAGAGTACTTTTTTGGAGCGATAGCCGACAATGCACGCCTGCGTAGAGCGCAAGAGTCATTGTGTTAAATTATGGCGTTTAATTTCGTCATTTAAACACAATTTCAAATATATGTTAAAGCGACAGTGTTTAATATGCACCACTCCAGACAGGGAATTGTAATTTGTTCGATAAGATCTCTTTGCCCATGATCCATCGCAGACAAAAGTTATCATAGGAATTCCATCTTTGTCTATTTCTCCCTTTTCAATGGCTATATCTGCTTCCTCCTTTGATGCAGATTTTATTTGCTCCCATGCAACATCGTGGATGGTAGATGCTACTTTCTCCTGATGACGCACAAAAGTATAATTGCCATGGAAGGTATATCCAATAAGGAACACATCTCATTCATCTGTGAGTATCCTTGTCCAATGCATAACATTCCTGTGACCTATAGAAAAGTTAATGTATATATTTTAGAGAGCCTTCCGCCTTAAGCGGCACCTATACGGAATGCCAAGTTTTTGAACACATATTTAGTAATCAAAGACAAATACGATTTATAAACCTACTGACTAACTATAGCTTTATTTATGTCCATCTTTATGTCGTGTGGGTCTTCATTACAAATGCTCTTCTCAATTCCACACATCTTGCACTTCAGGTGGAATTCACTGAAAAATCCCTTTCGTGTTTCTTTGATTAATTCCATATCCGAAATAGAACAGTCTAGTGGGTCGTGCCTTTCAAAATTCCTCAAGACGCTAAATAGATACTCGACATTGAATATACAACTTCCTTTAGGCACACCATTAGCCGGAGTACTGAAAGCCCTATAATACAAACAAAATTAAGGCCTTGCCAACAAACTGTGTTTGCGAAAGTTTCAGGAATAAATCCAATACCAAATTAATGATGGCTGAGAGAAGATGATCTCACAAAATAGTAGGAAGTCAAATGATTATATTAAGTACTGACAAGCATAGTTGGGCACGATTCGCCATTACGAATCACGGTCCACGAATCTAAAGTGTATATTTACTTTTGTTTGAATTATCTATGATTCGTGATTCAGAACTTGGTTTTAACCAATTTGTGTCGGGTGTCTATAAATCGCTCGGGTGTCCACTATACATACGAGGCATCGCAGGATGTAGCGCGCAGGATACTTGAGCACTCTCCTCGAGTTTAACATAGACGGTAGGCTACAGGGCAGGTCAATTAGTGGGGTCAATAATTATGTGTTGCCAGTTAGTAATTTAGCTAAGAGTACTCCGAATATAGGGTCCAAGAATAGCTTAATTGAAGACAGCAATCTTGAAATTTTCCCGAATCGCATAAACAATAATCATGAAGCATTAGTCGTTGCAGTAGTTAACTGCCATAGTTTAAAAAATAAGATTCCAGAATTTCACGGCCTTATTCATAGCACGGAGTGTAACGTCATTATTGGCACAGAAAGTTGGCTGACGGACGATATTTCTGATAGTGAAATTTTTCCTAAATCATTCAAAGTTTACAGAAAAGATAGGTCCAACCGAACTGGAGGCGGAGTATTTATAGCTGTAAAGAAAACCATAGTCAGCCGAGCGGAAACCTTACCGGAGACCAGCGTTGAATCTGTGTGGTGTTCAATTAAATGTCCTAAATCGAAAACTATATTTGTATGCTCGTACTATAGACCACCAAACACAGATATAACATCAATTTTAGATTTTGAAACCCAAATAAACAGCATAGTATCCAAATATCCTGATAGAAATCTGATATTAGGTGGAGATTTCAACTTACCCTCTATAGATTGGAAGACCTATAGCTTCATACCCGGTGGGAGAGATAGAGTCATTTGCGAGGCGTTACTGCACGCTTTTTCATCAAACGCATTGCTTCAAATAGCTTCCGCTCCTAACAGAGGAGAAAATATTCTTGATTTTTTAGCGACAAATATACCACATCAGGTAATAAATGTGAGCACCGTCGAGGGAATCAGTGATCATAGGGCAGTAACAGCTAAGTTTTCTTTAAATATCGCAAAAAGTTTTAAACGAGAACGAAAAGTTTTCATATTTAAAAGAGTTGATTTTGATGGGTTCAAGAGTAATCTGAAAAATGCTTTTCCCGTGTTTCAAAAATCAGTAATGGAGTTAAATGTAGAAGCGACTTGGAAAGCTTTTCTTTCGCTCATAAATTCAGGAATCAAAAGATATATCCCTAGTAAAATAAAAAAAGAAGGTAGCGAACCGAGATGGTATGACGCGGAAGTCAGAAAATCGTTAAGGCGACAGAGAGCGTGCCATGCTAAGATGAAAAAATCATTCATGATGTATCTCCTAGTGATCGAGAGTTAATAATTAATAAATATTAGTTGTCTAAAGCCGCTACAAAGGAAGCGTTCAGGAATGCATTGACGAATTTTAAAAGGAAAACACTTGTAGAGCAGTTACGGGATGACCCAAAAGCATTTTGGTCTTATGTTAGGGAAGTTCAAGGTAAAAGATCTACCGTTTGTTCGCTAAGAAACGATAATGGAGATGTGTTAACAAACAGTTCCGATAAAGCCAATTTATTAAATTCCTACTTCAAGAGCGTGTTCACTGAGTCATCTGAGAATTCATCCGTGGCGGTTGATAATCACTGCATACGAAAGATGCCTCCCCTTGATATTAGTGCTCACGGAAAAGAAACTTTATTGAAATTGCTCAGTCCAAATAAGTCACCTGGTCCAGACGAAATCCCTTCTCGCGTGTATAAAGAACTAGCGTCAGAAATTGCCCCCTACTTGCAGCTAATATTCACAAAATCCATAAAGCAACACGGAGTACCAAATTACTGGAAAATTGCCAATGTAACGCCCATATTCAAAAGTGGAGACAAGGAACAGCCATGTAATTACAGACCGATATCTTTAACGTCCATTTCATGCAAAACCCTTGAACACATTGTTGTCAGCTCAGTAATGAAACACCTAGACACGCATAACTTGTTAATGAGAACTCAACACGGATTCAGGAAAGGTAGATCATGCGAAACTCAGCGCTGTTTGCCCACGATATTTTAGTCTCCGGAGAGGACAACATTCCAATGGACGCGATTTTTCTTGATTTCAAAAAAGCATTTGATAAAGTGCCCCACGGAAAGTTATTAGTAAAACTAAAATCATACGGCCTAGACGATGATGTAATTTCCTGGATCAGAGAACTTTCGAGCGATCGCGTGCAAAGAGTAGTATTAGACGGCGTAGCCTCCAACGAAGTTAGAGTCACTTCTGGCGTCCCTCAGGATAGTGTCATAGGCCCACTCCTCTTCCTACTCTATATCAACGATATTGGTGAAATAATAGATAGTAAACTTCGATTATTTGCAGACGACGCTGTAGTATACAGGGAAATCCGTAGCAGTGAAGATAAGGATAAACTAACTAACGACCTTACTACAGTCCAAGCATGGTGCGATGCGTGGCAGCTAGAGTTAAATTTGAAAAAATGCATAGTAATGAAATTCTGGGGAAAAATAACTCTCCACAACAGAGCTATTTCATTCAGGATACCCAATTACAGACGGTAGAATCCGTAAAATATCTCGGAGTTAGGCTCAATAATGATCTATCGTGGAATAAACATATTCGGGAAATAACAGGTCAAGCTAATCGTAAATTGGGATTTGTTAAAAGAATTCTAGGCAAGTGCGACGACAAAGTGAGAGAAATAAGCTACTTCTCTCTCGTTAGACCCCATTTAGAATATGCTTCCAGTGTTTGGGATCCTCATGAAAAAGGCTTCAAAACGGAGTTAGAACGTGTACAGAGAAGAGCAGCCAGGTACGTGAGAAGCCGTTACGATTGTCTTGTTAGTGTTACTGACCTCTTAGAACAACTTGGATGGGAATCACTGTCAGACCGTAGATTGAAAACAAGACTACATCTATTATGTTAATTCAAGAGTAGTATATTTTCCGACGAAGTTGATCATATTTTACGACCGCCAACGTACTATGGTAGATTAGATCATAAAAATAAAATAAGAGAGATAGAATGTAGAACAGATAGATTTAAAATGTCGTTTTTTCCGCGAGCGATAAGAGACTATAACGGCTGTGCAAGGACTTAGAAATAGATTAGTTGACTGGTAGTGTAGCTTACTAACTTATGTATTTCTTAAAGCATGTTTACGGAGTTTTATGGTGTTTCTAACAGCATGTTTTGCATGTTCTAGCTTCATAGGCAGATTGCCCTCTTAAGTAGCATGTAGAATATTATGTGTCATCGTATATGTGTGGCGTGCATGTGGGGATTCTCTTGTATGCTGCATGATGGTTTTTAGTTAATGATGGAATTGGTTAGTATCCTTTATATTCATGACCGTGCGGTGTGCATGTGGCGGTCCGCTTGCATGCTGCATTTTGGTGACTTGTCACCCCCTGCCAAACAACCTAGAGGTGGCTCGCAGGGTAACATGTACATGTAGATGTAGATATCGTCGGTGAGCCAGTATTGTGTTCCAGTTATGGCACCTGCTCCTGTAATATCAACAAGATGATGTAAACATGCGATTTAATTCCTTACGTTACGCTAATTGACTAGTACTACTAATGTATTAGTGTTCTTTACCAAGGAGATTTGATCGTCCCTGAAAATTATATCCGGTACTCTTGTTTTGTTTTTTTCTGTAATTCTATTATGCTCAAAATTCGACTAACTACTTTTTAAGCCGAACAACTCACTGCGTATGGTTGATCTACGATTAGCTCGGTTACTTTTATCCATCCCTCTGCTATTAGAGGATTAGATAAAATACTGTAAGCTTAAAAGCGGAGTGGGAGGAGAAAAATGCACCTCTTGCCTTTCTTTTAACGTTTATACAATACTCTGCAAATACAGGAATAGATAAAATAGTGAAAGTAGGTGAAAACACACCCTCCTCCAAACACCCTTGCAGGACATCCCACGTGGGTTAGCTTAAAATAGGAGTCGGGGGAGAAAAAAGCGCCTCTTGCTTTCCCCCCTCCCCTCCCATAGCTTCGGCGTTGCCAATTTTCTGGAGGCAATCGGTTAAAATCACATCAACTTTCGTAAAATCGTTATTTCTCATCGTAGAACCTCGATCAAAAGACGTACTTAATCGCTCCGCCGTCAGGAGTAACATTACTTTATTTATTAATCTCTAAGCATCCGAATTATTAAAGTAAAAAATGTACTACGGATGGTCATGTCTGCCGGGGTAACCTCACGCTGTGTCCGACGACCCGGATTATCTCTCGGAGCTCGAGGAAGGGTTCGGAAAGGGGTCTTCTTCGAGCGAGGACCGCACTAATTACACCTTCCTTGGGTCTCGTATACCTGAGATCTTGGGGGGCCCCACGAAACTACCTTTAGCCGGCTGATCAGCGATAGCGGGAGAAGGTCATACGAGGGTCTCCATAGTTGAGTGGAAATGAGTCAAGTTGGCCCTTAGTAGTCGCTGAATGCATAGGCAATACCCGAAGTTCGAATTCAGCGAAATACGAAGTTGGCCGCGCTCACCGCGTGGACCGACTTTTGAAAGTGATGGTACCTAATTATGCAATAATTATGCATTAGCATGAATCGCTAATGCTTGTCACGAGGCGAAGCCTCACAAGCATGCACTACTACACTACAGATATTATCACAATGGAGAGGGACCGTTACTATATATGTATTTTTCAACTACACAAATGGACAGAGACTCAAGAATTATGTAGAAAACATCTTCATCTACAAAATACCCTGCAAGCAACCTCAGGGGTGTGTGGTAGGGGGTGAGTTTTCACCAACATGCATTACACTATACCCTAAAGTTAGTGTAACTACGACTAATTATGCATTAGCATAAATCGCTAATAATTGTCACGAGGCGAAGCCTCACAAGCATGCACTACTACACTACAGATATTATCACAATGGAGAGGGACCGTTACTATATATGTATTTTTCAACTACACAAATGGACAGAGACTCAAGAATTATGTAGAAAACTGTTAAATATTGTGTTAAATTTGGATTTGTTAAAAGAGTACTTGGCAAGTGCGACGATAAAGTTAGGGAAATCAATAAACAATACAGATATTATGACAATGGAGAGGGACCGTTACTATATATGTATTTTACACCTACACAAATGGACAGAGACTCGAGACTTATGTAGAAAACATGCACGGCGTGCTACTAGTACTAGGTAACAGATAAGGATTGAAGTATTAGGGAGTACTAATACTACTAAGAGCTACACTACCTATCGAGAAACCTAGATAAAAGTCTCATTGGCCGCTGTTATGGTCCCTTATAGTTCGTGGGAAAAATGACATTTTTAAATCTGTCCGTTCTGCAGTCTAGTTCCCTAATTTTATTCTCGTGATCTGGGGCCTGTTTCTCAAAGCCACGAGTCCACAAGTTGCAAGTTATTCACTTGTAACTTGTGAAATTCTGTTTCTCAAACGTACAAGTCTACTAATTACAAGTTCACAAGTTACAAGTCCATTTATGAATTTTTGAAGTTATGAATTTTTGGAAACGGAAAAAAGCTCCTTGTAACAGCTATTGCATAAAAAAAAGAAAATTAGAGACTATAGAATCGGTTAAATACCTCGGAGTTATACTGACAAATGATCTTTCATGGAGTAAACATATTCGAGGAATTACCGGTGAAGCTGATCATAAATTTGGATTTGTTAAAAGAGTACTTGGCAAGTGCGACGAAAAAGTTAGGGAAATCAGCTACTTCTCACCCGTTAGACCCCACTTGGAATATGCTGCCAGTATCTAGGATCCTTATGAGATATGATTGGAAACTGAGTTAGAACGCGTGCAGCGAAGATCGGCAAGGTACGTTAAAGGCCGTTATGATAATCTCGTTAGTGTTACTGACCTTTTGCAGCAACTGGGATGGGAAACGCTTTCAGACCGTGGATTAAAATTTAGACTCAATCTATTATGTAAGTTCCAAACCGGTATATTCTCTGACGACGTTGATAATATTTTACGAAATCCGACATACTACGGTAGATCAGATCATGAGAATAAAATTAGGGAACTAGACTGCAGAACGGACAGATTTAAAATGTCATTTTTCCCGCGAAAAATATGGAACACTAACAGCACTGCCAATGAGAATTTTATCTTGGTTTGTCGTTAGGTAGTGTAGCTCTTAGTGGTAGCAGTACTCCCTAATACTTGAATCCTTATCTGTTACCTTGTACTAACAGCACGCCGTGCATGTTTTCTACATAAGTCTGGAGTCTATTGCCATTTGTTTAGTTGCGAAACACATATAGATGTGTATTAATGGTCCTTCGCCATCATTGTGATAATATCTGTAGTGTAGTAGTGCATGCTTGTGAGGCTTCGTCTCGTGAGAAGCATTAGCGATTTATGCTAATGCATAATTATTCGTAGTTACACTAACTTTATGGTATATATGGTATGTAATGCATGTTGGTGAATACTCACCCCCTACCACACACCCCTGAGGTGGCTTGCAGGGTATTTTGCAGGTATAAAGCGAAATAGGTCGAAGTCGAAGAGGTGAAGGGTAAAATCTGCCTTTTCGTGGTCGCTTTGACAATTGCTGGCAGTATTTTAGATGACTGCAGGTTTGTTTTAGGGTAGAGAGTAGTGCAGGGAGTAGATCATGAAGTGGGTTATTATGTAAAGGGGTCACCGTAAACATTGGTAGGAATGAGAGCTTTTTTAAAATTCAGAATGACTTTGTATCTGAAAGAAATAGAAACCTCGCCTCAGGTACATAAAAAACAAGTGCCATTAATGGTATAAAATACTCGATAGACAGGACTTGTAAGTCGTATCCCAGGGATTCCAATCCATTGTGGTCGTTAATTGCCGTAGTATAATAAACAAAGTCGCTGATTTTCACCATCTCATTGGGAGCACGGACGCTGATGTAGTAATAGGAACAGAAAGTTGGTTATTGAACGAAATTGCGGATACCGAGATATTCCAAAAATCATATGCAATATACAGAAAAATACCAAACAGCGAGAACAGGACATCTACATCTATGAAGTACCGTGCAAGCCACCACTAGGGTGTGTGGCACGGGGTGATTCCACACCAGGCATGCAGCACTCGTCCCAGAACAAATCAGAACCTCGCACGCTCCCCCTGCCATTAGGCGCAGACACCAAAAAGCAGTCAGGAGAACAGTGCGCAGTCCAACCGGAAACTGGGAGAGTGATACGTAAATGAGCATGTAAACATGCAGAACAATGCTATTTACATATATAGTGGTTAATATTACTGATACTGTTAATCTATGAATGCTACGAGATACTACTTCATGCAGGGAACAAAATAAAATAATGCCGGACAAATCGACCGGTGTGAAGTGTTAGTAATGATGTTGTGTTATTAAGCACAAGTGAAAATTCTACTCTACCTAATGAGGGTGAGAGTTTCATATGATTGATCTATCGCAACTATTATGATCCCTTATTGTACGCGGGAAAAACGACATTCTAAATCTATCGGTTCTGCAGTCAATTTCCTTTATTTTATTCCTGTGATCGCTTCTACCCTAGTACGTTGGCTCTAGCAGTATATGTTGGATGTCCGAAAAAAAACTGTTTGCTCCGAACTTTCTGAACCGTACCGAAAAGCACAAGTTTTCTATTTCGTGAGTGCAAATATCGATAGGTGGCATCTTTTGCTGAAAGAGATCATTTACCTTTACGGATGTAATCTGTGATTACTTGGTTAACACACTTTGAAAGTAGGATTTTTTATAAGTTAGCTTTGTCCGAACTGCTTGTGAGGCTTCGTCTCGTGACAAGCATAATTCGCCCTTTTCGTTTCGTAGTGGAATAACTGTTGCCTTGAACTTCCTTTACGTATGACTAAAATGCTCTTGGGTTATTCTGTAACTGGTCTACTAATGTTTTTATTTTAAAATACATGAATGCATTCCGAAATGCTTCCTTTGTAGTGGCTTTATACAATTTGTATTTTTCAATTTTTAAATTTTGATCAGCAGTGGTCAAATCTCTACGGAGTTTTTTCATCTTGGCGTGGCATACTCTCTGACGTCTTAACGATTTTCTCACTTCAGCATTGTACCATCTTGGTTCGCTGCCCTCTTTTTTTTACTTTATTTGGAATGTATTTTCTGATCCCCGAATGTACGATCGAAAGAAAAGCTTTCCAAATACCCTCTGTGTATAACTTTAAGCTTGATTCTTGGAAGTCGGGAAGAGAATTTTTTAGATGACTCTTGAACGCATTGAAATCGGCTTTTTTTAAAATGTAGAACTCTCTTCTTTGTTTCAAACTTTAAATGATATTCACAGAGAACTTTGCGGTAACTACTCTATGGTCACTAATGCCCTCAACATTGTTCCCTTAATTACTTGTTGCGGTATATTTGTTGCCAATAAATTAAGAATGTTGTCCCCTCTGTTAGGCGTCGTAGCTATCTGATGTAGGGCATTTGATGAGAACGTGTACAGCAGGGACTTGCAGACATCTTTGTCTGTTCCCCCTGATATGTAACTGTAGGTCCTCCAATCTATAGAGGGCGTATTGAAATCTCCACCTATGATTAAATTTCTTTCGGTGTTCCTGGGTGTGATGTTCTTTATTTGAGTTTCGAGTTCTAAAAGTGAGGTCACGTCGGTGTTAGGTAGCCTGTAGCATGCGCACACGAATATTGTTTTTGATTTATGGCATCTAATGGAGCACCATTCAGATTCTATGCTGGTATCTGGAATGATTTCCGCTTGGCTGACAGTGGTATTCTTTACAGCTATGAATACTCCGCCTCCGGTTCGGTTGGACCTATCTTTTCTGTAAACGTTGAATCATTTAGGAAAAATTTTACTATCAGAAATATCGTCCGTCAGCCAACTTTATGTGCCAATAATGACGTTACACTCCGTGCTATGAATAAGGTGGTGACATTCTGGAATCTTATTTTTCAAACTACGGCAGCTAACTACTGCAACGACTAATACTTCATGATTATTGTTTATGCGTTTCGGGGACATTTCAAGATTGCTGTCTTCAATTAAGCTCTTCTTGGGCCCTATATTCGGAGTACTCTTAGCTAAATTACTAACTGGCAACACATAATTATTGACCCCACTAATTGACCTGCGCTGTAGCCTACCGTCTATGTTAAACTCGACGAGTGTGCTCAAGTATCCTGCGCGCTACCTCCTGCGATGCCTCGTACGTATAGTGGACACCCGAGCGATTTATAGGCACCCGATACGAATCCAGCACCGGCCCGAGGTCCAAGAACTACGCTCCCTCGCTCCCACAGACTTCACTGAGTCTCTGGTTTATGCCTTCCCATCGGCTCCAAACCGTTATTTGTGCTGTTATTTTTATATTTAAATACCCATTTATTGGCAACCTTTTTTTATGTCCCGTGGACCCCTCCCGATGCTCTCGTGGACCACCGGTTGGGAAGCACTGCTTTACAGCACCGAATGATGTGATAAATCATGAAAATTTCATTCTCAAACTCACTTTTTTTATTTTTTTATATTTGAAGCCCCCAATGATAGCATGAGCTTTCCACATTTACTTTTGCTGTCAACTGTCCCTCGATCTTCTTAGGGTAAGGTCGTGACGCCCTCTTGAAGGGAGATACGTACTTAAGAAAGCTAGGGTTTCACTTTCCTCCCTCCCCGCTTCGCTGGCGCCTCGCAGCGGTCGGCCGCGGAATCAAGCCTTCACTCTCGCAACTCGTCTCGTACGGGTCGGTCGACTCAGCATCCCTTCTCTCTCCTCTCCATCTCTCTCGCCTGGACCCGCCGTCGTCCCCCGGAATACATTCCCCGTCGGAGAAGCAAGTCGGGAGTGGCATCGCTGCCCGCCAACCAGGTAGGTGGCGCTCCGTCGGGTCAGAACCCATCATCTCTTTTTAGCCCCCCTGAAAACTGATCAGCGGAAATGACGACGCGATAGATAGATAGCCTCGACTAGTCCCCGAGGTGTATTTGTGTCTCGGATCATGGCGAATACTCTCGGTTCTGATTCGCCACGTCCAGTATGAAACAAACGGAGCCATTTTTTCTGACGGTCAGATTTTCGTGGGAAACCGTAAGGCAAAGAGTGAATTACCCATCCTTACGATTCGTGAATTCTACCCAATTGGGAGCCCTTGCTCTTCGAGAACTATGCTCTTATCTCACCATGAAGACGTGAGGAGTGATGACAGTTGCTCCGAGATGACGATCTGGGTCGTATAATTCTTCTAACATTTAGTTTCTGGTGAGAAAGCAGTTTTTTATCGTCACCTCATTTCGCTCCTAATCGTCTCAGGCTGTGGGATCCTGTCGTCAAAGGGCCGAGTGGATGTGGCAACGATGCAACCGGACAGCATCGACCCCGTGTTTATACTGTCACGAATCGAACAAAAGAGTGGCGTTTGTCCCCTTCCTCACCAGCATCGCACAGTCCCATGCTCGGCAGCGATATGGACCGTGTATTTGGAGTTTGAATCCCTCCCCTGAGTGCTGAGTGGACAAGCCGCTGTGCCAACAAAATAGATATTATCGGGGGTGTGTTGTGGAATGGGGATCCCCGTTGCTTTCGTTTTTATATTTTTAAATTTTTTCTTTTATTCCTCCTTCCCTGTGACGGGGGCTGGGCTTTAGATGAGGGTGGGGGGGGCATATAGCGGGCGTCTTCACCTCTTTTGCCCTTATCCTTGTGTCCTCATTGCTCGAGGCCGACTGCGTTGTCGTTTCCGTAGTGTTGAACATTTTTTACCTCCAATTCTTGGAGGTTTTTTTGCGAGGGTCGCAACTTAGGCGAGATCTTCTCCCGCGGTCGCGAGGAGTCCTGAGTGACGCGATTATTGTCTGCCGTCGCTATCGCGGGAGCGCTTAAGAAGCCGGCAGAAAGAGATGAATGCAAAGGGTTTGACGGTGGTAAACCCACATTTTGTTTTCAATCAAGTCCCTCGAGTGCAGAAGTGAGCAGAAAACATAATTCCTTTTGCGTATCTGTTGTCAGATATAGGTTCGCTAAATATTCTTCTCACGATTTCCTCTCCGAATACATGTCTTGGCGAAATAGAAATGGAAATTTTCACTGTAACTCCCAAATTCAGAATTTGGCCTCCACCAATGCCCAATAATTTTCTTATTTCAGTGACGAAATTCCAGCTCAGCCCAGGTTTTACTTTTTATGCTCTCTTATCCGATTATGATGGTTACAGTCACATTAGTACACCACAAAAAAATAATTGTCAAACAATAAATCAGGTTAAATGGTTATTTCGCGTATGCCTGTAACAAATTGGGGAACATTATCTTAATGCCATCTGCGATTATTTTAAAAGCCGTGCTATCTCAAGAAAACATTTCTCATCCCTCAGTCAGTGCATCGTCATCTTGTACTGTTTTCCTCCCGATGCATAAGTTCAAAAAAAGCTTTAATACTACAATGACTTGTTTGTCAGGGCATTGCATTGTGACTCACTGACGGCGGAAACAATCCCCGGGTTCCCCAGTGGAATGTTCCCATCCGGACTGCAAGGGCGTCGCTTACTCACTCCGAACAAGTAACCGAAGTAATTTCCCGAGTAGTGTCTCACGTAATGGCTGCCTACTTTGATTTTTAACTTGTTGTATATATTTACTTATGTTAGAAGAGAATCAACAAGAGGTGATTCACGACGGAGGAGTCCACGCCGTGAGTGATGAGTCGACCGCTGAACTCGTGATTGTGAGTGGCGCAGGAGATTCTTTAGGAGAGGGTTGTTAGTTTCATAACTGGAAAATCGTGACGCGAATCAATGTCTACATGTGATAAAAGCGAGAGGAAATAAAGAACACGGCATTGCAAGAGAGATTTTTTTGAAAAACAGTTTGTTTCCAACGCCTGCAAATTGGTTTTCAGCTGCGTCTGTCTGTCCCTAAAGACAGAGGAGTCGGGGGAATATATGTATTATGCATAAATGTTCAGTCGCTCTTTGCATTCGATTTATCCATTTGAGGTCAAAATACTCTCTGATCGCTTAATTATTTCCCGTCTGTACGTCTCGTGCAAATATCTCGATGGACGCCTATCACTTTGAGAACGTCGCTCCCGACTAGGGAGGGCACCGATTTGAAATGAGGGAACGATTTCGCTATGCAAGGGTAGATTAATTCTCGATAAAACGGTCAGGTGCATATCAAACCTATGCATATATTGGCGCAATGAAGTCTGGAGGCGTTCTCCAAAGCCACATTCCTTAAAAACACTAATTAATTTAGTTGCAAGCTTCACGGAATATTTGAATAGACGAATGAATCCGAAGATATTTCGTGAAAGATTTTCTCTGTATGAGAATGAAGAGAGAACGTTTTCCGAAACGACTGCGACACATTTTTTCGAACGCAGACGACAAAAAATTTCGTGAAATGTATTTAAAGCCGTGATGTCGAAGCCTCGGGCAGTTGGCTGCAGTAAGGAGACGAGGTATGAGGTGAAGGGGTTTAGCGAAGGAGAGTTCAGGGCACCTGAGTGATGTGCCCTGAAACCAAAGTCCAGACGTAATTAGGGTGCCCCAATTTCGGAGATTCCACGGCTTGTCGTTCGATGCGTCTGACGTTGCTGACGTTTCTCGGGAGCTGACAACGTAACTTCGTAAGGGAGCTACTTTTCGTTGGCGTGACTTACACTGGCGAAAGCCTCATTGGTTACTGAGGTGAAACATTATAATCACCACGGAGACTGTAAAAACAACAACAGTGATCGGGAGGAGAGAGTGGGGTATGGGGCAGAGTAGTACGGGGGTGGGCGTGCCGACGTCGTCCGTTCCTACGGGATGCTGGGAAGGGCGCGGATCAATAACACGGATAGGGAGAGAGGTGGGGGGGGAGAAGATGAGGGGGGAGGGGAAGGAGGCCCAGTCTCGCAAAGCACTTTAAACATCACTCGGGACGATGCTTTCTCTGAACTCGATGGTCAATTATATCGCTGTGCATTTATTTGTCGGCCGTTCCTTACTTCTTTGCATGGGCGGAGTGTTTAAGAGTGTTGTGATGAATACGTTCCCTGGAAAAAATCAATAGTATCAGTCGTGGCTTCTTGGGAGCGTTTTTAACTGTGCCCAACGGAACTAAATTTGAATTTCCTCAGGGAATGAATAATACTTCACCATCTTTGATCGCTATACGAAGTCACCCGCAAGCCTTTCACTTCCGCGAAGTCGAGCCTGAAACAATCCAATTTTTACGCATATCATCTGTCTTTTTTTTTTTACTTCTTCTCCCTTAGTTATCCCAACTGAAAGTTCGCTGGGGAGGAAAGGAAACGAAGGCACACGTGCAATTCACACATTTCGGATAGTGGGGTTCATTGCTTTTCCCTGCCCCACTTGCGGTTACCGTACAAGTCTATTTGAAGGCGTATGAAGATGCTTCAAGCAGAACCTAGGACAAGATCTAGTCCGAGTTCAAACGCTTTATTCAGTGGGATACGTCGCTCACACATTTTTCTGGCGACGTAATCAACAACCGTAAAAATTGCTATTTGTTGATCTATTGAAGCGACGGCCTTTACAAGAGGTATTCTAAAATAGGATTTGTAAAGATTGGTCTTTATAAAACATCTTAATGCCTTTCAGTAGTTTCTGTACTTCCCAAACTCATTATTTGCGTTTTTAATTATTGCAACGAACATTGTTACATTAAATACTATCAAAAATGTATGGATTAACAATTCACCATCAATTTTTAAGTCATATCGTAAAAATGGTGCCCGAAGAAGGTATCAAGTTCTAATATTAAATTAATTATACACAGCGATCCAACAATTTGAAGTTACGACTAATTTATGGCATCGTAAGCTTTTTTGTGCTTAAATTGTAAACTGATCATAAAATGTTCCTTCACCGAATGACTAAAAGTTAAGCACTTTTTGTGGAGAAATATTTAATACCGAAAAAAGTACTAGGATTAATGATTTGGTGGCGTCTGCTATATGTAAATCTTGAAGAAGAGTGCACAGCTGCATGACAACTACTTTTATTCAGCGTTTCGGTAACTTTGATGCCGTGTTGTTTTCATATTTTTATTGAAATAATTTATTACGTTAACTTCCTTATATCATCGATGCGTATAATTTAATTTTTTTAATACTGTGATTCATCAGCGATTTTGCTGTTTCATTGAATTTCGCGACAAAGATGCAATTTAATATAGGTTATTTTTTACGCGTTTCGAGTAACGAAAAATGTGTAACTCCCTATTATTCGTTTCAAAGGTTCGTGCACCCATAGCCTTTAACCTCAATTTAGTGATTGTATTATTTTAAATATATCGGCAGGTGCGATGCGAAAATGCCAACGTAGATATTTTAACAGTTAAGGTATGAATTTGCGTTTTTAGTATAGGATTATAAATAGAATCTTGATATAAGCCCGCGAAATATAAGAACAATGCGCTTATAAGCTTCATATTTAAGGGTTTCAGTATACCGTGAAAATTCTAGCTTACTCACGGTGCTTGGAATTATTTGAGGGATATTGAATGAGATGTTAGCGTTTTATCTTACATTTCGAAGTGTTTCAGTTTCAAATGTTGTAATATTTGGACATGATACCCTTAGATATTACGTTTGGAGGACACTTCAAGGGTGAATTGCATCCGGAGTCCGTCTCGTGGGATTGCTCCTTCTTTTTGTCGCCTTTTCTGTCGATCAGAAGTATCGCCAGCATCCGTCCCTCCACCCTTAAGATAACCCTTCATTTTAACTACACCCGACATTTGGAATTGGTAGGACTTCTACTTATTTCCATCATTTCTCCGTGGTATTGAAACAAGTAATCCTTCTCATATTATTCGCTCAAATCTATGTGAATAAATCGTCTATTTTGCCAAAACATTTAACTTTCACTATAGGCATTATCATTGGTATTTTATCAGTTCATTCATTGGCCCTTAGTAAGCTTTGCTAGCAATTTTCTCTTCCACGGGTGATATTTTCTTGTGCCCTCAATAAAAGAATAAATTTTTTCGAATCTAGGGCCCGATTCTGATCTTCCACCAGTCAATGACAGGTGGAAAGTTCCACAATTCGTTCATTGAACGACTCTTGCTCCGTTCAATGAACGGTTCAATGACCCCCTCTGGAGAGCCGAACGTCACAAACTTATGCCGATTTCCAACTTACCTCGAAAACGCGAACAAAACAATGTCTACCTTCCGCACGCTTACTTCAGTCGAAAATGTTCCACCACGACACTAGCGCTGTTCCACCAAGTGCATGACGGGTGGAAGGGAAGCTTGACTTTTCACCAGTCATTGAACGATGAACGATGTAGTGAACGATTCTATGGTGGAAGGTGGAACATGATGACGTAGTGTCGGAAAGTCATGACGTTTTGGTGGAAACAAATGACGTTTTGGTGGAAAAGTTGAACATCGGGAAAGCATTAGAATCAGGCCTCTAATTCCATTTACATTTTTCGTATCTTTTTTCTTCACTCAAAAAAATCCTTAAATTTATATCCGTCTATTCTCTTCCGCACGAAGATGAATAATATCTGATAGAACATTTGAAGAAGATACTTGTCATATATTAGTGATCGAAATCCAGACTTGAACATTACTGTGAATAGCATCGATAAATAGTAATGTAGCTTGTTGTGGTTTACAGACTAAGGATTATTGATCCTTATTGATGTTATATGATTGGTTTTTTGATTATGAAAAAAAATATAAGCTCCTTATTCAGTTTGTTCAAATGATATTTCATCAAAATATTTGATGGAAGTTTAACCTGATTTCATTCTATTTTATTCGTATTACGTATATATACACGAGACACTAAAACACGTTTAGTTAAGGCTTTCGTGAAAATATTTGACCGTAAAACACGACTTAGCATCTGTATTTTAGAATTTTTCTTATTATGACTTATTCAGATCTTACATTTGCTTCCCTTTGCTATTAAGCAGAAGGTTCAATTTCAATGTGTGAGGGCAGAGCGCAATACCTGTCGATTGTCGTGTGATATTCAAGTATTCAAGAGTGAAGCAGGGGACAAGGCTACTTTCCCCCTGTCACCTGCGGACGCTCCATAAAGTTTTTTTTAACAGGAAATGTAGAAAGGGAAAATAGATGCCTTGGGGATGTGCGAGGAGAGATTGAGGGATAGCGGAGACTTTTGGAGTGATAGCTACAGGGTTATTTATAGTGACAGCTAACGTGGGGTAGCTTTGCTTTGCTACTGAACGCAAAACTGGAGAAGAGGGAAGTTAACATTGACCAGGTGAGCGACAAGATACTGGTGGTGGAAATAAAATCACATTCAACGAATTCCGTATTTATCCAGGTATACATGGCTACTAGTAACCATAGGGAAGAAGAGGTGGATCAACAATTAAAAGAGATAATTAGAGAAGTCCCGGGAAAGAAAAGCCTGATAGTGATGGGCTACTGGAATGCAGTGGTGGGGAAAGGGAGGGATGGATATAAAGTTAGCGGGTAAAGTTAGAAATCCACGTGGAAGGAGTATGGCCAGAGTATGACTACATGGAAACGATCTTGATGCCTATCCCGAAGAAGAAGTAAGGGTCAGAATGCGAGGAATATATAGCAATTAGTTAAATTTCACCCACGGAAAAATTGTTCCTTAGAATAATTAATAACAGGGTTGAGAGTAAATTACTACTAGAGTGATTAACAGTTTGGGTTTAGTAATGGGAGGGAACCTCTGGATGTGACTGCGGTAATGAGAACACTTATTGAAAGGAACATAGGGTATAATATAGAAGTTTTCGCATGCTTTGTGGATTTCAAAAATGCGGTTGGCCAGTGTTACCAATCTGGTGTATTTTCCGATAGGTCTAGCCTTTTTCAGAAACTGACGAGGGTGAGATTATTTCATGTAGGGGGTAGCGGATGCTCTGGCTTATTTTTATGACCAATACGGGTTATTTTTTGCTTTGTTTTTTTTCATTTTTTATGCATAATGAGTGGTAGGTAAACTATCAGTTATGCGCGATTTAATTTTGGCAGATATTCCTAATACTAATTTTTAAACCGCTTTCTTTGGGGTTCAATAGATACAATTTTATTCCTCAATGCTTCTCACCCATCCTTACGCTATATGCCATTGCAGCACCATTTCATCTGCTCCTTTGCAGGTCATTTGAATTATTGTAACGCTAGTCATTATTCAATTTTATTTCTGTAATTTACGAGTTCCAGTTCTCCCATCCTTCATTTACTTCGTATTTACTCACGGTTTACCTGTTTCATTTGTCTTAAACCTTTAGCTCCGTTACGCAAAGCAATGAATAATTCTCATCCTCTCCTATCCCGGTATAGGATGAGAAATTGCAATGCGAAATGAAAAATACTTCTTTCCCTTCGTCGCAGTCGGACCTGACTGTGTTGTTCCCGTGAAATAGTTAACACCAACTAGTTCCGGTTATGGCCTTTTTATTTGGGACGGGCCCGAGCGACTACGCTGTTACGTTCATACAGAAAGACTCTCCACATTCACAACGTCTTCGCTTTATATAGCCGCTGACTCCTTCTCGCTAGGTCGCTTCTCGCCAGCTCCGCGTCCTTGGCGCCGCTGCCTCTCCGGTGTTCCTTGTTGACTCGGCCTCCATGGGACCCCGCCACATCTCTCCTTCTGAAAAATGCCAAACAAAAACAAAGGAAAGGAAAACAACTAAGGGGCATATCTCTGTGGGGGACGCACAAGTCGTCCGTATCTCGTCCGGACTACTCCCGTCTCCGGTGGGCTGTCGCTCTCCGACGTGGTCTCGAGGTCTGGGAATACCGGCTCATAATCTTCCGATGTACTCGGCGGCCGTTCTGCTAGGGTCAGCGCCACTCGATTCCCCCTGATGACTCCGCTACGTGTTTTAATCAGATAGGACCGGGGATGGCCTGACTCTCCGACAACCGTTCCATACTCCCGACGATCTCTCACCCAAACCGCGGCTCCTGCAGTCAACAGGGGTAGTTCTTTGGTCCGGTGTCGTCGGTCGTAGTTCCTCTTCCGTCTCTCCATGATGACCTTATTCTTATCCCGTACGGCCGTAAGGCTAGGCCATTTGGGATTCAACTTCCCGGGACACAATGGCAAGTTTGTTTTTAGCTTACGTCCCATTAGCAGTTCCGCCGGTGAATACCCAGACTCCAAGGGTGAAGCACGGTATGCAAGGAGTCCCAACCATGGGTCTCTTTCTTTCGCGAGTATGTTTTTCGCCGTTTTCACCGCTGCTTCTGCTTGTCCATTACTCTTTGGGTAGTATGGGCTGCTAGTTACGAGATTGAATCCGTATTTTTTCGCGAAGTCTCGAAACTCTCTTCCCCCGAATGGCGGTCCATTGTCCGCTCGGACGATTTGTGGAATTCCGTGACGCGCGAATATGGATTTTGTTTTTCCAATCACGTTCGGGGCCCTCGTATTTTCCAAATACGCGACCTCCGGGTATTTTGAAAGATAGTCTACGATGACTAAGTATTCACGCCCTTGGCTGTGGAAAATGTCCATTCCTACCATCTGCCAGGGCCGCGCCGGTGTCTCTGTCGGTCTCAATGGCTCTACTCGCGGTGGGCGACGTTCGAGACATTCCGGGCACTTGCTTATCATTTCCAGCATTTGATGCGATGATCCTGGCCACCACACTGACTGCTGCATCCGCCTCCTGCACTTAGAAATACCTAGATGTCCTGCATGAAGTCGGGACAACATTTCTTTCCTCCCTGATTCCGGGATGTAAACCCTTGTCCCCCTGACTAGTATACCGTCAAGGAGGGAAAGATTTGCTCGTTCATGGTAGAAGCTAAAATCTTCCAACCGCAGTTCTTCTTAACGTGGCCACCCCTCTTTTACATATTTAATTATTCGTAGAGTTCTTTCATCTCCTTGTTGCGCTTCCCACACCTCCTTCAGCCGTATGTCAGTCATTGGCGATTCCGCTCTCACTGCTTTCACGTACAATTCCACGTCTTCATCGGTGAGAATATCGCCTTCTCTTGGAGTTTTGGAGATAGGAGATCGTGAGAGAGCATCTGGCGTATACAGTTTCTTTCCCGGAATATAAATTACCTCAAAGTCAAAACGCATGAGGCGCATACGGAATCGCTGCACTCGGGCGGACAATTCATTTAGAGGTTTCGTTCCCAATAGTGCCACGAGTGGTTTATGATCCGTACATAGAAGAAATTTTCTGCCTACTAAATAATTTGCTAATTTCTCACAAGCCCAGGTGAGCGCCAGTACTTCCTTTTCCAATTGGGCGTAGCGTCGTTCAGTATCTGTCAAAGTCCGTGACGCAAAACATACCGCTCTCCATTCTCCATCTGACTGCTGCTGCTCTAGTGTGGCTCCCAATCCATATGACGACGAGTCGGCTAATACTCTCGTCGGACGATTGGTTTCGTACATGGCTAATGATGGGGCGCAAGATAACCTTCGCTTGATTTCTTGAAAAGCTTTGGTGTGTCTCTCAGTCCATGGCAAAGGTTCCTTTTCCCTCATCAGCTCTCTCAAAGGTTGGGTTAAGTCTGCCAAGTGAGGGAGAAATTTTAGATGATAATGCACGATTCGAAGAAATCGACGTATTTCTGCGACCGATTCGGGCTGAGGCAATATTTCTATAGGCGAAACCTTATCGGGGTCTGGCTTGATTCCATCCTCGGCCGATATGACATGACCTAAGAATTTCGTCTCTGCGACTCGAAATCTGCATTTATCACGATTCAACGTAATCCCCGTCTCCCGAAGACGTTGAAGGACGGCGTTCAACCTCACGTCGTGCTCCGGCTGTGTTGCTCCAAACACGAGGATGTCATCCATAACGTTGATTACTCCCTTTAAACCCGCCAACGCTTCCGACATGCGCCGTTGAAAATGTTCGCCGGCCGAAGATAATCCCATCGGCATCCGGTTAAAGCAATACCTCCCAAATGGTATAATGAAAGTGGTTAGTGGACGGCATTCTCTCTCCAGTGGTATTTGGTAGTATCCTCTGCAAGCGTCCAATTTCGTGAAAACTTTCGCTTCCGAAGCCTTCAACAGGGTTAGGCATTCGTCCACGGACGGCAGTTCGTGCTGTTCTCTTCGAATGCATTTATTTAACTGCGTGAAGTCTACACATATTCCTCCGTCTGCCTTCGGCACGACCACCATGGGCGCGCACCAATCCGTCGGGTCTTCTACCGCAGTCATTATTCCTTCACTCACCATTTTATTGATTTCTCGCTCTACCTTTTCTTTCAACTGCAAGGGTACTCTTCTCGGCGTGGACACCGCATAGGGCACGGCTTCGTCCTTGATGCGAATGACGTATGGTTTCACCATTCTTCCCAGGCCTCGAAATAGTTCCTGGTAGTTTTCTTCCGGGCGATCAGCTGTTATTTCCCGTAGCCAGGTCAAAATTCCCAGGGATGATATAGCTGGTCGTCCCAAGAGTGCGTCTTCGACTCCGTTCACCACGAAAATCTCATCCTCGAACACTCGATCCTTCCAGCGTAAAGGTGTCCGGAATTTTCCTTTGGTCTGCTGCAACCTGCTTCGATTTGGGCCGCGAAGGAACGATGTGGTGTTCTCGAGTTGTATTCCCTTCAGCGTTTTGAATAATTCGGTACCGATGACAGTGACGTCCGCGCCTGTGTCGACTTTGAAGGGGATTTTCTGGTTACCGATGACGAGTGAAACCCTCCATGGTTCTCCTCCCGTCGTAATGCTTCCCAGAAAAAAAATATTCGTCTTCACAAGGTGGCTGCTTGTCAATTTCGGCAACCGCTTTCGTTCTGCAAACCGCTGCCCAATGTCCCCTCTTTTTACAGAGAGCGCACGCAGAATTACGCGCCGGACATTGCCCGAAAGCGTGCTGCGGCTTTTTCACGCACCGAGGACATTTGCGACCGCTCACCTTCATATGGTCGGGGTTTGCTGATGTTGGTGTTGAAGGGTGCCGTGGGGCTTTTTTCCGCACTGCATTCACCTCCGATGACCGTGCTGGCGGAGGGACGGTTTTACCTTCCACCGAGTTACTCCTTATGAGGGTCTGCTGCATATGCACGTCTTCCGCCTGCCTCGCTTTTGTAACGGCTCTCTCCAGCGTAAGATCCGGATCCAATTGTAGGGTTTCCGATAATTTGGCGTTCCGCAAACCGACTACTAGACGGTCCCTCACCAATTCATCACGCAGGGCGCCATATTTACAATTTTTAGCGAGCATATGCAGGTTCCGAACGAATTCTTCCACTGTTTCGGTCTCTCCTTGTAGTCGCTTGTTGAAACGGGCACGTTCGTAAATTACGATTACCTTCGGGACAAAATGCTCTTCAAACTTCCCTAAAACGCTGTCGTACTTCTTTTCTTCTCCCGCTGGTAGGTTGAAGGACAGTAGTATGTCGTCCGCGTCGTCACCCATGGCGTAAACCAACGCGTCGACTTGCTCGTCTTCCGGCTTTTTGGAGATTCCAGACGCCCGTCTATACCTCTCGAACCGTCGTACAGTGGTCCGAAATCGGAAAAAGCCGGACAAAAGTCCAAAATGGCTTTTTTTGAGATAGAGACTTAAAACTTAGCGTAAACACTCATTAATGATTACCAATTATAGATGTATACGCCATTTTAAATCAATACGACCCGTTGCTGAGATACAGTAGCCCAAACAAGACCAATTTTTCAATAACACGCGCGATCTCGTTTTTCTTCGAAATCTTTGAATTTAAGCAGTTAGTGTTGCGTTGGTATGATTTTTATGGAATAAAAAACGCAGTATTCCTTTTACCTGGTGCTTTGTCTATATTTTCCATGACTTTTGAAGATTTTGGCTCTCATCTGTCTGGTTTTGCAACGCAAAATGGCGTACCCGTTTTTTACGTGAAATTTGACATAAAGTAGACATTATCTTTCGTTTACGAAATATGTAACTCGGGAAATTTACATCACAGTGTTAAGTAGAGATGTGTTAAGAACACAAAGAAGAAATCTTGGAAAAACGTTCGCGACGAAGGAAATGAGAGCGATTTTTCGATCGCGCGTCAAGGCTGAGCGACACGACGCAGGACCCTGAGGCTCGGTAACTGCGGTCGACTTTTCAAGTTTTTTTGAAACTTTATTCTTGAAAATCGTCATTTAAAGCACGGAACGTAGTCAGTGTTGACCTAAAACACTATACGGAGGATATTACCAGGATTATAGACCGATCGACTAACCATTTAACGCATTACTCTAGTGAAGATGCTAGGGATTGGATATTTGTCGGAACCATCCCACGTATAAGAAATACGCTTCGGGTATGAAGTAGGGTTAAGAGATTTAGTCGGCATGCTAAAGAGAGTTAGAAATAAACTGATTCCAGGAAATGCATTAACCGATACTCTTTTTCCCTGGCCACCCTCGCCGAGGTGGGTTGCGCGGAAAGGGGCGTTTTATGACGACGCACAGCCTTTGACGGTATTTAACGGGTTCTTCCACAAGGGTTTTGCCTTTTCAATTTGACCAAGATTCATACACCAGGGGAATTTTTTAGAAAAAAGGAAACGATAATTACTATATCTTTGAATTTATTATTTATATATTATTTTAAAATGGTAAATTAAGGGTTAACTTGACTATGGCAAATTTCACTTTCGGTCGTCCATCGTAAAGAAAATATACGAAGCAACATGTCTGATAAATACAAATTCAAAATCAAATTGAACAAATGCATTGACAAAAAGTTTGAAAACTGTTTGCTAAATCCGTAAAGGAACATTTAAATTAAATAACAAAATAGCATCAATGGAATACCAAGCATCTGCTGAAACTTACAAATGAAATCAATGCGGAACCATAAATTAGAATATAAAAGGAATACATGTTTTGGAAGTCACCTATTACTGTGCTATTTTAAGTTATTAAATTGTATTTTTTCATTTACATAATTTCAACCTTCAATCCTCCGATGAGCTCATTTCGTCACTAGTGCCTGATTCCTCTTCTTCACTATCATCTAAAAGCAGCAGTTCTCTCAAATCTTTTGGCATTTCCCTTGCTTTCCTCGGAGTTGATGTCAGGGTGGAGGAAAGAAATGGATCAGACGTTAACAACAGTCTTTTAAAAAGGACGTCATTCGTGGCCTCTCTGGAGTGCTTCCTGCTGAATCTCTGGCAGAATTTACGGGTGTCCTTATTCCGGGCTTCCATTGCCTCTTCAGAAAGTTGTCCCAAGGGAAGAATCGCCTCTTTTGCAATGTTGCTTCCATGCTGAAGTACCTTATGTACCGTGGTTGGCATATAATACCAGGGATACAGCTTGACGTATAATTCCGCAATTCTCTGGCAGTAGTCCGAGAAAGCTGTATAATGAAGAGTTATGCCACTGGATATTGCCCTCAGAATGATGGAGAAATATTTTATGAGATCAACATTGATACCTGTAATTAAAACATGATAAATTAATTTACTGCTGATGGTACATTCTACTTTCCTATGAGAACTAATAATTTAGATGAAATATTTAACCAGTTTAAATGCAATCACATGCGTGAAGTGAACATATGCTTTGCTATTACAGTGCACGTTTACTCAATTACCAGTCAAATCAGCGGCCAAGTCCGGGGAATCAAAGAAACGCCTTGCCGTGTTACCGTCATTCGTGTTACCTGATCCAGACCTTGGAACATCAACAATCAACCCCATCCTTTCTCTAAAAACCTTCTGAATTCTTATTTTTCTCTGTATAAGCAGTGTTTTGAGATTTCCTCGGGCCTGTAAAGAATTTTGTTCGTAATTCAAAGGCATTTTCACCATTGAACCAGATTTCAGCTTGTTTGTATTCTTTCTTACCTGCCACTTTTTGAACTCAAGTCTGTACGATATGTGTAGCACACATTAAAAAAACCGGATGTAGCCATGCAAGGTTGACAATCCAAAAGAATATTTAGTCATATCTGCAGGTCGATTCCTCATTGCCTTCAAATCATTCATCTCCGTAGCTGTAGCTCCGCAAATGTAGCACCTCATACTCGGATTGTCAGTTTAACGCGTTGCATGCCTAAAATAATCGTAATTTAATATTTTAAACCCATAAGCACTACCATTGTCTTGTCTATCACAATAAAAATATGAATTTTTCTCATTTTTCCATTTATCATGGTTAGTAGCAAGCTGAAATTGACTGATTGTGAGTAATTTCCATTGCTCCAATTTTTCAGCCCGTCAATCAGCCTTTGAATATAAATACTTTCCTCAACAGCAACTTCCTTGGTTTCCTTCAACCGGCGAATAGGCCGGCAAAATCAGCTTGATGATGGGCGAGGATTTTTCCAGATTATTTCACCTAAAACAGCAGACATGGAATTAAGTACTCAATTTTACTGCAGTCAGATTAATTCGTAATAAGCAAGATATGCAATTTGAAACGCCTCAAACTCTTACCATTTTCGTCATTCAGCAAACGAAGTGGCACCAGGGAGCTCATAAATAAATATTCATCGGAAGAATCCGCCTGTTCCCAACACTGTTTATATTGTGAATGGCCCGAACTGCCGTCAAAGCCATATTTGCATATTAAGGTTCAGTTCACCTCATTGCTGGCCGCTAGAGCAATGGATCCTCGCATGCCAGTATCCTCGATACAGTGTGGTTTAATAGAGCCTGTAGACTCACTTCGCATACGTTTTCTGTGATGCGTATTGCTTCTGGGTATGCAGCACTTTTTGCTGTTAACACTCGTGCATAGCTGGGGTACAAGAATGTTCGTAAGTACAAACGGAGCGTCTTAATACATTGTACTGATTTTTAGTCAGCCCAATGGCCCAGCCCAAGTAATTTAACACTATCTTTGAAGTAGTACGCAAACACACTCATCTTTGAAATGGAAATTAAAAAAACACTCACCTTGCAAAAATTCAAGCAGGAAAATCACTGCGCTGCCCAACTCCGAGAATAGCAAGTGGGAATTCAATAAAGCCCGCACCAAATCACTGGGCAACACTAACTTGATAATTACACTAGAGCACCATACGACACTAGGACAACAAGCACGACACTTCTTCACCGCTTCCAAAATAAAACTGCAAGTTGACATGCATTTCTGCCGGGGAAAGGAATAAACCCTTGTGGAAGAACCCGTTAAATACCGTCAAAGGCTGTGCGTCGTCATAAAACGCCCCTTTCCGCGCAACCCACCTCGGCGAGGGTGGCCAGGGAAAAAGAGTATCGGTTAATGCATTTCCCGGAAACAGTTTATTTCTAACTCTCTTTAGCATGCCGACTAAATCTCTTAACCCTACTTCATACCCGAAGCGTATTTCTTATACGTGGGATGGTTCCGACAAATATCCAATCCCTAGCATCTTCACTAGAGTAATGCGTTAAATGGTTAGTCGATCGGTCTATAATCCTGGTAATATCCTCCGTATAGTGTTTTAGGTCAACACTGACTACGTTCCGTGCTTTAAATGACGATTTTCAAGAATAAAGTTTCAAAAAAACTTGAAAAGTCGACCGCAGTTACCGAGCCTCAGGGTCCTGCGTCGTGTCGCTCAGCCTTGACGCGCGATCGAAAAATCGCTCTCATTTCCTTCGTCGCGAACGTTTTTCCAAGATTTCTTCTTTGTGTTCTTAACACATCTCTATTTAACACTGTGATGTAAATTTCCCGAGTTACATATTTCGTAAACGAAAGATAATGTCTACTTTATGTCAAATTTCACGTAAAAAACGGGTACGCCATTTTGCGTTGCAAAACCAGACAGATGAGAGCCAAAATCTTCAAAAGTCATGGAAAATATAGACAAAGCACCAGGTAAAAGGAATACTGCGTTTTTTATTCCATAAAAATCATACCAACGCAACACTAACTGCTTAAATTCAAAGATTTCGAAGAAAAACGAGATCGCGCGTGTTATTGAAAAATTGGTCTTGTTTGGGCTACTGTATCTCAGCAACGGGTCGTATTGATTTAAAATGGCGTATACATCTATAATTGGTAATCATTAATGAGTGTTTACGCTAAGTTTCAAGTCTCTATCTCAAAAAAAGCCATTTTGGACTTTTGTCCGGCTTTTTCCGATTTCGGACCACTGTGCGTCGGCTCCATCTTGGCCAATCTTCCGCCACGAAAGAACATGACTGGGGTATGGCCCAGGATGGACCTCCTATCCCTTCGAGCTGCTTACTCGCCATTTTCGCACACACCTGACACCATGTGTTGTTCCCGTGAAATAATTAACACCAACTAGTTCCGGTTATGGCCTTTTTATTTGGGACGGGCCCGAGCGACTACACTTTTACGTTCATACAGAAAGACTCTCCACATTCACAACGTCTTCGCCTTATATAGCCGCTGACTCCTTCTCGCTAGGTCGCTTCTCGCCAGCTCCGCGTCCTTGGCGCGCTGCCTCTACGGTGTTCCTTGTTGACTCAGCCTCCACGCGAACCCTCCACATCCTTCATTTACTTCGTATTTACTTACGGTTTACCTGTTTCATTTGTCTTAAACCTTTAGCTCCGTTATGCAAAGCAATGAATAATTCTCATCCCCTCCTATCCCGGTATAGGATGAGAAATTGCAATGCGAAATGAAAAATACTTCTTTCCCTTCGTCGCAGTCGGACCTGACCAACACGCCCGCCCATATTAAGAATCACCGCATGGCGACGAAAACCTATTTATATTACATACTACTTAAGCTTGAATCCATAAATGAAGATGTGGTCATTGATCAGGCAAGTAATAAATGCAAAGTATCTTTGCAAATATTCCCAATCCCAAACTCACACCAGGAGTCTTCGAGGTTGCGAAATATGAAATAGCCTCGTTCGTGTTGGCTAGGCTTTAAGGTCGTTCATGCAAAAAAAAAATAAAACTGCAATCTGCACGGCCCTGATAGACATATTGAGGTACACACCTACGAACTGCCTTGCGATTCACCGTAGAGGTGTTTGTATTTTGCACGAAGATTTTCCAAGTCCTTTCTAGCTGGGGGTGGCGTTAACAATTTGTTGCCATTTGATTTTTTTGGACTACATACTCTAATACATATCCTGAGTGTGATGAACTTGGTGGCACTTTTGTATCACCTTAACCTGACATTACGCATTAAAAAAAAATAATTATTCTTAATGCTGATTCTGTCTCTTCTCTATTATCTACTTCTCGTGCCTCAATGATATCTTCTGATATTCGTTGGACAACAGCGTTAGAATTTATAGAGCCGAATTTTGGCTTATTTTAAAGAACTATCTGGTGGAATTCAGTTTATTTAATTTACGATATCTAAAGAGAGATCATCTTGGTAGGCGTTATCTACACTGCGTTTGACAGAGGTAATAGGAGAAAACTTATGTAGATGTTAGAGAAAATAGGAATATATAGGTGAGTTAGGCGACTCATCCGAAACTTAGATACGCATGACCGCGAGGTCACAGGTGAGGGTGGCCGACGGAGAATCAAGGTGGGCGGTTATAGGTCGCGGGGGATGGCAAGGCAGGTCACAGTTGCCTTTACTTTTTCACATTTATACCGAGGAAATGTTAAGAGAGGAATAGGAAGAGCAAGATGTGGGATTCAAAGAAGGAGGCCAGGTGATAAAATCAGTTGACCAGACGTTGGTTAGTCGTTCCTCGAAGGGATTATAAGCCTTAGTAGATGCATTAGAAATTAGGAGCGTGAAATACGGAATTCATAAGAAAAAATAGTAATGAGATTCTCTGGGCCAAAAAAAGTGAGGCTGGTCATAAAAGTAGGAGGGCACAAACTTGAGCATGTAAAGCAATGTAATTATTATGTGTTTGGGTAGTACGCTAAAAGGAAATGGGCATATTAGAAAAGACATAAGGAGGAAAATAGTACTAGCGGAAGAAGCGTTCAGCAATATGAGGGAGCTGATTACTGGGTCCTTCATGGTTAAGGATTTAAAGTGTAGCCTGGTGAAGAGCTTGATATGGAATGTATACGGCAGAAACGTGGACTCTGAGAAAGTAGATGAGAATAGGCTGCAGGCTTTTGAGATGTGGGTGTGGAGGAGGATGGAAAAGTTGCGTTGGACGGAAAGGAAGACAAACGAGGAAGTGCTTGACATGGTGGGCGAGGAGAGGAAACTTATAGATGAGATTAGGGGAATGCAGGGTGGGTGGCTGGAAGGGGTAATGAGGGACGATGGTTTGCTGAAGGCCGTGATATCTGTGCGGATGTTGGGTAAGTGGGGAAGAGAAGGAAAGAATTAGGTTTTATGGACGGGATGAAGAAGTTTAAGACGCATGCTGAGATGAAAAAATAAATATAAATGGTAGATCCCGCTCATGTAAAAATCTAGAGGACCTTCACTCACTTTAATGCATACCAACGTTAATCGGTAGATTACTTGATGATAATAATAATGGGGTGTGGATAGAAGGAATTCTGTGATATATCAGTTCGGCAGTGTAGGCCTCTTATTTTGTTGCTTCTGTCAGTTCTAGAGGATATGGTTCGGGGTTAAAATAATATCCTCCATGTGCTGCTGAACCTCGCGTAGCCTGAAAATTTCAAGTCCCTCGCATACAGCCTCTAGCTGTCGCCACCATCGGCTGTCACCCACTCTGCTCGCCGGGAGCAGTTTTGAATTATAACATAGCTCGGAAGTGCAAACAGGTGCCATTTTGGGCAAATTCAGTATTTCAAAACTTCCCGCACCCTGCGTGACCCATAAAAATTATCTCACTCAGGGCTTCCGGATTTGGATCTGGGATCTATATGTAAAAACGAAACTTTTGACGAGTCCGCCCTTCACATTTTTACCCAATTTGCGGATATGGACCACCTTAATAGGGCAATGAGGGTCAAGCGTCCGCAAGGGGCAAGATTACTTTCCCAAAATAGTTCACTCATGGTCCTTAAGAGGTCACTGATATCCAGCCTCTCCTGTCCCCGTGGTCAAGAGCAGCAAATAGTTCCGTTCAGTGGAAGACGGCGAATAACTGAAGATGATTTTCTTCTTTTTCCATATTTATCTTACTTTCATCTAAAAATGATGAGTTCTTAAGGTGGGTCTGCACTTCCAAGCCGCCTCAAGTTAGCGGTCGCCGCTTGTGGTCACCTACTGACATGGTGGTAGAAGCCCAACGGGAAACTGTGAAGGTGGCGCTGACAAAAGTAGAGTGGGGAACGATTATCCTTGGGAGTGGGGATGGAAAAGGTCTACTCCGTTGTCAATGTAGGCTTGAATGATTAACATTGCCATAGCCCTTATACGAAAACAGCATCAATGGTTGTTGATGTTTTTCGTATATGAAAGACGGTTCTTTGATTTAAGTGGGCTGAAAATCCTCATTTCGGAATCTAGCATTCGCAACGAGCCCCCGGAACACCTATTACCAAAAAATATCGTAAAAACCAACGTTTTGCTATTTTTTATTTTAAAAAATACAACCACTTCATGATAAAGTTACTCAACTTGTATCAACAAATGACTCTTCATCTACATAATACAAAAATTGCAAGTCTCCAGCTGTCACTGCAAAGCAGTTACTGGGTTAGAGGGAAACGTCTGAAACAAGCTTCTTAGCCCCGTTAGTATAGAGCCACCATAGTTTTTCTTTTCCTCCAATCCGTAATCACTAAGCTGAGGACATTGCCTAAAATGTCTATTTTTTCTTTTACTCAGGAAAGCAATTTTATGAAGTTATAAGTTCATTTAGGACCATTTATGGCGAAATTAAAGCGATTTGTTATTGCCTAAAAATGCCCATTTTACCTGTTTATGCCTTTTTCTGCTGATATCGCCTATTTAAGGGCCTAAAAAAGCAATATTCATCTCAACGTTACCAAACTTCTCTTTAGTGTGGAGCTAGTCTGTTATTCCATTTTTTTTTTAATCTATCAAGGTTGAAATAATGTCATTAAACAAGCATAAAGAAAAATCATCCAGAGTGTAATTATACAAAGAGTAGAAAAACATCTATGGTAATTTTACGTGATGCGTACATGCGATGGTTTCAATTGCCAAAAACTGGCTTTTGAAGGTACCAATTAGTATTGCTGAGTTTAAAGAGATAACGCCCGAAGTTGCTCTGCCTTTAAGGCCAGTATTGATACTATGGGGAACATGGCTAAATACTGCATTATACCTGCAGATAAAGTTATTGAAATACGTGAGGTATGTGACAGGAATAATGTGCACCTCAGATACATCAGTTGGAACGTCTTTTTCACCCACTTAAAGGTACACTATTGTAACCGATTTCACTTATGTGCAAACTATTTCGACCGATTTCACGTACTATGTGTTAATTCTGTCTATAACAAAATTAAGCCATCATGGCGCACGAGTAGGTTTTCCGTAGGAAACAGAATATCTGGATGAAGAAGAAGAACACTGCATTCTCGAATCCAAAGCAGCTGAGTTGAATCTTGATGTCGACGCAGATCTTACGTTTATCAGATGTAGTTTTGGTTAACTACCATCAATCATATAATCGCTGGAGGCAAGAGAACTACTTCTTGCAGTGGCTACGGAGAAAATCTGAACTGTGGAGGGTGGCCTTTTTGATATATACCAAGTGATGTGGGAAAATCCATTGCTTTTGAATTTTAGACGTTATACAGAGAAACCCTGGATGGAAATACATAAATAAGGTTGAAGACATTTTATGAAGAAATTATATGGCTCTAATACTAAAGAAGAGTCCATAAGAACTCTCATTGTTGTTGAGATATAAGACCAAAAGTTTAATTTTTCTTATTAGGGAACTACATTTTAACGAAGCTAGAAATCCATTCAGGGCTATTTATAACGAAAAAATCAAGTTGTTACTGAATTTAAATGCCAATTTAATCGCTTTGTGCCTTTTTATGCTTATGCCGATATGAATGTCATAAATTGCAAGAATTGCTTATCATCCCGAATTTTTATTTCCGCGTCTACATAAGTTATTTTAATTTGTTAATTCATCGCATTGTTGCCCGTTTTTCTTTCTGGCCGGAGCAAAAGAGCTCTAAAATGTAATATTTTTTACTTCTAAATGAACAGTTAAATGAAGCTGAGGTGTAAGCGCCGAGCTCTTCAATTTCACCATGGGCCTCATCCCATTCTTGTACCTACCCCACATTCGCACAACCCGGTACAACACGAATTTCAATCACTAGTGCCTCGTTTCCAAATCACGGTAAGCTACAACAATATCCACCTCCGCGATTACGACTGAGAGACGGAAAAGCGTCACCGTCTTATATTTTACCACTTGACGTATCGCGCGTCGTATCACTACAATGTGCACTCGAATGTCGTAGGGGCAAATATCGTGCCGCGCAACCTCCCATCAAGTAGTTACAGTGTCAGGTGTTGTATCCCTCTGGTGTGCACACCGCCTAGTTGCCACTGAGTTCTGCCAGAACGACAAAGACCTAGCATTTATAACATGCTATTTTAGTAAATTACTATCCACAATTCAATCGCTGGAGGAAAGAGAACTACTCCTAGCGGCAGCTGTGGAAAAAATTCGAAAGGTGGAAAGTGAACTTATTAATATACCAACTGATGTGGTAGAAGCCTTGATTTGAAAATTCAAGAAAGTTATGTAAAGGAACCCTGGTTGGGAAGATGTCCATAAAATGGCAGACATTTTATCAGGGACTTCGGTTGCTCCAGGACCAAAGATGACAGCAGAAGAGCTTGCATCATTTAAGTATTGCCCTATCACCTCGCGTGAGGTTGAGAGGTCATTTTCATACTATATAAATATCGTGACTGACTCTCGGCATCAGTTTACAGGAGAACATTTAGAGAAATATGTTATTGTAAATTGTAAAGTAACTTGAAATAAGTAAACCTTTGGAATTTTATGTTTCTTCAATTTATAAGCTAATTTTATTTGGAGTTTTATTCTCCTTCCTCTCAATCAGTTTTACCGAAAATTAATCGTGTATTTCAGCCCAAGCTTTAAATTTCAGATGCTTCTTTGTGGCAATAAGCCGCATTATGTTTCTAGCCGGCCACGGTGGTGGCGGGGTAAAATCTTCACCTGCTAATCTTGGAATTACTGGTTCAAGTCCCGGCTGGGTGGATATTTCATCACCCAAGGCGTAGATGTATGCCAAGTTTTGTTTCTATGGTCCCCGCAAAACCCGATTGCAGGCTTAGCCTTTTGGGATTCAAGGACCGACAGAATCGTCCGAAATGCCAAAAATATTTTAAGCGCCTATTTTAAGTGCCTATTTTGAAATTTTTAGTGCCTATTTAGGCTGCCTATTTCTTCTTTTTTAATGCCTAAATGTCCTCAGCTTAGTAATCACTTATTTGGGCTCCGTTTAGAGTGCCACGAGCGAGATGGCGTCTCTCAGTTTCGCAGGATAATATTGCGCGAGCACACTCGAGTGAATATCCTAAGTTTAAGGGGTTTATGTTGCGAGGCGTGGCCTTGGGCACGCTGTGATCCACCGATAAAAAAAGAATGAGAAAAATGGTTCCTGCCCCTTGAATCTCAGTCTAAACGGTCACTCTCCAGCATCCCCCACTAATGGCGACCCTTTTCTCGATAAACTCCCGAGTTGACGAGGGGGGGTGGACGGAGGGAGGGTCCAGAAGAGGGGAAATAAGCTCCGATTGATAAGATCCTTCGGATGAGCTATTTCCCGCTAATTATTATGACCTCGGTGGGGTAATGTCCTCGCCTACTAACCCGAATGTCACGGGTTCGAGTCCCACTTGGGTGGGATTTTTATCCACTTAGGATATGGTTGCTAATGTGTGGTGTATGAGCTAAATGTAAGAAAAGAGTCATAATTTCGCTCGAAATGAAGTCGACATTAAATAATTTTATGCACCTGGGGCCTTATTCAGTAAGGACTCGACACGGTCGAACCTCGGCAAATCCGTGGATTTGACGTCACAGCTCCCCCCCCCCCCCCGACAAATCTCAACTTTTGAATGTGCCTATTTGAAATTTTAGAGGCTGTGACGTCAAAATGTCGTCACTTTCGAGGCTGGGAAATTCCGTGAACATACAGAATAGCCCCCCATCCTCCAATCGTCTCCTATTCAACGCCCTCTTTCCACGAGACATCCATCGAGACTTCTAACAACTCCCCTTTCAACTCCCCCATATCTAATAACATGCCACTTTGCTTTCACCACTCCTTTGTCTAGTCTTTCTCTCTGCTCACTCATGTTCAGTCTCTCCACTCTGGACCCTACACCCTCCACCCTCATCTCAAGAGTCCCTTGTGCTTTTTATTTGGCGCTTCAGTGTGCATCGTTATTCCCTTGCTTTTACTCATGAATATACATATGGATCCTAAACTTGCCCCCAGTGGGTGTTGCCAAACATTCCGCATGTGCCGAAAAATCAGGACCAAGCAGATTGTAGCGCCGCCACTCAAGAGAAGATGGTTCTAATAAAGAAAGGCCGTGATTCAAATGGAGATACTGGAAATAAAGGGCCGGAATTGGCCTCCCAATTAAACCGGCCATTTTTGACACGCAGAAACGGAACCATGCCGATTGCAGCGCGACCTTTATTTTGCGGAAAGATAGGCAACACCTTTGCCCGTAAGGTGGTGTCGAAGATTAAGATCCATATGTATATTCATGCTTTAACTTTTCAATAGCCAATGCATGTTACCAGTGGTTCAAAAAGACATTGTTTTAAAAATGCGCAGTCTGTCTCGCAGTTGAAGGTCTAATGTTTGCCATCGTCTTCCCTTTACAGTTGCTACAACGAGGAGGAGGGCGGCGATCTTGAAGGCGTAGGAGGAGAGTGAGGGGGAGGCGCCACAAAATGGCGGGTGAGGGGGGACGACGGCTTTACTTGTTGCTGGCGCTGCTCGCCGCCTCCGGCCTCTACTCGTCTCGCCTGGTCGCCGAGTCGAGGAACCCCACCTACTACAACATCGGCGGCGTCCTCAGCAACAACGACTCCGAGTTCCACTTCCAGGAGATCATCGCGGTGAGTGAGTGCCTGTGTGCGATTATCGAAAAAAAAATCGATATCGATCAATTATATGACGAATTGGAAATGTGCTCGATTCAACTGTCGGGAATTGAAGAAATGACAAATAATTGAAGTCATTCAATTAATTGACAAAGGCCAATTTATTGACATCGAAATGGGTGTCAATTAATTGTCATTGCTCAATAAATTGACATCAACCTATAAATTGACAGGACTCAATTGGATTGTACTACTCAAAGGCTTTCCTTTGGCAGTGAGGAGAATGAATGTATTAATTTGCAAAACGACAAAATAATTCAATCAGTTGGCTTTTATTAATTATTTAAAGGAATAGATCGCTATTTGAAGACATGCAGATGAGATCCTCAGCGTGTTCATCCTCGACAGAAACTGGCATGAGTGTCGTTGACACAATGTTCCCACCGAGACTGAACAACCTCTCGGACGCAGTCTGCTAGTTATAGCCGGGATATCTTCTTGCTAACTTCTGGAGGGAGGGAGGGGTAGTTATAGGTGGTCCTTCATCAATTAATCAATTACCGGACAGTAATAGTGGATTGAATAACAATTGACAATTGAACAACAATTGGCACTTGAGAAAATAGACAATCGAGTCAATAACCGCAATCGTCATCGATGTGCTGAAATAATCGATCAATTGTAAAAATAATTGAATCGACGATTCAACTAATCGAATAATCGCACGGGCATAGTGAGTGATTCGCTGAACTATGTACACGGTAAGAAATACATGTCTCTCTAGGAGATTTTAAAAGAGGCCGAACCCTCTTTCTGAGATGGCCCCGAGGAGTACAAAGAAACATGCTCGGTGTTCAAACCTCTGACCGATATCAATGACGGAAGAGCAGTCACCTCCCTCGCCTCACACCCAACAAACAAACTATGAGCAGCAGAAGCAATGCCGATTACAGAAAAAAACATCCTGATGCATACAAATGTACGTACGTTGAGAGCGCCATTTGTACCTACGCATTACCTTTTTTTGTTATATTACATCTTTGTATTATTTTGATTGTGCGTAGATTATAACTAATATTAAAGATGCTTTGATAGTATAAATTATTCAACTTAATTTGATCATATTGTTTCTTTAAAAAACACGGAAAACCGGAAGAATAACGAGTAAATTGGGGAAAAACTGTGTAAGTTAACAATCTTGAAAGTGTGTTATGTAGCCATCAGGGGCGGACAATATTTTTGTAACCATTAGTTAGCTTATTCTAACGGCAAATTTAATAATGTTTTAGCCATTATAAAGCTGCATAACGGAATGATATTCCTTTAACAGGGAAATTATACTGATATTTGCCAAAAGGACCGGATTATAAAGAAAAAACCTTTCTTACCCTTCAAAGTTGCAACTTTGGCACGGGTTTCAATGGCTTGATTGGCTCCAAATTTCGTATATGTTATATTTGTATGAAAAGGAAAACATTTAAGCTTCAAGATCTAAAAAAATCGAAAAAACAAAACATTTGGAAATTTTGGCCCACCCTACTACATGAGGAGTAAGGTTAAGGACGAAGAATATAGCCAAGAAACTGAACTATGCTGCGTCATATAATTAGCATAAATTGTAATAGGTCATTTGCCACAATGCAATAATTCTAATATGAAATCATTGCATGCATTACATTCATTAATCCATAGTGAGGATTTATTAATTTTGCAATGTAAGAACTGTTGTTTTAAATATTGTGGTATAACCTCAAAATTTAGAACTACAGCTCTTCCATTGTGTAAAATGTAATGGAATATTGAAAACCCAAGCCACACATCTACTCCAATTGATGCCCGTTAAACTGTGAAGAGTACTATTTTTCTGTTCGTTGTTTCTTCTGCCTCTCTGCCCCTCTCTCGCCCCCTCTGCCCCTCTCCTCGCAGTGCCCAGCTTTGTCGTATAATTTTAAGGACCTAAAGTATAAAATACATGTTCTCCACGCTTCGCCGCCATTTTGATGTATGTCAATATTGTTTCCTTTTCTCGTTCTCGCTTCTACCGCCGCGGCAGCACCTGAACTTCGAGAGCCAGTACGTCCCTCGTGGTGTCACTTACTACGCACGCGCGATCCGAATGGACCCCAATCCAATAAGGACGGCCTTGAATGTGTGCAAGTACCTTATAGCGCAAAGGGTGAGTAGTGTAAATGCAACCGCTTTAAGAAAAGTCATTCTGAATTCTAACGCATTCGAATTTTTTCAGAGCTCAATTTCGGTGAAACTTGTAGTTTTCTCGCACTTCGAGGGACATAATATGTGATAGAGGACTCTACTCATGGAACCGACAATGTTTCTCACACAATTTAAGAGCTATTCTCCAATACATTAAATAATTTTACAAACTATTGGAAAAAAACTGTGGCGTGTGCCCTCATGTTAATCCTGGCTGACATTAGTGTTTGGTATCCTTAATTTACGTGGTCTTTCTCCTTAATTATGAATGCATCAAATGTTGCCCCTGAAGGAATTACATCGCGCAGAAATTCCCAAGCACTTCGGGGCTTAAGCCAAAAAAATTATGTCGTAAAAAAATAATAGGACAGCAAATAAAAAGTAATTTTCTGAGGATCAAGAGTGACAAAATATTTGAAAGTAAAAATAATTTAGTATTTTCCGTCGGAAGTTGGTTCAATGGTTAGTTGATGGGGTGCGTACTAGAGGATCTGCCTAATTTCAAATCTATTGTAGTATCCGAATATAATTGTACTGCAGTAATTAAGTTCAAACGGGTCAATCTGATAACCTAGTAGCGTAAAATATATTCTCGGAGAATGACTGTTAACAAAACTGAAAACTATTTTTTCATTCAAACAATGATCGTTAATCGATCTATTTGTTCATTATATTATCTTAATATTCGTCTCACTGACCCGCATCTCGAACACCAATTTGTCTCAATCTTCTTCATCAAGGCACAGAGTTTTGAGCCGGACAAGGCCACATTTTTTTCAGCTGTTGAAAAAAAAATTCTGCTGTGTTTTACTTGGACACGAACTGTAATTTTATGCTCATCATAAGAAACGGAAGCTCTCGAAATATATTGAACAGTCGATAGAAATGTGAGACAATGAGAAATATTAAATGCAATGCAGTCATTCACGTCCTTGTAACGGCTTGAGAGTGGGAAGTTAATTGATCGTTGAGCTACTGATCGGAATTAAGTGAATGCAGGAGCATGGCGATTGTCAAAGCGTTCTTCATTCCTCAAAACCTTTGAGTTAACTTTGTGGGGGAAAGGGTACTTGTGTGCCTACGTGTGCATGTAGTATTTTGAACTATTTTCGACACGATGCATGTAATGTGACTTATTTGCTTAAAAATAATACATGATTGATATCCGGGGGGAACCTTCTCCCGACACGTTCAAACGACCTGAAGCAGTGTGACTTCATGAATGCCACACTTATCTGGGAAATCAAATGCGGTTGGGCACTGGCAAAGAAACATAACCACTTGCCCAGAGTGAATGGACTCCTTTGGTTTTGTCCCTTGCTGTGTGTCCTCTGAAGATAGAAGAAACATCTAAAAGGGCCATTCAAGTATTATTATGTAAGGCGATTTGGGCCGCTTTTTAACTCATCCCCCGTGTAAGACGTAAGATTTAATGAACTCATCCTCTCCCCATCTTACGTAAGTTGTCATATATTTTTAGAACCATGCACACAGAGATAAATATATATTAGCTCTCTAAGTGTGCAAACATTCTATCACTCACTCAATTCCCCCCACTCCAATGCTTTTATGTTTTACATAATCTTCTTATAAATAAAAATGGATTGCGCATTTTGTTGGTAAGCGGTTAACTTGGATAATGGCTGGACCGATTTCGCTGAAATCTTCACAATTTGTTCATCCCCGTTCCGGGACGGTAAACGGGTTATAATATATAGTGTAGGAATAAAACATGAATTTTAAATTACATTTACAAATTTTCCCATAAGATTACACGGAGTTTTACATTTTTCATGGTGCAGTGCCTTCATATTTCGTTCATTAAAATACTTGAATTTGAACCGATCCCTTTTATTTTTCCTTCATCGGTATGTCGAAACTCTGAAATATGTTATTCTTTCGATGTTTTTATGATAAATCATCCAGTTAACGATTAATTACGCTACTTAAACGATTTTTGTAGCTCTTTAAATGGGTCTTTCATTGTTGTCTCCGATCCATTTCTGATGTAAACAAACACCGCATTTCGTGCTAGAGGGCTATAAATATTGATTTTTTAAATTATTGTTGTAGTAACCAAGAATTTGGAGATTTCAAAAAGTGCACGGAAAGTGCATGAAAGTTGTGGATGATGGAACTGGCGGGGTTTTCTTCTTGGACGCTCCCGGTGGAACTGGAAAAAGTTTTTTGATCACATTGATTTTGGCAACGATTCGATCGCAGAATGAAATTGCACTTGCAATTGCTTCATTAGGAATTGCTGTTACGTTGTTGGAAGACGGTCGAACAGCTCATTCAGCACTCAAGCTACCATTGAATATACAAATCAATGAAACTCCAACGTGCAACCTTTCAAAGAACTGTGCAGTGGCCAAAGTTTTGCAGCAATGCAAATTGATCGTTTGGGGTGAATGTACGATGGTGCATAAAAAATCTGTAGAGGCATTAGACCAAACGATGCAAGATCTAAGAAACAACCGAAATCTGTTTGGTGGTACGATGATTCTGTTGTCAGGTGACTTTCGCCAAACTTTGCCAGTGATTCCACGGTCAACCCCAGCCGATGGATGTTTGAAGTCGTCCGTTTTGTGGAAACACGTCAAGACTCTCAAATTAGGCACAAACATGCGTGTCGAGTTGCAGAAAGACGAATCTGGAGAGGTATTTGCTGAACAATTGCTGGGCATTGGAAATGGAAAAATACCCATTGACACTCCCACTGGCTGCATTACGTTCCCCGTCGATTTTTGCCAGTTCACCGAATCAAAGACCGAACTCATCCGAAAAGTGTTCCCAAACATTGCTCAAAATTACAAAAATCATGTTCGGTTGAGTGAACGTGCTATATTGGCTGCGAAAAACATTGATGTAGACGAATTGAATTTCAAGATTCAAAGCGAAATTCCTGGCGAATTGATGACGCACAAATCGGTGGATTCCGTTACTACCCAAGATGATGTCGTCAACTATCCAACCGAATTTTTAAACCCACTGGAATTGCCCGGATTGCCACCTCACAATCTCCAATTAAAAGTCGGATCGGTAATCATAATGTTGCGGAATATCAACCAACCACGTCTTTGTAATGGCACCCGGCTTGCGGTGAAAAAACTGTCTAACAACGTCATCGAAGCAAAAATTCTTAAAGGAAAGTACAAAGGAGAAGACGTTTTGATACCACGCATCCCAATGATTCCAACCGACATGCCATTCGACTTCAAACGCTTGCAGTTTCCAGTGCGGCTTGCATTCGAAATGACAATCAAAAATCGCAAGGGCAGTCATTGAGTGTTTGCGGCATTAACCTTGAAAATCCATGCTTCTCGCATGGTAAATTGCATGTCGCCTGTTTCCGTGTCGGAAAATCATCAGCTTTGTTTGTTTACGCGCCAAACAACAAAACAAAAAATGTCGTGTATCATACAGCGTTGCATTAACAAAAAATATTGATCCACCCACGTCGCATCGGAAGAGAATGTTGAGCGATTGAGAAAGTCATGCATACGAAGTCCAAAGATGTCCATTTCTCGACGCAGTTTGGAACTTGGCATTGCTAAAATAACTATTCAAAATTATATATGAAGTCTTAAATTGCATGCTTACAATATTCAATGGGGAGGCATGAAATCAAACCAAAGGATAGGCCTACATTTGTTGAATTTTCTGTAAAGATGCTGGCTGACATACTGAAGTGACTTCAACATCAACACTGACATCAAATCTCGGACAGGTGCTGCTCAATCACGCATTCATTTCATATTGATGCCTCGATAATAATTATTTCTCGAGTAATTGACAAATGAAATCACGAACAACGTTTTCGATGACTCTGTATGAAGATGAAATAAATATACAGTGGCAGGACAAAGTCTGCCGGGTTCAGCTAGTAATATTTAAAAAAATGTGATTTTTTAGCCGGATATCGATATCGGTTTTCGAGATTCCGCGATTCACAGCAAATTCAACCGCAAAGAAATGATCCTACAATTTTGTCCTGCAATAATAAAAATATATGATCTCAGAAGTGACTATGCATTACCATAGAGTAGGACATACTCTGTGCTGTAACCCGTGGCGTACGCAGGATTTCATTCTGGGGTTTCGCTAATAGGTCCTTTTGTGCATCATCATCATAAAATGATATTAAGAACATTATTCACTGAAACAATAATTAAATTAGCATTCTCTTTTCGTGAAGACAATTCAACTATATTTTTCAGAGCAAAAAGCAAAATTATAATTTTGCTTATATATAAACGATAGTGCAAAATATACAAAATATAGTAAATTACGAGAAACAGTAACTGAATATGTTAACATGTTTTCAGGGGAGAGGGTTTTTAAACCCTAAACCCCGACCCCCCGTCGGTACGCCACTGGCTATATAACCTTACGTAAGATTGTCTCGGACCTTCTCATTACCCTACGTAAGACAACCCAAGGAAAACTTAACCCCCCTCTCCCCCCCAAAACGTCTTACGTAAATAATACTTGAACTAGCAGACCTGCTGCGTGTTTTGCAGACAGTCTATTGGTTAACCTACCTCAAGAGATCGATATAAGGCCGATTATTAATAACTTCCTTGGAGGTTCGCAAAATGCTCCTGGGAGGTTCGCAACCCGCGTAAAAATATAGGATTTATATTTTTTGGGCGGGAAGGAGGGACAAAGAAAATATAAAACTGCTACCAAATCATGAAGACAGATAATCTACACTCAATGCACCACACCTGACTATTCTAGCTCAAAAATTAGGAGAGAAATAAACAAAACGGAAACAAACTGGACTGAAACTTAAAACATCCTGAAAGGTTTGCAACCAGCACACATTCTTAGTTTTTATATTTTTTTGGGCGGGAAGGAGGGACAAAGGAGATCTAAAACTACTCATATATTGTGCGCGGACACTTTCTGCATTGAACGCACTTTTCTCCATCTCCAGAGCTCTCAACCACCACGAGAAAACGCAATAAAACCGACTGACGGACACCGCCTACAAACTTAATTATAATAAAGATCCCTTAAGCAAGAGAGTGTTAACTCTTTGACGCAGGTGTACGCCGTGGTGGTGTCTCACCCGCAGACGGGCGACCTGTCGCCGGCGGCCGTGTCCTACACGAGCGGCTTCTACCACATCCCGGTCATCGGCATCTCGTCCCGGGACTCGGCGTTCTCTGACAAGGTGAGTGCGTGCGGAGTTGGAGGGTTTGGGCAAGAATTCGCCGATTGCGTACGTAGCACACATTGTTAACACATTGCAGAGGGATTTACTTAGTGCTTTGCGCGCCAGTTGTTATGGACAAGTCACGAATATACTCGTGTTTCACAAATTTACTATTTTTGCATGTAATTATAAATTTTATTGAGATAATAACTCGTGAGAGAAGTAATTTCATACTTTCTCTCCAAATAACTGTCTCATTATACATCTCTTAATCATTTCTACAAACTTTGTTTTTTTTATGTTTACATATGAATGGTGATTTTTATGATATTAATTTGTTAATGTCACACTTAAATATATGTGATCGCATCGTTCGCTAGTGTTACCAACCTTTTCCCCGGCTGCTCAGTCGGTAAAGAAACTATTATTGCCCATATACTTCATTTATGGAAAATATTTAACTAGTCACTTTAAGGCACTTACTTATCAAAGGGTCACTTAACAACATTGGAATTCACAATTTAACAACTTTACCGGCTTCTCCTTTATTAAACTAATTTTACTCTCTCAATTACTTATTTATACAACAGAGTTAATTACTCTTACTGATATGTAATCCCTAATTCTAGTTACAATCATGATTGCGTCCCATAGGACCAATTTTGACAGCACAAGTAGATACGGTTACGGCAGATGTCTGGTGGGTATATCTCGAGGGTGATTCTATGCACAGGCCTGCGGAATTTTCTCTCCAATCCTTCACGCTGTGCTATCAGTCGTGGAGTCCCCTGGTTGTCCTCCTCCAGGTCTGTTCCACTTCTGACCTGCTTGCCCCTTCTCCTTCGCGTCGCCGTCTGACTGCGATTATCTGACTGCGATTATCTGACTGCGATTATCTGACTGCGGTTATCTCCGCGAATACCTAAGCACATTATCTGAGTGAATAGCTAGCTGTCAATCTTTTAGCGAAACCTCCTTTTGAATGCCATACTGTTGAATGAATTAATAAACGCTAGTCTGTGCGCGCCTTGTGTTTGTTTCCTAGTTATTGCTTTCTCCCCTTCCTCCAAATATCCATATAACTCTCTCTCTCCTTCTCCAAACACACGATAATTTCCCATTGTTATAAGTCTCTCTCTATCTCTCCAAACATTCGCTAATTCCTCAATAAAATCTGACGCGGTTTGTCAACTTCCATGGTACTACTAATACAAGGTATATAGGTCGTTGAGCATGCCCAGATTGGCTGCGTGCGCATCTGCGACGTCACCTGGCTCCCATAAGCAGACGAGAAGTCAATAAACTCAAGGAGCTGGCCGATTATTGCCGGTATTTTGGTTTGAATTTGATCAACAAGGACGGTATAGAAATTAATTATAAGGCATTTGGTAGTTGGAAGAAGTATTAACCTTAAACTTCGCATTGCTGAATTAATTGTGGTAATGTCCCCGAAGAAACGTTATATCTTTACTACGCCCAGCGATATCTATCAGGTGCATACTTGCAATCGTAATAACATTATTCCTTCGTTCAATTGACATTAAATACAATTTACGTACTGATACATTCTTTGTCTTGTTCATCGTATCGAATATTTTACCAACCATCTAGGAGCATTCAGTGAAAAATAACATGTTGATTATGAATAACCTTACTTGCATAGCGTCAAAAATCAGTCATGATAGCGTATGCAGTGAAAAATAACTTGTTGATTATAACTTACCTTACTTGTATAGCATCAAAAATAATTCCTGATAGCCTATTAAAGTATACCGTCCTACGATATTCTATTTATTCCCACATTCTCGCGACCGCTATCATCAATCGTGAATTAATCACTTGATTCACGATTTTAAAAGTATATGAACTGATGTTTACTAAAGTTTCGTAAATTAATATATTTCCTCTGCAAAATATCTATCAACGATTGTTTATTTTTGTACAAAAAAAGCTTATCCCTATTATCTCATTTGGTATTGTCACATTAACCACATTAACCACTCATTTCCAATTGGTTTTCCGACACTAATTGTCACATTAACCACATTAACCACTCATTTTCCAATTGGTTTTCCGACACTAATTGTCGCATTAACTGATATTGAGGTAATAACGGCTCTTTTGCATCGATTTTTTAAACAGTTCTGAGATCTTAAGTTTATTTGTGATTTGCAAACGACTTTAAATCAACTCTGTTCAGTTTCAATCTAGAGAGGAATTGGAGATGAGTGTTTTTTAATCAAGTTGCTAAAGAAATAATTTACCGGGGACAATAAATGTCATGAAAATATTTTTAAATGACTATATAAGGAAGGTGTAATTGTGGGAATGAATCACTGTAGGTGATGGCATAAACGAAACGGTGAATAAGAATTGGTCAAAGTTGTTTATAAAGAAAATAATGATTCAATTACAAACAAAGGCTCACAATGCCAAGATTTTTAATGTTAGAACCAATATTATCAGGCACAATTGATAGGAAATAAGCACTAAATATATAAACAATGTTTTTAATAAGGACCTCAAGAGGTAATTTCTCAGATCTCCATGATATAGTTGAGTCAGTGTGTGAAGAGATGGGACTTTGACCGTGGTCTTTGTATTGTACACTGTTACCTCAGTCTACTTCGAGAGTCATATTCCCTGATGTATGTGATATAGTTGAGTATGTATGTTTAGTGACGGGCATGTGAGAATTTCTATAACATAAGTGTTCAAACATCTTTTTAAAATTCACACCATAACCATTGTATAAATAACAAGGATATAAATATTAAAATACATGAATGAATATCATTGTAGTTCACCAGATCCTCTTGTGATGAACACTTAAATGGAAGGGAGTGATTGGTCATCGAATTATGTATATATGAATTAGTATCCAACATTAGCAAAGTGACCAAATGATTTTTCTTTTCCGTTTCCTCCCTAAAAACATGTTCATATTATAGTCTGACCAAGCATGAAAAACATTTCTGAAACATATACCGTCCTTTTTGGTCAGTTTATTTTGGTTTTCTGCGATTAAACTAAACTTATATAGGAAAATTATATGTTGGCCAGACAAAGTGAGCCGTAGGATGCATAGGACAGAAGGAACGCGAACTGGCTTATTCGAAAGAAAGATTGGTGTATCACTCTCTGCCGTGGCTGAGCACACACTTTTAGAAGGTCACAGTATTGACATCAAAAGGGCGAAAGTTTTATGTAAAGAAATTAGCTACTGTCCACGGATCTTCAGGGAAGCCATTGAAATAGAAAAAAAGACCTTTTAACCTAAACAGAGAAGATGGATACAAACTTCCTTATACGTGGAAAAGACTTTTGAAAAACTCAAGTATTAATTAATCATGCTGTACATAATAACCGCTTAAGTTTGTTTATTTATTTTTCATTGTTGATTTAGAATGCCTGACGAAGCCGGCAGAATAGCACGGCGAAACTGTTTTGCTAAATAAAAGTTTAGTTTAATCGCAGAAATCCAAAAGAAACGTACCAAAATTAAAATGAACAGCGAAAATCTACGAAAAAAAAATATACCGTCCTTGTTGATCAAATTCAAACCAAATTCAAACCGGCATTACTCGACCACAGCTCCGTAAGTTTCGCGGTTTCTCGTCTTCTTGTGGGAGCCAGGTGACGTCATGCGCAGAACGGGCTGATTGTGGTCACGGGAACGACTTACCTTGTATTAGTAGTATGCACAATGGTTTACTTCTATCTTTAGCTAACATTGTTTCCCCCTTCCTCCTAATAATAATAATGACCAACACGTGTTCTACACGCGGTGCCAACCTGAGAATGTCCTTACCCCTCTGGCCAACGTGATGGCGTCAAAACATAATGGTAGACATGTTATGTTACAAGTGTAAAAAAATCAAAAAGATATCCGGCCGCAGAAGAAAGTCATAAAAAATAAATGCTAGGTAAAAAGTGCGCTTAGAGGAATAGAGATGAGCGGATTAATTTATCGCTCTTGGGAGCGCTTCGTATAAGACGCTCTTTTCACACTCGCCTGCGGTAGACCGATCGAGCATTGCCGAGCTGAAGAATGAATTTATTTAATGGCTGCTGTAAAAAATGTAATTCTTAATTTTATAATTTCTCTTTTGACGGACTCTGTGGTGGAAAAGAGTCATCGCCTGCTACTCCTGTGGCCGCGGGTTCGACTTACGACTGGTTGGCTTTGTCAACATTCAATTTTTTTATTTTTCATTAGCATGGATGTTCGTGAAGTTTATGAGTTAATTGTTGGAAAGGACTTCGCAATCGTAAATTAGTTAAGAAATAAAGACGCCATTATTATTATCGAAGCACTTAATTCATGATGTTGTAACATTTAAGAATATTTTCATCAAAGCCCGCGAATGAATATCGAAAGAGCGAGTATCGACAGTTTTTATTTCATCATCATCGATCCTTCCTTTCATTGCAACCCTTCCTAAACTCGACACCGAAGAGTTCCAGGATTAACCGGATGTAACTCATGAGTATGACGGTGTTTTAATGGAGTGGTGTGTGATGGAAGACGACGCTCGTGAAACACTGGAAATTAGTTTCGTAAACAAACATAGATAAACAAACACTTCCCGAAACTCGGCATTCCTCATGCCTAATTTCGGGTGTTAATTAGTTGCGTCATCACAAAGTAATCAATCATGTTAATTCATTTTCAGTGACAGTTACTCGGGATGGGAGGTTATTCCGACTCATGACCGCCAGCTCTCACATCAATTTACTAAAAATACCCTAGATATTGCCATATAAGTGATGAGAGTAAATTGAAAGTGTTGGTTGAGAAGTGAGTTTTCGGTGTCTACATCTACGAAGTACCGTGCAAGCCACCACTAGGGTGTGTGGCACGGGGTGATTCCACACCAGGCATGCAGCACTCGTCCCAGAACAAATCAGAACCTCGCACGCTCCCCCTGCCGCTAGGCGCAGACACCAAAAAGCAGTCAGGAGAACAGTGCGCAGTCCAACCGGAAACTGGGAGAGTGATACGTAAATGAACATGCAGAAAAATGCTATACACACATCTAGTGGTTAATATTGCCATAGAGTAAGTATATATAGAGTGGCAACGAGATAGGGAGATTCGGATATAACTTTTTAAATGATATTTTGGCCGATAGATGGAAGAGGTGTATCGAAGTAGCAGTATAAGCTGGAACAATCGAGCTCGGCGTCAGCTTCAGCACACGGACACCTAATTCAGTGTCGCTTCATTGAAATAACGTTCTAATGATACTGTCGGTATCAATATGTTTACTAATCAACACATAGCAACGCATGTCAAGCCCGTTGAGGCGTAGCCTCCGAGCGAATGCTACGGTGGATACGGTCAAGCCGTCTGTGCAAACATTTGAATTTGAATTTAGGAACAGATATAATCGTGAGGGTGAGACTAAAGGAAACATGAAATCAATGTTGTTTTTTTAATTTGAACTCGGAAAAAAAATATTCAGACGATATTTACAAGCTAGAAGGGTTATGATCTTATTATATTTATTGTAAGTTATTCACTGAATCGTAAATGAATTATAAAGAAATATGGTGTAGTCATATTTCTGTCATTTCTTACTAACTTCTCTTTTCTAAATTTTGCATTCATACACTACCTATACGGGGTGTGATAAAAAATAACGGGAAATTTTGTTTTTCCTAAAGAATATTTATTTATTGATCAATATTAATTTTGTTTCCTTCAAAGTAATCCCCCTTAGATATAATACACTTGTGCCAGCGGTTTTTCCAATAATAATTGAAGCACTTATGGAACTCACTTTTCGGTATAGAGTTCAGCTCCTTCAGCGATTCTGTTTTTATCTCATCAACGGTGGCAAAACGTCTTCATTTCATGGTTCTCTTTAGCCTCGGGAATAGAAAAAATTCATAGGGGGTCATGTCCGGCGAATACGGTGGCTAAGCCAAAATAACGATTTGTATTTTTACCAAAAAATCACGAATAAGCAGTGAGGTGTGAGCGGGAGCATTATCGTGGTGTAATTTCCATGAGTTGTTTTGCCACAATTCTGGGGGCTTTTTCGTCGGATTGCTTCACGAAAATGGCACATTACTTCCAGGTAGTATTCCTTATTGATCATATGACCATGTGGCAGTAACTCGGAATTATTGGAAATCGGAATTATGAAGCCCGCGAAGTTTATAAAATCCCCGTTATTTTTTTATCACACCTCGTATATTTCGATTTTACTAATTCTAAACGGATGTCGAAGAGTCGGACGACAATCCTAACATACACTTTTGTGTTGCAGGGGAAAAACTGTCGTCTATTTGTCATCATGGTTCATTTTATTCCAATGAAATTGGGCCGCAATATGTGCATAGTTTTTCGTATCGCGAAAACGTACCTAACCATAAAATAACTTTATTGTCAGACTTAATTATTCATCAAGAGACAAAGATTAAGACAAAGATTAAAAGACACATTGGCTTTGATAATTATTAATTTAATTTCATAAAACATATGGCATCTTATAAATAATAATTAACATATATTTAAAATTCTTTTTTGTGTGAAATACGTGTGACAGGGTAAAACATTGAATGTCATTAACGAAGCTAATCTTAGCTTACTATTTTAGTTTTGATTGCATCATCTGTAGAACCATCCCTTTGCAAGCCTTTTTTGTCATGCACACAAATAACAACTTTACCGAGAATTGCAAATGGTTGAAGCAGGCTCCTTCTGTTATGCACTTACCATACTTGTGTAACTTGCGTAGGGCATTTTTCCATAATATTCTGATGATATTTCTGTTGTGCATATTTTCCTCAAAACACCCCTTCGAACACCCTAAGCGCCTTTGTTCCTATTTTTTAAAATTCCTCTGAAGGATAGAGTAATCCCGAATGACCATCCTTTAAATTTGGAAATATTTTATTGAGAATAAGTAATTGAGTTTTATCAGTTAAGGATCGCTTCCCAACAAATCTATCCCTGCATTTGAAACACCTGGATTTCTCCCAGAGCCTCTTTACTAAATATCCTAGAAAATATGTTTCAGAACACTGCTGGAGACTCACTGTCTCAGGCTCCTTTACCGGGAGGCCAAAAACTTTGAATTTATGACGAATAAAGGTTTGGCATTAATATTATTGCAAAGAGAAATTTATTGTCCTAATGCCACAGAAAATTTAGAAAGAATATTATAGTATACTTAGAAGTATTTGAATGACGCGTTATGTCTACTCGTGCTGTCGATCACTAAACCGATAACTCTCGTCAAAACGGACACAAATAATCAATGCTTTAAAGCGTGAAAAAATAACACTTATAACAATAGAAATTATAGTGTAATTATTTTATAACACAAGGACAATGTTTTTGGTGATTTAGGAAGATCATATTTGATCATTTGATCATGATTCCACGCAACTGGAAATAATACTGCCCACAATTCCGTACCCATCTTGAACGTAAGTCGACATTTCCCGGAGGAAACCGGTAAAATCGAATACCAGGGGATTTCCGACGCTTAGACGTACATTTACCACAAATGCATTTATTTTCAGCCATCTCGGTTCCAATGCTCCTACCAGAATGTCAGTAAAAGATGTAATTTTTTAATATTCGTTATTTAGCAGCAGCAGTAAACACCAAAAACGCATTTCAAGCCAAACTGCTAGTAAATAAGTGCGTCGGCCTGAAAAATGTTTGCCATTGTTGTCCGAGGCATGGCCAAAATTAACATTAGCATCCACACGTAAACATTTTCGAATATCCCCGAAAAATCATGATATTATCAGTAACGAGACATTGCTTATTATTTCTGCGCGCTTTTTGATATTCCTATGTTATAACACCTTTTGCTACAAGTCCTGTGTTCTTTCACTTCCGATACGTATTCGCCGAAAACGAAGTGATAGATATATTAATAATAATAATTTTATTCCTCACATAAACACATTGAATATACATTAATAGTAATTCATTTAATCGAGGAATATAGGTACCCCTTAGGAAACAAAGCTTCCTGCTTTGGGGTTACCGACTCTTTCACAGGTAAACATGGATTATCATACAAACTAATATAACATAAGTAGATCAAAAACACTCTACGTGCTATTTAAGTACACTGAATACATAATATGGTGACATTGCTCTATTTAAATATCCTCATGTCCATGTACTTAGGAGTTTTTTAAAGCAATATTTTGTGATATTAATAAATACAATAGAAAAATTTATGTAAACCTTGTACATATAATATATATAAAATTACACAATATTTTTAATTAGGTTTTCTACCTCTTTCTGACTGAACAACCAGGCCCTAAAGCTTTTACAGAATTTAGCGTAATGTTTTAATAACGCAATGTTTTGAGGGAGTGTACAAAACATTGCGTTAGCCATCTCCTCCAGGTGAGTCCTGTGTAATTCTGTATTTGGAAATGGACCCAAAAAGGCGAGAGAAAAGCAAAATATAAAAACCTGCTGATCCGGAAAGAAAATGTATATTATTAGACACGAAACCTTTGAATTGTACTTTCAAAGAGATTTTAGTGCCATTCCAATGCCATTTTAGGAGTGCCTTGCGGGTTGCCATGCGGTGAACTCAATGATCTCTCAGTGAAGACGATAAGCCCAACCCAACTATTTCATTTTTACAGTAATAACAACAGCATTCAATTTATTTCACTGTTGGCCCTCCCAACAATTTGGTTGGTTGGCTATTTGAGGGAGAAGACAGACAACAGGATGTCATTTGCGCCAATGAGGGTGGTTCGAGAGGTGAATTGTTGCTTCTGGGGAGAATTTTGTGATAAGGGTGTGAACAAACGCAGCTTCGGCATTAGCGGACTATAAAAAAAAGGCGCTTATTGGACCGCAGTTTAACACTTTAAAGTGCTGTTTTCCTGCTGCAGAATTGCTGGAAATTGTTACAAACTTATAGACATTTTTGTAAATTTACTCCCTAAAACATAGGACAATGAAAATTAAAATATGTATTAGTTTATAGCTTCATCATAGTCGAATAACTCCTTGCTAGGGAGATATTATTTTTTATATGCGGCGTCAATTCATGGAAAATATTTGTGTTAAAATTAAAAAGAACGTGATGTTACGTTTCCAGCAGTTCTCAGGAGATTTACGGCCACGTAATATTACGTCTTAGGCACTCACTAAGTGTTGATGTCCCACCCGACGGACGGAGTACTTATATGTAGTACGAGTACTTAAAAATGCTCACCGATTATAATCCAAGTAGAGATCGAGGTTACACAGAAGAAACTCCATCACTGACTGGGTTAGAACCCGGGGGCCCCCTTGGTATGGGAAGGCAGTCTAGTCGTGCACCACACCTGAGCCGCAGGGCGCACCCCCCAGACCTGACCTAATCGCCTTCCTCCGCAGAACATCCACGTGTCGTTCTTGCGCACCGTGCCGCCATACTCGCACCAGGCGGACGTGTGGGTGCAGCTGCTTCGGCACCTCGGCTACACTCGGGTGCTCTTCGTGCACGGCTCCGACACCGACGGCCGCGCCCTCCTCGGCCGCTTCCAGACCGCCTCCTCCCAGCTGCCCCCTGGGGTCACGTTGCCCGGACACCTGGGGCCCGCCGGAATCACCATCATCTCGGCCGCCGCCGCCGCCGGCAAGGCCTCCGCCCCCGAAGTGTCCTCCGTCGACGACCTCGACGTCAAAGTGCAGGTCGGTGGTATTCAAACTAATCTTAATTAATTTTGGAGTGTGTAAATTCAAAAAACCAGCAAAAAGAAAGTGTTTGCGAGAGGAAAAAGAAGCAGTGGTGCACGGTGACATACCTGGGTGCAGTATCTCAGAAAATAGCTCACCTTCTACCTAGAGACGAATTCCGCATGGCTTATAGACCGAATGCCACTCTCCGAAGTAAAGTGCTAGTAAAATGTCCTTAACCCGATAGAGCAATTAGACCGATGTGGAGTATATTCATTGAAATGCATTCAAATGAATTCAAACATTTAAGTGCTTACAAATACATCAATAAAGGATAAAAGTAATTTTGTTAAACACTTAATATGTAGCAGCCACAGGAGTGATTTTACAATGAATATCCTAAAATTATTCAACGACCTCCGCGAATTAGATTCAAGAGTGCAGCAGTTGGAAATTTTAAAAATTTTGAATAACCTCGACAACACCCTCATTAACCAGGAATACCTTTTAATTCCTTCCTATTCCCCTATTCTGGCCTCCGTTTCAAACTTCTTCTCCCCTTCCGTTACGTAACTACGGAAACAATAGGATAAACAGATCTCAATTAATGCCTGATGACGGTGATTATTCACTGAAACCCGGGTCGCTTAATTTAAATAAAAATGGTATTAGTAACAGATATTCATCGACAAACATTATAATGAAATACCACAAAGTTAATTATGAACTAGTGTAAATTCAGTTTTTTATAGTTCCATCTTCTATCCTTTAAATGAGATCCTACGTTCTATGATCTGGAAAAACGAAATTCGTGCATTTTTTGAACGGTTAATTTTATGGAATCCTTAAAACAAAAAATTCATAGATTTCTTTTCATTTCTCTTCTCGGATTTGATATCATTTACCATGGTCTTTGGAATCCATATTTACATTTCACGTTAGACTTGAGGTTTTTCGGTAAAATATTTTCAAAATGAATCTCATTGTTACGATGCCTGTCCCTCACGGTAAAATCTTTCGGGAATCATGTAACAATGTCGGGGGCTGTTAAGGTGGTAAATGAGCTTTCAAAGCACATTTTTTCAAATAAAACGTGGCATGTTCGTTTTATTTGACGTAGGGGTCTGCCAACTCCACCCCGAGAATCGTCCAGCTCAATGTGTCTTTGTATCGGACAATATTCCATCTCAACCCCCTCTATAGCTTATATCTTTGCTTATTGGAAGAGTAATCATTCGATTTCCGACGTCATTTGAGTTTAGATTGGCAAATAGTTCTTATTGTAAACACATTTTCTCAATTTTTTTCTTTTTAGCCCCTATTGAGACCGAATAAATTAACAATATTTCTTAATATGTATTAATTATATTAAAATTAACACCGGCAATTTCATGAAATTAATAAACCCGGGTTGGTGATGCATGACTGTTGTCAAAATAATTTTTAATGTGCATATATCATTTATTTTTTAAATTCCTTCTGTCAATTTTTTCCGACAACTAATTAAGAATGAACATGGCCGGACTGATTAATTTTAAACGCAATTGCGAGTGAGCTTGAGTGAGGTCTGCTGACATCATAAAGTAAGAATAAATATGTTCCAACTTTCACCATTTCCTGTAATATTAAAGTTGACGTTTTTGAAGAGTAAAGAGTGTCCGTCTTCTGCAAGGTTCCCTTATTATCGAAAATTGCTTTCCGTTCTCATCAGAGGATCATGACGCGTCATGACGCTATCGTCTTAAACAATGCTCTTAACTTTTTGGAAGTGTGTTTCGAGTAGAATTTCATTATGAAATTTGTCCACTGTGGAAGATTCATCACTGAAATTCTATAAATGTAATGTTTAATGGATTTATCTTTAAAAATTTTCAGGTTGAGGCAGTGATTGAGTTCGAGCCTGGTCTAGAAAGCTTCACGGAACAGTTGACGGAGATGAAAACAGCGCAGGCCAGGGTATACTTATTGTATGCCAGGTGAGTCATGCAAACTTGGTCAAAGTATTATCCCTTTTATTGTTCATTGGGATACATTTTCAATGAGTTGATCGAGTAATTTCGTAACGCAATTGATCTTAGGTGTACATATGTCTTTCAAGTGAGAGTACTCATACTTCACTTGTTGCGTTTAGGAGGTTCCGCCGCGACTGTATGAGTCATAACAAATACTAAATTCCACATTTTTGATATTTTGTCCAAAAAATCCTGCTTTAGCTGATGAAATGCATTACCTATAGAAACCCAAAAGTATAAAGGTACAAAATATATGCAGATTATTCCAAGAATGCATTTTAAATGAGCACTTTTTTCCAGCCATAAGAGCAGACTGCTGCGCCATGTTCTACGAATTACCGCATTTTGACTTCAATTACGGCATTAATTCTTCAATATCTAAAAAAATAAGGTGGTAAGGTGCCTATATTTTATTTTTATTCAATTTCTCTGGTTAATTTCGTTCAAATAAATAGTTTTCCGCAAAAATGTCATTTACATTTTATGGAAAAATACTATTTTCCCCGTGTTTCTCTCATTCTCCCATTGTTACACCATGTAATTTCAAGTTCAATTATAGAATAAAATAGCGTGGAAAGGTATTATTTTGATGTTCATATCAGATTGAGGACAACGTTTTCTACAAGTAGATAGAATATGAATAAAAAGGACATTTAAGTCATTTTACGGTGGAACCAACTTAAAGTGCGCGGATTAAAAAAAGTTTTCACTGAATCAATTTATTTGTTGTAATATCCCATGCAGTGACTCGAATTCACGGGCGGCGCCGGCGGGGGAAGGGGTGCTAGGGAACACTTGCACCCTGGCCATGAGCCGCCACTAAATAATGCACCCCTCTGTACATTATGCTGCTCCTATTCTTGAGTTCCCTTGACTTCATTTGCAAACCGCAGTTCTGAAACTCGAAGTTGATTCCATGGGGGATCTGTTTAAAATATTCCTTCTTTGTAATCGCATCCCACAACACTGTAATCCACACTGACTCTCATTGGCTCTCTTCCCTGAAATTGGAAAATGTAATTTATTCGACTTATAGATTTGGAGTATTAATTCAGTTTTTTTAAAGTTCCATCTTTTATCCATTAATAAAGTCCTTTGTTCTTTGATGCTGAAAACTAATATTGTACATTTTTGTGCAGTTAATTTAATGGCCACCCTTACGACCAAAACTTCGTCGAATTTTCTTCCATTTCTTTTCTCGGTTTAGCTTTAATTTCTTCGGAATCCACATTCACATTATACGTTGAATTCCTGATTTTGTAGCCAAATATTTGATAAATAAATCTCTTAATTATTATGCCTGCACGGTCAAATTTTCCGGTAAACCTTTAACAATATAAACTGTTGAGGTAGTTTATTTGCTTACAAAGCACATTTTTTCAAGAAAACGAGCCGTTTTCACTTTATTTGAAACTGTGTTTTACCTATTCATGATTAAATTAAAAAAAATATGTGTAACTTGATTTTATAATATGCTCTGTTGAATACAGAAAGTTCTCATACTTAATAGTTATTTTACGAAGTTATAACAAAAAAAAACTCGCAAAACTATTTTAGCGTGGCGAGATTTCACTTTTGGGTCTTCTTCCGTCGACCATTCATCTTCCTGGACAATATTTCGCCCGCTTTCCAGCTGGCTTCTTCAGGTACGCTTAAGTCTGAATATCTGAAGAAACCAGCTGAAACGTGGGCGAAATATTGTCCTGCACGCGGAAGAAGAACTGGAAGAGAAATATCTTTAGACTTCGCGGAAACTATTTTACCGTGAGTAACAGACATCACTGAGTTAGAATTTAAATTTGGGAGTTTATTTGTCCAGAGATTATAACTATGATACATGCACACCTAGCATAATATAGGACACCTCATTGCTTAGGTCAAATAAAAAACAAAAATTCACATCAAAGACCATAGGGTACATACATACATACAATTAGAACACATTCATTTGTTCAAATCATCACTCTCCGAGAATTCTCGAATTGAATGAAATGGTGAGGTATTTAAAAATTGTACTTACTATAATTTTGAAAAGATGCAACTTTTTTATTCCTTTAAATTCATCACTTAACTTACTGTGCAGCACTAACCCCACGTGATTTGGTCCCATTGCTGTAGCATGAGTGCTCACAAAACATACGTAAATTATTTCGGTGCCTAGTCTCATATGAAATAATACCAGAGTTTTTCATATTGAGACACAAGTTGTTGTTTACATGTAGTAGACAGATAAGAGTATATAAATAAGTGTACATGAAGCAGGTTAGGTCTATTAAAAAGGGGTCTACAAGGTTAGTTTCCCATTGATATATTCTGAGGAATTATTTCTGTCACATGAATTTATGGTAGTTTGAGCGAAAAATCACATCACCTAGAATTTAATGAATTTGGCCTCACTTTAAAGATAAAAAACTCTCATCTTTCCAATGGTATCAAAATATCAACCCCTTGCCGAACTACTTTTCGAGCTATTTGCCTTATTAATATAAGATGTTTTACATGAGATAGATTACGGCTGTGCGCTCCAGAGGGATAGAATATTAAACAAATTAGGATTTTAGAGCACCCAGATTTCGTCAAAAAACTAACGGTGTGTAGATTGCTCGTTTTCTCAACTATTACAGAATCGCAAAAAACACCTGCTGTTTTGAAGGGTTTTCAACCGTACGGCGGGAAAAAATGAGTCAAGTTAGAGACTTATGTAGATTTATTTATTTAATAACTGAGAATTTTGGTCATATATAACTATATATCTGCGCCGTTAATATTAAAACATTTATTTAATACTACTACTTACAGACGCTGAAATCAAAGAATAAAATTTGAGTATGGTCTCCATTATGACTAGGGATGACTATCTTGCTCTCAAACCACTTTAAATGACATTGTGAATAATTTCATAGATCTAAAACAGATATTTAAAAAATATATAAGTTTAGACGAGTGATCTGCGATTCACACACAACACACATTATTTATCTCCACATCGCTCTCTTTCTTTCATATGTTCTCTCTTCCCGTCTCTGGGCGTTCATCGGTTAAAAGTCGCACGGACGCCGAGGTGATCTTCCGTGACGCGGCCATGTTGAACATGACGGAGGGGGGGTACGTGTGGCTGGTCACGGAGCAGGCCCTGGACGCGGAGAATGTTCCCGTGGGAACGATGGGACTGCGCCTCGTCAACGCCACCAAGGAGAGGGCCCACGTGCAGGACAGCATGTGAGTATCGGTTGTTGTAGTCGTCGTCAGGCCGGGACGATTTTGTTTTTTTTTGAAGGATCTTGAGTCCGCGATCTATTTTCAAAACAGTCCATCCCAAAGGAGTTGTGAATGCGTGAACAGTCCCCTTGATGTGAAATCAATCGAACTATTCTCTTTCTCTCTTTGCTTCTTGGTCAGACTTTGGTGGAATTTATTTATTTTATTTTTTATTTATTTATTTAAAAATAGACCACATACAGAATGATGCCATTTTATAGTGATACAAGTAACAACATACGCAAAAACATTAACAAGAAGAAGATATAGACAAATAATATAACAACATGGCAAGCCAGAAAAGATTATTTTATTTGGGAATGAGATATGACTTGGTTATCGAAGGTGTTGGAAGATAAGGTCAATGTTGAGAGGAAGGGAGTTCAGGAGAGAAGTAGAAAGTCGAACAATAAGAGAGCGCCCTGGTGAGTGATAATCTGGGAGTAGGGATAAGTATGGAGCAATGAGTGTTGTTGGTCGGGTAGGAATTCTGAAATTAACGAAGGAAATAAGGTGAGGGCAGTCAATGGTCGAGTTCAGAGTGCATGAGTGTATGAGTTTAAAATCATTTATAAGGAAGTTATTATTAAGATTGGAAACAGAAAGTGAACGCAAGACAGCATCGGAGGATAAGTTGTGGAGATGAGGGACTCTGTTTTTAACAATATTAGTGAAAAAGTGAGAAATGTGTTCCAGAGATTTAAGATTCTCTTGAATTAGTGATGTTTGCGCATCATTTTAAGCTAAACGAACCATTTCCATAAATTAATATATACTAAATCAATCGCCTAAAATACATTCAGCCATATATGGATTCATTTCTGCATTGAAGCGAAAGCAGACGTTTAATCAGTTATACTTTTCCATCGATCATTGAATCAGGATCTGCCTTTGTAAAATAATTTGTAGACATCTGACATTGGTAGTGAAGTGAAAGACACTTGGTCACTCTTTGAATGAACACTGACGATACCCCCCTTGACCTGTACATTCTACCTTTCGTAATAGTGTGTGAGCATCTAATACTTTCCGGGATCAACTATGATTACTGTAGGATAGCTATTAGCAAGTGTTTTAAATTCAGTATTTGTGAATGGTCTATCTTGTATTTGATGATTAGTTTAATGTATGACAATAAGATTTATTTAAAGAGAAATATTCTGAGTATGACTGATGATCTTGTTTCAGATTAATTGAAGATAGAAGGTCAACGTCATTCTAGATTATGAGATAATTCCAGTGATCAACGGATCAAATCATCCACGGGCTCAATTTTCCTATAATTTTAGTTTTTGTCTTGATTGAGAAATTAGAATTAGGATACTTTGGTGCATATTTACGGAAAGTGCAGCAGTCAAAGTAAGCAACCAACACTGATACCATATCCTCTGGCAATAATTTAAATGTGGCAAATCATTGGCGCTGACTTCTTCATATATGCTGAGGTTGTTCTAAAATCTAGAGAAACTCGTCCCTCCGCTAAAGTTCAAGCAAGTACGTAAGCATTAGATGAAGATGGAGGCCGAGACTGTTTACTGCCGCTCTTACAACTTTTCTCGTGGTCATGAAAGAGAAAAAAATCTCGTTGGCAGGCCATACTTTTGCTCTCTATCTTTTCAATTTCGAGTGTTCACGTGACTGGCACGTGAGTTCAATGTGCACCTTGTTTTAATTTTTTGCAGCTACATCTTGGCGTCAGCGCTTCGCGACATGAACGCCAAGGAGAATATCACGGAGGCGCCCAACGACTGCGACAACTCTGGATCCATCTGGGAGACGGGGAAGGTGCTCTTCGAGTGAGTGAGACGCCATTTTCCCAATCAGATCCCTTAATTACGGTTCTCCTTTGTAAGTTGAAATTACTGTCGGTAAGGAAGAACACAGTAGGAACTACCGATCTATCTCTCTTACATCGATCTGGTGCGAGGTCATCATTGGTGCATCTGTCCGCAGACAGGTTTCAACGGTGGCGATGTCTCAACAGCATTCTGTCCTGGGCCTCTCTCTCTCTCCTCATCTCCCCATAACTCCTTCCTTCTTTAAATATCCCTCGAAGCATTCCGTACCTCCTCCTTCCTCTCTTCCCTTCTATTATTAATTTCTGTAGGCTGTTATTCCTTAAAACATGTCCAATCCATTTTGCCTTTCTCTTGTTAATTTCTCCCAGTATACATCTCTTTCTTCTCCAATCCTCCTTAGCACTTCTTCATTCGTGATCTTATCTTTTCATCCAATCATCTCTATTCGTCGCTATAACCACATTTCTAAGCTTTCTAAGTACTTTTCTTCTCTCTTCTTTAACGTCCAAATTTCGCATCCATACAACACAATGCTCCATATAAAGCATTTTGCAAATCTTTTCCTAATATCCATCTTGATGCTCCTTGATGTCACCAGTTCCTTAATCTTGCTAAATGCTACTTTTCCTCGCCCAATTCTGCTTTCAATTTTAGTGCGAGGTATTTGAATATAAAATTGTCCTTTTGATCATGGGACATTAAGACAGGGAGGAATTGTTGAGAAACAGACAACATAGATTTCGGAAGGGCGTAACTCTCGCATAAGTTCCTGGCACTGTGCATTGGACGATTTTGGAACATGGGCTACTGGACTTTCAAAATCCTTCTAAATGGATGGAATTAATTGGCGAATGAAATGAAAAACAGGCGAGTAGATGTTTTGTGTTTACATGAAAACCAAGCACCAGGAGCAGGAAATTGTTATAACTGATGACGATTGGTTGTCATTGTGGTCAGGAGTTCCAGATAGTATGCATGGCAGTCAAGGTGTAGAATTGATCCTCAATGAGAGATTTATGATGCTAGTAAGGAAGTACAAGTTTATATCCCTTAGGTTGACGAATTTTTGAGGACACCAAGACTAGCCACGGTATTTCCTTTACGGAGTGCCCGCAATTGCACATAAGTGCGATATTCCATATAGATTGCTCAAGGTTCATTTGAAAGGGGGCTTCAAAGAGCTGTGATTGGGTCATGATATGCACCAGTGGATGTATGTAAAGTGACAGTGTGAAAGATGAATTTTGGGGAAAACTGAGAGAGAGAGAGAGAGATACCGAATAAATGTGATCATGGTGAGAGAATAATTACGCGAGGCAGCAACATAAATGGCTGGATTGGTGTAAAACGGGAGATGCACCTGAGAGAGTGGTGACCCTGGAGTGAATGATAATGGTAAAAACTTGGCGAGTGTCTGCTTGGAAAAAGGATTGTTTATCTCGAATACTGAGGGAAGGATGGGAAGATCGAATGGAAAAAACTATTGAGAAATCAGTTTTTCTGAGTGTCTGGGAAAAAAGCAGAGTAAAAGTTATTCGAATGTGTGAGTAAGATTACTATCGACAGAACTATCATCAGGGGTGCATCAGGGGGGTGTGGGTTTATGTCTGTGAGGGGATTAAGTATCAGCTGTTCGCACTTCAGAAAGTGCTAGAGAAATGTGTGGGTGTTCGAAATAAAGTATATTCTACGTTTGTGTATTTAGATTAGGCATACGATAGGGCGAATAGAAATAAGCCGCGAAAGGTTTTGAAGGACTATGGAGTGAATGAATTGTAACTGAATGTTATGAAGCAGTTGTATGACAGTAGTATGGAAAGTGTGAAATTTAATGGAGTACTGAGTGACCGGTTTGAAATGAAACAGGGCGTAAACAGAAGGATACGTAATGTCACCGCGGGTGTTCGATATTTTCATGAATTAATTTGTGATGGCTACGTTTAGGGATAATGTCAGTTGGATATGTAAATGTGCGAGTTCTATCTTACGGAGATGATGATGATGTGTTGCCGTTGGAAAGCCCACAGAAACTAAAGGGACTGCTGGATAATTATTTGACGCAACAGGGAGGATGGATTGGAGTGAATATTATCCAGGTGATTTCAATGCCCTAATGGATAATGAGGAATTTCACTTACACCACTTTCATGTGGTCACAGCGAGCCTAAATGCAATCGAGAGAATGGCTTATAATGCGCATGGGGTCGTAAGCTTTCGGACAAGCTCTATTGACGACGAATCGAGTGGAAAAACGTCCGCATTGCGTCGTGGCTCCCTAATTTCTCGACCGCCCTTAAAGCTGGCGATATTCGTGAATACCGAATGATGGCGCTGAGAAATCACAAAAAATGGGCAAAATTCACAACTTAAAACATTTAATGCGACCTAGGTTTTGGTCGTGCAACGGCAGAGAGGCACACCACGATGGATAGACCCCGTGATAAGCACAGAGGAACGCAAAAATATGTTTAGGATTTGTGTGTTTTCTCTATGTTGACTCTATCAACTTTCATCACGCCTTGACGACTTCTGCTGACCACCAATGACTGTCCACTCACAGGATTATCCTCTTCCTATCAACTCCCACAACCTCCCTATTTATGCTGACGAACACAATCACGAAATGGTCACGAGAAAACAACTTGACCGTGAATCAAACCACGTAGGTGCATTTGGATTTCTGAGACCAAGTTCAGACCACTAGGCTACCGAGGCTTCCGAATTCTCGAGGAAATATTTGGAGGATTCAAGCAAACTTTATATTATGCTCTTGCTGTCCATCGTAGGATTGCTACGCAAGGGAAAAAAGGACTTCGAAGAGGTCACAACCGGTGAAGCTGAACCTTTTAAGAACTTTAGCCGTGCTTAGCTACGTGTATGAAGATTACCATCCCTGCCGAAAGGCGGTGATGAAGTACGTTAAATTTCTTGGACCGGGAATGGAACCACGGACCTTTGGCTCGCAGAACTCTTTATTCTCTATGGCCTCGGAATTTCCGTGTCTCGACAGTGACGAAATCTTGACGTCACCGCTACATAAATTTCAAGTGGGACCATTCACAAGTCGAGAGTTGTCGGGGGTTTTGACGTCACGTCCACGGGTTTTCTGAGGTTCAACCATGTCGCGCTCTTACTGAATAAGGCTCCCGAGGTTAGCGCTTCGGCCCGGATTTAATCCAAATGTCCGTCGGTCGATTCCCGGTTAAAGTGTGTTTCACTTATTTCTAATTCGGCGATTTCCACACACCCTCCGTACTTGCCATCTCCACTCAGGTACATCCGCCGTCAGGTGCTGCTCAACGGGAAGACGGGGAAGGTGGCGTTCGACGACAACGGAGACAGGATCAACGCAGAGTACGACGTGGTCAACGTGCAGGAGAGGGGGGAGCAGATATCCGTCGGGCAGCACTACTATTGCGCGGCAAGTACAGCAGCGACCCCCACACCCTAACCCAGCATCCTACCGACGACAGTCGCCCGCAGTTCCTAATTCATGAACCGTCATATTTTCAGATATAATCCATGATGTGATGGGTAGGAACTAGATAGATATATACTAATTTAATTGATCTAGGGTATTCCCTGTAAGACCAGGTACATTAAGGGCAAATATATGCTCGGTTTTTACAAAATTCGTTTCATAGTTTAAGTAAAATACAACAAAATTACAAGTCAGTATTGACAAATGCCATTCATCATACATATTTTTGATTGATTGACTACATACATAATTTTGATTGACAATAGTGCACATGTTGGGTTCACTTTGGGGGATAACATACAAAATGGGTGTGGTGATGCTACTGGTGACGCGATGCAAAAAAGACTGGAAATGTAAAACAAGATATATCGGTGGCTGTGACCATCGTTGATGAGGAAGAATGTCAGTGTTCGGAAGTTGCCTACAAGGGTTGCAATAGGAATTGTACTTCTGGCTTCATTAGTTACGAATGGTGGTGGTGATGTAGTAATCACCTCTAATCCTTCACCGTCGATTAAAATTTAGACTTTATCTATTATGCATGTTGCAAACTGATTCATTTTCTGACGACGTTAATATAAGTTTACAAAATCCGACACATTACGGTAGATAAGATCATGAGAATAAAATTAGGGAACTGGACTGCAGAACGGAAAGATTTAAAATGCCATTTTTCCTGTGAACGAAAAAGACGAAAAGAACATAACAGTTGCCAATGAGACTTTTAACTAAATTTGTAGATAGTTAGTGTAGCTAGTCAGTAGAGCTCCTCCCTAATAATTGTATGCTTATCTGCTACCCAGTACCAACAGCACACCGTGTATGCTTTCAGTGTAATCCTATTACCTTTGTCCGTTTATGTAGATACGAAATACTAACGATCCTTCTAAAATTGGTAACATACCTATAGTGTATTGCATGCTGGTGAAGCTTCACCCCCTGACGAGCAGATGCGATTTATGCTAATACATCTATAGTCGTAGTTGCACTAATGGGTGTCAATGTTAACAATATTGGGGTAAAAACTACCCCAAAATTTGCCACCTGACAAACCAAATTTACTACCAAATCATACGGACAGAGAATCCACATTTAATGCACCAAGCCTCATTTCTCTAGCTCAAAACTAGAGAGATATACGAACAAAATGGATACAGAATGACTGACTGATTGACTGACACGCTACAAAATTAATATTCAGGGTGATTACAAAAGAATGCGTCGGGTTCAAAGATCTGTATTTTTCAAATGGCTCGAGCTACAGAGCTGCGCGACCTCTTAAAAAAAGACCGATACATTCTCTAACTTTGTTGAAAAAACCATCACTAATGTTCAATATGTCCTCCTTGAGCAGTCCGAACAATGTCAAGTCGATATTCAAATTCCTCCCACACTCTGCTGAAGCATGTCAACAGTTACTGTCTTCTCAGCCAAAGTTATGCGTGCTTTCAATTCCTCGACGTTAGTAGGCATTGATTAAGATTGGCTTTTTCCACTACTGGATGCAGATTCCAATGATTTTGTGTTACAGCAATACTCCCCCTACATTGGCACCTCTCATTTCGTGCTGATGAGACGTACCCACAAAGATGGATTGGTCGATCTGCAAGGCAAGACCTCTCGCCCTTCATCTGAAGTGGCCTCCGAGGTCACCTGAACTCACACCATGTGATTTTTTTGCGGGGATATGTCAAGGGTCAAGTCTTTGTGCCGTCATTGTCTACTAACAGCGAGGAATTGAAAGCACGCATAACTTCGGCTTTGAAGACAGTAAATGCTGACATATTTCACGGAGTGTGGGAGGAATTTGAATATTGACTCGACATTATTCGGGTTACTCAAGGAGGACATATTGAACATTTGTGATGTCATTTTTTTCAACAAAACTAGAGAATGTACCGGTCATTTTAAGAGGTCGCGCAGCTCTGTATCTCGTACAATTTCAAAAATACAGATCTTTGAAACATACGCATTCTTTTGTAATCACCCTGTATATAGATAGTGTAATGACTACTCACCCCCTGCCACACACCCTTTAAGTTACTTGCAGGGTATTTTGTACATGCAGATGAAATGTTGTCAAATTTTGGTTCAGAAAATGTCTAGGGTAACGAATTTGGATAATTTTCTTCAAAACCTCCTCAGCATGCACATCCTTTTTTGGTTAACCGTCAGTAATTTCTTTCTCTCCGCGCTCACTCCATGGTGTTATTAGAATCACATAAGATGAGACCCGTCCACAGTATAATCAGCAAAAGCGAAAACCCTTGATAAAAACATCGATAATCGCCTCCTTAATGGTAGGGTAAATGAAATGGATGTGGCCTAGTAAATGGCCGTTAAGCGACGTTGAAGAGGTTTAAGCTGATTAAAACTGTTTTCCGAAATAATAAAAACGGTCTAAACAGTTGGGAAAAGTATTTTGCCAACGTGCTGTCGATTTTTGAGAAATAAGTGGTAAACTTCCCTCAGAAAAGAGGAGATTTTACTCTACGAAAGGTTAATATAGTAGTATGATTCGAATTCTATGGCTCTGAAATGCTAAGCGAAACTGCCACCTGTAAAAAGATGTATAACGATGCTGTATCACGTTTGTGTTTATTGGAAATGCAACTGAACCTAATTCTAGGAAGTGAAAAATACCCTCCATTTAAATCATGAAAAGACACACAGCAAGATATGGCCTTCCCACCTTTTTGGGGTGTAATGATATGCTTCTATCACGGATAGGAGGTCACAGCCGAGTCCGGACGGGTCGGACAAGTTGTGCATTTGAAATAGGACCGCAATTTTGATTGGTCCATCATCTCCCGGCACTGTCAGAGGCTGTGCTTTAGTGAGCAGTAACGTTCCAGCTGTTTGGAATGTGCCTATCATTCCCTATCAAGCCCATTTACTTGCTTTGCTGTATGCCTGATGTGAAGTTCTTTCAGATTCTTACTTCCGGGCTCTTCGTTTTGTAACCGTTCTTTGAAGCCTCATAGTTCTGAGATCAGACGGAGTCGAAGAAGGTCAAGAGGTTTGGCATATTGAAAGTGAAGTATGTCGCATTGGCCTTGCGCTTGTAGTCCGTATTAAACATATTATGTTGGCACTTGTAATGTTTAGGGGGTTAGTGTTATCTTATTGAATGTCATGGTTCCATTTTGGATTTTTTTAAGGTGGCATGTTATGGGATATTGTGGGCAATGAATTTCCAATTTCTCTCGTTACTATAGGAAACGGACAAGATGGCCTTGAAACTTGACGAAGGTGCAATCCTGTGGCCTGGGAGGCTGAGGAATAAGCCAGAAGGATTCATGATCCCAACGCATCTCAAGGTGAGTGTGGAAATTTGAACTAACTATCTTCCTCCTAATAACAGTAAAATAGCTAGTCTGATGAAGTCAGTGTAGGGAAACCCAAGAAAAAAACTCAAAAAGAGAAACTTAAAAAATTATTTGCGGTATTCAAGCTAAAATAATGGTTCTTCAGTTTTAAAAAAATAAATTTTCTTGTGTCTCCAGTAAGCAATGCAGTAAGAACATGGGACGATATACTTGTGATATTTTTTAAAAACCGTGATGTTTCTACATCGTGATACATTCTTAAATCAAATTTTGAGGATACCGGAACTAAGCACGGTATAACCTATCATGGAGTCAGCCGCAAGTGCACATAAGTGGGATATTCCACGGAAGAGGAAAAATCATTCGCGTAGACCGGGATTCGAACCTGGATCCCTCGATTCCACTAGATTGCAAAAATCCAGATGGGAGGAGCACGCCTCGGTAGCTTAACTGGCTAAAGAATTCGGCGCGCAATCGAGGGATCCGGGTTCGAATCCCGGTCAAGGTGAATGATTTCTCCTCTGTGGAATATCGAACATTCTTAAATGCTTGGAATATGATCCCAATCATTGATGAATGCTAATTCAAGCAATTCCTGGTATTTAACCAACATGAAAAGTGAAAAGGATGTTTAAGAGGTCACGTATAGCAACTGGATTGCTGAGATAAAATCACGTTCTTGCATTAGTGATAATATAATTCAGTAATGATACTGTCGTGGCCCAAAGGGAACACAGGGGGTTAGTTAATAACTCATTTTAAGAATCGCACGTTCAGCATGGTAGCAGGAGAATCAAGAAACACTCAGAATATTAGATAACGTCATTTATTCATAGACATTACACACAAACACAGGCTTACATGACGGTCTGTCGTTGAAGTCAGCGTCGGGGGTGACCTCTGGTGGTCGTGGCGTGCATCAGTGGCTTCAGTAGTGAAGGTTGGTGCGCCAATGAGCGAATCGAACCAATTCGAAGTTAGAAATAGAAATGGAGGCGACATTCTGCTTGATTCTTGAAGCCAATTCAATTCGGAACAATAAGTATTAAGATAATTTAGCAAGCATGCATAAACGCATTATAATTATTACAATTAGCATTGTTTCCAGTTGTTATGCATAATCATTAAGCTGAAGTGATTTACGAATCCAAGGCTGAGACCAAGGAGGTAGAATTTTGCTGAAACATATAAGAATGTTGCTGTTGAGATGAATGGCTATTCCGATTGTTGCGCTGACAGAAATACTTGTAAGCAGGTAGAAATTCGTAGAAAGACGCCAATTGTGTTTTAAATGCGATGAACTGTGTTCACTGAGTTCAAACATTCACCTTTAAACCATTCAATGTTAATCGAAGAAGTTAATACTAAGCAACCCGAAGGTCTAACATCACGGATGAAATAGAGTCACCTGAAAATTTCAGTTGGATGCCATTTATCATAAATTAGACACTAGTTTTGGACGCCAGTTTCCGGAAAAATCAAGGTATCCATCTTTTTCATATTGTCAAAAAATAGGAAATGCAGGTTCCTATAAAAATAACCCTCAAATACTTCAGATCATACTATCCAAGATACTATCTTCAGGAAAATCCTCCGGAGGTATAATATGTAATTCAGAATTTTCTAATGCATTTAATAACGGCGGACATGGATTTTCTCATACACGTACCTACCATGTTTACACCCCTCCTATTTGCAATATATACAAGCTCACCGGACCAAATAATCCTCTCGGTCTAATTTAAATCATTCACCACCAGATGTCAGCCGCTTTGATTTAAATCGCCAATGGTAAATTGTTATCGCCAAAAGAACTACCAATTATGATAAAAATTCTGTTTAGTAACTCCAATGGCTATAGCACCTCTATGATATTAGGCATTGACTTTTCATTTATAGGTCTAAGTTGTAAAGATCCAGGATGTAAATTTGGGATTTTTTTACATACATATTACTTGCTCCCCTTTACTTATTACATATTTACTGCTCGTTCGGTTATTTCAAACAGTACTTTATAAAAATTAACGCTGATTTCAGGATTTACATACGGAGTCCAATCGTTTAATCTGGAAACGTGTGCACTACTCTTTCATAGGGAAAAGAACCTGTTGCTTTGAACGAAATTTTTTGGCGTAGTACCTATACATGATATATTAACTAATGCTCAACTAAACTAATAAAAAGTCTTATGAAAAGTTCTTATTTACATTTTATATTCCCAGTTAATATCTGTCTATTTCAACATATTCCAGAATAACGCATTGCCACCATTCGATTATTTTCGTTCGATTATTATCAGTAATTGAGATGGCAGTGCTGCTCCAGTAACGTTACTTGCGATACCGGTAGTACCGAAATATAAAAACGTATTGTCCTTAGGAAGTACCTAATACCGGTATTTTTTTGCCCATCCCTGTAGGTATAGGTGTAGCGAAACTTGGTGGCACTCGCCGGTGGAGAGTTTAACGTCGCTGAGGAGGAATGAAGCGTTGATGAGCGGGCCAAGTCTTCGAAGGACTCAGTTTGGGGACTTCGAGAGAGAACCTATAAAGCAACTTTATCCCTCCTATCTTGTGTGCTCGCCTATCCCTGACTTTATTTTCTGTACTAGTGAGTGTCTCCAAGTTTTGCGACACCTATATGTTCTTACGACAAAAATTCTAAGTTAATCATTAAGCCTGAATCCACTTCACTCAAATATTCCAATTTCATTCTTAAAATGCCATTCTGACTGAAAACTAAGCCATTGAATACGTAAATGTTGGTAGAATAGAACAAATATGCCCCTGTTGAACGTAAATATCAAATGAACGGGTATTTGAGCTTGATTTTTATGTAAGTGCCTACTATGTATGTTACGAAGTACTGTCAAGTATTTAAGCTATGTATAGCTATGGAATAACTATCAAATGAGCTATTTTTATTTGCTCTTTGGCTATGAATGCGACAAATTCCATGGAAAATTCAGCGTCAAGGATACTAACTGATAACGCTTGGAAATGGATGAATTTTCATCTACAGTAGATGGGTATTTTCTCTGATAAGTATTAACTATTTTGAGCTGCAAGAACGTCATCGGAGATGAATGGGAGAGACTAATGAATCTTCAGAGTCTTAAATGGGGACTAAGGATTTGTTGGTACACCGTGAATAAATAAAGTATGAACGGAGGAATTATGGGCTCTAAGAAAGTCTAGTTCTGGGAGGGATCCCGCTATGTGAGTAAAATCTTGTGAGGCGAAAGGAGCGTTCGTAATTTGGAACACCGCAGTGTGAACACGAAACGCTCCAGTCTACGGTTGGATTCGTGCATTTTTGATGAGGGGGAACATATGAGCTGGAGCCCGCCGAGAAAAGGCCTTTGCCAATTCCTGAACACGCCCCAGCGAGTACGCACGTTGCCGACGGGCGGCAACCCATTGAATGCCTTCAGCTAAGATTTGACGATATTCTATTAATACATACATACGCTACCTCGTGACCATAAAGGACTGATGAGAGTCGCTCAGGGCTTGAAAATTAAAAAAAAACAACGTGGACGGGTGGGGGGGGATCAGTGTCAGAAGATTTGTCATTGTTATTTTCCATCTTTCGATGAATATCATTTGAACGAAATTACATAGTAATCCATTTGAAAATGTTTCGCTGAAAAGAGAGATGGAAGCAAACCCGAAGAACTATTCAAGCATGATTACTTTTTTTTACTTGGATATATAACTTAGCTACTGATCGAGCCACTAGTTCAAGACAATTGTGTAATAAATGTAGTATTTATGGAGGAAAATAAAATGATGCTTTGACAACAATCACGAAACAACTCATGGGTGTCATATTACCCGTCCAAATAAGTATGAGACTTGTGGTAGCGGAATAGAACAAACCAGAGGTTTGTAAGATTAACTCTCTCATCCAAGTTAGGGAGTACACTTTTTATTCATTCTATCACATAACCTTATGACATGCCATGTGGCTTAGAAGGACCTAGAATGTATAGATGCAATTAAGGAAATATTATTATTAGAAAAAATAAGTAACTCTTTAAAAAATCTAGTATTTTTTAGAAAAATGTTACGAGATTATTATTCTTGGAGATAATTCATTGAAAGCAGGCCAAAAATGGTGTTGGTGATTGTAAGGGAGACTTGATACGATCTGTTTACGTAATAAATGAAGGGAAATGAGGAATTTGATTTCGGCATAGCGGTGAGCTGGACAAGGGAGGATAATTACCGAATTTAAATTTTGGAGATATTCACAAAAAATTCTTGTTGTTGGTAATCTATGCATAGAAATCGCTCCATCCTCTTTTTGATCTTAAACTGTCCTTTGGGCGGGGTAGGTGCTGACGATAGAGGAGAAGCCCTTCGTGTACGTCCGCGAGGTCAAGTGGGGGACGAGGGCACAGGGGGGCGGCGGAGGCGGCGGTCTGCACTCGACGCGGAACCCTGAGGAGGCGTTCGGCTCATCCTCACTGGGTGCCAGCATGTCGCCCTCCGGACTCGACGACTCCGAAGGCCCCGCCCCGATCGAGGGCTGCAACGCCGACGAGATACCCTGCCCGCACTTCAATGCCTCTGACGACGGTGAGTCACACCTACGAAGTACCCTCCTGCAAGCCATCTCAGGGGTGTGTGGCAGGGGGTGAGTATTCACCAACATGCATTACACAATACAATAAAGTTGGTGTAACTACGACTAATTATGCATTAGCATAAGTCGCTAATGCTTGTCACGAGACGAAGCCTCACAAGCATGCACTACTACACTACAGATATTATCACAATGAAGAGGGACCGTTACTATATATGTATTTTTCAACTACACAAATGGACAGGGACTCAAGACTTATGTAGAAAACATGCACGGCGTGCTGCTAGTACTAGGTAACAGATAAGGATTCAAGTATTAGGGAGCACTACTACTACTAAGAGCTACACTACCTATCGATAAATCTTTATAAAAGTCTCATTGGCCGCTTTTATGTTCCCTTATAGTTCGTGGGAAAAATGACATTTTAAATCTGTCCGTTCTGCAGTCTAGTTCCCTAATTTTATTCTCATGATCTGATCTACCGTAAGTATGTCGGATTTCGTAAAATATTATCAACGTCGTCAGAGAATATACCGGTTTGGAACTTAAAAAATAGATTGAGTCTAAATTTTAATGAACGGTCTAAAAGCTTTTCCCATCCCAGTTGCTGCAAAAGGTCAGTAACACTAACGAGATTATAATAACGGCCTTTAACGTACCTTGCCGATCTTCGCTGCACGCGTTCTAAATCAGTTTCCAATCATATCTCATAAGGATCCCAAATACTGGCGGCATATTGCAAGTGGGGTCTAACGGGTGAGAAGTAGCTGATTTCCCTAACTTTATCGTCGCACTTGCCAAGTACTCTTTTAACAAATCCCAATTTACGATTAGCTTCACCGGTAATTTCCTGAATATGTTTAATCCGCGAGAGATCATTAGTCAGTTTAACTCCGAGGTATTTAACCGATTCTACGGTCTCTAATTTGCTGTTGTTTATGCAATAGCTCTTACAAGGAGCGTTTTTCCGTTTCCAAAAATTCATAACGCATTTTTCAGGTTTAATTCTAGCTGCCACGCATCGCACCACTCGTGTATTGCCTCGAGTTCCTTAGTTAGCGCTTCCTTGTCATTAAAGCTACGAATTTCTCTATACACCACTGCGTCGTCTGCAAGTAATCTAAGCTTACTGTCAACTGTTTCACCGATGTTTTTTATGTACAAAAGGAACAGAAGTGGGCCTATGACACTTCCCTGTGGGACACCCGATGTGACTTTTACTTCATTAGAGATAGTGCCATCTAATACAACCCTTTGCATGCGATTGCTTATGAATTCTCTAATCCAAGAAATTACGTCGTCGTCTAAACCGTAGGATTTTAATTTCACGAGTAGCTTACTGTGGGAAACATTATCAAATGCTTTTTTAAAGTCAATAAAAATTTCATCAACTGGAACGATATGTCCACCCGAGACTAAAATATCGTGGGCAAAAAGTGCCTGTTAGGTTTCGCAAGATCTTCCCTCTCTGAATCCGTGTTGCGTTTTTGCTAACAAGTTCTGCATATCGAGGTGTCTTACTGAACTTACAATTATATTTTCAAAGACTTTGTAGGAGATAGATGTGAGAGATATCGGTCTGTAATTCGATGGCTGTTCCTTATCACCGCTTTTGAATATGGGAGTGACATTTGCAATTTTCCAGTCCATGGGTACTTTGTGTTCGTTGATGGATTTACTAAATATATTCTGCAAGTAGGGTGCTATTTCACAAGCTAATTCTCTATACACACGGGCAGGAATTTCTTCAGGACTTGGGGATTTATTTGGACTTAAGGATTTTAACAAGTTTTCTATTCCGTGAGTGCAAATATCGATAGGCGGCATATTTTGCTGGAAGTGATCATTTTCCTTTACGAATGTAATCTGTGATGACTTGGTGAACACGCTTTGAAAGTAGGAATTTAATAAGTTGACTTTGTCCGAACTGCTAGGTAATAATTCGCCCTTTTCGTTTCGTAGTGGAATAACTGTTAATCTACATGGGTTCCTCATCATGGGGCTCCATTGGGGCTAGCTAATCTAGCGAGGAAAGAACGAGGTCAAAGAGCGAAGGCATGCAAGAGGGCATTTGGACTTTCTGATCACGAGAGAATTGGTGTTGTGACGTCGTCAGCATATAGTATAAGAAATGATAAAAAATGATCAGCAACACCTATTACCTTATTTCACCCTTAGTAACGGACGAATAGCTACGGGTATACATGAAAGGTGATGCCACATTACTACACTGTTTTATTTTACAAAGTACTCACGTCATCACTCTTTAAACTTTTTTTTTGCCATGAAAGTGTGACTGAGTGAGCAGGAGACCCAAATGGACGTAAAGTCCTTGTTCTAGCGGAATTGTGGGTCCTGTGGGTCCCTCGCCATTTTCTTTAGCGGAGGAAGGGTAAAGTGATCGGAGTAGTAGACACTCACTTTCTTCAAATACTCGACTACTTTCCTTATAGTTTTTGGTTTGCGTATGGAATCTTGAGAAGTTTCTGGCCTTCCTCTTCTACTATCGTTCGAATTTAATGTAAAAGGACCATAGAATTTCCCGTTGGATGATGTATACTGAAGTTCTCCCGAGTGTGCCCAGCCTTAGACGTTTCGACGAGAATCTCGTCCTCTTCCTTGTGGCGGAAGCGAAGCCGAGTGTCATACTTTGACTGCGTGACTCTCGTCAAAACGCCATACTCTATATCGTCCGATTCCATGCCCCCCCGAGAACTTCACCCTATCGAGGTTTAACACAGTATCTTAAAACGTCGTGTGATCAATTCGTTTAGGCATCCATATCAAATGGGTCGTTAAAAGTGGTCCGCTTGGCAGATTTCGGTAATGTTCAATATGTTCTGGGCTAATGTCTTTACTATATTACCTCTTATTTTAGTGGATTAGAGTAGAAAATATTTTCAGATGAACATATCTTGTAAATTGTCATCCCTTCTACGTAATTAAAGAAGAGAACTATTGACAAGTAAATTAAATTGAAGATTAATCCAACTTGTCAATAGAAGCGGTGGAAATAGACTCCTAATCATACCTGGATGACCAAAATGCATGCAAATGAGTCTACTCCTGTGCATCTATCGAAATTGGATTAATTTTCAATTTAATTTATTACCTCCTACGCACAAGAGCTGAAAGAAACAAAACTAAAAAGCTACGAAATAATTGGATTTCTTTCAACTCATTCAAATATTGGAGACGACTAATTTTGAGGATACCGGGACTAGCCACGGTAGTTAACTTTACGGAGTCACCCGCAAGTGCGATATTCCAGAGAGTACAAATCATTCGCCTTGACAGGGATCCCGGTCAAGGCGAATGATTTTTCCTCTGTGGAATATTGAAGATGACGCTAATGAATTCCATCAGATATATTTTATCCATATGTGAGTCGATTCACTCGGAACACCATTTAGTAAGGATCCTGCCTGAAGGCAAATACCCAATTCTAAGAAACAATTCAAAAGATGCATGCCCTCACTGTAAGAACACACTTTATCATTACCATGTTATTGACAGTATAGTTTTATAAAGAATAACACTGTGGAAACAGCAATGTTTATGCTTTGAGTATGCAGTTGCGGTGTTGTTTAAAGTTCTTTATCCGCTCAAAGTTCCTCAAAATAGGAGGAAAGAATCACATCTAGTAGTTGTATCCTGAAATTTCCGTTTGGTAGCAATTAAAGCTTATATACATCTACGATGTACCGTGCAATCCACCACTAGGGTGTGTGGCACGGGGTGATTCCACACCAGGCATGCAGCACTCGTCCCAGAACAAATCCAAAAGCAGTCTGGAGAACAGTGCGCAGTCCAACCGGAAACTGGGAGAGAGATACGTAAAAGAACATGCAAACATGCAGAGAAATGCTATAGACACATCTAGTGGTTAATATTACTGATACTGTTAATTTATGAATACTACGAGATGTTACCTCATGCAAAGAACAAAATAAAATAATGCCGGACTAATCGACCGGTGTGAAGAGTTAGTAATTATGTGGTGTTATTAAGCACAAGTGAAAATTCTACTCTACCTATTGAGGGTGGGAGTTTCATGTGATTGATCTATCGCAACTATTATGATCCCTTATTGTACGTGGGAAAAATGACATTTTAAATCTATCGGTTCTGCAGTCAATTTCCTTTATCTTATTGCTGTGATCGCTTCTACCGTTGTACGTTGGCTCTAGCAGTATGTGTTGAACGTCCGGCAAAAAACTGTCTGCTCCGAGTTTGCGCAAAAGATTTCTGTATTTCTCCCTTCGATCAGTTAGAGATTCCCACCCTAATTCCTTCAACAATTCGGTAACACTGCTAAGTTTATCGTAACAACCTTTCACAAATCTTGCTGCTCTCCGTTGTATTCGATCTATTTCAGAGATTAGTCCTACTTCGTAAGGGTCCCATATGCTAGCGGCGTACTCCAAGTGAGGTCTCATGAGTGAAAAATAACATCGCTCTTTAACTTTCTCGTCGCATTTTCGTAATATTCTCTGTATTCTTCTTTCGTATATTTCCACATGAGGTATTTGCATTACCACTTAGAAACTTCCAAGGATATTACGAGGAAATCATAATGCATACTAGCGTTGTGGGACGAATGATTTGGGCCCAAAAGGGCTATACGCTGATAGAACCGCAAAAGGACATATCTAATAGCCATAAACGTTTATGCACCCCACGTGGCTAGGAACAAGTTACGGCTGAAAATAATTTCCGTGTCGAAATAATGCACGCGCGCACGCAACCATATTTACACGCAACCGACTTTCTCAGACACTCGCATAAGAGATCGTTTGCGGAAAAAAAGAATCCATACTTTGCGGAATTGATTTTCCCGTGAACAACCTCACCTTCTTCACCACGCCGCCGCCTCCGGGCGCGTGAAAACTGTACGGAGTCTTCATTTGTTCGATTGCATTGTAAGGGCTGATGAGTTCAAAACAAATCAAGAATACGCTAATAAGAGTTTTGTCGTTTCAGGCGATGAAGGGGGAACCATGTACTGCTGCAAGGGATTCTGTGTGGATCTCCTTAAGGAGCTGGCGAAGACGATCAACTTCACGTACAGCTTGGCGCTGTCGCCTGACGGCCAGTTTGGTTCCTACGTGGCCAAGAACACCTCCGGTGAGTAGGTACACCGTATTTTACAATTAGATACAACCCATCGCAGTAATGAGTCAATTTCGTTTAGTCTTAAGGCCTGGTTACACGGTAAATGAGAATGTACAAGAAAATGTGTGAATGTCTGAATGTCAGAATGAACGCGAAAATTCACCGTGTAGTAACCACACCAAAATATACGATTGTATGAATGTCTGAACAGAAAATAGAACCTGTTCTAATTTCGTTCAGACAATCGTACAAGTTGACCTCATTACAGAGACACCTGGTGGCAGACGACGCAAATGACACATTCAGTTGTAATCTGGCTTCTGTCTCTTTAAAAAACAAACGAAAACGCATAATGCGCATCAGAAAATATACGAAAATCTGTCCGAAAAAATGTACCGTGTAGCCACCTATTCATTAATCTTGTCCATGTAAATGTACAAGAATCTGTACATGAAACCATTCACACAAATGTTGAGAAACTTGTACATTCTCATGTACCGTGTAACCAGGCCTTTACAATTAGTGTATAACAAAAATGCATCGTGATTTGTACAAGGCAGTTAATTATTGAACCAAAAGATTGGTTATTTCATAGGCAAGAAAATAATTACCAGATTTCCAATCATTGGGATTCCACAAATGATGTGGTACGCAGTCACACGCACGGATGCGAAGTTATACACCAAAGACGGTGATATTCGCCATGAAAAAACATCATTTGACTCGTCAAAATCCCTGTCAAGTCAAATGATTTTTTTCATGGCGAATTTCACCGTCTTAGGTGAATAATAAACACCAGATTTATAAGGAGTTGATTTATTGATAACTCATTTATTAAACATTGAACCAATATAAAATTTAAATGAAGTAAGTTGGAAAGTGTGTTGGAAATGATAAATGAAGCTGGTTTAGAGTCGCTGTCGTTGCTTTCCATGACTGCAGGCACTCACTGATAGCGACATTCCTTCTTGTAGAGAATTTCACGCCTGCAGGTAAGCAACTCTCCCTTAAGGCCAACAAAAACGTGTTCCTATTGCTAATCAGGCAATTATGTTGTTAGTGAAATATAACAGTTTCATGCTGGACCTGATGGAAGTTGTCGATATTCAAAATGAATAAAAACACTTAGTAATCTTCCACAGACCTATTTCTATGACACGACGCGTTTCACCACACTGTGGCATAATCATGTGCAAAGACTCTTCCGTTTCCTCTTGGATAAATAGGTTTTGACCAAGTGGGGGGAAAACACCTTGGTCAAAATCCATATAAATCAGAAGAGGAAACGGAAGAGTCTTTGCACATGATTATGCCACAGTGTGGTGAAACGCGTCGTGCCATAGAAATAGATCTGTGGAAGATTACTTAGTGTTTTTATTCATTATGAATACGTTGTTAGTTTACGAATTAATATAACTACTATTACGGACATATTTTTACTTTGGAAACAGTTATCCGCTAATATGTCCTCTGCCAAAAGAAAACTGTCCGCAGATCCTGTGCGTGAAATGGAATCAGGAAATTGGGAGGGGAAATTCGAGTATGAGGCGATTTATGTTTCGCGGTTTACACTTTCGCGGTGCTAGACGATTGAGTGTAGACGGTGTCTTCTGTCTTCGCAGTGGGTGGCAAGAAGGAGTGGACTGGTCTGATCGGGGAGCTGGTGGCCGAGCGAGCCGACATGATCGTGGCCCCGCTCACCATCAACCCGGAGCGAGCCGAGTTCATCGAATTCAGCAAGCCGTTCAAGTACCAGGGCATCACCATCCTGGAGAAGAAGGTGACTTGAGAGTTGCACTCGCGACGTTTAATTGAAGCCCTCCGCTAAATTTGTACCTCCATCTGAGAGTGGAAATGAGTCTGCGAGCTACAAGAACCAAAGAGCGTCTTTGGATTGCAATTAAAGTTATTTGGGAGAGACTTTTCTCAAGTCATAATGAAAGCCACATGCGAATTTTATCTTGAGATTGAAGCCGTTATCAGAAGCATGAAGTTGGCATGGAAATAATTAACACGCATGAATATTTTTTATGGGACTGACCATCTCAGTAATTCACTAAATGTAAATGGATGAGTCAAGTTAAATTTAGTGAATGAAACTTGACTTATTCATCTCACGCCTTGCGTTGAAAACGCCTTCACAACCGAAGGCTTTGGTTTGCAATTTCATGTAAAGAATTACGATGAGTTATAGATTCATTCGTCCTAACAATTGTGAACATTTTGAACATTACACCGTTTTATTCCTGAGGCCATCCGTGCGTCTGAACGTCCTCATTTTTTTTTGACGACGTCTCCCTTGCAGGTGCGCACAGCATTCATTTCTCTTCTTGGAAAGCAGCTCCTCTCATGACGTGCAATCCTGAGTGGCCCGAATTCGCCGTTAATATAATAATATGCCGAAGAAATATCCGTTATGCTTTATACATTTCTAAAATCTATAATCGTACTATGCAAATGCCTAATATAATTAAAATAAACAACAAGTAGCAGAATAGGAGCATACAAGTTCTTAGTACACCAAATAAACTTCGAGCAACGCTCGGTAACCAGGCACTTTTTATTAATAGATGATAAAACATACAAACTACAAACCGTTAGTTCTTTGACGACGTCTAGGTTTTCTTTCATTACTTTTCTTTTCTTTCCTAATGTTTTCAATATTCTCCCTCTGGAGCGCCCAGCCGTCATATATACCCTGAAAACAACTTATATTCTAAGACAAGTTATTTGAAATGTAGTTCGGCAAGGGGATCATATTTTGATATCATTCGATAGATGAGAGTTTTTACTTTAAAATGAGAGCAAATTAATCAAATTCTAGGTGAAGTGATCACTTCTCTCAAACTACACCTTTGAGTACACATGTTTGAATCTTTTAAATTTGTTTAAATGGTCATTGCGCCATCACCGCCGCTCTCATCTGTCTTTTGTCTCTCCCATCAGCCATCGCGGTCGTCCACGCTGGTGTCTTTCCTGCAGCCGTTCAGCAACACCCTTTGGATCTTGGTGATGGTGTCCGTGCACGTGGTGGCCTTGGTGCTTTATCTCCTGGATCGATTCTCGCCGTTCGGGCGTTTCCGGCTCGTGGCGCCCCCAGGGCCCCCGGGAGCACCACCCTCAGGTACAGCGAAGGCGGTCAAACGGCTGAACCCCTTTTATCTGGATGACAAGGGTTTGACGACTGGAAGAATTCCAAATTGGGAATTCAGCGATAAATATCGGAATGGGGGATTATCATTCGTGTGCTTATCAGTTTCTTCGAAACATTATAAGGCCTGATAACCAAATGACTAATAGTAGAAAGTTGAATTTTTTTCTGTTTCCTCAAAACGCCCTCTGACGTCATTTCATCCTTCTATCATATGGCCCGTGGTTCGATTCCCGGTGAAGACGGATATGTTTTCAAAGTATTTTCTAAATCTTTATACTGTTTTATTTCCGGCAGAAGTGTACATCTTCACAAAAGCCTTTTTAAGGCTTCTTTTTAGAATGCCTCGGGAGGAAGCGATGAATGAAATGAATTCACGACCGTTTTGGGAAGGTTGCCCTTGTCATTCAACTTTAAGACTCCTATACTACCTCTGGCAATTTTCGGAATCTTTAAGAGATGATTTAAAAATTGTAATTTTTCATGGTCTCCTGCACGATAAAGTAAAAATCGTGATAAAAAGTAAAATTTTAGAGTCTGTGACGAAGGGAACCTCACCACCCATTGAACTGTCACCTATCGTCAAGCAACGAATCTACGTACGCACTACCTCGCACTACACGTCGAGGTCCGATAGGAAAGATAAAATGTGATAAATGCATTGCCGAACAGATTGGTGCAAAAATTCGTTCTCCCAAAGGCACTATAAGTGACCATAATAAAAACTGAGGTCCACTGAAAACATTGCCGATAAACACTTCACCTTTTTCACCTCCCTCTGTAACATTCTCCTTCACACCTTTACACGGCTGTTGTCCCAACACCCCCTGCCACACGCCCACGCTATTATGTAGATGTAGAATCTCTCTCTACCGATAGAGGCTTCCACTTGGGGGGGAATGATGGCGACCAGAAACGAATGAAAAATTATCTGCTTTGGCTTGGAGAGTGAGTCACGGGCTGTGTCGTTGTTAGCAACGTAGCAATACGCCATACACCCGATTTATACATTTATCGAGCAATAGATAAAACAGACTAGTGAAGGTGCACGTGAACACGAGCTGGATCGGCACTATGTTGGGAATAGGTGAAGGGAATAGGGAAGAAGGAATTATTTTAAGATAGGGTACGCAGAGGAGGGTGCCGGCGCACTGTGGAGAAAAATCCGTAAAATATGGATAAAATGCGAAATAATTGCGGAATTGTTACGAAAAATGTGATACTCATGTTTTTGATATTGCTTTTAAAAAATGAGAAGTTACATTTTCGGAAAAATTTTGTGCCAAATATATTTTTATCATTAAATAGAAATCTTGCATATACATTTAGATGTCCTGACCTGCAGGCTGATTCATTCTCTCATTCAACGCTCAGCCCAAACTTCAGGTGACAATAACGCGAAATTCTTCGGACATACTCCTTTAATGGAATAAGGGACGCATCAGGTAAGGATTTTCATCGATTTGTGACGAAAATCGTGGGATTGTAGAATTTTCACACACACGACAGCTGTATGAGCGTGGTATCGCTCAGGTATCACTTAATAACCATCTTAAACTTTTAATCAGCGTGATATGACGTGCATCATAGCGGTGGGCAAGCTCTTAGCACTAGAGGGAAGTCCAGAATAGAATCATTTAGATAAGAGACTCATATTAAAGGCACAAAATTTGGAATGAGCATCCTAGCTGTTTGTGCGGAAAAACCCAATTGCCGCAGCCGGCAGCTGGAGTTGTGCGGGAAAGGCAGGGGTCATCTCGCGGTGCTAATACGGAGAGCAAGAAAACGATTCTCTACCTTAGAGATTCAAAATAATGCTCAGTCAGGTTTACCCTAATAGACTTGGGGGCCCTGAGGGACTCCACGAGTCTTTACTAGGGGCATATATGTGCCCACCTGTAACATCCTCTCGAAATGAAATAGGAATTTAATTGGTTCATGACGACTTCTAAATCGAACTTTTTTTGTAGATTTTCGCAGCTCATTGTCTATTGTATTCAGGCTTTTGGTTCTGCGATTAAATTATTTAGTATTAGGCAACAGTTTCGCCGTGTTAAGCTGCCGGCTTCGTCGGTCTTTTAAGAACAACAATGGTCTTAAAAAAAAGAAATCTAAATAACTTCTTTCACTTCTAAATCGTTTTTAGAGAAAGCAAATACGTAAGAGTTATTTTTCGTTATAACATGCGTGAAAATAGATTACCACTGTGTACTAGAAAATACTCGAGGTTTGAATCCGTGCTGGCTGAATTAATAGGTTAAATGACGCTAAGACAGACAATAATATAAAATCTTTGCCAGAAGAGATTCGTAAGAGTTATGAAGAGATTGGAAGAACTTCTTTGAAAGAGATACTTTCAGAATACCGACGAATAATGTCAAAGTTATGAGCCAATATGCGCGCGCATGCCTGGCACAAAAAAACATTTCAACTTTTTCCTTGTTTTTAGTTGCACTTGCCACTTTTCCCTCATTTATTGTTTAAATAAACAGCTTTTACTTCCTTCTTCCTGCATAGCTGAACTTTGCAAAACCCATGGTTCACTCATTCGTCATCTTACTTGAAATTAATGACGATAACAGATGAATTACTCATTTAACCTGAGAAAAATAAAATCCCGAGCCGACACCGACCAACATGCAGTTTGCGAATTGCATTAACATACGTTTTCATGCGCGTGTACAAGACAGCAATGCATGTACCTACTCAATCGAAATTATCTATTTTTACGTTTTAATTGCGATGCTAATTGTGTGAATACATGTTTTTAAAGTTTTTCCTATTTCTCTTCATTTTTTTCCTCTGTGAAAACATGTCAACCTGTGTCTTCGCACTTCATATTAATTATATAAATGCAATTACCTCTCTTAGTATATCTTCTTTGAATGGTTGTTGACCACTTTAATAATAATACATTGGTTAATTTGCAGGAGGTTTGGTCGAATGTCTTTTTTAATAAACTAAACTTCCTTTTTTCGCCAAGACGTTTCGCCTTTTTATTAATGAGGCTTCTTCAGGGCATACAGTACAATGCAAGGAATACAGTTAATAATAATCATAATACTACAAAGATAAAAAGTTTTCAATCATAAATTTAGTACCTCAAAGGATTAACTTTCTTACTGCGACAATGGTAACAAAAAAACAAACTCTTCCTCTTAGTAAAAAAAATCAACATCAAAAACAAAACCAAAACGGAAAAACAAGATAAATTTTTGTTTAAAAAATATAATAAATGAAAATAAAAATATTTAAAATGAATAGTATAGAGCATGAAATTAACAATTACATATTTATCGTAACTTCAAATTTCTAATGTAGGTATATTACATATTTTACGAATATAAAAAACATATCTATTCGTATTGAAATTCTGGAGAACGCTACATAATACATATAAAAAACCTTTATTTATAGGACATCAGATTATGATAGATTTTGCTTAAGTTCTGAACATATCCGATCTATGGTTACAAATCGAAGGAGTTTTTATGATGTGGACCATTTCTTTGAAAAGCCTCTCCTGAAGGTTCGATTCCAAATCTATATAAGTTTAGCTTCCTTAAAGTTGAAATGGTGATTATTTTAGCATGGTTAGCCAAAGCACGGGTCCCGGAATTTGTTTTAATTGAATATTTATGATTGCTAATTCTATTTGGTTCTTAATAAAAAGGCGAAACGCGTTGGCAGAAATAGTAAGTTGAGTTTCTTAAAAAAGACGACCAAACCAAATCTCTTGGTGTGTGCATGTTTATTTATACGCAGTACTTCTCTCTCTCTCTCTCCTCCTCATCTGAATGCCGTGTCGAGGGCAGATGCAAGGGGTGGAGGTGGTCCGCCGGGGCCGGTGGGCAGTTATTGTCCGTCCACGACGTCCTCTGCCGCGGCCACCACCGAGGAGGACGCCCTCAACCTCTCCAGCGCCATCTGGTTCGCCTGGGGCGTACTACTCAACAGCGGCATCGGGGAAGGTGAGGACTACCGCCCTGAAGGGTTCACCATTTGATTGTCCTGAACACGAGGAGAGGACATTCTGGTGAAAATAATCAGGGCTCTTTTGAGGACTTCTGATCCCCGCAATGCTTTCCACGCCATGCGTCCTTACACCATCTAGTTGTTTTTTTTTTGCTATTTGGAGTACGGATTTCCACGGAAAAGTGCATTTCGGTAATTTATACTTCGTCCATAATAATGGGACAGTTGTTGGTAAAAAAACGCAGCCAATCAGTTTATAAATTGTTCTCGGGTTCCTATAACCGAGCAAGGGTTTTGGCTGCTGCCAACTTTTCGACGAAATACTCCTCCATCGTTTTAAGAGCAATGCTTTTGCAGGGCATTCTATCATCGCTCATCTATACTCGTATAATCGGAGGGGCATTGTTGTCTCATTTTTTACGTTATTTTTCGAATTAACGGTTTCCATTACCTACTTAGGTCGTACCCATAGTCCCGATTTTAGGTATTATTTTACAGCCTGAATTCAATGGCTTCTTTTGGTAGACGCCCCCCATACCCTTTGGCTTTGGACACCCTGGCGGGTTATTTTGTAATCTCACTTAAGTGAGAATACGTCTTAAAATGTGGAAAATTGCGTCATTTTTCGAAGTTCAACTCCGCCACCCAGGCGGCGTGACCATCTCCGGCTCTCAAGCGGTGAACTGCCGGTCTATTTATTTGATTCATCCGCTCTTTCAACTCTTGATCCGTTCTCACCTGTCGTTAGGAACGTGAAATGGAGCCACCATCGGACCTTGTGGCCGATCGTGAGCCGATCATTAAGAGATCGAAACGGATCTCCCGCAAAGAGTCATTTAAAAAGGTGAGATTACAGAATAACCACCCCTGTTGGACATCATCAAAGAAGATGATATGGTATTCTGAAGACGACGCCGAAATGTCGGCAGAAACCGAAACCCTTGCTCGGCTAGAAACCAGAGAACAATTTATGTATAAAATTCGCGGAGAAAGAACAAAATATTATAATCAGTTATTAAGTTCAATTCTGGCTGGGGGAGCCAATCACGTGACCAAGCCAAGATGGTGGCCATTGTTTACATCATTTGATCGCGACAGCATCGTTCCTAATTCGTTATTTTCTTCGTCTAATAAATTGATTTCATCGAATCATGGAATCTAAAATGCAGTTTAGCTTTGTCAAAGGTAACTAAGCGTTTTTTTCCGCCATGATGGCGCTGCTGTAACATATTGACGTGCCATTCCTACATTATGGTTAAAACCGGGATTTTATCTCAATATTTCTAACTTCCAAATAAGTTTTTCTGAGCTTGTTCTCCTCGTTGAATACTTGCCGAAACGTTTTACCACTTTAATTGTGTGCCAACTGTGTTAATAGTAGGAGGCGTAATCTTGTGATTTTCATTCATATATGGGAGAACTTAAGTAGGTAGTTGGCGTAAGGCAATTGAGACTGAAATGAAACGATGATTGAGGGCAGGAGGAGAATGAATCTGGTTGACTTGTCGTCGCTCCTTCAGGGACGCCTAGGAGTTTCTCTGCGCGGGTGCTGGGGATGGTGTGGGCCGGCTTCGCCATGATCATCGTCGCCTCCTACACGGCCAACCTCGCCGCTTTCCTCGTGCTCGAGCGGCCCAAGACCAAACTCACCGGGATCAACGACGCCAGGGTAAGTGCCTCTTCTTCGTAAGTAAGTAAGATGAAGCATTCGTACACAACTGTTCGTTCTCTCCCTCTCATTTTTCAGCAAAAAGTTCATTCATTCTTGGAACTCAATTCTGCCTCAAAGGACACGAATTGTTGAGGGCACTGAAGCAGAAATTACCCTCTCTCTCTCTCTCCAGTTCATTTCAAGTTATTTCTCTCAAATAAAAAATCAAATGTGTACTCAAATTCTCACTCCTCTTATGGTGGTTCAACCTTAAAATGACTTAAATGCCATTTTATTCATACTCTGTCTACTTGTAAAAAAAACCTGTCCTCTATCTGACATGAAAAACAAAATAATACCTTTCCACGCTATTTTATTCTATAATTGAACTTGAAATTACATGGTGTTCAATGGGGGAATGAGAGAAACACGGGGAATAATAGTATTTTTCCATAAAATACAAATGTAATTTTCGCGGAAAACTATTTATTTGAACGAAATAATCCAGAGAAATTGAATAAAAATGTAATACAGGCATCTTACCACCTTATTTTTCTATTTATTGAAGAATTAATGCCGTAATTGAAGTCAAAATGCGGTAATTCGTAGGAAACGGCGCTGCAGTCGGCTCCAATGGCTGGAAAAAAGTGCTCATTTAAAATACATTCGTGGAATAATAATCTGCATATATATATTTTGTCCCTTACTTTTGGGTTTCTACAGGTAACGCATTTCATCAGTGAAAGCAGGATTTTTTGGATAAAATATGAAAAATGTGGAATTTAGTACATGTTTTGACTCACACAGTCGCGTCGGAACCTCCTTAAAATGAATACATGCTCACTAGTAAGTTGTCATTGAGTGCTGACAACTACCTCCCCGTCAACTTGAAATAAAGGACACTTGCTCGTTAACTTCTCAACTTGTCAGTCTATGATGCCGAGAAGGCATCCGTGGTGTCCTCCAGAACCTTGCGAATGAACAAGGAAGACTCAGTGGCTACTATGTGTCTGAAGAATGAAAAGTATATTCATGGCATACTCGGGCACTGGGTATTGATAATGGACTTATTCCGTTTTGCGTAACGTTATTTATATATATATATATATATATATATATATATATATATATATGCACATCATTAATACATTACTATTCCCTTTTCCAGAAGACTTGGTATTGAAATATGTCGAAAGAATAGTAAGCCGATGATATTTATAATCCTGCACTATTTTGAATTTCCCTGGGCTGATTGGCGCGAATTCTTTCACAAGAGAATTGTAACAGTCAGAATCCCTGCCAAATGGACTGCTTCATACTGATAAAGAAATTGTAAAATTTAAAAGAATTACTTCATTTTCAGGGGAATAGCTAAAGTGCAAAAATACAAATTATGTTGCATTCTGAATTCGCTTCCAATAAATGCTATAACTTAAAGTATCATTTTATTTTATTATTCATCATTGCTTGTCTCGTAGGTATTAATTTGGCGTCCTCCTTTACCTCCACGTGACGATGTCATGGAATATTTACGTCTTGAGTGGGAAATGACTACAGTCTTGATTCTGATTGCTTCGTAGCAGGCGTTGTATTTGCGGAGGGTTCGGACAACATTTCATTCCGTATCGCTTTTTGGTCAAATTTTGAGGGTACCACCGGGACTAGCCACGGTAGTTACCTTTACGGAGTCACCAACAAGTGCACATTAGTGCGGTATTCCACGGAAGATGAAAAATCATTCGCCTTGACCGGGATTCGAACCCGGATTCTTCGATTTCGCGCCGAGTGCTTAAGCCACTTAAACTACCGAGGCGTCCTCCTTGATTATGTCCCTTCGTTGATTATTTGGTGGCTTGAATGGAAAAAGTTGTTCTGGATTTCCGGATATATGATGTCGCCAGCAGAATCGAGGGATCCGGGTTCGAATCCCGGTCAAGGAGAATGCTTTTTCCTCTGTGGAATATCGCTTTCAAGATTTGGCGACTAATTTCTTTTCATCCTAAAATCAATGTTTTGGCCCGCTGCGTCGACTGGTTCACTTCTGTGTTAAATACTTCTCCAAATGACATTGCCCTTTTTCCCTTCTCTTCATCCTTCAATTACCAGTTAACTTATTACGTCCAAGTGCACATGCCTTGCGCAATCGGGAACTGTTATTTGCCAGCTAGTTAACTCCGTCTATTGTGCGAATACCCAGAAATCTCCCCTAATCGAAATAGCTACGTAGTTGACCCTTCCCAGAACGAAAGGACATGGGAGACACCCTGGCCTTTGGTAAAGTTGTTGCATATCTTCAAAGGGGTAGTGTGGTGGATAGCGCAATGGGCCAATCAAGGTCTAAGAGACCAGGGGACGCCACTAGTACCCTCTAATCTGATCTACTTATAAATTGGATGTAAGGCGAATAAGACTCAGAGCTTTATTTTTGTACAGTGCCTAGATTGATCAGGATATGTATTTATCTTCCGGTTAAGAATGTTAATTGAAAGGATGAAGATGTGTGTTTTGATGAATTTTCATTGCGCAAGTATGACTCAAATGGTTAGAGGTTAAATTATTAATTTCTCAATATTCTCAGGGTTAATTTACCTTAATTCATTGCCTTTAATAAGTTCTGTTTGCCTCGAAAATAAATTCGTTGTAGTCCGTTTTCCATTATGATTAAACGTTTCTTTGAAGCTTTATTTTATAATTGGCAATTTTGTACCTGCAGTTGCGGAACACTATGGAAAACCTGACGTGTGCCACGGTGAAGGGCTCCGCCGTGGACATGTATTTCCGGCGACAAGTCGAGCTGTCCAACATGTATCGCACCATGGAAGGAAACAATTACGACACTGCCGAGGATGCCATCAGAGACGTCAAGGCTGGGTACGAAATGCTTTCTACGTGATATTTTCAATGGTACTACTCCCTGTTGGAATACCAATTGACTTCATCTTAAGTAAGGTTTCACGCTTTCCCGGCGAATTGCAGTGATGAACTCTTCTCGGGCGAGTGATTTAAATGTTGCCGACGTTTCGGGTAGCGACCCGTTACCCATCTTCAAGGCAAATGTCACGTCACGAAACTGTCCGTTGGTTTTATACGGACGGTGGCGGTGGGGGATTGGTCGATCCCCGATTGTTGAGCTGGAGAACCGTTGACCGTTGAAATTTGGCCGTTGACCGTTGGCCTTGCTCTGTCAACCTGTATTATTTTTAGGATCCTATTCCACGAGCTGCAGATGGTATAGCCCGAATCCCGGTTTACGTTCCTCCTTTCCATTTTAATTTCTATCGCTTCCTTTGTCAAGCAATCGACCAATCCCCCACCGTCCGTATAAAACCAACGGACAGTTTAGTTACGTGACATTTGCCTTGAAGATGGGTAACGAGTCGCTACCCGAAACGTCGACAACATTTCATTCAGTCACCCGGTGTAGAGCCCGAGAAGAGTTCATGACTTCATCTCGTCGGACTACCTGACCTGCATTGAGAAGTGGCTGGAGCGGTTAATCTTGAGTCATTGAGGGCACATTTTAATAACTTTTCAGGTATTTTTTTTTGTAAAAAATCAACATTTAGTTCTGACAACTGAGAATGTTGTCAGGAGACTGAAGAATTCGGCTGCAGTTGGGTCCTCGCAATGATGATAAATGACTTTGGCTAATTTTTGGTATAATAAAATAAATATGAATGAAAAGTTAACAGTCGGTTGTTACGCTCATATTTTAATAAATGCATCTTTTCCAGACTCTGCTAAGGCGTTGACCGTGTTCCCTTTTAATATTTGATGGACACTTGGTTATTTAGACTGCTTCTCGAATCAAAATAATATGCAGCAGTTCTCGCCAGGGCTTCACTTATCTGGACTTCATGGCCTGCTCCCGACATGAAAAGATCGGCGAAAGTCATAGTCTTCCACTGACTTGACTTCAAGAGCTCTTTTATGATCTTTAAGCCAAGTTTTCATCGGCCGTTTGGTTTTCCCTACGTACAAGGAAACATACGATCACGGAATCTCATATATATCCCTTCTCTTTGGAGCGAAGGAATAGCATCTGTCACGGACGGAAGGAAACCTTTTATTTTCTTCATCGTGCCAAACCTGGTTTCGATGTTGGCTATTCTCAAGATTCGAGCGATACGTCGTTCCTGAAATTAATGGGAGAATTGCAAATTATGCGAATGGCTTGATCTTATCCTTTAGGGCCATTCCTTCTCTTTTTACATCTAAAGACGAGTATTCATTTCCTTTTAAAATCGAAAAGAGGCGATCCGTTTCATTTTTAATGCCACCTTCATCAGGTACGGCAAGGGGTCTTATGCTTCAAAGTCTTGAATACGCAGGACTTCTGACGCGGGTGATAGTGTGAAGTCGTGTTTAAATACCGGTCCGTGTTTGTTTTTTTCGAGTAAGTTGAAAAACACTCTTGGACCAAACGAAATTTAAGTACATACTTCTATTCATGCGGTGGAAATTACCATGCATGCCCCAATGTAAATGACGCATGAATTATATTTTAAATATTTCGCCTTAATTAAAGCATTGATGTAACTTTGATTTTCGGCGCGGAATTCGAAATTTAAGCGAAAATTATACCTATCTATATCTATACCTTTTTTTTTTAACTCGGAAGGATAATTTGATATATGTTAGCAACCATTATAGTAATATGAAATACATTATTTCGCGATTATTACAAAATCTGTTCATATGTAATCGAATTATTTCAAAATATATGTCATATGCCATAGCTACGTATTGAAATAGCATTGAATTGTCGAGAAACCAAATCGGTATGATGCAATTCTTTGCATCGGTAACATGCATGTAACTTTTTCACTTTAATCTCCAGATGTTACTAATTTGGACACATATGCGAAATTTCACTCAAATCTGTTAATAAACAGAAATAATCGCTCCAACCGCCTTAAGGCAGCGAATCTCATGAACCGAGAGGAGAATGTTTTCCGAGTTCACTCTGGTGTGAGATGCTCTTGAGTGTTATTGTTTTCAACTTGAGATCCTATTCCTATGCACCACAGGAAATTGATGGCGTTCATATGGGACAGCTCACGCCTGGAATTCGAAGCGGCCATGGACTGTGAGCTGGTCACCGCTGGAGAGTTGTTCGGGAGGTCGGGCTACGGCGTGGGACTGCAGAAGGGGTCACCGTGGGCCGACGCAGTCACCCTTGCCATCCTCGACTTCCACGAGAGTGAGTTGTTTTCACCCTCAACTGTTAATTAGCCCCCCCCCCCATTAACTCCCAACTCGCGCTACTGCGGAGCGAAGGTTTACCATTTACCAATATGGTAGGCATCCTTAGAATTCCATTCTTAGTATTTAGGCAGTTGTACGGATCAAGAAGTGAGTTTTGTAATATTAACTGTGCAAAAGCTTTGTGTTTGGGATTGAACTTCTTATTAAGTAGATAGATATACCTGTTTAAGACTTGACTACTTATCTAATTTACTTGCGGAAATATGATTAGGGATCTATTCTAGAGATTGTTTGCTACCAATATCCTGTTTCGTACTTTTGTGTATTTATTTATATTCCTTTTTTTATGTATATTACTATTCTGTTGTAAAGAGTTTCTCTTTCCAACTGGAGACATTTTGTTATGATAAAAAAAATGTGCTAATATTACTAGGATATTTTGAAGGTGACCCTCCAACAGGCAAATGCATTAGGGATCACCTTAAAGCTCCAGTCTGTGTTTATTTTTATATATTGTGTAGAAAACTTGATGGAGCAATAAGAATATATATTTATTATTATTATTAATTCACGCAGTTTGCTGAAAATGACACAATAGTTTTATTAGTCAAGTATTAAGCGCTTAAATGTTCTTTAGTCCTGATATTTAAAAATTCCTCTGTCTGTCCAACATAGACACTATTGTAGTCAATACAATTAAGTTGTAATTGGTTTTTCTTGACCACTTTAATTATAATTGAAGGTTTTTTTCTGGAGCTTGGAGGTCTGCAATTCAAATATAAACCACGACTTTAACAAAGTTTCGCTTTTTTAAATTGAAGCTTCATTAGGGCTTCAGGTGAAATAAGAAAAAGATAGTAAGAGGTTTATCCCAGTATGATTAGCAATATGTAACAACAATGTTCTCGAACAATGTGTGAAACATTATTGTTACATATTGATAACCACACTGGGATATATGGGTGCCTCTGAACTCCCTTTTTCTTATTGCACCTGAAGCTCTGATGGTGCTTTAATAAAAAAAAGCGAAAATTGGGTGAAGTCGTGGTTTATATTTGAATTGTAGACTAAAGCGCCAGAAAAAAACATTTAATTATTATTATAATTAAGGGCATAAACACCACATTTCTTGTTCGAGTCAATAAGGTCCTGGAACTTGATGAACGTATACTTCAGATTGCTTGGACTCTTAATAGAAATTGAATACTCATACTTGGAAAAGTGTTTTTACAAATCAGTTTAAAATAGGACCTAGATAACGGATATAACACCATTTGTTCTTAATGTCACCTTGAATTAATAACTCCTTTGTTAATTGTAGTTTCTATTTTTCTTCGCTTCGTGGTGACTTTCGCACAGTTGTTAAGATTACTCTTCTGTCGTTGTAATTCATTCCGAGTTTTTCTATCGGTCCTAACATCTTGTTCATAAGTTCTAATTTCAAAGAGCAATTGGAAGGGCTTAAGTGAAAACAACTTGGTAATGTCCACTTAATAATTTATTTAGTGCACAACGCGTTTCTACATCAAAGCTATCATCATCAGGTACGAATGTTCGTCTGGTCGAAATCACACCCTCTACATATTTTTTGGGAACAGGGGTTGGGAAGAAGATTTTTGGAATGAGGCAAGAAGTGGAGGGGGTGGGTTGGGTTGTTTTCATGGTTTTGGGGTGGGAGGGAGAATATGTAAGGAGGCGCCGATGAGTTCTTCTCGGCTTTCTCAGCATATGACTTTCCTGCCATTATCAGAGCCTTGATAAAGGCAGGAAGGTCTCCTGTCGAAACGTCGGCGATCACGGAGAGCCTAACCCGGTGGGAAAGCAGAGAACAACTCATCAACATCAATCGCCGAAAAAGCCTGAAATCATACATACGTAAGAAGATGCTGAACAGGGGCCTTATTCAGTAAGGACTCTACACGGACAAACCTCGGAAAATCCGTGGATTTGACGTCACAGCTCCCCCCGACTTATCTCGACTATTGAATGGCCATATTTAAAATTTTATTGGCTGTGACGTCAAACTTTCGTCACTTCCGAGGCTCGGAAATTCCGTGAACATACAGAATAGTCCCCCAGGTAGCCAATTGCAGGGGGAAATTTTTTAAAACTTTTAAAGTCCATCCACGATCGCATCGATTAATCAATGACAAAGGACTCTGACGGAAAGTTTAAACATTTACATAAAAAATTATCCATATCCACGGGCAAAAACGTCTTTGACGTTTTCAGAAAACCAACGAGCACGGATCGGTAGAGCACTCGGCGCGAAGTCTGCGGCGGGAGGTCTGGGTTCGAATCCCAGTCCAGGCGAATGATTTGTTATTCACTGTGAATTTCACACAATTGTGGGTGACCACTATAGTGGGTGACTCGGTTAAAGTTACTGCGCGGCTAGTTCCGCAGTTCTTTGAAAAAATCTATGATTCATAGACTCTCAAGCATTCCTCTATCCAGTGGATTAATTTAAAAATCAACGAGCACAACCTATTGCGTTTGCACAAATGATGTGATGTACGCAGTCACGCGCACAGGTGCGAAGTTATACACCAGAGGGGGTGAAATTCGCCACGAAAAAACCAAGTCAAATGATTTTTTCATGGCGAATTTCACCATCTTCGGGGCACAATCTAGCTTAACAACCAAATAAAACATCAGACCTCTTAATCATTGGATACTCTAATATATGACTAACATTTTTTGTTGATACCTTCGACAGGATAAATGATCATGAAGAAATATTCTCAACCTTTTAACAATATTAGACTCCAAGCAAATAATAAGAACTCGGATATATTACAATTTTCCACAGATAAAGTTTTAATCGACCTGGGTTTCGATGCACTGCATCATCATCAGATATTTGTAAATCAAGGTGTAATATATACAAGAGAAGAGGTGGGTGAGGGAGGGTAGGAGGAATGTGGAGGGAGGGAGTGGGGGGAAGGGGAAAAATTTCAAGGGGAGTTTTATCACGGGACATCACCTCAACGAACTTATGTTTTTTCAAAATTCAAATGTTAACGTTTTTATTGTGTAAATAAAACTCCCTCCCCCCCCCTTAAAAAATTTCCCCTTCCCGATTGCCTCCCTCCACTTTCCTAACCTCCCTCACCCACCTCTTCTCTTGTATATACATACTACCTTGATTTACAAATATATGTACCTGATGATGATGCAGTGCATCGAAACCCAGGTCGATTAAAACTTTATCTGTGGAAAATTGCAATATATCCTAGTTCTTATTATGTTCATATTCCACAACATCTCGCCTGATTCCTCCCTTTTTGATTCCAATCAAAACCCAACATGAAGAGTTTTTGTGAGTGTTCAGGCGTCATCACCAGTGACTGGCCGTCCTCTTTTGTTTTTGGTTAAACTTCCCCCTACCAGACGACGTGGCAGGAATTGCGTCGGGTATTTGTTTCGGTGGTATGGGTAAATTCCATTTTTACTCGTTTTGAGATTCGAAGCCCGGTGCAAGGAGAGACAGAGCAAGACGTGAACAGTGTGGAAAAAACGTGACAATGTAAAATTTTGAGCATTATAAAATGATTCCTACCCGGAAATCCTAGCTGCTACGCAAAACCAGAGCACGGAAGTAGCGTGAAGGATTTTCTTGAAATTCTGCGTGCTTTGAAATCAATAGTTACACAACAAGTAAATTTAAACAAACCTCCCTGTTATGAACATCTGCGAACTAAGACGGATACCAAAGAGACAGAGGAAATGACATATCATTCGTAATACAACTCATCGTGTGATTGTTTAACATCAGCATTAATTGCTGAAGGAAATGGAATTCCTCAACGCTCAAATACTGAGAAAATTATGCTTTCTTCAAGGTCAAGAAGGGCGCAGGAAGGTAAATAGGGCAGGTTGTGAAACGGATGTAGTCACAAACAAAATAAATTTAAATGGAAACGAAAGGTAAAAGTACGAAGCCAAAAACAAAACATAAGATAAGCCCATCACTCGTTCGCGTTTTGAGGTTAAGAGGGAGCTTCGTGAGTGTCAGGCACGCGTTGGTAAACTCAGGGTTTGCTAGAATTTCTACTTAGGCAGTAGCCTGTTAATCACAAATATGCAATATTTATAAAAAACCTTGAAAGAGGCAAACCCCCTTGTACTCCTTCACTTGGACTCGTGATTAAAAATTGAAGGCAGAGCGTCTGAGTGTGATACAATTTGACTTTGTGTTGTTGACTGGTCACTGCCGAAGTAGAACTCTGTAAACCCAAAGTGTGTCCCCACGGTTGAGACTCGAGGGAGGTTCCCTGTGTTCACGAACCCTAGCGAAGGCAGTGCTTGAGATTTAGTTTTGTTTTCTACTGACTTTTGCGTTAATTCGCATTTCACCAGGCAGGTGTTTCACAACTCGTATCCATCGTTGTTCCCTCCACGGAATTTCGTCCTTTCTTCATTAACTGATAACGTCACCCGCAGGACACCTTCTCCACATAGTTTACGAAACTTCAGGAAAAACGTAAGTACTGACGAATTACAAGATGAAAATTCGGAATTATTTTGTTTCCACGCCAGGAACACTTACATCTACAATCTACATCTACAAAATACCCTGCAAGCCTCCTCAGGGGTGTGTGGCAGTGGGTGAGTATTCACCAACATGCGTTACACTATACCCTATTAAAGTAAGTGTAACTACGACTAATTATGCATTAGCATAAATCGCTAATGCTTGTCACGAGGCGAAGCCTCACAAGCATGCACTACTACACTACAGATATTAACACAATGGAGAGGGACCATTAGTATAATATATGTATTTTGCAACTGCACAAATGGACAGAGACTCAAGACTTATGTAGAAAACATGCACGGCATGCTGTTAGTACTAGGTAACAGATAAGGATTCAAGTATTACGGCACATTTTCATCCATAAATTCGTTAAAAAACCAAAATGGTGAAGTTGTCACGAACAATATTGATAAGAAAAATAATATAATCAGCTTCTTTGGATGCAAATCCAGAAATGAAACGCCGACCCTGAAGCAGAACTATTTAGTCATAAGGGAACTGTTGGGCGACGTCATTGTTTAACACGAATGGATTTCTAAATAGGTGCACACGATTGTAAAACAACATACCCCCCCCTGCTCATCTAGATGAGATAATTGCATGAATGCTCAACTGCCAAAATATATAGCGCAAAGGTTTTGAAAGCATAATTACCAGGCAATATAGGAAGATCAATTATTACCCTAGGGCTGGCATTTTACTTCAATATAAAAACTCGGCAAGAAACAAGACTAAGGGTTTAACCGGCATACCGTTAAAATTCTTATTTTGTTGCAAAATTGAAATATTATTGTTACACATTCCTATGTGATGATAAGATAATCCTACCATTATGTTTGCTATTATTGTGTACTGATCATCCATGTGACTATGAATGGTGGAAAACTCCTTTTGAGAAGCCAAAAGTGAACTGAATTAGATGAGGTGTTGCTATACAGATATGCCCAAGTACTTGAAACGAATTGGTTCAATCTGAAGGATTTTTTATGGGGCTATTTAGTATTTTTTTTTAAATTCCGGTTTTTTAAATGTAGTACTGTGCACGAAAAATATAGTCCTATGCATAACATATTTTGCAAAATGAAAGTGACCTATTAATGGCCAATGACAGAGATTGGCCCTTTGCTGCATGTCTTTGCATTGTCCTCTTCACTCGTGTTGTTTTTCTTACATTCTCCCTTGAGGTGGGTTCATGGAGCGGCTGGACAACAAGTGGGTGCTTCAGCAAGGAGACGGCTTCGGCCCCATGGGCAGTCACTGCGACGGTGCCAATACGAGCGAGAAGACGCCCAACACCCTCGGGTTGAAGGTCAGTCGGTGAGGTGGAGGAAACGAATGAATGGCCGAAGTAAGAATGAATAGCTCGCCAGTATATATACGGGCGCAGTCTCGAAAAACTGACGTTGCCCATTTTGATTCAAAAATTCATAGCTAAGGTGGTATTGAGAGCGAGAGATAGTCATCCCTACTAGTCATAGTGGAGACAATATTCAAATTTCAATTTTTGATTTCAGCGTCTGTAAGAAGTATGAAATAAATATTGTAGTATTAATGGCGCAAAGATATAGTTACAATTATAGATAAATGAATAGTTATAAATGATCAAAATTCTCAGTGATTAAATAAGTAAAGCTACAAATCTTGACTCATTTTTTCCCGCCGTACGGCTGAAAACCCTTCAAACCGGCAGGTTTTTTTTGCGATTCTGTCAAAATTACTGCGGTGAGTAATAGATTATTTTTTATAAATAGTTGAGAAAACATGCAATATACACACCGTTAGTGTTTTGACGAAATCTAGGTGTTATAAATTCCTAATTTGTTTAATATTCTCCCTCTGGAGCGAACAGCCGTAATCTATCCCATGTAAAACATCTTATATTTACAGGCGAATTGCTCGAAAAGCAGTTCAGCAAGGCTTTGACATTTTGATATTATTGGAAAGATGAGAGTTTTTTCTTTACAATTAGTTGAAATTCATCAAATTCTAGGTGAAGTGATTTTTCGCTCTCAAACTACCTTAAATGCTAGGAGAATCTACATAATACCCTGTGAGCCGCCACATGGGCGTATGGCAGGGGGTGTTAGGACACCAATCATGTAAAGATGTAAAGTAGAAGGTTCCCGGGAGATGTAATGGTGAAGTGTACTATGGGGGGAAACAGTTTCCCAGCAAACTGAGCGCCTCCACTATCGCTCTCGGTGGAAAACCACTTTTCTTTCTGATGGCGTATATATTATTCTTAGGTCTCGGACACGACAAAAGGGAAATTCAAACGCAATGAGGTGATGATGGACTGGTCGTCCCAGTCGGTGATGGATTCCCGGCCACTCGCATGCCCCGAGTGTATTTCGCGCTGGCCATTGACGAGAACGGAGGTGCGTTAGATAACTTTGTATGCATTTGAAACGTCCCATTGAACTCTGAACTACGGCTCAACCGAAACCAGTTAATAATAAATAAGTTTTCCTTTAGCAAAACTGCGTAGGTAAGACCACAGGCAGCATATCGCTAAAAGACTCATGGCAGTTGATCGGTAGGTTAAATGGGATGCAGATTTGAATGCATTTCCTTGTACAGACCTTTTATTTTCTCTGTTACGATTTCCAAGGGTATCAACAAAATTCCATCTAGCCCACTAGGAGAGAGGAGAAAAATCAATGGGATAGCTCGGGTAGGCACAACTTTCGCTCAAGTATCTAGGGCAATGAATTTGAGAGAAACAGTATATATATATATATATATATAAAATATATTCTGAGAAAACGCACTCGGCGAATAAAAACACACAAATATAAATATACTTTGAAAACACAGGCACACGAAAATAAAAGGACACTCACAGAATAATTTACGGGACGTTTCGACGGACGAGCCGTCTTCGTCGGCGACAAGAGACTAACTAGTGGTCTGTTACCTCGGGGGGGGGGGGGGGGGGGAGCGGAACAGGAGAAGGGAGCAGGAGCAAGGGGTTGCTATTGGTCAGTGGGCCAAGTTAAGCCCGGGCGATTCAAATGCTCTAACCCACATCTTCCCTCGCAAACGCCCTAAACCACATCATCCCTCCACCAACTTTATGGTTAAATTAACAGAATTAGTATTAACTAAAAACGCCTTTTCCTTCAACAATCAAGTTTTCCTTCAGATCAGAGGGACCGCCATGGGTACTCGCATGGAATCTTCTTATGCAAATCTATTCATGGGCCATCTAGAAAGCACTTTCCTAAAAAAACAACCCCTCAAACCTCTCTTCTGGGCCCGCTATATTGATGATATCTTTGTCCTTTGGCCTCATGGCCGTGAATCTCTATCTTCCTTCATTTCTGCTCTAAACTCTTCCTTTTCGGTTTCTTTCACCTCTTCCGTCTCTGACTCTTCCATCACATTTCTGGATGTTAATATCCTACTAAAAAACAACAAATTTATCACCTCCGTCCATAAAAAACCCACTAACCATAACCTTTACCTTCATTTCAATAGCTGCCATCCACCACATACCAAACGCTCCATTCCATATTCCCTCTCTGTCCGCGGCCACAGAATTTGTAACGACGCCCACTCCCGTCAACAATACACCGATAACCTATATCACTCCCTCAGAGAACGTGAGTACCCCAAAAAGCTTCTTACCAATCAAATCCTGCCCCCCTCTGCCAATTACACCCCTCGGGCCAAATCCCACCACCCTGACAGACTCAGCCTCATCACCACATTCTTCCCTGGCTCCCATAAAATCAGAAACATCCTCCGCGATCTATACCCAATTTTAAAGAATAATAATTCTACTGCCCTCCTATTACCTTCATGTCCCACAGTATTTTTTAAGCGTCCCGCAAACCTGCGAGATATCTTAAAATCTACGAAACCCACCCTTCAACCGACCACCACCACTGCACCACTCTCCTCAACTTGCAACCGGCCTAGATTCAAATGTTGCTCCCTCCTACGCTCTTCTGCTTCCAATAAATCTTTCTCAGCAGCCAACTGTACTTCCACAAATATCGTTTACCGTCTCTCGTGCAATTTCTGCCTGGCATTTTATGTTGGCGAATGTACTACCCCGCTTTCAATACGAATGAATAGGCACCGCCACTCCACCACATGTCCTCCTTTCATTGATCCCATTCCAAAACATACCGCTTCCCATCGTAAGACCTTCAATAAATGTTTCTCTCTCTCTATATTAGAAGCCCTCCCCGAATCAGCAACTAATATTGAATTGAGGACTCGTGAGATGGCATTCATCTGTTTCTTAAGAGCATTTGAATCGCCCGGGCTTAACTTGGCCCACTGACCAATAGCAACCCCTTGCTCCTGCTCCCTTCTCCTGTTCCGCTTCCCCCCCCGAGGTAACAGACCACTAGTTAGTCTCTTGTCGCCGACGAAGACGGCTCGCCGTCGAAACGTCCCGTAAATTATTCTGTGAGTGTCCTTTTATTTTCGTGTGCCTGTGTTTTCAAAGTATATTTATATTTGTTTACATATATTATATATATATATATATATATATATATATATATATATATATATATATATATATATATATATATAATCATTGGAAGCTTTCACGAGCGTGAACACAAATATATTAAAAAAAAACTTTGTCACAAGTGTGACTAAAATGAGAACACATAAAAAAGACACTCACACGGGTTGTAAATTTTTCGGTGGATCACCGCCACCTTCTTCAGCGAAAGGTATAGGAAGAATGAAGAGGAAATGTTTGGGATGGTGAGGGGAAGAGAGCAGTGAGGAGGGGAAAGGTGAAAAGTAAAGGAGGGGTGGAATGGAGGTAAGGGAAATGGAAAAGACGAAATGGTGAAGTTGCCATGACCAAGTTAAGAGACAGAAAGATACAAAGTTGAAGGTTGGGAGGGGAGAAGATGTTACAAAATTATAAGTACAATGTTGAAGGTTGGGGGAGGGGAGGATGTTTACAAATTAATGGGACCGGTTGAGGCCAGGTGGCTGGAGAGCGTTAAAATAAAATATACAAGCTTGCTCTAATGTTCTCAAAGTAATTGGAGTGGCTGTGGGGGGTAGAGAGGCCAGAACAGCTACATTGTAGCAATTATCAAATTTAGTGGTATGGGAAGCGGCATGAGTAGGGACAGCGTGAGAGAAGTTTTGGGAGGATGGGTTGCATGAGGCACGGTGATTATTTATCCTGATATTAAGTGGTGTACTACAAAGTCCAATATAAAAGGCCGGGCATAGCTTACAAAGAAGTATATACACAATGTTAGAGGTGGTACAGGAGGATGAGGAAACGGAAGGAAGATGAGAATTTATGAATTTATTCGGGAGTCGGTTCGTGGTAAATAATAAGCATGTTTTGCATCTAGGACGGTTACAAGGGGTGGCTGGAGTTTTGGATTGAATAACTGATTTTTTGAGAGGTTTCGTGGCCTTAAATAAGTTTGATAGGTTGGGGGGACGCTTATAAGTAACGGATGGACATTTAGGGAATAAATTAGTAGTTGTTGGGTTATTCGAAAGGATGGGAAATAATTCTTTAAGGAGGTGCTTTAGGGACTGTATGCCTGGGAAGAATGTGGTGCAGATGGAAAGATTTTTAGGGTTTGAATCTGATGTTAGTTTAGGTTGGTAAGATTTTCTGAGTATTTTTTTATACAAAAGGGTATCAGGATATCCTCTGCGGAGAAGAGACTGGTGTAGGTTGGATAGGAAATGGTCAAGGGACTCCGGATTATTACAAATTCGATGACCTCTGATGGAAAGAGAGTATGGGAGAGAACGCTTTGTATGAGAGGGGTGACAGCTACTAAAGTGAAGGTATTGCTGTTTATTTGTGGGTTTAATATGGACAGAGGTACTAAATTTACAGTTGGATAAAGAGATGTCGACATCTAGGAAAGTTATTTGGGTGGAGGAGATATTAGAGGTGAAAGATACAGAGGATGATGCATTGAGAGAGGAAATGAAAGAATTTAGAGAGTCAATGCCATGTGGCCAAAGTAGGAAAATATCATCTATGTATCGGAGCCAGAGGAGAGGTTTTAAAAGGTTTTGAGAGAGGAAGTTCTGTTCGAGAAGACCGAGGAAAAGGTTGGCGTAAGAGGGACTGAATCTACTGCCCATGGCACAGCCCTTGGTTTGGAGGTAATGAAGATCATTGAAAGAGAAGGCATTATGGGTAAGAATAAAGTTGGAGAGTTCTACCAGGAAATCAGTACTAGGTACGTGAGGAGTGGGACGTTGACTTAGAAAATGGCGGACTGATTTTAGACCTTCTGAGTGGGGATTGGAAGTATAAAGTGAAGTTACGTCTATTGTGGCCATGAGAAGTGGTGTGTTATGGGGAAGTGAAATGGAATTGAGGAGGTTCAAAAAATGGTACGTATCTTTAATGTACGAGGGTAGGGTGTGCACGTGGGGCTGCAGGTAATGGTCCACAAAAGCCGATATGCGTTCTGTTGGAGAAAAGCACGAAGAAACAATAGGACGGCCAGGGATGTTAGGTTTGTGGATTTTGGGAAGGATGTAGAAATGAGGGGTTTTGGGGTGAGGAATGGAGAGGATGGAAATGTCTTTTTTTGTTAGGCCTTCTGACTGACCTTTGCTAAGGAGGAGCGAGGCTAGCTCATCTGAAAAATCAAGGGTGGGATCGGAGGGGACAGGAATGTAGGAGGAGGAATCCGAAAGTTGTCTATTGACTTCATTCATATAGTCACTTGTGTTAAGCACGACCACCGTGGAACCTTTATCTGCCTGGGTAATGACTATTTCGGGATTTCGGATGAGTTGCTTAAGGGCCGAAATTTCTTCTGTGGAAAGATTGGGTTTGGGTTTTAGGGAGTTAATATAGGATCGATTGGAAATTTTAGAAAGTAATTGTTTGGTGAAAATTTCGACAGGGTGATTTGAAGGAAGAGGCTTGGGTTCAAAGGATGAGGGAGGTTTGAAATTGGTAAGTGCAGGGTGAAGGGAGTTTGCACTGATTTGGGGTAAAGGTTGGGAGTTCCAGAATACTTTCCATTTTAAGTTTCGACAAAAATTAAGGGCATCAGTAAGAATATTAATGGGATTGACTTTGGGCGTAGGAGAAAAGGAGAGTCCTTTGCTCAACAAGGATAGTTCGGCCAGGCTTAGAGGCGTGGAGGAGAGGTTTGCTACCTCTTGTTGCGGTGAGGCAGATTGACTTTCAGCATTTTGGGAAGGGAGGGGGGAAGGGTCTTTGATTTGCGGGGTGCGGACTGGATACATCCGGGTCGTAGGTGGAGGTGGAGGTATATATATATATATATTGTAACGAATCCGTACTCCCAAGACTCGCCCGGATGAGTCCCGAAGGCACAGACCGACATACATTAACAAATTTGAAAAAAATAAAGATTTTGGGGGGTCCCCGACTCGTGTTCAGCTAGTCAAAAAGGAAAACGTAATTCAATCTAGGAGGAAGTGGGCTCAGCATCAGGCATGAGAACGAGTAAGCACAATTACTCAAGACTTTCATTTAAACAATATATTGTTCGATTAAATTACAACACAAAAAAAAAACTAATAAGTTGCCCTGGTGTGGGGGGCTTCTCTTCGGCCTCCCAGCTTGGACCACTGATCACTTGGAGGGGGGGGAGAATGGCAGTGGGTGAATCTGGCCGCCGCGGACCCTGGTCGCCTTTCCTGCGTCCCGCGGGTCCTCGTCAGATTCCCCGTTTCTCTCCTCCGTCCTGGTGATCAGATCACTTGGAGGTGGGGGGAGAATGGCAGTGGGTGAATCTGGCCGCCGCAGATCCTGGTCGCCTTTCCTGGATGCCGCGGGTCCTCCCAGATTCCCCGTTTCTCTGGGTGATCTGCCCAGCTCCGCCTCCCGTCTTCTCGTGCACAGAGTCCCTGGCTTCGTCTCCCCTTTGCGCAGTACAGTGACGGCGAGTAGTCTTAGCTCCTACTCCGTCACGCGCCAGTATCAAGATAGTCCTCCCGTTCTTCACCTCGGGCCTTTTTATACCCGGGTGAAGAGGGGTGGGGGGGGGGTCACACACTTTGACGGTCGACTGGGATGTGGTAGCGGCACTTAACTGCGGTCGCCGATACCTCCTTAGGTCCCACTCGACTCTGCGACTTTGTAACAACACTACTCCCATGCACTCACACATACACGCACACATTGAGCCGTCGTCGAACTCATGCCTGATGTGGAGGCCAACAAAGGGAAATATAAAAAAAAAACTGCGATGGCCGCAGACCATCACAATATATATATATATACTCAATCATTCGAAAACATGACGCTCAAAGGCGCGAATAAATTCATACATTCATAGGAAATGGAAATGGATAGGAACACATAAAAGGACGAACACAGGGTTTGGTGGGGAAGATGAAAATGAGTCAAATCCAGACAGAAAAAATTTCACCTTAACTCTGAGCGCCTTATTTTGATCGTCTGATTTTCGAATGGATGAGTATATATATATATATATATATATATATATATATATATATATATATATATATATATATATATATATATATATATATATATATATACATATATATATATATATATATATACTAAAACGCTTCAGGAAGGGGGATGAGACGACGGCAACACGACAAAGAAGCGGAGACCAAGATTCACGTGTCGAGATGATGATGGGAGCCATCGTTACAATCCTACTGAAAATCCTCTTACTATTGGCCAATGGTAAAGAGGACATTAAACTAAAAAGGACCTAGGAAAAAGATTAAATACTTTGCACAATTCCACTGGAGAAATTTGATTTATTTAAAAAGGACCTGTATAGTGAGAAACCGCCTCAGTGTAGCCGGTGTGAGAAATTGCAGGCCGACAAGAAAGTCAGCAATTAACGAAAGTAATTAAATGACGAGGATAGATTTCGCTCATTCGTACCGGGATGAAGACCGTGAAAAACACGCAATTTTATGTAAATATAACTTTAGCAATTGATCTTAGATCTTTAGAAAATTTCTCTATTTACGAAAAAATAATATTCCTCCTGTTTGTCAGGTATCACCCAAAAACAATATAACAAGGACACATAAATCTGGGGATATAGGTCCGCCTTTTTGAGAAGCAATTTATACTGCATGCTGGGGTGGGCGATAAATTGACGGAGTTAGTGCCAAATAACCCTCACCTGTACAACACGCTTTCCATTTTTATACTTCTATCGTTCAGTGCACTATTTACTATTGATACTACACCTCAACTGAGCTGTTTCAGGGAATCTGACTATAACTCTCGATACTCACGCCATCGATAGGCCTAATCGATCGATTGCGAGGTCGATTTTGGCCGTGGTACGCTGTGATCGATTAGAAATTTCTTGCACTGGCTCGCTTTCGGAGCGAGGATGACGCAAGTTACGCCGAATTGTTTGGATCGCATGTTTTTTCCGTCCTCACACATTGTACCCTCGTCCATTTCAGAACATGGCGGGGGTGTTTATATTGGTGGCCGCGGGCATCGTGGGAGGCGTGGCGCTGATAGTCATCGAGGTGGCGTACAAGAAGCACCACGCCCGTCGCCAGAAGAGACTGGAGCTCGCCCGCCACGCCGCTGACAAGTGGAGAGGAGCCGTAGAGGTGGGTATGGAGCAGCATGTAGCTGATTGCACGTAGCAGTTCTTCTTTTTAAGGTGCGGTTCCCACAACTGCTACCGCGCTCTTTTCAATCCCCCATTCCTCACTATTTATCCAATTTCCTTCTTCCGTACAGCCCGCATTGCAGCTCTTACGCCATGTTTAATCGAGTTTAATGTCAAGTTTATTCATGCTTAGTCAGTTTATTCATGTTTTTTCAGTTTATGCAGATCTTCCTAGATTAGATCATACGCGAAATGAATGAATTGGGAGAAGGACATGGAGGGGTGTTCTCCACATTCAAGACAGTTTTAACGGCATGGGGATGTTTATGAGGATGCAAGATGACCGACGGTCAAGACGAGCGTAAGTTTTATTCCGTGACAATTAGAAAGAAAAGAGAAATACCTGAAGGAGATTACGTACGTGAGATCCGCAAAATGTCGGAATACCTCTGTGGTTTGTACACCATATTTTGGATACCATCGATATATGGCTTGCTCCGGAGCGTACACCCGGTTTGGCGTAATAAGTGCAGTGAACTCGAGACTAATTAAGAAATTTCGAAATAGATATCACTTCCTGTCATCCAAATCGAACGAATGAAGACGTATTTGCTTCAGTTCCATTGCCGTTGGACGAAATTCAAAGCAGCTCAACTCTGGCGAACTCCGTGTTAACCGCTGGGAAGGCAGTCGCAAAAAAATTCGAAGTTAGGAAGAGAAAAAAATAATACACCCAGTCCAGGCAGTCACAGATCCAACGAAATAATTGATTTATAAATTTTAAATCCTACACTAAACACATAACAGAAGATTACTGCTGAGGATTAGTTAATTGCGGTTTAAATTACATGAAAATATGAGCCTACATGTCACCAATGCCAATATCCAATTTTAAAGTGGTTTTACCCAGAGTTTTCTCAGGTCATAAGGGAGACACATTCCAATTTTATTTTTTAATTTCAGCAGCTGTAAGAAGCATGAAGTACATATTGTTACATTCTCAAACGCAAAAATGTTGTTTTCATATGACTGAAATTCTCATCAGTTAACTCAATATAGCTACACGTATAAGGTTTTAAGTTGACTCCTTTTGTTTCACTGCGATTGCTGAAAACCCCTTTTAACAACCGAAGATTCTTTGCGTTTCTGTAAAACTTATTGTGGTAATTGATATATTTTTAGAAATAGTCGATAAAACATACAAACTGCACACGTTATGTATACGTTAGAAGGTCTTCATCTTTTAAAGTATCCCTGAAGAGCATACCATTTACCATTTCCTATGAAACATTGCTGTAATTTATCCAAATATCTCGAAAAGTAATGCGGTAAGTTGCGCCATTGTTAGCTCATCGCCTAATACGTTACCGCTTACGGACGCACGATGTAATGCCGACAGTATTATCGATTTGTATCCTCTTTCAGCCGAATAAAATGACTTGTAAAATATCTTTAGCATAAAAAGGAAGGTTTACCACAAAATAAAATGACCATCGCCGTAAAATTCGGCCGTAATTGAGAATTATATCGGACAGTAGTTGAGTTTGCGCGAAGTATACGCCGCAGACAGGTGTACATCTCAGCACCGCAACTTCGACTTGAGAAGATGTCAGCACCATGGATGTAATAGTTCAATCCGTTTCATTGATTCTTTAACATCGGCAAGGATAAGAGGCTGGACATTTCGCGGATAAATTCAAATTAGCTTATCAACCAAAATTGAGGTCTCAAATGGATGGATACGTCTTCGCAGGATTTAATGCACAGAATCCGTTTTAAAATGAATAAGTTATCAAGTTCATACGATGAAAGGCTATGGAGTTCATTTAGATATGCATATAAGTGTGCATATCCCGGTGTAAATAATAATATATTATTGATAATATCACTCTGCGTAAAAATGGTGAAAATAGTAAAACTTCGGTTCGTGACTATACGCGTGAAGCCACCTCCTGAAATACATTTTTCATAATTGTATAATATTAATTGAATCTGAATGAATTTGTCACCAAAATTCGACACATTGCGATTATCGAATTCTTTCATGAAAGCCGGAGGACATTGGGCGTTTGACATGTGTGAAATGATTCAAGAACTCAACTAAATATCCATTAGCAAGAGTTAGGCAGAAGACTGGCTGGGGAAAACATATACGAATTCTAGCATTTTATGACATTCTATAAATTGAATAGTACTTTTCATATGGACTTCCTTTTTTACAGATAATGAATATTTTACGGAATATTTTAAAATGAATATATACGGAATACGGACTCTTAAAACAATTTCAAAATAATAATTCAAAGATTCTTAAAGAGTTAATCATATTTGAAACTTATGTTAAAATCATATTGAAATTATGAATAATAACATTTTCAAAGCCTTAAAAGAGAGAGTTAATAGGTTTTCAAAATCATTTTAAAATGATTTAAAAATATTTTTACAATATATTTTAAAATGCTTTTTTCATAAGAGAGTGCTACTTGGGGGGATCATATAACGCATTAGCTAATAGTTTTAGCGAAAACAATCTTAAGATCCTGCTTATGCCACACACCCAATTACGATGGGTTCAATGAAATCTGATTCAGAACGTAGCTAATTGGTTACACAATATTATAGCTCAAGTCGGAGAGTCGGAAAAACAATGAACTGAGGAGGAGAAGACGAAGAAGATTTTGGTATCATTAAATTAGTCCTAAATTAGAATAACGAGAGGAGAAATACGTTTATAAATCCTAAATGAAAGAAGAAATATTTTTGGGGGAAATAGAGAAAGAATTCCAAGGAAGAGGCTACAGTAAGGTGACGGAAGATATTTAAGATCCTAAAATGAGGAATCTAAAGAAAATCGTCGAGCGTCGTCTCACAGTGAGAACATTCCTCCTTTCTCTGCCTGCTTCAAATGCCAATAAAACAAACGCGTTAAACATGAAATCATCGTCACCTGCGGCAAAAATTGTCAACGCCTCTATTCCCGCCAGTTTTAGCAATGGGAACGAAAACGTGGGACTTCTCACAGCGCACAGTGGGCCCAAATCGAAAATCGCCGGACAAAAGTCCAAAATTGCTTTTTTTGAGATATCGACTTGACACTTGGCGTATATACACAAAAATGATTGTTGATTATGAAATGGTAAAACATTTCTCATAGGTCTTACCCGTTACTTAGATACAGAGGCTCAAACACGACCAAATTTCCAAAAAAGCGCCCGCTCTCATTTTTCTTCGAAAATCTTAAAAGTTGAGCAGATATAGGAATAATGAAAGGATTTTTATGAAATAAAAAACATTACTATTTGTAAACAGGGTACTTCACCTATACTATGCATAACGTTTAGACATATTTGCCCATATTTGAGTGCTTTTACGTCACAAAATGGCGGACCCTTTTTTTGGCAACATTTGACATAAAATAGACAATATACTCCTTATTCGGAAAATGGTCTCTAGGATACTTCATCATAGTATAAATTAATTATATTTCTAGATTATTCCGTAAAAATATTGGAAAAAAGGTTGCGACGCCGAGAATAAACTCGATTTTTCGATCGCGCGTCGCGGCCCGGCTCCGCGCAGCGGGAGCTGGAAATACAATGTTCCCCGTTGGGTTGTTCAAGTTGTGTGGACATTAACTCCTCGAATTCAACTTTTTCAGGCTATGTATGTTGTCACTGATATCTAAAGATTCCAAACTGAAGATTTTGCGAGGATATTGAATCGAGAGAATGGATCAGTGCACGCGTAACTGCGACACATTTGTTTTTCTTTGGATAATTTTCGGAATCATGATACAAATTATGAACGTCTTTCAACTCTTGAGAAAGAATGCGGGTTCCCGGGGTTCCCATGCAAGTTTTCCATAAAAAAGCAACATTTGGGATTCGGGAACGAAAAATGCGTGAAAAGGAACGTTTTATGACAATGTGCAGCCTTTAAAAAAACATGCCTGCTTGGCAAATTACAACTTGTTGTCACTCTTCGTCATCTGACTCTTTGAGGCGCCAGAAATAACATTAGTAGTTACTCTCCTACAAATAATTGGAACTGTTATTTTAAAAAAATCAATATATTATTTTAAGGAGTTACCTAAAGGGAATCATTCTCCCAATATCATTCTTTATAGCTTCTTACAATGAAATTAAAGCTTGAGTTTAAAATCAGCATGATTTCATGAGCTTTTACAAAAAGCTCTGCAATGTAATATCTTTGTGCGCAATGTAATATCTTTGTAATGAGTGACATACTAGATCATTATGTTTGAGGGATGGATTAATTTAAGCTTGAGTCTCCAGTGGCTTTGCATTTTTATTTCGCAATACTGAGCACACAATGTAATTTTATGAATTTACAATGCTCTCGACGAAAAGTAAGGGAATATACGTAGATGAAAACAAAACTTTTTACTAAATACTTTTTCTTTCTTTTTTCTCTTTTCCGATTTCAGACCACTGTGCGTCGTAGTGATGGACGCGTAATGAGCGTAATGAGCGTAATAAGCGTAATAAGCGTAATGAGCGTAATGAGCGTAATAAGCGTAATGAGCGTAATAAGCGTAATAAGCGTAATAAGCGTAATGAGCGTAATAAGCGTAATAAACGTAATGAGCGTAATAAGCGTAATAAGCGTAATAAGCGTAATAAGCGTAATAAGCGTAATGAGCGTTCTCCGCCTTCTTTAAGTTTTATTTTTACTCGGGAAGGATGTGATTTATACCAACTTTACTGTAATGTTTTTAATGTTCTTTATTTATTACCGTTTTGTTTTGTAAGGTGCTTACCGTGAATATCCTGTTAATCTTCACTCGTTATTCTTCTTCACTCGCTCCCTTCCTCACTCAAACATGTACCCATGCCTCTGGCGGTAGTCGAACCCGCGACCATTGAATCTCGAGATCTTTTCCTAACCATCACCATGGTTGTATATTTGCTGAATGTTTATTTATTTCAACGAAATCGACCGAATGTCATCGTAATTAAGTATCAAGGAGGTTTTTTAGTTAAAATGAAAACTTGGTTATATTCTACACAATTTTATTAATAACACGACCGGTTTCGACCTTTTCAGGTCATTCTCAAGTGTTACAATATTTGAAAACAGACAGGGCGGTATATATATGTTGGTATCACATTGGTTGAACGGGGGGGGGGGGAACTTCAAGGACAGTGGTGGTTAGAAGGCTATGAAAATATGGGGGGGAGAGGGAAGGTCAAAAAAGGAAGGTTGGCCGGCAAACAACTGGTGGCGAGGGTACAATGACAGCATATCTGACTATGGGGATGGGGGTAGGGGGACTGGTACTGAGTAGAAGGGGGAGGAGTTGGAAGGGACTAGGTCATTTAATACATCATTCTCATATATATTAAAATACGCTAAAATTTCAAAATTCTCTATAAAATCCAGCTTCTTCCCCTTGTCACAAACATGTAAAAGTTTAGGTATAAAATCCGAGTTGTGGTCATTTTCAATTAAATGAGTAGCAAACATAGATTTGTTGTTACAATTTAAAAACGATTTAAAATGTTCAGATTCACGTATGCTTATTTTTCGTCCAGTTTGTCCAACATAAAAACAATTACATTCAGGGGTATCACAATTTAACATGTACACTCCACTTTTGTCACAATTAGAATATCTGTCTTTAGAGTTAAACAGCAATTTATCGAGAGTCATGGGGTTATAAAAACACACTTTAAACTTATTATTGGGGATGGATTTGTTGATTTTGTACGACAATTTTTGGATGAAGGGTAGCTTCACCCATTTGGTATTCGATACAGGGATCGGGGAAAGAGCAGTAGCATATATTATGGCACGTTTTCGGCGTAAGCGATGTAGTAATGTATCAATTAGGGAATCATTAAAGCCATTATTCCTGGCGATACCTTTAATAAAAGTGAGCTATTTTGAAAAAACATCGGAAGAAAGAGGTATGGAAAGTAGGCGATTAATCATAGAGTGGAAAGCAGCCATTTTATGCGAGTGGTGATGGTTTGAATCGTTTCTAATTACTATATCGGTGAAAGTATTTTTCCGATAGATGGAAAAATTATGGTTTGATTGATTACGGAAAATTGTTAAGTCCAAAAAGTTAATTTTATTGAATCCTATTTCCATGGTAAAAGTAATTGACTCGTGAAGAGAATTTAGGAGGGGCAAGAACAGGTTTAGTTGTCTAGTACTACCGGTCCACAAACAGATTATGTCATCAACGTAACGATAGTAATAAATATATTAAAAAAGATAATATAGAATAATATCCTTTTGCTTAACAAAGTATCTAGTATATTTTGAGCGAAACTCCCCCCCACAAAACGAACCGAAAGTTTGGGGTCATTCAAAATTTCGATTATTAAGGTCTACTGTAAGTATAGGAACGGGAGTTTTTTTTTAATTAAAAGATTAAATAGAGTTTATGCAGGTTATTTTTTGATATTGAAAATATAGAGTAAACAAGTATATTAAAAAAGATAATATACAATAATATCCTTTTGCTTAACAAAGTATCTAGTATATTTTGAGCGAAACTCCCCCCCACAAAACGAACCGAAAGTTTGGGGTCATTCAAAATTTCGATTATTAAGGTCTACTGTAAGTATAGGAACGGGAGTTTTTTTTAATTAAAAGATTAAATAGAGTTTATGCAGGTTATTTTTTGATATTGAAAATATAGAGTAAACAAGTATATTAAAAAAGATAATATACAATAATATCCTTTTGCTTAACAAAGTATCTAGTATATTTTGAGCGAAACTCCCCCCCACAAAACGAACCGAAAGTTTGGGGTCATTCAAAATTTCGATTATTAAGGTCTACTGTAAGTATAGGAACGGGAGTTTTTTTTTAATTAAAAGATTAAATAGAGTTTATGCAGGTTATTTTTTGATATTGAAAATATAGAGTAAACAAGTATATTAAAAAAGATAATATACAATAATATCCTTTTGCTTAACAAAGTATCTAGTATATTTTGAGCGAAACTCCCCCCCACAAAACGAACCGAAAGTTTGGGGTCATTCAAAATTTCGATTATTAAGGTCTACTGTAAGTATAGGAACGGGAGTTTTTTTTAATTAAAAGATTAAATAGAGTTTATGCAGGTTATTTTTTGATATTGAAAATATAGAGTAAACAAGTATATTAAAAAAGATAATATACAATAATATCCTTTTGCTTAACAAAGTATCTAGTATATTTTGAGCGAAACTCCCCCCCACAAAACGAACCGAAAGTTTGGGGTCATTCAAAATTTCGATTATTAAGGTCTACTGTAAGTATAGGAACGGGAGTTTTTTTTAATTAAAAGATTAAATAGAGTTTATGCAGGTTATTTTTTGATATTGAAAATATAGAGTAAACAAGTATATTAAAAAAGATAATATACAATAATATCCTTTTGCTTAACAAAGTATCTAGTATATTTTGAGCGAAACTCCCCCCCACAAAACGAACCGAAAGTTTGGGGTCATTCAAAATTTCGATTATTAAGGTCTACTGTAAGTATAGGAACGGGAGTTTTTTTTTAATTAAAAGATTAAATAGAGTTTATGCAGGTTATTTTTTGATATTGAAAATTAAGAATAAACAAGTATATTAAAAAAGATAATATACAATAATATCCTTTTGCTTAACAAAGTATCTAGTATATTTTGAGCGAAACTCCCCCCCACAAAACGAACCGAAAGTTTGGGGTCATTCAAAATTTCGATTATTAAGGTCTACTGTAAGTATAGGAACGGGAGTTTTTTTTAATTAAAAGATTAAATAGAGTTTATGCAGGTTATTTTTTGATATTGAAAATATAGAGTAAACAAGTATATTAAAAAAGATAATATACAATAATATCCTTTTGCTTAACAAAGTATCTAGTATATTTTGAGCGAAACTCCCCCCCACAAAACGAACCGAAAGTTTGGGGTCATTCAAAATTTCGATTATTAAGGTCTACTGTAAGTATAGGAACGGGAGTTTTTTTTTAATTAAAAGATTAAATAGAGTTTATGCAGGTTATTTTTTGATATTGAAAATATAGAGTAAACAAGTATATTAAAAAAGATAATATACAATAATATCCTTCTGCTTAACAAAGTATCTAGTATATTTTGAGCGAAACTCCCCCCCACAAAACGAACCGAAAGTTTGGGGTCATTCAAAATTTCGATTATTAAGGTCTACTGTAAGTATAGGAACGGGAGTTTTTTTTAATTAAAAGATTAAATAGAGTTTATGTAGGTTATTTTTTGATATTGAAAATATAGAGTAAACAAGTATATTAAAAAAGATAATATACAATAATATCCTTTTGCTTAACAAAGTATCTAGTATATTTTGAGCGAAACTCCCCCCCACAAAACGAACCGAAAGTTTGGGGTCATTCAAAATTTCGATTATTAAGGTCTACTGTAAGTATAGGAACGGGAGTTTTTTTTAATTAAAAGATTAAATAGAGTTTATGCAGGTTATTTTTTGATATTGAAAATATAGAGTAAACAAGTATATTAAAAAAGATAATATACAATAATATCCTTTTGCTTAACAAAGTATCTAGTATATTTTGAGCGAAACTCCCCCCCACAAAACGAACCGAAAGTTTGGGGTCATTCAAAATTTCGATTATTAAGGTCTACTGTAAGTATAGGAACGGGAGTTTTTTTTTAATTAAAAGATTAAATAGAGTTTATGCAGGTTATTTTTTGATATTAAAAATATAGAGTAAACAAGTATATTAAAAAAGATAATATACAATAATATGCTTTTGCTTAACAAAGTATCTAGTATATTTTGAGCGAAACTCCCCCCCACAAAACGAACCGAAAGTTTGGGGTCATTCAAAATTTCGATTATTAAGGTCTACTGTAAGCATAGGAACGGGAGTTTTTTTTTAATTAAAAGATTAAATAGAGTTTATGCAGGTTATTTTTTGATATTGAAAATATAGAGTAAACAAGTATATTAAAAAAGATAATATACAATAATATCCTTTTGCTTAACAAAGTATCTAGTATATTTTGAGCGAAACTCCCCCCCACAAAACGAACCGAAAGTTTGGGGTCATTCAAAATTTCGATTATTAAGGTCTACAGTAAGTATAGGAACGGGAGTTTTTTTTAATTAAAAGATTAAATAGAGTTTATGCAGGTTATTTTTTGATATTGAAAATATAGAGTAAACAAGTATATTAAAAAAGATAATATACAATAATATCCTTTTGCTTAACAAAGTATCTAGTATATTTTGAGCGAAACTCCCCCCCACAAAACGAACCGAAAGTTTGGGGTCATTCAAAATTTCGATTATTAAGGTCTACTGTAAGTATAGGAACGGGAGTTTTTTTTTAATTAAAAGATTAAATAGAGTTTATGCAGGTTATTTTTTGATATTGAAAATATAGAGTAAACAAGTATATTAAAAAAGATAATATACAATAATATGCTTTTGCTTAACAAAGTATCTAGTATATTTTGAGCGAAACTCCCCCCCACAAAACGAACCGAAAGTTTGGGGTCATTCAAAATTTCGATTATTAAGGTCTACTGTAAGTATAGGAACGGGAGTTTTTTTTTAATTAAAAGATTAAATAGAGTTTATGCAGGTTATTTTTTGATATTGAAAATATAGAGTAAACAAGTATATTAAAAAAGATAATATACAATAATATCCTTTTGCTTAACAAAGTATCTAGTATATTTTGAGCGAAACTCCCCCCCACAAAACGAACCGAAAGTTTGGGGTCATTCAAAATTTCGATTATTAAGGTCTACTGTAAGTATAGGAACGGGAGTTTTTTTTTAATTAAAAGATTAAATAGAGTTTATGCAGGTTATTTTTTGATATTGAAAATATAGAGTAAACAAGTATATTAAAAAAGATAATATACAATAATATGCTTTTGCTTAACAAAGTATCTAGTATATTTTGAGCGAAACTCCCCCCCACAAAACGAACCGAAAGTTTGGGGTCATTCAAAATTTCGATTATTAAGGTCTACTGTAAGTATAGGAACGGGAGTTTTTTTTAATTAAAAGATTAAATAGAGTTTATGCAGGTTATTTTTTGATATTGAAAATATAGAGTAAACAAGTATATTAAAAAAGATAATATACAATAATATCCTTTTGCTTAACAAAGTATCTAGTATATTTTGAGCGAAACTCCCCCCCACAAAACGAACCGAAAGTTTGGGGTCATTCAAAATTTCGATTATTAAGGTCTACTGTAAGTATAGGAACGGGAGTTTTTTTTAATTAAAAGATTAAATAGAGTTTATGCAGGTTATTTTTTGATATTGAAAATATAGAGTAAACAAGTATATTAAAAAAGATAATATACAATAATATCCTTTTGCTTAACAAAGTATCTAGTATATTTTGAGCGAAACTCCCCCCCACAAAACGAACCGAAAGTTTGGGGTCATTCAAAATTTCGATTATTAAGGTCTACTGTAAGTATAGGAACGGGAGTTTTTTTTAATTAAAAGATTAAATAGAGTTTATGCAGGTTATTTTTTGATATTGAAAATATAGAGTAATCAAGTATATTAAAAAAGATAATATACAATAATATCCTTTTGCTTAACAAAGTATCTAGTATATTTTGAGCGAAACTCCCCCCACAAAACGAACCGAAAGTTTGGGGTCATTCAAAATTTCGATTATTAAGGTCTACTGTAAGTATAGGAACGGGAGTTTTTTTTAATTAAAAGATTAAATAGAGTTTATGCAGGTTATTTTTTGATATTGAAAATATAGAGTAAACAAGTATATTAAAAAGATAATATACAATAATATCCTTTTGCTTAACAAAGTATCTAGTATATTTTGAGCGAAACTCCCCCCACAAAACGAACCGAAAGTTTGGGGTCATTCAAAATTTCGATTATTAAGGTCTACTGTAAGTATAGGAACGGGAGTTTTTTTAATTAAAAGATTAAATAGAGTTTATGCAGGTTATTTTTTGATATTGAAAATATAGAGTAAACAAGTATATTAAAAAAGATAATATACAATAATATCCTTTTGCTTAACAAAGTATCTAGTATATTTTGAGCGAAACTCCCCCCACAAAACGAACCGAAAGTTTGGGGTCATTCAAAATTTCGATTATTAAGGTCTACTGTAAGTATAGGAACGGGAGTTTTTTTAATTAAAAGATTAAATAGAGTTTATGCAGGTTATTTTTTGATATTGAAAATATAGAGTAAACAAGTATATTAAAAAAGATAATATACAATAATATCCTTTTGCTTAACAAAGTATCTAGTATATTTTGAGCGAAACTCCCCCCCACAAAACGAACCGAAAGTTTGGGGTCATTCAAAATTTCGATTATTAAGGTCTACTGTAAGTATAGGAACGGGAGTTTTTTTTAATTAAAAGATTAAATAGAGTTTATGCAGGTTATTTTTTGATATTGAAAATATAGAGTAATCAAGTATATTAAAAAAGATAATATACAATAATATCCTTTTGCTTACAAAGTATCTAGTATATTTTGAGCGAAACTCCCCCCCACAAAACGAACCGAAAGTTTGGGGTCATTCAAAATTTCGATTATTAAGGTCTACTGTAAGTATAGGAACGGGAGTTTTTTTTAATTAAAAGATTAAATAGAGTTTATGCAGGTTATTTTTTGATATTGAAAATATAGAGTAAACAAGTATATTAAAAAGATAATATACAATAATATCCTTTTGCTTAACAAAGTATCTAGTATATTTTGAGCGAAACTCCCCCCCACAAAACGAACCGAAAGTTTGGGGTCATTCAAAATTTCGATTATTAAGGTCTACTGTAAGTATAGGAACGGGAGTTTTTTTTAATTAAAAGATTAAATAGAGTTTATGCAGGTTATTTTTTGATATTGAAAATATAGAGTAAACAAGTATATTAAAAAAGGTAATATACAATAATATCCTTTTGCTTAACAAAGTATCTAGTATATTTTGAGCGAAACTCCCCCCCACAAAACGAACCGAAATTTTGGGGTCATTCAAAATTTCGATTATTAAGGTCTACTGTAAGTATAGGAACGGGAGTTTTTTTAATTAAAAGATTAAATAGAGTTTATGCAGGTTATTTTTTGATATTGAAAATATAGAGTAAACAAGTATATTAAAAAAGATAATATACAATAATATCCTTTTGCTTAACAAAGTATCTAGTATATTTTGAGCGAAACTCCCCCCCACAAAACGAACCGAAAGTTTGGGGTCATTCAAAATTTCGATTATTAAGGTCTACTGCAAGTATAGGAACGGGAGTTTTTTTTAATTAAAAGATTAAATAGAGTTTATGCAGGTTATTTTTTGATATTGAAAATATAGAGTAAACAAGTATATTAAAAAAGATAATATACAATAATATCCTTTTGCTTAACAAAGTATCTAGTATATTTTGAGCGAAACTCCCCCCACAAAACGAACCGAAAGTTTGGGGTCATTCAAAATTTCGATTATTAAGGTCTACTGTAAGTATAGGAACGGGAGTTTTTTTTAATTAAAAGATTAAATAGAGTTTATGCAGGTTATTTTTTGATATTGAAAATATAGAGTAAACAAGTATATTAAAAAGATAATATACAATAATATCCTTTTGCTTAACAAAGTATCTAGTATATTTTGAGCGAAACTCCCCCCCACAAAACGAACCGAAAGTTTGGGGTCATTCAAAATTTCGATTATTAAGGTCTACTGTAAGTATAGGAACGGAGTTTTTTTTAATTAAAAGATTAAATAGAGTTTATGCAGGTTATTTTTGATATTGAAAATATAGAGTAAACAAGTATATTAAAAAAGATAATATACAATAATATCCTTTTGCTTAACAAAGTATCTAGTATATTTTGAGCGAAACTCCCCCCCACAAAACGAACCGAAAGTTTGGGGTCATTCAAAATTTCGATTATTAAGGTCTACTGTAAGTATAGGAACGGGAGTTTTTTTTAATTAAAAGATTAAATAGAGTTTATGCAGGTTATTTTTTGATATTGAAAATATAGAGTAAATAAGTATATTAAAAAGATAATATACAATAATATCCTTTTGCTTAACAAAGTATCTAGTATATTTTGAGCGAAACTCCCCCCCACAAAACGAACCGAAAGTTTGGGGTCATTCAAAATTTCGATTATTAAGGTCTACTGTAAGTATAGGAACGGGAGTTTTTTTTTAATTAAAAGATTAAATAGAGTTTATGCAGGTTATTTTTTGATATTGAAAATATAGAGTAAACAAGTATATTAAAAAAGATAATATACAATAATATCCTTTTGCTTAACAAAGTATCTAGTATATTTTGAGCGAAACTCCCCCCCCACAAAACGAACCGAAAGTTTGGGGTCATTCAAAATTTCGATTATTAAGGTCTACTGTAAGTATAGGAACGGGAGTTTTTTTAATTAAAAGATTAAATAGAGTTTATGCAGGTTATTTTTTGATATTGAAAATATAGAGTAAACAAGTATATTAAAAAAGATAATATACAATAATATCCTTTTGCTTAACAAAGTATCTAGTATATTTTGAGCGAAACTCCCCCCCACAAAACGAACCGAAAGTTTGGGGTCATTCAAAATTTCGATTATTAAGGTCTACTGTAAGTATAGGAACGGGAGTTTTTTTTTAATTAAAAGATTAAATAGAGTTTATGCAGGTTATTTTTTGATATTGAAAATATAGAGTAAACAAGTATATTAAAAAAGATAATATACAATAATATCCTTTTGCTTAACAAAGTATCTAGTATATTTTGAGCGAAACTCCCCCCCCACAAAACGAACCGAAAGTTTGGGGTCATTCAAAATTTCGATTATTAAGGTCTACTGTAAGTATAGGAACGGGAGTTTTTTTTAATTAAAAGATTAAATAGAGTTTATGCAGGTTATTTTTTGATATTGAAAATATAGAGTAAACAAGTATATTAAAAAAGATAATATACAATAATATCCTTTTGCTTAACAAAGTATCTAGTATATTTTGAGCGAAACTCCCCCCCACAAACGAACCGAAAGTTTGGGGTCATTCAAAATTTCGATTATTAAGGTCTACTGTAAGTATAGGAACGGGAGTTTTTTTTTAATTAAAAGATTAAATAGAGTTTATGCAGGTTATTTTTGATATTGAAAATATAGAGTAAACAAGTATATTAAAAAAGATAATATACAATAATATCCTTTTGCTTAACAAAGTATCTAGTATATTTTGAGCGAAACTCCCCCCCCACAAAACGAACCGAAAGTTTGGGGTCATTCAAAATTTCGATTATTAAGGTCTACTGTAAGTATAGGAACGGGAGTTTTTTTTAATTAAAAGATTAAATAGAGTTTATGCAGGTTATTTTTTGATATTGAAAATATAGAGTAAACAAGTATATTAAAAAAGATAATATACAATAATATCCTTTTGCTTAACAAAGTATCTAGTATATTATGAGCGAAACTCCCCCCCACAAAACGAACCGAAAGTTTGGGGTCATTCAAAATTTCGATTATTAAGGTCTACTGTAAGTATAGGAACGGGAGTTTTTTTAATTAAAAGATTAAATAGAGGTTATGCAGGTTATTTTTTGATATTGAAAATATAGAGTAAACAAGTATATTAAAAAAGATAATATACAATAATATCCTTTTGCTTAACAAAGTATCTAGTATATTTTGAACGAAACTCCCCCCCACAAAACGAACCGAAAGTTTGGGGTCATTCAAAATTTCGATTATTAAGGTCTACTGTAAGTATAGGAACGGGAGTTTTTTTTAATTAAAAGATTAAATAGAGTTTATGCAGGTTATTTTTTGATATTGAAAATATAGAGTAAACAAGTATATTAAAAAAGATAATATACAATAATATCCTTTTGCTTAACAAAGTATCTAGTATATTTTGAGCGAAACTCCCCCCCACAAAACGAACCGAAAGTTTGGGGTCATTCAAAATTTCGATTATTAAGGTCTACTGTAAGTATAGGAACGGGAGTTTTTTTTAATTAAAAGATTAAATAGAGTTTATGCAGGTTATTTTTGATATTGAAAATATAGAGTAAACAAGTATATTAAAAAAGATAATATACAATAATATCCTTTTTCTTAACAAAGTATCTAGTATATTTTGAGCGAAACTCCCCCCCACAAAACGAACCGAAAGTTTGGGGTCATTCAAAATTTCGATTATTAAGGTCTACTGTAAGTATAGGAACGGAGTTTTTTTTATTTAAAAGATTAAATAGAATTTATGCAGGTTATTTTTTGATATTGAAAATATAGAGTAATCAAGTATATTAAAAAAGATAATATACAATAATATCCTTTTTCTTAACAAAGTATCTAGTATATTTTGAGCGAAACTCCCCCCCACAAAACGAACCGAAAGTTTGGGGTCATTCAAAATTTCGATTATTAAGGTCTACTGTAAGTATAGGAACGGGAGTTTTTTTTAATTAAAAGATTAAATAGAGTTTATGCAGGTTATTTTTTGATATTGAAAATATAGAGTAAACAAGTATATTAAAAAAGATAATATACAATAATATCCTTTTGCTTAACAAAGTATCTAGTATATTTTGAGCGAAACTCCCCCCCACAAAACGAACCGAAAGTTTGGGGTCATTCAAAATTTCGATTATTAAGGTCTACTGTAAGTATAGGAACGGGGTTTTTTTAATTAAAAGATTAAATAGAGTTTATGCAGGTTATTTTTGATATTGAAAATATAGAGTAAACAAGTATATTAAAAAAGATAATATACAATAATATCCTTTTGCTTAACAAAGTATCTAGTATATTTTGAGCGAAACTCCCCCCCACAAAACGAACCGAAAGTTTGGGGTCATTCAAAATTTCGATTATTAAGGTCTACTGTAAGTATAGGAACGGGAGTTTTTTTTAATTAAAAGATTAAATAGAGTTTATGCAGGTTATTTTTTGATATTAAAATATAGAGTAAACAAGTATATTAAAAAAGATAATATACAATAATATCCTTTTGCTTAACAAAGTATCTAGTATATTTTGAGCGAAACTCCCCCCCACAAAACGAACCGAAAGTTTGGGGTCATTCAAAATTTCGATTATTAAGGTCTACTGTAAGTATAGGAACGGGAGTTTTTTTTAATTAAAAGATTAAATAGAGTTTATGCAGGTTATTTTTTGATATTGAAAATATAGAGTAAACAAGTATATTAAAAAAGATAATATACAATAATATCCTTTTGCTTAACAAAGTATCTAGTATATTTTGAGCGAAACTCCCCCCCACAAAACTAACCGAAAGTTTGGGGTCATTCAAAATTTCGATTATTAAGGTCTACTGTAAGTATAGGAACGGGAGTTTTTTTTAATTAAAAGATTAAATAGAGTTTATGCAGGTTATTTTTTGATATTGAAAATATAGAGTAAACAAGTATATTAAAAAAGATAATATACAATAATATCCTTTTGCTTAACAAAGTATCTAGTATATTTTGAGCGAAACTCCCCCCCACAAAACGAACCGAAAGTTTGGGGTCATTCAAAATTTCGATTATTAAGGTCTACTGTAAGTATAGGAACGGGAGTTTTTTTTTAATTAAAAGATTAAATAGAGTTTATGCAGGTTATTTTTTGATATTGAAAATATAGAGTAAACAAGTATATTAAAAAAGATAATATACAATAATATCCTTTTGCTTAACAAAGTATCTAGTATATTTTGAGCGAAACTCCCCCCCACAAAACGAACCGAAAGTTTGGGGTCATTCAAAATTTCGATTATTAAGGTCTACTGTAAGTATAGGAACGGGAGTTTTTTTTAATTAAAAGATTAAATAGAGTTTATGCAGGTTATTTTTTGATATTGAAAATATAGAGTAAACAAGTATATTAAAAAAGATAATATACAATAATATCCTTTTGCTTAACAAAGTATCTAGTATATTTGAGCGTAACTCCCCCCCACAAAACGAACCGAAAGTTTGGGGTCATTCAAAATTTCGATTATTAAGGTCTACTGTAAGTATAGGAACGGGAGTTTTTTTTTAATTAAAAGATTAAATAGAGTTTATGCAGGTTATTTTTTTGATATTGAAAATATAGAGTAAACAAGTATATTAAAAAAGATAATATACAATAATATCCTTTTGCTTAACAAAGTATCTAGTATATTTTGAGCGAAACTCCCCCCACAAAACGAACCGAAAGTTTGGGGTCATTCAAAATTTCGATAATTAAGGTCTACTGTAAGTATAGGAACGGGAGTTTTTTTTTAATTAAAAGATTAAATAGAGTTTATGCAGGTTATTCACGACGGTTTTGATATTGAAAATATAGAGTAAACAAGTATATTAAAAAAGATAATATACAATAATATCCTTTTGCTTAACAAAGTATCTAGTATATTTTGAGCGAAACTCCCCCCCACAAAACGAACCGAAAGTTTGGGGTCATTCAAAATTTCGATTATTAAGGTCTACTGTAAGTATAGGAACGGGAGTTTTTTTTAATTAAAAGATTAAATAGAGTTTATGCAGGTTATTTTTTGATATTGAAAATATAGAGTAAACAAGTATATTAAAAAAGATAATATACAATAATATCCTTTTGCTTAACAAAGTATCTAGTATATTTTGAGCGAAACTCCCCCCACAAAACGAACCGAAAGTTTGGGGTCATTCAAAATTTCGATTATTAAGGTCTACTGTAAGTATAGGAACGGGAGTTTTTTTTAATTAAAAGATTAAATAGAGTTTATGCAGGTTATTTTTTGATATTGAAAATATAGAGTAAACAAGTATATTAAAAAAGATAATATACAATAATATCCTTTTGCTTAACAAAGTATCTAGTATATTTTGAGCGAAACTCCCCCCACAAAACGAACCGAAAGTTTGGGGTCATTCAAAATTTCGATTATTAAGGTCTACTGTAAGTATAGGAACGGGAGTTTTTTTTAATTAAAAGATTAAATAGAGTTTATGCAGGTTATTTTTGATATTGAAAATATAGAGTAAACAAGTATATTAAAAAAGATAATATACAATAATATCCTTTTGCTTAACAAAGTATCTAGTATATTTTGAGCGAAACTCCCCCCACAAAACGAACCGAAAGTTTGGGGTCATTCAAAATTTCGATTATTAAGGTCTACTGTAAGTATAGGAACGGGAGTTTTTTTAATTAAAAGATTAAATAGAGTTTATGCAGGTTATTTTTTGATATTGAAAATATAGAGTAAACAAGTATATTAAAAAAGATAATATACAATAATATCCTTTTGCTTAACAAAGTATCTAGTATATTTTGAGCGAAACTCCCCCCACAAAACGAACCGAAAGTTTGGGGTCATTCAAAATTTCGATTATTAAGGTCTACTGTAAGTATAGGAACGGGAGTTTTTTTTAATTAAAAGATTAAATAGAGTTTATGCAGGTTATTTTTTGATATTGAAAATATAGAGTAAACAAGTATATTAAAAAAGATAATATACAATAATATCCTTTTGCTTAACAAAGTATCTAGTATATTTTGAGCGAAACTCCCCCCACAAAACGAACCGAAAGTTTGGGGTCATTCAAAATTTCGATTATTAAGGTCTACTGTAAGTATAGGAACGGGAGTTTTTTTTTAATTAAAAGATTAAATAGAGTTTATGCAGGTTATTTTTTGATATTGAAAATATAGAGTAAACAAGTATATTAAAAAAGATAATATACAATAATATCCTTTTGCTTAACAAAGTATCTAGTATATTTTGAGCGAAACTCCCCCCCACAAAACGAACCGAAAGTTTGGGGTCATTCAAAATTTCGATTATTAAGGTCTACTGTAAGTATAGGAACGGGAGTTTTTTTTTAATTAAAAGATTAAATAGAGTTTATGCAGGTTATTTTTTGATATTGAAAATATAGAGTAAACAAGTATATTAAAAAAGATAATATACAATAATATCCTTTTGCTTAACAAAGTATCTAGTATATTTTGAGCGAAACTCCCCCCCACAAAACGAACCGAAAGTTTGGGGTCATTCAAAATTTCGATTATTAAGGTCTACTGTAAGTATAGGAACGGGAGTTTTTTTTTAATTAAAAGATTAAATAGAGTTTATGCAGGTTATTTTTTGATATTGAAAATATAGAGTAAACAAGTATATTAAAAAAGATAATATACAATAATATCCTTTTGCTTAACAAAGTATCTAGTATATTTTGAGCGAAACTCCCCCCACAAAACGAACCGAAAGTTTGGGGTCATTCAAAATTTCGATTATTAAGGTCTACTGTAAGTATAGGAACGGGAGTTTTTTTTAATTAAAAGATTAAATAGAGTTTATGCAGGTTATTTTTTGATATTGAAAATATAGAGTAAACAAGTATATTAAAAAAGATAATATACAATAATATCCTTTTGCTTAACAAAGTATCTAGTATATTTTGAGCGAAACTCCCCCCCACAAAACGAACCGAAAGATTGGGGTCATTCAAAATTTCGATTATTAAGGTCTACTGTAAGTATAGGAACGGTAGTTTTTTTTAATTAAAAGATTAAATAGAGTTTATGCAGGTTATTTTTTGATATTGAAAATATAGAGTAAACAAGTATATTAAAAAAGATAATATACAATAATATCCTTTTGCTTAACAAAGTATCTAGTATATTTTGAGCGAAACTCCCCCCCACAAAACGAACCGAAAGTTTGGGGTCATTCAAAATTTCGATTATTAAGGTCTACTGTAAGTATAGGAACGGGAGTTTTTTTAATTAAAAGATTAAATAGAGTTTATGCAGGTTATTTTTTGATATTGAAAATATAGAGTAAACAAGTATATTAAAAAAGATAATATACAATAATATCCTTTTGCTTAACAAAGTATCTAGTATATTTTGAGCGAAACTCCCCCCCACAAAACGAACCGAAAGTTTGGGGTCATTCAAAATTTCGATTATTAAGGTCTACTGTAAGTATAGGAACGGGAGTTTTTTTTAATTAAAAGATTAAATAGAGTTTATGCAGGTTATTTTTTGATATTGAAAATATAGAGTAAACAAGTATATTAAAAAGATAATATACAATAATATCCTTTTGCTTAACAAAGTATCTAGTATATTTTGAGCGAAACTCCCCCCCACAAAACGAACCGAAAGTTTGGGGTCATTCAAAATTTCGATTATTAAGGTCTACTGTAAGTATAGGAACGGAGTTTTTTTTAATTAAAAGATTAAATAGAGTTTATGCAGGTTATTTTTTGATATTGAAAATATAGAGTAAACAAGTATATTAAAAAAGATAATATACAATAATATCCTTTTGCTTAACAAAGTATCTAGTATATTTTGAGCGAAACTCCCCCCACAAAACGAACCGAAAGTTTGGGGTCATTCAAAATTTCGATTATTAAGGTCTACTGTAAGTATAGGAACGGGAGTTTTTTTTAATTAAAAGATTAAATAGAGTTTATGCAGGTTATTTTTTGATATTGAAAATATAGAGTAAACAAGTATATTAAAAAAGATAATATACAATAATATCCTTTTGCTTAACAAAGTATCTAGTATATTTTGAGCGAAACTCCCCCCACAAAACGAACCGAAAGTTTGGGGTCATTCAAAATTTCGATTATTAAGGTCTACTGTAAGTATAGGAACGGGAGTTTTTTTTAATTAAAAGATTAAATAGAGTTTATGCAGGTTATTTTTGATATTGAAAATATAGAGTAAACAAGTATATTAAAAAAGATAATATACAATAATATCCTTTTGCTTAACAAAGTATCTAGTATATTTTGAGCGAAACTCCCCCCCACAAAACGAACCGAAAGTTTGGGGTCATTCAAAATTTCGATTATTAAGGTCTACTGTAAGTATAGGAACGGGAGTTTTTTTAATTAAAACATTAAATAGAGTTTATGCAGGTTATTTTTTGATATTGAAAACATAGAGTAAACAAGTATATTAAAAAAGATAATATACAATAATATCCTTTTGCTTAACAAAGTATCTAGTATATTTTGAGCGAAACTCCCCCCACAAAACGAACCGAAAGTTTGGGGTCATTCAAAATTTCGATTATTAAGGTCTACTGTAAGTATAGGAACGGGAGTTTTTTTTAATTAAAAGATTAAATAGAGTTTATGCAGGTTATTTTTTGATATTGAAAATATAGGGTAAACAAGTATATTAAAAAAGATAATATACAATAATATCCTTTTGCTTAACTAAGTATCTAGTATATTTTGAGCGAAACTCCCCCCCACAAAACGAACCGAAAGTTTGGGGTCATTCAAAATTTCGATTATTAACGTCTACTGTAAGTATAGGAACGGGAGTTTTTTTTAATTAAAAGATTAAATAGAGTTTATGCAGGTTATTTTTTGATATTGAAAATATAGAGTAAACAAGTATATTAAAAAAGATAATATACAATAATATCCTTTTGCTTAACAAAGTATCTAGTATATTTTGAGCGAAACTCCCCCCACAAAACGAACCGAAAGTTTGGGGTCATTCAAAATTTCGATTATTAAGGTCTACTGTAAGTATAGGAACGGGAGTTTTTTTTAATTAAAAGATTAAATAGAGTTTATGCAGGTTATTTTTTGATATTGAAAATATAGAGTAAACAAGTATATTAAAAAAGATAATATACAATAATATCCTTTTGCTTAACAAAGTATCTAGTATATTTTGAGCGAAACTCCCCCCCACAAAACGAACCGAAAGTTTGGGGTCATTCAAAATTTCGATTATTAAGGTCTACTGTAAGTATAGGAACGGGAGTTTTTTTTAATTAAAAGATTAAATAGAGTTTATGCAGGTTATTTTGTGATATTGAAAATATAGGGTAAACAAGTATATTAAAAAAGATAATATACAATAATATCCTTTTGCTTAACAAAGTATCTAGTATATTTTGAGCGAAACTCCCCCCCACAAAACGAACCGAAAGTTTGGGTCATTCAAAATTTCGATTATTAAGGTCTACTGTAAGTATAGGAACGGGAGTTTTTTTTAATTAAAAGATTAAATAGAGTTTATGCAGGTTATTTTTTGATATTGAAAATATAGAGTAAACAAGTATATTAAAAAAGATAATATACAATAATATCCTTTTGCTTAACAAAGTATCTAGTATATTTTGAGCGAAACTCCCCCCCACAAAACGAACCGAAAGTTTGGGGTCATTCAAAATTTCGATTATTAAGGTCTACTGTAAGTATAGGAACGGGAGTTTTTTTTAATTAAAAGATTAAATAGAGTTTATGCAGGTTATTTTTTGATATTGAAAATATAGAGTAAACAAGTATATTAAAAAAGATAATATACAATAATATCCTTTTGCTTAACAAAGTATCTAGTATATTTTGAGCGAAACTCCCCCCAACAAAACGAACCGAAAGTTTGGGGTCATTCAAAATTTCGATTATTAAGGTCTACTGTAAGTATAGGAACGGGAGTTTTTTTTTAATTAAAAGATTAAATAGAGTTTATGCAGGTTATTTTTTGATATTGAAAATATAGAGTAAACAAGTATATTAAAAAAGATAATATACAATAATATCCTTTTGCTTAACAAAGTATCTAGTATATTTTGAGCGAAACTCCCCCCAACAAAACGAACCGAAAGTTTGGGGTCATTCAAAATTTCGATTATTAAGGTCTACTGTAAGTATAGGAACGGGAGTTTTTTTTAATTAAAAGATTAAATAGAGTTTATGCAGGTTATTTTTTGATATTGAAAATATAGAGTAAACAAGTATATTAAAAAGATAATACACAATAATATCCTTTTGCTTAACAAAGTATCTAGTATATTTTGAGCGAAACTCCCCCCAACAAAACGAACCGAAAGTTTGGGGTCATTCAAAATTTCGATTATTAAGGTCTACTGTAAGTATAGGAACGGGAGTTTTTTTTTAATTAAAAGATTAAATAGAGTTTATGCAGGTTATTTTTTGATATTGAAAATATAGAGTAAACAAGTATATTAAAAAAGATAATATACAATAATATCCTTTTGCTTAACAAAGTATCTAGTATATTTTGAGCGAAACTCCCCCCCACAAAACGAACCGAAAGTTTGGGGTCATTCAAAATTTCGATTATTAAGGTCTACTGTAAGTATAGGAACGGGAGTTTTTTTTAATTAAAAGATTAAATAGAGTTTATGCAGGTTATTTTTTGATATTGAAAATATAGAGTAAACAAGTATATTAAAAAAGATAATATACAATAATATCCTTTTGCTTAACAAAGTATCTAGTATATTTTGAGCGAAACTCCCCCCCACAAAACGAACCGAAAGTTTGGGGTCATTCAAAATTTCGATTATTAAGGTCTACTGTAAGTATAAGGAACGGGAGTTTTTTTTAATTAAAAGATTAAATAGAGTTATGCAGGTTATTTTTTGATATTGAAAATATAGAGTAAACAAGAATATTATAAAAGATAATATACAATAATATCCTTTTGCTTAACAAAGTATCTAGTATATTTTGAGCGAAACTCCCCCCCACAAAACGAACCGAAAGTTAGGGGTCATTCAAAATTTCGATTATTAAGGTCTACTGTAAGTATAGGAACGGGAGTTTTTTTTAATTAAAAGATTAAATAGAGTTTATGCAGGTTATTTTTTGATATTGAAAATATAGAGTAAACAAGTATATTAAAAAAGATAATATACAATAATATCCTTTTGCTTAACAAAGTATCTAGTATATTTTGAGCGAAACTCCCCCCCACAAAACGAACCGAAAGTTTGGGGTCATTCAAAATTTCGATTATTAAGGTCTACTGTAAGTATAGGAACGGGAGTTTTTTTTTAATTAAAAGATTAAATAGAGTTTATGCAGGTTATTTTTTGATACTGAAAATATAGAGTAAACAATTATATTAAAAAAGATAATATACAATAATATCCTTTTGCTTAACAAAGTATCTAGTATATTTTGAGCGAAACTCCCCCCCACAAACGAACCGAAAGTTTGGGGTCATTCAAAATTTCGATTATTAACGTCTACTGTAAGTATAGGAACGGGAGTTTTTTTTAATTAAAAGATTAAATTGAGTTTATGCAGGTTATTTTTGATATTGAAAATATAGAGTAAACAAGTATATTAAAAAAGATAATATACAATAATATCCTTTTGCTTAACAAAGTATCTAGTATATTTTGAGCGAAACTCCCCCCCACAAAACGAACCGAAAGTTTGGGGTCATTCAAAATTTCGATTATTAAGGTCTACTGTAAGTATAGGAACGGGAGTTTTTTTTAATTAAAAGATTAAATAGAGTTTATGCAGGTTATTTTTTGATATTGAAAATATAGAGTAAACAAGTATATTAAAAAGATAATATACAATAATATCCTTTTGCTTAACAAAGTATCTAGTATATTTTGAGCGAAACTCCCCCCCACAAAACGAACCGAAAGTTTGGGGTCATTCAAAATTTCGATTATTAAGGTCTACTGTAAGTATAGGAACGGGAGTTTTTTTTAATTAAAAGATTAAATAGAGTTTATGCAAGTTATTTTTTGATATTGAAAATATAGAGTAAACAAGTATATTAAAAAAGATAATATACAATAATATCCTTTTGCTTAACAAAGTATCTAGTATATTTTGAGCGAAACTCCCCCCCACAAAACGAACCGAAAGTTTGGGGTCATTCAAAATTTCGATTATTAAGGTCTACTGTAAGTATAGGAACGGGAGTTTTTTTAATTAAAAGATTAAATAGAGTTTATGCAGGTTATTTTTTGATATTGAAAATATAGAGTAAACAAGTATATTAAAAAAGATAATATACAATAATATCCTTTTGCTTAACAAAGTATCTAGTATATTTTGAGCGAAACTCCCCCCCACAAAACGAACCGAAAGTTTGGGGTCATTCAAAATTTCGATTATTAAGGTCTACTGTAAGTATAGGAACGGGAGTTTTTTTTAATTAAAAGATTAAATAGAGTTTATGCAGGTTATTTTTTGATATTGAAAATATAGAGTAAACAAGTATATTAAAAAAGATAATATACAATAATATCCTTTTGCTTAACAAAGTATCTAGTATATTTTGAGCGAAACTCCCCCCACAAAACGAACCGAAAGTTTGGGGTCATTCAAAATTTTGATTATTAAGGTCTACTGTAAGTATAGGAACGGGAGTTTTTTTTTAATTAAAAGATTAAATAGAGTTTATGCAGGTTATTTTTTGATATTGAAAATATAGAGTAAACAAGTATATTAAAAAAGATAATATACAATAATATCCTTTTGCTTAACAAAGTATCTAGTATATTTTGAGCGAAACTCCCCCCCACAAAACGAACCGAAAGTTTGGGGTCATTCAAAATTTCGATTATTAAGGTCTACTGTAAGTATAGGAACGGGAGTTTTTTTTAATTAAAAGATTAAATAGAGTTTATGCAGGTTATTTTTTGATATTGAAAATATAGAGTAAACAAGTATATTAAAAAAGATAATATACAATAATATCCTTTTGCTTAACAAAGTATCTAGTATATTTTGAGCGAAATTCCCCCTCACAAAACGAACCGAAAGTTTGGGGTCATTCAAAATTTCGATTATTAAGGTCTACTGTAAGTATAGGAACGGGAGTTTTTTTAATTAAAAGATTAAATAGAGTTTATGCAGGTTATTTTTTGATATTGAAAATATAGAGTAAACAAGTATATTAAAAAAGATAATATACAATAATATCCTTTTGCTTAACAAAGTATCTAGTATATTTTGAGCGAAACTCCCCCCCACAAAACGAACCGAAAGTTTGGGGTCATTCAAAATTTCGATTATTAAGGTCTACTGTAAGTATAGGAACGGGAGTTTTTTTTAATTAAAAGATTAAATAGTATTTATGCAGGTTATTTTTTGATATTGAAAATATAGAGTAAACAAGTATATTAAAAAAGATAATATACAATAATATCCTTTTGCTTAACAAAGTATCTAGTATATTTTGAGCGAAACTCCCCCCCACAAAACGAACCGAAAGTTTGGGGTCATTCAAAATTTCGATTATTAAGGTCTACTGTAAGTATAGGAACGGGAGTTTTTTTTAATTAAAAGATTAAATAGAGTTTATGCAGGTTATTTTTTGATATTGAAAATATAGAGTAAACAAGTATATTAAAAAAGATAATATACAATAATATCCTTTTGCTTAACAAAGTATCTAGTATATTTTGAGCGAAATTCCCCCCCACAAAACGAACCGAAAATTTGGGGTCATTCAAAATTTCGATTATTAAGGTCTACTGTAAGTATAGGAACGGGAGTTTTTTTAATTAAAAGATTAAATAGAGTTTATGCAGGTTATTTTTTGATATTGAAAATATAGAGTAAACAAGTATATTAAAAAAGATAATATACAATAATATCCTTTTGCTTAACAAAGTATCTAGTATATTTTGAGCGAAACTCCCCCCCACAAAACGAACCGAAAGTTTGGGGTCATTCAAAATTTCGATTACTAAGGTCTACTGTAAGTATAGGAACGGGAGTTTTTTTTAATTAAAAGATTAAATAGAGTTTATGCAGGTTATTTTTTGATATTGAAAATATAGAGTAAACAAGTATATTAAAAAAGATAATATACAATAATATCCTTTTGCTTAACAAAGTATCTAGTATATTTTGAGCGAAACTCCCCCCCACAAAACGAACCGAAAGTTTGGGGTCATTCAAAATTTCGATTATTAAGGTCTACTGTAAGTATAGGAACGGGAGTTTTTTTTTAATTAAAAGATTAAATAGAGTTTATGCAGGTTATTTTTTGATATTGAAAATATAGAGTAAACAAGTATATTAAAAAAGATAATATACAATAATATCCTTTTGCTTAACAAAGTATCTAGTATATTTTGAGCGAAACTCCCCCCCACAAAACGAACCGAAAGTTTGGGGTCATTCAAAATTTCGATTATTAAGGTCTACTGTAAGTATAGGAACGGGAGTTTTTTTTAATTAAAAGATTAAATAGAGTTTATGCAGGTTATTTTTTGATATTGAAAATATAGAGTAAACAAGTATATTAAAAAAGATAATATACAATAATATCCTTTTGCTTAACAAAGTATCTAGTATATTTTGAGCGAAACTCCCCCCCACAAAACGAACCGAAAGTTTGGGGTCATTCAAAATTTCGATTATTAAGGTCTACTGTAAGTATAGGAACGGGAGTTTTTTTTAATTAAAAGATTAAATAGAGTTTATGCAGGTTATTTTTTGATATTGAAAATATAGAGTAAACAAGTATATTAAAAAAGATAATATACAATAATATCCTTTTGCTTAACAAAGTATCTAGTATATTTTGAGCGAAACTCCCCCCCACAAAACGAACCGAAAGTTTGGGGTCATTCAAAATTTCGATTATTAAGGTCTACTGTAAGTATAGGAACGGGAGTTTTTTTTAATTAAAAGATTAAATAGAGTTTATGCAGGTTATTTTTTGATATTGAAAATATAGAGTAAACAAGTATATTAAAAAAGATAATATACAATAATATCCTTTTGCTTAACAAAGTATCTAGTATATTTTGAGCGAAACTCCCCCCCACAAAACGAACCGAAAGTTTGGGGTCATTCAAAATTTCGATTATTAAGGTCTACTGTAAGTATAGGAACGGGAGTTTTTTTTTAATTAAAAGATTAAATAGAGTTTATGCAGGTTATTTTTTGATATTGAAAATATAGAGTAAACAAGTATATTAAAAGAGATAATATACAATAATATCCTTTTGCTTAACAAAGTATCTAGTATATTTTGAGCGAAACTCCCCCCCACAAAACGAACCGAAAGTTTGGGGTCATTCAAAATTTCGATTATTAAGGTCTACTGTAAGTATAGGAACGGGAGTTTTTTTTAATTAAAAGATTAAATAGAGTTTATGCAGGTTATTTTTTGATATTGAAAATATAGAGTAAACAAGTATATTAAAAAAGATAATATACAATAATATCCTTTTGCTTAACAAAGTATCTAGTATATTTTGAGCGAAACTCCCCCCCACAAAACGAACCGAAAGTTTGGGGTCATTCAAAATTTCGATTATTAAGGTCTGCTGTAAGTATAGGAACGGGAGTTTTTTTAAATTAAAGGATTAAATAGAGTTTATGCAGGTTATTTTTTGATATTGAAAATATAGAGTAAACAAGTATATTAAAAAAGATAATATACAATAATATCCTTTTGCTTAACAAAGTATCTAGTATATTTTGAGCGAAACTCCCCCCCACAAAACGAACCGAAAGTTTGGGGTCATTCAAAATTTCGATTATTAAGGTCTGCTGTAAGTATAGGAACGGGAGTTTTTTTTAATTAAAAGATTAAATAGAGTTTATGCAGGTTATTTTTTGATATTGAAAATATAGAGTAAACAAGTATATTAAAAAAGATAATATACAATAATATCCTTTTGCTTAACAAAGTATCTAGTATATTTTGAGCGAAACTCCCCCCACAAAACGAACCGAAAGTTTGGGGTCATTCAAAATTTCGATTATTAAGGTCTACTGTAAGTATAGGAACGGGAGTTTTTTTTAATTAAAAGATTAAATAGAGTTTATGCAGGTTATTTTTGATATTGAAAATATAGAGTAAACAAGTATATTAAAAAAGATAATATACAATAATATCCTTTTGCTTAACAAAGTATCTAGTATATTTTGAGCGAAACTCCCCCCCACAAAACGAACCGAAAGTTTGGGGTCATTCAAAATTTCGATTATTAAGGTCTACTGTAAGTATAGGAACGGGAGTTTTTTTTAATTAAAAGATTAAATAGAGTTCATGCAGGTTATTTTTTGATATTGAAAATATAGTAAACAAGTATATTAAAAAGATAATATACAATAATATCCTTTTGCTTAACAAAGTATCTAGTATATTTTGAGCGAAACTCCCCCCCACAAAACGAACCGAAAGTTTGGGGTCATTCAAAATTTCGATTATTAAGGTCTACTGTAAGTATAGGACGGGAGTTTTTTTTTTAATTAAAAGATTAAATAGAGTTTATGCAGGTTATTTTTTGATATTGAAAATATAGAGTAAACAAGTATATTAAAAAAGATAATATACAATAATATCCTTTTGCTTAACAAAGTATCTAGTATATTTGAGCGAAACTCCCCCCACAAAACGAACCGAAAGTTTGGGGTCATTCAAAATTTCGATTATTAAGGTCTACTGTAAGTATAGGAACGGGAGTTTTTTTTAATTAAAAGATTAAATAGAGTTTATGCAGGTTATTTTTTGATATTGAAAATATAGAGTAAACAAGTATATTAAAAAAGATAATATACAATAATATCCTTTTGCTTAACAAAGTATCTAGTATATTTTGAGCGAAACTCCCCCCCACAAAACGAACCGAAAGTTTGGGGTCATTCAAAATTTCGATTATTAAGGTCTACTGTAAGTATAGGAACGGGAGTTTTTTTTAATTAAAAGATTAAATAGAGTTTATGCAGGTTATTTTTTGATATTGAAAATATAGAGTAAACAAGTATATTAAAAAAGATAATATACAATAATATCCTTTTGCTTAACAAAGTATCTAGTATATTTTGAGCGAAACTCCCCCCCACAAAACGAACCGAAAGTTTGGGGTCATTCAAAATTTCGATTATTAAGGTCTACTGTAAGTATAGGAACGGGAGTTTTTTTTTAATTAAAAGATTAAATAGAGTTTATGCAGGTTATTTTTTGATATTGAAAATATAGAGTAAACAAGTATATTAAAAAAGATAATATACAATAATATCCTTTTGCTTAACAAAGTATCTAGTATATTTTGAGCGAAACTCCCCCCCACAAAACGAACCGAAAGTTTGGGGTCATTCAAAATTTCGATTATTAAGGTCTACTGTAAGTATAGGAACGGGAGTTTTTTTTAATTAAAAGATTAAATAGAGTTTATGCAGGTTATTTTTTGATATTGAAAATATAGAGTAAACAAGTATATTAAAAAAGATAATATACAATAATATCCTTTTGCTTAACAAAGTATCTAGTATATTTTGAGCGAAACTCCCCCCCACAAAACGAACCGAAAGTTTGGGGTCATTCAAAATTTCGATTATTAAGGTCTACTGTAAGTATAGGAACGGGAGTTTTTTTTAATTAAAAGATTAAATAGAGTTTATGCAGGTTATTTTTTGATATTGAAAATATAGAGTAAACAAGTATATTAAAAAAGATAATATACAATAATATCCTTTTGCTTAACAAAGTATCTAGTATATTTTGAGCGAAACTCCCCCCCACAAAACGAACCGAAAGTTTGGGGTCATTCAAAATTTCGATTATTAAGGTCTACTGTAAGTATAGGAACGGGAGTTTTTTTTAATTAAAAGATTAAATAGAGTTTATGCAGGTTATTTTTTGATATTGAAAATATAGAGTAAACAAGTATATTAAAAAAGATAATATACAATAATATCCTTTTGCTTAACAAAGTATCTAGTATATTTTGAGCGAAACTCCCCCCCACAAAACGAACCGAAAGTTTGGGGTCATTCAAAATTTCGATTATTAAGGTCTACTGTAAGTATAGGAACGGGAGTTTTTTTTAATTAAAAGATTAAATAGAGTTTATGCAGGTTATTTTTTGATATTGAAAATATAGAGTAAACAAGTATATTAAAAAAGATAATATACAATAATATCCTTTTGCTTAACAAAGTATCTAGTATATTTTGAGCGAAACTCCCCCCCACAAAACGAACCGAAAGTTTGGGGTCATTCAAAATTTCGATTATTAAGGTCTACTGTAAGTATAGGAACGGGAGTTTTTTTTAATTAAAAGATTAAATAGAGTTTATGCAGGTTATTTTTTGATATTGAAAATATAGAGTAAACAAGTATATTAAAAAAGATAATATACAATAATATCCTTTTGCTTAACAAAGTATCTAGTATATTTTGAGCGAAACTCCCCCCACAAAACGAACCGAAAGTTTGGGGTCATTCAAAATTTCGATTATTAAGGTCTACTGTAAGTATAGGAACGGGAGTTTTTTTTAATTAAAAGATTAAATAGAGTTTATGCAGGTTATTTTTTGATATTGAAAATATAGAGTAAACAAGTATATTAAAAAAGATAATATACAATAATATCCTTTTGCTTAACAAAGTATCTAGTATATTTTGAGCGAAACTCCCCCCCACAAAACGAACCGAAAGTTTGGGGTCATTCAAAATTTCGATTATTAAGGTCTACTGTAAGTATAGGAACGGGAGTTTTTTTTAATTAAAAGATTAAATAGAGTTTATGCAGGTTATTTTTTGATATTGAAAATATAGAGTAAACAAGTATATTAAAAAAGATAATATACAATAATATCCTTTTGCTTAACAAAGTATCTAGTATATTTTGAGCGAAACTCCCCCCCACAAAACGAACCGAAAGTTTGGGGTCATTCAAAATTTCGATTATTAAGGTCTACTGTAAGTATAGGAACGGGAGTTTTTTTTAATTAAAAGATTAAATAGAGTTTATGCAGGTTATTTTTTGATATTGAAAATATAGAGTAAACAAGTATATTAAAAAAGATAATATACAATAATATCCTTTTGCTTAACAAAGTATCTAGTATATTTTGAGCGAAACTCCACCCCACAAAACGAACCGAAAGTTTGGGGTCATTCAAAATTTCGATTATTAAGGTCTACTGTAAGTATAGGAACGGGAGTTTTTTTTAATTAAAAGATTAAATAGAGTTTATGCAGGTTATTTTTTGATATTGAAAATATAGAGTAAACAAGTATATTAAAAAAGATAATATACAATAATATCCTTTTGCTTAACAAAGTATCTAGTATATTTTGAGCGAAACTCCCCCCCACAAAACGAACCGAAAGTTTGGGGTCATTCAAAATTTCGATTATTAAGGTCTACTGTAAGTATAGGAACGGGAGTTTTTTTTAATTAAAAGATTAAATAGAGTTTATGCAGGTTATTTTTTGATATTGAAAATATAGAGTAAACAAGTATATTAAAAAAGATAATATACAATAATATCCTTTTGCTTAACAAAGTATCTAGTATATTTTGAGCGAAACTCCCCCCCACAAAACGAACCGAAAGTTTGGGGTCATTCAAAATTTCGATTATTAAGGTCTACTGTAAGTATAGGAACGGGAGTTTTTTTTAATTAAAAGATTAAATAGAGTTTATGCAGGTTATTTTTTGATATTGAAAATATAGAGTAAACAAGTATATTAAAAAAGATAATATACAATAATATCCTTTTGCTTAACAAAGTATCTAGTATATTTTGAGCGAAATCCCCCCCACAAAACGAACCGAAAGTTTGGGGTCATTCAAAATTTCGATTATTAAGGTCTACTGTAAGTATAGGAACGGGAGTTTTTTTTAATTAAAAGATTAAATAGAGTTTATGCAGGTTATTTTTTGATATTGAAAATATAGAGTAAACAAGTATATTAAAAAAGATAATATACAATAATATCCTTTTGCTTAACAAAGTATCTAGTATATTTTGAGCGAAACTCCCCCCCACAAAACGAACCGAAAGTTTGGGGTCATTCAAAATTTCGATTATTAAGGTCTACTGTAAGTATAGGAACGGGAGTTTTTTTTAATTAAAAGATTAAATAGAGTTTATGCAGGTTATTTTTTGATATTGAAAATATAGAGTAAACAAGTATATTAAAAAAGATAATATACAATAATATCCTTTTGCTTAACAAAGTATCTAGTATATTTTGAGCGAAACTCCCCCCCACAAAACGAACCGAAAGTTTGGGGTCATTCAAAATTTCGATTATTAAGGTCTACTGTAAGTATAGGAACGGGAGTTTTTTTTAATTAAAAGATTAAATAGAGTTTATGCAGGTTATTTTTTGATATTGAAAATATAGAGTAAACAAGTATATTAAAAAAGATAATATACAATAATATCCTTTTGCTTAACAAAGTATCTAGTATATTTTGAGCGAAACTCCCCCCCACAAAACGAACCGAAAGTTTGGGGTCATTCAAAATTTCGATTATTAAGGTCTACTGTAAGTATAGGAACGGGAGTTTTTTTAAATTAAAGGATTAAATAGAGTTTATGCAGGTTATTTTTTGATATTGAAAATATAGAGTAAACAAGTATATTAAAAAAGATAATATACAATAATATCCTTTTGCTTAACAAAGTATCTAGTATATTTTGAGCGAAACTCCCCCCCACAAAACGAACCGAAAGTTTGGGGTCATTCAAAATTTCGATTATTAAGGTCTGCTGTAAGTATAGGAACGGGAGTTTTTTTTAATTAAAAGATTAAATAGAGTTTATGCAGGTTATTTTTTGATATTGAAAATATAGAGTAAACAAGTATATTAAAAAAGATAATATACAATAATATCCTTTTGCTTAACAAAGTATCTAGTATATTTTGAGCGAAACTCCCCCCCACAAAACGAACCGAAAGTTTGGGGTCATTCAAAATTTCGATTATTAAGGTCTACTGTAAGTATAGGAACGGGAGTTTTTTTTAATTAAAAGATTAAATAGAGTTTATGCAGGTTATTTTTGATATTGAAAATATAGAGTAAACAAGTATATTAAAAAAGATAATATACAATAATATCCTTTTGCTTAACAAAGTATCTAGTATATTTTGAGCGAAACTCCCCCCCACAAAACGAACCGAAAGTTTGGGGTCATTCAAAATTTCGATTATTAAGGTCTACTGTAAGTATAGGAACGGGAGTTTTTTTTAATTAAAAGATTAAATAGAGTTTATGCAGGTTATATTTTGATATTGAAAATATAGAGTAAACAAGTATATTAAAAAAGATAATATACAATAATATCCTTTTGCTTAACAAAGTATCTAGTATATTTTGAGCGAAACTCCCCCCCACAAAACGAACCGAAAGTTTGGGGTCATTCAAAATTTCGATTATTAAGGTCTACTGTAAGTATAAGAACGGGAGTTTTTTTTTAATTAAAAGATTAAATAGAGTTTATGCAGGTTATTTTTTGATATTGAAAATATAGAGTAAACAAGTATATTAAAAAAGATAATATACAATAATATCCTTTTGCTTAACAAAGTATCTAGTATATTTTGAGCGAAACTCCCCCCCACAAAACGAACCGAAAGTTTGGGGTCATTCAAAATTTCGATTATTAAGGTCTACTGTAAGTATAGGAACGGGAGTTTTTTTTAATTAAAAGATTAAATAGAGTTTATGCAGGTTATTTTTTGATATTGAAAATATAGAGTAAACAAGTATATTAAAAAAGATAATATACAATAATATCCTTTTGCTTAACAAAGTATCTAGTATATTTTGAGCGAAACTCCCCCCCACAAAACGAACCGAAAGTTTGGGGTCATTCAAAATTTCGATTATTAAGGTCTACTGTAAGTATAGGAACGGGAGTTTTTTTTAATTAAAAGATTAAATAGAGTTTATGCAGGTTATTTTTTGATATTGAAAATATAGAGTAAACAAGTATATTAAAAAAGATAATATACAATAATATCCTTTTGCTTAACAAAGTATCTAGTATATTTTGAGCGAAACTCCCCCCCACAAAACGAACCGAAAGTTTGGGGTCATTCAAAATTTCGATTATTAAGGTCTACTGTAAGTATAGGAACGGGAGTTTTTTTTAATTAAAAGATTAAATAGAGTTTATGCAGGTTATTTTTTGATATTGAAAATATAGAGTAAACAAGTATATTAAAAAAGATAATATACAATAATATCCTTTTGCTTAACAAAGTATCTAGTATATTTTGAGCGAAACTCCCCCCCACAAAACGAACCGAAAGTTTGGGGTCATTCAAAATTTCGATTATTAAGGTCTACTGTAAGTATAGGAACGGGAGTTTTTTTTTAATTAAAAGATTAAATAGAGTTTATGCAGGTTATTTTTTGATATTGAAAATATAGAGTAAACAAGTATATTAAAAAAGATAATATACAATAATATCCTTTTGCTTAACAAAGTATCTAGTATATTTTGAGCGAAACTCCCCCCCACAAAACGAACCGAAAGTTTGGGGTCATTCAAAATTTCGATTATTAAGGTCTACTGTAAGTATAGGAACGGGAGTTTTTTTTAATTAAAAGATTAAATAGAGTTTATGCAGGTTATTTTTTGATATTGAAAATATAGAGTAAACAAGTATATTAAAAAAGATAATATACAATAATATCCTTTTGCTTAACAAAGTATCTAGTATATTTTGAGCGAAACTCCCCCCCACAAAACGAACCGAAAGTTTGGGGTCATTCAAAATTTCGATTATTAAGGTCTACTGTAAGTATAGGAACGGGAGTTTTTTTTAATTAAAAGATTAAATAGAGTTTATGCAGGTTATTTTTTGATATTGAAAATATAGAGTAAACAAGTATATTAAAAAAGATAATATACAATAATATCCTTTTGCTTAACAAAGTATCTAGTATATTTTGAGCGAAACTCCCCCCCACAAAACGAACCGAAAGTTTGGGGTCATTCAAAATTTCGATTATTAAGGTCTACTGTAAGTATAGGAACGGGAGTTTTTTTTTAATTAAAAGATTAAATAGAGTTTATGCAGGTTATTTTTTGATATTGAAAATATAGAGTAAACAAGTATATTAAAAAAGATAATATACAATAATATCCTTTTGCTTAACAAAGTATCTAGTATATTTTGAGCGAAACTCCCCCCCACAAAACGAACCGAAAGTTTGGGGTCATTCAAAATTTCGATTATTAAGGTCTACTGTAAGTATAGGAACGGGAGTTTTTTTTAATTAAAAGATTAAATAGAGTTTATGCAGGTTATTTTTTGATATTGAAAATATAGAGTAAACAAGTATATTAAAAAAGATAATATACAATAATATCCTTTTGCTTAACAAAGTATCTAGTATATTTTGAGCGAAACTCCCCCCACAAAACGAACCGAAAGTTTGGGGTCATTCAAAATTTCGATTATTAAGGTCTACTGTAAGTATAGGAACGGGAGTTTTTTTTAATTAAAAGATTAAATAGAGTTTATGCAGGTTATTTTTTGATATTGAAAATATAGAGTAAACAAGTATATTAAAAAAGATAATATACAATAATATCCTTTTGCTTAACAAAGTATCTAGTATATTTTGAGCGAAACTCCACCCCACAAAACGAACCGAAAGTTTGGGGTCATTCAAAATTTCGATTATTAAGGTCTACTGTAAGTATAGGAACGGGAGTTTTTTTTAATTAAAAGATTAAATAGAGTTTATGCAGGTTATTTTTTGATATTGAAAATATAGAGTAAACAAGTATATTAAAAAAGATAATATACAATAATATCCTTTTGCTTAACAAAGTATCTAGTATATTTTGAGCGAAACTCCCCCCCACAAAACGAACCGAAAGTTTGGGGTCATTCAAAATTTCGATTATTAAGGTCTACTGTAAGTATAGGAACGGGAGTTTTTTTTAATTAAAAGATTAAATAGAGTTTATGCAGGTTATTTTTTGATATTGAAAATATAGAGTAAACAAGTATATTAAAAAAGATAATATACAATAATATCCTTTTGCTTAACAAAGTATCTAGTATATTTTGAGCGAAACTCCCCCCCACAAAACGAACCGAAAGTTTGGGGTCATTCAAAATTTCGATTATTAAGGTCTACTGTAAGTATAGGAACGGGAGTTTTTTTTTAATTAAAAGATTAAATAGAGTTTATGCAGGTTATTTTTTGATATTGAAAATATAGAGTAAACAAGTATATTAAAAAAGATAATATACAATAATATCCTTTTGCTTAACAAAGTATCTAGTATATTTTGAGCGAAACTCCCCCCCACAAAACGAACCGAAAGTTTGGGGTCATTCAAAATTTCGATTATTAAGGTCTACTGTAAGTATAGGAACGGGAGTTTTTTTTAATTAAAAGATTAAATAGAGTTTATGCAGGTTATTTTTTGATATTGAAAATATAGAGTAAACAAGTATATTAAAAAAGATAATATACAATAATATCCTTTTGCTTAACAAAGTATCTAGTATATTTTGAGCGAAACTCCCCCCCACAAAACGAACCGAATCCAAATTTCATCCAAATTTCATCCAAAAATTGTCGTACAAAATCAACAAATCCATCCCCAATAATAAGTTTAAAGTGTGTTTTTATAACCCCATGACTCTCGATAAATTGCTGTTTAACTCTTAAGACAGATATTCTAATTGTGACAAAAGTGGAGTGTACATGTTAAATTGTGATAACCCTGAATGTAATTGTTTTTATGTTGGACAAACTGGACGAAAAATAAGCATACGTGAATCTGAACATTTTAAATCGTTTTTAAATTGTAACAACAAATCTATGTTTGCTACTCATTTAATTGAAAATGACCACAACTCGGATTTTATACCTAAACTTTTACATGTTTGTGACAAGGGGAAGAAGCTGGATTTTATAGAGAATTTTGAAATTTTAGCGTATTTTAATATATATAAGAATGATGTATTAAATGACCTAGTCCCTTCCAACTCCTCCCCCTTCTACTCAGTACCAGTCCCCCTACCCCCATCCCCATAGTCAGATATGCTGTCATTGTACCCTCGCCACCAGTTGTTTGCCGGCCAACCTTCCTTTTTTGACCTTCCCTCTCCCCCCCATATTTTCATAGCCTTCTAACCACCACTGTCCTTGAAGTTCCCCCCCCCCCGTTCAACCAATGTGATACCAACATATATATACCGCCCTGTCTGTTTTCAAATATTGTAACACTTGAGAATGACCTGAAAAGGTCGAAACCGGTCGTGTTATTAATAAAATTGTGTAGAATATAACCAAGTTTTCATTTTAACTAAAATGCATTCATTCTACGAAGTAAACTCGCAGACCATTGATTTTATATCAAGGAGGTGTTCGGTGGTTTTACTCAACTTAAGAGGATTCGATGAAACTTGCTGAAAACATTAATTTGGTTGTCTTAAAGCTACCTGATTTTTTTAAAGAATTATTTGCCGCAGATTTCTTAAAATATTTGAACGAGAAATAGTGGGCATGAAAATACGGCACGGGTTGTTTTGGGAACGCGAGGCTTTATTCATCAGATAGAACCTTTTCTAATTATTCAATGTTTAATAATTTATGTCATCGATAGAAATATGTATATGTAACAGATTTATACTCCGAGCACTTAAAGAAATCCCTCGCGCGCGTTGCAGATCGTGTGAAATTGGCACCATTTGAGAGTAATGTTGCTTGCAGGATGCAGAAGAAAAGGCATAAGAACGTGTCATTTCATGCCCAATTCTCGATAAAATATCTTTAAAAACCTGCGGTGAATAATTCTGAAAATTTGCACAGGTGGCTTTAGAACAATATTATTAATACTTTCAGGAAGTTTCATTTGATTTTCTCAAAAGTTGAGTGAAACCACCGAGACTTCCTTAAAACAAAGTACTGTACCATATACGAAAAACACTTAAATTTTCTTTATTCCATTCTTAGATTTTAATGCGCGTGTAATGTTCGCAAAATGTAAATGTTCTGACATTGATTGCTCTCATTTATTTCCGTTCCTCCGTCGTGGGAGTAGAAGAGGCGCAACCTGCGCGCCACCATCGCCGCCCAGCAGCAACAGATTCAACAGCGGCGCATCAAGTCTAACGGCATCAACGAGAACATGGCGGGCAGCGCATCCAGGTCCCCGATTGGAAATCCCCTCGGACTGGCTCCGACCTCAGTGGTGAGATATCTCGAAGTTCGCCTTCTTAGATCTTGTCTGTTAATTCTATGGTTATCTGAGGGGCTGCTTAATAGTTTTCCCCCCTTACTGAAAATTAACCTGTTCCTAATATGTCCATCATGAGTTAACTTTGAAATTGAACCATTCAATAGTGTGTGTCGGATGTGTTCCAGAAATGATACTTGGGACAGTAATAGCACACCAAGAAAGGTTAATTTATAAATAATGATTATAATTTTTAGATTTCTATGAACAATGCGACTAAAGTTCAAGACAATTCTAGAAATATATGCTCATGTATGGACGACGGATGAATGTGAATGACTATAGTTTTTACTACAGGGAAAGACCATGCCATGACGATGATGTGCAAATATATGTCCTTTATACGCTCGAAAAAAATCTCAACGATGAATGAATAATGAATGAATAATTTATTAATATTGTCCTGGGGATATACCCCTTAAGAACAAAAGCAATAAACAATTTTGGAGCAACATAAAGAGAAAAAATAAACAATTTGGACAGTAACATAATGAAAAAATTAATTATAAATAAAATATTATTATTAAAACGATCACATGAACAACAAAAGCGAACAGGAGGAGGTAACCACGGATGCTTTCACTGAATGCCTCTAAAGTTAATTATGTTTGGTTTCTAAATTGGTGGGGTACCCCCGCTGTTGAGTATTAGCTGAGGATGAAGGGGGTTATGTAATTATTTTTCGTATGAAAACTCTTTTAAGTGAATTCCATGGCCGAGTTACATCTTTTGAATGCATCTTAGAGGAAATTACTCGCCATGGAAATCAGAAATTGAGTTCGGGTGTTCATTTGTGGAGAGACATACTTGATGATCTAGCTCGTAGAAAAACGGAATAGTTTATCACCGACTGACATCTGTCATATGTTACGTCAAGTACTCTATGAATTACTCGCAACTTCACCAATTTCTATATTTTATTTCTTTCAGGCATATGTTTGCATGTGGAGCTCCACGGCAAACTATATCCGTCTCAGGCATAATCTTTTGGAATTGCGGAACATTCATCTTTATCAACTTTCAGAGAGATTTCCAAACTTTTCATGAACCAAATTAGGCTTCAGCCTCTTAAGGTCCTTTCTCGGTTGAAAGTGTATTAGGTGTTATGTCTCATAGGTATTGAGTTTAGATCAGTTGATGTAGAAATATGGAAAATATTCTGAATTTTCATCTTGAGCAATACCAGCTGCTCTGACCTCAGAGATTTTCACTCCATTTTAGATCTCTTCCTGAGAAAATCGTCACTGTGAAGGTCAAATGCCGAAAGTGGATTAGTTTAGGTATATTTATGGAATTACAATGGGCGACTAGCATTTTTCCTTGAATGGGCCAGAAAATGGAGGAAAATGAATTTCATGAACCAGCTAGTACCTAACAAGGGTGCCATGGAATTTTGTTCTCTAACTTTGATAAAGATTGAGTAGGGGTACAATGATTAAAGGTCGGCGAAGAGAAAATTACTTGCTTGATCAACCCTGGAAATGAATCAAAAGTAATATTAGATGATTCACGGATTTCGGACGTTCCTCCACACGGATGTTTATTGGCGAGAACAGTTATTCCATCCATGCCACTGGCTTCATCAGGTCATAAGTGACACCTTCTGACCCCAGCAATATGACTCTCGTCGCGAATGGGACGACACCACGCGGAAGAACACCGAAAATCATCAAGTTGAACGTAAAAGCAAACCAGCAAAAGTAAACGAGATAGGACTCCGGTCAATAAGGAGGTTCCACCGCGACTGTGTTAGTCAAAACAAATAATAAATTCCATAGTTTTTGTATTTTGTCCAAAAAATCCTGCTTTCGCTGATGAAATGCGTTACCTATAGAAATTCAAAAGTAAGGAACAAAATATGCAGATTATTTCCAGCCATAGGAGCCGACTGCAGCGCCATTTCCTACAAATTACCGCATTTTGACTTCAATTTCGGCAAGTAATTCCCTAATAACTAAAACAAATAAGGTGGTAAGATGCCTGTATTACATTTTTATTCAACTTCTCTGGATTATTTCCTTCTTATAAACTGTTTTCCGCAAAAATGGCATTTGTATTTTATGGAAAAATACTATTTTTCCCCGTGTTTCTCTCATTCCCCCATTGAACACCATGTAATTTCAAGTTCAATTACTTTTTGAATAAAATAGTGCGGAAAGGTATTAAGGCATATAAGATAGAGGACAACTTTTTCTACAAGTAGACAGAATATGAATAAAATGAAATTTAAGTCATTTCACGGTGGAACCACCTTAATTCTAAATTAGGTTCAATTTTTCTTTTCCTGTTTAAGACTCCTGATGTCACTCCTCTTAAGTGTATCACTGCCATATAATAGAGCGATCAATAAATGACAACAAGTATCTCTTATGATTGTTAGGAGTCCTAAGAGTGGGAGAGCCTGTGTGTAGCCACGCATGAATGCAATACGTGTAAGCGAAGGAGTTTCGCAAGGATAAGGCATTATGGGGGTTATAGGAAGTTTCTTCAGGCGTCGCTCTGAGAACATTTGTAACATTCACGATGAACAATTCAAACTTTTTACCTTTCTCACATTTGTTTTATTTTCCCACCAAGATTTCAACACATTGGTTTCATTATTAGTAAGGCGATAATGACGCTAATGTGTTTAAACCTTGGTGGGTGAATAAAATAAATGTGAAAACAGCAAAACGTTTGAATTTTTCATCATGGACGTTATGGAGGAAATGAGTGACAGAAAGCCGGTTTCATCTACATCTACAAAATACCCTGCAAGCCACCTCAGGGGTATGTGGAAGGGGGTGAGTAGTCACCAGCATGCATTTACACTAAACCCTAAAGTTAGTGTAACTACGACTAATTATGCATTAGCATAAATCGCTAATGCTTGTCAAGAGGCGAAGCCTCACAAGCATGGACCACTAAACTACAGATATGCTCACAATGGAGAGGGACCGTTAATATATATGTATTTTGCAAATACACAAATGGACAGAGACTCAAGACTTATGTAGAAAAAATGCACGGCGTGCTGCTGGTACTAGGTAACAGATAAGGATTCAAGTATTAGGGAGTACTACTACTACTAAGAGCTACACTACCTATCAACAAACCTAGATAAAAGTCTCATTGGCAGCTATTATGGTCCCTTATCGTTCGCGGGAAAAATGACATTTTAAATCTGTCCGTTCTGCAGTCTAGTTCCCTAATTTTATTCTCATGATCTGATCTACCGTAGTATGAACAGTTTGTATTTTCCGTAGTATGAACAGTACCGTAGTATGAACAGATCTACCGTGGTTTCCTAGGCTTAGCAGCAATGACCAAGCAATAAGGCAATGATAGTGAACAAGAGTGTGATTGCATGCGTTGCATATTCACCCAAGGGCAACCCCCTTTTTCCCTCCACGGGCAGGGCGGAGTGGGGTCTGCGGCGGCGGCGGCCGACCTCCTGCGCCAGCGGTCGCCCCGGGCCGGGGGCATGAGGGTCTCGGCCATCACCGGCTCCGATGACGGCAGCCCGCTCTTCTCCAACCCGTCGCCGCGACGCCTGCCATCGCCCACCGACCTCATCGTCTGAGCCACCCCTACACTCGGGAGGGAGACACGAAGGGAAAGGACGAAGGACAGCGAAGACTCCCTACATCAACACCCCCAGTCCACTCGGGAGCTTATCCTCTGCACTCAAAGCATCCCAGTTCAACACGGTCGTTATCCTCTGATTTCAAAGTTACATTCAACGTCACTCGAAAACGAGCTTTCCCTCAGACAGCCTATTTGATACCCACACATGTATGGTAAAATAAAAACTCCGAACGTTTGTTATCTTGTAAGAGTTTGGTGAAAAGAAAATAAGCTTAAAGGGTTTTACTTGGTGCGGTGTCAATGTGGCTTGATTTTCGTTTGGGAACGAAGGAACTACGACCCCAGGATCTGGAATGATCGGACGAGGGTCGACGTTCCTTCGAGAGCTGAGGAGAGGCACGGAATTTATGGTATCATTGTTGGAGGGACCATTGGATTTTTTCCGTGGCTTGTAAAGCTCAAGAGATGCAGATCTAAATGCGCCGAAACTTGACGTATTAAATGAACTTTGTCGTAGAAACGAAGGTCTTAATTTCACCGTTACTAATTACGCAGACAGCGGCGTTGACAGGGCTCAACTTTCGCTTTTGATGTAAAAAAAAACCTTCTATTTGATTCACCTTTTCCTTGAGAAAACTAGGGTCTATGAGATAATCTGCAAATTTGGTCCAGGCAAATTTGTAGTCCCCATAGATTCCTTACTCTGATTTTAATGAAAGTGCTCTAATTTTCCCAAATCGCGCCATTTCCTAACCATTGTCCCTTAAAACTCATTTCCTGGACAGAATTTGACGCCTCACATGTAAATTTCTTAAACATGCGTATTCATGAGTATGATTTGCCCAATCGAAGATGAAATAATGTGTGCGATCTAAATGTGCTTCCTCTTCTATTTCACTGTAAATTAGTTCAGTGGCGTAACCAGGAATTGTCTTTGGGAATGGTTTCGGCAGGCGGCAGCTGTTCTTTCTGTCGTATACTCAAAATTGTTCTTTTCTCATTACTATAGTTCTTTTTGTCCCAGAATCAACTCCTGGACACGCCTCTGATTGAATAAGTGTCAAAGCCATGCTGGTGGTTGTCGATGTAATGTATTTTATTATTCCCAGTATATTGCCCCATTATCTTGGCCGAAATTATCAGGGATCTCCCGGTAGCCCCCGATTACCAGGAATCTCCAAGGGACCCTGACACCCTCATAAAAAATCAAAATCAGCCTCACTAAGATTCCAGTGCTATCACTAACCGTGGTGCACTTGAGGTAAGCGTGGAAGACAAGGAAGCCCAGTGGCCTAGCAGCAAATCTTTTCATTCTCGATGTGTGCCGCGCCGGAATATTCTTCCACATCCTTGATTTGCAAACGTGTGCATATTTATTCGAAGACCAATTCGCTCGTCATGTCCGCCAGAATTTTTTGCATGTGATGACAAATCAAATTCGTTTAGAGGCAAGGATGAAGGCATGACTGACTACCAAGTTGACATAAGAGTTCCTACCAAGTTCAGAAATAAACTGTTAGAAGGCCAAAGTTTATTTGTTAGCAGGGAATCCAAAGAGAGGGATAAACGATAAAGTAATGAATCACATTGAAAAAATGATAAGGGCTAAAATGTGCGCTTCCTGTCTCTCACCATTGCCGATTTCAAGACAATGGAATACTTGATGGCCCAACACAAATTCGATTACACACGTTTAACGCTTCTCACTGAACATCATAAATTAATTCCTACGACTGAGGCACATGGCTTTTTTTTAGAGGGATTCGGCCATTTGAATTGCAGTTCTGAAATCTGAGACTTGCGGTCGATTTCTGTTTTTGGCAATTTGGGTGATGGTGAATGTGTTGAAAAACTGTTCCATGTTGTTAGCCTTAGATAAAAACGTGGCTTTCGATGTATTTTTAGTGTAAAAAAATGCCCAATGTTATTAAACATTCCCAATTTTCTCGCGCGTTCTAGGCGATGCAGGAAGAGTTAAAAAATTGCTCATAGAGTCAATGCCTCAAGGAAAATAACATCTTCAGTTATTGCGCGAACTATACAAAGCCAGAAAATTCAAAATTTGAGATTTTAGAGTGCTCTTTGTGGCGTTAGACTGATTTAACTACGCGTTTTTAATGCAAAAATATATTGCGATTAGTTCCCGAGCAATCATATAAAGCCTTTCAAGGTGATCCAGCAAGCTCAAATGCATGCCTGTGCGATATTGCTCATCAAAGAGATGGCATGTAAATTACAACCTTCGTCCATTACTCGCTCCCATTCGGCTAAAGCACAAACGGAGATAATAATCTTCGTAGCCAAGGCATAATTTAAGTGTTTCTAGAAGATATTCGCAACTGAGGATTGTAATACACCGGTGCGTTTATAGCGGCGTATTAGGACACAATAAATATTTTCTTTAATTTTAAATTAATGTATAAAATGAAATGTTTCCATATAAAAATCTGTTTTTAATTTATTCATTCCACTTCCATTTATTTTTAATGCGGAATATTAAATGCAGGTGGAGCCACATTACACATCCCAATCATGAAGCCTTTGACTTATCATTGTCGTGCAATTGCTTCATAAAACAAAAACAGTAAAATGACGGCGGTACTACGTAATATCCTCAATTAAGAGAAATAAAAATGACATATTTAGGATAATTTACGAACAAAGGAATGCAATAGAGTTTGTGGAAAGTTGAACGGAGCAGAGGCCAACGAGAACCCTAAGTCGGTAATGAAACCCTTGTCCGACCCTTAGTGAGCGTCGGCCTTCAGGAGAAGTCGGGAGTCGCATCCAAATGACCACGTTCTGAAACATACTGGCCATCTAAATTGTGCATCATGCGTCGTCAAGCAAATTAGCAGGCAAGCAAAATGACGCCATATAGTTAAAATAAAACCCTCTCCATAAAACATTATGTCTTTGTGTCCCTTACCATATTATCCATATTTGAATGAGCGAAGCGGGTGGTGACCGGAGTGGTTGTCATACTGTGAGCAATAAATTATTTTTAAGATGTAATAATAAACTTAATGATCTCATTGATGCTGGTTATTTTGAGATGAATCAAGACGGCATGTGTGAAAAGGGAGATGATCTATTGTCTTGAAATATCATGTCCAAAAGAGAACAAAGGCAATAAACTGAAAAAATGAGGAAATACAGATGGAAGGAATGTGAAATAAACTGAAGAAAGTAAATGTATGCACAATGTTTCAAACTGTGGTTTTATTACTTTTTTTTCAAGGAGGTAACAACTAGAAAACACAAGAAAACACATCGTCATTCATTATCAGTCATGAATTACAAATTTGGTTTGAAGCGTCTTTCCGCCATATTTTATTTCCAGCTCCCCATCTGCATTCCTTTTCTTCAATCCTGATTTTAGAATAATTCACAATGCGCTTAATGACGCCTTTCCTTGGTCTTTCATTTGTTTCAATTGTTTTACTCACGTAGCAATCGCCTCGGCTAAGACGCGAGTATTGCAACCGTAACAGAGAATGGATACTCTCCTCAACCAGTGTGTTGGCAGCAGCGTATGACTTGTCGCGGGTGTGTTTGGGATCTGTAGTGTTTGCTTGCGAGACAGAAGAAACCTTATCCAAGGGGGAGAACGTTGAATATTAAAAAAATAAAAGGTCCTTTTCACTTTTGTCAAGAAAGGAAGAATAAAAGGGTACAACACATTTTTTTGTTGCCTTAGTGGATTTATTGTTATTTTTTATATTTTATTTTGCTTATAACTTTTTTGGTATATTTTTTATTAATTGCTTTTTTGAAATCCTCTTTTGAGCGTGTTACAATGGGATTATTTATTTGATCTTTACTCTTCTTATCTTTTAAATTGTCTTATTATAACATTTTTTAACACGTTCACCACACTGGCAAATATTGTTTGATAGAGGAAGGAATTGTTTGGTAGACAGAGGAAAGAGTCATAGAAGAAAGCTTGAATAGGCAGTGCAATTGTGGCTGCGTAATTGTTGGGATATCGCGAGCGGCGCCCTAATCTGAATAACTATTGAAAACGATGCTTGCCCGTTCGGATGGGGGAGAGAGATAAATTATGGAGAGGAGTGGATGAGGACTAATTGTCTTGGAAGGAACGTTTGTTTTCACAGCTAGCTTGGCCAGAGAGGAAACTTGAGACACCGAGGGACCACGAGTGCAGTTCGCTGGTGAGCGCGGAGTTGGATCTGATTGGGTGTTGGGAGAGGGTGAGAGAGAGAGAGAGCGGTAAAGGCAGAGGAGGACGAAGCTAACGTTGAGTATGACAAGGTATAAAGGTGGTGGAGTGGGAGCGGGGTTGCCAGGAACAGCTGAGGGTGAGCTTTTAGATAGGATTTCCTGTTTTTTTTTACGTTTATGCACAGGAAAACCACGGTAGTTAACCGGGTGACTTTCCCCGCACAGAAAAATTTTGGGAGGTACGTCACGGTTGATCTGGCACACTTTTGGAAAATGTTGCCCACCCCAGCGGACACAGTTGTTCCCCTTGGTGTGACCGAGATTTTGGCAGCGGTGACATTGTGGAGACTGGGTGGGTTTTTTTTAAAATTGACATAGTTACGGATAATCCGGCTCTGTATTGAACGGATAGAGCAAGACTGATGTCGGTACACATTTGGTTGGCAGATGATGTGGCGTATTTTATGTCGCGTTCTTGTTTCTCTGGGGAAGGACGAGTGCTGAATATTCTATTTACTTTTATTATGACTGGCAGGTCTTTTGCAGTGAGCTCGGTTAAGAGGTTCGACGGAAGGGAGCGTGACACGTAGCCTAAACTCTTTCCTTCGCGCATCGGGGAAAGAGAACGAGTTACATTTAAAGAGGTAATGAGGGTGTTAATGTAAGCATGTTGGTCGGTGAGGGAGGAACATTTAACTATCGCGGATTTTGGACTGGTGACGTGGGCGACTGGAGGAGTCTTGCAGACCCGCAGAAGGTGGACCCAAATCACCGACCAGTTATTTGTGCCGTCAAGAGGATCGGAGGATTTTTACCTTTAGGTTCATGTGAGGGTGGCACTGATGAAGAACGTTGGACGGGGGGAGATGACCTGAGGAGCACCCAGAGAGTTAACTTCAGGAATGCCGGTCGGACCCTCTGATTAGAGGGAGTCCCCGTTTGTTGTCTGAATGATTGTGGGTATACAGATTTAACGAAAGAGCTCACTTTTAAAATGCGTTTACGACATGGCTTAGTGTGTTCATCATCGGATGAGTGAGAGTGTTCAATTTTGTGGGTACCGGGTGGTCGGGTGATTTGGGCATTGGAAATGGAAGAAAGCGGAGGCATGGCGGATGAGATCAGGGATGAATTGGCAGAAATGGTACAGATAACCTTGAAAGTAATCTTTTCAGTTCCGGTAATTATTTATTAAATTCAATAGTTTTTTGTTGAAATATGTAGACGACGACATACTTTTATGGAAAGGCTCTAATCGTAAAATGTATAATTTCACCCAATTCTTTTATAAAATCCGTTCTAATATTTTCTTGTCATGAGAAGTCTATTCCCACCGCACTTTGAATTTCCAATTTCCCTTGTTAATAATTGTCATTTTTTCCAGATAACAGAAACCAACTTTTACAGACCACGTTATTCCGTCTGATTCGAGTCATTGCTACCAGGATTAACCTTTCAGCTTTTAATTCCTTAATACACCGCCTCCTTAATGTTTCCTTGACAACAGAAACATTTAATAAAGAAACCAGCATAATAATAAATAGCTTCTGCTAATGGTTATGATCCAAGTTTATAAAGACAAACAGAGGAAAATTACTTTGAGGAAAATATGTACACTCGGGAGCATCTGGACAAGTGGATATTAAGAGAAAATTGTGTTCTATCCAGTATGTAGGCCCTATTTCAATCCATATTTTTAAACATATTCCCAAGAATGAATATTTTATATCTCTTAAGACCCCATACAATCTGAAGAACATGTTCATCAAGTGGAAAGGCATTATTGGCTCAAAGACGAAAAGTGGTGTTTATGCTTTGATTTGCAATAACAGTGTCTTTGTTGGACAAAGTACCAAGGAGGTATTTGTGCTTTTATAAATAATTGTGGAAATAGAAGCAACTTTGCCAAACACCTTTTATGCAGTGCAAATAACAGTGATTTCAATGTCAATGTTTTACATTTTAACAACCAACGACTTGAGCTCAATGCAACAACTTGAAATTTCAAAGAGACTGACTCATGTGTCGTCAATGTGTGTCTGTTCCCTTCCCCCTCCCCTTGAGGCGGTGCTGCAATGGTCCCCATTTTCAACTTCCTTTGGAAAAAACCCCTCCCTCCCTCCCCCCCCCCTCACCCCTTCTCCCCCGTCCCCATCCTTTCCTTTCTTCCTCCCCTCCTATCCCTTTAAGGATATAAGAGAGTTTCCGTCATTCCTATTCACCTGAAGATACGATGACTACGCATCGAAACCCGGGTCGTGGATCTTTAAGTGTTTTATACGGTGTTGTAAAAGGTACCATTAAATATTCACACAATGCCACAAGGTTTGATAGATTGAAGTTTGCGGCAGGACCCCTAAAAATCGAGTCCTGAGGCACTTAGACCTTTCGGTCCATTGTTCCATCCGCAAGACTTGACATCACCCATAGAGTCCTATGGCCTTGGGCCAAAATACGTCTGATGGGGATGTCCCTGATTCCCTTGGGGTCCATGTGTGCAGCCCCAAGGTGTCTCATGCGAGTCCTGGAGATTACAGGGCAATCGGAGAGAATATGTAGATGTAGTTTCATCCTCCTCTTCGCACTATCGACATCTAGGTGACTTAATCAGTCCCAGGAGATTGAGGTGCCTGTTGACACGATAGTGGCCTGTCATACAACAAGCTTACTAAGGAATATGTTCTATTTCTTAAATATAGTTTTCAAACCGGCTACATTTTAGATATGTTAGTTATTACTTCCAATGATTTCTCTAGCTATTTTCAACATAGTTTATAATTATATTTGGTAGTTTTTACAAATATTACGAAATGTTGCGAAAGTGAAATCGTTGAGGGTCGATTGCGGGTGGGTACCAGGTGGTGCAAAAAGTTATTTCACCATTGAATGCGCATTTATTGTTTTTCGCGACAGTTTGCTGTGTCTCCTTGACAAAAAGGCGGCGACGGCGCGCCGCGGCGTGGCGATATGGATATCTTGAGACTGCGATCGGAATGCTGTCCTCAACGGAGTCACCCTCAACAACGGCGGAGGATCGAAGCAGCCAAAGGAAAGAAGAAATGGTTGCAATCGAGCCGTAGATTAAAGAAATTCCAGACCTAGTTCATCTTTTGAAATCGTAATATTTATTCATAGTTTCACACGAAGTGAGATACACTTGAAGAGACGTCGACAGAAATCTTTCCGAGAAGATGCGGCCGTCAATCACATCATCATTCAATCGCGAACGGTGGGGCCTCTGCAGTCTTGAGGTAATAGTTTCCCGAGGCGCTGGAAGAAGAGGAAAGAAAATGATTTCAGTATCCGTTAGTATTCAGCCAGTGGCAAAGGAAGGAAAGGACAAAGAGTACTTTGATTGAGCATGAGTTTCTAAAGTAATAGAGAAAAAATGAAAAATGATCATCAGTTATTTTTTTAAATAAATAAAACGTTTATTGTCGTAGACCCTTATCGGTCTTTCAGACACGTTAGTAAATTAATTATCATTTACACAAGACATAATTAAAAAATATAATAATGCTTATAAGACAGTGTTTACACAATAATATACATGGTAATAATAAATTTACACAAAAAATACAAGAAAGTGTTTTCACAAAAAAAATTAAAATTGATGACAGTGTTACAACAATCATTTCCATTTTCACTTTCTCCCTCAACATCTTTTCTTGATTATGGATTAAAATGATTTCCTTTTAAAGCAGGGAACAGAATTACATGTTTTTATATATGTTGGGAGAGTATTCCAATTTCTTGCTACAGTGGCGATGTAAGATTTATGGTACATTTCAGTTTTGTGCTGTGGGATCTGTAGATCAGAACGATACTAAGACGGAATCGGACGGATCTGTTATCCGAACGATATTAAGACGGCAAATAATGATAAGTGAATTCAAATCTAAAAGAGGTATGGTTAATATTTATGAAACGGGAAATAGCTTTGAATATGAAAATGTGCTCGCAGCTTTATTTTTACTCGAAAGAAAAATGCTATACGATGATACGGAGGGGAAACGGAAACGTTTCTCGTCCCGTATCGGAGAAATACAAGACAGCCACGACACTACTTAGAGAAGGTACTTAAGTTCAAGCATGTCTCTTCTTGTTGCAATAAGAATATAAAGGCAGCTTGGGAAAAGAGTTCATTTTAATGTTGAGCGAATAAAAATCCTCGCTCCGACCGTTTGGTGTCCCCAAAACCCTTAGGGTTAATCAACGGAAACTTGAAACATACGAGAGCTTTATTATTTCTTTAAAAATATTCGGATCACCCTGAGAAACATTTCCTGCTGCTTAATTCAAGTATTTTATTTTATTCATGTGCAAAGAAGTCCATTTTTTTTTAGATAACCGAATGTTTGGATTGTTTATATTTTAGAGGTGTTGCATGTTTATTGCACGGTCGTTTTGGCTGAAATATTTAATTTATTTCTTAGTTTCGTCTACTTTTTTTAAGTTTTAACAGTGCATTCAATTAATCAATGCACAAAAGTTTCACTTTCGACGTAATTTTTAGTCATGGATTCTTTAGGCCTGCATTCATGATGTCCGCTTGAACATTTCTTCAACATGGTCTCCGTGGATACACTCAGCCATCAACAACATAACCCACAGTCAGGTGTACTTATAAACTCTCAGTTAATAACACGTTGACGCAAATACTACGCTCTATAACGGTTAGAGCTCAATGAATTATTATAAAACCGCTCCCAAGAGTAATAATGTGGTCTTCAAGAAATCAAATATACTACAAACAGGCGATTTACTTGAAGGCTGCATTCTTTTGGGTGTTTCACCGTGTCGTTGTTTTTTTATGACATCAGTTTCGCCTTTCGCGTTCCACCAGGCGTCTTCAGGTCGAAGTGATGATGCCGGTATATATTGGCCCGTTGTTCAGTCTTGGTTGGTTGCGTCATTCTTCCCGTTGGCGCCAATATTTCCCCGTCGTCGGTGATTGGCCATGTCGACAGTTTCCACAAGGAAAAGTCTCTTCCAAGTGTTGTGGAGGTGATACCCGTCTTCCCGGTTGACATTCTTCGGGTGTTTTGATATCTCCAAACTTCCAGAGAATCATTCGGGAAGCTATCGAGATAGCAAAACACCCGAAGAATGTCAACCGGGAAGACGGGTATCACCTCCACAACACTTGGAAGAGACTTTTCCTTGTGGAAACTGTCGACATGGCCAATCACCGACGACGGGGAAATATTGGCGCCAACGGGAAGAATGACGCAACCAACCAAGACTGAACAACGGGCCAATATATACCGGCATCATCACTTCGACCTGAAGACGCCTGGTGGAACGCGAAAGGCGAAACTGTTGTCATAAAAAAACAACGACTCGGTGAAACACCCAAAAGAATGCAGCCTTCAACTACTATACGCACCGCGGAAGCCTTCGCACCAAGGCGATTTACTTGGTTGAAGTCAGTATACAAAACTACCTCAAGTTCTCGATAAGTCATGTGTACTGAAAATTTGTTGTTCACCTGCGCAATCCATTGAATGTTTTGTCTTAGTTTTGAAATTGGCCCCTTTTTCCCAATGGAGTGCCGAGATCTGTCTCTTTTTGCGCAGTAATTACTCCATCCCTCGTGGAACCCTCTTCTTACGTGTCGGCGCTTGGCCGGGGAAGTCTTCGAATGAACTTGGAGCGGGGAAGCAGCCCGAGGAGGCGATGGTCGAGCGAACTGCTTTCAGTTCCCGCTCCAATTGAGAACGGAGATGAGCGTGGAAAATAAAAGGCTCATTGAGTCACCTGAAGAACAATTGAACTACCTTTCCTGTTGGGTAGTCCGAGAAATGCTAAGTAATGCTTCCGCGTTGCTCGCCTACGGGGAGATCCCGAATTGGTTACGTTAGAAGCTGGTGGCGGAGGTTCGGAGAAGGCAGAAGAGATGGATGGAGGTGATTTCGAGAGGAGAGTGATAGAGAGGAGAACACTAGGGAAGCGTGGAAGACCAAGGAAGAGAATAGGAATCCTGGACGAAATAAGAGGAGGTAGAAGATTTGAGGAATTTAAGAGGGATCTAATGGCGGGACATCCTTAGGTGGGAAAGCGAGAAAATGTCTATGAAATTAGGATTCAGAATGGGGACTGTCCAAGAACCTACCAATCAGCTGGTAGAACACTTGAATGAATGAACCTTTGGTTAACAGAATGGGGTAACACGATGACTAATACTTGAACCCTGGACGAGTGATACGAATTTTCATCGGTGAATTCCAGCCTGAAATCTCATATGATCGACGGCGCAGCGCCTACTTAGTGTCGTCGGGTTGAATAAGAGTGGGAGCACGGACTTAGAATTAACAGTGGGAGTATTTCGTGCTGCACTCACCTGGGGGGCGTGTGGTGTCCCATGGGCACCCTGACCCCGTCGCCGCAGGTGCCCATCTGGTAGTGGACGTACGAGGCGCAGGGCTGCGAGACGAATCGGTTGGTTTTGATGGACTCGATGAAGTACTCCCACGAGCGGCTGTGCGAACACACGCCGACCGTCACTGAGGATGATGAGAGAGGAGGAAAAAGGGTCAGACGAAACGACAAAATGCGAAGGAGTGGAAGGTAACCTTTCTCAGCCTCCTGCACCCAGAGTTGCGCCTTCTCTATTTATCCGTAGCTGAGGAAATTTAGGCCAATATAATTGGTTTTTGAGGACAAAGTTCCTGAGTGGGCGTTGAGCATTTTATGCGCATTTGAATAACCTAATAATATTTCAACATACACTTTGTTTAGGCCGGGACGGACTTGTTTTATTTCATCCTTTCAATCTTTGTTTTCCCCCAGATTCTTTTCTTTTCTGTTTAAACCTCACTCCCTATCCTACTCCCGTCTGCTTTCTTTTTCGCTTCGTTTTTGTTTTGTGTGAGTACGGCGAGATATCGCCGTAGTTTGGCAGTTCATCGAAGTACTTCGGTTAAGGCGGTGTCGTCTCAGATAACTCATCTGGGAGTCACTGGAGAAGATCAGTCTAATTCACGCCAGCGGCGCAGCGGGTCAGATACCACCCTCAAGTAGCAACGGACGGGAGTGAGTTTTTATTCCCTTCCTTGCCTCCTTTCTTCTCCCGTTCTTCACCATTCTTATTATTTTTTCCCTTATTGATCTCCCCTTTCCTGTCTATTCATTAATTTCATTAAGTACGTGTGCGTAAGGTCCGTCCCGGCTGTTTAAATCTAGAAGTTGCAAGCTTGGGACAAGAGGCCCCGTGTGCGTACACACTTTCTTCCCCCTCCTGCAATATTCAACTCTTCCTTATTTGTTTTCATCTCCATCCACCTCAGCATTTCCTCCTGCATCTCATCTACACCCGCATCTCAGAAGCCCACAGTCTGAACGCCTTCGTTCCACAAATCCCGAGTTTCCCCTCACATCTATGACGCTGCGCTCCAGAATTACGTTTTGACTAATCAGTTATCTCTTTGATCTTTTTCTACCTCTTGATATCCAAATGATGCATGAGCTAATGCAGTTCTGAACCTTATGCCATCGCGACTGAACTAACGTCTTTCCAGTATCCAACATAAGCATGTAAACTGTTGGCATCTCCATGTTTTTCGAGTAAAGCTGCGTCGGTGTATCTTGACGATGACGTTTCGTAGCCAAAGCATCATCTCACAGCATGCAAAGCATCATGGATAATCGTCAAGATACACCGACGCAGCTTTACCCGAAAAACATGGAGATGCCATCACAACAGCGCTGCGAAAGCCTCAAGCAGATATGTAAACTGTTTTTTAGTCTCTATTTTCTGTTATAACTCTGAATTTCTTCTCGACAAATTCGCTCAGTAAACTACGTTAACCGCCGTCCTCTTATGATTTGATGTCCTTAATGGCCCAGGTAAAGGAACTGGTGGTGTTTAGAATCTGTGAATTGTGCTGGGTTCAACGTATTTCAACGCGAGTATTAAATAAATTCAACAGATTCAGGCGAGATATCGTGGAAGTTCTTCATAATATAAGAGAAACAATTGCACTATTCCACAAAGTGCTTTAATGCGTATAACGCGTTTCGGCTCACAGAGCCATCATCAGGTACAAGACAAAGTTGTAACAGTGTATGTACATCACATGTATATCTTTTCAGAGGAGTAGTGGGAGGAAACTAGAGGAGGGGGGGAGGAAGGAAGAAGTAGTGACGGAAAAAACCTGGGAGAAATCAGGAAAAAATACCTTGGTTTCCTCTCCCACCCTTGGTTTATCCTGATTTCTCCCAGGGTTTTTCCCCCATCCTCTAGTTTCCTCCCACTACCTGAAATATCACAAAATATGGATATTGAGCGGGTTTTACGTTGAAGAAACGAAGACGAACCTCACCGCTCCACAACTGTCGCCTTACTGAACCGCCTTACGGGAGCAAAAATATATGTTACATCGAATGGGAAACGGCTAAGGAATATATAAAATGTACGGTAACAGATAATACTTGAAGAGCAAATTTTAAAACTCTTTTAAGTCGTTACATTGGCTGGACATTTCGCGAGGTTTCAATGAAAAAAAAATAAAAAAAATCTCACCACTAGACAATTGTAGGAGCAGTGAAACACGACAGCAAAAATATACTAAATTGAAAGGGAAACGGCTAAGCAATATATACGATGTACGAAAAAGATCATATCTGAGGACAGTGAAATTTAACAATTTGAGGTCTTTACATTGTCTGCAAATTGCGAATGGTTCCAAATAAAAAATGAAACCGAAGCTCGCCACTAGACAACTGTAGCAGTAATGAAACACGACAGAGGACATGAGTTACATTGTGTAAGAAACGGCAAAGAAATATATACAATATACGGTAGGGTGCCACTTCCCGCCGAGTGGCGGGTCCCGTTCTTGATGGCCGCACTCTACCCCACCACTTGGCGGGGTCCGATGTGAATGGGTAAAAGCAATTTGTGGAAGAGTGCAATTGTTTCTGTCATTGCGAGTATTCAACGTTGAACTGAGACTCCAGAGAAGTCAAGATGTGAGATTACTGGGCGCGATTTTTTGAACGCGAATATAATATATTTCCCGTCATCCAATCATATTCTGCCGTGATACAAAAGGGAGAGCTCTCTAGGGCTGACGTGCGTCCCGCGATCATCAAGAGGCACTCCTTAATTTTTCCACCCCCTCATTTTCAGGTGATTTGTCGGCAGCCGCTATAAGTTGCCAGCATGGGGTTAGAGAAGGGGGTCTGAAAAAGATGGAGGTTAGCACGCGGAACGACGATTCAGGCCTGGACCACGGCAGAGTCTGTGTTGGTTCATCGCCAAATCTCAGCAAACAACCGCCGACGAGTGCTCATGATTTCTTTCTGACAGCAGGCCTCGGCCTTCCCCACGCACAAGGCCACTTTCCCGTTCTCAGCTTTCAGGTGCCATGCCATGTGCGAGACTGAAGGGCCGTATTTATAGTCGTTACCTAGCAGTCCCCTTATCCATCCCCTACCCAGCAGGCCCCTTGAATTGTGCGTCCTATGGTCAAAATTAAGGGAGCTGCTAGGTAGGGGATGGTTGGGGGCTAGATCTGGTAACTAAGGACTACAAACGGCGGGAAATGGAATTCGCAGCTCAAATGTTTCAGTGGTGACGCTCGTGATCAACATGGATACGGATAAATAAAGAGCCAGGCGCAGCATGAAAACTGTTAAGATGGCCGCTCGACGTGCAAATAGCTTCAACAAGGTGTGATGAAGAAGATTTTGAGTGACCTGGTGTGGAAGCATAAAGATATATAGTGGAAAGTAAGAAAACGGACGCAGTTTCCTGCCACAAGAAGAAGAAATTGTGGGAAAAAATATGCTGCGAGTGTATATGATGAACATCCTTGGAATAAGTCTGGCGTCACATCAGATATTTATCGATTAAGAGCAAATCTTACCGTTGTTTTATTGACAGCAAATCTTCGAAATTATTAATTTAAGGCTATGTACGTTCATTAGAGTCAGTTTAGTTGTACATATCTGTTGTGTTATTTTTTCGATAAGGGGGCCCCTGGTGGAGCATGCATCTCCTGCCAGAATTAGGAGAGGCTAAGGGGGCTGCTGGGGGTGGAAATTTGACTGTAAATATGTACCGTTTTTGACGAAGGGGCCTGCTAGGCGCTGTGGGACTGCTGGGTAACGACCATAAATTCGGCCCTGACTGACTGAGGGACGGTCTAAACTCACCCAAGTCCCAAGAACATCCCGGCTGCGCCATCGTGCCTCCGTTGGGGTAGAAGTCGGCGTGGCCGATGGAGGCGACCATGCCTATCCAACCGCCGCACGTGTGGATCACGTCAACGAAGTCCGCGTCGTCCTTGTCAAGGCGTCCGGGTTTGTCGAACACGCTGAAGAGCGGACCGGCGGGGTCCAGGCCTGCGGAGAGTGGAAGAAGGGATGCTGAGAGGACGATGCCCAATCAAAGGGAGATGTATGCTGGATGTCTGTGTGTGGTAGATGATAAGGGCAGTCAACGGCGGCGGTGCATCGGGAGAAGTCTACGTCACTTCCGGAGGGGATGCTACTTCGATCATTTTCCGTCTTCTGGTCATGACGCCACGACCACTCACGGAGCAATGTATATACATATATGGATCCTAAACTTGCCCCCAGTGTTTGTTGCCAAACATTCCGAAAGCACCGAAAAATCAGGACCAAGCAGATTGTAGCGCCGCCACTCTAGATAAGGTGGTTGTAATAAGGAAAGGCCGTGATTCAAATGGAGATATTGGAAATAAAGGTACCTGAATTGGCCTCCCTATTAAACCGGCCATTTTTGACACTCAGAAGCGGAACCATGCCGACTGCAGTGCGACCTATCTTTTGCGGAAAGCTAGGCAACACTGCTGCCCGTACAGTGGTGCCGAAGATCCATATGACGTATATTCATGCACGGAGCTATGGCAACGTAAACATTTTTTTCAAGCACGTTTCCATGAAATACCGATTGACGGTGCTCTCCCTATAAATCAATATTGGTGGTTTGAAATTTTATTCAGTGGTGCTCAATAGGTGGTGTATTGCTCTTTCGTTGTTATCACTCCTGCTGATGTGAGCGTGTTTCCAAGATGGCGATGGCAATTATAATTTTTTTATTAATTTAAAGTGGGATTACGACCACACCCCGGCACTTAAGACTACAAGTCCACTATGCCATGTCTCAGGTCAATCTTCACTCAGGCTGTCCTGTTTCCCTCCAGGAGCTGACCCGAGTTGAGAGATATGACTTCATCAGTGGTGGGGAAGAAATCCCCCAACCAATCTTGCCTAAGATTGTGGCCCACGTTGGACACTTGGTCAGGAGGTGCAACAGAGAGTTGGCGATGGCAATAATATCCGTAGAAATCCAGCGTTTACATGGCGACCGTGAAATGTGCTGGACGAAGTGTTTCCGTTGCCATGAGTAAGGAGTTGCGACCCCATTAGTCTGTCAGACAGAAGAGATGCTTTTGCAGCCTAAGAATCACATCCCCTCCATCACCTCCAAAAGTTGTCACTCGGCTTCCTCATGAAACAACCTGTGTATACGTATGCTGAACTCCAGGAAGAGATTGTTGGCCACGCGATATAAAGCTAGAATATTTATTTATTTATTAAAGTTCACCAAAGAAACAGCCACTAGGCCTTTTAAAATGGGAATATTAAAATAAATAAATTAATACAAGCAAATTACGCATGACAAAAAACGAGGGAAAAACAAAAACAACTAAGTAAATAAAATTCATACGGCTATTCATGGGATGAATGAAGTTGTTGTAGGTGGTAGCGTTTTAGTGAGGAGGTAAGGATGCTGTTTGGAGAGGTCAGGAGAAGGATATTTCCTGGAGAAAGAGTTAAATAGGGATGGGATACGGTGGAAAAGGGACCTTATGTAAACGGATAGGCGGAACTAGGGTGTGCGAAGAAGACTCGTGTTTTGAGTCGAACGAGATGGGACACGTAGTGAGAAGGATATAAAGATTTTAGGGGTTCGGAAGGAACCATTTAGGAATTGGTGAAGGAACTTCAAGTCCGAGATTAGTCTGCGGAGAGTGTGCTCATATAAGATATGATAAGATAAGATATGAGCTCATATAAGATATTGGCTAGAATAATATTTACACCAAGGAGTTGAAATTCGCCCTGAAAAAAAACATATCATTCGTGCATTACGCAGGCAGTGATTGGAAAATGTGTTCCCCTCCCCCCCCCCCCATGATTCACGCACCAGCAACCCAGCATTCTGCCTTCCCCCCCCTTCCCCTCCTCCCTCACCTCCCCCACCTTTTTCCTTGTCCATACCGCCTTCGCCCATTTGTGGATTCGAGCGGCATTATCCGAGTCGGTGGTCGTTTGCATTATGGAATTTTCCCTCAATGTGCTCGCCAACCGATCCTATTGCCTAAGGATGAGCATTTTTCTAGATTAATTGTGCGACATTACCACTTGATGTCCCTTCATGGAGGGCCTAGAGCTGTTGAAGCACTAGTATCTAGGCAATTTTGGATTATATCCGCTAGAGTGGTAATTCGTTCTGAGATTGCAAAATGTGTGATCTGCTCAAGGCATCAGGGTAAAACCACGCAACCCGTTATGGCTGATTTGCATTCATCAAGAGTCATTCCTCAAGAACCTTTTGCTCAAGTAGGAGTCGATTATGGCGGCCCATTAATGTTTAAGACGAGCATCCGTCGTAATGCGGCTATTGCCAAAGCTTACATTTGTTTATTTATTTGTTTGGTAACAAAGGCCGTTCATCTCGAATTGGTTACGTCTCTGTCTACACCCGCCTTTCTCGCGGCTTTTCAACGTTTTATTTCAAGGCGCGGAATACCCAATGTAATTTATTCAGATTGTGGCACGAATTTTGTTGGTGCGGATAAATTCTTAACAGATTTATGTCGACTAATTCGCTCGGAACCTCATAAGGAAGCTCTTAGTTCGCTTTATCCCGGGAATGCCATAGAATGGCGATTTAATCTGCCCGCTGCACCGCATTTCGGCGGAATTTGGGAGGCCGGGATAAAGTCTGTGAAATATCACATCCGGAGAGTGACTCAGGGGCATACTCTCACTTTTGAGGAGTTTGCGACTTTGTTATGCCAAATCGAGGCAATATTAAATTCGCGCCCGCTAATAGCTTTATCGACGGATCCTTCCGAGACGGATTGCTTGACACCGGGGCATTTTTTGGTCTGTAGGCCCGTGTTAACCTTGCCTATGCCCATAAATGATGAAATGATACCACTTCCTCAGCGATATAAGTTAATAAGGCAAATTGTCCGCCAATTATGGCGAAGATGGTCTTGGGAGTACTTGCACACGCTTCAGCAGAGAAGCAAGTGGACCAAGGATGGATCCACAATTTCAATCGGGGAACTTGTTTTGGTTAGGGACCGCAACTCTTCACCGTCTCAGTGGACCATGGGTCGTGTTACTCGCTTGTTTCCGGGCTCCCTTGGGGAGTCAAGAGTAGCCGAATTCAAGACTGGGTCGGGTTCACTAGTGCGGCCCGTGGTGCGATTGGTACCATTCCCTATCTCACCCCAGTGAACCCACAGAAGCTTATTTGATTTTTTTTACCATTTATTTTTTACTTATTTATTTTTTCTTTGCCTTTTCCTATTTATTTTGTGATTCTGAGTGAATCACGGCGGGTGGGATGTTCGCACGAGGACTGGCCACCTTTTTTGTTTCTTTAAATTTCCCTCCCTCTGGCCATGGCGAGTTTCGTGTACCTTTTTGTTTGCCTTGTAATGATGATTTTGCCCACTGAGGGCGCGAGAGAGACAGACGGGACTTCTGACTGGGAGAAAGACACAACCAGTGTGTGGAGTTCAGACAGGACAAGAGTGTAAGTGGCCTGCAGGCATGACGTGTGTGTGTGATTGTGCGAGTGTACATGAGAATTGAAGACCTCCAGAGACGTCGGCGATACAAGGTACGCGAAGCTTACGCCCGGCATTTCCTTCCCTTCTTTATTATTAATTTTCTGTTTCACATATTATCAGTATTTCTTCAGTTTATTATTTTGTGTCCCGTTAAAGACCAGCCTCCATTCTTTTTATTTTATCCTTGCGGGATTCATTACTTGTCTGGGGACATCACGGCCACGGGCGCGTACAATGTGAATATCCATGGTTTTGAATTCCTCTCGAGATTCCAACCGGGTTAAGGTCTGCATGATGTACGCCGACGTTTCGTTGGGAGACTTTACCAACATCTTCAGGGCTGATGATGTTGGGAAAGTCTCCCAACGTCATCAGCATCATCAGCCCTGAAGATGTTGGGAAAGTCTCCCAACGAAACGTCGGCGTACATCATACAGACCTTAACCCGGTTGGAAACTCGAGAGGAATTCATTCAAGTAATTCACCGGGAAAAACTTTCATTCTTCACCCATGGTTATCTTCAGCATTGACTTCCACTTGTAATCGCCTCGTGAAGGCAGGAAAAGACACCAAAGGCGTTATGACCAACCGGTTGTTGTATTTAGTTCGTGATAAACTTCTTAAAACTATGTCCATAGTATGTACCAATTATAAAATATATGGATGTCGTTTGAAGATCATATTATGTAATACTCTTATAACATTGTTTCCGAAAGAGTTTGATACTTGTACTCAAGTGAATGAAAACTTAATATTCTAAAGGAGCATTATTCTTTGTTTTATATCTTCTGCGAAGAAAGTTCAGAAAAAAGTCGTCCTATCGATGTATTTAAAAATTATTTCTTATGTCGGCAGGGTTTTCTTCAACCCATATATTTTTCTCCTTTCACATCTTTCATTTGGTGTTAGCTGATATTCGAAGGACTGCTGAAAGCTGTAAAAATTTTTCAATTTCTAAATTATATGAAAGAATCTTGATGAAATATATCATATATTTCTTTTCAAGTCCAGATAGTGTTTTTGAGCACCAATCGAAGTCAGCAAAATAATCCACAATTGTTTGAGGGCGAGTGATCAATGATCTCAGGGTGTCAATATCAATGAGTAATATAGTCTCAATAAATCTTAGACCAGTCATAGTCATGCATAATGTGTATTAAGCCATGTTGCTGTCCATGGGGAAACGGATCCATTAAGTCATTATTCAATTCTATTAATTAGGCTATCTATTATTTAAATATAATACATAAATGTTAAAAAGCTGCAGATTTCGCATAACGGAAGGGGTAAACGTATGTTTCGAATTAAAGACCCATAGGAACGGGATAGAAGAGGTAAGTGCTCCCCTTATATAAAGTTTTTGTGAAAAAGGTTTTGAGAAAATACGTGCTTCCCGCTGCTGAATTGGGATAATGAAAGAATTATGAGTCCGGAAGATAACCAGGTGATACTACTGCACGTCGGTGTCACTATAATTTCTTTTTTGGATCTTCATGAACGATATCGATGGAAACACGGTGTCCCCGGGACTCGCCTGTTATACGTCCGGGCTTCCTGCCAACCATGAGGCGGATGTTCTTGCCGGCGATACCGACGACGTGGGCACCGAGGCTGTAGCCGATCAGGTGAACCCTTGACAAGTCAGTGCCTCCCTCTCGGACCAGGAAGGCCGTGAACTCCGCCACGAAACGACCAACCTCCTTAAGCTGCCTCGCCGCGATGAAGTAGAGTGGGTTCTTGGAGATATTGGACCAGTCGACGGCGATCACATTGGCCTCCTGGAAGTCGAGGTACGCTGCGGAGGGAAGAAGTTAGTTTAAAAGGGGGATTCACATTCAAGCATTTCACGCGTACTAAGCGAAGCGTTTCGCGCTCAGCCAATCAGGTGCTTCGCTTCGTTCGCCTGGCTACGCGCGAGCGAAGTTGAATTTTGCTCAACTTTCTACGCGCGCGACGCGGCTGACGCGTGAAACAAATGGCGGACACATGGAGTCATTTCGTATTTACTTATAAGATTCACTGGGATATATTAGCATGCATACATGAATTGTCCATTTCTGTTAATCATTGCTACAGTGCTTGATATATAATAGTTGTATTATTGGCAAATTGAGAATTTTATGGGCTAACTTTCGTGCATTAACATCCCAGGCAACAACGGGACACCATCGCAGTATTCATTATAATTAACGATTTCCCCATTAATGCCCGCCAAAAATGTGAAGTTGGATCAGATACGAGCTATTAGTAATTGTTTTAGTGCGAATAAGAACCTCAATAAGTGAACAATGAGCAACAAAAAACTCCTTAAGGTGGGGACCAACATTCTCAGGCCATAACCCGAGTTTCCTAGAAAATGTTAAGTATATGCCTCGTTCACAACATCTTCGGTCGCTAGCGCGCATTACTCCTAGTGAGGTGGTTGTAGGTTCAATCCCAAGGAAAGTAAATTTTTTTAACCCTCAATATTTAACCTAAATATTTAATTTAGCCACTAATTTAGCGATATATTTTAAAAGTAGTGAATAATCTTATGAAGGAATTTTTTCTACCTCAGTTTTCGAACTAATTCCCAGTTAATCTTGGATGAGTAACATTTGAAACATTCCTTTCTTCACAATTCCCTGTACGATTACGTGCATTCCTTCTCCTAATGAAACTTTTTTTTTTTTAGATAAAATGCAATTACGTTCTATCGAAAGTCGTTTCGGTTAATGTATTTCATTGGTTGGAAAAGGACTATCTCATAAATGCAGCTTAACTACGCGTTTTGGAGATCTTGACTAAAACTATTATAAGAAGATGTTTTAATATGGTATTTCCGCTAAACGCTTTAAGGATTCGCGTGGTTTTATATATTATAATAGGTTAAGGATCGGGCGGGTTATAAATTAATGATAGTTATTATATAAAATAATGATAATATATCTCGCACCTAGTTCTCAGGAAAATTATGGGAATCTATTCTTCTGGTCTGCAATAAATATTATCAACTTTGCGAGCATTATTTATTATCAACTATCGCAACCGATCTTAAATTTGCCTACATTCTGGTTGGTATAATGTCGCATAGCAGTTACTGCCCATGTACTACCTATTGTTACGAAACCAATGATAATTTGAATAGGTACTTGGGATACGTACAGAACGATAGCTTATACGCTAGTAAATTACATTCAATGGTCTTCGGCATGAGATAAGAAAACAGGTGCAAAATTTTACAAATACTGCGTCTACAGTCCTCTTTTTTCTACTCCTCGAAATCGTTCCTCCGCCAGAGTTGCATTTAATGATAGGTGTCGTGAACACTTTACATGAACATTTATTGAATAAATTTGAGCTAGATTCTTTTCAGTCGGCAGAAACATGCAGTGTGACACGCGATATACGTCAAGGGAGTTCAAATTTCAACGGCAATCCTTACAAAACACTGTGGGTAAAACTTGATTTACTGTGATCAAGAAGTCAAAATTTGAGAAGCTTGATGTACGTAACTGTATTTGAAAATTTTATAAATGATGTTATGGCCTGCTTTGGTAAAAAATTAAGTCCCAACTTCAAAAATAAGATTTCCGCATTCAAAGAGAGCTCTATTATGCTCAATACAAAGGCAACACCTAAAGTCCACGCAGTATTTTTTCACATACCCGATTTTTGCGACAAAATGCAAGTAGGTCTTGGTTTCTACAGTGAATAGTCAATGGAATCTGTCCACGCTGATTTCAAACTTATATGGGAAAATATTCGAAGTGAAATCTGTAAGAACCATCCGGAATTCACAGAAAGACTGCTTCATGCTTTTAGTAAATATACTTATTATCACTCATTTTAATGTCTATTAGTACTATTGATTAAACAGATAAAATATTTCTCCAATGGCCGTAAAATATATGCACCACTCGTCAAAAAAATTAAATACTTACTGTGTTGGTTTGCGGGAATGAGGTTCCACAACAGGGACCAACCACAGCCTCTCCACCAGAATACCCTCCTGTGGTAGTTTACGGGAAAATAATTTCCCGTACTAAAAATCAATTTGCTCGCGAATTTTTCTTTCGGGGCTAAAATATTCGAGAGACATCTTAGAAATGGAATTTGAAAAGATTTCATCGGTGCAAGCATTTTTAATTTTAAGTCGATCGAAGCCCACCGTGCATTTACATGTCCTCATAATGAAAGAAAGACGTACGTCTAGTCGCGATCTCTCGTACCATACCTCGATGCTCGTGGCGCTCCCGGCGCGTCCACGCACGCAGAGGCTCGACTTATTTTAACTACTTCATTCATCCTCCAATAGGTGTCACCATGTGCAGTTGACGCGCACGACGACGTTGCCTACGCTTGAATGTGGACCTTTCGTGCGTTTCACACGTCAACTGTACGCGCGCGAGACGCGTGGAACGCTTGAATGTGAATCCGGCTTAAGGATTACAGATAATTAAAAGCGGGTTAATAAAAAGGCGAAGGGTCGATATTGCCTTGGCCTCCCAACGGCACAGGAAAGGACCTCTCTCCCTTAGCAGCTCACCCATAAGCAAACGCAAGCCCAGAACCGTACCCCTCCCCGCGAATATAATCCCTTGGCAGGTAAAATTCTTCCTTCGTGCCTCCCAAGACTCATCCCGGTCCGTCGCTATCTGCGGGGAGGAAGGGTCCCCGATCCGGTCCGAGTGTTCATTGCTCTCCCGTGAAAGGGGCAGTGGTTCGGCCGCGTCGTCACACTGATTTCAACTAGAGACTTGGAAAAATTTCTACCCCGAGGTGGTAAGAATGTTTTGTCCTGTACGCTAACTCCACCGTTTTGAGTTTGAGAGGGGAATCTGTTGGAGGGGGAAGAAAGAATTTAAGCATTTTAAAAGTTTTTTTAGTAAAGAAAGACGTTACCGCTTACGAGAAGAGGAGCTGATTCGGAAGGGTTCTTGTAGTAAGAGCGGTGATTGTTGAAGCGTATGCTGAGGGGGTTTATGAATGTTGAAAGCTGACCAAAGTTTACGCCGTGGATGGTGAGCAACAATACTAGCGACGGAGGTAATTTTAGGAGAGGCGCGGTTATGAGCAGATGGGACAAAGTTTGCATCTTGCTCGGTAGGAAAGGGTCTAGAAGCAGCGGGATTTTTGAAAGGGTCTAGAAGCAGCGGGATTTTGGAAAGGGTTTTGGTGGAGAAGATATCAGAATGAAAGACATATCTAATCCAGTTTCATTTTTTTACAGTAAACTAGATCTATCTTAAGACACTGGAGTTGGAGTGAATTATTTTGAGCCAAATTGATGAGCAATAGGCGTAAATGCAATAAAGCGACAAGATATCTATTGCAAATCCATTACTAATTGTTGTCACTACTAAATTTTATAAAATATTTTATTAGTTCTTCGTGTGAAGATCTCTTCCTCAATCCGGAAACCGATTGGATGTAATGTAGTCTTTGCTGATGCATTGAATTAACAGAAGAGGCTTCCAAGATGGCCGACTGAATGTTAGAGCGTTTTTCCGTAACGAAGTCGCCCGACGGTATTTGGAGAGAATGGGACCATTTTGGTATCAGCTACGAGAAATGGCGTCATTAGTTATTCCGCAAATGCTGCCGACGGGGTTTCTCGATGCCCTATGGGCGAACGAGACCGTGATATAGATAATAGCATCGCTCAAAAAGCATAAAAATTACGTTTCGACAGTGCTTTGTTTTATTTTCTCATTCTATATTTGTAATTTCGCGAGAACTGAGAGATTTGACGCCTTATTTCCTCCGCATTATAAATCTTGCGTCTAAATGAAAATCTTGACAAATATGGCACGTAAAATGCATGCCGTTACATTTCCAAGGCTGTCAATTTTTTGCACTATATTTGCAAAGTATCGCATGCTTGACTTCATTGAGCCAAACATAAATCCTTAAAGGCAGCCCTGCTACAGCCTAAGGAACTAAGTTCATACACAATGCATCGTAGCTATGATTCAGGAAAAACTAATAGCAAGTGAATGTGTGAAATATTTATGTTGTAGTCCTTTTTCCAACTTTAAACTTATCATGCCTGGTTTAAATACATTAAGATAATCTTCACTCGAAAAAAATATTTCATTGGCTGTTATGTAAATGTAATGTGAGTGAAGAGAAGACATGCTAGGGCCCATGCAAGTAGGAATGGCAACTTCGACTTTACGCTCACGGAAGAATTGAAGCATTTTTTATTTACGTCTGCCTTCAAGTGATCCTCGAAGAGCATCGAAATTCTACTTTTTATTATTTTTTTAGCAACTATGAAGCTTTTTCCTGAAGTAAAATCTAAGATACGATGTTGAGTAAGACGTGACATGCACTGGAATGTGGAAAATTTATCGGAAAATACTAATATTGATCACAAAAGACGAACGAGGGTATAGCATCTCTATCCCTTTTCTAATTAATATCAGAATACCTACTCGAGATTTGAGTGACGTCTATGTTAAAAAACATCTAAGTCATACGTCTTTATTAACAAACAGTACTTTCCGATACGTAAAACATTGTTCCTCATTGTTCGAAGTAGAACGTTCTTCTTTTTTCGTTGTTGCCTGTCTGGGAATTGAAACGGCCGCCGGTAATGCGGTCTCTAGGGGAAGGATGCTGGAGGGTATGGACCAGGAGGGAGTGCGTGTCTAGACGTCGTGAGGGACGGACGTGTGTTTGCGGTGTGAGGGCTAGAACAGGGAACGGGAAAGGGGTACACCACCGAAGAAGAGGGGTCCAGCGAACTGTGAACTCATGTAATTTTTAATGTGATGCCATGTAATCAAACGTCATTCGAAGAACTTCTCTATGTTCATGAGCTTCTTTGGCGCTAGAACTGGCATCGGTCGTAACCGATGCCATTTCGCAATGCCAATGCTGGATGCCAAGACCGCATAGCTGCCGACGCCATCTTCCGATGCCGTCCGTGATATGGCATCTGCCGATTCACGGAATGAACCCTTAGGGAAACTACATCAATTGGATGACCTTATTGATTGCAAGGCAGTTTCGCCCATTGTAAAAACGGTAGAATTTGGCTGCACTGGCAGTTTTTCTGTTAGTAATTACGGTGATTTTAGGAACGCGCACACGATTGAGTTTCGAAATCAATGAGTGCTTTATCAAGCAAATTGGGAGCTTATAAAGCCAGTGAATTTATAATGGGAGTATAATTACTTATAGCCTATGCTATACAAAAGGAAAGGATCTACTCTGCCAGCATTTAGGTCACCTATCTAGGTAGCATTGTTCCTAGGAGGGAATGGAAACCTTTCCTCCCCGAAGATGGTCTATTTCTTCGATGAGTAGCGAAGACTAGCAAAAGAGATGGTTTCCCTTCACATTTCATTGACTATCTATCCTCGATGGCAATCAAGTGTTTCATTTCGGTGCTTGGGGAAATCGACGTTAAATCTAGGCACTCAACTATCTATGAGGCTGCGGATGGTGCTGGACCGGATGCTCTGCTGGAAGCCGTGAGTGATGATGTACGTGACCTTCGAGGCGTTGAAGTGCGAGCTTCGCAGAGAATCCACGTCCCCGGCCGTGATCACCTCTCCCTCCGCCTGGCTCCGCCTGCAAAAACAAATGAATCTCTTTACGCGCAAGCATGCAGCAATGTGGCCGCCGAGCGAATGTCATGGCGCCCATAGAGTTGACAGGAGGGGGCGATAAGTTCCCAAGGTGAGGCCAGTCCGTTTTATCAACCTGCGCATTTAGCCATGTTGCTCCACCTAGCTGCCCAAGTTTTGCATTGAATTAAGTACGAGGTGAAAAAAATCTAGAGTTTTTCTGGCTTGGCTGATACTTCTGAAGTGCATTAATACAAAGGTACACAAATACAAATGATTCATTCGGTTATATGTGATATTATTATTTATCTCCGAAAGTACGTCTTTTGGCCGTAATAAGAAAAACTTACTTGGCATCAACAGATGGCTTGCTGCTCAGCTTACGACTCCTGTAATCGGCACGATATGAAGATACCCGGCATTACCTTCAGTGATTTAGCTTGCTTAGGACAGTTACTTTTTAGCCAGAATTGACAATGCATCTGGGTGATGTCGATTTCAGGGGGACTGCATGGCGGATGGACCCAGGTAGTCTCCACAACACCCTCATTAGGAAGGCCCTCGCTCGCTCGCGAGATAATCCGGATCCTCTCTCGAGGTTGGGGACGCACGAGGGTCGCCCTTCCCGGCAGGTAGAAAGTGACCCCGTGCAGTACAATTATAAAGTTTATAAATATTGCAATTTTGTAACTTTTTCGCATCGCCATCGAATCCCTTGTCTCAAAACGTTCACGAGCGTCTTTTGATTGACTCTCTAGGATGAAAATTAAGGATTTTAGTGTCAGCATAGAAAATGCGCCTATGACACCTGGCAACCCAACCCAACCAAACCAAACCCAACCCAATCCAACCAAACCAAACCCAACCAAACCCAACCAAACCAAACCCAACCAAACCAAACCAAATCCAACCCAATCAAACCAAACCCAACCCAACCAAACCAAACCCAACCCAACCAAACCAAACCCAACCAAACCAAACCAAACCCAACCCAACCAAACCAAACCCAACCAAACCAAACCCAACCCAACCCAACGCCGCATTTTCTATGCTGACACTAAAATCCTTAATTTTCATCCTAGAGAGTCAATCAAAAGACGCTCGTAAACGTATTGAGACAAGGGATTCGATGGCGATGCGAAAAAGTTACAAAATTGCAAAATTTATAAACTTTATAATTGTAGTGCACGGGGTCACTTTCTACCTGCCGGGAAGGCCGACCCTCGTGCGTCCCCAACCTCGAGAGAGGATCCGGATTATCTCGCGAGCGAGCGAGGGCCTTCCTAATGAGGGTGTTGTGGAGACTACCTGGGTCCATCCGCCATGCAGTCCCCCTGAAATCGACACTACCCTCTCCCTCAAATCCTTCAACATATACAATTTTCTTCTTCCTTCCTTCCGTTTTCCTTTCATTTTTTCTTCCATTATCTTACTCAGGAGGCAGTCATGCCTCATGACGTAACCTAACCATTTTGCCTTCCTTCTTTTTATTGCAATCGTGATTGACCTTTTTCTCGTCAATCCATTTCAAAACTTTATCATTGCTCACATAGTCTGCCCACCTCACTCTCGTCATTCTTCTCCGTTACAAGATTTCAAAACTTTCAAGATATCGAACTTCTCTTTTCCTATAGGTCCATGTTTATGATCCATGCAGGACCACGCTCCATACGAAGCATTTGGCAAATATCTTCCTCAGGGTAATAGGTATTTTTTTTGCAGTCAACAGAGCTTTTGTTTTTTCAAAGGCTTTCTTTCCCATGGATATTCTACTCTTGATTTCCTGAGTAGAGTTGCCATCTTTATTTATCAGGCTACCGAGATATCTGAAATATTCAACCTGCTCTAGTCGCTGACCTTTTACTGTGATATTAACATCCCCTTCTTCATTCCCAATCCTCATAACCTTTGTTTTAATAACATTTATTTTCCTTCCGTCTATCTCTCCAACCTTATGTACACTTTCCAAGTTTTTCTGTAGCTCTTTTTCTGTCTCGCCACAATCACTTTATCGTCAGCATATTTAATAGTTTATATTTGTATTCCTCCAACATTAATCCCTCTTGCCTTCTTTATAGCTATTAGCTTTTCTGCATAAAGGTTGAACAAGACTGGTGACATGCAGCAACCTTGCCGAACTCCCTTCCCAATCCTCATATCTCCTGTTTCCTCATCTTCTAATTTCATTATAACTCTCTGTCCCGTGTATAGCTCTTTTATAAACCTTCTATATTTCCAGTAAATTTTAATGGTTTTCAACATTAGTCAGCATGCTCCATTGAAAATTGTCAAAAGCTTTTTCCCAATCTATAAAACAAATATTCAGTGATCTGTTCATTTCCATAAATCTCCCTGCTAACATTCTAAGGCATCATATCGCATTTCTTGTTCCCTTTCCTTTCCTAAAACCAAACTGGTCATTTCCTAAGTTCTCTTCAATTTTATTCTCAACCCTTCTTATCACAAATCGAGAGGTTGTTTTGGTAATATGGCATGTTAAACTAGTGATAGTTCTAAAATCTTTACATTATTTGTCATTGTTTTTCTTTGGTATAGGGACTAGAATTGTTTTTAATAGCTCTTCAGGCCAATTCCCTGTTTCATATATGTTATTTATTATGCCCGTAACTCTATCCAACGCTGCTCCTTCTAAACTTTTTAATGCTTCTGATGGAATCTCATCATAGCCATGGGTTTTGCCTCTCTTCATATCTTTGAATGCTCTCTCAACTTCCCATTTCTCAATTCTCGGTCATCTGCTATCCTCATCGCATTCATTTACATCTTCCAGATTTAATGCACTTATATTATCAGTGTTATTCTTATACAGCTTTCTAATGTGCTCCATCCATACTTCCTTTTTCTCTTCCACATTATTAATTATCTCTCCGTTCTTCTTTTCAATCCCTTTCTTACTTATTTTTCTTGGTTCTATTTTTCTGTAAACTTTGTACTACCTTGTACATCTTCTCAAATTTCCCGTCTCGCTCCAGTTTTTCTATTGTTTCACACTGGTTTTGCATCCAAACTTCTCTGGCTTTATCTATCCTTCTTCGCAATTCATTATTAAATTTTCTGTATTGGTTCCTGCCTTTCTCGGTATTACTGTTTTTGCACTTCATTCGTTCCTCCATCTTATCAAGCATTTCTTGATTTGACCACTCTTTCCTTTTCTTCTTATTTTGCACTGTTACTATACATTCGTCCAGCCCTTTCCGGATAGCATTCTTCACCAATTTCCATTCATCTTCCATATCTGAACTTTTACCTGCTTTTGCCAGTTCCTCGTCAACTTTCTTCCCATAAATAACAGCAGAGTCATTCTTTAAGACTCTTTTAAGTCCCAATTCTCATTATCCCTTTTTATTTTGATGTGCTTCAGTTTAGTTCTTAGATTGGCTACGAGGAGATTATGATCTGTATCTGCGTCTGCTCTGGGGAAAGTTTTACAATTATTTATGCTGTCAGATCGATTGTAGACGAGTTAACTTTGTGGAAATTCATTTTACTAAGAAAGAGACAGACGTAGTAATTTTCCACACTTCAATTTATTCACTCGACCGGTTTCAACTTTTACACGTCATTTTCAAGAGCTGTTTCAAGAGACACCTCTTGAAAATGACGTGTAAACGTTGAAACCGGTCGAGTGAATAAATTGAAGTGTGGAAAATTACTACGTCTGTCTCTTTATTAATAGTTATGCTGTTATTAAACCTTTGATTTACAGTAATAAAGTCTATTTGATATCTGGCTCTATCTCCTGGGTTTTTCCATCTATCCAATCTTCATTTATGGTTTTTGAACCAGGTGTTAGCTGTACATGAATTCATAGACTCGCAAAAATTTACTAATTTTTCCCCTCTTTGATTTCTCTTTCCCAGTCCATATCAGCAATCAATATTTCCCTGTCTTCCTCTTCCAACCACGCTGTTACAATATCCCATTATTATTGATCTTACTTGTCCCTTTCCATTTCCTTCATACACATTTCCTTCTATCTGATCATACACATCTTCTTCTTTTGCATCTGAGGTTGGCATATAGGCTTGAACAATAAGAGTCTCTTTCGATTCTGAACTTACGTTCATACCTATTACTCTGTCGCTCATCATGTTTGTGATATTCTTTTCCAAACTTTTTCTATATATTATTCCAACTCCACCTCGTCTGTCAATACCTCCTTTACAAATTTACGTAAATTTACATGTTTACATAAATACATTGCAAAACCATTTCAAAGTCGCCAGATTGAAGCTCTCCTTCGCCTTCCTACCTTACTTCCCTCAGTCCAAGAACACGGACGTCATATCGTATCATCTCATTCTTTATGTTTTCCAGTTTCCCTCTTTTATTCACAGTTCTTACGTTCCAGGTTCCTTCTCTCAAATTGGATAAAGATCTCTTCTTCCTCTTCTTCGTTTGCATTGTATATTGCTCTCCTGAAAAAGTGTGAGTATCGGCCATATTTATTGGCGTAGCAAGAATATATGGTCCTTATGTCAGCTTTCACTTGTAAACGGAATAGTAAGCAAATTTCCTCGATGTATTCGTACACAGTGTGTACGCTTGATGATCGGCAATATTGCTTTTTTGAGATTCCTCAAGAGTTAATAGCATCCACTGATTAGGTTGCCATTATTCGACTTTAACGGTTTGCGAATCTACGCAAATGGAAACAGCCGTTGTCTAAACCATATGAGAGAGACCCCCCCCTACTCTGAAAACCCGCATTACTCTGACAATTTAACTAATTAAAGGCATGGATTTAGGCCGCAAACAGTGTTTCAGAAACACTGTGTCCTCCAACAATGAATAAACTTTGTCCCTAACAACGGTACTTCTTTGGAATTTCTTCGTGAATCTACTTCAGCTAAAAGTCTGATAGTCGGGCAGCAATAGACAAAGGTAGACCATTCATTTCAATATCGGCAATTTTTTAAGAGAATATAGTACATGGAATTAAGTTTCGTCTTGGAGGACTATCACGACGGATGATGTGCAGAAGATAGTATATCTCCTCCCGCATCTCTGTTCATAGTTTATAGTAAGTATTCGTTTAGTACAGCGAACAGGAAGTGAGACACACGGCTATTGAAAGGGCGTCGTTTATGGTCACTGGGGAATTAGAATTGTCGTACATGCAAATGTGGAAGCGCTGTTTCTCATTTCATTTATTCATGAATATATATTGTATCGAGTTTGAACGAGATTCCTTTTCAGCAATGGCCTCATCTTTGTGGACCCATCCTTTTTCATCTTCTGGCCGTCTCACCCCTTTCTTTCTCTCTCTATCTCTCCAAGGGCGTCTATCCTCGATATTTGATTCACGTCTTCTTCCTGAAATACTTGGCTTATATTCCTTCACAAATGGAATCCATTTTTATTTTCATATAGAAACTTGTTATCTTCTGGCTTCACAGTGATCGTGTATAACGAGCTCAACGTTCTCATTTACACCTACCAAATATCCTGCAAGCCACGTCAAGAGTGTGTGGCAGGGGGTGAGTAGTCACCAACATGCATTTACCTAAACCCTTAAAGTTAGTGTAACTACGACTATTAATGCATTAGCATAAATCGCTAATATTCTTGCCACGAGCCGAAGCCCCACAAGCATGCACTACACTATAGATATTCTACCAAAGTTAGAGGTACCGTTAGTATTTATGTATTTTGCAACTACATAAAGGGACAGAGATTAAACAGTTATGCTGAAAACATGCATGGCGTGCTGTAAGTACTAGGTAGCAAGATAGGGATACAAGTATTAGGGAGTACTACTAAGAGCTACACTACCTATCGACAAACCTAGTTAAAAGTGTAATTGGCAGCTGTTCTGGTCCCTTATAGTTCGAAAAAAAATCACATTTTAAAATTATCCTTTCTGCAGTCTAGTTCCCTAATTTTATTCTCATTATATCTGGCGCCTGATTCTGATGCTTTACCGATGTTCAACTTTTCCACCAAACCGTCATTAGTTTCCACCAAAACGTCATGACTTTCCGACACTAGGTCATCATATTCCACCTTCCACCATAGAATCGTTCACTACATCGTTCATCGTTCAATTACTGGTGGAAAGTCAAGCTTCCCTTCCACCCGTCATCCACTTGGTGGAACAGCGCTAGTGTCGTGGTGGAAACATTCCGACGGAAGTAAGCGTGCGGAAGGTAGACATTGTTTTGTTCACGTTTGCGAGGTAAGATGGACATCGGCATAAGTTTGTGACGTTCGGCTCTCCAGAGGGGGTCATTGAGACGTTCATTCAACGGATCAAGAGTCGTTCAATGAACGAATGGTGGAACTTTCCACCAGTCATTGACTGGTGGAAGATCAGAATCGGGCCCCTGATCTACCGTAGTATGTCGGATCTCGTAAAATATTATCTACACCTACAAAATACCCTGCAAGCCACCTCAGGGGTGTGTGGCAGGGGGTGAGTAATCACCAACATGCATTACACTATACCCTAGAGTTAGTGTAACTACGACTAATTATGCATTAACAAAAATTGCTAATGCTTGTGTCGAGGCGAAGCCTCACAAGCATGCACCACTACACTACAGATGTCATCAAAATGGAGAATGACCGTCAATATACATGAATTCTACAACTACACAGATGGACAGGGACTCAAGACCCATGTAGAAAACATGCCAGGCGTGCTTTTAGTATGTACTAGGTAACAGATAAGGATTCAAGTATTAGGAGTACTACTACTACTAAGAGCTACACTACCTATCAATAAACCTAGATAAAAGTCTCATTGGCGGCTGTTATGGTCCCTTATCGCTCGTGGGAATAATGACATTTTAAATCTGCCCGTTCTGCAGTAGTAGTTCCCTAATTTTATTCTCATGATCTGATCTACCGTAGTATGTCGGATTTCGTAAAATATTATCAACGTCGTCAGAGAATAGACCGGTTTGGAACTTACATAATAGATTGAGTCTAAATTTTAATCGACGGTCTGAAAGCTATTCCCATCCCAGTTGCTGCAAAAGGTCAGTAACACTAACGAGATTATCATAACGGCCTTTATCGTATCTTGCCGATCTTCGCTGTACTAGTGATGGAAAAATGTCGGTCAAAATCGATTTTTCGAACAATCGATTTTTAATCGAAATGAAAAGCTCGACTTTTCAACAAAAATCGAAATTTGAACCAAAAGATCGATTAATCGAAAAAATCGACGGTTCTTTTTTGAAAAAAATACAGTTGGTACAAAAACATGTTTATTATTCATTCGAAAAACGCTCAGAAAACAAATTTGAAAATTATAAAATATCCCTAAAAATGTACTTTAAATACATTCTTGAATTATTTGTAGTAAAAATTTACAAATGCACGCACATTCAAGTTTGGGGATCAGCGTTTATAACCACTCGGCTTCACTAAAATTTTTAAGAAAGATTAACTAATTGAGATTCTTTCTTGATAATCTAGGGCGTGCCTTTCCAATTTTATCGGCCTTACAGAAAAGTCTTTCACATGGGACGGATGACGTTGTCATACTCAGCACTCTGATCGCGAAACGGTACGAAATGTTCAAGATCGAAGTTGAAAAATCGAGTTTGGATCGAAACTCGTAGATCATGGCTCGATCTCGATTTCCTCGATCTTTGACTATTAAAACTCGATTTTCGATTTTAATCGAAATAGATTTTTCCATCACTACGCTGTACGCGTTCTAACTCAGTTTCCAATCCTATCTCATAAGGATCTTAAATACTGGCGGCATATTCCAAGTGGGGTCCAACGAGGGAGAAGTACGAGCTGATTTCCCTAATTTTGTCGTCGCATTTGCCCAGTGCTCTTCCAACAAAACCCAATTTACCCACGATTGGCTTCGCCGGTAATTTTTCTACACAGTGAAACTTGGCCGAGCGCGGATTCACATGTACACGGTTCTCAAACATGTATATACCAATCTGCAGAGATCGCGAGATGAAGAACTAATTTTACGCAATTTTACCAGTTGTCATTTTCATCACTTTTGCGTGGAATGATCTAAATTTAATCAAAAAAACTCACCAACCTGAACTGTCTAAATCACTTCGTCACGGAGGATCAACAAGCTTATTGCTTGATTTCCTTACGTCAAGTGAAAGTTATTCCTTGACCGCTATCCGTAAGAATCCAACTAATTTTGAAGCCCATCTCGTAGTCCCGAGAAGAAATGCCAATGAAATTTACTTCATTACCCAAAATCCTCCATCGGAAACATATATACTGCGCCTCACTGCTCGTTAGTGTTGCGTCACACGATTTTCAGTGCCTAGAAGTGTGCATGCGTTGTGTCGCAACTAGTGATGGGCTAAGTCGGTATTCCCGTGATCCCATTCACGATCACCATTCACTTGGGTGATTCTGTCATGAACGCCTGGTCATGAATGAACGGGTCGTGATTGTAAAAACGTGGATGGCGATCACGACCCTGTTCCCAATCACGACCAGCGCAAATGATCGCAGATCGCGACCCTCTCTGAAACGGCACTTCAACGTCGGTCAACAAACGCACGGAGGTCATCATGGCCATGTTGAGTGACTTTTCTGGGGTTTTCGGGGTCTTTGAATGCGACTGCTGCACCGTAATATACTTTCAAAGCAATCCCGCAGTTCTGGAGGATGCATTGGTTTATAATGCTCGCATTTATTTCAAGGAAATGGCAAGAATTGTCGAGGAAAATCACGGATCTACTTTGCCAATCACTTCTTTTTACTTAAAAAATCTTAGTTCAATTTCAACTAATTTACAACTGAATTAGTCGTAAGTTAGATTGCTAATTTCTACATTCTCCCTTGCAATTCCGAGAGGCCGGTGGCTGAAAAACAAAGCATTACGGAGACAGCAGCACCTCTTGTGTTCCGCCACCAGTCCACACTTAAACAACTGCATCCCATGCGTGCGGATTTTTGGTCGCGAACGACGTACGTCCGAAAGTGACCCTCCTCTCGGTGATGATATAATCACGAATGACCAACGGGTCGCGATTGATTCATGGAGAACGACCAGGGTCGCGAACGACTTGCGTCCGCTTTTGAAGAAGAGAGAGCCGATGACTTTTGTCAGTCATTCATATGCTATATTTTACATGCTGATGGTAGTGTTTGGATCGGTACTTCGAACAGTTGAAAATCTGAATGCATTATGCCCGTACGTACCTGGTGTGGAGTTTGAAGCTCAAGTCTGAAGGTTGCACCCACGATAGCAAGGTGGTGTTGCCATAAATCTGCCCGGGCACCGGATTTCCATTGTCGTCCGGGAAGTATATAATATTCGGCAATTCGGGGAGAGAGCCATTTATGTTGATCATGCTCTCAATATGTCCTAGCCCTGGGATCTTTGGCAACTGCAGTGGCAACTCTGCAAGTGAAGAATGGAAATTAAGGCTTTTTGGACCCACACCCGAGAATACGCTGGGCCGCCATCTTCCCTTAAATGGCCGAGAGCGCAGGCATTCTCACGTTACACACATCGTTCAATTTTCGAGCGGAATAATGTGGAAAGGAATGGCGGTTATAGATCCATTGCCTTACCATTTTTCCGGCCTAAGCACAGGAAAATCACTGCGGAAACATCTAGGCTGAAGGGTCGTTAACTTTGAATAAGTGGTGCTGAAGATGCTTGCCTTCTGAAATTATGTTAGTGAAGTGAAGAATCTCTGGATTTTCATTGCGAATTTTTCTTTAAATATGGCACTCCCCGATGAAACATCTTGAACTTCAAGAAAGCAAAGAGGTCTAAAAACACTGCGTCACTTCGCTTCGGCTTGACCGGCGACCGTTGGTCCACAAGAGTGAAGGGCAGTAATTCTTAGCCTTTTCAGCTGCTCACACCCCTTGACTTCCCAAAATGTGTTCTCGCACCCCATTTCAAAAATATCAAATTTTCATTCACCTATGAAAATTAAAATTGGACTCTCTGAACCGTAATAATACAAAAGGAATGTATTTAATAATACTTTTTAATTGAAAGAAATATGAAATCAGACACATTTATTTAGATAATTTTAACTTTATTAAAATTTTAAGTATAGTTGTAAATGACATTTTTGGTGTTGCTTCTTTTTCAATTGTATATATATATATATATATATATATATATATATATATATTGTGACGGTAGGACCCGCACGGGTTGTTTTATTTCCCTTTTCGTTTTGCTCTTTTCGGTCTTTCCCTGTCTCGAGCTATTGCTCATTCATATTGCGCGGGCACAGTGTTCGACAAGCGACCACACCATCAACCACGCTAGGATTTTGCATGTCTTTTGTATAATGGTCACGTGAATGGGGGTATAAGAGGGGCACGGCGCTACGCGTCGGGGTGATATGTTGTTGAAAGGTACTCGGAGTAAGTTAAAAACTCCACAGTCCGGAGTCAAGGACGACGCAGCACTGGGGGCGAGAGGCAGAGAGGGAAGAGGCCGGAGTGCAGTGTCGGAGATATTGGTCTCGCCTTTTCACGCCATCACGTCGATCGTCCAGATAGCCGCAGGCAACCCAAAACCCTGCGAGCTGACGACGCGCGGAGCGGTGATTCGACTAGGAGCCACATCTCGACACATAAGTACTCTACAAATCCCTTCTCCTCGGATAGTGAATTATCCACTCTCCCTGTCCCAACCAGCATAATTCTCCAAAGAAGAAACCTCAACTGGAGCCGATTACCGTTAATAGTGCTTCAGCAACGATTCCGATTGACGTTTCCAAGCTTGTACTAAAGCAAATATGTATAATTATTGTCCCGTCCTTGTGACTTATCTTTAAGATCAAATAGTGCTGGACTTTTTTGTAGCACGTGCGGACGTGGAGCCTGTAAATAATTTCACTGTAGATAGTCAACTTGACGAGAAAAGGTTGTATTAGGGGCTATTACAGAGCCCATAATTAATTTTGCCTTGTATTAGTATTAGTCTTTTTTGGTGGGTTATTGCAGTTTGGGTTTTCTTTTCATCAGTGTGTCATTTATCGTGAAATCATTTCATCCGTCATTAGTTTTAAGAGGGATTTCTTTTTTTTGTGTTCCTAGTTCTTTTGTCAATAAATGTTTAATCCATTCATGGTCGCGCTGAAGGTCAAGTTTCCCGCAGTAGTGTTCTCAATTGTGATCGCGTGCCGTAGAACCCATTTATCTTTCCTTGTATTAGGATCAGTTCGCTGTCCGTCCACGGTGAGCCGGTCGGTGGACTACGTGAAGGTATGCGCTATCACAGCTGGTGTCTTACCAGCGCGGCCGGGGATAGTTAAATGTCCAACATCACTGTTGGCGACTCATCTGATGGCACATAGCTACCACAGCTGACGCCCATTAACGCGCGGCACGATCTCGTTAGAACACACGATTTTTTTTTCAAAAGGGCTACGACGAATCAAAATTTTTAGATTTCGAGTAATTGTGTGTAATATTTGTTTGCAGGAGTTATTTTTTGTGTGATTTTTTCTTGCAATAGTTTCATTTCGGTTTTCATTACACATTGTTTTGTGCATTTTAAAGTTAAAGATGGCAGCGAACAAACAATATCGGGAGAAAAAGAGTGACGAAGTCGACTCCGACGACCATAGTGTTCATTCGGAAACCGATGGGTTAACGCTAGGACTGGCGGGTATGGTGTTAGATACCCCGGAAAGGAAGGAAATCGAATCTTTATCCACGCAGCCCGGCGAACCCGGTAGTCAAACGGAGTCCCGTGAAGACCCGCTTAATACCCTCATATCCTTGATGCATTCCATGCGTCAGGAAATCAAAGCAGAAATAAAAGGCTGTAATGAAAGTAATGAAGCCATGCTTCAGGAAATAAAAGCAGAAATGAACAGATGGAACGAGAGTTTTTCTCAAGAGATTTCAAGGGTAAATGAGAAAATTCTCGACGTCGAAACACGGTGTGTAGGTGGAGTAGAGACGATGGCAAGGAACGTTCGCGAAGAATGCAAGGAAATTGTAAGTGCAGAGGTTGGGAGCGTGAAGGTTCGAACCAATGCATTGGAACAGGCTTATGATGAATTAATCGCGACGCAGAGAGACGAGAAAGATCGCCGCGAAATACGTGAGGAAAGAGTAAAATCACTTGAATCCGAAGTGGCCGCTTTGAAGGATAGGGGCACGACCACGCAATCAGCGGCAATATCGGCGCACTCTCTTACGAAGCCGACTTTTTCTGCCTTCAGCAACGAACACCCTATTGCCTTCCTAAGGGAAGTTAATAATTACTTTTCAATAGTGTCCATTCCGGAGGCTTTACAACCACAGGTGTTCTTCCAAATGTTGAACGGGGACGCTAAGACATGGGGAAACTCGCTATGCCCGGTTCCGTCAACACTTGAGGAATTTAAAGAACGATTTTTGACTAATTTTTGGGACACTGACACCCAATATAACTTCCGCATGCAAGTAATAACTGGGAGATATGCAAGGGGCAAATCTAACAAAATGAAACAGTTTGCAACTGAAAAGGTAGCGCAGGCGCGATTGTGTTCCCCATCAATGAGCGAGGGAGAAATCCTTCATTTCTCAATCAGGCAGTTTCCCATAAATGTTCAAAACATGTTAAAATCCATTGACCAGTTAACAGTAGAACGATTACTTGTATTATTGAGATTGTACGACCAATCTTATCAGTCGGGAACGCCGGCGACTGTAAATTCTACCCCTCCAGGTGCATTGCAAAGCTCGGAGAATACGAGGCCGCGAAAAGCTGATAAGGAATATCGGGTATCGCTCACACGGGCCCAATTTCTTGGAGAATCTAGCTCAAAAGAGCGTAGTCAAGAAACGGCAAAAAACAAGAGAAGACGAGGGTGTGCGTCGGATACGCGTATTTCGGCCACAAGGTGGCCCTCTTCAGCGAACTGAAGGGAGAAATCACTTGCAACGCAAGGTTGTAAGTGGATAGGAAGGAGGACAGCCTAGAATAAATAGGAAAATGAAGAAAAGGGAGAGAGGGATGGGGAACCAATGACGTTGGGTTGTGGGAGAGGGAAGAAAGGTATTGGTGGGGAAGGAGTGGGGGAGGTGAAGTCCGCGACCGTTGAAGCGAGTACGGGGGAGGGGGAGAGATAGGGGAGGTGGGAAGCGAGTACGGAGTTCTTGAGTGCTTGTGAGTGTGTTTGTGTTCACAACCCAGGCATTCTTAGTTGGGTCTCATTAGCCCAGCAAAGAATCCCTCTTTGGGTTGAGTGTGTGTGTGTGTTCATAACCCATTGGCATCCTTAGCAGGGTCCCATTAGCTCTAGCGAAGTATCCATATTCGGGTTGATTGTGTGTGTCTGTGGTTGTCACTGGCGAGGAAGTAACATTCCCGTAAACCACCACAGGGGTTTTTCTGGTCGAGAGGTTGTAGTTGGTCACTGGCGTGGATTTTCCCCCCCATTTTTTCCCGCAAACCAACACAGCAATTGTGGCGTATTTTTGACGAGTGGTGCCAACTTATTACGGCCATTGGAGAATTTTATACCTTGTAACTTTAAGAGGCCGTAGAGCTCACGTTCCCTAGTTATAAATCACAAAGCTATGTTCGTCTTTGTGTTTCACTAGTCACACTGATGAAAGTGGTTTTTTCATCGCAGTCATGCGATAGATATTAAACATTTTACGTGCTTTAGTAATTTAATGCTCATTAAAATGGCTTGGTTTACTAATGCACGTAAAATTGTTAATATCTATCGTAATAACTGGGATGAAAAAACCATTTTCATCAACGTGAATAGTACAACACAAAGACGAACATAGCTTTGTGATTTATGTTTAACTTTAAGAAGTTATAAAGTATAGTGTTACTGGTCAGTTGGTGCCATATAAACCACCCGCGGTGAAGGGCTTGGTCTCCTTCAAAGCCGAGGCTGGGAATTCGAGTTCGGGTGCCTCCCAGGTAAGGCACGAAATGTAAAGTGCCTTTTCGGGTCGCATCCCTGAGTCGTGCCGCCACCACGTTTCCAATCGACGGGCGCGACGCCAGAGACGAGCATGAGAGAGAATATAATTTTTATCTATCGTACCTATTGCACTGAACCCCAAGGAAGTCCTTATCCTTGCAGGGCCAAATCGCTTGGTTCCAATAATTTAAATGTGCCGCTGTTATTGTTGATGCATGAACCTCCAGTCCTACATCCATAAAAATGAGGAAAAAGAAAAATAAACCATTATGAGTCACCGGTTGCTAGACTTAAACGTAACGTACATACCTAAAATGATATTTCATATAATGATGGCGTTAACTATGATTCAAGGAGGCCACACGTGTGGGGTTTAATAAGTTAAAACGCTTTGAAAAGAGAGCCGCACTAGAATTCAGGCATACAATAGATACGATACAACACAGGCACTACTAAATACATGTAGGTATGCGTTCGCTACCATTGTTCCATCCAATCACATCATCGAAGTATAAGATAATCTGTCATCTGTAAATCATCTGGAAGCTTGTTTGAGAAACCACAATCATTATCCGAGGGACAAGAAATGCATGCAGTAAATGTTTTAAAACGAATAAAACCCTCAATTTATGATGAAACCTCATCACTCTGTGCAGTTGAACCGTGTTAAGTTTCACAAAGATTGTAAATATGACAGAGATGAAATGTAACTCTAGTTTAAATTTATTGTCGAATTTTAATTCTCAATGTGACACTCGATCTTTTTTTAAGCAACAAAGTGATTAACCACTCTGACACGCAGATATCGGGGCTCTGCTGCAAGACATCGGGGTGTTCCGCAAACTGTAATTCTGTGCATTGCATTGGCAATAGTTACAGGTAACAGTGGTTGCGAAATGAGTCCGCAGTTGTAGGGAATGGCTGGCTGCATTGCTGCAATGAGGTGGGAAAAGCCCCCTTGACCTCAACTGACCCTTGGTCGCCGTTTCATGTCACGTGGAACTCCCAGAGATTACCCCTCACTGAGCGCGATAAAGTAATCCAATCAATGCAAGATGTTGATTCTGTCGTGACTAAAAGCGCGTGCTCTGATTGGACGCCACGCGCGGCGGGGCGGCGGGAAGAAAGCCCCTTGGCGCGGAGTGAGTTTTGCAGGAATCACAGAGCGACCTGCTCGCAGAAGCTTGTGGGAGCAGCAGATTTCTCGGGAAACACTGCTTTGTTTTTCGTAATCACAGATATTTTTTTCCTCATCCTGGCGAGTTTTTACGCAAATATCATGCTATTGATGGCGTTTGAGTTACTTTTGAAAATATTTTCCAAACGCGAAAATTTATACATATACTAGCTCTAAAAAAATTGGAAAATGGGTCGATGTGGCGAATGGAGAAATTCTACCTGAAGTGGAGAAGTGATAGCCCGAAAAAAATTGGGGCATTTGGAAAAAACTCATCTTTTTTGAATTTTTCTCGTTTCTAGGAAAACATTTGGGAAAATTTGAATTAAAGGTCTGGGACTAACATTTTTCCCTTATGTGGTTAAAATATTCAGTATCATTGAACTAAAGTCACATTTGAAAATTGTAATAGGCATAGGCAGAGACGATTGTGCTATCTATAGATTAATGTGCTCATCATTTACTATATCGTTTTAAGCGATTTTATTAATTACTCATGGGCTCAGCTTACAAGTGAATCACATGAAAGAAAGTAAAACACGTTTCAATGGAAGGCGGTGTTACTACGTGTTTCAAGTGTATACATCGTTTTCTTTTTAAATAGCAGTAATTCTTCTTCGCTCAAAGATATTACATATAATTATAATCACATTGGTGAATACATTTCAAAACTGCAGAGACACGTGGGAGACGAGGCAAACTTGACAAAAGTCTCAATATATTTGTAACAATAATCCAGAAGTATGTTTTTTTAAATCCTGTCCGTGTTGAGCGCTTTTAATCAAATGCAAATAAAGGATCCAATTCAAATCCAAGGGAATCTATTCCTATGAGTTGACCAGATTTATTCAAACACTTTCATTTGGGAAGCGAGAGAACAGATGAATTCCTTTCGGTGTTCATGGGTTACATTTGAACTAATAGCCACTGAATTCCCATCGTGTTTATTTGTTTATCTTTTTCAATACCGTTATTGATGGCTCAAAAGACGACCAGATTCTTTTATAAGTTTCAGCAGAAAGGAAAATAGATTGCTCAGGGATTGAGACCAAGAGTATTGCCTTTCCAGGACATTTCTGTATTAGTTCGCATTGTGAATTTCATGTGAAACTCCTTGTTGTAACACCTTAAGAATTAGAATTCATAGATTTGACGTAATCTCTCCGATGCAACATCCAAATTAATTGCGCAGTGATGTAGTTGCAAACATTAGTGATTAGTGATTCATGCTACTCTTCCTCAAATTTTTAGATGAAAGGCTAAGAATGCGTTGAAAATCGTCTGAGGAAGAGGAAATTTCCTGGACCGGGAATGGAACCGCGGAATATCAGATTACTGGGAGAATAGGGAATTCTTGGTAACACATTGTCTGCGCATTGGATTGCAAAGCCTTAGGCCAGCGGATTGATTCCAGATCAAGGCAATTTTTCACATTTTTATGTATTATCATCGAATGGCCATTCTAATTTTATAGATTCATATTTTCAAATTTTATTTTACAACTTTTATATCATTATCCTTACAAATTAAAAAAAATGTAATTGCGTCTGTTTGTCTGTTGCTCCATCACGCAAAAACTACTGGACCGATTGAGCTGACATTTAGCATATAGATAGAATATATATCTAGATGTAACTTAGGCTATATTTAAAAGCCCTCAGGGTGCCCGAAGGTCCCCCATGGTGGTCCATACTAAACATTGGGTTCGGTGCAGTGGTTTCATTTTTTTCTTTTTAAAAGTACTTTCACTCATTAGAGGGGGCTGGGATATTTTTTATCGGTTGGCTGAATAAAGGAAGTTTCTAATTTCAATCTCAATCTAATTTCAATCGATTTTCTTTTACGCTTTGTATTTGTCTGAAAATCTCAATTTTTCTCTCAAATTAACAATAGCATATTTCCTTGACAACCAGGTATTTGAATTTCAAAGGATATTCACGCCTCTAGCATTTAAATATCACGTTTTCCTGCAGCCCCATGACAGCACGTAGAAAGAAAATCTGTATGAGAAGGGCCCAGATTCCCAAGGGCCCCATGACAGAATTCTTCGGGGGGTAACCGATAAATTCAATGCATATTTACTACAAGTATACTTTTCAATGTCTTGCGCCGTAGTAGGGGTAAATTCAATGAAAGTTCCTTCGATAGCTCACAATAATTTAACTAACAACTATACAACAAAATGATATTACAAGGAATAACTGGCCACGCCAAGGCACGGGCTAAAATAATACTATGATTGTTAAGGGACGGGGGAGGGAGGCGGAGGTGGTGGCAACGATGCCTCCGGAGCAAGGTTCTTAGAGCAAAGGTTGCCTCATTCGCGACTCACGTCACTGACGACCCAAACTCCCGCTCCATTTGAATTATCAGGTTCTTCCTGAGCCACTCCCCCGCCTTAGTATTTTAACCGTAACAAGAAGCCCTTAGAGGCACAAGCTGGGTGGGTGTTTGTCTGGGTGTTTCCGAAAAGAAATGATACAATGGATGGGTTGGGTTGTTCGTTCACCCACTTCTCCAGACTCAGTGTTTTATCCAGAGCAACTTCGTCCGTCAACCCTTTCCGGGAGGGAATTCCCCCAAAAATATCCTACGTTAGGGTTGGTGCCGAGTTTGACGAGTTATATGACCTCAGTCTAACTCTACTAACTAACTAAGGAAATGGTCACTTTCTCCCCTCCACTGCACCAACGCAGTCCCTTCTAGGAAAAAGGGTAGCAAGATGTGCCACTATAAATTGCAGTGAGAGAGTATCCGAACCCGGTCAACCCTGAAGTATTGTCCCCTTCGGGGGAAGAAACTTCAAAGAAACCAGGTAGTTGGCTCTCTCCCAAAATAAGTGTACATCCCATTGTCGCTGTGGAGAAGAGTACGTTTCTGTTCTGTCAGTCTCTTTCAGTTCAGCTGAAACTTCAGTGCGAGCAAGATGCCTCCCATTAAAAAAGTGTCCTCAGACTTCGAAATATAAGAACGACAAGTTCCGACGTTGAAAATCGTGAAAGAGAGAGGCCGAAGAATTTAAGACAACGCGATAAGGATTTCATCATCAACATTAAGGACTTTTTTGACAGTGTAAAGTCGGGTGATTTGGTTATTATATACTCCAAGAACCTTGCCTCCGGAGTAGCTCTGTGGATAGGCAGCGGCGTCGCGACGCGTCGTGGCGTCGTCGATGACCGAGTCGCCAACACGCACACAGGGAAAGTCTCCTCCCTGGGTCCCGACTTATATGTCGGGATTCGGTCCCCCCTCGATTCGGTCGATGTTCTGACCGAGAGGGTCCCATTTTTATGCCGGTTCACCCGCGGCTCAGCCGCGACCTTGCAAAGTGTAAAGTGAGTGTGTGAGTGAGTGTGAAGCGTGAGCCGTCCACTCGCTCGCAAAGTGGACGGCTCAGTCTATTCTCAAAGTAGCTCTCATAGAAGGACTACATGTATATGAGAGAACACTTATGCAGTAACACATAAAGGAATTAAATAGACTGCACACGCAATTAAATGTGCAAGAATACTTACTTGCAGCGAATAGTAATGATCATAATGCCTCTGTTGCTACAACAAACACAGCGTTGTTTATTATCGTTTAAGGAGGTTGCCTCGCGACCGTGTGAGCCTTAAACGAAGAGTAACTTTACTTCTTTTGACACGCTTTTACGCTGTTATATAAAATACTCCTCTCTCTTAAAAAATGCCAAAGCTATTGAAAATAAAAAGTAATGCACCAAAGATCCACAGTAATCATGGAAAAGAGTTTAAAAAAATATTTTTCTCAGCCTGGAAATGGAGTCAAAATAATGATTAGGTTTCAGGTATTAATGAATTTATATTCTGCTGACACTGCCAGTAATTATGTAAATATTACAAATTAAAATTAAATTAGAATATTCCTTCGGATTCACCTTAAAATGTCTTTCATTATTACTTTAGCCATTTGTAAAATAATATGGCAACGCCGATGTGACGAAAGTGAAGGAAATATCTAGTGATGGAAGGGAAATCCCTCACTTCGTGTTTTCTAAACAATTTTCAATATAGGGTATTTTGGCGTGCATTGATGATTTTAGCATTCCAGTAAATCATTGATACCTTGCTTGATATTTATCTTACGTCAATTGCTCGCATAATAAGAAATTAATGTACAAATTTCCCTCACAAACTCCCCAGGCGAAGAGGACACTCAATCACGTTCCAAGTATTAGTTAGTTCCAAGTATCCTGACTTGATATATACTTATAAACAATGATAGTTTTCGCGTATAAATAAGACCTTCGGGAACATAATAAAGCTTCTTATGTGCTGAAAATAACTCAAATCGGAGGCAAGATTGTAGTGCCATGCCGTGGCCACGCCAGAATTAGATATCATAATGCCATGTTTTCCCTTCAAGACATGAGGTGTTCGTAGACTAGGTGGTAGCGTTCTCGACTCCGAGCGAAAGGTGTGCAGGTCCGAGCCTTCATCGATTAATAGTTGTTTTTAATCACAACCTTTTTTTACGCTTGAGATTTTAAATATTTTCAAAAAACTGTCGGTGGGTCTGAAAAAAACTAATTTTTCTAGTTTCGAACATGTTTTAAGGTGAAACTTGTCTGGGCGATTATAGGCGAATGATACGGGATCCCTCGTCTCTGCAGTTCGAGAAAGAACTAATATGCCTGATGCACGCCTTCTTCATTGCCATGTACCCGTTTCAAACACTGCTGGGATTTCTTTTGGAGCCTTTGAATGAAATGCCAGCGCTTCAAGTGCAATGTAAATAAATATAGCAATATTTGCTTCATAAATCGTTTTTACAATCCATCCTTCACCTTTGATAATATTTAAATATTAAATTAACATTCAAGTAACTATTGTTGAGTTTTACTTTTCAAGTAAGTTTTAAGTTAGACAACTTATAATTAAACTCGGTGAAAATATATTGGAGGTAACCGAGTATTTCAAACTAACCGCAGATTGCAGCGTTGCTGAAGCCTCTGCCGACTGCAGTGCCATTTTAAACTCACTAACGAATTTCGTCTGCAATAACTGCAAAAGAACGCTAATATCTTAAAAACTGAAATGGGTCAGTGCCTTTGTTAGGTAGCCATTTTATTTCTCGGAAAAATGACCACATAATATCAGTTTTTTGAAAAAATGACATATGTTTGCGATATGAAAATAAAGCTATTTCCAAGGTGACTCCCATTCAATCCAATAAGCGTATGTAATTTCAATTGGAATTTATGGAAAAAGTAGTGTGGCATGATGGGTATCTTTGGACTGATATAGATGGAGGACATCATTTTCTATTAGTAACCTAAATATGAAAAATGGCATATCTTTCATTTCTCGATCCAACCTCCGAAATACTCGGATGTATTACACGTAGTGGAACAGTCTGCCTCTCATTACGATTGCGAACTGTTTTTTAGACCAATTCCCACATCATAAACGTCGCGAGCGTCCCGTGCATGAAAGAGGACCAACAGTCACTCATCTCCCCGTGCACCTGGAAAACGGTCAGCGTGTCTACAAACAACGATCACTTCGAACAGAAACAAGATAGGTTAAAAACTGGCCACGCAGACAGTATTCATCAGGTTTTGTGGTTTTCTTATAAAATAAGTTCAATGTTTTTCACACCCGTTGAATTTCAACAGGCACCTTCCGCTAGTAGTTAATAAATAAATTATTAAATTTTTTTTTCTTTCACGCTAATTTCGAGGAGATGCTCGCTAGTTATTCAAGAATGAACTGTATACTTTGGCCAAAGCCAAATAAAATATAAAATAAGAGCATGACCTACTTCAACTTGGGTTATAACAGAATAAGTGGGTTCCGAAATTTGCCAGGATTATTTCAAATTTGCCAAGAAACTATCATTACTCATTATTATAAGTAGAAGGGAACAAAGATAATTTATCAATATGACACTCATCTTAATAGTTATGGCAACATGGCAATATGGCAACAAAAATTACAATCAAATAATTGCAGTTTGTGTTACTATTTATTTCTCGTTTTAAAGACCTCATTACATAATGATATAACTGCCCCATTTAGTTTTATTTGAATATTTGAGAATTGTAGAAATTCCCTTGTTCTAGTTTTACTTTGAATAGTAATAGAATATCATGAGTTTTATTCACTTTCCTGGAAACGTAGGTGTTAAGACGGTGAGGTGGACAGACTGCGCATCTCTGGATTAAAATCCTGAAAAATAGGTATATAAATATTTCAGTGATATCCCTACTTGGGTGTTTTGTGGACAGAACTTTGAATACCGAACCCCATCTGTCAAAGAGGACGTAAAACCTTTGCACTCCATGTTCCTAGTCATCTCGAGTATGCCAGTTTGCCGATACCAAGTTTATCTCTTTCAATATTCCATTCCCCAACAACCTATATTGCTACCTATCCGTCACTATGGTCGACATTACATCAGTTGGTCGTCACTGCGCCTTAAAATTACGACTGGACTTTGTCCTACTATTCTTTGAATAAATTGTGCATTATTTTAATCCCGTTATGTCTGTAAAAAAATGAATTTAACTCACGACCAAAACAACCCACAGTTCATAAATAGCACTGTGCTTCGGTATTCATAAGTTAATACATTCTGAGCCAATTTAATGTAGCTTGAATTTTAAAAGGCAACATATTTTCCACTGCCTACATTTTCAATAACATGGATGCATTATTTAAGCGCTTATGTGGTCTTCATGCATTGCATTTCAGTTTGAAGGCATTGATAAAAGATAGGCTTAGGCGTTGTTGATAGACGGTAAAGATGATAATACTTTGAAATTTCTCCATCCATCACAGAGTATGGAAAGGATTTTGAGTGGGCTCCTCTAATTTTGCATTCTACTTTTTCTACTGCTCTCCTGCACTCTGCATTATCAAACTGCTGGTCGAAAAATTGCAACTGGGTTACACTTAGGACGGCTTATCAGTTTGATAGCATTCTGCCAACATAATGAGATCATAACTTGCTTCTCAGTATTACTTAAAAGTCATTCATAAATGTGATTTAAGTTCTTTCCACGCAAAAGTCGTCTCTTCAAACCTGGAGGAAAGGCATCAGCGGGGTAGTTCTGTATCTTTTCGTATCCAAGAAAAACAGATTCGGTTGCTAAAAGAGGGGATTTCAAAAGTTTGTTCGGAAAGAGTAAAAACTTTATTGCGGAAAAGTAAAATAACAGCTAGGTTGGGACTTCGCAATCGACTGTAACTTGGATTTCGAATGTTAACGAAGAAACGATCGGGGTGATAGATCCACATTGAGTCCCCAGAACGGAAGGGAAGGGAGATGGTCGGAAGAGAAGCGGCATTATGGCTCGTTTACAACAACTTAACTCGGCGTGACTTGATTTATTCTCTCGTCGAAGGCGAACCAGTGCGCGAAATTTCTAACCAATCGCAACCCACCACAGCCAAATTCGATGTTACAATCGATTAATGAGGCCTATCGATAGTGTGAGTTTCGAGAGTTATAGTAAGCTCCCCCGAAACAGCTCAGATGATATGTGAAGTATTAATTGTAAATAGTGAGTTGAACTATAGAAGTATTAAAATGGAAAGTTTGTTGAACATGTGTGAGGGTTATTTCGCACTGACTCGATCAACTTATCCACATCCATTTTCGCTAAAACGTATCCACATACGACTTCACAACAAAAACACGTTTTCAATATGGCTGCTCGAGGAGATATCGAGAGTAGCAATCGATTGCTGCCCGACTATCGACAGTAGAGCATGCCATGCTATTGGCTCGAATTAAGAGAAAGTTGAGCTGAGCTCAACTCCAGGCTACGGCAAGTCGAGTTACGCTGCTCTAAGTCGTTGTGAACTGGTAGACGCTATTATCAAGGTCTCATCTCTAGCGTTGCGCCGATTCAAGCCAAGTTACGCCAAGTTATGTTGCTGTGAACGAGCCTTTAGCATGCTCTTATAGTAAAACAGCAAGGAAACCACGATCATGCGTCACATCCGACAGACGAAGTACTGTGCAGGGCGTGCTCTCTTCGTTGTACTAAATTAAGGGTCGAGGTATTGCCTATGAACATTTCCTCCACTTTCTGCGACGCAGCCAGCACTTGCAGCCACCGTACCAATTTGAAACCCACTGCATTACATCACCAAGGCGCTTGGAAGTAAAGCTAAGTACGGAACCTTTACGGAGTATAATCAAAGAAAGCTACGAAAAAGGACTGAGAAATATAAGGAGCACAGAACCTTGAGTCTGGTGTTTCAGGCGTCAAAAATACTTACGCGAATAATAATTCGAAGGGTGGATAGAAAAATTAAAGGCAACTTCTGGAACAGTTCATATTCAGGAAGGACAGAGAACCAGAGGGACCATACTCGGAATGACTGAGAAAGCGATGCACGTGAAAAAGCCATTTTATGTGGTTTATTCGTGAACTTGGAGAAAGCATTCGACAACGTAGAATGGAGCAAGATGTTCAGATGTTGGAAAAACTCGGAATGGATGAAAACGACAGAAGAACAATCTACCAACTGCACAAGAAGCAAGTCACCACAATGCGAGTGAGAGACGAAAGAAAAAAAAAGAAGTTAAAATAACGAAGGAGTTGAAATAGGATGCAACCTGTCGCCAGCATTCGGAGGAGTTAAATGAGAGATGTACAAGAAATGGGATAGAGATTGAAATTGCGGTCAAGAAGTAATAAACACGCTCCGCTTCGCAGATAACATCGGAGTCACAGCAGGAAATCGTGATGATCTTCAAAGTTCACCGAACACAATGGACCACAAGAGAATAGGTGTGACGGCTGGTTTAGGGAACGACTACGAACGGAGAAAATGGGGAGGGAAACCCGGTGTCAGCATTACACTTAATGGAAAGCGCCAGAAAGGGTCCTCAGTTTGACGTCTCATCCGACGGACGAAGTGCACTGCACCGGAAGTGCATTTGTCATCCTAGTAGGGATCGCGTTTCCACTGAAAAACTCCACTTCCGGGGTTCGAACGAGGACCCACGGGATGAAAAGGCAGTGCTTCAGTAACCAAAATAACCCGATTTCCCAGACAGACCAGGTGTCGATCTCCTTGCAGGCATTCTGTGAAATAAGACGGGACGCGGAGTGCTTACCGAAGCTCACGGCGGCCAGCAGTAGTGCCGAGAGCACAGTCAACGTGGACGCCGCCGCCTTGCTGCCCATTATGCTTGCTGTCCCCTTCTGCTCACTCTGTGCTCACTCTGCGAGAGGCGAAGGTGCGGTCTTCCCGTACGAATCGCAACGTGAGCGGTGATGCCGAGTGCCGAGATATTTATACTCCCATTCTCCATCCTCATTTCACTAGAAATAAACAGGAAGTTTATTAATCTACAACTCAAATAACGCAGGGATAGTTTGCAAATAAATAAACTTACAAAAATCAATATAAACTTTCCTTGAAAATGAAGTACCAGTGGAAAAAACATTTCCAGTGAAATTCCTCAATTTTGTTTTAATTCAAATTAGCGTTCGGGAGCATGGAAGGATATTTATACTCCCATTCTCCATCCTCCTTTCACTAGAAATGAACAGGAAGTTTATTAATCTACAACTCAAGTAATGCAGGGATCGTTTACAAATAATAAACTTAAAAAAATCAATATAAACTTTCCTTGAAAATGAAGTACCAGTGGAAAAATTATTTACAGTGAAATTCCTCAATTTTTGTTTTAATTCATTTATGTTCACAATATATTTGTTCAAATATTGGAAATTTTAATTGAAAAAGGACCCATTTGTTTCACTTTTAATAGAAGGTGATGATTTGAATCATAAAATATTTTATTGAAGCGACTTATCGATCTGAAAAACCGCTGCGCTATCAAAGAAAAGCAAATTTTGATTCACGCGTTAATGCTTCTGATTTACTGATAAAGAAGCGGATGTTGACTTTAAAACTTAAAAAATTCATCTTCCTGATAACCGAACACTTTTATTTACGCATAGCTATTGAATCATAACATGTCTTTTTGAAGCGAAATATCGATCTGAAAAAACCGCTGCGCTTCCAAAGAGGAGAAAATTTTGATTCATGCTTTAATGCTACTGATTAACTTATAATGAAGTGGATTTTGACTTAAAAACGTAACTCTTTATGTGGAAAACTTTTATTTAGACAGAGTAATTGAATAATAACATATTTATTCAATGCGAAGTATCCATCTGAAAAACTGCTGCGCTGTCGAAGGAGAGCAAACTTAGATTCGTGCTTTAAAGCTAATGATATACCGGTAATGAAGGGGATTTTAAGTTTTTAACTTAGGATAACATCCTTTATATGGGTAAATACTTTTATTTACACAGAGATATTGAAAGATTACATCATATTTTAATGGTAAGTAATGTTCTGAAAATCCGCTGAGCTACCGAAGAAGAGCATAAATAGATTCGTTTTCTAAAGCTTCCGGTTTACTGATAATGAAGCGGATATTTACTTTAGAACTTAGATATCCATCATTTATATAAAATATAATTTAAATTACACAGAAGTTTGAAAAATAACACAGTTTAACGCGAAATAACGATCTGAAAACATTTGCGCTCCCGAGGATGATTCTTAGGAAGAACTCAGATTCCGAGGAAGAACTTAGATTCGTGGTTTAAAGCTAGGTACTGATTAACTGATAATGAAGTGGATTTTGACTTAAAATCTTCAATCTTCATCCTCTTTATAGAAAAAAATACTTTTATTTAACACACAGAGATATTGAATCATAACATATTTTTTCAAAGCAAAGTATCCATCTGAAAAACCGCTGAGCTACCGAAGAAGAGCAAACTTAGATTCGTGTTTTAAAGCTACTGATTAACTGATAATGAAGCGGATATTGACTTTAAAATTTTAATCTCCATCTTAATTATGGGCATATACATTATTTACACAGAGTTAATGAATCATAAGATTTTTAAAGGCGAAGTATCGACCTGAAAAACCGCTACTCTACCGAAGAAGAGCAAACGAAAATTCGTACTTTAAGCCTTTCGCTGCGTACGATGTATTACCACTGTGAAAATATTTCTACGAAAACGAACGAACGGCGCGACGTTTTACTTTCGCGACGGGGACGGGAAAAATTTCTTTGCTTTGCCAGTATGGAGCTTTCAATATGCTAGGATCATCTCAAGTACCTATTTTCCTAACTTGGGTTGGGGGCCAGAGAGGTGTTGAATCTTTTTCTTGGCCACCGGGCGGAGATAATCTCCGCCCTTTTCCGCTTGGGGTGCCCATTACGGCATGCGGTCGCGTTCAACTATAACTTTATGCGATGGTTTTGCTAAAAACATTGTTGCTACAGCCTCGATATTTATTTATACGGAAATGAATTATTTTGGTTTTACAATGCGTTTACAGCATTGAAAAACGAATTTATACCGTTAATATTAAGCTCTCTAACAACAAAAATCGTATGAATGGATTAATAAATAATTTCGTCATTGTATTTCGCACTCGGAAATGATTTTGACGAGTATTAACGTAAAAAGGTATTATACATTTAAAATGTCCTTATTCAGGACATTGAAATCATCAGTGGACGAATCAAAGAATCGGTACTTCGAAACTTTCACAGTGTTAATTCATGAGTGTACGGTCTACGGAATTCTTGTTTTTAGAAATTTATGCACATATCACATTCATCACGTATAAAATATGTTGATTATTTAAAAATTTCCTAGCCCTCTTTTTTATTATTCTTCTTCTTACTTTTCTTTTTCCTAAAATCACCCGATTTGAGGAGTATGAAATTCTTCGAAGCTAATGTTATAACTTCAACATTTGTGTGCCTCGGGATTGAAAACACTGCCAGGAATCACAGTAATCCTTAGGCGAAAACAATTGACCAACGAAAACTGAACTGAAATATTCAGCTGTCAAGATCAAATAAACATAAGTTATTACATTACATAAGTAATTACATAAAATAAACATTTTAACTCACTTAAAATATGGTTGTCAACTCATATAAAAGAATAACATTCAGTTGTTTACCTAAAAACATAATAACTCCCTAACTAACTTAAATGCATAGAAAAAATCACTCCCTAACCAATCTAATATCTAAAAAAAAATTAGTTCTGAGATACCATTACATACAAACTATGTTAAAAATAACAGTAGAACTCCGTTTAAAATTTTTAGTTGTAGAGGCTGTAGTAGTGTAGTAAGGAATGTCTGTACTTATAACCCTTAATTTGCAAATCACACAATATCTTCTATGTTTGTTATTTCACCGCACCAACAAGCAACCTGACCGCGGACACCTGCTATGAGTGGGGCTCGCATTGCGACGAAGGGCCGATCCTCTCACACGGACCGAAAAAAGGGTACCTATACTGCGTACCAGGTCCTTAAGTCGAAATCCGATTATTTATCAGTAGCATTAAAGCACGAATATAAGTATATGCTTCTTCGGTAGCGCAGCGGTTTTTCTGGTCGATACTTTGCTTTGAAAAAATATTATATGATTCAATATCTCTGTGTAAATCAAAGTTTTTCCAGAGAAAGGACGTAGATTTTAGTGTTAAAGTCAAAATTCGCTCCATTATAAGTTAATCAGTTGCTTGAAAGTACGAATCTAAGTTTGCTCTACTTCTGTAGCGCAGAGGTATAAAAGATCGATATTTCGCTTTTAAAGAATATGTTATGATTAAAACTATCTTTGAAATTAAAAGTATTCGTCCATGAAGAGGATAGACATCCAAGTTTTAGGGTAAAAATTAATCCTTAAATGTAAATTATTGGCTTGAAACAAGAATTTAATGTTTTCTCTTCATCATTACTGTAGTGCTCCTCTTCGTATTATAACACCTCCTTTGAAGAAATATGTCATAATTGAATTTATTGGCAAAATAAATTTATTTTTCACTGAAAGAGATAGAGATCGAAGTCTTAGAGTCAAAATTGCATCATTATAAGTAAATTCATTGCTTTAAAGCAAGACTTTTATGTTTGCTCTTCTTCCTTATGTGTTTCTCCTCCAATTTTAACAATTCGCTTTGAAGAAATACGTTATGATTGAATTTATTGGCGTAATAAAAGAATTCTTCACTAAATGGTGTAGAGATCGAAGTTCTAGAAGAAAAATCGCTTCATTATATGTAAAATATTTGCTTTATAACAAGAATTTTATGCACTCTCTTCTTCATATTTGTAGGCCTTGTCCTCATAATTAAACACTCTGCCTTGTATAAATATGTTATGATTGAATTTATCGGCGAAATAATAATATTTATCATTTCCAAGCACAGTAATTGAAGTTTTAGTGTCAAATTCACTTCATTATATCATAGACTAAATATATTATAGAGGGATCACCGCACGCGTAAAATTCGTATATATTTTTGATGTAGTTCGAGAAGGATATCGTAGATGGCGCAGATGGCGTTGGAAGAAATTCTGACAAATTATGAATTTGCTTGTTCCACAAGCCTGAAAATATATCCTGAAGCAGAAAGGGTCGCCACATTTAGTGGTGACAATAGTTAGTCGATTTTCTTAATAACAAGTGTTATAAAAATATTTCCTTGAATTTCGGGTAGTAACTTGGCTCTTCCGAGTTTATATTCCTAATCCTGTTGCTGGCAGACTGTTCTCAGTATTAAGTTGAAACTTGCAGGAAACGTTTATTGTACATTTTTTCCATACTGGTGAACTTTAATTTGTGCTCAACTAAGTTTTATTGTTGTTATATTTGTTTATATAACTTTTAGACGAAAAATCTGGAATTTTGCAAGGTAAAAAGCGATCGCCTGCTAACTTTCGTATCTTACTATATGGGTCCATATATGCTGCATATGAAATTTGGATAAAATTATAAACTTATTTTTGGTGAAAGAATTGTAACTTTATCTTGATTGCAAAGGGAGTTATGAGTTTTTTTTATGGCCGTACCTCGTTAGGCTTTCCTTACTGGCCTGAGATCTGCGCTGAAGGCTCCCACCTTCCAAGATGGTCGTTTTACCATTAGATAAGTTGGCGAGGTGAGGCTATTGTTTTGACGAGGAAAAGATTGTCCTTGAGGGACGAATTTTTCACTTCAAGAGACTATATAAATCCTACTTGACGTCCATCGCTTCGACGAACGATCAACAAATAGAATGAAATGGATTTCGCGTAGCCTGCTTCGGACAATTAAACTTTAGCTAGGAAAACCTTTTTGGGAATTACCTCACGTTGGTGAAGTGTAAATGTTATTTACAACGTTAAGTTTTAATACGAAGTTGTTGACGTAGTGATAAGCTTATCCTGTACTGGAAAAATACATTAAAATAGGAATGCGCAATTGGACCACTAAACTGAAAAACAATACATTGTTTGCCTTTTACTAACGGTCATAGCCACTTTACTTCAGGTGGTAACAGAAGCTGTAAAAGTATTTTGCGATCAATGCGCTCAATAAGCGCGCCGCTGCAAGCGAACACAAGAGGTAAGGTGCATTGTCCCTGGAGCGACTCCTGCGATAGTAGCTGAGCGATAGTAGCTGAGCGATAGTCGCGAACCACATCATTGTCGCTGAAGCGATTGTTCTAGAGCGATTCTGGTACATTTGTTTGCTCACTTGCGAGTGAAGTGGTACCATGAGTTCGAGGCAGAAGTTGTTTTTGAAATATCTATGGGTTGAGGAAGTTGACGACGAAGAAGTGATAGAAATGTTATTTGCGCCACGAGTTGGTACACATGACATATTTGCAACAAGAAAAGAAGAAGGCTACTTTAGGATATTAATAACTAATCATTTGCAAAGTGACAACACGCTGTTCTCAGAGTTTTTCAGACTTTCAAAAGACCAGTTTCAGTTTGTGGAAAGTTTATTACGGCAGGACCTTACGAAACCGTCTACGAACAGAAACCCCTATCCGATCACAGCGCAAGAGAAGCTTGCTCTAACGTTAAGGTATGACGACATATTATTAAATATATGTAATTTATAGAAAATTTAATATATTTTATACATTATTCGCTATATTATAGCAAATAATATATGAATTTATTGTTATTTAATCGTTAATTTAGTACAAATATTGCCATAAAGTCATGTACAAATAAATTGGAAGAAAAATCATTGTTGTGTTAGCATTACATATGTTTGGGAACAGCAATAAATTATACAAAATTGTTAACTTAGAAACTTTATTGAAAAAGGGACCAGACAGGTTTACCTAAATACTGCAAATGTCGTCGTTAGCAAATCAAAATCATCCTGATGTTGAGTAGTAGTGGCAGAATTAGCAGTGAACTGAGATTGTACACTGTTTGAAGAAGGCGATGGTGAAGATATGCCATGGAATTGTGAATGGGAGGAAATTCCTGAACGTGATGACCACATGTCGGATTCAATCTTCGAAATTAAGGTTAATGTTTCAAGTTTGGCTCTCTGTTGTCAATGGGGAGGAAATTTCAGGACAGTTTTCGCGATACTTTTGTAAAATAGGCTTATCTCGTCAGATTCCTCATCATTTTGAAATATTTTCTTTAGCATGGCATCCCTGTCTTGGGACCGTTTCTCCATGGCGGCACACACTTTTTCTCGGTAGTTCATCTTTTTTGGTTGTTTGGGTAGAACATTAGATGAGGATTCATTAGGGGATAGTGCCCGAGCTGCAACAATGGCTGGAGGCGTTTCCGCTTGAGAAGATGAACCGGCAAGATCGTCGACTTCAACGTCATTTGATTTAGTTTGTATGTCGATGTCGCCTTCATTGCTGATAGTTTCGTCGATGTTGCAAAAACTCCTGGAAAAGTGGTGTATTATTAGCAACTGTTGACTATTGTTTTTACTTTCTCCCCTATACTCTACCGGGTGAATAAAATACCACCGTCGCACAGTGAGGACAAATGCCGAAAACGCGCTTAAAATGGCGAAAATTATTTTTTTAATTTTCATGATTCTTTTTGTAGGTTGCCTACACAGATATCTAATCCGCCGGGAAATGCATTATAAACGCGAGTAAGTTTGCAACTGCGCTCATTATTCAGTGTGAAAGTGACAGTTGAGTACCTCTACAGTGCTACGAAAACAATCAACCCAATTTTAAGGACTTTTAAAAAACACACTATAAATCGCTAAGTGATCCGATTTAAATTTTGAAAAATGGAATCTATTCATAATAGTAAGTAGATTTAAATAGTTTTTATATGAATTAACTAGTTTAAAAATTGAGTGTTATATAGTTACATAAGGGCACTGAGAAATAAATTATATTTCTTAGAAAAAGTTATTAGAAAAGATAAATGGTATCACATTGTCACTTTACCATATTTGAATATGGTATAACTGCAGGTCGTATCTATCGTTTTGTTTTTAAATTGCTTTCCCTTTGTTTCCCAAACGCGAGTTATTGATAAAAGAAGTGTACAGTACAATACGTAGCAGCTCGTTAAGGTAGTTCTTACAATACTACGCAAATCATAGTTAGCCGCAAATATACAACTTCAATTTTGAAGAGGCATATCCAAGCGAAGGTAATCATATAGTATAGCAATGATATTTTTTAAATTACCACAGTAAATATATCTTTATAACCTATTTCTTGACAGCTGATTGAGAAGACTATAGCAGGCGGTTCTTATACATGATTAGGGTTGCCATGTTTTAAAATAAAAAAACGGGGGATACCATATTTTACAATGAAAAACCGAGGGATTATCACTAAAGGTTTTAGTCTATTTCCTTTAATTGGTATTTTGGCGTAGAGAACGTGTTTTGGTGTTTATTATTAGCATATCGACTTAAAGTTACATTCTTGTGGGAGCAAGTGGGGTATATCCGAAACAATGAAGGCGGCCTGACAACTAGTCCGCATGCTTGAAGCGAATTAATGAGCATTGTTTTTGGAAGCGGAGTGATAAAAACATATATTATTTGGAAGTGATTGAATGAAGCAGACGTTCAAAGCGTGAGGTATAATTCGGCGAACAGCATTAATATTGATGTAATATTTATGATAGTAAGAAGGGTGGTTTAATTTAAACTGATTGCGGGCTAAAATTTACAGATACGTCAGATTAAACAAACCGAAGATTCGAGTTAAACCTCAATCAATCTTTTATTTTATAATATTTTAGAGTACAAAGATAAGGGGCATCATCTCATTTTTTTAAATATTACACGATGGAAGAAAAGCTTCTACCATTCTACTACCGGAGCTGGGCAGCGATACTAAAAACCCTGTTTTCCGGGAGATTTAATCGGGGGCTGAAAAAGGTCATTAAAACCGGGCGGTACCCGGCTAAACCGGGTGATTTGGTAAGCCTACGCATGATTATCTTTTGTTTACGTCGCTCCACGTGCCACGTATTCAAAATAGACAAATTAAATTAATAACCAGCATGTAAACCTTAAATTATACGATGTCGCACCATCCATTTTTGCATATTTATTACGCGTCAGCAATCAAACGATATTTTAAATTGAACATTATTGTTGACAATGTCCGTTCTACCTGTGCACGGTGTAAGGAAAAAACGGCATCAACAATTAACAATTAATCAATTTAGCAATGTGAAATCTGGAATTCAGCTTAACCTACATTCATATGTTTTGTACCGAGAATTATTGAGAGACAAACGTAAGATAAAAGCTACGGAAAATTCCCCGATTTCCTATAATTTGTATCGATAATTATTTTATTTTACGTATAGTATTTGTAATAATATGCACAATATGACAATTTTCGTAAGTTCAATTTTTTTGTAAAAACAAAAGTCAGGTTTTCAGTAAAATTAATTGAGGAAAAGCTAAATATCTTTTTCCCATATGATTAAAATGGGGATTTTTTTGAATGCGTGTTTTGGATTTTCTGCGCAACCACTTAACCTAGGTTAATGGTTTAAAATACTAAATTATTTGTTTTTCAACCTCAATAAAATGTTCAAAACAAAAATTGTGTTTCTAGAAATCTTTGGTAAAAATTGCTAAAAACCGATTTTTGAGAACAATTTAAATTTAAATTTAATTTAATTTCGCTGAAGTTTGCAGTTACAGACGATCTATTTTTGTTTACAATCTGACTTTGGTTAAAAAATTCATTTGAAGGTAATCAGCTGTTAAATTAAAATCACATTTAAAACAGTTATAATGCAAGTTATAATATAGTATAAGAAAACCCTTATTGCATTATGAATATAGATGTTTGAAATTTATAATATTTCAATTAACACTCCATGAATTACCTTCGCAAATCACTCGATGAGTAGAGGAAAGACAGTTTCTCTTGTAATTCCCATTTCCTCTTTTTACTGGACGGCGGCGCCTCTGAACCAGTTTTATTACATTCGCGCGTCCTCCTGTCGTGAGTATCCTTTATATTTTTCCAGCGTCTTTTACAGTCAGCAACTGTATAGTAAACGAATTGGTTTTGGTATATTTAGGAGACAAATTTAAGGCAAATGTTTGCAGGGAAATTATAGGGGAGATATGTTGATGACAGTTTTTATTTATATCAAGTTACCTGTGTTATAAAACTACATGTGAAATATATGTAACGTGTTTTTTCAGATTCCTGGCTTCTGGTGAGACATTCCATTCGTTACGATTTCAGTACAGGATTTCCATTGGCGAAATAAGCCGTATTGTGAAAAGAACTCTGGCTGTACTGAAGAGGACTCTTGTACCCCTATGTTTACCAAGCATTTCTAAAGAGCAACTTGTTCAGAAGGCCAAAGAGTACTGTGAGAGGTGGAATTTTCCAAATTGTGTTGGTGCCATCGACGGGAAACATGTGAGAATCAGGTGTCCAAGAAAATCTTCCTCCTTGTACTACAACTACAAGGGATTCTTTTCAATCGTACTGTTAGCAATAGTAGATGCAAATTATAGATTCATGTACATCGATGTGGGTTCATATGGAAAAGAGGGTGATAGTGGAATTTTTGATAAATCGAGTTTGGGCAACAAGTTTTTTGAAGGTACTCTACTTCCAGCTCCAGGGCAGCTACCGAACAGTGAACTGGTGCTGCCGCATGTTTTGGTTGGAGATGAAGCCTTCAGAATTCATACAAACATGATGAGACCATAACAAAGAGAAGATGCTCTTGCTAGCAACATTAAAGGTGCATTCAATTACCGTTTGTGTCGTGCTCGCAGAGCATCTGAAAACGCCTTTGGTATTCTCAGCCAAATTTTCCGAGTATTTTATACTCCGATAGGCGTACTTCCAGAAACGGTTGATGATGTTATTACTGTTAGTTGTTGTTTGCACAACATGATGAGGGAAGGTTACCTTTCAAAGACAGGACGTTCGAACTACGAGCTCGACCCGACAGTGGACCCACCGACACAAGTCAGTTGGCAAGAAGCAATAGTCAACAGAACAGACTAGTATATTGGACTATACTTTAGACCTTTGTTATGACTACATGAAATAAGCTACATTAACTAAGAGATTTTTAGTGCGGTTTTATCATTATAGATTACCTTTACCGATATGTTATACTGTATACAGCACTGTGAAATAAAATAATTTGTACATACCTGGTCTTCCCACTTCTGTTGCTATCACTAACCATATGTTATCTTTAGCACGCTGATCTTTATACAGACTGTTCTTCAAGTCGTAAATGGCAGGATGAGGTGCTATCGCTTCTAGCAGCTTTTCATCTTCTTCGGGTGTAAACAACAGTTTCGTATTATTTGAAGACATTGCGACAAATAAACACGCGCGCACGACACCAATCGCTCCGCGACTGCGACTGAGCCTGCCCTCAGACCAGACTCGCTACAGTCGCCAGCTACAATCGCTAGCCGCGCCAGTGGTCCCATTTGAAACAACGCTTACCAGTGCTGAGCTACTGTCGCTCAGCTACTATCGCAAGAGTCGCTCCAGGGACAATGAACCTGTAAGCAGCATCGTATTTTTGGGATCAGGGGTGGTCGGTGACCTTGATTTGTTTGCTTGAGAGCGGGATGAGTAATGTCCCATTCTGTTATTACGTCGAAAGTGAATAGCGGGAGGGAGTTGGGTTCTTCCGTCTCGTCTTAAATTGTCTTACGTACGGGGGCCGAGATTACCTAATGTTTGACTGTCTTTTCTTGAGACCTTACCTTGTATCACAATTGTGATAATCGTTGTCTCGTTAATGACAACACGCATTGTCGTTTGAGGAAAGTGTTTTTTAAGCGTGAGTCAGTATGCATTAAGTTGAGGTTTTGAAAAGTAAAACAAACAGCGGCTGCAAGTGGGCCTGGGTTCACTCATTGCGTAAATGGTTGCGATCGGGAGATGAGCCCCTTCTGCCTGGGGCTAAAAAACGAAAAATCCAATGATATATTTTACGCGGTGAGCATTTATCTAACAATATCACATGCCGTATTCTTAGCATGTTCCGATTGTAAGTTATTTCGGCACTAGAAAAATATGACAATATAGAGCTTTTGATTGTTTAAAACGTTTTCAAGGACTAAATTCTGTGATCGCCAGTGGCTTGAGTTGATCTGCGCTCTCGTCCGGCCTGTCGGACGAATCGTACTCCGACGAGCTGTCATGCAAATGTGCGCCAGCTACCATCTGAATCTCACGCGTTAAAAAAAAGGCGCGGGAAATATTTCCGATGTACACTGCCTCGGCTTCCTCAGCATGAGCGTAAAGCGCCGCGATCATTAATGTTAATCACTTACTGCTATGCTAAAACACAAGTAGGTTTGTACAAAAGCGACGCAATGCGCGTCTGGTAATAAGATAACACTCATTAGCATTATATGCGATATAATGCTAACGAGTGGAAACGGTCAGTTGTCGGTTTCAAAATCAGAAAACCAGGTGCCTTCAATTAAATAACTGGTGTCTAAAAATTGCTGTAAGAAATCAGCTTTTAAGAGATATTAATCCTTAATGCATTTCTCCATTAATGGTGAGCAGAATTTCAGATCTTTCAAACTCAATCCATTTGTGAATGAATGTACGAGGAAACATTACATTAAGATCATGTTCATTGCAATTAATTCTTTGGACTTTAAGGAAAATTTCACCATAACGGCAAACAATCGCGTATAGATTTAGAAATGTAGGCCATGAACAGCAGAAACATGACACACCTAAGATTAACATAATTAATCCTTTGATTCATAGATTACCATGAACTCCTCATACTTACTTCTGTCCTATAGCATCCAGCAGCGGATATTCTCTGCCTTTTGTTTTCATAAATTAGTTACTGAATAAATGCTGGAGTCAGGGCTTGTTTATGTCGAAATTCAGAAACGAATGGAAAATTAAAATGAATATTTTACTCTGCTTTATAGTTACATACTCTGATTCAGTTAATTAAATTAGCTACAAATTCGACAAAATTTTAACTTTTTGTTTCACCTGTGAAAAAACTGGGGACAACCACTAACAATTTCTTTTGATCATGCAAACAAAAAGCTAATTTAGAGTGAACATTAAATGTTCATTACAACCCTGAGGCTCATGTTCCATCTCTAACTTCAGGAACCTCTCTGCCTTGGAAAGCATTGACTTCCTCAATTCCCTTTTATAAGGTTTAACACAAAATTGGTTTTTGAAAATTAACAGAGCTTTTTTACAAATTCTGGTAAACTTCTTTGATGGACACCACAAACCCTCAACATCCTTACTTATTCCCGGAGATGTTCTTTCCATGATTAATATTTGACTCCTGTCCTGAATTGTTTTCTTCCCAGAAACTTTTTTTTGCAGTTAATGCATCCACTTTGAGCCAAGAGTCTCTTAAGGAGATATCCTGCAAAGTAAACAATGGAGCATTGTTCAAGATTTAAAACATATTGGTTCATTTCCACTGTCTTATCTGAGGCAAATGACGAACCACTTGAGATGTCATCTTCATTCTCCTCTGTCTCTATGTCTGTTGATGGTATGCTACTACTAGAATATGCAGTGTTACCATCTAGGGGCAGCATAACGTCATCATCAACTTCATAGCTTGAAGTTGTAGGTGGTTTTAAAATACTTTTCACGGATAGAATTCTGTAAGATGTTCTAAAACCTTTAACAGTGGGTAATAGATGAAAAAAAGTTTTCCAATGCATCTTGATTAAGACGTGCCGTTAAAACGTATTGAGAGTTGACATTAGAATATAACATTTTTATAAAAATATATAATTTACCAAATTACATTTCAAAACTAGTTCTCAACATTTCGGCTAGTATTTTACTCGAGGTATTTTTCGTCTTGCTAACAAAACATATATTACATCAATTTATTTAAAAGTTTGATTTCTATAATTAACTGCATTGCGCTGGAACAAATTTCATTGCGAATGATTCCTTACTTCAAGCGTTAATTCATTTGGAAATCTATTTTACTTGGTCATGAAAACAGATTTTCTAAATAATATTATACCAAATTACATTTCTTAACTAGTTCTCAACATTGCGGCTAGTATTTTACTCCAGTTATTTTTCGTCTTGCTAACAAAACATATTACATCAATTTATTTAATCGTGTAATTTCTATAATTAACTGCATTGCGCTGGAACAAATTTCATTGCGAATGATTCCTTACTTCAAGCGTTAATTCATATGGAAATCTATTTTACTTGGTCATAAAAACAGATTTTCTAAATAATATTATACCAAATTACATTTCTTAACTAGTTCTCAACATTGCGGCTAGTATTTTACTCCAGTTATTTTTCGTCTTGCTAACAAAACATATTACATCAATTTATTTAATCGTGTGATTTCTATAATTAACTGCATTGCGCTGGAACAAATTTCATTGCGAATGATTCCTTACTTCAAGCGTTAATTCATATGGAAATCTATTTTACTTGGTCATGAAAACCGATTTTCTAAATAATATTATACCAAATTACATTTCTTAACTAGTTCTCAACATTGCGGCTAGTATTTTACTCCAGTTATTTTTCGTCTTGCTAACAAAACATATTACATCAATTTATTTAATCGTGTGATTTCTATAATTAACTGCATTGCGCTGGAACAAATTTCATTGCGAATGATTCCTTACTTCAAGCGTTAATTCATATGGAAATCTATTTTACTTGGTCATAAAAACAGATTTTCTAAATAATATTATACCAAATTACATTTCTTAACTAGTTCTCAACATTGAGGCTAGTATTTTACTCCAGTTATTTTTCGTCTTGCTAACAAGACATATTACATCAATTTATTTAATAGCGTGATTTCTATAATTAACTGCATTGCGCTGGAACAAATTTCACTGCGAATGATTCCTTACTTCAAGCGTTAATTCATTTGGAAATCTATTTTACTTGGTCATGAAAACCGATTTTCTAAATAATATTATACCAAATTACATTTCTTAACTAGTTCTCAACATTGCGGCTAGTATTTTACTCCAGTTATTTTTCGTCTTGCTAACAAAACATATTACATCAATTTATTTAATCGTGTAATTTCTATAATTAACTGCATTGCGCTGGAACAAATTTCATTGCGAATGATTCCTTACTTCAAGCGTTAATTCATATGGAAATCTATTTTACTTGGTCATAAAAACAGATATCAAAATAATATTATACCAAATTACATTTCTTAACTAGTTCTCAACATTGCGGCTAGTATTTTACTCCAGTTATTTTTCGTCTTGCTAACAAAACATATTACATCAATTTATTTAATCGTGTGATTTCTATAATTAACTGCATTGCGCTGGAACAAATTTCATTGCGAATGATTCCTTACTTCAAGCGTTAATTCATATGGAAATCTATTTTACTTGGTCATAAAAACAGATATCAAAATAATATTATACCAAATTACATTTCTTAACTAGTTCTCAACATTGCGGCTAGTATTTTACTCCAGTTATTTTTCGTCTTGCTAACAAGACATATTACATCAATTTATTTAATCGCGTGATTTCTATAATTAACTGCATTGCGCTGGAACAAATTTCATTGCGAATGATTCCTTACTTCAAGCGTTAATTCATATGGAAATCTATTTTACTTGGTCATGAAAACCGATTTTCTAAATAATATTATACCAAATTACATTTCTTAACTAATTCTCAACATTGCGGCTAGTATTTTACTCCAGTTATTTTTCGTCTTGCTAAAAAAACATATTACATCAATTTATTTAATCGTGTGATTTCTATAATTAACTGCATTGCGCTGGAACAAATTTCATTGCGAATGATTCCTTACTTCAAGCGTTAATTCATATGGAAATCTATTTTACTTGGTCATAAAAACAGATATCAAAATCATATTATACCAAATTACATTTCTTAACTAGTTCTCAACATTTCGGCTAATATTTTACTCCAGTTATTTTTCGTCTTGCTAACAAGACATATTACATCAATTTATTTAATCGCGTGATTTCTATAATTAACTGCATTGCGCTGGAACAAATTTCATTGCGAATGATTCCTTACTTCAAGCGTTAATTCATATGGAAATCTATTTTACTTGGTCATGAAAACCGATTTTCTAAATAATATTATACCAAATTACATTTCTTAACTAATTCTCAACATTGCGGCTAGTATTTTACTCCAGTTATTTTTCGTCTTGCTAACAAAACATATTACATCAATTTATTTAATCGTGTAATTTCTATAATTAACTGCATTGCGCTGGAACAAATTTCATTGCGAATGATTCCTTACTTCAAGCGTTAATTCATATGGAAATCTATTTTACTTGGTCATGAAAACCGATTTTCTAAATAATATTATACCAAATTACATTTCTTAACTAATTCTCAACATTGCTGCTAGTATTTTACTCCAGTTATTTTTCGTCTTGCTAACAAGACATATTACATCAATTTTTTTAATCGCGTGATTTCTATAATTAACTGCATTGCGCTGGAACAAATTTCATTGCGAATGATTCCTTACTTCAAGCGTTAATTCATATGGAAATCTATTTTACTTGGTCATGAAAACCGATTTTCTAAATAATATTATACCAAATTACATTTCTTAACTAGTTCTCTACATTGAGGCTAGTATTTTACTCCAGTTATTTTTCGTCTTGCTAACAAGACATATTACATCAATTTATTTAATCGTGTGATTTCTATAATTAACTGCATTGCGCTGGAACAAATTTCATTGCGAATGATTCCTTACTTCAAGCGTTAATTCATTTGGAAATCTATTTTACTTGGTCATGAAAACAGATTTTCTAAATAATATTTTACCAAATTACATTTCTTAACTAGTTCTCAACATTTCGGCTAGTATTTTACTCCAGTTATTTTTCGTCTTGCTAACAAAACATATAACATCAATTTATTTAATCGCGTGATTTCTATAATTAACTGCATTGCGCTGGAACAAATTTCATTGCGAATGATTCCTTACTTCAAGCGTTAATTCATATGGAAATCTATTTTACTTGGTCATGAAAACAGATTTTCTAAATAATATTTTACCAAATTACATTTCTTAACTAGTTCTCATTATTTCGGCTAGTATATTACTCCAGTTATTTTTCGTCTTGCTAACAAAACATATTACATCAATTTATTTAATCGTGTGATTTCTATAATTAACTGCATTGCGCTGGAACAAATTTCATTGCGAATGATTCCTTACTTCAAGCGTTAATTCATATGGAAATCTATATTACTTGGTCATGAAAACAGATTTTTAAATAATATTTTACCAAATTACATTTCTTAACTAGTTCTCAACATTTCGGCTAGTATTTTACTCCAGTTATTTTCGTCTTGCTAACAAAACATATTACATCAATTTATTTAATCGTGTGATTTCTATAATTAACTGCATTGCGCTGGAACAAATTTCATTGCGAATGATTCCTTACTTCAAGCGTTAATTCATATGGAAATCTATTTTACTTGGTCATGAAAACAGATTTTCTAAATAATATTTTACCAAATTACATTTCTTAACTAGTTCTCAACATTTCGGCTAGTATTTTACTCCAGTTATTTTTCGTCTTGCTAACAAAACATACTAAATAAATTTATTTAATCGTTTGATTTCTATAATTAACTGCATTGCGCTGGAACAAATTTCATTGCGAATGATTCCTTACTTCAAGCGTTAATTCATTTGGAAATCTATTTTACTTGGTCATGAAAAAAGATTTTCTAAATAATATTTTACCAAATTACATTTCTTAACTAGTTCTCAACATTTCGGCTAGTATTTTACTCCAGTTATTTTTCGTCTTGCTAACAAGACATATTACATCAATTTATTTAATCGTTTGATTTCTATAATTAACTGCATTTCGCAGGAACAAATTTCATTGCGAATGATTCCTTACTTCAAGAGTCAATTCATTTGGAAATTTTTTTTACTTGGTCATGAAAACCGATTTTCTAAATAATATTTTACCAAATTACATTTCTTAACTAGTTCTCAACATTGCGGCTAGTATTTTACTCCAGTTATTTTTCGTCTTGATAACAAAACATATTACATCAATTTATTTAATCGTGTGATTTCTATAATTAACTGCATTGCGCTGGAACAAATTTCATTGCGAATGATTCCTTACTTCAAGCGTTAATTCATATGGAAATCTATTTTACTTGGTCATAAAAACAGATTTTCTAAATAATATTTTACCAAATTACATTTCTTAACTAGTTCTCAACATTGCGGCTAGTATTTTACTCCAGTTATTTTTCGTCTTGATAACAAAACATATTACATCAATTTATTTAATCGTGTGATTTCTATAATTAACTGCATTGCGCTGGAACAAATTTCATTGCGAATGATTCCTTACTTCAAGCGTTAATTCATATGGAAATCTATTTTACTTGGTCATGAAAACAGATTTTCTAAATAATATTATACCAAATTATATTTCTTAACTAGTTCTCAACATTGCGGCTAGTATTTTACTCCAGTTATTTTTCGTCTTGCTAACAAAACATATTACATCAATTTATTTAATCGTGTGATTTCTATAATTAACTGCCTTGCGCTGGAACAAATTTCATTGCGAATGATTCCTTACTTCAAGCGTTAATTCATTTGGAAATCTATTTTACTTGGTCATGAAAACAGATATTCAAAAAATTATTATACCAAATTACATTTCTTAACTAGTTCCCAACATTGCGGCTAGTATTTTACTCCAGTTATTTTTCGTCTTGCTAAAAAAACATATTACATCAATTTATTTAATCGTGTGATTTCTATAATTAACTGCATTGCGCTGGAACAAATTTCATTGCGAATGATTCCTTACTTCAAGCGTTAATTCATATGGAAATCTATTTTACTTGGTCATGAAAACAGATTTTCTATATAATATTTTACCAAATTACATTTCTTAACTAGTTCTCAACATTGCGGCTAGTATTTTACTCCAGTTATTTTTCGTCATGCTAACAAAACATATTACATCAATTTATTTAATCGTGTGATTTCTATAATTAACTGCATTGCGCTGGAACAAATTTCATTGCGAATGATTCCTTACTTCACGCGTTAATTCATATGGAAATCTATTTTACTTGGTCATGAAAACAGATATTCAAAATAATATTATACCAAATGATATTTCTTAACTAGTTCTCAACATATCGGCTAGTATTTTACTCCAGGTATTTTTCGTTCTTCTCACAAAACATATTACATCAATTTATTTAATCGTGTGATTTCTATAATTAACTGCATTGCGCTGGAACAAATTTCATTGCGAATGATTCCTTACTTCAAGCGTTAATTCATATGGAAATCTATTTTACTTGGTCATGAAAACAGATAATCAAAATAATATTATACCAAATTATATTTCTTAACTAGTTCTCAACATTGCGGCTAGTATTTTACTCCAGTTATTTTTCGTCTTGCTAAAAAAACATATTACATCAATTTATTTAATCGTGTGATTTCTATAATTAACTGCATTGCGCCGGAACAAATTTCATTGCGAATGACTCCTTACTTCAAGCGTTAATTCATATGGAAATATATTTTACTTGGTCATGAAAACAGATATTCAAAATAATATTATACCAAATTATATTTCTTAACTAGTTCTCAACATTGCGGCTAGTATTTTACTCCAGTTACTTTTCGTCTTGCTAATAAAACATGCTACATCAATTTATTTAATCGTGTGATTTCTATAATTAACTACATTGCGCTGGAACAAATTTCATTGCGAATGATTCCTTACTTCAAGCGTTAATTCATATGGAAATCTATTTTACTTGGTCATGAAAACAGATATTCAAAATAATATTATACCAAATTACATTTCTTAACTAGTTCTCAACATTGCGGCTAGTATTTTACTCCAGTTATTTTTAGTCTTGCTAAAAAAACATATTACATCAATTTATTTAATCGTGTGATTTCTATAATTAACTGCATTGCGCTGGAACAAATTTCATTGCGAATGAATCCTTACTTCAAGCGTTAATTCATTTGGAAATCTATTTTACTTGGTCATGAAAACAGATATTCAAAATAATATTTTACCAAATTACATTTCTTAACTAGTTCTCAACATTGCGGCTAGTATTTTACTCCAGTTATTTTTCGTCTTGCTAACAAAACATATTACATCAATTTATTTAATCGTGTGATTTCTATAATTAACTGCATTGCGCTGGAACAAATTTCATTGCGAATGATTCCTTACTTCAAGCGTTAATTCATATGGAAATCTATTTTACTTGGTCATGAAAACAGATATTCAAAATAATATTATACCAAATTATATTTCTTAACTAGTTTTCAACATTGCGGCTAGTATTTTACTCCAGTTATTTTTCGTCTTGCTAATAAAACATGCTACATCAATTTATTTAATGTTGTGATTTCTATAATTAACTGCATTGCGCTTGAATAAATTTCATTGCGAATGATTCCTTACTTCAAGCGTTAATTCATATGGAAATCTATTTTACTTGGTCACGAAAACAGATTTTCTAAATAATATTATACCAAATTATATTTCTTAACTAGTTCTCAACATTGCGGCTAGTATTTTACTCCAGTTATTTTGCGTCTTGCTAACAAAACATATATAATGTATTTATTTAATCGTGTGATTTCTATAATAAACTGCATTGCGCTGCAACAAATTTCATTGCGAATGATTCCTTACTTCAAGCGTTAATTCATAGGGAAATCTATTTTACTTGGTCATGAAAACAGATATTCAAAATAATATTATACCAAATTATATTTCTTAACTAGTTCTCAACATTGCGGCTAGTATTTTACTCCAGTTATTTTTCGTCTTGCTAACAAAACATATTACATCAATTTATTTAATCGTATGATTTCTATAATTAACTGCATTGCGCTGGAACAAATTTCATTGCGAATGCTTCCTTACTTCAAGAGTTAATTCATATGGAAATCTATTTTACTTGGTCATGAAAACAGATATTAAAAATAATATTATACCAAATTATATTTCTTCACTAGCTCTCAACATTGCGGCTAGTATTTTACTTTAGTTATTTTTCGTCTTGCTAACTAAACATATAACATCTATTTATTTAATCGTGTGATTTCTATAATTAACTGCATTGCGCTGGAACAAATTTCATTGCGAATGCTTCCTTACTTCAAGCGTTAATTTATATGGAAATCTATTTTACCTGGTCATGAAAACTGATTTTCTAAATAATATTATACCAAATTATATTTCTTCACTAGCTCTCAACATTGCGGCTAGCATTTTACTTTAGTTATTTTTCGTCTTGCTAACAAAACATATAACATCAATTTATTTAATCGTGTGATTTCTATAATTAACTGCATTGCGCTGGAACAAATTTCATTGCGAATGAATCCTAACTTCAAGCGTTAATTCATATGGAAATCTATTTTACTTGGTCATGAAAACAGATTTTCTAAATAATATTATACCAAATTATATTTCTTAACTAGTTCTCAACATTGCGGCTAGTATTTTACTCTAGTTATTTTTCGTCTTGCTAACAAAACATATAACATCAATTTATTTAATCGTGTGATTTCTATAATTAACTGCATTGCGCTGGAAAAAATTTCATTGCGAATGATTCCTTACTTCAAGCGTTAATTCATATGGAAATCTATTTTACTTGGTCATGAAAACAGATTTTCTAAATAATATTTTACCAAATTACATTTCTTAACTAGTTCTCAACATTTCGGCTAATATTTTACTCCAGTTATTTTTCGTCTTGCTAACAAAACATATTACATCAATTTATTTAATCGTGTGATTTCTATAATTAACTGCATTGCGCTGGAACAAATTTCATTGCGAATGATTCCTTACTTCAAGCGTTAATTCATATGGAAATCTATTTTACTTGGTCATGAAAACAAATAATCAAAATAATATTATACCAAATTACATTTCTTAACTAGTTCTCAACATTTCGGCTAGTATTTTACTCCAGTTATTTATCGTCTTGCTAACAAAAAATATTACATCAATTTATTTAATCGTGTGATTTCTATATTAACTGCATTGCGCTGGAACAAATTTCATTGCGAATGATTCCTTACTTCAAGCGTTAATTCATATGGAAATTTATTTTACTTGGTAATGAAAACAGATATTCAAAATAATATTTTACCAAGTTACATTTCTTAACTAGTTCTCAACATTTCGGCTAATATTTTACTCCAGTTATTTTTCGTCTTGCTAACAAAACATATTACATCAATTTATTTAATCGTGTGATTTCTATATTAACTGCATTGCGCTGGAACAAATTTCATTGCGAATGATTCCTTACTTCAAGCGTTAATTCATATGGAAATTTATTTTACTTGGTAATGAAAACCGATAATCAAAATAATATTTTACCAAATTACATTTCTTAACTAGTTCTCAACATTTCGGCTAATATTTTACTCCAGTTATTTTTCGTCTTGCTAACAAAACATATTACATCAATTTATTTAATCGTGTGATTTCTATAATAACTGCATTGCGCTGGAACAAATTTCATTGCGAATGATTCCTTACTTCAAGCGTTAATTCATTTGGAAATCTATTTTACTTGGTCATGAAAACAGATAATCAAAATAAAATTATACCAAATTACATTTCTTAACTAGTTCTCAACATTTCGGCTAGTATTTTACTCCAGTTATTTATCGTCTAGCTAACAAAACATATAACATCAATTTATTTAATCGTGTGATTTCTATAATTAACTGCAATGCGCTGGAACAAATTTCATTGCGAATGATTCCTTACTTCAAGCGTCAATTCATATGGAAATCTATTTTACTTGGTCATGAAAACAGATATTCAAAATAATATTTTACCAAATTACATTTCTTAACTAGTTCTCAACATTTCGGCTAGTATTTTACTCCAGGAATTTTTCGTCTTGCTCACAAGACATATTAAATCAATTTATTTAATCGTGTGATTTCTATAATTAACTGCATTGCGCTGGAAAAATTTCATTGCGAATGATTCCTTACTTCAAGCGTTAATTCATTTGGAAATCTATTTTACTTGGTCATGAAAACCGATTTTCTAAATAATATTTTACCAAATTACATTTCTTAACTAGTTCTCAACATTGCGGCTAGTATTTTACTCCAGTTATTTTTCGTCTTGATAACAAAACATATTACATCAATTTATTTAATCGTGTGATTTCTATAATTAACTGCATTGCGCTGGAACAAATTTCATCGCGAATGATTCCTTACTTCAAGCGTTAATTCATTTGGAAATCTATTTTACTTGGTCATGAAAACAGATATTCAAAAAATTATTATACCAAATTACATTTCTTAACTAGTTCTCAACATTGCGGCTAGTATTTTACTCCAGTTATTTTTCGTCTTGCTAAAAAAACATATTACATCAATTTATTTAATCGTGTGATTTCTATAATTAACTGCATTGCGCTGGAACAAATTTCATTGCGAATGATTCCTTACTTCAAGCGTTAATTCATATGGAAATCTATTTTACTTGGTCATGAAAACAGATTTTCTATATAATATTTTACCAAATTACATTTCTTAACTAGTTCTCAACATTGCGGGTAGTATTTTACTCCAGTTATTTTTCGTCTTGCTAACAAAACATATTACATCAATTTATTTAATCGTGTGATTTCTATAATTAACTGCATTGCGCTGGAACAAATTTCATCGCGAATGATTCCTTACTTCAAACGTTAATTCATTTGGAAATCTATTTTACTTGGTCATGAAAACAGATTTTCTATATAATATTTTACCAAATTACATTTCTTAACTAGTTCTCAACATTGCGGGTAGTATTTTACTCCAGTTATTTTTCGTCTTGCTAAAAAAACATATTACATCAATTTATTTAATCGTGTGATTTCTATAATTAACTGCATTGCGCTGGAACAAATTTCATTGCGAATGATTCCTTACTTCAAGCGTTAATTCATATGGAAATCTATTTTACTTGGTCATGAAAACAGATTTTCTATATAATATTTTACCAAATTACATTTCTTAACTAGTTCTCAACATTGCGGGTAGTATTTTACTCCAGTTATTTTTCGTCTTGCTAACAAAACATATTACATCAATTTATTTAATCGTGTGATTTCTATAATTAACTGCATTGCGCTGGAACAAATTTCATTGCGAATGATTCCTTACTTCAAGCGTTAATTCATATGGAAATCTATTTTACTTGGTTATGAAAACAGATTTTCTAAATAATATTATACCAAATTATATTTCTTAACTAGTTCTCAACATTGCGGCTAGTATTTTACTCCAGTTATTTTTCGTCTTGCTAAAAAAACATATATTTCATCAATTTATTTAATCGTTTGATTTCTATAATTAACTGCATTGCGCTGGAACAAATTTCATTGCGAATGATTCCTTACTTCAAGCGTTAATTCATATGGAAATTTATTTTACTTGGTCATGAAAACAGATATTCAAAATAATATTATACCAAATTATATTTCTTAACTAGTTCTCAACATTGTTACTAGTATTTTACTCCAGTTATTTTTCGTCTTGCTAACAAAACATATTACATCAATTTATTTAATCGTGTGATTTCTATAATTAACTGCATTGCGCTGGAACAAATTTCATTGCGAATGATTCCTTACTTCAAGCGTTAATTCATTTGGAAATCTATTTTACTTGGTCATGAAAACAGATATTCAAAAAATTATTATACCAAATTACATTTCTTAACTAGTTCTCAACATTGCGGCTAGTATTTTACTCCAGTTATTTTTCGTCTTGCTAAAAAAACATATTACATCAATTTATTTAATCGTGTGATTTCTATAATTAACTGCATTGCGCTGGAACAAATTTCATTGCGAATGATTCCTTACTTCAAGCGTTAATTCATATGGAAATCTATTTTACTTGGTCATGAAAACAGATTTTCTATATAATATTTTACCAAATTACATTTCTTAACTAGTTCTCAACATTGCGGGTAGTATTTTACTCCAGTTATTTTTCGTCTTGCTCACAAAACATATTACATCAATTTATTTAATCGTGTGATTTCTATAATTAACTGCATTGCGCTGGAACAAATTTCATTGCGAATGATTCCTTACTTCAAGCGTTAATTCATATGGAAATCTATTTTACTTGGTTATGAAAACAGATTTTCTAAATAATATTATACCAAATTATATTTCTTAACTAGTTCTCAACATTGCGGCTAGTATTTTACTCCAGTTATTTTTCGTCTTGCTAAAAAAACATATATTTCATCAATTTATTTAATCGTTTGATTTCTATAATTAACTGCATTGCGCTGGAACCAATTTCATTGCGAATGATTCCTTACTTCAAGCGTCAATTCATCTGGAAATTTATTTTACTTGGTCATGAAAACAGATATTCAAAATAATATTATACCAAATTATATTTCTTAACTAGTTCTCAACATTGTTACTAGTATTTTACTCCAGTTATTTTTCGTCTTGCTAACAAAACATATTACATCAATTTATTTAATCGTGTGATTTCTATAATAACTGCATTGCGCTGGAACAAATTTCATTGCGAATGATTCCTTACTTCAAGCGTTAATTCATATGGAAATCTATTTTACTTGGTCATGAAAACAGATATTCAAAATAATATTATACCAAATTACATTTCTTAACTAGTTCTCAACATTTCGGCTAGTATTTTACTCCACGTATTTTTCGTCTTGCTCACAAAACATATTACATCAATTTATTTATTCGTTTGATTTCTATAATTAACTGAATTGCGCAGAAACAATTTTCATTGCGAAGATTCCTTACTTCAAGCGTTAATTCATTTGGAAATCTATTTTACTTGGTCATGAAAACAGATATTCTAAATAATATTTTACCAAATTACATTTCTTAACTAGTTCTCAACATTTCGGCTAGTATTTTACTCCAGGAATTTTTCGTCTTGCTCACAAAACATATTACATCAATTTATTTATTCGTTTGATTTCTATAATTAACTGCATTGCGCAGAAACAATTTTCATTGCGAAGATTCCTTACTTCAAGCGTTAATTTATTTGGAAATCTATTTTACTTGGTCATGAAAACAGATATTCAAAATAATATTTTACCAAATTACATTTCTTAACTAGTTCTCAACATTTCGGCTAGTATTTTACTCCAGGAATTTTTCGTCTTGCTCACAAGACATATTAAATCAATTTATTTAATCGTTTGATTTCTATAATTAACTGCATTGCGCTGGAAAAAATATTATGTCGAATGATTCCTTACTTCAAGCGTTAATTCATTTTGAAATCTATTTTACTTGGTCATGAAAACAGATTTTCTAAATAATATTATACCAAATTACATTTCTTAACTAGTTCTCAACATTGCGGGTAGTATTTTACTCCAGTTATTTTTCGTCTTGCTAATAAAACATATTACATCAATTTATTTAATCGTGTGATTTCTATAATAACTGCATTGCGCTGGAACAAATTTCATTGCGAATGATTCCTTACTTCAAGCGTTAATTCATATGGAAATCTATTTTACTTGGTCATGAAAACAGATTTTCTAAATAATATTTTACCAAATTACATTTCTTAACTAGTTCTCAACATTTCGGCTAGTATTTTACTCCACGTATTTTTCGTCTTGCTAACAAAACATACTAAATAAATTTATTTAATCGTTTGATTTCTATAATTAACTGCATTTCGCAGGAACAAATTTCATTGCGAATGATTCCTTACTTCAAGCGTTAATTCATTTGGAAATCTATTTCACTTGGTCATGAAAACAGATATTCAAAATAATATTTTACCAAATTACATTTCTTAACTAGTTCTCAACATTTCGGCTAATATTTTACTCCAGGTATTTTTCGTCTTGCTCACAAGACATATTAAATCAATTTATTTAATCGTTTGATTTCTATAATTAACTGCATTGCGCTGGAACAAATATTATGTCGAATGATTCCTTACTTCAAGCGTTAATTCATTTTGAAATCTATTTTACTTGGTCATGAAAACAGATTTTCTAAATAATATTAAACCAAATTACATTTCTTAACTAGTTCTCAACATTTCGGCTAGTATTTTACTCCAGTTATTTTTCGTCTTGCTAATAAAACATATTACATCAATTTATTTAATCGTGTGATTTCTATAATTAACTGCATTGCGCTGGAAAAATTTCATTGCGAATGATTCCTTACTTCAAGCGTTAATTCATTTGGAAATCTATTTTACTTGGTCATGAAAACCGATTTTCTAAATAATATTTTACCAAATTACATTTCTTAACTAGTTCTCAACATTGCGGCTAGTATTTTACTCCAGTTATTTTTCGTCTTGATAACAAAACATATAACATCAATTTATTTAATCGTGTGATTTCTATAATTAACTGCATTGCGCTGGAACAAATTTCATTGCGAATGCTTCCTTACTTCAAGCGTTAATTTATATGGAAATCTATTTTACCTGGTCATGAAAACTGATTTTCTAAATAATATTATACCAAATTATATTTCTTCACTAGCTCTCAACATTGCGGCTAGTATTTTACTTTAGTTATTTTTCGTCTTGCTAACAAAACATATAACATCAATTTATTTAATCGTGTGATTTCTATAATTAACTGCATTGCGCTGGAACAAATTTCATTGCGAATGAATCCTTACTTCAAGCGTTAATTCATATGGAAATCTATTTTACTTGGTCATGAAAACAGATTTTCTAAATAATATTATACCAAATTATATTTCTTAACTAGTTCTCAACATTGCGGCTAGTATTTTACTCTAGTTATTTTTCGTCTTGCTAACAAAACATATAACATCAATTTATTTAATCGTGTGATTTCTATATTAACTGCATTGCGCTGGAACAAATTTCATTGCGAATGATTCCTTACTTCAAGCGTTAATTCATATGGAAATTTATTTTACTTGGTAATGAAAACAGATAATCAAAATAATATTTTACCAAATTACATTTCTTAACTAGTTCTCAACATTTCGGCTAATATTTTACTCCAGTTATTTTTCGTCTTGCTAACAAAACATATTACATCAATTTATTTAATCGTGTGATTTCTATATTAACTGCATTGCGCTGGAACAAATTTCATTGCGAATGATTCCTTACTTCAAGCGTTAATTCATATGGAAATTTATTTTACTTGGTAATGAAAACAGATAATCAAAATAATATTTTACCAAATTACATTTCTTAACTAGTTCTCAACATTTCGGCTAATATTTTACTCCAGTTATTTTTCGTCTTGCTAACAAAACATATTACATCAATTTATTTAATCGTGTGATTTCTATAATAACTGCATTGCGCTGGAACAAATTTCATTGCGAATGATTCCTTACTTCAAGCGTTAATTCATTTGGAAATCTCTTTTACTTGGTCATGAAAACAGATAATCAAAATAATATTATACCAAATTACATTTCTTAACTAGTTCTCAACATTTCGGCTAGTATTTTACTCCAGTTATTTATCGTCTAGCTAACAAAACATATAACATCAATTTATTTAATCGTGTGATTTCTATAATTAACTGCAATGCGCTGGAACAAATTTCATTGCGAATGATTCCTTACTTCAAGCGTCAATTCATATGGAAATCTATTTTACTTGGTCATGAAAACAGATATTCAAAATAATATTTTACCAAATTACATTTCTTAACTAGTTCTCAACATTTCGGCTAGTATTTTACTCAAGGTATTTTTCGTCTTGCTCACAAGACATATTAAATCAATTTATTTAATCGTGTGATTTCTATAATTAACTGCATTGCGCTGGAAAAATTTCATTGCGAATGATTCCTTACTTCAAGCGTTAATTCATTTGGAAATCTATTTTACTTGGTCATGAAAACCGATTTTCTAAATAATATTTTACCAAATTACATTTCTTAACTAGTTCTCAACATTGCGGCTAGTATTTTACTCCAGTTATTTTTCGTCTTGATAACAAAACATATTACATCAATTTATTTAATCGTGTGATTTCTATAATTAACTGCATTGCGCTGGAACAAATTTCATCGTGAATGATTCCTTACTTCAAGCGTTAATTCATTTGGAAATCTATTTTACTTGGTCATGAAAACAGATATTCAAAAAATTATTATACCAAATTACATTTCTTAACTAGTTCTCAACATTGCGGCTAGTATTTTACTCCAGTTATTTATCGTCTAGCTAACAAAACATATAACATCAATTTATTTAATCGTGTGATTTCTATAATTAACTGCAATGCGCTGGAACAAATTTCATTGCGAATGATTCCTTACTTCAAGCGTCAATTCATATGGAAATATATTTTACTTGGTCATGAAAACAGATATTCAAAATAATATTTTACCAAATTACATTTCTTAACTAGTTCTCAACATTTCGGCTAGTATTTTACTCCAGGAATTTTTCGTCTTGCTCACAAGACATATTAAATCAATTTATTTAATCGTGTGATTTCTATAATTAACTGCATTGCGCTGGAAAAATTTCATTGCGAATGATTCCTTACTTCAAGCGTTAATTCATTTGGAAATCTATTTTACTTGGTCATGAAAACCGATTTTCTAAATAATATTTTACCAAATTACATTTCTTAACTAGTTCTCAACATTGCGGCTAGTATTTTACTCCAGTTATTTTTCGTCTTGATAACAAAACATATTACATCAATTTATTTAATCGTGTGATTTCTATAATTAACTGCATTGCGCTGGAACAAATTTCATCGCGAATGATTCCTTACTTCAAGCGTTAATTCATTTGGAAATCTATTTTACTTGGTCATGAAAACAGATATTCAAAAAATTATTATACCAAATTACATTTCTTAACTAGTTCTCAACATTGCGGCTAGTATTTTACTCCAGTTATTTTTCGTCTTGCTAAAAAAACATATTACATCAATTTATTTAATCGTGTGATTTCTATAATTAACTGCATTGCGCTGGAACAAATTTCATTGCGAATGATTCCTTACTTCAAGCGTTAATTCATATGGAAATCTATTTTACTTGGTCATGAAAACAGATTTTCTATATAATATTTTACCAAATTACATTTCTTAACTAGTTCTCAACATTGCGGGTAGTATTTTACTCCAGTTATTTTTCGTCTTGCTAACAAAACATATTACATCAATTTATTTAATCGTGTGATTTCTATAATTAACTGCATTGCGCTGGAACAAATTTCATCGCGAATGATTCCTTACTTCAAGCGTTAATTCATTTGGAAATCTATTTTACTTGGTAATGAAAACAGATAATCAAAATAATATTATACCAAATTACATTTCTTAACTAGTTCTCAACATTTCGGCTAGTATTTTACTCCAGTTATTTTTCGTCTTGATAACAAAACATATAACATCAATTTATTTAATCGTGTGATTTCTATAATTAACTGCAATGCGCTGGAACAAATTTCATTGCGAATGATTCCTTACTTCAAGCGTCAATTCATATGGAAATCTATTTTACTTGGTCATGAAAACAGATATTCAAAATAATATTTTACCAAATTACATTTCTTAACTAGTTCTCAACATTTCGGCTAGTATTTTACTCCAGGAATTTTTCGTCTTGCTCACAAGACATATTAAATCAATTTATTTAATCGTGTGATTTCTATAATTAACTGCATTGCGCTGGAAAAATTTCATTGCGAATGATTCCTTACTTCAAGCGTTAATTCATTTGGAAATCTATTTTACTTGGTCATGAAAACCGATTTTCTAAATAATATTTTACCAAATTACATTTCTTAACTAGTTCTCAACATTGCGGCTAGTATTTTACTCCAGTTATTTTTCGTCTTGATAACAAAACATATTACATCAATTTATTTAATCGTGTGATTTCTATAATTAACTGCATTGCGCTGGAACAAATTTCATCGCGAATGATTCCTTACTTCAAGCGTTAATTCATTTGGAAATCTATTTTACTTGGTCATGAAAACAGATATTCAAAAAATTATTATACCAAATTACATTTCTTAACTAGTTCTCAACATTGCGGCTAGTATTTTACTCCAGTTATTTTTCGTCTTGCTAAAAAAACATATTACATCAATTTATTTAATCGTGTGATTTCTATAATTAACTGCATTGCGCTGGAACAAATTTCATTGCGAATGATTCCTTACTTCAAGCGTTAATTCATATGGAAATCTATTTTACTTGGTCATGAAAACAGATTTTCTATATAATATTTTACCAAATTACATTTCTTAACTAGTTCTCAACATTGCGGGTAGTATTTTACTCCAGTTATTTTTCGTCTTGCTAACAAAACATATTACATCAATTTATTTAATCGTGTGATTTCTATAATTAACTGCATTGCGCTGGAACAAATTTCATCGCCAATGATTCCTTACTTCAAGCGTTAATTCATATGGAAATCTATTTTACTTGGTTATGAAAACAGATTTTCTAAATAATATTATACCAAATTATATTTCTTAACTAGTTCTCAACATTGCGGCTAGTATTTTACTCCAGTTATTTTTCGTCTTGCTAAAAAAACATATATTTCATCAATTTATTTAATCGTTTGATTTCTATAATTAACTGCATTGCGCTGGAACAAATTTCATTGCGAATGATTCCTTACTTCAAGCGTTAATTCATATGGAAATTTATTTTACTTGGTCATGAAAACAGATATTCAAAATAATATTATACCAAATTATATTTCTTAACTAGTTCTCAACATTGTTACTAGTATTTTACTCCAGTTATTTTTCGTCTTGCTAACAAAACATATTACATCAATTTATTTAATCGTGTGATTTCTATAATTAACTGCATTGCGCTGGAACAAATTTCATTGCGAATGATTCCTTACTTCAAGCGTTAATTCATTTGGAAATCTATTTTACTTGGTCATGAAAACAGATATTCAAAAAATTATTATACCAAATTACATTTCTTAACTAGTTCTCAACATTGCGGCTAGTATTTTACTCCAGTTATTTTTCGTCTTGCTAAAAAAACATATTACATCAATTTATTTAATCGTGTGATTTCTATAATTAACTGCATTGCGCTGGAACAAATTTCATTGCGAATGATTCCTTACTTCAAGCGTTAATTCATATGGAAATCTATTTTACTTGGTCATGAAAACAGATTTTCTATATAATATTTTACCAAATTACATTTCTTAACTAGTTCTCAACATTGCGGGTAGTATTTTACTCCAGTTATTTTTCGTCTTGCTAACAAAACATATTACATCAATTTATTTAATCGTGTGATTTCTATAATTAACTGCATTGCGCTGGAACAAATTTCATTGCGAATGATTCCTTACTTCAAGCGTTAATTCATATGGAAATCTATTTTACTTGGTTATGAAAACAGATTTTCTAAATAATATTATACCAAATTATATTTCTTAACTAGTTCTCAACATTGCGGCTAGTATTTTACTCCAGTTATTTTTCGTCTTGATAAAAAAACATATATTTCATCAATTTATTTAATCGTTTGATTTCTATAATTAACTGCATTGCGCTGGAACAAATTTCATTGCGAATGATTCCTTACTTCAAGCGTTAATTCATATGGAAATTTATTTTACTTGGTCATGAAAACAGATATTCAAAATAATATTATACCAAATTATATTTCTTAACTAGTTCTCAACATTGTTACTAGTATTTTACTCCAGTTATTTTTCGTCTTGCTAACAAAACATATTACATCAATTTATTTAATCGTGTGATTTCTATAATAACTGCATTGCGCTGGAACAAATTTCATTGCGAATGATTCCTTACTTCAAGCGTTAATTCATATGGAAATCTATTTTACTTGGTCATGAAAACAGATAATCAAAATAATATTATACCAAATTACATTTCTTAACTAGTTCTCAACATTTCGGCTAGTATTTTACTCCACGTATTTTTCGTCTTGCTCACAAAACATATTACATCAATTTATTTATTCGTTTGATTTCTATAATTAACTGAATTGCGCAGAAACAATTTTCATTGCGAAGATTCCTTACTTCAAGCGTTAATTCATTTGGAAATCTATTTTACTTGGTCATGAAAACAGATATTCTAAATAATATTTTACCAAATTACATTTCTTAACTAGTTCTCAACATTTCGGCTAGTATTTTACTCCAGGAATTTTTCGTCTTGCTCACAAAACATATTACATCAATTTATTTATTCGTTTGATTTCTATAATTAACTGCATTGCGCAGAAACAATTTTCATTGCGAATATTCCTTACTTCAAGCGTTAATTTATTTGGAAATCTATTTTACTTGGTCATGAAAACAGATATTCAAAATAATATTTTACCAAATTACATTTCTTAACTAGTTCTCAACATTTCGGCTAGTATTTTACTCCAGGAATTTTTCGTCTTGCTCACAAGACATATTAAATCAATTTATTTAATCGTTTGATTTCTATAATTAACTGCATTGCGCTGGAAAAAATATTATGTCGAATGATTCCTTACTTCAAGCGTTAATTCATTTTGAAATCTATTTTACTTGGTCATGAAAACAGATTTTCTAAATGATATTATACCAAATTACATTTCTTAACTAGTTCTCAACATTGCGGGTAGTATTTTACTCCAGTTATTTTTCGTCTTGCTAATAAAACATATTACATCAATTTATTTAATCGTGTGATTTCTATAATAACTGCATTGCGCTGGAACAAATTTCATTGCGAATGATTCCTTACTTCAAGCGTTAATTCATATGGAAATCTATTTTACTTGGTCATGAAAACAGATTTTCTAAATAATATTTTACCAAATTACATTTCTTAACTAGTTCTCAACATTTCGGCTAGTATTTTACTCCACGTATTTTTCGTCTTGCTAACAAAACATACTAAATAAATTTATTTAATCGTTTGATTTCTATAATTAACTGCATTTCGCAGGAACAAATTTCATTGCGAATGATTCCTTACTTCAAGCGTTAATTCATTTGGAAATCTATTTCACCTGGTCATGAAAACAGATATTCAAAATAATATTTTACCAAATTACATTTCTTAACTAGTTCTCAACATTTCGGCTAATATTTTACTCCAGGTATTTTTCGTCTTGCTCACAAGACATATTAAATCAATTTATTTAATCGTTTGATTTCTATAATTAACTGCATTGCGCTGGAACAAATATTATGTCGAATGATTCCTTACTTCAAGCGTTAATTCATTTTGAAATCTATTTTACTTGGTCATGAAAACAGATTTTCTAAATAATATTAAACCAAATTACATTTCTTAACTAGTTCTCAACATTTCGGCTAGTATTTTACTCCAGTTATTTTTCTTCTTGCTAATAAAACATATTACATCAATTTATTTAATCGTGTGATTTCTATAATTAACTGCATTGCGCTGGAAAAATTTCATTGCGAATGATTCCTTACTTCAAGCGTTAATTCATTTGGAAATCTATTTTACTTGGTCATGAAAACCGATTTTCTAAATAATATTTTACCAAATTACATTTCTTAACTAGTTCTCAACATTGCGGCTAGTATTTTACTCCAGTTATTTTTCGTCTTGATAACAAAACATATTACATCAATTTATTTAATCGTGTGATTTCTATAATTAACTGCATTGCGCTGGAACAAATTTCATCGCGAATGATTCCTTACTTCAAACGTTAATTCATTTGGAAATCTATTTTACTTGGTCATGAAAACAGATATTCAAAAAATTATTATACCAAATTACATTTCTTAACTAGTTCTCAACATTGCGGCTAGTATTTTACTCCAGTTATTTTTCGTCTTGCTAAAAAAACATATTACATCAATTTATTTAATCGTGTGATTTCTATAATTAACTTCATTGCGCTGGAACAAATTTCATTGCGAATGATTCCTTACTTCAAGCGTTAATTCATATGGAAATCTATTTTACTTGGTCATGAAAACAGATTTTCTATATAATATTTTACCAAATTACATTTCTTAACTAGTTCTCAACATTGCGGGTAGTATTTTACTCCAGTTATTTTTCGTCTTGCTAACAAAACATATTACATCAATTTATTTAATCGTGTGATTTCTATAATTAACTGCATTGCGCTGGAACAAATTTCATTGCGAATGATTCCTTACTTCAAGCGTTAATTCATATGGAAATCTATTTTACTTGGTTATGAAAACAGATTTTCTAAATAATATTATACCAAATTATATTTCTTAACTAGTTCTCAACATTGCGGCTAGTATTTTACTCCAGTTATTTTTCGTCTTGCTAAAAAAACATATATTTCATCAATTTATTTAATCGTTTTATTTCTATAATTAACTGCATTGCGCTGGAACAAATTTCATTGCGAATGATTCCTTACTTCAAGCGTTAATTCATATGGAAATTTATTTTACTTGGTCATGAAAACAGATATTCAAAATAATATTATACCAAATTATATTTCTTAACTAGTTCTCAACATTGCGACTAGTATTTTACTCCAGTTATTTTTCGTCTTGCTAACAAAACATATTACATCAATTTATTTAATCGTGTGATTTATATAATAACTGCATTGCGCTCGAACAAATTTCATTGCGAATGATTCCTTACTTCAAGCGTTAATTCATATGGAAATCTATTTTACTTGGTCATGAAAACAGATAATCAAAATAATATTATACCAAATTACATTTCTTAACTAGTTCTCAACATTTCGGCTAGTATTTTACTCCAATTATTTATCGTCTTGCTAACAAAACATATAACATCAATTTATTTAATCGTGTGATTTCTATAATTAACTGCATTGCGCTGGAAAAATTTCATTGCGAATGATTCCTTACTTCAAGCGTTAATTCATTTGGAAATCTATTTTACTTGGTCATGAAAACCGATTTTCTAAATAATATTTTACCAAATTACATTTCTTAACTAGTTCTCAACATTGCGGCTAGTATTTTACTCCAGTTATTTTTCGTCTTGATAACAAAACATATTACATCAATTTATTTAATCGTGTGATTTCTATAATTAACTGCATTGCGCTGGAACAAATTTCATCGCGAATGATTCCTTACTTCAAGCGTTAATTCATTTGGAAATCTATTTTACTTGGTCATGAAAACAGATATTCAAAAAATTATTATACCAAATTACATTTCTTAACTAGTTCTCAACATTGCGGCTAGTATTTTACTCCAGTTATTTTTCGTCTTGCTAAAAAAACATATTACATCAATTTATTTAATCGTGTGATTTCTATAATTAACTGCATTGCGCTGGAACAAATTTCATTGCGAATGATTCCTTACTTCAAGCGTTAATTCATATGGAAATCTATTTTACTTGGTCATGAAAACAGATTTTCTATATAATATTTTACCAAATTACATTTCTTAACTAGTTCTCAACATTGCGGGTAGTATTTTACTCCAGTTATTTTTCGTCTTGCTAACAAAACATATTACATCAATTTATTTAATCGTGTGATTTCTATAATTAACTGCATTGCGCTGGAACAAATTTCATTGCGAATGATTCCTTACTTCAAGCGTTAATTCATATGGAAATCTATTTTACTTGGTTATGAAAACAGATTTTCTAAATAATATTATACCAAATTATATTTCTTAACTAGTTCTCAACATTGCGGCTAGTATTTTACTCCAGTTATTTTTCGTCTTGCTAAAAAAACATATATTTCATCAATTTATTTAATCGTTTGATTTCTATAATTAACTGCATTGCGCTGGAACAAATTTCATTGCGAATGATTCCTTACTTCAAGCGTTAATTCATATGGAAATTTATTTTACTTGGTCATGAAAACAGATATTCAAAATAATATTATACCAAATTATATTTCTTAACTAGTTCTCAACATTGTTACTAGTATTTTACTCCAGTTATTTTTCGTCTTGCTAACAAAACATATTACATCAATTTATTTAATCGTGTGATTTCTATAATTAACTGCATTGCGCTGGAACAAATTTCATTGCGAATGATTCCTTACTTCAAGCGTTAATTCATTTGGAAATCTATTTTACTTGGTCATGAAAACAGATATTCAAAAAATTATTATACCAAATTACATTTCTTAACTAGTTCTCAACATTGCGGCTAGTATTTTACTCCAGTTATTTTTCGTCTTGCTAAAAAAACATATTACATCAATTTATTTAATCGTGTGATTTCTATAATTAACTGCATTGCGCTGGAACAAATTTCATTGCGAATGATTCCTTACTTCAAGCGTTAATTCATATGGAAATCTATTTTACTTGGTCATGAAAACAGATTTTCTATATAATATTTTACCAAATTACATTTCTTAACTAGTTCTCAACATTGCGGGTAGTATTTTACTCCAGTTATTTTTCGTCTTGCTCACAAAACATATTACATCAATTTATTTAATCGTGTGATTTCTATAATTAACTGCATTGCGCTGGAACAAATTTCATTGCGAATGATTCCTTACTTCAAGCGTTAATTCATATGGAAATCTATTTTACTTGGTTATGAAAACAGATTTTCTAAATAATATTATACCAAATTATATTTCTTAACTAGTTCTCAACATTGCGGCTAGTATTTTACTCCAGTTATTTTTCGTCTTGCTAAAAAAACATATATTTCATCAATTTATTTAATCGTTTGATTTCTATAATTAACTGCATTGCGCTGGAACAAATTTCATTGCGAATGATTCCTTACTTCAAGCGTTAATTCATATGGAAATTTATTTTACTTGGTCATGAAAACAGATATTCAAAATAATATTATACCAAATTATATTTCTTAACTAGTTCTCAACATTGTTACTAGTATTTTACTCCAGTTATTTTTCGTCTTGCTAACAAAACATATTACATCAATTTATTTAATCGTGTGATTTCTATAATAACTGCATTGCGCTGGAACAAATTTCATTGCGAATGATTCCTTACTTCAAGCGTTAATTCATATGGAAATCTATTTTACTTGGTCATGAAAACAGATATTCAAAATAATATTATACCAAATTACATTTCTTAACTAGTTCTCAACATTTCGGCTAGTATTTTACTCCACGTATTTTTCGTCTTGCTCACAAAACATATTACATCAATTTATTTATTCGTTTGATTTCTATAATTAACTGAATTGCGCAGAAACAATTTTCATTGCGAAGATTCCTTACTTCAAGCGTTAATTCATTTGGAAATCTATTTTACTTGGTCATGAAAACAGATATTCTAAATAATATTTTACCAAATTACATTTCTTAACTAGTTCTCAACATTTCGGCTAGTATTTTACTCCAGGAATTTTTCGTCTTGCTCACAAAACATATTACATCAATTTATTTATTCGTTTGATTTCTATAATTAACTGCATTGCGCAGAAACAATTTTCATTGCGAAGATTCCTTACTTCAAGCGTTAATTTATTTGGAAATCTATTTTACTTGGTCATGAAAACAGATATTCAAAATAATATTTTACCAAATTACATTTCTTAACTAGTTCTCAACATTTCGGCTAGTATTTTACTCCAGGAATTTTTCGTCTTGCTCACAAGACATATTAAATCAATTTATTTAATCGTTTGATTTCTATAATTAACTGCATTGCGCTGGAAAAAATATTATGTCGAATGATTCCTTACTTCAAGCGTTAATTCATTTTGAAATCTATTTTACTTGGTCATGAAAACAGATTTTCTAAATAATATTATACCAAATTACATTTCTTAACTAGTTCTCAACATTGCGGGTAGTATTTTACTCCAGTTATTTTTCGTCTTGCTAATAAAACATATTACATCAATTTATTTAATCGTGTGATTTCTATAATAACTGCATTGCGCTGGAACAAATTTCATTGCGAATGATTCCTTACTTCAAGCGTTAATTCATATGGAAATCTATTTTACTTGGTCATGAAAACAGATTTTCTAAATAATATTTTACCAAATTACATTTCTTAACTAGTTCTCAACATTTCGGCTAGTATTTTACTCCACGTATTTTTCGTCTTGCTAACAAAACATACTAAATAAATTTATTTAATCGTTTGATTTCTATAATTAACTGCATTTCGCAGGAACAAATTTCATTGCGAATGATTCCTTACTTCAAGCGTTAATTCATTTGGAAATCTATTTCACTTGGTCATGAAAACAGATATTCAAAATAATATTTTACCAAATTACATTTCTTAACTAGTTCTCAACATTTCGGCTAATATTTTACTCCAGGTATTTTTCGTCTTGCTCACAAGACATATTAAATCAATTTATTTAATCGTTTGATTTCTATAATTAACTGCATTGCGCTGGAACAAATATTATGTCGAATGATTCCTTACTTCAAGCGTTAATTCATTTTGAAATCTATTTTACTTGGTCATGAAAACAGATTTTCTAAATAATATTAAACCAAATTACATTTCTTAACTAGTTCTCAACATTTCGGCTAGTATTTTACTCCAGTTATTTTTCGTCTTGCTAATAAAACATATTACATCAATTTATTTAATCGTGTGATTTCTATAATTAACTGCATTGCGCTGGAAAAATTTCATTGCGAATGATTCCTTACTTCAAGCGTTAATTCATTTGGAAATCTATTTTACTTGGTCATGAAAACCGATTTTCTAAATAATATTTTACCAAATTACATTTCTTAACTAGTTCTCAACATTGCGGCTAGTATTTTACTCCAGTTATTTTTCGTCTTGATAACAAAACATATAACATCAATTTATTTAATCGTGTGATTTCTATAATTAACTGCATTGCGCTGGAACAAATTTCATTGCGAATGCTTCCTTACTTCAAGCGTTAATTTATATGGAAATCTATTTTACCTGGTCATGAAAACTGATTTTCTAAATAATATTATACCAAATTATATTTCTTCACTAGCTCTCAACATTGCGGCTAGTATTTTACTTTAGTTATTTTTCGTCTTGCTAACAAAACATATAACATCAATTTATTTAATCGTGTGATTTCTATAATTAACTGCATTGCGCTGGAACAAATTTCATTGCGAATGAATCCTTACTTCAAGCGTTAATTCATATGGAAATCTATTTTACTTGGTCATGAAAACAGATTTTCTAAATAATATTATACCAAATTATATTTCTTAACTAGTTCTCAACATTGCGGCTAGTATTTTACTCTAGTTATTTTTCGTCTTGCTAACAAAACATATAACATCAATTTATTTAATCGTGTGATTTCTATATTAACTGCATTGCGCTGGAACAAATTTCATTGCGAATGATTCCTTACTTCAAGCGTTAATTCATATGGAAATTTATTTTACTTGGTAATGAAAACAGATAATCAAAATAATATTTTACCAAATTACATTTCTTAACTAGTTCTCAACATTTCGGCTAATATTTTACTCCAGTTATTTTTCGTCTTGCTAACAAAACATATTACATCAATTTATTTAATCGTGTGATTTCTATATTAACTGCATTGCGCTGGAACAAATTTCATTGCGAATGATTCCTTACTTCAAGCGTTAATTCATATGGAAATTTATTTTACTTGGTAATGAAAACAGATAATCAAAATAATATTTTACCAAATTACATTTCTTAACTAGTTCTCAACATTTCGGCTAATATTTTACTCCAGTTATTTTTCGTCTTGCTAACAAAACATATTACATCAATTTATTTAATCGTGTGATTTCTATAATAACTGCATTGCGCTGGAACAAATTTCATTGCGAATGATTCCTTACTTCAAGCGTTAATTCATTTGGAAATCTATTTTACTTGGTCATGAAAACAGATAATCAAAATAATATTATACCAAATTACATTTCTTAACTAGTTCTCAACATTTCGGCTAGTATTTTACTCCAGTTATTTATCGTCTAGCTAACAAAACATATAACATCAATTTATTTAATCGTGTGATTTCTATAATTAACTGCAATGCGCTGGAACAAATTTCATTGCGAATGATTCCTTACTTCAAGCGTCAATTCATATGGAAATCTATTTTACTTGGTCATGAAAACAGATATTCAAAATAATATTTTACCAAATTACATTTCTTAACTAGTTCTCAACATTTCGGCTAGTATTTTACTCAAGGTATTTTTCGTCTTGCTCACAAGACATATTAAATCAATTTATTTAATCGTGTGATTTCTATAATTAACTGCATTGCGCTGGAAAAATTTCATTGCGAATGATTCCTTACTTCAAGCGTTAATTCATTTGGAAATCTATTTTACTTGGTCATGAAAACCGATTTTCTAAATAATATTTTACCAAATTACATTTCTTAACTAGTTCTCAACATTGCGGCTAGTATTTTACTCCAGTTATTTTTCGTCTTGATAACAAAACATATTACATCAATTTATTTAATCGTGTGATTTCTATAATTAACTGCATTGCGCTGGAACAAATTTCATCGCGAATGATTCCTTACTTCAAGCGTTAATTCATTTGGAAATCTATTTTACTTGGTCATGAAAACAGATATTCAAAAAATTATTATACCAAATTACATTTCTTAACTAGTTCTCAACATTGCGGCTAGTATTTTACTCCAGTTATTTATCGTCTAGCTAACAAAACATATAACATCAATTTATTTAATCGTGTGATTTCTATAATTAACTGCAATGCGCTGGAACAAATTTCATTGCGAATGATTCCTTACTTCAAGCGTCAATTCATATGGAAATCTATTTTACTTGGTCATGAAAACAGATATTCAAAATAATATTTTACCAAATTACATTTCTTAACTAGTTCTCAACATTTCGGCTAGTATTTTACTCCAGGAATTTTTCGTCTTGCTCACAAGACATATTAAATCAATTTATTTAATCGTGTGATTTCTATAATTAACTGCATTGCGCTGGAAAAATTTCATTGCGAATGATTCCTTACTTCAAGCGTTAATTCATTTGGAAATCTATTTTACTTGGTCATGAAAACAGATAATCAAAATAATATTATACCAAATTACATTTCTTAACTAGTTCTCAACATTTCGGCTAGTATTTTACTCCAGTTATTTATCGTCTAGCTAACAAAACATATAACATCAATTTATTTAATCGTGTGATTTCTATAATTAACTGCAATGCGCTGGAACAAATTTCATTGCGAATGATTCCTTACTTCAAGCGTCAATTCATATGGAAATCTATTTTACTTGGTCATGAAAACAGATATTCAAAATAATATTTTACCAAATTACATTTCTTAACTAGTTCTCAACATTTCGGCTAGTATTTTACTCCAGGAATTTTTCGTCTTGCTCACAAGACATATTAAATCAATTTATTTAATCGTGTGATTTCTATAATTAACTGCATTGCGCTGGAAAAATTTCATTGCGAATGATTCCTTACTTCAAGCGTTAATTCATTTGGAAATCTATTTTACTTGGTCATGAAAACCGATTTTCTAAATAATATTTTACCAAATTACATTTCTTAACTAGTTCTCAACATTGCGGCTAGTATTTTACTCCAGTTATTTTTCGTCTTGATAACAAAACATATTACATCAATTTATTTAATCGTGTGATTTCTATAATTAACTGCATTGCGCTGGAACAAATTTCATCGCGAATGATTCCTTACTTCAAGCGTTAATTCATTTGGAAATCTATTTTACTTGGTCATGAAAACAGATATTCAAAAAATTATTATACCAAATTACATTTCTTAACTAGTTCTCAACATTGCGGCTAGTATTTTACTCCAGTTATTTTTCGTCTTGCTAAAAAAACATATTACATCAATTTATTTAATCGTGTGATTTCTATAATTAACTGCATTGCGCTGGAACAAATTTCATTGCGAATGATTCCTTACTTCAAGCGTTAATTCATATGGAAATCTATTTTACTTGGTCATGAAAACAGATTTTCTATATAATATTTTACCAAATTACATTTCTTAACTAGTTCTCAACATTGCGGGTAGTATTTTACTCCAGTTATTTTTCGTCTTGCTAACAAAACATATTACATCAATTTATTTAATCGTGTGATTTCTATAATTAACTGCATTGCGCTGGAACAAATTTCATTGCGAATGATTCCTTACTTCAAGCGTTAATTCATATGGAAATCTATTTTACTTGGTTATGAAAACAGATTTTCTAAATAATATTATACCAAATTATATTTCTTAACTAGTTCTCAACATTGCGGCTAGTATTTTACTCCAGTTATTTTTCGTCTTGCTAAAAAAACATATATTTCATCAATTTATTTAATCGTTTGATTTCTATAATTAACTGCATTGCGCTGGAACAAATTTCATTGCGAATGATTCCTTACTTCAAGCGTTAATTCATATGGAAATTTATTTTACTTGGTCATGAAAACAGATATTCAAAATAATATTATACCAAATTATATTTCTTAACTAGTTCTCAACATTGTTACTAGTATTTTACTCCAGTTATTTTTCGTCTTGCTAACAAAACATATTACATCAATTTATTTAATCGTGTGATTTCTATAATTAACTGCATTGCGCTGGAACAAATTTCATTGCGAATGATTCCTTACTTCAAGCGTTAATTCATTTGGAAATCTATTTTACTTGGTCATGAAAACAGATATTCAAAAAATTATTATACCAAATTACATTTCTTAACTAGTTCTCAACATTGCGGCTAGTATTTTACTCCAGTTATTTTTCGTCTTGCTAAAAAAACATATTACATCAATTTATTTAATCGTGTGATTTCTATAATTAACTGCATTGCGCTGGAACAAATTTCATTGCGAATGATTCCTTACTTCAAGCGTTAATTCATATGGAAATCTATTTTACTTGGTCATGAAAACAGATTTTCTATATAATATTTTACCAAATTACATTTCTTAACTAGTTCTCAACATTGCGGGTAGTATTTTACTCCAGTTATTTTTCGTCTTGCTAACAAAACATATTACATCAATTTATTTAATCGTGTGATTTCTATAATTAACTGCATTGCGCTGGAACAAATTTCATTGCGAATGATTCCTTACTTCAAGCGTTAATTCATATGGAAATCTATTTTACTTGGTTATGAAAACAGATTTTCTAAATAATATTATACCAAATTATATTTCTTAACTAGTTCTCAACATTGCGGCTAGTATTTTACTCCAGTTATTTTTCGTCTTGCTAAAAAAACATATATTTCATCAATTTATTTAATCGTTTGATTTCTATAATTAACTGCATTGCGCTGGAACAAATTTCATTGCGAATGATTCCTTACTTCAAGCGTTAATTCATATGGAAATTTATTTTACTTGGTCATGAAAACAGATATTCAAAATAATATTATACCAAATTATATTTCTTAACTAGTTCTCAACATTGTTACTAGTATTTTACTCCAGTTATTTTTCGTCTTGCTAACAAAACATATTACATCAATTTATTTAATCGTGTGATTTCTATAATAACTGCATTGCGCTGGAACAAATTTCATTGCGAATGATTCCTTACTTCAAGCGTTAATTCATATGGAAATCTATTTTACTTGGTCATGAAAACAGATATTCAAAATAATATTATACCAAATTACATTTCTTAACTAGTTCTCAACATTTCGGCTAGTATTTTACTCCACGTATTTTTCGTCTTGCTCACAAAACATATTACATCAATTTATTTATTCGTTTGATTTCTATAATTAACTGAATTGCGCAGAAACAATTTTCATTGCGAAGATTCCTTACTTCAAGCGTTAATTCATTTGGAAATCTATTTTACTTGGTCATGAAAACAGATATTCTAAATAATATTTTACCAAATTACATTTCTTAACTAGTTCTCAACATTTCGGCTAGTATTTTACTCCAGGAATTTTTCGTCTTGCTCACAAAACATATTACATCAATTTATTTATTCGTTTGATTTCTATAATTAACTGCATTGCGCAGAAACAATTTTCATTGCGAAGATTCCTTACTTCAAGCGTTAATTTATTTGGAAATCTATTTTACTTGGTCATGAAAACAGATATTCAAAATAATATTTTACCAAATTACATTTCTTAACTAGTTCTCAACATTTCGGCTAGTATTTTACTCCAGGAATTTTTCGTCTTGCTCACAAGACATATTAAATCAATTTATTTAATCGTTTGATTTCTATAATTAACTGCATTGCGCTGGAAAAAATATTATGTCGAATGATTCCTTACTTCAAGCGTTAATTCATTTTGAAATCTATTTTACTTGGTCATGAAAACAGATTTTCTAAATAATATTATACCAAATTACATTTCTTAACTAGTTCTCAACATTGCGGGTAGTATTTTACTCCAGTTATTTTTCGTCTTGCTAATAAAACATATTACATCAATTTATTTAATCGTGTGATTTCTATAATAACTGCATTGCGCTGGAACAAATTTCATTGCGAATGATTCCTTACTTCAAGCGTTAATTCATATGGAAATCTATTTTACTTGGTCATGAAAACAGATTTTCTAAATAATATTTTACCAAATTACATTTCTTAACTAGTTCTCAACATTTCGGCTAGTATTTTACTCCACGTATTTTTCGTCTTGCTAACAAAACATACTAAATAAATTTATTTAATCGTTTGATTTCTATAATTAACTGCATTTCGCAGGAACAAATTTCATTGCGAATGATTCCTTACTTCAAGCGTTAATTCATTTGGAAATCTATTTCACTTGGTCATGAAAACAGATATTCAAAATAATATTTTACCAAATTACATTTCTTAACTAGTTCTCAACATTTCGGCTAATATTTTACTCCAGGTATTTTTCGTCTTGCTCACAAGACATATTAAATCAATTTATTTAATCGTTTGATTTCTATAATTAACTGCATTGCGCTGGAACAAATATTATGTCGAATGATTCCTTACTTCAAGCGTTAATTCATTTTGAAATCTATTTTACTTGGTCATGAAAACAGATTTTCTAAATAATATTTTACCAAATTACATTTCTTAACTAGTTCTCAACATTTCGGCTAGTATTTTACTCCACGTATTTTTCGTCTTGCTAACAAAACATACTAAATAAATTTATTTAATCGTTTGATTTCTATAATTAACTGCATTTCGCAGGAACAAATTTCATTGCGAATGATTCCTTACTTCAAGCGTTAATTCATTTGGAAATCTATTTCACTTGGTCATGAAAACAGATATTCAAAATAATATTATACCAAATTATATTTCTTAACTAGTTCTCAACATTGTTACTAGTATTTTACTCCAGTTATTTTTCGTCTTGCTAACAAAACATATTACATCAATTTATTTAATCGTGTGATTTCTATAATTAACTGCATTGCGCTGGAACAAATTTCATTGCGAATGATTCCTTACTTCAAGCGTTAATTCATTTGGAAATCTATTTTACTTGGTCATGAAAACAGATATTCAAAAAATTATTATACCAAATTACATTTCTTAACTAGTTCTCAACATTGCGGCTAGTATTTTACTCCAGTTATTTTTCGTCTTGCTAAAAAAACATATTACATCAATTTATTTAATCGTGTGATTTCTATAATTAACTGCATTGCGCTGGAACAAATTTCATTGCGAATGATTCCTTACTTCAAGCGTTAATTCATATGGAAATCTATTTTACTTGGTCATGAAAACAGATTTTCTATATAATATTTTACCAAATTACATTTCTTAACTAGTTCTCAACATTGCGGGTAGTATTTTACTCCAGTTATTTTTCGTCTTGCTCACAAAACATATTACATCAATTTATTTAATCGTGTGATTTCTATAATTAACTGCATTGCGCTGGAACAAATTTCATTGCGAATGATTCCTTACTTCAAGCGTTAATTCATATGGAAATCTATTTTACTTGGTTATGAAAACAGATTTTCTAAATAATATTATACCAAATTATATTTCTTAACTAGTTCTCAACATTGCGGCTAGTATTTTACTCCAGTTATTTTTCGTCTTGCTAAAAAAACATATATTTCATCAATTTATTTAATCGTTTGATTTCTATAATTAACTGCATTGCGCTGGAACAAATTTCATTGCGAATGATTCCTTACTTCAAGCGTTAATTCATATGGAAATTTATTTTACTTGGTCATGAAAACAGATATTCAAAATAATATTATACCAAATTATATTTCTTAACTAGTTCTCAACATTGTTACTAGTATTTTACTCCAGTTATTTTTCGTCTTGCTAACAAAACATATTACATCAATTTATTTAATCGTGTGATTTCTATAATAACTGCATTGCGCTGGAACAAATTTCATTGCGAATGATTCCTTACTTCAAGCGTTAATTCATATGGAAATCTATTTTACTTGGTCATGAAAACAGATATTCAAAATAATATTATACCAAATTACATTTCTTAACTAGTTCTCAACATTTCGGCTAGTATTTTACTCCACGTATTTTTCGTCTTGCTCACAAAACATATTACATCAATTTATTTATTCGTTTGATTTCTATAATTAACTGAATTGCGCAGAAACAATTTTCATTGCGAAGATTCCTTACTTCAAGCGTTAATTCATTTGGAAATCTATTTTACTTGGTCATGAAAACAGATATTCTAAATAATATTTTACCAAATTACATTTCTTAACTAGTTCTCAACATTTCGGCTAGTATTTTACTCCAGGAATTTTTCGTCTTGCTCACAAAACATATTACATCAATTTATTTATTCGTTTGATTTCTATAATTAACTGCATTGCGCAGAAACAATTTTCATTGCGAAGATTCCTTACTTCAAGCGTTAATTTATTTGGAAATCTATTTTACTTGGTCATGAAAACAGATATTCAAAATAATATTTTACCAAATTACATTTCTTAACTAGTTCTCAACATTTCGGCTAGTATTTTACTCCAGGAATTTTTCGTCTTGCTCACAAGACAATTTAAATCAATTTATTTAATCGTTTGATTTCTATAATTAACTGCATTGCGCTGGAAAAAATATTATGTCGAATGATTCCTTACTTCAAGCGTTAATTCATTTTGAAATCTATTTTACTTGGTCATGAAAACAGATTTTCTAAATAATATTATACCAAATTACATTTCTTAACTAGTTCTCAACATTGCGGGTAGTATTTTACTCCAGTTATTTTTCGTCTTGCTAATAAAACATATTACATCAATTTATTTAATCGTGTGATTTCTATAATAACTGCATTGCGCTGGAACAAATTTCATTGCGAATGATTCCTTACTTCAAGCGTTAATTCATATGGAAATCTATTTTACTTGGTCATGAAAACAGATTTTCTAAATAATATTTTACCAAATTACATTTCTTAACTAGTTCTCAACATTTCGGCTAGTATTTTACTCCACGTATTTTTCGTCTTGCTAACAAAACATACTAAATAAATTTATTTAATCGTTTGATTTCTATAATTAACTGCATTTCGCAGGAACAAATTTCATTGCGAATGATTCCTTACTTCAAGCGTTAATTCATTTGGAAATCTATTTCACTTGGTCATGAAAACAGATATTCAAAATAATATTTTACCAAATTACATTTCTTAACTAGTTCTCAACATTTCGGCTAATATTTTACTCCAGGTATTTTTCGTCTTGCTCACAAGACATATTAAATCAATTTATTTAATCGTTTGATTTCTATAATTAACTGCATTGCGCTGGAACAAATATTATGTCGAATGATTCCTTACTTCAAGCGTTAATTCATTTTGAAATCTATTTTACTTGGTCATGAAAACAGATTTTCTAAATAATATTAAACCAAATTACATTTCTTAACTAGTTCTCAACATTTCGGCTAGTATTTTACTCCAGTTATTTTTCGTCTTCCTAATAAAACATATTACATCAATTTATTTAATCGTGTGATTTCTATAATTAACTGCATTGCGCTGGAAAAATTTCATTGCGAATGATTCCTTACTTCAAGCGTTAATTCATTTGGAAATCTATTTTACTTGGTCATGAAAACCGATTTTCTAAATAATATTTTACCAAATTACATTTCTTAACTAGTTCTCAACATTGCGGCTAGTATTTTACTCCAGTTATTTTTCGTCTTGATAACAAAACATATAACATCAATTTATTTAATCGTGTGATTTCTATAATTAACTGCATTGCGCTGGAACAAATTTCATTGCGAATGCTTCCTTACTTCAAGCGTTAATTTATATGGAAATCTATTTTACCTGGTCATGAAAACTGATTTTCTAAATAATATTATACCAAATTATATTTCTTCACTAGCTCTCAACATTGCGGCTAGTATTTTACTTTAGTTATTTTTCGTCTTGCTAACAAAACATATAACATCAATTTATTTAATCGTGTGATTTCTATAATTAACTGCATTGCGCTGGAACAAATTTCATTGCGAATGAATCCTTACTTCAAGCGTTAATTCATATGGAAATCTATTTTACTTGGTCATGAAAACAGATTTTCTAAATAATATTATACCAAATTATATTTCTTAACTAGTTCTCAACATTGCGGCTAGTATTTTACTCTAGTTATTTTTCGTCTTGCTAACAAAACATATAACATCAATTTATTTAATCGTGTGATTTCTATATTAACTGCATTGCGCTGGAACAAATTTCATTGCGAATGATTCCTTACTTCAAGCGTTAATTCATATGGAAATTTATTTTACTTGGTAATGAAAACAGATAATCAAAATAATATTTTACCAAATTACATTTCTTAACTAGTTCTCAACATTTCGGCTAATATTTTACTCCAGTTATTTTTCGTCTTGCTAACAAAACATATTACATCAATTTATTTAATCGTGTGATTTCTATATTAACTGCATTGCGCTGGAACAAATTTCATTGCGAATGATTCCTTACTTCAAGCGTTAATTCATATGGAAATTTATTTTACTTGGTAATGAAAACAGATAATCAAAATAATATTTTACCAAATTACATTTCTTAACTAGTTCTCAACATTTCGGCTAATATTTTACTCCAGTTATTTTTCGTCTTGCTAACAAAACATATTACATCAATTTATTTAATCGTGTGATTTCTATAATAACTGCATTGCGCTGGAACAAATTTCATTGCGAATGATTCCTTACTTCAAGCGTTAATTCATTTGGAAATCTATTTTACTTGGTCATGAAAACAGATAATCAAAATAATATTATACCAAATTACATTTCTTAACTAGTTCTCAACATTTCGGCTAGTATTTTACTCCAGTTATTTATCGTCTAGCTAACAAAACATATAACATCAATTTATTTAATCGTGTGATTTCTATAATTAACTGCAATGCGCTGGAACAAATTTCATTGCGAATGATTCCTTACTTCAAGCGTCAATTCATATGGAAATCTATTTTACTTGGTCATGAAAACAGATATTCAAAATAATATTTTACCAAATTACATTTCTTAACTAGTTCTCAACATTTCGGCTAGTATTTTACTCAAGGTATTTTTCGTCTTGCTCACAAGACATATTAAATCAATTTATTTAATCGTGTGATTTCTATAATTAACTGCATTGCGCTGGAAAAATTTCATTGCGAATGATTCCTTACTTCAAGCGTTAATTCATTTGGAAATCTATTTTACTTGGTCATGAAAACCGATTTTCTAAATAATATTTTACCAAATTACATTTCTTAACTAGTTCTCAACATTGCGGCTAGTATATTACTCCAGTTATTTTTCGTCTTGATAACAAAACATATTACATCAATTTATTTAATCGTGTGATTTCTATAATTAACTGCATTGCGCTGGAACAAATTTCATCGCGAATGATTCCTTACTTCAAGCGTTAATTCATTTGGAAATCTATTTTACTTGGTCATGAAAACAGATATTCAAAAAATTATTATACCAAATTACATTTCTTAACTAGTTCTCAACATTGCGGCTAGTATTTTACTCCAGTTATTTATCGTCTAGCTAACAAAACATATAACATCAATTTATTTAATCGTGTGATTTCTATAATTAACTGCAATGCGCTGGAACAAATTTCATTGCGAATGATTCCTTACTTCAAGCGTCAATTCATATGGAAATCTATTTTACTTGGTCATGAAAACAGATATTCAAAATAATATTTTACCAAATTACATTTCTTAACTAGTTCTCAACATTTCGGCTAGTATTTTACTCCAGGAATTTTTCGTCTTGCTCACAAGACATATTAAATCAATTTATTTAATCGTGTGATTTCTATAATTAACTGCATTGCGCTGGAAAAATTTCATTGCGAATGATTCCTTACTTCAAGCGTTAATTCATTTGGAAATCTATTTTACTTGGTCATGAAAACCGATTTTCTAAATAATATTTTACCAAATTACATTTCTTAACTAGTTCTCAACATTGCGGCTAGTATTTTACTCCAGTTATTTTTCGTCTTGATAACAAAACATATTACATCAATTTATTTAATCGTGTGATTTCTATAATTAACTGCATTGCGCTGGAACAAATTTCATCGCGAATGATTCCTTACTTCAAGCGTTAATTCATTTGGAAATCTATTTTACTTGGTCATGAAAACAGATATTCAAAAACTTATTATACCAAATTACATTTCTTAACTAGTTCTCAACATTGCGGCTAGTATTTTACTCCAGTTATTTTTCGTCTTGCTAAAAAAACATATTACATCAATTTATTTAATCGTGTGATTTCTATAATTAACTGCATTGCGCTGGAACAAATTTCATTGCGAATGATTCCTTACTTCAAGCGTTAATTCATATGGAAATCTATTTTACTTGGTCATGAAAACAGATTTTCTATATAATATTTTACCAAATTACATTTCTTAACTAGTTCTCAACATTGCGGGTAGTATTTTACTCCAGTTATTTTTCGTCTTGCTAACAAAACATATTACATCAATTTATTTAATCGTGTGATTTCTATAATTAACTGCATTGCGCTGGAACAAATTTCATCGCGAATGATTCCTTACTTCAAGCGTTAATTCATTTGGAAATCTATTTTACTTGGTAATGAAAACAGATAATCAAAATAATATTATACCAAATTACATTTCTTAACTAGTTCTCAACATTTCGGCTAGTATTTTACTCCAGTTATTTATCGTCTAGCTAACAAAACATATAACATCAATTTATTTAATCGTGTGATTTCTATAATTAACTGCAATGCGCTGGAACAAATTTCATTGCGAATGATTCCTTACTTCAAGCGTCAATTCATATGGAAATCTATTTTACTTGGTCATGAAAACAGATATTCAAAATAATATTTTACCAAATTACATTTCTTAACTAGTTCTCAACATTTCGGCTAGTATTTTACTCCAGGAATTTTTCGTCTTGCTCACAAGACATATTAAATCAATTTATTTAATCGTGTGATTTCTATAATTAACTGCATTGCGCTGGAAAAATTTCATTGCGAATGATTCCTTACTTCAAGCGTTAATTCATTTGGAAATCTATTTTACTTGGTCATGAAAACCGATTTTCTAAATAATATTTTACCAAATTACATTTCTTAACTAGTTCTCAACATTGCGGCTAGTATTTTACTCCAGTTATTTTTCGTCTTGATAACAAAACATATTACATCAATTTATTTAATCGTGTGATTTCTATAATTAACTGCATTGCGCTGGAACAAATTTCATCGCGAATGATTCCTTACTTCAAGCGTTAATTCATTTGGAAATCTATTTTACTTGGTCATGAAAACAGATATTCAAAAACTTATTATACCAAATTACATTTCTTAACTAGTTCTCAACATTGCGGCTAGTATTTTACTCCAGTTATTTTTCGTCTTGCTAAAAAAACATATTACATCAATTTATTTAATCGTGTGATTTCTATAATTAACTGCATTGCGCTGGAACAAATTTCATTGCGAATGATTCCTTACTTCAAGCGTTAATTCATATGGAAATCTATTTTACTTGGTCATGAAAACAGATTTTCTATATAATATTTTACCAAATTACATTTCTTAACTAGTTCTCAACATTGCGGGTAGTATTTTACTCAAGTTATTTTTCGTCTTGCTAACAAAACATATTACATCAATTTATTTAATCGTGTGATTTCTATAATTAACTGCATTGCGCTGGAACAAATTTCATTGCGAATGATTCCTTACTTCAAGCGTTAATTCATATGGAAATCTATTTTACTTGGTTATGAAAACAGATTTTCTAAATAATATTATACCAAATTATATTTCTTAACTAGTTCTCAACATTGCGGCTAGTATTTTACTCCAGTTATTTTTCGTCTTGCTAAAAAAACATATATTTCATCAATTTATTTAATCGTTTGATTTCTATAATTAACTGCATTGCGCTGGAACAAATTTCATTGCGAATGATTCCTTACTTCAAGCGTTAATTCATATGGAAATTTATTTTACTTGGTCATGAAAACAGATATTCAAAATAATATTATACCAAATTATATTTCTTAACTAGTTCTCAACATTGTTACTAGTATTTTACTCCAGTTATTTTTCGTCTTGCTAACAAAACATATTACATCAATTTATTTAATCGTGTGATTTCTATAATTAACTGCATTGCGCTGGAACAAATTTCATTGCGAATGATTCCTTACTTCAAGCGTTAATTCATTTGGAAATCTATTTTACTTGGTCATGAAAACAGATATTCAAAAAATTATTATACCAAATTACATTTCTTAACTAGTTCTCAACATTGCGGCTAGTATTTTACTCCAGTTATTTTTCGTCTTGCTAAAAAAACATATTACATCAATTTATTTAATCGTGTGATTTCTATAATTAACTGCATTGCGCTGGAACAAATTTCATTGCGAATGATTCCTTACTTCAAGCGTTAATTCATATGGAAATCTATTTTACTTGGTCATGAAAACAGATTTTCTATATAATATTTTACCAAATTACATTTCTTAACTAGTTCTCAACATTGCGGGTAGTATTTTACTCCAGTTATTTTTCGTCTTGCTAACAAAACATATTACATCAATTTATTTAATCGTGTGATTTCTATAATTAACTGCATTGCGCTGGAACAAATTTCATTGCGAATGATTCCTTACTTCAAGCGTTAATTCATATGGAAATCTATTTTACTTGGTTATGAAAACAGATTTTCTAAATAATATTATACCAAATTATATTTCTTAACTAGTTCTCAACATTGCGGCTAGTATTTTACTCCAGTTATTTTTCGTCTTGCTAAAAAAACATATATTTCATCAATTTATTTAATCGTTTGATTTCTATAATTAACTGCATTGCGCTGGAACAAATTTCATTGCGAATGATTCCTTACTTCAAGCGTTAATTCATATGGAAATTTATTTTACTTGGTCATGAAAACAGATATTCAAAATAATATTATACCAAATTATATTTCTTAACTAGTTCTCAACATTGTTACTAGTATTTTACTCCAGTTATTTTTCGTCTTGCTAACAAAACATATTACATCAATTTATTTAATCGTGTGATTTCTATAATAACTGCATTGCGCTGGAACAAATTTCATTGCGAATGATTCCTTACTTCAAGCGTTAATTCATATGGAAATCTATTTTACTTGGTCATGAAAACAGATAATCAAAATAATATTATACCAAATTACATTTCTTAACTAGTTCTCAACATTTCGGCTAGTATTTTACTCCAGGAATTTTTCGTCTTGCTCACAAAACATATTACATCAATTTATTTATTCGTTTGATTTCTATAATTAACTGCATTGCGCAGAAACAATTTTCATTGCGAAGATTCCTTACTTCAAGCGTTAATTTATTTGGAAATCTATTTTACTTGGTCATGAAAACAGATATTCAAAATAATATTTTACCAAATTACATTTCTTAACTAGTTCTCAACATTTCGGCTAGTATTTTACTCCAGGAATTTTTCGTCTTGCTCACATGACATATTAAATCAATTTATTTAATCGTTTGATTTCTATAATTAACTGCATTGCGCTGGAAAAAATATTATGTCGAATGATTCCTTACTTCAAGCGTTAATTCATTTTGAAATCTATTTTACTTGGTCATGAAAACAGATTTTCTAAATAATATTATACCAAATTACATTTCTTAACTAGTTCTCAACATTGCGGGTAGTATTTTACTCCAGTTATTTTTCGTCTTGCTAATAAAACATATTACATCAATTTATTTAATCGTGTGATTTCTATAATAACTGCATTGCGCTGGAACAAATTTCATTGCGAATGATTCCTTACTTCAAGCGTTAATTCATATGGAAATCTATTTTACTTGGTCATGAAAACAGATTTTCTAAATAATATTTTACCAAATTACATTTCTTAACTAGTTCTCAACATTTCGGCTAGTATTTTACTCCACGTATTTTTCGTCTTGCTAACAAAACATACTAAATAAATTTATTTAATCGTTTGATTTCTATAATTAACTGCATTTCGCAGGAACAAATTTCATTGCGAATGATTCCTTACTTCAAGCGTTAATTCATTTGGAAATCTATTTCACTTGGTCATGAAAACAGATATTCAAAATAATATTTTACCAAATTACATTTCTTAACTAGTTCTCAACATTTCGGCTAATATTTTACTCCAGGTATTTTTCGTCTTGCTCACAAGACATATTAAATCAATTTATTTAATCGTTTGATTTCTATAATTAACTGCATTGCGCTGGAACAAATATTATGTCGAATGATTCCTTACTTCAAGCGTTAATTCATTTTGAAATCTATTTTACTTGGTCATGAAAACAGATTTTCTAAATAATATTTTACCAAATTACATTTCTTAACTAGTTCTCAACATTTCGGCTAGTATTTTACTCCAGTTATTTTTCGTCTTGCTAACAAAACATACTAAATAAATTTATTTAATCGTTTGATTTCTATAATTAACTGCATTTCGCAGGAACAAATTTCATTGCGAATGATTCCTTACTTCAAGCGTTAATTCATTTGGAAATCTATTTCACTTGGTCATGAAAACAGATATTCAAAATAATATTTTACCAAATTACATTTCTTAACTAGTTCTCAACATTTCGGCTAATATTTTACTCCAGGTATTTTTCGTCTTGCTCACAAGACATATTAAATCAATTTATTTAATCGTTTGATTTCTATAATTAACTGCATTGCGCTGGAACAAATATTATGTCGAATGATTCCTTACTTCAAGCGTTAATTCATTTTGAAATCTATTTTACTTGGTCATGAAAACAGATTTTCTAAATAATATTAAACCAAATTACATTTCTTAACTAGTTCTCAACATTTCGGCTAGTATTTTACTCCAGTTATTTTTCGTCTTGCTAATAAAACATATTACATCAATTTATTTAATCGTGTGATTTCTATAATTAACTGCATTGCGCTGGAAAAATTTCATTGCGAATGATTCCTTACTTCAAGCGTTAATTCATTTGGAAATCTATTTTACTTGGTCATGAAAACCGATTTTCTAAATAATATTTTACCAAATTACATTTCTTAACTAGTTCTCAACATTGCGGCTAGTATTTTACTCCAGTTATTTTTCGTCTTGATAACAAAACATATTACATCAATTTATTTAATCGTGTGATTTCTATAATTAACTGCATTGCGCTGGAACAAATTTCATCGCGAATGATTCCTTACTTCAAACGTTAATTCATTTGGAAATCTATTTTACTTGGTCATGAAAACAGATATTCAAAAAATTATTATACCAAATTACATTTCTTAACTAGTTCTCAACATTGCGGCTAGTATTTTACTCCAGTTATTTTTCGTCTTGCTAAAAAACATATTACATCAATTTATTTAATCGTGTGATTTCTATAATTAACTTCATTGCGCTGGAACAAATTTCATTGCGAATGATTCCTTACTTCAAGCGTTAATTCATATGGAAATCTATTTTACTTGGTCATGAAAACAGATTTTCTATATAATATTTTACCAAATTACATTTCTTAACTAGTCCTCAACATTGCGGGTAGTATTTTACTCCAGTTATTTTTCGTCTTGCTAACAAAACATATTACATCAATTTATTTAATCGTGTGATTTCTATAATAACTGCATTGCGCTGGAACAAATTTCATTGCGAATGATTCCTTACTTCAAGCGTTAATTCATATGGAAATCTATTTTACTTGGTCATGAAAACAGATAATCAAAATAATATTATACCAAATTACATTTCTTAACTAGTTCTCAACATTTCGGCTAGTATTTTACTCCAATTATTTATCGTCTTGCTAACAAAACATATAACATCAATTTATTTAATCGTGTGATTTCTATAATTAACTGCATTGCGCTGGAAAAATTTCATTGCGAATGATTCCTTACTTCAAGCGTTAATTCATTTGGAAATCTATTTTACTTGGTCATGAAAACCGATTTTCTAAATAATATTTTACCAAATTACATTTCTTAACTAGTTCTCAACATTGCGGCTAGTATTTTACTCCAGTTATTTTTCGTCTTGATAACAAAACATATTACATCAATTTATTTAATCGTGTGATTTCTATAATTAACTGCATTGCGCTGGAAAAAATTTCATCGCGAATGATTCCTTACTTCAAACGTTAATTCATTTGGAAATCTATTTTACTTGGTCATGAAAACAGATATTCAAAAAATTATTATACCAAATTACATTTCTTAACTAGTTCTCAACATTGCGGCTAGTATTTTACTCCAGTTATTTTTCGTCTTGCTAAAAAAACATATTACATCAATTTATTTAATCGTGTGATTTCTATAATTAACTTCATTGCGCTGGAACAAATTTCATTGCGAATGATTCCTTACTTCAAGCGTTAATTCATATGGAAATCTATTTTACTTGGTCATGAAAACAGATTTTCTATATAATATTTTACCAAATTACATTTCTTAACTAGTTCTCAACATTGCGGGTAGTATTTTACTCCAGTTATTTTTCGTCTTGCTAACAAAACATATTACATCAATTTATTTAATCGTGTGATTTCTATAATTAACTGCATTGCGCTGGAACAAATTTCATTGCGAATGATTCCTTACTTCAAGCGTTAATTCATATGGAAATCTATTTTACTTGGTTATGAAAACAGATTTTCTAAATAATATTATACCAAATTATATTTCTTAACTAGTTCTCAACATTGCGGCTAGTATTTTACTCCAGTTATTTTTCGTCTTGCTAAAAAAACATATATTTCATCAATTTATTTAATCGTTTTATTTCTATAATTAACTGCATTGCGCTGGAACAAATTTCATTGCGAATGATTCCTTACTTCAAGCGTTAATTCATATGGAAATTTATTTTACTTGGTCATGAAAACAGATATTCAAAATAATATTATACCAAATTATATTTCTTAACTAGTTCTCAACATTGCGACTAGTATTTTACTCCAGTTATTTTTCGTCTTGCTAACAAAACATATTACATCAATTTATTTAATCGTGTGATTTCTATAATAACTGCATTGCGCTGGAACAAATTTCATTGCGAATGATTCCTTACTTCAAGCGTTAATTCATATGGAAATCTATTTTACTTGGTCATGAAAACAGATAATCAAAATAATATTATACCAAATTACATTTCTTAACTAGTTCTCAACATTTCGGCTAGTATTTTACTCCAATTATTTATCGTCTTGCTAACAAAACATATAACATCAATTTATTTAATCGTGTGATTTCTATAATTAACTGCAATGCGCTGGAACAAATTTCATTGCGAATGATTCCTTACTTCAAGCGTCAATTCATATGGAAATCTATTTTACTTGGTCATGAAAACAGATTTTCTAAATAATATTTTACCAAATTATATTTCTTAACTAGTTCTCAACATTTCGGCTAGTATTTTACTTAAGGTATTTTTCGTCTTGCTCACAAAACATACTAAATCAATTTATTTATTCGTTTGATTTCTATAATTAACTGCATTGCGCAGAAACAATTTTCATTGCGAATGATTCCTTACTTCAAGCGTTAATTCATATGGAAATCTATTTTACTTGGTCATGAAAACAGATTTTCTAAATAATATTTTACCAAATTACATTTCTTAACTAGTTCTCAACATTTCGGCTAGTATTTTACTCCAGGAATTTTTCGTCTTGCTCACAAGACATATTAAATCAATTTATTTAATCGTTTGATTTCTATAATTAACTGCATTGCGCTGGAACAAATATTATGTCGAATGATTCCTTACTTCAAGCGTTAATTCATTTTGAAATCTATTTTACTTGGTCATGAAAACAGATTTTCTAAATAATATTATACCAAATTACATTTCTTAACTAGTTCTCAACATTTCGGCTAGTATTTTACTCCAGTTATTTTTCGTCTTGCTAATAAAACATATTACATCAATTTATTTAATCGTGTGATTTCTATAATTAACTGCATTGCGCTGTAAAAATTTCATTGCGAATGATTCCTTACTTCAAGCGTTAATTCATTTGGAAATCTATTTTACTTGGTCATGAAAACCGATTTTCTAAATAATATTTTACCAAATTACATTTCTTAACTAGTTCTCAACATTGCGGCTAGTATTTTACTCCAGTTATTTTTCGTCTTGATAACAAAACATATTACATCAATTTATTTAATCGTGTGATTTCTATAATTAACTGCATTGCGCTGGAACAAATTTCATCGCGAATGATTCCTTACTTCAAGCGTTAATTCATTTGGAAATCTATTTTACTTAGTCATGAAAACAGATATTCAAAAAATTATTATACCAAATTACATTTCTTAAATAGTTCTCAACATTGCGGCTAGTATTTTACTCCAGTTATTTTTCGTCTTGCTAAAAAAACATATTACATCAATTTATTTAATCGTGTGATTTCTATAATTAACTGCATTGCGCTGGAACAAATTTCATTGCGAATGATTCCTTACTTCAAGCGTTAATTCATATGGAAATCTATTTTACTTGGTCATGAAAACAGATTTTCTATATAATATTTTACCAAATTACATTTCTTAACTATTTCTCAACATTGCGGGTAGTATTTTACTCAAGTTATTTTTCGTCTTGCTAAAAAAACATATTACATCAATTTATTTAATCGTGTGATTTCTATAATTAACTGAATTGCGCTGGAACAAATTTCATTGCGAATGATTCCTTACTTCAAGCGTTAATTCATATGGAAATCTATTTTACTTGGTTATGAAAACAGATTTTCTATATAATATTTTACCAAATTATATTTCTTAACTAGTTCTCAACATTGCGGCTAGTATTTTACTCCAGTTATTTTTCGTCTTGCTAAAAAAACATATATTTCATCAATTTATTTAATCGTTTGATTTCTATAATTAACTGCATTGCGCTGGAACAAATTTCATTGCGAATGATTCCTTACTTCAAGCGTTAATTCATATGGAAATTTATTTTACTTGGTCATGAAAACAGATATTCAAAATAATATTATACCAAATTATATTTCTTAACTAGTTCTCAACATTGCGACTAGTATTTTACTCCAGTTATTTTTCGTCTTGCTAATAAAACATATTACATCAATTTATTTAATCGTGTGATTTCTATAATTAACTGCATTGCGCTGGAACAAATTTCATTGCGAATGATTCCTTACTTCAAGCGTTAATTCATATGGAAATCTATTTTACTTGGTCATGAAAACAGATATTCAAAATAATATTATACCAAATTACATTTCTTAACTAGTTCTCAACATTGCGGCTAGTATTTTATTCCAGTTATTTTTCGTCTTGCTAAAAAAACATATTACATCAATTTATTTAATCGTGTGATTTCTATAATTAACTGCATTGCGCTGGAACAAATTTCATTGCGAATGATTCCTTACTTCAAGCGTTAATTCATATGGAAATCTATTTTACTTGGTCATGAAAACAGATATTCAAAATAATATTATACCAAATTACATTTCTTAACTAGTTCTCAACATTGCGACTAGTATTTTACTCCAGTTATTTTTCGTCTTGCTAATAAAACATATTACATCAATTTATTTAATCGTGTGATTTCTATAATTAACTGCATTGCGCTGGAACAAATTTCATTGCGAATGATTCCTTACTTCAAGCGTTAATTCATTTGGAAATCTATTTTACTTGGTCATGAAAACAGATTTTCTATATAATATTTTACCAATTTACATTTCTTAACTAGTTCTCAACATTGAGGCTAGTATTTTACTCCAGTTATTTTTCGTCTTGCTAATAAAACATGCTACATCAATTTATTTAATGTTTTGATTTCTATAATTAACTGCATTGCGCTGGAATAAATTTCATTACGAATGATTCCTTACTTCAAGCGTTAATTCATATAGAAATCTATTTTACTTGGTCACGAAAACAGATTTTCTAAATAATATTATACCAAATTATATTTCTTAACTAGTTTTCAACATTGCGGCTAGTATTTTACTCCAGTTATTTTTCGTCTTGCTAACAAAACATATTACATCAATTTATAAGATCGTGTGATTTCTATAATTAACTGCATTGCGCTGGAACAAATTTCATTATGAATGATTCCTTACTTCAAGTGTTAATTAATATGGAAATCTATTTTACTTGGTCATGAAAACAGATTTTCTAAATAATATTATACCAAATTATATTTCTTAACTAGTTCTCAACATTGCGGCTAGTATTTTACTCTAGTTATTTTTCGTCTTGCTAACAAAACATATAACATCAATTTATTTAATCGTGTGATTTCTATAATTAACTGCATTGCGCTGGAACAAATTTCATTGCGAATGATTCCTTACTTCAAGCGTTAATTCATTTGGAAATCTATTTTACTTGGTCATGAAAACCGATTTTCTAAATAATATTTTACCAAATTACATTTCTTAACTAGTTCTCAACATTGCGGCTAGTATTTTACTCCAGTTATTTTTCGTCTTGATAACAAAACATATTACATCAATTTATTTAATCGTGTGATTTCTATAATTAACTGCATTGCGCTGGAACAAATTTCATCGCGAATGATTCCTTACTTCAAGCGTTAATTCATTTGGAAATCTATTTTACTTGGTCATGAAAACAGATATTCAAAAAATTATTATACCAAATTACATTTCTTAACTAGTTCTCAACATTGCGGCTAGTATTTTACTCCAGTTATTTTTCGTCTTGCTAAAAAAACATATTACATCAATTTATTTAATCGTGTGATTTCTATAATTAACTGCATTGCGCTGGAACAAATTTCATTGCGAATGATTCCTTACTTCAAGCGTTAATTTATATGGAAATCTATTTTACTTGGTCATGAAAACAGATTTTCTATATAATATTTTACCAAATTACATTTCTTAACTAGTTCTCAACATTGCGGGTAGTATTTTACTCCAGTTATTTTTCGTCTTGCTAACAAAACATATTACATCAATTTATTTAATCGTGTGATTTCTATAATTAACTGCATTGCGCTGGAACAAATTTCATTGCGAATGATTCCTTACTTCAAGCGTTAATTCATATGGAAATCTATTTTACTTGGTTATGAAAACAGATTTTCTAAATAATATTATACCAAATTATATTTCTTAACTAGTTCTCAACATTGCGGCTAGTATTTTACTCCAGTTATTTTTCGTCTTGCTAAAAAAACATATATTTCATCAATTTATTTAATCGTTTGATTTCTATAATTAACTGCATTGCGCTGGAACAAATTTCATTGCGAATGATTCCTTACTTCAAGCGTTAATTCATATGGAAATTTATTTTACTTGGTCATGAAAACAGATATTCAAAATAATATTATACCAAATTATATTTCTTAACTAGTTCTCAACATTGCGACTAGTATTTTACTCCAGTTATTTTTCGTCTTCCTAACAAAACATATTACATCAATTTATTTAATCGTGTGATTTCTATAATAACTGCATTGCGCTGGAACAAATTTCATTGCGAATGATTCCTTACTTCAAGCGTTAATTCATATGGAAATCTATTTTACTTGGTCATGAAAACAGATAATCAAAATAATATTATACCAAATTACATTTCTTAACTAGTTCTCAACATTTCGGCTAGTATTTTACTCCAGTTATTTATCGTCTTGCTAACAAAACATATAACATCAATTTATTTAATCGTGTGATTTCTATAATTAACTGCAATGCGCTGGAACAAATTTCATTGCGAATGATTCCTTACTTCAAGCGTCAATTCATATGGAAATCTATTTTACTTGGTCATGAAAACAGATTTTCTAAATAATATTTTACCAAATTACATTTCTTAACTAGTTCTCAACATTTCGGCTAGTATTTTACTCCACGTATTTTTCGTCTTGCTAACAAAACATACTTAATAAATTTATTTAATCGTTTGATTTCTATAATTAACTGCATTTCGCAGGAACAAATTTCATTGCGAATGATTCCTTACTTCAAGCGTTAATTCATTTGGAAATTTTTTTTACTTGGTCATGAAAACAGATTTAAAAAAAATATTTTACCAAATTACATTTCTTAACTAGTTCTCAACATATCGGCTAGTATTTTACTCCAGGAATTTTTCGTCTTGCTAATAAAACATATATTTCATCAATTTATTTAATCGTTTGATTTCTATAATTAACTGCATTGCGCTGTAAAAATTTCATTGCGAATGATTCCTTACTTCAAGCGTTAATTCATAGGGAAATCTATTTTACTTGGTCATGAAAACAGATTTTCTAAATAATATTATACCAAATTACATTTCTTAACTAGTTCTCAACATTTCGGCTAGTATTTTACTCCAGTTATTTTTCGTCTTGCTAATAAAACATATTACATCAATTTATTTAATCGTGTGATTTCTATAATTAACTGCATTGCGCTGTAAAAATTTCATTGCGAATGATTCCTTACTTCAAGCGTTAATTCATTTGGAAATCTATTTTACTTGGTCATGAAAACCGATTTTCTAAATAATATTTTACCAAATTACATTTCTTAACTAGTTCTCAACATTGCGGCTAGTATTTTATTCCAGTTATTTTTCGTCTTGCTAAAAAAACATATTACATCAATTTATTTAATCGTGTGATTTCTATAATTAACTGCATTGCGCTGGAACAAATTACATTGCGAATGATTCCTTACTTCAAGCGTTAATTCATATGGAAATCTATTTTACTTGGTCATGAAAACAGATTTTCTATATAATATTTTACCAAATTACATTTCTTAACTAGTTCTCAACATTGCGGGTAGTATTTTACTCAAGTTATTTTTCGTCTTGCTAAAAAAACATATTACATCAATTTATTTAATCGTGTGATTTCTATAATTAACTGCATTGCGCTGGAAAAAATTTCATTGCGAATGATTCCTTACTTCAAGCGTTAATTCATATGGAAATCTATTTTACTTGGTTATGAAAACAGATTTTCTATATAATATTTTACCAAATTATATTTCTTAACTAGTTCTCAACATTGCGGCTAGTATTTTACTCCAGTTATTTTTCGTCTTGCTAAAAAAACATATATTTCATCAATTTATTTAATCGTTTGATTTCTATAATTAACTGCATTGCGCTGGAACAAATTTCATTGCGAATGATTCCTTACTTCAAGCGTTAATTCATATGGAAATTTATTTTACTTGGTCATGAAAACAGATATTCAAAATAATATTATACCAAATTATATTTCTTAACTAGTTCTCAACATTGCGACTAGTATTTTACTCCAGTTATTTCTCGTCTTGCTAATAAAACATATTACATCAATTTATTTAATCGTGTGATTTCTATAATTAACTGCATTGCGCTGGAACAAATTTCATTGCGAATGATTCCTTACTTCAAGCGATAATTCATATGGAAATCTATTTTACTTGGTCATGAAAACAGATATTCAAAATAATATTATACCAAATTACATTTCTTAACTAGTTCTCAACATTGCGGCTAGTATTTTATTCCAGTTATTTTTCGTCTTGCTAAAAAAACATATTACATCAATTTATTTAATCGTGTGATTTCTATAATTAACTGCATTGCGCTGGAACAAATTTCATTGCGAATGATTCCTTACTTCAAGCGTTAATTCATTTGGAAATCTATTTTACTTGGTCATGAAAACAGATTTTCTATATAATATTTTACCAATTTACATTTCTTAACTAGTTCTCAGCATTGCGGCTAGTATTTTATTCCAGTTATTTTTCGTCTTGCTAAAAAAACATATTACATCAATTTATTTAATCGTGTGATTTCTATAATTAACTGCATTGCGCTGGAACAAATTTCATTGCGAATGATTCCTTACTTCAAGCGTTAATTCATATGGAAATCTATTTTACTTGGTCATGAAAACAGATATTCAAAATAATATTATACCTAATTATATTTCTTCACTAGTTCTCAACATTGAGGCTAGTATTTTACTCCAGTTATTTTTCGTCTTGCTAATAAAACATGCTACATCAATTTATTTAATGTTGTGATTTCTATAATTAACTGCATTGCGCTGGAATAAATTTCATTACGAATGATTCCTTACTACAAGCGTTAATTCATATAGAAATCTATTTTACTTGGTCACGAAAACAGATTTTCTAAATAATATTATACCAAATTATATTTCTTAACTAGTTCTCAACATTGCGGCTAGTATTTTACTCCAGTTATTTTTCGTCTTGCTAACAAAACATATTACATCAATTTATTTGATCGTGTGATTTCTATAATTAACTGCAGTGCGCTGGAAGAAATTTCATTATGAATGATTCCTTACTTCAAGTGTTAATTAATATGGAAATCTATTTTACTTGGTCATGAAAACAGATTTTCTAAATAATATTATACCAAATTATATTTCTTAACTAGTTCTCAACATTGCGGCTAGTATTTTACTCTAGTTATTTTTCGTCTTGCTAACAAAACATATAACATCAATTTATTTAATCGTGTGATTTCTATAATTAACTGCATTGCGCTGGAACATATTTCATTGCGAATGATTCCTTACTTCAAGCGTTAATTCATATGGAAATCTATTTTACTTGGTCATGAAAACAGATTTTCTAAATAATATTTTACCAAATTACATTTCTTAACTAGTTCTCAACATTTCGGCTAATATTTTACTCCAGTTATTTTTCGTTTTGCTAACAAAACATATTACATCAATTTATTTAATCGTGTGATTTCTATAATAAACTGCATTGCGCTGGAACAAATTTCATTGCGAATGATTCCTTACTTCAAGCGTTAATTCATAGGGAAATCTATTTTACTTGGTCATGAAAACAGATATTCAAAATAATATTATACCAAATTATATTTCTTAACTAGTTCTCAACATTGCGGCTAGTATTTTACTTTAGTTATTTTTCGTCTTGCTAACAAAACATATAACATCAATTTATTTAATCGTGTGATTTCTATAATTAACTGCATTGCGCAGAAACAATTTTCATTGCGAATGATTCCGTACTACAAGCGTTAATTCATTTGGAAATCTATTTTACTTGGTCATGAAAACTGATTTTATAAATAATATTTTACCAAATTACATTTCTTAACTAGTTCTCAACATATCGGCTAGTATTTCACTCAAGGTATTTTTCTTCTTGCTCACAAAACATACTAAATCAATTTATTTAATCGTTTGATTTCTATAATTAACTGCATTTCGCCGGAACAAATTTCATTGCGAATGATTCCTTACTTCAAGCGTTAATTCATTTGGAAATCTATTTTACTTGGTCATGAAAACAGATTTTCAAAATAATATTTTACCAAATTACATTTCTTAACTAGTTCTCAACATATCGGCTAGTATTTCACTCAAGGTATTTTTCTTCTTGCTCACAAAACATACTAAATCAATTTATTTAATCGTTTGATTTCTATAATTAACTGCATTTCGCCGGAACAAATTTCATCGCGAATGATTCCTTACTTCAAGCGTTAATTCATTTGGAAATCTATTTTACTTGGTCATGAAAACAGATTTTCAAAATAATATTTTACCAAATTACATTTCTTAACTAGTTCTCAACATATCGGCTAGTATTTCACTCAAGGTATTTTTCTTCTTGCTCACAAAACATACTAAATCAATTTATTTAATCGTTTGATTTCTATAATTAACTGCATTTCGCCGGAACAAATTTCATTGCGAATGATTCCTTACTTCAAGCGTTAATTCATTTGGAAATCTATTTTACTTGGTCATGAAAACAGATTTTCAAAATAATATTTTACCAAATTACATTTCTTAACTAGTTCTCAACATATCGGCTAGTATTTCACTCAAGGTATTTTTCTTCTTGCTCACAAAACATATTAAATCAATTTATTTAATCGTTTGATTTCTATAATTAACTGCATTGCGCAGAAACAATTTTCATTGCGAATGATTCCGTACTACAAGCGTTAATTCATATGGAAATCTATTTTACTTGGTCATGAAAACAGATTTTCAAAATATCATTTTACCAAATTACATTTCTTAACTAGTTCTCAACATATCGGCTAGTATTTCACTCAAGGTATTTTTCTTCTTGCTCACAAAACATACTAAATCAATTTATTTAATCGTTTGATTTCTATAATTAACTGCATTTCGCCGGAACAAATTTCATTGCGAATGATTCCTTACTTCAAGCGTTAATTCATTTGGAAATCTATTTTACTTGGTCATGAAAACAGATTTTCAAAATAATATTTTACCAAATTACATTTCTTAACTAGTTCTCAACATATCGGCTAGTATTTCACTCAAGGTATTTTTCTTCTTGCTCACAAAACATATTAAATCAATTTATTTAATCGTTTGATTTCTATAATTAACTGCATTGCGCAGAAACAATTTTCATTGCGAATGATTCCGTACTACAAGCGTTAATTCATATGGAAATCTATTTTACTTGGTCATGAAAACAGATTTTCAAAATATCATTTTACCAAATTACATTTCTTAACTAGTTCTCAACATATCGGCTAGTATTTCACTCAAGGTATTTTTCTTCTTGCTCACAAAACATACTAAATCAATTTATTTAATCGTTTGATTTCTATAATTAACTGCATTTCGCCGGAACAAATTTCATTGCGAATGATTCCTTACTTCAAGCGTTAATTCATTTGGAATTTTTTTTTACTTGGTCATGAAAACTGATTTTCAAAATAATATTTTACCAAATTACATTTCTTAACTAGTTCTCAACATTGCGGCTAGTATATTACTCCAGTTATTTTTCGTCTTGCTAACAAAACATATTACATCAATTTATTTAATCGTGTGATTTCAATAATTAACTGCATTTCGCAGGAACAAATTTCATTGCGAATGATTCCTTACTTCAAGCGTTAATTCATTTGGAATTTTTTTTTACTTGGTCATGAAAACTGATTTTCAAAATAATATTTTACCAAATTACATTTCTTAACTAGTTCTCAACATTGCGGCTAGTATATTACTCCAGTTATTTTTCGTCTTGCTAACAAAACATATTACATCAATTTATTTAATCGTGTGATTTCAATAATTAACTGCATTGCGCAGAAACAATTTTCATTGCGAATGATTCCTTACTTCAAGCGTTAATTCATATGGAAATCTATTTTACTTGGTCATGAAAACAGATTTTCAAAATATCATTTTACCAAATTACATTTCTTAACTAGTTCTCAACATTTGGGCTAGTATTTTACTCAAGGTATTTTTCGTCTTGCTCACAAAACATACTAAATCAATTTATTTAATCGTTTGATTTCTATAATTAACTGCATTGCGAGGGATCAAATTTCATTGCGAATGATTCCTTACTTCAAGCGTTAATTCATATATGGAAATCTTTTTTACTTGGTCATGAAAACAGATTTTCTAAATAATATTTTACCAAATTACATTTCTTAACTAGTTCTCAACATTTCGGCTAGTATTTTACTTAAGGTATTTTTCGTCTTGCTCTCAAGACATATTAAATCATTTTATTTCATCGTTTGATATCTATAGTTAACTGCAATTCGCAGGAACAAATTTCATTGCGAATGATTCTTTACTTCAAGCGTTAATTCATATGAAAATTTTTTTTACTTGTTCATGAAAACAGATTTTCTAAATAATATTATACCAAATTATATTTCTTAACTAGTTCTCAACATTGCGGTTAGTATTTTACTCCAGGTATTTTTCGTCTTGATAACAAAACTTATTAAATTAATTTTTTTAATCGTTTGATTTCATAATTAACTGCATTTAGCAGGAACAAATTTCATTGCGAATGATTCCTTACTTCAAACGTTAATTCATTTGGAAATCTATTTTTCTTGGTCATGAAAACAGATTTTCTAAATAATATTATACCAAATTACATTTCTTAACTAGTTCGCAACATTGCGGCTAGTATTTTACTCCAGTTATTTTTCGTCTTGCTAAAAATACATATTACATCAATTTATTTAATCGTGTGATTTCTATAATTAACTGAATTGCGCTGGAACAAATTTCATTGCGAATGATTCCTTTCTTCAAGCGTTAATTCATATGGAAATCTATTTTACTTGGTCATGACTACAGATTTTCTAAATAATATTATACCAAATTACATTTCTTAACTAGTTCTAACATTGCGGCTAGTATTTTACTCCAGTTATTTTTCGTCTTGCTAAAAAAACATATTACATCAATTTATTTAATCGTGTGATTTCTATAATTAACTGAATTGCGCTGGAACAAATTTCATTGCGAATGATTCCTTACTTCAAGCGTTAATTCATATGGAAATCTATTTTACTTGGTCATGAAAACAGATATTCAAAATAATACTATACCAAATTATATTTCTTAACTAGTTCTCAACATTGCGGCTAGTATATTACTCCACTTATTTTTCGTCTTGCTAACAAAACATATTACATCAATTTATTTAATCGTGTGATTTCAATAATTAACTGCATTGCGCTGGAACAAATTTCATTGCGAATGATTCCTTACTTCAAGCGTTAATTCATATGGAAATCTATTTTACTTGGTCATGAAAAAAGATTTTCTAAATAATATTTTACCAAATTACATTTCCTAACTAGTTCTCAACATTTCGGCTAGTATTTTACTCCAGTTATTTTTCGTCTTGCTAATAAAACATATTACATCAATTTATTTAATGTTGTGATTTCTATAAATAACTGCATTGCGCTGGAACAAATTTCATTGCGAATGATTCCTTACTTCAAGCGTTAATTCATATGGAAATCTATTTTTCTTGGTGATGAAAACAGATTTTCAAAATAACATTTTACCAAATTACATTTCTTAACTAGTTCTAAACATTTCGGTTAGTATTTTACTCAAGGTATTTTTCGTCTTGCTCACAAAACATATTAAATCAATTTATTTAATCGTGTGATTTCTATTATTAACTGCATTGCGCAGAAACAATTTTCATTGCGAATGATTCCTTACTTCATGCGTTAATTCATATGGAAATTTATTTTACTTGGTCATGAAAACAGATTTTCTAAATAATATTTTACCAAATTTCATTTCTTAACTATTTCTCAACATTTCGGCTAGTATTTTACTCCAGTAATTTTTGGTCTTGCTAACAAAACATATTACATCAATTTATTTAATCGTGTGATATCTATAATTAACTGCATTGCGCTGGAACAAATTTCATTGCGAATGATTCCTTACTTCAGGCGTTAATTCATATGGAAATCTATTTTACCTGGTCATGGAAACAGATTTTCTAAATACTATTTTACCAAATTACATTTCTTAACTAGTTCTCAACATTTCGGCTAGTATTTTACTCAAAGTATTTTTCGTCTTGCTCACAAAACATACTAAATCAATTTATTTAATCGTTTGATTTCTATAATTAACTGCATTTCGCAGGAACAAATTTCATTGCGAATTTTTCCTTACTTCAAGCGTTAATTCATTTGGAAATTTATTTTACTTGATCATGAAAACAGATATTCAAAATAATATTATACCAAATTCATTTCTTAACAAGTTCTCAACATTTCGGCTAGTATTTTACTCAAGGTATTTTTGGTCTTGCTAACAAAACATATTACATCAATTTATTTAATCGTGTGATATCTATAATTAACTGCATTGCGCTGGAACAAATTTCATTGCGAATGATTCCTTACTTCAGGCGTTAATTCATATGGAAATCTATTTTACCTGGTCATGGAAACAGATTTTCTAAATACTATTTTACCAAATTACATTTCTAACCTAGTTCTCAACATTTCGGCTAGTATTTTACTCAAGGTATTTTTCGTCTTGCTCAAGAAACATACTAAATCAATTTATTTAATCGTTTGATTTCTATAATTAACTGCATAGCGCAGGAACAAATTTCATTGCGAATGATTCCTTACTTCAAGCGTTAATTCATTTGGAAATCTATTTTACTTGGTCATGAAAACAGATTTTCAAAATAATATTTTACCAAATTATATTTCTTAACTAGTTCTCAACATTTCGGCTAGTATTTTACTCAAGGTATTTTTCGTCTTGCTCACAAAACATATTAAATCATAAATTTAATTGTTTCAGGCTTGACTTCGTGGAAGTGATAGATATCCATTTTTAATAAAAAACTTTGTACTTTTCCACACTTTATTTCACAACTGCGACCGGTTTCACCATAATATGGCATCTTCTGGCATCAAATGGATATTAAATCAAATTATTTAATCGTTTGATTTCTATAATTAACTGCATTGCGCTGGAACAAATTTCATTGCGAATGATTCCTTACTTCAAGCGTTAATTCATTTGGAAATCTATTTTACTTGATCATGAAAACAGATATTCAAAATAATATGATACCAAATTACATTTCTTAACTAGTTCTCAACATTTCGGCTAGTATTTTACTCCAGGTATTTTTCGTCTTGCTCACAAAACATACTAAATGAATTCATTTAATCGTGTTATTTCATTAATTAAAATCATTGCGCAGGAACAAATTTCATTGCGAATGATTCCTTACTTCAAGCGTCAATTCATATGGAAATCTATTTTACTTGGTCATGAAAACAGATTTTCAAAATAATATTTTACCAAATTACATTTCTTAACTAGTTCTCAACATTTCGGCTAGTATTTTACTCCAGGTATTTTTCGTCTCTTCTCACAAAACATACTAAATCAATTTATTTAATCGTTTGATTTCTATAATTAACTGCATTTCGCATGAACAAATTTCATTGCGAATGATTCCTTACTTCAAGCGTTAATTCATTTGGAAATTTATTTTACTTGGTCATGAAAACAGATATTAAAATAATATTATACCAAATTCATTTCTTAACTAGTTCTCAACATTTCGGCTAGTATTTTACTCCAGGTATTTTTCGTCTTGCTCACAAAACATATTAAATCAATTTATTTAATCGTTTGATTTCTATAATTAACTGCATTGCGCTGGAACAAATTTCATTGCGAATGATTCCTTACTTCAAGCGTTAATTCATTTGGAAATCTATTTTACTTGTAACAGATATTCAAAAAATTATTATACCAAATTATATTTCTTAACTAGTTCTCAACCTTTCGGCTAGTATTTTACTCCAGTTATTTTTCGTCTTGCTAACAAAACATATTACATCAATTTATTTAATCGTGTGATTTCTATAATTAACTGCATTGCGCTGGAACAAATTTCATTGCGAATGATTCCTTACTTCAAGCGTTAATTCATATGATAATCTATTTTACTTGGTCATGAAAAAAGATTTTCTAAATAATATTTTACCAAATTACATTTCTTAACTAGTTCTCAACATTTCGGCTAGTATTTTACTCCAGTTATTTTTCGTCTTGCTAACAAAACATATTACATAAATTTATTTAATCGTGTGATTTCTATAATTAACTGCATTGCGCCTGAACAAATTTCATTGCGAATGATTCCTTACTTCAAGCGTTAATTCATTTGGAAATCTATTTTACTTGGTCATGAAAACAGATTTTCTAAATAATATTTTACCAAATTACATTTCTTAACTAGTTCTCAACATTTCGGCTAGTATTTTACTCCAGTTATTTTTCGTCTTGCTAACAAAACATATTAAATCAATTTATTCAATCGTCTGATTTCTATAATTAACTGCATTTCGCAAGAACAAATTTCATTCCGAATGATTCCTTACTTCAAGCGTTAATTCATTTGGAAATCTATTTTACTTGATCATGAAAACAGATATTCAAAATAATATTATACCAAATTACATTTCTTAACTAGTTCTCAACATTTCATCTAATATTTTACTCCAGGTATTTTTCGTCTTGCTCACAAAACATACTAAATGAATTTATTTAATCGTGTTATTTCTATAATTACCTGCATTTCGCAGGAACAAATTTCATTGCGAATGATTCCTTACTTCAAGCGTTAATTCATTTGGAAATCTATTTTTCTTGGTGATGAAAACAGATTTTCAAAATAATATTTTACCAAATTACATTTCTAACCTAGTTCTCAACATTTCGGCTAGTATTTTACACCAGGTATTTTTCGTCTTGCTAACAAAACATATTACATCAATTTTTTTAAACGTGTGATTTCTATAATTAACTGCAATGCGCAGGAACAAATTTCATTGCGAATGATTCCTTACTTCATGCGTTAATTCATTTGGAAATCTATTTTACTTGGTCATGAAAACAGATATTCAAAATAATATTTTACCAAATTACATTTCTAACCTAGTTCTCAACATTTCGGCTAGTATTTTACTCCAGGTATTTTTCGTCTTGCTAACAAAATATATTACATCAATTTATTTAATCGTTTGATTTCTATAATTAACTGCATTGCGCAGGAACAAATTTCATTGCGAATGATTCCTTACTTCAAGCGTTAATTCATTTGGAAATCTATTTTACTTGGTCATGAAAACAGATTTTCAAAATAATATTTTACCAAATTATATTTCTTAACTAGTTCTCAACATTTCGTCTAGTATTTTACACCAGGTATTTTTCGTCTTGCTAACAAAACATATTACATCAATTTATTTAATCGTGTTATTTCTATAATTAACTGCATTGCGCAGGAACAAATTTCATTGCGAATGATTCCTTACTTCAAGCGTTAATTCATTTGGAAATCTATTTTACTTGGTCATGAAAACAGATTTTCAAAATAATATTTTACCAAATTATATTTCTTAACTAGTTCTCAACATTGCTGCTAGTATTTTACTCCAGGTATTTTTCGTCTTGCTCACAAAACATACTAAATGAATTTATTTAATCGTGTTATTTCTATAATTAACTGCATTTCGCAGGAACAAATTTCATTGCGAATGATTCCTTACTTCAAGCGTTAATTTATATGGAAATCTATTTTACCTGGTCATGAAAACAGATTTTCTAAATAATATTTTACCAAATTACATTTCTTAACTAGTTCTCAACATTTCGGCTAGTATTTTACTCAAGGTATTTTTCGTCTTGCTCACAAAACATATTAAATCATAAATTTAATTGTTTCAGGCTTGACTTCGTGGAAGTGATAGATATCCATTTTTAATAAAAAACTTTGTACTTTTCCACACTTTATTTCACAACTGCGACCGGTTTCACCATAATATGGCATCTTCTGGCATCAAATGGATATTAAATCAAATTATTTAATCGTTTGATTTCTATAATTAACTGCATTGCGCTGGAACAAATTTCATTGCGAATGATTCCTTACTTCAAGCGTTAATTCATTTGGAAATCTATTTTACTTGATCATGAAAACAGATATTCAAAATAATATGATACCAAATTACATTTCATAACTAGTTCTCAACATTTCGGCTAGTATTTTACTCCAGGTATTTTTCGTCTTGCTCACAAAACATACTAAATGAATTCATTTAATCGTGTTATTTCATTAATTAAAATCATTGCGCAGGAACAAATTTCATTGCGAATGATTCCTTACTTCAAGCGTCAATTCATATGGAAATCTATTTTACTTGGTCATGAAAACAGATTTTCAAAATAACATTTTACCAAATTACATTTCTTAACTAGTTCTACACATTTGGCCTGTATTTCACTCAAGGTATATTTCGTCTTGCTCAAAAAACATACTTAATCAATTTTTTTAATCGTTTTATTTCTATAACTAACTGCATTGCGAAGGATCAAATTTCATTGCGAATGACTCCTTACTTCAAGCGTTAATTCATATGGAAATTTATTTTACTTGGTCATGAAAACAGATTTTCTAAATAATATTTTACCAAATTTCATTTCTTAACTATTTCTCAACATTTCGGCTAGTATTTCACTCAAGGTATTTTTCGTCTTGCTCAAGAAACATACTAAATCAATTTATTTAGTCGTTTGATTTCTATAATTACTTGCATTTCGCAGGAAAAAATTTCATTGCGAATGATTCCTTACTTCAGGCGTTAATTCATTTGGAAATCTATTTTACTTGGTCATGAAAACAGATTTTCTAAATAATATTTTACCAAATTACATTTCTTAACTAGTTCTCAACATTTCGGCTAGTATTTTACTCAAGGTATTTTTCGTCTTGCTCAAGAAACATACTAAATCAATTTATTTAGTCGTTTGATTTCTATAATTAACTGCATTGCGCAGAAACAAATTTCATTGCGAATGATTCCTTACTTCAAGCGTTAATTCATATGGAAATCTATTTTACTTGGTCATGAAAACAGATATTCAAAATAATTTTATACCAAATTACATTTCTTAACTAGTTCTTAACATTTCGGCTAGTATTTGACTCCAGGTATTTTTCGTCTTGCTCACAAAACATACCAAATTAATTCTTTTTATCGTTTGATTTCATAATTAACTGCATTTCGAAGGAACATATTTCATCGCGAATGATTCCTTACTTCAAGCGGTAATTCATTTGGAAATCTATTTTACTTGGTCATGAAAACAGATTTTCTAAATAATATTTTACCAAATTACATTTCTTAACTAGTTCTCAACATTTCGGCTAGTATTTTACTCCAGGTATTTTTCGTCTCTTCTCACAAAACATACTAAATCAATTTATTTAATCGTTTGATTTCTATAATTAACTGCATTTCGCATGAACAAATTTCATTGCGAATGATTCCTTACTTCAAGCGTTAATTCATTTGGAAATTTATTTTACTTGGTCATGAAAACAGATATTAAAATAATATTATACCAAATTCATTTCTTAACTAGTTCTCAACATTTCGGCTAGTATTTTACTCCAGGTATTTTTCGTCTTGCTCACAAAACATATTAAATCAATTTATTTAATCGTTTGATTTCTATAATTAACTGCATTGCGCTGGAACAAATTTCATTGCGAATGATTCCTTACTTCAAGCGTTAATTCATTTGGAAATCTATTTTACTTGTAACAGATATTCAAAAAATTATTATACCAAATTATATTTCTTAACTAGTTCTCAACCTTTCGGCTAGTATTTTACTCCAGTTATTTTTCGTCTTGCTAACAAAACATATTACATCAATTTATTTAATCGTGTGATTTCTATAATTAACTGCATTGCGCTGGAACAAATTTCATTGCGAATGATTCCTTACTTCAAGCGTTAATTCATATGATAATCTATTTTACTTGGTCATGAAAAAAGATTTTCTAAATAATATTTTACCAAATTACATTTCTTAACTAGTTCTCAACATTTCGGCTAGTATTTTACTCCAGTTATTTTTCGTCTTGCTAACAAAACATATTACATAAATTTATTTAATCGTGTGATTTCTATAATTAACTGCATTGCGCCTGAACAAATTTCATTGCGAATGATTCCTTACTTCAAGCGTTAATTCATTTGGAAATCTATTTTACTTGGTCATGAAAACAGATTTTCTAAATAATATTTTACCAAATTACATTTCTTAACTAGTTCTCAACATTTCGGCTAGTATTTTACTCCAGTTATTTTTCGTCTTGCTAACAAAACATATTAAATCAATTTATTCAATCGTCTGATTTCTATAATTAACTGCATTTCGCAAGAACAAATTTCATTCCGAATGATTCCTTACTTCAAGCGTTAATTCATTTGGAAATCTATTTTACTTGATCATGAAAACAGATATTCAAAATAATATTATACCAAATTACATTTCTTAACTAGTTCTCAACATTTCATCTAATATTTTACTCCAGGTATTTTTCGTCTTGCTCACAAAACATACTAAATGAATTTATTTAATCGTGTTATTTCTATAATTACCTGCATTTCGCAGGAACAAATTTCATTGCGAATGATTCCTTACTTCAAGCGTTAATTCATTTGGAAATCTATTTTTCTTGGTGATGAAAACAGATTTTCAAAATAATATTTTACCAAATTACATTTCTAACCTAGTTCTCAACATTTCGGCTAGTATTTTACACCAGGTATTTTTCGTCTTGCTAACAAAACATATTACATCAATTTTTTTAAACGTGTGATTTCTATAATTAACTGCAATGCGCAGGAACAAATTTCATTGCGAATGATTCCTTACTTCAAGCGTTAATTCATTTGGAAATCTATTTTACTTGGTCATGAAAACAGATATTCAAAATAATATTTTACCAAATTACATTTCTAACCTAGTTCTCAACATTTCGGCTAGTATTTTACTCCAGGTATTTTTCGTCTTGCTAACAAAATATATTACATCAATTTATTTAATCGTTTGATTTCTATAATTAACTGCATTGCGCAGGAACAAATTTCATTGCGAATGATTCCTTACTTCAAGCGTTAATTCATTTGGAAATCTATTTTACTTGGTCATGAAAACAGATTTTCAAAATAATATTTTACCAAATTACATTTCTAACCTAGTTCTCAACATTTCGGCTAGTATTTTACTCCAGGTATTTTTCGTCTTGCTAACAAAATATATTACATCAATTTTTTTAAACGTGTGATTTCTATAATTAACTGCAATGCGCAGGAACAAATTTCATTGCGAATGATTCCTTACTTCAAGCGTTAATTCATTTGGAAATCTATTTTACTTGGTCATGAAAACAGATTTTCAAAATAATATTTTACCAAATTATATTTCTTAACTAGTTCTCAACATTTCGTCTAGTATTTTACACCAGGTATTTTTCGTCTTGCTAACAAAACATATTACATCAATTTATTTAATCGTGTTATTTCTATAATTAACTGCATTGCGCAGGAACAAATTTCATTGCGAATGATTCCTTACTTCAAGCGTTAATTCATTTGGAAATCTATTTTACTTGGTCATGAAAACAGATTTTCAAAATAATATTTTACCAAATTATATTTCTTAACTAGTTCTCAACATTTCGGCTAGTATTTTACTCAAGGTATTTTTCGTCTTGCTCACAAAACATATTAAATCATAAATTTAATTGTTTCAGGCTTGACTTCGTGGAAGTGATAGATATCCATTTTTAATAAAAAACTTTGTACTTTTCCACACTTTATTTCACAACTGCGACCGGTTTCACCATAATATGGCATCTTCTGGCATCAAATGGATATTAAATCAAATTATTTAATCGTTTGATTTCTATAATTAACTGCATTGCGCTGGAACAAATTTCATTGCGAATGATTCCTTACTTCAAGCGTTAATTCATTTGGAAATCTATTTTACTTGATCATGAAAACAGATATTCAAAATAATATGATACCAAATTACATTTCTTAACTAGTTCTCAACATTTCGGCTAGTATTTTACTCCAGGTATTTTTCGTCTTGCTCACAAAACATACTAAATGAATTCATTTAATCGTGTTATTTCATTAATTAAAATCATTGCGCAGGAACAAATTTCATTGCGAATGATTCCTTACTTCAAGCGTCAATTCATATGGAAATCTATTTTACTTGGTCATGAAAACAGATTTTCAAAATAATATTTTACCAAATTACATTTCTTAACTAGTTCTCAACATTTCGGCTAGTATTTTACTCCAGGTATTTTTCGTCTCTTCTCACAAAACATACTAAATCAATTTATTTAATCGTTTGATTTCTATAATTAACTGCATTTCGCATGAACAAATTTCATTGCGAATGATTCCTTACTTCAAGCGTTAATTCATTTGGAAATTTATTTTACTTGGTCATGAAAACAGATATTAAAATAATATTATACCAAATTCATTTCTTAACTAGTTCTCAACATTTCGGCTAGTATTTTACTCCAGGTATTTTTCGTCTTGCTCACAAAACATATTAAATCAATTTATTTAATCGTTTGATTTCTATAATTAACTGCATTGCGCTGGAACAAATTTCATTGCGAATGATTCCTTACTTCAAGCGTTAATTCATTTGGAAATCTATTTTACTTGTAACAGATATTCAAAAAATTATTATACCAAATTATATTTCTTAACTAGTTCTCAACCTTTCGGCTAGTATTTTACTCCAGTTATTTTTCGTCTTGCTAACAAAACATATTACATCAATTTATTTAATCGTGTGATTTCTATAATTAACTGCATTGCGCTGGAACAAATTTCATTGCGAATGATTCCTTACTTCAAGCGTTAATTCATATGATAATCTATTTTACTTGGTCATGAAAAAAGATTTTCTAAATAATATTTTACCAAATTACATTTCTTAACTAGTTCTCAACATTTCGGCTAGTATTTTACTCCAGTTATTTTTCGTCTTGCTAACAAAACATATTACATAAATTTATTTAATCGTGTGATTTCTATAATTAACTGCATTGCGCCTGAACAAATTTCATTGCGAATGATTCCTTACTTCAAGCGTTAATTCATTTGGAAATCTATTTTACTTGGTCATGAAAACAGATTTTCTAAATAATATTTTACCAAATTACATTTCTTAACTAGTTCTCAACATTTCGGCTAGTATTTTACTCCAGTTATTTTTCGTCTTGCTAACAAAACATATTAAATCAATTTATTCAATCGTCTGATTTCTATAATTAACTGCATTTCGCAAGAACAAATTTCATTCCGAATGATTCCTTACTTCAAGCGTTAATTCATTTGGAAATCTATTTTACTTGATCATGAAAACAGATATTCAAAATAATATTATACCAAATTACATTTCTTAACTAGTTCTCAACATTTCATCTAATATTTTACTCCAGGTATTTTTCGTCTTGCTCACAAAACATACTAAATGAATTTATTTAATCGTGTTATTTCTATAATTACCTGCATTTCGCAGGAACAAATTTCATTGCGAATGATTCCTTACTTCAAGCGTTAATTCATTTGGAAATCTATTTTTCTTGGTGATGAAAACAGATTTTCAAAATAATATTTTACCAAATTACATTTCTAACCTAGTTCTCAACATTTCGGCTAGTATTTTACACCAGGTATTTTTCGTCTTGCTAACAAAACATATTACATCAATTTTTTTAAACGTGTGATTTCTATAATTAACTGCAATGCGCAGGAACAAATTTCATTGCGAATGATTCCTTACTTCATGCGTTAATTCATTTGGAAATCTATTTTACTTGGTCATGAAAACAGATATTCAAAATAATATTTTACCAAATTACATTTCTAACCTAGTTCTCAACATTTCGGCTAGTATTTTACTCCAGGTATTTTTCGTCTTGCTAACAAAATATATTACATCAATTTATTTAATCGTTTGATTTCTATAATTAACTGCATTGCGCAAGAACAAATTTCATTGCGAATGATTCCTTACTTCAAGCGTTAATTCATTTGGAAATCTATTTTACTTGGTCATGAAAACAGATTTTCAAAATAATATTTTACCAAATTATATTTCTTAACTAGTTCTCAACATTTCGTCTAGTATTTTACACCAGGTATTTTTCGTCTTGCTAACAAAACATATTACATCAATTTATTTAATCGTGTTATTTCTATAATTAACTGCATTGCGCAGGAACAAATTTCATTGCGAATGATTCCTTACTTCAAGCGTTAATTCATTTGGAAATCTATTTTACTTGGTCATGAAAACAGATTTTCAAAATAATATTTTACCAAATTATATTTCTTAACTAGTTCTCAACATTGCTGCTAGTATTTTACTCCAGGTATTTTTCGTCTTGCTCACAAAACATACTAAATGAATTTATTTAATCGTGTTATTTCTATAATTAACTGCATTTCGCAGGAACAAATTTCATTGCGAATGATTCCTTACTTCAAGCGTTAATTTATATGGAAATCTATTTTACCTGGTCATGAAAACAGATTTTCTAAATAATATTTTACCAAATTACATTTCTTAACTAGTTCTCAACATTTCGGCTAGTATTTTACTCAAGGTATTTTTCGTCTTGCTCACAAAACATATTAAATCATAAATTTAATTGTTTCAGGCTTGACTTCGTGGAAGTGATAGATATCCATTTTTAATAAAAAACTTTGTACTTTTCCACACTTTATTTCACAACTGCGACCGGTTTCACCATAATATGGCATCTTCTGGCATCAAATGGATATTAAATCAAATTATTTAATCGTTTGATTTCTATAATTAACTGCATTGCGCTGGAACAAATTTCATTGCGAATGATTCCTTACTTCAAGCGTTAATTCATTTGGAAATCTATTTTACTTGATCATGAAAACAGATATTCAAAATAATATGATACCAAATTACATTTCATAACTAGTTCTCAACATTTCGGCTAGTATTTTACTCCAGGTATTTTTCGTCTTGCTCACAAAACATACTAAATGAATTCATTTAATCGTGTTATTTCATTAATTAAAATCATTGCGCAGGAACAAATTTCATTGCGAATGATTCCTTACTTCAAGCGTCAATTCATATGGAAATCTATTTTACTTGGTCATGAAAACAGATTTTCAAAATAACATTTTACCAAATTACATTTCTTAACTAGTTCTACACATTTGGCCTGTATTTCACTCAAGGTATATTTCGTCTTGCTCAAAAAACATACTTAATCAATTTTTTTAATCGTTTTATTTCTATAACTAACTGCATTGCGAAGGATCAAATTTCATTGCGAATGACTCCTTACTTCAAGCGTTAATTCATATGGAAATTTATTTTACTTGGTCATGAAAACAGATTTTCTAAATAATATTTTACCAAATTTCATTTCTTAACTATTTCTCAACATTTCGGCTAGTATTTCACTCAAGGTATTTTTCGTCTTGCTCAAGAAACATACTAAATCAATTTATTTAGTCGTTTGATTTCTATAATTACTTGCATTTCGCAGGAAAAAATTTCATTGCGAATGATTCCTTACTTCAGGCGTTAATTCATTTGGAAATCTATTTTACTTGGTCATGAAAACAGATTTTCTAAATAATATTTTACCAAATTACATTTCTTAACTAGTTCTCAACATTTCGGCTAGTATTTTACTCAAGGTATTTTTCGTCTTGCTCAAGAAACATACTAAATCAATTTATTTAGTCGTTTGATTTCTATAATTAACTGCATTGCGCAGAAACAAATTTCATTGCGAATGATTCCTTACTTCAAGCGTTAATTCATATGGAAATCTATTTTACTTGGTCATGAAAACAGATATTCAAAATAATTTTATACCAAATTACATTTCTTAACTAGTTCTTAACATTTCGGCTAGTATTTGACTCCAGGTATTTTTCGTCTTGCTCACAAAACATACCAAATTAATTCTTTTTATCGTTTGATTTCCTAATTAACTGCATTTCGAAGGAACATATTTCATCGCGAATGATTCCTTACTTCAAGCGGTAATTCATTTGGAAATCTATTTTACTTGGTCATGAAAACAGATTTTCTAAATAATATTTTACCAAATTACATTTCTTAACTAGTTCTCAACATTTCGGCTAGTATTTTACTCCAGGTATTTTTCGTCTCTTCTCACAAAACATACTAAATCAATTTATTTAATCGTTTGATTTCTATAATTAACTGCATTTCGCATGAACAAATTTCATTGCGAATGATTCCTTACTTCAAGCGTTAATTCATTTGGAAATTTATTTTACTTGGTCATGAAAACAGATATTAAAATAATATTATACCAAATTCATTTCTTAACTAGTTCTCAACATTTCGGCTAGTATTTTACTCCAGGTATTTTTCGTCTTGCTCACAAAACATATTAAATCAATTTATTTAATCGTTTGATTTCTATAATTAACTGCATTGCGCTGGAACAAATTTCATTGCGAATGATTCCTTACTTCAAGCGTTAATTCATTTGGAAATCTATTTTACTTGTAACAGATATTCAAAAAATTATTATACCAAATTATATTTCTTAACTAGTTCTCAACCTTTCGGCTAGTATTTTACTCCAGTTATTTTTCGTCTTGCTAACAAAACATATTACATCAATTTATTTAATCGTGTGATTTCTATAATTAACTGCATTGCGCTGGAACAAATTTCATTGCGAATGATTCCTTACTTCAAGCGTTAATTCATATGATAATCTATTTTACTTGGTCATGAAAAAAGATTTTCTAAATAATATTTTACCAAATTACATTTCTTAACTAGTTCTCAACATTTCGGCTAGTATTTTACTCCAGTTATTTTTCGTCTTGCTAACAAAACATATTACATAAATTTATTTAATCGTGTGATTTCTATAATTAACTGCATTGCGCCTGAACAAATTTCATTGCGAATGATTCCTTACTTCAAGCGTTAATTCATTTGGAAATCTATTTTACTTGGTCATGAAAACAGATATTCAAAAAATTATTATACCAAATTACATTTCTTAACTAGTTCTCAACATTTCGGCTAGTATTTTACTCCAGTTATTTTTCGTCTTGCTAACAAAACATATTAAATCAATTTATTCAATCGTCTGATTTCTATAATTAACTGCATTTCGCAAGAACAAATTTCATTCCGAATGATTCCTTACTTCAAGCGTTAATTCATTTGGAAATCTATTTTACTTGATCATGAAAACAGATATTCAAAATAATATTATACCAAATTACATTTCTTAACTAGTTCTCAACATTTCATCTAATATTTTACTCCAGGTATTTTTCGTCTTGCTCACAAAACATACTAAATGAATTTATTTAATCGTGTTATTTCTATAATTACCTGCATTTCGCAGGAACAAATTTCATTGCGAATGATTCCTTACTTCAAGCGTTAATTCATTTGGAAATCTATTTTTCTTGGTGATGAAAACAGATTTTCAAAATAATATTTTACCAAATTACATTTCTAACCTAGTTCTCAACATTTCGGCTAGTATTTTACACCAGGTATTTTTCGTCTTGCTAACAAAACATATTACATCAATTTTTTTAAACGTGTGATTTCTATAATTAACTGCAATGCGCAGGAACAAATTTCATTGCGAATGATTCCTTACTTCAAGCGTTAATTCATTTGGAAATCTATTTTACTTGGTCATGAAAACAGATATTCAAAATAATATTTTACCAAATTACATTTCTAACCTAGTTCTCAACATTTCGGCTAGTATTTTACTCCAGGTATTTTTCGTCTTGCTAACAAAATATATTACATCAATTTATTTAATCGTTTGATTTCTATAATTAACTGCATTGCGCAGGAACAAATTTCATTGCGAATGATTCCTTACTTCAAGCGTTAATTCATTTGGAAATCTATTTTACTTGGTCATGAAAACAGATTTTCAAAATAATATTTTACCAAATTACATTTCTAACCTAGTTCTCAACATTTCGGCTAGTATTTTACTCCAGGTATTTTTCGTCTTGCTAACAAAATATATTACATCAATTTTTTTAAACGTGTGATTTCTATAATTAACTGCAATGCGCAGGAACAAATTTCATTGCGAATGATTCCTTACTTCAAGCGTTAATTCATTTGGAAATCTATTTTACTTGGTCATGAAAACAGATTTTCAAAATAATATTTTACCAAATTATATTTCTTAACTAGTTCTCAACATTTCGTCTAGTATTTTACACCAGGTATTTTTCGTCTTGCTAACAAAACATATTACATCAATTTATTTAATCGTGTTATTTCTATAATTAACTGCATTGCGCAGGAACAAATTTCATTGCGAATGATTCCTTACTTCAAGCGTTAATTCATTTGGAAATCTATTTTACTTGGTCATGAAAACAGATTTTCAAAATAATATTTTACCAAATTATATTTCTTAACTAGTTCTCAACATTGCTGCTAGTATTTTACTCCAGGTATTTTTCGTCTTGCTCACAAAACATACTAAATGAATTTATTTAATCGTGTTATTTCTATAATTAACTGCATTTCGCAGGAACAAATTTCATTGCGAATGATTCCTTACTTCAAGCGTTAATTCATTTGGAAATCTATTTTTCTTGGTGATGAAAACAGATTTTCAAAATAATATTTTACCAAATTACATTTCTAACCTAGTTCTCAACATTTCGGCTAGTATTTTACACCAGGTATTTTTCGTCTTGCTAACAAAACATATTACATCAATTTATTTAATCGTGTTATTTCTATAATTAACTGCATTTCGCAGGAACAAATTTCATTGCGAATGATTCCTTACTTCAAGCGTTAATTCATTTGGAAATCTATTTTACTTGGTCATGAAAACAGATTTTCAAAATAATATTTTACCAAATTATATTTCTTAACTAGTTCTCAACATTGCGGCTAGTATTTTACTCCAGGTATTTTTCGTCTTGCTCACAAAACATACTAAATGAATTTATTTAATCGTGTTATTTCTATAATTAACTGCATTGCGCAGGAACAAATTTCATTGCGAATGATTCCTTACTTCAAGCGTTAATTCATTTGGAAATCTATTTTACTTGGTCATGAAACCAGATTTAAAAAAAATATTTTACTAAATTACATTTCTTAACTAGTTCTCAACATATCGGCTAGTATTTTACTCCAGGTATTTTTCGTCTTGCTCAAGAAACATATTAAATAAATTTATTTAATCGTTTGATTTCTATAATTAACTGCATTTCGCAGGAACAAATTTCATTGCGAATGATTCCTTACTTCAAGCGTTAATTCATTTGGAAATCTATTTTACTTAGTCATGAAAACAGATTTTCAAAATAATATTTTACCAAATTACATTTCTTAACTAGTTCTCAACATTTCGGATAGTATTTTACTCCAGGTATTTTTCGTCTTGCTCAAGAAACATACTAAATCAATTTATTTAATCGTTTGATTTCTATAATTAACTGCATTGCGCAGGAACAAATTTCATTGCGAATGATTCCTTACTTCAAGCGTTAATTCATTTGGAAATCTATTTTACTTGGTCATGAAAACAGATTTTCAAAATAATATTTTACCAAATTACATTTCTAACCTAGTTCTCAACATTTCGGCTAATATTTTACTCCAGGTATTTTTCGTCTTGCTCACAAAACATACTAAATGAATTTATTTAATCGTGTTATTTCTATAATTAACTGCATAGCGCAGGAACAAATTTCATTGCGAATGATTCCTTACTTCAAGCGTTAATTCATTTGGAAATCTATTTTACTTGGTCATGAAAACAGATTTTCAAAATAATATTTTACCAAATTACATTTCTAACCTAGTTCTCAACATTTCGGCTAATATTTTACTCCAGGTATTTTTCGTCTTGCTCACAAAACATACTAAATGAATTTATTTAATCGTGTTATTTCATTAATTAAAATCATTGCGCAGGAACAAATTTCATTGCGAATGATTCCTTACTTCAAGCGTTAATTCATTTGGAAATCTATTTTACTTGGTCATGAAAACAGATTTTCAAAATAATATTTTACCAAATTACATTTCTTAACTAGTTCTCAACATATCGGCTAGTATTTTACTCCAGGTATTTTTCGTCTTGCTCACAAAACATACTAAATCAATTTATTTAATCGTTTGATTTCTATAATTAACTGCATAGCGCAGGAACAAATTTCATTGCGAATGATTCCTTACTTCAAGCGTTAATTCATTTGGAAATCTATTTTACTTGGTCATGAAAACAGATTTTCAAAATAATATTTTACCAAATTACATTTCTAACCTAGTTCTCAACATTTCGGCTAGTATTTTACTCCAGGTATTTTTCGTCTTGCTCACAAAACATACTAAATGAATTTATTTAATCGTGTTATTTCATTAATTAAAATCATTGCGCAGGAACAAATTTCATTGCGAATGATTCCTTACTTCAAGCGTTAATTCATTTGGAAATCTATTTTACTTGGTCATGAAAACAGATTTTCAAAATAATATTTTACCAAATTACATTTCTTAACTAGTTCTCAACATTGCGGGTAGTATTTTACTCAAGTTATTTTTCGTCTTGCTAAAAAAACATATTACATCAATTTATTTAATCGTGTGATTTCTATAATTAACTGAATTGCGCTGGAACAAATTTCATTGCGAATGATTCCTTACTTCAAGCGTTAATTCATATGGAAATCTATTTTACTTGGTTATGAAAACAGATTTTCTATATAATATTTTACCAAATTATATTTCTTAACTAGTTCTCAACATTGCGGCTAGTATTTTACTCCAGTTATTTTTCGTCTTGCTAAAAAAACATATATTTCATCAATTTATTTAATCGTTTGATTTCTATAATTAACTGCATTGCGCTGGAACAAATTTCATTGCGCATGATTCCTTACTTCAAGCGTTAATTCATATGGAAATTTATTTTACTTGGTCATGAAAACAGATATTCAAAATAATATTATACCAAATTATATTTCTTAACTAGTTCTCAACATTGCGACTAGTATTTTACTCCAGTTATTTTTCGTCTTGCTAATAAAACATATTACATCAATTTATTTAATCGTGTGATTTCTATAATTAACTGCATTGCGCTGGAACAAATTTCATTGCGAATGATTCCTTACTTCAAGCGTTAATTCATATGGAAATCTATTTTACTTGGTCATGAAAACAGATATTCAAAATAATATTATACCAAATTACATTTCTTAACTAGTTCTCAACATTGCGGCTAGTATTTTATTCCAGTTATTTTTCGTCTTGCTAAAAAAACATATTACATCAATTTATTTAATCGTGTGATTTCTATAATTAACTGCATTGCGCTGGAACAAATTTCATTGCGAATGATTCCTTACTTAAAGCGTTAATTCATTTGGAAATCTATTTTACTTGGTCATGAAAACAGATATTCAAAATAATATTTTACCAAATTACATTTCTAACCTAGTTCTCAACATTTCGGCTAGTATTTTACTCCAGGTATTTTTCGTCTTGCTAACAAAATATATTACATCAATTTATTTAATCGTTTGATTTCTATAATTAACTGCATTGCGCAGGAACAAATTTCATTGCGAATGATTCCTTACTTCAAGCGTTAATTCATTTGGAAATCTATTTTACTTGGTCATGAAAACAGATTTTCAAAATAATATTTTACCAAATTACATTTCTAACCTAGTTCTCAACATTTCGGCTAGTATTTTACTCCAGGTATTTTTCGTCTTGCTAACAAAATATATTACATCAATTTTTTTAAACGTGTGATTTCTATAATTAACTGCAATGCGCAGGAACAAATTTCATTGCGAATGATTCCTTACTTCAAGCGTTAATTCATTTGGAAATCTATTTTACTTGGTCATGAAAACAGATTTTCAAAATAATATTTTACCAAATTATATTTCTTAACTAGTTCTCAACATTTCGTCTAGTATTTTACACCAGGTATTTTTCGTCTTGCTAACAAAACATATTACATCAATTTATTTAATCGTGTTATTTCTATAATTAACTGCATTGCGCAGGAACAAATTTCATTGCGAATGATTCCTTACTTCAAGCGTTAATTCATTTGGAAATCTATTTTACTTGGTCATGAAAACAGATTTTCAAAATAATATTTTACCAAATTATATTTCTTAACTAGTTCTCAACATTGCTGCTAGTATTTTACTCCAGGTATTTTTCGTCTTGCTCACAAAACATACTAAATGAATTTATTTAATCGTGTTATTTCTATAATTAACTGCATTTCGCAGGAACAAATTTCATTGCGAATGATTCCTTACTTCAAGCGTTAATTCATTTGGAAATCTATTTTTCTTGGTGATGAAAACAGATTTTCAAAATAATATTTTACCAAATTACATTTCTAACCTAGTTCTCAACATTTCGGCTAGTATTTTACACCAGGTATTTTTCGTCTTGCTAACAAAACATATTACATCAATTTATTTAATCGTGTTATTTCTATAATTAACTGCATTTCGCAGGAACAAATTTCATTGCGAATGATTCCTTACTTCAAGCGTTAATTCATTTGGAAATCTATTTTACTTGGTCATGAAAACAGATTTTCAAAATAATATTTTACCAAATTATATTTCTTAACTAGTTCTCAACATTGCGGCTAGTATTTTACTCCAGGTATTTTTCGTCTTGCTCACAAAACATACTAAATGAATTTATTTAATCGTGTTATTTCTATAATTAACTGCATTGCGCAGGAACAAATTTCATTGCGAATGATTCCTTACTTCAAGCGTTAATTCATTTGGAAATCTATTTTACTTGGTCATGAAACCAGATTTAAAAAAAATATTTTACTAAATTACATTTCTTAACTAGTTCTCAACATATCGGCTAGTATTTTACTCCAGGTATTTTTCGTCTTGCTCAAGAAACATATTAAATAAATTTATTTAATCGTTTGATTTCTATAATTAACTGCATTTCGCAGGAACAAATTTCATTGCGAATGATTCCTTACTTCAAGCGTTAATTCATTTGGAAATCTATTTTACTTAGTCATGAAAACAGATTTTCAAAATAATATTTTACCAAATTACATTTCTTAACTAGTTCTCAACATTTCGGATAGTATTTTACTCCAGGTATTTTTCGTCTTGCTCAAGAAACATACTAAATCAATTTATTTAATCGTTTGATTTCTATAATTAACTGCATTGCGCAGGAACAAATTTCATTGCGAATGATTCCTTACTTCAAGCGTTAATTCATTTGGAAATCTATTTTACTTGGTCATGAAAACAGATTTTCAAAATAATATTTTACCAAATTACATTTCTAACCTAGTTCTCAACATTTCGGCTAATATTTTACTCCAGGTATTTTTCGTCTTGCTCACAAAACATACTAAATGAATTTATTTAATCGTGTTATTTCTATAATTAACTGCATAGCGCAGGAACAAATTTCATTGCGAATGATTCCTTACTTCAAGCGTTAATTCATTTGGAAATCTATTTTACTTGGTCATGAAAACAGATTTTCAAAATAATATTTTACCAAATTACATTTCTAACCTAGTTCTCAACATTTCGGCTAATATTTTACTCCAGGTATTTTTCGTCTTGGTCACAAAACATACTAAATGAATTTATTTAATCGTGTTATTTCATTAATTAAAATCATTGCGCAGGAACAAATTTCATTGCGAATGATTCCTTACTTCAAGCGTTAATTCATTTGGAAATCTATTTTACTTGGTCATGAAAACAGATTTTCAAAATAATATTTTACCAAATTACATTTCTTAACTAGTTCTCAACATATCGGCTAGTATTTTACTCCAGGTATTTTTCGTCTTGCTCACAAAACATACTAAATCAATTTATTTAATCGTTTGATTTCTATAATTAACTGCATAGCGCAGGAACAAATTTCATTGCGAATGATTCCTTACTTCAAGCGTTAATTCATTTGGAAATCTATTTTACTTGGTCATGAAAACAGATTTTCAAAATAATATTTTACCAAATTACATTTCTAACCTAGTTCTCAACATTTCGGCTAGTATTTTACTCCAGGTATTTTTCGTCTTGCTCACAAAACATACTAAATGAATTTATTTAATCGTGTTATTTCATTAATTAAAATCATTGCGCAGGAACAAATTTCATTGCGAATGATTCCTTACTTCAAGCGTTAATTCATTTGGAAATCTATTTTACTTGGTCATGAAAACAGATTTTCAAAATAATATTTTACCAAATTACATTTCTTAACTAGTTCTCAACATTGCGGGTAGTATTTTACTCAAGTTATTTTTCGTCTTGCTAAAAAAACATATTACATCAATTTATTTAATCGTGTGATTTCTATAATTAACTGAATTGCGCTGGAACAAATTTCATTGCGAATGATTCCTTACTTCAAGCGTTAATTCATATGGAAATCTATTTTACTTGGTTATGAAAACAGATTTTCTATATAATATTTTACCAAATTATATTTCTTAACTAGTTCTCAACATTGCGGCTAGTATTTTACTCCAGTTATTTTTCGTCTTGCTAAAAAAACATATATTTCATCAATTTATTTAATCGTTTGATTTCTATAATTAACTGCATTGCGCTGGAACAAATTTCATTGCGAATGATTCCTTACTTCAAGCGTTAATTCATATGGAAATTTATTTTACTTGGTCATGAAAACAGATATTCAAAATAATATTATACCAAATTATATTTCTTAACTAGTTCTCAACATTGCGACTAGTATTTTACTCCAGTTATTTTTCGTCTTGCTAATAAAACATATTACATCAATTTATTTAATCGTGTGATTTCTATAATTAACTGCATTGCGCTGGAACAAATTTCATTGCGAATGATTCCTTACTTCAAGCGTTAATTCATATGGAAATCTATTTTACTTGGTCATGAAAACAGATATTCAAAATAATATTATACCAAATTACATTTCTTAACTAGTTCTCAACATTGCGGCTAGTATTTTATTCCAGTTATTTTTCGTCTTGCTAAAAAAACATATTACATCAATTTATTTAATCGTGTGATTTCTATAATTAACTGCATTGCGCTGGAACAAATTTCATTGCGAATGATTCCTTACTTAAAGCGTTAATTCATTTGGAAATCTATTTTACTTGGTCATGAAAACAGATTTTCTATATAATATTTTACCAATTTACATTTCTTAACTAGTTCTCAACATTGAGGCTAGTATTTTACTCCAGTTATTTTTCGTCTTGCTAATAAAACATGCTACATCAATTTATTTAATGTTGTGATTTCTATAATTAACTGCATTGCGCTGGAATAAATTTCATTACGAATGATTCCTTACTTCAAGCGTTAATTCATATAGAAATCTATTTTACTTGGTCACGAAAACAGATTTTCTAAATAATATTATACCAAATTATATTTCTTAACTAGTTTTCAACATTGCGGCTAGTATTTTACTCCAGTTATTTTTCGTCTTGCTAACAAAACATATTACATCAATTTATAAGATCGTGTGATTTCTATAATTAACTGCATTGCGCTGGAACAAATTTCATTATGAATGATTCCTTACTTCAAGTGTTAATTAATATGGAAATCTATTTTACTTGGTCATGAAAACAGATTTTCTAAATAATATTATACCAAATTATATTTCTTAACTAGTTCTCAACATTGCGGCTAGTATTTTACTCTAGTTATTTTTCGTCTTGCTAACAAAACATATAACATCAATTTATTTAATCGTGTGATTTCTATAATTAACTGCATTGCGCTGGAACAAATTTCATTGCGAATGATTCCTTACTTCAAGCGTTAATTCATTTGGAAATCTATTTTACTTGGTCATGAAAACCGATTTTCTAAATAATATTTTACCAAATTACATTTCTTAACTAGTTCTCAACATTGCGGCTAGTATTTTACTCCAGTTATTTTTCGTCTTGATAACAAAACATATTACATCAATTTATTTAATCGTGTGATTTCTATAATTAACTGCATTGCGCTGGAACAAATTTCATCGCGAATGATTCCTTACTTCAAGCGTTAATTCATTTGGAAATCTATTTTACTTGGTCATGAAAACAGATATTCAAAAAATTATTATACCAAATTACATTTCTTAACTAGTTCTCAACATTGCGGCTAGTATTTTACTCCAGTTATTTTTCGTCTTGCTAAAAAAACATATTACATCAATTTATTTAATCGTGTGATTTCTATAATTAACTGCATTGCGCTGGAACAAATTTCATTGCGAATGATTCCTTACTTCAAGCGTTAATTTATATGGAAATCTATTTTACTTGGTCATGAAAACAGATTTTCTATATAATATTTTACCAAATTACATTTCTTAACTAGTTCTCAACATTGCGGGTAGTATTTTACTCCAGTTATTTTTCGTCTTGCTAACAAAACATATTACATCAATTTATTTAATCGTGTGATTTCTATAATTAACTGCATTGCGCTGGAACAAATTTCATTGCGAATGATTCCTTACTTCAAGCGTTAATTCATATGGAAATCTATTTTACTTGGTTATGAAAACAGATTTTCTAAATAATATTATACCAAATTATATTTCTTAACTAGTTCTCAACATTGCGGCTAGTATTTTACTCCAGTTATTTTTCGTCTTGCTAAAAAAACATATATTTCATCAATTTATTTAATCGTTTGATTTCTATAATTAACTGCATTGCGCTGGAACAAATTTCATTGCGAATGATTCCTTACTTCAAGCGTTAATTCATATGGAAATTTATTTTACTTGGTCATGAAAACAGATATTCAAAATAATATTATACCAAATTATATTTCTTAACTAGTTCTCAACATTGCGACTAGTATTTTACTCCAGTTATTTTTCGTCTTCCTAACAAAACATATTACATCAATTTATTTAATCGTGTGATTTCTATAATAACTGCATTGCGCTGGAACAAATTTCATTGCGAATGATTCCTTACTTCAAGCGTTAATTCATATGGAAATCTATTTTACTTGGTCATGAAAACAGATAATCAAAATAATATTATACCAAATTACATTTCTTAACTAGTTCTCAACATTTCGGCTAGTATTTTACTCCAGTTATTTATCGTCTTGCTAACAAAACATATAACATCAATTTATTTAATCGTGTGATTTCTATAATTAACTGCAATGCGCTGGAACAAATTTCATTGCGAATGATTCCTTACTTCAAGCGTCAATTCATATGGAAATCTATTTTACTTGGTCATGAAAACAGATTTTCTAAATAATATTTTACCAAATTACATTTCTTAACTAGTTCTCAACATTTCGGCTAGTATTTTACTCCACGTATTTTTCGTCTTGCTAACAAAACATACTTAATAAATTTATTTAATCGTTTGATTTCTATAATTAACTGCATTGCGCTGGAACAAATTACATTGCGAATGATTCCTTACTTCAAGCGTTAATTCATATGGAAATCTATTTTACTTGGTCATGAAAACAGATTTTCTATATAATATTTTACCAAATTACATTTCTTAACTAGTTCTCAACATTGCGGGTAGTATTTTACTCAAGTTATTTTTCGTCTTGCTAAAAAAACATATTACATCAATTTATTTAATCGTGTGATTTCTATAATTAACTGCATTGCGCTGGAACAAATTTCATTGCGAATGATTCCTTACTTCAAGCGTTAATTCATATGGAAATCTATTTTACTTGGTTATGAAAACAGATTTTCTATATAATATTTTACCAAATTATATTTCTTAACTAGTTCTCAACATTGCGGCTAGTATTTTATTCCAGTTATTTTTCGTCTTGCTAAAAAAACATATTACATCAATTTATTTAATCGTGTGATTTCTATAATTAACTGCATTGCGCTGGAACAAATTTCATTGCGAATGATTCCTTACTTCAAGCGTTAATTCATTTGGAAATCTATTTTACTTGGTCATGAAAACAGATATTCAAAATAATATTATACCTAATTATATTTCTTCACTAGTTCTCAACATTGAGGCTAGTATTTTACTCCAGTTATTTTTCGTCTTGCTAATAAAACATGCTACATCAATTTATTTAATGTTGTGATTTCTATAATTAACTGCATTGCGCTGGAATAAATTTCATTACGAATGATTCCTTACTACAAGCGTTAATTCATATAGAAATCTATTTTACTTGGTCACGAAAACAGATTTTCTAAATAATATTATACCAAATTATATTTCTTAACTAGTTCTCAACATTGCGGCTAGTATTTTACTCCAGTTATTTTTCGTCTTGCTAACAAAACATATTACATCAATTTATTTGATCGTGTGATTTCCATAATTAACTGCAGTGCGCTGGAAGAAATTTCATTATGAATGATTCCTTACTTCAAGTGTTAATTAATATGGAAATCTATTTTACTTGGTCATGAAAACAGATTTTCTAAATAATATTATACCAAATTATATTTCTTAACTAGTTCTCAACATTGCGGCTAGTATTTTACTCTAGTTATTTTTCGTCTTGCTAACAAAACATATAACATCAATTTATTTAATCGTGTGATTTCTATAATTAACTGCATTGCGCTGGAACATATTTCATTGCGAATGATTCCTTACTTCAAGCGTTAATTCATATGGAAATCTATTTTACTTGGTCATGAAAACAGATTTTCTAAATAATATTTTACCAAATTACATTTCTTAACTAGTTCTCAACATTTCGGCTAATATTTTACTCCAGTTATTTTTCGTTTTGCTAACAAAACATATTACATCAATTTATTTAATCGTGTGATTTCTATAATAAACTGCATTGCGCTGGAACAAATTTCATTGCGAATGATTCCTTACTACAAGCGTTAATTCATTTGGAAATCTATTTTACTTGGTCATGAAAACAGATTTTCAAAATATCATTTAACCAAATTACATTTCTTAACTAGTTCTCAACATTTGGGCTAGTATTTTACTCAAGGTATATTTCGTCTTGCTCACAAAACATATTAAATCAATTTATTTAATCGTTTGATTTCTATAATTAACTGCATTTCGCCGGAACAAATTTCATTGCGAATGATTCCTTACTTCAAGCGTTAATTCATTTGGAAATCTATTTTACTTGGTCATGAAAACTGATTTTATAAATAATATTTTACCAAATTACATTTCTTAACTGGTTCTCAACATATCGGCTAGTATTTCACTCAAGGTATTTTTCTTCTTGCTCACAAAACATACTAAATCAATTTATTTAATCGTTTGATTTCTATAATTAACTGCATTTCGCCGGAACAAATTTCATTGCGAATGATTCCTTACTTCAAGCGTTAATTCATTTGGAAATCTATTTTACTTGGTCATGAAAACAGATTTTCAAAATAATATTTTACCAAATTACATTTCTTAACTAGTTCTCAACATATCGGCTAGTATTTCACTCAAGGTATTTTTCTTCTTGCTCACAAAACATACTAAATCAATTTATTTAATCGTTTGATTTCTATAATTAACTGCATTTCGCCGGAACAAATTTCATTGCGAATGATTCCTTACTTCAAGCGTTAATTCATTTGGAAATCTATTTTACTTGGTCATGAAAACAGATTTTCAAAATAATATTTTACCAAATTACATTTTTTAACTAGTTCTCAACATATCGGCTAGTATTTCACTCAAGGTATTTTTCTTCTTGCTCACAAAACATATTAAATCAATTTATTTAATCGTTTGATTTCTATAATTAACTGCATTGCGCAGAAACAATTTTCATCGCGAATGATTCCTTACTTCAAGCGTTAATTCATTTGGAAATCTATTTTACTTGGTCATGAAAACAGATTTTCAAAATAATATTTTACCAAATTACATTTTTTAACTAGTTCTCAACATATCGGCTAGTATTTCACTCAAGGTATTTTTCTTCTTGCTCACAAAACATACTAAATCAATTTATTTAATCGTTTGATTTCTATAATTAACTGCATTTCGCCGGAACAAATTTCATTGCGAATGATTCCTTACTTCAAGCGTTAATTCATTTGGAAATCTATTTTACTTGGTCATGAAAACAGATTTTCAAAATAATATTTTACCAAATTACATTTCTTAACTAGTTCTCAACATATCGGCTAGTATTTCACTCAAGGTATTTTTCTTCTTGCTCACAAAACATACTAAATCAATTTATTTAATCGTTTGATTTCTATAATTAACTGCATTTCGCCGGAACAAATTTCATTGCGAATGATTCCTTACTTCAAGCGTTAATTCATTTGGAAATCTATTTTACTTGGTCATGAAAACAGATTTTCAAAATAATATTTTACCAAATTACATTTTTTAACTAGTTCTCAACATATCGGCTAGTATTTCACTCAAGGTATTTTTCTTCTTGCTCACAAAACATATTAAATCAATTTATTTAATCGTGTTATTTCTATAATTAACTGCATTTCGCCGGAACAAATTTCATCGCGAATGATTCCTTACTTCAAGCGTTAATTCATTTGGAAATCTATTTTACTTGGTCATGAAAACAGATTTTCAAAATAATATTTTACCAAATTACATTTCTTAACTAGTTCTCAACATATCGGCTAGTATTTCACTCAAGGTATTTTTCTTCTTGCTCACAAAACATACTAAATCAATTTATTTAATCGTTTGATTTCTATAATTAACTGCATTTCGCCGGAACAAATTTCATTGCGAATGATTCCTTACTTCAAGCGTTAATTCATTTGGAAATCTATTTTACTTGGTCATGAAAACAGATTTTCAAAATAATATTTTACCAAATTACATTTTTTAACTAGTTCTCAACATATCGGCTAGTATTTCACTCAAGGTATTTTTCTTCTTGCTCACAAAACATATTAAATCAATTTATTTAATCGTTTGATTTCTATAATTAACTGCATTGCGCAGAAACAATTTTCATTGCGAATGATTCCTTACTTCAAGCGTTAATTCATTTGGAAATCTATTTTACTTGGTCATGAAAACAGATTTTCAAAATAATATTTTACCAAATTACATTTCTTAACTAGTTCTCAACATATCGGCTAGTATTTCACTCAAGGTATTTTTCTTCTTGCTCACAAAACATACTAAATCAATTTATTTAATCGTTTGATTTCTATAATTAACTGCATTTCGCCGGAACAAATTTCATTGCGAATGATTCCTTACTTCAAGCGTTAATTCATTTGGAAATCTATTTTACTTGGTCATGAAAACAGATTTTCAAAATAATATTTTACCAAATTACATTTTTTAACTAGTTCTCAACATATCGGCTAGTATTTTACTCAAGGTATTTTTCGTCTTGCTCACAAAACATACTAAATCAATTTATTTAATCGTTTGATTTCTATAATTAACTGCATTTCGCCGGAACAAATTTCATTGCGAATGATTCCTTACTTCAAGCGTTAATTCATATATGGAAATCTTTTTTACTTGGTCATGAAAACAGATTTTCTAAATAATATTTTACCAAATTACATTTCTTAACTAGTTCTCAACATTGCGGCTAGTATATTACTCCAGTTATTTTTCGTCTTGCTAACAAAACATATTACATCAATTTATTTAATCGTGTGATTTCTATAATTAACTGCATAGCGCAGGAACAAATTTCATTGCGAATGATTCCTTACTTCAAGCGTTAATTCATATGGAAATCTATTTTACTTGGTCATGAAAACAGATTTTCTAAATAATATTTTACCAAATTACATTTCTTAACTAGTTCTCAACATTTGGGCTAGTATTTTACTCAAGGTATTTTTCGTCTTGCTCACAAAACATATTCAATCAATTTATTTAATCGTTTGATTTCTATAATTAACTGCATTGCGCAGAAACAATTTTCATTGCGAATGATTCCGTACTACAAGCGTTAATTCATATGGAAATCTATTTTACTTGGTCATGAAAACAGATTTTCAAAATATCATTTTACCAAATTACATTTCTTAACTAGTTCTCAACATTTGGGCTAGTATTTCACTCAAGGTATTTTTCTTCTTGCTCACAAAACATACTAAATCAATTTATTTAATCGTTTGATTTCTATAATTAACTGCATTGCGAGGGATCAAATTTCATTGCGAATGATTCCTTACTTCAAGCGTTAATTCATATATGGAAATCTTTTTTACTTGGTCATGAAAACAGATTTTCTAAATAATATTTTACCAAATTACATTTCTTAACTAGTTCTCAACATTTCGGCTAGTATTTTACTTAAGGTATTTTTCGTCTTGCTCTCAAGACATATTAAATCATTTTATTTCATCGTTTGATATCTATAGTTAACTGCAATTCGCAGGAACAAATTTCATTGCGAATGATTCTTTACTTCAAGCGTTAATTCATATGAAAATTTTTTTTACTTGTTCATGAAAACAGATTTTCTAAATAATATTATACCAAATTATATTTCTTAACTAGTTCTCAACATTGCGGTTAGTATTTTACTCCAGGTATTTTTCGTCTTGATAACAAAACTTATTAAATTAATTTTTTTAATCGTTTGATTTCATAATTAACTGCATTTAGCAGGAACAAATTTCATTGCGAATGATTCCTTACTTCAAACGTTAATTCATTTGGAAATCTATTTTTCTTGGTCATGAAAACAGATTTTCTAAATAATATTATACCAAATTACATTTCTTAACTAGTTCGCAACATTGCGGCTAGTATTTTACTCCAGTTATTTTTCGTCTTGCTAAAAAAACATATTACATCAATTTATTTAATCGTGTGATTTCTATAAATAACTGCATTGCGCTGGAAAAAATTTCATTGCGAATGATTCCTTTCTTCAAGCGTTAATTCATATGGAAATCTATTTTACTTGGTCATGACTACAGATTTTCTAAATAATATTATACCAAATTACATTTCTTAACTAGTTCTAACATTGCGGCTAGTATTTTACTCCAGTTATTTTTCGTCTTGCTAAAAAAACATATTACATCAATTTATTTAATCGTGTGATTTCTATAATTAATTGCATTGCGCTGGAACAAATTTCATTGCGAATGATTCCTTACTTCAAGCGTTAATTCATATGGAAATCTATTTTACTTGGTCATGAAAACAGATATTCAAAATAATACTATACCAAATTATATTTCTTAACTAGTTCTCAACATTGCGGCTAGTATATTACTCCACTTATTTTTCGTCTTGCTAACAAAACATATTACATCAATTTATTTAATCGTGTGATTTCAATAATTAACTGCATTGCGCTGGAACAAATTTCATTGCGAATGATTCCTTACTTCAAGCGTTAATTCATATGGAAATCTATTTTACTTGGTCATGAAAAAAGATTTTCTAAATAATATTTTACCAAATTACATTTCCTAACTAGTTCTCAACATTTCGGCTAGTATTTTACTCCAGTTATTTTTCGTCTTGCTAATAAAACATATTACATCAATTTATTTAATGTTGTGATTTCTATAAATAACTGCATTGCGCTGGAACAAATTTCATTGCGAATGATTCCTTACTTCAAGCGTTAATTCATATGGAAATCTATTTTACTTGGTCATGAAAACAGATATTCAAAATAATACTATACCAAATTATATTTCTTAACTAGTTCTCAACATTGCGGCTAGTATATTACTCCAGTTATTTTTCGTCTTGCTAACAAAACATATTACATCAATTTATTTAATCGTGTGATTTCAATAATTAACTGCATTGCGCTAGAACAAATTTCATTGCGAATGATTCCTTACTTCAAGCGTTAATTCATATGGAAATCTATTTTACTTGGTCATGAAAACAGATATTCAAAAAATTATTATACCAAATTACATTTCTTAACTAGATCTCAACATTTCGGCTAATATTTTACTCAAGTTATTTTTGGTTATGCTCAAAAAACATACTAAATGTTTTTATTTAATCGTTTTATTTCTATAATTAACTGCATTGCGAGGGATCAAATGTCATTGCGGATGATTCCTTACTTCAAGCGTTAATTCATACATGGAAATCTTTTTTACTTGGTCATGAAAACAGATTTTCTAAATAATATTTTTCCAAATTACATTTCTTAACTAGTTCTCAACATTTCGGCTATTATTTTACTCAAGGTATTTTTGTCTTGCTAACAAAACATACTAAATAAATTTATTTAATCGTTTAATTTCTATAATTCACTGCATTTCGCAGGAACAAATTTCATTGTGAATGATTCCTTACTTCAAGCGTTAATTCATTTGGAAATTTTTTTTTACTTGGTCATGAAAACAGATTAAAAAAAAATATTTTACCAAATTACATTTCTTAACTAGTTCTCAACAAATCGGCTAGTATTTCACTCAAGGTATTTTTCGTCTTGCTCTCAAGACATATTAAATCAATTTATTTCATCGTTTGATATCTATAATTAACTGCATTTCGCCGGAACAAATTTCATTGTGAATGATTCCTTACTTCAAGCGTTAATTCATATGGAAATCTATTTTTCTTGGTGATGAAAACAGATTTTCAAAATAACATTTTACCAAATTACATTTCTTAACTAGTTCTAAACATTTCGGTTAGTATTTTACTCAAGGTATTTTTCGTCTTGCTCACAAAACATATTAAATCAATTTATTTAATCGTGTGATTTCTATAATTAACTGCATTTCGCCGGAACAAATTTCATTGCGAATGATTCCTTACTTCAAGCGTTAATTCATTTGGAAATCTATTTTACTTGGTCATGAAAACAGATTTTCTAAATAATATTTTACCAAATTTCATTTCTTAACTAGTTCTCAACATTTCGGCTAGTATTTTACTCAAGGTATTTTTCGTCTTGCTCAAGAAACATACTAAATCAATTTATTTAGTCGTTTGATTTCTATAATTACTTGCATTTCGCAGGAACAAATTTCATTGCGAATGATTCCTTACTTCAGGCGTTAATTCATATGGAAATCTATTTTACCTGGTCATGAAAACAGATTTTCTAAATAATATTTTACCAAATTACATTTCTTAACTAGTTCTCAACATTTCGGCTAGTATTTTACTCCAGTAATTTTTGGTCTTGCTAACAAAACATATTACATCAATTTATTTAATCGTGTGATATCTATAATTAACTGCATTGCGCTGGAACAAATTTCATTGCGAATGATTCCTTACTTCAGGCGTTAATTCATATGGAAATCTATTTTACCTGGTCATGGAAACAGATTTTCTAAATACTATTTTACCAAATTACATTTCTTAACTAGTTCTCAACATTTCGGCTAGTATTTTACTCAAAGTATTTTTCGTCTTGCTCACAAAACATACTAAATCAATTTATTTAATCGTTTGATTTCTATAATTAACTGCATTTCGCAGGAACAAATTTCATTGCGAATTTTTCCTTACTTCAAGCGTTAATTCATTTGGAAATTTATTTTACTTGATCATGAAAACAGATATTCAAAATAATATTATACCAAATTCATTTCTTAACAAGTTCTCAACATTTCGGCTAGTATTTTACTCAAGGTATTTTTGGTCTTGCTAACAAAACATATTACATCAATTTATTTAATCGTGTGATATCTATAATTAACTGCATTGCGCTGGAACAAATTTCATTGCGAATGATTCCTTTTCTTCAGGCGTTAATTCATATGGAAATCTATTTTACCTGGTCATGGAAACAGATTTTCTAAATACTATTTTACCAAATTACATTTCTAACCTAGTTCTCAACATTACGGCTAGTATTTTACTCAAGGTATTTTTCGTCTTGCTCAAGAAACATACTAAATCAATTTATTTAATCGTTTGATTTCTATAATTACTTGCATTTCGAAGGAACAAATTTCATTGCGAATGATTCCTTACTTCAAGCGTTAATTCATATGGAAATCTATTTTACTTGGTCATGAAAACAGATTTTCTAAATAATATTATACCAAATTATATTTCTTAACTAGTTCTCAACATTGCGGCTAGTATTTTACTCCAGTTATTTTTCGTCCTGCTAATAAAACATGCTACATCAATTTATTTAATCGTGTGATTTCTATAATTAACTGCATTGCGCTGGAACAAATTTCATTGCGAATGATTCCTTACTTCAAGCGTTAATTTATATGGAAATCTATTTTACTTGGTCATGAAAACAGATTTTCTAAATAATATTTTACCAAATTACATTTCTTAACTAGTTCTCAACATTTCGGCTAGTATTTTACTCAAGGTATTTTTCGTCTTGCTCACAAAACATATTAAATCATAAATTTAATTGTTTCAGGCTTGACTTCGTGGAAGTGATAGATATCCATTTTTAATAAAAAACTTTGTACTTTTCCACACTTTATTTCACAACTGCGACCGGTTTCACCATAATATGGCATCTTCTGGCATCAAATGGATATTAAATCAAATTATTTAATCGTTTGATTTCTATAATTAACTGCATTGCGCTGGAACAAATTTCATTGCGAATGATTCCTTACTTCAAGCGTTAATTCATTTGGAAATCTATTTTACTTGATCATGAAAACAGATATTCAAAATAATATGATACCAAATTACATTTCTTAACTAGTTCTCAACATTTCGGCTAGTATTTTACTCCAGGTATTTTTCGTCTTGCTCACAAAACATACTAAATGAATTCATTTAATCGTGTTATTTCATTAATTAAAATCATTGCGCAGGAACAAATTTCATTGCGAATGATTCCTTACTTCAAGCGTTAATTCATATGGAAATTTATTTTACTTGGTCATGAAAACAGATATTCAAAATAATTTTATACCAAATTACATTTCTTAACTAGTTCTTAACATTTCGGCTAGTATTTGACTCCAGGTATTTTTCGTCTTGCTCACAAAACATACCAAATTAATTCTTTTTATCGTTTGATTTCATAATTAACTGCATTTCGAAGGAACATATTTCATCGCGAATGATTCCTTACTTCAAGCGGTAATTCATTTGGAAATCTATTTTACTTGGTCATGAAAACAGATTTTCTAAATAATATTTTACCAAATTACATTTCTTAACTAGTTCTCAACATTTCGGCTAGTATTTTACTCCAGGTATTTTTCGTCTCTTCTCACAAAACATACTAAATCAATTTATTTAATCGTTTGATTTCTATAATTAACTGCATTTCGCATGAACAAATTTCATTGCGAATGATTCCTTACTTCAAGCGTTAATTCATTTGGAAATTTATTTTACTTGGTCATGAAAACAGATATTAAAATAATATTATACCAAATTCATTTCTTAACTAGTTCTCAACATTTCGGCTAGTATTTTACTCCAGGTATTTTTCGTCTTGCTCACAAAACATATTAAATCAATTTATTTAATCGTTTGATTTCTATAATTAACTGCATTGCGCTGGAACAAATTTCATTGCGAATGATTCCTTACTTCAAGCGTTAATTCATTTGGAAATCTATTTTACTTGTAACAGATATTCAAAAAATTATTATACCAAATTATATTTCTTAACTAGTTCTCAACCTTTCGGCTACTATTTTACTCCAGTTATTTTTCGTCTTGCTAACAAAACATATTACATCAATTTATTTAATCGTGTGATTTCTATAATTAACTGCATTGCGCTGGAACAAATTTCATTGCGAATGATTCCTTACTTCAAGCGTTAATTCATATGATAATCTATTTTACTTGGTCATGAAAAAAGATTTTCTAAATAATATTTTACCAAATTACATTTCTTAACTAGTTCTCAACATTTCGGCTAGTATTTTACTCCAGTTATTTTTCGTCTTGCTAACAAAACATATTACATAAATTTATTTAATCGTGTGATTTCTATAATTAACTGCATTGCGCCTGAACAAATTTCATTGCGAATGATTCCTTACTTCAAGCGTTAATTCATTTGGAAATCTATTTTACTTGGTCATGAAAACAGATTTTCTAAATAATATTTTACCAAATTACATTTCTTAACTAGTTCTCAACATTTCGGCTAGTATTTTACTCCAGTTATTTTTCGTCTTGCTAACAAAACATATTAAATCAATTTATTCAATCGTCTGATTTCTATAATTAACTGCATTTCGCAAGAACAAATTTCATTCCGAATGATTCCTTACTTCAAGCGTTAATTCATTTGGAAATCTATTTTACTTGATCATGAAAACAGATATTCAAAATAATATTATACCAAATTACATTTCTTAACTAGTTCTCAACATTTCATCTAATATTTTACTCCAGGTATTTTTCGTCTTGCTCACAAAACATACTAAATGAATTTATTTAATCGTGTTATTTCTATAATTACCTGCATTTCGCAGGAACAAATTTCATTGCGAATGATTCCTTACTTCAAGCGTTAATTCATTTGGAAATCTATTTTTCTTGGTGATGAAAACAGATTTTCAAAATAATATTTTACCAAATTACATTTCTAACCTAGTTCTCAACATTTCGGCTAGTATTTTACACCAGGTATTTTTCGTCTTGCTAACAAAACATATTACATCAATTTTTTTAAACGTGTGATTTCTATAATTAACTGCAATGCGCAGGAACAAATTTCATTGCGAATGATTCCTTACTTCAAGCGTTAATTCATTTGGAAATCTATTTTACTTGGTCATGAAAACAGATATTCAAAATAATATTTTACCAAATTACATTTCTAACCTAGTTCTCAACATTTCGGCTAGTATTTTACTCCAGGTATTTTTCGTCTTGCTAACAAAACATATTACATCAATTTATTTAATCGTTTGATTTCTATAATTAACTGCATTGCGCAGGAACAAATTTCATTGCGAATGATTCCTTACTTCAAGCGTTAATTCATTTGGAAATCTATTTTACTTGGTCATGAAAACAGATTTTCAAAATAATATTTTACCAAATTATATTTCTTAACTAGTTCTCAACATTTCGTCTAGTATTTTACACCAGGTATTTTTCGTCTTGCTAACAAAACATATTACATCAATTTATTTAATCGTGTTATTTCTATAATTAACTGCATTGCGCAGGAACAAATTTCATTGCGAATGATTCCTTACTTCAAGCGTTAATTCATTTGGAAATCTATTTTACTTGGTCATGAAAACAGATTTTCAAAATAATATTTTACCAAATTATATTTCTTAACTAGTTCTCAACATTGCTGCTAGTATTTTACTCCAGGTATTTTTCGTCTTGCTCACAAAACATACTAAATGAATTTATTTAATCGTGTTATTTCTATAATTAACTGCATTTCGCAGGAACAAATTTCATTGCGAATGATTCCTTACTTCAAGCGTTAATTCATTTGGAAATCTATTTTTCTTGGTGATGAAAACAGATTTTCAAAATAATATTTTACCAAATTACATTTCTAACCTAGTTCTCAACATTTCGGCTAGTATTTTACACCAGGTATTTTTCGTCTTGCTAACAAAACATATTACATCAATTTATTTAATCGTGTTATTTCTATAATTAACTGCATTGCGCAGGAACAAATTTCATTGCGAATGATTCCTTACTTCAAGCGTTAATTCATTTGGAAATCTATTTTACTTGGTCATGAAAACAGATTTTCAAAATAATATTTTACCAAATTATATTTCTTAACTAGTTCTCAACATTGCGGCTAGTATTTTACTCCAGGTATTTTTCGTCTTGCTCACAAAACATACTAAATGAATTTATTTAATCGTGTTATTTCTATAATTAACTGCATTGCGCAGGAACAAATTTCATTGCGAATGATTCCTTACTTCAAGCGTTAATTCATTTGGAAATCTATTTTACTTGGTCATGAAACCAGATTAAAAAAAAATATTTTACTAAATTACATTTCTTAACTAGTTCTCAACATATCGGCTAGTATTTTACTCCAGGTATTTTTCGTCTTGCTCAAGAAACATATTAAATAAATTTATTTAATCGTTTGATTTCTATAATTAACTGCATTTCGCAGGAACAAATTTCATTGCGAATGATTCCTTACTTCAAGCGTTAATTCATTTGGAAATCTATTTTACTTAGTCATGAAAACAGATTTTCAAAATAATATTTTACCAAATTACATTTCTTAACTAGTTCTCAACATTTCGGATAGTATTTTACTCCAGGTATTTTTCGTCTTGCTCAAGAAACATACTAAATCAATTTATTTAATCGTTTGATTCCTATAATTAACTGCATTGCGCAGGAACAAATTTCATTGCGAATGATTCCTTACTTCAAGCGTTAATTCATTTGGAAATCTATTTTACTTGGTCATGAAAACAGATTTTCAAAATAATATTTTACCAAATTACATTTCTAACCTAGTTCTCAACATTTCGGCTAATATTTTACTCCAGGTATTTTTCGTCTTGCTCACAAAACATACTAAATGAATTTATTTAATCGTGTTATTTCTATAATTAACTGCATAGCGCAGGAACAAATTTCATTGCGAATGATTCCTTACTTCAAGCGTTAATTCATTTGGAAATCTATTTTACTTGGTCATGAAAACAGATTTTCAAAATAATATTTTACCAAATTACATTTCTAACCTAGTTCTCAACATTTCGGCTAATATTTTACTCCAGGTATTTTTCGTCTTGCTCACAAAACATACTAAATGAATTTATTTAATCGTGTTATTTCATTAATTAAAATCATTGCGCAGGAACAAATTTCATTGCGAATGATTCCTTACTTCAAGCGTTAATTCATTTGGAAATCTATTTTACTTGGTCATGAAAACAGATTTTCAAAATAATATTTTACCAAATTACATTTCTTAACTAGTTCTCAACATATCGGCTAGTATTTTACTCCAGGTATTTTTCGTCTTGCTCACAAAACATACTAAATCAATTTATTTAATCGTTTGATTTCTATAATTAACTGCATAGCGCAGGAACAAATTTCATTGCGAATGATTCCTTACTTCAAGCGTTAATTCATTTGGAAATCTATTTTACTTGGTCATGAAAACAGATTTTCAAAATAATATTTTACCAAATTACATTTCTAACCTAGTTCTCAACATTTCGGCTAATATTTTACTCCAGGTATTTTTCGTCTTGCTCACAAAACATACTAAATGAATTTATTTAATCGTGTTATTTCATTAATTAAAATCATTGCGCAGGAACAAATTTCATTGCGAATGATTCCTTACTTCAAGCGTTAATTCATTTGGAAATCTATTTTACTTGGTCATGAAAACAGATTTTCAAAATAATATTTTACCAAATTACATTTCTTAACTAGTTCTCAACATATCGGCTAGTATTTTACTCCAGGTATTTTTCGTCTTGCTCACAAAACATACTAAATGAATTTATTTAATCGTGTTATTTCTATAATTAACTGCATAGCGCAGGAACAAATTTCATTGCGAATGATTCCTTACTTCAAGCGTTAATTCATTTGGAAATCTATTTTACTTGGTCACGAAAACAGATTTTCAAAATAATATTTTACCAAATTACATTTCTAACCTAGTTCTCAACATTTCGGCTAATATTTTACTCCAGGTATTTTTCGTCTTGCTCACAAAACATACTAAATGAATTTATTTAATCGTGTTATTTCATTAATTAAAATCATTGCGCAGGAACAAATTTCATTGCGAATGATTCCTTACTTCAAGCGTTAATTCATTTGGAAATCTATTTTACTTGGTCATGAAAACAGATTTTCAAAATAATATTTTACCAAATTACATTTCTTAACTAGTTCTCAACATATCGGCTAGTATTTTACTCCAGGTATTTTTCGTCTTGCTCACAAAACATACTAAATCAATTTATTTAATCGTTTGATTTCTATAATTAACTGCATAGCGCAGGAACAAATTTCATTGCGAATGATTCCTTACTTCAAGCGTTAATTCATTTGGAAATCTATTTTACTTGGTCATGAAAACAGATTTTCAAAATAATATTTTACCAAATTACATTTCTAACCTAGTTCTCAACATTTCGGCTAGTATTTTACTCCAGGTATTTTTCGTCTTGCTCACAAAACATACTAAATGAATTTATTTAATCGTGTTATTTCATTAATTAAAATCATTGCGCAGGAACAAATTTCATTGCGAATGATTCCTTACTTCAAGCGTTAATTCATTTGGAAATCTATTTTACTTGGTCATGAAAACAGATTTTCAAAATAATATTTTACCAAATTACATTTCTTAACTAGTTCTCAACATATCGGCTAGTATTTTACTCCAGGTATTTTTCGTCTTGCTCACAAAACATACTAAATCAATTTATTTAATCGTTTGATTTCTATAATTAACTGCATAGCGCAGGAACAAATTTCATTGCGAATGATTCCTTACTTCAAGCGTTAATTCATTTGGAAATCTATTTTACTTGGTCATGAAAACAGATTTTCTATATAATATTTTACCAAATTACATTTCTAACCTAGTTCTCAACATTTCGGCTAATATTTTACTCCAGGTATTTTTCGTCTTGCTCACAAAACATACTAAATGAATTTATTTAATCGTGTTATTTCATTAATTAAAATCATAGCGCAGGAACAAATTTCATTGCGAATGATTCCTTACTTCAAGCGTTAATTCATTTGGAAATCTATTTTACTTGGTCATGAAAACAGATTTTCAAAATAATATTTTACCAAATTACATTTCTTAACTAGTTCTCAACATATCGGCTAGTATTTTACTCCAGGTATTTTTCGTCTTGCTCACAAAACATACTAAATCAATTTATTTAATCGTTTGATTTCTATAATTAACTGCATAGCGCAGGAACAAATTTCATTGCGAATGATTCCTTACTTCAAGCGTTAATTCATTTGGAAATCTATTTTACTTGGTCATGAAAACAGATTTTCAAAATAATATTTTACCAAATTACATTTCTAACCTAGTTCTCAACATTTCGGCTAATATTTTACTCCAGGTATTTTTCGTCTTGCTCACAAAACATACTAAATGAATTTATTTAATCGTGTTATTTCTATAATTAACTGCATAGCGCAGGAACAAATTTCATTGCGAATGATTCCTTACTTCAAGCGTTAATTCATTTGGAAATCTATTTTACTTGGTCATGAAAACAGATTTTCAAAATAATATTTTACCAAATTACATTTCTAACCTAGTTCTCAACATTTCGGCTAATATTTTACTCCAGGTATTTTTCGTCTTGCTCACAAAACATACTAAATGAATTTATTTAATCGTGTTATTTCATTAATTAAAATCATTGCGCAGGAACAAATTTCATTGCGAATGATTCCTTACTTCAAGCGTTAATTCATTTGGAAATCTATTTTACTTGGTCATGAAAACAGATTTTCAAAATAATATTTTACCAAATTACATTTCTTAACTAGTTCTCAACATATCGGCTAGTATTTTACTCCAGGTATTTTTCGTCTTGCTCACAAAACATACTAAATCAATTTATTTAATCGTTTGATTTCTATAATTAACTGCATAGCGCAGGAACAAATTTCATTGCGAATGATTCCTTACTTCAAGCGTTAATTCATTTGGAAATCTATTTTACTTGGTCATGAAAACAGATTTTCAAAATAATATTTTACCAAATTACATTTCTAACCTAGTTCTCAACATTTCGGCTAGTATTTTACTCCAGGTATTTTTCGTCTTGCTCACAAAACATACTAAATGAATTTATTTAATCGAGTTATTTCATTAATTAAAATCATTGCGCAGGAACAAATTTCATTGCGAATGATTCCTTACTTCAAGCGTTATTTCATTTGGAAATCTATTTTACTTGGTCATGAAAACAGATTTTCAAAATAATATTTTACCAAATTACATTTCTAACCTAGTTCTCAACATTTCGGCTAATATTTTACTCCAGGTATTTTTCGTCTTGCTCACAAAACATACTAAATGAATTTATTTAATCGTGTTATTTCTATAATTAACTGCATAGCGCAGGAACAAATTTCATTGCGAATGATTCCTTACTTCAAGCGTTAATTCATTTGGAAATCTATTTTACTTGGTCATGAAAACAGATTTTCAAAATAATATTTTACCAAATTACATTTCTAACCTAGTTCTCAACATTTCGGCTAATATTTTACTCCAGGTATTTTTCGTCTTGCTCACAAAACATACTAAATGAATTTATTTAATCGTGTTATTTCATTAATTAAAATCATTGCGCAGGAACAAATTTCATTGCGAATGATTCCTTACTTCAAGCGTTAATTCATTTGGAAATCTATTTTACTTGGTCATGAAAACAGATTTTCAAAATAATATTTTACCAAATTACATTTCTTAACTAGTTCTCAACATATCGGCTAGTATTTTACTCCAGGTATTTTTCGTCTTGCTCACAAAACATACTAAATCAATTTATTTAATCGTTTGATTTCTATAATTAACTGCATAGCGCAGGAACAAATTTCATTGCGAATGATTCCTTACTTCAAGCGTTAATTCATTTGGAAATCTATTTTACTTGGTCATGAAAACAGATTTTCAAAATAATATTTTACCAAATTACATTTCTAACCTAGTTCTCAACATTTCGGCTAGTATTTTACTCCAGGTATTTTTCGTCTTGCTCACAAAACATACTAAATGAATTTATTTAATCGTGTTATTTCATTAATTAAAATCATTGCGCAGGAACAAATTTCATTGCGAATGATTCCTTACTTCAAGCGTTAATTCATTTGGAAATCTATTTTACTTGGTCATGAAAACAGATTTTCAAAATAATATTTTACCAAATTACATTTCTTAACTAGTTCTCAACATATCGGCTAGTATTTTACTCCAGGTATTTTTCGTCTTGCTCACAAAACATACTAAATCAATTTATTTAATCGTTTGATTTCTATAATTAACTGCATAGCGCAGGAACAAATTTCATTGCGAATGATTCCTTACTTCAAGCGTTAATTCATTTGGAAATCTATTTTACTTGGTCATGAAAACAAATTTTCTATATAATATTTTACCAAATTACATTTCTAACCTAGTTCTCAACATTTCGGCTAATATTTTACTCCAGGTATTTTTCGTCTTGCTCACAAAACATACTAAATGAATTTATTTAATCGTGTTATTTCATTAATTAAAATCATAGCGCAGGAACAAATTTCATTGCGAATGATTCCTTACTTCAAGCGTTAATTCATTTGGAAATCTATTTTACTTGGTCATGAAAACAGATTTTCAAAATAATATTTTACCAAATTACATTTCTTAACTAGTTCTCAACATATCGGCTAGTATTTTACTCCAGGTATTTTTCGTCTTGCTCACAAAACATACTAAATCAATTTATTTAATCGTTTGATTTCTATAATTAACTGCATAGCGCAGGAACAAATTTCATTGCGAATGATTCCTTACTTCAAGCGTTAATTCATTTGGAAATCTATTTTACTTGGTCATGAAAACAGATTTTCAAAATAATATTTTACCAAATTACATTTCTAACCTAGTTCTCAACATTTCGGCTAGTATTTTACTCCAGGTATTTTTCGTCTTGCTCACAAAACATACTAAATGAATTTATTTAATCGTGTTATTTCATTAATTAAAATCATTGCGCAGGAATAAAAATTTCATTGCGAATGATTCCTTACTTCAAGCGTTAATTCATTTGGAAATCTATTTTACTTGGTCATGAAAACAGATTTTCAAAATAATATTTTACCAAATTACATTTCTTAACTAGTTCTCAACATATCGGCTAGTATTTTACTCCAGGTATTTTTCGTCTTGCTCACAAAACATACTAAATCAATTTATTTAATCGTTTGATTTCTATAATTAACTGCATAGCGCAGGAACAAATTTCATTGCGAATGATTCCTTACTTCAAGCGTTAATTCATTTGGAAATCTATTTTACTTGGTCATGAAAACAGATTTTCAAAATAATATTTTACCAAATTACATTTCTAACCTAGTTCTCAACATTTCGGCTAATATTTTACTCCAGGTATTTTTCGTCTTGCTCACAAAACATACTAAATGAATTTATTTAATCGTGTTATTTCTATAATTAACTGCATAGCGCAGGAACAAATTTCATTGCGAATGATTCCTTACTTCAAGCGTTAATTCATTTGGAAATCTATTTTACTTGGTCATGAAAACAGATTTTCAAAATAATATTTTACCAAATTACATTTCTAACCTAGTTCTCAACATTTCGGCTAATATTTTACTCCAGGTATTTTTCGTCTTGCTCACAAAACATACTAAATCAATTTATTTAATCGTTTGATTTCTATAATTAACTGCATAGCGCAGGAACAAATTTCATTGCGAATGATTCCTTACTTCAAGCGTTAATTCATTTGGAAATCTATTTTACTTGGTCATGAAAACAGATTTTCAAAATAATATTTTACCAAATTACATTTCTAACCTAGTTCTCAACATTTCGGCTAATATTTTACTCCAGGTATTTTTCGTCTTGCTCACAAAACATACTAAATGAATTTATTTAATCGTGTTATTTCTATAATTAACTGCATAGCGCAGGAACAAATTTCATTGCGAATGATTCCTTACTTCAAGCGTTAATTCATTTGGAAATCTATTTTACTTGGTCATGAAAACAGATTTTCAAAATAATATTTTACCAAATTACATTTCTAACCTAGTTCTCAACATTTCGGCTAATATTTTACTCCAGGTATTTTTCGTCTTGCTCACAAAACATACTAAATGAATTTATTTAATCGTGTTATTTCTATAATTAACTGCATAGCGCAGGAACAAATTTCATTGCGAATGATTCCTTACTTCAAGCGTTAATTCATTTGGAAATCTATTTTACTTGGTCATGAAAACAGATTTTCAAAATAATATTTTACCAAATTACATTTCTAACCTAGTTCTCAACATTTCGGCTAATATTTTACTCCAGGTATTTTTCGTCTTGCTCACAAAACATACTAAATGAATTTATTTAATCGTGTTATTTCTATAATTAACTGCATAGCGCAGGAACAAATTTCATTGCGAATGATTCCTTACTTCAAGCGTTAATTCATTTGGAAATCTATTTTACTTGGTCATGAAAACAGATTTTCAAAATAATATTTTACCAAATTACATTTCTAACCTAGTTCTCAACATTTCGGCTAATATTTTACTCCAGGTATTTTTCGTCTTGCTCACAAAACATACTAAATGAATTTATTTAATCGTGTTATTTCTATAATTAACTGCATAGCGCAGGAACAAATTTCATTGCGAATGATTCCTTACTTCAAGCGTTAATTCATTTGGAAATCTATTTTACTTGGTCATGAAAACAGATTTTCAAAATAATATTTTACCAAATTACATTTCTAACCTAGTTCTCAACATTTCGGCTAATATTTTACTCCAGGTATTTTTCGTCTTGCTCACAAAACATACTAAATGAATTTATTTAATCGTGTTATTTCTATAATTAACTGCATAGCGCAGGAACAAATTTCATTGCGAATGATTCCTTACTTCAAGCGTTAATTCATTTGGAAATCTATTTTACTTGGTCATGAAAACAGATTTTCAAAATAATATTTTACCAAATTACATTTCTAACCTAGTTTTCAACATTTCGGCTAATATTTTACTCCAGGTATTTTTCGTCTTGCTCACAAAACATACTAAATGAATTTATTTAATCGTGTTATTTCTATAATTAACTGCATAGCGCAGGAACAAATTTCATTGCGAATGATTCCTTACTTCAAGCGTTAATTCATTTGGAAATCTATTTTACTTGGTCATGAAAACAGATTTTCAAAATAATATTTTACCAAATTACATTTCTAACCTAGTTCTCAACATTTCGGCTAATATTTTACTCCAGGTATTTTTCGTCTTGCTCACAAAACATACTAAATGAATTTATTTAATCGTGTTATTTCTATAATTAACTGCATAGCGCAGGAACAAATTTCATTGCGAATGATTCCTTACTTCAAGCGTTAATTCATTTGGAAATCTATTTTACTTGGTCATGAAAACAGATTTTCAAAATAATATTTTACCAAATTACATTTCTAACCTAGTTCTCAACATTTCGGGTAATATTTTACTCCAGGTATTTTTCGTCTTGCTCACAAAACATACTAAATGAATTTATTTAATCGTGTTATTTCTATAATTAACTGCATAGCGCAGGAACAAATTTCATTGCGAATGATTCCTTACTTCAAGCGTTAATTCATTTGGAAATCTATTTTACTTGGTCATGAAAACAGATTTTCAAAATAATATTTTACCAAATTACATTTCTAACCTAGTTCTCAACATTTCGGCTAATATTTTACTCCAGGTATTTTTCGTCTTGCTCACAAAACATACTAAATGAATTTATTTAATCGTGTTATTTCTATAATTAACTGCATAGCGCAGGAACAAATTTCATTGCGAATGATTCCTTACTTCAAGCGTTAATTCATTTGGAAATCTATTTTACTTGGTCATGAAAACAGATTTTCAAAATAATATTTTACCAAATTACATTTCTAACCTAGTTCTCAACATTTCGGCTAATATTTTACTCCAGGTATTTTTCGTCTTGCTCACAAAACATACTAAATGAATTTATTTAATCGTGTTATTTCTATAATTAACTGCATAGCGCAGGAACAAATTTCATTGCGAATGATTCCTTACTTCAAGCGTTAATTCATTTGGAAATCTATTTTACTTGGTCATGAAAACAGATTTTCAAAATAATATTTTACCAAATTACATTTCTAACCTAGTTCTCAACACATCGGCTAATATTTTACTCCAGGTATTTTTCGTCTTGCTCACAAAACATACTAAATGAATTTATTTAATCGTGTTATTTCTATAATTAACTGCATAGCGCAGGAACAAATTTCATTGCGAATGATTCCTTACTTCAAGCGTTAATTCATTTGGAAATCTATTTTACTTGGTCATGAAAACAGATTTTCAAAATAATATTTTACCAAATTACATTTCTAACCTAGTTCTCAACATTTCGGCTAATATTTTACTCCAGGTATTTTTCGTCTTGCTCACAAAACATACTAAATGAATTTATTTAATCGTGTTATTTCTATAATTAACTGCATAGCGCAGGAACAAATTTCATTGCGAATGATTCCTTACTTCAAGCGTTAATTCATTTGGAAATCTATTTTACTTGGTCATGAAAACAGATTTTCAAAATAATATTTTACCAAATTACATTTCTAACCTAGTTCTCAACATTTCGGCTAATATTTTACTCCAGGTATTTTTCGTCTTGCTCACAAAACATACTAAATGAATTTATTTAATCGTGTTATTTCTATAATTAACTGCATAGCGCAGGAACAAATTTCATTGCGAATGATTCCTTACTTCAAGCGTTAATTCATTTGGAAATCTATTTTACTTGGTCATGAAAACAGATTTTCAAAATAATATTTTACCAAATTACATTTCTAACCTAGTTCTCAACATTTCGGCTAATATTTTACTCCAGGTATTTTTCGTCTTGCTCACAAAACATACTAAATGAATTTATTTAATCGTGTTATTTCTATAATTAACTGCATAGCGCAGGAACAAATTTCATTGCGAATGATTCCTTACTTCAAGCGTTAATTCATTTGGAAATCTATTTTACTTGGTCATGAAAACAGATTTTCAAAATAATATTTTACCAAATTACATTTCTAACCTAGTTCTCAACATTTCGGCTAATATTTTACTCCAGGTATTTTTCGTCTTGCTCACAAAACATACTAAATGAATTTATTTAATCGTGTTATTTCTATAATTAACTGCATAGCGCAGGAACAAATTTCATTGCGAATGATTCCTTACTTCAAGCGTTAATTCATTTGGAAATCTATTTTACTTGGTCATGAAAACAGATTTTCAAAATAATATTTTACCAAATTACATTTCTAACCTAGTTCTCAACATTTCGGCTAATATTTTACTCCAGGTATTTTTCGTCTTGCTCACAAAACATACTAAATGAATTTATTTAATCGTGTTATTTCTATAATTAACTGCATAGCGCAGGAACAAATTTCATTGCGAATGATTCCTTACTTCAAGCGTTAATTCATTTGGAAATCTATTTTACTTGGTCATGAAAACAGATTTTCAAAATAATATTTTACCAAATTACATTTCTAACCTAGTTCTCAACATTTCGGCTAATATTTTACTCCAGGTATTTTTCGTCTTGCTCACAAAACATACTAAATGAATTTATTTAATCGTGTTATTTCTATAATTAACTGCATAGCGCAGGAACAAATTTCATTGCGAATGATTCCTTACTTCAAGCGTTAATTCATTTGGAAATCTATTTTACTTGGTCATGAAAACAGATTTTCAAAATAATATTTTACCAAATTACATTTCTTAACTAGTTCTCAACATATCGGCTAGTATTTTACTCCAGGTATTTTTCGTCTTGCTCACAAAACATACTAAATCAATTTATTTAATCGTTTGATTTCTATAATTAACTGCATAGCGCAGGAACAAATTTCATTGCGAATGATTCCTTACTTCAAGCGTTAATTCATTTGGAAATCTATTTTACTTGGTCATGAAAACAGATTTTCAAAATAATATTTTACCAAATTACATTTCTAACCTAGTTCTCAACATTTCGGCTAATATTTTACTCCAGGTATTTTTCGTCTTGCTCACAAAACATACTAAATGAATTTATTTAATCGTGTTATTTCTATAATTAACTGCATAGCGCAGGAACAAATTTCATTGCGAATGATTCCTTACTTCAAGCGTTAATTCATTTGGAAATCTATTTTACTTGGTCATGAAAACAGATTTTCAAAATAATATTTTACCAAATTACATTTCTAACCTAGTTCTCAACATTTCGGCTAATATTTTACTCCAGGTATTTTTCGTCTTGCTCACAAAACATACTAAATCAATTTATTTAATCGTGTTATTTCTATAATTAACTGCATAGCGCAGGAACAAATTTCATTGCGAATGATTCCTTACTTCAAGCGTTAATTCATTTGGAAATCTATTTTACTTGGTCATGAAAACAGATTTTCAAAATAATATTTTACCAAATTACATTTCTAACCTAGTTCTCAACATTTCGGCTAATATTTTACTCCAGGTATTTTTCGTCTTGCTCACAAAACATACTAAATGAATTTATTTAATCGTGTTATTTCTATAATTAACTGCATAGCGCAGGAACAAATTTCATTGCGAATGATTCCTTACTTCAAGCGTTAATTCATTTGGAAATCTATTTTACTTGGTCATGAAAACAGATTTTCAAAATAATATTTTACCAAATTACATTTCTAACCTAGTTCTCAACATTTCGGCTAATATTTTACTCCAGGTATTTTTCGTCTTGCTCACAAAACATACTAAATGAATTTATTTAATCGTGTTATTTCTATAATTAACTGCATAGCGCAGGAACAAATTTCATTGCGAATGATTCCTTACTTCAAGCGTTAATTCATTTGGAAATCTATTTTACTTGGTCATGAAAACAGATTTTCAAAATAATATTTTACCAAATTACATTTCTAACCTAGTTCTCAACATTTCGGCTAATATTTTACTCCAGGTATTTTTCGTCTTGCTCACAAAACATACTAAATGAATTTATTTAATCGTGTTATTTCTATAATTAACTGCATAGCGCAGGAACAAATTTCATTGCGAATGATTCCTTACTTCAAGCGTTAATTCATTTGGAAATCTATTTTACTTGGTCATGAAAACAGATTTTCAAAATAATATTTTACCAAATTACATTTCTAACCTAGTTCTCAACATTTCGGCTAATATTTTACTCCAGGTATTTTTCGTCTTGCTCACAAAACATACTAAATGAATTTATTTAATCGTGTTATTTCTATAATTAACTGCATAGCGCAGGAACAAATTTCATTGCGAATGATTCCTTACTTCAAGCGTTAATTCATATGGAAATCTATTTTACTTGGTCATGAAAACAGATTTTCAAAATAATATTTTACCAAATTACATTTCTTAACTAGTTCTCAACATTTCGGCTAATATTTTACTCCAGGTATTTTTCGTCTTGCTCACAAAACATACTAAATCAATTTATTTAATCGTTTGATTTCTATAATTAACTGCATAGCGCAGGAACAAATTTCATTGCGAATGATTCCTTACTTCAAGCGTTAATTCATTTGGAAATCTATTTTACTTGGTCATGAAAACAGATTTTCAAAATAATATTTTACCAAATTACATTTCTAACCTAGTTCTCAACATTTCGGCTAATATTTTACTCCAGGTATTTTTCGTCTTGCTCACAAAACATACTAAATGAATTTATTTAATCGTGTTATTTCTATAATTAACTGCATAGCGCAGGAACAAATTTCATTGCGAATGATTCCTTACTTCAAGCGTTAATTCATTTGGAAATCTATTTTACTTGGTCATGAAAACAGATTTTCAAAATAATATTTTACCAAATTACATTTCTAACCTAGTTCTCAACATTTCGGCTAATATTTTACTCCAGGTATTTTTCGTCTTGCTCACAAAACATACTAAATGAATTTATTTAATCGTGTTATTTCTATAATTAACTGCATAGCGCAGGAACAAATTTCATTGCGAATGATTCCTTACTTCAAGCGTTAATTCATTTGGAAATCTATTTTACTTGGTCATGAAAACAGATTTTCAAAATAATATTTTACCAAATTACATTTCTAACCTAGTTCTCAACATTTCGGCTAATATTTTACTCCAGGTATTTTTCGTCTTGCTCACAAAACATACTAAATGAATTTATTTAATCGTGTTATTTCTATAATTAACTGCATAGCGCAGGAACAAATTTCATTGCGAATGATTCCTTACTTCAAGCGTTAATTCATTTGGAAATCTATTTTACTTGGTCATGAAAACAGATTTTCAAAATAATATTTTACCAAATTACATTTCTTAACTAGTTCTCAACATTTCGGCTAGTATTTTACTCCAGGTATTTTTCGTCTTGCTCACAAAACATACTAAATCAATTTATTTAATCGTTTGATTTCTATAATTAACTGCATAGCGCAGGAACAAATTTCATTGCGAATGATTCCTTACTTCAAGCGTTAATTCATTTGGAAATCTATTTTACTTGGTCATGAAAACAGATTTTCAAAATAATATTTTACCAAATTACATTTCTAACCTAGTTCTCAACATTTCGGCTAATATTTTACTCCAGGTATTTTTCGTCTTGCTCACAAAACATACTAAATGAATTTATTTAATCGTGTTATTTCTATAATTAACTGCATAGCGCAGGAACAAATTTCATTGCGAATGATTCCTTACTTCAAGCGTTAATTCATTTGGAAATCTATTTTACTTGGTCATGAAAACAGATTTTCAAAATAATATTTTACCAAATTACATTTCTAACCTAGTTCTCAACATTTCGGCTAATATTTTACTCCAGGTATTTTTCGTCTTGCTCACAAAACATACTAAATGAATTTATTTAATCGTGTTATTTCATTAATTAAAATCATTGCGCAGGAACAAATTTCATTGCGAATGATTCCTTACTTCAAGCGTTAATTCATTTGGAAATCTATTTTACTTGGTCATGAAAACAGATTTTCAAAATAATATTTTACCAAATTACATTTCTAACCTAGTTCTCAACATTTCGGCTAATATTTTACTCCAGGTATTTTTCGTCTTGCTCACAAAACATACTAAATGAATTTATTTAATCGTGTTATTTCTATAATTAACTGCATAGCGCAGGAACAAATTTCATTGCGAATGATTCCTTACTTCAAGCGTTAATTCATTTGGAAATCTATTTTACTTGGTCATGAAAACAGATTTTCAAAATAATATTTTACCAAATTACATTTCTAACCTAGTTCTCAACATTTCGGCTACTATTTTACTCCAGGTATTTTTCGTCTTGCTCACAAAACATACTAAATGAATTTATTTAATCGTGTTATTTCTATAATTAACTGCATAGCGCAGGAACAAATTTCATTGCGAATGATTCCTTACTTCAAGCGTTAATTCATTTGGAAATCTATTTTACTTGGTCATGAAAACAGATTTTCAAAATAATATTTTACCAAATTACATTTCTAACCTAGTTCTCAACATTTCGGCTAATATTTTACTCCAGGTATTTTTCGTCTTGCTCACAAAACATACTAAATGAATTTATTTAATCGTGTTATTTCTATAATTAACTGCATAGCGCAGGAACAAATTTCATTGCGAATGATTCCTTACTTCAAGCGTTAATTCATTTGGAAATCTATTTTACTTGGTCATGAAAACAGATTTTCAAAATAATATTTTACCAAATTACATTTCTAACCTAGTTCTCAACATTTCGGCTAATATTTTACTCCAGGTATTTTTCGTCTTGCTCACAAAACATACTAAATGAATTTATTTAATCGTGTTATTTCTATAATTAACTGCATAGCGCAGGAACAAATTTCATTGCGAATGATTCCTTACTTCAAGCGTTAATTCATTTGGAAATCTATTTTACTTGGTCATGAAAACAGATTTTCAAAATAATATTTTACCAAATTACATTTCTAACCTAGTTCTCAACATTTCGGCTAATATTTTACTCCAGGTATTTTTCGTCTTGCTCACAAAACATACTAAATGAATTTATTTAATCGTGTTATTTCTATAATTAACTGCATAGCGCAGGAACAAATTTCATTGCGAATGATTCCTTACTTCAAGCGTTAATTCATTTGGAAATCTATTTTACTTGGTCATGAAAACAGATTTTCAAAATAATATTTTACCAAATTACATTTCTAACCTAGTTCTCAACATTTCGGCTAATATTTTACTCCAGGTATTTTTCGTCTTGCTCACAAAACATACTAAATGAATTTATTTAATCGTGTTATTTCTATAATTAACTGCATAGCGCAGGAACAAATTTCATTGCGAATGATTCCTTACTTCAAGCGTTAATTCATTTGGAAATCTATTTTACTTGGTCATGAAAACAGATTTTCAAAATAATATTTTACCAAATTACATTTCTAACCTAGTTCTCAACATTTCGGCTAATATTTTACTCCAGGTATTTTTCGTCTTGCTCACAAAACATACTAAATGAATTTATTTAATCGTGTTATTTCTATAATTAACTGCATAGCGCAGGAACAAATTTCATTGCGAATGATTCCTTACTTCAAGCGTTAATTCATTTGGAAATCTATTTTACTTGGTCATGAAAACAGATTTTCAAAATAATATTTTACCAAATTACATTTCTAACCTAGTTCTCAACATTTCGGCTAATATTTTACTCCAGGTGTTTTTCGTCTTGCTCACAAAACATACTAAATGAATTTATTTAATCGTGTTATTTCTATAATTAACTGCATAGCGCAGGAACAAATTTCATTGCGAATGATTCCTTACTTCAAGCGTTAATTCATTTGGAAATCTATTTTACTTGGTCATGAAAACAGATTTTCAAAATAATATTTTACCAAATTACATTTCTTAACTAGTTCTCAACATTTCGGCTAATATTTTACTCCAGGTATTTTTCGTCTTGCTCACAAAACATACTAAATCAATTTATTTAATCGTTTGATTTCTATAATTAACTGCATAGCGCAGGAACAAATTTCATTGCGAATGATTCCTTACTTCAAGCGTTAATTCATTTGGAAATCTATTTTACTTGGTCATGAAAACAGATTTTCAAAATAATATTTTACCAAATTACATTTCTAACCTAGTTCTCAACATTTCGGCTAATATTTTACTCCAGGTATTTTTCGTCTTGCTCACAAAACATACTAAATGAATTTATTTAATCGTGTTATTTCTATAATTAACTGCATAGCGCAGGAACAAATTTCATTGCGAATGATTCCTTACTTCAAGCGTTAATTCATATGGAAATCTATTTTACTTGGTCATGAAAACAGATTTTCAAAATAATATTTTACCAAATTACATTTCTTAACTAGTTCTCAACATTTCGGCTAATATTTTACTCCAGGTATTTTTCGTCTTGCTCACAAAACATACTAAATCAATTTATTTAATCGTTTGATTTCTATAATTAACTGCATAGCGCAGGAACAAATTTCATTGCGAATGATTCCTTACTTCAAGCGTTAATTCATTTGGAAATCTATTTTACTTGGTCATGAAAACAGATTTTCAAAATAATATTTTACCAAATTACATTTCTAACCTAGTTCTCAACATTTCGGCTAATATTTTACTCCAGGTATTTTTCGTCTTGCTCACAAAACATACTAAATGAATTTATTTAATCGTGTTATTTCTATAATTAACTGCATAGCGCAGGAACAAATTTCATTGCGAATGATTCCTTACTTCAAGCGTTAATTCATTTGGAAATCTATTTTACTTGGTCATGAAAACAGATTTTCAAAATAATATTTTACCAAATTACATTTCTAACCTAGTTCTCAACATTTCGGCTAATATTTTACTCCAGGTATTTTTCGTCTTGCTCACAAAACATACTAAATGAATTTATTTAATCGTGTTATTTCATTAATTAAAATCATTGCGCAGGAACAAATTTCATTGCGAATGATTCCTTACTTCAAGCGTTAATTCATTTGGAAATCTATTTTACTTGGTCATGAAAACAGATTTTCAAAATAATATTTTACCAAATTATATTTCTTAACTAGTTCTCAACATATCGGCTAGTATTTTACTCCAGGTATTTTTCGTCTTGCTCACAAAACATACTAAATCAATTTATTTAATCGTTTGATTTCTATAATTAACTGCATAGCGCAGGAACAAATTTCATTGCGAATGATTCCTTACTTCAAGCGTTAATTCATTTGGAAATCTATTTTACTTGGTCATGAAAACAGATTTTCAAAATAATATTTTACCAAATTACATTTCTAACCTAGTTCTCAACATTTCGGCTAGTATTTTACTCCAGGTATTTTTCGTCTTGCTCACAAAACATACTAAATGAATTTATTTAATCGTGTTATTTCATTAATTAAAATCATTGCGCAGGAACAAATTTCATTGCGAATGATTCCTTACTTCAAGCGTTAATTCATTTGGAAATCTATTTTACTTGGTCATGAAAACAGATTTTCAAAATAATATTTTACCAAATTACATTTCTTAACTAGTTCTCAACATATCGGCTAGTATTTTACTCCAGGTATTTTTCGTCTTGCTCACAAAACATACTAAATCAATTTATTTAATCGTTTGATTTCTATAATTAACTGCATAGCGCAGGAACAAATTTCATTGCGAATGATTCCTTACTTCAAGCGTTAATTCATTTGGAAATCTATTATACTTGGTCATGAAAACAGATTTTCAAAATAATATTTTACCAAATTACATTTCTAACCTAGTTCTCAACATTTCGGCTAGTATTTTACTCCAGGTATTTTTCGTCTTGCTCACAAAACATACTAAATGAATTTATTTAATCGTGTTATTTCATTAATTAAAATCATTGCGCAGGAACAAATTTCATTGCGAATGATTCCTTACTTCAAGCGTTAATTCATTTGGAAATCTATTTTACTTGGTCATGAAAACAGATTTTCAAAATAATATTTTACCAAATTACATTTCTTAACTAGTTCTCAACATATCGGCTAGTATTTTACTCCAGGTATTTTTCGTCTTGCTCACAAAACATACTAAATGAATTTATTTAATCGTTTGATTTCTATAATTAACTGCATAGCGCAGGAACAAATTTCATTGCGAATGATTCCTTACTTCAAGCGTTAATTCATTTGGAAATCTATTTTACTTGGTCATGAAAACAGATTTTCAAAATAATATTTTACCAAATTACATTTCTAACCTAGTTCTCAACATTTCGGCTAGTATTTTACTCCAGGTATTTTTCGTCTTGCTCACAAAACATACTAAATGAATTTATTTAATCGTGTTATTTCATTAATTAAAATCATTGCGCAGGAACAAATTTCATTGCGAATGATTCCTTACTTCAAGCGTTAATTCATTTGGAAATCTATTTTACTTGGTCATGAAAACAGATTTTCAAAATAATATTTTACCAAATTACATTTCTAACCTAGTTCTCAACATTTCGGCTAGTATTTTACTCAAGGTATTTTTCGTCTTGCTCACAAAACATACTAAATGAATTTATTTAATCGTGTTATTTCATTAATTAAAATCATTGCGCAGGAACAAATTTCATTGCGAATGATTCCGTACTTCAAGCGTTAATTCATTTGGAAATCTATTTTACTTGGTCATGAAAACAGATTTTCAAAATAATATTTTACCAAATTACATTTCTAACCTAGTTCTCAACATTTCGGCTAGTATTTTACTCCAGGTATTTTTCGTCTTGCTCACAAAACATACTAAATCAATTTATTTAATCGTGTTATTTCATTAATTAAAATCATTGCGCAGGAACAAATTTCATTGCGAATGATTCCTTACTTCAAGCGTTAATTCATTTGGAAATCTATTTTACTTGGTCATGAAAACAGATTTTCAAAATAATATTTTACCAAATTACATTTCTAACCTAGTTCTCAACATTTCGGCTAGTATTTTACTCCAGGTATTTTTCGTCTTGCTCACAAAACATACTAAATGAATTTATTTAATCGTGTTATTTCATTAATTAAAATCATTGCGCAGGAACAAATTTCATTGCGAATGATTCCTTACTTCAAGCGTTAATTCATTTGGAAATCTATTTTACTTGGTCATGAAAACAGATTTTCAAAATAATATTTTACCAAATTACATTTCTTAACTAGTTCTCAACATATCGGCTAGTATTTTACTCCAGGTATTTTTCGTCTTGCTCACAAAACATACTAAATCAATTTATTTAATCGTGTTATTTCATTAATTAAAATCATTGCGCAGGAACAAATTTCATTGCGAATGATTCCTTACTTCAAGCGTTAATTCATTTGGAAATCTATTTTACTTGGTCATGAAAACAGATTTTCAAAATAATATTTTACCAAATTACATTTCTAACCTAGTTCTCAACATTTCGGCTAGTATTTTACTCCAGGTATTTTTCGTCTTGCTCACAAAACATACTAAATCAATTTATTTAATCGTGTTATTTCATTAATTAAAATCATTGCGCAGGAACAAATTTCATTGCGAATGATTCCTTACTTCAAGCGTTAATTCATTTGGAAATCTATTTTACTTGGTCATGAAAACAGATTTTCAAAATAATATTTTACCAAATTACATTTCTTAACTAGTTCTCAACATATCGGCTAGTATTTTACTCCAGGTATTTTTCGTCTTTCTCACAAAACATACTAAATCAATTTATTTAATCGTGTTATTTCATTAATTAAAATCATTGCGCAGGAACAAATTTCATTGCGAATGATTCCTTACTTCAAGCGTTAATTCATTTGGAAATCTATTTTACTTGGTCATGAAAACAGATTTTCAAAATAATATTTTACCAAATTACATTTCTAACCTAGTTCTCAACATTTCGGCTAGTATTTTACTCCAGGTATTTTTCGTCTTGCTCACAAAACATACTAAATGAATTTATTTAATCGTGTTATTTCATTAATTAAAATCATTGCGCAGGAACAAATTTCATTGCGAATGATTCCTTACTTCAAGCGTTAATTCATTTGGAAATCTATTTTACTTGGTCATGAAAACAGATTTTCAAAATAATATTTTACCAAATTACATTTCTTAACTAGTTCTCAACATATCGGCTAGTATTTTACTCCAGGTATTTTTCGTCTTGCTCACAAAACATACTAAATCAATTTATTTAATCGTGTTATTTCATTAATTAAAATCATTGCGCAGGAACAAATTTCATTGCGAATGATTCCTTACTTCAAGCGTTAATTCATTTGGAAATCTATTTTACTTGGTCATGAAAACAGATTTTCAAAATAATATTTTACCAAATTACATTTCTTAACTAGTTCTCAACATTTCGGCTAGTATTTTACTCCAGGTATTTTTCGTCTTGCTCACAAAACATACTAAATCAATTTATTTAATCGTGTTATTTCATTAATTAAAATCATTGCGCAGGAACAAATTTCATTGCGAATGATTCCTTACTTCAAGCGGTAATTCATTTGGAAATCTATTTTACTTGGTCATGAAAACAGATTTTCAAAATAATATTTTACCAAATTACATTTCTTAACTAGTTCTCAACATATCGGCTAGTATTTTACTCCAGGTATTTTTCGTCTTGCTCACAAAACATACTAAATCAATTTATTTAATCGTTTGATTTCTATAATTAACTGCATAGCGTAGGAACAAATTTCATTGCGAATGATTCCTTACTTCAAGCGTTAATTCATTTGGAAATCTATTTTACTTGGTCATGAAAACAGATTTTCAAAATAATATTTTACCAAATTACATTTCTTAACTAGTTCTCAACATTTCGGCTAGTATTTTACTCCAGGTATTTTTCGTCTTGCTCACAAAACATACTAAATGAATTTATTTAATCGTGTTATTTCATTAATTAAAATCATTGCGCAGGAACAAATTTCATTGCGAATGATTCCTTACTTCAAGCGTTAATTCATTTGGAAATCTATTTTACTTGGTCATGAAAACAGATTTTCAAAATAATATTTTACCAAATTACATTTCTTAACTAGTTCTCAACATATCGGCTAGTATTTTACTCCAGGTATTTTTCGTCTTGCTCACAAAACATACTAAATCAATTTATTTAATCGTTTGATTTCTATAATTTACTGCATTTCGCAGGAACTAATTTCATTGTGAAAGATACCTTAATTCAAGCGTTAATTCATTTGGAAATCTATTTTACTTGATCATGAATACAGATATTCAAATTAATATTATACCAAATTACTTTTTTTAAACTAGTTCTCAACATTTTGGCTAGTATTTTACTCCAGGTATTTTTCGTCTTGCTCACAAAACATACTAAATGAATTTATTTAATCGTGTTATTTCTATAATTAACTGCATTGCGAAGGAACAAATTTCATTGCGAATGATTCCTTACTTCAAGCGTTAATTCATTTGGAAATCTATTTTTCTTGGTCATGAAAACAAATTTTCAAAATAATATTTTACCAAATTACATTTCTAACCTAGTTCTCAACATTTCGGCTAGTATTTTACTCCAGGTATTTTTCGTCTTGCTCACAAAACATACTAAATGAATTTATTTAATCGTGTTATTTCTATAATTAACTGCATTGCGCAGGAACAAATTTCATTGCGAATGATTCCTTACTTCAAGCGTTAATTCATTTGGAAATCTATTTTTCTTGGTGATGAAAACAGATTTTCAAAATAATATTTTACCAAATTACATTTCTAACCTAGTTCTCAACATTTCGGCTAGTATTTTACTCCAGGTATTTTTCGTCTTGCTCACAAAACATACTAAATGAATTTATTTAATCGTGTTATTTCATTAATTAAAATCATTGCGCAGGAACAAATTTCATTGCGAATGATTCCTTACTTTCAGCGTTAATTCATTTGGAAATCTATTTTACTTGGTCATGAAAACAGATTTTCAAAATAATATTTTACCAAATTACATTTCTTAACTAGTTCTCAACATATCGGCTAGTATTTTACTCCAGGTATTTTTCGTCTTGCTCACAAAACATACTAAATCAATTTATTTAATCGTTTGATTTCTATAATTTACTGCATTTCGCAGGAACTAATTTCATTGTGAAAGATACCTTAATTCAAGCGTTAATTCATTTGGAAATCTATTTTACTTGATCATGAATACAGATATTCAAATTAATATTATACCAAATTACTTTTTTTAAACTAGTTCTCAACATTTCGGCTAGTATTTTACTCCAGGTATTTTTGTCTTGCTCACAAAACATACTAAATGAATTTATTTAATCGTGTTATTTCTATAATTAACTGCATTGCGCAGGAACAAATTTCATTGCGAATGATTCCTTACTTCAAGCGTTAATTCATTTGGAAATCTATTTTTCTTGGTGATGAAAACAGATTTTCAAAATAATATTTTACCAAATTACATTTCTAACCTAGTTCTCAACATTTCGGCTAGTATTTTACCCCAGGTATTTTTCGTCTTGCTCACAAAACATACTAAATGAATTTATTTAATCGTGTTATTTCTATAATTAACTGCATTGCGCAGGAACAAATTTCATTGCGAATGATTCCTTACTTCAAACGTTAATTCATTTGGAAATCTATTTTACTTGGTGATGAAAACAGATTTTCAAAATAATATTTTACCAAATTACATTTCTAACCTAGTTCTCAACATTTCGGCTAGTATTTTACTCCAGGTATTTTTCGTCTTGCTCACAAAACATACTAAATGAATTTATTTAATCGTGTTATTTCTATAATTAACTGCATTGCGCAGGAACAAATTTCATTGCGAATGATTCCTTACTTCAAACGTTAATTGATTTGGAAATCTATTTTACTTGTTCATGAAAACAGATTAAAAAAATAATATTATACCAAATTACATTTCTTAACTAGTTCTCAACATTTCGGCTAGTATTTTACTCCAGGTATTTTTCGTCTTGCTCACAAAACTTATTAAATCAATTTTTTTAATCGTTTGATTTCATAATTAACTGCATTTAGCAGGAACAAATTTCATTGCGAATGATTCTTTACTTCAAGAGTTAATTCATATGGAAATCTATTTTACTTGGTCATGAAAACAGATTTTCTAAATAATATTATACCAAATTACATTTCTTAACTAGTTCTCAACATTGCGCCTAGTATTTTACTCCAGTTATTTTTCGTCTTGCTAAAAAAACATATTACATCAATTTATTTAATCGTGTGATTTCTATAATTAACTGCATTGCGCTGGAACAAATTTCATTGCGAATGATTCCTTACTTCAAGCGTTAATTCATATGGAAATCTATTTTACTTGGTCATGAAAACAGATTTTCAAAATAATATTTTACCAAATTACATTTCTAAACTAGTTCTCAACATTTCGGCTAGTATTTTACTCCAGGTATTTTTCGTCTTGCTAACAAAACATATTACATCAATTTATTTATTCGAGTGATTTCTATAATTAACTGCATTGCGCAGGAACAAATTTCATTGCGAATGATTCCTTACTTCAAGCGTTAATTCATTTGGAAATCTATTTTTCTTGGTCATGAAAACAGATTTTCAAAATAATTTTTTATTAAATTACATTGCTAAACTAGTTCTCAACATTTCGGCTGGTATTTTACTCCAGTTATTTTTCGTGTTGCTAACAAAATATATTACATGAATTCATTTAAACGCGTAATTTGAATAATTAACTGAATTTCACAAGAATAATTTTCAATGCGAATGATTTCTTACTTCATGGGATAATTCAATTAAAAATATAATTTTCTTGGTAATGAATACAGTTTTATAAAATGATATTTAACCGAATTGCACCCCGACATTTCGGCTTGTCGTTCTCTCTAGGTGATTTTCGTCATCGTAACAAAATATATTACATCAATTTATTTAAACGCGTAATTTCGATTTATACAACAAATCGCAGGAATAAATAGGCATAAATTTGAATGATTCCCGATTTCATGTGTAATTTCATTTCAAAATCTATTTTTTGGTCTTGTTAACAGTTTTTCAGTACGAAATGAAGCCGAATTTCACATTTCTAAATTAGTTCTCAACATTTTCGGCTTGTATTTTACTCCAGGAGTTCTTCGTTTCCATAACAAAATATATTACATAAATTCATTTAAACTTGTAATTACTTTTATTAACTGCATTTCGCAGGAATAATTTTCAATGCGAATGATTCCTTAAGTCACGCATTAATTTATTTCAAAATCTTTTTTTTTTGTCGTGAAAGGTTTTCAGAATGAAATTTAACCGACTTACACTTCCACATAATTCTCATCGTTTTCAGCTGGTATTTCGAACTAGGTGTTTTTCGTCATCCTAATAAAATATTTTGCACCAATTCATTTATATGTATAATTTCGATTATTACATAACTCCACTTTGCATGATTAAATTGCAGTGCCAATGATTCCTTATTTCATGTGTAAATTCATGAGACTATCAATTGTTTGTAAATAACAGTTTTTCAAAATGAAATGTAATATGTGGGAATAATGGAGTTTAATTTATGATGAAAAAAAGCTAAGGTCTTCTTGCCATCGTTGAATGTGATTGAGCATTCAACTTTCTGAGAAACTGTTACAGTTTTTCCAATGAAATGCATTGAATAGCTAAGCAGACTCCAAGATTCTCTGTTCAACCTGAGAAAAATTATTATGGCTAACTCCCTTTTCAGCACCAAACCTATTAGAGTTGTTTCCAGAACGTAGAGTCTTACGTCACTGAACAGTAGTATCTCATTATTAGGCCATGGAATATACAAGTTCAAACAAAACGAAAACTCATGATTGTTATTCAACAACCTTCCTCCTTATACGTAGATGACCAAGATTTCCTGTATTCTGCTTTTCAAACTTTTTTATTCTACTAGTTATGCGGATAGTGATAAATCTGGTTATAATCAGATTTTTCACTGTCTGAATAAATAAAAGAAATCTGGTTATAAAGTTGTTGTGTCCAACATGTGAACTTGCTTAAATTAGGAAAATTTGGAGTTTTTGACCACCTAGTACTTAAAAGATGGAATTTTAGAATTGTATTGGAAGAATTGATTGATATTCATGAGTATATACTTCTTCAACGTAAATAACTTGCTAAATAACCTCTGTAATGAGGAAGTAAATGCTTTGTTAGTCCCTTTGCTCATGGCCATGTATAGCGTGGATTTTAGGGACACAAGTTACATAGGTATGTACCATAATGTATACATACTTACCCATAAACTTCACTAATCTTAATTTTAGGAAAAATAAAAGCCACTTTTTCAATGATAAGTTAAATAGTTGAATAAAAATTCTGGTAGATAGCACGATAAAAATTAACCTGATACAGAACCACACATTCGTACTGCATGTAGTACTTCCAATATAGGCTATGAACGATCCCTACAATTATACCTCCTTAGAAGTGATAGAGCAAAGTCGCCACCAAATCACCCAACCCCTGTCATTATATAACGCATGTTTCTTGTTTGGTAAGCAATAAAAATCAATCATTTCAGTGAGGCGTTCTTCAGAAGAACAGTATTTTGTACAACTTTAATAGAGCAGGTTTTCTCACATGAAGTGTCCTCAGCTATGTACTGATATGCTAAATTGATTTGTACAATTTGTAAATATCAAAATAAACAAATGAAACACAGAAAATCTTGTGAGAATATATATGTCATAAAGCATTCTTTGAAATTTACAGCTGCAAAAGGATTCTATCCCCACTTTTGCTATCCACACATCTTTTGGACTCGCATTGTGAGTGCGCGCCTGCGTGTGTTGGCATAATACACATTACACGCAGCCCCGTGTGCGTGGCCACATGCACACCAACTACCACAAACAAACTCTCACCCTCTCACAGGCGCACTTCGTCAATCCACTCACACACACACATTCACACACACACACACAGGCACGCACACGCATGCACGCAACAACCATATCAACAGCTAATTTTTTAAACCAGTGCACACCATCTGGTATTTCCTAGGATCTTTTGCGGATCACCTTTAACAATGCAAATACATATCAGATACACAGCATCCACATCACGAGAAAGTTATACTTCCAGCCCTGGTAGAAATGGCATTTGTTGTTAAGCTGATAAATCATGGGAAAACAACGATATGCTTCAATACCTAAACATAATTACAGAATACCAAGAGAAGTCAATGGTAAAATTTACATTTTTATACAGAATAAACTATATTTCACTGAATAAAGTATAAAAAACCTTTTAACATTCTACAGAGTATACACAAGCACAATAGGTAACAACAGTTTACAAAAATTTACAGTTTCCATTTTAGTTTAAAGCCATACGTATGGGCTCCTAACTTCACAAAAGTTCTTCATTTCCGTGCATCTTTGGTAACTTGAGGGGTAAAAAAGATATTTTAACAATAAGAAATTATATATAGATATATAACGAAGATGGGTTTAATTTATTTTTCACGAGTAATAATATTGAAAATAAGATCTAATCTACTTCACTCTTCCTCCTGAAGCCAATGTAGCATTTTCCTAAACAAACTGGGAAAATGTCACTTATAATTGTCTTAGGAATTCAGAAGAAATGTCTGCTTCTTCTCATTACTTGGTTCTATAAGCAAATTTTTGAATCGCCACTGCCTCTCCAAAAATTTGAAGATTTTAACCCTTTGACCATCACCTAAATACAGTCTACAACAACTTAATGTTGCTCTATATGTTAGGAATTTAGCCTAATTGTTCATCCAGTCAATTATCACATCCATCCATCAAGACCTGACACAACCCCAACAAACTTAGAATACATGCAGAAGTCCAGAAAAGCCAGCGTACACTAAACACGGCAGTGCTCAGTAAAACAACCATTTGCTCTTCGGGAAGTTACTCTTGAAATTTCATCATAAATATAATTTCAAAGGGCTATCTTTGGTGGGAGAACTAAAGCAAAATGCAATGAAACTTGTTGCAATGCTAATTAAAATGAGAGCAGAATTACTACGTATCCAAAAGCAGAACAAATTACCTCAAAGCACACAGCAATATCAATGTGAAAGCCTAAGTCCTATTTCGATAGGTACGATCGATAAGGTAGATTTGAAGCAGACTCTGTCTGGACGGCAAGTGTATCCCTGTCTCACACTAGGCATATGTAACGATGTCACATTATCTCTCTTATCAAAAACCGATTTCATCTGCTCCACATCAGTCCCTGAAACACCAAGTAACTTACGTTTTTTTCACAAAGCTTAAAAATTACTGAAAAGGGGTGCAATTCTTTGATCATAAACTGATAATATGTTACCATTGTAATAATTGAAATAATAATCGTATGATTAACTTTTGTAATAATTACTTTCTGAAAAGCTACCTGTTATCATCTTATATGACAGAGAAAACTCCACTACGTTCTACTAATAATATAAAACATTTGCTGAGTTACAAAATTTGTCACTTTAAGTGAACCGTCTCCTTCAAATATCAAAAAGGAAGTATTTTGACCTTTGAAAAATAAATAGTCATAAATCTATTCTTCACTGGTAAGAGTGCCTAGATTGGTGAGAGTAATTACTTTCAATCGACATAAAATGAATTTTAAAGTAAGGTGAACTGTGAACCAATAAATATACACCCAAAACCACCTCACACCACAAGGAATACAGAGAAACTAAAAAATCAGACGAACAAAAAAAAACTTCCATCAATTTCTCGACATGTCCCCACCTAAATGGATATATATACGCAATGAAAGCTGGATGATGACGACAACTGGAATTGAACCAATCACTCCCCCATCGGGAGGCAGTGCTAAGTAGAACATGTCAGTCCTTCCACATCACCTCGACTGGAACAAAAGTCACATTTTGAAGCACAGTAGCATTCAAGGAATATCCTGAAAAAAGCCACATAGTTGGAGACTTGTTGACAGTAGTAATTCATGTGGATGAGATTAGAACATTTGAGAAACTGAACAAATGCATATCGTCTGCCATTGAAGGTAATAAAAAATGATAAAGCAGGCTGTAGAGTGACTAGAAAGAAAAAGGCTTGGAAACTATTGTTTCCATAACTTATTATCACTGCTTCTTTCTTCTCAAGCATTTTCAACTTTACACACACACACACCTATGTACAACTTTTTTCTTGAAAGCCCAATGATTAGTTCTGTGCTCACACAGACAACCTATACAAGCCTTTGAGACACTGAAATAACATAACAATCCGATTCAATACCATTTTCACTAAATTGGTAATGCAGCCAACGAACACAAAGTCCTTGGGAAAAATGGTGACTATCACAAAATGCAGTCATTATCACCTCAGCACCACAGCGAGGACAAATAAGCGAGCTGAAAAAAAAAGATGAGTCCTCTTGGTGGTGTCTTCACTGGCACAAAACATGCCGTTGTGGTGGGCAACCACAGGAAGGCAAAGGGGAGGAGCCGTCGGGAGAGGGAAGTCTCCCCCCCGCTGCCCGTAACTCCCAAACCAACCCTCCCCACCTGCTCCCCCATCGCCACAACAGCATCACTTGCGGTCTCCTCTCTCGCGAGCGCACGCACCGCGCAAGCACGAGGATGCACACACGAGCCACAAGCAAACTCTGGCATCCATTGCAGTGCAGTCCAATGGATGCATCATCGCGTAGTGGCCGCCCTCTTTGGACGGCTACTGCCCCCTCCAGCCGGTCGAGGGACACCGCCCCCCTTCCACCCACCACCAGCAGTCGCCACCTCCTCACTGCCCGCAGCCTCCGTGATTCGGTCCAGCTCTGCCATCGCCTCCTGGATAGCATTCTCCAGCTGAGAATTCATTTTACGACCTCTGCAAAGTGGAAGAGGGAAGGCTGATTAGAGATTCAATTGGTCCGAGAGTGAAAGGTTTCCAACTCTAGTTCTCTGCAAATGAGGAAATTAGGGAGACAAAAACTTGGCACTTTGCGCTATTTCTTTTCCTGGTGCACAAATTGACAGGTTGAAGTGCATTTCAGTTACTAAGTAGCTCCAACTCCGACAGCTACATTGCACTGTCTTTCCTGAGATCTTACTGCTGAACACATTCAGTGTGGATGACATCTTAAGATGGCGTAGGCTGCATTATTCGACAACTAAAAATATCATTCCACATTTTGGAAGAGCACAAAAATAAATAGCCTCAATGAATGTGCCAAAGAAGGTGGCAACCATGCCCAAAGTGGGTTTCAAACTCTCAACATTTATTTTGTTAGGATGGTGTAATACATCCTATTCACCTTGGCTTTACCATCTTTCCGCCTATCTATCGACTGTATCCTGGTGTGATTTGCCAATTTAATCAGTTCATAAATAGAGAGTATAGTATATCTAGAGGTCCAATATTCTGGACATTAATGAATTTTTCCCAGGAGGTCAAAGAATGGTTTGTACAAAATGAGGACGTCTGGGAAAATGTGGACCGCTTGGGTGGCAACCTTATTTAGGAGTGAGACTTTTGCATACGGACTCCCCCACTACACCCGTGAAGCATTTGGGGAGGGGGAAGGAACCCCTCACATTATTTCCTTTCCAAATACAAATGAGTGGGTCTGAGTGTCATCCAAATGTATACGTAGTGTGTGCAATCCATGGATTAAGAAAAGAATAATTGGAACCATATGGAAAGACAGCACAGGGGAATGCAAAAGCCATTCAAGTGCCAATAGGCCATCTTGAACGGATCAGTAGTGCAGTTAATGCGCCAAAAGAAGAGGTACTAGTGGCACAACTGTCGTGGATGCCTCAATGATTTACGTATCTCGAAAACTCCAAAATGGAAATCATTCCCAAAACAGTAAGAGCATTGTTCATCAAATTCAAGGACAAATTGTGCACGACAGCCACGTCATGTCCACGTCAGCCATGTCATGTCCACGTCAGCCACGTCATGTCCACGTCAGCCAGGCTTCATTTGAGAGTGCATCAAGATGCCATTTCTGCTCATTTAGTACATCCTCTATTTGTACATAATTGTACTCTTTCCACACACTACCTATCGCTTCCACTCTGTTGTACTCTCCCTCTCTTTCGTACCATCTACCAAGCCCATCCTTTCCCTACTTCTCTTCCCTATGCACCAAGTACATATTCCCTTCAATAACTGCCAGCAATTTCCCTTCATTCCCTTCCATTTCAGCAGCTATCCATCATCCTAATTCCCTCCAGTGGTTGACTCTCTTCTTTCCTCACTCCATTTGCTCATTTCTACCTTGTTTGCCTTCCTTTAAGTTTAGCAACTTCCTCCCTCCACCCATCTCCTCGACCACATCTCAACGCACACAGCTCCCGTGTACTTCACCCTCTTTCTCTTTTTTATGCAACTTTCACTTCCTTATCTTCCACATCACTCTCCACATCAAATTCAGTGCGTAATCTTCTCCAAACATTTTTTTTGCTACAGTAAATATCATTCATCCCAGTTATCATAATTTATCCCTGCTGGTTAACTGCCACCATTTTCACTCACAGCTTTCTCCACCTAATATTTGTACTACTTTTATTTGTCTTCTCATAAAAAATGCAGCTGCAACTTCCTCCCAATGTTTGAAGTACCATACCCATTTTCATAAAAAATGCAGCGGCAACAAAACCACATTGCTCTGCTACGTATTACCCTCTGCAATTTAATGCTTACTCTCTATTTATTTTCCCCTTGATTTTTTACCCCACTCTCTTCTTCATTCCACTCACTTCTGACGCTCGTTATGCTACCTGAAGCTACGTTAAGCTACCTGTCAAGCACACCTGAAATGCAGCAGAATGGCCGTTCCTCATTCAGCTCTCAACCTACTTTCAATCTCACCTCAATTCTTCTTCTCACTTAATTTCTTAAGCACTGAGCATAATAAAGAGAGCTCCAGATGCACTCAAAAAATATGTCCACTCCCAAAACCAGTATTTCCCATATGACTACCCATAACTGAATAACTTCATGGTAGGCAAAGTAACCTTGTGGAATTTCGACTCCCCAACGACGAGTTCCCAACATCTACTCTCACACCCCTGCCGCCGGGATGATTGCATCCTCCCCTACAACCGGCCAAGCACACGTACAATTTGTCAAGGCCTTCGACAACATGCTTACCACGAGCCTATCAAAATCTGCCACCCCTGACTGTCCCAAACCCCATCCACCAAGTCGCAATATTCCGTGGTGTCCCAGATGGCTGACCCGCTCTTCTGCCTCTCCCTGCGTCAATGCTTCCTTCGGGGTGAACATGGTGGCGCGCGGGACTCGGTCGAAGCGTACATTGGAATAGATTTCGTTCCCAGAACCCCCACGCCCTGCCAAGAAAGTCTTCCATGCCTCCTTCCTGACCTCCCTCTCTCCGCGGCATCATACGTATGTATTCCTTTAAGAATAGAATTCCTCTAGTCAGTTGGTGATTATAGGCGGCCATTAATAGAAGGGTAAAATGTAATTCTGCGCATTATTTCAAGAATAAAATCCCTCATGTGACATGGTGAATATAAGAGGGGTTTCTTTGGAGGCTAATGAAATAGTATTGTTGACAGAGTTCTCTTTGGTGGTGTGGTAGGGGGAAATTAACTGTGAATGGTTGGAAGCCAATTGTTTAAAAGTCGCCCAGTATTCATTCTCCAATGAGAGTTGACGTAAATCATTTCTGACTTGCCTGTATGGTGTGCGGTCGCCATGAATTACCCATGAAATGGATTACAGAGTAGTAGGCCCGATACGGAAGTGTAAATCCTGCATTTGAAGTGAAATGTGCAGTATTTAGTGTGGTGGAATGAATGGAATTGCTTTGAAATAAATAGCTATAGCGGGGCGAGTTTGAGTGGAAGGCGGGAAGATAGTGTGAAGGAGAGGTGAGCATAGAGTAGAGAACCAACTGCTCGATTGCTGTGCCATCTACGGTGGGAAGGAATTTTTCACAAGATGGCAGAGAAAAAAAAACAATTTCTCAGGTTTTTCAAGTTTGCCATTCCTAAAGTAGTTGATGCATTGTTATGTTGAAAGTATTTTACAAATGCGCAAGGTTTGCATTATAAGTGAGGTGAATTTGGTTCCGATATGTCTGTTGAAAGTGGGTGAAAATCGCATTAATGCTGGCGAGACGAAAGCTCACCTTTACCGTGGAATTTTGTACAGTGTTTTCGTAACAATGAATTCATATATGTATATTTATTTTTTACGTAACTCTGCAGAGTCATTGGTACATAAGTTGAAATAAAATGACTCTGTGTTGACATTAGTACCATCACATAGCCCATCTGATTGCTTCTACTATTGAGAAGGTATTGCTGACATGAGCATTTTCTCTGAGTCACTCCTAAACAGTAACATTTTACTGATTTTGTAATTTTGTATTTAATGTCAGGCTACAGAATTAACACTGACTTAAAACATATTGTTCAGTTTTCGTGCTAAAATGGATGACTCGAACAGGGTTGCCAGAGAGGCGAGATATTATGGAATTCCACCACTTTTCCAGGTTTCAATCCAGGCCAAAATTTTCATTTTTCGAATATCCATTCCCGTGTAAGTTTCTTTCGTTTCAAACAAGGACAGCCACGGGAAGGAATTTTCCTACAAATGGAACGCCACCTCTCCTACGGATTATGGGCCGCACGTCTGCGCCGAGCAGTATTCGCGGAGGCCATCAAAAAAAGGCACATCAGACCTTGCATGTTTTGGAAACATTCCCTTTTGCCCCTCTTAATTCCCTCTCCCTACTGAGGAGCAAAATCCACAGCAAAACATCAAATTAGAGCTCCAATGCTTCATTCAAGCGACGTTCCAAAACCCCGACGCCCACACACCAACGTGCCCAAAATGTTAATCCTCACACATTGTAAGCAATCATATTATGAATCGGTGAAAGCAAATTTCTCGGCTAATCTCTCATTCCCCACGACTTTCCCAGGTTTCAATCCAGGCCAGTAGCAAACCCTGCCCAAATATTTGAAGTGCATCTATTGTGAAATAATTTCTCGCTTTGTTCACTCCATCTGTTTCTATTTTTACTTACCGATTCCTTTGACATGTGAATGTCATTGTGAAAATGATGTTGCACGTCAAAACCATGGTGTCGGTAAAAATAAAAAAGGATCGAGAGAGCAAAGCGAGAAATTATTTCACGAGTTGCATTTCCACAAGTTAAGCCTGAAACTGTTACTTTCACGTCTATAATGCATAGCAGTGCTTTTATTTAAAAAATTCAAATGGCCCTCGTCCCAAACGACGTCAGAAAAAAGGAGAAAGCTTCCTAAGGTCATGGGATTGGTTAGTTCCCATGGTCACAACTTTGTCACTGTCTTCACTTCTTCGACACGCTGGCTTCACACCATGGAGACAATAGAATTCTTAGCTGTTCTTAATGTCAGCACTAGCCAACTCTGCGACCCAATGGGAAAGCCGAGAATGCTTCCACAAATGTATTCTCCGTGAAAACCAGAAATCCTTAGCCAGAGGAAAGGAATTTCCGTCTGCAGCGGTAGACTTTGGGAGCTCCAAATGCTGCATTGTGCTTAGGCATGACAAACCTCAGCCAATCCAAAGTCCATGACACTTCACCCCACTCACACACACATTACTAACCTGTGGTGACTGCAGCAGGCTTTTTGAACAGTGAGCTTCATTTTGCTTCTCTTCGTTACAAACTCAAGCTTGAGAGAAATTCTTTGTTTAAATAATAAAAATCTTAACTGCTGTTTTCACTTCAACTCTTCACATTGATCTTGTTTGCTTTTTAATACTTTTCAATATTGTAACCATTATTTATCACCCGCTATTTCAATATAATTAAGTAGAAGTTCCATAAATTTGTAAAACCCTTGATACCTTCAGTGAAATAAAAATTTAAGTACATACACAGAATAGTCAGTCACACTAATGTATATCCTAAAACTAGGAAAAATGAAGGCTGTGTCATTCAAATATTAGCTCTGCTCACAAGGAACCACAATTCCTATCACTGTACATATTTCACAGCCCATAATATGCACTTTCTTCCTTTAAAAAATGTATTCTAAAACAGGCATGCATCAAATGGGCAAATGGGGGTACCTGTGTGTGCAATAGCTATGTTTTCATGCATCTGATTTTGCACTGCTATGGCAGAGAGCTAAAGGTGAACTCTTCATCATTCATTTGTTTCTGGGATTCCACAACGAATAATTTTAATAAGTACAGTTGCTATTTTTGGAAGTAAACTATCCATTTTCTTCCAATAAATTGTTTTTGTACGTGAAGGTTGATTATTATTTTATTCTTACAAAATCTAACCCAAAAATGACAGCATCTTATAGACCAAAGCAACAACCTAAGGCTAGGATATCCAGTAATAAGTGATTCTCTTTCTTCCTTTTCAAATTTACATTGCAAAAAGTATTATTAGTCCAACTCATTAATCTACAACAATACAATAAGTCTTATTGACGACATTCATTAGCAAAACTGCATGAGCAAAAGACATGAGACAATAATTAAAATAATTTAATGTGATGGTGAGAAAATGGAAACTATGTATGACATGTAAATTGAAACTACAGCAACAATAGGACAGGCCATGCAAAAAAATCTAATTGCAAGCACATATCCACATTTGACATGCAATGCATTTCACTGAGAAGCTACTCATAGAATATAAATCTTGAGGCTTAAAACCACAGTTAAAAACACGTAGCAGTTGTAACTCAAAACATAAAATGTTTTCCAACTAGTGGATGTGATAAGTAATGCATATCCTGCTTTGCATCGTATTATCCCATTATCTACCCATACAATGAAGACATCCATCATTAGATGCTCACAATAAAAGGCATATAGTCACAAAACAGTCACAAGAGGAGGTACTCCAAAACTTTTTAACACCACATGACCGCCTTAAACGGCTTTTAAGTAAAGAGATCACTAGTGCCGCAAAATTAGTTTTTTATTTACTTTATTTATTTATTAAAATATTAAAAAACAGCCACAAATGGCCTTTTACATTGAAAAGTGATATTTTTAAAGTTATATTCGAAGTGATCCTCACTAGATTAATATATAGAGTATAATGTATGAGAATGCCAAAAGAATGCCAACTGAATAGCTCAAGTGGGCAGAGTTTGAACACCACAAGACAGAGCACTCCAGACATGTGCTCTACCCAAAAACGTGTGCGTCATTCCTCAATCCCTTTGCGTGATACCCTCCATGGGGCCACAGCAGGACTTCAGTTTTGACAGTTTATTCCCCGCTTAAGAGGTGAAATATACTTGGCAGTCGTCATGACACACTTAAACACAGTTACAAAGAACAAGAGCCTGGGATGAACGAGTCCACACCCACAGACAGACTAAAGCCATTTCAAGCACAAGTCTCAAGAATGTGCCACCGGTAACAGCAGCAATATGATTCAAAGCTGCAAGAACATCAAATACTATGCCTACCAAAATGAACTGTTTCAACTTGACCTGAAAAAAATTCAAGTGTCTTAACTATGTCATATAAGGATAAGAATCAGCTGGAGGACCCAATATGTACCACCTTCAAATGACTTCACAACTAACTCTATGCATATAGATCAAAATAAGTCGTGCTCCTTTCTCATATTAGTCTTGAGTTCACATTGAAACCCCATTTTGACACTCTTTGGAGGGGAATGAGAAAATACATAATTTGCAGGAGTGGGTAATTTGAACACTGTTGATTCTGAAGAATGGTGAAACGTGAACGAGGCTCTTGGTTGTGTTTGACTTCCACGGCCTCCTCCCTTCAAAATCTATGTCGACATACACAGGAGTTCAGACCATTATCAATGAAGTGGCCAACTAAGGAGAAGTATAGGGGGAAGGGTTACAACGGCACACAATTGATGATTACCCGACTGAAATTAAGGTCTCCACGGCAACAAAAGATAAGAACAATGGCCACATAGCCACAAAGTACATTTCATGAAATCGCACTGACATTCCTTTTAAGTTATTTTCCAATGTCACAATAACATCTGATATCAGCCATAATTTAAGCACAACAATTGCATGTTCCACAATGAGACACAGCAAATCATAAATTGTGGCAAGAAGAAGTAGCAATCATAAATTTGTCTCTCCACCCGTTTGTGCCCCTGAGAACAAAATAGGAGGAGAGACAAATGTACCACATGATGCCATGAGTGGTAAACCTGACTGTACTTTTCTTAATTGAGGTAAGTTTTTACTCTTCAATGACGAATCACGACTGGTCTGGGGTTGTGCACAAACGACACCAGCAGTGCCATATTGGAAATATGTACTCGAGTATGTTTCCATTCTCAGCCATGGCTGATATGTGTAATGAAAACTTGAGAGAGAAATATCCCAATCTTGGCTAGACCACATACCGAGGGACTTCAAGTGCCATTGTTGTCACAGACACCTACGAGCATTACTTGATATGATTACCCCTAAGTCATGCTGAAAGAAAAACTTGATATTTAGGCCTTTTTGACTTATGGCATTGCTGACTTTCTGTGCTGATGCAGAAAACCATTACTGCATGATAGTAGTGTATGAAAACTCCACACAAGAAAAATTAACAGATTAGAAATCATACACTCCGGTCTTAGAATACAAAATATTTCCTGCTTGAAAAGGTTTGTGCAAACTGATTTCTGACCCATTGAAAAATTAAAGGAAAAATTGAAACAATCCAAAAACATCCTAGCCACAGAGCAAACTCCTTAATGAACAATCTACTCCTGCCATGCACACCGAATTGAAAAGCCAGAAACAATGGAAATCACATGAGTTGCCAACTTGAGAAAACAACGCCTCACGACCAGTGCAGTTAAGATGCTCTTGAATCCATATTTTCCTTCAGCAAATCTGTTTTGATGTATTGTCTGGTGGAAATGGAATAAAATGTTTGAATTGGCCATTTGAGTAGATTTACACAAACAAGGATTGAGCCAATACTTGGTGGTAACAATTATAAAATGTTGGTTGTGATAATAACAATTATTGTTAAGAAACTGATGATGAGCAGGTCCCTTTATGGATTCCTATCTGGTGAACTGAAACAAGACTGAAATCCCTTCAATATCATGCAATTGGTTTGGCTACAGATGAGGTTTTGCAACTAAAACTGATTTCTCCCCTGGAGGGTTGTGCTTGACAGTGGCGTACAGATGGGGTTTAGGGGATGGTGGGGGGTTTAGGGTTTAGACCCCCACAAAAACATGTTTACCTGAATTCGTTTTTGTTCGTTTACCCTAACTAGCGTTTAGAATTTTGCTCATTGGGCTGAAAAATATAGTTGAATTGTCTTCACGAAAAGAGAATGTTAATTTTATTATTGTTTTAGTAAATAATAATTTAAATATCATATTACGATGATGCAAATGAATATTAATGACCCCCCCCAGAAGGAAATCCTGCGTATGCCAATGGTGCTTGAACCGTTCGAGATAATTCCAATAATGTAACTAAGGAGTCACATGGTACGAGCACGAAGAGTTTTGAGATAATTTGGTGTATTTAAACCATTCGCAAAAATCTCACGCAGCCTCCCCCATCAAGTTTCTACCACCAGAATATTATTGATCAAGTTGAAAATCCTAATTAGAGACGCAATCAACAACATATCAGATGCTTAAGTTATCCATCCAAATGGTTAAAACACACCAAAATCTTGAACTTGTTTGTTATCGGACCACGTCACTCCTTATTTACGTGACCGTGCATTTCAAATTCTCACTCCAAGGTCTGTCAATGCATGGGTTAAGGAGATGCAGCAATTGCTTCATGGGAGCCTAATTAAAATCAAGAGATCAAAAACACCTTTCGGAGCCTTTTTAACTCTTAGAAAAAATTGAATGATAAAAAATATATTTGAAAGAGAGTGAAAGCTAGAGAATTGTAAGAAGTACATTGTAAGAAATACAGACTCTATGGCTGGAATCATAGGAAAATTATACTTATTCAATACGCTCATGCGTTCATGCTCAATATACTCATGAGTATAACATCAGTAGGTTTCCAAACATATGATAATACAGGAAATATGAGAGGGGGTAACCCATACTTCCTCAACCCATGATGAATACACAACCATTGGGAATTTTCGAGGAATGGCAGTGAGCTGGAGATGTGAAATTCTGACAGAGGTTTGATCACCATACATATATATTAGCCTACAACAATAAATCTTGAGAGTGTATTATTTTTGGTTGTGATCAATTGGTTTGAAAACCACACATCTATGGGAACTTCCTCTCGTGAGGAGAAGGTAAAGTGGGCGATGCCACACTGGAGCGAAGGACTTATTTTCCATCAGCCAGCCAATATGACAAGCAGAAGAATCAAAATAAATTTGTTAACAAAGTTATTTTAATTCTTCCCTAATGGATAAATTCCACAAGATCAATCCAACGACAGTTTCCTTTGCAAAATGGCAAGGTTAAGTTCTGGAGTAGAGTGATGATGAGTAACCCCACCAACACTAGACACACTGAGCATGAGAGTTTTCACCCACAATCCCTAAGAAACGTCAATTTGATAAAATAAAATAAAAAACTACCTTTGTAGAATCTTTTCAAACCCATTTCAATAATTTTTTGAACTTTTCTACACTTTTTATTTTTTTTAAACAATGCGTTTCACCAATTTTTGGCATCGTCAGGTGTAGTAGTTTGTTTACAAGTTATTTGTTGTCGTTGTTAGATAAAGTACATTCATTAAATTTGATTTTAAAGAAATGCTTCCATTAAAAAAAATTACAAAAAGGAAATTAAACAAAAAGAAAAGGAAAAGGAGGGTAAAAAAAAAAGTATTAACATGAAAATAAAAACAACTAAAATTTAAAAACAATACTTGGCAAAAACAACCAAATCAAGAGGTATGAGAAAAGTCAACGTCAAGTAAGGTCTCTGACACTACTCACGTTATTACTCCAATGGTTATACACTTCAACCAGAGCACTCTAGCGGTCAGGCGCTAACTATTATCAGCGCGAATAAGGTATACTCTTTGATTGAATATCTTGCAGATTTAAGTAGGAAATAATCACATATTTATTTCTCAGGGGAAACTTAAAAAGGTAATTGTATAATCAATTCTGCATCCTGTAAAATTCTGGAACCAGATTGCAGCGATAATAATGCCGTCCAGTCCTTCTCTTGGCATTTTCGCAATGTACTTTCTCGGCCATCTTCTTTGTTTACTTACTGTTGCGATGTCTCGTGTGGTCCGAGGCGTATTTTAAATGGATGCTGATAAACGTCTTACAACAAAAGGAATAATTACAGCATTTTTTCACAAAAAATAAAAATATATATGGCAAAAGCATACAATCTTTTATCTTTTTCACGCATACGTATTTTTCCATTTGCACCTGAAACAATTGGCACTAGTAGTAATCCATACGAGATATCGCAATTCCGTCAGACCCTTGGTCAACGTTTTATTAAGATAATTTTTCAGAAAGTAGTGGGAAGTATGTGTAAAAAGCTGCTAATTGCATAGATTTGGAGAATGCCTGATAATTTCAATTTGTTCTAACGCATCCATTTTTAAACCTTTTAAAATTGTTTTAAACGCGTTGTTTTTTTTTAAATATAGAGTGTAGAAAAGTACAAAACATTATTGAAATTCATGAAATGACATAGTAACTGAACCCTGTCAACACTGAATCCCTCAAAAGCAGAAAGGTCTTCATAGAGGAGGAGCCCATCGATTTAATCCGTGTGCAGGTTCTGCAGCAGAACCCCTAAGCCAGAATCCAAGCATGGATTCCCCACTGATTTAATAGAAGCACTGTTTTCACAATATGGGTTTCATTGCCAGCCTTGACTTTGGAGAAGTTAAATCCACATCCAATGGGTTTGGCATCTACGCCCAAGGACTCCAAACGTCACTTCAACATAAAAACGTAACAGCTGAGAAGATTAGGGACAACAGCAGTTAGTTCATGAGCCTTCCATTTCCAAATCAATGTTGAAGATTTAAACATTTAATATGAATCATTTCTTCCAAAAAATCATTCGAGCTTTCCAGAAATTAAAAAAGCAACACTTTGACCACAAAAATCTCTTCATTCGAGAGACACAACGCTATATTAGTTTTGGAAAAGGTGCTGCAGAGTATCACGACTTCATAAGATTTGCACATTAAATTTCAGCATTAGAGGCCGTTGTGGCCTTTTAATGCAGAAATTAAAATTATATGACCTTGATAAGTGTTTCAACATTTTGCGTGCATCATTCATTTAACCTCAAAAGTGATTGAGAAACCATTTTGTAAAACTGCCAAAAATAACTTTCAACTCCATCAGAGAACAGAGAGCAAAGGATATTAAATTCTTCTGGGAAACAAATATTTTTTTTCTACTTGAGAGCTCATAATCTGATATGTGCTGCGCATGAAGAGGCACAGGTTATATGTATATATTATAGAGAATGCCATTAAGCACTTATTATAGAATTATGAGCAGGTTTTACAAATTTAAGATAAGATAATTTTAGTGAAATATTTAGGTACTGGGTACAGGAGAAATAGGAACACAGTCATTTTATTATTAAACTCACATTGATTGAAAAAACTTTTCTTTCATAGAGCACATTTACTCACTGGCTGACAATGCCCCAACCACCTTCCCCCAACCCCACCCACCCCTTTCCCTAACCCCCCCCTCAACCCCCTTTGCCCAATATTATTAAGGAATCAAAATTGTTAACCAGATTATGAGCACTTGGGGAGGATGACATTTCCTGCAGTGACATTGGTTGAAAATGCTACTTACAGTCGTCTTCATTTTCTTCCTAGCATTAACTATTACAGATCGCCAGCCAGGATGCATGTTTTCCGTTTGGAATGTAATGTACATTGAGTGAGCATTAATACAATGGTCTCAATCATACGAATTGTCATTTCTCATTTCGTTCTGCAATTTTTTTCACCTTCTCATTTTGCTAATTTTCCCATGCTCTTCATTCAAACAGTTAAATATCTAAAGAATTGCTTAGCCCAACACTTGGTTCCCCCTGGGCTAAACCCATGAGTAAATGACGGTGACTGCTGATGCTAGACACCTCAGAGTGACTAGCCCACGGCAAGGTTCATCAAGGTCCTTTCTGGATCTGTCTTCTGAGGGCATTTTTAAGATTTTGGGATGCAAACTTCTCATCTCCAATGACATTTTTTGCATTCACGCAGCTATGCAAGTTGATACCAAGCTGCATAGTAACAGAAAATGGCAAAAATAAAAACCATTTCAAATTCTATCAAACCGAATATCTTGAGTTTTACCAAGTTCACAACTCAATCTTCATGATTCATGCTTTGCCTCCAGATATCCCTCATGTTAAAACGGTCTCAGGTAGCTCAAATTTGAACAGCACACAAACCATAGGAAAGCCTAACTTGTTCCAAATGAGCCAAGACTGCATTTAAAATGAAAAAGCTTTGCTGTGCACAAATTTTACGATACCCTATTTGGAATCACAATATAGATTTGGATGTTGCAAGTTCAAGCACAGCATTAACATAGAAGTATGTGTAAGATTTGTATTTTGAGGATAGGTCAAAAATTTACAAACTACAACTCCTTGCCAACGTTTCGGTGTCTAATTGACCACACCATCTTCAGGGCTGCAATTTATAGAGTTATAGTTTGTATACATTTATGACCTATCCTCGAAATACAAATCTTACATTCCATGAAGAGGTCGATAATACTTCATAGAAGAATAGCAATACAGAGACAAATCAACACCAATGGTACCCCATGTCATCAAATAGACATTTCTATGCTTTACAAACACCATTGTTCATCAACACTCACGTCCTCAATTGCCAATGCTTAATCTTCATCCAATCCCACCCAAAACATCTAACGCTTGCCTGAGCAAATCTCTTTCTGGATCTCACAAATACCTCTTGCACACACATCCTCCCTCCAATTGATCGTCCCCGAAATTCTTCCAAGAACTAGGGCAACGCTACTTTGACATATTCTTAAATCGTTGAAGAGACGGTCAATGAGAAGTCCATCTATTTTTTAACGGCATAAAGTTAACTGGAGACAGTAAAAACTTTACTGATTAAGGGTCAGAGCAGTTAATGCAGCAATGGAACATGCTGCAACATGTGGTGATTTGAAACACATGCGGTGAGTTTGAATGCTTTCTATTGTTGAATTGGCAATTAAACTTCATTTTCTCCATTGATAGGTAATGGAGTCATTGACGCAGGAGGAAATGTGTCACCTTGCATCCCTCCTAGAATCATACTTGATGACACTGATTCAAAAGGCAACAGTGAGAAGAAAACGCAGCACAAGTGCCAGTGTTTGCAAGCGTTCAAACTCACCCCACGAGCTCTAACTCACCCCATATCACAGTACAATAATATGCTTTCATTTGACTCACTTCCTATACTTTTTCCTCGCTCTGTGATGAGCCTCCAAGCCTTCCGAGAGGGTTTTCAGTCTCTCCGCCTCCATTTGCATGAGGGACTGGTCACCGAACCAGCGGACCCACACTTTGGACCCCTCCACGTCTCGGGAAGCACCCGCCTCCTCGGCGGACACGAGCTTTCCCGGCCAAGAGGGGCACCCTCGCACTTCGCCCCACACAAGGTCGCCCACGGCAAACGTGCGAGGAGGCGATGATGCCCCGTCCGCCTCCTTATCCTCCTCCGCTGCGTACTCTGCTTGACGAACACAAATAATCTCACTGCTCACGTGCGCATGCAAAACGAACGTTGTCAAGGGCTTCCAAGTGATTTGCAGGACTAAGCCACTTCCACTCCCAGCAGAGGAATAATGCTCACACAGATAGTAACTCAAAGAGAAAGAGAGGCCGCCACCAGAGCACAAGTAGGGACACTTATCTTCCAATGTCTTTGTACACGTGTGTACAAATATCAGCACTTTAGAATGTGCTGCAAACTTAGCGTGCAAATTTTTATCTCATATGCATGAATAATTTTTGATGTATTAAGTCACAGCACACGGCCCCTATAGACAAGTCTGTGCACCATATTAAAGCATGGAATTGTTAGATTGATGCAAGTGGCCACATGACAGCTCCATATCCCACATTCCTACTTAGATGCTCCTGACTGATTCAATAAATGAATCGAGATAAACAGCACGATTGCAAAGTTGGAAGAGGGCATTCAGATTGAGCAAAGAAAGCATGAAAGATTATTATTCCCAGGTGCATTTGCCATATTAAGAGGAGGAGGTGGAAATGTAGAAGTTGCACAAAGGTAACATACATAAACAGACATACTTCACATATTTGGAAAAGCAGGCAGTTTGGCCACAGCACAGGTATACGCCCCATTTGACATGAGAAATGCTTCCCAAAAACTGTAGTGCTAAACGAATTCATGTGAAGTGAATGTTTGAAAGCCAAGAGAAGCCATATAATTGATAAGAAATATTTACAATAAATATTAAACTGGACCATGTCAAACATTGCTCAACAGTTTGATTACATTTTCAATGGTATCAGGGGAAATATGATGGAACTCCTTCATGAGTGTTCACAAAAGGATAGACAATGACAGGTTCCACGGATATTTTATTTGTGAATAGTTTCGATACAAGGTATCATCAGGCAGGCACATGATGATTATACCTTGTATCAAAACCATTCACCAAATAAAATATCCATGGAACCTGCCACTGTCTTTCTTTTTTGAACAATAATTACATTTTTATATACAATAACACACAATGCATAAATAATACAAGAGAATTTGGAAATTTTCACAATTACATTGCGCATCAAGAGTGAATGTACTTGACTGTACTTCATGAACAGTAAAATATAACGTAAAATTGTCCTCGTTACAAATAGTAACGAATAACCTGGGTTTTAAGCCTGAATCACTTAATTTATGACTGTGGGATATCAACCAGAAAGATATTGCATAGAGATTAAATCCAGCGATAGAAAAATTAAGAACGGCGTGGAAGCTAACAAGGATAACAAAAGACATACTATAATTGTGTTCAGCCAAGCAAGATCTTGTGAGCGCTGATCAAGAAGCAAATGAAGAGCAAAATAGTTGAGTGCTGCTCGCTTGGCTGAATGCGCTCATGCAACCACGGAGAGTTGTCTCACTCTGCAGCTATTACATTTGTTCTGCCTGTAATACCTCTCTTCGTATTCAAACCACTTTTATTATCCTCTCCCAATGAATTATGCGTCCTTTCCTCGGCCCATCACTATTTGCTGACTGCACATATATTTTGCACTCACATCGGCAAAGGTTAACTGCATAAATAACGTTACTAATCACCTCATGACAGCTGTCAGCAACACACACTAAGCATTTGGAAAAACCAGTTCCCCTCTCGCAATGTCACAAGTGGCAAAGTTCAATCTCGCTTAGTGTACAATTTGAGACAATTTTTATCTCTTTCTCTAAAGCACAATGTTTCGAAGACATAACGCTAATATTTCAAACTGATATGAGTCTTGTAAATGGATGAGTGCAGAGTACTTCTTCCATAATGAAATAAAACTTTGTAGTTTGCATTTCACTCACTTCTCCATCAAACCAATACAATACAGTTCACCAATACTTCCGTCCATTGATGCTTAAACACATTAAAAATGCGTGTGTGATATGAAAAGAATTTCTTCCAAGCGGAACCAGTTTTTATCTATTTAAATATTATCCATTTAAATAACCAGCTGCTGTTCCTAAATGTCTGCCCCATGGCTGTAACTCCCACCACCACCGTTCCAGAACGGCACCCTCATGGAACATGTTAAGTACCATATTTTCTGGCTTATAAGATATGCTCTTCCCAATACAATCCCAAGGAAAACCTCCCTGCGTATAAGATGGGCTCTTCCCAATACAATCCCAAGGAAAACCTCCCTGCGTATAAGATGGGCTCTTCCCAATACAATCCCAAGGAAAACCTCCCTGCGTATAAGATGGGCTCTTCCCAATACAATCCCAAGGAAAACCTCCCTGCGTATAAGATGGGCTCTTCCCAATACAATCCCAAGGAAAACCTCCCTGCGTATAAGATGGGCTCTTCCCTATACAATCCCATGGAAATCTTCCCTGCTTCTTATATGGTCAATTTTAAGGTCAGATTTTGCCTTTAAGATGTTACCTTTTCCAAATATTGCTGATGCAAATCTTATGATAAGACGTAAGTAAAAATGAGCATGATGATGTTCCGGATCACACCATGTTGCCATAATTATTCAAGTGCACAGTAAAAGATCGCTTCTGTTTCACTTCAAACAAAGGGTGCTTTCGGGTGCTTTCCATTCACTCTACAGTGCAACTCACTCCGTAAATCGATAGTGCAGTCGCTTTCTGCTCGAGTCAGACCAGAGCACTAGGCAGTGCACTTGAAAACAGACCAAGAGCATTGCTGCCATGTGCTGGAGAAGGAATGAAATATCTGGAAGAGAAAAAATTACCCCTCACACAACCCTTCTTCTAATTAACACACATGCAGTGCACCCTTCAGGATTAGAAGAGTAAGAAAAATGGCTTCATCTAGGCGTAGTTTCTTTCTGCCTTCCAACACTATTCCTGTCACTAATTTTCAGAAACTTACGACGAAATCAATTTTCCAAAGGAGTTTTGGGGTGACTTCAGCGACTGAGTTAACCCTCTGAGAACTTTGGAAAGACTACTTCTGTATCCTCTACAGCCTGATGATTACAGACAAACCAAGCGACCAAGTGGCACATGGAAAAATGCAATCTACTGAGAAGAAACTCAGGCCAGCTTCTGTATCAGCCTCTCCGGCTGCTAGCAGAGAGCCTGGAGAGGATGACAGATTAGCGGAGGATATGGCATGGCATTAGGAGAGTCCATGGTTCTGAAGATAGACAGTCAGGATGTTGAGGACCCGGTAAAAGCCTGAGCTACAAAGACACTGAGCAATCCACTGCTTAATTGAAAGCACTTCACAAGGAGCAGTAACAGGAAGTGGCTGAAGAGAAGCCTTGAGAGATAACTTGCTGCTAGCAGAGAGCCTGGAGAGGATGACAGATTAACGGAGGATATGGCATGGCATTAGGAGAGTCCATGGTTCTGAAGGTGGACAGTCAGGATGTTGAGGACCCGGTAAAAGCCTGAGCTACTGAGCAATCCACTGATTAATTGAAAGCACTTCATTAAGGAGCAGTAACAGGAAGTGGCTGAAGAGAAGCCTTGAGAGATAACTTGCTGCTAGCAGAGAGCCTGGAGAGGATGACAGATTAACGGAGGATATGGCATGGCATTAGGAGAGTCCATGGTTCTGAAGGTGGACAGTCAAGATGTTGAGGACCCGGTAAAAGCCTGAGCTACTGAGCAATCCCCTGATTAATTGAAAGCACTTCATAAGGAGCAGTAACAGGAAGTGGCTGAAGAGAAGCCTTGAGAGATGAGGAGGAGGGTAATGTTAAGCGCTATGGGTGGGATGGTTCCACTTCTCAAAATTAATTCCTGATTCTTAGTTCTGGCTTGGCCTCAGTCTTCATACTAGCACCACCAACTCAGTGGTGAAGTGCCAATAAAGGCACTGGAAGCACTGCTTCCCTTGTATTTCATGTGAAATAAACACGCAGTGTTCTCACAACTGGTCATAGGAAAGAACTATTTTATTCAAGGATAAGGTCATGATTGTATTCGTTCCTTGTAGCCGAGTGATAAATGGATAAGCCCCTTGCTCAAGAAGAGAGATTCATGATTTGGTGAAAGGATATCGGCTTCTTGTGTAGGATGGCTTCCTTCCTTTCACTCCATGACGGGTGCACCGTGTAAAGGCTCGCTATCGTCAGACTAAATTCGAGTCTAAATTATGGAAGCACCAGCCTCTGCTGAATCCCTTGGTTGAGACAAAATCTGTTAACTAAGTGAGTGTTTCATTGCCGTGGACTACATAGCATACAAGCGTAATTCTCAGTAGATGATAAATGTGATTTGGCCAACAGGGGTTTTGGCTACCTGAAGATTATACCTTTCGGAGAAATATAACTTGAGAATTGTATCTGGACTTCTCATTCTGAATTTTTAATTTCTGTGAGAAAACTCTTAATGCATAAACAGCAAACTCTAAAAGTATTATGTATGTGATAACATTTTGCTGCAGGTGTGAAATCAGAGTAGATGATCATCCTATACTTCAAATGTTTTGAAAGTAAGTTTTCTAATTTTGTCAACTTACTACTTTCTAGAGGCATGAAGAATGATATATAGCAAGTACCGGGATTATGGTCCCTAAACAAATTTCATCCTAAATTCTAAAAAAATGTAATAAAATATGGTAGTAGACCGCTGATGCAATCTCTTCATAAGATGATAGTGCACATCTGGAACCTGGAAACCACGCCGAAGGAGTGACAAGAAGGCAGTGATTGTCCCTCTCTACAAAAGAGGGGACAATCTAGATTGCTCAAATTATAGAGGAATATCTCTACTGAACTGTACGTACAAAATACTGTTGAAAGTTATATTAAATAGATTAAAAGTATGCATATGGTAATTAAATAATTGGAGAGCACCAAGCAGGATTTATGAAAGACTAATCAACCACTGACCAAGTACTTGTTATAAAAGAGCTGACCTCCAAGTACTGGGAATACATTTTTCAAAAATCTATTTGTATTATGTATTGATTTCAAGAAGGCTTATGATAGTATAATATGGTGAAAACTATGGATAATCCTTAGAAAGAATAATATCCCAGAAAAGATTGTAAGATTAACAAAAATGTGTGTTTAAGGTTCAAGAAGTAAGGTTAGAATAGAACGGGAATACACAGACATCTTTGGTATCAAAACAGGGGTAAGACAAGGAGATGGGTTGTCCCCCCTATTGCTCAACTTTGCCCTTGAAAAAGCATTGAAGGCAATAAAAGTTATACCAAGGGGGGTAAATATAGAAGGTCGGCTTAACATACTAGCTTTTGCATATGACGTTGCTCTAATAGCAGATAGTAAAAATGCCCTGAAAATGTTAGTGGAAGCCTTCTTCGGAGTAGAAGGCAAAGTAGGCTAACAAGTGAACGAAGCCAAAACAAAATATAAGAAAATAGGAAAAGAGGCAAAGCCAGCTAACTCAACGCTGGAGGTAAGGGGTCACAAATTTTCATTGACAGAAGAATTCAAGTATCTAGGAGTTACTATAACTAGTCAAAATAGAATGGACCAGGAAATACAAGCAAGACTAAATGCAGCCAATAGGTGATATTGGAGTCCGTCAAAATTATTAAAGAGCAGGCTTCTATCAAGACACACAAAAATTAGGATATGCATAGCTCTCGTATTATCCAACCTGTTCTCTTGTATGGGTCAGAAGTGTGGACACATACGAAACACATGCAAACAAAGTTGTTAACTTTTCAAAAATAATATTAAGAAGAATATTCAGACCAACTTTTGAAACAGGGAAATGGAGAGTTAAAAAGAACAAAGAGCTTAGAGAGCTATACAGAATGCCAGATATTGCGGCTGTGGTTTGAAGCAGAAGCAGGAGGATTAGACGGCTTGGTCACGTCAGAAGAAGAGAAGAGGACAGAACTATGAAAAGAGCGTAAAGAGAGGATGTCGGGAAGGAAAGCGCGCACCATGAGGGAGGCCAAGAATAAGGTGGGAAGACCAAGTAGCAAATGACGTGAGATAATTGGGAGGTGACATTGAGGTGGCGGAGAACAGAAGAGCTAGAGAGAGGAAGCTTGTTGGCGAGGCCAAAAATCAGCTAGAGTAGCCACAGGAGTAATAGTAAGTAAACAAATTTCATCCGCATGACTTTTAGGAAAAATGTTGCCGTTTCAAAGTGATAAAATATAAATTAAACTAAAATCCACAGCTTCAGGCTCTACTTTGTAGAAAGAACTTTTAATATTCATTATAATAAAGTTTTGTACTTTTCTGCACTTTTTAAAAAGTGTAGAAAAATACAAAACTTTATTGAATTAATCAGTTTCTAATTAATGGCTTTCTTCAGCCAGTTCCAGTTCTTTCGATTCTGGTTAGAACTGGTAGAACACAGGAACCCAAGAACCAGCCATCCCATTCCTAAAAAGGACAGCATCCTTTGAGCTAACTTCAAGGAATTGCTAGGTTATTGGGCTAAGACACACGAGTTTTGTGGAGAAGTGGCTCTCCAATATTGCAGTGGTGAACTGAAGCATCAACCTGTTTGACGATGATGGTTTGTACCAGTTAAGGAAAATTTTAAAATTTTGGAAAATGCAAATGACATCAGACAAACACCTCTCCAAGGAAAGGTCAAGTGCTGGCAGTAATGCTAGTGGAAGTTAGCCACCACCCTCAACTAGCGTACTCACAAAGAAGAAGAGAATCCATCCCATAACCTCCTTCTCCCACCCCACCTACCTCTCTGCTTTCAATTATCAGCTAAGGTTATGTGTACTTCAGTTCTTACTGCTTTAAGCACACAAAATTTCTTTCATACAGATTTACAAGTTAGCATTATTATGTTTGATTAAAAATAATCAACACTTGCACTTAAAATGTGATAAAGTAAGTAATTTTTGGGGATATAGAATAGATTTATTCAATTTATAGGGACATATAATTTTAAAGTCGAACTCCCGCTAGAACAGAATGTGTTCTAATTTTGAGGGCCCACTGCATTCCAAAATACAAGTAACGACCGACCTCCTCATAGCACATAAAAGACTATGAACAATTGAAACCAAATAATACCCCAGGATTGACCAAGGACCACAGCACTTCTCCCTCAATCAGAAGAAGAGTGTGGAAGCAATTCTTGGTGGAGGGACGGCACTATATTGCAAAGAGAAAAAACATGTAGGCATGTCCCAAGGGATCTTATAATCCTTGCAACTGTTGAAGCTCGCTCACAATAGAAATCAGACTTGAAACTCATGTTACATAAAACAAGAGCACCATTAGCCACCTTATATACTTCACCTAATCAAAACAAATTGATTTTATTAAACCCCAAAGTGATTGATAATTCACTGCAGCAGAGGATCAATATTATCACAATCGTATACATATCTTTCAACACTCTCACAACTTGAGCATTCTTGAGCTATACTTGTACTCCCCGTCAAAGTCATGTCGCATGTAGTTAATTCCAGTTAATTAACTCAACTAAATCAACAAAATAAAATGAAATCTCCAGCGAGATATAATTATTTTGCAGAAAAGATCAAATGAAGTAACATGCCATGCAATGCTCACAAACATGCAACACTCATAAGGGTCACAAGGCCTTCCCATGCAATGAACACACACACACCTGCGCCAGCATGCGCCAAGCATTAGAACAACCATCACAATAGATGGCAAATCATTAAAATGCATGCGTACAATGTATATACACACATCAAAGGTTCTTTACTATACTTTATCCTTAAAAACATGATGGGTACACTATTATTTAAACTATTATGTTTTTAATTAAACAACAAAGGAAGACATATCTCATCTTTAACTTCACTTATCTTTACAAACCCACTCAAAAGACAAATGAAGATCATTATGGGTTCAAAGAAAATGGAAAATGTTTTATATGCTCTTAGTTATAAGCTGCAAATTCCATAACTTATCATACTGTTAATTTTAACTATCCATTTGTAAATTTTAAAACATGACCAAGAATGACTGCTGGGCAGTGACAAATTCCCAAGAAACCAGCAGCGAAGGGCATCAACCAAGAGATTGGTTACAGAGGTGACACAGCCAAGCTCGCTGTTGCCACAGAAATAAAAAACAGGCAGCACTTGGATTATTCCAGGTGCTCAGTCTCATTTCTTCCACAGGAGGCGGTGTACACGTGGTTCACCACATCTCAATTTAGACGCCAGCAACCAAAATGTCACCGGATGAGAGGGGACATAGGGAACGTGGCATTATGAAATTTTTTCTCCCCATTCATACATATTTCGAACAAAAGTTGCCAAATCCAGGGAAATGATTTTTTATGCGTACCTACAATCATATATCAGTCTCCATTTTTATACAATTTATTTCACCATTTAAACATCGACATACTCTCACAGTTCCAAGAACCCTCTCATGTGAATTACATCAGGAGTCACTGATGTGCTCTTCTGTGACATGAAGACCAAAAGGTAGTGGATGTGTTACTATGGGAAGCCCCCCTTATTGGAAGTATGAATAAATGTACGAGTGCATTTTGCGCCTAGAGATAACAAATCCACACAAATCCTCGATGCTTGCGCTTCCTTTTTCCTTTCTGAAGGATGGGCAGTGAAAAGATACTTTCCCCTCAGCTGCTTTCACATTTCTTCTAAACCAGCAGTGATCAAGGTCAGCACTTGAACTGAAGGTAGGAAAGGACACCAGAAGGGTAAGGGAAGATAACACCAAGTAGAAGATAGGTGATCCGCTCCAATTAGGGGTAAGAGTGACTCATTCACACAAGGGTCACTCCTATCCAAAACCACGTCAAAACCCAGCTCTACTTTTTAGTGCAAAAGTGGGGCAATAAGCTTTCTACCTTCATTCCTGAGATTATTAGAAACTGTAGCAGTATTACCTTATCTGGCATATAATTAGGACAAATAATTACATACAGACAGTTCCTGACTTGTGTAAGTTCAACTAATATAAACCCGGACTTACGTAGCACATGCTAACAGGAAAATATTAAATGGATAGCACTCACGTTACGCTCAGGTGCTAGCAAAGAACAAGTGACGCTCCATTTATGCACCAGCAGTCAGAACCAATTGACGAATACAAAACTGAAAACACTGGCTTATTATGGAACATATAGCAACAGCGTTAGGAAGGTGATTTATAACTTATTTCTACCACAAGTGTTAATAACGACTAGAGGAATGATGAAACTCATGAATGAAGTTTATATGACGTTTCATCTACATACTACCCAGCGAGCCACTGCAGAGGCAATCGGCAGGGAGTGTGAAAGCCACGAAAGGAGAAGGAATAGTAAGGGGGGGGAAGGAGATTCGTGTTTTAACAACGCGTCTCAAGTCATATGCTCATGCATTAGTCTAAGATACCTAAAGTGATAACTAGGATTTCATTAATAGATTTTACTTGAAGCGTAAGGTAATTACCATAATAACCATTACTTGGAATGACTTTACTTATGTGCTTGCTCGATTTGATTCACGAAGATCAGCATCAATCACAGCCCCAACGGTAGTAAAGATGTAGTAATTGACAAAAGTGAGAAAACAAAATAAATATATGGTGAAGATATGGCTGGGTTGTAACAAGATTCTGGACATGAAATTCCCTGACATTTCCCAGACAAAAATTATCATTTTCCCTGACATTTTCCTCAAGCGTTTCCTTGACATTCAGAGAGCAGTGAAAATTTAAGTGCAAATGAAAGTTAAGAAAACACTCCATTGTTACTATTACTCATCAAATTTAATGACAAATTTATGAAACTAAGACCAAATTGAAAGATGGAACATCAACTCCGGCAACAACGAACAAACGTATAGTTGGCGTGTGTTGGCCACTGACCAATTCATCGACCTTCGCCCTTATCACCGATTTTCCCTGACAGCTCGACGATTTTCCCTGACATTTCCCTGACTTGTAACATCCCTGTACAGCTATGAACAAAACCATAAGAAGTTAAAATCCTATGATTTTACATACATTTTAAGTATTCTACAGGACATGAAAGTCCCGATTTCTTATGATAGGGTCAAAAACTAACTCACATCTGATTAAATTTATTATTCTATCAAACCAACCATGATTTTGCCATCTTATCTATGTCCATCCGGCATTGAAAATGATTGTGTACTTGCTAGTGATATAATAAAAGACTGTGTTAGCATGTTCACCCATCTGGATGAGCTACCCTGCAAGTGTTTTCCTCTTACTCAAAATTTGACTTCTGCAGTGTTCCGTGGAATGCTTCACTTACATACATTAGTTGGTAACTGTCTGTATTCTGATTTGGAAATCATTTGCATGGATGCCAGAAATCATTTCATACTTTGGAAATCACTTGCGGTGACTAATTTCATATGCTCCTCAAGAAAGATGGGATGTATTCTGTGTTGGGGAAATTGTACAGAGGTGATGTAACTATTTCATACGATCTTAAGACCATCCCGCTATTTTCCAAGGGTGAATTGATTAAAACAATGACTCTTAATCAGTTTGCCCCAAGTTATAGATCACTAAGATGGGCCAGAGATTCATCGAGAAGCACAGGCGTCCGATGAGGAGGTATAAATTGCAATCCATCCTGAGATGTGAACTCGCTTTTCTGCCATAATATTATTGAAATAAGTGTGTTAGTTAATTTTTAATCCATTATTCTGAACATTTCATACTCAAAAGACTTATGTTTATAATCAAGCATGTACACTTTAGCACAATGAAAACTCCTGAGTGATCCCGACAATACAACCATACCGGCAAAACAATATCCAGTAATACACCACAGTTTACTACATGTTGCAACATAACAAATCTGCTATATACGGCATGAGTCCATATGGATTGGCATGTGTCCGGTGCTGGTGAGAGGATGCAGGCAATATGAGCAAATCAGGAGAGACTCAGATTACGAAACCAACCTATCACAGTCCAGCTCTGCTTGTAAACATTACGAGTGAATCAAACCATGCCAAAATCAGGGAGTACCTATCATGCTACTCCAAATAACAAAACCTGAGAAGGATGCCATGCCACATGGGATATTCACCCGAATATTCTAGACGCCAATGTGGGTGATAACAATGCACTTAACTGTAAAATATTTAAGCACGACGCTTCCACACCTCCGGGTTTTTTCATCAACAATTGCTGACTTGTGGAACTTCTCCACGTCAGTCTGGCCTTTGAATTCCGTAAGCCTGACTTTACACAGCGATAACCCAGTGTGAAAAATAATGATAGGTCACCCAAGAAAGGGATACCAGCTGAAATGGATTCATGCCAGGTGGATCACAGACTGCACACCCAACTTAAATCAACAGCCAAGACACATAAATTGTCGCTAAACCATTTTAAGCTTGTTAAAAAACATTTAAAGGGTGTTTTGTGTATTTTTAAAGGGTATTTCTTTGTATTTGTTCAATTGTTGGTATTTGAACGTAAGTTGTTTGTAAAGTTCACTTTGAAAGAGTCATTTGATAATAATTCAAGGTCAAGAGCCAAATATTCAAAGGATTAATCCTCCAAGCCATTACCTTAAAAGAATTGCTAGTTACTATTGGTCATTTCCAAGTGTCTTGTCAGATATCATAGCCAATGACTCATCTCTTTTGTGTTAAAATTTCAGTAATATTATTGCATGAATTGAGCCAGTCAGAGTATTTTTAATGTATTTCAGTTGGAGAATAAATTTCTGTAAACGTTATCCATATATTCGGAATGTTTTAGCACAGAGCAGCCAGGGAAAGGCTAAAAGTTATCAGTGCGGAGACGTGTGTTTTATGAGAAGACATACTGGTAACATACAGATTGAAGAAGGTAAGGTAGGCGTTCCGGAGGGATCCAGTAACCGACTCATCCTGCCACCAAAGAAAGAGTATAGGACTCTTCTACAATTTGATGGAACTAGCTACTACATGAATGGTCCTTTGCAATGGATTTATTCCATGAAGTAGTGGTCTACTCTCTCCCCACTAAAAACCTAAGATAGTGTTTTTCTAATGGAAACTATAGTTTCACCTCTACTCTGTCGCAGAAAGTATAAAGGTATTACGCAAGCCATTTTAAAACATATGGAATGCCGAAATTAACGTAGATGTCGTTGAAACTCTGCCTAATGGGTACACTAGACCATACACTAAACATTTGGCAACTTTTGCAGAAATATTATGGCTAGGGAGAAATATAAATTGAATGCCAAAGGGGCCCAAACTTCTCCCACCATCATCCTCTCTCCCCCTCATCCAGGAGAACAAATGAATGGTATATTATGTAATGATAATCAGTGCCACACATACACACACACTAACCTCCTTCTCCATCAGCAAGCCCCTCACCATGGCCCTCCACAACCAGAACATCACTGTGCTTCCTCCGAAAAGCCTTCATGCTCCTGTCCTCCGCCAGCTGCGCATCAGCCGAGCTGCTGCACAATTTCCCTCCATCTGCACGGTCAACACCCCCAGAGGTGACAAACATCACGTCCCTCAGTCCACCCTTCCCATCACTTGGCATCATTCCCGAGTGGATGCCGGGGTATCCGAGGGCGACAACCACCGTTGACTCAACCGGAGGGGTCTTCTCCGCCCTCCCAATGTATACTTCCAACCCCCCTCCTCCAGCCCTGCCCGGAGCATCCTTCTCACTCACCCGCGAAACTGCCCCAGGTCCAGCATCCCTTCCCTTGGGGTCATCGCCACAAACACCCAGAGGAAGAAACCCAGATGTGACCAGTGCAGAACCAGAGACTGCAGAGTCACCATGAGGCATCGAATTACTCACACTGTGTTCCGGGCCACTCCTCCTGGCCGAATGCATGGCATTGGGTCGCTTGTCAACGTCAACTCCTTCCTCTCTCTCCCGCTCTGGAGATGAGGCAAGACCCACCGACATCACTGCAGAGGGAGAAGGTTCTGGCTCACTGCTGCTGACAAAGTGGACAGAGCACTGAGCTTCTGCCGCTGCTGTGTTTCTAGAGGGAGAGACACCACACGAACTCTGATGAGGAAGGGGAGTCCTTGAAGGGGCAAAACCCTCAGTGGACCCTGAGACCAGACACGAAGAGGCAGCTGAAGTGGATGAAATGGAAGCCTGTAAATTTGAGGCCACGTCACTAGTAGTGGTGTCTGCTGGACTAGCTGTAGCACTATGGGTAGTAGTATCTGGGGGGCTTCCAGCACTAGCCATTACTCTATTCCCACGCATCAGCTCACTACTCGACTGGACTGCAGCAACTGGTGGAGCAGATTCAGCAAATGAATGGGGGGGCCTTGAAAGGGGAGGGGCAGCAGAAGGAACGTAACAAGTGGACGCAGAAAGTAGGCCTTGATTAGAACTTTGCACTGTGGTAACATACACTGGAGGGGAAGTAGCCTGCACAGACTGATTTACTGCTGTCTGAGTAGACACTGAATGGCGGAGGAGAATGGCAGCAGAGGGGTGATTGGGAGAGATAGCAATGGGAGTACTGGTGGGGAGGGATGGTCTGATTCCAGCATAATGCTGAAGCAATGGAACAGTCACGCCTCCACCTCCCTCTAAAATAACATTCTGCTGACTTAACAAACTGGAATCTATTTCGCTGGGAGTCCCATAATTAGCTACAATTGCAGGCTGTTGTTGAGGTGCTGACTGTGGATGACATGGATGTGTCTGTTGATGATGTGATGAATGATTATTAGATACCATCATCGTCTGCTGCTGCACTATTGTAGTAGTATTTTGCTGAACGACAGTGGTATTCTGTTGACTGCCATGAATTTGAGCTCTAGCCTGATTAGTTGATGGAATGGCAGAGCCATGAGGAAGAGGTGATGGAGTTGTCTGCACAGCTTGCCTTGAATGTGGTTGCTGATGCTGGGATATTGGTACAAGGACATTCCCACTGCACTGAAGAAATTCTCCACTTGGTCTCAGCACAGCCCCTCCACTGCTAACGAATGAGTCTGTAGAGCCTGGCTGATTGACAGTTATTTGGTGGTTACCCTGGAGAGTTGATCCCTGGGGAATTAATGCCCCAGGATTGCCAGCATTACTCCCATTAACTAAAAATTGCCCTTGTGATAATACTGTTTGAGGCTGCTGCAACAATTTACCCTCTACGTGATGATGTTGTGAATTGGACAATGCTGATGGGGCATGTCCCCTGATCACCACACCACCAGCACCAGTGGCCACCAACTGGTGATGAGGGGGTGGGTGCGTCTGAGAATGATGAGCCTGTAAGGTGTGTTGCTGGTGAGGATTAACTTGCCCAAATATATTTTGAGTGTGGGCAGGTTGCACATGGGTGAGAACATTTTGCCCATTCAGATTTTGCAGATGAAGCTGTAATGGAGGAAGGCTTTGATGTGAAGCATCAGGATGTGATGTTGTTGCCCCAGTGGGTAGCAATGTACCATCTGGGAGGGCACTCATGACCATTCCCTGGAGACCAGGTACTGCAGCTACCACTGTAGTACCCGTACCAATGAGTTGCTGAAATGGAAAATTCTGAAGGAGAGTGGCAGTACCAGGAGTACCTCCAAGGCTAAGAGGCTGCAAGAGATTCACTCCTGCGGCATGCAGGGCTTGTGAAGATGAAGCTGTAGTCAATAAATGATGGGGTGAGCCACCAATTTGGCCAACCTGCTGGCCAATCGTTCCATATGCAGCACCTGGAGAGCCATTGTTTGCTGGAGTGCCACCAGACGATGCACCAGCAAACTGATTCATTAGGAATTTGCCACCACCAGGAACAAATGCAACAGCCTGAAGCATTCCTCCAGGAGCTCCATAACCAGTTGTTGATCCTGGCACAACCACCTGTTGTTGAGTGTGGTGATGGCTTACTGGCAACTGCCCCTGCTGCTGTTGATGCTGGGTGGCAATATGAAGCATAGAGGCAACTGTTTGTGGAGAGGGTTTCCTCTTCTTCCCCTTCCTTTTGCTGATTCCTGGAGAAATAACCTGTGGCTGTAAATGAGGTTGCTGAATAGTTGCCCCTACCAATTCTGCAGTATGCACAGTGCGAGTTGTCGACCCATCTATGGGTAAACCTACAGTCATTTGATGAATATCAGAATGGCAATGTTGGTGCTGCTGCTGAGGATGGTGCTGCAAAAGATGCAATTGGGGAGGCCCACCACCAACAGGAAGAGCATTAACCAGCTGCATCATAGGCTGAGTAGCAACTAGGGGTATTGATGTGGCAGATGATGAAGGAGGATGAAATTTTACCATTTGACCCGGTCCACCATTGTGTGTGCCTGCATTACTAGCTCCAGCTCCGGTTGCACTGGCAACTATGAACTGTCCATTACCATTGGAAACAAGAAAATGTCCAGGAGGTAAACCAGTAGGTGATGCTTTCAGAATTGTTGGTTGACCCATACCAATTTGCTGAGGATGAACAAGAGGTCCTCCAAGGTCCAAACCTTGGGGTTGATTGCATGGTACTTGAATACTGCTAACCACACTCTGTACCATTTCCAGGGGTGACTTGGAATTTGATGAGGAGGACACAGAAACAAATGCTTGTGTTGTTGGAATGTTTGAAAATGAATAGTAGGAAGCTGGAGAGGAAGCTGGTGGGGTAGATGTAGAAGTACTGCCTCCAGAAACAGTCACTGTTGAGGCCTTACCAGCCTGGACAGATGTTATGGTGTTGCTACTCACAGTATGACCACTTGCCATTGTAGTTACTACAGATGGAGACTGAGAATATTGGCCTACACTGACATTATTGACACTGACGGGCTTCTGATCACTACTATTTGATGAACCACTGGTTGAGGTAATATAGATGTTACCATCTAAAGCTTGGCATGTTATCTGTGTGGACGATGGAATGCCTGCTTCTTCCTGCAATACATGATGCCCTCCCACTGTTACAGTAGAATATCCATCCATCATGGCATTTCCTCTTTCACTACTACCAACACAATCTTCAGTTTTTCCTCCGCCTTTTGTTGCAGCACAAGTTTGGCTTGTGCTCACAGTTCCTCCCTGAATGGGTCCTCTGGAATCTGACATCTGATGCTGATGCTGATTCTGATTACCTTGTGCAAAATGAGTAGACTGCTGATGATGGTATGCCTGAAGGGTGCCTTGTTCCTCAAAAGTCATTTTTTGTGGCTTAAAATGTGCTGGGATCCTGGATTGTGAAAGTGACTGACTACGACTAACTTGCAGTAGTTGAGTATCTACATTTGCATCCTTTTGCTGGCACATTGTTTTATCTATAAATGTTGATGATGTAACAGGATTATCATCAGATGATTGGTGGTGTTGCACAGTTGGTGGATGTCGGCCTTGGCTGGAAATAGCTGGGAAGTTGGATTGAACAATATGTCGATGTATTTGATTTGGTGAAGACACAGGCAAGAACTGATTTTCACTCAGCTGATGGGAACTATTGTGGTTGCTAATACCAGGCTCTGATGAAATGTTTCCAATATTAGAGGTCTGTGGCATTCTTTGATCTTTTGAAGCAACTACTTGATCAGAAACGAACTCATTTATAGATTGCCGAAGAATCAACTGGTGGTGATGGGTTTGCATATTTGGTTTACAGTTTTGGGACTGATAAATTAAGTTTTGGCTTTTTACAGCGGCACCTGTGACTTGACTCTGGCAGACACTTGTTGGAATGGATGTTGTGGTTGACACAGTGGTCATTGTTTGGTGGCATCCACCCAAAGAGGGAGACGGAGGAGAGACAACGAAAGACTGAATTCCATGGCTATCTACAGTGGCGCAAGCAGTTGTGTTCATCAAATTACTAACATGGGCATTAGGGCAAGATTTTGGAATAGCACAAGAAGTGGAAACCGGAGCAGTTTGCCCAGGGATATTGCTGGGTTTTGTTGAGATGAATCCAGTAGGATGAGATATTATTCCAACAGTGGAAGATGAAATTAAACCAGAATTATTAGCCTCTAATGCTGGATGGTTTGCATGGGGCGTTGATGACTGTCTGCAATTGGATGGGGATACAGCATCTCCCACAAACACCACATTTCCCCCAGTCTGCCTCGATATAGTACTGTTAAGCAATGCAGTTTGCTGTGCTAGGTAAGCAGTAGGGTCTTCCATGAAGGAAGGCACTCCCATTACAGAGGTCATTCCAGTAGAAAGAGGATGACCTATAGAAGAAGCAGATGGACTAGGAGTAGAACTGCGTGCAGTGATAATTGTGTAACTTCCACTAACACTAGGAGGGGGAAGGCGATGTTCCATTGGTATCTGTCTGACATCAACATTAGGGCAAGGAGAAGAGTCTCGTTCTAGTGCACTATATTTTGTCCTCTTTAATTTACTATTGATGTTAGAATTGGCATAATTAGGGGTATTTCCTTTTTTCCTCTTGCATATATCTTCCCACTGTTGGAGATGAGGAGCTGATGCACGCTCAAAAGTTTGTGCTTGGATAGCTGAAGTATGTGCAATAGTAGCAGGAATGGAGACGTTAGGTTGGGTTGGGAACGTCCTAACTCCAATGCCATCCACTACCAACTGGCCTTGAGGCATTTGAGGCCTAAAGGCCTCCAAACTGGGAGCAGCCACAATTCCATTAGGAACAAAATGATGATGCTGGAGATTACGAGGAACTTTGCACCCTTCATCAGGCACCAAACGAGTTCCAGGAGGCAAGTGCTGCTGCACTTTGAGCACTGTTTCTGGATTCAGGGGCTGTCCCTTAGGAATGTCCTCGCCAAACATGAGTCTACCACCTACTACACTCATTCCCTGAAGACCGTAACCACTACTAACAGAACCACTAGGAGTGAATCCATTCGAGCCACTATGAACAAGTATTCCACCAGCACCATATCCCACACTACCCGTGAGATGAAGGTTGACTGCAGGCGTTGAGGAGGAAGGCGACGATGTAGATGACTGCATGTTCGATGAAGACACAGGAACAAGAGCCGGTCCAAAATTAGAGGTTGGTATCACAGGAAGAACTGGGGTCCGAACAGGAGACTCTCTTTCATTTGCATTCCATAGCTATTAAAAAAAAAAATTCCCAGAATTATTATAACAGAACAACAACCATAGTCATTTACACAAACATACCACTTATACTGCTGTCTTGGATTCATTTTGGAAGAGCAGTTATTAAGATTCCATATGAGGGAAGCAAATGGTTCCGCTGCATATCATTCTCAACATAAAATGAGAAATTAATAGGAACTAACTGAATCATTAGCATTAGCATGCAATATTTTAAAAATGAATATGTAGCACCAAATAAGTTAGGGAAAAAATTATTCAAACATTAGTAATGGCCAATGGGTTATCGAAGGAAATTCCATCCCTATCCCTATTAAAAAATAAATTATCCAATAGTGAACTTTGAGCACATGTACTTTGACACCATTTCGTTAACCTATAAAACGTGAAAAAATAATTGTCAGTGGCTATTTAGCTTTTAAAGGAGTTAAATAGCGGGTATCCTGAGGCTCAGATGAAAATTTTAATTATTACTGAAGTTAAAAGCAAATATATGACAGGGTGGTGGGCACCTGGGTGTGAACATAAGGGTTAAGAACACTAACATTGTCGTCAATGGCATCACATTCCCTTTGGCTTTCAAGAAAACTTTTTTGTTTCTGTTCAGTTAGTCCTCTCAAGTGACAACTGACCCGTTTCTTCTTGCATCTTTCATTTTCTCTCTCAATAATTCCCTTCTCCTCAACTAATGCGTCTGCATAATGAGACCTCGCATCCCTTACCCTCAGGTTCATTTTCTTTGTCAAATTCATGCAGTCTAAACCACCAACAGCCTGCACTGCATCATAGACTTGTCGATGTGCTACAAGAGATTTAGGCAGTTGATTTTCAGCAACTAACTCTTTTAATTGAAAAGCCCCTCTCCACAAATGCATTTCTATGGCTCAGTATTAGGACCTTGCGAAGGAAACTGACAAGGAGATCAGATGAATATGAATCAGACAAAATTTTCATCTGAATTCGTTTTCATTCGTTTACCTGAACTAGCATTTAGAATTTTGCTTATTGGGCTGAAAAATAAAGTTAAATCGTCTTCAGAAAAAGAGAATCATAATTTATTATTGTTTCAGTGAATAATAATCTAAATATCATTTTATGATGATGCACATAAATATTAATGAAACCCCCCCAGAAGTCAAACCCCCCCAGAAGTCAAAACCCAACCCAGAAGTCAATCCTGCATATGCCACTGGTTATATCCAACCGCATCATGCACAGTCGGGAAAATCCTTGATCAGCGATAGATCAGAAAATGTAATCCCTTTGCGTAATTTGTTTCAATGGTGACTTTTCAATCAATTTTAAGTACATAGTCTTCAAGAACACCCTTCAATCTTTCTTGAATGCAAACATTTCGGCATCTTTAAGAACTACACTGCCTAGCTCAGCTCTGACTGAATGTCCTAATTTAGAACGTTTTACTGGGACTATATTGTTACTCATTTCAATATTGACTTGGTCAATACTGCTGGTATTCTTGAGTATATCTTCATTCACAAACAAAGACAATCAATCCACCATAAGACGAGTTAGTTCTGTGTACAGAAAGGGGAAAAGTGGATCATTACTTTGGAAATAACAAAGGAAGGGCTCCACAATGCGAGCAACATGAGAAAAAAAGCTAATCTATGTCCCATGAGTTTGCCCTTTATTCCTTCACACATTTCCTTATAGCTGCTTGAAGTGACCCTTTTGCCATCCCTCTCCATGGCACTAACAAATTACTAACTACAAAACTAATAGCACCTAACGAGATAAATCATACTTCGACCTCCAATCATTCAAGAAGTACAAGGTAAGCATCGTCTTCTCCATCTTCTCCCTGTGTTTCCTATCCTAGGAAGAAATGGATAATGCAAAGGGCAACAGCTTGTCTTGGGTGTGACTCATAGGGTCTGATTCGCTTTTTGACTTCTCAAAATGAGTCTGAAAACACAATTTGGAAGTGCGACTGAAGATCCTAAAGAGAAAAACAGCTAAGTGTTTCTCTTGTGGAATAAGTTCTTCTTCATCTTCTTGCTTTTCATAGAGAGGCTGCTGCCTAATTATTGCAAGCTTAGAATGATTCTCTCCGTCTTCTTAGAGGCCTGTCTTGTGATCTCTTTCCTACTTGTAACTTGTGTCCGGGGATTCTTACAATTCTTCAGCTTCTTCTTCATGCATTTCTCGTTCTTGATTCATTAGTATTTAGTCTTCCACTAGTTTATTGTCATCTTGTTCTTGCCTTGATTGATATAAGTTTTTAAAAGAAGTTCTCCCAAACTTTTGATTCTATATTACTTATTTGAACATATTCTTTCAATTATGAAAAAACCACCTTTGTTATTTGCACAAAACTTTACTACGCTGGCACGACGTGCGTTTCACCACACTGTAGCATACTTATGTGTCACTCATACGCACATGAGTATGCCACAGTGTGGTGAAACGCGCGTTGTGCCAGAGTTATAAAGTTTTGTGGAAATAACAAAGGTGATTCTCATCATGGATATTCATAATTTCCACAAGGTCAGGCCTGATATCATCAGTTATATTCTTTCAAGTCTGCCTTGCTATTTCTGATCACTCTCCATACTTGTTTTTGAGTTCTATAAAAATCACCTTCTCAAGACTTTAAAAACCTTTCCCAATTATCTTCTTTTATTCTTTTGATTTTGTTGTTTACTATTTCGTACTTCATGATATTTTATTTGAGCTTCTTGTGTTCTATTTGCATTGTATTGTATTTTTTCTTCACTTTACTTTGCTTTTCTGTTTCCTTCACTCAATTCTTTGATGTCATTTGTGAACCATGGTGTTTTTGTTATAGTTTTTTTGTTTGTTATTATTTTGGTTCCTCATACCTCCTCTGCACTGTCTTTGATGTTGTTATCCAGCTTTTCCCAGGCTGCATAGCTACACTGTCTTATAATGTAATAAGCCTCTCTAGTATTTTTCAGTTTGTCTTTTCTCATAGGTATACGTAACAGTATAATACTTTCCTATTGATTTTTGTTAATAGTAAACGATGGTTGCCGCCAAAATCTGCCGAAGATAAGTGTTCTTACTGCTATGACTTGTTCTGGTCAGATTTGCCTATCACATATTGCATGGTAGACTTCTGTCTAGTTGTATCATGCCAAGTGTACTTGTCATGTGGGTGTAAATTGAAAAACGTATTACATATTCTAAAATTATTATTAGCACATATTTGTATCAGCAATTCACCATTTTTATTTAACAATCTCTGCTTGAGGCCTGGTATTATCTCATAACCCACTCTTGCATTCATATTCCCCAGTAAGAGGATCATGTCATATTCTGAAATTAACAGCATGCTGCCCTCTTTCCTGCTTGGATTTTCCTTCTTCTGGCGAGTAGTATGCTGAGTAGATGTGCATTGTTCTACTGTTCATTTTGAAATCTAGTAGTAACAGTCGTGATGACGTATATCTGATATTTATAATGTTATTTATGTACTTGCTATGTACTAAAGTCCAACCCCTTCTTTCCTTCTTTCTTCTCTTCCAACACCACGGTATATTAGTGTACATACAACTTAAATGCTCTTGCTCCTTTTCCTTTCCTTTTCGTCTCTTGCAGTGAGCATATATCAATTTTGTTGCATTCCATTTCCAATAAGATTTCGTTGTCTCATTGACTCTAGCCTCTGATATTCCAACTAGCAACCCTTGTACAATTATTTTTACATAATTTTTCTTTTCCTACACTTGCTGTCATCATATAATTGTGGAGTTAGTCGATAGTAATGTGACTTGCCCTGAATCTAATTTAGTAGATCAATAAATGGGCCAATAAATATTGTTATTATTATAGTATTAAATGAACTTTGATGTGGAAGCTCAGCTGAGTCATAAGCATGGCAGTGCAGTGTAACTCAATCCATGACAAGAAAAAAAAGTTGGTATAAAGAAACTCATCCTAGTGTCGTGCGATTTGTTACCACTGAAAAACAACTTATACTCAAAGAATAAAAGTTATTATAGCACAAGTTCATTAGTAAATATTTATCACCTAGAGATAAAAGGAATTACATTTGTATTCACATTTCTGGGAGTAAAGAGAGACCTGTAAAATGAGAAACAGCCTAATTTAATGCAATTGAGGGCCTGAGAGTCACACTAATACTGGTAACATCAACACAAAAACGATATGAGTGCATATGTTCTAAGTTGGTACCGTTGAGTACCGTCAGGTAGCTACAGGAAAAGGAATACAAGTGTATGAAGGTATGGTGCTGCGATCTAGCCGCCGAACACTTGAGCTACTTTGCTTTTTGTCATTTCTTCCCGGAGTTAAATGATACAGGTGACACTGGACGACGTTTGGCTCTCAGGCCCTCAATTAAAATACTTCTCAAAAATTTCAATATGCTTGATTATTTGATATTTTTGTACATTAAAAAGTGCTGCTGTAATTGTAAGGCAATTTTTTACCAAGAAATATTAGCAAATACATCATAATTTTCAAAAATCCCCCCTATAGGAGTAATTTTTAATCTATGTTGGAACAGAACCATCATATTTCAATTAAGTTGATTCCTCCAATGCCAATACATGCAATATGGCATCATTGCAAAGGCAACCCCTGCACTTGGCAGAGTTTCACTGCACATCAAAGGAATTTCTCTTATCTTGGTGAAAGATAACCTTAAATCATGCGGAGTTGACCGTTATGCATGCTCATCTTACATTTGCCACGTTCATCGAGATCTGGAGTAACTACTAGCTAAACACAGAAACAAAATCTCTCTGTACACAAGAAATGCTGAATAATTAAAGTAACCAAATGAAGAGTCTGAAAAAGATTGAACATAGAGAAGACACTTCAGACTTATTTGAATGCCCTACATTAAGACATGGGAGTAGGTACAATGGGAATCATTCTGACCTGTGCCATAGAGCGCTGGTTCTGCTGGAACTGAACTTGAGAATGTAGGAGAGCTGAGTGGGATTCAGAAACCATTGGTCCACCGGCAACAGTTGCAGTTCCGAGAGAAGCAAGTCGGTGAGGCTGCAGCAATGGTCGGGGAAAGGTCTGAATTAAGGCATTACCCCCAATGATGCCTCCATGTTGGTCCTTTGTGGCAAATATCTGGGGCATCGAGGCACCCTCATACGGACTGCCTGCTTTCCTCTTCTTCCTCTTCGAGGTAGTCGACACACCAGACGCATCTGAAAAGAAATGCTCACGATTGTAAACCAAATTCCATGCACCATTTCATAGAATCTTTGTAATCCTAAACACCATAAAAAATACAATCCTGTAAGAGAAATATAAAAGTAATACATATGTTATACTAGCTACAAAATCTGGAAATCAGCCTGCAATAATTACTGTTATTATGAGGAAAGACAAATTTTACGGTAATTATAATATCAGCTTAGAACATTCCAAAAATCTCCTTGATAAAATCAAGTCATCAAGCCTCTTTAACGCAGTGCCATATTTCAATTGTGTTTTACTAACAGGAGGCCTACAGTTATGGTAACACCCAGGTTTTTTTACTTTTTTTGCTTCACTATTATATTTCCCCCCGATCATTATAGATGAGGTGATCTTCCGTAAGAAGTGTATTCCCATAAACATTTAAGGCTAAATTAAAGCCCTCACTCAAGACCCAAACAATAAACATTGATTAGATCCTATGACAGTGCATCAAAGTCCATTTATGTAGCGGTAAATTCCCAACAATTCTAGAATTCCATCCAATATTCTCAAATTAATATTTTTGATATATGTATGGAATAATAATTCTTCCTTGTGGGACACCAGTGGCCAACCACGCAACATCTGAACTACATCCATCCATCTACTACTTTAGTTAGCCACCTGTGAAGGATAGAATTAAGTTAAGGTTCAAGTCTGTTTCACACCACTCAATTTTACTTGAACAAGAAATGTTGAACATGAAATATTGAACATCAAACCGCATCAAAGATGATTCAAGACAGCAGTTCAAGAATGCTTCATCAATAATAATTGAAAGGACTTTCACATGACCAAAGACTTCAAAGACGAGGTTGAAGAATTTGAGCTGGATTAAAGACGAGGCAGAAACGAAATAGCAACGTTATGCAACTTTTCCCAAATTTTCTGTCGTGTGTGGTCAAACATTTCTTTAGTGTATAATATGGATGAAAACCATATTTACTGGCGACCGGCGAATCCTTTACGAGCCTTCAATACACAACCAGTATTGCTCACATCGCCATTTCTTTGTTAATTCCTGAAGTGTGCACAGCAATTTATGAAGCCCTTAAGGACAAATTCTTGAAGGTGAATAAGTGACTAAAGCCTACATTTAATATACTAATCTAACTTATGCGGCCATTTTCTATTTATATCCCCAAAAATCTTTAGCAAGTACAAACTAATAATACTCGTTCTTCACTGGGTAGATGCAACTCCAAGATAAAATTTAATATTTGCAGACACTTTGAAGTATTTAGCGATAGCAGCTTGTTTTATTGCTCATGAATTTGTTTCTGGTATCAAATACTGCCACAGAATGGGAAGGCATAGCGAAGGACACTGGAATTTTCCCCATTGCATTGGAGCCCTTGATGTATAACATTAATTTTCGAGCTACAAGAACTGATGGATCAATGTATTCTAATTACAAGCATGCTCATAGCATAATTTTTGAAGGCTTTGGTCGATTCTCAGTATAAATTTCTGCTAAATATAAAACGCATGTATGTTGTATAGATGCATAAAATGGAAGACGAAGGATCTGGAATCATACGCCTATAGTCGCCGAGACATGGTTTGCCAACAAAAAAATGTCCGAAACTAGAGATCGAAATAATTTTGTGGTTCAACTCACCAGCACTACTTATGAAAATATTTTATATCCTGAGTTAAAGAATTAGATTAGAAATTATTAGATTCATTTGACATAATTGATGAGGTCTCTCCATAAAATTAATAAATTCAAATTTTAAACTTATGAGATATATTTTGCCTACTGTATAGCAGGTGACTCAGTTACCTCAGTGTCACTTTCTGATCCACTGGAACTATTCTAACCACTAGTACCACTAACATTTATGTTCACAGGTTGTGTATTTTCCTTTTTTTCAAATCATGCATATATTGATTGTGGAGACTCAATTGTCTCTCAGGGACTATATTAATAGAACACCTTATTTTTTTAGCATTAAGTGCTGATCTAATCACAGCACTTGCATTCAGAGCTTTTGTTAGTTTTTATGTCAGTGACTATTGAAAACACTCTTTCACATTCTGCATTGGAATGAGGCAATGACAGAACCAACTTTGCTAGATTGGAAATATTTGGAAAGTGCTTTACATTAGCAAAGTTTTTTAATTCAGATAAATAATGCCACAATTCATCAATTGGTTTTGATTTTGAAGTTTCAATTTGATTGGCAGTTAATATTAAGGGGATATTTTTAAGCTCATTGTAAGCAATTGATACATTTATAGCTGCCAGTGGAAACAGAAGCTTTTCCCCTTTGCTCCGCTTTCCTCTCTCGGGAGTAAAGGGGGGGTGGGGGAGAGAAACATGCTGCGGCAATGGAGAGTGGGCGGTGGAGTGGGGGAAGGGAGGGGAATTGGGGGTGTTCGCCCCTAAGGAGAAATCTCTCAATGAGGGTGCTTTCCATTCACCCTCTACCACAGTGTAGTTGCTTAACATTCGATTCACACGATTTATATTAAATAAGAGAATGCATGGAACCATAACCGTTCCATGGCACTGGGGAATTAATATTAGTCATAACAAGGCGCCATTGGCCATGATGAATGGTGCAGTTAAGGTAGTTTGAGAGCAAAAAATCACTTCACCTAAAATTTGATGAATTATGCCTCATTAAAAAAAAAACAACTCTCATCTTTCCAATGATATCAAAATATCAACCCCCTTTCCGAAATACTTTTCGAGCAAATTGCCTCAAAATATAAGCTGTTTTAGGTGATAGATTATGGCTGTGCGCTCCATAGGGAGAATATTAAACAAAATAGGAGTTTCTTGCACCTAGATTTCGTCAAGAATCTAACGGTGTATAGATTGCATGTTATCTCAACTATTTATAAAAAAATAATCTATTACTCACCACATTATTTTTTACAGAATCGCAAAAAAACCTGCCGGTTCGAAGGGTTTTCAGCCGTACGGCGGAAAAAATTAGTCAATTTAGAGACTTATGTAGCTTTATTTATTTAATTACTAAGAATGTTGGTTATATATATAACTATATCTTTCCGCCGTTAATATTACAATATTTATTTCATACTTTTTACAGACGCTGAAATAAAAAAATAAAATTTGAATATGGTCCCCATTCTGACTAGGGAACAATTTCGCTCTCAAACCACCTTAATACAGCGAAAAGAATACGTATCAGAAGCGGAATTGCGGCGGTAGCGGAATGATTTATCCAGGGAAATTCAAAATGGGGATAATTTCCGAAAATTTATTGTACTACTCGAAACGTTAGGCGTACAATTTGTCGCAAAACAAAACAGGCCTTACCCGGATAGTGCGTCAAGGCGCCACCTACTCTTTAATGTGCGCTTTGCATACCCTGCACACGCTATTTATAGTCACTGTGAACTTCATAACTGATTGGGAGCATTGTTTAAGCGTGCTGCAGTGCGCGTAACTTAGTTATTAGAATTCGCGATTGTTGCTGTAGTGTTCATTGCCATGGAAGGGGCCAGGCATGGATGGTGTTAAATTTTAAATTACTTCGTGGTAAGAAGCTTAAGCAAGCAGTTTGAATGAATTCGTTTCCTATTGGCAAAAGATTCTGCCGTGAATAATTCGCGCCTGCTGAAAGTCACCTACAGACAGGTCAGCGAAAGTTTCACCTGCGTACATCTTTCCAATAATTCGTCGCCCTCGTGTGAGCCATCCACTCAAAAGAGTTTGAAGTTAGCGCGGACGTATTGGCGCTCACACGATGGGCAATAACAATGGAACGACTTGGACAGGCGAAACTTTCGGTAACCTTCCGGTAGATAGCATTCTGCAGGCTCGCAACAGTGATGGCGGAATCATTCGGACGTGGTCGACGAATCCCTGCAAACTACGCGCATAAAATGGAAACTTGTTTCACACAAAGTATTATAACTTTACATTATCCATGTTTTGACGCCTTCACATCGACCAACAATCGATGATGCGTTTATCGAAGTTCATTTCTTCTCGAACACATTCCAGTGCACTTCTCGACGATAGTCCCGAAGAGTGCGTTGGGGCCGAGCCGAATGGAAAGCAACTTCGCCGTAGTGTTGAGACCATTTCTCGAGTGGAAGGAGCAAGTGTTCCGCTCACTGCGCTAACTTCTGCGCCTCGAACGTTTCCCAAGAGCGTTTCCGTTGCGCGCCTCCGCCCCCCCCCCTGGTGGATGAGTGGCGAGTCGCCGCTTCCTCGCCGCGTCGAAATAATCCGCGAGAGGGAGGGGGGGTTGATGACCCCCCACCCCACCCCCCCGCGAATGAGGGAAGAAGAAGAGAGGAGCACACCAGGGGCGGGAGGGGAAATAGGGGGGTGGGGTCATCAACCCCTCTCCCCTCGCTCGCGCACGGGGGCACCCAGGGGGGGAGGGGGGGAGAAGCAGTCTACGCCCCCCCCAATCCCACCCAACCCTATAGTCCAAAATGTGACCATCGGATGAAGGAGGGGGCACCCTCGCACTCAAATTCATTCTAGGGGGAGGGCAGGAGCTCAAGACAGGATTACGAGAGGGAGGTCGACTCCCGAATCCAAACACAAGACGCAAAAAAGGCAAAAGTGAATCGAAGCTAATACATAGTAGGTACCTCTCAAAAAAGTGATCCGCGCAATATATGCATCACCTATCGATAGGTAGGTAGGTAGGACCCAAGGTTGTTAAAAGTATCCTTTCCTAACCTTGGGTAGGACCGAGACAGAAACGCATTGTGCTCGTCCTATAGAGACGACTTCACCTCACGGACTTCCCTGTTTTACCCAGCTCACTTCCACAGAATCTGGACAAGAAGCGTGAGATCGCTGAAACCGTTTTTCGTGGGTGCTGAACCCTCCCCTACCTCCACCCAACCAGTTTGAAAGCAGCGAGCGGAATCGTAAATGTTTATGTTGTGGTTATGTTCGTCGAATCCTTTTTTATTGTATGCATTCATTTTTTAAGACTATGAATAGATTAAGTCATAAATGAAATACTAACTTTGTTTCCTTCCACAGATTCCAAAATCTGTGGAAGGAAACAAAGTTAGTATTTCATTTACGAAATTCAACTTCCACCTAGTTGAGCCTGAAACAATGGAACAGATTAAGTCATTCTAAATAATGAACTGAGTACCATGAATAAAGGCTTTTTTTCTGTTTCAAACATGTTTATTTTATATTTCATTCGACATATACTCTTTTTTAAAGATATTTTTTCACTGAAGTAGGTCAATGAACAGAGGAGCAGTTTTATGTTCATACAGTATTTAAAAAAATATGTAATTCTGTGAAATAAACCAGGAGGATCTTACTGAAAGAAGAAAGGAATGACAAGTAGGCAAGCGATTTGTTGAGGTGATTAGTATGTTGTCGGGATAATTGGTTCGTTCGTCATCCCAATTGTGCAATAAAATTGTGTGTTGCCAGAGGGCCCCAGACTGGTTGCATTGTTTGGTCGTACACTCAGGTACCGACGGAAGCAGATGGGCCATTCGGGGTCATAGCCAAACAAGAGTCATGAGCCAGCTCAAGTTGAGGATTTTGCTCGAGGACTTGTTTTGAGAAAGTTACAAGCTTTTCGCGGTTCGCATTTGAATGCGCGAGTACGTCGCGTATCCGCAGATGAGGCGCATTGCACCCGTGTGTACGTAGGTACATACGATGCGGAGAGCGCGGTGTCATCCTCGCCCTTCGCGGTGCGTCGTCGCTTGAGATGCACCATAATATATATGTACATAGCAAGAGGTGCTGCTACAGGGTGCACCTCGAGTGATGCTCGACGCCGAGGTAACGATTTGGGACGAAGCACTCGTTGTCTAGCGATGCGACAGAGGAATTTGAGGTGAATGTTTTGCGCCGTCGTAGAGCAGTGGTGTGCGTACATGCGGGCTTTTAGTTCTTACTCGCACCTTCAATGCTTCTGTCCATTTGTGCGCAATTGTTTCCGGTGTGTGTTTCGTTTGTTTATGCTCTGGTGTTGGGCCACGTGGTCACATGGGGGAGAGGACACGACTCGCGAGAGAGAATCGATCGATAAGATGATTAGGTCAATCGAGATCGACCCTGGATTCGAGAGAATAGCAAAATAGGAGGACGACTTCTTTTCAGGAGAAAGGTACAGCACCACGGACAGCGAGAGGGGGGGGGGGGCACAGATGCTAAAACCCTTCATTACGCCGGTGGACATAAGAGCAGCTCCAATTGCAAACTGCCAACACGTCTATGACATATTCCCACTATTTCCTTCCCCCCCCCACCCTCCCCCAAGGCTTATATAACCTCCCCCAACAGATATCAAATCCATACCACGTCCACTCCACAGCGACCTTAGCTAAAAAAAACCCCTCTCTCCACCTGCGACTGCTTAAAGGCGATAGATTCATTCCTGAAGAAGCACTCGAGTCATGCATAACTAGCCAACACACTAACAATAAGCCATTTGTTCACATTGCGACTTACAACGAGCCTCACTCCTCGCAACACAGTCTTGGATAGGAAGTTACGTAAACGTTAGCCTGGCAATGGAACAGGGGGTTTTAAATTTGACATTGTGCTGCAAAATTAACTAGCTGATTTTTAGCTAATGGCTCAGAATGTTTGTTTCAAGCTGCAATCTCATTTCACACCCTGGATTAGGATGTGTTTTCGATTGAAATGGGGCAATCAATTCGAATTCCTTCTCCCAGAACACTAAAATCCCTTCTCAATTGATCCCTACTTGATTTAGTGAGCTGACGGGCGACATAACAGTGGACCACGAGTGAATAGTCGAAGGGGTCAATCGAAAAGTAAGAAATCTCCAGGTCTATATAGGAGGTACCTGAACGAGTGCTCCAGGAGCTCGCCACACAAATCAAACCCTTTACCGAAACCATGTTAAGTAAACGAATTACGTGAAGTAGGACACCGAAAAAGTTGATAGTAGCTCATGCAACTCCAATCTTTAAAAGCTTCGACAAATAAGATCCAGAAATTAACCCGCCAATACGGTTGACGCCTCCTGCCCGCAATATTCTTGAGCACCACATTATAAGTAACTCAGCACAATATTAAAAGCCGTGTCGAAATATCTTTCACAAGAGCAAGCACGCCTTCTGGAATTGTACCTGAATCGTGCAAAGTACAGCTTGGACTCTTCCTGCACGATATCATGACAAAAAGTGATTCAAAACGCATGGATATTCTTGGATTTTTAGAATACATTAGTCATGGTTACTAAAAAATAAAATTATACTTCGAATTGTAATCAATTAACGACAAAATAGTGAACTGGATACATTTAATTAAACTGAACGCAAGCGTCAAGTTGTAATCGTCAAAAGTACCAACTTCAAACATGGTTAAGCAGACGTCTTGTATCCCACAAGAAATAGTCATCGGCCGCCAATTACGAATTATTCAATTTAATTATATTAACCCCAGTATTATTATAAAAAAACACATATAAGAAGATTCCATCAAGAAATTATAACAAACGTGGACTTGGAGGCCACTTCGTCGAATTTGAGTAATTTTAACTGTTGGTGTCTCTAGTGGGTCCATAAAGGGGGGGGGGAGAGTGGATATATATATATATATAATAGGAAGAGGGGGTGGAATCAAACGGTGGTAAAAAGACATGAGGAACATCGCAGCACTGTATGACAGAGATATAGGGGTTCATTATGTGAAGTCGGAAAGTCCTCGGGACGAGAAAGAAAAAGGGTCCACCTCTTGTGTCGTTCGGGCACATCTCGAGTACGGCTTTTGCGATCCAGCACACAGACAGAGTCGATCCAACGAGATAAACAAAATACGAAGGAAAGGCAAGAGTTATTTTAAAAACAGCTTCGGGTGAACAGAAAGTCTGACTAAATCGTAAGAACTAGTTTGGGAGCTACCAGAGACTGGGGCAAGGCGATGATGTTGCGATGAAATGCGATACGCAATGCAATTAAAGTGATGCAATCAAATGCTGAATGAAATGTAAGGCATTGAGTATTTGAAAAGCGTTAGTGCAATTGGAAGCGGAATAATTTTAAAATAATTTTCTTTTTGCAGAGCAGGTTTACAAAACATTTCAATGAGATCTCAAAAAATTACACCTCCGAATGTGCTGATAAATATGGTTATATATTGCCACTTCTTCTGGAGGTTCAGCGAAAGGATCTATTAGATGTGAATAAATTCTTCACGGGTTTCCCACCAGGTGAGATGTTCGGCCAGAGCCGACGTTTCAATGGCTAACACGCCCTGAGGACGATGGCAGAGTTAGCCATTGAAACGTCGGCTGTGGCTGAACAACTCACCTGGTGGGAAACAGGTGAAGAATTCATTCACACAGTGCGCCAGGAAAGCACCAAGTCGATCTATTAGATGATAACCAGCAAGCAAGGGAAACTAAAGGAGATATACATGAAATAATTTCGTCTCTCTTTCAAATGTGCCATTGTTTTATCATTGCCGCAGAGTCTAAACTCATCAAAACAAGGTTGATCGGTATGCAGTAATGAATACAAAAACGTGGTCACTATGGCATTAAAATGCCTTTATTTTTTCTTGCACAGTTGCAATGTTAGCTAACAGACTACCACTTGCATCCAGATTAGAAAAGACTTGCAATATTCAGTTTAAATCCATACCGCATGTTTTGGCGGAACATTCCGAGGATGGACTGAGGGCCCAGCGTTCGAGTGAAGCCGATTCACAAGACCCCACACCACAATACGCGCTGGAGTTGGTCCGCGATGCACAAGTCTGCAACATCCGTCCGCGCGGCACTACCCGCACAAGCGCATTTCGAGGCGGCGTTCTGGTGGCGGCGAACTATTCTAGTAGGTAAGAGAATGTGCGGTGGCCAGAGAATTCCCACCTCGAAGGACCACGTTCGAATCCCTGCAGTGGTGGAGATTTTCCAGTGGATTCCAGATTCCAATTTCGAGGCAACGTGGAGGGGGTAGTCAGGTGGGACAGTTTCGCCGTGGGCCTTCGGATTAGGCCAATGCCCCATCGCCGGATTCCTCTCCTCCCTCCGAGTCTTCTCCTTCACTCACCAATGCCTTGACGATGCAAACGACCTCAGCCATCCGACACGCCTTCCGAAATAACCACGGAAACAAATGTCCGAAATGAGAATTGAAAGAGAGAGCACGTCACATGCGCGATCTCAATGGAATGTATGCCTCTCACTACGCGAATACGAGAAGTGACACTTGGGGCGGTTGTATTGGTCATCGTAGGGTCGGTCATCGCCATCAACGATGCCGATGTCTTGCATCGAAACGTCAGCAAAGAAGAAGATGGAGCACCTGACCCGAAAGGAGACCAGAGAAGAATTAACTCTCTTGGTCATCATTTCTTCCAAATTACTCATTTCGGGAAAAGTACAGTCAGATGGACGGCAATAGCTTCCGCGTCCAAAAATAATCGGAAGGGGGGTGGGGAGGTGTGGGGGGGGTGGAGGGGAGGGGGGGTTGGAGGAGAGGTCGCTGCGCGTCGAGAGAGAGAACCGACGCGCAGAAGAGAGAGAGAGAGGAAGAAGAGAGAGAATGAAGACTCTCTCTCGAGGAGACGTCCAAATGCGCTCTCACGCCGCAATTCACAAGAGAGAGAGAGAGGGGGGGCACGACGAGTGACGTGTCGCGCGGGGGGCAGGCGCCCCCTTCAAGGCCCACCCCCCGGGGGCAGATTGTGAGGGGGGGGGGCAAAGGAGGGAGAAGGGGTGGCGTCCCAACCCCGTCCTCCGCACCGCAGTGGACACCCTCCCCTTCGATCAATACACCCACCCCCCCCCCCCTCGAGAACACAGCGCGCGCCCGCCGCCGGCAGTGATCGGACGGCGCGCGCGAACCACCGGGGGGTGCGCGGTACCCCTCCACGGGAGACCACTCCCCTCCCCATTCGGACTCACACCAAACCAGCGCCACCCCACCCACACCTCGGCCGACGGGAGGTCGCGCCCCACACCCCCGCACGCCGTCGCCACTCCCCTCTTGAGGGGGGCAGGGTGTCGGGGGGGCGGTTCTCCTCCCCCCTGCGCCGCCCCCCCTCCACATCCGTGCGACACGGGTACGAAGGGAGGTACGAAATATTTGCGAGGGTGCGGTACGAAATTACGACATTGTTTTTCGCACCCATTTCAAGTCGACATTCTAGCGGCACGGCGGCAAAGCCAGGAGAGATTGACATCCATTAACAGACGAGTCGTGCACGGCGCTCTTCAACACTAAGAGACAAATGTCGCGAAAACAGTGTCCCACAATTGGCTACCAACTCGAGTCAATTTGAATATTTATTCAATTAAAAAACTTAGCATTCGTAATGTTTTTTCTTCTTGATGAGGATAGCATTGCGGTACGAAAAATGCTAGCTACTACGGTACGGAATTACAGTACGATAATTTCTCAACTATTAGGCGCACACCACGCACAGAAAATTCTGCAGGCCGTAAATATCGGATCCTGGGCGTGTCACGCTCTTGTTCTCTCACGTCACGCGCTTAGCATGACGCGAATGTCTCAAACTCAAAGAGAACGACCTCTCTATTTAACAGAGTAATGTGGCGTAGTGGTAAGAATCGTCATCCTAAAGAAAATAGGTCTCAGATTCGATTCCAAGGGGTGGAGTTTTTTTTCTTCTCGATTCCAATTATTTGCGTTCGTTTTTCATACATTATATTTATCAGAATATCGCCATAGAAGTTTACACTTCTCCCGTATGGTCTTCAGGTAGTTTGAGTGAAAAATCACTTCACCTAGAATTTGACTTCATTTTCAAGAAAAAACTCATATTTCCAGTGGTATAAAAATATCAACCCCTTGCCGAACTAACTTTTGAGCAATTTGCATAAAAATATATGCTGTATTACATGGGATAGATTATGGCTGTGCGCTCCAGAGTAGGAGAATATTAATCAAATTAGGAATTTCTAGCACCTAGATTTCGTCAAAAAAAAACTAACGGTGTGTAGATTGCATGTTTTCTCAACCATTTATAAAAAATAATCTATAACTCACCACAGTAATTTTTACAGAATCACAAAAAAATCTGCTGGTTTGAAGGGTTTTCAGCCGTACGGCGGGAAAAAAATGAGTCAAGTTAGAGACTTATGTAGCTTTATTTATTTAATTACGGAGAATTTTGGTCATGTATAACTAAATATTTGCGCCATTAATATCACAATATTCATTTCATTCTTCTTACGGACGCTGCAATCAGAAAATAAAATTTGAATATGGTCTCCACCATGACTATAAGGGATGACTATCTCGCTCTCAAACCACCTTTCGCACACCAATTCTTTTTTTGTGCTACGAAACATAAAGACGCCATATTCTAGCGTACCGCCGCCCAGCTACACTGCGCCAGGGGGTCCGTGCCGGGGGGTTCAAACGCGGGGGGCGTGTGTTCGTCTCCTACTCCACGCAAGTGTCTCTCGCCCACTCGGTGCACGAGTCGCTCCCACGCAGCACGCAACACCCCCTCGACACCGCAAACGACGCCCAACATCGAACCTCGCACGACGGCCAGAGTGCGGACTTGAGGAGAGCTAATTCGGGAAAAAATAACAATGACATAAAAAAATACACCGTGAAAAACAGCCCCGATACATATGCTATAAAAACGCACAAAAATTAAATGAGATAAACTATCAAAATGTAAAACACTCCGTTAACAAGAAACCACATGACATATTATAAACAAACGAAAAAATATACATTTTGCCCTCTTCCCACTCCCATCTATCGCCCAAATATAATAATAATAATATCAGTTTCCTTTTTTCAGACAAAATACTCTCCACAAGACAAGCTGTAGTTTCCACGACGTAGGAGTCAATTTGACTTGTGTGGCGGGCGACATTCGACATTTATACATTCGCAAAGAGAGCCTCGCTTGACCTCAGACTGCCCGCATGACTACCCCACCCCCCTCTGTACAATTCAGAAGAAATCAAGACGAGAAAAGGAGAAGAGAAGAAAAAAGAAGTGGAAGGAATGGTGAGAATGCTGAGGAGGAGGAAGAAGAAAGAAGACAACTTTGTGATAGAAATACTAAGAAGAAAATAACAATTGTAAAGCAAGCAAAGAAAATCGCAAGACACCCGATGAAGAAGTCAGGGGAGAAAACAAAATAAATTTTGTAAATAACAACACACTTTGTAAAATTAAATGTAATGAAAAAACATTGAAACTTGAACTACACTAGTAAAATATGAACCAATTGTTAAAAAAGTAAAATGTAGAAAATTGGGGGTTTAATAATAGGTTCCCCAAATATTATTGTCATTGAAACAATAAAGAGGAACTCCGCCCTTTCAAGGGAAGACGGAGTGGGAGGGAATTGGTGCTCCAATTCTCTCCCTTTTAAAATATAAAATGTAGTACAATTCACTAGCTAAAGAACCCGTGAAGCCTTTCCAGGTTTCGGCGAGGAGCGTTCGGTGAATCTTACGCGAGGAAGATGCCGATAAATGCCCCGAGTCGCGGAATGGGGACAAACGGTAAAACCTTGTCTGCGCGCGTGTAAAGGGTATTATAGCACTTCAGTAGTATTGTTATTCTGAAGACCCGCTCATATTGAACAGAAACTATTCTGTCAAACAAATGCGGGTTATCGCAATGATTCACAATTGTTTATAATTGATTAATTAACCTTCATAGGGCAATATTTGACAACAATGTAACATTACACATATCCTAAATGTATAAACTATATAATGTAGCGTTGAGACAAGGATATCCAACAATGAGATTGGCAAATCGCTACTGACTTCAGGTGCACAAGTCTGCCTGTAGCAATATTATAACGTAGGAATAAGAAAGGTTTTCCATTTTTTTATCGTATGAAGTAGACAGTGTAAAAGCAATTCCGAATCTCATACTGACAATGGGAAAAAGGGGCTCATATTGAAGGATCAGAATTTTTATTTTTCACGCAACAAAATTTTCAGGGATGGTTTTAAAAAGAGAAATGGGGTAGGCGGGGAGGACTAGTTAATAGGTTAAGACTAGTGCAGGAAAGGAAGCGAGCGAGAAGATGTAAGGGGTCGCTAACAGATAAGACTATATCTACCATGTCTTTATTTTCTTTTAGGACTGCTAGAACGCTTTTGATAGTGTAAATTGAAGCGGAAAGTTATAAGTTACCGGAGAAATGAGGAGTGCACTGGAATGAAGGGTAAACGACACCGTCGATTTCGCCTCTTTAGGGTACCAACTGTTTAGGGTACCAACTGTTTGGTTGAGACAAATCTCAACGTACAGAACCCAATGGAAGAATATCTCAATAATGCCATAATTACGACAGCATACCGTTTAATTGGGATAAGGGCACACTCGAAAACACCTCCAGGGAAATGCAATCATGCCGAGAAAACAATCTTGTTCATTCACCCACCTCTTCTTGCTCTACTTCTATTTGATCTTTCGTGTGGGCGAATAATATCCTCCTTTGATGCTCATAGCCCACCCTGTACAAGATTGGCTTTCATCGCGGCAGTAAACAGTCTGGAGCAAGAGTCAGTGGTGGGCATGCGTGCTATCATTCAAATCGTTTATCGTTCTCTGAGTGAACCCTAAATCGTTGAAAGCAATTTTCAGGGCCGAGAGTTTAGAATATCGATCTTTCCAGGAGTAACATTCCACGTAATACTAATTCACTGTCGTAAACAATTGTCACTATTCCAAATGAAACAATCCACCCCAAATATGTCATCCTTTTCTTTAGCGAAAATAGCTGCGGTGCAAAATTCTACGTTTGCAGAGCAGTAAGATGAGAAACAAATGGACAAGGAATGGAAAACATGGAAAATTCCCAAAGAGTAAGCGTAAATGTAACTATTCTGTTTTATGAGGACACCCGAAATCAACCGCTTTCCCTTGTAAATGGACAAGGAGTGTGTTTAAGGCCCTGTGTTGAAAAAGAAGTGGGAAGACTTATGCTATCTAAACAGCTAGATCAAAGAAGGGTTTCAAGCCTTTGTCTTGAAGGAAATTCAAGGTTTCCTTGATGAAAATACAGGAAGGAAATACATTTTAAGAAAGCGCATGGAGAAAATAATACTACTAATGTTGCATGTGATGAGGCGTGGGAATCTAAGACATAACCCATCTTACCGCAGATTTCGTGCGTAGGTGACATTCGTAACGCTCTCTCCGCTATAATCAAGTAAAATTCAAAGGTCAATTGCTTTATGATTTTCGATAAAACCGGGAGTTGATGAAACATTTGGTAATTGGGAACAGTTCAACGCCTCCATGCCGTAAGGGGTAAAGCGAATGAACAGTTTGCAGGTCAAGTATTTCCCCTTTGATAATGGACGAAGAGAAATGAAGCACACTGCTCTTTCGAGTGGCATATTACAAAATTAAATTATTTCCAAACTCTTTCTCCTTCGCCATTGCTTTACCCAGTGCTCTACTATTGTGATTTAATGATTATATATTAAGGCGTCTTTTATGCCAGCAAACTCATGGAAACCAGGCTGGCTAAATCTTCACAAATCTCAAGACTAGGGAAATTTATCGGTATCTTCCTCGCGTAAGAAATACCGAACACTCGTCGCCTAAATCTGGAAATGCTTCGCGGGTTCCTTTGCTAGTGAATTGTAGAGAGGGGGGGAGAGGTAGTTATGCGGGCAGTTCGTGGTCAGAGGTCAAGCGAGGCTCTCTCTTGGCGAATGCATATCAGTCAAATTTAACCCGCCGCACAAGTCAAATTGACTGCCAGCGGGCATGGACCGCGTGTCTTTAAGTTGAAACGGGAGTTCCGTCGAGCGCAGGCACACCTATCCGAGGGGGATACCTTGTGTGAGTGGCCCGAAAGACGCTCGCATATTAGCGGTGGCAACCTTGTGATAATCCGTGGGAATAATATGATTCCAGATTTGTTGCCAGCTTTTGCTCCTATGCTTGGCTTGTTGTTGGTAGTTTAACACAGTATGAGGATGGGAGAAGGACGGGCAGGCGTCATTTTGACCCATAACGTTTTTCAGCATCAAATTGCTACTTTTTTCTCCCGGTACTTCATTTTCTTCACAAATGGCATTAAGAAGGCCTTATCTACACATTATTAGCAATAAAATTATTTTTACCAAATAATTGTTTATAATTAAAATTATTTCAGTTGATCCTCTTCAGCAGTGCTCATATTAGGCTATTCTCAAGCATAAAAGTTTTAAAATAAAGACACCTGGCTGAATGTTGTGCATATTTTGATAAATATCCTTTTAATTGTTAAATAATAATTTTTCATAACATTTTTCAAACAAAATATATATAAATCACATTCGTACACAGACAAATACATGTGTATATATTTGGAAAGATATAAGATCACTTTTTTGCACAACTTACACATATAGTTATTTATTTAGCACAGTTTCCACAAACAATTCTATTGCATTGAGGACCTATATTGGCAGTTTTCTTTGTGCAATTTTTAAAAATTTGACAATGTTTTCTTTTCTGACCCTATGGGGTAGTAGCGTGCGTTTACCGAGAAGATGAGGGTTTCGTTCCAAGTGGCATCCCCACCACTTTTTCAACCAGTCTTTGTAAATACTTCTTTCTACTGATTTTGCTACTCGTCACTTCTATCTTGCTATTTTCTGTTCGTCACTTCTGCTATCCACCTGGTAGCCACAATCCTTTCCGGGAAAACCCTCCGGTCTTAGGAGTACGTGAATGACGCTCACCGCCAGCCACTACGGTAGGGATTTAGTACACGGCCACCAGCGATAAAAGGAGCCGACGACAGAAAGAAAGCATACGGAATGTTTGGCGAGTTATTCGGCTTAGGAAAATGTACTCACACATTCTAGGAGGAACAAAAGCAATAGGTTTCCTGGTCTCACATGAGCCAAAACTCTGTCCTCCTCTCTTGTGCATCCCACGGAGTGTTTTCCCGAAAGCTAAAGAATAGGGGATTTGGAAATGATTTTACGACTTGAGCACCGCGCATCCTCTAGACCGTTTTCGGAAGCAGTGTACCGACTCTTTGGTGACAAAATAGATCTGGGTGAACATGCGTATATCTAGTGAGAGGCCAAAACAATTTGGCGAGCGATGTTCAGGACAATTCTTTTCCATTTTCGCACCACTAGCCACTCTAACCTCTCCATCTGAGAATGAAAGTAATGCTCATCAAATTACTATCATCTAGCTGCCATAGTTTACGCTACATATATTAATAATGAATACGATAATAATGTACACAACGGCTTAATGAAAGTGACATATTTTCAATCCTTTTCCTCTGGCGATATCAATTGTAAGTCTAATTCAAAAGACGGTTTGAAAGTAAAATTTTCCGCAATTTTGGTAATCCGCAACCACGAGAGCTCCGCTATCAACGAATGGCATTCAAATGTAATATAAAGGCTTCAAGTACCGATCCAAATGTACACTGATATATTTTAGTTGATGCAAATAAATATCAGTGATCTCTAGGAGAAGAAAATGGTGAGAAAACATGACTCCAATACAGAAAGTAGTAATGAGTCAAAATGACCAATAGCCGTTCTTCTAGGTATAACATCAATTAAAAAATTAAGCAACAACAATTACGAAATTTTCTTTCCATATTAGTAAAATATAAGTAAAAGTGCACCAAGTCACAAAATTAAAAAATAATCTAATCACAAATAAGTAGTTGAATTTGATTTTGAACACGTGTTATGGGTCAAAATGACCCATACCGTCCTAGTGTGTTAAGGAGGTTTCGGTGGTTTCACTCTCAACTTAAGAGAATTCGACGAAACTTGCTCTGGAAGCATTACTTATGTTGTCTTGAATATACCTGATTTTTTTCAGAATTACACACCGCAGATTACTTAAGATATTTGATGTGGAAGTGGACATGAAATTACATGGGTTCTTAATGGGAACACAAGGTACGAGTAGCTTAATTCATCAAAAAGAACCTTTTTCTAGTAAAGAATAAGAAAAACAAAAATAATAAAAATGAAGTATAACAAACGATTTTCATACATAATTCTATTGATGATTTAAATTATTTTTGTTTATTTCTTATTCAAAACTAGAAAACGTTCTTTTCGATGAATAAAGCTAGTCGCACCTCGCATTCCCATAAGAACCCATATGTAATTTCATGCCCACTTCTAAATCAAATATCCTAAGAAATCTGCGGTAAATAATTTTGAAAAAAATTAGGTAGCTTTAGGGAAACATAATTAATACTTCCAGCAAGTTTCGTCGAATTCCCTTTAAGTTAAGAGTGAAACCACCGAACGTCCTTAAGCACCGAGTTAACCCAATGGTCACTGACAATGAGTTCGTCTGTGGGACGAAACAAATCCAGGACAATGAAATCGTGTGACTCTATATCACAGATAAGGTGTAAAAGCCTCATGGTCACTTGAGTTCTTCTGGGAGACGAAACAAACACAGGTCTATGAAAACTTTTGGTTCTGCGATTAATTATTTAATATATTACGCTACGGTTTCGCCGTGCTATGCTGCCATTGCATTCAACTGCTGGAATTGTTTATTTGTTAAAAAAAAAGACCATTGTTGTTCTTAAAAGCCCGACGAAACCGCCAGCGTAGCACGGCGAAACTGCTGCATAATACTAAATAATTTAATCGCAGAACCAAAAGCCTGAATACCATGAACAATGAGCTGCGAAAATCTACAAAAAAAGTACAGGTCTATGAACTTGGCAAGTGTTCATTTATTGGTGATAGCCTTATGTTATGATAGTGCTATGTTGAGTATGTAATGATATCGCAATTTTTGTGACATCTGTAATTGTTTTTCCTGATCAAGACGTTTAACTGATGGAGCTTCATAAAATCCACAGTGGACGCTGTTGCAATCCAGCATTGGAACTCTGGTTATTCTCCATTTACAGAAGTTTTTCCTGAACATTGGATAAATGAACGCTAGGATGATTGGATCTATCAACGACGTTGCGAAGTCGACTCCAAAGACGAGCCGAGTGCATTCCGGATGACAGAGATAGATGGAGTTCTTTAAGTCGACTGGAGTTCCATGTCAATGTGTCCGTCCGCTTGTGACGCCCAATTGTGGTAAAATGGCTATTTGATACTTGTTCATGTATCCAAACTCTATTAGCGATTTCGCCACATCAGACGTTGTCCCTCCTTGGTACGGGTAGCTTGTAATGAGGCGATTTCGCTATCTTCTGTTAAATACACAAGTTTCCCTAAATTACTGAGTGCTATGTTCATTTTATCGACGCTTTGAGACCACCCCGACCCTGACACGCGTGAGCAATACACGGAGTTACATTTCCGCAGACTACGGAGACGGAGGAGCTCGTCGCGAGGACCGACTTTGGAAAAAGATGGTACAAACATGCAAACTAGAACCCCCCCCCCCCTACCACCACCTCCCGCCAACCTCCACTCTCGGCATTCGCCTCAAACACCCCGGTACACTTCTCCTCATTATAACATCCTACTCCCCTCCCACCCCATAATCCCACCCCTGATCACTCACCCCCCCCAGGATGATGTCACCTGACCTATTTCCGTTCCTTCAATCAGGGTGGCCACTCGTTCCGCGAAGTCAAACACAGTTTTTCAAGGTCGAAAATAGTTATTTTTACGAGTTGTTGGAGTAACGTACAGAGTTTTTCAAAATCATTTTTTTTTATTCCTACTTATGACGTAAATATGTGGTGGGCAAGCGATTTACGTCTCCAAAAGGCGCCGTTATTTTTGATAAAAGGCGAGTATTTACTAAATTTTTAAAGTAGTTTTTCTTATTTAAATTGCAGTTTCCCACAGCTTCGCTCGCAGCGAACCTGGGCGAACTGCTGTGTTTTCAACATGTACACAACAGATCGCATATACAAAACAGAGTTGCAACCGACTGGAAATATGGAATTCCAGGTTTTCTAGGCCACAATTTTCATTTTTTCCAGGAGAAATTACACCCACCCTTTGGTAATTTGTTGTATTTTGAAGGAGGCGCATGAATAGGACCACAGAACATGAGCGCGTGTATTGAAGAGGAATCAAGTTTCCCAACAAACGGGAGCTGCCGTCACTATCGCTCTGAAGAACGACTTCCTTCCTCACGACATATTATTCTTGAGGTCTCACCCACGAAGAGGGAAATATGCAAAGTGTACTCATTGGCCAAATTGACGACGGACTACCGGCCGCTTGCCTGCCACAAGTGTCACTGGCCACCAAATGGAAACACATTAGATAAACTTTTATTCATATGAACTGTTCTATCTCTCTCTTTCTTGCAGTACTTGGGAGCGCAATTAATTGGTAAACACCAAATAAAGAACTCCACTGCCTCATTCAGGCAAGGCACTTAAAGCAACCCCATGCCCACACACCAAAAAGCAGGGCTCAAAATAAATGGAATTCCTCACTTACTGATTTAAAACAAAAAAACATTTATACTTGGGGAAGCAACTTTTCAGGCTAATTTCCCATTCCCTATGACTTTTCCAGGTTTTCCAGGCATGTAGCAACCCTGAAAAACCACCCAGAGACTATAGACTGTTGGAAACCAGTACTTTCATCTGAGCCAATCAAGTTGCCGCAGAGGTGGGTGAGAAATAACCAAGGCGAATTGTTTTCTTCACTTGGCTTTGTGAGTGAAAATTCCTTCAGTGCTTTGTCCTCCGACGACAGGCATTTATTAATCATCATTAGGCATCATCATTAATTAGTACTAACTTACCAATTTCTGGGACATCTTTGTACTTTCCAGTAAATTACTTGCTTTTCATATTAAGTGTTCCTTTACTCACGCCCTCTGCCTCTCTCCTTATTTTGTCAGAAATGCCTCCTTCCTCCTCCTCCCCCGAACACTCCCCCCCCCGGGGGGCGTTTGAATACCCTCTCCAAAATGGACTCACTTCATCTTTTATACTGCTTCCTCTGATTCTTCGTCACCTATTTCCTTTCTCTCCATGTCCAACACTTCTTCGTCCGTCTCCCTCACTACCCAATCTCACCCTCTACATTCTTCTCCAAACACTCATCCCAAATGCATCCATAATAGCATCTGCCCGTAATGGCTGAGTTACCAAACCATACAGCGCTCCTTGTTACAGTTTTCAGCAATATTTTCTTGACGTCTCTATTCAGAGCCCTCCTCATTCAAACCCTAGTCTTCGGAAACGCTATCTTAGCGAGAGCCATTTTACACCTATTGTCCCTACTACCAATGTAATTTCCTCTAATGTACCACCTATGTAGGTAAACTGCTCCACCTGTTTGCTCTATTTTACACCCACCTATTTTATGTGTCATTATTTCTCGTTAATGAGCAATCACGTAAACAAAACCCTCAGAATACAACAATAGCAAGTGATCATGACTCTTAACGTTCCAAAAGTCGATAAAAACACTCAAATAGTATGTTTCATCTTAGCTACCATAACTCAAAGACAAAGTTTGAATCGGACTCTATTATAATAAAATTCCAACCCTCTCACATCATTTAGTCGAAATCCCACCGTCTTAAGTGTACTATATCATATTTAAAAAGGAAAAACGTCGAGTAAGTTTAATTTTTATTCCAAAACATTCTTTTGAGAACACCTAAGGCAAGAATACGGAGATTTTTTGGCAAATTTTATTGCGATTAGTTCAGTGATTTTAGAGATATCAGTCTGTGAGTCAGTGGAATTTGGCTTTAACATAATTTTCATAAAGCTCCAGTTAGAGTTACTTTTTTCCAAATATTTTCTTTTATTTATTACTAATAAAAAACAATAAGTAACAAATAATTAATACCAGGCATAAATTTGCCGGATACTACTTCCTTACAAGTATTGTCTCTTTTCTCCGACTAACCCGCCGCCGCCGGCCAGACGAGAAGGGCGCCTTGAGGCCGTCACACGGTACATTTGTTTGTACAAACTCTTCCGTGAACTCTTGCATGAGGCAAAATGTATCGTGTAAAGCGGCAAATTGTATGAACGCTTGTGCGAATGTCTCAATGCCTGCACGGGAAATAGAACCTGTTCTAATTTCGTTGAGACAAACGTACAATCTCACGTACATTCGTTTGTACAAAATCTTTCATCGTGTAAAACGGCCTTTATACTTAAAGTTTTATAGAGAAAAAGAAAATCTCAGGAAGACTAAGCAAGATCTACTCTACTTATGATTCACACACATGGCTACCAGTTTCTTTTATGAGCGGTATTTCATCCACTGTTACCATACTGTTACTAAAAGTCTGCAATTGTGAAATGAAAGGAGAAATAATACGGACACAAGATTCTTTTCCCATCAAGAATTCCTAAAATATAACAAAGCGGAAGGGCCCAATTGAGTTTGAACGGCATCTCGAAATCGAATACATTTACCGTGCACATGTTTTTGCTTTCCGGGGGATTCTGGTATGCTGTTGCGATCCCGATTAAGAGCCACCATTGGATTGTAGCCATATTTCTAAGGGACCGAACCAACACAATCTAAGAGAAATGACCATGCCCTTACGAAAAACCAAACCCACACGCCCATCCTAACCTTGAGCCCGCGACCCTAGGATTAGGAGGCAAGGTAGGCGGAGTCCAAGGTTTGCACGAGTGGCGAGGCGAGTGGCGAGGCAAATGTGTAGTCGGTTCACTCGCCTCGTGGCTCGCCTCGCCGCTCGTTGCGCTAGCGCCGGGAGCGGTCTTTGGGGATGAGTCCAAAGGCAGGACACGAGGCGAACTCGGGTGTTCACACAGTCGCTGTTCAGTTCGCAACGAGCGCGTTTATCAGCACGTGTTTCTTTTTCACTTTGTATTGAAAAATGGAGTAGAGTAACACTCAAGTGTTGGAGTTTATGGAACTCTACCACGGTGAACCTCCTACTTGGAACCCCGAAGCATTCACTGCATAAAAACAAAAGAAGTCCACGATTCATGGACTCGAATACCGTCCACTTTAAATACATATATTATTGAGTTGAAGGCAAAAAATCGTTTATGGCTATATTTCGTACCCACCGCCGGAGGAAAGAAGCCTCTATTAAATCGGGTGCTGAGCAAAAGGATATCTACCAACTTATATATGATTTGCCTACCAAAAAATGGAGGAGTTCTTGGCGACTGTGCATGACAGCGGAGCGACCACAAGTACCTTGGACGCTGATGATGCAAGTGCGAGATCAGGGGAATTTGTTGTGCCTGCTACTCAGGGAGGAAAGCGATGCAGGATAGATAGATCTGAAATCGATGACGCAAGGAACCAAATAAAACAAACATTTGCCACACTCACCAATGTGCTCAGCAGAAAATAAGAAAAGAAAGAAGAAGACGATTTCGATCTGTATGGACAGCTACCTATTGGCAAATAAACTGAGAAACTATCCCATCCACGAAAGACATCTTATAATGCACGATATTTATGGGTTTCCTTTGGAAAAAAAAACACCCAGCAGTTCCATTATATCTCCTTTCAGCTCCTATTCTTCTTCTCTTATCAACCAACATGCCTCAGTTCCCATTAATACCCTGAATGAACCATCTTCTAACGCTTCATATACCCTGTCATCACAGTCTCCACTCCTATTGCCAGTTAATATCTCTAATCGACAATATTCCCCAACAGAATTACAGCTACAATCAAAACAATCCCCATTGCTCACTGACATATCATCGCATGAAGTCACAGGATACGTAAACATGTCAATACCACAAAATACAACACCACATTTTCAGCAAAACATTCTTCAGACAGCGAGGAGAAGTACTGAACGTGATGAAGAATATGATGGGTAACAACATTTTTGTACAAAAAAATTAAATTTAAAAAATTAAAAGTCTGTGAACAAAATATTAAACATTTTATATATTTACACTGTACCGAATAATATGAAAAATGCCTCGAGTAAAGTTCTCAGTTTATAAGTAAATGTTTGCGTGCCTTAATTTCTTCCTTCAAAACGATATCAATTGCTTGACACACCTCTGGGACAATCTTAGCTATTATTGAACTTGAAACTAGAACAAAAAATGAAGACTTCTGTAGCTATCGCCAGCAGCTAAAAATCTCAAAGCTACAGACAGGCGGACTTTGGCTGGTATTTAACGGTATTCTTCATTTAGTTTCTCTTTTTCTATCATTGGTTTTATCAGTATGTAATTGAAATCAGTTAGTGACATTCTACAAAAGTTGGAGAATTCTCCAGAATCTTCACAGGGCAATTTCTAGAAGCATGTTTTCCATACTTCCATACTTTGTCTGAAAAAAAACTAAAGCTTAATTTTTTCGCCATAGTTGAATTCATTTTTAAATCAATACAAAATGTACAAATTATTTATTTAAGTAAAGAAATTTAGTAGTTGAATAGTTTTTTCTAAATAGTTTCTACTAATATGGTTCTGTTGCGATGACATGCTATTATCCACCATCGTCTACGGCGAAGTTTTTTTTTCAAGATTTTCACGAATAATTTCAAGTAAGTTGTCGACACTCCAAGTACGCATGCAAGTACAGGGCGGATGCCGCCCCACAACTTCCGCCTCGTCCATTTGCCTCGACTTAGTGAACTGAACATTCGGCGAGTGTGTAAACGGCGGCCATTCGCGTTTCGTGGGGACGAACGTACGAATGCCATTCGCGAATGTCGGCGAGTGACGAGAGGCGAAACACGAGCGCGAATTTGTAAATGCGCTATTAGAGTAAAGGTTGCCTCATTCGCGACTCAGGCTATTATTGGTTTGACGTCACTGACGACCCAAACTCCCGCGACATTTGAATTATCAGGTTCTTCCTGACCCAACGTCACGGCTTCTTCTGTCTTGTCTGTTGTAGGAAAATCTGATCTATTTACTCATCTATTTATGACATAATTATTATGTTGTTCTATCCAATGGAAGACAATATGGTTTGGAGGAAATTAAAAGAGCAAAGAAGATTCGATAAAAATGCGCTCCGAAAAGTTAAAAAAGCTTTTGGGTAGGCTGAAGAGACTTCTCCGTCTTTTCAGGGAATATTTCCTAAAGGAAAGGTTATAAATTCCATCCCTTACCTCCCTTCCAACCCCTTCGCACGACTTTTCTCTCCGTTTGGGAAGCTCCCGAAAAGAAATGTAATGGAAGGAGTCGGTAGTTAGTTCACTCACTCCCCCGCCTTAGTATTTTAACCGTAGCAAGAAGCCCTTAGAGGCACAAGCTGACCCTCTCTACTGGGTGTTTCCGAAAAGAAATGACACAATGGATGGGTTGGGTTGTTCGTTCACCCACTTCTCCAGACTCAGAGTTTTATCCAGAGCAATAAGTCCGTCAACCCTTTCCGGGAGGGAATTCCCCCAAAAATATCCTACGTTAGGGTTGGTGCCGAGTTTGACGAGTTATATGACCTCAGTCTAACTCTACTAACTAACTAAGGAAATGGTCACTTTCTCCCTTCCACTGCACCAATGCAGTCCCTATACTCTAAGAACCTTGGGCGGAGTCAAGTCCACGATTTTTTTAGTATTTAGATGGTCAAAACACCCGATTTCTCGTATCGAGAAATTCATCCGTGAAGTCAATGTATCAGCTACAGTTCCATTTTTATGCGTTTAAAAGGTTTTCTCCTAAATTTTAATAATTATATCAACGTATCTGCACATATCTGCAAACTGGAACATTCGAAAATAACTGCATGATATCTGCGATTCCTTTTAAGCTTACATAGCTTTCAATATTTCCTGAAATTAAAGGGATTTTCCAGCGTTTTCCCGTTTCGTTAACCGGCAACTTCCGATCCCCCGCTTTGTGGTCATCCTGCGCTACGCTTATCAGGTGCGGCGCTCTTAAGTGTAATTCATATAAAATAAATCCAGAGGGACAGCGGTGGAGAAGTTAACCAACGCAAAATAACAGTAAATGATTTCTTCCAGTTAAAAAATATATCTCACGAAGCTTTTGTCTGAGTTATCCGGAGGCGTTTGGATGTCCTAGAGGCGCAAGGTATCCCCTCTGAGGAAATACGAAAAAAAGTCGGAAGGAGCATAATTAAACTGTAATAGAAACAGCAAATAGCATAGCACTCACTGCACACCACACAGAATTGTTCCCAGGATGAAATAACTCTCGAATTTAGTACAACTTTGAACTATGATAGAACAATCAATTACACCAAATACCTCAACCTTCGCACCCAAAATTCATGGCTAATTTACGTTTTTTCACGGTCATCAAAATCCCAGGTTAACTTACGGTTGTCTCGGAGTGGTCCCCCTGTCGATTTCCCCCGCCTCCCCTTCCTTCTCCAACGACATCGTTTAAAACCCACCGTCTTCCAAATGAGCATGTACAGACTCGCAATCACGGGAATAAAACGTCTCGAAATGGCACACCGAGTCGAAACCACTGTCGTTTATTAGACGCTGAAAGTGAGGATATCGATCTTCCTTATACCGACGTGCTAAACTGACAAACAGTTTAGAGAACCCGTCAAATTAGTCAGTTTGGTGGGGGGGGGGGAGGTTTGAGGCACGTGACCATTCCACAGGGAGCAAACGAGGAGCACAGAGAGAGGACGAGACTGGAGTGCATTAAAGGGGGGCGGGGGAGGCTGCAGGCGTAGTCTGTACAACGGGCACAGTTTCCTCCGTCCTGTTGTCACTGCTTACCGAGAAGAGCCCTCGGGAGCGCATATTTCCAACCCAATACGGGTTTTGAAATTAATATTATATTTTACATTACAATGAATCTTCCATCCTCCATGAGATTTGACGAGATATAAGGAGCCCAGTCCAGTGGAGTACTACTCCTCCTCCCCTCTGCTGACCTCCTCTCTCCTTCTGTGATCGATGTGCGCCTGGCCTTGGTCCTCGAGGGGGGGATCGAGGGGGGGGGGGATTGAAGGGGGGAAGGGCACCCACCTCTCTTGGCCGCCGCGACGTTCGAGGATGGCGGGCGGCCGGGCAGGGGCGTCGCCTCGCCGGGTGCGGCGGCCACCTTCCGCTTGTGGCTGCACAGCCTGGCCATGTCTTGGGCGAGGGGCGGCAGCTGGGCGCCCGGCGACGCCACGTCCGACCACGGCTTTCCCGGGACCTGCGGAAGAGAAAGGGTGAGATATACACACACGGCACAGAGCACCCTGCGATGTAGCATTCGGGCGTGTGGCAGGGGGTAGGTAAGTGGGAAACGTCAACCAGTTGGAAAAAGGAAGCCATCAACGGAGAAAGAGGGGAAGGATGAGTGAACGTGAACTGCACGCCTGTTTAAGGCAGTGTTTCATTCGATACCCAGTGGGGAGAGACCATGCAAAAGACATTCATGAACTAATTCAAAAGTAGTTCACCACTGAATTATCCTGGGCATACAACTATAGAACGTTCATTGAATATTCAAGTGTGAACTATTCATTTGAGACTGTTCATAGATCGTTTATTTCCAGTCCACGAAGAATTATTAAAAAATGCTCCCTGGTTGGACATTTAAAGAACATCATTAAACCATGCATATTTGAATTGTCATAAACGACAAAATATTAATTATATATTCTAGGGAATATTCTATCATACCATATGTGCGATATTATTCCTAAAATTAATGCCTGCTTGTGATATAGCATTTTGTACGTAATGAGGTAAACTGTAAATTTTAACGGATGAACACTGAACTGTACGCATATATGCGTACAGCTCAAAATCTTGTTTATTCACAGTAGTAAGTTATTTGTATTCGTATTATGTGACAATATAAGTTTAAAATAATTAATGCCGAATAACTGTTATCGAGATTTGATGGTATTTCAACAAACTATCACAGAATTGCCATTTAATAATTATAGTTCTCGAAGTTACATTTGTCGACGGAAGTGACTAGATATATACGACTTTCATCACAACTGCACTTCAAAAGCGGCTGCAAGAACATGCACTAAGAGTCGAAGAGTACCTAATAACGCTACATAGTTACACTGACGTTAGGAAGATACAATGTAGGATGTTATAACGTACGAACATTACGAACGCGTGATTGCACATTCATAGTGATTAATTGCAAATTATAATTTTTTATATTGAGAGAGTAGGAAAGTCAGTGGAAAGGTAATACGATATGAATCGAGAATTACTTCACGAGAACTATTTTTAAACATTCCTTCATGGTTCATATGTTATTAATTCAAAAACAGTTCAGCCGCAATTCATCCAAGTTGAACATTCTATGAAGTACTCCAATGAATGTTCTTTGAACTATCTGTGAGTGCCATTTGAACGTTCCTTGAATGTCCTTCTTGAATGGTCTTTGAACGTTCAAGTAGTCTTCACTGAACGTTCTTTGAACATCTTTTGGACAATTAATTCCCCACTGGGTAGTTATGCAAATTAAACAAGACTGGAGAGGGAAAAAGTCGACTCAGGCACACAGAATTAACAACATCGAGTCTGCGCGAACAGAATGATTAATGTAGGTACATGTTCCTAAAATTGAGGTATCTTCAGTTTCCGCTTGACCTATTTATTTTTACGAGTACAGGAACTTTATAGAGTAATCAACGAATAAACTTTCTTAGATGCTAAGCACTGCTGAACATTTTATGCACTCTTAGCGTGGAAAATTAATTAAAATAATGATGTTGATAAAAATGTTCCGCTGGTGTAGCAGATTAATCATATTTCTGATTACTATCACATTACTCATTCCAACCTATAGGTACATCATCTGTAATTGACAACTATCATCATATAAATACGACAGTAGGCAGACGTCCTGTTGCTATTAACCACTGCAGACAAGCAATTATCGTTTCCAAGGTTTCCGATAAGTTTAGACTTTGTTCCTCAAGGATTGAAGGGAAAAGGTCTTCTTTTGCCGAAGTTCCATTTGCATGTTACGTTATATGCAAAAGGTGACAGCTTCTCCATTCCCATGAGCTTCTCTGGCGCCATTAATGGCATCGCACGCAACCGATGCCATTTATCGATGCCGATGCTGGAAGTCAATACCGAATACTTGAAACAATCTTTTGCTAGATATGAGCAGCTGTTGACCGGAAGTAACTATTTGCTTTTCAGAGCATATGAGACAAATTCCAAAAAAAAAAATATTTAGAAAAAAGCGTGTCATTTGTAACTCGCTGCTTATTTCGTTGGCATTATTTTGAAGTTGGCGGCCGACAGTGAATTTTGCAAACGGCCTTCAAGTACGTTCCCACTCCTGAATTTAGACAGCCATCGCTATGCATCGGCTGTCTGCTCGGATATTTTGTCATCGCCCCTGAACGTCTACATCGGCCGGCCTGGACTTTATCAGCAACAAGCGCATTGTGGTAACCAACTCTTGAGTATGGCGAACAGTTTGATGAGCCACTGTCAGACATTCAACCTCAAAACATTTTAGCAAGAGGTATGATCTGAATTGAGGAGGCACACAGGGCGCAGGCATTCTCGAGAGTCGCCCGTCGGAAATCGTAGACGATGATACCGTGAAACGTCTTTCACGTGATTAATCAGCATACCACTATGTTAAGGGTGAACTTATTAGAGACAGAGGTCAAGGCATCAGTTACATTTTGCTCGCGATGAACAACTAATGGATTAATTTCTCCTTTCATCCAAAATATGGACAATTTGTAAAAGAAATTATATGTATTTTCGCCTGCGTGATTTCCTCTTTTATTCGACAAAATACGTCATTGGAGAGAAGCAGGACGAACACATGGCCTCAGAGTTGACGGATACTTTTAAATAAGTTCAAATATATTTTTTTTAATCATATATATTATTTCTCAAGGGCTTTTTTTGTCGGTACGCCATAACTTCCTTAATACTTCATCAATTTTCATAAATGAGGCATCATTTTAAAGCTTTTCTTAACCGCTACACCGGAAAAATATTCAAATTACTCACATTTCAGTTGTTTTTAGAAAAATTACAATTGAAAAAAACGGTTTTTTGAAATCCCTCCCTCGACCTACCGATCCTCTATCGAGAATATCGATGTTTTTCGAAATGAAACCGATTTCGATTTCATGCATCTATTATCTCATTCCGCATTTAATTTCAACTTAAAATATTGATTTAAGGTATTCGATCAGCTGATATATTTATAAATTGAATTGAATTAAATTAATCAAAACTTGAATTTATATTTACTTCCCCAAACCGCTTGATTAGAATTTCTGAACTCATTAAGCCCTTCAGGTTTGCCACCTCATAAACTCATACTAAAAAAGAACGCTATTATCATGTTGATTAGAAATCTAAACGCTAAGCAGGGCTTAATTAATGGCGCCAGATTAGTTGAAACTCACTTGGGCAACTACACTAACACAGTGAAATTGATTGACTCCGGTCAAAATGTCGTCATACCACGCATTCTCTACTCACCCCTTCTGATCCTACCGTGCCTTTCAAACTTACTAGGAAGCAATTTCCCATAAAAGTTGCCTTTTCCATGACTATAAATAAGGCACAGGGACAGACGCTAACAAAGGCAGGATTGTACTTGCCTGACCCTGTTTTTTCACACGGTCAGTTGTACGTGGCGTTTTCCAGGGTGCGCTCTTTCAATGACATCTATGTCTGTGTAAAACAGACCCACCAACAAACAATCACATATGACCATATCATCACTTCAAACATAGTGTTCAAAGAGGTCCCGTAAACATGTAAATATCTTAACCTTATGTTTCAAAAAATATATAATCTAAAATTTAAACACACATCTATTCCTTACTTCAACCCACACCTACATCAATGACGCACTAACTACACGGTACTAATTATACGGTGTGCACTTCAATTAAGTGGGATTTGAGGAGGATACAGTGCGAATGCTTCGCACGGGTCGACTAGTCCCTTTATAGGTCACTGGGATAATAATTTCCCACCCCCTCCTACCGTGAATGAATTCTTTGCTACCTCATCCTAACCATGATTATTATCGTTTGTTTGTCTCCCTGTCTCAGTAAAATTAATTTAAATGTATTTTTAACAGTTATTAGACACTAGCAATTTTTCCCAGTATCGACAATTCCTTATTTTCATCTTTTTTCCTCAAAATCCCATTTCTGTGTTTTTTGCAAGTGATAAAATTAGTATTTATATTTTCCACTCATTTAGTAATTTCCACTTATGAAATGAATCCTATTCAATCACGTTTTCTTTTGTTTACTTTATATTTTTTATTTATAATAATTATTAATTTATTTTATAAGAATTTTTTTACGAATATTATCAAGTTGTAAGTTATTGTCGTTATACCACAATTCAAGTTATTTCATCCTTTACAATTATTCTAATATAATATGCAATAACTCAAATAACAATTGTTGCAACTATTACGTAGCTATTGCGATTAGCGCAGCTCTTGAGTAGTCTCTCCTCCCCGGACTCCGTCAAGTTGTGACGTCATTTTTTTCACGCGATAGACTAGCCCAGCGGGCGAGGGCTCTTGTTCGGGGAACCGCTTACTCGTCATCAGCTGTTGACAAATATAGAGCTGGAGAGGAAATCTTCACGATATACGAGTGGGTAAAATGAAACTCAAATTATTTACAATGTGTCGCTTGCACTCAACAGTGGTCGACTTGGAGAATATTCAGGCTCTGCTAAATATCTTTCAAACACTAAATATGTCTAGTTTGTGTTCTTCTGAGATCGTAGCTACGAAAAGGACATTTATCAGTAGGCTCATTTCGCAGCTGTCTTTCTCAGAAACTCACAAGAGCAACACCTCTGCTGCACAGTTGGAAGAGAAATATTAGAAAATAGGGGATCATTTTCAAAGAGGTACGTTCATGTTTTTTACATGTCGATAACCAAAGTCTTTTCATAATTTTTTCGTTGATACGCAGTTCTACATTACTTTATTTCGTTTTATGAATAAATGATTCCTCAAATTTTAGCCATGGAAAATTACTCGGCAAGAGAAATAGAGCTTGCACTACTGGAAATCACAGACGATCAGGCATATAATTCAGACTTCGACGGAGACTCAGATGCCGATGACGGAGACCCAGTTCCACCAAAAAGAGTTTGTACTGCACAGAAAGCAAGCAAGTCCATCCCCGTGCGATCCTCGCCGGAGTGCATGATCCCTGGTACATCGGGCATTCAAGCCAAGCGTAAAAGGAAGATCGGGGCTAGTACTTTGATGACAGTTGTTGAGGGTGAGTCGGAGTCTGATGACTCAGATTACGTTCCCGAAGATTACAGCAGTGATTCGTCCTCAGTGTCAGTGCAGTCGATAAGAGGGAAATTTTCCAACTCTAGTGAAAGTGAACCCGAAGGTGGGGTAAGGAAGTACGACCAAGATGAAACAGAAGAGTTCAGATGGAGTAAACGGGGGAGAGATCCTAAAATTTTCACTGATGCCTCATTCAATCAACATGTAGGCCCAAATATAGCTCCAGAAAATTTACATTCTCCGCTAGCATTTCTCTTATATTTCATCACAGATGCATTTCTCGTTGAAGCTGTGGCACAGTCTAATTTGTATGCCGAACAACACAAGCAGAATTCAGAACTAACCGTTGAGGAACTCAAAGCATGGCTAGGGATTATTGTTTTTATGGGATTCCATTACTTGCCCAGCATCAGGTTGTTTTGGTCGACAGATGAAAACTTTCATCGTGAACGAGTTGCTCGTATCATGTCATTGAATAGATTTTTAAAAATATTGCGCTTTTTACATATCAATGACGACACTAAAATGCCGCCCCGAGGGTCACAGAATTTCGACCGCCTCTATAAAATTCGCCCGTTACTGAGTCAGTTGTCCGAAACATTTCCTTCGGCATATTCACCTTCTAGGTTCCTTTCTATTGATGAGAGCATGGTAGCATTCAAAGGGAGATCCACAATGAAGCAGTATATGCCTCTAAAACCAATAAAACGGGGATTCAAGGTGTGGCTTATGTGTAGTGCTGTTACCGGCTATTTGGTTTCTTTCGATGTATATACAGGGAGGGATGCTGACGGATGTCCCGCTAAAGGTCTCGGGGGAAAAGTGGTTAGTAAACTTAGCAAAGGTCTTGAAGGATTGTTCTATTGTCTTTTCTTCGATAGTTTTTTTTCTTCTTTATTGCTTATGTCCGATCTTTTGAAAAAAAATTATTTAGTTGTGCAACAATTAGACCAAACCGAAAATATTTTCCTGATGGTGAGCTGGTAAAGAATAATAGGATGAAGAAGATGGATATTGACTATGCCATGGCAGGGGACATTAGTGTATGCAAATGGCTCGATCGTGGAAAAAAACCTGTATGTGTAGTGAGCACGATGCACAATCCAGCAAATCCTACTAAAGTTCTGAGGAGAAATAGAATTGGCAACCGCGAAGAAGTGCCATGTACAGAGTCTACTGTGGATTACAATAAATACATGGGTGGAGTAGACAGGTTTGATCAATACCTATCTACATATAGTATCGCGAAAAAAATCACGTCGATGGTGGGTAAAATTTTTTTTACTATTTTTTTGACTGTGCCATAGTGAATAGCTTTATTGTATATAAAGAAATACTGAAGCATAAGGGGCAAAAACACGTGAGTCATCTAAATTACAGGTCAATATTGGTGAATGAACTAATTGGTAACTATTGTTCTAAGAAAAAATCAGGTTATATGCCAATGAAAGGCTATGCGAAAAAGCGAAGAAGCTCAACCGGCGCTTCAACAGTAAAAAATACAATTCGACTTGTGAATGTAGGTTTGCCTGAAAAAATTGAAACATATCGGAGATGTGCAAGTTGTAGTACCAAAAAGAAAGAGAAAAGGAGCAACGTAATATGTAAAGAATGCAATGTGGCTCTGTGTAAGGACTGTTTCAGTCCATTTCACAAGTCGTGATGTGCAAAATGATATTATTTTTAGAAGTGAAAATTCTTTATTTTTATTGTAAAATATTTTGTAAATGCAGGAGCTAATAGTTCATTCACTCTCACAATAAAAAATGTTATCTAAAATAATTTGTTTATATTTTATCAGAAAGAATCAGCACAGAAAGGTTTATCATTGTACCAAACTGTATAAGGTGAAGTAATGATAGCCCCTTGAACGAAACGCAACCCGCAACGCGTGAAACTGCAATAAGTTCAATGTTAAATTTACAACAAAGGACGAAGAAAGAAAAAATTGTATGAACAGGTATTGATTTATAAAATAATAATAAATCATTCAGTAAAAGATGGTGGCTGCAGATAGAAATATAGAGGACATATTATAGTTGCAAAAATTCGCAATTTTTAAAAATTTATTGTAAAAAATAACATTTAGGGATAAAAATATAGAAAAAAATGTTATACTCAAAGATGTAAAATATACATTATGCACCCTGCCAAATTTTGTAACTTTTTTCAAATCGCAAGTCTTTTGACCTATAAAGGGTTAATGAATTTCCGGAAAAAAATTAACACAGGAGTAAATTTGGAGATAAGGCTTCGATCGGCAAAATTTAAATGCAAGTAAAATATTTTTCCCCTGATGTTCGTGCAAAGGTTACTGAAAGAAGAAATCAAGTTGACCACATGCTTGTCACAAAATGAATGTCAAAAGAACATTTATCGATGATTTCACATTTTATAGTGCGCCCGGAAAATGCCATTTACTTTTAGAATGATTTGGACTCCGGTTAACGGAACTCTTACTCTAAAATAGTCCCAGATGTACTTTTTTCTCCGGCTCCCCAATTAATTATTGTCCTCAGCTTACCAACCCCCACACTCTTGTTTTTTCATCTTCTTCTAAGTGAATTGCGAGGAGGATGCCCCCATCATACTCGCAAGCTGAGAAGATTGGGATATTCACCCACAGTAAGTTAACACGTTTCAACTTTCGTTACAAGTAAGGTAATCCTTTAGGTATTACATATGCCAGAGCGATATTTGAGGAGGTAGGCGTGAGAGCGTGAATATGGAGACTTGAGTGACTGGTTTGAAATGAAACAAAGGTGCGTAATGTCACCTGAGGCCATTTATTGATGTTATGGATATTAGGCAAACATATATTGATAATACCGGTTTAATGGTTGGAAATGTCAATGTGCGAGTTCATCTGTACGCGGATACTACTGTGTCGCTAGCTGAGAGCTAGATAGGGATGACAGGGACTCCTAGAAAACTAATGTCAAGCAACAAATAATATGGATGAGGGTAAATGCGTCCAAGAGCGAATTATAAAGTTGTTTTTGAAAGGGAAAGTGGGATAAATAATTATATAATTAAGTGAGGCCACTCAGTTACAGGTATTAATATCCCAGGTATTATTTCTGTATCTTCCCTGTTTTTTCTCAACCAGTTTGGGGCCACTGCGACGCGTAACATTGGGGCAGTGAAAGTTCAAGAGATTCAGGCTTTATTTAGTGGACGGAATCCATGCCATGCATATAAAGAGCAAATTTGGTATGGCTAAATTGGGGAAAAGAAACAATATTGGTGATAATCTAGCATTCTGCGCGTTGGCAGCAAGTAGTAATAGCAGGCAGTAAGATATGTGAATAGAGTTTATTTAAAATTCTCCTTTTCGTACAAAAATGGAGCATTTCTCTGGATTCCAAGGTGACTCAAGATTCTGAATCAAGTTTCTTCAGGATTTCCACTATAGGCGATAGATTTCTATATACTATATATTTACGCTACAAATTACGTGTGCTAAATATTTGACATATTTTCCATTTTTCTATCAAGTACGTATTCGAGTGACGTTTAGTCTTTGATCCATAAATATCTCCGCTGAGATCATAAAATCGTAATGATTTTGTCGCGTACGTGCCAAGTACAAAATCGATATATATTTCGATCCTAATTTTACCATTTATTTCTTGAAAATTTCAGTGGCACGTCACTTTCGTGGCCTTTGAATAGGGTTTCTTCACTGGTGAGCTACGGATGCAACATTTTGCATGTCAGTATCACTCATCGGTCGATAACCAGGGTAATTAAGAAACAGGGCCAGGGAAGTTGTATGGGTTGGAGTGGAAAAGCGTTTATTTTCTCGATAGTTCGCAATGGGAAAAAGAACGACGATTAACTTTCGTTCATAACAACATGAAAATTCTGGCTTACGAGCGTCATACGCGAACTATCCATTCCACGGAATTCAAAATCAAGGATTCATATTAAGTAGGATTTTGAACATTAGATGTTAGTTTTCGTCCACATACAACCATGTTTCTAACTAGCGTTCACATTTGATGGGAGCATACGGTGTTCCCAGGAAACCAAACCGCCCGTGGACATCGGAGCGCCCCTCCAGTTTTCTCTGGCACTTCACATTTCGAAGGATTCAAAGAGGATTCGAATAATTTCTAACGGCAAATATGAGGGGCAACTTTGAGGAATGTCTAATGCCATCACCACCTCTTGTAATAAAATATTAAAGCGCAAGGAACTTTACAAATACAAAAGTTTAAGTAATACTTTTGATGTTGTTGTTATACGCATGATTTACGGCAATGTTGATACAGAGATATATGGTAGTTAATTTGCCTTATTATCGCTGAATCTGTAAGTCCTTCATAACAATCCATGATTGTGGAATGAAAAGGGCTCTATGAAATATCTCACCAACTTTTATTGCCATTCCAATCGCGGTTTTCACGTCTAAGGGGTTGTTGTCAAGAGTAAAACTATTTTTATACCTGTAACTGTAACCTATCACCTTAATTAAAACTGGTTGGTATAATTTTACCCTCGAAAATGAGGCACGTGGTTTTTGAACTGTATCTCGAAATTGAAGGGTCACTGCGTATTCCACCAGCTGATTGATATTGGCTTTCCATAACTTCCCTATTTCTAGGACATCTTTTCACTTTACCTTATAATACATATCTCGTCATCACGTCTTACTTGAGTGCCTCGTGCCCTCTGTCTCTCCTTAAGAAGGAACCCTCATTTTAGGCATGCCCGAAAACCTGCCATGATTTTGACATAACTTATAGCCCATGATTTATCCCATCCATTGGAGAAGAAATATTACTACGACATCGGCCATTTAATGAAGATATATGGATTTGAAAATGATGGAATTTCACGTTGAAATGCATTGTCTTGATAGCAGAACAATGATCTCCCTTCACATAACATTTTTTATCTCAAGTTTGGCCCAAGCAATATCGTTAAAAAAACTTATATAACGTGCACGAGATGTGAAGGTAAACAGTATATTTTTTCAGCTCAGGTCATCGGCAATTAAGCACCATTATTTAAAGTTTAAAAAACATACTTCCGGTTTTCCTCCGAACAAGGAGCCGACATGCTGCGACGAATGTGACGTCGTTGTAAACTACTCGGAGGTAAAATATGAAATACGGCGAGGAGTACTCAGTCTGACTGCATGTATTTTAATCCTCTCATGGTGTTTTTAGAAATTGAATTCCGAATTTTAAAAAAACATGCTGCTCGGTAGTACTGCATGAAAATACACATTTTCAACGTCAATATCAAGGAGAGCATCGTTGCCAACGGCAAAGGTAGAATACTGCGAACATTAATTTTGGAATAGAGTTTCAACCGAACGTCTTATTTTGAATGTAAGGACTTAAAGCAAATTACCCGACTGCAGCACTTAATTATTTCCATTTTCAATTACAGTTGATATCACTGTTTCACTTGTGCAATAGACGTCATATTTAGCGAGAATGTGGAAACGAAGGTTTATCGTGTGTTTAAGTAACAGTGTATATCGAGGCAATCCATTGATTACAAATGTTATATGTACTATATGTGCTGTGATGTATTTCGTGTATGCTCGTGGTGATATTTTTACTTTTAAAGGTTTGAAATTAGGTAGACTTAAGCACCTAATGAATGAGTGACGACAGGAATTGCGCTTAAAGAGCTGTATAAACTTCGCTAGAGTCGGATAAGACTGATGGCTGCAATTATTTCGTTGTATCAACTTTCATATACATTTGGAATCAATGCGAATTGAAATTAAGTTGCTGACTACATGGGTTGCTGACTACAATAGTAAGTGTGGTTAAAACTTATGACATCAGGCCTGACATCGTTGAAGTGTTGATAAAAATCCAAGTTGAGAAAAACGAACTTTGTAATTTCCACAAACTTTATATCGCTAACACTCAATCATCAGTGCCAGACAAATAAAGTTTGTGGTAATTACAAAGTTGGTTTTTCTCAACATGGTAAGTGTGGTTGTTTACATCCTCAGTGAAAGGATAATTATTACGTTGATGAGATTGTGTACTTGAGCAATGTGTGTTAGTGTTTTATTATACTTCCTTCAGCCACCTCAGAGTCATCTCTTCATTTTATTACATTACTGAATTTGGAATGGGATTGATGACGTAATTAATCCTTCTATTTTGGGCAAGCAATGACTAATTAGGAATGGAATTAGGAATGAGTTGAAAAAGGGGCAGACATACTCCATTGCAACAGACAGTTGGGACTTCCAGAAGCAATGAAAACATGGTCACTATTCATTAACTAAACTAACTTCTAAACTTTCTTACTCAACTTAAATTCACTAAACTATTAATCAACAACATTACATCAAGTACATTTCATTTCCAATGACATGCAGTTTAAATCTAACTGTTTCTACTAACTGTTTCCCGTATAATAACAGGCATACAGCAAGAAATATTGCAAACTAGTAGCTAAGGGTAGTGAAGGATTGGGGAATGGATGAAAATGTGGAGGCTGTAGTTCCTGATAATGCTGCAAACGTCGTGGCAGCAGTGAAATGTGGAGGTTGGAAGCATAGTCCATGCCTTGCACATGCGATAAGTTTGATACTCAGCACGGAATTCATAATGCCTTACGAGAAATATACAGCAAAGTAAAGAATATTGTTAAACATTACAGGCATAGTCCTCGGGAAACCGAAAATTTGATATCTCTCCCGTTGATAACCAACGAGCATTTCTGCTAGTATTAATCAAAATTCCACCAACTTATCAGCATGCTTACATACTTGTTTATCTTTTTCTAAACTCATACTGATGGTACCAAAATATGACCAGATTCTTTCCCAAGCAACAGCAGAAAGGGAAAATGCAAAAGACATTGCTTAAGGATTCAAAACTCAGTACTGTGAAGGTCTTTCCACCATATTGCTGGATTGGTATGTTTTGTGAATTACCTTGCAAAACACCTTAGGAATCATAATTCTAAAGATTTGACGTAACCTTTTCAATCCCACGTCCAATATAAATATGCAGTGATATAGTTGCAGGCGCCATATATGTCATGGATGCAACATTTTCTCAACAGTCGCGATGAATGGCAAATAATTCGATGATAATTTAAAGAAAAAGAGCAGGGAATCTGAGCTTCCTGAGCAGGGAATCAAACCTTTACACATTTGGCTTCCTAAGAGAAAAGGATATCCTGGGTGGCATCATATCGTACGTATATATCGAGTGGCAATGAAACGCTAAAAACTGGCCATAGATTTTTTGAGCTTTTAGAAGAATTTCCCAGATGGCTTTCACCTCGAGGTGGAATAACATAAGCTTATAGAGGAGGACACTTGGTGGCACTGAAGGCACTCAATGTGGTTACTTCAAATGGAGTCCGAGGAACTTGACGAGACCTGCTGAGTGCTTTTTTGGTTATGTCTACAGTTTATTCGCTGTCCGGTGTATATAAACAAGAAGATCACTTCTGGCCATCGCACATCTGAAATTTTATTTTGTCCGCACCAACTGTGACAAAGAGTGCTTGAAAGGATGGACAAGAAGGAACAGGTGGTCGTAAAACAGAGGAAGAATTCATTCCGAATAGAATTATTGACATTAACACGCTACGACAGCAGACATCATATTATATATACCACAAATGTCTGCGTTTACTCGATTACCGGACTGTGTGATTTTACACGCGTGATCGTTAGGTACGAAGTGAGCCCTACCTTCAAGTAAAAAAAACGTTTTGTTGGATTTTGAGTGCTTTAATAGTACGAACTACGTGCCATAGTACGAAAATTTTATTTGCATTACCATTATACATTCTAATATTAGGCCTTTAATGGAAGTAAGATATTTTTACATCAATTTCCATTCAGGGTTTAAAAAAGTCATTGATTAAAAATTACATTAAAAAGAGTCTCTAAATATAGATAAAAAGATATCTTCTCAAATGAACATTTAACAGCACGCCGATTAGAATTAAAAGCAAGTAATATGTTGAATACAGTTATGTATATTAACCAACACTCATTCGTTTCAAGGCATCCAAGAATCTCGCAGTCATTTCTTGCATTCTTGTAGTCACTATCAATTCCTCTTATTTTGCTTGGAGCTTATATTAAGTATATATAACCACGCTTATCGCATTGGTTATCGTTTAAAGAGAATCGACAACAAGGCGGTTCTTGATGTTTCTCGGCTTTTACCGGTAGTTGTCAGAAGTTACATTCTGTTCCCATCAAGTTTCTTTGCCTAGTTCGAAGAAAAGCGATCCTCCGAATCCGAATCATACGACACAAACACGGTACAATTTGTAACTTACTATTAGCTAAGCCTCTGGGGAACATGGCGGTGCTGCGGAAATTTAACGTTTTGAAAGCAATATCTCGTAGTTTAAAACGCCTAATGATGCCAAATAAAAACAGAAACCATCAACGCCATGATTCATGATACCATTTCAGTTAAATTTAATACTAACATGTCTCTCTATGAGCGAAAAAAATTGATAAAATGTCGAAGTTCAGATTTTCAATGCTAATAGATAGACCGTCTGAAGTTGTTTGGAAAATGAAACAGTTGACTAGCAATCGGCTGACGTCACGACTCTACCAATCCATTAGTGAATTTTAGCTCCACAAAAGAGTCAGTTATAACGTTATTTACTTTTATGATCAGTGGCGTAAACCGTAAGAAGCTTTTAGTAGCTTGATAGCAAATTAAAAATAGCGAAGGTTTTAGCGGCTTCATAGCAGAGCAGGGGATACTTGCCTTTTGTTTATGCATTCACGCAGTCATTCCAGCAAGTCCATGCTTTACGCGACGCAATTTTCACTGCATATCCATCCAAGCATAAAACTATGCCGTAATAGAGCCTCGTGTAAAACGGCCTCAAGCGAGAGCCGTTATCGGCCCACTCACAATTTGGATGGACTCAACGCAAGTCCACTCGAGAAAAGGAAACATTTTAAAAGCATATGCAAGACCCTCCTCAAAAGCCCCAGGTTGCCTCAGAGCTAATCAGGGTTGTTACAGACCAGAAATTATGAAATTCCAGTACTTTTCCAGGTTTTCCAGGCCAAAATTTTCATTTTTCCAGGTTAAAATATCCATTCTATCGTAAGCGGGTATTTTACAGAAAGTGTAAGAATATGAGAAAAACACATTAAGGGGCCTCCACCCTCGGCTTTGCCGGTCCGTATATGGACCATATTTGGAAGAGGTTTTCTCGTCAACCTAATAAGATAATTGAAGTTCGTCTTCAACTTATGAAAAAAGGTTCTTTTTATTATGTTTTGCCTTTGACAACAAAAGGATATTCCTCCCACATTTTTCACAAAAGCTCTGCAAATAAGGGTCGGCGCGTTGCTATTTTACTCCCGTTTGGTGATGAATATCGGAAAAATTTAAACAGACAGACGAAGATTGATTCTTTGTAATTCAGTTCTCGCATAAATATCCTGTTCCATTAAAAGCGTTTTCCTAATAATGTCTTTGATTTTTGGACGTGCAAAACTAAATAAACGCCACCCTGGCAGTCTGTGGGAGACCAAGAAGTTCGCCCTTTCTCCGCAGCGTCTTCCATAGGCGCTCCGTGTCGTTCTAGGAGACCGAGTCGGCAACGCTGCTGTGGAGCAGGAAGGGGGGGGGGGAGGATGCAGGAAGGGGTTAGTCGAGGGACAGTGAAACTTTCGCTCGCGGCTCCCAGGATTGAGGGTCATAATAATCCTCGCGGCGAAATATATTTTGCAGCGGGATTAATATTTATTCCTTCTGGAGATCAGTTAAAAATTGCTCACATTCATTTGCGGTAATCTGCAAACATCTGATTACCCACTGCGATTCGAACGTTGAATTTTCTTCAAGCAATCGATGACATACGTGGTCGCAGAGTTTCTGTGCACTGGAGAGTTTCTCTTAGCCCAGCTGCCCACAATAGATGGGCAGCGATTGGCTGCTGACGTCCTATCCCGTAAATCGGCTCTTAGCTCAGTGCGCGCCGCGTACGAATGCTCAAAGCAGCGATACCAAAGAATCGGCTAAAACGAACGGAATGCCTCGCCGACGCGACGGCCTTTAGCATACATCTACATCTACATCTACAAAATACCCTGCAAGCCACCTCAGGGGTGTGTGGCAGGGGGCATAGAAATACTCTGGACAAGAAACTACAATAGATATCGAGTCAAAACTTTCAGTGATTGCATTATTCATCGCTACAAGTTTAGAAACTAATGTCCATCGGCGCATGTCGACTTGGTTCTACGATAAATTAACAAAACGTAAAACCTCTTCACCAACCTTTTACAAAATAAAAATGCGAAAATTCCACATAATTGTCAGAACAACTAATATTTTTCTCACTAGAAAAGGAATAAGAATTTATCGTACCATATTTAATTCAGGAAGGAAAGCCTGTCACTCGAAACATAGTTACGACGGGAAATAAAAATTATTCTAATTTAATTTTATGTATATAAAACCCGCAACAACCTCTAAGTTTTTGGTGATTCATGTCTTAGTGAGTTTATCCTGTGCTCTTGACCTGGGAACCCATGACCTCGCAGATCCGATCCTTGAATTACTTCAATCTTCATCACTTGAGGATTCAATACCAAGAGGAATAATTACTTGGGGCACTTTGTTGCACACACATTCTTTTAGATAGTCTTCTTCCTGGATTTTCTCTGCATGCTCAACACACTTTTTCCAGTCCTCCTTCGTTACAGATGCAAGAGCTTCGTGCGTTAAACGCTCCACATCAACCATTTTGAAGGTAGAGTTCCTCTCCGCGACGAACCTCTTCACTTGTGCCTATATTAATTCAATGGGATTATATTTGCAGTGGTAAGGAGGCAGGCGGACGACCAAATGACCCATTGAAAGGGCTAAATCATCCAACTCGTATGACGTAGTGATCTTATTTCTCACCACGAATTCTTTCACTGTTTTAAGCAGTTCTTTTACAGTGCTATTATCACTGAAAGGTTCATTACGATACCGCAACCAGGATTGAATTTCCATCTTCCGGCTGGATGTGTTTGGTATTTTTTCAACAATTTTTGAGTGGTAGCTTGCGTTATCCATGACAATAATGGACGGCCGGTCTAACCTCCTTATAATTTCCTCGAACCACCAAGTAAAACAATCTGCATTCATGTCTTTATGATATTCAGACAAAGGATTTCTGCTACCGGATTTAAAAACTAGAGCCATATCACCCATAAATCCGAGCTCACTGGATCTTGCGTGAGTCACAATCAATCGCCCGCCCTTCCCTGTCGGTACACGCATGCCACCTTCTCTCTCGGAGTTCAACCAGATGTGACGCTGGCAGTAATTTTGGTTTACCCACGTTTCATCTAAATACACAGTTTGTTGGTATGTAGGATTTACACGGTGCGACTGCATGGCTTCGAGGAATTTCCTCCTGCATTCCCTTATATCAGAGCGTTCCATCAACAGTTTTATGCCATCATTACCCAGCACATACTTAAATCCCAGACTGTTGAATATTTTCCTGAACGAAGAATTTGACCCAGGGTATCCAGTTGCTTCTTGGAAAGCAATTCTCACTCTCTCCACTGTTGGGTAAATACCCTTGTGGTACATATCCAAAAATATTCGATGCACTAAAGTCTCATCGAATCCGTCGATTCTACTTTTATTGGGAGTTGGCCCTCTCTTCTTCCTTTCTTTTTCCTTCCCCATGTTGTTCAGTGCGGAATAAACATAGCGAGTGGACACGCTACAAGCCATGGCTGTTTTTTTGACGGCTTCACCGTTTTCATAGCGAGAACACCCAGCGTTGACGGCCGCGAATTTACTCCGATGCACTTTAACACGGTTGGTGACATTGGGGTCATTTTCACTTCCACACAAATCCGTCGAAGATGATCCATTTGGAAATAAATTGACCCCAAGGGACTGATAATGTACGCTACTCGACACTTCATCCAAACACAGTCTTTCACGGTCTACCATGGAATTGTCACTCAAAGTATCCGAGAGAGTTTTCCTCGCCATTTCCTTGCAAAAATAAAGGTAAACGCTAATAACGCGTGCCCTTAACTCTGCAGAAAACTCCTTAGGCATGATAACACGATTCTTGAAGTCCACAAGGGAATAAAACTGCACCACTGGCGACGATATTCGCTCGAAAGGCTTCGTTGAAATGACACCAGCAATGGTTTCAGCGAGTTCTCCAAGGGCGCAGAAAGCTCATTAACAAATTTCGTAGAACCCCTTACATTTATGGAATAACCCTCAAGTGTACCCTGACCCTCAAGTGTACTGGTTTCCAAAACTTGGGAATGCCCGGATTATCTCCTTTTTCCAGCGCCCCTGCTGAGCGCCCCGCACATTCATACCTTTCCTTTCACTGTCATACGCGGATTTCCCAGGGTGTTCGTTCTCACGGTTCCAAGGGATCTGTTATCTGCTACCTAATGATTTTTTCCCAGAATCTCAATTCCTAGAGCTGCATGCAATTAAGGAACGAAAGTGCTTGTTAGAATCAGTTGTTTTGGCAATGAAACGATGGCTCCGAAAAAGCACTAAGGTATTAATTTCCGTTCGAGCCAAGCCAACCTTTAAACCTAAACATGGTGGAACGTGTAAGTAGGTATGAATGATGAAACCAATAAAGCTCTGGAGAATGCTGTTAATTTATGATAGGTTGCCACGTAGAGTGAGCATAAGGAAATTTATTAGAATGAGTCTATTCGCGTATTATAAAAAAAATCATTTTTTGGACTGTAGGTATCGGATTTGGAAATGAGTTATTTTTCATTTTGTAGCTATGTATAAACTGTGCATATTTCCGAAGGAAGTATTATCCGAAAGCCAATTAAAAAAGAAATAAAATCTCCGAAAACGGTTTTTTGACTGGCTATGGCAGTTATCTACAATAGGAATTTGGTGTTAGCTTGACGAGAGCCAGGCATTAGATAAATAAGGTTTCCGATAATAATACCTTCCTCGGAACTCATTGAAGCCCAAATTGCAGCTCACTTTAAATTATCCTGTTTCGAGTGACAGGCTTTCCTTCCTGAATTAAATATGGTACGATAAATTCTTATTCCTTTTCTAGTGAGAAAAATATTAGTTGTTCTGACAATTATGTGGAATTTTCGCATTTTTATTTTGTAAAAGGTTGGTGAAGAGGTTTTACGTTTTGTTAATTTATCGTAGAACCAAGTCGACATGCGCCGATGGACATTAGTTTCTAAACTTGTAGCGATGAATAATGCAATCACTGAAAGTTTTGACTCGATATCTATTGTAGTTTCTTGTCCAGAGTATTTCTATGCTAAAGGCCGTCGCGTCGGCGAGGCATTCCGTTCGTTTTAGCCGATTCTTTGGTATCGCTGCTTTGAGCATTCGTACGCGGCGCGCACTGAGCTAAGAGCCGATTTACGGGATAGGACGTCAGCAGCCAATCGCTGCCCATCTATTGTGGGCAACTGGGCTAAGAAAAACTCTCCAGTGCACAGAAACTCTGCGACCACATTTTCTTATTTATCTCTGCTGAGTGTAGAGCTCGAGATGTCGTCCGAGGATTATCGTCACAGCAGAGGAAACAAGAAAGGTCGGCTGAAGTCATCAGTAAATCGGAAGAAGAACAAGGGGCAGAACCTCAAGAAATGGTTTCAAGATCAAAGGTATGTGAATATTTTTTATAATTATTCTCAAAGCCTGAATTGTTGGTAGTGATTCGTTATTTGTCATTGCTGAGATTTTTTTAATTATAGAAATTTGTCAGAAGGGCACTCATTCTGTTGTTCAGAAAAATATTTGAAATTACATTACCACATCTGCATTAGTTAGAGAATTAATTTCTATTCTCGCACTCTCGACGGAAATTTTTTATACACTTCTCTAATTACTCCTCTGTAATTATAGGAACAAAGCAGTGACCAACCGTTCTGGAGTTAACCAATCAAGAGCTACGGGCAACACACGGGAGGAAGAAACGTTGCAGACCGAAGTGTTCTCCAGGTTGAATACTACTGAAGAAGGCTCTGAAAATCAGGTTAATTGTTTGGAAAAAATAACCTCTTACATTAGAAAATAGAAAATGCCTGGGTAAAACAGAATTATTGGCGCAAGAAATCGTTGCAAAATATAACCATGCTCTTAAATTCTTTCTTTTCCCCCGAAAAAAAATCTTTCTTTTCCCCCGAAAGAATTCTTGCCACGTTTTCTCTCGTAATCACTAAAAACTTTGAGTACAAAGAATTCATTTCAGCCAACTCTGAGAATGTCTCTAGAAATTCATCCGCATATATGTATAAAAAAACGAAGCAGTTCCTGGAAGAGCCATTTCATCATTGCCTAATCATTTATTTTCCACATTACAGGTTGGGCAGGACATTGACACTTTGACTCGGGAAGACACACCCAAGACCGCTGGTAATGAAACAGATGTCGTTGATAGCAATCCTATCATCCGGTGCGACTCAGAAGTCAAAAATACCGAGGAGTTTTTATTAACGGGAAGAAGAATTGTAAATATAAATCATGTACTTGCGTCTATAAAAGAAATCAATGACCACAAGCCTTTCGGGTGCTCCTTTACTGATATGGATGTCATTTGGGAAAAGAGAGAAGGGTTGAAGTCCATTATTGCATTCAAATGCAGAATGTGCAATATCGTCCGAAGAATCTCGACAGAGGAAACTGGCCGCGAAAAATCCTCAATGGATGTCAACACAGCAGCGGTGACTGGAATCGTATCATCTGGTGGAGGCTATAGCCAGATGGAAGAAATAATTTCAACTCTAGACATACCATGCATGTCCTTCAATTGCTACAAAAAATGCCATGATGCCGTATGCGACGCATGGGAGTCCACAGCGCACGAAGAAATGGAATCAGCGGTAAAGGCTGAAGCGGAGCTTGCTGTAGCCAAGGGTGAGATAGATAGCGATGGCACCCCCTTACTAACCGTTATTGCTGACGGTAGCTGGTGCAAGAGGTCCTACCGGACGAACTATAACTCTTCCTCCGGATTGGTGAGTTGATTTTTGGTTTAAAGTTTTAGAATTAGTGTTCTGATAAATGATATTTTACATTCATCTTTGAATTCAAATTTGCAGGGCGCAATCATTGGATACTACACAAAGAAGCTGATCTTTCTTGGAGTGAAAAATCGGTACTGCGTCATTTGCATGAGATCCGCCGCGAAGAATGAAGAATCTGCAAATCATGTTTGCTTCAAAAATTGGGGGAATGCACAAAGTTCTACGAGTATGGAGGCAGCTGTAATAGTAGAGGGATTTAGAAAAAGCGAGGAACTTTATGGCGTAAGGTTTGCAAAATTGATAGCGGATGGTGACAGCAATGTTTACAAGAGCGTCCTCGATTCCCGTCCATATAAGAGCTTAACAGTGGAAAAGATAGAGTGCAGGAATCACCTAATGAGGAATTTTTGTGCAAAGTTGAGGGATGTGACAGTAGCAGGTGATAAACCGGGACAGAAAAGTACCATTCTCTTGCGAAAGTATCTGGGGAGTAGTGTTCTTCGCCTGAGGGTAGGTATTATTAAAGCAATTAAATACAGGAAGAATCAACCAGGATCCTTTCAGTCTAGAATAGAATCTTTGAAATTGAACATTGAAAATAGTATCAATCATGTTTTTGGAGAACATTCCGGTTGTGCCACTTATTTCTGTGCAGGAACGAATGAGGACGGAAAGCCAAACCTGTATCCTGACCTAAGAGAAAGTGCAATATTCCAGAAACTAATGGTAATCGTAAAGCATCTGAGTCGCAACAGTAGAAGTTTACTTTACGATGTGGACAACAACCCCGTTGAACAGTTTAACTCCATTGTGGCGAAAATGATCGGAGGAAAACGGGTGAACTTTGCTCTTCGAAGATCCTACCAAGGGAGATGTGCTGGAGCCGCCATTCGTCACAACACCAAGAATCTGGCGTACAAAACAAGTAAAAAAATGTTTTTCTCAAGCCCGGGTTTATTTTGCAAAAAAATTGAACTAAGGAGGTTAAAAAAACTGCAGTTTTCGAAGAGAAGGCAAGGCAAGCCAAGATGCCGAAAATCATTGTTTAAGGATGGGTTTGGAGGTGACAGTTCTTACGGACCGACCGCACAAAGGCCAGATATGTCATCAAATGAGTATCTTGAAGCTGAGAGGGATTTTTTGGCTAGCTTACCCGTATTGGAGAAAGATAGGAGAAGGATTGAAAGGGCCACAATTATGCAGGGGGAGAGTGGGGAATGGAGAGAAATGAGAAGGAAATTGCTGACAGCATCTTATTTCGGAAAAATTTGTAACATGCTTCCGCACACTAGCTGCAAAAATGTAGTGAAACAAATTATTTACGGCTCTATCGACAATGAAGCATGTGCCTATGGAAGGGAAAAGGAAATCGTCGCCAAAGCAGAAATTAGAGAAAGGTTTGGCTGGAAAATCGAAGACTGTGGGCTCTTCATCGACAGAGAGCATCCATATTTTGCCGCAACCCCAGATGGCTTGATTGGAGAAGATGGTCTGCTGGAGATCAAATGCCCATTTTCGGCAAGAAATTTAACTCCATATGAAGCAATTGAATCAAAAAAAGTTACGTTTTGGCTAATGGATAAAAGCAAAAAAGTGATTGGCATTAAAAAACGACATGTATTCCATTACCAAATCCAAGGGCAGCTCCATATAACTCAAAGAAAATATTGTTATCTTGTTTTGTGGACACCTAACGGAATAAAATGTGAAACGGTGCACAGAGACGATAATTTCTGGCAGAAGGAAATGTTTCCTAAATTAGAAAAATTTTATAAAAGTTGCCTGCTGCCAGAGATAATTGATCCTCGACGCAGCAGGTCAATGGAAATACGGGATCCTGAATATATAATACAGGCTCAAAGAGAATTAAAAAATAAGCAAGAAACTCATAGCCAAAAGTAAAAACCTATGAAAATCCTTTCAATAATTAAGTTTAACTGAATAAACTTCTTTCCATTAAATGATACTCCATGATGATTTTATTTGTTATACAACCTTTCCGAAAACCTACCTCAGCCAACTCTCTCAAAAGGGTAATAATATACCACTGCACTATACTGTGGTCAGAATTCGGAAAAAATGCGGACAAAAGTCATATTGTCGACTTACCTTTCGTCGAGATGTTAAATTGGGGTTTTTCGTTGACATTACTAAGCTTAAAAATTTGTTTCAGAGTACTTAATGAAAATATACGTTCAATAAAGTCATTGAAAAATTTAATCCCGTTAAAACACTTTGAAAATTGGAACAATAACGGTGACCAGCATAATAACGGACGTTGAGCGATTGGATAATCTAGTTTGTATTCTTTCTGTGACTGCTTCTCCCCGTTTTAAGAGAAATAATATGCCTCAAACGTCTCCGTCAAAGAGTGGGACAGCTTGAAAGCGAGGCCGCTCTTCCCAGAATATCTTGTTCTTATGGAAGCGAGGCGAGGGTCTACGCGGTCTACATTGTCTGCCTGCCTCTTTTAATCCCCTCCCCTGAATGATGGTTGGCGAGACGGGGCACTCTCCAAGCAGCCCCTCCTACGCCGGACTTTGGTCGTTCGCCAGCGTTGCAACGCACTCCTAGGCCAGTGACCTTGAAGCGAAACAGCAGATTCCTAATAATTACCATTGTGGCCAGCAGGGGTTCCACTGGAGATTCGCACCAACGACAACTGGCGGATTTTGGGGGGCACTATGCGTACGAGCGCGAGGAAAGCAGGGCCTTAACGCATGCACATCATAGAGTGATAGCATTATGCATTATATATTGAAATACATGAAAATCAGGTTGGTTTAGAATATTTTATTAAACATAAATCATAATCTAACCAATGACCACTAGCACTTACACCTCGGCCCCCTGTCTACCAACGGCAGAAGTAGCGATATTTCAACGAGAGCATATTTCTGCATTTCTCAAAAATTATCCTTCGATAAAAGCATCTCCTCCTTCTTTACACCCATGATATAAAAGCCATCACAGTTGTAGTTTTCTAATGACTACATAAAATTACAACCTATGTTGTTTACGAGTAAATCGTTGAAGTTGATGTTTCTTAACGGAATTTCATGTAATTTTTAGGTACATACAAAATGAACAGCAGGTGTGAAGATTATGCAGAAATGCTTCATTTAAGATGTCCATCGACATTAAGTACCTACTCGATCGTATTTCAAAGTCTGCACGGCCGGAGGGCAAATTCAAATCATATCGGCTGCTGTACCACTGGTGCATGACTGAGGTGGAACAGGAGGATTTTTTCTCATGTTGATTCAAGGTATTTTACTTCACATTTACTTCCCTTTTCGGGAGCCGTTAATTGAACCAATGTTTACTTCCGCACAGCGCTTGAAATTTTCTTAAATTATTGAGGCCGCAAATTTAGCATTGTAAAATCATTTTTTCCGGTCGCATTTAAATTCCAGGAATATCATCCAAATGCTTTTCCGTTAAGGTACAAAATCATCAAGTTTCAGAACCATGTGGTAGTCAGCAGTGTTTTACACACATATTTTCTACTTTAAGGAAGGTAGCTTTTTAGAAGGTAGTTTATTGAATTAAAAATAATAACAATGTTATTGGAATAATTTCAAAGAGCCACTTGCGTGCTAAAAATATTCCGGTTAGCATATGCACGAAATCTTGGATACTAGGGAACAATGTACAAAGCATAGATAAAATACTTGCACTTTAAGTCGTACTTTAGGGTTTTATTTAATATCACTAACGTATCCATGTATCACAATTGAAATACCAAAATAAAACCACTCTATTTCGTTCCTCGTGTGGAGTTGCTAGTCTCCCATTGGGCGCCTCCCCAGGTGGCGGATAGGGGAATGGTCACCAGATATGGTGGGTACCAGGGAAATAAAATACCCAGGGTGGACCAAAACGAGCCCCTTGCCAGGGTTGCAGTGCAGACCTCAATGGCAGAGAAGGCGAAGATGGGGTCCTTTGGCGGATCTGGCAAAAGAGGTGACCCCTCCTGCTTGGGGTAAATAAGAGCAGGAACCTTGTAGATAGGGTGTGGATCTCAAAGGCTAAGAGAGACAACCCTAAAAGAAACCCGGTAGCCTGCGAACGCAGGTGGCAGTCCCACCAGCAGGGTCGGAGGAGGTAGGCTAATAACCTGCTTCCTCTTAAATTCACTTTAATTACAGAAACTCCTAAAAATGAAACAAGCCGGACGGTTTTTTTGGCACAGACCTCTGACATTAAATTTAGGACACGAATCGGTTTACGGAGCGTTAGAACAATGAATGATGCACTCTGAAAGTTTTAGAAAGGGAATTAAAGGATTATAAAATAGATATTCTGGGCCTTAGGGAAACTAGATGGAATGGATTTGGGGTAATAACAACACAAGAGGGAAACACCTTGATATACTCACGGAAGGAAAATGAAAATGATGAGAAGCAAGCAGGCGTGGCACTGCTGATCATCGATAAAGCAAAAGATGGACTTCTAGACTGGAGGCCAATATCGGATAGATTAATTCTAGCAAGATTTAAATCCAAGGTAAGAAGTATATCTATACTACAATGCTACGCACCTACCAAAGAAGCAAGACATAATCATTGTGATGGGTGATCTAAATGCCAAGGTTGGAACTGATAATACTGGAGTGGAGAAAACCATGGGGAAACATTGTAGTGGGGAAATTAACGAAAATGGCAATAGATTCGTTAACTTCTGCGGAGATCATGAACTGGTGATTGGTGGTAATTTATTCCTGCACAAATTATGTCATAAGACGAAGCGGATTTTACCAAACGGTTTAGTGGCCCACCAGATCGGCCATTTTGCTATAAGTAGAAAGCGGAGAAGATAGCTTTTAGATACATGGAACAGGAGAGGGGCGGACTGTGGAAGTGATCACAATCTTGTTACAGCCGATGTCAGACTTAAAGTTGCATCATACAAAGCACAATTGGAAACAAGGGAAAAACAGTACAATGTGGAAAGACTGAGGCAGAAGGAGATAAAACAATAATTTAGAATCCAATTACAAAACAGATTTGATTTATTGGAGTAGGAAAATGCAGGCATTGAAGAGAAGTGGTCTAAAGTTAGGGATATAATGATTGAAACCAGTAAAGTCCTTGGCTATAAGAAGAAGAAACCATGGATTTCAGGAGAAACTTGGAAGAAAATAGAAGAAAGAAGGAATCTAAAGGGAAAGATGAACCAAGCAGAGGATGCCGAGGAGATGAAAAGCGCAAATAAAGCATTAAGCATAGAGAAATGAAAAGAAGTTTCAGGAGTGATAAGAGGAAAGGGTTAGAGAACTTGGCTTCAGAGGCAGAAGCAGAAAACAAAAGAGAAGTTTACCAAAACATCAGAACATTAGCAAACAGAAAGTGTATTGGCAAGAAACCTGGACGACCGGCTGCCACTCAGTCGTTTCCTCATTAATAGGATCCAACGAAGCCAACACCTGAGATTAAAGGTTTTGTTTCAACGCTCGTCAGCCCCTTAGCCTATTTACGATTCTGGCGTCGAGTGCTTCCTCTTTCCCCTACTATCCTTCCCGCTCTATCCTTCAATCCTTTCCTAACCTCGCACACTCGTCGACCCTGGTAATAAGCGCGAACTTGACGCCGGGGGAGGTGCGTTCCTACGTGGTTTGTACCCACTAACCAGATGGCAAGAAACCAGTGAGGAATAAGGATGGGAAACTGGTGATGGGAGATGAATAACAGCTGGAAAGATGGAGAGAAGTCTTTGAAGAACTATTGAATAGAAACGTGGAAGAAGACTGGGAAGAAGAAACGAGCCAAGAGAACAGAGTAGAAGAAGACTTTCGCGTAAATACAGCACCACCCCCTAAAGAGAGAGGTTGTTCACGCTATTAAGGAATAATGGGAAGTCCCCTGGTGTGGATAACATACCACCAGAAGTGTTAAAAATAAATCCAGGGACTACAGAAAATATCTTACATGGGCTGCTGGTTAAAACATGTGAGGAGGAAGCTACATATACCTAGAGACTGGAAGAAAGGACTGTTGGTTAAAATACCCAAAAAGGGTGACCTAACTATATGTAATAACTGGAGGGGTATCACCTTGCTATCAGTACCCAGTAAGATTTTAACCAGAAACTATGAAAAGGTTAAGAATGCCAAGTGATGCATTAATCGAGACTCGCCAGTTCATTTTCGGGATCAAAACAGGGGTTCGACAGGGTTGTCGAACCCCTGTTGCAGGGCAAAATTTTCGATGCGTACCAGTTTTCTTCTTCAATTGATGACAAAAGAAAAAAATTGTATATCTATTTTTAAAATCTTCTCTTGGGACTTCTACCTAGAGGAGGTGGAAGGGCTAGCGCGTTGCCATGAACACTGAGATGGTCTGGCGGGAGCAATAATCATCTAATGGGCCACCCATAGGTCAAAAGGTAATTCACGTGAAGGTTTCACGTTAAAAATACTGTGGGGCAAGGCAATGGGAATAACACCCCCAGCAATCATTTCCCAGAAAATTGGAAGTCAAATCACATAGAATGCGGGCAACAACGTGCCTCCGCCACCTGGGGCGTGTGTTGTGTCCGGCAGCAGGGAAGGAAAGTCCTCCGCGGTCGTCAAAAAAAATCCTTGCGAAACAACATCAACGGCGGAAACCAAAACTACGAAGGAGAAGAAGAAAAAGAAGAAGAGGAAAGGTAAAAATAGGAATTTGGAACGTTAAGACAATGATGAGGGCCGGGAGGCTAGAAAATATTAAACAGGAAATAGAGAAAGGGAACAGAGATGCTTTGGGGCTTTGCCAGGAGAGATGGAGGGATAGCGGGAACTATTGGAGTGATGGTTACAGAGTAATTTATAATGGGGGAGAGGAGAGTCAACGTGGGGTGGTATTGAACACAAAATTTATGAAAAAGGTAATAAACAATGAACAGGTGAGTGGTGCGATATTATTGGTTGAAATAAGCACACCCGACGAAATTCGTAATGGTCCAGGTGTAGCACGTGCCGACAAGTAATCAATAAAAAGGAAGAAGAGATATATACATGCATAAAAAAACAGTAATACACTAAACAAACACAGAAACACGCAAAAAGGACACTCACAAAATAAAACTTGGACGTTTCGGCGGTCAGGCCGCCATCCTCGGCGGTAGAAGAATGTCTACCGCCGAGGATGGCGGCCTGACCGCCGAAACGTCCAAGTTTTATTTTGTGAGTGTCCTTTTTGCGTGTTTCTGTGTTTGTTTAGTGTATTACTGTTTTTTTTTAATGCATGTGCATCGTCGCCGAGAGCGATTTTCGACCAAGACATTATATATATATATAAATATAAATAAATAAATAAATAAATAAATATATATATATATTACGTCGTCGGTTTACGACGTTCTACGTCTTCCTATTCCCAATTTCCATGCCTCACGATCATTCCAGAGTTCTTCATCTAATCCTCTTTCTCTCATTTCTTTCTCTATCCCCTGTATCCAACTATTCCTCGGTCTGCCTCTCCTCCGTCTTCCTTCCGGGTTCCACAGCAGCATTTGTTTCGGGAGTCTTTCATTTCCCATTCGTTTTACGTGTCCATACCACCTCAACTGCTGCGTTATTATTTCATTATTATCGTATGATTAATATTCATTATTTCTCTAATTATTTCATTCCTTCCTCTTTCTTTTTTTGATTTACCGGCTTTTGTTCGCCAGAAGTCCATTTAAGTCGTCAGTAACAGTTTTTCTGATTTCTCCGTTAGTGGCCATACTTCACAGCTGCAGCTTTTCTCTTTACTATGGTATTATAAATTCTCTTTTTGTTTTCATTGGATATTGTATTGTCCCACAATAAGCTATTTAATAGTGTTATTGCTTTTTTGCCTTTGTTGTATCTAATATAGAAATCGAATAGACAGTCGAATATTTGGGAGAAATAAATTAGTGATAGCAAACGCTTGGATTAAACATCACCTCACATGCCACCTCACTCAAGGAAAATACCGATTGACACAGGGATATATCAAATAAATTATATCATCAGAAGGGGTTTAGGAACGATGTCGAAAACTCACGCAGCTTCATTGGGGGGTGTGGACTCTGATCATAATTTAGTGCCAACGCAATATGATTAATACTCAAAGGTTTAAGTAAAAGGTAGTCGGATAAAGAATTGGAACGCGTTTGCGTTATAAGGACGAAAAGGAGGGAATACCAGGAGCTAGTGGACAGGAATATATGTGAAACAAAGGGTAAGGAAACTATTGACGAAAAATGGGAGAGTGGAAAACGAGGAATAGCAAGAGCGGCAGAGAAAATAATAGGATCAGTGGAAACGAGAAGGATTAAAAAAGCAAAGAGTCACGGGCGAAATGACAAGGAAAAAAAGAGGAGAGAAGAAACTGGAAAAACGTCAACACTTTTACTGGGCAAAGGGAGGAATGAAATAATAAACTCGGGCGAATCATCAATCGGGCAAAGGATAACTGGTGGCGAGGACAATGCGAGGAGATGGACAGGCCATGTAAATAATGGGCAATGGGAGTAGAGCTATACACTATAGAGTGAAAATGTTATCGGGCAGTAAGAGGGAGCAAACGACGCCAAAGACTAAGGACAAAACAGGGAAGATACTAACGGAACGGGAAGATATCCAGGAAAAGTGGAGAGAATACGTGAACGAGCTATACGACAGCGTTGACGGGAAGTCGATCATCGAAAGGATTGTAAACTTTAGTAGATGCAATCGAATTTCAGCGCGGGAAATACGGAATACAGATAAATCATAAGAAAAAATAGTAATGAGATTGTCTTGGACAAAGGAAAAGTGGATGGTCATCAAATTAGGTGGACACAAACTGGAGGAAGTAGAGCAATTTAATTACTTGCGTAGTAGGTACGCCAAAAGAAAATGGACACCGTAGCAAAAGCATTATAAGGAGAAGAGCGCTGGCTTAAGAAGCGTTTAGTAATAGGAGGGAGCTGTTGACGGGTATCTTCCTTTTAAACCTACCTAATGCGGTGGATTACCACTGTTCCAGAATGCGTCGATATGGTCATAAGTCGACTGCAGATCGGGAAAGACACGCTAGGTGAATGCCGCATGCAATTTGAATGAAGCGTCTAGCGATATGTGATATATCATTCCATGATCGCGTGTACCTACAATATATAATAATCCAATTTCGATCCGATTTCGAAAAAGGACTGTGATATGGTGCGCGCTCAAGAGTAGGCTCGCCATTCTCCCGAGGACAGGCGAGCATTGAGATAAGGTCGACGCGGCGGGAGGACCACCACCGCGAGGCGCGATTCGTGGCTGGCTGGCGCGGCAGTAGCCCGCGCAAAACTATCTTTTTCATTGCAAAGTTTGCACACACGTGAAAAAGGAGAGAATTCTGGTGAGTTGTAGGCCCCTAGGGGCGGTGTTTCTTTCCCCTACTTCGCTGGAACATTCTCAGGAAGGTCGCTACATCCATTCCTCTTGAGTGACCACTATTCATTAACTAATAAAACCGAATGTTTAAGTAGCTCATTTCTTAACCTCATAGCATATTTTAACAGCTTGACATAAAAAATCGATGGGAAAATGAAAAATAATGCCCTACTATGCATTAAATAAGGCTAGGTTCGTAACATCACTCACGACACCAAGAGTTGAAGTTCTATAGCTCTAATTAGCCTCAAATTTCGCTCTTTTAGCAATGTGGTTTGGATGCTATTTCTGGGGTTTTATATCGTAGAAACGTACAGGGAATAACAGGAGCCGACAACACTTTCTTGTTGGACGCTGTATGTCTCCCTCGGAAGCAATGCCATCGACAGCTACTTTGCGCTCGGTTCCTATAAAAAAAAGTCTTCTTCGCTCACGGCGACTATACGGGATAACTCCTTGAGCTTCTACATGGACATACTATGCATCGTGTGCACGGCTCTTTGAATCTGCCGAGTAAATCGAGAAAGCGATGCACGTGTACATTCTGCGTGTCTTCTCGAATGTCGCTCGCTGCGTGGAGACTGTCCCGCACCGCACGCCGCAGAGAGACAAGCAGGCAAGCAGCACTTGCGATAGAACGCTCAATCTATCGCGAATCGCCGACCAAATCTACCTCGGAGAGAGTCGTAGGCAGTGGTTGAGTTTCTAGCGGTACGAAACGCACACGACGTAAAATAGCGCCAATGCCGTTCTGCTGTCGATCGATCTACGGATCCCCACTTTCACAAAGGATTTGACTTGGAATGTTTTAGCATGGTTTATTATAGGCTCAGGCCCTTAACACTCGTTATCGCTGTGTTTATTAGTAATTCGAGACTTTTCAGACACTTGAAAGGAGACATTTATTTCCGTCATATTATGCATATGAGTTACTGCCCATTTTTATTCCAATAATATGTTACAAAAATATCTTTTGTTTTATACAGTGCAAAAGATTTGCCAATGTTTTCCAGCCAACCACCTGAATACCTGCTCTTAAGGAACGTTCCGCCGCGACTGTGTGAGTCAAAACAAATACTAAATTCCACATTTTTTATATGTTGTCAAAGAAATCCTGCCTTCACTGATGAAATGCGTTACCTATAGAAACCCAATTGTAAGGAACAAAATATATGCAGATTATTCCACGAATGTATTTTAAATGAGCACTTTTTTCCAGCCATAGGAACCGATTCCAGCGCCATTTCCTACGAATTACCGTATTTTGACTTCAATTACGGCATTAATTCCCCAATAACTATAAAAATAAGGTGGTAAGATGCCTGTATTTTATTTTTATTCAATTTCTCTGGATTATTTTCTTCTAAGAGACAGTTTTCCACGAAAATTGCAATTGTATTAAATGGAAAAATACTATTTTTCCCAGTGTTTCTCTCATTCCCCCATTGAACACCATGTAATTTCAAGTTCAATTAGAGAGTAATATAGCGTGGAAAGGTATTATTTTGTTGTTCATATCAGATAGAGGACAACTTTTTCTACAAGTAGACAGAATATGAATAAAATGACACTCAAGTCATTTTACGGTGGAACCACCTTAAAAAGTTATGCATCTTTATCTCATAAGCATTTTGTAAATTCAGTTGTTTTTATCGAATTTTTGTTCGGCGTGTTTTTTAATACGCGACAGTCCGTAAACAGCGTCGCAAGGCTTTCGACCCTAGCGCGGCCGCGTTACCATCTGACGACGGTGGTCTCTGGCAGCACCGGCGGCGAGGCACCGCGCAGCCACGGGGGTGGACACCTTATTGCCGCCGCCGCCGCCACTCTCACGAGAGCCGCGGCGGCGGCGGGAACGCGAGGAGGAGGCGGTGGCGGTCACGCGTCGCTGGCCTCGCTCGCCGCGTCGTCCGACAGATGGCGACCGTGCACCAACGACCGAGACCCTGATGCAGATCGGCCGATAAAGCGGGGGCAGGTGGCCCCGGGGGAGGGCGGACGGGGGGGCAAGTCGACGTCGAGCGGACAGCCGTTTGACCAAAATTTAAGGTGATTCAAGAAAATAATAACTTCATAGATTCATCGCCTCATTTTTATGTAATATCATTAAATTTATGTAGGCGATAACACGAGAAAACGTACCACAACGAGGTCTTTTTTGTGGCACTCGAGGTGTTTTACTCTTTTCCGGCATTTGAAGATATTTCTGTATTTTTTTTAATTCGATAGAGGTGTTTAGTCGCTCCTCGAGAAATAACAAGTTTCCCTACCGGTGTCAGTCCTATGCGTAGCTGGGCATAACAGTCTCGTGGTTTTTTCCCCGCCAGCTTGATTTCTTGGGGGCTAAAACAGCTTATTCATCAAAGGCTACGGGAGGTATTTCCTTGAAAGAATTTATAATTTGCTGTCAGTGCACCTTTTTTATACATTTTCTAAAACTGGTTAAGCTACACCGGCAATAGCTTGGAATAGGGGTTCATTAGCCAACTGTATCAACGGCATACGATTGTCCACACTCTGCCTTCATCCGCACAACGGTTACACTGACTAGATGCCCTGCCCAGGTCAAACTATTTTGCTACATAATAACAAATACTACCAAAATATCCTAGTTGGGAACAATATCCATTACCTTACTTGTTGACGAAGGGGGAAGATAAATTTACGAACTCAAATTGAGTAATATTTTCGGGGTATTTGGCCACCGTAAAACACTTCGAGCATTTTAAACTCTTTAGAAAGGACTTTTTATTTTTATTCCCGGAAGGACCGTCACAAAAATGAACAAAAAGATGATCGATTGATTAAAAATATGGTAAAGGGACGCATTCAATCCACACAGATTTTTTGCTCTAGTGGTCTGAGTTTCAATTGAAGTTGACGAATGTTTTATGTGTTTCACTTCCTCATACAAAGAAAACATCACTCGGTGTTTCAACCCGAAGGTTGGTTTTTGATAGGTGAGAGTAGAAATCACCCCATACTAAGCCATTGGCGTGAGAAATTCACACGTTCAGGGTAGGGGGGGGGGGGGCAGCTTCTTTTCCTGGGTCACCGGCGATATTCCACGAAGTTCAGAATACAATCAGACAGTCGCACCGCGAGGATTCTCGGAGGGGGTGTATATATAGAGAAGCTTCACCCGGATTTGAACCCGGGACCCTCCGGTGACGGTAGCCCAGCGCTCTACTCCACTAGACTACCACGACCCTCTAAGGAAAACACATCAACGATGAAATAATTGAAAATATTTCAATACTTTAAGCGAAAAAAAAGATGGCAAGATGGTAAACCCCTGCTTCGGTCATGATACCTCTTCAGAAGCTAGCCGCGCCCGGCACCACACGGCGACCGTCAATGTAAACACACATAGTTCCGCTTTTTTTCGACTTCGAACTGAAGTACATTACGGCTAGTAAGGAAGCAACCAATGGTTTTATCCGTCAAACGATAATGTGAACTACATCTGATATCAACACAATCTAGAAAACCCTTTCAAGAACCTCGTAAGAGTAATTTAACCACACCCACGCTCAACGGCAGCCATGAAACAGCGATGATATCGCAAACCGGTTAACATATCAAATTCTCCAATGCTTTCATGATGGGGGCTCACCAAAAACCATTACGAAAATAAATTGACAATCAAGAGACATCCATTGACGTGAAGGCCGTTGAAAAAAATTTCCTATAAAAGACTACCACCAAAATATGGATGACATTCAACGAACAATTAAGACTAGGGGAAAATGAAATATTCAGTTAACAAGAGTGACAGAGGGATTAGTACAGTTAAAAACAAGAGCTTAAAAGATAGACAGCAAAATTCATTTTTCATGATTAAATTGACATTCGTAGAAGAACTGGGTAATTATGTACTGACACTTTCATCTGTCCAAGCAGAATGACCGAATCACAGTCAAAATGCACCTAAGTGCAAATTGAAGAAGGACACAATGTGCATGACAAATCACATTAAAATTCCACATCACAATTGTATTTTTGACAACTGTTTTGTGATCCTAGAATAGCTATAAGGTGTAAACACCATCAAACACATAGAGCATACGTATAGCAATGAGATCTTCATCGAAGATGGAATAAAAACCACCAGATGAATGCCTCTTTGGCTCAACCCGTAATGATATGGAAATAAAGTAAAATGGGGGGAAAGGTTAAATTAATTCGTTAGTGGTATTTTTCATGACTGACGGTCATTAGGAGGGTCGAAGCTCGCTTTTGCGCCCCCTTATCCTCGAAGCCCACTTTCTCAACGGCAAACCCAGCGTTGGTGGGCTTCCCTCCCTGCAGATTGTATGTACAACAATTTATGAATGTGTTCATCGCACTCCTACTATTCATGCGAGTTCGCACGCCTTTTGATCGAGGTTATACGATGAAAAATAACGATGTTATAAATAATGCTAAGAATTCAGTGGACGGCAGCCAGAAATATGGCAACGTTGCAGAAGAATTGGGGTGGAAACGGGAGGTTAGAACGAGTTGCGGGTATTTTCCGACCCTATTCTCCCCATACGCACACGTCTCCTGACCGAGTGGAGCCAACAAATTTCTTTCTCCAAAGAATGCTATCCATCGAGGCCTTTCTGGTAAAATCAGCCGAGGGAATGGATAACACATATCTTCCATGTAAAATAATACACCGGAGTAAAGAATCAAGCTTGAACTACAAAGATGAAAGGAGAGCATAACAGCAGAGAAAATACATATTATGATTTAAAATACTTCGAATCTGGTAACATAACGACTGATATAACGGCTGGAGGAAATTCGTAGTTCAAAGCTCATATTAAAAAGATGACGAAGGGCTGATGTACATACGTAACTAAAAGAAGAAAGGTATTAGCTGAGTCACTACTAGTAGATGACAACCCGAAATTATTTTGGTCGTACGCAAGGGAACTTTGTGGTAAGTTTTCAACCGAGAATTCAAGGCCTCCCGAGAAACAGTCTGCTTCGACCCTGAGTAATAGACCAACCGATCAATATTAACGTCAACCTATTGCGCTGCAAGCCACCTCAAGGGTACGAACAGGGGTGGATTCTCGGTAACAGTCACAACGCATTTCTAAATACGATATTTGATTGCCAAATACATTAGTTATAAAAAATCCGAGTTTTATCGTTAGTCTTTGGCGTCGAAATTTATTTACTGAAAACGATATAAGGCTTAATTACCGATAGGTATAACAGCGCAAGTTTGCAATGCAAAGGTGAATTATATTGGCACCATCTAAATTTTAAGTGGTAGTCCATCTTTTGGAGCGAACAGCGCAAACATAATCTAAAGACTACGAAACCAAAACTTTCTGGATTTTAGGAAATTTGTAACGGCTTCAAACAGTAGTTCAATACTGGGAATAGCTGTCTTCCAGAATTCGGAAGCATTGGTTAAAAAGAGACAAGCTATCTTACCTGATGGAAAGAAAATAAGTCGTTGGGTCAAGTTTTTCAGATCTGGTTTAGGTGTGCAATGGGACCTGTCCCAGACTTGGGAATGGAAGTGGTATTGATTCAGAAAATGCCGCATCTGTAAATGATTTGCTTACTATGTGGTCACCTACCAAGGAATAGCTGCAGTAGAGGAATACGAGGCTATTTCGTCCATTCTTAAAAACGGGTTCATGCCAGGCTTAGGAGCTGGTGATATTGAGATTCGATGCAGGAAATACAAAATATGCATAAAATATCCAGCCATTAGGGTGAAGTTAAATAACAGGACGACGCTTTAACGTCGAACCTGTCGTTAAAGGTACGTCCACATTATGCCGATCGGCAAGGCCGAGCCAGTGAGGGAGCAACAGTCGGCTTCTGCACCAGGCCGATCCATATACCCGAGCAGTGACGGTAAATATCAAAGGAAGGAGAAGGCTATCGGAGGTACCGAAAACTATAATGGTATTAAAATCACTTCCATTACGCGAAAACTAAAGCCGCTTTAGCAAAACGTCCGTAGACCTAAATCCCAACTTCACCAAAACTATATGCAATAAAACCCCACAATCCACATAAAATTCAGCGATAAGCCTAGACTTACATTTGCACCTTCAAGAACACTTCTTTTTTTAACCTCAACAAAGACTATTTTTTCCTCAATTATCTTGACAACAGCTCAGACTATGTTCCCCATAGCGATCCCTCAACTCTTAAGAGTTCGTTGCAATACCTTATACGCCACAAACGTGCATTGAAACACATTACTCAAATATTTAATTTTTCTAATTGAATAATACACTCAAATGTATTACACAATTGCATTAAATCATAACATATCCATTGCATGCTTTACTACACCCTGAAATTTTTATTTCACGTTTAAGAATTTTTCCAGAGATATTTCCCCACTTGAAGGACATATTGTTTTTCTGACTCGTTTTAAACAATGATAGTTGATTTCTAAGAAGTCCGAGCGACGGCTACCTCGGCAGTCATTGAAGCGAATCAACAATCCAGACTCCCTTCAACATTGAGGCTTTTCTACAGCTATTCTACACTTTCCAAAAAAGTTCAAATAAGTTTTGCGATTGTGGACATGCGAATCAAGACAAAGCAAGTATAAAGAGAATGAATAGCACTGTCAATTTCAAAATTTAACAAATTGTTTGATCTATCACCCACTATCATTAGCACTGAAGTTTATAAAATGTATGATTGCCTCAATATCATAGAATAACATACGTGGAGAATCAACTTCAGGGTTAGCCACACTAATTACACATCAATATTGGATATAATTAACCTTTGTTGATACCTCAACATTGCCCCAGATGTACTCTTTAATACAAAATGTTTTGGAAGAAACCTTTGGTGAGAATTAAGATAGCATTAAATTGCTCCACAGTCATCCTTAACAAATTACGGCAGGCCTCCATTTTGAAACAGCCTTAGTATCCCTCAACCTCCGTTCCTCCTCTCCATCCGGGGTCTCGTCCACGCATTCCGTCTCTTAGCTTTCTGCGATATGATTATGGTCGCCACCATAATAATAATGGACATTGTGGCATCGGTCGCTAAAATTACATCCTTCCGGTCCATCACTAGCAGCTTGACTTCCCTCGGAATAAGGCGTAAATTTAAGGCGCTAAAAACGCTATTCCCGCAAAGATGCACCATCAGACGACGTAAACAAACCACTCCTACCGTCGGTACCCGAGAGATATGATCGAAACAGCCGCGTCGGTCGGAAATGTCCGGTGAATCGATATGAACTATCGATAGGTGTGCCACTGAGCATCCTTTCAGCGCAGAGAATTCAAGGACTTTAATTCACCGTGTAAAACAGACACTCTTCCAGCCCATCATTGAATTAATGCTCGAATGTAGTACATTTGCCGTGCACCGGAGAGTGGGGAGTTTCCCCACGGATTTCCACTGCGACGAGTCAGGATTTCCACGACGGCGGCGGCGTTCCGCATTCATCGCAGCATTTCCATTCCCTAAGAGACACGTACGACGAAGTGGCCGAGAGTGTCTCCATTTGGTACCCACGTAAGTTCTTCGGTGCCTCTGCCTGCACATCCTCTCCGTCGGCGAGTGCCACGAAGTTTAGCTGAGCCGAGCGTTATCGCCGTTTAGTTTGGTGGCAGGAAGAGGCACAGGGGCCGCCACGCACGCAGGAAGAGGAAGGAGAACGGAGAAAGGCGGCCGGACACGCGGAATGTCCACCACGGAGTGCAACTCGGGAGAGCTCCCGCTCGCGGGGGGGGGGAGTGGAAGGGGGAAGAGCGCATCTCCCACCCCCCCCCCCCCAACCCCCCCTCGGTCCATCTCTCTCTCTCTCTCTCGCGCCTCTCTCCGCGGAATAACCGGTTCCCCATCCAATCGGGGACGAGACGCGGGGACACACGGTCGCGGGCGCAAGGGGGGGCAAAGAGGAGTGCAGGGCCGGCCACGCACGCACCGATGCATTCACCACACACAATCCAGGCGACTTCACGCACCGCAAGCAGAGACTTCTCTGCGAGAGTGAAGCGACGTGCATCACTGCTCGGGAGGGCATCGCTCTGCTCGACACGATCCTTTCACCTTTCTCCCAAAAAAGCGAAAAACGGAAGTAAACAGTGAACATATCATTTTGAAAATCACCCATATTCGGCAATCGATGCGTTTCGCACTCTTCCACTCTCAACAGGCATTCGTGGAATTTATAGATGTATAACATTACATTAAATATACATATGCATCCATGAAGCGCATTAAGTATGAGAATCATTTTATTTCTTATAATTTAATAAGAGAGCAGTCGCGAGTCTTTTAGTGCTCTATGACAACAGCAAACATCTCTATTTAAACTTAAATATTTTTATTTCCCACAGCGAGTCCTCCTTCGGCAAACTAATTCGTTGTTTGGATTTATAATCCCCGCTCGCAGTCCACGCGACCCGATGCGATTCCACTCCAAAATCGAAACGCCACTTGCAGGCCAAGTAGAAGAGAGGCCTGAAGGCGTTGGGTCGACAGTGAGATTGCACCGAGTGTCCAACGGAGGAAGCAAGTGCTCACACATCGGAGTGCCACTCGCAAAAGCCACACTTACATATGAGGCCACACACACACTGCTCCTCGCAGTGCGCGTCGGCCGCAGTCCAATCGGCGCGCCGAACCGCGCTCCGCTCCCTCCCTCCTAGTAAGGATGCCAACGAACATCCCCCTCTATCTCCCCTATCATTGAGTCACCACCAAGCCGTGCATGCACCGATGAGGGTTCACCGGCGTTGGTGTCCGCAGGAGAAATCGGCACTTGGTTGAGACTATTCCTTGATATTCCTCAACCGACTCATGTGTTCTTCTACTGGTCGGGGCGACATTTTCCCAGCCCACTGCAACGACTGTGCCTTAGTTTCCACATCATAGCCATGAAACCAAGTTTTATCTAATTTGAAGAGGGTTTAAATGAAGTTATTGTCGGTATTGGCCCCGCCAAGCTGCTCTTGTCTGATGTTGACAAGGTTCTCTCTCTGGCCGGCGGTTGACAGAGGAGGCACAAGTTTTGCGACGCATGACAAGTTTTTCGGTTAAATTTCGTGGCAAGACCCAATGATAAAGCCGACTTCCCTAAACCTAGCACACATTTCAACGACGATTTTCACGAATCAATAACGAACCGCTTAAACCACTCGCGACCGGGGATGTGATCCGAAAAGGAACTTTACGTTTACATCTACATCTACATACTACCCCGCAAGCCGCCTCAATAGGCGTGTGGCGGGGGGTGTTAGGACACCAGCCGTTTACATATACAAAGGAAACGCTCTATGAGATTACGCCTTGCATTTATTAAAGTCCCTTATTGTTCGGGGGAAAAACGAATTCCCATACCTATCCGTTCGGCAAAATATCTCTCTTAATTTATCGTTTCTGTCGGACCTGGAAATATAGTGGGGTTCTAATATGATGTTCTCCGTGTCGCTCTGAAAGATATCTATTCTCAATTGCTCAAGTAATCTAAGCCTAGCGCGTAGTCTCCGAGTTTCTAGCGGCTCCCAGCCTAATTCGTTTAACATCTGTGTAACGCTGTCTGTACGCCCGTAGCAGTTCTTGACGAATCGCGCAGCTTTCCTTTGTATTTTATTAAGTTCCCGAATTAAGTCTTTCTGCACCGGATCCCATATGCTTGCTGCATATTCAAGGTGTGGCCGTACGAGTGCGAAATAGCACCTCTCTTTTACTTTTTCATCTGAGAATCTTCCCACAATACGCTTGACGAATCCTAGCTTCTTCAGAGCTGTGCCACAAATATTTCTTATATGTGTTCCCCACGATAGGTTTGAGGTAATCGTAACTCCCAGATACTTAACTTCATCTGTCGCCTTTATCTTAACGCCATCCACAGCATATACACGGGGATAGTTGGACGACCTCCGCAAGAAATGTACCGCCGTACATTTGCTCAGATTAAGTTCGAGTCCCCACTCTTGGCTCCACACATGAACGTTGTTTAAATCCGATGATAGAATTTCAAAGTCAGAGTGATCATTAATTTCGCGATAGATGACAGCGTCGTCAGCAAATAAACGTATTTTACTGCTAATTCGAGAGCATAGATCATTTATGTATATAATGAACAAGGGGGCCGATTACGCTTCCTTGTGGGACACCTGATGTCACTTTAACTACATCAGAGCTAATTCCGTCAAGAACTACTTTTTGCTTACGATCACTCAGAAAGTCGCGTATCCAGTTTACTACTGTTTCGTTTAGGCCGCATGACTGTAATTTGTATAAAATTTTGTTGTGAGGTACCGTGTCGAAAGCTTTCTTAAAATCTAGGAATAATGCGTCCACTTGTGTTTTCGATTCACCAGATTTGAAAACGTCATGAAGAAAGAGCGCGAGCTGTGTTTCACATGATCTACCTTTCCGAAAGCCGTGCTGACAGCCATGAAGTAAGTTACGACTGTCCAGGAACGTCATGATATTGCTAACGACGATATGTTCGAGTATCTTGCCTATAATCGACGTTAATGAAATTGGTCGATAGTTCCCTGGGTCATGTCTGTTTCCCTTTTTGAATATCGGTGTAACGTTTGCAATTTTCCAGTCTATTGGTATCTTTCCTTCAGACAATGACTTCTTGAATATTATGTCTAAGAACGGTGCGATCTGTGGCGCTAATTCCTTGAGGACACGCGCGGGTATTCCCTCCGGACCCGGAGATTTACTATTTTTTATCGACTGTAGCTGTTTAGTTATCCCATCACATTGAATAGTGATTTCTTTCATCGGTTCCTCAGTGAATGAAATGTCAAAATAACATGCAGTATCGTCTGTAGTGTATACACTTTCGAAGTGGGAATTTAACGTGTTAGCTTTGTCAATGTTATCGGTGACAAGTTTGCCATCTTTATCAAATAACGTATCTACGGTTGAAGATTTTCCCTGAAGCTCTCTTGCATATGACCAAAAAGATTTCGGATTTTCTTCGAGTAATTCACCAAGTACTTTTTTCTTGTAATTTCGCAATGCAGTACGCATTGATTTCTTGGTTTTTGAGCGTTGTGCAGCGCAACTTTCTTTTGCTTCAAGTTCCTTCGATTTGTCACCTAACGTAATGGACTTTTTGAATAAGTTGTACAGTTTTCTCTGTCTCTTAAGGTCCCTCCTAACATCATTGTTATACCAGCGAGGTTCTTTACTATCACATTTCAATTTTCGCGGAATATATTCGTTGATTCCCTGGCGTAGAATTTCTAAGAAATATTTCCATGATGCATCAGTGCTTTTGTCCTCTGTTTTAGCTACGAAGTCAGTGTAAGAATCATTAAGCATCTCGCCAAATTTTATGAAGTTGCATTTATCAAATAAATAAATATTGCGTTTCGGTTTTACCGCTGACTCTACTTCATGTTTTAAGGTTGCAAAAATTACTCTGTGATCACTTATGCCATCAATAATATCGAGTTGTTTTATCAACCTAGGATGGCTTACTGCAAAAAGGTCTAATATTTTATTTCCTCTCGTAGGCTTGTCAACTAATTGGGCGAGTGAGTGCGTAGTAAGTGTGTTGAGTAAGATCTCGCTGATTTCCCTATTCCTTGAATTCGGCTTTATAGTGTAAGAATCCCAATTTATAGATGGCAGATTAAAATCTCCCCCAATAATGATTACACTTTTACTGTCTCTCAAAGTAAATGCGGATATTTGATTTTCTAATTGGTAAATAATATCAGCCTCGGAGTTTGGAGGTCTATAAAAAGAGCAAACATGTATACTCCTTTTGTTTCGTTGTTTAATTGTACACCATACGCTTTCTATTTCATTATCAGTTATTTTGTGGGCGGTGCTGTGTAAATGTGATTTAACTGCTATAAAAACTCCGCCACCTGTCCTATCGCTTCGATCGCATCTGTAGATTTTATATCCTGGAGGAAAAACTTCGCTGTCACTTACATCCTCAGTAAGCCAGCTCTCCGTTCCTATGACCACGTCTGCGTCCTGAAATATATGCTCGATTTCAGCGCGCTTGTTTTTAACACTACGGCAATTAACTACTATAAAGTTAATGTCATATTTTGTAGATTGAGTGTCGGTTGGTTCTTTTCCACGCTTATGGGTATTAGGTGGGCGAATTTCACTGGGAGTGCTTATTACATTTGATATAATTTCTTTCGCTGGAGTACGCGTTTTGGGAATATTGTCGCTATTTTCCGGCTTTAGCCCTTCTAAGTTTACTTGGATGTGAACATTTTCGCAATGCGGACTTCCTCGGAGGCTACGTTCGGTTAAATCTTTACAAATCCCACTAGATGACCTACCCTCTAGTCTAAAAAATATCTACAGTGCCGGACCTGGAGAATATGAAACCATCCCATATGGTAAAGTGCCGGATCTGGGAGGCACCCGGACTCGGAGTCCGAGCGTTGGCTTTAAAAGAGACCCAACCCTTCACCGCGGGTGGTTTACGGCACCAACTGACCATTCCCATTTATAGTTTATAACTTCTAAAAGTTAAGCATATATAGCAAAATTATGTTCGTCTTTGTATTGCACTATTCACGCTCCTGAAAATTGTTTTTTCATCGCAGTCATACGATAGATATTAACCATTTTACGCACTTTAGTAAACCAAGCCAGTTTAATATGCATTAAATTACTTAAGCACGTAAAATGGTCCGAACAGAATTTTAGTCCTAGCGACGTTAGTTTCCACCCGATCTTCTAATTTTTTTATGCTCACTCTATCACAGACGGCGCACACTTAGACAATGAAAATATTGTAATTATGTCAATACCTACTGCGTAAAAAACTGTAGAAGTTCCAGGTGTGCTCAGCGACTGCCGCCTTTCTGATTAAATTCTGCCGTACTTTTGCCAAAGGGCAAAACTATGTACGCTAGCAACCGCCATGTGAATATGTGGTCTCTCCAAGATTCATCGAGTACCATGGATGCATTACGTAAATTTCGTGAGTTTTACCTGGGTTATTTATTGCTTGTTTGCGAGTTTAAAGGCTAAGGTTAGCGGCCACATCCTAAGATTCAATGCAAATGCCATGTAGGGGCTTTGTAATCAGGGATACAATAGCTACGAACTAGCTACGCGTTAGCGACAGAAAAATGAACCGAAATGGGATTTAGCTGGTAATCAGTAACTAAAGAAAAGTAGCGACCACTACCTATACACCAGTGAGGAAACCGCTAAGTCGGGAACGGGATCAAATACGTGGCGACAGTCGCTAATACCAACGTGAGGACATAGCTACGGCTAATAAGAACCAGAATTAACCACCAATGACCTTATATCCTCCCTCTGTTCCCCTTCCCTTCCCACGGGGAAATACAAATATCCCAAGGACATCATATCGGAAAAAACTAAACAAAAAAATCCAAATTACCTAAATTCCCTAACGAATTAACCCATCTTGTAACCCTGCATCATCCCTTCAAACCTTTCCCATCCAAGACCCAAGAAGCCATCAGTTCTACCAATGCAGTCGTCAACTCATCAATGCCTTCAGCCGCATCACCGCAGAAATCAACAACAAATCCTTCCACACCTAATATCACAGTACCTTTACCATCAACAAAACAACCTGTCCTTCCTCACTTCGGTAGAGGAGCGGCTCAGCTTCCTCATCTTCTACCTCCCTTCCCCGATTAAATCCCAGAAATAGCATTTCCCAACCACGAAGAAATTCTGCAAAAATAAATTCCCTAATAAAATAACCTGTCATTCCTTCCTAAACCTCTATAAAAACCACTTCCTAATAAAAGAACCTGTCATTCCTCCTAAACCTAATCAAAAATCTCTCCCTAATAAAATAACCTATCAGCTCCGGCTTTGCTACGTCTCACAATTGTGTGAAATTCACAGTGAAAAAATCATTCTCCTGGATTCGAACCCAGACCCCCCGATTTCGCGCCGAGTGCTCTCTACCAGTTAAGCTACCCAGGCGTCATATTTCACTGTGAATTTCCGCAGTTCTTTGAATTTGCTACGTCTAGCCAATCCCTCCCTAAACTATTCCTATTATTCCAAATCCCAACCACGACCAGAAAGGGCAATGAGCCCGGTACGGTGCTATAGGAGTACTACTCATTGTCCGATTGTCCGCCTGCTCGCAGGAACTTGATTGGCGCTAAAGGTGCACGCGCTATGTCTAAAGTCCGGTTTCTTTCGGAACAAACGCCGTATTTCCCTCTTTATTTTAAATTCCGTGAGGGATTATGTAATAATGACTGCGATGGGAGAGTGAACATCTTCGTGATTGCGAGTACGACGACGCCGAGAAGGCACAATGCACTTGCTGTTTTTAAATAAATATACCCGTAACATGATTCGAAAAGGGCGGAGAGATGATAATAATTCGGTCATGATAATTTCAACAAGCTCAATAAATTGAATAGATCAATGAGGAATCACTAACAGATGGAAATATTGAAGGAAACAAACAAGACCGGCCTATTTCAATGTTTTAAAAAAAGTTGAAGTAACCTTTGAGATATCAATCGAAGAAAGTTAGCCGGAAATCGAAATATGGATATTTATAAAGCAACAAGAGAGAAAGTAGAAAGAAGGATAATAGAAAGAAAGGAATGGCCTTCGGCCTGAAGATTCTGGCTGGGTAGCCAGCGAAACTGATGTCTAACAAGCTAACTCAGACGGAGAAATTCCAAAAAAAATACAGGAATGACAAAAAAAAAACGAAGCCGTGGGTAACACAGGAAAAGCTGAATCTCTCAAGGCCGTTTTACACGGTGAATGATCTTGCGAATGATCATTCGATTGATCATGCGTTTGACATTTATGCCTCGTGTAATGCGGAAAATGCGGTGAATTCTTGGTCATGTGCATGATCATGCGATCAAAATTAGAACACATTCTATTTTTGATCGCATGATCCCGTGAATGATCACATGACACGAGCGCAGTACGTCCATCTTGGTTGTTTTGATATTGAATTCACCTCACTTCGCTAAAGCAAACTCATAATAGCATATAATTAAGGAAAGGAAAGCCATATCAATGTATTTGGAAATAAATATCCCTGTAGGCAGGATGCAATGCACACGCTTTGGGAGACGTGGAATGGTCATTTGGTTAAAACTATCTCGGAGGTTTTGCAATATGAAAACATCGAAATCTCATCGGATTAACCTAAATAGATCTGACCAGACCTTGAACTGTTTACTTAGGACTGCAGTACAACGAGTACAACAAATCTGGCCCTATTTTTACTTCAGGATGGACGACAGACATATGTTCGTAATGATGTCAACGATATCTACCCTACAGCTTTCATCAAAGTTTTAGGCTAAAGTCTATTGGGGATACTGCCAAATGAAGAAACGCAGAACAGATCTTATTGCAATGATCTCTCTTCGGACCTGAATATTTAAATAATCATCCTTGTATTCACTGTATATCATTCATTTCTCACTGCCGACTGAATACACCATACACATATGTTTGTAAAAATGCTAGGCACGGAAGGCATCGATGGGCGAGTGGGTAGCGTGTCCGACTCCCAATTGGCAAATCAACCGACCGATAGAGAGCAGCACTGAAAAGTGTCATGGCGGATATAGAGGGGATTGATGTCAGTACGACATACGAACGTAGTCGCCTTGAATTAATCTTAGTCCAGTCAATGAAGGAGTTGTAGAGGACATGGAAGAGGACAGAGACCAAACTTAAGGGATTTGTTTAGATTTGATTGGTGGTAAACGTGGTATACATACTAAAAGTCCCCGGACCTAGGAGGTGTGCGGGAGGGAGGGGGAGGCACAGAATGTCACTTTGTTGGTTTTTTGCTCATATCTTGAAAACGGTGCGTGGTAGCGAAAATATTACTGAATTAAAAATTAAAGCTATTTAAAGTTACTACAAAATATCTTCTTATACATTTATTACTTTTCCTCATAGTTATCGAGATATATGCTAGCGAAAATTGTAAATATTTGAAAAACGCTCAATATCCTCCCGTTTTTTGGCAAACATTTCCTTATAGCGGCTCATCCTTGTTACAGCAAAGTCTTCGGGAGTATAGTTGTAGAGAATTACATTATCTTTAAAATGAGACATAATGTAATATGTTATATTTAACTGGTCAATAGCTAAAATCATTTGAAATGTAAGGGAAAATTCCGGACTCTGGTAAGAAAACCACTTTTTCGTTTTCTAGGGTTGTATATTATTAATATACCTAGGCTAGGCTAGTACGGTGATAATTGTACTGCTCATAGTAATATGTGGAACATCATTTCATACTTTTCCTTCAACTGGTCAAAAGTTACAGCAATTGGAAATTTCTGGGAAAATTCCGAAATTTTGCAAGGAAAACCGCACATCACTCTATCCCGTTCATCTATGTTTATATCTTATTTTTAAAGCTATCGTGAGCGTCGGAAGAAGAAATTACAGAGGGGTAATTAAGAAATTACATTGGCGGATCGTGGCAAACAAAAAGGGTGTTTCACAAGTGTTAGTCCGCTTCCAACAATACCACTACCCAAAGAATGGAAAGTATTCAATGGTACTTACACATTAATATCAGCATTGTCAAAAACTAATTAATTGAATGATCGTGTTTTCAAGACTGGTTGGCCATGGATCATAAATTTCTAAATCTTGGACTTCGTAGTAAGATGAACAAAATCCCAAACTTGCGAGAATGAACTAAGTTTTTGATGCAAATCTTCTGTGAAGTAGTAGGGAGAGGCTACTCAATATTGAGGACAGGTACGTCCGCGGCCGAAGCACAGAGGTAATGGCGGGTGCAATCGTGGTACATTTCTTTGTGGGATACAGGTGGGTATGTGTTAGTATCGAACACTTAACTCTGGATGTTCTGCCTAATGATATTTTTTCCAAGTCACTGCGGCCATTAATTAGTCCATGGAAAACTAGCAGTTACTGATCTCTTCCATGCAAGAATAAATTTCTTCCATTTCTCTGTAAATTTAGTTATCACCCTGGTGAAAATGAACCGTTCACTAAACTGTTCTTTGGACGTGCACAAGCTGTACAAACGCTTGACAAATTACCTGGGCCGTTCTGCAGATTTTTTTTATTTCGTTAGTCAGACATAGAGGTCTAATAAAATTCACATGGAATTTATCATTGTAAATAACTTCCTCGGCGACTAAATCATTTATGGAGGACTGCCGACCAATAACTTTTTCATTCTTGTCATTCCTCGGAAGACCATGGTTGACAAACAAGGCTGCAGCCTCCATACACGTTTGTTGTATATAGTAGCTAATTTTCGCGTGTCATACACCACTCTCTGCCTTAAAAGCCTTCTTTTTCTCGTTCTCTGCAGGGTCTGCTCAGAGAAAGCAGTGATTCTTGAAACTGAATTCTGTTAGTGAAGACTTCGAGCTCACCATTTCAGTTGATTCAGATAATGTTGATGCAGCCTGCCTCTTCAAACCCACCTTGATGCTTTGTGCTCTGTTTTTTTTTGCACTGTGGAACTGAGCATATTTTGCAAGACTTATAAACGTCTTCATTGCCTCTATACCGGTATTCACATCGACGGCATTTATAAGTGTCCGAGAAAATAAATCAACTTGAGCGGTCAAAAATTACGCAGGAGCCCAATAATTTAAGGATGGCAGTTTCAAAATCCACCAAATTCTTTAAAAAGAAAGAAGATATAGCCTCCGAACAAGAACAACTTGGCTTAAGGCCGTTTTACACAGTACATTCGTTTGTACAAACTCTTCCGTGAACTCTTGCATGAGGCAAAATGTATCGTGTAAAGCAGCAAATTGTATGAACGCTTGTGCGAATGTCTCCATGCCTGCACGGGAAATAGAACCTGCTCTAATTTCGTTGAGACAAGCATACAATATCACGTATGTACATTCGTTTGTACAAAATCTTTCATCGTGCAAAACGGCCTTTAGAGTAGCTGAAAATGCACAACTTGCACGTCCTCGCCTCCACGTTATCCCCTCTCGAAAGCCTACGAATTTGACCACCAGATGTCAGCCACTTCGGGTGGAAGAGCGAATAGGAAGAGTAGCCGTATCAAAACCCCAAAAAAATTTTGATCTTTTCCCTACGTTCATTTGCAAACATTTTTTTACATGTCGTTATCAATTCGTAATCCAAAGAACTGCGTTTTTTTCAAAACGTTTAAGGTGGCTGGAGCGGTAATCGTGAATCGTTGAAGGTACATTCTAATAATTTTTCAAGTAAGTCAAAAAAAAATATTCTTGGACCACATTTCACTCAAGTACAAGTTTATACGTTGGAAATGACCATAAATGCAGTAGTGAATATGATGCAAGTGCTACATTTAAAAAATTTGCTTCAATAAAGGTATTGTTTTGACTTGGATTTTCGGCGCGAAATTCGAAATTTACGAGAAAATCATATCTAAATACGCTATTTTTACTCGGAATGATACCTTGATATTTCTTAGTAGCAATTATAATAATATGAAACTTCTTATTTCGCATTTAAGAGATAATCTGTATATACGTAATCGATTTTTTTCACAATATATGCCGTGTGCCATAAGAGTACTTGTTAAAATATCATTGAATTGCCAGGAAACCAAATCGGTAGCATACAGTTTTTTTCACTTTTATCGATAGATATTACAAATAAGGACACGTATGCAAAGTTTCACTCAAATCTGTATTTTAACAAAAATCGCTCCAGCCACCTTAAAAAATGTAAAACATTTTGTCCAGATCGTAATCAGACCTGCTGCAAGCACCACATGTCATTTTATATCGTATTAATTTCATTTTGATGTCACCGTGATGTTAAGATCGGGTGACCATCTTCGTTGTTTTGATAGTGAGCTCACTTCAATTCACAGAATTAAACCCTTATTATAAAATACTGATTGAGACAAAATTGTGGCTGCCGCAAGGCCGTTTTACACGGTACGTTTGCTTGTACAAACTGGTACAAACTCTTCCGTGAACTCTTGCATGAGGCAAAATGTATCGTGTAAAACGGCAAATTGCATGAACGTTTGTGCGAATGTCTCAACGCCTGAATGGAAAATAGAACCTGTTCTAATTTCGTTGAGACAAACGTACAATCTCACGTACATACGTTTGTACAAAACTTTCATCGTGTATACCGGCCTTAATAAACACTGCAGCGGCGGTCGCTAAAACTGTCTCATCACGGTCCATCTTCAATAGTATAACGTCACTCACTAAACTTTTGCAGTTACTCAGCGTTCAAGTGAATAATGTAAACGAATATATAAACCTAATAATAATGTAAACGAATATCCAAGTATCTATAATATTCATGATCTAAACAAACTGAACAAAACTCCGTCTGCTCTGTTAGTCGAAACAGCTATGTTGGTCGGAAATCTCCCGTGATCGATATATACAATCGATAGATCTACTCTAGAATTCAGTCTGCGCTGAAAATTCACTGAATTAATTCGCCGTGTAAAACGGGAACTTTTGAGGTTATCATTGAATTCATATCCTCTGTTATCATTGAAATTAATTCGCGAATTAATGCTCGAATGATCATGCGCAAGATCATTCGCCGTGTAAATCGGCCTTCAGAAAAAAATACAAACATTCGAACATGGAAGAACGAAAGCAGCTACATTTAAATAATAGTAAGAAACGTGACTATTCGTAGCGCTAGAAAAGCCTGAGAAGAATTGACAAAAAAACGCGTACTAGGAGGTGATAACAGAAACTTTCTCGCTCGCAGGAAAAAGTTGTTAAAGCACGTCCGAATATTCTAATGTCGTCCAGATTTATGAAAATGAAATTCAAATTGAAAATGAAGGAAAATCAAAGACATGGAAAGATTACTTGGGGAACCTCTGCCGTGGAAAAGAATTGATTAGCAGAGTCCTGGAGGAATACGACGACGTAAATTAAGATAAAAAATATACCATGTATTATTATCAGCCTTCGATACTGGAGTTACGAACCTATGGGGTAGAAAATCACCAGGAATTGAAGAAACTCTCCCAGCTGTTTAAGAACGCAGGAGAAAGAACCCGGAGTATAAATTAAGGTAGTTGGAGCGAGATATCACTTCACATAAAATTGGATGAATTTCGCCTCATTATACAGATAAGATCACATCTTTCCAATGATAATAAAATTTCAGCCACTTATCGCTATACTTTTCCCGCTATTTGCAAAAAAAAATACCAGCCATTTTACATAGGATAAGCACTCAGGGGGCTCGATTTAAAAAATCAGCAGTTTCTAACGAGTACATCTTTTCAGAAAATTTACAGCGTGTATTTTATGTTTCATCAACAATTTTTTTAAATAAATCAAATACTATCTGCAACACATTAAGACATTTATCATCCGAAAGTATGCAATTCCACGCCATGACTGAAAAGTTAAATTCCTTAATTTGAAATAAAGATGAGGTGGGAAAAGAAATAGTGTTATCATTACGTGATATTTTTTTGTGCTGGAATATCTTCCTCTCCCCCACGATACAGGCTTCGATTCAATATATTATGTTGCTCCGCAAAAAGGTCATAGCAAAATGTTTTTACATAACCTCGGAAACAGTTACCATCTCTTTTTTACTTATATCATGTTCACTATTGAGCAAGAAATAGCGTTACAGAAGTCATTACTCGAACGCGGATCCTAGGAAATTTTAAGTGAGTACATCGTAGCTAATTAAAAAGTAACAATCCGTTCATTGTTTACGGCCTTGAGAAAGACCCACGACCAATCGAAGCCCATCCTATTCACGGAGGTATCCTTGTATTTTTCAAATCTAAACAAATTGGCTGATCACGTGGGGGGGGGGGGGATCGGGTTGGTGTGGTGGCCATGACGCTAGCTTCTCATCTTACAGGGTCCGGGCTCGAATTCCAGCGGAGGCGAATGAATATCCGTGTCCCAACTGGGCCGCGGAACTGTGTATTCTTTGGCGTCTTTCATCAAGAGCACGCTACTGCCGCTGCTGTGTTCGCTCTTCACTTCACAACCCAAACAATACACATAATCCCTAACTAACTTGCCAACGCGTCGAAAATGACTTTCTACATCTACAAAATACCCTGCAAGCCACCTCAAGGGTGTGTGGCAGGGGGTGAGTAGTCACCAACATGCATTACACTATATCCTAAAGTTAGTGTAACTACGACTAATGATGCATTAGCATAAGTTGCTAATGCTTGTCATGAGGTGAAGCCTCACAAGCATGCACAACACTACAGATATGCTCATTTACATGCTTCATATCTTTTACATGCTTCGATATCTTTTACATGCTTCGATATCTTGACATTATGACAAGAATCACGTATTTCTAAAGCATGAGGACAGTGATTTTCACTTAGAAGGACCTTGTAATTATGAGTTAATGGTTGACTTAAGTCTCGTTCTGTTTACGTACAGTTACCTTCTACATAAACACTTGCGGCACCGATTTAAAGGAGAAACAGGGCGAATGAGACGAGATGAGGGTCGAGAGAGAGATATGGAGCATTGCGCATAATATTATTGTGCCAATAGTTTAATTTTTCTTAAATTTGCATCTTATAAATGTGATGTACATATTAGCATGAATATATATCTACTTAACTGTTGCAAAATATGCGACCAATATATTGCTGTTTTCATAGGAAAACTAAGATAAGTACACACAAAGCGCAAATTACAATTATTCCCTTGCTGATTTCAAACTCATCTACATCTACATAAAAATTTAAACTTTAGACTTTAAATTTGTCGGCAGCCTCCTCAAATATTCAGCCAACAACCAACCCGGTCGATTATGCACACTTCCAAATGCGAAAGCAAGTTCACTACAAAAACCCTTCATTTCAACCTAATTTTACCAGACATTGGAGTCCGTCCAAGATAATTCATGCATTCATTGATTCATTAGAGTAATCTACCGGTTAGAGGTACGTCGTGATGAAAGTCAGAGAATATCCAACAGACTCTTAGGGCCGTATCCAGAAACCTCACTACTGCTGGATACGTCATCAGATGGTGACGTAGCTGCTATAGCGGCCGAGCTCCGCTACGATCACCCGCTGCAAAGTCTAGTGAGGTCCATGCCATGCTACTCGCTACAAGTAACATGGCCGCCGGATTTCGTCTGCTTATCGTCTCGCATTTATAATTAATAATTATTGACGTTTAAAGGGCTATAAGCTCATGATAATCATTTCTTATTATATAAAAATATAGTATGAATGCTTCAACAACGGACTTTGATGCTGATGAATAAATATTTTACTTAACATAACTATTAATAACTTCTGTCAACAATACCGTGATGAAACCTCTTCGGCTTCACCGTTTTAATTGCTATTAACTTCCGAACGGGTCCTGTCATGCCTTGAAAACCATTTATAATTAAAGAAAAACAAATGATGTACATATTTTATGTCTTGCCTTGATGCTCGTGAAATACATTTTTACGTAAAATAACTACTGTCAACACAACTATGCTGAAACCTCTTCGGCTTTGCCGTTATAATAGGTATTAACTTTGGTATGGACCGTGGCTTGCCTTGAAAACCATTTATATTTTTATATAAATGCCCAAAGAAAGTTGAAATCACTGCTTTGTGCCTGTGAAATTTACAGTTTGCGTAAAATACTCAAAACAAGAAAACCGTCTTCCAGCCAGCTCTATCCATACTCAGTTACTGCTAGTAAAAGTAATGAGAGTTCCAAGCCATGGAAAACCATGTACAATTACGTGTAAGCGTACCTAAAATGTGTAATTTTGTTACTGAAATGATGAGTAAAAGTTTATGGGAATGTCTCAGAGATAGATGGAAATGGCATAGTGCTTCTACGTCCGTTGACAATATCTCGTTATATTCATCTCATAATGAATGTCACGTACATCTTTGGGCGTTATAATGCAGTGCATATTTGAAATATTACAGTAATACGTAATATATCCCACTACACAAATGCGATCGACAGTTGTACGTGTATATTTTTCACCCACCATGACGAGTGATGTTGGTGAGGCGAAGGATTATTCAGCAATAGCTACCTTCAAAAGAAATGAAAGCGCAAACTTTTCATAATTAACGTCTAGATTTAACAACATTTTATTTAAAAAATCACCTATAAAGTCGGTGCCGACACTTCGTGAGCAAAACTTGATGGGGTATTGCTTTCCCACCCAACTTGGCGCCTGGTACACCGGCCGGCTTGCCCCGGCGGTAGTGCCGGGGCCAGACGGCAATCATCGGCGATCGGCAGTATACTATAGTCGAGACGCATAGTCGAGACCCCCTGCCACACACCCCTGAGGTGGCTTGCAGGGTATTTTGTAGATGTACCTAGGTACTTGTCTAGAGGTTCCCGAGCGCGCAGATCGTCATCATGTATCGGCAGGCTTTCCTCGCAACAACTAAATTTACTATTAAATTCTTCTCCTCCGTGGAAATCCTGCTCCCTTCCCCCGTCTCCATTTTGTTTACTAACAAAGTCACGTTGAGAATTCGTTATTCAATTATCGCCCTTAGTTCCTCCCGATGCCCGCATCTAGGGGAACATAATGTCGCTACATACGTCTACGTCATCAATGTAGCCCAAAATAAATGTGGCAACACTGCCCCCCACCAATTTGGAGCGATTTGGAGTAGCGGGGTTTCTGGATATAGCATGCAGCAGCAGGCTCCGCTGCAGGTTGAGCACTGTTTCTGGATGCGGCCCTTACACGTGCCGTACCCTATCCATCTCTAGTATTTCCTTTTCCATCTCAGCATAAGTCCTACAAATATATAATGATTTGGCTTAGAAATAAATGAAAAGTAAACAATTTTTTCACGATCGTATGGTTAAAACAAAGACCATCGGCATGGATTCTTCGGTCACGTGATTACCTTCCCCAGACGGCATTGATACGGTATTTACAAATTGGCCGAATTTCTAAACTGTCAAATGTGCTAAATTACCTTCGACGCAATCTAAGCGAATAAAATGGCAATGGCGCCAGTACTCACTTTTGGGTCGAAATTGAACACGGTCTCAAATTTCAAAGGACATTCCAGGCCGCATTTGCAAGTCCCCGGCGTCTGAAGATATTCCTTGACGTGATCCAGGGAAGTCAGTTGAGTGCTGCTGGGGCTGTGGAAAGAGAGAAGAAAAAATAATATGTAACGCGCCGCACGGACACACACATGTGAAATAAGAGCAGCAATGCACCGGAAAACGCAACAGAGAGACATATAACAATGTATTAGTACACCAGACGGAAGAAGCAGTCTCTGCCACCCCTGCAATCCCTCCCACCGGGGGGCGCTGCTGCTCTCTAAAGGTGGAATCTACATACACACATCCACACGCTACCCTGTGAGCCTCTGCAAGAGCTCGTGGCAGGTGGTAGTACACCACCAGTCACGAAAATGTGAGGGAATAGGGATAAGATATGGGGCGGGTCGCAGAGGACGAAAGTGAAGAAGGCTAACGGAATTTGACTCTTATTTTCGTTGAAGTCACTAAGGGCGTTAAGGGCGACGGTAGTTAGGGCCATGTATGTGTATTGTGTATTTGAGCTTAGCATGCGGTTTATGCATCGTTTCCACTCCGTGTTGTTGTAATATCCTCGATATCTTGTTAGATAAAGATGATATATAAGGAAGGCCGGGGCAGCCTTAGCGATGGGTTTTCTTTCTCTTCCAACATCTTCGCTCTAAAAATTTCCTGGTCACTTCTAAGGACAACCTCGGCCTGAAAACAATCGGAGCACCTATACCACATACCACACGAGTGTGGTAGGGCGTATATTGGTGAGACAGGATGGACCATCGAGAAAATAATCGAAGAGCATGATAGGAGCATTAGGCTTTTCCAACCGGAAGTGTTCATTAGCAGAGCATAGCTATGGTCATCGTATCGATTTCCCTAATTCCTCGCCACTTTTCCGGGCGTCCAAATACTGGGAAAGAATAACAAAAGAAGCCATATTGATACAGGTGGAACAGAATAACATCAATAGAGACAACGACTACGACTTAAGTAAGACTTGGAGACCGGTAATTGACGAAATTCAAAGAATTCGTCACGGTCCCCAAAATAATGGGACACCTGCGGCTATATAGATATAACCGCCATCAGCATCCTCGCTACACTCATTATTATCCTGATGATGATGGTTGAGTCAGCCATCGAAGCGTTGAAGAATTTCAATAACCTTGCAAGGCGCCAAACTCGAGAAACCTTTTTGTATTTTAAAAAAATATTACAAATAATGGTCTCCCCTACTTATTTGTTTTCCCGTAATTTTGGGGCAATTTCAATACGTTAAAATAGGGAAAAGAGAGAATACTGGTACTCATTTGTACGATCTAAGTAGAGTTTTTCTGAAATAAATCTTTTCGTACGCCATGCAGAACTTTTCTCTGGATGTCTATTACACACTTGTAACTCGTGAACACATTAGTAACTTTCACAAGCTTTCAAGTAATAATCCGATGAAGCCATCTTTGATCCATTAAAATCGGCACCGAAATCGTAAAATTAGAGATGATCTGGGCTCGTACGTGCAGCACAAATACGATAAATTCCGATCGTAATTATTGCATTTTTCTTGAAAATTTCAGCGGCATATCACTTTCGTTGGCGAGGAGCTGAATTTCATTGCTGGTGAGTTACGGATACTATATTTCGCACGAGACTACCATGTATGTACCGGTTTAATTAGAGAAAATATAGAAAATTCCAGGAAAAAGCGACGAGTTCAAGCCTAAAAGTGCTGTTGTTTTCGATAAATCGCAATCGAAAAAGAGGAATTTTTCCGCAAGTGACTATTTTCTTTCGCTCATTACAACATCATTATTTTCATCTACGAGCGCCAAACGTGAACTAACAGTAGCATGGGATAACCAAGAATTCCTATTAATTAGGATTTTGGACATAAACATGTTCTTTTCCGTCCACCTGCCACCCATGTTTCTAGTTTTATGACTGACACTCAATAGTATTCTGGAATACGATGGTGTCTTTAGGTGAGTGAAACGCCCCTCTGACTTCCTCTAATGCACACTCCATCATGTGAGTAATCTACCAGTTAAAGGTAGATTATGATGAAAGTCAGAGAAAATCCAACAGACTCTTACACGTGTAGCGCTCTATCTACCCCTAGTATTTCTTACTTCATCTCAGCCTAAGTCCTACCTTTCTTCATCCCGTCCATAAAACCTGTTCTCTTTCATCCCCTTCCGCGCTTACCCAACATCCTTCCCTCTATCACGGCCTTCAGAATAACCATAGCCCCTCATTACAGACCGATATCTCTCACATCTATCTCTTGCGAAGTCCTTGAACATATAATTGTTAGTTCAGTTATGAGACACCTCGATATAGAAAACTTGTTAACAAAAACACAACACGGATTCAGAAAGGGAAGATCTTGCGAAACTCAACTAGCAATTTTTGCTCACGATATTTTAGTCTCGGGTGAACATAACGCTCCTGTTGATGCAATTTTTCTTGACTTTAAAAAGGCATTTGATAAAGTTTCCCACAGTAAGCTACTCATGAAATTAAAATCCTACGGTTTAGACGACGACGTAATTTCCTGGATTAGAGAATTCTTAAGTAATCGCGTGCAAAGGGTTGTATTAGATGGCGCTATCTCTAATGAAGTAAAGGTCACATCGGGTGTCCCACAGGGAAGTGTCATAGGCCCGCTTCTGTTCCTTTTGTACATAAACGACATCGGTGACAAAGTTGACAGTAAGCTTAGATTATTTGCTGACGACGCAGTGATGTATAGAGAAATTCGTAGCTTTAATGACAAGGAAGCGCTAACTAAGAACCTCGAGGCAATACAAGAGTGGTGCGATGCGTGGCAGCTAGAATTAAACCTGAAAAAATGCGTTGTTGTGAATTTTTGGAAACGGAAAAACTCTCCTTGTAACAGCTATTGCATAAACAACATAAAATTAGACACCGTAGAATCGGTTAAGTACCTCGGAGTTAAACTGACTAATGATCTATCGTGGAGTAAACATATTCGAGAAATTACTGGTCAAGCTAATCGTAAATTGGGATTTGTTAAAAGAGTACTTGGCAAGTGCGACGATAAAGTTAGGGAAATCAGCTACTTCTCCCTCGTTAGACCCCACTTAGAATATGCCGCCAGTATTTGGGATCCTTATGAGATAGGCTTGGAAACTGAGTTAGAACGCGTGCGGCGAAGATCGGCAAGATATGTTAAAGGCCGTTATGATAATCTCGTTAGTGTTACTGACCTTTTGCAGCAACTGGGATGGGAAAAGCTTTCAGACCGTCGATTAAAATTTAGACTCAATCTATTATGTAAGTTCCAAACCGGTCTATACTCTGACGACGTTGATAATATTTTACGAAATCCGACATACTACGGTAGATCAGATCATGAAAGTAAAATTAGGGAACTAGACTGCAGAACGGATAGATTTAAGATGTCTTTTTTCCCACGAACGATAAGGGACCATAATAGCTGCCATGAGACTTTTATCTAGGTTTGTCGTTAGGTAGTGTAGCTCTTAGTAGTAGTAGTACTCCTAATACTTGAATCCTTATCTGTTACCTAGTACATACTAACAGCACGCCTTGCATGTTTTCTACATGGGTCTTGAGTCCCTGTCCATCTGTGTTGTTGTAGAATGCATGTATATTGACGGTCATTCTCCATTTTGATGACATCTGTAGTGTAGTGTTGCATGCTTGTGAGGCTTCGCCTCGTGACAAGCATTAGCGATTTATGCTAATGCATAATTAGTCGTAGTTACACTAACTTTAGGGTATAGTGTAATGCATGTTGGTGATTACTCACCCCCTGCCACACACCCCTGAGGTGGCTTGCAGGGTATTTTGTAGATGTAGATGTAGATTACCCCTTCCAGCCACCAACCCTGCCTTCCCCAGAAGTCCAGAAGTTTCCTCTCCTCGCCCACCATGTCAAGCACTCCCTCATTTGTCTTCCTTTCCATCCAACGCACCTTCTCCATCCTCCTGCACATCCACATCTCGAACGCCTTCAGCCTACTTTCGTCTTCCTTTCTCAAGGTCCACGTTTCTGCCCCATACAACGCCCCACTCTATATCAAGCTCTTCATCAGCCTCTTTTTTACATCCTTACTTAAGGTCCCCGTCATCAGCTCCCTTCTATTATAGAACGCTTCCTTCGCTAGCGCTATTCTCCTCCTAATGTCTTTGCTACTATGTCCTGTTTCTTCTAGCGTACCAGTTTGTGTCCTCCTACTTTTATGACCAATCTCTCTTTCTTTGCCCGAGAGAATCTTATTCCTTTTGTTTTCTGATTATTAATCTTCATTCCGTATTTCTCGCACTACTTACTAAAGCTTACAATCTTTTCGATGATCTACTGACCAACGCCTGGTCGTCCGCGAATCTAACCGACTTACGAGCTGGCCTCCTACTTTGATTCCCACGTATAGCTCTTATCAACTAAAAAAGTTTGGGAGAATTTGGAAGATTTTTCCATTGGCAATTTTGATGGGCAGCTTTGAATTATTTTTTACGTGCATCACTGTACCTCAATTCTTAAAGAGAAATAGAAAAGCTAATGAAGACTGAAAAAATACAAAAAGTGTGTTTTACAAATTTTTTTAAATGATTGAGAGTAGTATAAGTGAGTTTTACTTTTGTTTTTGTAGCCAGGCGCATGATATGCATGGCATCCACGATACAAAGAGATGGCAACCATTTCCTTTTATTAGCTGTTACTGAAAATCTGTTATGGTGAAATGAAAACGAGCACTGCAATATTCCATGCACTTTTTAACAGTATCAAAACGCAGTTTCAATACATAGAGTAAATTTTTAAGAGTACAATTATTCTCCAACTGTATCTTTCAACCTTTCACCCCAGTGAATACCGGAAGGTATAATTTTACCCTTGACAGTAACAAGGAACATTCACATAGTGTTAGCACCTGATTCTGTTCGTACTTGGCACAATCATTGCCCACGATGACAAAATAAGTACTGTGAAATTTTCCGTGGCCCGTAAGCAGAGTTCTTTCAATTTAAATATTAATCATAGGCAACCACTTTGCCGTGACGTCACCGGCTGGCTCGTCCCGTACACAAGAATGCATAATATACGAAGAAACCGCTTCCCTGTCTGAAAATTCCCAAGAAAATTGAGACCCCGATTTCCATAGAAAATATGCATTTGAGTTTTAAGGGCATTTCCTTAGAAAAGAAAGTTTTCCCTAAAGTAGAATTATGTTCTACGGAAGTTACAGACCGAAGTTTTGTCATTTCTATGGAAAAAATTCCCTTGAGTTTTAAGGTAATTTCCTTAGAAAAAAAATTTTTTCTAAGGAATTTTCAATTTTTCCCTCGCTTTTCCCTATGTTCTACGGGATTCTTATAGGGATATTTCCATCAGGGATGGCAAATGAAAGCGATTTGAAGCAAAGTGTAGTGAGCAAAATTTAAAATTATTTGAGAACGATAAAAGGGCTAAGTTAAAGCCGCTTCCATCTCAAAAACTGAAGCTCAAGGAGAGGAAGTTATTCCAACTGTGCCCTTATTCCACGCGGGCATTGGTTGCATTTTTAGTGAGGACTCGAACCTCGGGAAGAACGTGGAGGAGAAAGACATGCGAACATGACGAAGTATCCAGGGAATCAGAATTTGATTCTAAACTTTTCTGTCATAAGTGATGATTATTTATATACTCGAAATTCCTGCATTCATAATTACCCTCTTCCTTGAGTATTCTACAAAAAATACGAGTGCCAAATGAACTGTTTTAAAGCACTTCCTTTTTCCCTTTTTATATTCTACATATTTCATTGAACGACATATACTTTAAGATACCTAGTTAAAATCGTTTTCCAAAGTTGGAAGAGACATAATCTTTTTTCCATAAATGAGTAAGTAATTTTTGCAAATGTGTCAGTGTGTGTCTCGGAGAGTTGAATTCTTGAAAGAGCCGAATGCATTCCCGCTCAAGAGTTCACGTGGGGAGGCTGAGAGAGGGAGGAAGTAAGGAGGATTTGTTGAAGTTGTAAGAGAAGTAGATGCATGGGAGGGGGGATGGGGAGGTAAACGGGCAGTTTTGGAAGGAATGCGGACAACAGCCGGAAACCATGCGGACGCAGAAGAGAGTGTGATGGAGAGCCCGATGTAGAAAGCAGTTTATTTGGTTTTCATCTTCAAAAAGTTTTCATCTTGAAGCAAAATGTTTTATTTTTGGGAGTTTTGGCCGCAATTTCATGTATTGGTCCTACGGCACGGCAGCCTTCCATTCTTCCCTAATCCACTGCCCGTCTTCACTCCCCAAGTGGCGGTAATGACTATGATGTTGTGCAAGAATTTATCAGTAATTTTCGTCAACTTGGATCATATGGAAGCCACTCATTCAAAGCAGCGGCATCTTCTCGTCTTAAGCATGCTTCGTCAAATTGTTTGGTTCAATAAGTGCGAGTCATTCCGCTCGAAGCCATCCGATTCCGAATCACACTCACGCACGCCCCCTTACGACTACAGATTGCGTCCTTTTTCAATCTAGACAAGCAGACCTGCTGCCTGCTTTGCAAGCAGTCTCTGTATCTGGTGTGCTCTTGGGGTGAACTTGGTGCGTTTCCTTTTTTTTGCACTATTCCTAGTGGAAGCAGTGGGAAATGTGGCTAAATGAGTGTATATGTTTCCCAAAAATGAAAAAAGAATATTCAGAATAATTTTTCTTCCCCAAAACAGCAATTGCATTTTAACCTATTTAAGTGAACCTGGGAGTCCCGAGAAAGATAGACTCGCTCTGAAAATGTGAACCCGGGAGTCCCGAAAAACTTTAGTCCCCAGAATCTAACTAAATTTAAACTCTCAAAAACCACGGTTTTTTGCATTTTTCTTTGCACCACCAACTGCTGAAAATCCAAAACTACTACCAAATCATACAGACAGAGAATACACATTTAATGCACCAAACCTCATTTCTCTAGCTCAAAACTTGAGAGAGAAATAAACAAAATGGATACAGAATGACTGACTGACACGCTACAAAATACATATATATAAATAGATTTCACATTGTTTACGTCGCTATTCATGGTCTCCGTGTCCTAGGCCGGAAAAATCCGCTTAAAACGGACATCGTTCGTTCCTTTCGACAGAAAGACTGAAAATACAAAAAGGTAATAACTCGCGATGCAAAAAAAATAGTTGAACTATTGAGTTCACAATTGTCATAAATCAGGCAAACTATGAATGGCGCACAATCGACGACTTCGTATGAAAGAACATTCAGCTGAGAGGATAGTGGAGTGCACAGAGGTGCAGCAAACCATGTTTAGGGTTGATGACGGCTGATGATGATTGTTATAAAACAGTATTTTTAGTGGCATTAAAACTTTAACTAATCCAAAGGGAACAGAATTTTGACGAGCGTATGAATTTAACATATAACCAAGTGCAAAATTTAGGTACACTAGAAGAACCTAACCAATAGCAGGTATATATGCATTCCATATTTAGGTATATATTTATATTCCATATTTCCATTCCATATTTAAACATTAATAGTTACGATGGGGTATTTTTTACCCAAAATTCTCGATGTGGCTGCAACAAAGTGTATACTACATACATACTTAAGTATATACATACATATTCCAATCCTCTTTTTTTCCATTCTTTTGTTCCAATGCAACAATTTGATTTTCTTCTTCTCGTTTAAATTAAACAGGCAAAAACTTCTGGCTTCAAGTGTAATGTTTGAAACTTGGAGTTTAAAATAACAAAAATTTTCTGATAAAAAACGAACACTTTTGGTCACTTATTTCACGCGTGATTCGCTCGACGGCGTTCCATAAATGATGTATGTGAAGGCCTCCGCAATATGCACTGATAAGCAAGAAGCACCAAACAGTTCAGTAAATTTGCTGAAAGTTACATAAGAGCGTATGTATAAGTGATCGTGTTATAACAGCTGGGAATTGCAATATGTCAGACAATGAGTGAATATAACGCGTAACCAAATTATGTGCACTATACTATTTTCTTCGAGGTATTGCAAATGGATGTTGGCCTGGCCTGCTAAAATGTATCTCAAGTCCGTGACATACAATAATTTATCCAACACAAGCAATGGGCGGATTAAGGAGGCGGTGCACAGGGGGCCGCCCCCCATCCCCCATCATTCCTGGTAAAAAAGGAAAAATGGGGTAAAGTATTCCATACCCCCCAGACCCCCGGAAAGTAGCAATCCGCCCCCCTCCCCCAAACAACAACCTTAATCTGCCCCTGATCACAAGTTCGAGGAAGCTCGCCCTGGTAAGAAGAGCGCCCAAGTATCGCGAGGTGTAATGAGTCACTATGCGCTGGCTAACAACTTGCATGATCGCTTGATTTCATAATCGACGAGGTGCTAGTTAGCCACTTACCCCTTACAGTACCCCTTATAGTACCTGGTGGCTGTCGAACAATCACGTTAGCTTTCACAGTCGCTGAATGAACTTCAATTTTATAAATCAGTGCCTCCTATTCATCCGAGCGTCTATAACTCCCTGGCCGATAAGTTAACAGGAGGTGGAAATGCCCCGACACTTATTTTGGTTGCCTGCTCTGTCTGGGATAGCTTAATTAAAAAATATGCAGTGAACGTGAAGGCCGTGATACGAATGAAAATACCGCTTCCTAGCAAGTATAAGTTCAATGATCGTGCGAAATCTTTTATGACGGCTCTAATCATACTGCGTACACATTATCACGTACCGGCAAGCAAACTACTGTCAGCGCAAAACATTATGCAGACTCGAGTTTTGATTCCGATTAAAAATGAACTAACAAGAAATAGTAAACCTACAGGAGGGCGAGTTACACCAAACTTGATCATATTTTATTTTGAGGTACACCATGTTATTCGAATGTTTATACAATACACGCTACCGATGAGAAAAAAGTTCCGATTTTTGGCGCTCTCGTACGTCGCGCCGGTAGGACTAGTGGTAAGGTAAGCTTTGCGGTGGATCACGTGACGAGTGACACGAGGGCTTTATTAATGGGTGCAACGCACAAGTGATAAGGAACAATCGAGGCCTCGCTAATTCTTAATGACTCATGAACAGCATGCACCCCTCAAGTAGACTGCGAGCAATCCACCACCAGCCGAAGCGTGCGTGCCTCACGCACCTGCGGGAAAAGTGCGCGCTCCGAGTCAGTGGGGGAGGGACTTCACCCCCTCCCCTCACGCCCCCCCCCTGATCCGAGGGGGAGAGACAGGGAGCGTGTGTGTTTGTTTGCGTGTATCGATTTCCTCCACTTCACAAAAGAAACGCACTTTGCAACGCCACGTGCAGGCAGCCAGCCCCCCCCCCCTCTTCGCGCGCGCAAAACTTATCAAACGCCCAACCAACCAACCCCCAATTCCACCCCCGGGGGACTGAGATGGGGGGGCGGAACACGACGCCGCGGCCAACAGAGCGCCCTCCCGGCCACTGCGCGATTCGATCCACGCACTCACCGCTCTCGGAACCCCTGTTTTGGCCGCGTCGAAAATTGATTTCTACCGAATCGTAAAAACACCACAACAGCCTACCCTAAAATTGAGATCAATTGCAGATTAAAGAAGAGATGGCGTCGTGGCGTACTTATCTACATAAGTAAAGCCTGTTTTTTATTTGCAAAAATTAATACTCCTAAGACGGCTAACGCGCGAAATTCGTCCTTAAATTTTAACAAAAGAGTGATGTAGTGATAGCGAGGACTATTGGAGTGGTAGTTTCATGGTTATGTATAACGAAGGAGATGAAAGTCAACGTGGGGTAGCTATGGTAGTGAATGCAAACTCGGGGAAGAACGCAGTTAACATCGAGCAGGTGAGCGAAAGGAGTGGTTGATATAAAAGCACGCCCGGCGAGTTTTGTATTGGTCCAGGTGTAAATACCTACAAGTAACCATAGGGAGCTGGATAAGGTGTACGAGCGACAAGAAGAGATAATTAGAGAAGTCCCAGGCAAGAAAAACCTGGTAGTGATGGGAGACTGGAATTCAGAGTGGAGCGAGGGAGGAATGGACTTGAAGTGGAATGGTATGGGCTAGGAACCAGAAATGACCGGGGTGAGAAGGCAGTTGAATTTTTAGGAGAGAAATTAGTAGAAGAAAATACTCTGTTTAGACATCACCTCAGGCGAGGGTACACACGAAAAATGCCGGTGGATACAGCGATGAATCACATTCATAACACCATGGTAATGCAGAGGATTAGGAATTGATAGGAAAAAAACTCGCGCAGTTTTTCGGGGGCAGATGCGGACTCATTGTCAGATCATAATTTAGCGATGGTGAAATGTGATGCAAGATTCAAAGGCTTTGTAAATGTAGGAGGATGAAGAGGTATAACGTGGATTCATTGAAAAGGTTGAACATGAGAGAACGCCAGGAGCTAGTCGAAAAAAACATCAGGGTTCCCACAAATTTTCCCTTGACATTTTCCACGACTTTTCCATGACTATCCAGACCAAATTTTAGAAATTTAGAAATAGACTTTTGCCAAATGGTTTAATATGATCAGTACGGCTTAAATCAATAGAAAAACATTTATAATTGAAACTAACATGTTTATTGCTCAAATTCACAACAAGAATTACAGTCATTAAAAAAAGGATTCTACCATGCATTAAAATAGAGCTAAAGACTTCAAAAGGTCGCCAAATCGAATAAAAATCAACCGATTTTGATTCTGTAAAATGGATAATCCTTCTTTTGGTATGAAAAATACTATTAACTTCTTTTATTTGTGGAATTTAATGAATTTTAATAGCAATAGGCACTTATTTTCAATATGAAATGGGCATTACATTTGAAGAAAATTATTGAAAAATCTTAAATTGTCCGGCGTTATTTTTTACACTATGAAAAAGAAAAAAAGCTTTCTCTGTGTGGGGATATAAAAATTAGCTGCCTTTAAGTGCCATTTTAGTTTTTACAAAGGGTTTTAGTCTCGTGGGTGAGTGGCGGCCTGCATAGGCGTATCCAGGGGGGGGGGGTTGTAACCCCCCCTCCCCCCAAATTGATAAAAAAATGTAAAAATGATGTGTTTAACACATGCTAATAGTACACCTATAGAGCATAATAGAACACCTTCAAAACGTCATTTTAAGATTTATATTTTCAAAATTCCCGGACCCCCCATGTTTTACATGGGGGTATTCCAAACCCCCCACACCCTCCCCCCTTCAGAGACCCCTTCAGGTGGTGACCCCCCCAACCACCCCCTTCAGACGCTTCTAGATACGCCTCTGGCGGCCTGCACTCCACGCCACTCACCGTAAGGCGGATCTCGGGGTAGCACGTAAATGTATAAATATTGATACTATTATATTTTATTATGTGCACGTCAATGCATGTGTTAAAGCGTCATTCCGTTAACTCACATTATTTCGTAAAAGTTTCCTCATTTTGTTTCAGAAGAGCGTAATACTATGGGTTCACAGTCCCTATCGGGAAAGGAAATTTTTATTTTATTAAAACCAGATTTACACTCTGAAGCACTTGAAGCTTAAAAAATTTGCAGATCATTTTTCAACAAAAAAATAATGTCCTTTCATACTTCCGGAGTGCAAGAAATTGAAGAAGATTGCAGAGCGATTTACGTCAAATGTGGCAACAAGCTTGAAAAACAGAAAGCTTTTCCTTCCCAATTTTTTAATTCATGGCTGAATTTTAATAAAGACTTCACTTGCGACTCTGTCTTCTGATAGCGATGGTTAATCTACTGAAAGTGAAGAAGGATAAAGGAGTGGTCGACCAGATTTATACAATCAAATGTGAAAAACAGCATGACCATTGAATCATGAAATGTATCCTCGGCATACCTTATAGTTTTATTAGCTACAGCTGCTAGACGCTATCTCGATAAAACGAGCATTGAAAATAGAGGTGAGATTGCTGAAGTTCAACTGCAATCATTGTAATCTTACGGCTTACAGAATTATGCTATATCAAGAATAAATTCTCGCTTCTTTTCTGGCAGAAGAGCTTGAAAATATGACCTTAATTTGCAAATGGGGCTGTGACGTTAGCTCTGGTCACACTTTAGTACAAGCAGAAATTTTCTGATATAAACGTTAAAACGGATGCAAATACTTTTTTCACTTCTTCGGTTCCGTTGCTATTGACAGCTGTAAATCCAGCAACTAACTTACAAAAAATTGTATGGAAGAATCCTCGACCCTCATGTTTTTGTCGACCAACAAAAATTCAATATCCCTCTGAAAATACTGCAAGTACACTCGAAATCATCAACGACATCAAATATCTGGAAAATAAGTTAATTCTACTCTATTCCGCATGTGAACGAATAATATGATTTACGTGAGTATATTAGACAGTGAAAATATTTTTACAGATTTTTGTGAAAAAGTCTAATTCTATCGTTGTTAATTACTGTTTTTCTGAGTACGACCGCCATTTTGGGGCCACCATTTTGCTTTTAGTGAAAAATAATGTCATATTCGGATTTAGAGACCAAAAAAACATTATTATGTGAAATTTCATTAATACTGTTCAATAATTGGAGTTTTGTCCATCTTTTAGCGTTTTTAGACCACTGTGCGGCGCGCCGCGGCGGTAGTCCTCGCGCGGCTTCACCGCCACTACCTACCACACTTGCTGGCGAGCGCACCTCTCCTCGACCTCCACCCTAGCCTAGAGGCACTCTATTACTATATCTAATAGAGGGCCTCTACCCTAGCCCACCTGCCGTGAGCAGTGCGGAAGCGGCGGCGGTGGATGCGAGCGCGTGGAAGGAAAGAACGACAAGTGAGCGGGCTCGCACACTTGCAATATTTCCAGGACTTTCCATGACCAATTTCTCCCCCCCCCCTGACTTTCCAGGCTTGTGGGAACCCTGAACATAGGTTCGCAAAGTAAATGGGAGCAATCGAGGAAAAATGGGAGTCTTACAACACGCGTAGTAAGATCGGTAGAGAAAACCATACGATCAATGGAAAAGAGAAGGATGAAGAAGCAATGGATATCAGAAGAATGATTAGGAAAGAAGAGAACGAGGTGGAAAAAAGTCAATACGGAATTAGGCAAGAGGAATTAGACAAGGCATTAATTAATTAACTCCGGAGAGAAAGGTAACTCGGGCGAAGGAAAGGAATGGTGGAAAGGACAATGCGAGGAAATGGAAACGCTACAGGAAGAGGGGGAAGTGCGGAAGAGGGGGATGTGCTATACGCTACAGTGAAAATGCTATCGGGAAGGCATACGATACCAGAGGTATCGGTGACAATGCAGGGAAGACGTTAATCGAGTAGGAAGATATCCAGGATAATTGGAGAGGATACGTGGGAGAGTTTATAACAGTGGTAATAGACCTTTGAACTAAAATACGGAGAGTGAGAAAGAACTATAGAAAAGGATAGCCTCGCAACGGAGATAAGACGACAGCGAAATAGAGCAGTCATCACGTAAGATGAGTGCAAGAAAAGCTGTGGCAGTGTCCCTTTGGAGCTACTGAAGAATTTGGGAGATAACGGAAGAGGAACTTTTTTCGAACTCATTCGTATGATCTACGAGGCAGGAGTATGGCCAGCAGATTTCGTAAAATCAGTCTTGATACCTATCCCGAAGGAGAAGAAAGCGTCAGAATGCGAGGAATACAGAACAATTAGTTTGATTTCACACGCGCCAAAATGTATGCTTGGAATATTTAATAAAAAGTTGGAGAGTAGGGAAAACTACAACTTGAGCGATGACTGGTTTGGTCTCCGAAAGGAGAGGACACCTCGGGATAGGATTGCGGTGATGAGAACACTTATAGAAAGAAAAAAACGTAGAGCATAATCAGGATGCTTTTGTTTGCTTTGTTGATTTTGAAACGGCGTTTGTCAGAGTTAATTGAGAAAAACTAGGACAGATAATCAGGAAAATAGGAATAGATTGGCAATATAGGAGATTCAACCGAAAGTTATACATGGCAGAAGGGGAACAAGTGAGGGTGGCTGACAGAGAATCAAGGTGGGCAGTTATAGGTCGCGGGGTAATGCAAGGCTCCCTTTGTTGCCTCCTTTACTTTTTAACATTTATGCCGGGGAAATGGTAAGAGGAGGGGCATGGGAAGAGCTGAGTGTGGGAATCAAAGTACGAGGCCAGATGATTAAGTCCGTTAGATTCGCGGCGACCAGGCGTCGGTCATCGAAAGGATTGTAAACTTTAGTAGGTACATACATTAGAATTTCAGTGTGGGAAATACGGAATACAGATAAATCAAAAGAAAACATAACTAATGAGATTCTCTAGGACAAAGAAAGCGACGCTGATCGTAAAAGTAGGAGGGCATAAACTGGAACAAATAAGAGCAATTTAATTACTTTGGTAGTCATCTCGAAGAAAATGGGCATTGTAGTAAAGGCATCAAGATAAAAATAGCACTAGCCAAAGAAGGGAGCACTAATAGAAGGGAGTCGATGACGGGTATCTTGGGTGAGGATATGAGGAAGAGATTCATGGTGAGGAGCTTGATATGGAGTGGGGCATTGTAAGGGGAAGAAACGTGGACTCTTGAGGACGGAAGACAAGAATTGGTTGCAGGTGTTCGAGATGTGGGTGTGGAGGAGGATTGAGAAGGTTCGGTGGACTGAAAGGAAGACAAAAGAGGAAGTGCTTGGTATGATGGGGGAGGAGAGGAAACTTCTATACGAGATTAGGAAGAGGCGGAAGAGGCTAAGTGGGTGGTTGGAGGAGGTAATGAGGGGCGAAGGGTTGTTCAAGGTTGTGATAGAGGGGATGATGTTGAATAAGAGGGGAATGAAAGGAATAGGTTTTATGGACGGGAGAGATGAAGAAAGAAAGATTACTACGGGGCACTGTACTCGTTTTCACTACATTCCATTTGAGCCTACCTTAACCGGTAGATTACCTAATATTAATACCATCCTTAAATTCCACATATGACAGAAATAGCGATGTTAAATGTGTCAAAGTAATTGGATGAAAGATCGATCATGTATCGAATTTGGCAACTCAACACAATTCTCGAATGGGCAACGCAATAATCGGACAGAAATGTATGTCATTACGATTGCTTTTGAACAGTAGTCAACTTCGGGAGTAGTCCCACCTTCCCGACGCTGCTGTGGTGATTTTCGGCGCACTCGAGAACTCGCGACCGTGAGCCGTTTGTAAGGGGCGAGGACACTTTAGTCCCCCGAAATGTCATTCTCATACCGCTGGGTTGATGGCCACACAGTAGATTAATTTAAGCCTGCCTCCGCAATCCGGCGCTTGAAAGTTGGAGCGATAGGGTAAACATCAGTTTGGAAATTTGATACCACTCGTATAGGAAATCAAAAATCGCATACTTCGCTGAAGGTCTGCCAATTCTGTTCTTAATGTTCAGCGTTTCAGTACTCGGAAATGAAGAGTGAATCGACAATTAAGCTACATATATGCATCGTGCAATGATCCTTCACGTTTGAATCCAGTCATTTCTCGAGAATGCAGGATTAAAGAATTTTCGTGATCGTGATAACCAAGGAGTGCGTCAAACCCCTTCTTAACGGCGGGGCTGCCAGGCTGATGCAGCGCGCCCTTTCCCCGACTCGAGCCCCCCTCCCCCCCGCAGTCCACCCACGTGTAAGTTCACTCAACTCCACCCCACCTCCATAGGTCTTCAACTACGAAATCCATTTCCATTTTGGTGAATTTTCATTTTCGACGAGTATCAATTTCCCTCAAGGCCCATAGTTGATTTTTCGGATGACTTCACTATGCAGAGGAGGCAGGGCAGGCACCTAGACGAAGCCACTGTCTACGATCCATTAAAGCGCCAGGTACGCATGGAAACTAAAGCGTTGAGCTGTTAAGGCGATCTAAGTGGCCACTGCAAACGATCCAGATTTTATCGACGGATGCACTATTGGCCTTTGAACACAAGTTGATTATACACAAAGTTTAATTTTTTATGTGTTCACAAAGATCAAAAATTATGCATGAAATACGTATTAGGAAATCTGAAGAGGTTACATGAAAATTGGTACCGAAAAAAGTATTATGCATATTATAGACCATTGAGAGGACAGTATTGATGTTGAAGGCCTTCCGGAGCCATAGAGAACCAGGGTCATTCAGTGTGCCTCCAAGATCGATAATGCACAAAATATTGACTTCTACCAAATCACGCCTCATTCATAGTGACTTTCTTCCCCAAATTCCCCTTCCAAATCACTTCATCAGCTATGGTATGACTATCTATGACTATCAGACCGATGGTATGAATCTCCATCAGCACATTGAAAACTATCGGCCGCATTCATAGACTCCTAAGTAAGCTAATCTCGGCATAGTAGCGCAATAACTAATTGTCAGCCAACGAAATTATATTCATTGAGTGCTATTCAGCTTTGCAGCGCCATGTGTGCAATTATTTTAGAAGCTATTTCTTTAACACTCCCATGTCATGCTTAGAGGCGCTACTAAATGTGTCGGTCTGTAACGGGCGATCCACCTCGGATGATAAACTTTAACCATGGATGGTTACGATACAGGTGTGCGTTTTCCTCAAGTCTGGCAGATTCCGTTTGCAGCATTGCCCATGGATCAAACTGAGCATGTGAATTATTTGTCCTTAATCTCCGACGCCGTGATTTGTTGCTCTGTTGTTTTTAATGAGGATTCTATTCAGTGGTGGATCAAGAGGAGGCGCCCCCCATCCCCCTAACGTTGAAAAATGTTGGTCATAAGATATTTCATACCCCCCAGACCTCCGGAAAATAGCAATCCGCCCCCCGAAAACAACGACCTTAATCCACCCCTGATTTTATTCAACCAAGAGTTAGTGAAGTGATTTCTGTGATCTCGAGCGTCGGAAAGTGCTTACCATTACTTTTTCATCTCGGATAATCAGTGCGAGAGTAACCACACCAGAATAAAGTGCATTAATCCGAATGTGTGCGATGACTATTTCTCGGGATGCCAATTTTATTTCTATGCTCTTCGGGCTATAGTGCTGCTAGTATCTGAATAACTTCTCTAAGGGCTATGAGCGCTTTTTAAGTAATGCGTCGTGTAGGCAACCTCCTTCACAATTTACGAGTGCATATTAGCTGTCGCAGCTATTGCATCAAGTGAGATGCTTCAGGCAGCAACAGTAATTAAGCTGAGAATATTACTTCTATGTAGTCGTACAAACATGTCTCTTTTATTGATATAAAGACATACAACTGTTTTCTTATTGAATTGAAAGCGTTTCGCGTTCGTAATAATTATAAGTACACGTCTTTTAACATTCAATCGTAAATCAATATGCCGTTTCGTTGTTGTTTTCGTTGTGGTTTCAGAGCGTTCATATGATTCATGTTGTTGTGAAAAAAATAGGTTGTTTTCAGTGATTCAACATTTTATAGCATCTTATTTTGCGTTAAGTTCTCCCTAACGGATTTGTGAAACCAATTTCTCATTGTTTAATGCTCGAAAATAATTAGTGAATGGACCATTACCCTGATTAAATCGTGATATAGTCGGCTGTACCGAGTGCAAATTCATTTATCGTTTACATTGTGGAGAACAAGTCTGAGAAATGAGAAATATGTTCCATTTTCAGTGTAAATGACAGTTAGTAACCGTTTACTTCTTGCTTGTATTTTCCATGGATGAGGTTTTTTTTCAATTGACTGAACGGTGAATACCTTAAAGGAAGCTCTGTGCATGTTTAAATATAATCGATACATTTAGTCAATGCAAATGTATGTAGTAAGTTACATTTTGAAGCAGTGAAGCTGCCGTGTGGCCAATTGAGTTTAATACCTGTGCAAGTTTGAGGTGTAATAATGTGTATGGAAAAATATAAAGTTAATGTATAGCGTATAATAGTTCCGCAAATCAGCAATCACAATGAACAAGATAGGTATTTTGACGGCAGTGCTATGAAATGTGCAAAATCGAGTACATCTGAACCGCCATCATAGAATAATAACACCTTATCAAATTCCCGATGTTTATATTTTTTCTAGGTATTCCAATTCTGTAGTTCCTCAGCCATCTCCGAATCGAATAAAGAAGGTTACCTACGGCATTTATCATCCAAAAGAAACCTTTTTCCGAGATATCATAGAATGTTCAACGAAACGAATAATGCTGACACATTCCTATAGGATATATGTATATTGTGTGTGTAGGTATATGCCTTCGGTGGGTATGTTAATTTATATTTGGCTGTGATTTATAAATCAAAAGAAATAGAGAGCGACAAGTGGAAACAAGCGACAAGATTGGTGAGCTGCTGATGCATCGAAATATGATTAAAAATATATTTCAAAGGAAAATATCCACAAATATTAACTTGAGCTATGGAATACAGGAATAAGTATGAATATACTCCTAATGCTACGTAATTACAATGACCTTTCATTTGTTAATTTGATTGGCATTTATTAAAGGACTTCACATGAGCGAGATTAATGCATAGCATTAAAACTCAAAATTAAAAAGCGTTGCCAAGCGTTGCTTCTTTGGTTACGAGGCAGTCGCTACCTAAAATTACATGCTCCGCTACGATAGTGGCAATGGTAGCATTCTAAGTTAGTAGCTCCTAGAGGCTTGCTAAAAAGGATCCAAGAATACCATTTTATAGTTCATACGACTTAGCGCTCAAAGTGACCGACTTAAATTAGCCGCCTTACCAGCGCGTTTAAGAGGAAATCTATTAATACGGCCGTACGTCTTTTGATAACGCAGTCCTTAAGACGGATACCTTACACGCATGCCTGTAATCTAATTGCTGTCCATCAGTATCCACGCCTATAATGCCGATTACACTAAGTGCTTGTGAGTATTTAACTATTTATAATACAAAGCTGTAAGGAAACATTTATACACCATTGTAATATTCATATTTTAAATTTATATTAAAAAGTTGTTAGGTTATAAAAAGGAAAGAAAGATAATATTCATAGGCGTCATGAAGAGTGGTGGAAAGTCTGTCGAGTACTTCAAATATTAATATATCAGATGTCACAAAATGCGGAAAAAGTCGCATTTTTTCACAAAATTGCATTTGAATTACAACATTATTTTGACTTTCCATAGTCCGCTCCCTAGAAGGGCAAGGCCATCTGCGGAGCTGCAATAGTGTTCTACAGCACTTTCCCTCTTTGAGTCTACGGCTCTTTTGGCTCGCGATCCGTGTCATTTTTTCCGCGTATGAGAAGTTCCAATCTCGGCCACAGTACGGTAGGTGTAACGGCACCAGCATCAAATCAACTTTTCGGAAATGTTGCAGGAATGAAGAAGCGTTAAGTCACAAAATGAGGGAGATGTAATAAGTACTAAAACGAGTAAAACTGATGATATCAGGCCTGACCTCATGTTTACCTGTTTCTCACACTTTTTACGCGAACTACGGATTTTCCTACGAGTGTTAATTGGATGGATTGTGTTCCTTGAGTGTTCCATGCGCCATAACAGAGGTGCTACTCACGTGGATGCTTCGTACGTCATATTTATTTCATCGCATTTACTCTGCGAGCTTGCTAGTCCTTACCTTCGCGAATCAGCTGAGATCTATCTTGCTTTATTAACCTGTGCTCCTGTGAAATGTTAGCAAGAGCGTGACTCCTGGTTTCTCTGCACACGTATATCGCAATCGTACAGTGCCGATATTCCTTTGTCTTCAACAAAATGTGAACACTGATGAGATGGAAAACCCATAGCTGTTTTACGACAGGCTAATTCTCTAAAACCCAACCTGAGTTATGCAAATACGAGTGAAGAAAAGTGGTTTCACAACTATTTTTCAAGCCTTTGGTAGCAGCGAGAGGCATTAACGTTCTAATTATATTGCGTGAGTACAAATATTTATATCATGTTAGAATAATACTGTGCATCGTTGATGAAAAACTCCACGGGTGCTTTACGATCTCAGTCGAGTAGAGGTGGTGACATAGATACTGAATTTGACATGAGGCGGTTTGCACGAAATCAAAATTAAGAACTAACGGGCCAAGAGTAACATAAGAAACGAGGGCCAAGAATAAGGGCACCTTAGCGGGTAAGTAGTTAATTTTATTTCATTACCGCTATTTTCGAAGCACATTGATATTCTTATTATGTAGCATGTGCACGCATAGTAATATCATATTTGAAGAATACTAATTTCATGGAAAATTAAATTAGAAAAGTAGTGTTAGATTAATTAAGAATAACCATAATGTAACAAAAAATTGGGTTTCGCAGCTACTGAAGTTTTTTTTAATTGCATATATTTTCAAAAACGCATTCTAGGAAATGTATTTTATGCATATTTACTGATGCCTTGGATAGTTCCCATTTCAATGCATTTTTTTTACCAATAAGGGTGAGCATGTGCAAGAAAAGGACATCAAGGCGATATTTGGAATTCCAGAGAGGAAACATCATACACGCCTTGTCCGGGATTCGCAACAGGGTCCCTCGATATTATGCCAAGTGCTTAAATACAGTTTAGCCACCGAGGATTTAACTGTGGATTTTCGAGGGCTTGACAGGAACAACACGTTCAAGACTGTTGGACATATGATGGCAGAGAAGTTGTCCAAAGGGTTCGCCCGGCGCGACCGCCCACGAGGTCACAGTCAAACATGGAACACGACGAGGTGTTCGCTCATTGCACGAATTTTGAGAATACCAGTCTTTCTGCACCGGATCCCATGTGCTCGCTGCATATTCAAGGTGTGGCCGGACGAGTGCGAAATAGCACCTCTCTTTTACTTTTTCATCCGAAAATCTTCCCACAATACGCTTGACGAATCCTAGCTTCTTCAGAGCTCTGCCACAAATATTTCTTATATGTGTTCCCCACGATAGGTTCGAAGTTATCGTAACTCCCAGATACTTCACTTCATCTGTCGCCTTTATGTTAACGCCACCCACAGCATATACATGGGAAAAGTCGGACGACCTCCGCAAGAAATGTACCGCCGTGCATTTGCTCAGATTAAGTTCGAGCCCCCACTCTTGGCTCCACACATGAACGTTGTCTAAATCCGATGATAGAATTGTTTCGAGTTGAAATTTTAACCCTACAAAACGATAAAGATATTAAGTACAAAATTCACTAGTTCATCATTAGCTTTGTGGTATTTCATTATAATGTTTGTCGATGAATATCTGTTACTAATACCACTTTTATTTAAATTAAGCTACCCGGGTTTCAGTGAATAATCACCATCATCAGAATGAGAATAGGGGAAAAGGAAGGGTAAAGGTATTCCTGGTTAATGAGGGTGTTTTCGTGGTTATTCAAAATTTTTAAAATTTCCAACTGCTGCACTCTTGAATCTAATTCGAGGCGGTCGCTGCATAATTTTAGGATATTCATTATTGTAAAATCACTCCAGTGGCTGCTACATAGTAAGCACACTGCATTCAAATCAAAGCGCGGTGTCAAACATTCTCTTGATCTCGTGGACAAAATAAAAGACATCATACCTCAGAAGAACTCAAGACTAGTCTCTTTTGACATCGTCAACCTTTTCACTTGTGTACCACCAGAGGAAGCAACTGGCCTGGCTATCGATCTCCTGGGGGCAGCCAAGATCCCCGAAAAAACGAAGAACGAATTATCCACCCTTCTCAAAATGTGTGTGGCCCAAAATTATTTCAAGTTCAACGCTAAATTTTATAAACAGGGTAGTGGCCTCGCTATGGGTTCACCTCTTTCCCCAGTGCTAGCAGATATTTATTTTGATAATTTGGAAGGAAAAATGTTTAGTTCAGAACACAACCTACTAAATTATGTTGTCTACTGGTACAGATACCTACGTCAACGTTATTATTGTGCTTTGGAATGGAACTAATAGGCAGCTGGATATTTTCAAGAGTTTTCTAAATAATATTCATCCTACAATTTCATTCATCTGTGAAAGAGATTCTAACCACACCTTAAATTACCTGGATCTTACAATTAAACTCGATAAAGACCGGCATCCCTTTTCAATTTTTCGGAAACCCTGTTATACCGACCATGTCATCCCAACAATATCAAGACACCATTACTCACACAAACTGATGGCTTTTCATTCCAGGATTCATCGCCTGTTCAACATTCCACTATCAAGAGAAGACTTCAAGAAAGAAATCAGCACAATTAAACAAATTGCTTCAGCTAACGGGTATTCACCAAATTTAATAGACAAATTAGTTTTTAATACACAGAGAAGATTGGCTATCGACCAAATGTTTTTCGAGAACGAGAGTAAAAAGAAGCAGTGGTGCACGGTGACATACCTGGGTGCAGTATCTCAGAAAATGGCTCACCTTCCACATAAATACGAATTCCGCATGGCTTATAGACTGAATGCCACCCTCCGAAAGCTGCTAGTAAAATGTAAGGACCCGATAGAGCAATTATACCGATGTGGAGTATAATCATTGAAATGCAGCGACTGCAATGGTGTCTACGTGGGGCAGACAGGTAGAAGCTTCTGTGTCAGGAGAAAAGAACATTTAAGTGCTTACAAATACATCAAAGATGATAAAAGTAATTTTGTTAAACACTTAATATGTAGCAGCCACAGGAGTGATTTTACAATGAATATCCTAAAATTATTCATCGACCTCCGCGAATTAGATTCAAGAGTGCAGCAGTTGGAAATTTTGAAAATTTTGAATAACCTCGACAACACCCTCATTAACATACATTTACCCTTCCTATTCCCCTATTCTGGCCTCCGTTTCAAACTTCTTCTCCCCTTCCGTTACGTAACTACGGAAACAATAGGATACACATACCTCAATTAATGCCTGATGATGGTGATTATTCACTGAAACCCGGGTCGCTTAATTTTAATAAAAGTGGTATTAGTAACAGATATTCATCGACAAACATTAAAAGATATTAAGAACTATGTCGTATTATGCCAAATACTTGCATAGGCCACGCACAAAAAACATATACCTTTAATGGAGAATCACTTTCTTAGCTAGTTATTAATATTTCACTACATCAATAGATATGAAAGCCATCATTTCAAATAATGATGTTTGCGTTTTCGGTAACCGTAACTCATGTTTTTTTAACGTCTTGAACATGTCGGTAGGGATAGGTCCTATCAAAAACTTTATCGTAGATTATTATTCCGAAAAGATTAGTGATCCGTCGGCTTTCCTATCTTTCCGAAAAAGTCATTAAACGTACGGATTCTAGATATATAACCGCCTTGGTGTGCTCGAGAGACACACGTGCGACGACATTTCTCGCGTCCCTTCGGAGGAGCGTGTCCCCGGCTGTATTACATGTATATCCGAGAAGCGGAGGAACGCAGTCGGCTCTAATCCTTCGAGCCTTCCACTTGTACCGTGTGATTCCGAAAAGACAGGCGACTTTTCACATTTAATGGCAGTGGATTCAATTCAATTTAGATAGCTATCATTCATGCCGTAGGTACATAAACAAATTGAGGCCATGTAAGACTTTATGCTTTCCTGGCGCACGATGTGAATGAATTCTTCACGGGATTCCCACCAGGTGAGCCAGAGCTGACGTTTCAACGGCTAACTCTGCCATTGTCTGTCCTCAGGGCGTTGAGGGCGTCACTCAACGCCCTGAGGACGATGGCAGAGTCAGCCATTGAAACGTCGGCTCTGGCTGAACATCTCACCTGGTGGGAATCCCGTGAAGAATTCATTCAAATTGAGGCCATTACAACAGTTATCCACTCACACTGTTCGCCCTTGATTCAGTGGGGCTTCTAATAATTTTAATAATACACATGAAGTTTTTTTCGCATTACGCGCTGGGACTTTACGACCCTCGAAATGTATTCTCACCAGTGTGCACGAAAAATGACGAATGGCGCTCACCATTTGCTTTACGAAGCTCGAAGGTTTTGACGCCGAATGTTGATGATTTCTGGTCCGTGGTGCACACACGCATTGCTGGCACGCATCATCTCTTTCGCAACGTGCCGCCGCCGGCACACAAGGGAGCCCCAACCGCGCCAACGGGAGAAGGGGTGGTCGCCGGTTGGTTTATATATCCGGGGGAAGGGTCCCTCACATTTCGACATGGTCCGTCCGACGCATCTTCCCCCCCTTTTGCCCGGTTCCCTTGCCCGACCCTGTCGGTGAGCGTCGGAACGACAGAGAGGGGTTTAAGCCAGCGTTCCTAACACACACACACACACATGCATACGGATACTCTCATTCGGGTGGTGGGGTTGGAGAAGGGATGATGATGATGACGACGAAGGTGGAGGGGGGGGGGGGGTTTGTTGCCGGAAGAGGGGAGGATGAGGACCATTGGAGGTGCATGGAGATGGCGCTCCGGACGGTGGCTAATTCATGAGCTTTGATCGTGCGCGTGCCTCTTCCGCCATCTTGGTAATCCCGTTTTATCTCATTGTGCGCGTGCGGGAAAAATTGGAATTTCAATATTATAATCGTTCAACGTGTATCCCTAAATATAAAAGCGTATCAGGCTGAACTTTGGGAAAATACTTGACGTCCATTTCAAATGAAAAACAATGCACACTCAATATATCTTGTAACAATAACTTGTTGAAATATATTGAATGTGTTGTTTCTCATCCCAGGCTTTCATTCCTGTGCATTAATTTATCTGGTGTTCACGCCTTTACATAAAAAATCTACACATGAATCGACAACCTAACTTGACATACTTATTTTTTTATTTGTCAGGGCATTTGCGCAACATGGACAAACAAAGACGTTAACAGTACACATTTGCCTCACTAATTGAAAAGGTATTTCATTCCATCTCTATGATTGCTGTGCCCAAAACGAGAGCAACACACTATACGTAAACAAATAACTCGATACGTACATTTTCAAATAATAAGCAGTTATATAAGCTGAATGGTGACGGTTTGTTCACTTTAATTAATCATAAAATATTCTACAACACTGCGTTTACCAGGGAAGCCAAAAGCAGTCATGCGTGCTACTCGTTTATGCTTGCCAGAACGGTTAGTTTGAAATTGAAGGGGGATAACCAACATGGCGAAGGGTAGCCACCTCATGTATTTGACGCCGCATGGGCTCGCTCTGTCCATAAGGTGCCTCAATTACGACGACGGCGAGCACTCTTGAATGCGGTGGTGGTGGGGGGGGAGGTTGGGGAGGGGGGGAAGGGATGAGGGGGGGGGGGAGAAAGGGCGAGTGGCGGATCTTCCACACGGATATATCAGCCAGAGAGGGAGAGGACGAAGTGGACACAACGAGCGAGTCCCTCGCGCACCACCCGAAGGGGTTGGCCGCCGCCGCCGCCGTCCCTCGCTTGGGGGGGGGGGGAAGGGAAGAGGGGGGAGTTCCCCCCCGCGAGCGTACTGCTGGGGGCGCAGCAAGCTCCCTTTTTTACTCATATTCAACCCCACTTCCCAGGGCGACCGCCACCTCACCTAGGGACTAGGGGGGGCTGTTGTTATTCGTCCATCGCGACGGGATTGCGTCGCCTCCGAGCGAATCAGTCACTCTCGCCCTCCAACACACGCAACGGTGCAGTCGCTTTCCATTAGTTTCCGCACCGCTCGCCCCCCCCCCCTGGGGGGGAGAGGGGGAGAGGGGTCTCTCAAAACGGATTGGGAGCAGTGTTGATCCGCGCTCGAGAAGAAGAAGAAGAAAAGAACGGCAATAGCATCCGCGATTATCATTTCCGAGTCGATTTTCAGAACTGGCGTAAGACGTGATTAGCGTATAGTTTTAAATTACATTATGATAAAAAGCTTTCCATTTTCAGCCTCCAGGAAGAAATAATTTTTGAAATATTAACAAAAAAACTCGGTAGAGACTAATGCGTGCCAACTTAGCTTAAGTATTAAGTAGCTTAAGTATTAAGTAGCTTAAGTATTAAAGCTTTACATTGAAGCTGTAACCACGGTAATTTTTGCCCTCAAGTATTTATGAAAAATTAATTTTTCTTTTTACATTAAAAATGTAATGTTTTATTTGTAAACTACATAAACGAGGATAATAACGGAATTAAACCGCAAGAGGTGTAAGTTAGCAGCTTAACCTCAATTCAATTTTATCCTCTTAATTGGAATATTTTATTCAATGTTATCATTAGCAGTGATATGCCTCTGTTTTCGCTTCAATTAATTAAATGAAGGTAATTTTATACCAAAGGTTAAGTCGAAACTAACTGTCAACCGGCAGGTTACCCAACGTTTCGCAGTCGCCCATATGCACCATCGTTCCCGTGCTCTGAAGTGCGCTCATGCGATGTGCACCAACTTCGTCTTCTCGAATGGAAAGCCCACATCATTCCCTCCTCCGCCCACCGCTTCCCACCAACATCAACTGCAAGCCAAGTATATCGCATGTACACAGCCACATTCATTCTCCCCATTCATTCCACACATTTTCAAAGACTTCTAAATTGGACCTTTTCCATCGCCGCAATTCGGTACAAGTCATCAGAAATACTAATTTATCAAAAGCATTACTTTTACATAAAATTTTCACGCGTGTAGTTCAATGACACTCCTGAAAAAATCTGGAATACACGAGGAAAGATATTCTAATGATGCATCAAAAAATTCGACATTAGAGCAGAATGGAATGAAAAGTGTATACCTATACAAATTAATCAGATACCTAATATCAGAATGAGTCAGATAAGTCAAATACCTGGGAATCGCTACAACTTCAGTCCTAGGGTGGGGGAAATACACAGGAAACATTTTTGGCGCAGCATCAAAGGAACTTGGAATTATCAAGCGAGTAGTATGAAGTCCCTAGGATGAAGAAATTGACAGATGCTGCGTCCGTTAAGCTAGTCCACAACTCGAATACGCCGCGAGCATTTGGGAACATTTGAGCAGAGAGATTTAATTCACGAAACAAACCAAATACCATGTAAAGCCGCGCGCTTCGTTAAAACAATTGCCACGAGCAAACGTAGAGTCTAGCTCAACTGATGGAAGGACCAGATTGGAAATCGCTAGGGACTCGGGAGGCTACACGCTAGGCTTATATTACTAACAAAATACATAAAATGCGAGTTTATGGAAGACACGGAGGATTTTATTTGAAAACCCACACATCATCTCCTAGAATGATAGAAGCGAGGACATGAAAATAATGCCGAACTGATAGCAAGTTCCCACGAGCCACTAGTGACCACTTTAAAAATAATGAGGGAGGCACTACGACATTCCGTTAACATGTAATTCCCTGTCGCCCTTTCCCTCTCCCCCGACCCTATCCCTCTCCCCAGACCCTTTTCCTCTCCCCCGACCCTATCCCTCTCCCCCCCTCCTTTCCACGGCTGGTGTCCCTGCCACACACCCCTAAGGTGAGTACAGCGTAGTATGCCGATCCTGTTCAGGGGTTCAGGTTAAGTCCATGGTAAAATGGCCCCAAAGGAGCCATGCCTTGATTTTAGCTACCATAAAACATGGGAAATGTTGAGAAATTTAAAGCGGATAACGAAAATGATCACGACTAGGTAATGATAAAATGCCAACTGAAGATTAAGAAGCTGTAAAGTTCTACGAAGAATCATTGGCAGTTGCAACGATCGAAGGAAACGAAAATGAGATTGGCTTACCAAAGGAATAATCGTTGTGAAATCCATTGAAGAATGGTACATACAAAGAGAAATGAATCTTTGAAGAGGCAGAGGAGAAAGAAGGAAAACATTTAAAAATACATTTCAAAGTGATGACAAATTATACAAAGACAATTGAAAAAAAAATAACACTCAAATTTTAAAAAAATAAATGAAATAAAGGAATAATTTAGATCAAGACTTCACGTGCTCTGAGGGAAAATTATCACAATACGTTTTGCAGGTTACAGAGCAATTATGCAGGGGAGAAATAAGATATAATGAGAATGTAGAAATGCATGTACAATAAAACATGAAAAAGTATAAAGCCTAGTCCAAGATTGTTCGCCAACTTCAAGCGTCAAGCGGTAGTTTCTTCACGCAAATCTTCAATGGAGCCCACGATTGGGCGTCTAAGGTCGTCGCCGTCGCTTCGGGCGGTTTCGGCCAAGTTCGTAAGTGCCATCGCCCTACTGCCCAGTAGGTTGACGACCACTATCCACATTCCACTATTTGTGTTTGCATGATACGCATGAAACGAACTGGGCCTGTTTCTAAAAAGCTACAAGTCCAAAAGTTAAAAGTCTATTCTCTTTTAACTAGTGAAATTCTGTTCAAGTCCAAAAGTTAAAAGTCTATTCTCTTTTAACTAGTGAAATTCTGTTTCTCATACGTACAAGTCTACTGATTACAAGTCCTCAAGTTACAAGTCAATTTCACAAGTTAAGTGTTTATTCACAAATATATTCATGGTTACGAAACATTCTGTTTCTCAAGCCGACTTTTAAATAACAAGTAGTTGTAACTTGCAAGGAAATTTCTACTAGTCTTCCGATGTGAGTATATCGGAAAGAATAACTGGGAAAACAAATGAAAAGCGACTGCGATCTCCTTTTCCCATAGCTAATACCAAGGCTATAGCGACGAATAAGGTCTCAGTAGGGAGGATGTTTTACCGAATTCTGACATAACATGCTCATGCAGTTTATGTTAAAGTTACTGTAGTTTATGTTAAAACACATTGTATCTTTATTATTTAAGTTGAAAGAAAAATCTTGTAGACTAAAGCGTAACGAAACAAGAACACCCCACGGAGACTTTTTAAATAAAAAACGAAGAATAAAGTTTATTTATTGCCGACAGGGGACATTTATGTTGCTTTTAATAGTGCAATTTATAAACGATCTCATTTGATAATGAATAAATCATTTTGAGGAAGTGAGAAGGTTGAATATGCGAAAGTTTCGCACCAGTTTACCAGTATTATTTATTTCTATTTAACAATATACTATTCATGTCCCGCCATTACTTTATACATTGAGAGGTAAACATGCAGAGCATACGTTTCCCTACTAAAATGACAAATCGCTATGAAATATTCAGCGTTGAAGGTACAAGGGGAGACTGCGTACGTGGATCAGACTTTTTTAAAGCTGTCATTTTTTGTTTGATGCAGAAAGATGCAATTGCTACGCAAATGTGCCGTGGTTTCTCCTGAATACGCCCTATACTTACGACCGATGTCCTTGGTGTAACATTTTTCACTGTTTCTACTGTATTTATTAGGATTATCACCCCAAAGGATTATCATCACTCCACTTCCTGCGAGAGCAGGGAATAAAGAAGTAAATGTCGATTTTTGTCGATTTTTATCATTTTTTAAACATATTGGTACCTAGGGTATTGGAAGGATTAAACCAAGTCCCGCACGGTCCATCTGTTATTTACCAACCCTGAACTTCGTTTCTCTAGCAGTAATTTGAAAATGCAGGTAAAAGAAGCAGCTGGTGTTGTTGTGTGTTAGACTGGAGAGTTTTTACAGGATTGACAGATTATGAAATGAGCGGTCCACCACCTTTCAAGTGAAGCTATCTGCCGTCCAGTTATCCAAACTGATGTACGGTACGTAGGCAAATGAAATGAAAAAAAAGTGTGGTGAAGTCCTAGTACGAAGTTACATAATTCGGTGGAAAAACCCCTCATGACCTCACCAAAATGAAAGAGAGAAAAAAATTCACCTGTTCGGATAAACGAAATAACACCCTTAGCCACCGTAATCCAGCGCGTTCGACACTACGCCAACTCCGGTGACATTTAATGAGGTTAACCTTGGGTATTACTACTCAGCATTCAAAATGGCTGGTCAACGTACGTTGTATTCGCTTGTTTGACAATATAACGCTATTATTTCGTGTCTATGAAAGATAAACACTTCACAAGATGATGTCTTGGCATACAAGAACTGTAAGTGACGTTCATTTCGAGTACAAGTTTCACTTCATGCGACGGAATGAACGACTTTTCCTTACGATGTTCAAGTTTTGCAGATGATTCGTCCTCGCTTGGGATATTTCAAGATAAATTTTTATTAAAATATACTTTTTATCTTGTATTCATGCATTTATAGACACTATGCAACGTGGCACTGACTCTTGGTAATAGAATATGGCTGGAGAAACTCGCGAATAATACTGAAATATTCAAATAATAGCTAAATATGGACTGTACGTCCGCCATTTTCACTTGTAAATTATTTCAGACCCTTCGTCAGCGGGGCGAGCCCTGTCATGCGCATGCGCAACTTCAGACGACAGACGCCAAAGATGAACCTTGGCGAACTTCGCTTTGGCGACTGAAGATCACCTCTGACGCATCGCTGTGGTGCTACCGCTATCGTGGACGCTTGCATTTAAATACATGCGTTGAACTTTGACGCTTGAAGCAATAGTGGACCGGGCTGAACCTGGACAGCACGCCGTGCATGTTTTCAGTAAAACTCTTGAATCTCTGTCCATTTATGTAGTTGCAAAATTTATTAATACAAACGGTACCTCTAACATTGGTAGTATACCTAGAGTGAAGTGCGTGCTTGTGAGGCTACGCCTCCTGATAGGCATTAGCGATTTACGCAAATGTATCAATAGTTGTAGTTATATTAACTTCAATAGGGTATAGTGCAAACCATGCTGGTAACTACTCATCCCCTGCCACACACCCTAAAGGTGGTTTTCAGGGTATATTAGGTATATGGCTGTTAGGTTAGGAGAAGAGAAAGTTCGCTCAAGATCACCCGCGCGCGGCTAAAGCACGCTTTGTCTCCGCAAAGCACCCATTTCGGCCACGGCTAGTATTTCGGTACGGTCCTGCTGGACTGTTTCTCAGCATATATTTCGACATTGAATGCATAGGCATTTTAAACGTGAACTAAATAAAAACGTCTTTACAGCATATTTTGCTGATATATTCGGAAAATACTGCCTGAAGCTACAAAATCCACGAAATTCCAGGAGTAGCCATCCATTGTAAGGTTCTCACTTGAGCCAAAAAACCTCAGGAAGTTAGCTACAAATAATTCAAAACTTCGCGTGTGCCTGCCAGTTTATCAGTATTTTTCCGCTGGTCCCAGTCCCTAACATAATCGAACATCAAGCATGTCCAAAGAAACCGAAATCGCACTACCTTGGATCGCTTGGACCACACTACCTTTGGAATTACTCCATAACAGAAATAATTTTGTCTCGAGGTCTTCAAGACCCAAATAAGGTAAAAGTAAATATATCAAAGCTTTCATTTCTATTTCATCAAAAGGTCGTGCATACCTGTCTCGTTAAAATAGATGATTAACTTTCCCGATAAAGATGTTGTAATTTGCGACAGCAATTGCTATCAAATACCCCATCAAGAAAAAGATGAAATGAATCTATGTCTGATTTAGCTTCACGAGCAATCCTTTTTGGTCCAGGGAAATAAGTGATAATGACTATGATAACGACTAAAAATACGTTTACGTCGCATAACATTTACATTTGGTCTACATTTATTCCATTTGGTCATCTTGTTCTTCCCAAGATAGAAATTTCTTAAGACTAATCCCACCACCGGAGTCCTCAGTATCTAATTCTTTATCGCTCTCAGAGTATTTTTCTCGGATGGTTTCTTGTTCACTCGCTCCTTGCTCTGAGGAAGAGCGTGTTAACTGTCTTGAATATTGTCTTCTTCCACCTCGTCTGGATATTCTTCCTCTCCTCATCTTGTTTCCAAATCAACCGACAACCCGATCTTCTTATGCCGTCATCACGGCTATGACCGGCCCTTATTCTTTCTGTAGAACACATTGTCATATTCAGATGTGAACTCTAATGTCGAAAAAAGAAAAGTAATCAAAATGAGACATTTAATATATTATTCAAGGCTTGACTAAACGCAAGTAAAAACGGCAATTATCCTAGCAATATGACAAATAAATGTTTTATTTACGAATAAATATAAAAGATATCGTTTCCGCGACAAGAAATCTTGCCTTAAAATACCAAAACATACTTTTTGCTTGCATGTCCTTGTCTGGATTACGATGAAAAATGAATACGAGCACACGTGTCCACGCTCCGGGGTTCACATATTTCTCGCACGAGGACGAATCGCACGGCACACGCGCCCACACGCTTCCAGCAAGCGACCCACACGGTCTGCAAAAATATCTACGTGTCGCTCACGGCGAGGGCCCCGATGAGGGTCGTCATTAAGTTGCATGGCCCGCCACTGCTTTGAGGCCCGCTTCCATTCGCCGTCCGTATATTCCTAATCCTGCAACAACTTGTCACAAACAGGTAAGTTAAGCGTTTAAGGACACTGTAAATGGAAGCTACTAAAATCACGAGTATTTACAGCCACCTCATGAAAATTGGCGCGCAAAAGAAAAACTATGGGCAACCCATGTGGCCAACTGAAGGGTTAAACCCTTAAAAGGGTTAATAAATCTATGTTCCATGCACATCGTGGCCATCGTAATTATTGTACACTAGGAATATTTCCTATCAGGATTACCTTCTAGTAGTGCTTCCATATTGGCAATGCGGCTTGTAATCAGGTCGGCGCTTATGATGGTTGTCATCCTGACCAATTCTGTATCGTGTGAAATCATGCGTACCGAATATTCATCAGCTGCTACACACTTATTTGAGGTCAGAATCAACATTGACCAAACCAAGTTCAGGGGCCATACGTCTACCTCATAAAATGGATGCACTGTACAAGAGGGTCACCTAGAGGAGACCGAGAGGACTGAGACACCAAGGGGAGACCAGGAGGCAGCCAACCCAAAGGGCACAGCACGGGGTCGGCGACTTACCTGGAGCGAAAGAGAAACACGCATTATAACGGCTGCTCGGGTTAACAAGTGTTGCCCGAAATGCACAACTAATAATGGCAACGCAACTTACAAAATTAGCAAATTTCATCAACCGTCAGTGAAAAATACGTCTACAGCAACCCAGAAAATGCCACCACCATGCCAAGTAACAGTTCAGAGAGTTTTAAGTTTCCTCATACATTTCATTTTGCGATTCACTGTACATAATAAGTGACTGCATCAGAAATCAAGAATGGAATTACGACACTTAGTTTTAATACCTACGTGGCACACTGGGCTGAAATCAGAAAAAGCTGGCCAAAAATCATATCTTCCACATTTTTTTTCACCATGATTTCTTTTCAGTTGAATAATTTTAGGCTTCTAATATAAACTCCGAAATATTGACCCAATTGATGGCACTAAGACCTATTTTTAAACAAAATGGTGGAGACGGTAAAAATCTGAAAATCGATTATCTGAACCGTTACGGTAAGAAAAGCTAATTTAACTTACAGGGTAGTAATTCAAAAGCAGGATGAGTTTAAAAACAATAAATTTAATTGTTAAATATGTAAAATACAAAATTAAAAACAAAAATTAATTATAAATGATAGGTATGAATGCGCTAAACTATTAATTACATTCATCCGAGTCGCGTCACTATCCTCATCGGAACAGGTGGGCAGTTCCATCAGAAGGAGGTCGCAAGCTTCTTTTGGTATATTTTTCTAAACGGATCTGAAGTGAGGCTATCAGAAAAGATCCTCGAATTCAGCAGATCGCGAAATTTTCCGCGTATGATGCGCCCGGTATCTTCGGTATGTCCTTGTACCTCGATTCTAGGGCTTCCTCTGATAGTTGGCCTATCGGGAGCACTACCGCCTTTGCAATAGATGCTTTATGAAGGAGCACTTTGTGGACAGTAGGTGGCATATGATACCATGGGTACAACTTTAAATAATAAGAAACAGTGCTGGAGCAGTAGTCAGTGAACGCGACATGATCTGGGCAGAGCCCAGATGATAGGGTTTCAAAATTGTGGAAAATATTACAATAATTTCCTCATCAACACCTAGAATTGGAACAGAAATACGTTGCAATTATTTGGTAATCTAAAATTAATATGGTGATCATAGAGCTTCAATTTTGGGAATATTCTTAAAGAAATAGATTGCTAACATACCGCAAATTTCCGACGAAAGCTTAGGATTGGAAAAAAGCGTCGGGCAGTGTTTCTATCACTAGTTGTTCCTTGACCAGGATTTGGTATGTCTATTAAAAGTTCCATTCTTTTCCTAAATTCCTCTTGGATTTCTTTCTTCCTCTTTTCCAATGCATTTTTGCTCTTATTGGTAGATTTGGTCTGAGAGATATCACGAAACTCAGGTGAAAATGTGGCTAATTATAGATACAGTAGAAAAATAAATGGGGCATAATAATAATAGGTTATACTAAGTACCTACATCCAACTTTTCACTTACCCTCTATTTCTTAATTTTCAAGCGATAAGAGATTCGGAGAAGGCACTCAAAGAATCGTATGTAACAATGGAGCAGAGGTAATCCAAATTATTTTTTTTATTCATCCACCACCATTGAATTCATCCTCTCCAGCTCATAAACCTCAGAAATGTTTGCGCCACATACGTAGTCGTTTAGAAACTGTTATCATTTAAAACATGAGACCAAAAATATGTTCGATTTTTGTTTACCAGATGCTGAGTCCAACATTTGCAGAGGCACGAGAGAGGTGGCGAAAAAGCTGTCATCTTTCAAATCTCATTTGTGCCACATTTAGTTGTAGCGTGAGTGACCAGAGCTTCCATCGAAACCCCACTTACATATCAATTTGCACGTTGAAGCGAAAATTTCCCATCCTAATCCTTCAATGCAATGAATAATTCTTGCAGCCCTATGATAAAGCAGAGACTGTAATTCTACTTCACACTTTTCTTCTGAAATGATTGTTCCTTTCGGATAAGCCACCTTTATTGCTGCTTTTACCCTATCATAATTATATCGTGCCCATGAAATATCGCCGTTTCCCGAATGAGAGATATTGGCTCTTCGTCAATTGCGCCGTCACAATCAGAGAAACAACTTCCACTTCCGAGAGCACTCTTTTTGGAGCGTCTTTAGCCCTCCATTTATAAAGAATTCGCTTTCCTCTTGTTGGCGTTGTAGTTGTCACCTCTTTCACAACCTTCGCTGCTGCATCGTCTCCGCAGCGTGTAATTCCACGGAAGTCGCTACACTTAACTCCTCTAAGGAAGTGGAACTTCTCAATTTCACTACTTTTCTACGCTTAGACTTGCACTTGCACTCTCAAAATCCACTGACGGCCTTCCACGAGGTGTGCTTTTTGTTAAGCCTATAACAATGATAAATAAAGAAATAAATAATATTTCGTAACATAGGAAAACAAGGAATGAAATATTCAGCTAGTTGCTTACGTCTTATCATTTCCCGCTAACAATAGCACTCACCTGAGGCAGTTGCACATGGGAGATATTTTAACACAGCGGAAGGAAATCTTATCGGCTGTTTTAACCAAATTCTATTTTTATTCACAAATATGCTGTTCAATCTGGAGCACTCAGCTCACTTTCGGAAATACTGATGGAAAACATTTTTTAATGGAGGTCGCAAGCAAATTTTGTAATTTCCCGTCACCTTCCAAATTAAGTTTCTTGTGTAAAAATCTAGCACGAACGATTTCTTCTGATCCATGGACACTCCTCTTTTTTCCAAGAGCACACTATGTAAATCTTGGCGAGTCACTTTCGTTGAATCCATAGCTGGGCAATGACACAGTGAACGTCCTTCAGCACAAACCACGACAACGAATACTGAAGAGAGACTGATGTCAAGCACTCGGCGACAAATGAACGGAACAATCTAGCCAATCGCATAGAGGGTATATTTTGGAAAAACACAGTTTTCAGAATGGTAACACGCATGTGTTGAAAGTGAAAGAACAAATCTGGGTGCGTAAGGGATTAGCCGCCGCGGACAAAGGGCATTGGGAGCGCACGGACCGTTAGGTTTATTGCCGCCCGCACGCGGCAGCGGGATTAGACCCAAGGGTAAAAGCATTAGAAGAGGATACATGCCATAAAGGCAGCGAAATGAATAAGTGGTAAGTACAGTGCACTAAAGATTTAGGGAAAATCCAGCCTCTCAAACAGACTACTACACATTTAACGCTAAGTTCGTTCATGAGTGCCTACCACGAGTGTGGCGCGCCAAGGGGCGCGAGACCCGCCCGACATCATTTTGCTTTACCACGAAACAAAAGAAGGGGTGCAAGTTGGTGCAAGATATTTCTTTTCTGTCTAATAATATAGACTTCAATCTAACTCATGGTGTTTATATCTCAGGAGCGGCAAGCGGCGATAAGTACTTTTATCCTAGGAACAGGTAAAATATTATCAAAAACAGTTATATTTTAAACAAATTATTAAGTTATTACTAGCAAAACATTTAGCTATTTATTATCTAGAAGAATAGTACTATAAATATATATTCTTAAAATTGTCTAATTCCTTATGATATCCCATTGCCTGGGAGACAAACTTTGAAATATTTCGTAAAAATCGCACATTCTAGATTTCATTGATTTTTATTAATTTTTGTCGGGCTGTAATAATTTGATATATTCTTTAGAAAAAAATATAAACTTCAGTTTTACATCACATGGACCTTCTAAAATGTGGATTTTTCATCCCCGGCTCTAAATAAAAAAGTCGAAAATTGGGTTTTTTGGCCAGCTTTTTTTTATTTCAGCCCACTGTGCGTGGTGCCCTTGAAATCTCACTTCTCCTTTAGGGACCTTTCGCGGTTTCGCTGGAAAGGTGGAGGCATGCAAAAAAAAAGACGAACACCCACGTTGAAAACGTTAAGATAAATAGCGCGTCAAGATAAGGTTCCACAAAAAACCCACCGAGGAGAGCCCAAAAAACTCAAAATACCTAATTGAGAACGTACTAATGATGCACGTCAGACCTTCCGTTGCAAGTGATTAAAACACCACGTGAGCGGGCGCCACAAATGTGTCATTCCACGTTTTTTCTCCTTCCCAATCTTCACGGCATATCACGTTTCACATCGCGGAAGGTGAGGTTCGCAGAGGGTGAAGTACCCTTCAAAGGAGTCTTTGGGACGGGGAGGAAGAGTCTAGGAGGGGAGGGCATGGGCATTCTTCTTCCGGGCGAGAGCCCTCTCTCTAGGACCGTGGAATTAAGGTGGTTTAAGAGCGAGATAGTTCCCTAGTCATAATGGAGACCATATTCAAATTTAATTTTTTGACTTCAGCGTCAGTAAGAAGTATGAAATAAATATTGAAATATTAATGGCGCAAATATATAGTTTATATTACAAAATTTCTCAGTAATTAAATAAATAAAGCTACATAAGTCTCTAACTTGACTCATTTTTCCCCGCCGTACGGGTAAAAACCCTTCAAAACAGCAGATTTTTTGCGATTCTGTAAAAGTTATTGTTATAAGGTATTAAAAAAATTTTCAACTCCCCCCCCCACTCCTTCCCCACCAATACCTTTCTTCCCTCTCCCACAACCCAACGTCATTGGTTCCCCATCCCTCTCTCCCTTTTCTTCATTTTCCTATTTATTCTAGGCTGTCCTCCTTCCTATCCACTTACAACCTTGCGTTGCAAGTGATTACTCCCTTCAGTTCGCTGAAGAGGGCCACCTTGTGGCCGAAATACGCGTATCCGACGCACACCCTCGTCTTTTTTGTTTTTGTGCCGTTTCTTGACAACGCTCTGTTGAGCTAGATTCTCCCAGAAGTTGGGCCCGTTGAGTGTGTGATTTCTTGAGTGCTTGTGAGTGTGTTTGTTGTTCATAACCCAGGCATCCTTAGTTGGGTCTCATTAGCCCGGCAAAGAATCCCTCATTGGGTTGAGTGTGTGTGTGTTCATAACCCATTGGCATCCTTAGCAGGGTCTCATCAGCCCAGCGAAGTATCCCTATTCGGGTTGATTGTGTGTGTCTGTGGTTGTCACTGGCGAGGAAGTAACATTCCCGTAAACCACCACGGGGGTTTTTCTGGTCGAGAGGTTGTGGTTGGTCACTGGCGTGGATTTTTTCCCCCCAATTTTTTCCCGCAAACCAACACAGCAATTGTGGCGTATTTTTGACGAGTGGTGCCAATTTATTACGGCCATTGGAAATTTTTTTATACCTTATAACTTTAAGAGGCCGTAGAGCTCACGTTCCCTAGTTTTAAAAGTTATTGTGGTGAGAAATAGACTATTTTTATAAATAAATGAGAAAACATGCAATCTTCACACCGTTAGTTTTTTGATGAAATCTAGGTGCTAGAAGTTCCTAATTTTTTTAATATTCTCCCTCTGGAGCGCACAGCCGTAATCTATCCCATATAAAATGGCTTATGTTTTTATGCAAATTGCTCAAAAGTTAGTTCGGCAAGGGGTTAATATTTTGATATCATTGGAAAGATTAGAGTTTATTCTTTGAAATTCAAATTCATCAAATTCAAGGTGAAGTGATTTTTCGCTCAAACTACCTCAAGGTGACCTCGATGGGTGTAAGGGGAGGGGGGCGAATTTAAACTTTAATTATTTTATTATTTCACTGGTTTATTTAATATATATTTATGTTTCCTTTCATTCTCGCCGAGGAGAAGGGTTGAAGAGGGTAAGAGCGGGCGGAATGAGGTATTGGTAGGTGATGGGACTATCAGAGTGAGCGTTGACATCGGAGTGCAGGGGGGGTAAGGTGCGGTAGGTGTCTGGGGAGTGCGTGCGCCATATTAAGAGTGAGAGACAGATAGGGATTGGCGCAGCTAAAGTACCGTGCAAGCCACCACTAGTAGGGTGTGTGGCACGGGGTGATTCCACACCAGGCACGCAGCACTCGTCCCAGTTCAAATAAGGACGTCGCACGCTCCCCCGGCCGCTATGCGAGACTATAAAGCAGTCAAGAGAACATTGCGCAGTGAAACCAGAAACTGGTGAGTGCTACGTAAATGAACATCCCGCGTACGCTGATAAATAGACAATTACGGGTTAATATTACCATCGGGTGAGTGTGGTAGACGCTGTGAGTATTGGGAGGCCGATTACGAGATGGACAGGAGCGTCGAAGTGGAGTGGTGTGCAACATCGGCTGGGCGAGCGTGGGTTTAGAGCAGGGAATCGTCGACTAGGAATATTTAGCGACCTCAGATCTGGAGCATTCCCGACGTATTTAAAGCAGATTATTATATGCCATTCCCCGGGCGTTTTCCACCGGGTTAGGATCTCCATGCGGGCCCACGCTTCGATGCCCGACTCGGACATCAAAACGTCGTCGGCCAGCATGGATACGACCCAATACACGGTGGAATACCCGAGAGATCAAGTTTTGGCACCTCGTGAACGGATAAGAGATTCGGATTTTCCACAAATTGCGCCATGTTTCCTCCTCGAAACCTCGAGACTCGAAAATCCTCAGAGACAAGTGCCAGAGAGCGATGAGACAAGTGCCGCGATGACCTGGCTCAGGTCATCGCGATTCCTGCGAGCACCCTCCTCCTTTTATTCCGTCCGCGCTGGTGCTGACATCTTTTTCCACTTTCAAGTCGACCTGTGAACATTCCCACCAATCCAAAGTGTCATAGCACCTCCCCTACTCTCCCCACTCCTCCACTGGTCAGCTGATTCCTCTCCTGCGCTGACAAAGTGCACCGTGACTGACTCTCTTTGAACCTGACCGCGGCCGGAGAAGGACGTATATCTGCTTGGTTCCAGTTGTGACTTATGTTCGTCTTGCATAGACCAAGTTAATGGTATTTAGCCTACGGGCTTGTTTTCTATTGCAATAATTGTGGTTATATAAATGCTGTTACTTGAAGTTAATCAAACTGGCTAAGGTTGTTACAGAATACATATAATTTTACATTACAGAATTCCCGTTACTTTCGGGTAACCCTCGCATTCACGTAATTACATTTAGAAGTGAAGAACAAATTTTAAAATTGGAAATTATAAACGGTACATAAGTATAAACAATTGAAACCAAAGTGTAAATTCTGTAATATTATTCTGTAAGACACAGTATGAAGATTAAATCGTGCTCATTAAAACTAAAGTATTAAGTTAATCGGTCAACCATCTCAATTCCACAAACGACTATCCCTTAGGATCTCCGACTTTGCTGAAACATGGTGTTTTGGTCGCATATGACCCCAAACGAAATATGTACAGTAGGGGTGATCGTCAAAAACTTTTTTTCGAATTTCAAGGGGCTTGGGATAAGAAAAGTTGTGAATGGGGCTCAATATAATGCAGGATTTTTTTCAGAATTTTTGTCGAGCGTCCTGAGGTTCCGCCAAGCGGTTAAAGTTTAACAATTTTAGGCAATTTTGATAAAAATTTGAAATTAGCGAAAGAATGTGCCCCGCCTCATTTTTCGTAAGAAACACTTACATATTGTCAGAAGGTAAGTGAAAAGGGGCTTGGAAGTAGTTGAAACCCCTAGAAACACTAAACAAATATTATTAATAAAATTGAGGATATGCAACCCGGCAGGCACGCCATGATGGCCTGGTTGGGCGGGACGTGATCGTTGGCCGCGGGATTGCCGTTACTAGTTTTGCAACGCCTACGTGGGGAAAAGGGAGATAACATTAATCGATTTACTACTATCTAGCTATACTTTGTGGCATTTTGAGATACATATTGTACATCTTGCGTAGGAAACACATTGTAATTTTTTACAGTTTATTACATTTTTCTCCAATGGAGTTCAACGGAATTTTGTCATTATCTAGTAAACACCGTGGCAGTGAAAATGTAGCATCATAATGTTTCGGGAAAATATCCTGAATTATTCAAAATTACAAAGTGTTTTATTTTTACAATGTTCTTCCCTACAAGTCTGGCTCACGCAATCGCGCGCGTAAAGAGGGCAGCATTTTCTTACTTTCTTCTATAAGCTTAAGTTCTAGAGGTAGTGTTTTCTCATGAAGTAATGAATTCAAAGAGGAAGAGGATAAGAGAGGATTTGAGGTGTCTAATTTTTGGTCCACCTAAGGACATCTCATCGCGGCAGCTTCCTACCATTGAGGATGTCATCAGGTTTTACAACAGCGTTCGGTATACCGAGAAAGCGGAAATGAACGGTAAGGATCCTCCATTATCTAATATTTTAAAGCAAGTCGCTGAAAAAATACTGATGATATGGCAAGCTGCAAGCATCCCAACTGTAAGCAAAGGGAGAGTTGTAAATCTGATAAAAGTCTACCATTCCACATATAAGAAAATCTTAAAAGAACATGGTCCTAATAGATCCAGCATATTCGAAAAGAAGAAAAATGAGGTGATAAACGCTTTAAAAAACTTTTTGATACATGCTCTTGTAAATGTGAAAACAGAGAATCTTGTGACTGCCCTCTTCAACGTAAAGTTCCTGTACAAGAATGGACGCTCCTCTCTGATCAGCGTGGAGATCGTCTTATGGTAATTTCTACATTGGACAATAAAACTACTGCTACTTTAAATAAAAGTTTGTCGAGGAGAGAGATGGAGGACCGTCATGCTTTGGCGAGTTAGGCACAAGAGGAGGTGAGTCAATTTCGATGGCAAGATAACGAAATTGAATCGAGTGAGAATGATTCCGAGAAAAATCATGAAACTAAAGAAGATGATCAGTCAGACAATGCTTTTGAGTATCGACCATCAACCTCACAAAGAAAAGGGCTTAAGCGCAATTCAACAAAACTAACTGTGCTTGCAAGGGTATGCGACAGATTTGGAGTTCATCAGCTACAAGAGTAGCATTATAACGGCAGTATTAGAAGATTTTGATATTGTGAACAAGGAGGACTCATCCCAAGTCACAGACCGCATGAAACTGAAAACACAGAGAATGCAATCAAGACTAGGAGTAGAAAAATCAGAACATAGTGGACCCGCAGTGGGGATTTACTTTGATGGAAGAAAGGATCAGACAGTAATTCAAAATGAGAAGGGAGGGAAATATTACAGAAGTACCATTTTAGAAGAACACATTGTGATTATATGCGAGCCTAACTCGAAATAAATCACTCACGTGACTCCTGTTTCCGGTACAGCTATAGATATTTCAAGGTCAATCATGCAATGCATTGGAGAGCATCCTGCGATACTCTCAAATATTTGCGCAGTCGGCTGCGATGGCAATGTTGTAAATACAGGAAAAAATTGTGGAATCATTAGGATTCTGGAAGAGCATTTAAATAAGCCATTGCAGTGGTGCATTTGTCTTCTCCATTTAAATGAACTCCCACTCCGACACCTTATTGCTCATTTATATGGAGTTACGGCTGGACCCAAGAGCTACACTGGCCCCATTGGGAAGCAGATCCAAAACTATGAAGATTTACCTTTTGTTGACTATGAAACCATCCCAGCTTGTCACCCCGATGTATGTATTACTGACATAAATAGTGATCAGGCGTACCTAATAGATGTGTCAAGAGCAGTTGCGTCCAGAAAATACCCGATGGGTTTAGCTGAACAATCACCGGGAAAACTTTGCCACGCCAGATGGGGTACAACAGCCGCTAGAATTTTACGTTTGTGGTTGTCAACTGAGAATCCTTCAGAGGAAGTGCTAATATTGGTCACTTATATACAGAAAGTATACATTAAGATGTGGTTCATGATTACATCGAAACATTACTGCGTTGATGGAGCTCGACACATGTTCGACTTGGTGCACTCCACAAGGTAATTAAGAGAAGACCTGCTGAAAGTTGTCGATCCAGTTATACAACGTGGTGCTTTCTGGTGTCATCCTGAAAACATGCTCACCTGTATGATGACGGATGAAAGTAAGAGAGTAAGAGAGCAAACTGTAAAAAAATACTTCAAGCTAGATTAACAAAAAACGAAAACAATCTAGTGAGAAAATTTGAAGTTCCCGAATTACAATGGAAAGCAAACTCATTTGATAGCTTGAATACTCATTTTATAGCTTGGAAAAGCATTGTTGTGACTGAGCCTCCACTTCTAAAGAGTTAGACTGAGGAAGACATCAGAAAAATGGCAACTAACGTAATAAGATCGGAATTGCCAAAATTCCTACAAGTTCCTGTCCACACTCAAAGGGTTGAGAGACATGTTCGTCTCGTGAAGGATGCGTCTGCAGCAGTCTATGGGAGACACAACAGAGCTATGTTCATCAAAACTATCATTGCGGAGAGAGCGCATATGCCTGAATTCCACCATAAAAGTCAGTACAAGGTCCACGATTCAAACTAAATGCTAAAAGTGCCCATTTTGGTTGGGAGGTTGAGTTGGGCACGGGTGCAACTCGATGCGTGGCCACCTCCTCGTGGTGAGTTCTGGGTTGTTACTGGAACGTTAGCAAGCGAAGAGCTACGCAGGCATTAAAAGCGATATCCACTTCGCGTATGCAGGGTTGCCTATCCTCAATTTTATTAACACTTTTTTTTAGTGTTTCTAGGGGTATTAACTACTTCCAAGCCCCTTTTCACTTATCTTCTGACAATATGTATGTGTTTTTTTATAAAAATGAGGCGGGGCACGTTCTTTCGCTAATTTCAAATTTTTATCAAAATTGCCTAAAATTGTTAAACTTTAACCGCTTGGCGGAACCTCAGGACGTTCGACATAAATTCTGATAAAATTCCTGCATCATATTGAGCCCCATACACATCTTTTCTAACCCCAAGCCCATTGAAATTCGAAAAAAAGTTTTTGACGATCACCCCTAATGTACAGTCCTCGCGAAAGCTTATGGCGTTGCGCAGTAGACGATTTTGGGACTGGAAGGCTCTATTACCTAAAAACCGGTTGCCGCGGGTGCAAGGGTAGCACCAGCGGGCTCATGTTTACGATTTTCGTTGCCAACTTTGAAATTTGTCATATGCCTTCAAGAAATTTGAATGCCCCCAGCTATTCGCCGCAGTGGGTTACGGAGTGGGCGTCGTCCTTGTGGACCTGAGTGCGCGCCAGGGGGTCACGGCCTGGGGATCTCAGGCCGATGACTTGGAAGTGGAATTACAGTTGCAACAAGTATTAACTATTTTCTACAATATCAAACATAAACAAATATCACATTCGTATTTCTTGCGATTTTCTTTTTTAAATAAATTACGGATATTATCCAATTTATTTTTGCATAAAATGTATACGTTCCCTCCGTCTCTCTAGAGTATTTATTCTTATATTTCCACTCTTTTATTTTCTCAACGTCCCATTTATTCATCGAATATACATTTATATAGTGCCAATTTATGACATTATGGGCCGGTTTCACCAACCTCTCGTTAATCGACGATCAATTGATCGGCATCAATTTATCGATCGGAGATCAAATCCCGCATCCGTTTCACCAACACTTGATCGTCGATCAAGATCGGCAATCACATGATCGGCAATCGCCTAACGTAAACGTTCTCATAGATTTATAAGAAGAATTCCTATTGGCGGTCACCGTCACGTGATCACTGTAATGTGTCCGTGCGATCGTGATTTTAAATGCATTGTGCGCGACGTAATAGTTTTTTCAAATTGGAAAATTCTCTGTTGCTTGATCTGGTGGGAGACGTAATAAATATGTTGGAAAATAAAATACACGACGTAGTATCATGTGAGGATAAAAGGATAGCTTGGGAAGAGGTTGCAGTGTCATTTAATGCCACCCAAACTAACACCATAAGAACTTGGAAGTAATTGAAAACTTCTTGTGAACAAATGAAACATCGCACTAAAAAGAACGCCAATAATTAAAAAGCCTTATAATTTGGCAACTCGAAAAAATTAATGAAAAGCAATAATTTATAATGCAAATGTTGAAAAATTAATTGAAAAATAGTGAGTTTATAGGTATCCATAAGCCACGAAATATAAAAGGAAATTATAAAGGCTACTCGAGTAAAACTCAGGGAGAATTAATAAGCTAATAATTGTCGCATCTGTGCCTTTTAATTCAAATTCTCTTTGAAATCCCCGCTAGAGGTAACTAAACCTATGAATGACAAATGCTAAGTTTAGTAGAACATGTCTAATTTTTTATGTAAAACGTTTCTGCCTACCCTACTTGCTTTAGGGCCGTGAATCTACGTTATATGCTCTACTGAAGGATGCATTTTTTAATTTACTTTTGAAATCAATTGGTTACCTAGTGAGTAATATTCACCATTTATATATTTAAGAAAAAGGAAATATATCACAATGTGATTGAGTTGAGGATTGAGTATATCTGATCTACGAAAGCGTTGAGGATTCATATAAATATTCTCTAGATGCTCCTCATCCTTAAACAATAATGCTATGCTATGCAAAACTGGGGCCATGATGATAATGAGAGCTGTGTCTATTTGACCCAAAGCCTGAGGAATGAACATGGATCCCCCCTCTTCATTACCCCAACACAGCATTCCATTGAATTTCTATTTCAAATGTGAGAAATGTTGTAACGTCTCTCTCTTCTGGTAGCAGGGTTAGACTAGGGGGAAAGGAGATAAGCCCGGCAAGGATTACCTTGGTCACCAAAGTAAAATCCATATGGATTCTGCCTATTTACAAATTTACATTTGTTGAAAAAAATGGTTACTAAATATTGCCTCTTCATGCTACCTGGCCATCTAGCTACCAAATGGGTCAGCCTCAGGCTTGGGGAGCTAATTGCTTGAACATTGATAGAAAAATAGGAATTTTTATTCCTGAATAACTCTGCATTTTTCCCTCCTGGTGAGGTGATTGGAATGTCAGCACAGGCTAAAGCTCCATATACACTGGGGAATTCAGCAATTTCAAAAAAATCTTCCTTTATATTGTCTAGGTTTATTCTTCCAGTAAGAATTATCATTATTTCTTCAGACATCATTTCTATGTACCTTGACACTCTCTTGATTATCCTGTAGAAGCTTGGTTTTGATACAGCTTGTATATCACCAATAAAAAATATTTTAACTTCAAATCAGATCAATTATTCAGATTCACTACATGTAGCTCTAGAGAGTCATGCTGACACTCAACTTACATCAAGGAGTTTACATGAGACAGTTTTAATAATTAGAGCAACATAAGAATATGTTTCCTTGATAAGATAAAAAAATTCTGATAACTACCTATAATGCATTTATATATACCTACCCATTTATATATAGATATTTTTCTTTTTCAGGATATTGAAGTGCAAAACATAATATTTGATTAAATCTGCACACACCACAATATTTCATTTAATAGTCATCAGAGGAATCTGTTACAAAATCCTAATGAATGACTTGATGCACATTAAGCTAGCAAGCATTTCCTTTTATTCTCTTTCATCAACATGTAGACATTTTTTTAATACCCACATCCTAACTATATTTAATAAACTATGAGATATAGCATAGGGGAAAATGGCCAAAATTTATTAAGTGGGAGTTGCCATTAGTCCAATTACAGGACGACCATTATATATAGCCTCATAAATATTTTTAATAATGATCTAAATACATACATCTACCTTCAAACACACTACATACTAATGCTTTGATATTCCTAAACAACAAGCACATTATTAATTGCAGATATTTTCTGCAAATTCTGAAGTGGACAATAATAAATAATTTCCGCAATAAAAGTATTGGGGACAGATTTCGTTTTTCCTATTTGCTGAGGCTTACAAAAACTTAGCAATTAGATACTACTGGTCTATGCAATAGCACAATCTCTAACAAGATATATGATGAGATAAGTGTCGACCTAGTGCATAAAAATCACTATCATCACCTAATTACACTATTGTACAACTCTGGATCCATACAAATTGTTTTTTTCACTATCAGAATTGACATTCTAATTTCCAATGTTTAGTTATATCATGTGATTAAAAAGGTGCCCAACCCCAATTAATACTCTACTACTCGTATAATGGTTACACCTGTGATGAAAACATTGAAAAACACCATTGCAATGGCACCTGTACAACGACTCATGCTATGCTAAAAGAACACCAGTAAAGCAAACTTTGTTGAATGATAAGCTAAGTAGTCTATTATTATATTTTTTAGAACTGATTAATCCTAAGGACTGTCATAATGTTACTCCTATATGAGGAAACTTTTATTAAATTGTTTACAAATGAGCTATGATATTGAATGATTATGGTTTTTGAATTTGAGAAAATGACTTCTATTCTCAAACCAAGAGATAAAATTTTAAAACTTATGACTTAAGAAGTTAGTTAATAAATACAAATAAATATCTCCTAATGTTAAAAAAACTTGTTACACCTAATGTACATAGTCAAAACAATTCTTCCAAGTACGAATGAATTCGGTGGAAACATTAAATTATGCATTGGAGTATAAAATATAGCAGGTCATATACCTATGTGCATCTTCCACATTCCTTGCAACATAAGAGATTAGCCTCAGTTTGAATTGCCAGAAGGTATAAGAGAAAAGGTCATATCAAGTAAGTGCAATTTAATTAGGTAGCAATAAAATGAGAAGAACAAATCATATACCAACCAAGCTGAAACATACATTGAGCCAACAATAACGACCCATAAAGAATGTAATAATAATATAATTTACAGTAGTTAAGTATATTACCTGCATGGAAGTGAAAAACTGCATAAGACTTGTCACATTTGGTGAAAAACCTATATTGCATAACAACTTAAGGCCATAGAATATGACATTAGTGGCATACCTGATTATGCTGACATAATATTAGCTAATGACTTACTATTATACAGTATCATTTATTAATATGGCAAGGAAATCATTGCTTTCAATGAACCCATACTGACTACACAGCCTTGCCAACGTTTACCCTACTATTCAATGCTTGTATATCTAAACACTGCAATTAATTGCTCAGATTTTATTATTTGGCATATTTAATTTCCAACATCTCATTCCCATTGCACTCATCATGTGTAAAATAATGTAGGCATTTCATTTGGTTGCTTTGAAAGATGAAACACCTCAAGGCATCAACCACTTCCTAAAGCTTACAACTAATGTGTTTATCAACCAAAATTGTATCACTGTGATGTGTGTAGGTACATATAATGTTCACATAAATATTTAGTAGATCAATATGAAAATTAACATTGTATGATGTTATGCTGCAGTGTCTTGTGTTAAATATGTAGGAGTAGCAACTTACATTTCAGTCATTAGTACTGTTTGGCAAACTAACTCTGGGGATCCAGTTTTGTTTATGAGATTTAACTACATATACACTTCTGTAGTGTTTACTGGATAGAATTTTGCTAGATAACTTAACACTTTAACTTGTGCAACATATAAGTCTACGTTTTTATCAATACTAGCTCTCGATCGGATCGTGATAAACTTATCCCATAAATTTTACACCACACTTTACCAAAATTTTAGACAGCACTCACTCTGCATGGTGTGACGGAATATTATAATAACACTTCAAGTAATTTATACTAAAGCATCACAAACATACACAACCTGAGTTAAATAAACGATTGTCTACTTGGTCATTACATCCAAGGCGCGGGAATAACACATACTATATACAAAGACTACACTTGTTGAACACACAAAGGTGTTTATGTTACGTATGACACGAAGGCTACACACAAAGGTTTTATATTTCGATAAACGTTACACTTGGTGTAAATAATAAGAACGTAAGCCGTTTATTACACTCAAAACTACTTCCTTAAAGTCATCGCACTAGCTAAGATCGCAAAAAGTAACTAAAATTCAATCGAGGTATCAAATAACTTAGGTACTCACTTTAAACTCTTGTCGTGTATATTAATAAATTAAAATAAAATCTCAATATCATAACGACAAATACTTCACCACTCCTCTGCAATTGTAATAATACCACAAAATCTATCCAGTAAGTAAATACTTCTCCAAAAAAGACCACAAGCTTCACAACAGCCGGCATCGCGACATAAATATGAGGGTGCGATGGTTGCGATTTTCGTAATTCTCATGCTGAGAACCCGCGAAATTTAAACACATCGTGCGTAAACTGGTGCAATTTACCTGAATACTTCTCGTTACATAATGTAATACCGCCATTAAAAGCTGGTTTAGTAGTGACATTGGGATATTTCTATTTCTCGGACTATACAACCAGTTCCCAATCCCTACTAGACCGAAATTAACTGTAGGTTTGGTTAAAATAATTTTTAACTCGTATTAAATATTAATTTTCTTCGCACGCATCGTACAGGTTTTGTTCTGAATAGCCTGTGGTTGGCTCTCAAGTTCGAATAGTCTGGTATTTCTTCTATTTATGTGTGAGATGAATACAAGATTTCCGTCATAATGGTTGATTGTGGATTTGATCGCCCAATATCTACGATCAACTGGACCAACGATTTTGATCTCCGATAATCGCTGATTGTCGTTGGTGAAACCCAATTAACGTAATCACTGATTAACTCGAGGGTTAATCCATGATCAGGCGTTGATAGTCGTTGGTGAAACCGGGCCTATGTCTTCAAGGCCCTACTTTTTATTTTCTTATTTCAGCGACTGAAATTTTAGCTAGTGGTATTCAAAGTCCGATTCCATTCATTGCATTAGCTAAATAAAAGAAGAATTTAGAATGCACTGTTATTTTGTAATTTTATGTTGTATGTCTTGAATTTGGAATACCTACAGAATTTTACTCGGCTCAAAATTTTAGCAACGTTACAAAAAAACAACGGAATTGCGCGAAGTTTGGTGTCTACTCAATCGGCGTTTCAGCGGAATCGACTATATTTGTTATTTTTGTATTGATGTTGAATAAATGTTAATGCTTTTAAAGTAATTGAAATGCCCAGCTGTGAGTCATCGCTAAGACCATCTACTCCACAGCCCCGGCCGCGGAACGGAGGTATGGCGGGGAAGGGTCGGCTACCTGCTCCATGCTCCGCGACGAGTCGAATTGTCCAATACGGCTCGGTATTACAATTTTACGCTGAGACGCTATGTTGGTCATTCTGCCTGCCACGCGCTCACTTTCCCCTCCTTTCCTTTACCCCTCCCACACATTTCACCCCCTCTGTTCTGCGCATCTAAAGGCCGTAAGCTCTCGCGAGGACTGTACTATAAAGCCGTTTTGCGAAAAAAATATTTTTTGTCAGATGATGATACATAGTATTTAAAATTATTTCCCTTGAATGTCATAATTTTTGTTTAATTTCAAAAATTAAAAAAATATTCAATAGCGTTCCTCAAATACTCCATCTCAGAATCGTCCGAAACTTGTTTGTCATTATCTCAGGGTGGCCACTCAGTTACAGAAATAAAATTCCCGTCTTTTTCCCGGTTTTCCCCGAGTACATTTCTGATTTTTTCCCGTGTTTCTCGCAATCAGTTTCTATATGTTTTCCATTCTATACACTACATGGGGACGAGAGACAAAATTGGTAATTACCTACAATTCAGCGCATTTCTAGCATGTAGATACAAATTATAAGCTGTAGAGAGGGTTTCTCATGAAATATATCTCTACGATACGTACCACCGTGCACCAACGACGCACGTTAAATTGGAGAAATCTGCCAATAGTTTCTCCTGTTTATTAAGTCGTTTTGATGTTCCTTTCATGGATTTTACACTTAAGCTTATTGGGCCAAAAATTAAGAAAATAAAATGATCTAGACGCTTAGGTGCGGCAAAAAAATGTTTAAATCCGATCACAATGAATTGGAATTTTTCTCGAAAATTACATTTGCATATCACCATCGGCACTAGTGAGTCAAATTGCCACAGATGGTAATGGGTAGTTTGCCTTAAAATAATATTTTATTTCATTTATTAGCACATTAATATGGTGACCTAGAAGAGTCACGTGTGAACTACTACTCATTCCATACGGTTTCTATCAAGGATTCTTACCATTTTGAATATTGGACGTTAAATGTTCACTTTCGCCCACATACCATCATCATTCACCTTTACATTATTTTACAAATTGCATTCGACGATTGATGGGACGGAGCGTGTCCTTCGGTGAATGAATCGCTATTCGCGACCGGAACGCCCCTTCGCTTTTCTCTAGTACTATAAACTTCGGAGGAAAGGGAGGATCCGAAAGATTTTTCAATCGGTAAATTCTAAATGGCACCTATGAACCATTATCAATGCTCATTATCAGGCTTTACTTCTAATAGTTCCGTGGCTTTCAAACCATTTTACACGATCCCCCATTGCCCCAGTTTCTGGTTGGACTGCGCACTGTTCTCCTGACTGCTTTTGGGTGTCTACGCCTAGCGCCAGGGGGAGCGTGCGAGGTTCTGATTGGTGCTGGGACGAGTGCTGCATGCCTGGTGTGGAATCACCCCGTGCCACACACCCTAGTGGTGGCATGCACGGTACTTCGTAGATGTAGATTTCCCCATGGTTCAGAATATGATTCCCTCTTCCCGTCATGAATTATTAAATAATAATTCGATTCCGCAAATGAAACTAATGCACATGCTTAAGAATCCGTTTTAATGTGACAATGAACCAAAGATTGCGAACGCTACAAAATAAATTAAAACAAACTACAATTACAGAGATTTTACACAATTTACAAAACATCACAATTCGCTGAATAGTCTCAATTCCCCGTTATATGGAAAGGGAAAAATTAAGGGCATTTGAATAAATGATTACATTTCGTGTTACTTGTGAGTTTACCTTCATAAGCACGATTTAAATCAGGCAATGTTGATACAGATATACGCCAGGTTAAGTATTATGATTTCAAGCTTTCCCGGCGAATCTTCTGGTAGAAATTCCCATGTGGGTTTTCCACCGGGTGTCAGGTTCCCCAGTTATTCCAAATTTCCGAAACACGACTCCTTTAAGAAAAGGTAAGTTTGGAATACGCTGCTACACGAACTTTGCCCATAATGTCTGCGTCATTATAATCAAACTGTTTCCGAACAAGTTTTCTCAATCCTACCGTAATGGGGATAATTGTTTTGGTTTTACCAAAAGAGAAAAAGCATATCTTTGAGCGATTTTCCTCGTGCGTCTTTGCATTCGGCATTTTGACTCAAAGACTAATATACATATAGACATTTTATATATGTATCCATGGAAACAAAACAGAAAAGTATAGTACATATTATCCGCCTCTTCATGGAATGTCAGATTTGAATCACGAGGATAGGAGATGGTGTCAATTACACAACGAAACGTCGGCAAGGAGTCATAATTTATTATTTTTAATTTTGAGATCTATTCTCATCGAGATTCAAATCTGACGGAAACGTATAGCTGGTATAGCTATTTAAAAGTGGTATTAAATCGATAAAAGTTTAAAACGTTCGATTAAAAGGCGTTTAATGAAAAGGTGTGCACGATAATCTGTATCAAATGCACAGAAATCGAGTTTTCTAGCGAATCCCTCGAACGATTATTTTCTTTCGGGTTTTAAAATATACGTGAGACACCGTAAAAATGAAATTTGAAAAGATTTCATCATATTTCATCATTCACGTTCGATTTAAAATATGTATATCGAAGCCCACCATGGCAGCCTTCCGTAAAACGATGCAATCTCCAAGAGGGACATTGTAATAATTACAGCAAGGTTTATGGATTGGTTTCCCGAACTGAGAAGTTACAAAATTTCAGCATCAATGCTTCGATTCCTTTAAAGATAATGGAGTTGAAACTTTTCCCGGTGACTCGAGGAAATTCCCGGGATTTTCCCGGAATTTTACCGATAGCTTCGAATTCCCGGCTTTTTCCCGGTTTTCCCGACTTAGTGGCCACCCTGTTATTTGTACGTATTTATCGAACTATCCTGAAATAATATCCCATGGCAACCCATAAATGCGTTCGTTAAAAAATATTTAAACATTTTTTGCATTTTCCTCACGTCCGGCACCGTGTCTGGAGCGTGCATGCATGACCACCAGACGCACGTAAGTTCGAGCAGAGGCACACAAGGATAGATCCATTTAATTGCATTAAGTATTATAAACTATACATTAAACAACTAATTGTTTATACATTTTATTTATAATTTGAAATAAATGCTATTTGAAATATTTACTCAAGGCCTCATTATAAGACTCAATCATAATTCTAGGAACTTACTGCTGAAGTGTAATGGTGCACATTATAGGCCTATTATATTTAAAGTTTTAAAATATTAAATGAACAGTAATAAGAATTGAAAATACTTGTAATTTTCACAACTTCGGCAACGGACGTTAGCGTGTTTTATACTATATTTGGCTTCAAACGCATAATGTCCTACCGTGGCGGGTGTGATGGTCCCCCGGGAAAATTTACTTTTCAAGACCCAGTTTTGCTCTGTTGCTGTTAAAGCCTGATCCTTGTCCCATGGTTCGAAAGCGACATCCTCATCATCAAAAGCCCTCCATTAACTTCTAGTATTGAAACATGGAACTCCTTAACCTTATACCTGCAATGCGAGTTACTGGGCGAAATGTTTTTGACAGTTTGTAAGTATTTTTTTCCATGAGGTGGCGAAAATGTGCCGTTTGGCGGGGCCGATGTTTAAATCCTTTATATATGTAGACTTCAGGAACTTGTTTTTATTTTAAAAATAAAGAGCCGATCCACCTGAGTAGTGCATGACATTTTTAAGCATCTTAATCTTAGATTTCAAGGAGTATAAGAGCTGATTTTGAAATAAATGGACAATTGTGTTCTGATACGATGACATAGTTCCATGGGATTAACTAATTAAAGAACTTGATGGTCACATCAGATGTCTCCCAGCATGTGGGCTGCTGCCATTTTTGAGGGAAATTGCAAAAGTCTTCACTTTGATGATGAGATGTATGGTGTCCGAAGAATGGCGTCATGAAGAGATGCATGCTGTCTGATATGCTCGTCTCATTGCTTATGGCGACTTCAGAGTCTAAAAGAAGTTCTGAACGTGAACCCTTACCCGATATTGACCGAGTAAAAGGCTGAGTGTTGTTATCACCAACTAAGAAATTATTGTGAAAAGCTGAAAGAACTATATAACGCAGGAAATCGTCATGGACGTCACGTGGACAATGAAGAAAGAGGTTTCGAGCTTTGGCTGCAGAGGCGTTTGAGATGTGCGGAGGAGAATGGAGTGCGTGCGTGCGGCGGACGAAAAAGAGAACAAACGAGGAAGTGCTTGGCACCGTGAGCGAAGAGAGGAAACTTCTGCGAGAGAGATAAGGAGGAAGCAGAGTAGGTGGTTCAAAGAGGTGAAAGCGAAGGACACTAAAATATTCTATTCGTGATCGTTCTAACATTATCATTTGACGAGTATAGCCATTAGTTTCTTCGTGACTATAATAGCCGTATTATAGCCGTAATTTCCCCTTTAGTTCGAAATTGAAAAAAAGCGAAAATACGTGTACAATACATTGGGGTCATTTGATTCAAGTGACTCACTCACGACAGTGGCTTCAGTGGTTGGCAGCTTCAAAAAAGGTATCACGCCGAAGTTGGGAGTCCGCTATATCCTTAAATGCTAGTCTCCGTGGCATGTGCCACGCTGCCAGGCACCTACGTTGCTCCAATGGTTTTTGTGGCGATTCCTTACTCTCCGCTGGAGGTCACCAGCAACTATACCACGGTAAACCGGAAGTCGTGCGAACGCAAGTGAGTTAGAGCAGTGAGCAGTAAGTCATGTTCAAACCCTAGTGATGTGAAATGGGAGCGTGGAAGATCATCTCTCCCTCTCTCTCTCGCGGTCCAGGAGGAGAAGGGGTCAGCGCTCTCTCTCTCCCTCGCGCCAATCCCCGCTCTCTGGGACCTCGCACACCACCTCCTCCTGCCGCCGGGAGATCAAAGTGAGCGAGCACCGTGGTCCCATATCGACTCTCTTCTAGCGAGCGGAGATTTGGGAGAAGAGGGGAAGGGGGGGGCGAAGGAGGGGGAGGGGGGGGGAGGAGGAAACACCCGTTATGCGGTGCGCGCGCCCGCCCATCAGGAGGGGGGGGGGAGGTCACGAATTCCAAAGCGATCATCGGGGTGAGCGGCCGCCGAATATCACGCGGGGGGGGGGCCTTTCCCTGCGCCCCCCTTGCCTGCCCACCCCCCTCCTGCCTGGCCACCTCTTACGAGAGGAGAGCGGTGCACGTGTCACTCGACTCGCCTTGCCCCTCTCTCACCGCACCACACTTTGATTGGATGCGATTCTCAAAAGAAAAGCCACGAAGCACGCGCGCACATTCGGCCGCCCCATTGGGCCCCCTTATTCGTGCAGCCGCTCAAATCGAAACATCTTTCCATTCGCTTTGCGCGCTTCTAAGCAGCTACTAAGACGCTTCTAAGCAGTTGAAATGTCCTCGATTGCCTTTGAGATGAATTCAACTTTGATGACAGCATCCGCGATTGATGTTCGTGTGCTGATTTTCAGTAAAGACATAAAACATTGATACATAATCATTTGCTTTCAATTACAGTGTCGTAAAAAGCTTTCCTTCTTCAGCCTGTAGTTGGAACGCATTCGCTAACTATTTTCACAAAAATATGTCTGCGACTATTATGCACCAACAGAATGTTTGTACCGGCAGAATATCGAATGTTTCTCCGCCGCACGTCGTTCTGCTCTGAAGTGTGTGTACTCACGTGTGTGTGTTCAGATCTGCGCCAACTTCAACGCCTCGAATGAACGGCTCTCCACGGCCAAAATGTTTGACAACAATTTAGATGAAATGGGTTTGGCCATGGGTTTACTAAACAGCTTACACAAGTAATGAAACTAGATCAAAATTTCTTAGAAATATTTGAGCAAACTGGCAAATAATAAATGAGGTGCTTCTAATTTAGTAACCCAAGAATTGCCAATGCCAAGAAGAAAAGATAAGTTTCAAATGACGCCCCCTTCCTTCTCTCACTGGCGCGAACAACACTGCCCTGAGTCGGTTGGGGCAGATTTTGTGCTGATTTTGGAAATTCATTCTTTAATAATTATCTCAAAAAATTGGTATTTGGTAAACCATTATCTCAAAAAAATATAGCAAAAGACTAAGGCCCCCCCAAATTTCAAATCATATTATTAGTTTAGTTTCACCATGTATTATAGTGGCTGAAAATTACAAGGGTTCAAGAGGGAGAAAAGATAAAAAAAATAAAGCAGCTTTCTATATTTTAAAAAGTTATCCATAAATAAACTCTGATAACAAATTAATTAAATTGTACTTAGAGAGGACTTCCGGGGATTCAGTCCCCCCCCCCCCCCCCCCGCCCCGCAAACCAAAATCCTGACTACGTCACTGCTTTGAACCGTCACCAAAATTGATACGATGTGGAGAGAATGCAATATCTTAGGCATTTGTTCGTACAATATTGCGTTTTATTAGACTACAGTTTTCCTTGGAAATGAATATAACACCTCCCAATTGCTGAGAGCAAAGTTGCAAGTACTATTTCCTTCGTCAATCACTTATTTTCCGATCCAATATTGATATCTGAAGTTTGCTGTTCCCCGCGGTAACAAATGAATTCGAATTACAGCGATAGCTGGCGGCTTATTCCACAACTGCGTATTATTTTCTTTATTTTCTAAAGTAAGTACTCCGAGTGTGAAGAGTTCAAAGTTAACTTCGACTGCAGACTTTCGCAGAGATTCCAGACTATTAGCCAGGTAGCTTCCGAGTTTAGTCACGTGGTGAGCGTTCGTGTCTCGACTTTTCGCCCCGCGTCGCGGCGAGCGTCTTCAAAAGCTTAGTAAATTCAAATCGATGAAATCGAAATACACATTCGAATCGATCGAAATCCATGATGAAAGGGCACACCACGCTGATACACAACACTCATTGCTCACCACGCTGCTAAACAGGCAGAAGCTACCCCTACTACTACTAGTAGGAGTAGTCATGAGTTCATAACTGTTTTCACCAATATTCTACTTTAGACAAAATGAATTTTGAGAAGCAAACTTTTGATGATCGTGGATGATCATCTTTGGTTGCAGCCGAGTGCAAGGGGGGAAGGGGAGTCGAGGGGGGCGAGGAGGAGGGGGGGGGTGAGCGGTATTGGCATTTTGAGAGTGGCGTTCCACAATCGTCCACAACGAGGGAAGACAATCGGGACCCTGGATGATGGACCATGTACACACGCGACGGTGGGAAATTTCACCAAACGCCAGAACAACGAAGGGTCTTCTGGGGTCGCAGGCGAATTTCACCTGGCTCCCAAGTCCAACGTATAGAGATCGATCAAATGACCTGTTTAATTACGAAATAATTATAATAAATTTTGTTAACTCCACTAATTATTTATTAACACGACCAGGGTTTCAACACTTGGTGTAATCTTCACCTGATAACAAAGTTATTATAATTACTCCGTAATGAATCAATTCTACAAGGTCAAGCCTAAAACCGTTTCCTTTGTGACATGTTTACTCGTTAACTTTCTTTCTACAAGTCTATGAATAATTTGAAGGCTGTTTTACACGTGGAAGTTTACTTCCATCATTTAATTGCCCTGAGGACACATTGCACAGTACAGTGAAACAAGGGATGCAAGAGCAAGTGTATGGGACACATCAAAAATTAATTGGGGCATGTACATCAAAAATTCTTTCCTATCATAATAGCACATTGAGGCAACCCAGCTTTCTTGTTTCTTTTCGTAGTTGAATTAATTTTATAACTTGTTTGCTTGTTGAAAGCAATAAAAACTAACTTTACTTTTCAACAAGGCACCTAATGAATTTAACAGTGTCGGGCGAGATGCGGTGGAACTGCATTATCGATAATGAAAAGTAATCGATATATCGTACCACTTTATTTAAATTTACTACACGCGTTTCAGCTTTCTTTATTATTTAATAAAAGAAAGCCGAAACACGTATAGTAAATTTAAAATAAAGTGAACAGTACGATATCGATTACTTTTCATTATTGAAGGCACCTAATGGTCTTTTTTTTTTGATACACGAAATCTCTCAGCGTTTTTCAATGACACTTGCAGCAACCGTTTATTATATTCCCGTGTACACCGCACGAGGTCCTTCCACATCAACGTTAGATCGCCACATTGCCCGCCACTTCCACGGAGTCTCCGTGTGCATCGCAACAAGTTGGGCATCTTTCGTCACATTACACATTACTTACGGTTTTTCCCCGTGTATCTCTCAATGACGGATGCAAACAATGAATATCGCTATTATGGAAATCGCCAAATTTCGACAACCGATGCGATAGCGAATCGCACTCTTCGAGTCAAAGGACATCCGTGGACTTCATAAATTTGTACACACTAAATTTACGCATGCACCTATAAAGCTTATTAGGGATGAGAATTCCGTTATTTCATAGTATTTAATACGATAACAATCGCAAGTCTTATCATTAAGTGGTCTCAAAGACCAAAAAAACACTTCCAGGTAAAATAAAATATCTACATTGCTAATAATCAGTACACTCACGGAAATTGAATTCGTAGCTTCGACATTTTTTACTCCCCGCTCGCATTCATTTGATCATTTCACCGGATGCGATGTGATTTCATGGCAGAATCGAAATGCCACTTTCCGTCGCATTATGAAGCGTATTTCATCCGTACAAGAGCAAATCGTGGTCGTTGGTGAGTGCTTATCGGAACATCTCCAGCCTCACGAGTTCGCGCACGCACGTCGAAGTGTCGCTTGCAAGCGATTTACAAGAGGCTACTGCCATCCACGAGAACAGCTGCCTTGATATTGCTGTCGAGAAAAAAAATACTATAGTCGATTTAAACAATACGGTAGAAGTTATTTTTGAGGAAATCGGGACTAGCCACGGTAGTAACCTTTACGGAGTCACCCGCAAGTGCACATAAGTGCAATATTCCACAGGAGTCACACTTGCGGGTGACTCCGTAAAGGTTACTACCGTGGCTAGTCCCGAATGTGGTGCGTAGCGCACGACCTGGACTGCTAATGCTCCTATAAAGCCACCAAATAATCCACAGGGGAAAAGGACGCCTCGGTAGCTTAACTGGGTAAAGCACTCGGCGTGAAATCGAGGGATCCGGGTTCGAATCCCGGTCAAGGCAAATGATTTTTCTCCTGTGGAATATTGCACGGTAAAATTTATCTTTTTTGGATTTCTGGCGGAAAAGAGAATTCCATCGTAGCAAATAAAGAAATTGGAAATTTGCAAATTATGAAATGCTGGCTGTCTCTAAGTCCCACACTTTCTTTTGTTCCACTTTTCTTCGGTCATGAAATCAAAACTGAATTCACGAAATCTTCAACTCAATACAAATACGAATTTTCTTACAGTTTTCTTCTAGGTTCTTATGAGTAAGTTTACGGGCTCATCATCGATTCCCATAGCATTATTACTTTTCATATCCTATACTGAATAAAACACCTTCCTTCACTTGGTGGTATACCATTATGAAAAAGATTTAATAAAGGTAAACTTTTGCAGCCATACCTTATTATTCGTGGGCCCATAGTATGCCGACCGGCGTCACGTGCCTCTCCAGCAATTATGGTGCTCACTGCTCACTCGCCTCTTTTCCTTATTGTCATTTGGACCACTTCCTTATTTTCATTTAGAGTTTTATCGGTAATCCTTCTGGTATTCCTTCCTATTTGCCCGATCAAACTCCGCCTTTCAACTTTCGCACACAGTTTCCCCTTTTAACTGTAATGCAATACTTCATTTCGGTCCGAGTCTGATCTGCTCTTAGGCAACTATGAGAATTGATGACGTCAGTCTTAAATTCATAAACGCAATGCAACGCAGCTGGAACCTGTCCATATATTCACAGGGTTTTCCACCTCCACCTACGGTATCAAACCACACGCCTGTTATAGTTAAGATTGTTCCTCGACCAAAATTCGACGACAGCCTTCTCGCCGCGATCACCCAACGCAATCACCCGCTACTCCCCCTCCAATCCCGTCTCTCCATTTAACGATTCAACTTCCATAACTGCTTCAGGCTCGACCCGGAGGAAGCTAGCGGATGAGAATCCCGGTATGTAACACACCAGGCAGTATGCACAATCTACGTCTTCCTCTCTCATTCTTTAATTTGGAAATATTAGCACGCCGATGTGTAATGCTTTCCAAAAAGGGAAGCCTCGTTGGCATCATATAATTCGCGTGGTCAGATTGTCGTCCCAAATTCTAATTTTGGAGCCGTCCATCAGTCCAACACCACTTTGATGATCAGTGCAGCCGATGTGCCGCGCTTGTCGTGACTGCATTCCGCTTGCCGATAATCCCCGTGACACTCGATGGAGACGTGAAAAATAATCAGTAGTTGTCGCAACTACTGCACAGTAAAGGACATTGACAGATAGAATGACACCAGGAATGAATGAAATTCCCTCCCAGCGGGTTGCTGAGGTATGCAGGAGAGAGGACCTTGATGTAGCTATAAGTGTTTCATTTCGTGAAATCTACTACACTGCGCTGATTAATTAATTAATTTATTACGCTTTAAGTTCACCCAACAAAAAAATTTTGGGCAAACATTATCACACATTACAAACAATGAATTATAACATATACATGTGCAAAGAAAGAGAAGCGTTAAAAACATAATTATATGCAACAATTTGTTTAGCTGAGTACAGAAGTGGCTTCTCTTTTGAAACAATTCAAGTTCATTACAACATTTGTTATCTGATGTCAATGACCTTAAAAAGAATGCTATCTCCCTAAGACAAAAAGAGCTCAGAGTTACGAAGACCTTAAGACAATTGGCCTAACTAGGCATTCACCGTAAATTCTGATCAGAACTATCTACATGAGGATGGAAAAAAGATGGATGAATTCCTCAATTAAGGCATATTTGGTTTCAGGAAAATAGAGGAATGAGAGAAACGATTTTAAACAAGAGATTTCTCAAAGAAAAGGATACAACAAGATCAGCCCAGATACAATTACTTTGACTTGGAAAAAGCATCTGACAATGTAGATAAAAAACAGAATTCCGACTACACTAAAGAACATAGGAAAGTTATTTGATGGCAGAAGAGTAAGACACAGGGTGTGTGAAGAACAGTTGGCAGGGGCTTAATGCCGTTGCAATGCTGAGTAAGTAAGTATAAGTGAAAAAAGCAATGCGGAAAGGATGTCACCAATGATTTACTTTTAAAGAGCGATGAAAGAAACAAAAGGAAATGTTAAAAGCCAGTTTAAAGGGTATTCATAGACAATCAGCATGCGAATCTTTGTTGCTAACAGAGCGATTCCGGAAGAGAAGAAAGATCTGGAGAGACTGCTGAAGTTTAAGGACAAAACTTGAAGATTTATCTAAAGAAAGGTCAAATTATGGTTTATGGAAGAAATCAAGAATGCAAAGTTACCGTCCAACTTGGTCAGCAAAAACGTGCACAAGAGGAAGAGGAGGAAAGTTCTGAGAACAACAAGATGCAAACATTTTGGACACATTTTGTGACACAAAGGCCTATTGAAAACAATGAAGTAAGGCGATATGAACGGGGAAGAATTTCCGAGGAGGACAAAAGATGGAATGCATAAAGCAAATTAAGGAGGATTTCCCACAGGGAAGACCTGTCAGCAATCGACATTATAAGCGGCGAAAAGCCAATTTGTGTGTAGAGACCTCACCAAAGTGAAGACGGTTACAATACGGTTGTAGGTGTGGGAATGAAAGGGTTAGGAGAGGCAATCTGCTTTCCTTTCTCGCTTAAAACATTCGCATGAAGGCAACAAGAGTTCAACCTGTCTGAAGTGACCAAATTGCGCCGCACAGTGATCGGCAAACGCGATCAGGCAAAAATCAGAGCGGGAATTACTACAAAAGTGGTGTAGCTGAAAATAATACACTTATGACTATATAAATTCATAAATATTCTTTCGGTTAGCACATTGTGTAGCCCTTCACAGAGCTGGAAAATAACGAATTCCAATTTGCACCATGGTTTTTTGTTTGGGCAGGCGGAAGTGCGTATAAGTGTGAATTTTTTATGCACCCCCTACCCCTGTTTTTAAATCCATCGTTCGTTTTGAAGAGGAGGATTCGAGGAGGAAGGATTCCAGAAATCCGGTCACTCTCACCAAGGCACAAAGGCCTTGTGATCCCGTATTCTGGGGCCGGAGTCAGAAAACAGTTCCTGTTGCTCCGATTGAAAACTTCCATCCCATCATTCCCTCCCCTCCAAGGCTACCAATCGCCTATATCCTAAACTAACTAATTCCACCTCGTCCTTGCTGACAAACCCCCTCCTCAGCTGATCCTCCCCCCCTGAGAACGCCCTCTTTGGCAGTCGAGACGGCAACCGGGAGACATCGTTTTGTGTGAACCTGCTCCATTTCAGTCAATGTTACTTAGAAAGAAGCTCAACCTCTCGTACTTGTATAACTTATTCATTTTCTGAGTGGAAGATAGCATAACGGTCGCCTGGGACTCAACCTGTTGGTCATTTGTATGTAATTTGGTTGGTTTTGAGAGTGAAATACATTGCTAGTTGAGTTATTGATTGATAATACTTGTGTCACGTTCAATTTCCTCATTTGTCTCACCCAAGCTTGGAAAAGAGTTTGTTTCATACGGGTGTTATCGGCGAGAAAACTAATTCCCTTCTCCCGTTAGCGCTTCATAAGGAAATTATGTTGTCCGTGACGTATCTTTCTATTTGCACTCACTTATTTTGGAAATGAACCAATCTCAATAATTTATCCTCTTCTATGTGATGAAGGCACAAATGACGAATTAACTAATACGCAATGAAGAGCAATTGAAATATGTTTTCGAAAATTTATAAATCCGAGGCCTACGAAAACTTCCCCACGGTACCCCGTCGTGATATTTGCACTAATACATATAGCATGGAGTAATAAGAAGCGTTCCGCGTAAAATTTCTCAGGTCCTTCTTGCTCCTTTTTGAATAATGCTTCAATTACTGAGGTAACCCACCAGCCGTGCGAACCGGGCTCCATGGCGGGAGACACACGCCATGGCTCCTCAGAGTTCAAGAGACAAGACGACGCAAGATGCGATGTACAGAAATTAATTCTCAGCACAGTAAATTAATCTTCTCCTTAGTCTCACAGTCTATTAATCTCACGACGACCATCGAAGTCACGGCTTGCTACTTTGCTGACTTGTCTGAGTATGCATAATGGCACTCAGTTAAGAGAGGATATTAAGGATTAATGAAATGTAAATAGGAAAAAAATCACCTGCACGAATTGTGCTGATGAATGTTTTACGTCGAAACGCTTGCCAAGTCATATAGTCTTGACGTCAACATTGACGGAGAAATAGAGAATTTAAAGCTGTCAATAACGAATTATGTGAGGATGCCTCCTACCATGGTAGACGGAAAAGCTATCAGTGCTCTAACAGGTATCCCACACCTGTAATGTTGACAGAGCTGCTCCAAGGTAAATGAACAACATAAATCAACATTTGCTTAGACCCATCAATAAGGAAGTGTTTATTTACGGACTCTCAAATCTTCACGCTTGGATACGGAGCTTTGTATACATATGTCACGTATAATATCCATTTCATACATTCATTGAGTATTCTAGCAGCTGATTGGTAGGTTTTTGGACAGTCCTTATCCTAACATCCCAAATTCGAATACATCGCCTCGCTTTCCCTCCTATGGGTGTCCCCCCATTAGCTCCCTCTTCAATTCCACATATCATTGGCGGTTCTTCTTATTTCGTCCAGAATTCCTACCTTCCTCCTTCCCCAGTGTTCTCCTTCCCTCTATCACGCTCTCCAAAATGCCCTCTTCTCTCAAAACCACCTCCATCCATCCCTCCTCCGAACCTCCGCCACCAGCGTCCTCTCCGACCATATCCAACACCTCCTCCTCGGTCGCCCTCTTCGCCACCCACCTCATCCTAATGGGTCTCGAGTTAAATGTAAAAGAGAGCTGCATGTCCCTAATTTCGCCCTAAATAAAGGCAATAAATAATAATTTCCATCCTTCTCCGAACCCACATCTCAAATACCTCGAGTCTACGTACATACATCCTCCCTTCGCAATTACCAAGTTTCCGACCCAACGTAGGTATCATTTAGACTCGGTATAAAAACATGGCGAGGAAAAACTGCTGAATAGACAAGACTTGTAGAAGTTAAGAACAAATCTATCATCTTGGATACAGGCCTAGTTGTTGACACTCCAAGCAAGCACAACTAATGATGGAAATTAGTGATGGGCAAAGTCGGTCTTTTGAGAGATTTCGGTCGCGTCGGTCACTCCCACTTGTGATTCGATCTTCGATCGTCGATCAGAGAGACCGATTTTCCAGCTAGTGAGCAGTCCAAGTTGCCTACGATCAATGATCTCTCAGGAAAATCGTGATAGATAAAAAATCTGGTCGTTCGTGAGTTTCATACTGTAAGCATGACCGAGGTGTACAGCTTTGCTCTTGATAGCACAGAGCATGCACAGAGTTTCAGTGCAGCTACCTCGTTCAGTGCCGGTTTCCGTGCAGTTGTGGGTAATTCTTTGAAAACAATTGAAGGCACAATTGTGCAATCGTGCGAAGGTTTGTTTTGTTTTTACACAATGCTCTTGGTTTGTGATTTTAAGTATAGTTATACGAAGAATATTAGGAATATCCCACTTGATTACAAAACTATTGAAGAGTGACATTTTATGGACCACAAATTATTAACAACTCATTATAGAAACCAATGATTAATAGTAATTTAGTAGCGAAATTTTATTTTGGTATGTAGTTCGAAACGATCAACGTTTTCTTTTGGCTGTAAGAATTTAAAGCAAATTATCCGACTGTAGCACTAAAATTCAATTTTCAATTACAGTCTGTTTCACTTGTTCACGAGACGTAATATTTGTCGAGAATATTGAAACGATGGTTTATCGTGTATTTAAGTGACAATGCAATTATGGAAATTCAGTGATTACAAATGTTATATGTGCTGTGATGTATTGCGTGTGTCCTTGTGGTGATATTTTTATATTTAAAGGTTATTTGTGTTAGGTAGACTTACGCTCCTAATGGATGTGTTATGACAGGAAATACACCGTGGAGCGACCGCGGAGCGTATATACGACCGTGCCGTGGAGGTTATAAAAGTTTCTGTGCTTCTGAAATGGCAGAATATTGCGTTGTGTTTCTGGACGTGAGTTACACGAAGAAGGTGTATACACATGTTCAACTTATGCTAAAGTTATAGTTTATGTCGTAAATTTACCAAGAGTTAGTGCTTCAAAAATGGCCTATATAGTGAAGTTAATGGTGGGTTTTTGTTTGTTTACGTCGTAGATTTTTAAGTTACAGTGCCCCCTGAAATAATCTCATAGTTTGCTGCTGTGTTTGTCTAAGAGTGAATTGCATGTAAAAAAAAAGCGAACGTTCAACTTTGGTAAAGGTTTGTTTACATCGTACTATATATCTATAATTTAGTTACTGTGCTTCTGAAATACTGTCTCGTGATCGTCGAGTGCTTACAATATTAATAAATGCCAAAATCGAAGATTTGTTCATAGGTTAACGTAATATTCGTCGTTTATTGTTTACATCGTAAATATAAAGCATAAATTCAGAGTATTAGTGCAAATACAGGAGTCCAAGACATTCGCTGTGTATATATATATATATATATCTGTGATTCTAATAATAACAATCAGTCCTACGATGATTGCTTTTTTGTGAAGTTGCTTCTGTCGTGATGTTGTTTTCTTCTCGTGAAGCACTTCTTGTGCCAAAGTGAACTGAAGAGGACTTCACGTTTACTATTCTCAATATTTGTTGAAATATATGAATTTTTTTAGCCACTTGAGTGATTTATATCTAATGTAAAACGCTCCTTACAAAACATGCTTCGTTTGTTGCCATCGATTAAAATCGTTGGGGTTTCACCATGCACTTCGTCACTTATATTTAACTAATCAAACTAGTCAATTATATTGATGTCCAGTAAATATGTTTTTTGCAATGCCACATAGATTCTAAATGTTTAAAAAGCATATTATTAAATGATGGTTTGTATATGTACCTGCGTACCTTTCAATAAAATGTACATTCAGTAAAAATGCACTTTGTTATAGTATTGAATCTTTAGTGCTATATTAATTTCCCCTCACAAAATGCTTTTGCCCGTACATTGGAGATGTTAATTGGTTACGAAAACGATTTGATTATTATAGTTATGTCTTACAGGGTATTCAACAGTTATACATATCCAATTCTTATCAGTAAGTGTTAACATATATTGCTTCTAAGCTACCTATAAGAAATGCCTAATACACACAAAATATTTGTTATTATGATGTGTATGAGTAGGGATTTAAAAACTGATTGCAGGATGTGATGAATCTTCTTAAATTGTTTGGCACTGACAGTGCTAATTTTAAACCCACTACATTCGTTCTTCCTCTAGATGATGTTGCTGCTATCATTAAGAAGCACCAATGCAATGCAATAAAATATGTAAGCGTCAGTGAGTTTCTCTGCTATCTGATTGCTACTCTAGTTGCCATTTACTGGACTATATCATGTAACAGGTAGGGAATACTATATCTAGGCAAAATTATAACTAGTTTACTCTGTAGATTTTATGAAATGCATGGAACAATCAGGTTATAAGAATGTTTACTAAATATCTGACCTCAATATATATGTTTATTATCTTTGCAAGGAATAGCCTCTGATCAATTATTAATTTACACAATGGTTTAGTGCTTATCAATGGTTATAGCCATCAATAACTTCAGACCAATATCCACTGTGCCAGTTCTCTATATATTATAGAACTGTAATCAGAAAACAGTAGTGTTTACATATCATATGAGTGATAACAGTTGTATGTCATACCTAGTTTTCATTCAAAGAAGAAAAATCAGCTGTGCATACTGTGACAAATGTTTATTTCCCCCATGCAATCATTGAATTTGCTAGAACAATATACATACCATCTTGGATTATTAAGAGTAAAGATTCTGAGTGTATTTCATGTTGATTTTTGCTTGATATACTTACTGGATACTTATGGGAACTAAAGCTAATATCTTTTTATTAATTTTCTTTTGACATTTTGAAAATATCTTTTCCTTCATGCTACCGTAATGGACTTTATGAAAGGATTATTCTCTGTGGGTTTGGCAATGTTTAAATGATAGATTAGAGTTGAGTAGTGGAACAGGATTGTGATTGAGGAGTGAATAGCGTAAGAGGAAGATGGAAAAAATTGTGGGTTCATGATGTGGTGGAAGAGACATTAAAGGAGGAAGATTAGGAGTCTTAAGAATAGGAGAGAGTGTGAATGAAGTAATGTATGAATGCAATACTGGCAAAGGATATATGCCAATATAGGATATTATGGAGTAAATTATTAGAAGAGAGCCAGTTCCCAAATCCAAACAGACATCACTACCCAGCCACCGCAGGATGTCCATTGGATGTCCATTTGGCATCCATACATCCTGGATCCCTCAGGGACGTCCATAAGATGTCCAATGGATGGCATAATACTGACATCCTTATTAAGTCCATAGACTGACATCCACTGGACGTCCAAAATGTAGCCATTTGATGACATCCATATGAAGTCCACCCCAGGATGTCCATTGGATGTCCATTGGATGTCCATTTGAGATCCATACATCCTGGATCCCTCAGGGACGTCCATAGGATGTCCAATGGATGTTATAATAATGACATCCTTATTAAGTCCATTGACTGACATCCACTGGACATCCAGATGATGACCATTTGATGACATCCTCTATAAGTCCGCTGAATGTAATCCATTGGACATCCAGAAAATGACATCCCTATGACGTCCATTGACTGGCATCCACTGGACATCCAGAAGGTAGCCATTTGATGACATCCATATGAAGTCCATGCAATGGTACCCAATGGACATCCAGATGATGACCATTTGATGACATCCTCTTAAATTCCAATGAATGTCATCCATTGGACATACAGAAAATAACTTGAAAACCTTTTCGATTAGATTAATTTTTAGTGAAATGGCATTTAATTCATTCCACAGCTAGCACAAGGGATATGTTCTCCAAAAGAAAAGTAAGACATTCAGTGGGTAGGATCAATCATCACTTTTTTCTTCATTTTTTCGAGGTATTCTGCACCATCTCTGCTTTCAACATAATGCTTTTCGGAAATTAAATTATCTCCAAAAAGCAGTATGCGGAGACTGAACGATAAAAGCAATCATTCTAATGGTTCCTGCCTTAATTGCAACAGCAAAACCGTTAATTAATTTGTGAGTGTGTCTTCCTTCAATCAAGCAATCACGTGTCTTTCATTCAGATCAAAACTGAATATAAATCAATAACAGAGTCGAGATAACAGAATTAATTGCTCTGGATGTCACCTCAAAAAAATTATATATGATTATCAAGGATCGCATATTTCTCAACAATGCCTGTGCTAGTTAGGTATGGCTAGAGTCACAGATTTAAGTAATAATAATCATTCGATTAATCGTGGCTGTTGCCGCCACACAGTGAGCGAACAACCCTTAAGTACACGTACACCCAGTGAATCCTAAATGGTGACCCAAACATGTTAAGGAATTTAAAACGTACATTCTGAAAATCATGACAAAAACTTGTGGTTTTGAAAAATGCGGGCCCGGGTCGCAGCGCCGAACAAATGAAGAACGTTATTTTTATAGCGTTTTGGCGGTTTTGGCAGGGACGCCGTTCAGAGAATAGAATTTTCCTGGTTAACTGAGTTTCTGGCTATCACCTGTAGCTGATATTAACTTGGATACTAGATATACGTCAACAAAGTTTTTAGACACTACGCTTGAAAGTTTTACTCGTCCATTTTGGCGTTTACGCGAGTTGGGATCAGACGTGCCTTTTGCTGAAGTACCCTCCAGAATTTCAACGAAGGCACATAGAAATCACTTCGCCAAACTATAGAAGCAAGGTAAGTTGTTTTTCTTATTTCTTTTTATTACGCTGAACACGATAGCCCGTCTCTCCATCGCTGTCTAAGAAATCGTGCCCCTAGTTAGATTAAGTTCACCATGTTAATTGTTGTGTAAGCGTTATTCTTTCTCTGTACCACCAGTTACTTTTTATTGTATTTACCGGTGTATTTTCACGTTTTGTGGTATGTACTGAGAAGTGTTCCACCTGTACCATCTAGTACCACAACTTTTGTATGGTGTACAGAACTCATTTGCTTTTATATGAAAAGCAAATATCTAAGAGGTGATTTCTGTGGTACCTAAATTAGTGGAATAGATGAGAAAATCAGTGAATACAACAATTTTGTACTGTAATTTGCGTTGAATGTGTAGTTCAATCGTGAACTGAATAATCGGTTTACATAACCAGTGATAAACTATAAGGGCTACTGTGCATAGTGGTGCAGTAAGCATCATTGCTTAAGAATGTATGTTGATCAGCAATTGTTTTATATAACCTAACATTATAAGCTCTGTTGATTTGGATATTGTATTCATGACAAAATCTATTTGGGTATTGTATACTCAAATACAATATTTAAAATTATTTCTTTTATTACACAGTGGTTATAACTTGTATTTCTAGCTGGGATCCGAGCAGCATGTCCTACTTCAACAGAAGCTTAAGTGAATATCGAAGTGGGTGTAAGTTTGGCACAGGCCCAAGACTGAGGGAGGAAGATCTTAGCAGCAAATGTGTGTGTGATGTAAGGACAATAGAGGGAAGAAGAGAAGTAAATGTGTGGAGATGTGATTTATTAACTCTCTCGTTAATAGTCTCAATTAAGGTGTAATCCAATCAAAAAATGTGCAAGATTTTTATTTTTTCATTATATACAAATACTAATCACTCAGGGCTTCGCCTAGTGCCATTCTGCACTGTGTTTATTTGCTATTCAGTCAAAAACATCTTCATAAGAATGTATGTAATGAATTAATAACTTTTTTACTTTAATAAAAGTAATATTATTACTGTACCTTAGCATTTTAATTTCATATATTTTATTCCTGTGAAATTTTTGTTCTAACACTAGGTAAGAGAATCAAGCGAACTTGTAATAATACAGTTCTTATCATGGGATATTCACCATATGATTGGGAATTTCTACTATAACTAGCTTGTTTGAATGATTTGACTGCTGCCATGGGTCTTGCAGAACATAAGTTTCTCTGTATTTAGCTGAAGAATGAGCAAATTTACAATAAGTTCCTTATTGCTGTTCATGTTTAATCACCTGATTTAAGTTACAGTGAGGATTTTATACCATAATTTACACTTGGTTAACTTTTATCCGTGTAATTCAATTCTCTCTAAATTACATATGTTCTCAATGGTATTACAATAATTAACTAATCTTAATTCCTTACATATTGTCACGATTCTAGTATTCATTGGTTCACTGCATTCGATCTCATCTGATAGAATAATTTCAGCAAATAAAGTTTGTTGGTATGTGGATTTCATATAATTTTCATATGCTGTACCTAGGTTGATTTTATGCCGAGCCTATGTCAGCTTGATGTCGGACCTATGTCGAGCATTTGTCGGCTTCTGTTGGGCCTATGTCGGGCCTGTATAGGCTTGTTGGCCTGATCTCGCCTTGATGTCAGGCAGGTGTTAGGTTGATGTCGGCAAATTATCAACATCCATGCCTGAGCAATGGACATCCCATGAAGGTCCACAATTGGGACCTTCACAGGATGTCCATGGGATGTCAAATGGATGTCCATGGATGTCCAGGTCATCCAATGGACATCCAATGGACGTCCCTGCAAATCATCAACATCCATGCCTGAGCCTAAAATGGACATCCCATGGAGGTCCACAAGTGGGACATTTGGACATCCACAGGATGTCCATGGGATGTCAAATGGATGTCCATGGATGTCAGTGACATCCATGAATGGACATCCATTGGATGTCCAATGGATGTCATTGCAGTGGCTGGAACAGCAGAGAGCAAATAATATCATGTGATAAGTTGTGTGCCTCAAGTTATCCAGGTACTCAATTACTTAGCAGTCAACTTAAGTGTACAGATGTCGTTCCTGTGTGACTTAAAGTCAACTTGATCAGAATAAAATTATTTTTTATGCTCCCATTTAAATTAAATATCTGTCATAATTTAAGTCAAGTATGCACTTATAGTTTTGGTAACACCCTTTTATAAATTGAAGAAGTTAATGGAGAAGAGGGTCATGGATGGATAATAAAGCAATGGTAGGTAATCAATGATTTTTCACTTATAACAAAATTTTAGAGCAAAATGGATTTGGTCTATAATGCTTCATGCTTAATGAATTCTGTTACATATTATTAATATTATTTATTTCACTGATATGAGGAACCTAAGAAGCTTTCTTGGGTTTCCAACCGGGTGATGGTCTCCATGTAGGCCGACGTTTCGATGTCTGACTCAGTCATTGTCATCAGGGGTGATGAAAACTAAGGGTTGTGCAACCATTCATAGATCCATTTATTTTTAATAATCAATAAGTGAAATAAATGTTGGAGTAGGTTTTTTACAATTACTACTTGGCTTATTTTGAATATCTTCCTTGAAACCCCAATATGATTAAGTCTTAAGTCGACTCCTATTGTCATGATCTTTGGTAAATTTATGAATATTAATCAACTGTTATCAAAGGACATGCTATGATGTATTGTTTACCTGTAGTAGAAATTAACAAGGGTAATTATAGCTGTTAGGCTCACACATGCCAGATTGGACGAAGAGCAGGAACGAAGGGAACATAGTCCACTCAGCATCTGTGGATATTTTTCCTCATGGTAAGTGGCTTGCCAGCTCACTCCAGAGTATAGAATGAGAATGGTCATTGAGTAGAAAACATTAGAGGCTTAAGACAAATAGCAAAAAATAAATAGTGGAATAAAGTTGTAACTGGGGCAGAATTTTAGTGGAACGAGGTGTCCTACTCAAGATATTAAATATCAGCAATATTCAAGAATTATGGGGGATATGTAATGCATCAAGTCCTGATATAGGATGCAAACAAAAGGTTGGTTTGGAAGGTTTTACAAAGGGTTGTGGACTTCGGTGGATCTAAACCATTGGCTAATGTTGAGAGGGTGAGATTAGACTAAAGTTATATGAGGAGTGGCTCTCGAGAAGGATAATGAAAGTAAGATAGAAGAGAAGTTAAGAGATACTTGACTAGGCATTGAAGTTACATATAACAGTGAAGGAAATTTAGGAGTCCACTTTATGTCAGATAGTAGGTAATTAAGAGGAAATGAGGTCCTGAAAGGCACTTTTGAAGAGAAAGGTTTGCTTCGTTGGGAGAGGTAGGAAAAATATAGGCAATTGAAATGAATGGATGTGATGCGCAGAACTAAATTGAATCATTTTAAGGAAAGAAATTTTTGAAGCAGGAAGGGTGGAGTGGTAACTGACCACTGAAATATATATGTCTGTTAAGCTATCTGTATACCATCATAATGGTGGTAAAATGTCATGGTCAGGCAAATATAAGAATTAAAGTGAATCTGGAATGATAACTGCATGTGGAATGAATAGACGTTGATAACAGTCCAATGCTATAATTGCATTACTCCACCAATGTTTAAGATAGGCATCAGTTTTTAAACTAAAATAAGATTTTCTTTGCCACTATAGGTTTCTGATTATCCTCATGAATGTTCTGCTAATTTCCTGCAGGTTCCTTCTAAATTTCCCTGCTAAATATTTACCAGGGATTTTGGATGTGCAATGAGTAATTAGTACTATCAGAAATTTTAATTTGTCCTTTCCAAGGAATTAAATTTTAAATGAATATGGTCTAAGCTCCTGTGTACAAGCCATGTTCGAATACACACTTTGATGGATGATACGATGATTACAAATTTCCAGCACTATTTTACAGTATATATGCTCTATTGCTCGCAGAAATAGTCTTTATTTATTTAATTGCTCACATACAGCATTTCTGCCAATTTAAGGTGACACAGTATCGGTGGTATGAAGTCATATATTGCCTAACTAAACATATGTTAGTACATTTTGATTGAAATAACTCCTTGCCCATTTCAATGGGATGCCTAAGGCTGATGTAATGGCCCACTCATGTAATTCATTTTTTGCTTACAACCAATTACAGTATTAAGATATTTACATTGTACCGTTTATTGAAGCTGCACTCTGTGCAAATGCAAACGAAATTCCGGAAACTCATGCTGATATTTACTGATCAAGCCTATGTACATTTTTTTAACTTACTATTCACTACAAAAGTATAATGATGAAAGTATGAATCAAATTACCTGTGGGTAATCATAATTTGCAGTTATCATGTCTCGAACGGTGTTTGGATCTAACCTATATCAACTGGAATCACGCTATTATACCCTGAATCAAGTTATTCAAATACCATTCCTCTAAATGAAAAGGAGACTTATTGGCACATACGAAATTTTATTCTCCGATAAAAGGATTCGCTGATGAGATTGCAGTTAAAAATATGTGAAAGAACACCAAAAGCAAACTGCATTCCAAAAACAAACAATGCTGGATGAATTCACCGGTGATTTTAACACGCCGGTACTTCGGAAGACATATGGGAAGAAAATTCAGACGAAGGGAAAGCCAACGGACATCCAATGAAGCACTGGAAACATTCTTGATTGACAGCAACACCATCAAAGTCTAGAAAAAGTAATTGAAGAGAGAGGAGCGGAGTTGAATTTTTAAAATGCATTGGCAATATGAATCACAGTTGTTTATATAAACGGCCGGTATATATATAATACAGCGGCATGGGTATCAGGTTTGATTTCTAAGCGATCACGTCATAGACTCAGATATTTAATTATCACACAATTTACGACTCGTCGCGGCAAAGGAAAACAATTCATAGGGATATAGTATTGTACTATACTACTTACAAGCGACGATTAACCTATTGCACGTATAAATAACGGCACTACATAGCCAACGCAGTAACAAATAATGCATTGCTTGGCGAATTAACAAACGGATAAGTACCTGGATCATGTTTAATTTCCATTGCATTCCTTTTGAATCTTAACCCAGCTGTCTCTTTGCCGACAGTGTAACGGATTCGGTCTTCATTTTTAATGATGTTATTATTCTACTAAAAAGCGAGCCAGCAAAACTGGTAAAACTCTCTCAATGCAAGATATTTATGTCGTGATGTAAATTGTTGACTGTTATTACGCTGCGTCTTTGTTAGCGCAACCGAGCGGAGCATCGAATAACTGCCTACATCTCACGAAAGAGCGAGTAACTCTGGAATCTCTCGTTATAAAACTCACTCAAGATTTTTTTGGTCGGTCTCAAGTCTCCTGATCGATATTTGGTGTCATACAATCATTCCTGTCGCGATGGGTGAAGATGAACGCCTCGGTCATTGGAGAGAAGTCGTTCATCGATCTTTCTTTTAAGAGAACTTGCTCTCGGAATTCGATCTCTCACGACCGACCCATCACTAATGGAAATACCAACCGACGATTTTGGCAAACCTTCCTTCATCGTCTTCCATCACAGGGATAGATGAGAATTTGATAAAAAAGTTATCAGCGATTTTGTCTGCAATTGCATCCAAGCGTGCAATCGACGTCGAATCGTTAAAAGAAAACACTCTTACAAGTAACTGCAAGGAAATGTGCAAAGTTGGTACAACTACGACATGCCCGCCTCAATGCACAACATTCTTTTTCATGGAGCGGCTATTATCGCTTCCGCTCCTTTGCCCGTTGGGATTTTATCAGAGGAACCTAAGGAATGTAGAAACGAGGACTGCAGAAAAACAGGGGAAATAACACAAGGAAAATGTCCCTGCAGGTGGTAAATGAAGATTCACTGAATATACTCTTTGTTTCCTCAGATCCAACCATCACTTCGCGAATTAAGCTCCAGCAAAAAAAAATAACCGAAGTAACTCCCGAAGTATTACAGTTTCTCACAGCTGTAGAGTCAAGACTCACTATTCAAATCAGATAAGAGTGAAGAGCCGGAATAATTAAGTGCTCGAAAGCCATCATTTCCGCAAAGGTTTAGTCTTAAATTGTATTTTTTTTAACCTGAACATTTGACCAAATGAAGCAATATCCAAACATGTCACATAGTTTTTAATATATTTATTGCATAGGTTAGCATTTCATACTGCTTGAATTTTCTGTTAACTATCAAAATGATTTCAAAGGAGATATTTCATCATTATTGCACCGTAAAAAGGAAAAAACACAGTGAAAGTTCTTATTTTTTTACTCTCTTTGCTATACTCCAGAGCGAGTTGTGGCAAGATCAACAAAAACCTAGCTTGTAATTTGTAAAAGCCGTGCACTACGGATATTTTACTGCCGAGAGATCACACCGGGTGCACCCGTCATTTCGGGCTCTTCATTTTTGTTCAGTTTACTTCTCAAATCCTCTGCCACGAAATAAGGGATACGCAAACTATGCCTGGCTAGCTCTAGTTGGCACCTATTTGTATTAAGGCTGTAGGTGTTTGTATATAAGCAATATATTATATATTCATCAAAAAAAGTTGTTTTATCTCAGACAAATCAGTCCTTTTCCAAATCAGCTAGATTTTAGGAGTGAGTATTTCCGTGCGCGACTCCTCCCCTCCCCCCTCTTCCCCCCACCCATACCCTCAAAGAGTATAATTGTGGGAAAACATGTGTGCTAAAATATTGTCATCCATATATTCTGTGAAACTTTGGTCCACTTGCAAGCAATATAGTCCACTCGAGACATTATGTCAGATCCGCCTTTCCCACCACTGTGCCCCGCTAAGAAACATCGCGGAAGGAAATCTCTCTCCACGCACACACGCCACAACAGAATCTTCCTCGAGGAGATGCGAAAGTGGACATAGATCTCAACGTACAATCACGCCGTTCCCTTTCGGAGTAGGCACAAGATCTTAAATTCTCACTCCTTAATGTGGTTCCACCGTAAAATGACTTAAATGTCATTTTATTCATATTTTGTTTCCTTGTAAAAAAAAGTTGTCCTCTATCTGATATGAACAACAAAATAATACCTTTCCACGCTATTTTATTCTATAATTGAACTTGAAATTACATTGTGTTCAACGGGGGAATGAGAGAAACACGGGGATAAATAGTATTTTTCCATAAAAAATATAAATGTCATTTTTGCGGAAAACTATTTATAAGAAGGAAATAATCCAAAGAAATTAAATAAAAATAAAATATAGGCATCTTACCACCTTATTTTTCTAGTTATTATTATACTGCCGTAATTGAAGTCAAAATGCGGTAATTCGTAGGAAATGGCGCTGTAGTCGGCGCCTATGGTTGGAAAAAAGTGCTCATTTAAAATACATTCGTGGAATTATCTGCATTTTTTCTACTCTACTTTTGGTTTTCTGTAGGTTACGCATTTCATAAGCGATATCAGGATTTCTTTTGTCAAAATATCAAAAATGTGGAAGTTAGTATTTGTTTTGACTGACACAGTCGCGGCGGAACCTCCTTAAGACTTAGAAAACTGGCTCCGTTTTCACAATTTCGCCCGCAATGCCTCTCACCCGCCAATCTACTTCGCTTCTGCCTCACTCGTGCATTGCATCACACGCGTGCGCTCTCCTGTTCACATGACTACAATAATTCTCAAAGAGTCTCCTCTTAAAAAGGGTCCCCCTCCACAGTAGGCTACATAATCGTAATGAATTATTTCCGGGCCCTGATGGCAAGGCAACAAATCTTACGTGCTCTTTCACTTACGCATTTCTTTCGTAATTTACTCATCCTCGCATACTTCCCGAGTTCAGGGTACGGTTGCGTATCCTGAAAAAGCGGGATTCAAGATTCAAGCATTTTGGCCAGTGCAAATAGCGCGTACAAGTGAATAATGCACGTCTTTCAGGATGTAATTTCACTCAAAATGTTCAGTGCAGAAAAACAAGTGTGCTAAGACAAGTTTATTTTGTATTTAATTATGCAAATTACAAATATCGAACAAAACACACGTATCCAGACCAATTGCAAGTTTACAGCTGGTAGCCATCCAGTGTGTGTATTCGTTCTGCATGTGAATTATTCACAACCACCTTATAGCACCCGTCTAATCGCATTCATTCCCAAGGAGGGATAAAAACCACCGATTTTCGCATCTTCGACGGGGAAAATTACTCGTATTTCCACAAAGCTCGCTAAAGGTTAGGTCATGATAGCGAATTACGGCTAATAACTCTCCATTCACCTTGAATGATCCCGGGTCATTCCACGCCACTTCGGACACGAGTTGACCCTTGACCTCTCAGATTTTGATGAAAATTGGTGAAATTGTTTGTCTCACCAAATAAGAAATATAATTTCAAGCGTTTTGCGAAAATCGAAAAAACAGATGCATAACGGACATTTTACAAAATGGCTGTTTTCGATGTCACGAAATTTTCGTTATCATGTATCACGGGTAAGAATCTAGGTAAAAAATCACTTGATGGCTCATTTCCAATTAAAATTCTTTGAAAAATCTCAAATTGCCATAAAAGTAGCGATAAAATTATAATTTGTTTAAATAATTTAATGTTAAACAATTAAAAGTTTAAACTTTTGAAGTTGTTCACATTTAATTTTTCTCATTTTTTTAAATATGGTACCATGTAATATTGTGAATGTTATATAAAAAATTTGAGAGTTTTTTTTTCCATTTAAGAGAGAAAAATATTTTTTAATTTTCCCCTGCAACGACCAATTGATGTCAACTTACGAAGATAACTCCACATATGCCTAGTTTTTATCGCTTATCTATCGCATTCATACTTCCACGAGACAGACCAATGGCAGATGAACTTAGATTTAAAAAATATATGGTTAAATTTTGACACCAAAAACTTCTGAAGGCATGTTTTTAACAAAAAATGGAACAATGTTGTCCAGTGAAAAACGAACTCGTAACCGATGGTTCAGGTCATACGGACTTCTCAGTCATTCTTTCCTGGAATTTCTTAAGCGGGCGTTCATTGGTTCAATTTATTACATACTTATTATACACATTGTATGCGACGGATTTTAGGGATTAAAATATGTGAATACCAATTAATAAACAAAAATTGTAAACATTGTGTGGCGTGGGGCACCGGCTGTACGGACGATTGCTTCCCACTACTATTCCTCTACCCAGTCTACCTCCTATTCCTCTACCCAGTCTTTTAGTCTTGAGTTTTGTTGACCTCTCTTTGGTCATGTTCCTTGCCATTTAATCTGTGCTTTGATATATGGTGAAGCGTTATTACGAATTGTGTTGTATTTTGTGGCGTGAAATGGGTCGCAATGGAGGCTCACTAGGAAAAGTTTTAAAAACACCGTGTTCACGCTCCGTCGTTTTAAAAATGAAGATGGAGTTTTCACGCCGGGGCTTACTACACTTACTACAACTGAGAAATGGATTTAAAGTGAGTGCTTTGTGTCAATAACACGAAACAGAGAGCCTATTAAGATATCCGGCTCAGCTAACTAAATGATCCGACCCTTTCACGAATCAGAAAGCATCCGTCTGAAAACAGCTGAAAACTATTTCTTTCGAACTTCACGAGAAGTGTAAAATTATATGTATTCCTGGGATAAAACAGGGTGAAAAACTGTGCATAGCTTATAGGAAGGCCGTCTATAATGAAGTGAATACGAATGAGACTTCACCGAAAGAGCACGACCCTGATGATGAAAACAAGAAAACATCCACTTCTTCCGCGCATCACAACGAGGCATCTTAGGCCTTCAGGAGTGCACCATCAATCTGGTGGGATAGGATCAGAGGAAAGATCAACTGATCACGAGTGTAGTACAAAAGAGTAAAAGAAGGATCCCAGCATATTTTGAAATAAAAGAGATTAGTTTTAGGAAACCTGAAGGAGTCATTCACCCTCTTCAAAGAGAGATTTCCAAGAGAAGATATTTCTTTTTCCAAGTTTGCTCATTGAGACCTACGGAGTGTGTCCTTGCTGGAGCTTCATATATGCACAGTTTGCGCGTGCCTTATTCATCAAAACACAAAACTCATTTTCGAAGGTGCTAAGCTTAGCCAACTCAAGGGCGAACATGGAGAAACAGTTTTTAACTCTTACATAGATTGTCTACTGATGGCTGTATTTGAGATTCCTGGGGAGATACGTTACTTTGGCAGTTGGAGCAAATGCCCGCTCATAACGAAATTGAGAGGAGTGTTAGAGAGTGCGCTTGATTCAAATTTCATAGAAGACGTATCTTACCAGCAATGGGTGCAAGTAGACTCACTCACAATGGAAGCGGTTAGCAAGATCTCAGATGAATTTAATGAATTTTTTGTGGAGATATCCTGAATTTGGTGAGGCATGATCACGTGGCGAAACAGCAGGCTGAATATTTTCAATACACCAGGAAAAACTTAGCAGTGGGGGAAGCGATAGTTGTTGCTGACTTCTCAGAAAATTATTCCATTGTACTTCAGGAGAGCGTACAAGGAGTGCATTGGAACAATAGGCAATCTATATTACACCCATTTGCCTGCTACTATCACCTAGTCGAAGGAAAGAAAATAAGCCCTCTGAAGCTTGTTGTCATATCTGAATGCACTGCTCATGTTACTACGACTGTGCATTGCTTCCAGCATTCACTAGTTCATTTTCTGAGAGCAACTGTAGAAAATTTGAAAAAAGTTAAATACTTTTCTGATGGATCCACTGCACAATATAAAAATAGATACAATCTACTTAACCTAGTCCATCACGAAAAGTATTTTATAGTTGCAGCGGAGTGGCATTTCTTTGCCACCTCCCATGGGAAAGGCCCAAGTGACGGGTTGGGTGGAACAATGAAACGGTTATCCGCGCGTGCTAGTCTGCAACTAGGTATCACTTAACCTTCAAATACAGACGCCTTATCAGCTGCATAAGTGGGCGGTGGAAAATATTAAGGGTATGACTTTCGCATACGTGCCTAATGTGGAAGTGGAGGATAAGAAAAAACATACAACAAGAAGGTATCGACAACCTCCTGCTGTCAAGGAAATCCGTTCGTGCCACGCAGCAAAACCACCGGGTGATGGATTCCTCATTTCAAAGACACAATCATCAGGTTCCGATGAGCGTTTGATGCGAATGAGGGGAACAACTAAAAACCTTTCCCCGTAGAAGGTATGTCGAGGAACCAGTTAGAGTTTAGACGAGGTAGAGTTCTATTAATAATGCCATATAATCACGTGGAATAAACTTTCTTCTATTGGCTGAATGCCTTCCCTAATATTTCAGGCTACTTGTATGAGCCACGGACAAAAATTAGAAGCGGTGTCCAAAACAAAGTAATAAATGTTTGCTCTTAAGGTAAACTTAATATGGAAAGATTTAAATTAAATGCAATCAGCAAAGCTTAGGATATACGGCTTATTATTCCTCATTTCTGACACGTAATTATGACAACGTGGACAATCATGTAAATTCAATTTGTTAAAGTCTGTATAACTTGAAGTCATCGGTTACGAGATCTTTTTTCACAGGACAACATTGTTCCATTATTTGTTAAAAACATGCCTTCAGAAGTTTTTGGTGTCAAAATTTAACAATATATTTTTTAAATCTAAGTTCATCTGCCATTGGTCTGTCTCGTGGAAGTATGAATTTGATAGATAAGCGATAAAAACTAGGCATATGTGGAGTTATCTTCGTAAGTTGACATCAATTGGTCGTTGCAGGGGAAAATTAAAAAATATTTTTCTCTCTTAAATGGAAAAACAACCTCTCAAATTTTTTATATAACATTCACAATATTACATGGTACCATATTTAAAAAAATGAGAAAAATTAAATGTGGACAAATTCAAAAGTTTAAACTTTTAATTGTTTAACATTAAATTATTTAAACAAATTATCATTTTATCACTACTTTTATGGCAATTTGAGATTTTTCAAAGAATTTTAATTGGAAATGAGCCATCAAGTGATTTTTTACCTAGATTCTTACCCGTGATACATGATAACGAAAATTTCGTGACATCGAAAACAGCCATTTTGTAAAATGTCCGTTATTCATCTGTTTTTTCGATTTTCGCAAAACGCTTGAAATTATATTTCTTATTTGGTGAGACAAACAATTTCACCAATTTTCATCAAAATCTGAGAGGTCAAGGGTCAACTCCTGTCCGAAGTGGCGTGGAATGACCCTCGACCGTAATTCTAAATTCTATTAAATCACTGTTGGATTTTTTATAAGTGCTAAGTAACAAGAGTAATGATATACGTAGATAGCTCTATGAGCATTTATAACTACTTAGGCTATGATATATATCAATGTTAGGTGATAACTCCTCTAAAACTATCATCTACACATGCTTTCGACTTTTGGTGTGCAACAGTGCTATAAAATCAGCCAAGGCAACGATGCCGTACTCAATGAAAAACGCCGCCCTGAAAGCATGAAATGGGAAGAAACATTTCCAAGCATTTAAATGTTAAAATCTATTAATAAATACGGTTAAAATATTAGCGCTTACGCGCAACTCCAGTTGAACCTCTTTTTGACTGTCAAACGTTATTTCGTGACGTATTAAAAATTTAGGGATTTCAAATTATTTCCCATGAATGACAATGACATCGCCATTTATGCTTTCGCGAAAATCACACTAGGAATTAATTATGAAAAATTTGACTTATTTCTTTAAACTATTATATTAAAATGGCCGATTAAATTGCTTTCTAGAAAAAAGGTTATTTTGAAGCCCCCTTGATATGAATTCATTGCTTAAAGCTTAAAATGGACGTTATTGTCGGCTGGGGCTTGGCCGCGCAGTTAGCGTTAAGCGCTAGCAGGTAGTACGTACAATAAGAGTGGTAGATGAGTGGTCAATTGGTACGTGAAAGTAGCATGCGGTTTACATTGACGTAAAATGAGCCGCACTGCCACCTTTTTGCTAGTAATTTTGACCAAAATTCATAAAATTAATTGAAAACAGAACTGAAATTGCATCTTATTATGTTAAGGGCATTGTGAACGGGAAGGTATCGGTTTCGAGCCCCAACGATGGAAATTGAGCAGAATTAATTGGAAAACATTTTTCACCGTAGATTTATGAGATTTTGACCACACCACTCAATTGTATTAAAACCTAATCGCCTTCCGCTAACACACTACCTACTTAGAAGAGGTTTTGGTCCTCTAAATCAGTATGTTAGCTCCTGGAAGGATTGGTACTCGGAAACAAGTACATACGGTTAAATAAATCCCCATATTGATTTTTATTTTTATCATCTTTGCAAAGCAATATGCAAAGAATATGATTAATGTGAAATATATATTTTTAAAATATGAATTATTCATTTAAGAGCGTCATGCTCGATGGACGGAGTGTGCTCGGCATTTGGAAGTGCTGCTCTCCCCACCCACCCCCTGCGGATCTGGATTCCGCAGAAAAATATTCCGCCACCGTCGGAATTGGAAAGCGTAGTACACTCGGGATCGGAATCCCTCCCCCCCCCCCCCCCCACACGATCATAACACCATGTCGAAGAGAAGTATATTATCTGGCGAGAATTTGCACTTTTTCCAACCATTTAGCTCACGTTTTTTAACGCTTCCCCGCCCTGACATTACCAGGAAGGTTTCACTTAAAAACGCAACCAGATAAAACCACTAATTCATAAAGTTATTCACTATAATAAAGTTTGTTACTTTTCTACCCTTTTTATTTATTAAAGCGCACTACGCATACTACTACTACTCCTGACACGATGCCATAAAATTGGTGGAACGCGTAGTGTGTTTTAAAAAGTGCAGAAAAGTACAAAACTGTATTGTAATGAATATTAAAATTTTCTACAAAGTAGAGCTTAAAGGTGTGAATTTTATTCATAAAGTTGTCTTTGTAGATGAATGAGTCGCGCGGCAAGCCCAAAACGGAGTTTCTCCAAAGGGTCTCTCTACATTTCCAACTGACAGGACAGAATTATGTTGTTGATAAATGTGAAAGATGTCGAGGAATAAAATCTTTATCATGATATAATTATTATAATTTCAAGAAAGCATCAACGAAAGAATACATCCACATTACGCACTGACAGAAAATTTTCCAAAATCTCAATGCGAGATAAGAACGCATTCTAATGGTGCAAGAGTTGTAATATCTCCAAGTACGCCATCATGTGACAATTGAACACACCATCTAAGTACATGCTGCAGCAGGAGCGAGTGGCAACTAGCAGCAAGAGCGAGGGGCAGGAGTGCAAAGCTTGGAAAATAGAAAGTGACGGGGAAAGGACACGAAAAGTGATTTGTTTATTGGTTTTTTATTCCCCCAGATTTTGACGCATTTGAGAGTGAAACGTGAGGAAAAATGGAAAGAGGAGTGTCATGGAAGTCGTAGTCGGTCCGACGGCGTTATCATCTCATTCGAATTGTTCTCTTCTTTCTGTCCGTAGACGGAGTCCTGTTTGGCTGCTGATTACATCCGCGCCAATCTGAAACTCGTGTGCAGAGGGAATGAAATCACCTCGGCCTTCCGTTCAGAGTCTCCCCCGACCCACACCCCTTCTCCATCACGTTTTCCGCCTCTTCACTTACAAACAAACACGCGTGCTCGAGTCGAAGCCTAACTGAAGGGACGTAGTACATCCTCTTTTCTTATATTTTCGAGCGACCTTCCCAATTGAAATACTCTAGACGAATCCCAGTCTTTAGCCAGTACGTAGAATAGTAAAAGAAACGCAAGATAAAAGTAAGATGGAGGAACTAGAAAAGGACATATCCGCGTACATTGCACAAAAGGAAAAGTTTCAACGATACTGGCCCACGTCAAATATTGCCTGATGATATTGTACCACTCCGAAGTTATACGACGCAATTCAACCTGCTAAAGGACAGCGATCGACGCATCTTAAAATGTATGTACCTAACTCCCATGTAGAACAAATTCACGTGGTCACGCCAAGGCTCGGCCTAACATGCTCGCGCACTCTGGAATGGAAGCTTCGGGGGGAGAATGGCAGGGGGTGCTCGCGCGTGTGCAGAGAAAGGAGACCTTCTCTCCGGTTGGCCCACTTCCAAAAAAGTGAAAGCGGGCGATAGTGAGAGAGAGTCGAGGCGGTGGTATCCCTTGCCGCATTTCGTCATTCCTCTGTTCTCTCGCCCCCCCCCCCCCCTCATCCCATCTCATACGACGAAGAAACTACGATTTCCCTAATATCACAGCGGCGCCACCAATCTTAAGGACGCTCGGTGGTTTCACTCTTAACTTAAAGGGAATTCGACGAAACTTGCTGGAAGCATTAATTATGTTTTCCTAAAGCTACCTGAATTATTTCAAAATTATTTACCTCAGATTTCTTAGGATATTTGATGTGGAAGTGGGCATTAAATTACATATGGGTTCTCATGGGAACGCGAGGTGCGACTAGCTTTATTCATCGAAAATAACGCATTCTCGTTAAGAATAAGAAAAACAAGTATGAAAATCATTTGATGTACTTTATTTTTATTATTTTTGTTTTACTTATTCTTAACAAGAAAAAAGTTCTTTTTGATGAATTAAGCTACTCGTACCTCGTGTTCCCATAAGAACCCATGTAATTTGTTTTACTTATTCTTAACAAGAAAAAAGTTCTTTTTGATGAATTAAGCTACTCGTACCTTGTGTTCCCATAAGAACCCATGTAATTTTTTGTCAACTCCTCGATCAAATATCTTAATTAATCTGCGGTAAATAATTCTGAAAAAAATCAGGTAGATTTAAGAGAAACATAAGTAATGCTAATGCAGCAAGTGTCGTCGAATTCCCTTTTTAAGTTAAGAGAAAGAAACCACCGAACAGCCCCTCGTTGTTGCGTCTCCCCATCCGACCGCGAGGGCGAGACGACGCGAGGGTGACGTTAAAGCGTACTACGCCATTTGAACACCCCCCCCTTGAGAGTCATACGCAAGAAATCACAACACTATTAAACGCATAATGCACCGATTTGACGTTTATTTCAAACTAAAATGATACTCGAATGATTAAAATTCGAATTGCTTCGGGTCACCCTTAAACAGTTCCGGCTTACCTACGGTTCATCATTTCAATATCCTCATAGTAAGTATATTAACGCAATAAATGAATATTCTCGCCATTAGAAGAAAAATACAAATTTAAGATAAAAATGCCAGGAACATTATCGTTGTCGAGGCAAGCTTACCTTGAATTGGAATTCACTGTTTTCGATCATTATTACATGACATTTTTCTTTTCACGTCCACCACATACTTTCTGACCGCCTCAAATTATTCACTGATGATCTCTCAAAGTATTCAATTCACCTCAAGAGGAATCAAGAACTGCAACGTTCCTTTTGATTTTTCAATTTATTAGTTTTGTCGCGATTTATCAGAATACGCCAAATGCTGCGAGGAGAGACCAGAAAAGGGATGGCTCCCAGCACAAAGTCACGGGGCTGCCAGCACGAGCCACTAGCACTGGTGCCACTATCCAGGGCCAGTGCACTCACCCGGGACCGCGTAGTGTTGTTCCCTTTGTGCCACAGTGTTCTGCGAGCCACTCACTCGAGAGGGCATCGATAGTGTGCACGCGAGGATTTGCTCGTTTCCACGGTTTCAACATCCAGTGTTTGGGTGGTGGTGGTGGTAGCGCGCTACTTTACCAATTATCTTGTTTTGTTGCTAAGCAACATTTACGTAAGGTGGTTCCACCGTAAAATGACTTAAATGTCATTTTATTCATATTCTGTCTGCTTGTAGAAAATTAGTCCTCTATCTCACATGAGCAGCAAAATAATACCTTTCTGCGCTATTTTATTCTATAACTGAACTTGAAATTACATGGTGTTCAATGGGGGAATAAGAGAAACACGGGGAAAAATAGTATTTTTCCATAAAATATATAAATGCCATTTTCGTGGAAAACTGTCTCTAAGAAGGAAATAATCCAGAGAAATTGAATAAAAATGTAATATAGGTATCTTAACACCTTATTTTTTTAGTTATTAGGGAATTACTGCCGTAATTGAAGTCAAATAATAATCTCGTGGCGCCCCTAGCTGTTTTCCCGGCACTTTAAAGTGCCGCGGCCTTGGCCGCGGCACGGGGGTTATTTTGTAATCTCACTTTAGTGAGAATACGTCATAAAATGTCACTTTTTCGTAGTTCAACTCCGCCACCCAGGCGGCGTGACCATCTTCGGATCTCAAGCGGTGAACTGCCGGTCATGTTCTGGTCTTTTAGACGATTCATCCGCTCTGATCCGTATCTTTCGACTCTTGATCCGTTTCATTATCTCCGCCTGCCATTAGTTCCATCTCACCTGTCATAAAGAACGTGACATGGAGCCACCATCGTTTCCACTTGAATCCTGAGTTGGAAAATAAACAAGGGCGCGAAAGATACAAACGATTTTAAATCCTATTGTTGTAATTTGCTAAACGTGAAGAACTTCAGCATTTTCAACTCCAATATATTGGGCACTTGAAGGAATGCTTTGTTTGAAATGCTTATTTTATTATTAGCTTGAATTATCTGTGTATATATTTCGTATCAATATTTCCCAAACAATGTAGCTGATACCTTTGTTTTCGTGTTCCTATCCGCCAGTGTATGGAGAATGGAATTCATTTATTTATACCATATTTTCATAATTTTAACAAATATTGCCTTAAAATCTACGTTCTTGGTAATATATCCCGTGCTTGTGAATCGAACACTAATTAGATGCACTTAACTTTTTGTAAACATTGAGTGATCGCTTACATGTCACTTGTAGTTTTGACTGTATTTAGATTTTCGTGGTATGTACAGTGTAAGACATATTCCGTAAGATGTTGAGCAATCTGGTTATTCGCTAGTCTCGGCATCTTTTATTTGATATAAGCTTCGACAGTTCACGAACCGTTCATGAGCCGATCATTAAGAGAGGGAAACGGATCTCCCGCATTTCCACTAAGAGTCACTAAAAAGGTGAGATTACAAAATAACCCCCCAGCTGGGAACCACTGCTCTATGGACTCAGTGGCTACACGCCATATGCTAAGACTGCTAGGAAAATTCACGCCACGGGAGTACCGGGGTGAAAATATTTTAACCTGCACTGCATATCTTCAGAGCTTATAGAGGAAACAAAATAAGAAATATACAATGCTCTTGAGTTGATAGGTACGAAACTTCCTTTTTTCCATGAATCACTTAACGGATACAACAACAAAAAAGATCAAGACCCTAGGACACACTCAGTTGAAAAATAATTCACTTTCGTCCTTACCCCTATTGCAACTCCTTTTTTTCTAATTCCCTCCCTTTTAAAGGCTGGCATTCCCTGCCACACGCCTATTTAGCGTCTCGTACGGTAATACGCAGATAAACTCTGAGAAAATACACTAAATGAGAACTTTAGGACTAGGATGGGTATAATAATGGGTGCTAGTAAGTATGCCTTCTGTGAATTGTCATGCTTCATAGTTGCTGTGGATGGGAACTTATGATTATATGATTTCTGTAAAGACACTCGTCCTTACGGACAGAAATTGGTATTTAAGAGCTGAACTTGAATCGAGAACATTTAACTCCTTCAAAACCAGGGCAGAAAATATAAATTCATTGTAATAAATGATAAAATGGATCAAGTTTTAAAATTTATCTAAAAATGCATAACTTCGAGAAAGTTTTTCATTTTCGTAATGAAATAAAAATTGGAAATGTTTTACAATTCGTACTTTAAAATAACGACAACCCGCCGTTAAAACCTTGGTCGGCGCAGTGAAAAAGTGTGAATTAATCCCATGTCAATTTGTTTTACGAAAATGAATTAAGCACGCCTATAATGTAATATGTAATAAATAAGGGGATTTTTGGACGGGCACTCCAAATCATGGATCTCGAATGCAGCCACCTCTCCGCGGTGACCTCAAGGTAATTAATTATATCAATAAAAAGGCTCAAAAGGAGACTTGAACAAAAAAATAGTATTTTAAATGCCCATTACGACAAAAAACGTACCCGAAGATATAATACGCTTTTATGATTTTAAAGACCCTCTCATACTCGTCCGGGGTACATAAAAAGCAATATAGCACATTAACAGGGTCCTGGGACAAGCCATGAATCACGATACACAGTCGTGACTCGTGAGACTTCTGAATCGTAATTTAAATGAAGTTGTACGCAGCCCCGATTGGAGTGCGGAAGGGTCTTCGAAGGTTGCCTTACGTGTTACACTTTCTGATGCTGCGCTGCCGAAAGCCATCATACGCAGCATATAACATTTCCAGATATTACCGCATTTCTCCGAATATAACCCGCACCCCGTTTTTGGGGTCTCAAGCAGGGAAAAAAGTTAATGCGTGAATTTAAGCCTTTACCCTTTTTTAGTGCATCCCGTACCACCCGTACAGTATTATAGGCATTAGAATGTTATATATCTGTTTTTACACGATCTATGTAACTGTGACACAATGTTACCTATATTATCCTTTAATATATGAATAAATTGTGCACCAATTTCACGTTTTTTCAGCGTTCTTTCTTACTTTCCCCGTGGCTTAGTCGAGTTCAGCTGGGGCGTCCGCGTGAATCCGAATGGCTGATTTGCTCAAATCGGTCATTTTTACGATTTTTTAAAGAAATTACTCGAATGTAAGCCGCACCCCGATTTTGAGGCCCCGAAATCGGGAGAACAAGTGCGGCTTATATTCGGAGAAATACGGTAATTACTATGGTTAGCATTGCATTTCCAGCAGGGAGAGATATTTTTACTCGAAATATTATCAATTTAATCGGAGTATATTTTTGGAATTTGCCAGATTTTCGACAATTTCTCAAATTTCAAAAAACGCATGTTTGCTGAAATTTGGCATGGAGAACTAAAACCCCAAAAGGCAACTTTTCCGCCCGTAAGCATAATTGAAGTTCGAAATTAAGTGAACATTGATCCACCAAAATGGACGCAAAGATGAATAAATGTCCGTGTTAAAACTCTTTCTTTAAACGTGTGTATCTCGTTATTGAACCAGGCATGGAAATAAACATGCATCAGCTATGAGCCTGTTTTACATAACGCTACACAGGAGAAATTAAATTTTTTCAATAATTTCTAGGTATGCTTTAAGCGATAAGATTGAAAAAAAAAACGGTATTTGGACTCCGTTGCGGAATGTGCAGCTAAAAGGAAATCTGTGTAAGGTCAGATCACTACTCATTGTTTTAGTTTTCTCTTTTTTAATACGGTGTGTATCATGGCACTGGCAATTAATAATATATCAATAATCACTACAAAGTTAACAGTTTCTTTGCTATCAAATAATCGATTACAAAAAGTAAATTCCGACACCAACACATTTATTGCCCTGAGAAAAAATCTGTCGCCTAGAGCAGACGTTTAGAATTTGTTAATAGAATCAATCACCTTAATATGCGTAATTTAAAAACATTTTAAAGAAACTTAAAATTGATTAAGCCAATTTCATAAAATATTATTGCTATTGCCTAACGGGTTAACGGTTGTAAATATAGATATTGTTGATCAAATACCATCTAGTCTGAAAGAGAGATGTTCATCTACCGTCATAATATGTGGTATTTATTCAGTTTTCTCTATTAGGCTTAGATGTGAATTCACACAATTTTTTTAATTCATATAAGTGTTTAAACACCCCAATAGTATACATCTTAACTTAGGTTCTGAAGTTGAAGAAAAGGACCAAACGTGTTAACGATTTTCGAAATAAAGTGTAAGCCACATGTAGCCACGAAGTAGCCTTGTAGCTATAGCCTAACCCTGTCCAAATCCCTCACGGCGGAGTCACCGTAGCAACGAGGAGGGGAGGGGGAAAGGTGAGAGGGAACACTCACACTACAGTGGCTTGAATCATGCGTTGCATCGTAGCGAAGTAATTCTGCCGTTAGCTTAGAGTGGCGAGTTTTCAAATATTCCTCGCTAACGAAAACAGTTTTCATGAATGCATTCTTTCGCTAGCGTAACGGACACCATTGATCATTCATTGGCGGCCGAACGATAGACATTTTTTTTGTGTTTATTTTAAGAGCGGCGTAATTAATCACCCGAATTGTGCAATATCTATGGGCTCACTCAGCACACTTTTGCCGATTTCTTTTCGAAGAAAAAAATGGAAACCATTTATAATTACTGCACAAAAAATTGTAAAACTTGAGAAAAGTGGGTCTGGCGCTATCTGCCGTATTGCAGAAGTAATCCTACTCATAATCGAGTGTCCTGGGAATTTCAGTTTCCTTCGTCGCCACAGAGGACGCAGCACACAGCTTCCGGAACGGGCGTAAAGATTATGCGGCACGCGATAAAACGAATCATGTCAAGATTCGCTCCAACATTCTTATGCAGCCGACAACCGCGACGAAGGTATACTCATACGAGTAAAAACGTCGGTTCCAAGGTCTTCGACATCAATTGTATTCGTTTTCATTCGTAAATGAAATGAAAAACACCCTGGCCCCTGAGCTGCGTTCTCTCGAATCTCCTCCGATGTTCCGAATGGGGGTGGTCGACATGTGAGAGCCGCACCACCACCCACCGCACCACCACCACCGCTCCACACCCCCACTCCCAGCGGCGCGGCGAGCGACACCCATCGAGAGAGGCGAAGCGCGAGGAACTCTAATTATAATCGAGGGGTCCCGAAATAGTGGTCCCCGCGCACTGCACCCGCCTCTCGGGGTGCAGTGTGCGCGCCCGTTGGCGCCCCAGCGAGAACGCCCGCGTGAAGACGCGAGGCTCGGCGAAATATTTCCGCAATAGAAACGAATACCTAATGAGGTAGTTTCAAGCGAGATATCTATTCACATAAAATTTAAATGAATTTGGCCTCGTCGTAAAGAAAAATATAAGTCACTTGTCTGTACCACTATATATGCACCAAGATAACAGCCGCGAAATAGAAGCCCCGTTTTCCACTGGTTTTGGAGCGGCTGTGCACTCCAGAGAGGCATCGTTGAAAAAGAAATGAGTTGATTTCTGGCGCACAGATCGCGTTCCACAAAGTCCCCGAGCACGGCCCAAGTGGGTCAATGAAAAATCTCTAAGCCTCGCTCTGTCAGGGGGAATGGGGATGGGGAGGGGGGGAGAATGGGGGAGGAGGAGGGGGAAGGTGCGATGGAGAGGACAAGAGAAGGTAACGCGTCGGTAGGCAGCAGCGCCAAACAAAACGCTTCATTTCGATTGGTCCACATCAATTTCAAGCGTAAAACAGAGCTTTCTTCAACCTTATGACGTACTACAATGGGATATCCACGAGCGACGCTATGTCTATGTCTGTTTCCGCCCCTCGGTGGTTCTTTGTGTCATTTTGCGTACAGAGCCAAGGAATTCACTTTTGATTTGTTTTCTGCCAAAGTCTTCGAGCAGAACGTTCATTCCGCTCGTGATTGTGATGGTTGATATGAAATTGCAGCCAACTCTCTATCTCCACGTCATTCACTTCAAGTAATTCAATAAGCGATGCAGCGAATGACACACCATCGCCGTCCTCCACGACGCACCCACTAGTGGACGACAATCTTTCAAACGGCAATTGTTTGAAGTCAACAGACACATTGGCGAACTGAAGGCAACCCGATAAGGCGACTGAAGATAGCGCTAGAAGCCTCGTCGCGACGGCCAATCGTGGAAGCTCGCAACGTTAAAGTTACGTTTCCATCGCAGAAGGAAAAACATTTTCACGGGTTGAAAAGAGTAAACGGTGTAAACCGTGACGTGTGACGTTCTTGATAATTATTCCAGAACATTGTGGAGTGGCAATTAAGGAAAATGGATTTTTGCGAGGATTAATGGCAATGGAGCTGAACTAATGATATTCCTTATTAAGGATACAAAGACGACGATTCACCCATCCCCTTAAAATGACGGAATCTCTGGCGTTTGTCGGTCACCTTGTTTCAAACAGCCTCCTCTGACCATTTTAAAAAGTTAGGTATGCATTTCTTGTAAGTTTGCAAAGCAAGTATCTTTCCCTTTAATATTATTTCACCTCTGCAATACACGTTTAAAACCTACATGGGGTATTTCTCCGATAACAACTAAATTTTATTTTTTCAATCTCTTATTTTGATTACAACTTCATCAGAAAGCCTAGTTTTTCCTGCAAAGAGCAAAACCTTCCTTGACCACGTACAAGGTTATAGATTTTTCTGGCAAAATAAGGAAAGGACAAATTTGTGGATTGCAAAATACTTAAATGATTTTAGCAGTGCATCATGGTTTTCGAAGAAAATCCAATTTTCTACTTTTTAACTAGGTACACAGTAAAAAGGAATCTAACTCTGCCTAAAAATGGTGTGATATCTCTCTGATTTCATCTTCATATACTTTGGCCACTATTGAATCAGCGGTCGTGATTCCGCGCGACTCGAGACCACTTTTTGGCGAGACGATAACCACAGTCACGAGACTCTCGGAAGTCTCGAAATTAAGATACAAGTTATCAACCGGTATTTAGCGTAATGCTATCCTTAGAACTACTTTCTTTAGGTTTTTTAGGGAGTACATGCCGCGACCTGGCACTCATTTTCTTAATTACTCTACCGTTGTTTGCAAAATTCTACCAATTGGATTCTGAGATATAGATGATCGATTTCTTACCAAGGTTTTCGCGACGTGTTATTACAGAATTTAGCAATAGAATACTTATAAGTCTGCGGAAGATTTTCCTATGCCATTTCCTCAGTCACATCCTTTCTATTATTAGATAGGATTGAAGAAACTGATCTTAATACGTCCACTCCCCAATTTGCTAATAGTAGGTCAACCACGCACGCGGTAACACCTGAACAAAAACCACCGGCACATGCCATAATTGACACCAATTAAAAATCATAATACACAATAAACACACAAATATTCCCCGATTTGGAGCAATTGAAGCTCACGATTTTTTTAACAAAGCACTCAATAACTAGAACAATAAAAATGGAGAGAGACTTCCTGAGCATCCCAGCTACATCAATTCCTTCTGAAAGACAGTTTTCACGGGCACCACTGACTATCAGGAAACACTGAAATCGTTTGAAGCACGAATCCACCAGAAGTTTACTGCGTGAACTCGTGGGTAACGTATGTACAATTTGGACGGAGAAATAACAAAATTATCCTAATTTTATGGTTTTAAAACCTAAATAAGTCATAAAAAATCGAAATAAATTAGATTTCGTGGTTTGGATCAGTATTTTTTTTCTGCTAAATAATTTGATTTTCTATTCCTTTCACTGCACCAATTTTGAGGCTTTTAGAGATTTTTTCTTCAGTGTTGAGCTCTATTTTTTGGACGTAATAATTTACTATCAATGAACTGCTAAATGGTACATGTATTTGGATACATGGAGTAAGTCCACTTTATAAAAGGTTTGAATTCATATGAATGTCGTGACGATTTCGAGTTTACCGATTTGGCGATCATCACTGACCCTGAAGAAACTAGGCTTTTTACCGTGGTGTGTTTTTTTTTATCCGGAAAACGAGACGAGAGTCTCGCACGAGACGAGACTGAGGTTCACGATACGAGACGAGACCCGATGTTGAAAAACGAGACTGAGACGAGACTTCCCCAAGTCTCGCGGCAATACTATAGCCGTGAACTCGTTAGGTTGAGCAACTTTTCCACCCTTTGGGGGGTCTGGTGTAAAAGTAGCGAAGCCCGGAACAGTTCCATTGTCCAATACAATTCAACAAAAGATAGATACAGGCGAATAAGGTTATCTTAGGTGATTGGCGTGATAGCACAAATGGTTGGCGGGTGTGGGAGAATATAGAGATGCGTACGCAGACATAATTCGTTGAATGCTGCTTCCTTCCCATTCAGGCATTCCATCGACCATACACAGGCATCACCAGATCGCGGATGGAATTGGCGGAGAGGAGTTAACAAACCCATAGCTAATGATGCTAAATAAATCGCCAATTGGCAATGTTCACATACACAGGCATAGTAAATCATGAGTAAATATAAGATGTATGACATGAGATTCCCATAATCATCCAGGCGCAGGAACGCGCGACCACACACCATACAAACCCTCGTTTACAAATTTTACAAATTCCCCCCCCCCTCGAGATTGCTCCCTTGATCCACCCCTCTGCCTGCATCAGGGTGCGGTGGTTTCGCCTCGCTTAGACGTACCGCGCCAACTGCTTCGATGCGCCGAATGGAAACGGCCAACGCGATTCCGTGGCGCGCAGCACGTGACACGAAATAGTGCGCACCCTTTTCCACAGGAGAGAGGGGGAGAGGCGAAGGAGAGAGACACATCCAACGAATCAGCTGTGCATTGAATACGCCGAAAAAACACAGGCATTGATGGCGAAATGGTCGTGGTACCACCACATGGACCATCGTCTGGAAAAATGCAAGAGGGACATAATTTGCAAAAATGTATTAAAGGAGGACAAATCGTAGGCGTCGTCGGACGGGAGGAGTCGATCGCTCTAGTCTCTCTCATCACCACCAGAAGGGGCGCCCACGTCCTCCAGCGCAAAGGGGTGGAGTCAGGGGTAGGGACGCTTGCTGCCCTCGATTCGTCCGCAAGTGGGCACCACTGGAATGCCCCTCCCTCCCTACCTCTCCCGTGCCCCGAAAGAGAACAACAATGCGATCTCAGATCCGTCTTAACCTGGCCCCCCGAGTGATCTCTGCTGAATGCGGCTTCACTCATTTAAATTCGCTTCTGCAAGTAGCGACGTGTGAGCACGGTGTTCTGCGGCGGCAGCAGCAGGGGGGGAGTGGGGGTCGCTAAAGGGGGGGGGAGTAATGGACACATCGACCATGGGTCTAACTTTTACGGAAAATAGACTGGTTCTAGAAAATTTGGTCGAAAATAGCATTTCGATTCTGTGATTATACCCCATTAAATTTGGTGAAATGTTGATCACATGACCGCGAGTGGGGATTAAAAATCTAAACAACAAATTGATTCTCCGCCGAAGGCCTTATAGTTATAAAATAAATAATTACGTCAAATTAGATCTTTTTGTTTTTGCCATCGATCACGAAAAAGGAAAACTTGTAACTGTTCTCGTCTTGTATAATAAGAAATGAGATAATTCTAAATATCAGAGGTATAATTGTATTTAATTTAATTCATAGAAAGTTATCAACAGCACGAATGCCTGTGGCATTCAAGAAAAGTGGAGTACCTACCCATTGAACGCCGAAGTTCGGAATTTTCCAAATCACTACACATTCTTTACTTCCGACATTATATTTTTCGGATAAGCTGAACGTAACGTTTAAGCAGAGCGAGGATCCTGCAAGCATCGATACACACATCGAGGCGTCGCCACACTCTCCTATCACCTCCACACTCAACTCCCAATTCGTCAAGCTTCCATTATAACAGCCCGGAGTCAAATCTGAGACACGAGCCTATTCGGCAAACGTTTACCAACAGGGGCTCAGCAACCAATCGATCCACGATCGATACTCACGCATCGACCAAAGAGTCGTGTTGAATACGTCATATTTACAGTATTCATATATGTATATTCCTTATATTAACCCTTTTTTCTGGAGAAGTGATGAAAGAAAAAGAAACTGCGTAAGTAAAATTCAGCGTAAAGAACACAGAGTGTAGCCACTGTTAATTGCCATATATACTTCCGCAGCAAGCTCCTCAGCGCGCTCTCCAATATGCTGCTGCCAAGCCGATCCGGCTGAGAGAGCTATGACGACCGACTGTATTCTCAGATGAGCTGGCTCGGCTCAATTCACGGACCGAACGGGCGTTGTTGAGTTTACGACAACGGAACTGACCTCACTACACCGACCGGAGATAGATGGCTCGGTAAACGTGGTGGTAAACGTGACGTCGCCCCCGCCCGCACGGTTTTATCTCGTGAGAATCGATACTTTGAGTGGTGGGGGGACAAAAGCAAGACGGGGAAACTCCCTTGAGCCCCCCACCCCCGTTGTATGACGCGCCGCGGACATTCATAGCAAGGGTGTGCAAGTAAATACATGATAAACATAATGAGAGCTTAAAACAATTCAAGGTGTAAGCACAGATGGAGACACATTTGAACGGACTTCTGCGCACACGAACGACGGTGTGAATGGACCGATGTGCGCGCAGGCTAAAACCTACGGCAACCTACCAACAGGTAGCAGCATTCTGCAGGTCCACAATAGTAACCGGCCGAATTTTCGTAAATATTTTACGGTTCCGTTCGAATTTCATTCTTAAAAGAGTGAACGCGTTATCCCGAAGTATTTAAAAACTTTGCATCACCCATGTCTTTACTAATAGTCGAAATACAAAAGCAACAATGGCGGATGCGATTATTATCGACGCTCATTCCTTCTCGAGCACATTCCAGCGCACGTTGACAATGCTCCCGGTCTGCTTTCAAGGAGCGCTGCTCAGAGGGCGCAAACGAATGGAAGGCAACCGCGCTTTTGTCGCGGAGTGAGCCGCGGAGTGAGCCGCGGAGCCAAAGGCCCGCAACATTCATACACACACCGTGTATTCTGACGTACAGTTCGAACCCGTTCACAGTTCGACCCCCGTTATTCTTGGAGACAAAAAAATAACTTTGTCGCATGTCCTATTCGACCCCAGTTTCCCCAGGAACTCATAATTATTGTCACGGTAGAAATTTTTCATGTTCTCGAAGCTAACAAACACTGGAAAATGTGGTTATAGTTTGTGGAAATAACAAAGGTGGTTTTCTTCTCATCATGGATATCACATAATTTCCACGAGCTCAGGCTTGAGATCATCAGTTTTACTGGAAAATGAATTACTTCAGCCTAAGATTGGCCACCCTTGTTTCTATTATTTCTGTTGGTTAACCTCGCCATTCTAATTGAAATTATATTTTCGAATCGTATCCTAAAAGTTACAAAACAGCCCCATCCGATCGATATATCGATACTCGAGTACAGTTCGACCCGCAAGATTTTGCCCAAAATTTTGGTCGAAAAATATTCGAGTACATACGCGAGTATATACGGTACTTATCTCGTCGATACGAACAGTCACGAGGGTGGAGGCGAGGTCGAGGACAATCAGGAAGGAAAGGCATGTGGTGTTGGGGAGGGTCGACACGCAATTATATAAGTTTAATAAAAAAGGAAGAGTTTCAGGTTTAACTTAGTGAAACTGTTTCCATGTAGCAACAAAATGAGCACTGGTTAATCCCATTTATCCACGCTTAACTTTTATTTACCGATCAAGGTTTCAACGGCTTACCACCATCTTCAAATTCCACCTTAAAAATGACGGTTACTCGTAGAAAATGGGTAAATTTAAATTAAGATACGGATACAGATCGAGGACTCTCTCGATGGCCCGACCACCCTTCGAGTCGAGGGACCGTCAAACAATTGGATATTCAATGAAGATTAGATGGCAGAAAATTGAATTCTCATAACCAACTGGAACAACTTTGAAGTGGAAATCTCCTCGTTCTCCGGTTGTGTGTTCAGGCCTCCCCACCCCCTTCACCGCTTCCTCCCCCACCGCCCCCTTACCACTTGTTTGTCGCCAACGACCAAGCAACGCACTCGCGGACATTACACTTGTTGCAACTGTCGAATTACTGGCAGAGGAAACATCAGAACTATTGAATATATATATATATATATATATATAAAACTTCCAGGAAAATCACTCGGGTGATAAATATACAGTATGCCAAGAGGGTGGCCGATAAAAAATATACACACGGAAAAAAGAACACTTACAGTGTAAGTGTTCTTTTTTCCGTGTGTATATTTTTTATCGGCCACCCTCTTGGCATACTGTATATATATATATATTGAGAGTAGTGAGAACGAGTGGTTGCGACGGGAGAGCCGTGAGGAGCGTGGAGAGGCAGCGGGGGCGGCGAGAAGTGGCTGAGTGCGTCCTCGGTCGGTCGTCGCCTCCCCCGCCCCAACCGGGGGGGGGGCGGCCGCCCCGCGCCCTTGGCCGCCCCTCGGCGCGCGACCCACTTTCCCCCTCCGCCCCCCTCCCGCCGCGACCTCAATTCCCATCCCCCGAAGAGTGTGAGGGGGAGCAAAGAAGAAGAAGAAGAAAAGGGAGAGAGTCGAGGGATGGGGGGGGGCAAAGAAGGAATCGATATTACACACAGACACACAGAGTGGGGGCGGGGGCATTCTCCTCTCTCTCTCTCTCGAGCGGCCACCTCTCCGCCGTCTCCACGAGGCGGGGGAGGGAATCGGAGGGCGGAGCGGAGGGAGGTACCCCCACACTCCCTCCTTACCCCTCCCTCGCGGCGGTCAGGGGGGGGGGTTGCATCGGAGCACCAACCTCTACTCAACTCGACTGCACCCCTCAATGCTCCCCCCCCCCCCGCCCAACGTTTCCCCGATTTTCCTCCGTGAAGAAGGGCCCGTAATCCATGTTCCTTCCTGATATTTGAAACGTGAACCGCACACACATTTCACACACCTTTTCCTCGCCTTCCCCACGAGAGCACCAAGCGCGCACCACGGCTGGGGAGTGGTGAGCATCGGAGGACGACACACACGTCAGCAGTGGAGGGGGGGGGCAGGGCAGGGCGCCCCCCCCCCCCCACGTCGCCCCCCCCCCGGCCTCCTCACACATCGCCCGCGGCAGACGGGGCGGCGGCGGGGAGGAGGAGACGGACACCCACCCCATCTACACGGGGAGAGTCGCGGACGGCGGCGACCAATCGATTGGTGGTGGGGCGCAATGCCGCTCTCTTCATCTCTCTCTCCTCCAGACTGCGCCAGAGGGCCAGAGACACTTCCTCCTCCTATTCGGCGTCTTCTTCGTCCGACCGTTCGTCTCTCTCTCGGGGCCAAGGAGATATCTCCCCCCCTTGTGTGTTCTTCCAACTGATCGTAAACATTAAAGTAGTAATCAACGGCATTAGTCCCGATATGCTTGGGGTGACATTCGGCGTCCCACAAGGAAGCGTGATAGGCCCTCCCTTGTTCCATATTTGCTACTTAATTTTCTGATCAGAAGTGATGAGGTGGGAGGATGACGTGGAAGCCGCGATAGCAGTTCCAACGCTTTTCGGTGAGGAAGCGGGAGCACGGTCGACCCCCCCCCCCCCTCTCCTCCCCCGCCGACTCACCTCCCCTCCCGTGGGTGCAATGGCGCATTACTCGCTTCCTTTTTTTTAACACCCCGAGTAAAGGGAGGGGGCGAGCCGTGTCCCGCCGCTGGGCATTTTTTGTGGGTCTCCATTTATGTACTCATTTCCGAAAAAAATATATTATATTTCAATCGCTCCTCTTATTGTCTTACTTCCTTCTTAGTCCTAGCTCTTCGCTAGCTTGTCTTAGCTCTGTGTTAGTTTATAATAGCCATGTGTCTTTCTCACGCATAAAAGGACATAGCATTGAGAATAAACAGTTCCCAAAAATGTTGGTGTAAAACGTTATAAAATTACGTGACGTACGACTTGATTTTCTTAGGCACACTTCCGCCATCTATCTAAATTCCAAAAAACGTGGCGCGGATTGGAAGTCTTGAAGATGTACTTGCAAGTAGAGATGAGTCGATTCCACCGATTCCCATGCTTAAGGCCGCTTTTACACATGGAAGTTGACTTCTATGGAAGTAGCGAGGGCAGTGAAGTATCGAGTTTTATCGCTACTCGCAGGGCAGAGCTCTGCTTACACATTACTTCCGGCTTATCCGCAAATAAATGAATAGCAGAACTAAGGAGGCGAAAGGAGGTATATTCAAAACAACCAATGAATCATTTAATCAAAATCCTGCAGGCACTAAAACCGTATATTAATACGGAAATGTTAGCATATAATTGTAAAACAGTTTTATTATACTCATTTCCATAGTTCATTTTTGGGTAAATATTTGTTTATTATATCTTTTTTGACTTCATGATGTAATAAATTATGCGGAATATTTTGTTTTCATCAACATATATAATTATCTATTGAGTTTTATTAATCTAAACTAATCAAATCAACTCATGGGTTTATGTAAACAAATTTTCTTTCTATGACCACTCTATTGTATTTCAAGTTTTAATTCAGATTAAAAATTTGATAGCTAATTTAATCCAACATTATCAAATTTCAATCTTAAGAAAATTCTTATTTAATATAACTGTGGTTTTTCAATTGAGCTGAACCAGGCAGAATATTTCACCGGTTGTTTTGCAATACCTATTATCGCTGAATCAAAATGCTACTTGCAGGCAAAATAGAAAATCCTTCGTCTATTTTCCTTGCAAGTGCGAACCGGAGTAGATTAGTTCCGCTATCGACCCCTACGACCATGGAAGTACGTGCTTACACATCGAAGTACCACTTGCAAGGCTAATGTCATGGAAGTACCTTCCATGTGTAAAGCCGCCTTCAGAATCGGTATCGAGAATCGATCGCCTAAACTCGATTCCGATTCAATCGAGTCCAGATAGAAAAATATTTTTAACATAAGACTATAAGCTGGGGATATATTTTCTATTTGTAATTAAATCCACTTTTTGAGCGACTTAATTGTCTTTGTTATTTTATTCCCGCCAGTAATTGAATTTAAATAATAGTCGTACGCTACTGGTATATCAATGTCCCACCTGTTATTAGGAATAAGAATCGATGGAATCGGGAATCGATTTGAAAGAATTGGAATCGGAATCGAAATAAAGTGGAATCGACTCATCCCTACTTACAAGCTATGTGAATGGCTTCGTATAAGGCTCTATACTCATGAAAATTTCGCGAATTGGAATGCACCCTATATAGCACAGTCATCTACATTCTCCACTGGGGGCTTCTGGCAGGGACACCAAGCAATGAAGAGGAAGGGAGGGAATAAGGGATCGAAAGAGGACCACAATGTGTAATTGCATGCTAACGGAGTGTCTTAGCGCCTCCCGCTCCACCAAACAAAACGTATTTGTTATTGCCTCTACATCTACTCGAAGTACCGTGCAAGCCACCACTTGGGTGTGTGGCACGGGGTGATTCAAAACCAAGCATGCAGCACTCGTCCCAGCTCTAAAGATGAGTGGGATGAAGACATTTCTGCACCTTTCAGTTAGGCAGAGTCTCTATCTTTTTTCACTTCCATAGGATCGAAGATGAAATAATATCCTCTGTATGTCATACTGAAACTCACCTGAACTGAATTTTTTAAAGTTATCTAAGCGTAGCGTGTAACCTAGCTCTAGCGACTCCTAGCCTAGTCCTTCCATCAGCTGAGTTACACTCCCTGTCAGCTCGAAAGCGGTTTCAACGAAACCTGCGACTTGCCGTTGTGACTTGTTTTGCTATATGGGTATTCTTCTATATATCATCACCACATACTTACTTCTTTCAATATTTTTGTGTTTTCCCCCCAGCCATTTGTCGCCTTTCCCGGACCACTGCGCGGCGGATGAAGCGAGGTGTCCGTCATTGGCGCGATATCCCAGATATTTTGTAATTCCACTTTCGACATAGCTCTTTTAGAAGAGCACCAACTCAAATGAACGATTCATTTGAGATACCCCGCTCTCGAAGTACCCACGGAGTGAGTGCTGCCACTACCCATGGCGGCGTCACGGTTGACTATAAAAGACAATCATGGAACTCGGAAATACGAAAAATTAAGAAAACCTATTAAGTGACAGAGATTTCATGGCATCACTAGGACAAAAATCTAAAGAGCATTTAAAAAAAATAACAGCAAGTTCACCTCGCGAATTTCGCGGGATTTCTGCAAATTCGGAAACGACAGCAGCGCCAAATCGCCTGGCATTCAGCAGGCGCTTTCGAAGCTCAATTCCACGACCGAAAGAACTGGAAAATGAACCATTCTCGGCTTAGGGTGATTTGAGCGAGATAGTTCCGTAGTCATAATGGAGACCATATTCAAATTTTATATTTTTATTTCAGCGTCTGTAAGAAGTATGAAATAAATATTGAAATATTAACGGCGCAAATATATAGTTATATATGATCAAAATTCGCAGTAATTAAATAAATAAAGCTAAAAAAGTCTCTAACTTGACTCATTTTTTTCCTTGGCTCGTACGGCTGAAAACCCTTCAAAACAGCAGGTTTTTTTGCGATTCTTTAAGAATTACTGTGGTTAGTAATAGATTATTTTTTATAAATAGTTGAGAAAACATGCAATCTACACACCGTTAGTTTTTTGACGAAATCTAGGTGCTCGAAGTTCCTAATTTCTTAAATATTCTCCCTCTGGAGCGCACAGCCGTAATCTATCCCATGTCAAACAGTTTATATTTTCAGACAAATTGCTCGAAAGGTAGTTCGGCAAGGGGTTGATATTTTGATATCAATGGTAAGATGAGAGTTTTTTCTTTCTAAATGAGGCCAAATTCATTGAAATTCTAGGTGAAGTGGTTTTTCGCTCTCAAACCACCTGAAATGAACGACTCGATGGTGTCGCTGTCTGGCGTTTACAACTCCACTTTCGGTAATATTCTCCATATATAAGGAGCGACCCATGACATCATGTCCCGTGAGGTGAAATTACAAAATAACCCCCCTCTTGCGTACGACCCACCCCTTTCTGGTTGGGCAGAGTCAAGAGAGCTTCTTCGTTGCAGGTGGTCGGCCTAGGAGACTTCTTTTTTAACAATGTCATGACATACTGCCCCATCCTTGCATACCTCTCACTGCTATTTATTTAATCCATGCACTGCGTCTCCTATTCTTAAAGACTGCTAGTATTCCTCCACTTTAGGGTCTCTTCTGCCACATTCACCCATGACACGTTCTCGGCCCAAACGATTCCTTTCAAACCATTCACTACTCCACTATCACGAATCAGTTTCCACTCTCATTCTCTCGACATGGCCAAACCGACGCGACCAACCACACTCCTCTTCATCCATACGCACCATCCATCACTGAAGCACGCGAGTGCAATTCCCATTTCTTCATGGGCCACTCCTTCCTAACCCTATTCCATTTACTTCCATCGCAAACAACAACCCTATTTTCAGTGAATTCAGCCTTCATTTATGCAATTTTGGCACACCCAGGGTTGACCGCCGAACAACATGGTCGGGTGGAGAACACTTTTGTATACTTACTGCGATTTTCGCTTCCCTAGACGAACACTCAATTCCTAACTTGAAAACATTGATACGTGCAATGGTTAGGACGATGGTGTTCGTTTGAAAATGTGGAAAAGGGAGATGGGAAAGCTGAGCTCGGTCATGTTGGCTCAAGAAGGAGGAGAGAGAGACCGGGGGGGGGGGGGGGACACTATTGCTATTGGAGTGGAGTAATCATTGTGTCGAGGACGTCTGAGTGACCACACATAAAATAGAATCAGATTGCCATGGGATCAGGTACGGAGCTCTGCTCTCCGAGGAGACATTTAAAAACATATATATATATATATATATATATATATATATATATATATATATATATATATATATATATATATTCTGACCATTCTACCTTCTGACACACAGATCGCGTCATAAATGTAGCGGTGTTTAGTTCGTATGCTTTCTCAATAATTTCTAAAATGAAATTTATCACTCACCGAAATACTTGTAATGGAATCGCGAATCGAGCCTTCAGTTGCGGAGGCGATTTCCGCGTGCGGTGTTCGAAGAAACAAGTCAAGTACGAAAAGCCTCAAAACAAGAATCTTTCATTAATTGCAGCGCTCTGTCACAAAAGAAAGTTTCCGAATCATTAATAATATTTACCTCGTGCTTCTTACAACTGCTTATATTTTAAAATAAAATTTTAATATGGTCTCTATTATGGCTTAAGAAAAAAACCGCTCAAGCTCACTTGAATAAAAAAATTTGGAAAAGGGTAGAGGTGACATAGGTGAGCGATACTAGTGGTTGGGATAAAAGAAGATCCGACAAATTTAATTTTCCAGCGAATGCCGAGCTTAGAACCGTGGGATTACGTAATACACGCGGAGGGAAGAGCCTTCGGTGACGTCTTCGTCAAAGCAGTCTTCATTTCGATCGCGAAGAAAAAACTTCGGAATGCGAAGACTATATAGTGTAACTTGTGATTTCTAGAGTTTCCATAAAGGGTGATGTTAGTGTGTTAGTGCAACGAAGTTTCGATGGGGGAGAACTGTGAGCGAAGGAGACTGACGGGAGAGAGCGACTAGCAGGGACTCGAGCGAGGAAGTGCATTGTGGGTAAAGGGCTGCAGTAATTGGGAAAATACGAATGAGCCGAGAGAAAATTAAGACGGAAGGGAGGCATTGAGGGTGGAGGGAGGGGAAGGGGGGTCGGGCGAGGTGGATGTGATCAATTAAACTAAGAGTCCATCCCAAGATAATAGCGCAGTTGAATTTGAAACTGATTCGGCTTGGAAAAGAAATTAAAAGTAAACAATAAAGAACGTACGATTTAAAGAAAGGCCACCTTCATGTTGCTCGGCCTTCTTCATTGGGCGTGTTTTGGGAAACAAACGAACAATAAGGGACTTTAATAAAAGGAAACTTTAATAAAATAGGAAAACTTCAATAAAAGTTTTCATAGAGCGTTTCCTTTTTATATGTAAACGGCTGGTGTCCTACGGCGTGTGGCCCCCGCCACACGCCTATTGAGGCGGCTTGCGGGGTAGTATGTAGATGTAGATGTTTATAATTTGGCTGCATTCGTGCCAACTGTGTGGTATTCAACGCACTCAAGCTGTTCGTACTGACAAGGAGACATCGCGTGACTTATGTATGGGAGTGGGCAATTTACAGTAATTCTGTAAAATAGTCGAAAGAAAAAAAATGCCGCAATCTGGGATCGAACCCCAGTCACCACATGAGGAGTCTCAACCCACTGGACTACGTCCTCCGTTGAGAGAAGATGCGTGCACTTGCATAGGATTTATTATACGGAGGAAGATTCTTTATTAGCGTTTTTTCTCTCGAACCAGGGCCTACGTGGACGAAAGCCGTGGCACTTTTCCCGCATTCTCTCCATAGTTTCAGAAAATAATTGCCTCGTTTGGGTCCCGAATATAAGTCACGCGATGTCTCCTTGTGAACGACGCCCGAATTTAGAACTACGCTGACTACACCGTCCGTCTCTCGTGACTAACAATAAGACAATTTTCGGCTACACTAAGATATGAATATTCTGAAGTCAAGTGTACTCCGAATCCCGGCCGTGTATTCGACTTCGTCGGCGTTGGTACGCGAGTGGTGATATAAACGCAGTCCGGGAAACAAAACGGGTATTGGAGCTCAATCGCGCCTCGCAATCTCAACTCTCGGCATTTCTTCCTCCGAATGCGTCGAAAATGGAGGGAGTGGCGAGGGAGATAAATGCAACGAGAGCTCTGAAGGCCACCTGCTGTACACGAGACGACCAATTCTCACGCAGCGATGAATGCACGAAGATGTGCAGTGAGTATTTGCGACGTGTCAAGCGGGGAACTGAGAGAGATAACTGCGGAAAAACGAGTGCATTTGTTCTGATTCCGCGCTCGCGTCCTCGCAATTTATGCGCATCAAACTGCGCCATCGAATGCCCCTTGTAAAGCGGCCATAAAGGCATGGGGGGCTTGGTTGAAGGGGGTAAGCGGAAGAGGCGGCGACGGAGCTTTCAATTGGTCGCAGTTTTCTCTCTCGATGACTAAGAGCCGCTATCGGTCAGAAAGATGCACAAAGCAAGTGCTAAGGCGACTGCAGCAATTATTGTTCACGTACAGATGTGCGTGAAACTTTATATACGTGTCCTTATTAGTAATATCTATCGATAAAATTGAAAAAAACTGCATTCTGCCGATTTGGTTTCCTGGCAATTCAATGATATTTTAACTCTTTACTCTTTGAAGTACTCTTTATATGACACACGGCATATATTTTGATACGATTCTATTATGTACTTATGTAGATTTTCTCCTAAATGCGAAATAATAAGTTTCATGTTATTATAATAGCTGCTAACAAATATCAAGGATACCTGATATCAAGGATGTCGAGTAAGAAAAGCGTATTTAGATATGATTTTCTCGTAAATTTCGAATTTAACGCCGAAAATCCAATTCAAAACAACGCTTTAATTAAAGTGAAAATTTGGAATATAACTCTCGCATCATATGCATTAATGCATGTATGGTGATTTACAACGCAGGTGTACCTACTAGAATGAAATGTGGTCCAAGAATATTTTTTCCGACTTACTTGAAAAGTTATTAGAATGTGCCTTCTCACTGACTCTCACTATTACCGATCAAAAGCCACCTTAAGCCACTAGAGACAATGAGATGAAGTAAATTTGAACTTCATTCCAGGGCAAATCACTGAGGTGAATAAATCTTGCCAGCGATCGATGCCAATATTGAACGTGTAGATATCGATAAATGTGAAAACACCATTAGTTATTTGACGGTGTGACGTGCACCGCGAGCATATTATAGTACTTGGAGGTTCAAGATTATAAACCACCTCAGGGAAAGAAATGCAGATGAACCAATTCATAACACTCGTTTAACGTCCTTTCACGACCATGTTACAGGCTCCAGATAATTAAATGCCAATTCTCAATAAAACCTGGTGTGATGCGGCGGAGAATAAAACAGGTATTCGTTTAAAAAGCATAGTGCATCAATATTTCCTTCATCTAATACACAATTTTTTTCACTGACCACAACCAAAAAGTATAAATAGAAAATCTTCCATAAAAAATATACTTATATATTTTGCCTTGTAGAACTCACGTTAAATATACTCCATTGCTTGCGCTGGTGATAATCCTATTCACACTTTATCGTTCTTTCAAGCAGCAAATTTTCCTGCTGCGCGATCTATGACGAGGAGGACACTTACCTGAAATGAAAGAAAAAGTGAATTAACTTACTAAACCTGATAAAGGGATTACGCTAGGTACAGATTTCCAATTTTATTTTATATTGATCACAAATATGTATATTTTAAACGAATAAAAAATCAGTAAAATGAAAAAGTATGCTGAAAATTATTGCCAGTGAATAGAAAAAAAACTAAAAATTTCAAATTAATATCGTGTGTTTACTTAGCAGTGATGAAGTTTATCTTTGCGTTAAAATAAAGTAAACAGCAAATGGAATGGAAACAATTGACAACAATTTCTTTTCTCCTAATTGTATTGATGCAAATCCATTGGACGGATACGCAATTGTTCATTAGTAAATTCCTTGTATCAAAATTTGAATTAGGACACGGAATTAACATATAACCAGTCAGTGATAAGTGGTTGGCTCAAAGGCTCGTAGAAGTAGAACAGAAGCAAAACAAGCCCATGTTTAAAACGCCCACAAATACCCACATCTGCGCGGTTACATGAATATAACACTGTAATATATGTTTATATGTAAACAGCACTCTGAACTCTTTAACTTACGCAATTATACACTCTCACAATACTCAACATAAATGTGACATCCATGTCAAAGATTAGAGGCGGAGTACCTGCCAAAGAGGCGCACACAATGCTACCTCAATTATTTGTAACAAACTGCCACTTAGTATCTATAATAATGTGACAGGCATCAAGAATCATTTTTAAACAACATACTCATTGCACCTTTTTTCCTAGAGCATAAAAGATTTTCCAAAAAAAGCAGTGTAGCAGCACCTACATCACTGTGGCCACTGAGTGGCAAAAATAAAATTCCCGGGTTTTTACCGGTTTCTCCGGGCACTTTCCCGTTTTTTTCCCGGATAGTTGAAAATCATTTTCAAAACAATATATATTGTATTGAAACTTTTATATATTACATGATGATAAAATCCAGAAATGGCAATGAACTATCATTCGGTGCATTACTAGCACATAGCTATAAATTGTATGTGCAAGCGATGCACGTAGGGTTCTCCTGAAAAAACACATCTACGCTTGTATGAGGAATGTTTCATTGTGCGCTAATGTGCACACTTTAATTAGATAAATCTGAAATTAGTTCCTTCTGTTTTTTCATGGGTTTTTTAAAAGTACGCACGCAAGAACCTCTTTGCTTCATTACAATCCGTGGCGAAATGAATAAAATAAAATGACCTTGGCACACCCGTACAGCACAACATCTATACATTCCAATCATAATGTAAGAAATTTCAGTTGCATGTCCTTTCTTTGCTGGTAAGTCGAATGCCGTTTCCGATTACCTAAGTAGGCCATATTTGGCATGATAGTACTACTACTCATCGGGTGATTACGAGGAAACAAAAGGGAATTAATATCCCAGGCAGGGGGGCATGGGTTCGAGACCCTTCCGGCCGTATTCACAGATTCCCAAGTTCCCTATTATCGGCGTAATTGCGCACTAACTACTTGTCAACCTACAAAATGGTATTCATAGACTAAGCTTAGCAGCGCCAAGTGTGCTACCACTGCAATAGCTGGTTGGTTCTTAAATACTCCACTGCGTTGTTTAGAGGCGCTTCTAAATATGGTGGCCTGTCACGAAAGATCCACCTCGGGTGATAAACTTTAGCCTTGACGGAGATTTTAGACAAAAATATCGAAGATACTGGTGGAATTGTTTTCCTCAAGTCTGGCAGTTGCGGTTTGTAGTATTGCTTCTGGATTTGTATTTGTTTATCTTTAAGTATTCGTTCTTAATCTACGAAGCCGTGTTTTGTTACACAGTTGTGCTACAAGAGAATTTTAATCAACGGAGAAGAAAGAGTTGAAGTGAGGCGATTTCTGTGGTTTAGAGCTTCGGAAAGAGAGATTGCCATCGCATTTCCATCTCGTTTAATCAAAGCAAGGCCGCACACCATAGTGAAGTGCATAAAATAAACCCGTATGTGTTCGATGTCTGTTTCTCAAGATAGCAATTTTACTTTTAAATTCTTCGGCCTATAGTGCTGCCCATTCGTGAAATAATATGACCACGAGCAATAATTTTTTATAGACTGCGTCTCGGAGGAAGCCTAATAAACAATTAACAATTAGTTTATTACAAACAATAACAGTTGTCGTAGCGATTGCATCAGGTGAGGTGCTTCAGAGTAATTAACCCAAGCATATTAATCTAGTGTTGTCGTACAAAATGTGCATCTTTTATTGATATGAAGACGTACACCTGTTTTCTTATTGAATTGCAAGCATTTCCACAAGTCTGTTAACATCCAGTCGTAAATTCATATTCCGTTTCGCAGTTGTTTATGTTTTGGTTTCAGAGAGTTCAAAGTGAACGGTTATGGTTTATGTTGCTGTGAAAGAAAGGAGTTGTTTTCAGTGCTTCAGCGGTTTATAGCATCTTCTTTTGTGTTATGTTCTCCCCAATGGGAATGTGAAATCAATTCCGCTTTATTTAATGCTCGATAATTATTAGCGAAGGGACAATTACTCTCATTAAATCGTTATATAGTCGGCTGGACCGTGTGCAATTTCATTCATCGCTTGAATAGTAAAGGATAAGTCTGAGAATGCGAAATCTGTTTCATTTCGGTGTAAATGACAGTTATTAACCATTTACTTGTGGCTAATATTTTCCTTGCATGTGGTTTTTTATTGACGGAACGGTGAATACCTTTAAGCAAGCGCTGTATACATGTTTGAATATAACAGATACTTCATTTGGTTCAATTGTATGCAGTTAATTATAGTTAGATGCAGTGAGGCTACTGTGTGGTCCATGGAGTTCACTGATATAAGTATCTGTGAAACGTTTGCAGTGTAATACAGTATACTGCAAAAATTGAAGAAAATGAACAGCGTGTAATTCTTGATTTTTCTTCACAATAACAATAAACGCTTGTAGAAGATAGGGAGGTATTTTGACGGCAATGCTATAAAATGTGCAAATTGAAGTATTTTCCAGGAATGTCATTGTAGAATAAATATTACTTTTCTAATACCTGATATTGGTACATTTTCATGGTTATCCGTTGGCAATTATTCTGTTCCTTGCCCATCTCCGAATCAAATAAAGAAGGTTACCTACGAAATTTATCATCCAAAAGAAACTTTTTTCGAGATATCATAGAAAACAGCCAAATCAGATAAACGTATCGCAGAGACGTTCCCAAAGGCTATCTATTGTATTTTTATACCTTAAGTAGGTATGCTAATATATATTTGGTTGTAATTTACGAATTACAAGAGATAAGAGAGCGAAAAGTGTTAAATTAATGGGATTAAGCATTTAAACACAATTAAAAATATATTCCAAAGGAGAATATCCAGAAAAGATTTTCTTAGGCTACGGGATATCGTAAGTATACATGAATTCCTTATGTAATGTAACAATGGCCTTTCATTAATTACTAATTTGTTATTCATGGAAGTGCTTTAATTGAACATGAATAATACATGTCATGTGAATTGACGTAAGCAGAAGCCAGTAACAGTGTTGCCAAGCTTTGCTTTTTTGTTTTCAGGGCGCCCGCTAAATAAAACCATATACTCCGCTACGATAGTGGCGATAGCAGCATTCTAAGTTGGTAGCTCCTAGCGGCTTACTGAAAAGTATCCATGAATACCATTTTATAGTTCATACGACTGCGTGCTCTTAGACTTAAATTAGTCGCCCTACTGGCGAGTTTTAGATGAAATCTATTAATACGGCCGCCGCTAAAGTTTTATTTTTTCGACAGATCGTAATAGGGAAATAAGAGGTCTCCCGTAAACGAAGACTTTATTCCAGTGTTTAGAACATCAATATGGACTTACTGTTAGGAGCGTCAAACGTGAATTACCTATTCCACGCGTTTCGTATCAAAGATTATTACTTTCAATTTTGAACATTAGGTGTTCATTTTCGTCCACATGCAACCACGTTCCTAATTTTATAATTAGCGTTCGCAAGCGATGGGTCCTTCGGTGACAATCGCTTTTAAGGCGACTGGAACACCACTCCAGTTTTCCATGGAACTGTGAACCCACGGAGGTTATGGAGAGGATACGGTAGATCTTTTACTCTATCCCCGTTCTATTTCAAACAAGTCACTCAAGACCCCAATTGCTCTCACACTCATCTTACCATTATGATACGTGGCCTTCGTAACATTCAATTACTGCTCAGTCACTCCATAATCCTTCAAAACCTTCCACAGCTTATTTCTATTTACCCTTTCATTTGTGTCTTCTCTAAATCCACAAACGCACAATATACTCATCTTTCGGACGTCCATACATTTCTCTAGTGCTTGCTGAAGTGCGAACAGCTGATCTCTAAATCCACTCCCAGGCATAAACCAACATTCATTCATTCAGTCTTCCCATTTCTCAATATTATCACTGCCGCTAGAACCTCATTCTCACTTATTTCCTTTTCCATACCGACATTCTCCCGTACGAACTCGCAAGAAATACTCATCACCTGCATCGTTAATATACCTAAAATTCATCAAATACTCCCTCCAATAGCCCCTGACGTTGCTTTCATCTCATACGACTCCGCCACTTTGTTTTTTTATTGCATTCAATCCCCTGCCCTCACCTCGCTTTGCCCTTTTTACCCATTTCCAAAATGAATGTTTACCATCTACAAAATCACTCTTGCGTTTTCTCAGCCTAACATGCACCACATTATTTCCCTTCGTTCTTTCTTTACCTTCCTTCACTAAGTTTTTGTTTTCATTCTTTTTCTCTCTGTATTCATCACACGCCTTCTTTCGCTATTCCTCAAATTTGGCTGCAATCAATCTCTTATATACGCCTCCTCCTCCTCTTCACTCACTGCCATTTTCACTTAATCATACGGAATACTTATCATGCAAAGAATATTTTCAAAATTCAAAAAAGGGAAGTTCGTCTAATGGCTAAGGAGCCCTAGAATGCCTCATGCCGTCCTGTTTTCAGGAAGCTAAATATTCTCCACATTCCTTGCATCTACATTCTATCTGCTGTCATGTACACCCATAGAAACCTATCATCTTTTTCTAAAAACCAAGAGATTTACCATCACTCCACGAGAAGCCTTAATTACTTACATGTAACATATGCCAGGACCACAAAATGTTTACACGGTTTGCAGAGGATGGGACTTTACAGTTATATAATCACCTGCCCATTTCCATGAAATCCATGAGTGGTGATGCCTTTAAAAGACAACTGAAAGCTCTTCTTAGAGCTCTACGGTGATGTCAATGAGTTTATGGCAGATCCCTTGTTAGTCAACCATCTTTCATTGATCACTGATGAATTAATATTTATAGTGCAGTGCAATGTTAACGTTTTTTGGCATTGTTGCCCATTTTATGTATATTTAACTACTTTCTTTAATTCCCGACGTGTGCCTTATATTGTGTGCAAACTTTGTAACTCGATCTAATAGGCGAATAAATATTATTATTATTATAATTATTTCGCCACCATTGGAATAGCCTCTCATTTCCCCCACCACCCCGCATCCACTTTCTGCACATTCTACAATCATTCCTTTCCAACTGTCACGGGCATCACTCAACATGACCGATATATATACCCGTCCCATTCTCTCCGACTCGAAGACAGAATCTCCTCAATCCATACCGTACTCGCACCTCGTTGCCCAAACAACCTCTCCACTTCTCTCATTGGCGTGCACCTCTTTCCCTCGGAACCCACTTTGTCCACCCAGATCCACTCAAAGACACCACCGAATGGTGTTGGTTCCGTTCCACAATCGGCATCCCTCATCCCCATCTATTACCAACTCTCTCGATTCCTCATCATACACAATGCAATCAATACCCGCACCTCACGTGGCAGTCGTGTTCCCGGACCGAGGGAAGCCCCAATCCTTTCAATCGCTTTACTAGTCGCGATGTTATTTCGTCGGGATTGGATCACCATGCAAACACTACTTTGGCGTTCCCCATTGTCGGTGAGATCTTATACACTAAAAAAATACCTGGTTAGGGAACGCTGAAGCTCCCACATCTACACTAGCGGATTAATCTGCCACTTTTTATCTCTAACGTAATGAGAGATGAGAACAGTGAAGTGAAAAGTGATATAATAATTATAATTATAAGTGATAAAATAATAATATAATTATAAGTGATAAAATAATTACAACAATGTTATTGAAATAATTTCAAAGAGCCAATAGGGTATTAAATATATTCCGGTTGACATGTGCATGAAATCTTCGACATTAGGGAGCAATATACAATGAATATATAAAACAGTTGCAATTTAAGTCATGCTCGAGGGTTTAATTCAATATCACTTAAGTGTGCATGCATCACCATTGCAATGCGACTGAATAATACCAAATTCTGTGCACGACATTCGCGTCAGCAATGAAGGCACACACACACTCGGGGATACGCTTAAAGGGTGTCCACCGGGAAGTGGTGTATGGCAGGTCAGCCACCAGGTGAATGGTCTCACGGGGAATAAGCAGAAAAAAGGGTATAGTGGCCCTTCCTCACATGAGTGAATGTGGACGCCATCATAGTGGCCAGTAGAGCAACCCCCACTCCACTACAAGTGTTCTTTGTGATGCGGATTAGGACAATAGAATGAATGCGGAGAACAGCTCTTAGAATTTCAAACAAATTAATAGTGCATACCTATTTTTATAAATCAACCCCAAGGAATTTTCATATGGAAGGATATACAATTGGAATTAAAAGTGGGTTGATCGATCAATTATCATAGAGGCACTGATAAGAGTAGGAGATGATTGAAATCTCATAAGAACTCAAAGGAAAAGGAGGGAAAACCAAATTCGACATATTTTAAGATACAAGTGTCTAATGAAAACAGCCAAAAGTAGAATGAGATCTTGGCTGAGATACGCATGGAGCAAATAATGAATGACGAGGAAACAAAGAAGTATGTAGAAGTGAAGAGGCTAGCTCAGAGAGGATCATAGAGTGGAAAGCCGTGTCAAAACAAACAAAAGGGTTGATGACCATCAAGGATGATGATGTCAAAGGCACGGTTGTGATTTAAGAGGAAGTAGGTCAGTTTGTAAAAGAGCACAATCAGAATGGACAATTCACAAAGAATGAAAAATATCTTGAGGAATCTACAAAAACATCTTTTGTGCAACTACCAGAATTCCTTTTAACGTTTTCAGGAAGTAACAAATTCCATTCCTTTTGGATCATTAACGATTCCTGCATTTCCCGTGTACCTTGAAGTTACGCTTTCGAAAGTAAAATCATATTTCCTCGGACATTGGAGACCTAATACTCGCATAGAAAGGGAAATAAAGGCACTCAATGGACCAGAGATTCTGCAGCTCAATCCTTTTGATTTTACTGACTCATGCTTGAGGCTATTATGACTCGGGAGTGGCTAGCACGGAATTACCTCCACATACACAAACTGAGGAGAAATCAATATTCCATCATCCTCAGAATGATAGTATTATAAAGGAGCTTAAATTATATTTAAGTGCATATAAATAATTGATAAAGACCAATAAGAACTGCCCCATTCAGGCAACGTACTAAAAGCATTACCTAAGCCAAGCCACACAGATAGGAAGCGCCTAAAAATGGTACTCTGCTCACTTATTGAAAACAAACGGATTTTGACTTGGGAAAGCAAATTTACATGTAAGTTCACGTTTTCCCGGACTTTTCCAGGTTTTCCAGATCCTTTTTCAATTTCCCTGACTTTTCCAGGTTCTCCAGATTTTCCAGGTCTCTGGCAACCCTGTTTTTTTTCAATTATTCTTTAAGATCACTTAATCAATCACCATGATACATTTTACAAAATCTCAAATAAAACCTTCGGTTGTTGAGGCGTTCTCAGCGCACGGAGTAAAATAAAGAAGTTTAGGCCACAAATATCATGATCTTATTTGACGCTTCAACTATACTTCTCAGGTATGAACTAAATGTATCCTTAGTAATGAGTTAATTACTGAGAAGTGTAGTAATTTTAAAAAACAAAGTTTTACCGTCATTAATATTTCAATATTTACTTCACCCTTCTCACAGCTGCTCACAAGCTAAAACTAAGTTTGAACGTGACCTCACTCATGGATTAAGAAAAAATTCGCTCTAGCTTCAGCTAACTTACGATGTTTCAATCGTAAAATGTTTTAAATGTCGCTAAACAAATATTCTGACTTAATTATCTGCAAATTCCATGAAGTTTCACCTGAAGGAAGGTTTCCCTGGTGTTTTCAACGGGTCAGGGTCTGCCCCTTGGCAGATATGGGAGCCCCTGACCCGGTCCGAAAAACCTGCATTCATACGCTGACTACTTCGAGCAAAACGTGTCCTTTATTTTACATGTACGACAAAATAATACTTTTTCTCATTATTATTTCAAAGATTGAGTTTTAAATCGCAGTATCGAAGGCGAGAATAAGCGAATCATGGGAAAAATAGTATTCACCCAACTAAAAATAAATAAAATTTGTAAGGAGAGGAAACTCCAAGGGAACAGAATGATAATAAAATAATATAAGCAACTTTCCATCTTGGTTTTTGAGTTGTTACAAGCCACTGCAACAATGCAAGTCAAAATGAGATATCTCAATGGCGCTGCAGTCGGCTCCTATAGCTGGAATAAAGTGTCTATCGAAAATATATTCGTCAACTAATCATACGTGTTTTGTACCTGAATGTTGTTTTCCAATAGCAAAGAAGGCTTGTCGTCTTGCGTTGTGAGCAGTTGGAGCCCACTCGTCGAACAACGCAAACGAAAAGGTGCATTTGTTTTGACTCACATTTTACGCTGCGGAGTGATCCTAACCAGTGGAGAATTATGTATTTGGATGCTGTGACGTCACGCCCACGACATTGTCGAGGTCGAGTCCTTCCTGAATAGGGAGGGAGGTCGAGGGAAAAGTGGGCCAAGGAGGGAAGGGGGTGGGGCCAAGTCTCCGGGTAAGCCCTAACTGCCCCCCCTCCCACCCACCCACCCTTACCTGCACACTTATTAGAGGGAGGGGAGGGAAGGTGTGGGCTGTGGGAGGGAGGGGGGAGGGGGGAGTAGGAGGGCGGCGAACTCACTAACCCTCTCCCGGATTGCGATCAATATAACACACACCACGCGAGGGGGGGGGGAGAGGGGGCGACATGATATCCGATGTGAGAGGAGGGGGTGGGAGGGAGGGGACAAATAGGGAAGAAGCATTAATTTGTTCGCTATAACCACAGCGGTAATTGCACAGTTTTGTAAAACTCTTTGGACATGAAATGCTCATTTTTACTACGTACATACTATCTTTATAGAGGTTATCTGCATATTGAGGTAGGTTTACACGGAAAAAATAATAATCCCGATGCAGAGAGAGGCCTCGACTCACAAACCAACCGCTCAGCTATTACGCAGCGAGATACGAACCTAATTCATATTCCCTTTTCGCCTCCTCTATTTGCGAGATTATTCCCGAGATACGAACAGTGATGCTTTTCTAATCGCAGCAGCAGCGTATCACAGGCTACTCAACGCGAGCAATGATGACGAAAAATGTGTTAAACATCGCTTACTTCCAGCAACACAAATCTTTTTTAATATTTTCCAAAATTTCTGAATCTCCCAACAGGTTAAACGATTTACTCTTTCATTAAATAGAAAACTGGGTCTCCAGATACGAAACTTTATAGATACGACCCCGGGACGAGAGGAAATTAAGTTCGCAAGCCGAGGTACCACTGCACAAAACATCAACCGCCGCAGATCCTTTTCTCCGCAAGATTTCATTATTCAGCTAGGCATGCGTCCCATCTTCTTCACTCCATTCACAGCGCCTTTTCTTCCCCTTCTTCCTCGCACTATGCCCTTCCCTCTGCTCAACGGCCATCAGGCGTCAATTCTCCCATCGTTCCAATCACATGGCCAGCCTCCTCATCTCCTCCAGAAGTGCCCTCTCCTCACCCACCACGCCAAGCACTTCATCGTCCGTCCTCCTCTACGTCCGTCCCCATACCGTTCTCCTCCACACCCACATCTCCAACGCCCACTGTCTACCACTGCCTTCAATATTCCCTTCCTCGCTGGTTTCCACACCGTCCTCCATTGGCAGTTCCTTCAAGCACCTTCCTCACCCGTAGCCCAGTGTGAAGAGCACGACTCAAATGTGAAGAATATAAATTAACCACATCCACGGGTTTTCCACTTTTGGGAAGATTCCGCTCCCTCCTCGACATTCTCCCGCGACAGGGAGGGGCGCTACCCCCCTTCAAAAAGTTACGCACCGCAACTCTTCCAGTCTAAACAAATACATGCTTAATTCCACCCCTTCGCCTGTATTGTTTGAAAGAAACTTACGAACAGTCTTAGCCATTATGAAACAAAATTAAGATACATTACATGAAGATAGTTCCGCGGTGATTTTTTTAACGCACGCTTATTCCAGAAATAGAAAGCGACTGCGGCTCCATTTCCATCGAACCGGCCATTTGGTTCTTTAGTTCCTACAGTCCTTTGCAAACATCTGAAAAACTAAGACGGGATTATTTCTTTAATTTTAACACCATTCAATTCCATCTTTCAATTCATTCCAATTCAATGCGTTTCTTATGAACAGTTTTTCGTATAAATGGCATTTATCTGAGATATATAAATACTACTTTTCCCTATATTTCACCCATCCTCGCATTTACTCGATTAAAATTTCAAGGGCAATTTGCGAAAAAGTTTGCGAAAAAATTTTTGAGAGGAAAGGAAGTATTCCGTCGCTCGCATTCCTATGTACATACGTACATGCGCCATCCGACAACAAGTTGTTTCTACTCCTCTCATGCTCCCGATGTTTATGTTATAAAAGTATTTTAATTTAAACATACACTTGATTTAATGTGTTCCGATTACAATTTAACTCAATGTTATTACGTTTCGTCGTATTCACGACGAGTACGACGCGTCGGTTCTTTCCAGCGGAGTGTAGGAAACGTTTTCCCAGCGGTCCCTTATTTTCCCTGTACAGTGATTAAGGGTCACAGCGACCACATTAAGACCGATACTGCAACTGTGCTGTCTACAGACAGTTGTACCCTTGGCCTCTTCGATTTAGACCTATTTCGTTTTACCTGATTGATGGTCATGCCCAATTGGTTTACAAAATATGCATCCGTTGCCTTTGTTACGGGAGTATGAAAAATTGGGCTCGTAAATCTATAATCGGGTTGTCCTCCATATCTCCAGACAAATTACACGTATGTCACAGCACAAATGCTCTTTGACAGAAAAACCAACGGCGAATAAAATTATGATGCCATTAATTAAAAATTTTGCAATCTAGAGCATCGATTTACATTTAGAAAACTTCAAAAGCGTTTTTCTGTAAAAATTTACCCCTTCGATCTTGCTCTTTTCTACACTTAGTAGCTAGATATCTTAGCTACCCATCCTTCAAGTTGGGTGATGGTAATTCTTCTTCTAAGGGAGAAATTAATTTGTCCACATGTTCGCTTTTTACGTCCAAGTTTCGCGGCATCCTAGGATTGGGGGACAGTGAATTTATATCGGCTAAGCAAAAACTCCACTCACAAATCATTTGAATTCTGGAGGCTGACGTAGAGCTAAGAACAAAGTATTAGAAATTACTAAATATCGTAAGTAGCGATGTCTCCATGTCGACGAATAACAAAATTTGCTCTCGCCATTTGGATGTTGAGCCGATCGAAACTTCGTCATTGTTAAGCTTATTGTTACACTTAATTCATCTACGAACACATAAACCTCATTATACCCAGTCGATTTACTTCCATATTTTTCAGCTCACTCGTTAAACGAGGTGCCAAACGGCTCTCCAACTAAACTCCTGAGAAGCTCAATAATGCTTTTCGTCAAACTTAGTAAGAACGAACCTTTTCGTTCTTCGGTGGTCTCTCACTGAAGTTGGTTTGTATTTATTGCATGTTTGCAAAGCAAGTGTCTTTCACTTGATAATTATTTCACCTCTCCCAAGCACTTGTTTTGATTAGTGCTTAATCATTACGATTTTTACCTTGTTTTCCGTTTTAAGTGCAAAACATTCCTTCTTCAGGAAATACGTTCTTCGTTTCTCAACCGAAATGTGGAGATATAACACTTTTTGGATTTCAGCAGAAGAACACGATTTTCTAAAAGCATTTCTATACTTTTTTAAAAACATCGTAAAACGGAATTCACTTTTCCATGAACTGATGCAACATCTCTCTGATTTCATCTTCATATGCTTCGGGCCAATATTGAATCAGTGGTCTTAAACACGGTGTGCTAAGTTAACTTTTCCACGTTATCCGATGTCTGACGTAAAACTAACGTAGCTCGTAATAATTCAATTGCCCGTTCTATGAAAGTTGGATGCAGGCAAAGAAGGTTATCTTAAGAGTAGTGACCCGAAAGGCCTACTACAGAAAAACTAAGCACACTGTAATTTTTCTTTTTTAATTCTGCGTCATCTTATGGTAAATTTAAATTTTAGAAACGCATTTCAATATTTTTTACAACGGGTGCAACGTAAAAAAGTAACGGTTTTGGACATTTTCCGAGCACTGACTTCGGTTATTCGTAAAAGCAAGTCTCTCTCTCTTACAACCGAAGTTCAATAAGTGTCAGATAGGCATATTTGCTAAACGAGTTAAAAGTTTCAGGTTAGTATCTTTAACAGAAGAAAAGTTGTTATCAATTTTGTAAAACGCAGAATTGGTTGAATGGAGATTAATAAGCTCCTCTGACCCATCATTAATGGTAGCACATGTGTAAAAGTGAATGTAAAAGTGGGTGAGGAATGTGATTACATTGTTGGTCGCAGTCACTGGTGATATGAGTGTGAAGAGAGACACGTGAGTGAACAACCGATGCTTCATCCACGCTTCCTAAGCATTCGCTGGAGTGTGACCATGCAAGTAACTTTGAACCGGAAATTTTACACGCACTGGGTAATGGCAAAAAATTGGATTTTTTTAGAGCAATATGATATTGTAAATGCTAAAAAGAAAAATGTTTATCCTGTTAACGATCCTACTTTTCTCTTGCAATCACCATTTGATGTCAATAACCTTTTAGTATGTTACCCGATCTCTTTACGTCATAACCTCCGTCCTTGTCATTGCGTATGTTTCTTCTCCCCCATTCAGTCATTCAACCTTGAAACACCAACCTTCCCAAAGCATAGAATGACCTCCACTCCCCCCCCCTACCCGCTTTCCCCTTCCCCTCTCTTTCACCCCCTCCCCCACTCCCCCGGTTTGAGTACCTATACACATATGGACAATAAAATACGAGATATGAACCTTGAAAATGACATTGTATGTCGAAACATGGTCGGTCAAAAGTGTGGAATGAACAAAGCCAGAAATTATTTTATGAGTCGCGTTTCCACAAGCATAAGCCAAAGACTGTAACTTATATCTCCTAGCTTATACTTACCTATTTGCCATCAAAATATTGTGGAAAAACATGGAATAAGTTGGTGAAGTTTTTAATTTCTGTACAGCTAAGATTCGTTGTAATTTTAAATTAGTTATCGCCTCAGACACGGCATGTATTATAACTCAGGTTATAGTTTCGTTTCGCACTTCGCTGAATACATGTTGCGAGTGTAAATCCAATTCAACAGTTTCCTAATAAGCGAAAAGCCATTCGTTCACCCACCTTTTCCAATGGAAAAAACTGTTGCTGATATTACTTGCAACAGTTGCTTCTCTGCGTGCACAAATTCATTTTTAAGAACAATTATCAATTCTGTAAATCTAGTGTGTTGAACCTCACGTGTCCCTAAAGGGAATAGGTATTTCACCATCAGTTCCCGATCCAGCAGCAGAATAGCTTCAGAATATTTGAATATTTCTGGAATAATTTTCACGGTCACACAGAAATCAAGTACATCAAAGTATTTGTCATCAAATCTTACCCAAAATGCTGGACCAATGCTAAAAGTAATCGAAAATTTTCTTAACGACGGAAAAATTCTAGAAATAAGGTCCAAAAAAACATGTTTCATTTTTTCGAAAATTTTAAGTGAATTAATTCGAAAGAAATTCCGTTGAAGTACATATCGAATTTGCAGTAATAAAATTATAAACCTCAAAAGCTAATTATTTTCAGAACAAATAAACAGTATTCAGTAAGAATAAAACAATATCCTTTGAGACTTGGTGGCATTCCATTACGAAAAATGTTTCTTTTAACGTAAAAGTTTACCTTTATTAGACACTTTTCACGTAGGTGCTATTCCTATAAAATTTCAACACAAAATTAATAAAAATCTACATTCCTCTATATTAATCAACTAAGGTTCCTAGAAGATGAAGTTGAATGTTCCATTCTGCAAACAACCCTGTCCTTGCATCCCTTCATTTGCAACCGTCATGCAAACAGAAGTGAGTCATTTAGTCTACAATTACTACAAATTGTGATATCAATTTAAAAGTACTAAATAATTCAAATTTTCAGGGTTTGAAGGTTACTTTGCATTATCTGAGAGAGAGGTCAAATAATCAACGTCAATGCCATTAATTTAAAGATTGGATTTTCTTTCATATATTGGTTTATAAATCCGGCCTGAAGTGAACACAAGGAGGGCCTGAAGTTTTTTTCCACTTACTATCACATTTCCTCCACTAAACTAGGCCATGAGTCCCACAGAACGAAATTATGGTGCCTATCACTTCATTATTCTTAAAATATAATCTATACTAATGTACGAAAATACAGTGGTGTCTGTCTGCTGTCTGTATGTTCGTTATTCTTCTCCTCGAGAACTACTGAACCGGTTGACCTGCAAATTTGCGTGATTCTAGCGTATACGAGGCGTGACCAAAAAATAACGGGAATTTTCGTTTTTCTTAAAAAATATTTATTTACTGAAATCAATTTTTTATCAAATTTTGTCCCTTCAAAGTAATCCTCCTTAGATATAATGCACTTGTGCCAGCGGTTTTTCCAAACTTGGAAGCACTTCTTGAAGTCACTTTCTGGTATAGAGTTCAGCTCCTTCAGCGATTCTGTTTTTATCTCATCAACGGTGGCAAAACGTCGTCCTCTCAAAGTTCTCTTCAGCCTCGGGAATAGAAAGAAGTTACAGAGGGTCCTGTACGGCGGATACGGTGTCTGACGCAAAATTTCTGTTTGTTTTTTAACAAAATATCACGAGTAAGCAGTGAGGTGTGAGCGAGAGCATTATCGTGGTGCAATATCCACGAGTTGTTTGACCACAATTCTGGGGGCGTTTTCGTCGGATTGCTTCACGCAACCGGCGCATAACTTCCAGGTAGTATTCCTTATTGACCGTACGACCATACGGCAAATAAATAAATACAATAATTGTAAATCGGAAACATGAACCCCACGAAATTTAAAAACTCCCGTCATTTATTTATCACACCTCGTCGAGTAAGGAGTTCTATAGTCGATATAAAAGCGGCCTGAGGGCCACAAGGGCCCCCAACACGGGCCCCTATATTCTACTCCCATATTAGAAGCTTGGGAATCATTGCAGATGTTTTTTTTTTGCTTTTGTAAATTACTTGCACTCGTGATATAGAACTGAAATCTCCACTATCGGATGGCAGAAAGAATGCACTATTTAATTATTGCAATCGATTTTGTTATAGGCTTCGTTTTAGCTTAAAAATTACGTTTTCAATTCCAAAATTATCAATTTTTCTCCGATTTCAACAACAGCATTGGCAACCTGAGCAATGGCAATGAACGGGAAATTTTGCCCATGCTTGCATCAAATTAAATTACCAGTATTAGCAAAGCGCGGCTTTTACATAGTATCTGCATTTAGCACGTCACATTGATTCTTATAATTATGGCACATCGGCATGCGTAGTGTATCGCTTACTACGTAGAATTTAGCACACTCTTAGAGACCCACGTATGACACCTATTAACCCTTAACCGTCCCAGAGTTCAAGAGGGATGGTTGGGGTTCCAATGGGCTCTTAAGTCCCCGAACCACTGATTTCTATTAAGTCTCGGGATGAATGAAGTAATGAGCCGTTTACCTTGAAAATTTGCGCGCAGGTACATGATACTTATTTCAAATAAAAACTCGAATATGGTCTCGTTTTATTGTTTCAAAAAAAACAATTACAGTGAAATAGATTCTATCAATTTGCATCATTAAGCGAAAAAACGGGCAATTTCCACTTCGTAAAAAAACTAAGACGATAAACGAGAAGTCAAGATTCTCTTCCGTATATGAATAGAACTACTACATTATTTCTTACTTTTATCCCTCCCGTTGGAATCAAAGGGGAATTTCTGCTAGTACAAAACCAAAATGTGATTCAAAATTTTCCTCTGTACGTGGAACCTTTGCATCACTAAAATGCGTAAAATAAATTAATAAAATTAATGGCAATATTTTTCGTTAATTGTTATGCTTTTACGGTTTTTCACTATCGCTATCGTAAACTTATTTTTCTAAAATGAAGCCCCCTGTTTTCGCTTGATTCTACAAAATAAAACACAGGAAAAGTGATACAAAGTATCCCCAATATCAAAGTATTCCATGGTACATGTGATGGGGAAGACACGCTCTCTCGCCAATTTACACTATTTCATGGAAACACCGAAAGATACCAAAATGGAAGCCATGCAGATCAAACCAGGAGTCACCAGCAGGGTGGTGCACGGTGTGATTATCCTCGGGGAATTTACTGCTCCAGTTCTCCTTGGATGGCTTAAGCGCAGGAATCATTTAAAGTATGCAAAGCCGTTTTCGGGAGACGAGGGCCATGAAGCTGGCAGAGTAAAGAGCGCAAGAGTGGTGACTACCTGTGGCCACACTCCTGGAAGTCAAGGAAATGTGTGTACGTACAATGTGTTCCGCTGATGCATAGAGGGGTAAAATACCCGTCAGTGGTCGTTGGTCGCGGTCAGAGGAGTCTTAAGCCCGTTTCACACACGATGCTCGATCCAGCACAAGACCTAGTATATGCTAGCTGGTACTTGATATATTAGGACGAAGACTCAGTATGATGGAAACCGTAGTAGAAGGTTTCACACGATCATTGAACTTGCGCACTAGGGATGACTATCTCTCGCTCTCAAACCACCTTAAAAACGCGAAGCGTTGGCGAATTGGTTTTTTTTTAATTGAAAAAAATAATAACCAAAGCTCCATAAAAAAACATTCATTCGTAATTAAAGTGGTCAAAATTATCTATGTACATCTATCTATGTACTGTTAAGAACCTTTGAGGCAAGGTGTGTATTCCGAGAACCTTGTCGACGACCGACATACCTACATGCATTACCCACTGCGCCGTTCGCATTCAGGGTAGGTACAGTCAAAAGAGCTAAATTCTCGTTACTAAACAGAAAACTGGCTAACCAGGGGTTGTCGTTAAAGACTTTTCACTGTATCCCCATACGATCCCATTTCTCTTTAAGAGATCAACATGAAAGCCTAATGTATTGCTCCGCAATTAAAATTCGTATAATTTATATGTAGAGCCGATTACACCATTTGCGAAGCATGTACATGCTTCTTAGCAGCTTATTACAAAATTAATATTATATCTCAGAGCTTATTTCGTACATGTTTCTTTTACTTTAATACTCCACTGCAGATAGTATGAAAAGAGCCATAAACAGCACATGATTGCTAGATGATAATCCGTCGTAAAAAAACCGCTTCTGTGGACCATCGTCGGGGGATCACGTCGACGCAGAGGCGCGCTTAAGGTCATAATCTGAAATGCATACAATGGGAGCATCTCCCGCAGCACTACGTGTCACTACAGCAGCCAAAACTCAAAACTTCAATTCATAAGTCCCACATTTCACCTCCTTACCACATCTTCACTTCACGAATCAAAATTAACACCAGACGAAATATTAAGGGATCAGGTTGGTGTCGTGTGACCACGGGAGTGCTGCCTTCCCATCTCGAGGACCCGGGTTCAAATCCCGGAGGAGATTTTTCAGCGACATACCGATCTCTTCTTGGGTGTCATGTGGAGAGCACTTACAAGTACAGTACCCCGTCCGTCGGATGGGACGTTAAACCGAAGAGCAGGTTCCCAACACCGGGTTTCTCTCCACCTTTCCTCCATTCCCCATGTAATCCTTCCATCAGATACCGATCAACCACATGAACTTAATGGCGCACAAATGACCTCAGTTACCGGTCGCCTCCCCAATCAACCAACCAACGAAATGTGAAGATATTCGGTGGCTAGTGTTTGGTCTAACCACCAATATCCTCGCGCCCCGCACCCGCAAAAGAGTTAATCGTGGGGGTGATCGAAATAGATTCCGCCAGTATTTCGAAGCGGTGGCCATCTCAGCTGATGCAATTGAATCAATCGTGTTCCAAGAGTTTCCCGATAAACGATAATATTATGATTGTGAATGAATTGCTTAAATGTTACGCTACTGATTACTTAATCCTACATTTTCAATCTGTCTTCTGAAGATAATGCAGGCAAAAACTACTCGGAAAGTACCCACACAGGTGATGAGATACCCGATTCGTAGAGAGTTTTCTTTTGGTAATTTGCAACTAAATATACTGCAGAATCTTTCTCGGTGAAGCACCGCAAGGGGGAGTTAAGAACCAGTATTCGGGCTACAAGTAGTATTGTTTCAGTTGAACGTGATTCGACGGCTAACGTCATTCCGCATTTGCCGTTCGGCCCACGGCAGACAGGGCCGACGGGAAGAATTAGAGGATCATCAACCCTCTCCAAATATGAGTTGAATTCAACGATGCTTATGTTCGATGGCCGATGTGAGCGGGAACCGGTGTTTTCATCGCGGCAGGCCGCTGTCCTGGAACCAGCAGTCACTGGCGAATTTGAGAGATCAAAAACGACCAAAGACAACACAACCACGTCCAATCGAAATTGCGCAGGTGCTTGGAGGTCACTCAGTTCAGGCCCTTGCATTGCAAGGAAGAGGGGTTTGACAAAGGATACTTATCAATCCCATCAGAGTCACCTTCCTTCGCGCGACAATGACTCCTCGCCTCAAAGTGTCTTAAGTGAACTTGAGTATCCCTTCATTTCTCTCAATAGCATGATCTCGCTTTCATTTCTCACTATTCGAAGGATTCCCATCCAATACATCACAAAGGGATTAAATTTGCCATGAAAACATTGCTTGTCTTGACCGGGATTGGAATCCTTCGACTTCCGGTCCGGTTACACCACCGCGAAAATCGGGGCGGGAGTTTATGAAATTTAAATGTTCTCGTCTCCAGTCTACACTGTAGCACAGGAGAGACGTTCATCGTGTTTACCACCCCAGTGTCGCGGAGGACGAACACAACATTCTCGATTCATAACGAATGCCCTTTCAAACAAAAATCACGGAAAGCGACTCCTATCCTATATTCTGCAGCAACCAAGCTATGCTTCCTTTATTTCTTGCAGCATGTTGGTTTCAATCCGGCGGATCTACTTCGTACATCAAATTCCTTATTTTGTCCTCCGATGAGTCAAAAATTAAATGCCGTCTCATTCACCGATAATTCACTAAAATTTCCAACCACTCACCTCATGGATCCAACATTTTTGGAGACACCCGCAGGCTTCCAGGCCCAAGAAGATAAAGAGGTTTGGAGGTGCGAGTGATTTTGAATTGTTCGACTCTCTTCATCTGTCTTCTAGTCACCCATAAATTCACTCATGTCCACTCTTATAATTTAACTTCGACCTCCACACGTCGAAATGACGTTCACCTCTTGCGCTAGTAATGCGCCACCGTCTTAGTGTTGTTTCAAGTCATCCTATATAGAGATATCGAGAGAATTTAATATTCAATTGGGTTTCTGAGCTGAATTTTTAAGAGCGGGCCCTTCGAAAATATCAAGCGAGCTTCACGCTACCCAATAAGTCTTGAACAGGCAGTGGTAACGAAAGAAAACCTCACCAAACTGCTTTCAACACAGCCTTTCAGAAAAAAATGCCCTTTGATTTTTGGACGATCCATCATGCCATTCAAGAAAGAACGACTTTGACAGCGATTCCCTTTCGAAACAAATTAATATCAGAAAGCGTCAAAAAACCGCCATGAGGACCGAAAGACCGGACCGAAACAGACACATTATAATTTTAAGTAAATGATTACATTAGTTGTAAATTTCTCACTGAAAAACCACATTATTCAATCTCTGACGGGATTTTCGTTATTATATCAGATAGCTCATGTGTTCCTTCACTCCCCGTTATCCATTTTTTTTATTTTTCATTCAAACAGTTTTAATCCCAACTCTACTTTTTACGCCGAGAAAATCATTGAAGTTACCAGCATGTGGGGAAAACTTACGGCCAGCCAGCTGCTGATGTCGGGACTAAAGCAACGGTCAAACATATTTTATATCGGCATTCCTTCCTCTAAAGGGAGATCACACTAATCCTTTAAAAAAACCTTAGAGGCAAAACATAAATGCAGACTGGATCATGTTATTTTTTAAAAACATGATAAAAGAATTACGATATTTTACCGCCAGTGATCTCTTTTTCATGTAGTAATGTTTCTATCAATAAAACATAACTCGATGATCTTAAAATTGACGTGCTTTTCTTCAGCCTGCCTGCTTGTTACTCCAATTGCAGAAACAACATTCGTGAGAGAACACTGCCGCCGAAAATCAGTGCATGCGTGAATTTTGTTTGAATTGATTCGAAATCTATTCTACTCGGTAAATTGTGTTTCCGTGATATTATATTAGAGTTAGAGGCACCAAATTTTGCCTAGTTAGTTTAATAATTACGATTCATTAAGCGATGTTTTCGCTACGCAATTTTTAAACTAAAACGTCAAGCCATCATTGGCTCGTTGCTTCGTGACGTATTTATCCATACTGACAGCTGTGGCTGTGTTTATAAGCGTGTTCCGGCCGCTTAAGAGAAAATATGTATATTAATTATAGGGTAATATCTTGGCGGAATACGAATCGTTTTGGACGAGCAGTAAAAAGGAGACATTGTCACGTGGGCTTGTTCCATAATTTTCTACAAATATGTTAGAGCTAAGGAAATATTACCAAAGCTTTAATATACGTAGCTATAAATGTATATCATTCCTTATGCTCTTCATTTATAAATCGGTAGTATTTCTTCCTATGCTACATGGTATCAGTGTAAGGCGGTTTTGGAGGTTTTTATATTAGGTGCGACTGTTAACTATTCAGCTCATCTTGCACTGCAAACAATACATTCATTGTAATATCTGGTTTATTCCCGGCGGAAAATACCAGATATTGCATCGTTACATCATCTACATCGATGATGGAAGAGTATTCTGTCGAAATGTTGGCAGAAACCGAATGCCTAACCCGGTGTGAATTCCAAGAACACCTAACAATATATTTATCCTTTAAAAAGCCTTACCCGGTGTCAAACCCGAGAAGATTTGACAAATATATTTATCTTTTATAATGGTTGCTCCAAACGCAATCAATCGACTGACATCCACTGCCTGTCGCTTCTGTCGTATTTAACCATTTCTACTGCACTGCACTGGCAAATTACTTTTTTTCTCCACAACTCTCGGTTACCTAGGCACATTTTTGAACATGTAAACAGATGGTGTAGCGAAACTTAAAATAACATTGCAATGCATCAATAAATTGTTAATAGTATTTACATATCTTACGTAGTGTTGACACTCGGGTGTTTTACCTGGAGACAAAACAGTATGTTTATCCATTACGAATGTGTTATACACGATATACGTGTTGTTAGTTGTCTAAATTGTTTTTCCATAATAGTTTGATGAAAGAATGATGTTCCAACTGAAATGAATGAACACGTTATTTTGAAAATATTTTACACAAATATTCTGTTCATGGAAAAAACATTTTATAATTTTCTTGCTTAAAATAAATATAAGTTTCTACACACGACACAAATAAGGGTTGCTCATGATTATGTCATTAGTCTTCTGTAGGTACGCGAGAGTCTATTAAACTTTTTTCAGTTGCGTCGATGCTAGGGGAGTAATGTCATCGCCGCCGCCTATTTCCTAGACCATGGGTTCGAGTTCCAAGTGGATATATTTTTCTCTAAACTGAGTTTTTTCGGCCATCTATTTTCTTACATGCATTTGATGTCCTACGTGTCATTTTCTGGGCGTATTTGCCCTTTCCAGGAAGGGTAAAAATAAATGATCTTATACGTATTTCGTTGACATAATAATCAGTATTGGTGCCAATCTCTAATATTTTCGTTAAAATTTTTCAAAAAATTGCTGTCAAATTTCATAAACGCCGTAAAAATTAAGCATATTTCCAATTACAGTGCAACAAAACGGCCTTATTAAAAAAAGGATTTATTGCTCATTGCATATGCACCTTAATTTTAGCTGCAGACCGCATACGATGTCAATACCCAATATTTATTCAACGGTTTTTGAAATGTCCCTGCCTATCGCTTATTCATCCATGTTAAAAGTTAAAAAGATATTATGTCGAGGAAAGCGGATGAAAGTTACCATATAATGCCCAAGCACAACTCATATCCGTGCTAGCTAAAGCATGCGCAGCTTGGTCAATAGGTATGGGATATGACGTCGAAAATCATTTTTCTGATTTCGTTCATTAGTTCATCAATTTGGGTTTTAGTTAAATTAAAATAGCAATTTTTACGGCTGAATAAGAGCAACTAATTGTAACTCACTGCCATGAATACAAAATATCGACATAAAATAAATGGACTCGAAAAAGCAAATACAAATTCGCCATGATGCATGAGTATTTCGCATGAGAGGCAAGGAGGAGGTGGTGGAGGCTAGGATATTTGGGCGGACTGCGGGGCCCTGGCTGGTTAACGGCAGACCGTCAAAGAAAGCGTAATGACATGCTCCTCGCTTACCACGATTACTAAAATTCTACGAAACGTACATTCTCGAGAAATGACAGAATTCAAAGGTGAATTGCATATGAGACGATCGTAACGTTAGCTACTTTTCACATCGTGGAAATTTCACACATTTTGAAATCGTGGCGACTTAGACCCCCACCGGTCTGAAAAGGCCATTTTCGGAAATTAGCATACACCTCCTTGAATCAACTTCCTCTCGCCATTCCTCGTTCCTTCCTCTCGCCACTTCATTTTCCCATCGTCACACTGCCAATGTGAAACTAATCAATTTGCTTCATTCACATTAAAAAAAATCTTTCGTGATGTTCGCTAAGATTTCTGAAGGATTACAACCTCAACGTGGAGAAGGGCTTCTCTGTCCCTAGAAATGTACTCGCGGGAGCATAAGAACTACGGCCACCCCTGCCAGGTTGGTCGAAAATCAGAAGAATAGGCAAACTAAGGTATTCCACGCAGCGTCTCGACGTACCTACTTGAGGTGGCAGCAAAAAGGCGTCGGACCACCTCTTCAACGACGGATTGAATAGCATTGAATAAGGGGATTGTATAAGGGGGGAAAGGCTATGGGAAACGACCTCAACTTCTTTTCCTAATCACGAGAGCGAATACAGAAATTAATATTGGAAATTACGAGACTCGGGGCGGGTGTCGTGCCCGAGAGCGGAGGCCCACGCGGTGGTCGTCACACGAAACCCTTGCCCTGTATCAGCGACGACATGGAGGCAGAAAGCGACCTCAACAGTTGTTACAGATTCAAATCAGCAGCAAATCCAAGCATGAATGAGAGACGTATGCATGCAACGTCGGGTAGCTGAGAGGATCTGAGGGTCGACAGTATGACAGACGGTTGCCAAACAGTGGCGCGCGCGGGGTTGGCGGTTCGGGGGTTCGTGAAAAAACACTTGGATAATGTCGGATGTAGGGTTTAAATAGCAGACAGAATGTAAGTAATAAGGATTTTTCAAATATATTAAATACAATTTTGGAAGTGGATGACTATGGGGTACGCAGGTCACAAAAGGTTTGAGGAAACCTTGAGGAATTAATAATGGAAAATACTACAAGAAGTAGGCAGTTGGTATTTTGGGCAAAATCAGAACTCGGTGGAGGGGGGGAGGGTGAGGTAGGAAGTCGAACAGGGTTGCCACTCGTTCAGTGAAATCAAGTTTACGGTCATTCCCGGTTTTCTTACAAAGATCCTTTGTCTAATATTCCTCCTGTGCGTATAGTTAGCATTGCTGAGGCGCTAACGGTAAAAATGTTAAATTAAAAGAAAAATGGAAACGGAAAACAACGGTGAAATGTTAAAAAAAAAGACAAACCGCTAACATGGCGACCGCTTATTTACAGACATTAATTTCCCGTTTTTTCCTTAGTATTCTTCAGTTTTCCTCGGTAATTTCCCCAGCAGTTCGGGGCAATTTCAAAGCGATAAAATGGGAGAAGAGACAATACTCGTAAGAAACTAGTAACCGGCGCATTACGGGCAAGTATTTATAATTTTATGATGCACGCAGAGTTTTTCTGAAATGCATCGTTTTGTACATAAAATAGAACGTTTCCATGGATACTTATGTACACTCCTATAACTCGAAAAATCAGAAAGTAGTAGTAATTGTCAAGTACATATCACAGTTAGGATTTAACCTTGGCTTCATTTAAATCGGCGACAAAATCAAAATTATAACGATTTAGGCGCGAAAATGCAGTACAAAATCGATTAATTCCGATCATAATTTTAAATTTTTTCTTCAAATTTTCATTGCTATTTCTCTTTCGTTGCCGGTATGTTATTAATGCTACATTTGGCATAAGGGTACCAATTATCGGGTGACTCAGAGGAAACGTCGTAAATCCCAGATGGGTATGACGGGTTCAACCCCATAAATGTTTATTTTTTTTGATAGATCATAATGCGAAATGATGAATTTGGCCGTAAACGACGATTTTCCTTCGTTCACTACAAAATCGATACGCTGAATTACGAACATCAAATGTGAACTATCTAGTCCACGGGGTAACCACCAAGGATTTTTATTATTTAGGATTTTGGACTTTAGATATTTCTTTTCGTCCACCTGCTTCCATCTCTTTTAGTTTCATAACTTGTTCACTACAGATGGGAATGGAAGATGTCCTCCAGTGATTGCACCCGCGGATCCGGAGAATATATTTTCTTCGGCAAGTCTGAAGGGCGCCTTTAAACTATTTTTAACGTCCATCATTGGACTTAAAAAAGAGTCTTACGGAGAAAAAATAAAAACGTTAGGAAGGCTGACGAAATAAAAAAATTAGCGTTATGCACTTTTAATTTTGTTGCAATACGTAAAATTTACTCTACTTACGATACAAAGCTATGGAAACCGGTTTCTTTTATTAGCGGTATATTTGTCCGATGTTACAATAAATTTGAAATTGCGAAGTGAAAACTATATTTGCAATAGTCCACACAATTTTAATTATCATCAAAATGCTGTTTCCCACGTCTTTGCGCAATTGTCAAGAGTGAAATTATTATCTATCTGTTATTTCAACCAATCACCTCAGAGAAAACAAATGGTATAATTTTACCCTAGACACCAACTTAGAAACAGCGGTTGGTTTATTAGTATTTTTATTATTTAACGTGCTTCGACGGCTAAGGTCATTTCGCACATACTGTCTGCCGCTTGCACCCGTGGTAAAGCGAATAGTATAGCTGTGATCTCGCTGCAGTATCGCTAAGTATCATAAAGTATCAGACTTATATCAAACCAGTATCGGCAGCTGGCAGCCTGACACTTGGACAGTATCAACCGAGTCTCCGTCAGTATCACATAGTATCGCGGAGGCAGCCAAAGAGTTGATTAGCAACGTACATTGTGTTTATATGCTTTAAGTTTATTGATTCTATCGATTGTATAGTTGTCTGGTTGTCACGAGCTGAATTAAAGAGTGTGATTTCTCACAATTAAATATCTAATTGCTGAACTATTCAAGGGGGGATTTGAGTCCATCATCTCCCGTCCATCGAGCATCGACGGGTCAGTATCCACGGAGTATCGACAACGGATACCCAGTATCCCGTCCGATGCTGCAGTCTCGAGGAGTATCAGAACGAGTCTCGGCTATAGGACTCCACGATACTCAAGGTTACTGCCAGGATACTTTCGGCGTGACTGCAGCGAGATCAAGGCGATACTTAGTATCGGATACCGTTTGATACTGATCAGATACTTTTCATTTTGACTCGGGCAGACAGGGGGCAACAGCACTCAGACGAATCGGAGGATCACGTCACCAAATTCGAGGTGAGCCCAACGACGCTTAACTTCGGTGACTATTAAGGGACCGGTGTTTCCATAGCGGAACGCCGTTGTCCTGCAGCGGTTGCTGTAAATGTGTCTGAAGACTCTGCAAATCTTCTTTTCCTTTCACAATACCAGAAATCCCCCAACGACTGAAATTTCTTCGGGTTCCCTGGATGCTCTCGGAGCAATGAGTGGAGGGGCAATCGTAGGCACGCATCTACATCCGAGTGTGTGTTTCTGTAGTGCTAAATAGAAGTTCTTCTCTAGACTGGAGACACTTATCCGAATTAGATACATACATGCGCCCAACTGTAAGGCGTTCTCGTGATCCTGTTTCCTTCAAGAAATTCATAAAACATCACACAGTGGAGAGGCTCGTTGGCATTTAAAATGGCAATTCAAAATTAATATTATTCAGCGAGCACACTTTATTTGCTTTCCGGGCGATTCTGGTGACCGGTATGCCGTTGTGATACCGATATAAGCCACTATTGGCTTGTCATCATGATCACCAGGGACCAAACCGACAAAACTTGACAGAAACGCCCAATCCCTGGACGGAGAAAAACCAACACAGGCGGGACTTTAACCCGAGACCCCAGGACATATTAGGAGGCGAGGCAGGTAGGGTCAAGTCCATGATTTGTTTAGTATTTAGATGGCTCCATCATCCAATGTCTCCCATTCGGAACCTCATTCGTTCGCTCAACGTGTTAGCCACAATTCCATTTTTATGCGTGTAAAAACGTTTTATCCGAAAATTTAAGAAATATATCAAGGTTCCAATCACAATAGATATAAAATGCAGAATTAACCAAGCAAAAATACCATTCAATAAAAAGAAAACTCTACTTACGTTAAAAAGAATTAGTTTGGAGATAAGGAAAAGCTTAATGAAGACCTACGTTCGCAGTGTCGCGCTATATGAAAGCGAATCGTGGATTGCAGGGGAAATTAAAATAAAAACTTTTTATCCTTTCAAGCATTTTGTTACAGAAGGATGCTGAAAGTAAGCTGGATAGAGCGAAATCAAATAAAGAAATCTTTGAAAGAGCTCGAGGGGAAAGAAGAAGTATAATAGGAATCATTAAAGAAAGAAGAGCTAAACTTATTGGACACTTACTACGGCACAGTACTCAAGTTAAAAGAATAATTGAAGGAAAAATTGAGGGTACAAATTGCAGAGGAAGACCCCGACTAGACAACATGAGCCAAATTATGAACGAAATGCAATGCAGAACATATTACGACCTGAAACGGAAAGCTGAGAAGAGATCAGATGAATGGAGGTGTCTGCTGCCAACCAACCTCAAGGGTTGAAACGGAAGAAGATGATCAAGGTATTAGTACATATCTGCAAACTTGAACATTCGAAAATTAACTGCAACATGCCTGCGATTCCTTTTAAGCTTAAATAGCTTTCAATATTCCATGAAATTCAAGGGAATTTCCAGCTGTTTCCCGTTTCGTTGCCCGGTAGTTTCTGATTCCCGGTTTGAGGACATCCTCCGCTAACTTTATTAGGTGCGGCACTCTTTAAGTGTAATTGATATAAAAGAGCTCCGAGGAGACATCGCTGGAGAATTTAAACAACGGGAAGTAACAGTAAATGATTTCTTCCAGTCATATAAAATATCTTACGAATCGTTTGACTGCGTTAACCGGAGATGTTTTGACATCCTAAAGAGTCCCAAGGTATCATCCCCTCGGAGGAAATACGAAGAAAAACGTCAGCAGGAGTAGAATTAAAGGGTTATTAACAGCGCATGGTACACGTGTTAGATGTAAGATTCTAAGTATACCGCCCAGACTTGTTCGCAGGACGAAATAAAGCTGAATTTTGTACTAACATTGACTCTGACGGAAATATCGATGACACCAAATGCCCTAATTGAATATTTACACACAAAATTCACCGCTAATTCACGGTATCACGATGAACTGGCCACCCTGAATTAGGGAGAATAATGGTCCAGGAAAGAGAAATAACCGCGGCGAGATTCATGTTAAGTTTTGTGTTTGGTTTTTAATGCTTCGCAAGCGTAGGAGAACTTTTAAACCAATTACATCACATTATAGTTAGACATGAATGAAAAGGAGTCATTATGTTTCCTTGGGGCTGACGGCATTCAGGTCACAACTTACAGTTCGTGGGAATGAGTTGATATATGTAATTCAAAACGCACATGGTTGGAGGCTACGATAGCGAAACGCGAACGTGCTAAATGGGTCAAAGAGGAAGGAATCCGACAAATCGCTTCGCTCCTGAATACGCTCTCGCTGCAGCGCGAGAGATAAACGTCGAGCCAAATATGCTCCAAGCGCAGCATAACTCCAAAGCCGCATCAGCAATGTTAAATTCAAAATCATGCCATGAGTATGAATCTTGCACCCATCCGCAATACTCTGGTTTTACAACATTAAAAAAATAAAATTTCAGGAGTTGTCGTTCTCATTTGTTCAACCAGCCGAGTACAGTAATAATCTTTTAAGTTTTAACATATCAAAATTAAGTTCTCCGTAGACGCGAAAATCAGAAAAAATCGGCTGCGCCCTTCGACGCATTTTCGGCGAGAACCGAATACTCACGAGCTTGCCGAGGTTGACTAAAGTGATCGATAATTAGGACAAATGACTGCAGCTACTCCCATGTCACGGCACACGAACAGCAGTTTCTTAAACATTAATTTATAGTCAACTTGGTTGAGTTCAAAATGCTTTAACAAGGTTAGGGCTGCCAACTGATCACCACTTTACATGAGGAAATTTAGGTAAAAATATAACGACTCGTGAGGATGCCAATCCCTAACATACAACCGAAGGCAAGCATTGAATCCTAAGCATTGAAGAAGGCACATTATATGTACTGCCTTTTGTTTGTCACTGCTTGGTGTACAGGTTTCCATAGTAGCCGTAGATTTCGATTTTGAAGTGTCCCGACTACAAAGCTTACATCGTACCGTCAAACCGAAGACTTGAATCCTAAGAACAACCATGACGGAGGCTGGACTCGAAATACGGCCTTCGGGATGCCAGGACAGAGCATATTCATCACGACTACGACGCTTTAACGCGGCCAATTCCAATACCATGGTTCCAATTCAAGCAACGGTAAGGAAGTTTTGAATTATCAAAGCCAAAATTGCGCCAGTACGTTAACTCCTCCGGGTAGTCCACGTTGAATGACGAAATGTCCGGGAAAATGAGGCAGGCTTATTCATAACGTAAGCGAAAGCATATATATTAAGAAGCGAATAAGAACTTATGGTCAACTTTCAGAATTTTCCTCCAGATTTTGGTATTTCCTTTCTCCGGTTCCTATTTGGGATATAGAGGAAAACGAGGAATAGCGCAAGGATCACCAATTTCGCCGTTACTAAGAAATATATGCAATCTTGAATGCTATGGCAATTCTTACGTCAACATAATGTTGTCATAACGACACTACTCATGCCGAAGTGAGAGCTGTAAAGATCACAGAGGAGATCCAACCAGTAATATAAGGATATCCTAAAATTGCTGGAGTCCACTTTTAATTCTTTAAGATAAATTCTGGGAGCTTTTTTTATAAATTATTTAGGCACAGGCAGTACTTTTTTGTTATTCCGACACAGACAGTACTCCAACAGAGCAGAATATGAATTCTAGGATCCTCCGAAACCCGATTAACGACAACCATGCCCTGGAAGGTATATAATTCCTACTAGGGATGGGACGTGTACACGTCTGGGGCCGTGTACACGTTTTCTTTTTCTTGCAAAATAATACACGTTAGCATCGTCCGCCTTTGATCACGAATTGCCGGCCCTCCCCTCCCCCCTGGTCACTTAATATGACTCGAGTCAAGGAGAATCGTATAATGAATCAGTGTGTGTGTACGGTACTTCATGGAATCTGGATATCGCAGTCTGTGACTACTGTCACCGCCTGCATTCACATATTACTCCCTGTGACACAGTTTGACCTTAGCAGGCTGCCGTTCTGCTAGCAGTGGTGCGGGACTCCAACACTCTAGGCGTACCTGTAGGCCCACTGCAGAACGGGGGCCAGAGACTAACTATTGTATGCGTCGGGACAGGTAAGACACGTGTACACGCCTGAATAACACGCAATACACGCTTTTGCCCATCCCTAATTCCAACCCAAGCGGGATTCGATCACACGAACTTCGGTTTGTCAGGCGAGGACTTTACACTGCCGAGGCCGGCGGGGTAAACGTCTATGAACAACCGTAAAGCCTTCTGCACAGCATTCTCGATGTCGGTGCTGCGACATTCAGCGTCATTGTGACAACTTCCTTTAATTTTTCTGTTCTCTAGCTCCCTCCCAAACACAAAAGTATGTACCACCGAAGGTTGGTAGAATATATACAGGTTGCCTAAGTAAAACATGGGCAATGTAACATTTTTTATTACTGTGTGGTAAAAAGCTTACGATTTTAAGCACGTAGAACTAGGTACGCGTAAAACATTCCGCCGTGACCTTTGGCGTGCCTGCATACTGCCAAAATATACCGGGGCAGATTACCGAGGGGTATCGCCTGTTCACGTCGTCGCTTCACTCCATGTCGCTCGCCTGGCACTATAGAGTGCGCTGATATTGTGTTACGATCTCCGGCAACTTCAACGCCTTGAACGGAAGGGCCCAAATAGTGAATGCTTCTTATTATGTATTCTTATCGCTCTATTGCAAGGGGAAGTATCCTACAAATTTCCAATTTTTGACATAATTTGGGAATTTCTCCACAATTTCCCCAGGTTTACTATTCGCATGCAATATTGCCGGGGCCAATTTTTAAAATCACTAACTTGGGTCCTGACGCATGTCTAACGTATGAATGGCTAATTGACTAAGGGAATAAATTGATAACCATAATCCCTTTAATGTATTTATTTATTTTTATAATATTGAATTGAATGTTGCTTTTTATTGTTTATTAGCTAAAGGAACCCGTTGAAACTCAACGGGTGTGAAAAGCCCTGAATGTATTATATACACAAAAGCCACAAAACCTGAAGAATACTAAGCGGTCATCTTTGAGTCGTCTGCTGAGGGAATGAACTCAATCGCAACAATTCCAAATCGCAAAGCAAACATCAAAATCCGATTAACAAAGCAAAGAAAAAAATAGCGGTAAAGAAAGAGACCGTGAATAATATTTATTGTAGTATTCGATCGGCGAAATCAAATTTAATACTTATGTCTATTTGAAAAAATCTTAACACCGCAGCATTGTATGCACGCATGAGATAAGCATGTAAAAACGCTTTGAATTTATCGATTGCCCACATAAGTAAGCCATCATTTGGGCCCTTGGGACTCTGGGCCCCTATGATACAGATATACTTTCAACGTGATATCATGGACCAGCAGGAAAACATGTTATTTACATGCTAGTGGCATAAATATCTTTTGAAGATCAAATCTCTGGTTGCCAAGGAAATATGATATTGTTGATTTAAGAGAAAATGTGAGATTTTTCAGCTGAAAACATGACTTTCACACGAATACGAAACGTAATAGAAAATCGATTGGAAGAATTAGAATTTTCATTTATTCAGCCATCCGATAAAATAATTCCAGCTCTCTATCTTGAGTGAAAGTACTTTTTTAAAAAAAGCAAAAAAGAAACCCACTGCACCGAGCCCTATGATTAGCATGGACCACCAGAGGGGTCTTTGGGGGGCCTTAGGGCTTTTTAACAGAGCCTACATTACCCACAGATATATTTTCTATCTACATGCCAAATTTCAGGTCAATCGGTTTTTGCGTGATTGAGTAACAAACATCCAAACATACCAACTTTCATATTTATAATATTAAGTAGGATTAACATGTTTTCAAAGAGCTGCGGAACTGGCCGCGCAGTAACTTTAAAGGCCGCTTTACACGGTACGTTTATTTGTACAATCTATCGTGCGAACGCATGCAGTCAAGTGTGCAAGAAAATATTGTACGAACGACTAAATCAGACAAAATGTCGCTTTACACGATGAGTGCAAACGCACAATTTTCCGTGCAATTTAGCGGTAGAAATCGATCGGAATTCGCGAGTGTTTTGTTTATTATGTCTATGTTTCACTCGTGAACATATGTTTCACTCACGTATTTGACACCTTGAAAAGCTGATCACCTGAAATACTCGGAACCTCGACTCGACCATCTTCCTTATACTGATAATTCTCCCGGTTTAGCTCTCTTGGACTCTTCTCTCTGGCTTCCTATTCGACCTTTGCATCGCTTCGTTTTTTCTCTTTCTGGATTTTAAATTTAATCTCATCTGGACGAATTAAATATTCTATACACAGGATAATAGTTACTCATATTATTCGACGTGAAAGTACTAATCCTTTTTAGAAAAACAACTTTATTTTCAATTGTAACACAGGCACCACAGTTTTCGCAATATCTGCGCCATCTGTTGAATAAAACCGGATCGAAATTGTATGATTGTCTGAATGGAATTAGAACACGTTCTATTTTCCGTTCAGTTATTCATACATTCGCACAAGCGTTCGTACAATTGGCCGCTTTACACGGTACAATTTCCTTATACATGCGTTCGCACGATACATTGTACAATAAACTGTACTGTGTAAAACGGCCTTAACGAAGTCACCCGCTGATGGTCACACAATTGTATGAAATTCACAGTGAAAAAATCATTCACCTGAACTGGGATTCGAACCCAGACCCCACCGGTCTCGCGCCGAGTGCTATACCAGATGACGCCTCGGTAGCTTAACTTGTTAAGAGCACTCGGCGCTCGGGGGGTTCTGGGTTCGAATCCCACTCCATCCGAATGATTTTTTCACTGTGAATGTCACACAACTGTGTTGACATGTTTTAATAATTTTTTTAATTGATTGTCATGGTGATGTGAAAAATAAATAAGGGATTGCTGGGACTGGTTGGGAGAGGACATCTTGGAAGAAGATGGATGTGTTCATTGAATGGAATTGTATTGAACTGGTGAATAAAAATTGTGAATGAGAAAAAAATGAAAACGTGCAAAAGGATATACAAAGGAATATATACGTACATATAAGGGAATCGCTTTGGCACGATAGCCCTTTGCTAAAGGACCTCATATTGTTTCATGTCAAAGTGTGGAATCGTTACTTAGGGCAGTGTGTGAATACTTTTTTTGGGAAATTATTGTGATTCTGCGATTTTGCACTCTCAATTTTACCTTTCACCAATTTTGTACCGTTTTAGCTCTGCGTCGGCCAATTACTCGCATTAATCACGTCAGCATTTCCGTGATTTTAAACTCATTGGGACGTGTCTATCCCTCGAACTTGCACTTTTGTTTCACGAGTACCAACCACATTTTTTCTCACGATTTGAAGTTTATAGTTTTCCTTTATTTGTTGTGTTTCTCATTAAATGTACCTGTTCTGGACCGGCACTCTTCACATGATATCCTCTTAGTTCTAACATTATTAATCATTGCATACTGAATTTGCATCCAGACGCAAAAAACACGTTATTTGCGGTGTCAGGCGAGCAGCTCCACGACTCAGAAATCCATGCGCGAAGACATGAAGAGTGCACGGCACATTTCAAAATGTTATCACGTATGCGACTACTTAAATATTACAAGAATTAAAATGTTTTGCTTCTCCCTTTTGCCCGCTTTGCCCTCGCCAGAACTAGACTCGTCAACGCTTAGAAGGCTGCGTGAATCGGGTTTAATTGGCAAAGCAAATAATTATCAAAATAATGAAATATTCGAAGTTCGAATCTAAAACTAACTCCCCATCGCCTCTACGTGCCTGCAGCAGTTCCGAGGTTATTATCGACGCACTGAAGGAAGTGGAAGAATAAATTAATTACTAATATATATAATAATAATATTAATATCCGAGTAATCACCATAGAAAGCTAGGGCATAATGTGAATGGGGAATCCAGTTCTCACCTCGAAGTTATCTAAGTGCTCGAGCCAATCTCTTCCGTGTCGAAAGGTACGATGTTATCGGTGATGATGAACACGTCACGCCTTCCTCTATAGAGTTTTGATGCATGGACTTTAATTTGATGGCAGTGCAACTTGGGTTGTCGGGATGCCGTGATAAGCAAGGGTGTAGGTTTTTAACACGGTGGGTTTAGGGGTACTATCTGAGAAGTGTCCGAGGTCATAGTTGGGAGGGATAGGGTTAGGAATGGGTGGGTCATGAAAGAATATGAAATGGATCCTTTGGTAATGAATTTAAAATGAAAGGAGTATGCTTCTTCAATCGTTTGGCCGTACTTAGAGAATGGATGAGAGTCGAATAATTTAACAGATTTATGATGGAGGAGTGAATGTTAAGAGAGGAAGTGGTGAACCGTGGAGAAAGTCGTGGAATGATGGAAGAGACTCTGAATAGGAGTAGTATGTATTAATAAAAAAAAGAGAGTATGAAGCAATGGATGAATTTGATAGAAGCGGAGGAGCTATGCACGAATAAGGCAGCATGGAGGAAATTATTAAAACTTAGCCAGTTTTCTGTTTAGTAACGAGAATTTAGCTCTTTTGACTGTACCTACCCTTAATGCGAACGGCGCAGTGGGTAATGCATGTAGGCATGTCGGTCGTCGACAAGGTTCTCGGAATACACACGTTGCCTCAAAGGTTCTTAACAGTACATAGATAGATGTACAGAGATAATTTTGACCACTTTATTTACGAATGAATGTTTTTTATGGAGCTTTGGTTATTATTTTTTTCAATTAAAAAAACACCAATTCGCCAACGCTTCGCGTTTTTAAGGTGGTTTGAGAGCGAGAGATAGTCATCCCTTATAGTCATAATGGAGACCATATTCAAATTTTATTCTTTGATTTCAACGTCTGTAAGAAGTACATAATAAATATTGTAATATTAATGGCGCAAATATATAGCCATATATATGCCCAAAAATCTCAGCAATCGAATAAATAAAGATACATAAGTCTCTAACTTGACGCATTTTTTCCCGCCGTACGGCTGAAAACTCTGCAAAACAGCAAGTTTTTTGCGATTCTGTAAAAGTTACTGTGGTGAGTAATAGATTATTTTTCATAAATAGTTGAGAAAATATGCAATCTATACACCGTTAGTTTTTGAGGAAATCTAGGTGTTATAAATTCTTATTCCCTTCAATATTCTCCCTCTGGAGCGCTCGGCCATAATCTATCCCATGTAAAACAGCTTATATTTAAAGGCAAATTGCTCTAAAAGTAGTTCGGCAAGGGGTTGATATTTTTATATCATTGGAAAGATGATTTTTTCTTTTTTAAATGATGCCAAATTCATAACATTCTAGGTGAAGTGATTTTTCGCTCAAACTACCATAAATAAGCTTCATCATGGCTTTAGGTGGCATTTAAAGAGGAGAGTAAAAGGTTTCTTCCAGTATGTTTCCACTCTATATCACAAACGTAATGAAATAAACCTTTGAACTCTTAAAATGTCACCTTAAGCCCTGATGAAGCTTATTTAAAAATGCGAAACGTTGGCGAATTGGTGTTTTTTTAACTGAAAAAAATAACAGACAAAAGCTCCATAAAAAACATTCAAACTTTCTTAAAAATGCGATTTCCCGATCCGCACTGCTATTGTCTGGCTCTTCGCGTGACGCCACTGACGCCTTAGTTACAGCTCGACCAAATTGCAAGATTTAAGGTGCTAAGAGTTTGCTAACAGGTGAACCGGTAATTCAAATTGAATATCTCAACTGATTAAAGACGAGGGAGAAGCCAGGGTTTAGCAGTTGTTGCATCCTGCAAAAACACTGCGCGAAAAGCGAAACAATTTCATTCCAAAAGTACGTGTTACATGAAATATAGCCATATGAGAAGAGGAAATTGGTCGGATATTGAATGAATCGTTAAATCATTACAATCTACAGTGAGCTGCAAAAGTGTTTGCCTTTTTTTTTAGTTATTTTGATAAGCCCAAAATATTTTCTCATAACATTTGCTCATTGACGATATTTTCCGCTGAAGATATGATTTCAGTATATTCAAATGTAGTTAGAAACGACCTTTAAGATGCTAGGTTCACGAAAAAGCCAAATTTGGAGATGGGTGAATAAATGCAAAAGGAATGACAAATTGAATCCGGACAAAAGTTACATCTGCTCAGATATCTTTTAAACTTAGTGACTATTTGCAGGATTTAAGGGCAGAATTGTTGTGCCCTCCTGTTCGACGCATTTCAATTGAGGATTCTGTTTTAAGCTTAAATTTGTCAGTGAAATACGCAAGTCCCAGCAAAAGTGCAGCATTAAGAAAAGAAAAAAACACTCGACTACGTTTGCAATTTGCTTAAATGTCAAAACAATATTTACGTAGGCATTGGTGACTTATATTTATAATATATTATTGCATTAGTTTCGGAAATAAAAATTTCATCACAAAGTGACATCTTCCGGTTCTGAAGATATCACTATGTGATGAAACCCGGGTAGTAAGAAATAACCAGTAGTAGTGGACCATCACGAAGTGTAATTTTCATTTCCGATATGGAAAGGTTCCACATAGTGAAACCTGAAGTTATCACTAACGTAGTAGTTTCATTGTCTCTCCAAAACTTAACAAAGGAACCAATCAACGTCCATAAAATTATCGGCCTAATTTCTTAACATCGCTTTCGTGCAAGATATCATGATCAACGAAATTTTAAAATCACGTGATGCGATAAGTCAAATTGGTGCGTTATTTCTGGACATCAAGAAAGCACGGTTTCTCCCAGCATACTAACATTCAAATTATTATGATGTGGATTATATTGAAATAGTGAATTGAATATTAACTTTCTAACTGAATGCAAACAAAAAGTGGCACTCGACGACATCAGTTCCGACATACCTAGTTAGGGTGACATCCGGGGGCCCACAAGGCAGCGTGATCGGCCCCTTATTTTTCCTCATTTACATGAACGACATCGAGAGTAGGTAGCAAAATGAAATTGATTGCAGGCGTTGCAGCCATCTAGAAAGAAATTGCCACAAATGCTGACTTAAAGTTATCTCGTCGAACACTCAACAACGCTAACTGATGGTGTCTTGAGTGGGGGCTCGAACTCAACCATGCACTGCGGTACACTTCATTGAAAGAAATCACACCAACGCTGTATAGATCAAGTGATAGGGTTAAATAAAAAGGAGCCAAATGAAGTCAAATATCTGGGAATCCCCTTGACGTCACACCTACGGTGGGAGAAACACCCGACGAAACATTTGAGGAGCTACATTAAAGAAACTAGGATCTATCAAGCGAATGGGAAGAAGGTTCTCAGATGACAAAGTGAAAATGATATGCTAATATGCTAAAAGGCTAATGCACATCTAGAATATGGGCACGGGCATCTGGGGTCCTTTACAAAAAGATTGAATTCGCAAAATAATCAACTACAAAGCAGAGCCGCACGATCCGTTAAAACTGCTACGACCGAACAGAGGATGTGTAACACAACTAATTGAAGGACTAGTAGACTGCAAGACGCTGGAGACTCGGAGGATGCTAGAAGCAAGGCTTACATTACTTGAAAAATTCACATCAGGCGAGTTGAAGAACGAAACAGAGGATATTATTTGGAGACCCCGCACAAGATATCTCTAGAACAAATATACCTAAGCGACAAATTAAGAGAGATGCCTACATCGCCGACCTGATGGCTATAAAAATTGCGTCTCACAACTTGCCATTAATTACTACAAAAAAAGACACAAAGACATTGTAATGAAACCTTGCCATCCCTTTTCTCTACTCTTTCCCCATTTCAAGGCAGATGTCTAAACACCCCATGCCATACGTCCACGAGGTGGCTCGCAGGGTAGCAAAGCCACGCAGACTAATCCGCCGCGCGAAGGAACGCGCCTAGTCCCATTACAGTAAATAGGGTGGAATCAACACAGTTTATTCTTTTCGAAACTAGAAGATTTTTCACGAACGCGTGAAAGGGAGACACGGGAGAAGAGATTAAGAAGGATCCAAGCCTCCGTCTCGAGGAAGCAGTGACGAAGGGAGTCATATGCAAATATAGTTGCATCTTTAAGATAAATGGTCTTGGCTCTGATTAAACATATCAGCGCCTTGCTGAGATTCAACATAAGGTGAACGGGATGCTGTCAAGAGGGTGGTCCATCGGTGTTTTCATCAAACAAGAGCGTCATTATCAGCAGAGATATGACAAGTGTATAGAAATTGAATATGCTCATTAACAAGTAGGCCATGACCGGAGGTAGATATAAAAATTCCCACCATGTCTCCTCCGGGACCCAAAAATAAATCCTGGATAACCTTTCCTACGCAGTATGTTTTCTAGACGTAGACTTTCGGGAATTAATCCTCTGTATTAAAAGATACTGTACAGTTTTCTCGGTTAAGATAAAAGAGGGATAATTTGAGCCAATAATTCCACGCTATGATGAAGTTTCATCTGCATTCTTAAAGGTTGTTTCGTAAAAATACCAATATCCTGTCCAAATAGTTTGTTTTTATAGGTAACCGAGAGACTTTCGTATATCGCCAGCAAGTAGGTCCGTAGGAAAGACATCTGGTATCAGTTATAAAGTAAGGAAGGAAATTGTTTAACTCAGCAATCATCAGCGTAATTCCTAACCATTTAATAAGAGCAAAAACGCTGGGTCAAAAACATGCTGACAAATAGATATCTTTCCCAACATGGGAAATCGCAGTAAACACCAAATTAAAAACGGGGCAACTACCCATAATTTACATACTGGTACATCATATCGGTCTCCGGGTGGTTAACGAGCAAGATATGACAATTACATTCGCAACTTGCCCACGTTAACTCGGTCTACGTTCCGGAGCAGCACGATCTAGGGCTGGAATTGTTCGATTCGATTTGTACATACGTGGACCGAAAATCCATGCTCAGCCTCAGGGCACTCGTAATCGCACTGTCTTGCGCATCTAATTGATCGCAGCAAGTAAAGGACCCGTGGGCTTAACAGTTGTGGCACTACAGCGTAACAACAGCAGAACATATAGGGTAATTATCGTAAGCACACGGTGACACACAAGGGTAAAATGTGCCATCACATAAACGAAAAATGTCAATAGTAAAATTTGAGGAACTGTACAACCACGAGAACGCAATAGCTACGATTCAGATTTTATCAATGGACTTCTCCATAGGTAGACTAATTACCCGATTTCTTTAATCTAACGATTCCGTATTAATTTGCAAAGTAATACTAATTAGCATGCCTCTTGTATATCTGATCATTTACGCAGAAGCAACTCTATGGCATATGGTGTAAAGGTCGTTTTACACGGTACATTTGTTTGTACAAACTCTTCCGTGAACTCTTGCATGAGGCAAAATGTATCGTGTAAAGCGGCAAATTATATGAACGTTTGTGCGAACGTCTCACAATGCCTGAACGGAAAATGGAACCTGTTCTAATTTCGTTGAGACAAACGTATAATCTCAAATCTATACATCGTGTAAAACGGTCTTTAAGCAATTTATTTCATCGGAATTCCGCCCCGTTACATATTATCACGTTTTAGCTTTTGCATCAATACTCATTTCAATAACACATGTAGAATTGATTGCATTGTATGTTGGTGAAAATTTACCCCTGAAACTCCACTGCAGAGATAACATGTAGATGTATCTCTTTCATTTGTAAACGGCAGAGCAGACCACAGCTGTTGAGGGGCACCTGCTTGCGCGAGAGCCATCCTCCGAGACACACTCTTGCCGGCGGCCGCCCCGATACGACCACTCCGCAGATAAACACGCAGTATACATAATGGTGGTAAGAAGTAAATATGGAGGTGCAATGGGAGACACGAGAGTGGGGGCACTCACCTCACGTAGACGACGGAGCCGCTGGAGGAGAGCAGCCTCTTCCATCCGAAGGGGATCGATATGCCCGGCTGGCCGCTCGACGAGGAGGAGGATGTGGAGGTGGACTCCGGGGCCGAGGAGTTGACGACCACGGGTGCGGCGGGGATGGAGGGGTGCAGCAACGGCTGCGAAGTCACGGGGCCACCGCCCCCGTGGGCCAGGGTGACGGTTGGGGGAGCCAGGTGGGCGGAGGTGGGCACCAGGGAGCCGACGGTGGTGAACGCCTGGAGCATGGGGCCGCCCGAGGCGAGGGCTCCCGCGGGCACCAGCTGGGGCACTGTCATCGTGAGCACAAGGTTTCCGGTGGCGTGGTGCCCCGCCCCACCGAGGGTCTGCTGCCCGTTGAGGACGACCGCCTGGTTGCCCAGCATCACCCCACCGCCGGGACACGCGATGTAGGACTGCACTGCCGCCTCCTGGGAGTGGTGCTGGCCCTGGGCGGGCGAGGAGAAGTGGAGTCCCCCGGAGGGCGCGAGCTGCGCTATGCCGGCCGCGGCGCCAGCGGGCCCGCCCTGCAGGAGGATCTGCCCCCCCAGCGCCACCTGCCCCGCGCGGCACACCATCGCCGCTGCCGGGTGCGCCGCCTGCACCAGCGACCCGCCCGCCTCCTGCTGCCCGTCCGAGCTCAGGCTGCTGCAGCTCGACTCGGCGGCTTCGGAACGGGCCGAGTCGCAGCGGGAGGAGGCCCTGGGCCCCGGGGCCCCGCCGGTGGTGGGCGAGCCCTCGCCGCAGAGGGCCACGAAGCCGCGCGGGCCCATATCCGTGCCCCCCCGGTCCACGGCCACGTAATTCCCCTGGATGACGTCCGCGTCGGCGGGGGACGCGGCGGGCCCCCGGGACCCCTTGTCGATGAACGCGGTCCCCGCGCAGATCCTGGCCGTGTGCGCGGCAAGGGCGGGCGAGGCATATCCGCAGATCTGCTGCTGCTGATGTTCCTCGTGGGGGGGGAGAGCTTCAACGTGCCCGCACATATGCTGCTGCCCTCCGCCCACGGACTTGAGTAAGCCCGCGTTCCCGCTGCCGTAGGCCAAGTTAGCCGCACCGGCGTAGCCATTCGGTTGCACTGAGGGAGGCGTGTATAAACCTCCAGGGTTGGGGCTCCCGTTCACGTATTCCGCTTTCAGAGTTGACTTCTTGCACGTCAAGGGGGACGCTGGTGAAAATCCCCCATTCTGGGGATGCTGGAAAGCCACATTCTGCTGTCCGACCGAGTAGGAGTGGGCGAAATTATCACCGGCTGACACGTATACTACCACATTCTGAATGGGTTGTTGCTCAGGCTTCCCGGACATCATTCCGAGCACGCGTTGAGGTGACAACAAGAGGCAGCACCATCACTCGCGGTAGATAATTTGATGCAGCTATCGTGACTGTTTTCAAATTTCTCTGAAAGAAAAAATAAGAACAGTTGACTACGGCTACCACATCTCTCTAACGCGGAACGTTAGACTTTAAAAATAAGAGCAATGTTACAATCAATTGTCTAGCTTCCTAGGCAGGTAGGATTTTCTCTACGGTTCTGAGCAACTGCAGAAAATAGATAATTTAAAGCATATGACAAGGAAATAATTTTCACGCCTGAGAAACTCAAGGGATCGATATTCATTGCTTCAATAAAATGATATGAATATCATGATAATAGAGTTTAATCATGTTTACCGACCTGCTGCTATTCAAAAGAAATTATGAGTAGCAACGAAAGAGCAAAACTAATTTCCAAAGTTGAAAAAGAATAATCTTAACCCAGTGCTCGAATGTGATTACTAATACCAGGAAAAGAATTATAAAAACTATTTTATAGCTTATCAAGGAAATTGAAGTCTAAGATCAAATATAGTTTTCATCATTCTAAGCTACAGTGATTTTAATCGAACCATTCCGGCCACAAAAAAGTCCCCGAAATTCAATTGCGGAATACAGACGGATGCACATACTTAGAATTCAAGTCGGTTACAACCAATCGCGAGATAAGAATTAATTGTATGCATCGTGCATTTCAGATTTTGCACCTAACAGGCAATTGAGATGCCAAATTGCATTACACAATCAAAGGTACAAGAACATTTCGATCACGCCATAAGCATGAATCCTTGGAGAATACCTATTGAGATAATTCGTCACCGAGTGCAAAGTGAGGTTGTTGAGGCGAATTACCACAAATATCAAGGTAACTGCATGTTATTCATGTTAACATAAAACCACCCAACTCAAAAGAAAGCTTTGAATTAACGAGGTTTACTTTTAACTTATATTCGATGGATCCCTCAATTACGTGACCCAGATAAAAAACTGCTGTAATAATAAATATAAATAAATTATGGCCAAAACCCAATTCCCACATATAATTAAAACAAACATTATCAGAAGAAGCAACTAATCATGACGATTAACGTGATTAACCACTTCAAATAATTATTAAAATTTAGCATTCGGAGCAAAAACTGTCATACGCAAGAAGCTAAGGAAGCACTCACGCATGACATCAGAAACTGTTAGCTTATAAAAAAATATGAGTGGTAAAAATACGTGTTAATCCATCACTGTATTTACCGACAATAAGGAACTAAAAATTCACAAAATACTTATTGTTAATTGACACTAATCCTATTATCATTATTTTCAGGTTTAACCAGATCAACCACTGGGAAAGTAGAAAATTGATCCACAACCGTAAGGTTGCACAAGGAACGATAATCACTCAGTCACTGCATTTGTGGACGTACCCCCGTTACTGAATGATGGATAATTATGACTTATCACAACACACACAGTATCCGTAGCATATTACCTGCATGTCGTAAATCATCGACGAAAATATCTATGCGCAGAAGTGCTCATATCCCTTCGCTGTACACTCAACGACACACCAACTCACTACCAGTATCAATGTCATCAACACAGCAATCCCGAGAACTGTTCAACACCTGCGCGATAACTACTCAATTTGGTCACTTACTCCACAAAGAAACAAAAACACAAGGCTCAAGACGGTCTGCAAATATATACACAAGAAAAGAAACAACTGCAACCCTGGAAAGGCAACATCGCAATAAACATAGAACGACGTTACCTTTCCCTCCAGAATATATCGCCTATATGTTGGGAAAAATATGGTTTCCGTCCGACACTCCCAAGATCCTTCACGGACTAATCTCCAACCCAAACCAATGAATCGTAGTTCCATGATGCATCCATCGAGCTAACAAAACACTAACGCAGTGCGTTAGCGAGGGTGTTTTGGTGATCTATGAAAATTCCCGTGTAAGTGTTTAGGAATTATGGACTTGTCGTATTTGATTTTAATGACACAAAAATGAAATTTGAAACCATGCAGAAAGCTAATATTAATTTTATTAAATTATTACAATTTATTTTATCGCGTCTCCATCATAGTCTTTCAAAAACAATTTTTGTTTCAATGGTTCCTACGACGACTCAAGGATCCGGGCATCTGCGATAAAAAATTATCACGATAGTATCCTGTAGGGCTAGTTCATTTAGTCATTTGGGTGCAAAAACAGCAAATTTCGAAGACTCTCAGACGTACTTGGGTCAGTTAATTTTTCCACACTCAGTTGTACACATCTATGGACATAGAACCTACTGATCAAGTGCAATTTTAGCATGAGGAGTTGCAGGATGATGTCCAGTGAATATCTGAGTGTTTCTTATTACTTTGATACATAATCATGTATGCTGTGTGTGACTGAGCCACATGGAAATTATTTAATCTGCATGAATAGTCACTGTAAATTAAGAATTTCACTAGTAACGAGGATCAACGGTTATTGAGGACAAAAATTGATATAAATACCAAAGAAAAAACTTCTTCAGTCTAATCCTGCGTACATTTTCGAGTCAATGGAACCCCAGAAGAAATAACCTAATGTTTCATTCAGAAGTTGGAGATGCCCTTATGATGACGAAGACAGCATGACTGGTCTTATGCAGACAGCTGCGCAGCTCATTGGGTTCATCATGAGCTGCGCAATGATGCTGTTCATCATTCTCCTGAGGCTATTCATCATATATTCGACTAGCCCGTAATAAAGAGCACTGAAGTTTATTGGAACAAAAATTGGTTGATATTACAGTTAGATATCTAGAGTGACTGGCCCAATTGTACTTCAAATGTGCGTGTCATGGGGTCAAATATAATAACTTACTCTCTGTACTGTTACAACAAAGGAAGGATGGAAAACTTCTAGCAATAAGCCTTGATGGAAGCATAATATGATAAATATAATACTCCCTACATATAAGGGGAAACACTTTGGTAAAGGTTGTACAGCTGCTTCAACTCCCTTTTAATATCAATGGAGGCTAAATTTACTGTGAGCATCTAATGTGCCTGGTGAGAGACTACTTATGAAGTTTATAGTTCTTTGGTATCCCCATGGCTACAAAAAATTTGTGGAGCTGTAATTTTAGATGTTGAAAATTGCTGATTTTTTACTGGTATTTTAGTCCTCGACTCCAAAAACCTGTTGGCCTTTTGCATCATCCTAACTGGCTAGAGCCTTAGAACTATCCAGGTGTATAAGCTTACCCGTATAAAACAAATTCTTTCCAACCTTGGGTGAGACAAATAACGAAATTGAATGAAACACAAGTACAGTAGAGTCTTGGTTATCCGACCGTCCCCGTGCACAATAACTACTGTAATTTATGCAGTAGGCTATATTCTATAAAACATATTAATTACTTTGCCGTAAGTGCAGTCTTTCATATTATTACTTGTAAGTCATATAAAGTTAAGTAAGACACATGTATTTGAAAAGTTTTCAATGGGCAAATTAAATTTAACATTTTCTATCATTGTTTTTATTATTTTCCGTGTTATCCGACTTTCTCACTTATCCGACCTTGCCGCAGCCGGTTTATGTCGGATAATCGAGACTCTACTGTATTATCAATCAATAATTGAACTAGCAATGTATTTCTCACAAAACCAACCAAATTACAATAAAAATTACCAACAGGTCTAGTGCAGGCGACTGTTTATGTGAGCTCCACTCAGAAAAATGATAAAGATATACAAGTACAAGAGGCTAAGCTTCTCTCTAATTGTTAGTACAATTGAGTGAAATGGAGCAGGTTAACACAACGTTTCCCGGTTGCCATCTCGACTGCAAAAGAGGGTGTTCTCAGGGGGGAGGATCAGCTGAGGAGGGGGTTTGTCAGCAAGGACGAGGTGAAATGAGTTAGCATAGGATACAGGCGATTGGTAGCCTTGGAGGGGAGGAAAAAATGGGATGGGTAAAAGATGGGGTGGAAGTTTACAATTGGAGCAACAGGAACCCTTTTCTGACTCCGGCCGCAGAATACAGGATCACAGCCCTTGTACTTTGGTCAGAACGACCAAATTTCTGGAATCCTTCCTCACTTCAGGGGCTATATAAATGATGGAGGACCTGGCAAGGGAAAGTCGTGACAAAAGTTGCTGGTGGGAATCCCTGCATTTTGGAGTCATAGGCATTTTGGCCATTGTTGGTGCACATGTTGTTAGGGTGCATGATGGGGCACGCCTCGGGCAAGTCCTTTGGCTAAGTCCGGAGGGAAAACAGTCCACCGAGGGGAATTTAGAAAAGAAGCGGGTGGGGATGTATAAAAAAATGCCACAATGGCCACCAAAAATTATTGCCACACACATTCCACACAAAGCACATTTGCACAGTTATCCAAAGACTGCTTCTATAGCCAGGGGTCCTGCGCCACCTTAAGAATATAGTCCGAGCTACTCGCAGAGATCACCACCAATCAGTTGTTTGCTGCTGATTACTCTACTCCCCTCTAAGTCAGCAGTCTTCCCCTCAAACCACATGTCATGGAAGTTAGATCTTTCATCTTGTGGGTTTTCCACCATATCATTCTATTATCTGGACAATATTTTGCCGGATAGAAAATTTTTCCGAACTTTAGATCTTAAAATACACTTGAAAAAAGGCGACCAGTATAATTTCATATTTCAAGCCAATTAATAGAAGGATATTTGTTGCCTGAGTCCACAACTCCATTTTTTCATTTGATACATAAGTCACTGACGATATTTTCATACCATTATTTTAAATTTTATGTGTTTGTTAACACATGATTTCTAGTGCTTATACCTGATTACGATGAAAATAACTGACAAAATGGAATGTGTGAAACAAATAATTTTTTGGCCCTAAAAAAAGTAAAATGTACGATACACACAGCATTCATCAATTAATGAAGACCATCAACATTAGAGCCTGATTCATTTAACTGACATTTTACGGATGGCAGGTATAAAAAGGATACCACTGCATGATATTCTTTATAATGAAATGGTAAAATTTTGGGTCCCATTAATTTCACTATAAAGAGACCTTAATGTTTATGAGATCAACTCATGGCCTGGCCCTCTTATAACAAAGAAGTATAATGTTAAATGTTAACGTTACTTGGTGCTGCCTTTCATGATCCACACTTTCTAGGCTGCTCATAGTTTGAGCAATTATACATTTATGCTGTAGGGGTACACCTTTTTTCCCTATTAGAAATTTTTGATGGTAAGAAGACCTACTTCGCTAGGATGTATGCTCCCTGGTGACTTGATTGAATGAATGCTGCAAGTTTTCGAGTGGAGATTGGCAAGTGGACAAATTCCACTCATTATTCTAAAGTAGTACCTATTTTTCATTTAAAAAATAGCTGTGAAAGCTATGGCTAGGATGTCCTATAGATTACCAGGTTAACCTCTGTTCCAAAAACAAAATATCATGATATTTCCCTCTGTATTGCTCGACTTCTGTAAAAAAAACATTTAAAGGTACTTTCCAAAACACAGTTCAGCACATACGTACCTACCAATTACAAGATCAAGTGATGATGTTCACCTCAAAGACTATACAGTGACATTTTGTTAACATGGCCCTGATCCATACTCTATCTCAAAGATTTACAACAAATTAGGTACCTACCAATGAATCCCAAATAGGTATCTACCTCCTGAAAAAATTAAGCTTGCTTTAAAAGAGTTACTTAAGAGCATAAATTTTTACAGTATTAGGGATATTGCATATCCTATTATGCATCAAATGTAGATCTTTGGCATGACTCCCCAGGTAGAAATTTTCTGCTCTGTAACTGGGATGGAACTGGGAATGAATTGAAACAAGCTCCAACAGAGTTACACCCCAGTTACAGAGCGCAGCTGGGATGGAACTGCGAGGTACTCTCCTTTATTGTAAAAAAAATGTTTTACCGAAAGAAAATATTTGTAATGGGAGTTACGTTGATGAAAACAACTTCTAAAGAAAAAAACGTAAAAAACTATTAAAAATAATAAAAAAATATTTTCCATGCCAGAGTACCAAACGCCTTACCTGATGCATGTCCTGCCATACTGCTGCTATTATGTACTATCATTTAGCTTTGATTATATCTGATCATTTATCTACTAAATCGAATTTCTGAACCTGTGGTTTGCATTGAAAGTAGATCAAAATAATTATTTTCTCGAGAGGTGACCGACAACTGTTGCCTTTAGAATCATGAAGGACTAGTTAGTAGATTGGAGAGGGAGGGTAGGGGGATAAGATATGAGATGAAATAGGCTTCCCAAGGTATCCATAGTTGTGACTCATCTGATGAATGGGAATTAAAGTGCACTCCATGAATCACCCAATTAATCCATTCCTATCACCCATTTGGATTCTGCTGAAAAGTATCCGCCACAGACAAGAAAGGGAATTCAGTCCCCCAAGATGAGAAGCCAGTTTTTTAGCCAATCCATGAGCATAGTGTAAAATTTAATCTCTAAATGTAAATCTTTGATTTTTTAGCAAAACTCCCAGGTCATTTTAATGCATGTGAAAGCAATTACTCATAGGAAATATGCACACCCCCATAAACTCCTAGCATCCTCTGTGCAGGAAAGGGTAACAAATTGCACACCTCAGCCATGCATCATTTATGTAGTGGGATCATTCAAGGGTGGTGTGAATTCCATTGTGCTGCCTAACTGCAAGGGACTGTGATTCATGATTTGTCAGTTCGTTTCATTGATTACTTGGGGAGGTGACTGGCTAGAGTGTTCACGTGCACGTTCAAGGATTATTTGGGAAAAGAGAAATAGTGAAGGAAAACTGTATTATCATCAGTCTACTCTTAATGAAATACACCAAAGAGTTCCCACTTTTATCCCTCGTGTGATAAATTGAATGTACTGCACTAGAAGTACTCCTCTCCATTGCACTTAAGTAGGAATCTGAATTTCCTCTATAATAGTTTTCACCACTTCCTTCGAGAATCTAATCTAGGCCCTTGGGAAGAGTTCAGTAATTACTCCATTCACCGCAACAAGCTGATGTCCATTTTTGATTTCACTTATAATTTTTATCCATGTGCTTACAAAAATAAGCGATTATCTCACGTCAGACTCCCTATCTCAATACCCAAATTTTACACCACTGCACATAATTTCCTCTCATTTGAAGTCTACATTCATGTGCTAGGTATGGATTCCCAATGTATTGTATTCAGGATCAAACAAGCAAGCAAATTTCTTTTTAACGTTTCTTTCAGTGGCAATCCATGGTAAGTATTCACTGCAAAAAACGAAGGCTCCTCGTAATTACACTTGGGAAACTTGAATGCATTAATGCATTCAAGTTTCCCAAGCAGATTACCTATTTTGCTACTAAAGTTATTTTCCTGTATTCACCAAACGTAGTCCACAATCAATCAATGTAGTAGTGTACAATCAATTCACTATCTGCCATTCAAAGTTTGAAATTCTCAATTCACCCATAATCAATGTAATTATGTATTATATAAAATAGCATCATATAGGAGAACACTGATAACAAATTTTACTCATTTAATGACAAATCAGTACCAAAAATTAATTATAATATTTGGCCGAGGAATTTGATAGGCTTTTGCATTTCACAGAGCACTCTGAATGACTTACAATTGAAAATAAAGGCATTTTTATTTTTCACCCTTTTCCCAGCACTGCCCAGCATTTTAGTATGAAATGTAGGCAACTTTTTGATACATTGGTGAAAACCATGTGGGCGTTACTTGAAAGTGTGGAGGGCCACAGAAAATTTATTATATTATCACAAGGCTAGCTAAACAATTTTTTCAAGGGGAAGTGGACAGGGAACAAGAAATGACCTGGTCTGATTGACTTCTCTGTCCCTTGGTACCAAATGAATTCACTTATTTCATGTTTTATAACAATTTTAAAATTTTCCAGATAGATTCTTCCTGCTCAGAAAATGTCCACCAGAATATTTCTACACCAACTTTTGCATATGGTTAATATCCACGTTGATATACCTACTTATCAAATAAAATATGAATAACTTAAATACAGGGGATTCCCACATTAACATCGATGAAGAAAGAAAATCAAGACAGTCACTACCCAAAAATGGATGTGATACATATATTCCCAATTTAAAATTGGTTCTCTGAAATCTTGGAATACCAATTTTTATTATTAAGCTAGAGGAAAGAGACAATGTGCTAACATAAATACACAAGGCTATAATAATGAGAGGAATATGTAATAGGAAAGAACTGGAAAAAACCTGACATGAATAAAAAATGTTCAATTGATAAGTATATCATTACATTCATCAGACATTAGGCCGCTTTCAAATTTTTTTATTTGTACGCAGCTATCTTATTGGCTTTACGCCCTGGATGACCCTTATAAGGACAGCTCTTGTCAAATAAAGCCACCATTTTACATGAGGAATTATCCCTGCTGCTTTGTTAACATAGATATATCTAAAAAGTCTGCATAACGTCCAGCCTGTAATGAAAATCAGGAAAAGAATGAGAATTAACAACAGGCTATGATGGCACCAACAAAGGTCTGAGCCTATAGTAGTCTCTATACAAATTGAGCACATGGATTATTTTAAACCGTGAATATTATAAGTAAATTCTAAATTCTCATCTAGATTACATTATTCCAAGGTACCAATGCGTTCATGGTGACATTGCCTCAGACATAACATAAGTACAATTTTTCAACCCAAATTTTAAGCACAGCCGATTTTTTTTAAATTAGTGAACTGCAAATTTACCATCTAAATATGAAAACAATAACCACGGTAATTCACATAGGCAAGGGCAAAAATTCAGGACTTTCCATGGACCCCGAAATAAAAAATATTATCCAGTGAATATCCATCTTGTAAACACTGGGGAAAAATATTTCAGGGAAAACTGAAATTGAACTATTAAATGCATCTCTGCCAAAAAATATATATAGCTTTGATTTAGCCGTTAACATTTTGCTGTCTAGATTGAATGCATGGCATTTGAACTTGCTCCTGGTATGCCATGCCAATTGTAAAGGTAAATCTCTTCACTTAACAGAGTCATGTGCAGAATGTCCCAACCATTATCATAGGCTTGGTAAAGATGCCCTCTGCATCTCGGTAAACTAACACCCATGGCCTGAGTAAATCTGCAAAGGAAAATATTGGTGAACATTGATTTTTATAAAATGACTAAATATATCCCTCAACCCTTTTACAGCCAGCCCATTTCGGGTAGGATGTGCAAAGACTGCCAAGGCTATTTTCATGTTTTTAAAGTTGGGCCATAAAATTCAGGCATTCAAAGCCCGATAAATTGGTCTGTGGTAGTTTTCGCGCTTCCAACGTGGGCCGATATAATTGGCCCGCTAGCAGTAAAAGGGTGAAGTTAATTGCAAAACTCGGTTACCACAGAAAACAGTATTGCAACACTTATCTAAGCTAGAAAATGACAGGCTTAGGAAAAGACCAGTATGAATTTCAATGGGGATTACATTTGTGGCATTAAATTAACACAGGATTAAATGTGAGCATGCCTCAAAAAAGTTAATCACGTCATCAATTGGTGATTTTGAAGATTACCGAATCTCAAAGTATAGCAGAGTGGCAGGTGGCAAAGGCACTATTTCAGGGGAAAATAACGAGTGCATAAGACCCAAATGTTAGCATGAGGGTAGTGGTGCAAGTTTCCCCCTATAAACCCTTGTGGATCTGTGGTTGGTGGGAGGGACATCATACATACGATGTCTTAGCTGTCGCCATTGAGAAAGTACACCAGGGGTTTGGCATCCACAACAAAGTGACTCTCTGTGTCACAGACAATGGCAGCAACTTTGTCAAAGCTTTCTCATGAGTATGGTTGCATAAGAATGTTCTTATGCTATTGATGTATAATGCTTACATATATATAATACTGAGCGTATTAATAATATCTTCAGGACTTTTGGGGTGGAATTGAACCAAGTAAGAAATGAGTCAGAAGAAGAGCTCCAGTACAACTTGCCTCCTCATCAGCGGTGTGCTGCGCACACACTCAATCTCGTGGCAGTGAAGGTAAATCTTATTCACCTGTGTCTTCTGGTTAAGGAGACAAACTTTCATGAATATGCCTAGGTGTAATTTGCTTCTAAACTATTTCATCATTTTTACATTTGAAAATAGTCTTCTCGCTTGTGCATGTTACAGGACAGCCAGACTGCAGAAAGTGATGTCACCTTCAAGAAAGTAGCAAGATGTTCGTTTTCCCACTGCCAGGCTCTGTGGAACAAGCAGAGAAGCACTATTGCAGCTGATCAGATTAGAGAAAAGTTCAAAAGGTTACTTGTGACACCCAGTGCAACAAGGTGGAACAACACGTTCGACAGTGTCAAGTGTCTGCTATCAAAAGCTGCGGAGTTGATGCACTGGATAGACTGATGGATTTGATTGGTCTGCAACGCTTTCGACCAGCAGAGCTGTTATTTTTGAATGAATACGTTGGGGTGAGTCATGCGAAATGACTTTTTACTTTAAGTCATTACTTAGAATCAGACCTGATATATTTTAAACATAAAACTACGTATGGTAAATATGAATACACGAGTAAAAATGTGTGTATTAATACTTTTAAAAACAATACAATTTAATCCAAGCTCCATTTCTTCACGAGACCATAAAAATAACCAGTCTGTGGTGTTTTGTGGACTCATACCTAAACATTGTGATAATCTCATTACAGGTTATGGAACCTGTTGCTGTGGATCTGAACATCCTGCAGGCGAAGAAGAACATGTACCTTGGGTATTTACTGCCAACTGTCAGCTGCTACAGAGAGAGCTTTTAAAGAAAGCTAATGACACTAGCCTGAGCTTTTGCAGACCCTTAGCCAAGGCATTAATGGAAGGTCTATAAAAGAGGTTCAAAAGCACACTGGAAGAAAAAAAAACTTATGATTTCGGCAGGCCTTATACCTTCACTTAAGTTTTCATGTCTTGTTGGGAATGCGAAGAACGAAGCAGTAGCTATATTTAAGGAAGTTGTTTGCAACTCCAGCCTACCAGTAACTTGTGAAGCTTCCGTCGAGAATTTGAGTGCAGAGGCAGGCAGCGATGAGGAAGCGTTATTTTTCAATCTTCCCTCACAGGAGAATTTGGTGTCTCCAACCATGGAGGAGACACTTTCCTGTTTGTCTTGTGTTAATACCGATCTGTCATTGCTATTGAAATTTCCTTCTCTGAAGTCTCTATTTGTGAAATATAACACAGGTATTTCATCAAGTGCTCCAGTTGAAAGACTTGAGTGTGTGCAAGGAGGTGCTATCACCAAAGAGATCAAGACTGAGCGATGAAAATTTTAATATGCAACTACATATTCTGTAAGGTAAACAAAGATGTGTTAGATTAAGAATATCATTTCATAATTTTTAGGTTTGTTTCTAGTTAATAATTATTTTATCTTTGTCATGTATTTCTTATGTTGTGCATATTAAAGTTGCATAATTTACTTCATCGTATTTACTTATTCACTGATTTACCTAGGTCTACAGATAACTTCAAATCCCTGAGTACCATAATTTGCTTGTTTAGGTTCAGCCACCCTAATGTTGTAGCCTACTTATGATGTGTACAAAATATAACACCCCTTGTGTTGTTACAGCAGTTATAATTGTAAATATCGCAAATGAAATTGCAACTTTAGCAATTTCTATTACTCAATTATTCCACATACTGCACTAATTTTACTACACTATTTGACAGCTGCCAGATGGTCTCTAGAGTGGACAATCTTACAAGAAGTAACTGTAATTTTACTGATTACTTTTTAAAATCAGTAATTTGTACTCTTAATTGATTACTTTTTTGACGAAGTAACTGTAATTGAGCCCAGTTACTTTTCTCAGTACTTTTACCAACACTGACTTTAGTACATATTTCCATGTATATATAATACTTCCATGGCTGTTAATGGGGCAAGGATCATTTTTTTCAGTAGTGTGAAATTTACAGTTACGCCACCAGATGTTTGAATCCCAGTCAAATAATTTATTTTTCCATGGAAAATTTACAAAACACTTGAAGGGGTGCTAAAATATTCACCATAGCCCCTCTTTGGCATATATTTTAGTATGTGTGCACTTGACTATACCATATCATTTGCGAATTTGGCAGCAATTGGAAATTTGTCGGAATTTTTCAACTTATCAGTAACAGTTTCTTTCAATGCATTACTGCTGTCTGACAAACAGATTTCATGTTGGGATAACTTTATGCCTGAAGCAACAGACTCGAGTGAATAATTGTATCTTCTGTTATCCTTCCCAGTCTCTTGTGGAACTTCATTCCAGTTCCACCATTGACACTTGACATTCATCTTAACGTTTCCTCAACTCATCCATCCATTGTGCCAATATCACAGAGTTAATATATGAGAGTCAAGTAATAAACATTTCCTGGTAATGAACAAATGAGTGATGTTCTGCCCCATTATTTAAATAGTCAATCTTATATTAATGTTTTTGTGTGCAGCTAAAATTAGCTTTTAATGTTAATTCAATTACTTACTCCAATGTGCAATAATACCATACCCAAGACTTCCGTATTGAAAATGCCCAAGAGGAATTTTTTTCCCCGCAGTAATTTGACAATGGGAACTCAAACACTTTCCTATAGGAACATAATTTTCCTGTAAGAAATAATTTTCCTATAGCAAAAAAAATGTACCTTCTGTACGTGGGTCGCCGACTCTAACCACTACACCACATATCTATGTTAGAGAGATGGCGATCTTATAAGTATAAATTTGGCATGCTAAGCGTGACGCAGAAAAAGAGTGCGGTACAGTACTTGACGTGAATTACTGGACGATACAGTACAAATTCCCTGCATTTGCCCAAATAATCAATATATATATTATTTGAATCAATTTTGGGGGTATAGTGTATTTTGTGATAGAAGAACTCAAAGTTGAGAGAGAGAGGATTGCTGGACACCTACAGAGTCATAGGCAAAGGGAGAAGAACTTCATGTGTTACGCCAGATATATAGTTTGCGTTACACTGGAATTGGAATGGAACTTGCCAACGGAACCGACTATGTGAGTTCCATACCGGTGAACCATTTTTTAATGAATTTTTAACTTTTTCTTAAAATGTCTTTTTGACAAATTTTTTAATGTGAAATAAAATATTGTAAAAACTTGTTGTGTATGGTGATGAATGCATTATATTTGTGAGAATGCAGAACCATTAATAAAATGAAATGTTTTCTTTTTTTAATTTTGAATTAATTAGAATGTTTCACTATGGGAAACGATCTTGCACCCTTTTCCCATTGTCAAATATTCATGCTATAGGAAAATTTCTCATAACTATAGGGTTATTTCTCATTCCTATAGGAAAATATTTGTCCTATAGGAAAATTTATTATTTGTATAGGAAAATTTATCATTCCTATAGGAAACTTTCTTGTACCTATAGGAAATGTATTGTTCCTATAGGAACCTTTATTGTTCCTGTAGGAAATTGTAATTTACATAATTCCTATAGGAAACCAATTTCCAATAGGGTTTTAACCAATTTATTTTTATTATTTAGGGTTATTAGGGTTTATATTATATATTAGGGTTTTAACCAATTTATTTAGTTTATCATGCAAGTTTGTTTTTTTTACATTTTGCAAATACTTTTAATCACTTACTTGCCCTCCCCAGGAGGTCAAGATTCCCTCTACTTCAATTCCTTCTGTTCTACTCATCAACTAGGAGTCATGAATGAGCTTTTGGACAAGCTTGAATAAATTGATTCTTAGTGCTCTTCACTGCTCTAGTTGTAAATGCAACATAGCACTTTATGACCCTAACAATATCATTGCCCAAGTCTAAATTCAAACTCACAATCATTGGATGCTCAGTGCAATGCTCTTACGTAAACCAATCTGACTTGGATTCACCAGTGGGTGGACTGGGTGGCAGCCCGGGGCCCACAGACTAGCATGAACAGAGAATTATAAAGCCCCAAGCCAATGTATAACTGAAATATTATGCACAAATTTGTAATTTAAAAAATAATAAAAATGTGCAACACCATCAAAATGAAACTATTTACTTCAGTAACCTGACATTGGAACCAAAATATACAATCGACCATTTACTACATTTTATTAGGGGTTACTTTGTGGTACTCCATTACTAGGGGAAAGAAAATGTTTACAGTCCACTATTTTATTAACCCGACAAAGGTTTTGATAACGACTAATGACTTGTAAGCCAAAACTATCTGCAAAATTAAGTGGACTACACCAAGTTTCTCTTCTACCTACCAAACATTGTTTATGCAAGACCTTTGATCCTGTGTTCAGTAATTGTTAATATAGTTTGTGATGATCTTCAGTCTATTATTGCCAATTTTTCATTTTTCCACTCTTGATGCATTCCAACCTCCCATGCAATGTGGTTGAGAGAATAAAAGTAAAATATTCAATCCAAGTCAACTCAATTAGTTCGAATTTTGAGTTTCCTCAGAACAGTGGCGCTCATCTCCTATGGCTCTATGACCCGGATCACGCCCACACAATATTTCGCCTCCCCGTTGCCCCCAATTTGATTTTGAAATTCCCAAATTTCTTCACAAACTTCATTCTAGGACGCACTAAGTAAGAATTCTACATCCACATCTACAAAATACCCTGCAAGCCACCTCAGGGGTATGTGACCCTGAAGTGGCTGACTTAGGTATTTCCATATGTTATCAATCACATTCAAATTAAAAAAGGGGATTCGAAAATCTAAATTTAAAACGTTTAGTGGGATTTGGAAATCTATATTTAGAAAACTAGATTTACCATGTATTAATGAAGGATTTAGAAATACAGATTCAATGCATTTCCAAATCTTAAAAAAAAATCTAAATTTAATCCCTTTCTGGTGTTGTAGGGATTGCTTCATGTTAAAACTACAGTTTGGAATGGCGGTCCCCATGGAAATTCCCATCGCCATCCCCGAAAGTAATTTTAACGTATAAGTTGAAAATTTCCGTACTGGCTATTTTTTTATCGTTTGCTATATAGGAAAGATATTTTTGCGTGTGATACTGCCGCGAGCCATGCCGAGTGCGCGTCGACAGTAATCCCAACGCATTTCTACTGCACGTACTGTGTACTCCACCCCCCACCTCCCCCTGCCAGCGCTTCTACCGCCCTTCCCTCTGCTACTCCATCCCTGCACTCAAAGCATGACTTATTGCATTGAATCTATAAGAGTTCTAGTCCAGATTCGAAGCCTGGAGATGACGCGTCCTTATGGGGAGTAGATAATGCTCTCATCGTCTTAATGACAATGCCGAAAAACTAAGTTCAATGGTCCTGGTGCAAATTTAATTTCTCCAAGTTCATGGAACTATGAAAGAATTTTCTCCCCCTCTAAACGAGCTAATATCTACACAGTGCTGTTATCGCCCGATTTAACCTACCTTTCGTCGATTGCTTATTAGTTGTTGGGCATGAATTTTCTGATATGAAATTACTTCCTCTTGTTTCATCCACAATCGGCAATACCCAGATTGCCCAGATCAGCCGTCATTTAACGTAAATATACACTTAATTTTGAGGAACATTCCTATTTGTGGTCACTAATGAAATGCACTACGTAAACGTGCAAATGGTCGTGGGAGATCATGGAAATTTCGAGATGCCCAGGGCATAGCAACAGGGCAAGATATAACTCAGTTTGCCAATTTTTTACACCAATGCAACTTTTATCTATTTATAATTCTTTTTCTTTCAATATTCTTTTGCTACTTGGGATGAGAGGTTTGAAGCACTCATTATCATTTTCAGCTGTTTTCATTTCTAACTGTTAAGGATTTCCGAAGGGGATTGGAAAACTAATCTTAGCGAGAAAACCGACCCGTCAAGCTCTTATCACTTTCGAAATCAACCTGACGAGGGACAATATCAAAGTCTCGGGTCTGCTTGGATCAGCTGTATTATACTGACTTAAGAATATTTACATTAAGTAACATTTAAAATTAGTCCTACTAAGGTTAAGTTTCTCCCATCAATTTATATGGAATTAGAATGGATTAGAAGGATAGAGAGATCAAGAGAGATTAAAGATTGCACGAGTTTCCTGTTGCCACCCTAAGAGGTATCGTGCCAGCTCGTTGGACCCATTTTTCGGCCTTCGTGATAAAAATGAGACGAAGGCCGATGGCCGGCCCATCACGCCTAACTCCTGAATATCCATACGAATAGACAGGGTGACGTCCTACTGTACCATGTTACAGCGACGCCTTCAAAACAGGCGACCGCTGCCTTCGAAAAATTAAAGCGTTGAAAGTACGTGAACGAAGGATGATTATTTATGGAACAGTTTGAAGAAAGTTTAGGATGCTAACAATTTCGTTTACAGAACCTTTTTTTAAGCTTATCACAAAATTTAACAAATCCTTTATACAATCAGTTATAACAAGCTTAGTAGAAAGTTATTACATTTCATTCTACAGACACCATTACACGAGTTATTTTTTACACAATTTATCACTTCATTTTTACAATGTTGGGCATACTTTCCATCAATAGAAGTTAATTCATGTCATTTAATGCACAGTAGATAAGGCAGAGGAAGACTTAATTAACCTTTCCATGTTATTTGGGCTTCATTTAACCGTCAACTATCAAGGTTTTACTCTAGGGGTCATAAATCATATTGCATTCCTTAAGAGCCTAATTCCTTTAAATGTCCTACCTAATTTGGATATCTAAGTCACCTTTAACTTCCCCTTCCCCCCATTCCGTAAGTGCTATTGTCCCTTAATAGAGGTATGTCCCTTAAGCCCCTTCGTGGGGCCCTACCGCGATAAGGATACCGTGCCTCGAATGTGTGTATCCCTTCACACTACACTCTGCCCTGAAAGAGGAGTCGTTCGCTTACCTTTAAATCATCTGCAAGGTCCAACGGCGGAGGAACTCCGCTTTCCATCGACGATCCCTCGTTGAACACAAAGCACTAGCACTTCATTACACAACTGACCATGCACTTATCACTTACACTTGATCACTGACACTTAACACTTCACTAGCTTGGGGAATGCTGCAATGGCTGGATCATGGAAGGGGGGTTTGACATGATTGGTGAAACTGCATAGCGTGTCATCAAATGGAACGAACTAACAAACTTGAAAAATCAATTCAACAAGGGACAGAAAACAAGAATGAGCGAGTCATTTCTTTTAAGTCCTACGAAGAAATTTGCAAGAAAATAGACATAAATGACAAATGCCAATGCGGGAGAAATTTTAAGAAACACAGAGTTTCATGCAAGCAATTAGATCTTTAAAATCACGCTTGCGAAAACAAAATTTGAGAAATATTTAAGGGAAATGTCACATTGACAATGAGTTACCTCGTAAATTGCCGAAAATGAATACGCCATACTGGCATATCTCCGTGGAAGTTAACACTTCTTTGAAATAATGAAGATTTGGAGAACAAAAAATTGTCTACTTTCAGTAAATGTTAGAAGACAGTTCGGGAGAGTGCAGAAAATAGTACGAAGATCTGTCCGACGGGAAGGGCCTTTTGTATTATTACAGAGGATTGAATTGGGAATAATTGTAGCAATATGGGGAATGTGCCGGTGGCATGCGAAGAGGCGTATGGATTAGCTGAACATGACGATAACGCCCTGCAGATTTGTAAGTGGGAAGGTTTGAAGTGGGTTCATTAGCCACCGAGTGACTATGGAATCTTAATTCAAATCCGGAAATTAAAGTTACTTCTAATGGAAGTTACACAATCAAAGAGCTCTTGCACATGAACTACAAATCTTCAGCATACCGGCTTCCAAATCTTGATTTTGGAATTCACTCAATGAAGCGAAATTTAATGGATAGGATAACAACTTGAGGAAGGACAGTTGATGTCCTACCTTGATATTTTAAGCGAAAGACTACAAACGTCCGAGAGAAAATAATTTGAACGAAATTACTGCTAATGTGGATATATAATGGGGTATTTGAAGTAAAACAGAGCATTTGAGAAGGCTATGTCTAGTAGAGATCTTTCACAAGAGGGCAAGATTCCCGAATTCCATCCCTGCAACGAATAAAATATTAAACAAAATTAATGAGATAAATTGTGAAAATTGAAAATTTTCATCTGATACAAACTCTTTTCCAAAGTAGTTTTATTCACAAAGCAGACAGAAATTGTATTGCGAGATATCCCATCACGCTGAGAATGTTATCAATGCGTATCAGCTGATGACATTATTACTCAAATAAGTTTTTACTTACGAAAGTGTACAAGATAATTCAGTGCGTACAAACAGTAAGGCAAAGATATACAAGTAGTGCAATACAATAAGACTTACACGAAATCTTCCTCGGCATCACAACCGCCACCAGCAGAAGTTGGAATTCTTCATCGACGGCCGTCAACACCTTTCACACCGACGTGATTCGCGAACTAAAGTCAAACTAAGAAAGAGGATGAAGAGAGGTGCTCTGCTTCTTATATAACTCCCGAAACTGGAAGGAGGATGAGGTGGGCATTGGGGGAGAGAGGGATGTTGGGTCAGTTACGAGGGAGGGTCAAAAGGCGGTTGCCAGGACTGAGCCGGTGCCGATCGGGTAATCAAATGGAGTTTGAACGGTGCGAGGAGTTCTGCGCTGTAAAGGAAAGCGATGAGGGTGTGAGGCTTGGAGATGAGGCAAGGGTGTCAGTAAGGATTCCGGATAGCGGCTTCGTCGAAGAGAACACGTAGTACCTCGAGGCCTGCGCCACGCCAATTGTGGACATCGAGTTGACTGTCACAAAGTGGGCTTAAATCGAACAAATCTGGCCAAAATTTCATTCATGATTTTTTTTCCGTGCGGAAGTTTAAACTTCCCATGGTCACTCCCTAATGATTGTTTCATTGTGGTGTCCTATTTATTTTTTCATAATGACATTAATTTTTTACGTTTTACGTTTATAATTAATTTAAGTTTCACATAGTTACATGAAACTACTAAAATTTTCCAATTTCTCCAAATTCAATAATTTTCGTGAGGAACCTCCGCCTCTGAAAACCTCCGAATTGAAACGGCTGCAGAACCCTTGAAATTAACAAACGGGTGCCTTCCTTCGAAGAATTTTAGATCCCTTTTGCTTGAACTTGCTTTCCTCCCAAAAAAACGGAACAAATGAGACTCGTGGTGCGCAAGCCTTTACTCCCATCCGTAGGCTGTAACGCCTGAAACAAATCTCGCAAGGAGAAAGGAGTCGTACGAATTTCCCGGAGAGTATATGAGCCGCCCGACCCACGTAAGTCGGGGAAACGCCATTCCGGCGCCCCAATATCGGCTATTCGACCCCAACCTAGCTCGACCGACGTTAAGTTTTCTCCCAAGGAGAATAAACGACGCATTACGACAGTGATTTCACGTTTCGAACGAGAGCATAAGAGATATTCTCGATGATTTACTTCTTCTTGGAAAACAACAAATTCGCGTATTTACACGTGCATGAGTATATCATCTGCATTCTGTTTCAAATCGAAATAGCAATTAAGGCACAAAAGCATATTGTTGAAATTGTTTTCGGTCTGTACACAAATATGAGCCTTTATTTGTTTTTCTTTTGAACGCATTTCGTTCATCAATTGTTCTTTTTTCCTTGTAATATACGACCGTGTCCTTGTACTATCACTTTCAAAAGTCGGTCCACGCGGTGAGCGCGGCCAACTTCGCATTTCGCTGAATTTGAACTTCGGGTATTGCCTATGCATTCAGTGACTACTAAGGGCCAACTTGACTGATTTCCACTCAACTATGGAGACCCTCCTATGACCTTCTCCCGCTATCGCTGACCAGCCAACTCCCCCGACTCCAAGTGGTAGGCAACGGTAGGCGGAGAATGCAAAATGGAAAGGCGTTAGGTGTTTTTCACTCTTACGAGTCGCGGGCTAAATTGTATTCTTGATAAATCGAGGAAATAGATCGACGAACCGACCACCACAAAGCAATTTTTTGAGGATAATTCTCGACTTTGAGTTTTACCCTGGACAGCTAACTCCCCGGACCTTTCTCCTATTGAGAATGCGTAGGGTAACATTGTGAATGAGTGGCATTACGACGGAGAAAGAACCGAGTAAAACTTGATAAGTCTACATACGGGATGTTTGGAATTCTTTAAGCCAACGTCCCGGTGTAATAGAACATTTGGTTGGGTCTATGCAGTCACGACTACGATCTGCAACTGAAAATAATGGCGATATTACAAAATATTAAAGTTGTTCTCTGATGAATGAACATTTTGTTTTAGATTTTTGTTACCATAGGTAATATACTGACAATGACTATCCCAAATTATCTAGTACACTTTTATTCCTAACCTTATCAAATCTTGGCTCATTCCCAATAATTTTCGCTGCAAAATGAACGCCAACTTTAAGTTTAAACCACAACTTCTATTTCGTTATAATCTATTCTAAACAACGAGAACATTTCTCATGTTGCTTATTTCAAAATCTTATCTTTTATATATGAGCAGTTTTTCATCGTAGGCATTTTTAAATGGAGTTCATGTCTTCTCTGAGAGCGAGAAATCAATTAAGTTATATCTCCACTGAAGGAAAACTCATTCAAAAATGACCGCATTCATTTCTGATAAATTACAATCCACTTTTTGTAGCTTCATTCGCCATAGTTTTGCATTTATTTTATCCTAATTAGGATTTTATTCTGTTTTAGGTAATATCGTAAAGTATAATTTTCAGTAATGATATGTCTTGGATGAAATAGGTATGACTTCGTTTTGCGTATTGAGAAATCAGCTTCGAGCGGCGTTACACCGAAGGCATGTTTCAATGTTAATTTTGCTCTATAGTCTGTAATTCGTCTTACATTGTTTTTATTGGTCTGTTAAATGCGCTGCGACTGTGTTTAGGAAGTTAATACAAAACAAAAACATTCATTCACTGCAAGTATATCCATCACTCAGCTCTCCGTTCCTGAACGAACCTCTAATTTCTAGAAGCTATGTTCACTATGGTGGCAACATATTCTGAAGATTTCGTAAAACTCCACTGACCTCTCTGACTATGGAATCTATCAGTCACGCAATGGGGGATGCTAGCTAAACAAATTTTTGTGAAATCCAAGATATCAAACGCACGACGTAATTTTAATTAGGTAGCTTTTTTTATGCTCCTTTGGACGAGATTGTTTCACTGCACAGCGCACAACCTACACTTTCACGCGCACTGACGAAAAATGAGCTGCTGAGGAGATATCAGGGATTCGAAACTGCTTAAATCTGTCAATCCTTTAGCATAAATAGATTCGTTTGATAAATCAATATATCCAATCGCAAGGCAATCAATTCATAAATTCAGCTTGAATACATTCTCGTAAAAGCAATGCCATACTGTGAAAAACATTGTGTGCCTCATTGTGAGAGCACTTAAAAGCTCTATGCCAAATATAGTGCACTTGACTTCGGTCACAAAAATGTTGTGATATTTTCGTGGCACAAATAATAAGCTTAGAGTTAACGTTTCCAGGCTTGGATTGTTTCCTTTCATTATGCCCAGATTATTTTCAAAAATGAATTAAGTAGTGACCGATCACTAGTCATTACCTTGAGGAAAATTCGGAGTGAATATTGAATAAATCTCAACTCCCGATTGCAAGAGAATGATCGGACTCCCGTCAGTTACTCATCCCAGGTGAATACTCGGCGTTAATTTTTCCCTTATTGGTGCTTATGAAATTCTCAACGGTCTGTGTATCCAAGCAATATATTTTGCTACAGTTCAAAAACGGAAAATCGCTGCATCAGTAATTAATGTGTGAGCGGAGGCTTTCCAAAACCTCCAAATTTTCGTTCCGATACACTAATTAATGATATAAGTTTGAAGGCTATATCAGTTGTTTTGTTCTTAAACTTTACTCAAAGGTGTCGTTTTAATTTACTGTGAAATATCGTTTTAATTTTACTTTGCAATTATGGAGATAGAGTTGCACATTTATCATCATCACGTGTGTTTCACAAATATAGATCTTTGCCGTAATATCCCCTTTCCCGTCGTTGAGTCATATCCCATCTATAGCACCTTAGGCAACACCACGTTTTATTTGTGCTGTCTCTCGTACATCTCCTATCGACTTTTCGTTTATTTTTCTCTCCATCCTACTTGAAAACAGCGAAATTCCTATTCAAACACAATTCTTTAAATCCTCTGTAACACCAATCTCCATACATTAATTTATCCTTTACTGAATGACGTAGTTATACTTCCCGGAAAGGTAATTCGTTTCCCCAGCTCAGAATTTTCCTCATTTTCCTTCATTTTGGACTATGACTACTTTATAAACTTCATTACCTGCGCTTTATATGATTAATTCACATTCCACATATCACGCACCTTTTCACCTGCGAAATGGACATCGAGTCCCGTGGCTGACTGGCTAAATAAATCTTGGCCATCTGCAAATCTACCAAAATTAACAGTTAATTGCTACTTTCCTTCGCAATTTTATCCCTTTCCATACATTTATTACCAAATTGTCAGCGAACAATCGAAAATGAATGGTAATAAGAAATGGCCCGGCCTGAATCCTCTTCCAACATATATCCATTCCGATTCGTCATTCATTACCCGTATACCGCTTCATCCCCGTGAGGTTTTATAATTATGCGCCTAAAATTCCAGTGGACTCCCTATTTATGCAGTAATATTTATTATTCTCGTCCAATGCACTCTGTCAAAAGTCTTCCAGCAGTCAAAGAAGCAAATAGAGACATAGTGGCTATTATATATAAATAAATGTTAGAATACTCATCACCAGAAATGCGTTTCGCGTCCCGCTCTCTTTCCTTAACCCATACTGGTCTTCACCGAGGAAGTCTTCCGCCCTTTCCCCGATTTAATTTTAACAGCTATCTCAGCTAATTTTATTACGTGCGAAATAAAAATTCTGATCTCTTAACATTATCTTTCTTTTCTCATTGTCGGGAAAGGTTTCCAAGCTGATTTTGCAACAGTGGATTTTCGCAACGTATTTACTATAACTTCATAAATTACTAGTTTTCCTGCATGCAAATGAGGCTACTATCTGTCCCCTTTGCGCAGGACTAATGATTCTTGCCAAGACGACCCATGTCATAAGGAGAGTACGGGAAATTATCGCCTTCATTCTCCCACAAGAAAGAGGTACCGGTCGAAGTCCTCCCACAAGAAAGTCCCAGCCGAAAACACTTCAGGGGTTCTTCGGCTGGCGAATTCTTATGGGAGTGGGGGTTGGGATTGTTTTGGCTATTCGTTGTCGGGGGGAGAAGGGCACGCGAGGTCTCTTAGCGAGTAAAAAACAAACTCAAGTTGTGCCTGTCGTAGCAGTAAAATTGGCCCCCAGAAGTCATGGAACGCGTATGCAATACGTGAAGCTCGATTTCAACAGAACACGGAGATGGTCGCGCTCACCGTGTGGACCGACTTTTGAAAGTGATAGTACATTCACCTGTGTGAATAAAAAGCCAGTCGCTTCTGAATTCTCAAGTTTGTCGTATGTGTTTTCGTTCTTGACTCCGTAATGAGTTTTCCCAATATCCGTTAAAGTTTTAACACATATACCTTCTATTCCACATTAATTATTATATATGAAGTGTTTATCATTTACTTCCATGAAATCTCAAATTTAGGCGTCATATTCAATTGTTTGAACGAGAAGCGAGGATCGATTGTGAGTCGACCGGTACCTTCCTTGGATGCTAGTTCCCAGATTTTCCTTTGCATTCGTATAATGTACTGAATAAAATAAAATAAGTTGTCCTGCGTGTGTTTAGAGGACAAACATCGTCCCAACAGTTGGAAAACATGCTAACTATAAATTCTTTTACTGTGGAATTTACTCTGGTTGGTTTGGTTGTACAATTTGGATCTAAATATCCCACGCAATTTTGAAGCAAATCTTTTATCTCACCTAATGCGATCTTCAAAACACCACGGTAGCACATTAACCATAATCCACACAGGCTAGATTCATAATTGTCCGTGAAGTTCGGAGCATCTACCGATTCAACTTGATCACTAAACCGCACCCAGTTAAACTAACATTTAAAAAGTTATTACACTCGCAACTAATGGAAGCACGTCTTCCATGCCTGAATTACTTTTCAAAATAAATAAGGTATCATTGCATAAATGTTTGTAGTTTACTCAATAAAAGTTTATTCCTGTATAAGAAATAACTTTAAATATTATTTCACTTAATTAATAAGTTCAGCATATTAATCTTTTCGTTTTATTTTACGTTGCGGTGGCGAATAATAAATACCATGATAGATTCTAAGTGGTTCGCAAGTTAATAGGTCGGCATAACCTTTCTTTACGAGCTCGCGATTGAAGAATTTGACAGTTGACTAGTTTTGAAAATGCGGCGAATGACTAATTCGCTGAAGAGGAATACCCATCCGATCGTAAATTGTTATGCTCGTCCACCTGGGACGTATAATCAGGGACTACTTGACATATGTTCATGTGTATACATAGTACCTCTTGTTGCGTCATCGCCATAGACCTGGAAACTTCGCTACTCTCTGTCAAATACGTAGTTCACCCCGAAATGGATTAGTTACTTCTTTATTTTACTCGAAGCTCGGAGACAAACCTTCCCTTGACGAGCAAGCCCAACTCCGGGACCACCAAACCCCTCCAGTTCGATGTCGTTGCCGAGATAAGAAGGCGAAAGCTATAAGGAAAGACAAGAATGAGAACACGATGACACAGGGAAGTATCGGAGAATTTTAAGTGCACATTCGGCCATACCCCGTGGATCAGCCGACTGCCGTGGACATGGGTTCGAATCTCGGTGATAATTTTCGCACGCGCAAATAGAAATATATCTTATGGTTTCATTGAAGAGACGAATCCCGAATGCCGAGTCCACGAAACTATGTGATAAAATTAATATTTTCGAATGCGATAATTATTACAATGTTTCAAGAGTAGACCTCCTGGAGTGGGAGCACGGTTCCTTCTTTCGTGCTGTCATTATAATTATTCAAGACGCAAACAGCTCTAGACATGGGTTATGGTCGCAGTTACCGTCCTAAGAATGCACTCAATCGATTGCAACTGGTGATTAAAAGCACCTCCTGACAAAATTAGAAGAATAACGAATACGTTTCCGCTCTCATGAGTGAAATTAAAAAATAGCTATAACGCTAGCGCACGCGTTATGGAGAAGGGTGATCGCACCCTCACACGCACTGGCCTGGCGACGTCGTGGAATCGAGTCCCACTCCATGTGGTGCTCAGAATATAGGTGGGGTTAAGCCCGTTTCACTAGGGAATTGATCCAGCAGCATTTTCTTTCTTTCCGCCGTCAAAAATGGATCAGAATAGTGCTCCACACTGGCAAGATTCATAATTGTCCGTGAAGTTCGGAGCATCTACCGATTCAACTTGATCATTAAACCACACCCAGTTAAACTAACATTTAAAAAGTTATTACACTCGCAACTAATGGAAGCACGTCTTCCATTCCTGAATTACTTTTCAAAATAAAAAAGGTATCATTACATAAATGTTTGCAGTTTACTCAATAATAGTTTATTCCAATATAATAGGTTCCTTAGGTTAGTATGCTAGCTTGGAGTACAGTAGCTACTTTGGATTGAGCTCGGAATTCACTTTATTTCAGCCGTGCTAGAATGTTTCACATGACAATTGTTATTTTATTGGCGATGTTGCGGTATTTGCATTAACATCGTGGCGCATGTCCACTATCATTTTAAATCAACCAATATATGGCACTGTGATAACATATCTTAAAATTTATTGAACCCAAATACTTAACATTTATTGAACGAAATCACTTGATAAAAAAAGTTCAATGCCCCTGGAATGCCTTCACGCGAAAGCAATTCAGTCTGGATGGATCCATTGACGCAAAAAACAGGCTTCACTGGTGCCAATACCCCATTTGCTCATCCCGATAGACTGAGGCGTTTTAGCAATAAATTTCGAATTGCAAATCATTCCGGAAATGAAATAACATAATATGACTCATCACGACAATTATCGTAAGCACGCTTAAATAAATTTTTTGAGGAACTGAACACAATTGTTTCAATTAATCAAATATTTTTTTATAGAGAAGAGGTGTTTTGGGATATAATAATTGGGATCATTATTAGCTTATCAACGAGATTTCGTAATAATTTGATTGAATTTTTAGGGCTCAAAATTCATAGAATTTTAAACATTGGTAACTTATCTTTGTTTCAATATTTAATCAAAGTTAAAGGAAATTGAGAGAAAAATACTTCAGATGTATTCTGTATCTAATATATATGAGCAATTTTGCAAATACTGTGAATTCAATGAAAATGCAGCCCCGAAGAAGCAATTTGGAAACGTTGGCGATGACCTAATGACGACTTATTATTTCTGAGACCTTTTCTCTCATGAAGAAAAATTGGTGAGTTTACTGTAAAAAAGAGGTGTAGAAAGTCCTTGCCAGTGAATGACATTATTTTTGCTCTCACCTGAAGTCAATGATGGGAAAAACTGATAGAGAACCGCGTTTGACCTCATCAGTTTTTCTTTCGCTGAATAATCTACGACGTCCTGCGCCACATTTTTTGTTTCATATTTGACTTAATATTTATCTGGCCGTGTGCTGTGGTTGAGCCGGTTTGTCCAAATTATATGAGCTATTTATATGACTAAGTAAAATCAGCCTAAAAGTTGGTTTACCATTGATACCACGGGATCACCCTGAGGGGGATAGGGGAAGCAGCCCCCCTAAGCGAATAGAAGCGAATAGGGAAAGCTACTACTACGTTCTCCCTAACACCAATAAGCTAAAAAATAAAACCTAGAAACTTAAGGAGAATGAAGTGGTTTATAATAGTACCTAAACTGTGTGAGGATGAGAAATAATTATAAAAGTAAATAACCAATTCTCTGCAGAGTGACCAACAGACATTTTTTTCCTAAACCTCGAGTTTTATTTTTTTATTAGCAGGTACATGTCGTGTTACGCCTTTCTACCGCTACTATCTCCCTCCACCCCGATCTAACAGCTGCCCCGCCCTGGTTCTGATCATGGGTACACCCTTGATTCGCATCAATTGATTTCATTGGAAAAAAGAAGAAATATTTCGTTAGACATGGATCGGAAATCATTATTTTCTTCAGTGGTCTGGGATTAGTATTTTTCTGTGCATTGATATACACACATCAGCTATTAACTCGTGGAATCGACCTCCAGTTTCCGTAAGAGGCCAATAACCGACGCAAATAGTATTTTACATGATGCCCCGAAAATATAGCGGATAGGGTTATTGATAACTTGAGTACTGGCTTTCCAAATCGAGGGTCCGAGTTCAAACCCCCTTAGTGACGTAACTTTTGTGGAATCTACCTCCCGATCTGGGTGTCACGTGGCGTTCCCTTCTAATGTAGTATTCCGTCCGTCGGAGGAGACGTAAAAATCAGGACCGCTTAGCGCCCCTCATGAATAGACTTCAACTTTCTTTTCTCTCTTCTTCTATCCTATAAATAATCCTTCCATTGTAGAAATGAACGGTGAAATACTAAACCTGCAATTTCCACACTAGATTTTATGGATTACAACCACGGTCTCGTTAACGATGCGACATCTTTTCATGTCACTAAATTTCACTATCAGAAATATCGTCCGTCAGCCAACTTTCTGTGCCAATAAAGACGTTACACTCCGTGCTATGAATAAGGTGTTGCAATTCTGGAATCTTATTTTTTTAACTACGGCAGTTAACTACTGCAACGACTAATTATGATGATTATTATGATAACTCGAGCATCGAAACGTTGGCCGCCATGGACCTAACTACCCGGTGCAAACCCCGAAAGATCGCTGACATAAATCTTCGCCGGGAAAGCCTGAAATCCTATATTACTCCTGTCTTTCCCTTTCTCTGCATTCTCCCCCACCCCTTTCTCTTCACTCTGGCGATGGAAAACAAGTGGCCCGCTACAGCGTTGCCAAGTCTGAACTATGATTTCCGTGTCATTTCACTAACATTCTTGGTTTTCATCGTAGAGGATCGATCAAAAAAGGCATGTAATCGAGTTTGGAATGACGAGCACGAAACACTTGACAAATTGTTAAAAAAATTACTGTTTGTGGCGGTATGAGCAGACGACGCCATTGCAGTTCCGTGCCTCATTTGTTTTCCTCACAAAGTTCACCACCAGATGGCGGTGCGGAGGATGAGGAGTTGAGCGCCACTCGAGCGGCAGTCTGTTTGAAAACCCGCTAGGAGAAGGAGCTAGTTCGCGACCGCGCCGTTACATGAGCGGCCATCTTGTATTCACATAGCCTGTACGCTCGTCTGTGGCTAATAAATCAGTCCTGTTGTTGGTTAAGTCCTTTTCGTTGTTATTTATCGTGGAACCTTCGCGCCCACACTGTTTATAAACTTTTAATTTAACTGCAATCGGTCAAGCTCAGCGGGGTGGCCACCCGCGGTGAACAGGGCCTCGCTGAGGGACTAGGGTCTCTGGCGAAGGGTCGGATTAAGCTCGCAGTCGACCGTCATTAAGAAGGTCTACCATCGGTAGTCCCCACGAGAGCGGCTTTATCCTATTATTTCTTTATTAAGTTGTTAAGGAGCAATTTTCATCATAGTGTGTTCTAAACCAGTAAAAATGGAACAGCACTAACAGTACAAATACAAATCAAGGAGGTGTTCATGTACAAGTTGCTTGAGAAACATATGGGGCTAGAAAATACGGGATTAGTTATAGAGGGCAGCACCGAGCAGCGCAGCATAATTAATGGTGGGGGATCCCAATCGCTTAGCATCGACGGAGATGAAAGTAATGCTTCAATTAACCGAAAAAAGGTGTGTTCGTTGATCTTCAATATGCCTTCTGGGCCTACATCGCCGCCAGTAAACGAAGAGGAATCCAAAGACCTTACCATCAATCTTAATGGGGTCTTTTTAAACCTATTATTCGACAGGTTTGTAGCCCCGATTCGCTATTCGTCACCTCTGTGATCTTTGACCCCTGAGTGACCCTTGAAGGTCAAGGGATAACAATAGGGATCTGAAGACCTTACCATCGATCTTGACACCTTTTTAAACCTATGATCGACAGTTTTATAGAGGCGATTCGCTTATTGTCACCCCTGTGACCTTGACTGTGCCCTTTCAGGGATCGCGGTAGCATTTTCGAACTCGAAAGTTCTTTCATTGCATCCCTCGTGCCCAAAAACATAGTAATTGAAAGTTTCGCAAAGAAATTCAGTCTTTATTTTATTTCCAATAATTTAATATTGAAATTAAGGCAAAATTTGGATTGTTGGATGGACCCAATTTATGGGGTCAAAAGGTCGTAATTATAAAATTTTGCTTACACTCAAAAAAATTTACGACTTTTTCTATCCAGATACCATCCATGTGGCATGAAAGAAAGTATGTGAAATTATAGGTCAAAAATGACACACGATCAATGGGACACTCAATACACATATGTGGATGGAAAACCCTTATCAATATGGAGGTAGATTCAGGCGCTGATTTCTCCATTAGTGGTTTCGCGACATTTCAGACCCGTTTTTCCCATCTAGCGTTTAAAAAAGCTCACAATAATATTAAATGTGTAGGTACATGGGGTGCGGTCCAAAAAGCGCTCCAGACCCTCCCGCCGAAAAGGCTCCAGAGCATCGGTTCACGTTCGCTACGCTCCGATTGACTCACAGGGGAAAGCATTTTGGACCGGTTTCGGAGCGTTTGTGGCAAAGTGTCATGGCCGCCGTTTGCTGTTGTTCGGAAAGAAGGAATCGTCTGCTATTTACATTGGAATATACCTGCTTTCAGACGAATTATCGTTTCCCAAGATGATTAATTAATCTGTTAATGGTCAGGTCGGATTTCTGGCAATCTTGAGAGTAATGACGGAGACGATGGCTTCTATTTTTATGATAACAGGAGATAAATCGGGGAGGCACTGCTTTCAATCGACCATTGGGACTCAAGTTTTTCAAATGGAATTCATATATTTGGCTATCTATTAACAACTTGCACCTAAATTACTTTAAAATTAGTTTTAATAAAAACCATGCACTCTTACTTAACTTTCCCGAAGTTTGCTGATAATGTGATGGTTTTCTGCAATAAGGTTTCATAACCGTACCTATAATGATGAACAATCGACCTGAAACTTTGGCTCATAACACTTGAGAAAAAGCTCAGAATAATATACATGTCAAAAGATTCAAGGCATATTATTGGTCTGGAATAATTCGACTTTCACACGGCCTCCACATGAAGTACGGTGTTTGTATACGCACGAAAACCTATTCTCACACCATTGAAATTTCAGAACACGAAAAATGTTTTACTCCAACGACCGTGTAAATAAAATGATATAATTACTAATTCACTTGCGTTCATAAATTTAGAGCACAACAAATATAATACATACAAATATTCAAAAATAATAATTCACATGTATAAATAAAGAACACTAGACATATTTTACTCCCACGGTCATTGGAGGAAATATTTGTCTTGTTCTTACATTTGGGGACGTAGAGCTTCTCAACCTCATATTAATGTAAAATTTATTCCAATTAACAGGATTCAGAAATATCTAATAATCTGGTGGGCTGATCAATATTTCAAATAGTCAAAGCACTAATTATATTGAGTGGACTTAACCTTGTATACAACCACGAGTAATGTTCCGACCTGTCATCTTTGAAATCCCGCCATGAAACCATGAATCGCTCCAGCTGCCGGCTGGAGCGAATATGGTGACGTCTTCCTTGACGTCATGGGATAAACCGTAGCGCTCCAGAGCGACTAACGGACCGCTTGGAACCTCGCTCCAGACGCTCCGGAGCATTTGTAGCGCTTTTTGGACCGCACCCATGATCAAAAGAGCGGCTTCCCTTCGCGCGCGAAATTGAAATTAATGTTCAATGGCCTCCAAGGAAATTAAGACTCTCTCTTGTGGTAATGGAAGAAAGTGAGCCTAGCCTCATGGGCCGTTATTAGTTTTACCGCTTGGAATCCAGATAACTGGACTACACGCCATTTTGTCTCATGCTATACGCCTAGGCCCATTCAAGGAGAGGTAGTCTGGCCAGATTTATAAGCGGTGCTTTTTTGTCTGAGGTGGAGACATGATATATATTATATCGTCATCTTTTCGTTAAGATATTCACTGATTCTCGCTAGGGTGGTGTGAATCGCCAGTGAGACGAGGATTAATATTCTGTGACTCACGTAAAAGGTCTTTTATCGTGAGTACGAATCAGTTTATTTTTTGAGAATTGACTACGCATTACTCGATAGTTGTGAGAGAGAGAAGTGTATCTAGGAATTCCATTTGTCACCTGAATCGTTATTTTCAAGATACAATTCGATTATGGATATATAATAGCTTCCCCATCAGCATCATCAGGCCCCAGCGCGTTCGGTGAATTGTGCATGTAGGGCTGCGAGGCCTGGGGAATCGATGTTTCCAAATGCAACTCCAGTGGATAAAAGTCATTGAATTGGTCTCTGTTGAACCCCTTTTGCAGTCTTGACCCTAACCAGTCTGTTCACTTTGTCACTGCCTGGCAATAACTCCACTACTTTGCAAAGAATCCAATCTAACCGTTTTCTATCATCACAGCCAACCAAGACAATGTACAAAATCTTCACACCATCTTTCTCCTTTGCTTTTCTTGGCGCAGGAATGTAAAATGCCCAAATATTCCCTTTTAAGACGCATCCAGAGACCCTCTCTAACCTTTTTTTAATATCTCCATCTTTTCACAAGGTACGCCTTCTCCAGGTGATCGCCATCAGCTACATTAGTACTCATGATTGAAGACAAGCCTAGTACAATTCAACAAAAGTTTTTGTGAACGACACGTTTCACCACTTTACGGCATTGTCAAGTATATGCAGAAGTTTGGTCACAAACACAAACTTTGTCTGTACAAACTTCTGTACTTGACGATGCCGTAAAGCGGTGAAACGCGTCGTTCATAAAAAATGTTGTAGAAAAGTACTAAGTTGTCTTTAATCATGAGTACTAATATAATTAACTTCCACGAAGTGAAGACTTCCACGGTTAAGTTTACCATAAGTTACCCCACACCCTGGGAGACTTTGCAGATAAGAAAATGGTCGCAGTGGCATTCGTTCATCAGGTTCCTCAGAAATATACCCCAGTTGGCGATTGTTTAACACAGTTTCACAGTCACGTAATAGTGTAAGTAGATCTTCATAATTTTGTGATCACCGGCCCAGATTACGGTGCAGAAGTCCCTTTAACATCCGTATGAGGTGTTCCCTTAAAACCACCCCACCAAGCTGCTGTCGGAGGGTTGAATTTGCATCTTATTTGCCGGACACCACATCTGTCTAAGGGCTTAACGTATGCTCGCACAAAAGTCGTGCCAATATCGAAGTAAATACCGGAAACCCTGCCCCGGCGTGCAATGAAAGGACGTAGAGCCTGAATTTAAGGCGCCAGTGCTGAGAGACTGAACTGATTCTAAAACAACTGCTCTATATACACTACAATCCAGCTCATTCGAACTCCGATAATTCATAAGTTCAGTTAATCTGAACAGACTTTTTGGAAAAGTGAATTGAACGTATCGTACAAACATACGATATTTTACTACAGAAATTGTACAACAAAGATTTTAATACACAGTAATTATTGACGACTGCGTTCTACATTTACATCTAAAAAATACCCAGCAAGCCATCTCAGGGGTGTGTGGCAGGGGGTGAGTATTCACCAAAATGCATTACACTATACCCTAAAGTTAGTTTAACTACGACTAATTATGCATTAGCATAAATCGCTAATGCTTGTCACGAGGCGAAGCCTCACAAACATGCACTACTACACCACAGATGTCATCACAATGGAGAGGGACTGTTAATATGTTTATATTCTGCAACTACACAAATGGACAGAGACTCAAGACTTAAGAAGAAAACATGCACGGCGTGCTGTTAGTACTAGGTAACAGATAAGGATGCAAGTATTAGGGAGTACTACTACAGCTAAGAGCTACACTACCTATCGATAAACCTAGTTAAAAGTCTCTTTGGCAGTGCTGTTATGGTCCCTTATCGTTCGTGGGAAAAATTACATTTTAAATCTGTCCGTTCTGCAGTCTAGTTCCCTAATTTTACTCTCGTGATCTGATCTACCGTAGTATGTCAGATTTCGTAAAATATTATCAACGTCGTCAGAGAATATACCGGTTTGGAACTTACATAATAGATTGAGTCTAAATTTTAATTGACAGTCTGAAAGCGTTTTCCATCCCAGTTGCTGCAAAAGGTCAGTAACACAAACGAGATTATCATAACGGCCTTTAACGTACCTTGCCGATCTTCGCTGCACGCGTTCTAACTCAGTTTCCAATCATATCTCATAAGGATCCTAGATACTGGCAGCATATTCCAAGTGGGGTCTAACGGGTGAGAAGTAGCTGATTTCCCTAACTTTATCGTCGCACTTGCCAAGTACACTTTTAACAAATCCCAATTATCGATTAGCTTGACCGGTAATTTCTTGAATATGTTTACTCCACGAGAGATCATTAATCAGTTTAACTCCGAGGTATTTTACCGATTCTACAGTCTCTAATTTGCTGTTGTTTATGCAATAGCTGTTACAAGGAGCGTTTTTCCTTTTCCAAAAATTCATAACAACGCTTTTTTCAGGTAAAATATGTACTAATTTCAGATTAAATATGTACAATAATGTGCATATTTAACATACAAAGTACATCAATGTATACAATATTGTAACAATACTGGAAATTATGTGATTTGAATGGATTTCTACCGTATTATTGCAATTTTTCGGAAAATTCGAAAATTTCTCAATCCGAACAGCATCCGATTTCAAATTGGTTGGATTAGCGGGACTCTATCGTACTGCACATGTAAAAAAAACACGACCTAACATTTGTCATGCGGTTTTGTGGAGAGATGGTCAGTTAAATCTACTCCGGTGACCTGAAAAGTGGGAGACGTAATTATTCTGTCAGCAGGAAGAGGGGGTACTGGCACGCGTAAGGCCTTTGCTTCATTCTTTCGGCAAATTAAACAGTTTCCTATGGCCGACCTTACACTTTTCCAACTCCTTAAAATCCAAACTCTTGCACGAATAATAGTTCATAGTGTTCGTACCCCTACTTATTTATGCAGTTATGTGCTGGTACTCTATTAGCTTATTAACAACTGGATGATTCGAAGGAAGCATTATATGACATGCATACTTATCACTTTCTTCCCATGGAGCAAGCGAGACTTCAAAAGTATGGTTCATTTTTGGTCCACAAGGACTTGAATCTTCTTCAATGCATTGCCATTTCTGAAGCTCTCCAACTGCAGCGAACGGAAGAATACCTTTTCTCTAACCTCCTCGGCAGAAAGTGACGTGTTGGTCGTGGATAATGCACTTCGTGGTTTTCGTAGCCATAATGGTCCCTCCCACCATAGCAACAGGGGAAGATGTTGAGACATGTATCTACGTGAAGGCAGATTGGTAAATACCTCAACTAACTTCAATTGCTCTGACTGGCTAAACTCGCGAGTTTATCTCACGCCGTTTTCCACAAATACTGGCCTTGTTTGGCCAGTTCAGGCCAGTGTCAATGTGGACTCGAACCAATAAGTAACAGGAACTCCCCTCTTCAATCATTTTTTAAACTAGCAGAGCAAGACGCACAGCAATTAGAGCTTCCATCAGTTTCAACCTTGGATGGGAGTTTCAACCTTGAGAATAAAATTAGGGAACTAGACTGCAGAACGGACAGATTTAAAATGTCATTTTTCCCACGAACGATAAGGGACCATAACAGCGGCCAATGAGACTTTTATCTAGGTTTGTCGATAGGTAGTGTAGCTCTTAGCTGTAGAAGTACTCCCTAATACTTGCATCCTTATCTGTTACCTAGTACTAACAGCACGCCGTGCATGTTTTCTTCTTAAGCCTTGAGTCTCTGTCCATTTGTGTAGTTGCAGAATATAAACATATTAACAGTCCCTCTCCATTGTGATGACATCTGTAGTGTAGTAGTGCATGCTCGTGAGGCTTCGACTCGTGACAAGCATTAGCGATTTATGCTAATGCATAATTAGTCGTAGTTACACTAACTCTAGGGTATAGTGTAATGCATGTTTGTGAATACTCACCCCCTGCCACACACCCCTGAGGTGGCTTGCAGGGTATTTTTTAGATGTAGATGTAGAAGGGTGAGGTTCTTCGTTGGGGCCACAAAATATCATTTAACTTGACCTGGATCCCAGTAAAGTCAAATGATTTTTTCATGGCGAATTTCACCGTCTTTGGTGCATATCTTCGCACTCGCGCGCATTACTGCGTACCACATCATTTATGCAATCACAATGATATAAAAACTCTTGATTTTACTTTAACTAAACACAGGTTTATCTTTCCTTCTTTTTCTGTCAGCAAAATAATACAGCTAGCATATGCCACTTTGCTCGCATCACAAAAAACATGCAATGAGTTTATTTTGTCGCTAATAATCAGTCGAGGTATCTCAGTGGATTCACGGGTCTTCCGCGCAGGGGCACCACCCCTTCCCCTACCCCCCCCCCCCCGGTATGCAAGCTCGCTTATGACTGAGGGTACGGAAGGGCTGCGGGAATAGGAAGGAAAAAAAAGGAAAGGGAAGAAGGGTATGGGAAGGGGTAGCTTCCGGCTCCAGAGCCATGAATAGACTAAGAAGCAACAAACGGAACGCGAAACAAGCATTTGTTATTCTGCGTTGGCTACGATACATTCTATTGAGTAAAAAAGAATCAGAGTCGCCACCCGTCGTCCAGCCAGCAGTCTTCTAGACAATCTTAGACCGCAATCTTGTAGTCAGTTAGCATTCCAAGTTGACCAGCCCATTTATCGAATTCTTCCTTGATGTCCTCAAGCAGTGCTTCATCCCATCCCAGACTCAACTGCCATTTACGTTGAAGTAATAATTTTGGAATGTGTCCAGCTGGCACAGTGGAACCAATCGGGTGGAACATTTTCTGAGCACACGAAGGCAACGTCTTCTTGGTCACTGGTCCAACAGTTCGGCTCAATCTTTCGCAGTCTCTACCAAACTCATCTATGACACAATACCATTTTAACCCAAGTAAGTTTAGCACATAAGTTTCCTGATCAATTCCGCATGCCCATCCTCTCAAATTGAAAGAAGCCGGTAACAACGACTGATGAATTTGTAAATTTATCATGCTCCTCCTTTGATGAAACCTCTGTAACGCAATTATCACCAAATAAGGAGGGATGGCTCTGAAACGTCGATAAGAAATATCAATGAGCTTGTCGGCGAATAACCCTGTGACTTATTTGCAAACTCTTATGGCCCGCTTAGTCGGTGAAGGAAAGAAACTCAAGAAAGTCTAAATATTAATCGATTCATGCTCTCAAAGTTAAGCCAAGGAACTTGCTTTGCCGCGGTTCGCCCAGCTATCCGTCCGACAGGAATTGTATTGGGGGAGGAACGACGATATTTACCTTCCATTTCTGTGAAATTCACAGTAAAAAATATCATTCGCCTGGACTGGGATTCGAACCCAGATCAGGATTTCGCGCCGAGTGCTCTACGCTGGTAGAGCATTCGGCGCGGGGGTTCTGGGTTCGAATCCCAGTCCAGGCGAATGATTTTTTCACTGTGAATTTCACACAATTGTGTGACCATCAGCGGGTGACTTCGTTAAAGTTACTGCGCGCCCAATTCCGCAGTTCTTTGAATGTTGTACCTTCCAATCACGGTATTTACAGGATAGTACTTCGAGGCGTGGATTCGGATTTTCAATGTGAGATGGATGCTTTGGAGCAGGGTCGCATTTGTAAGTTCGTGCCAGCGGTAACGGACGAAAAGCATTATCAAATACTGAAAAAAAGGAATTATACCGACAAACTTTTCCTCATTGACAGCCGATGTTTCAGAAATAGTGCAGGTTCTCCTTGGCGCTGACGTTTGGTCTCGAATAACTACACCACAGTTGATCCGGACAGATGGTAGTTTAGTTGTCATTAGAGAAAAACTTGGATAGACTCTTTAGGGTTCAGCTATGAGAGATCATTCAGATTCCGCAGCGCTGCTGGTAACCATGCTGAATTCCATGGAAATTTTCAAAATTCTGGGTTTTAGAAACGCTAGGAAGTTTAGGACAAGGAAAATTTAGGAAGAGAAAGACCGGGAAGTATTAATTTTTTTCTGAGAACAGTTAGAATAGATTCTTCTGGCCGTTATGTTGTGCATCTTACCTTGGATTGAGGGATATTTGTTGTCGACAAATCTTGAATATGCGGAAGGTCGACTATGTTCAACTACACGAAGGTAGCGCCGTATAGCAATTCAAAGAGTAGGATTTGATTGCAAATGAATGGCAAAATGTAGGCATCATTGAGAAGACTGAACCAAATGAGAGGACAAAAAAGGTACATGCTTGCCGCACATAGCTGCATTGAAGGAACAAGGAACCACAAAAGTTCAGACCCGTGTTTGGTGCTTCAAATAAAGATGAAAATGGCCTATCATTCAACGATTGTCTGGCGAAGGGACCAAAGGGACCTAAGAAAGAGAGCTAATGCCTCTCATTTTCGCCAGTTTTCGGTAATACCCCACTCGTCTTACTGCAGATATTGAAAAGGCCTTTCTAAAGAATTCTTTGGAACCAAATGATCGAGACACACTACGTTTACTCCGGTGGGAAGAATATCAGAGACTTATTTATCTTCATAGCAGAGTGGTCTTCGTAGTGGTATTTAGTCCATACCTGTAAGCTGCCGTGTTGAATCACTTGTTGGAAAACGCTTCTCCCGAGTTGAAAAATACTGCTGAGGAATTTAAGGGAACCTTTTATGTTGATGATTGCGTCAATGGGGTATCATCAAAGGAAGAGCTTGTTAAATATACAAATGAATCTCAGCAGTTGTTGTTACCGGCTGGCTCCAGTTTGAGGAAGCAACATGGAAATACAATTGTTACTCGTAACGCCGATCGTTCCTAAGGCTCTTAAGTTAGCCTACAAGTTTTTGTAGAGTTCAGCTAGAGGCCGATCTTCTCTTTTACTCAATACTAAAGATTATAGCTCTCTTACTTAAACTTCAATTAATAGGCCTGATCTGGCATAAAGTGCTTTCATTAAGTAAAGTCTTTTCCAGACGAAATTTCTGTTAGTGAAAATTTTCTAAAATCGTTCATTATTTTTTAGAAAATATAGATCCAACCGAACCGGAGGCGGAGTATTTGTAGCTATAAAGAATACAATCGTCAGCCAAGTGGAAATCGTTCCAGAGACAAGCTTAGAATCTGTATGGTGCTCTATTAGATGCCCTAAATAAAAAACAATATTTGTGTGCGCATACTACAGGCCACCTAACACTGATTTAACTTCAATTTTTGAACTCGAAGCACAAATAGAGAGCATTACATCTAGTCCTGCCGAAAGACATTTTATAACATGCGGAGATTTCAATGCCCGCTTAATATATTGGAAGACCTACAGTTACATATCAGGAGGAAGAGACAAAGATATATGCGAGTCCCTGCTGCACACGTTCTCATCAAATGCCCTACATCAGATAGCTACGACGCCTAACAGAGGGGACAATATTCTTGATTTATTGGCAACAAATATACCGCAACAAATAATTAAGGTTGACCTTGTTGAGGACATTAGTGACCACAGAGTAGTTACCGCAAAGTTTTTAAAAATATCATTAAAAACTATGAACAAAGAAGAAATTTCTTAATTTTTTAAAAAAGCCGATTTCAATGCATTCAAGAGTCATCTAAAACATACTCTTTCCGACTTCCAAGAATCAAGCGTAAAGTTAGACACGGAGGGTAGTTGGAAAGCTTTTTTTTCGATCGTGCATTCAGGGATCAGACAATATATCCCAAATAATGTCAAAAAAGAGAGCAGCGAAGCAAGATGGTATAATGCAGAAGTGAGAAAATCGTTAAGACGACAGACAGTATGACACGCCAAGATGAAAAAGCTCCGTACAGATGTGTCCACTGATGATCAAAATTTAATAATTGAAAAATATAAATTGTATAAAAACACTACAAAGGAAGTGTTTCGGAATGCATTCACGGATTTTAAAAGAAAAACATAGGTAGCACGAGTACAGGATAGCCCAAAAGCCTTTTGGTCATTCCTAAGTGAAGCTCAAGGCAAAAGATCAACAGTTATTCCACTACGAAACGAAAAGGGCGAATTATTAACAAACAGTTCGGACAAAGACAATTTATTAATCTCTTACTTTCAAAGTGTGTCCACCAAGTCATCACAGATTACATCCGTAAAGGTTAATGATCATTTCCAGCAAAAGATCCCGCCTATCGATATTTGCGCTCACAAAGTAGAACACTTATTAAAATCCTTGAGTTCAAATAAATCCCCAGGTCCTGAAGAAATTACTGCCCGCGTGTATAGAGCTTGTGAAATAGCACCCTACTTGCAGAATATATTTAGTAAAACCATCAACGAACACATAGTGCCTAAGGAGTGGAATATTGCAAATGTCACTCCCATGGTCATAAACGGTGGTAAGGAACAGCCATAAAATTACCGACCCGATATCACATCTATCTCATGCCGAGTCCTCGAGCATATATTTGTAAGTTCATAGTTATGGGGCACCTTGTCAGTCAGGGCTTGATAATAAAAACGCAACTGGGATTCAGGAAGGGAAGATCTTGCAAAACTCAATGAGCACTTCTGGCTCACGATATTTTAGTCTCGGGTGAAGATAACGTTCCAATTGACGCTATTTTTCTTGACTTTAAAAAGGCATTTGACAAAATTCCCCGTAGTAAGTTGCACATATAATTTAAATATAACGGATTAGACGATGACGTATTCCTGGATAGCAATCGCGAATAGAATTCTTAAGCAATTGCGTACAAAGGGATGTTGGAGATGGAGCTATCTATAATGAAGTTAAAAGCCCACAAGGAAGCACGGTCGGCTTCTTTTTATTCATTATTCATAACAATTACCTAAGTTATTGAGTTAGCACTAACCTTAGATTATTTGTAGATGATCCGGTCATCTACCGCGAAATCGGCGAAGATGTGGACATAAAAGTTCTATCATCGGACCTAAACAACGTTAGCAATTGTAACACGTAGCCTTGTGGCACATGACATATATTTCGTAATTAAATTCGATTACCTACGAACAGATTTTCTCCTCAATGAAAAATAATACGTGGTGCCAGGAGTGATGGGCTTGAACTGAATCTTAGTAAATACACTGCAGAACACTTCTTGCGGATGTGAACACATCAACGCCATCTCTACACTGTGGGTGAAGTAAACATACGAAGTCGCCAGACGAAGTCAAAATATCTAGGAATTATCGGAAACTCGAACCTATCGTGGAGAACACATATATTAAACATATACGGCACAGCCATAAAGAAACTAGGATTTATCAAGCGTATAGAAGGAAGGTCCTCGTATGAAAAAGTGAAAGAGAGGTGCTACATTGCTCTGGTGTTCGCTCTGGTTAGGCCACACCTCGAATGAGCCGCGAGCATTTGGGACCCTGGGACAGAAAGATTTGATACCTCGCGGTGGGTTGGGGGAATAACTGTTGTTGTCAGTTCGATGTCGTCGTCGTGCGTACCTCAACAGGTTAAGTTCTTTTCATTGCTATCGACTTTTGTGGCTTGAACCCACTTGAACCAGAAAGGCTTTCTGTTGTGCAAGGCGTTGGTTCTGAATTACTTTATATTTTAATCAAGTTATCCTTTTTAGGAATGATATTGAGGAGTTCGAACATTTGTCCGTAATGGGCGTGAGATGCTCGTGGGAAAGGAAAAAAAACCGACCGACAACAATTGTCACGCCCAATTAAAAAACTTTATCTCCTTCTATTACATTTCTTGTCTCAGGACTTCCACGCAGAAAGGCAAGCATATTATGCTCGAGAGCTACTCTCTGCCAGCCATCTCCGAAAAAAAAACTTAGCTAAATTTCTAAAATAAATCTCAATCTTTAGAGTAATCAAGCGGGAGATGTATTTACATATGTACCGCGGTGGTATATACGGTACGTACGGATCGAGCGAAAGAAATAACTCCTGACTGTCCATCATTTGCAATTGACATTAGCGTCGCGAGGGGTGATTTGGCTTTCCAATAGCAAGTTCAAGAAGAATAAGCATGTGTTTAAGGATTTCGCCGTCAAAAGTATAAAATATTTTCGCTTAAGGAAGGCATACATCCATTTCAAATGCGGCGACTTCAACATCCTCCACGGAAGAATCTTGCCAAACAGCTGGAGTTTTACGAATGGTTGTATGGCAATCGCCATTTTTGCTGTTACATCTCTTATACCGACTGAGCTCAGTTCCAAAGAGACGGTGGGAATACAGATTTTAGTCTTATTTCGGTCAATAGAAAAACCCCCGCGCCACTATCGAAAGCAGCTTTCAACAATGGTTGTTCAATTTGGACTACCCAGCAAGCAGGTACTCTTATTACAATTATTTTATGATTCTGTCTAACAAAAGAGGTCTACCTTCAATTTTTTTTCAACAGTTTGTCTTTACTGATAGGGAATGTGCGGTTAAGTACGAGACAGAGGACGTACCTACTGACAAAATCAATGTACTCTCCTCATCGTTGTCAACTAACTAAATAAACTGTTTTCAGAGTGTTTTATTTATCTTGGTTGTGCTTATAACTGATATCCGAGTTATACCGACAAATTTTTAAGAGTTTTATCCCTGCGGTTGAATAAAAGACCTTAGGAGCAACAATTTAGTTCAAACATGGCATGCATATCTTCTTTGCATACTGGAAGAACTAATTCCATTTGAAGAAAGCCGTAATAAACCTAGATGAGCAACGAAAAGGGCTCTAGGATGATTACAAAATTGAAAATTTTCAAAATGTTGACCGGCTTAATCTGTTTTTTGTTCCAATCCGGTAAAAAAGAAAGGGAAAAACATTTGGGCTCGATCGGACACCGTATAGGAGTCACGCAACGGCTTCAAATTATGGAAAAGAGTGACTTTCCAAGTAAAAATGCATATTTGCCTAACTTCCAGGGGCATGGCCTTCGCGTGGGTGGGTGTTTTGTACGGGATATGGTACCACAGCAGTGGCATGAAACCAATTACGTCTTCGCCTGATGAGGGGATGGGGCGGAGGGAGGGGTAATAGCAACTTTTTGGTCTTCTTTGGCGTGAGTAGGGACATTGGGAGCATGGGCCTGGACTACACTGCTTTTCTGCCGAGATGCATCCTGAAGTTCGCGGCCGTACAATGTAGATGATTTTTCAGCGGAGGTGTTCGGGGGCGGGGGACTTCGCGTACGGCTACGCACACCGAGGTTGCAACATTTTGCGAGCGAAACTCGTTTCCCTTCTTACGGTTAAATCCTTAAGTGACTCCAGCATACAGATTTTCTCACCGGCGTCATGAGCAATAAGAAAAGGCAGAGACCCATCAGGTTGGCTGATTGGTGGCTCCATCCCAGATGTTGTGTGTCCAAAGCTCTCAACCCTTCGCCAGTCCTAAAGAGTGTTTCAAAAACCTTCATGAAAATGGGAAGAAAACTGTTCGTGAAAGTGCCAAGGTGACTATTTTGAAACTTGAGGTGTTCTGGAAAAAAGCATGCATTCCGATTGCAGAGGTAAGGAATTATCTCACGTATTGTACACTACGGAGATTCTCGTTCGCATTTACAACCGCTGTTTATGTCTCAAGAAAGATAAAATCACGCACGATGGAGAAAACTTATGAGAAGCGGCGAAATGAGTTTATGACTCGCCTTGCCAATACTTTTGACATTGGTCATATCAATTCCATGGATATGATAAAGTTAGAAGAGGATCGATTGTTCTACTAGTCCACGAGGGAAAACCGCATCGGTTACATGAGCAGTGTTGACAAGGATACTGCTAAGCACAAGGAAGGTAAAGTGCCACGGTCCAAATCAGCTGGGGCTCGGAAAAGGAGGAGTGAAGAAGAGATTCGCTCAGCTATTGGGAGAAGTGGAAGTGAAACGTGTATATACACCGAGAGTCCTGAAAAATCGTTTACCGACGACGATTCCAAGGATAAGGGTGAGTGAATTAAAGCACATATTGTTATTTTGTAAAATTCCGCCTGAATGTTTTAACCTAATATGCCATTCGTAAAGTTTAAGCCTAGAACCTAAGGCGCTGTGAGGAAACGAATAAGACTGATTTTAGACAAAGAGATTACGTCCACTTTAGATAGGAGCCAGACAAGTGACCGGGACGCTGCCCATATCACAACTTCCGCAGGAAAAGCAACTGCACACGCTCTTGGGATTGATAAAACAATCTTGAAATTTTGGAGGCTACAGTTCAGTGTGCAAACATCGTATAGAGAACCGATCTGGAATGGCCACGGATATTTTAAAAATGCGTTCCAGGACCATCTGAGATTCACTGGGACTCCTCGGCCATTTGTGGTTCACTTTGATGAAAACTTTTTGCCGAGTAACAAAGGTAAGCTAATAATGTGTTAATTCCAGTGACCAATTCTGCCAGCAGTTTCCGCACGTCAGTCATATTTCTTCTTGTTACAGAGGAAGGCTTGCGAGAAAGGCTCCCCGCCATCTTGTCCGGTGTGCATGGAGAGACACTGCTTGACTTCCCCGAGCTCGATCCAGGGACAGGACGTGCAGCATGCAATAGCATTTTCAAATTACTGGAGGAAATTACTGAAGTTGTTTGCAAAGTGCGTGGGGTCTGCTGCGATACCGCAAGAGTTAACGCTGGTGAGCACATCGGGGCAGTTAAGCTGCTGGAAGGCGCTCTCGGCATTGAACTTTAGAAGTTTATGTGCAGATATCACATATTTGAGCTTGTCCTCGGCGCAGTATTTGTTAATCTCGTTGGAAACTCCAACACTCCAGAATACCCCTATTTCAGCAGTTTTATAGCCGCTTGGACGAAATTTAATCGAAGTGCCTTTTATATGTCAATGAGTCATTAACTGAAGTGCATTAATTTGAATATCTTCCATTCATGCTTTTTTCTGACATTTTACAGAAATCTACGACACAGCAGCGTCTGAACGCCGCCTGAGGAATATTCCCAACGCCGACGTGCACGCCGTTCTGCACCAAAGAAGTTCAGGTACCGTTGCAAGTTCGCGTAAAATTCGCCCTGCCGTTCTTATTTACGTCACCCGTATATATTGAATTTTTATTTCGTCTTTTGTTTCCAGATCAAACAACCACGGGGGGATTATAAGAAGCTTCTGGAGCTGACCATCATTTTCCATGGCGGTGTCGTTCCTGGGAAAGCTATATATTCGTTTAAGAAGCCAGGTGCATGCATAAAGCTTGGGGGACGTTATAGCATTGTATTGCATTAAAATTTGGATGTTCAGCAAACAATTTAATATGTCTGCTAATCTCGAGAGCGCCTTCGTCCGTGTGTGCGTTTTCATTGCGTACTACGTGCCAGTTTGGTACGGAGCACCTTTTGCAGCGGAGTCGCCACCCAAATGAACTTCAGTTCTTACAAGTTTTAGCACAGAAGATTTAAAGTGGCAATAACTGGAAGGTAGCCCATGAAACATTTGCAGCACATTTGTGGTACCTACTTTTCTGAAGTTGTTGTGGGGCTCACTTTTTTTATCCAAATGTTACGTTACATGAAAAACGAGAAATGGTGAAAAAAAGAAGGAGAGGGAAGGGCAATAGAGTCCCCAGGAAAAGGCGTAACTCAAACTTTGTCAAATTCTTCGATTCCCTTGGAATTGACAAATTACTTTTAATGTAGGATCCAGATTTTAGGAAGAAGAATGACAATTATCTGGAAGGGCTGCAAATAGTTCAGAACATTAGAGTATAGTAAATGACAAGGCTGATAGAGGGGCTTCTTTCATGACGAAGTTCCTTGCGGGTAATAACCTAACCAAAGATGAACATCAAAGGGAATATTTGTAACATTTGTAGCTGATCAGAGGAAAAGATATGATAAAAATACAGTGGAAAGTTCCGAGTGACATTTGATTTGCGTGGTCATCGTTAACAAAAAATAAAATGTTTTTTAATATGAGGATTTTTATCGCCGTTCCCATGCTCCCAATGTAAAGCGTTCCTACCAATGCCAAAGAAGACAGAAAGGTCGCTATTTCCCATCCCTCTGCCGCACCCCCACATCGGGTGAACACGTAATTGGTGTCATGCCACTGCTGGAACACTGTGGGACCATCTCCCGTGTGAAACACCCACCCACGCGACAGCCATGCCCCTGGAAGTTAGGCGAATGTGTATTATTTACCACGAGAATCGCCATTTTCCATAATTTGAAGCCGTTGCGCGACCCCTATACGTAGGGACATGCAAAACTCGCAAATGCGATAACGCGAATTTTTACGCGAAGTCTGGGGTTTTTGCGAATTTCGTATATTATCGCGAATTTCGACATTCCAATCGCGAATCACAACATTTACAACGTGTATTTCCTCATTTTGGCGGTCTCTGTCATTTAACTTGCGACTTTAAACATTTATTTAAGCAGTTCATATTTGGAAATGGCCTTTCCGGTACAACTTTATTTAGAATAGTTACTCGGATATAAAATTCTTCAATCATGTTTTGTGAATTTGAGCAAAAGGAGTGAAAAATGCATGCCATAAGTTTGCTATACAGGCAGTCTCCGAGTTACGTAAGCCTTTACTTTCGTTAATATGTACTACTGACGTAAGAGGGAACCTTACCCAAAATGACGAAAATTACGGGATGCGAAGAGTGGTTGCCTACGTTCAAGGGGCGCGTGTCCTTGCATCACCATAGTGATATTCTATTGTGACAGTTGTATAACATTCACCAAAACTTATAATGCCGAAGTGGACGGTGACGGCAAAGCAGCGTGAGGCTGAATTTCGACAACCTGGATTATATTGTGCTATTGACAAAACAATTCTTTGTCGTTTTTGCAACACAAATGTCTCGTGGAAAAGGAAGGACAGCTGCACGAAACACATTTTGAGTGAAAAATATAAGGCTAATGTTGAAAATATTTCTGTTGGTGGGAGTGGAATAAAACGGCAAGCATCCATAATAATATTCAGAGTGGAATTTTTTTTAGGAATACTACTAATTCCTTGCAAGGTATGACAACTTCTAAAGCAGAAGCTGTTTAGTCAATACTAGTGCAGATGGCATCAATAATACTTTGTTCTCTTTGTTGTAGAAGACCCTAGTAGAGTAAGATTTGAAAACAGTTTTTGACGCTCAAGTGGTTCTCACAACGGAGATTAGCCCTGACTTAATCATGAAATTGAAAAAAGTTGCCTTGGGTCAATTGAGACGGAAATGTTGATGTTGGGGTTTGGGGAATTATGTCGAACATTACAGCAACAAAATTTCCAGGGTTGGTACAGTGAATAAAATGAAAGCAATTCAGGTACTGAAATTATTTGAACCATAATTTGCATTTAAGTGCCTTGAAGCGATTTGGACCCCCTGTTCAAATGTGGACTCGGAGAGAATTCTTTACTCCTACAACACTGTGCTAACAAATAGGAGAACAAATATAAAAAAAGAAATTTTGGCCACACTGGCAATATTTTCATTTAAAATACGGACGTTTAACTGTAATTTGGCTCTCTATGTAAATTGTTTAGGTAGGTATGTGAAATGTACCAAAATATAAAATGTGAATACAGCATAGTATTAATTGTATAAATGTTTCCTAATCAATGGCATTCAACATTTATTGCCATCAGGTGGGCCTGCTGGGAGGAGGGCACTTAATTCACACAAAATATTTTGTCGGGAAAATAACACCGATTTCAGGATAAAATAACATCGCTTTTGCAAAGAATAACATCACTTTTGGCTATAAAATAACTCCACCTTTTGCAGGTCTATACCTATACGTTGTCAAATCGAGCCCAAATTTTGTCTCCTTTCTTTTCACCGGATTGGAACCAACAATTTTCTAATCACCCTAAAGTCACATTCAAACAAAAAATAGCATCGATGTTGGTGGAATGTTCGTAAATTTATTCCACAAATGTATAACAGATGTCTCTCAAACAGTTTTTTCCTTTATTCATAAACCCTTATTCCCCTACAAAATGCATGGCATATGATACTATCCTCTTGGTTACTTTTATTTATTCTTAAAAAATGTCTAAATATTATTCTGATGTGATGCCTATTGTCTTAATCTTTCATAACATCGATATTTTCCCTAGGAGTAAGATCTGCAATTGAATAAGTATCCTTAGAAGAACTTATTAGTTCAATTAGGCTATTAAACAATGAACTTCAGCGCAATTGATCGACATTTAATCCATGGAGATAATCTCCGCTTGAGATCTCTGTGACTGACTGATTTTTTGCTTCATTTGGTTCAAAAAATACCGCCATTAGGGTTTTTGGTTGGTTATTCTTTTCAAAACGTTTAAAAATAAGTACGCAAGTTTATATTGGGGAAAGTAATTGTCTTTTTAGGTAAATCGATTCAGATTCCTTGCATGGAAGAAAGACGTTGGAGAATGAGCCCATGATACGGTGCCAATGAAGATCTTCTCTAAAAATTACGTTATGAATATAATTTTACCAATTTTATAGAAGAAAAAATTTGCTATTTGAACGGAAAATAGAACAGGTTCTATTTTCCGTTCTGTCATTCATACATTCGCACAAGCGTTCACACAATTTGCCGCTTTACACGATACAATTTCTTGATACATGCGTTCGCACGATAGATTGTACAAAAAAATGTACCGCGTAAAACGGCCTTAATTCCATTCATACAATGATACAATTTCGATCCGGTTTTATTCAACAGATGGCGCAGATATGGCGAAAACTGTGGTGCCTGTGTTACGATTGAAAATAAAGTTGTTCATAAAAAGGATTAACACTTTCCCGTCGAATAATATGAGTAACTATTATCCTGTGTATATAATATTTAATGAGTAAACTCTTCTCGGGCTCTCCGCCGGTTTAAACTATTCATAATTGTCGACGTTTCGAGAGACGACTCGTCACTCATTCTCAAGGCAAGAATTAATTACACGTAGGCAATTATGAATAGTTTGAACCAGTGGAGAACCCGAGAAGAGTAAACTCAAAGTTGCTCAAACGTTTACATCGTCATTTCGTCGTGTTATTTGGTGTTCTGGTTTTTCAGTGTACTCGCGATCTTTGCGTTCGGGTCGCTCTTCCCCCAAAATTATGACTGCGGTCGCGCATTCAAGTACAGTTCTTGATAACCCGCGTGATATAATAATAACAATTTTATTTCCGTTGGTTAGCAAGTAACATGGAAATCGTCAAAAAAAGACATTAAAACACTGGTACAAATACAAGGGAGGGAAATTTGGAGGGACTAAAGAAACGTGTCCCATGTTCCGCTATACCACTTGATAATAACACTTTGTCACACACACAAAATAAACCTACGAAATGAGTCTATCAAGAGTGGAGATCCAGCGAGAAATTTCAAAACTTGTCGCACTAAAATGCAGAAGAGAAAAAACGAAAGGGTGCAAAGGTCGAATATAAAGCCAGAGAGAAGAGTCCAAGAGGGCTTTGTCTAAACCGGGAGAATTATCAGTAGGCAGATGGTCGAGTCGAGGTTCCGAATTTCAGGTAATCAGCTTTTCAAGGTGCCAAATACGTGAGTGAAACTAATTTTTATGTGTGAAACGAGGAACACTGTACCTTATATATGCAGTGTCCTTGAGTGAAACATAAACATGATAAACAAAACATTCGCAAATTCCGATCGATTTATATCGCTAAATTGCACGGAAAATTGTGCGTTTGCACTCTTCGTGTAAAGCAACATTCGGTCTGATTCAGTCGTTCGTACAATATTTTCTTGCACACTTGACTGTACATGCGTTCGCACGATAGATTGTACAAATGAATGTACCGTGTTCAACGGCCTTTACAGACTACCGACGGGAGAAAAGGCTCTTTCAAGCGCCCCGCGAATCTGTTCTCTCCCGTTTTCGGGAGAAATCCAAGTTACAGACTTGGGCCCCAGAGCAGTTAAACATATCATCGATAAATTCATTGAAATTTTGTTCATCTTTTCTTCAAAGTTGAGTCTCTCATAGCTTCGATATCTATCCATGTTCCTTTCAATGATGGCTTTTTTATTATGAAATATGGAGATAAAGCAATTTTTTACACCTAAACTTATACTCGAGTCACTGATTTTAGCCAATATTTTAGGCCCGAAAATAATACGTATGCGGTAATTCATGAATATACTCGCATCCACATTAAAATCTGTGGCTAAATACCTCAAGGAGTAAAGTGGTCTAAATATTTCATGGATTGAGGTAAGTTAGTACTCAAACAACATATTTTAGAGCATCTCAGTTGTACAGTGTGTTCCATTGATAGTGTGTCATTTCTAACCTATGATTTCAGACACTTTCTTTCGTGCCACACGAATGAAATTTGGTACCTAGGTAGAAAAAGGTCGTAGGTTTTGTTAGGTATAAGCGAAATTTTATAAATATGAACTTTTGACTCCATAAATAGGGTCCAACCAAAAATCCAAATTTTGCCTTATGGGCTTTCAATGTTTAATTTTTCGAAATACAAAAAAGACAGAATTTCTTTGTGAAACTTTCAATTTTTTAGGTTTTCGGGCACAAGAAACACGATGGAAGAACTTCCGAGTTCGAAATTGTAACCGTGACCCCTGAAAGGGTACAGTCAAAGGTCATAGGGGTGACGAAAAGCGAATCGCCGCTACAAACCTGTCGAATCATAGGTTTAAAAAATGTGCCAAGATCGATGGTAAGGTCTTCAGATCCCTCTTGTCATCCCTTGACCTTCATGGGTCACTCAGAGGTCACAGGGGTGACAAAAAGTGAATCGGGGCTACAAACGTATCGAACCATAGGATTAAAAAAGTTCCAAGGTCGATGGTCAGGTCTTCAGATCCGTCTTGTCATCCCTTGACCTTCAACGGTCACAGGGGTTACAAAAGGTGAATCGGGGCTACAAACATATCGAATCATAGGTTTATAAAAGTCACATGGTCGATGGTAAGGTCTTCAGATATATCTTGTCATCCCTTGACCTTCAAGTGTCACTCAGGGCTCAAAGGTCTCAGGGGTGATGAATAGCAAATCGGAGCTACAAAAGTATTGAATCATATGCTTCAACGAGTGCACAATAGGATAGTAACCATCCTCCAGGAATTCCCTGACCTCCCCCTATTGAGCAGGGGTCAAAGGCCACTAGGTGTAGCCAAGGAAATCAGAGCAACAGACGCGTCGATTTGTAGCTTCGAAAGGTTGAGGAATTAGATGATGAAGTTCCCTCATACTGCTCGTCGTCTCCTGACCTCCAAGGGATACGCTGAGATAAATGGTCGTAGATGTTAGAAATGGCGAGACGGGGAAACACATGATGAATCTGAGACTTTTTAGGCCGCTTAAGTCAATGTCCTCTGATACTACTTGTCATGCCTTGTGCTTTTTGGATCATATGGGGTCGTTGATTTCGAGTTTACAAAGCAATGACAAACTTTAATTTCAAGTTAATTCCTTTTATTCAATGACAAATGCTTTATCATATGTTTCATTCAAAAAAATTATTAAATTTGGAAAATTAACTCATTATCAAAATTTTTATGAAAATGTCGAAGCAGTACAATGAAAATTCAATTTTTATTCACTCTACGTGCCCTCTACTCCGTGCCAGGCACAATTGAAATCCCGCGATATAATCGTGTGTGAACGTGTCTTCCAGCATATTTGGGGATATTACATCTGCACATCTTGTAATTTCTTTCTTCACGTCTTCGTTGCTTGAAAATCTTTTTTTTTTGGAAACCAACTTCGTCAAGAATCCCCAAAGAAAGAAATCACAAGGCGTGAGGTGAGGGCATCTTGGCGGCCATACGACCTGCGTCCCCATCGTAATAAGCCACTCGCTAAAATCTGTTGGAGTACATGAATGACCGCCCGGGACATATGGGCAGGTGCTCCATCCTGCTGGAACCACACCTCCTCAGTGGTGCCGTAGTTCTCCCTCCCATGTCCTGGAACAGGTTTTCCTACAACATAGCTAGGGATGTTTCTTTTTTCAAGTTCTCCTAAAAACAATTACGGCCCAAAACGGGAGTATCCACCATAACCATCACGCCACGCTTGTCGAGGGACCGCTCACCCCACACGTCGGGGTTGCTTGCAGCCCAATACCTAGCGTGAATGGAAGAAACAGCCCCGTATAAAAAGAATTTGGCTTCATTGGAAACCATAAGCTGAAACAGACAAAAATATTTTATATCAAAACTCGAATAAAGCAGAAAATATCGTCACGAAGCATCAAATAACTACCTAAATCATGAACATAGGGTTTTCGTTCAGGGTTGACCTGGGGATGTTCAATGAAAGCCCCTGGCGGCGGATGGAGCGCGATAAGATGCCAAGACCAAAGCCACTACTGCCTGCCTCTACTCCGGTGAGGTTGATATTTCAAAAGGGTGTCTGGTTTGGTCCCCCTTCTTGTGGTGTTCAACGTTGAAGCAGTTTTCTCCCTAAACTTCTCAAACATACGATGAATTTGCGTTCTGTGAATGCGAACTCGTTACGATTACATACGATATGTTTGCTGCCCCGATGCACTTGTTGTCATCCCTGTGACACCTTGAAGGTCAAGGGATGACAAGATATATCTGAAGACCTTACCATCGACCATGTGACTTTTATAAACCTATGATTCGATATGTTTGTAGCCCCGATTCACCTTTTGTAACCCCTGTGACCGTTGAAGGTCAAGGGATGACAAGACGGATCTGAAGACCTGACCATCGACCTTGGAACTTTTTTAATCCTATGGTTCGATACGTTTGTAGCCCCGATTCACTTTTTGTCACCCCTGTGACCTCTGAGTGACCCATGAAGGTCAAGGGATGACAAGAGGGATCTGAAGACCTTACCATCGATCTTGGCACATTTTTTAAACCTATGATTCGACAGGTTTGTAGCGGCGATTCGCTTTTCGTCACCCCTATGACCTTTGACTGTACCCTTTCAGGGGTCACGGTTACAATTTCGAACTCGGAAGTTCTTCCATCGTGTTTCTTGTGCCCGAAAACCTAAAAAATTGAAAGTTTCACAAAGAAATTCTGTCTTTTTTGTATTTCGAAAAATTAAACATTGAAAGCCCATAAGGCAAAATTTGGATTTTTGGTTGGACCCTATTTATGGAGTCAAAAGTTCATATTTATAAAATTTCGCTTGTACCTAACAAAACTTACGACCATTTTTTACCTAGGTACCAAATTTCAATCGTGTGGCACGAAAGAAAGTGTCTGAAATTATAGGTTAGAAATGACACACTATCAATGGGACACACCGTATAATCAAATTCCTGCATTAGTATCTACCTCTGTGAGCGACCACCATGTGTGTGTGCTTTAGTAAAATGTGCAACTTTTCCCATGCTTCTCCTTGGATCAAAACTTGCCTAGAATGTTTTTTGCAGAGATGGGTTGGGTTTGGTACTTCAACTTGGAATCGAAACTGGAAAAGAATTGCTACAGAAATTTTTCTTTCTTTAAGGGCCCTGAAAGATTCGCCATTCGACGATAATCATTAGAGATAAGTGAAATTCGCGAGACGCGATATAATGCGAAATCAGTAAATAAAACGAAATTTCGCCTTTATCGCGAATTTTACATGAATTAGCGAAAAAATCGCAAATGTAATGAGTCCAAATCGATGAAAGCCTAAGCCTTCATTGCTTAAGGCTGCTCAAGTTCATTCATGCTATCTAATTATGATCCAAAGACCAATAACTTGCTTTTTCACGCTCATATCGCATTCGCGTAATATATATCGCGCACTGAACTATAGTGTAATCCCCATCCCTTCCTTAGGTTTAGCAAAAGAAAAATGTACTAAAATTTTAATAATTCAAGTTTCACACAGACAACACCTCACACACTAATTTTATAATCTATCGCAGTGCAGTACATTTGGAATATGTTTACAGACCGGTTGTAGTGAGCTCCGCTCACCGGAAGGGTGCCATATCTAAGCGCCTTTAGCGCTGCCAATTCCCCTATCGTCGTGATATCTCCGCCGGAATTCGCCGTTAAATTAACCGCGGACTCTCTCTTCAATTCCCATTTACCAATACTCACATTCTCGTAAATATCTAGAACTACGCGCTTTCTCCCCTGAAGAATCAGATACTCTGAATCAATTATGCGCTGAAAGAAATTTAATAAAAATAACACGATCACGGAAATATAAGCTCACGCGCCCGGAACGCGTCGATGCCGAGCAGTAATTGCGGTGACTCGCCGTAATGCAGTAGACAGCGTCGTTGAATAACTTGTTGCAGGAAAACCGGCCCTTTTCACATAGACGCGGACGCCTCCGCTCGCGGACTACAAAATATTAAATTACTAGGCTAAAGAGATTAAATTTTTAAAGAATATTTGTAATGCGGAGATGTCGTTCTCTTCATAAAAGAAACAATAAAGAGCACCAATCAAATATTTTGGCCGTGACGAGATGAAGAACACGACCGTTTCGCCTATCTCCTAGTTTTTCGCGTTGTTCTTCACTCTTTCGACCATAAACGCTAAGCGTTCACATTTAGACACTTTACAACGAATTCGTTTTGTAGTCAAATAAACAAGGACTAAAAGAATGTATTACACGACTCTATGGAACTCCGGCGGAATTTCATGCAAATGCTTTAAGGTCAGCGTTATACCTTTTATGCGCCGATTGTAAGTTCCATTGGCAGTAATGGAAGCTTTCACATGAACGCGGACAGTCCGCACGCGGTGGAGCCATCCGCGTGGCCCCCCCGCGCCGCAGTCCATCCGCACGCGTACGGGCCACAGAGACAGGTTGATTCATACGCATGAACGTGGACGGCTTGTGCGGACGAAGCAGGTTGTAGTTTGACGTGAGAGCTCGGCGAAAGGCCACTGCGAGTTGCGCTATGGATGGTGAAATAGACACTGCCTATCTCTCCATGTAAGATCTCTGTGCCACTGCAGGGGACACCCAAAACCTCCTTTGGAGAGCATATTTCTTCCGTAGCATGGTATATATCGATTCCTTTGATTACACTAGGTCACATGACGTCCTTCCAGCAACCTCAACACAACTGGGATTGCGTCCCACGTGGACATATGTCGTCCGCGCCAATGTGAAAATACGAGACGCTCCGCACGCGGATCGTCCATATGAAACGGGCCCATCTATTAGTAATGTAGCAATTTTGTACACTTGAAACACGGCCGCAGGCTGGGAACGGAAGCGCTAGCAGTTGAGGAGAGGGGGTGCTACTTATTTGTGGACGGATCGTCGGATACTCCGTGCTCCACTGTACTTCAATGCAAAAAAAAATCATTTCATAGGGCGGATCGGAAAAATCGATTTTTCGCGGAGAAACTTGGCCTTCTGGAAAAAGTTGTCAAAGTGACTCAAAAAAAGGCCAGAAAAATTTGGGACTTCACGGTCAACCCTAGACCCTCGCGCCGTGTCCATTTATGGGGATGGGGGCTGAAAATGGAAAGTCACGTTTTTATAGCGGTTCCCCATGGATTTTGACGAGTTGCGTTCCTTGCGACCAAAAATTTCGTCCATTTGGACGTATCTGCAGCCATTAAGCCACAAATGTACAGTCCTCGCGAGAGCTTACGGCCTTTAGATGCGCAGAACAGAGGATGTGATATGTGTGGGAGGGGTAAAGGAAAGGAAAGGAGGGGAAAGTGAGCGCGTGGCAGACAGAATGACCAACATAGGGTCTCAGCGTAAAATTGTAATACCGAGCCTTATTGGACAATTCGACTCGTCGCGGAGCATGGAGCAGGTAGTCGACCCTTCCCCGCCATACCTCCGTTCCGCGGCCGGGGCTGTGGAATAGATGGTCTTACGCGATGACTCACAGCTGGGCATTTCAATTACTTTAAACGCATTAACATTTATTCAACATTAATACAAAAATAACAAATATAGTCGTGATTCCGCTGAAACGCCGATTGAGTAGACACCAAACTTCGCGCAATTCCGTTGTTTTTTTGTAACGTTGCTAAAATTTTGAGCCGCGTGAAATTCTGTAATCCAGATTCAAGACATACAACATAAAATTACAAAATAACAGTGCATTCTAAATTCTTCTTTTATTTAGCTAATGCAATGAATGGAATCGGACTTTGAATACCACTAGCTACAATTTCAGTCACTGAAATAAGAAAATAAAAAGTTGGGACTTGAAGACATAATGTCATAAATTGGCACTATATAAATGTATATTCGATGTATAAATGGGACATTGAGAAAATAAAAGAGTGGAAATATAAGAATAAATACTATAGAGAGACAGAGAGAACGTATACATTTTATGCAAAAATTAAATGGATAATTTCCGTAATTTATTTAAAAAAGAAAATCGCAAGAAATACGAATGTGATATTTGTTTATGTTTGATATTGTAGAAAATAGTTAATACTTGTTGCAACTGTAATTCCACTTCCAAGTCATCGGCCTGAGATCCCCAGGCCGTGACCCCCTGGCGCGCGCTCAGGTCCAAAGGGACGACGCCCACTCCGTAACCCACTGCGGCGAATAGCTGGGGGCATTCAAATTTATTGAAGGCATATGACAAATTTCAAAGTTGGCAACGAAAATCGTAAACATTAGCCCGCTGGTGCTACGCTTGCACCCGCGGCAACCGGTTTTTAGGTAATAGACCCTTCCAGTCCCAAAATCGTCTACTGCGCAACGCCATAAGCTTTCGCGAGGACTGTACATTTTGAGTGCACGCCCACGTAGCGTCGCAACGCAGTGCAACGGTCAAGCAGGCCGCTCGCGCCTCCTTCCGGCTCGCGTCTACTGCCCGCTCGCCGCGAATGCAGTAAAACTCACCATCGGGGCTGCAAGTGGTCCTAACGGTTGGTTTTAATGGAAAAATTACTTATTTTTGCCCAAATAATGACCAAATAATGACCAAAAATTGACCAAATACAACCAAAACCTTACTGAAACCGGCCAAACATACTTGAGTATATGTTTCCTAGAGTCCTGTATTCTACGCCAACTCGCAAACTGGCAGTCAACTGGCCGACTAAGCGATGAAAATATGTAAAAAGCGCGATTCAAACACATATCTTGTACTCGGGCGTCTTCAATTCGCGCATTGTAAGGGATTTATAGGGTCCAGTCGGCCGCCAGTTGGGGAGTTGGCAGAGAATGAATGCTCTGATGTTTCCTGGTACATATCGCGCCTTTGAAGAGGGAAAGTAATTGAATGACGTATTAAAAAATGTGTCAAATAAAACTTTATTCACATGAAAGTAATGCAAAATAAAAAAACTCTTACTTTCCAAAAAAATAACTTGCACGTACTTCCTAACTAGAAACGTACGGTAACAAAATAGTAAAATAAAATTTTTACTTCGTTGAGTGATAAATATAATGTGATTACATGAGGTACGTTTTCCAGACTAGAAGAACAAAACGAGGGGAAAAATGCAAAGCATTAGTAAATACGTATTTATGTGTCCTTGGGATTGCGGGAGAAGAAGTCTGATATAAGTTTAGAGGTGCACTGCTCCACCTTTTGCTGAGTTTTCTCAGCCTCCTTCCTCTTTTCTGTAGCTTCTTTTCAGACTGTCCCCGCTCCTTCAAGCATAGCATGGGCTACAGCAACTCCCTCCATGGCTTTCTTTTCTACAGCAGTTTTAAGCCTTTTGGTGGCTACCTCAACCAGCTTATCTGACGCTCTTCTTTTCTCTTCTTCAGTCTTCCTCATAGCTTTAAGCCTTTCCTGCTGATCATGCAATTTCTCTCGCTCCTCTTCCATTTGTTTTAATTTTTCCTGTTATTTTGCTCTTCTTGCCAACTCCTCTTCAGCCATACGACTTTCCTCTTCCCTTTTCTTCTCATTCTCCATGTGCTCACAATACTTCACGTGAGCACTAAGGGCAGAAGCTAGCAATGTTCTTGTCATTAGAACATTCTCCGGTTTGTTGCTATACTTCCTCATAACACCCTTCACCACCATGCATGAGTCAAGTGTCAGCTCAGACACTGAGGCTCTATCGGAAGTGAGGGTTCGGCCAGATGAGGAGAAGTTCCGTTCAATGTCTGCCTGCCCATGTGAAAGGCACAACACACACTTCACAACTGTGGCCACAGTAGGGTACTTCGGTACCCCGGTGGATCTCTTGATACGGGAAAATTGTGCCCAATACTTATCAATTCGCATTTCCTGACTACCTGGATCATCCTTTTCCATTTGAAGCATCCTCCGCTCATCCAAGAGGACGTCAATTTTTTACCTCATCTGAAAGAGGGAGCTCCCGAGCGATTGCCGCTATGTCACTGCTGCTTCGCTTGGGCATCCTTTCATTGCGGTGAATACACCGGCAATGCTTTGCAAGTGCTTTCGTCTTCAGCGCCGATTTCTTAAGGATGTGTGAGCAGACAGCGACGTAGTGGTCTCTGGCTTCTTTGAGGAACTCTAATCGATCCCTCTCATGCACCTGAGCAAGACAATTGACAATAAACGTGTGAGCGCGCTGACTTCCTTATGCGTACTGTATTCCAGCTTTTTAAATCTGCCGTGTGCAGCTCACTGCCTTCTCTGCAGCCGCACGGCTCCTCACATGAGTCTCCCGCACGAGGCTCTGTGGCGGCCCGTGATTCACAGGAACTCATGGCAGATTTAAAAAGCAGAATACCACAACAACACAATTCTTAAAAACTGAACATGTGACTGACAGCTTTTGGGAATATAGCTTGGGAAGTAGCTTCGATCCCATCGCATGAATTTGCAGGGAAGTTGGAGAGACAGCATTTCAAAAGCCAGTAAACAGCGGCAACGTTTCCACTGTCAGCTAGGTACGTAATGCAAACTGGAGCACAACTGGTTGTCAGCACCTCTCCTGCTGAGGTTAAACCAGGGCGCTCAATTTCAACCCGAAGCTGACCAGTTGATAGTTTGACGCAACAGGCATCTTTGTGTTTGCCCGATTTGTAATGTTGTTCAAGTACTTGAAAACCTGCCGTGACAGCAATCTGACTCATACATACAGTGCAGAACGCCCTTTCCTCCGAATCTCCTGCACGGCACCACTCCTTAATAAAATAACCGTTGGCGTCCTTCTTTTCTAGCCAAGTCGGCTTGAAATGGCACTTCCCCATTCTCAGCAGGAACCCTTCGAAAACAGAGTTAATGCCGATTAAAATCGAGAATATTCAAGGCCCATACGGCAGACTCAGTAATTTGGATAGTGACTGGTTCATAGGGGACAGGGAAGTTCATCGAACACCAACGACAAGGATCACTCACCTCGTATTGTAATGGACGCAACAAAAACAATACGGCCATCACCGGACCCAACATAGAGTAGGGGAAGGCCACTGACAAAGCTGCCTTACGCTGGAGAACACACTTCGTTTCCTTTGGGCACTATTCGGCAACAGAAGCCTGCGTTCGGCTCTCGCTCAAAGTCTACGTTCGTCATTCGGCTCTCGCTCAAGTCACTCGGCTCACAGCAAGCGGCAGACTTTGCTTCTCCTCCCCCTCCCTCCCTCCTGTTTTGGTTGCTATCGTCGCAGTCGCTACACTTGCCCTGTTTCATTCGTAGCACTGATGTGAGGTTTGTCACGTTTTGGACCCTTCCTATTACCGTATTTACTCGCATATGGGACGACTTCGAATATAGAACGAGGTAGGATTTTAGAGACAAAAATAAAAAATTGGACTGACTTACTCGTTTATTAACATTATGTATAAATTCCGTAAATATTACGGAAGGCGTTTTGGGGGAGAGTGGGGGGTTGGGATTATCTTACATTGTCTTACGTACGATGGTCTGGGGGTCTGGAACTATATTACGTAAGATTCTTGTCCATATTGTAACATTGTATCGTTCCTGAATGAAATTTAGTGGTGGCGGTGGAGCATTCGCTCGTTACTTTCGTACATTCTGTAATCTCACCCCTACTACAATGCTACTCTTCTGTCGCCTGACTACATTACCTTCATGGTCAACCAAAGCAGGCTGTAAGCAGGAGGCATTGGTTCCTTCCAACCAAGGTTAGTAACTTTTAACAACCTTGCCTTCCAACGATCGACTCCTCTACATTGTTGTGAAAGATGTAACAAAGATGCTAGTCAGAAATTGTTGATTTGCGCCTGGATATCAGATGACACGGCCGCCGCGCCGGGCTCATCTATACGTTCGCTTCCGAAGCACGTGTAGTGTAGCGTCGTCTGCCACCACAGAGTCAAAAATAGCGATAAGTCACCCTTCATACAATGTTATTATCGCACCATCCAACAAAGGTGACTTTGAATTTGACCTTGACACTAACCCAAAAAAAAAACAGCAAAGAATCCTTCGCTCGCGCACATAGGACGACCCCGATTTTTTAAGCGGATAAAAGTGACATAAAACCTCGTCCTATATGCAATTAAATACAGAATAATAATGACTTTTTAGCATAATAATGACTTTTAATGACCAAGATCAGAAATAATGACCAATAATGGTAATAATGACTGACTTGAAGCCCTGCTCATCATGCATGCGTCTTCCGTCTAACTAATATGAGATAATTAAACAATGTCCAGGGAATAACCATTACGGAAGAATTATTAGAAATAACATTTATTTTTATCCTCAGGTGGCTTTTGGCGGGTATTCGGCGCTGACAATGTATACCTACATATTTTGTTGCCTGAGTTTGTTAACCCTGGTAAAACTCCCAATATCCTCGCTTTCCACCCCTTCTCCCTTCCTTCTCCTACCGCCTCCAAAATATGCATATATTGTCAGCGCTTTGCACCATTTAATTTAGTGGAAAATTGCACCTTCCTATTTCAGTGCGCATATACAGTGCAGTTCTCTACTAGGCATTCAGTGAAGTCGTGCTTTTCTCTACGCCTTCTCCCTTTTGGTCAGTGCTGTGTTAGTCATTTTTGGTGAGAATTTGGAAATATGAGCGCCGCTCTTAAAGTCAAATCCCTTAGTGATTTGAGTATTTTAACTGCGCGATAATTTGGACTTGGAAAATGGCAAAATAAAAGGATGCGTAGTGAGGAAAAATACCTCTTTGTTGGTGTATCGTCGACATTAAACGAATCGACATTACCAACTTTTAAAGAAGTGATAAAATATTTTTTATGCTCGCGACATATTGATATCCGAAAACGCAGGCAGGGAGCCTGCAGTTAATCAAGTAGCTAGTCTAGTGGCGAAAAGAGTCCGAACTTAGGAAACGCGCCTCTATTGCAATCATTCCGGAACTTGGTGTGATTAAAATGATTTTACAGTACCATGAGACGTACTATGGCGAAAGAATAAGTGCAAGCAAATTTACGAAAGGTGTCAAATTGACAAAAAAAAATAATTTTTTTGATGTATCTCAGAAACTATGTGATATTTGTGCGTGTAAGTGCAAAAGAATCAACGAGTGTAAATGTAAGAAGGAGAATAAGGTTCCCCTAAATGAAGTGGAATTTTTTAGGAATCAAAGGACAAAACGAAAGATGATATCCGGTGGTTTGGATGCTTCAGAAACTCGGCGATTGAAGAAAAAACTCAGAAGAGGATCGTCGGAGAGCGTCGAGTCAAAATAATTCATTCTTGAAGAGGAAAAAAGTGAACATCAAGAATTTTCTTCCTCAGCATCCCGAGAAAATTCAACCGCCGAGGAATCAGCCAACATGGACCTCAACGTTCCTCATACGATTAAGGATGAAAATCAATCTGTGCCTTCTTCGGGGCAAATGCCTCTTCAATTGTCAACTGTGGCGGAGGTATGTGCAAGAACCGGCATGTCCCTCAGAGCAGTAGCAATGAACGTCAGCGCAACTTTAGCCGACGCAAAGCTCATAACACCGGAAGACACATCAAAGGTAGTGGACCGGAATTATTTACGAAGACAGAAAAAGAAGATGTTAGATTCAGTATAAGCAAAGAGAGAATAATCAAAAAGTGCAATTGAAGGGTTGTATTTTGACGGCAGAATGGATGAAACGATTGAACTGGAGAAAATAGGCAAGAGGACTAATCAATCTAAGGTTTGGGAGGAACATGTCGAGTTAGTCGAATAGCCAGGATCCCACTATTTGGGGTTTTGTCTCCTCCACAGGAGGATCTGCAACAAACATCAAATCTGCAATTCTTGATTTTTGTGCGAAAGAAAATATTGAACTTTCAAATTTAAAAGTGATTGGATGCGACGGCACCAAAGTGAATACAAGTCAGAAAGGAGGCATCATCCGTTTACTAGAAGCACAGCTCCGACGTCCCTTACAGTGGTCTATTTGTCAATTACACTTGCGTGACTTAACGCTGCGGCATTTGGTAGAAAAATTAGACGGGCAAACTAAGGGTCCAAATTTGTTTGCAGAACCTATTGGCTCCGTCCTTCAAGACTGCCAGACTCTTGATATCATACGATTCGAGCCAATTCTAACATTTATCCTACGAAGTAGACTTGACATTACTGAGCACTGACCAGCAGTGACTTTTGGAAATTTCCAATGCAGTGTCGAAAGGATTTTACTCGGAAAATTTGGCCAGGAAAACTCCAGGGAAAGTGGCTCATTCTCGCTGGCTCACTACGGCCAACCGACTACAGTGGCCATACGTGTCCACTGAAAATCAAAGTGCTAATTTACAAAATCTGGTGCCATTCATTCAAAAAGTATACGCACCTGTCTCGTTGTCAGTGAAGCGAAACCATTGTATACACGGTGCTGTAAATTTATGGAAACTAATAAATTGGTCGATATATCTGCTGGAAGGTCTTAAAATAGTGGATCCTGTTATTCAGAGAAACGGGTTTTTCGGGCACCCAGAAAATTTACGTCTCAATGATTGCTGACCATCGAGAGGAAGTGCGAAGAGATACGTGGAAAAAAATATTAGAGGCGCGAAGAAATACGCGTGCGACCGAAAATCCAAGAACCTTTGAATTACTACCAGTTTTTAATTTTGATGCATGAGACTACACGCTGCTGATCAAATGGGACGAGAAAACCGACCCCCCTGCTCTATCGCATACGGCTGAAGAAATTCGAGAATTACTTGAGCAATGCTCAACTTTGGAACTCAATTTTCCCTAACACATGCAAGCAGTAGAAATATTAGTGAAACATGTAACCCAAGCTTCATTGACATCCGCAAAAGACGAGGAGAGAGAATTAGAAATGCTGAAAAGACTAGAAAGCAGAACCAAATTGCCGACCTTCGAAACCAAGTCTCAGTTCATGCTGTGATAGGGTAAGTTTTACATTTATATGCCTGACTTCAAAAATAAATATATCGATAATGACCTTAAGTGTTCAATGAAAATAATTTTTAAAGACGAATACACACAGATAAACCGATTGGTCTACAAAATGACCACTTGCTTATTTTTCAGATAGCATCTAATCTGATAAAGTAAATGCATCACTCAATTTTATTTGTGTGGGTGGGTGGGCGGGGGAGGTCATAGTTCAGGTACCTTGACGTGGTGAGCTCTGGTAAATATTTTTGGATTCTTTCGCCATGTCGAAAAATAATTGTAAAGTAGGCTAAATCCTGCACAATCAGGGAGTTTTTATCCAATTCCTGAATAATTACGGTATATTAGGTATACTAATTTCAAATAATTCTTCCGTAATTGTTATTCCCAAGGTATATAGGGACCTTGGTTATTCCCTAGACGTTATGCTTAATTATCTAATATTAGTTAGACCAACGACGGAAGACGCATTCATGATGAGTTTTGCTGCCGCGCACTCAAAATATACATTTTGTGGCTTAACGGCTGCAGATACGTCCAAATGGACAACATTTTTGCCCAGGAAGATCGCAACTCGGCAAAATCCATGGGGAACCGCTATAAAAAGGTGACTTTTTCCATTTTCAGCCCACCTATCCATAAATGGCCACGGCGCGAGGGTCTAGGGATGACCTAGAGGTCCCAAATTTTTCTGGCCTTATTTTGAGTCACCTATGACAACTCTTTCCAGAAGGCCAAGTTTCTCCGCGAAAAATAGATTTTTCCGATCCGCCCTAACCCCCAGTTCAAGTTTCGTTGTTTATGCGTGCTTCTTTCACTGCCTTTCTTGACCGATTACGAGTGGCAACAGCTGTAATCAATACTAAACGATTTCGTTGCATCTATCTGCTACCTACCTTCCATTGGCACCTTTTCTTGCTCATTCTATAATATAAACGCAACTCGAACCATTTCGTTCATCTGGTTTTATCAGAAATTTAGTACAATCAACATTATATTGACTTTGCTATGTAAAATGCTTAATAAAAGTATATCTATTCACAAAACGCGTACCAAACAACAATAAAACACCTACAAATGTGCAAAAAATTTTTAATTTATAATAACATCGCCAATATTTCTATAACACCGTAGTTGCATAGTTTTAAAACGAAGTGTAGCAAAAAATAAAACCACTTACAGGGATAATCAGCTATTTCAAAAAATTAAAAGCACCTCCAGATGAAGATAGCTGCAAATGGCAAGCAACTGCTTCCAATTGGTGTCATAGTTAAGCTGATTTCCTTTCCCCGATGCAGTTTCGACATTCAGTCAAGAAATCACAAAGGTGAACATGGATGCTCTTCGTTGACCATTCCTTTTTCATGTTTACTGGACTCGGTGGCATCCAACAGCAATATTCAAAGATAATATGTTATCCATGCATGCCAGCTCAATGGAGACTGGTGTGTTCATAAAAAAATGCTTAACACCGTAATGATGTGTTTTAGTTGACACATACTGTCAACTCCAAAAGATAGGCTGAGCTGGAATCATTGATGAAGGAAGATAATCACGGAAGGTGCATTACCATCAGAGCAATAACAGGTGCAATAGTGCTTCGTAAAAAGCTAGTCGAGCATCCTTCACTACATGCAAGATTGGTGGAATGCTATTGATATTTTGGCCCAGATAATATTGACAGCTGGTAAAATTACATCTTCTTTCTCGTACAATAAAATCCCATGGAATGTCATCCTATGACAGAAGTTCGCCATGAAAAAATCGTTCGACTTGACCAGTCAAATAACGTCTGGTGTATATCTATGCACCCGTGAACGTGACTGTGTACCACATCATTTGTGTAATCGCAACTATTAGAAAAAAGTCCTCCTCAAGGAAAATTGGTTTGGTGAAATATGTGTTCTGTCAGCATAATAAAGTTTTGTAGAAATAACAAAGGTGGTTTTCTCATCATGAATATCCATAATTTCGATAAGGTCAGGCCTGATATCATCAGTTTCACACTTAAAGATAGATCCAGCAAACGAGTTTTATGCGTTGTGTGATACCATGGATCCCCCTTATCCATGAACCCTGTACCCATGGTTAACTCGGCTCTGAAATTAGACAAGTTCCTGAAATGATTGAGCCTATAGTCAGTGCAAAGTTACGTAGCCTCCCGTGGGGTAGTAATCACTAAACCCTAGTTTGGGTTCAGATTAACCCATTCGCATCCATCCCCTGGGATTTAAATCGACCCCAAACACCACGTATAAAAAGTTTGCAAGTAAGAAAAAGAATTTCCTAAGGTGATTTACAATGGAAAACATTTTCTAAATAGCCACCAGATGGCAGCTACAAACAGGTACTCTCCCAGGCCAAAAAGTTACAAAAAAAACTCGTAAGATAGCAGCAGGATCAACTGACAAATAACACTATGCATTCTGCGTACCAGTACGCTTGGGGTGGTTGTGGCCAGCTTGAGGCCGCGTACCAGTACGCTTATGGATGCGAATGGGTTAAAAATTAACAAGCAAACATACACGAAAGCAAGTTACATTAAAAAATTTAGCTAGTATTGTACAGCATTCAACCATGCTTATTTAATTATTTGAAACTAGTTAGTTTCTATCACATATTGAACAAAAAGGTGGTTTTTCCTTTGATCTGACCAGCCTCTCAAAATTTCAGGAAGAAAAATTGTTGTCTCTCAATGATATATTCACAAGGAGCAAATGAAATGATTCCAACTGTGGTTCTTAACTTTTGGCTCTTTGTAATTAGCAAAATAGTTATCAATTTTGATAAACAACTTTTTCTTAGGATCACCCCAAATACATGATCTTTGTCTTCTTTAAATCCTCTTAGCGGCAATATTTCAAAACAATCACCATCATTTACCCAAGAAACAAAATATATTTTACAAATTAATATACAAAGGAGTAGTGCCATTGTGACCTGGCCACATTCGTGTGTTGTTAATCTTCTAATGCTCTGAGATGAAGGCCATAGGAGGTTTTAGCAGTGGTTACCAGAAATACCCCATTTAATATAAGGCATGGGGCATGTACCGAAAATAAAACATACTGCATGGTAATCCGACAGCATCGTTCTTTGAAAAAAATTACTAATATGCGGCATTCTCAAACATACTTGGAAGTAGCATAGGCATTCCTTGTAAATTCTACTCAAGTTAGTCGATAAATATATTACATTATAGCTGAAACATGCGAGCAAAGAACCTCACTAGTATGATAACGAAGTGAGACGAGAACTAAGAAGGCAATTATCTTGCCATGGAAAAACGAGGAAATCAAAGGAAGTGTTGAATTCACAGCCATAATTGAACACCAGAACAGACGAACAGATATGCCGAACCAAAAGGAAGTGGAACTGTCTCTCAGTTTTGTGAACTGAATTTTCCATTAACGTTGATTCTTAGGTTTCCACGGTGTTGATTTGACCCAAGGACGCAGGCTGGAATACCAGCAGAACCATCATCACAGTTCAACACGGTGAAAACCCAAAAACAATCGAGTGATCAACTGAATTTTCCATTATTGCTTATTACGCATTAATCTTTAAATGTTGCAAAATTAAGAAAGTTACAGCAAAGATGGAGTGCTTAGCATACCCTTGATAAGATGATATTAACGTGAACATATAACTGCACAAAGTAATGCAGTAAACCACACCAACAAAGAGGATATTTTTCAAGGTATTTTTAATTTTTGAATTTGAAAAAATTCATATCAGCAGTCCTAAACAAAATCTTGAAATTCTCAGTATCATGTTCCATGGAACTTGGTGCATGAAAAATCCACGCCGAAGCCCCAAATCATTCAAATTAGAAGCAAGAACTACCAGGGTAATGGAACAAGCATGAGGTAATGAAGAATTATATAGCAGGAATGCTGCAGTCAATCAATACATAATAGGATTGAATGACTCTGGATTATGTTGTTCATAAATATACGGATTTTTTGGTCTGTACCAGGGCAAGTTTTCATGCAAAAAACCATTTTGTTGACTGTAAACTAGATATATGATGGAAAATGATCACACATGCTAAGAAGTTAGCTACTTTTACGGACAATTTAATCACAACCAACAGAATTCACACAAAACATGAGAAGCTCATATGGGTATATCAATTATCCAGTAAAAGTTCAAGGCTTTGCAAGTCTGTTACCCACAGATGTAAATTAAGAAGAATTCAAGATTTAGAAGGCTTCTAACCCATAGAATTACATCAATACCCTTAGTAGGGAACTAGTAAATTCCAGAAAAGAAAACCATCTTAGGAAAAGTCATTCATATATTTATATACCATTTGTAATGATCAGTAACATTAATTGATCTGTCCAAAACAATTATTATAGAATTGCAGTGGCCATCAACAGTATATTGCAGATACAACAAAGATGATTGAACATATTAAGCTGAAAGAGAAAATGCAGCTATTATCCATGAATCAATGTGACTCCATCCAATACGAATCATAAAAACATGACCACTGTAAGTCACAGTTTCATGAAAAATAAATAACATTATCCTAGAGTGTTGATCCAAATAATGACATTTTTCATACAAGGCTTGGAGAAAATGTCTCTGCTAGATTATCTAATAAATTTCATTCGCCTTTCAATCTACTTAAAAGGATGTGCATAACGTCCTTAAATAATTAGCCAAATATGCATTCATCCTCAGAAGCAGCTAACAATTCCTCCGCAATACTTGCATTCAAACATCAATCAGATAACACCGAAATATGAACAGGGCACTCAACTCAAGGTCTTTTCATGTCCTGGAATTGATGTTTAGGAATCAAAGCCTTGTAATGCCATTCAGGAAGAATGCTAATGACATGCAATGCATGAGGAATACTTAAAGAGTACAACTAACTCTTATTCAAGGGAGTGAAGGCATTGTAAATCCTTTCGGAATGGCTCCAGAAAATTTAAGCAAGAGTAGTTGCTAGGACATCTTCAAGAGAAAAAGCTGGATCAAACCATACATCACTTCATTCAGTAAACATTCAAGTTCACATAATTTCCCTATTAAATAATTAATATCCCCCTAATAGGCTGACAATTAGTGGGTTTGGCAATTCACTTTGCTAGGTCCATTCCCCATTTCATCTTCTTCATATGCATTCTTATACTCCTGCCGCCTAGCCTCCTGTTCGGGATCTAAATCTTCCAACATGCATTCCTCCGCACCATCAGGAATGATAATTTCAGGCCTGTGAATTGAAACAAAAACCACTTCCTTAGCTGTACAACTCATGAAAAAAGCATGGATGAAACATTCATTTTCGAGCACTAGACATCCACCCAAATCATCCAAACCCAAGACATATAATGCAAAAAAAGAGTCACAGTAAGGATCTGTGCTGCATCTATTTGCACTATCTAGTCACGACCCCAGCATGAGTTGGCAGGGACTCTTGCTATGAAAGTTTAACACAAGGTATGCATTTCCAAGATCCCTCCCTTTACAAAAACACCTCTTTCATTGAAATTTATTGAGAACTCCAGCACCTTATAGGTCACAGAGTATGAAGCACATTTAAGGAAAAACAAACCAACCATCTAGAGTGTAGGCTTTCACAGCTGATGATAGATGCTAATGTGGCTTTCAAGTTTCGCTCCTGAAGATGCTAGCCACAATGAAAGGGGCACATTGAGCCACAAAATGCTCCCACCACAGCAAAACTTGAAAGCCATAACAGCACAAACCAATCATCTTAAAATGTCTAACAGAAACATAAGAACACCATTATAAATTATGAGCATTCAGGCATGGAAGTAAATGGATACCAGTAAATACACCAGCTGCAATTTTTTGGATTGAAAAACATCGGTAAATCTTGCTGTAATTACTTAGACAAAGAAAACATCTCACCTTGACGGAAGGCAGTGCTCCAGCATTGGAACTGCATCACCAGATATGGTGGCAGGGAAATTCACAAAAAACTGTATAATTAGCCGTCCCTTCTCAAATGGATTCTTGTATTGAGGCATTCCTTCACTCAGTATACACTTCACATCAGCATGCTTAGTAACATTACCTGTAAAAAATAAAATGCAATAATTTTTCATCTAATGATACTTGTGCATACATAAATTACAATTACAAGAGACGTGCTTAACACAATTTCCTTGGAATCCAGAGTTTCTCAGGCAAGGCAATATGACAGGACGTGAAAAGTCCTGTGTGCTGGAAGTAGTTTTATTTTCCACTTACAGCAACAATATTTGGGAGTTTTTGATGATTTAACGGCTGAAACCACATCGACATTTCACAGCCAATTCACTTATAAATTAAGATTTTTCTAGAAAACTAACAAACCGAAGTATGACAAATAATTTCACAAGGACATAGCAAATGCTGCCACTAAAATGAATGAGATGATTATATTAAGTAAATTAAATTGATACTTTTTAAATAGAAATATACTTATGGTCCTAAATATAAAAAGACCCAGTGGACCTCAGAGGACCTGATGATGATGCTTAAGCACCGAAACCCGGAGTTATAATTTTTTACGTGGTTTGTAAAAGTTTATTTTATTAAATTTTTTTAAGAAATGGAATACCACAAAGTTACCAGAGTGTGTCTTTTATTCTTATTGTGTTTAACCATGGTTTAAGTTGAAGTTCAGCTCTACAAACAAAAATTCTTAAAAAATATTTCCACTAAATTTGAAATAGTATACAGCTTCAGTGAGAAAATACACTTACCAGGTAAGTTAGTAATAAGTAATTCCCTATCATCCAAAGTCTTGATCACTTTTTGAAATCCACAAAGAGATTCTACCAGTTCAAGGTTCATCCTCATGATTAGGTCATTCCCTGAACGCCTGAAATAGGGAGAAAAGCATTACAGATGTTTCTCATTACTAGCATCCACTGTCTGTAACAATACTAAAATTACAATGATAAACACTGAAAAAGACAAATATCTTCATCTCTCCATCAAATAGAAATATAAACAGGAACCTAGATTTTGCATGTTTTACTACTGAGCAGATATACATCCTATACTATTCATCCGACTTGAAGCAAAGTATTTTCATCAAATCACAACTGCAAAACCAAGACTCATTGCAGACTCAAATAAAAAGTAAAACAATATGGTTACGTGATGCCACATGTGTGTGCGTACATATGAATGATTAAGAAATGCACATTAGTTCATGCAGTGTGAATCCACAGAAGAAATTACTGACATTAACAAAAATTACTGGTGAAGCATTACATCAGTAATGGAAATAATTTGGCAATGTGTTTCTACAAATATGTAACAACCATTAATGGCCACAAGGACTATTTTCAGTCATGCATAAATTTATTGCCATAAAGAAACAAACAAATGCTTCAATCACTGAACCACACATTAATCAACCCACAACCAGAGGTTGATTGATTGGGTGGGGGTTCTGGTGCCCTCCTGGCACTCAGACCTTCTCGGTCCATTGTGCCATCCCACGTTTAACCTGCCCGCCACTTGCAGACAGGGGACAAGAGCACCACGGTAGAGGGATGGAAGCGGGTCACCCATCCAACCCCAACATTGCGTAACTTTGGTGATCTGACGGGAACCGGTATTTCAATGTGGCCTAGCCCTTGCCCACAACTAGAGGTTAACTGTGATTTGATGTCCAGTATGCTTGTTTTCAATAGTTTCACAGCCCTTATTACAAAACGAAAGGTCACACTGAAATGGTGGTGCAAAAAATAGATGCAGTAACAAGTTTCAAACTTACAGTCATGTACTACACAGAAAAAAATCAATGAACAGTTCAGTATACTTGAGCGAAAGGCACAAAGTTGATCCCTGCTTTACAAAACTGTTCACATTGTGCCATGTTTGCCTTTACTGCACAGAGAAGATCATTAGTCATCAAGATCGGAAACTCATGCCGTGATTGAGGGTGTCCAGTTCAATTTCTCAAATGAATTTAAAGATAAATTACGATGCATTTGGCTGTCAAGGGGTCCCAAGAACCTCTAAATGGATCACCAATGAGAATCTCTGATGCTGCTCTTTGAGGTGCAGAGTGAATCTTCTTCACTCATTTTCCTTCACTAAAGTCTTTTCCAGAGTTGTGACCAACATTCGATTGCAGGACTTTTGCAGTTGGGTTGTAAGTACACGTTGCAAAAATTACCTTGATCGAAGGCGGGACAGTATCTGGGCAGTTAACTCACGAGAAGCATAGCAGGGGTGGGATTACACTTCCTTCTTTACCACAGTCAGTATTGCTATTGAAATTGTTAACCGCTCGAGAAGGACAACGCTCACAGTCACAGTTTGAATAATACACAACATGAAATAAAACAATTGATTTTAAGTACCTGACACAATTTTAGGAATGATGAACAAATGTTCACTCTCATGAGCGCTGTGGAAAAACATGATGGCACTACAGATTTTTGATCATTTAAAATCACTATCACCTTCAGCCAGCAATGCTCTCCATGGAAATTTAGTGTATTCTTGATATCGTCCGTGTTTGCAATTTTTATGAAATTCAAGTGTTAATAATAATGAAATTCTCATCCCAACTCTTACATTTCATCAATGGCAATAAGACCTACAACCAGCTAAAATTAATGCCAGAGTTTAGTTTCCAAGTGAGCTACACTCAGCAAAAATAAAGGAAATCCACCGCTGTTTTAATTTTTGGATTATATAACAAATGTTTTAAAAAACCTCTGCACATGCAATAAGTTGATCGAGGACTCATGCTGCGAGAGATGCTAATTGATTGGATGGTCTAGCCACGTAGCTGAGGAAAGGGACCGGCTTCCCACTGGCTAGGGACAAACAAAGAGCACACTTGTGTGCCACCATGAGAGCTCCATAGCAGAGGGACAGAGGAAATTCCCATGCCACTTGTAACAGGGGAAGCATTTACTTCCGCAAGGCTCTGGTGCAACAACAGCACTAGAAAGCAGCAGAACCCTAGCATAAACAGCTGGTATATTTTAACATTCTGAAAATTATCGGTGGGTTAATGCCATTGAAAAGCATCACAAAACACACCTAAGCAGGACTCGGAATTCCCATAAAAAATTCCAGAGCCAGGATTCATACCTGCACCTTTATATGGGAAGTCAGAGCACCAACTGGAAAGCTTCCAGAAGGGTAATTGCATAATGAGATGTGAACATTTAAAAGCAATAAAAATACTTACTTGAAAACATCATGCTCCTTCTCATCCAATACAATCACAATGTCACCAGGCTCTAAACCAGGCTCCTGGTCACCCTCACCAGAGAAGACCACCTTCTGGCCATCGACCATTCCTTTGTCCACATGGACTTCAAGGATTTTACGCTCCCTGACAACCTGGAAAAGCAGAAACATAACACCATTAACTTCCTACGAACATTATACCCGCATTCATTATCCTGCTGGTGGATCTGATGCATCAACCCGATGACCACGATTCTTAACAAGGCATGCTAAAATTAGAGGACTCAGAAATGACAGGGTTTCCATTGATGATCTGCTTCCCCATAACAGTGCCAAATTCCCCAGTGTAAAAATCATTCACCTCGACTGGGACTCAAAACGAACTGTGACTCCTCAATATCACACCTAGTGATTCAGCCAGTTAAAGCACTCTGCATGATATTGAGCGATCCAGGACAGAGTCCCAGTCAAGGCAAATAGTGTTTTTTCCTCAGTGGAGTTTTTCATTTATGTGCACTTTTGGGTGAATCTGTATTGAATTTTCCCAAATTTTTCTATCTGCAAGCACACTAGTTGCATCATAGGTGGTTCCTCTCACTATACATTGCATATTCCCTCTTGAAAGACGCAGTCGTCCCCCGAACGTTTTATTGTTCTTTCCCCTCAAAGAGGTCAAGGATGAATGTGCTGATGCACCCATTCTTCCATGAGTTTTCTCATACAGCACCCACCTTGCCCGCTAATGAACCATATGATGGTCCGCAGATAAGGACGTCTCTATTTGATGACTCTAAGATGGGCAAATTACATCATTAAGCTCCACAACCCATACAAATCGTCAATAACGCATGTGTAAAAAACTCTTGAAATGGAAATACATGCAGCAGGGACGTGAGACAGAGTTATACCCTGATATTAGTCCATTCAACAGGGAAAGTGAAGGAGTGCACCAGGGTTTCCCACTACTACACCTCAAGACCTTCAGTCTCATATTTTTCCTTTCTTCAATAGACATTTTCTTAACACCGGGGGACACAATCAAAGATCTCTTTTGCTGTCACGAGTCAAAGAAGCTATTCCTGACCAGTTATAAACAAGGAAGTCTCAGGTTGAAAGCTCTCACTTCTTTCAATGTTTATAATACTGATGAAGGTTTCTCGCGTTTCCCACCAGGTCAGGTACTTGTTGATTTTGAGGACACCGGGACTAGCCACGGTAGTTACCTTTACGGAGTCACCTGCAAGTGCACATAGGTGCGATATTCCACGGAAGAAAAATCATTCGCCTTGACCAGGATCCCGGTCAAGGCGAATGATTTTTCCTCTGTGGAATATCGCACCAGGTACTTGTTGGCCTATAGGCCAATGATGCATGGACAGAACTGGTCAATGGTCAAGTAATTAAGGGCCATTCAAGTATTATGTACGACATTTCGAGGAGGGAGAGGGGATGGGCTTTTCTTATGCTGTCTTACGAAGGGGGATGAGGGGGTCCGAGACAGTCTTATGTAAGACGTGACTCACTTCTGAATTCGTATTTTATCACTTTTAAAAATTAATTTCGTAACACAAATCTTACATTTTAGGATCACCACTGAGGCCGTACGCCTCAATGTATGCTAAACTATAGAAACGCACACAACAAACTCGTTGCGTTCACTAGTTTGGAGATGTCGCATTTTCAAAGATCACATGTTATGCGAGTTGTGCCTACAGCAAATTGCAAAATATCAAAAACCATTACCGATATCCGTGATGAGGTGCGTTTTGCGCATTTTGACATAGAATCCCCCATAGCTAACTATCTATGCCCATGGTTTCAAAAAAGTCTGGTAACTTACGTAAGATTGGGAGGGGAGGGTCATGAAATCTTACATGAGGGGAAGGGAGATTTTAAAAGTGGTAAAAAAATCGCCTTACGTCATACTTGAATAGCCCCTTAGGCCATTTAACTGTTATAAATTAATTAAAAAATTCCATGTTAAAGTATACTTTGGGAAATTCTGCTGTAAGAGTTAATTATTCAGTAGTCTGTCCTATTGCATCTCATGGTGCTCTGAAACAAAATTAATGCTCCAGATAACAATTGGTGGAGTGGGTAAAGGTGGAAATTACATGTTTTTGTTGAATCTGACTTAATTGATCACTCAAGCAATGAAAGGTGTCCGCCAAATAACACTAGAGACAATTTATTCAGAAAAGAAATTAAACAAAGCCCATGATACAAACCTTGTCACCATTGCAGGTCTTGCAACGGTCCTTGGGGTTAATCCGTTCACCCTGGCCATGGCACTCACTGCACATTGACTGAATCTGCTGGATCATATTCGGGCCAAGGTGCTGTGTGTGAACCTGCACCCCAGTGCCACGACAAACCGTGCATGTTTCCACGGCACCCTTGCGCCCCCCCCGCCCTGCAAGTCATTATAACCTTTTAATTAAATCCAGCCACACCAAACTGCTTACAATTACCCTTCTCTCCAACTCCAGTCATACCCTTCAATGTCCAAAAAACTACAAAATGATAATAGCTATGCAGTGCATGAATTGACTACTAATGCTGATGTCAAGTAACAAGCATAATAAACAATGGAACAGTAATTTGTATTAATTGAAAATGTTCCATGTGAAGGATAGACTCATTGCTAATTTTAAAAATAACAAGCATAACAACGGAAATTTCTTTAAACTCCTGGGAAAATATGGCATAAAACATGCCTGGTGACTAGATAAGGCAATAAAGCTAAATAAAAAACTAAAATACTGCAGACTAAGGCACACGCAGTAATCAGCATGCAAAGGAATACTATTTTGGAATTAAGTATTTACCGGAATAACAATAAAGGGAAACACATTTTCTTTCCGCACATACGTAGTACATTGTACTTTGCCAGGCACTTGTGGGAGAGCCGAGAGACCAGTAGAGACATGGGTGTGTCACCAAAATAAAAGGAATCTAATACATTGTCACCTTGCTGATGTGTAAGCAGCACAGCCTCCTCTCCCAAAACATTACCTTCGCTCCTCCTCAAGGCAAGTAAGGGGCCACGCACTCAACAACTGGCCAGGCACCCGACAGAATGGCCAGAGCACACACATTCTCATCTGTGATGCACTCTTGATTTTTTTCATGCCAACTTTCAGAAAAAAGGAGATTTGGGTGCACACACAGATGCAGTAATGCAAACTGCAGCAATAACCAGTTTCCTCACAAAATACTTTAGCAGCAGAAAAATATTGAACGAAAATCCATGAATTAGCAGAATAAAATTAGGAAATTTTAGCAGAATAAAATTAGGAAATTTGAGCAAAAGCAAATAATATTTCAAAGCATATATTTTTAATGCAGTCTTCCATTTCCAATACATTATAGGAATGTCGTCATTTCATTGTTTTTAAGCTTTAAACACATCACAAGAAAGTTTCATAGTTGATATTCCAAAACTCTAATGATTAAAATTACGATCGGCAAAAAAATTCAGGATCAGCATGGAAGCTAACAAGGATAACAAAAGACACTATGCATAATCTCGTTCAGACAAACACATTCCAGGTCGACACTTCAGGCTTACTTTAAGTGACTCCACAATAGGTTTACATTAAATGTGGTATGCTCCCTACACATGTACATAAGTGAGCTTTAAATTTACTGCATCATCATGACTGCAAGCTTGAGAGAGAAGTGTTTCGAGTAGTGATGGGCAAAGTCGGTCTTTTGAGAGATTTCGGTCACGTCGATCACTCCCACTTGTGTTTCGATCTTCGATCAGAGTGACCGATTTTCCAGCTAGTGAGCAATTCAAGTTGCCTACGATCAATGATCTCTCAGGAAAGTCTTGATAGATAAAAAATCTGGTCGTTCGTGAGTTATATACTATAAGCATGACCAAGGTGTACAGCTTAATACTCTTGATAGCTATACAGAGATTTAGTACAGCTACCTCGTTCAGTGCCGGTTTCCGTGGAGTTGTGGGTAATTCTTCGAAAACAATTGAAGGCACAATTGTGCAATACGTTCGAAGGTTTCTTTTGTTTTTACACAATGGTCTTGGTTCGTGATTTTAAGTACAGTTATGAAGAATATTAGAAATATCCCACTTGATTACAAAACTATTTAAGAGTGACATTTTATGGACCACAAATTATTAAAAACTCATTATAAAAACCAATGATAAATAGTAGCATAGGACGCTGCGAAATTTTATTTTGGTATGTAGTTCGAACCGATCAACGTTTTCTTTTGGCTGTAAGAATTTAAAGCAAATTATCCGACTGTAGCACTTAAATTCAATTTTCAATTACAGTCGTTATCACTGTTTCACTTGTGCAAGAGACGTAATATTTGTCGAGAATATTGAAACGAAGGTTTATCGTGTGTGGGGAAGTCGGCGATGACTCTCCCGGCTACGAGCTAGGGGGAAGCGGGGGAGATGGACCGCTGATTAACGGTCGAAACGACACGACATATATACAGTCGTTATATAGTATTCATAATAATAATAACAATAATTGCATCTTTATTTAATCAAGTGTATTTAGGACCATTGGGTCCTCTCTTACAATAAACTTGAACAATCACAAACACCCATGTCCTGGGAGGAGAAAAATCCTCCCCTGGCGGGATTCGAACCCGCGACCTTTGGGTTGGATGGCGAGGACGTATCCCCGCCGCCACCGAGATTCATGGTAGTTACCGTGAGTTGGGGCGTGTTCCAACTTCATGGTGCCTATTTAATCCTATTTTGGGCCAGTAATGAGTAATTAGTAGTATCAGAAACTATAGCTTGTCATTGGCAAGGAATTAAATTTTAAATGAATATGGTCTAAGCTCCTGTGCACAAGCCATGTTGGAATACACACTTTGATGGATGATATGATAATTACAAATTTCTAGCTCTATTTTTTAATAGATGATGCTGTCTATTGCACGCAGAAATACAGTATCGGTGGTACGAAGTCATATATTGCCATTACTAAACATGTTAGTACATTTTGATTGAAGTAACTCCTTGCCGATATCAATTGGATGCCTAAGGCTGATGTAATGGCCCTCTCATTTATTTCATTTTTTGCTTACAACCAATTGCAGTATTACGATATTTAAATTGTACCATTTATTGAAGCTGCACTCTTTGCAAATGCTAACGAAATTGCTGAAACTCATACTGATATTTACTGATCAAGCCTATGTACATTTTTTTAACTTACTATTCACTACAAAAGTATAATGATGAAAGTATGAATCAAATTACCTGTGGGTAATCATAATTTGCAGTTATCATGTCTCGAACGGTGTTTGGATCTAACCTATATTAACTGGAATCACACTATTATTCCCTGGATCAAGTTCTTCAAATACCATTCCTCTAAATAAAAAGGAGACTTATTGGCATATACGAAATTTTATTCTCCGAAAAAAAAAAAAGTCGCTGGTGAGATTACAGTTAAAAATATGTGCAAGAACACCAAAAGCAAACTGCATTCCAAAAACAATTCGGCGAAAATACAATGCTGGATGAATACACCGGTGATTTTAACACGCTAGTACTTTGGAAGACAAATGGGAAGAAAATTCAGACGAAGGGAAAACCAACGGACATCCAATTAAGCACTGGAAACATTCTTGATTGACAGCAACACCATCAAAGTCTAGAAAAAGTGATTGAAGAGAGAGGAGCGGAGTTGAATTTTTAAAATGCATTGGCAATATGAAGTACAGTTGTTTATATAAACGGCCGGTATATATATGATATAGCGGCATATGCCATATGGGTATCAGGTTTGATTTCTAAGTGATCACGTCATAGACTCAGATATTTAATTATCACACAATTTACGACTCGTCGCGGCAAAGGAAAACAATTCATAGGAAATAGTATTGTAGTATACTACTTATAGGTGACGGTTAACTTATTGCACGTAATAAATAACGGCACTACATAACCAACGCAGTAACAAATTATGCATCGCTCGGCAAATTAACAAACGGATAATTACCTGGATCATGTTTAGTTTCCATTGCATTCCTCTTCCGACAGTGTAACGGATTCGGTCTTCATTTTAAATGATGTTATTATTCTACTAAAAAGCGAGCCAGCAAAACTGGTAAAACTCTCTCAATGCAAAATATTTGTGTTGTGATGTAAATTGTTGACTTATTACGCTGCGTCTTTGTTTGCGCAACGGAGCGGAGCAACTGCCTACATCTCATGAAAGAGCAATTAACTCTCGAATCTCTCGTTAGAAAACTCACTCAAGATTTTTTTGGCCGGTCTCAAGTCTCGTGATCGATATTTGATGTCATACAATCATTCCTGTTGTGATCGGTGAAGATGAACTTGCTCTCGGGATTCGATCACTCACGACCGACCCATCACTAGTTTGGAGTGCTGATAAAGGAGCTATTTTAAGATCCTTGGTACAGTCCTCGCGAAAGCTTACGGCGTTGCGCAGTAGACGATTTTGGGACTGGAAGGGTCTATTTTCTAAAAACCGGTTGCCGTGGGTGGGAGGGTAGCACCAGCGGGCTAATGTTTACGATTTTTGTTGCCAACATTGAAATTTGTCATATGCCTTCAAGAAATTTGAATGCCCCCAGCTATTCGCCGCAGTGGCATGGAAGAAGAGCCATGGCAGTGGGTTATGGAGTGGGCGGAGCGTCGTCCCTTTGTACCTGAGCACGCGCCAGGGGGTCACGGCCAGGGGATCTTAGGCCGATGACTCGCAAGTGGACTTATAGTTGCAAAAAGTACTAAGTTTTTTCCAAAATATTATACAAAAACAAATATCACATTCGTATTACTTGCGATTTTCGTTTAAAAAAAATAAATTACGGGAATTATCCAATTTATTTTTGCATAAAGTGTATATGTTCTCTCTTTCTATCTAGAATATATATTCTTATATTTCTACTCTTTTGTGTTCTCAATGTCCCAATACTCATCGAATACCTATACATTTTCATAGTGCCAATTTATTAAATTATCTCTTCAAGTACTTTTTATTTTCTTATTTCAGTGACTGACATTATAGTCTAGTGGTAATCAAAGTCCGATTCCATTCTATGCATTAGCTAAGCAAAAGAAGAACATATAATGCACTTTTATTTCGTAATTTTATGGTGTATGTCTCAAATATGGATTACAGAATTTCACACGACTGAAAATTTTATCATCGTTTCTGAAAATCAACGGATTTGCACGAAGTTTGGAGTCTACTTATTCAGTGTTTCAGCGGAATCACGAATACACATGTTATTTTTTATTAATGTTGAATAAATGTTAATGCATTTTAAGTAATTGAAATGTCCAGCTGTGAGTCATCGCGTAAGACTATCTATAATTCCACAGCCCCGGCCGCGGAACGAGGTATGGTATGGAAGGGTCGGCTACCTGCTCCATGCTCCGCGACAAGTCGAATTGTCCAATACCGCTCGGAATTACATTACTACGCTGAGACACTATGTTGGTCATTCTGCCTACCACGCGCTCACTTTCCCCTCCGTTCCTTTCTCTCACCCCTCCCACACATTTCACCCCCTCTGTTCTGCACATCTAAAGGCCGTAAGCTTTCGCGAGGACTGTACTGATGTGTCCCCGAGTGCAACTAACGAAATGTATAAATGCAGGTATTATTCATCATCCAATGTTTAAGTTTTTATCATAATCAAAATCTCTGTTGGAAGAAAATAATCAATGGAGGTGGGTAACATTTTCTTGTTGCATCTACCAGCACCTAATTAACAAGAGTTGAGGTTTTTAGGTGAACGTATTCCAAAATGTAGTATCAGAAACATCACGCCGTTGATTCTCTACCATTCAGAAGACATGCTGCATTAAGAATTCATCGGATGTTGTTCTAAGGCAAGGAGACTTTTTTGAAGGTACTCTTCTGCGCCGACTCAAATTGATCCAATATAACTGCATAGTCTTAATTTTAAAGAGGAAATTAAACTGGCCACTACAGTAAATTACTTTGACAGAAATTATGAATTTAATTTCCAATAATTATAGCAGACAAAAAAATGGTTGGAAACAATGTATCTGATTGCTATCCACAATGGAAGGTGGTTATCGCTGGGTTAATATGTAAATTGGCAATGGAATATTATATCAGTAGCCTAATTAGGCTATGAAAAATGATCAATGGATATTGGATAACAATGGGAGCAGCATTCCACCAACATAATTTACAAGAGGCAAACTTGTGAAATATATCTTACACATTGCAGGACACAAGATTTTTTAAAATTGCGTTCTCGTAGCAACAGATATCTAGATATCTTAGCCCTCAATACTACCACTGTATATGTAAATTATATCATCATCATAGAAGTCCAGGGTCGCAAATTACATTAATTCTTGTTATAAAGGTTTCATTGAAAAATCTTTATTTACATTTTATAACAGTCAGTAGAAAAGTAGACTACATTGCTCTGAAGGACATTTCAAGGAAACAATTGACTACTCTCACCATAAGTTGGGGGTCTTAGTCACCGCAAGTGGAAGGCCCCTTAAAGCGGACTGCTGACAACTAGATTACCACCTTAAAGTAACTTATCACGTGAGGTGGACTTTAAGGTGCAAGTGCAAAGCGAAAAAAAATGAAAAATCTTCACTGCTGGGAAAATAGCATTTTTAATTTCTTGTGCGTGACGATTGTGTATTAAAAGCTGAAAACACAGATTAAGGGCCACCTGAGAGTAGATCTCCCCAAAACAGTTCTGCCTTATTTAGTCCCAGGAATGCATTTCAAGTAATATCGCAGTTCAACTATACCATAAACAATAGCACATTAATATAATTGAACCAATAAATTCCACAGAAGCTTTCCAATATCTTACTTATAAAGCTATCAAAATAAAAGCGATATATCTACGTCCTAGACACACTATTTTCTCATCTTGAATCTACTGGATCAGAGAAACAAAAAAATCAGCAGTATATTACCTACCTACAAGGAATTACTGAATACCATTGGTACCAAGGGTAGATGCCAGAAAGGACCGAGTTGAGTACTTGAGTACTGAGCCAATTATATTAAAATATCGTAGCAAAAAACGAAATGAGAGACTGAATTGGGACACTTAGGTAAAATGATTTCCAGCGACAACACTTAGAGAGCAAATAATTCTGCTGACAATGTGGACAAGGCCTCCACATCAAATTTGTGGCAGAAGGCAAGAAAAACCTTCACCTATATACACATGCACAATTCAGAAGAATATTATGATGCCAGGTATTATTAGCTTAGATCACGGTTACATTGGCTTAGCATTTGTCAAAACGCAGCAATATTTAGAAGAGAGGAAAAAAACTACTATTCCACACCGAATATTTTTATTAGTCGCCCTAGGTCTCCAGGCGTGAAATTTAGCAATGTAGACACACCAAGTAACCACTGACACACTTAAAAACGATCTGCGCATTGACTGTCACTATCCTGCGAGGCCCATTTCTCTACAAGAACAGTTGCACTATCGCGAACACTTCCGAGATAATTTACATAAACTAATTAACGTCAATGGTAAAGGTGATCGTGACGGAGTCTCAAGACGACTCGCGAGTGAGCTACGGGAGTGGGAATCGACCAGTAACTAATGAACCACACTACCGAAATAGACAATTTTATTCCCTCACAGCTGACATCACCGGAGCAGCAGTCCTTAAGCTGTAAGAACATTTAAAATTAGGTAAAAACTAGCCATGAACACAAGTTTGGAGAAAGGTGGAATGAAATTAACTCTCCATTGAGTTGCATGCTGCGATTCATGACGACTATAATCTTATACTAATATCATAGTCTACTAACCTTCACACTTTTCACAGATAACCCTCTTCTGAAGAGCCAACTTCCTCACAGCACCTTTATAGAGTTCTTCCAGAGAAACACTCAATTTGTGTATAAGATTTCCTCCTCTCCTTTCACGCCTTGGCCTACCACCACCTAGCCCTCCGCCAAATATCATATCAAAAATGTCCATAGGTGCCGAGAATCCCCCTCCTCCTCCCTCCTTTAATGCTTTTTCACCGCCTCGATCATATAACTGCCTTTTATCCGGGTTTGATAGCACTTCATATGCTTGCGAAATCTGCTTAAACTGTGAACGAAAGGTAACACATATTGAATGTAACAACTTCACAATTGTGGTGCGTAGTGTCATGCCATGCATGAATAACTCACGTTCATGTCAAAATATCAAAACGGTACGGAAACAATAACTAGCCCACAACAATATGGAACAATAACTACAAAGCTTAGTAAATTGATAAATTTTCGGGCTGAAAAATACCAGAATTTCCTAGAAGACCTGCGCTGGATAGGCAAATCGATATACACCTGAAGCATTTTGGCTGCAAATTGTCAAGGAATGGCAATGATGATTCGAAGGTGCAAGTTGAAACCCAACACAAGGAATTCCATTAACTTAGATAAGTGATAGGATACGCGGAAAGAACTACGTTCAAAACTGTGACGTGAATATCTGAGCTTGAGCATTAAGGTGCCGATCAGTTTTATCACGTCCATTATTAACTTCCAACGGTATATTACGTACGTTAAACGTAATATACACTGGGATGACAAACCCCATAATGTTGGATACAAATTTCAGTATAGAAAATAGCAGCAATCTGATAAGCAGTACCCGAAATTTACCAAACCTCATTTTCAACAAATCATTGAAACAATGCCACCACATTAACTGATAATTGCATGTACCTTTTCCCCTTCCGTAGGGTTTTTATCAGGATGATACTTCAAAGCCAACTTTTTATAGGCCTTTTTTAACTCTTCAGTGGTCGCATTTGGTTTGACACCGAGAATATCGTAATATTTCGTATCCTTCACCATGTCGGCTAGTTTCACCTGAAACAGGTAAAATCAACGGCAGTCTCAATTTAATCACAAATAACTTTCAAAAATGGTCACGCCATACAATTCCACCATCTCCAAATTCAATTAACGTACCTATATGAGGATCAACGATTAAAGGAAGAACGACACGGCACACAACCCGGAACTCACTGCGACTCTTATTGAACTCACTTTCTCGAAGGTTCCGATCCGCCGAGAACCTTTGAGAATCGTGACGTCACTACAGCCGAAACCAGAGACCTCTATGTTTCTTACGTAAAAACAACTGCAACAACCTTGAAACAGAATGCTGCCAGAGTCGTGAGGCATGCTTCCCCAATGCAAAATAATCAAAACAAAATCTTTTGTAAAAAATTTTAATTTCAACAGAACATTATGTACCTGGTCATGTGATGGACAAAATACTATTTCTGTTTCCCAATTGATTGATCCAATTCCAAAGATGAACGGCTTGTGTAACAGACACACAAGCATACTGATTTACCATGAATACAGTTAGGTTTACAAAATATTGTTTGTACTCTCATGGTCTTGGATTAATTAGCTAATCAAATCCATTTGAATGCTGGGTCGAGGACATCATAAAATGAGTACTTCACAAATAAGTAGACTATAATGACATCAAGACTGGAAATTATACTCACGTCAAATTCATTGTAAAAATAGAGGTTTAGGTAATGTTTCGGAATTAATTTACATAATTTAAAAATTGATAGGTCATGTCAAGAAATGCATATATCAGCCAAAGCCGCGTTTGCCTAATTAAATGGTACACTAATACCTAGATTCTAAGTTATGGTGCAATCGGTACTGTACAAAAGTTCTGGCCATTGCAATCACCAATCTTCCAAAAAGAATGCTGACCCAAGGGCACCGGCTGTATTCTCGGCAGAAATGATGTCCTCAGTCCAGCATGGACTCTCAAACATCAGTACTCTACTCACGGATAGGTGGCCACAAACTTGTTTGTCCACATTTTCTTTAGAATGATAATTCATACAGTCACTTTTCATTGGTCAGGTCATAAAAGTGTAGGGTCTAGTGCTGCTTCCTATGTATACCACTTATTCCTCACACCACACGAATCTTGTGCTTAACACCTCGATTTCTCCTCAAACACACCATTAAGGATCAAGTCAGATGATAATCCAGATTTGTCGCCACAAAATGTGAAATTATAGATAATCAACTTCTGCCAAAAACACAGCTGATTCTTATACATCTTGACCTTCTTCAGCATCATCATGCTTCCTCTTCTTGCCACGAGGTGTTGCATCTGAAATAATAATTACAAAGTAATGAAGAGACAGACAACTTAAATTATAACCATCAAATCCAACGGGATGACAAATTACCTTCTTCTGAAGCAGGAGCTGGAGCAGCAGCTTCTTCTTCATCATCCTGCTCTTCATCATTGACATTGGCATATTCCTCCTCTTCATCATCATCGAAGTCATCAATATCATCCTCTTCTTCAGCTCCCTCCCCATCATAGTCCTCATTATCACTGTCATCCTGAAATTTTAGTCCTTCCATTAGCAGGGCAACAAAAGGCACTCTATTCGGAATAAAAATCAAATTACTATTCAGTGCCTAAAACATTTAAAAATAATTTGGATCTTATTTCTTGAGTGTGTTGCATCAATTTGTACAAATCGTCTGAAAAAGTTTGAAAGCAAAAGAAGCATCACACTGGTACAAATAGTTCAGTATCACTACACACCAACTGATGATTGATTATCATGAACAACCATACCCATCAACCGTAAGTGAGCCACTTTGAAAAGTCTCAATTGATAAGAAAACTCAAGCTATGAAGACCAGAAAAACCATCAAATTACTTAACACTGCCATCAAATTCCAGGTCAAGTGTGCAAAGACTGCCAAAGCCATTTTTGCATTGTTTTTAGTGTTTACATTCCATATTAAAAAACCAATACAATAAATAATTCTGCTATTGCGAGTTTTAAGCAAAGTGGTTGACATAGGGTGGCAGTCTTTAGAACAGAGATAAGGAGATCCGATGTCTCCATAGATCTGTGCTTATGCTGAGTTTACTGCTTGTTGGACGGCAGTTAACGTGCATTATAGTGAACTAGTTCAACCATTGATATAACATCCAGCATAAATTCCTTTTATATTCTAATTCTGGATTTCAACATAGACTTCAGGAGGCCATTTGTAGAAGATTGTCGAGAGGTAAGATTTAACCCCCTTGTTTGGAAGTAAGACAGTACTGTTGTGGCAGTAGTATTTTAATGAATGTATGTATACCAGCAATGTCATCACACACACATATGAGTACCACAAATTATTGACCTTAGAGTACTTTGACTGTTTGGCATTTAAATTCTAAGTTCCACATGAGTTATTGCCACTATGACATTCAAATGTAATCAATTCCAGTATAAATACCGAATGCTTCGATTTCCGTGAAGCACATACATACTATGGGATTTCTGGAAACAAACGATAAAATCTTACACCGAGTAAGGTAAAGATAACATGCGTCCTTTTTAAAAAGGGTTTACGAGGGTGGAAGCAATTCATTACTCATGAATATCGACAACTTCCACCAGGTCCAGCCTGAAACAGTTATACAAATCATTACCCTGATGGTGAAATAGTTAAATTAAAAGACAATAACTCGCATCCTTATTTGCCATGTCTACCTAGGCATAAGTTAGTCAAACTGGCTAATTGAAGTTGAATTGAAAAACTGAAGCAGTCTTTGAGCACAAAAGATTCACATGAGTGGACTCAAAATTTTAGCTACCGCCTACATTTTTATCATGCTAACATTTTCAGAGTGCAACAATTGGAACTCATGCACATCGTCTACCAGCAAAATTGTAATGTCTCAGCAAGTTATTCTGATAATTACGAGTAAACTTGAATGTAGCAGGCTTCACCTCGTAGAAGTTTAAGTTAGTTGAATCTGAACCATAGCAGAATCCCCATGGACTCACCGAAGAGAATTTCGAACAGCAAAATAATACCATGACCTACAAGGTAATTCAGTTCTTACTTTTATAGCATTTCACATTTAAAAGAAAAAAAATTCCAGCAGCAATAAATGAGCATTAAATAATGTACTCTTCTCAGGAAAATGAGCTTATGTCTACATCTTTGTTCTTATGACATCTTTAGCATTTAGCCGATCATCTATTTTAACTAAACAAGAAAATAATAAAAATATCCACAGGTGGTAATTGGTCAGAATGAGCTTTAACAAAACCTTCCTGCTCAACGATATTGAAATATTTAAACCACTAAAGTAAAAAAATGCAATATTTCGGAATATTCAGGCAGTAGTATACAGTAATGGCTAGCTGGGGTATAACCAATGACGTCCTGTGCCCAATGAAAAACCCTTTCATGGTGCTCACGAATTCTTACCAAATTTCATACTTAAAAATTATAACAGTAATTCCATTCTTCATTTTGTACACACTATTTTGTGTTTTCCATACTTGTTGATCATAAACAAATGTATAGACTCAATAATTGTACAATATATTTTAGTTCAATTATTAATGTTAGGAGACCCCTTCTGAAGCGCAAAATGGAAATTATTGCACAAATCTCAGGACAACATCATTACTTAACCAGAGCTCAAGTCTTCGGTGTCAGATGTCATATTTTTCAGGAAAGTTGCATACCAAATTAAACAATAACATTTAGTTTCCAATTCCAAGTAGCATTTACCTTCAAATCAGGATCATATACTTTTCCTAAATCATATTCATCATTCTTGATTGATGAATCACCATCAGACTCATCATCAAAACTTGTGGAACCTGTTGGATAAGAAGCAATATTTAAGTGACATGAGGAAAACATTGATTTAGGAAAAGCACACAAAACAATTTAAAATTAAGAGAACCAATAACCACCCAACGCTTTCCACACAACATATACAAGGACATTGCACCTCTAAGTACATGGCACAGACTGCCAGGAGGATGATTCTTGCAATGCAATGCCTATCACTGAATTGCTAATTACACTCCAGGACAAATGTGTGCCACACTGAGGAATCAATATAATTAAATCATATAAAACTAGATATAATTAAAAGATACTGAAAATCACGCCCACAATATTAAGGGTTCCAACTTGACTGAGTTTGAGATGCAAGAGTAGTGAAAAAACTGAAATATATTTTAGGATATAGTTAAAAAGTTTACTTTCAATTTTCCACAGCCTACGAAAAACAAAACGTTTTGCAGTTCTACAACCATGGTAATAAATACTTCTTTGAATATATGGCAAACTCATAAATATTGCAGGAAATTAAGTTTAAAAATAGTCGAGAGTTTTAAATTTAAGCCACAATATCAAACCACTGTTTACATTTGTTTTAGTAACCAAACTGACTTAATACTTGAACCTCTGTCTCACATGAAAGCCTCAAGGTATAATAGAAAATACAATGAGTAATAGCCAGTAAACCTCATGATGACACCCCAAACATTGAAACACGTGTGGTGTATTATTGCACATTAAAGACAAGTGGACAGTAAAACTCCTGCAGTTTAATTTTATTATTCACTCTCAGATTATTTCTTTCGGTTTTTCACTATCCATGTCACTTTGGTTTATTTATCACCTCAATCCTTATGGTTCAACCCTCTTCATCCTGCTACGTATGAAGCTATTGATTATTAGCAGCCAAGCTTTGAAAGCTACGGTAGGAAATGATGGTGTGCAGTGTACAGATCCTGGAAAAAATGATAGCATGTGGAAGATTGCCAATAATTTGTCGCTAGCCTTATAATTACTGCGAGGATCTGGAGATTATGGAGGATTTGAAATAGTTCTTAGGTTTCATAGGTGTGAGTCTTGACTCTGTTTACTGCCTGAGAGAGTGGTATATTGGGGAGTGTAAACGCTGGGCAATTCTGGTCTGGCTTGATGAAGTATTTCAATATTCATGAATGAAAAAATTTTCTTTTCACAATTCATCAGCATTTATCTCTCTGCTGCTTTGGGGGTTTAACTGCATTCGTCTTCTTAGTCGGTAGGTGGTTTTTCTCCATGCAAGCTGGTTCGACCTAGGCAGTATGTGATGACAATATAGGAGGGGGAAGGGGAAAAGTAATCATAGTAGTTGGCAGTGGCGGATCTAGGTTTGGAACAAGGGGGGGGGGCAAACCGGGGGAGGGTGTGGGGGGGTCTGGGGGGGGGCAAACCGGGGGAGGGTGGGGGGGGTCTGGGGGGGGCAAACCGGGGGAGGGTGGGGGGGGGGTCTGGGGGGGGGGGGCAAACCGGGGGAGGGTGGGGGGGGGGCGGGAATACCTTTTTTTCAATTTAGACCTCTCGGGGGATCAATTTTATATAGTGTAAGTTTCAATTCAATGGGGGGGGGGCTACAGCCCCCCCCATAGATCCACCACTGGTAGTTGGAATAGATGGAATCACATGATACCAGACAAAACCTAGGAATCCTGCCAGTTATTGAATGAATGATGTTGAGTACGGATTCCAGCACGAATTGAGCAGTCCTAATAGGTTTTAAATGATCACTGAGCATGTATTTGGGAGGTAGCATAATTTATATTGATAATATATATTTTCAAATCAAGCAATTAATGGCAGCAGGCAATGAAAACAAGCATCAGAATAAAATCATGTATTGACGACTTCACGGCCAGAAATTAATAGTATGTAACAAAGCAAGTTATAAGGGGATGATTTCAAAAATTGAAGATAAGAGCATTCAAAAAATAACAACATTGGCTAACAGTAACTGGCAGATGTCACAATTTGGTACCGTCTCAAATATGAATAATTGCTCAAAAAAGTGGAACGCAATGAGTGATGCTTCCTGTCGAACAGAAAGTTCCAAACATTTAATAGACAAATGTTACTTCTTAAATCCTGCTCCTGTTTCAGCATCATTTCCTTATATTAATGACATCAACATGCACCAGCGCAACAAACACGAATCAAATCCTTAGTAACATTAACTGACCTCAACGCATCTCACATCATAAATGGGGCCATATAGAACGACGGAAAAGTATCAGGATTTAAGATAGTTAACAAGTGTAACATGATAAGTAAAAGAGAAAAATTAAGTGTTACAATGTGCATATATATATTGCTGACACATCCACAGGAGCTTTTATGTAGTCAAGTGTATCCAATTGTTAATAATGCACATGAAACAGGCTAAGGCAAAACTGCTTGACGATTCAGTACTCTCACTCATCCTATACGTATGAAAATAATGAAGGTTGCAGACAGCAATTTATAGATTCTTTTTTGTAGTGTGTGCCGATGCTGACTAAAGTGAATTTCAGTTCACAGTTGTGAGCATCAGTAAAACAATAACAAACCAACATCCACAATTGAAAATGGAGTATTACGTGCAATTACAATGCAGTGGTAATTGACAGCAATTTTTCTAACATGTACATGGTTGTATGAGCTGACTCATCACACTGACTTAAACTTTTTCAGCTTATTTTCTATGAGGTGTAAACATGTAAACAACTCCCCTAAAGACAAAAGGAGTCTTGAATCACCCAACCTAAGATCACACAATATATACACCTACTTTTCTTAAGCACACCCAGTCCTTGAATGGAGTCGACTCTATTAGTGCTGTTGCCCAATACCACTGACTGAAGTTCAATATCATTTTGTTCCCCGTAACGCCCGTGCTGCACATTTGCGCTCTGCAAAAATATCATGGCATTTTGTAAACATTCACAGTAATCGCTGCACCCAATACGGAAGGTATCAGGAACTGTGGCAGCCAGATCATCTGCCACTAATAGTCCTCGAAGAAGACTAAGGAAATTCCACACGTTATCCTCGATTTCCAATGGATCCCTTAGTTTTTGTTACAGCTGTCGCACTTCAAGGCATTCTGCTGAACATAAGATGCCACGAGCTTCCATGGAAGTTCTAATTTTTGGGCCTAAGCATTCAAACGGTTGAAAAAAATGAAGTATTCCTTATGCAACAAGCAACTAACTATGACAGACAATGTTGTAGAATAAATATTTACTCTCCTAACTCTGTTCATAGTTCAGGATTTGTCATTGTTTGGATTAAAGCAGTGATCAAATTGGCATTAAACTCATATTATCAGAGAGTAGCACATGCGCAGACCGCACTCATAACCTCCCTATGTGCCATTTTCAAAGTGGCGGGTGTGTTCCAGTCCATTATGTTTGCCCCGTTTGCATCTTCCTAAATAAATGCACAAATTTTGTTTTTGAAAGACAAAGTTTAATTACCATTCAGAAATAAGTCATATCAACCCAACAGCAGTTGCTGAGCATCGCCTTTTTCACGCACAAAAGTTGCAAATATTGTGCAAATGTAGCCCATCTATCTTGCCACGGTTGTCCGCGACAAGTATAAGTTTATGTATTCTAGGTATAGTCCTGCATCATGATTGTCCAGCAAAATACAGGCTGGTTTTTTCTAATAATTACTAAAGGAGTTATTACGACCTAAGCTAAACAAATTAAAAAAAAATAAACAAACTTGTGTAAAGGCCTGGTTACACAGTACATGAGAATGTACAAGTTTCTGTACATTTTTGTGAATGGTTTCATGTACAGATTCTTGTACATTCTCATGGACAAGATCACTGAATAGGTGGATACACGGTACATTTTTTCGGACAGATTTTCGTACATTTTTAGATGCGCATTATGCGTTTTCGTTTGTTTTTCCTAATTTTAAACCGTAGGTGCGTTATTAAAACCAATTTTTTTGCCATTGATACGACACATTTACTTGTTAAAGTGGCTTGTGAAAATGTGAATGTGTCATTTGCGTCGTCTGCCACCAGGTGTGTCTGTAATGAGGTCAACTTGTACGATTGTCTGAATGGAATTAGAACCGGTTCTATTTTCTGTTCAGACATTCATACAATCGTACATTTTCGAGTGGTTACACTGTGCATTTTCGCGTTCATTCTGACATTCTCACATTTTCTTGTACATTCTAATGTACCGTATAACCAGGCCTTAAGAGCTCGATAAGTATCAATGTCACAACAAGTTAATAGAATACTTAAAAGATTATTGCCTCATTATGTCATTATATTCTAAACCTGACCATTAGTTCGACATAAATTGAGATTACAGTTTGGAGATTTATGTTTAACATTTATCAATATAAAGGACAAATATTTTGCAAAACTTCTTTTTCATCATAAATCGAAAGAATCAAAGATGGTTAATCAAGGCCACCACTAAAGATTCCACGGCATCGCCCTTTAAATTATTACCCTTAGTATTTCAAATAGTTCAGCAGAATCTTAGGAATGCACTATTTGTCATAGCATTACTCCTTATGCAGTTTTATGCTTAGAATAGCACCTCTCGCTAGTAATTAACACTTGAATTTTCTGGAATGAATTATAAGCATTATTCAGGAACTGGGAGAACACTTAAACCTCGGCTCAAAACACAAACTCAATACGAAAGTATAAAACAAGATTTCCTAGGTTGTACAGCAACAGGGTGAGTTAGGACATTTTGAAAATAGTAATAATACACAGTAAATAAAAATAAATCGCATAATAACAGTGAGAGGAGCTATATTTCGCCACCTCTCACGCAAATCCTAACACTATATCTTGACATACTCCGCATACTTCAAGACTTTCTTATGACGACAGCATAGGCACCAAAGAACTGGTGGCACTTGCTTTTGTGGAGCATGATGCAAAGGAGAGGAAAGAATACAAGAGATTTGGGATAGAGATGGGATGTGGGTAAGGGTTAACAAGCTTGTCGTAATTCTATACTTGCACACCTTCGCATAAAAATCAGCAAATTGCAAAGGAGATTAGGATTTTGTCTAACACAGGCTATTTAATTCCCAAAATATTCATCCTAGAAATCAGAAATTACATCAAGGAATCATTTTAGCTCCTGCTCTCTATGACCTATCAACAAAACTAAGGTACTCATTCCATTGTATTTGAGTGAAAACCAGGGATTCTTTCATTTTCCTAAATCAAATTCTATTCAAGATGATAAGAACAACAGATTACACAAAATGACAACTTCATAGAGCTAGGAAGCAGATTTAGCTATATCATTTAATGTCACATGGTCAACCAATAAACTTTCATTATCATGTCCACAAAACCTCCAAACATCATACATGCATAAGCCTGGATTGTACATTGGCTCAGCAAGCCAAAGGCCTGCTTTAGGTGAATCTTTCATCATGGCCACTTTTAATTCATAGGCATTATTTCAGGCAGAAGTGCAATATTTGCAAGTTCTTCAAAAGCCCTACACCTTAGACCATGCCGAACACCTCTGAGCAAGCTGCCTTGATAGACACGATAGTATCATCATTTTTTGACTGGTGCATGATTGAGAGATTAACCCCCAAGTAGTCGCGTGGAGGACAGTAGACACCCAGGGTGATATATTCTGTGGTTGAAGCATCAAGATGCTCGCTGCAATGCAAGTGAAACGTGGAGCTAAAAATCCTCCAACCACAGCATAACTTATAAGCCTCATCACCAAGGAAAATATAATTACAGCACTGGCCTCCAACATACAGTTGAGTACTTTGGACCTTCAAAACCATATTCAAGATGTGATAGCAATTATACAACCCTGAAATTACAATGGCTTTCCACACGACTACTAGGAGGTTGAGTGTGGTAGATATAAACATAGTTCTTTTAGTCGAAGGAATGTTCTTCAGTTACACTTAATGCAGTCATATGCACCATAAATATCACATTACGAGCATACTTACTGGAAGATTCACTGATCGATCCTTCCTCATTCCCATTGACTTCTCCAATTACTTTCGATTCACATGAAATATTAAGAATACTACCGTTGAGTATGCAAGAAAGCATCTTATACAACTGGTAACAACTAAATAAGGTAAACAAAACACCTTAAAAAAGGAATAAAAAAACTTCACAAGTCTACCATTATTGAGAATTCAATAGTAAATAGTCAAGAGTTGTTAAAAATACTGCAGAATTACAATGACACTTTTTAATCACTCAAAAAAAATATTGCACCAGTTGGAGCATACTAATGATTCATTAAGCTAATTATTTTAACTACATAAACCAGACCAGATATGCTAAAACAAAAGCAGCTGAAATGTTTAGCAAATTCATCCACAAAACATGTATTTTCATATATGAATATCTGGAGAAAACAGCTCTCCAATTTCTCTTCATGCCATGCAGGCTCCTTTACGTTCTCATAAACACAACAGTGCATGCCCAAATAGAACGTATCAATACATTTTACACCATACTTTATCCCTGACAATACAGCTTATCAAAAATATTTACAAATATTCCATTGCAGTGAAGCAGAATGGTCTCTAAACCAATATCATGTGAGCGAGGACATTTTGAAGCCCATTTAACATTAAAATGTAAAATTAGAACAAAATGAAGAGCTGTGTACCTGGTGAAGAATGCAGTCAAGTTGGCAGTCAACTTAACAAACTAAGTTTTGGGAAAAGACTCCACTTTCGGCTCAATGCTGATCAGCAACCGCTCAACACCCACCCACTATTTGACCTGCCACATTTCTCCCCAGTTACTAATGGCATTAAATCAAAACTATTCCCATGAAATAAAAAAACCTTGATAGAAGGATATAGTTATACCTGTTGACAACAAAGGCTATATCCCTTTCCATGATATGCATCGATACATAAACAGCTCAAAAACTAAATGAAATGACAAAAACTCAATTTGATGATGCGTCAGGTATATTTGTCACATCTGGGTGTCTATTCTCTCTTTTCTAGCATGAACAAATCGACCAAACCTGCCCGTTTCTCATGAGTGGAGAGATTTGGTATTCTCATTACTTTCCACAACATTAGCAGGAATAACCTCCCCTTCCCTTGGTTAAGCTCCATCAATGAGAGTGCAAGAGGGTACTCTTATACTCCATGAGATGGGTGCCAATCACAGTTTCATCTCACTGTCTGCATCCATGATTGAAAAGCTGTGATACTGGTTTACTGTGGCTATTGTTGATCTTAATGTTGGAGATATTGAGTGAAAAGTTCTGATTTATTGAGTTGGGACATGTTTGTAGACAACAGTGTGTTGCCAAAAATTTTTCATGAAAATATTTGGCCCTATACACTTGGGTTTCAGTGAATTTCTACGAAGAAAACTAGCATTCAAGTTTTACCAATGTCCCTGTCTTAATTGCTAAATGTTACAGTATTCCTAAAATAACCTCATTATAAACTGTGGTGTGTTTGTGTAAGTGAATTGCACGATGAAAGCTAACGTTCAACAAGATGATCTGGCTAAACTCACAAGAGCCCATGAAAAAATGGGAGGTCAAGACATTTACAAATAATAGTGCATCTGCGAAACATGCATTGAACAAACAATGGCGATCAGTCCTGAGATGATTGCTAGTTTTGGGAAGTTACAACTGTTCTAGTATTGTCTTCTGCCCAAGGAACTTTATGCGCCCAAGTGGACTGCAGGAGACATTTCATGACCACCACTTTCAATATTTGTGGATTTCTTTGAAATGCATCAGCCATCAGCTTTTATAGCAATGACGGAGTTCATGGTGAAGAGGGTAGTGCATAAGTGATGTAAAATTCTTACTCTATTCTTTGAAAACTTATGTGCATAATTGATTTGACCATTCGCTCAATGATGTTCCATTATTAATGATTGCTGTGACTATTTTCTATACTTCTTTGATGGGCACATGTATTTTCCAATAATCAAGAAATTATATAAACGACTCTACAGGTTCTCTACAGTTTGACCACAAGTCTCAAATATTTTTCCCAAAAACCCCATGCAACCAATTCCTAAATAAGTGTCCCATTTTCAAGAGGGTAGGTCAATTTTCCAAGTTTAATCACCAGTTGATAATGACCATCTTACATCTCGCTGAGCTGTCATGAAAATTAGCCATGGAAATTGGATATGATGAGATACCCCAGCGAGATGGAGAGAGCATGAGCCAGGGGAAATTAGTACACTCAGCATCTGTGTTTCCCCTTGAGGTGAGTGGCTTGTTAGTGCACTCCAGGGCATGAGCATAGAGGAGTGACATACCTATACAGCCACTGGCCAAAAACACAACATGTAGAGTTAACTATTTACTTTGGCAGGAATATCAGTGGAATTAGATGTAGCACCCAAGATATTAGGAGTCTTCAATCAGCAAAATCAGGAATTTACTGATAGGAGATACACAATGCCTAAATTGTGATATAAAGGTTGGTGAAGTATGATCGGGGTTGTGGCCTTCAATGGGTCTAAATCATTGGCTTAAGTACAGAGGGCAAGGATAGACTGGAGGCATAAGAGGGGTGTATCTGGAGATGGATAGAGATATCAAGATATACTTGGCAAGGCAAGGAAGGAAAGGTTATTTGCGGGCCAGGTCGGATAGTAGATAATTAGAGGAACTACTCAGATTCTGAAAGTCACCACAGAATGGAAAAGCTTGGCTGGTTTGCTGAACTAAATTGAAAAAAATAAGTTAATGATAGAAATACTCTTGAGGGGAAAAATATATGAGGTTACTGAACATCGAAGCATACTTGGCTGATAAGGCAGTTGTATTAATACAGTTCAAAGCTTAATTATATTTTGTCATACCTTAACCAATATTTGAGAGATATACCAGTTCAAATTACAATAAGGTTGTCTTCATCTGTATCGATTTCTGATTATCCTTTTAATTGTATCTTGATCAGCTAATTTTTTTTGTTACTCACCTTCAATAACAGCAGTTGTTATAAATAAACAGATGAAGGAGCTGGCTCAATTGATTTACTAATGTGGTGAAATTTATTTTTTTAATGTGGTAATACTTTTATTACTTGTAAGTATTATTTATGCATACAGAACTGTAGTAAGCTTAGGGAATCTCAAACATGTCAGTTCAAGTTAATTAATAACCACCCTAAAATTCATTGCAATGTTTCCTGTAGGATAGTGTTAAAGTAATGGCACTAAAACAACTGAATATAGTGATGGCCCTCAGGATATTAAATGTTGAATGATCCGTTCCGTCCACAATGCAGTGACTCATTTCACCAAAAAATTCACTCACATAACATCACAAAATGAAAGAAGCATTTTTCATCTTAACAAGTGCTTTTGTTGAGGCACTCTTCTGATTCTCCCAGACGCACCATCCTGGTACAAATGACGTGACGGCCATGTTGGCACAGTCGCACAGATGAAACCGGAGCTTAATACGTTCAGGAACACAGACAAGAATACGCAGCAAATGCAACCTCGGTATAGCCAGCCGAGAGAAAACTGATATACCAAGAACAATAATCCAGATTTCATAGCCAGATAGAATTCAGATGGGGTTTGTTGATTGGTGGGAGGTCAAACCTCTAAATGCATGATAACAAGAGAACAGACAGTAAACAAAAAAACTTCATTTCAACAATTTGCCAAAGAAGCCCCAAAGCATTTGCGTACTCCCCCCCGTTGTCCACTCAACACAATTGTACTAAAAGCAATGTGTCACCAGCTACCAGGGAATTAATTACCCACGTGCTACTACGAAGCCACAGCACATCCAAGAAAATTGTTGCACCAATGCACAGTACAACAGGTAGGGTGTAACTAACTCTTTACTTATGAAAATGAGCAGAATCAGATAAAAAATAAGGACCTTATAAGAAGCAGTCCCCTAAAATATCATATTCATACAATACTTCTTCATGCAAACTAAAACTTTTTCACTATCTGAAGTATGGATTTCAAGGTAGAAAAACAACCCGGTCATTAAGCTCCAACTACCATTGATAGTATATTTATTTGGCACTACATAACCTAATGCCTTAATGCTAAAGAAAAGCATAAGGCTGATGTAAAACCCACAACCTTTGGGCAGTTAAATGTACAATAAAATCTAATGCTGCTTACCAAGTTAAGCAGGGACAAGGTTGCAAAGTTTAAGAGCCGAAATATGGACATTGACATCTCTTTCAAGGTAACAACGGTTTAATTGGAATGGTTGGTAGCCCTAACATTATATTGCTTGTGACTGTGATAAACAGCATAATTTAGCCAAACAGAAAAAAAAGAATTGCATATTTAAGAGGTCACTGCACATATTTGTCATCTAAGAGGTTAAGTAATTAACAATATACAGTAATTACTACCAAATGTTTATCAAATAACATTCACAGCAATTCATTCCTTAAAAAAGTATTTAAAAAAGAGAAACTTCTACAATAAATTAAAATATTACTTAATTATTTCAGCATAACTTACTTGACTCTTCACTATCGGACTCGTCCTCATTCCCATTCACCTCCTCTTCGTCCGAGGTCATCTCTTTGTCATCCCTGTCCAACCTTAAATGAACATCATCAAATCATTGCAAGATGGCCAAACAGGAGATTTAAACAGGACATGCAATTAACAGGAAAGCAACTTACTCAAGTAAAAAATAAGGCTAATTGTAAGATCATTAAGGTATTATTTTTACTTCTGACCAGAGTCAAGTTAACAACTTTGGTATATTATTTAAATGTAAGTGACTGGACACAATCTAGTACATGTTATAATTTCAGAAGCAACACAGCATTCAAAGTAGTACTCATTGATAATTAATGAGTTTTATTTTATATAATTGAAACTATTGTCATTATATTATCATTCTTATGACTAGCTTTTGTGCATAACATCGGACCTGAGAAAGGCTTGCTTATTATACATAACATAAGCATGTTATCAGGGAATCAATATAATCTTTGTGCCAACAGACTTAGCAATATCAGACTATTTACATATGTATTTCATTTGTAGCTCCAGGAAATTTATTGTAAAAGGCCTTATTATTAAATGGTCTGAGACTTTGCAACTACATTCAATATTAACTGTTGGCAATGAACACAAAAAATGGGTTATGTTAGTTTTCCCACGGTCACCCTAAACCTCTTAGTTGTTCACCATCCTCAGCTTTCGAGTATCAGCCGGTTTTCTTTGGTGTAGCCGTTTCGTTATTTCCTTATTTACTTAATTAGTTTGCTGAAATTTCCAGACTATCATTGTTATTTAATATTATTTACTTATATTAATTTATATACCTACTGTTCCCCTAAAAGGAAAAAAATGATAAATAAGCATAATGAATGCATAATTGCTGTTTCCCTGTTGTAACATATCGATCGTGTCATTCATTGTTGCATGGTGTTAGCTTTTCATTTATATTAATTAAAATTGTGGATAGAGCGTTACAAATCCATCAGCCTTAGTTACCGAGGATTCAAGATATGTTCAGTTAGTTGTGTTGGAATTGTAGTATGGTTAATATTCGTTAAAGGTAAAAACACGTATTCCTGAATTGCTTATTCCCAATATGTATACCCATTGTAAAAATACTTGAACTTTGAAAGCCCATATGTTGTGAGGTAGGCTTGAAAGAATTACTACAATGGTACTACGAGACAGAATTAGGAGATTTGCATTTATTTTCATAACTTAAACCCTGGTTACATGATACATTAACCCTTACGAGTAAATGTGTTTATGGATGAATGCAAAAATTCACCATGTAACCACAACCAACTTGTGCGAATGCATATCCAGAAAATGGAACATGTTCTAGTTTGGTTCATGCATTCACACTGGTTGCACTCGTGTTTCAGACACACCTGTGGTAGAAAACGGAAATAATGTTTTCTGCTTGTACGGATTCATGATCATTGCTTTCTATTGTTTGTATAATTTTAAATTTTGGTTTGTTTATTTAATTCAGCTATTAGTATTTATTTAGATCTCAGCTTCATTATGGCTTCGCTCTACTATTTTAACTTAGCACTTCAAATAACTGTACGTAACGTTTATTGACCTCTTGCTGTTTCCAGTACTCAACGGTACATTTATTTGTACAATCTATCGTGCGAACGCATGTACAGTCAAGTGTGCAAGAAAATATTCTGCGAACAACTAAATCGGAGAGAATGTCGCTTTAAACGATGAGTGCAAACACACAATTTTTCGTGCAATTTAGCGGTAGAAATCAATCAAAATTTGCGAGTGTTTTGTTTATCACGTTTATGTTTCACTCGTGAACATAAACATGATAAAAATGTTTCACTCACGTATTTGGCACCTTGAAAAGCTGGTCACTTGAAATTCGGAACCTCGACTCGACCATCTGCCTACTGATAATTCCCCCGGTTCAGAAAAAGCTCTCTTGGACTCTTCTCTCTGGCTTTATATTCGACCTTTGCATCATTTCGTTTTTTCTCTTCTGGATTTTAGTGCGACAATTCATCGACGTTTCTCGCCGGATCTCCACTCTTAATTCATGGGTTTATTGTGTGTGTGTAACAAAGTGTTATTATCAAGTGATATAGCGGAACACGGTATCCTTTTTTTTAGTCACTCCAAATTTCCCTCCATTGTATTTGTGCCAATGTTTTAATGTAGTTTTTTTATGATTTCGTTACTTGCTAAACAGCAGAAATAAAATGATTATTAACTCACACGGGATATCAAGAACTCTACTTGAGGACATGACCAGTCATAAATTTGGGGGAATAATATAATTTTAAACCCAAAGATCGCGATTACAATGAAAAACCAGAACTCCAAATAACACGACGAAATGACAAGGTAAACATTTGAGTAACTTAGAGTTAACTCGTCTCGGGTTCTCCACTGGTTCTAACTATTCATAATTGCCTACGTGTAATTAATTCTTGCCTTGAGAATGAGTGACGAATTGTCTCTCGAAACATCGACAATTATGAATAGTTTAAACCGGTGGAGCCCCCGAGAAGAGTTTACTCATTAAAGATTATATACATAGGACAATAGTTACTCATATTATTCGACAGGAAAGTGGTAATCCTTTTTATACACAACTTTATTTTCAATCGTAACACAGGCACCAGTTTTCGCAATATCTGCACCATCTGTTGAATAAAACCGGATCGAAATTGTATGATTGTCTGAATGGAATCAGAACAGGTTCTATTTTCCATTCAGTCATTCATACATTCGCACAATTTTCCGCTTTACTCAGTACAATTTCCTGATACATGCGTTTGCAGGATAGATTGTACAAAATAATGTACTGTATAAAACGGCCTTTATAACCATTGCCCCTTGCTTTGACTACCCTCCTACACATTCCGTCGGTATTAGTAAATTAAGTTTCAAATGCATTAATTAGCAGAGCTTTCCTTGTATTTCACATTCCATCCATTTATTTTCCGAGCTGAGTGCTTTCTCAGCGAGGTGCGGAATGCCAGGAGGGCTAGTCAATAATAAGCCAGAAACACATAAAAAGGGACTTACTAGAGTATCTTTCATCTGAGGAACTACCAATCAGGAAAACAATGTGGAATTTGAGATAGTGATGAAAATCGGAAGCTGAATTTGAATTAATACGTATATATAAGTATTATCTGCTTTATAGTAGTCTTTGATTGACTATATGAACCCTTGAATAGTTAGAATTTTGCGCTTAGTTAAGAGTAAAACAACACAAACACGTACCCAGAAAATTGTGCAAATACATGTGCAATTTCATTCACAGAGTAACCACTGATTCATCCATTCGTTCATCCAAATGTACATGAAACCATTCACGCAAATGTATATTAACTCGTACAGGTTAATGTATCACGTAACCAGGGCTTTATAGCTGACAATAGCGTACTTGCCCAAATGAAAATACCTTTCCTCAATTTTCCATTGAAATTCGAATAGCCAGCACAATCTCACCAGCCTTAACACTTAGCGTTAGCTAATCACTAACCCAGTTTAATTCATCTTTAAGTTTTTAAAAAATCTCGAATAGTTCACCTTGATTACAATAACAAGACTAAAAACAAGAAATAGATAAGAGTGAATAACTTGGAATGAAATGCACAACGTGCTTCATAATCAACAATATAGCCACCTTCAAATACATACCCATCCAGATAGGAGAGGCTGGGAAGGAGCTCGAACACCTTTTCCTTGTAACACTCAATTTTATTGGCAAAAAGATCCAAACATTTCAGGTGCTTGAATTCTTGCTATAATGTAAAAATAAATACGTTATATGCTGCACTTCAAAAGGTTATATTCACACTGCTACACCTACAGTACTCACGAGAGGTTCTAAAGCTTCAAAATCTGAAATTCTGTTCCCACCAAGATTAATATATACAAGTTTTGGGCTTCCATGCAAATGATAGAGACCTCCTGAAATTCTGTTGTCGCTGAGTTCAATCTACGAGAAAAAATAAACAAGTGATTTTATTTTTAACATTCCACACTGAGATCGTCACACATTATTCCAATGTTACAATATTACGAAATAGTCCAAAAACACATTGCTACCACGGATTCAATGTATAACACTTAAGAATAAGGAGAAAAACTATGCTATAATGGATAGCTAAGATGATAAATAAACTGCAGGTAAAACCACGAAATAAAATTAAACAAATACAATATCAAACCTTTGTCAAATTCGGTAACACCGGGAAACCTCTCAAACTTATGAGACCAACATTGATGAGACTTAAAGTTCTGAGGTTGCTGAATTCGTCCGTGAGGCCAACTATGCTCGTACTTCTGCAGTTATCCAAATTTAATTCTAGAACCTGCAAATGAAAACTAAGGTTAAATATCGCACAATGACACGGGTTACACATGACAGATCGTAAAATAAGCTACTGAGAAATTTTAGCAGAGGATTTAGCACAAAGGGCTTGATAAATTTAAAATTAAGTGGTGCTAAAATACATGAACTGCCAAAATGATCACTCGAGAAAGGTGACCCATAGGTTACTTGAAACAGGGTCCACTACGGAGTAAAATAAGTAAGACTGCGCTGAAAACTACGTTCACTTCAACCTTTAATGGTTGCGGTTGCACAATTAAATGACATTAGGTTAGCGACAGACGGAAAAATTTGTTATCGCCGGCATTCATTAATAGTTAAGCAGTATTCGAACGAAAGAGACGCGCGCTCGGGTCCACCTTGCGCGCAACCATGCAAAATGGCCGACATGTTCGTATCGGTTAATTACTAGAACTGAGTATGGTCAACCGTCGGATTTAGTCACAATACGAAGAAAACACTATCTAAATAATCAATTAATACAACCCGGAAATCTCTCGCTGACAATGAACGCCGCTTTCACAGGAGCCGCGCAGTACTTCCGATCTCGCGCCGCTCCCGGTCGACGTTCTCTTGATGTAGGGCACAGAGTAGCCGAGAATTTCAACTAGATGTTCCCAGTGCATGCATTCACCAATATTTTCACAAACTCTAATCCAAATCTGAATTTCGACTGAATGAAGGTTACCTATTGCAGATGTGAACAAATTAAATTCAACATGGCGTCATGGACGGCATCCGGAGAAAATTATCTGAAATGCTACATATCTTCCATGCCTAACAACAAAAGCAAAAAATTGATGAGATTATGTCAATATACAGCCCGGAAATATCCTAGCATTTAACAGAATCACATTCCAACAATTCGGCCAAACCTTAGATTAAAACACGCTTTTGCGACGCTTTGTTTACTATTGATACATATGCATTATTCTGCATAAGTTCCTAAAGCTGGACCAAATTGCTATGTGCCTTTAATTTTCTAGCATTGGTTATACCCCAGAAACGAATAAAAGCGAAAAAATAGAAAACATAAGCATGCTATAATTTTCCCGTCACGATATTTGGCATCTTGTGACACCTACTTCGCACGAGACTATAATTGTTGTGTCAAGCGACGACTAATCACTAATACTTCACCCACTTCATTCACAAACTACGATTCGGCGAAGGCTAACCACTTTAGGCTTTATCGAACTTCAAGTTTAAATTAATTCCGTCAACCATATTAACAAGAATCGCATAACTTTTGCAAACCAAAGAGCTTCACAACGCAAGGAATCTAAACTCAGAGAAAGCAAATAATCTTTTTTAATACTCACACTGCCAGGGGGTTGACCCCGCCTCTCAAGTTCTATCCTTTTCTCCATGCCGTTCTCCAGGTCCCAGATGCGGCACGCGAGATACGACAAGCCTACTTGTTCAACACCACACTTCCACCTCAATTCTTGAATCTGGACCGGGTATGACGGACAGACACCACAACGTATTCGCGGCGGTCTCAATGAAGGCCTAGAGGGGTCTCCACAATAACACAGCCCCAGAGGCGGGAAATAAAAGACGAGACTGGAACTACTTTCAAAAGAGCCAATGAAAGCTTTTCTCAGAAAGCACGCTTATACGCCACCTACGGGGTAAATGAGAAAAGCTTCGTTTGTTACATGATAAACAAGGTGCATTATTGGACGTGGGTGGGAGTAGTTCAATTACCACAAAATAGAGATCCTCGATTTATTAAAAACTATAGCATAAAGAAAATTATAAGGTTTTCTTCCTGCGAAAGGTGAAATAAATCCCTGCCTTAATTTGTGGTGAGCTATGATATTCTTCAATTAATCGCACTTACTTTCCCGGAATGGATACCTTGTTATGTATTTAAATATCGATTGTATGCCATTCGCCCGACGATAATTATGAATCAAAGCATTTGCCAGAATAGCCATCATATACATGCGGGAGGTGCCTATCCCATATCCTCAATTTGAAGATGCCGAACTTCAATGGCCATATCGTGTAAGAAGATGGTAACCTCACGGCATTTAAGGATGTGAAACCCTTGGCAACCATGAGGCCAATGCCGCGGTAGCGTTGTAAAAACGAAGTTGAATTAGCTAGGTCCTCCTGCGCGTTCTTGGGGAGAACCGTTATCTAAGTAACAGAAACAAGGTTGTTTTTGCTAGGTTAATAAGGTTTCTCCCTAGCGTGCTTTGGGGAGAATAGTTGGCGAATGCGGAACACTTCAATTTTGTTTCGACAATGCAGCGGAAACGATTATGAAACGACGTATTGACAAGGCTACTTTCTGTAAGATTCCTCCACTCGTACGCAAAAGGCGGACCAATGAAAGAATAATCAAGGAATGCAATATCTCAGGAAACGCGAAGATACGTGTGTTACTAGATTTGTGGTGTTTAATGCTTTCCTCCGTCGAACTCGAGAGAGTCCACGTGGAAATTTTTCGGAATTGTCGAAATTATTTTTAAAAAGCGTCGATATAATATTTACGTACACAATTAAACAATTAGCACATCCGTTTTTTGTTTCCAGCGGAACCCAATTGATTAAGTAGGTAGGTATCTAACATTAAAAAACTGGAATGACATCATATAATTTCAATTTCCCATTACTTTACAACAGGCATAAATCTTGCGGTGTAGGTTTCCGCGGGGCTTGAATGAAAGCTTGTCCATTTTTCAGGTTCCCACCGGTTGCAATTGGATCAATGCAACAATGGTCCAATTGCAACAATGAACGCGGTGTGGGAACCCAAAAATGGGTTCTGATGGGTTCGCAATCAGCCTTCAGCCATAAAAGTCTGATTGCGAATAGGGTCACCAAATCACCCGGTTTTAAATGTCCTTTCTCAGGCCCCGATTAAATATCCAGAAAGCAGGGAAATTCCCCGGTTTGTGTGATCGTTGTCCAGCCCAAGCAGTAGAACGGTAGAAGCTTTTCTTCCATCGTGTAATATTTTTAAAAACAATTAGATGATGCCCCTTGTCTTTGTACACCAAAATATGATAAAATACTCGGGTAGCACAATGTTACAAATAGCATATAATTAACCATTTCGCTACGAACGACGTTTTAAAACGGCGTAAATTTTTCTACGCAAACGAACGAACGACGTTTTAAAACGGCGTTCCCGCTAACCTAGCCTAGCAGGCCTAAAAGGTTCAATGTGTAATAATAAAATACTTAACTTCTCGGGTCCTATCGTATCCTTTTTCGGTCCACGGGAGAGGAGGATTATCTCGGCCCTCCGTCGCAATGCGAGCCTCACTCACAGAAGGTGTCCGCGGTCAGTTGCTTGTTGGTGCGATGAAATAACAAACATAGAAGATTTTGTGTGATTTGCAAATTAAAGGTCATAAGTACATTCCTTATATTTACCTCTACAGCTACAATTTTTAAACGGAGTTCTACCGTAATGTTTAAGGTAGTTCGTGTATAAAAGAATCTCCGAACTTTTTGTTAGTCATTTAGTTGGTTAGAGAGTGATTTTTTCTATGGTTTTAAGTTAGTTAGGGAGATATTATGTTTTTTGGTAAACAACTAAATGGTATTCTTTTATATAAGTTGACGACCATATTTTTAGTAAGTTTAAATGTTTATTTTTCCCTGTAATTACTCTTGCTTATTTGATCTTGACAGCTGACTATTTCAGTTCTGTTTTCGTTGGTCAATGGTTTCCTCCTATAGAATACAGTGATTCCTGGCAGTGTTTTCAATCCCGAGGTGCACAAATGTTGAAGTTATAACATTCGCTTCGAAGAATTTCATACTCCTAAAATCGGATGATTTTAGAAATAAGAAAAGTAAGAATAAGAATAATGAAAAAGAGGGCTAGGAAATTTATAGAAAGGGATGGATTAGATGTGGGAGGGTTTGAGGTAGGAAGAAGAAAAGACCGCGGAGAAAAGGCATGCTGAATTTTATAGAAGAAATGAATTAGTAGTGAAAAACACTTGGTTTAAACATCACCCCCGGCAGAGTCACCCTAGGGTCACCAGCGCCCCTGGCAAGATTTGAATTTTGCGCCCCCCAATATATAATTTTGCGCCCCCCGCTATACTGACTATAACACTATGTATCTAAAAATCAGAACGAACAAATTGTGGGGATTTCCCACACAGTGTTTTGCTACGCTCATTGGTCGTTCTCACATAGTATGGTCAGCCGACACGGCCGGTTTGGCGCCGGCACGCCGCACCGCCCAGCCGCTTTGGTTGGCATGTGCCAGAGAGAGGAAAAACGGCCAATGTTAATGTACATACGTACATATTGGTGTGACAAAATATTAGTTTGTGTGTAGTTTTTTTTTCTTTTCTTTAGGGTTCGTTACAAATTTTGTGTGCGTTAAGTTAGGGGCGCCGTTCTTAAATTGTGGGGGTGCCTATCGTAATCAGGTGCGTTTTTAAAATGTGAGTTAGCATCATGTTTTAATTTTGTGTTCCTGTGTCCCAGCGGCCCGCAGGCTGTGGGTCTGCAAAGTGCGCCCCCCTGAGGCTTGCGCCCCTGGGAGCCACCCCCCTGGCCAGCCCCTAGCTACGGCCCTGTTGGTACATCAAGTCAGGAGCTGCTGTGAAACTCGTTGGATTGAAAGGTAATAGATCATATATTTGAATTTAAAACACATCTACCCCAAATAGCTGCGGCCCTCCATTGTGATCCTCTCTTGCATCGATGGTTCCACGGCTAGCATGGCAAATGGTTTCTACAACTCTGCAACCAACGGTGAATTTATTGTCACCATTCACTGTTTGTCTGATGTTTTAAATAGTACTGTTATCCTAAGTAGTTACCTATCTACAAGCGGGATACATAGATATCAACCACGCCTACGAGAGAGTTAACGAGGCAGTTGCACCTCTTAAAGAAGTGGTTCTCTGCCTTCCTAATTCCACGACCCTTGAATACAGTTCCTCATGTTGTGGTGACCCCACACCATAAAATTATTATCGTCCACCATCGGATATATGTGTGATTTCCGATGGCCTATAGGCGACCCCTGTGAACGGGTCTTTCGACCGCCAAAGGGGTCCCGACCCACGGGTTGAGAACCGCTGTCTTAAAGGAATTAGAACCTATGGTGATGAAATGTTTCCCCTGATCTTCGAGGCTGGAAAAATGACTATGGACCAAATGAACGTTGGAGTACGTCTACCTCGTATAATAGGGAAACAAATTCACTGTCCAAATTATTGCTCAACTCCAGTCGACCCGTCAACTTACTGGAATAGGTCAATATAGAATACCATTATTGACCATATCGTTGCTGATTTGGAAGCAAGATTCTAGGATGAATCAATTCAGTGTTTTTCCTTATACATGTTAGTTCCGACCAACCTATTCAAAGAATGATTTTTTGGTTCAAATGATTCTTTCACTGTGAATTTCACACAATTGTCCGACCAACCTAAATAAAATACCTCACTATTTGACGTTACAAAGGTCGCTGTAACCTATCTGTGAACCTTTCCTATACTCTGCTCTAATGAAAATTGGCTCAGTAACGTTAAAAACTAAACTTTTAAATGAACTGTTATTATTTAAGAGGAGATCTAGCTACGAAGAATCCAAGAAACTGAACCGGAGTATAGCTTTATACAATAATTGTGATGAAAAATGTTATTCGACTCATTATTAAAGCTTCTCTCAACACTTGTTGCACAACACATTTCAGTTGCAACAGCAGAACGTAGTTTTTCTGCATTGCGGACACTTAAAACGTGGATAAGATCTAAGATGACTGAAAATAGATTAATGGGTCTTGCTCTCCTCCATATTCATCGTGACATCGAACATTGATAATGCAATCAATCGATTTACAAAATCACAAAAAATAAGACTACAATTTATCTTGTAAAAGCTAAGTTTTACTTATGATACTTTGAGTTTACTTTAATTATTTAAATTTATTATTAATTTTTTTTCATTAAGAAGATTAACTCATAACACTATTAACAATATTGTTCTAGTTTGGAGGAATCGATCTGCACGTAATTGTCACTGCAATAGCTTTGCTATGCATTTTTATAATAAAAATAAAGTAACTAACTTCCCTTGCAAAACTATTTCTCACTTAATTCATTATTCGCCCTATGCCTCGATAAGACTTAGCCTAAATGCGTAAACCAAACCTAAAGTCTTATCTTAAACTGTTGGAAATATCTAATCTCGACAATCCACTACGTTTTGTCAATACATAGTTCTTTTGTTTTCTTTACTGAGTATCCGTCGCTGTGTGACTGATTGTTATTGTTGTGTTGTTGATTGTATTTGATATGAGTCTAAAATATATAACATCTTTTACTAGTGCTATAAGTTTATTTAATTAAATACCCCTTGAAATGACAAGTAATTCATAACATAAACCTAAATTCTTATATCAAAACATTATAACTAAAGTCACAACAAAGGATAAATATCAGGGTGTTACGAAAAATCTTTTCGTCAATCCGTGCGTCAAACGCACGTAGTGAAAAATGGGGTTCGATACACGTGTGTGCGAGATGTTTATCGACTTGTCACCCTCGATTCACTTCGCTTCGGCGACAAAACCCACACTAGTACCAGCAAAACAATTTAAACACTTATATAGAAAATAACTATTTCGTGGATTGCATGTTTTTCAACCAAATTCTTCAAAAATGTTTTCAAATACCAAATAATAATGGTACTGCAGAAAATGTAAAAAAATGTCTGCAGTTTTTGCTGCAGACAACTGCAGAATCTACACGAAGAAAAATAGCGCGAAATGTCTGTAAAATTTTATATAGAAAACTGTGCAGAAAAACAGCAAAAACTTACGCAGATCATTATCATAAGTGATAATTATAAAAAAATTAACGTTTCCCCCTTGAAGAGAGAAAAAAGGCCAATTAAAAAGCTGATCCAAGGAATTAAGCTTGGCTATCAACCTTTTCTAAAATTTTCCAGGCGAGGATTCATAGTTCCAGGTTGCTGGTGGGTATTCCGGAGCGTCTTCAAAACTTGCACCTTGCGCCCCCTCCTCCTCCTCAAGAAAATCCTAGATCCGCCCCTGGAACTATAGTACATACTATAAAAAATTATAATTATGACAAATGAAATATACATGCACCATACTACTTCACATAAAATGGAAAACGTTTACTTTAACTTTTATTTTTACCTTTTAGGTACATTCATTTATTGCTGAAAGTGAACTTGAAGTAAACCATATATATTTACCTACAAAAAAAACTGGTTTTCGACTCGAAACAAGTGTATGAAAGGGGTCTCAAATTTGAGATTTTTTCACCCATTTTTGGGCTTTATTTTCTTCGGTGTGGGAGCAATTAAAAATATTTCATTAATTCATTCATTACAGTAATCTGTTGGTTAGAGATAGGTCATGATGAAAGTCGAAGAATATCCAACAGACTCTTACACGTGCCTTGACCCAATCCATCTCTTAGTATTTCCTTTTTAATCTCAGCATAAGTCCCACCTTTCTTCATCCCGTCCATAAAACCTATTCTCTTTCTTCCCCTTCCTCGCTTGCCCAACATCCTACCCTCTATCACGGCCTTCAGAATAACCATCATTACCCCTTCCAGCCACCTACCCTGTCTTCCCCTAATCTCATCTATAAGTTTCCTCTCCTCGCCCACCATGTCAAGCACTTCCTCATTTGTCTTCCTTTCCGTCCAACGCACCTTCTCCATCCTCCTCCACACCCACATCTCGAACGCCTTCAGCCTATTTTCGTCTTCCTTTCTCAGTGTCCACGTTTCTGCCCCATACAACGCCCCACTCTATATCAAGCTCTTCATCAGCCTCTTTTTTACATCCTTACTTAAGGTCCCCGTCATCAGCTCCCTTCTATTATTGAACGCTTCCTTCGCTAGCGCTATTCTCCTCCTAATGTCTTTGCTACTATGTCCTAGGTTAAGCATAATGAATTTACAAGTCTATTTCCACACTTTTTTAATTAACCGACCATGGTTTCAGCACGTAGTGCCATTTTCAAGGTATACAGCTGTGGGTGGCAGCCTATATATACATGTTTCAATGGGAGAGGGATGGGGTAGAGTTTTCGGGGGGGGGGGGTTACTGGATTTGGGGTGGGAGGGGGTTTTGGGGGGTGGATTCATTTGAGGGTTTAGGTAAGGTCATGGGAGTGAGGGATGACGTCAACGGGCGATGGGTGGGAGGTAGGGTGATGTGCAGGAGAGGCGAGTGGAATGGGAACATATGATCATTACATAATTTAAAATCAGTGTGGCAATTCACAATTTCATACTGCTCGAAAAAATCAAGTTTCTGCCCCTTGTTAAGTACATGTAAAATTTTTGGATCGAAATTGCACCAGTGGTGTCCTTCATTCAAGTGTTTAGCTATTCCAGAGGAGTTGTCATAATTTAAAAAACATCGTCTATGTTCACGAATTCTCGTTCTAAAACTCCTCCCAGTCTGGCCAATATATTTCGTTTCACAATCGTCACACTTCAGTTCGTACACTCCACTTTTTTTCTCACTACAATACACGTCTTTCGAGTTAAATAACAATTTTCCTAATGTCAATGGATTGTAAAAAGCCACTTTCGTTTTGTCATTTGAAATAATTTTGTCAAGTTTGAAAGAAATTTTCGGAATAAATGGTATCTTTCGCCAGTTAGATGGTTTGTCTCTGTTCTCTCGTTTGGAGGTTATCATATTAAGCGCTTTTTTCCGTCTAGAACATTCCAGAAGTCTGTTTATTAACTTTGTGTCAAATCCATTCCTTTGCGCAATAGATTTGATGGCGTTTAACTCTACGTTGAAATTTTCTACGGACATTGGGATATTTGTCAGTCTGTTGACCATTGCTTTGAATGAGCTCATTTTGTGGGAAGGATGATGGTTTGAAGAGTTGGGAATTATGACGTCCGTGAAAGTGCTTTTGCGGTAGATTGAGAATTCGTGAGAGCTATTTTCAATGGAAATACTTAAATCAAGGAAGTTGATATTTTTACCTCCATATTCTATGGTGAACTTAATTGATTTATGAATTGAGTTTATCAGGGACAAAAATCCATCTATCTGACGTGAGGTACCTGACCACATACATATAACATCATCAACATAACGATACCAATAACATATATTATTGAGCAGAGGATTTTCGGAGTTGAAAAGTTTTTGTTCTAGATTGTCCATGAAAATTTCTGCTAAAATTGGTGATAGTGGTGATCCCATAGCAAGACCTGTCTGTTGTTTATAAAACTTTCCATTATATAAAAAATAGTTTTGATCCATACATGTATCTAAAAGTATCTTAATTTCATTAACCAGAGTTATATCAAGACCAGAATCTTTTACTAAATTTGCGGCTAAGGTACATGCTTCTTTTGCTGGGACTGAAGTGAACAAATTACACACATCAAATGAAACAATCTTAGCGTTGTGTGGAATTTTCACTGTGGAAATTTTCTTTACAAGTTCTAATGAGTTTTTAACACTAAATTTAGACTTGAATGCGGTGTAGTTTCTCAAAAGGCTATTTAATTTTACAGCTAATTTATGGCAAGGGGCAGTGGTATGAGAAACTACGGGTCTGATTGGGATTTCGGGTTTATGAGTCTTGGGTAAGCCGAAAAATCTAGGTGATAAGGGATTCATGTTCACCAGCTTCCACTTATCTTCAGCACTCAAAACAATACTGCATGTACGCGCAAGATTGCCATCAACCTAGCAGCTGATTGTGAACTAGCTCTGAATAGGGAACCATCAGGGAAGAAACAGTTAGCAGCAAGCATCATATCAGCCTTCTCATCCTCACAGGATCATCAGCTTCAATCTAAAAAGATCTCCCAGACCATCAGCAACATCAAATCCTCAGTTCGAGAAGCGGACCTGGTGTTAACAAAAGCGGATAAAGGAAATTGTTTAGTGATTTTGAATAGAAGTGATTACTTGAGTAAGTGTGACGCCTTCCTACAAAAAGAAGATTTCTGTGTGCTTAAAAGTGACCCAACGGCGAACTTCCAAAAACGCCTAAAAGATTCTATGTCGAAATGCAGTATTGTTTTGAGTGCTGAAGATAAGTGGAAGCTGGTGAACATGAATCCCTTATCACCTAGATTTTTCGGCTTACCCAAGACTCATAAACCCGAAATCCCAATCAGACCCGTAGTTTCTCATACCACTGCCCCTTGCCATAAATTAGCTGTAAAATTAAATAGCCTTTTGAGAAACTACACCGCATTCAAGTCTAAATTTAGTGTTAAAAACTCATTAGAACTTGTAAAGAAAATTTCCACAGTGAAAATTCCACACAACGCTAAGATTGTTTCATTTGATGTGTGTAATTTGTTCACTTCAGTCCCAGCAAAAGAAGCATGTACCTTAGCCGCAAATTTAGTAAAAGATTCTGGTCTTGATATAACTCTGGTTAATGAAATTAAGATACTTTTAGATACATGTATGGATCAAAACTATTTTTTATATAATGGAAAGTTTTATAAACAACAGACAGGTCTTGCTATGGGATCACCACTATCACCAATTTTAGCAGAAATTTTCATGGACAATCTAGAACAAAAACTTTTCAACTCCGAAAATCCTCTGCTCAATAATATATGTTATTGGTATCGTTATGTTGATGATGTTATATGTATGTGGTCAGGTACCTCACGTCAGATAGATGGATTTTTGTCCCTGATAAACTCAATTCATAAATCAATTAAGTTCACCATAGAATATGGAGGTAAAAATATCAACTTCCTTGATTTAAGTATTTCCATTGAAAATAGCTCTCACGAATTCTCAATCTACCGCAAAAGCACTTTCACGGACGTCATAATTCCCAACTCTTCAAACCATCATCCTTCCCACAAAATGAGCTCATTCAAAGCAATGGTCAACAGACTGACAAATATCCCAATGTCCGTAGAAAATTTCAACGTAGAGTTAAACGCCATCAAATCTATTGCGCAAAGGAATGGATTTGACACAAAGTTAATAAACAGACTTCTGGAATGTTCTAGACGGAAAAAAGCGCTTAATATGATAACCTCCAAACGAGAGAACAGAGACAAACCATCTAACTGGCGAAAGATACCATTTATTCCGAAAATTTCTTTCAAACTTGACAAAATTATTTCAAATGACAAAACGAAAGTGGCTTTTTACAATCCATTGACATTAGGAAAATTGTTATTTAACTCGAAAGACGTGTATTGTAGTGAGAAAAAAAGTGGAGTGTACGAACTGAAGTGTGACGATTGTGAAACGAAATATATTGGCCAGACTGGGAGGAGTTTTAGAACGAGAATTCGTGAACATAGACGATGTTTTTTAAATTATGACAACTCCTCTGGAATAGCTAAACACTTGAATGAAGGACACCACTGGTGCAATTTCGATCCAAAAATTTTACATGTACTTAACAAGGGGCAGAAACTTGATTTTTTCGAGCAGTATGAAATTGTGAATTGCCACACTGATTTTAAATTATGTAATGATCATATGTTCCCATTCCACTCGCCTCTCCTGCACATCACCCTACCTCCCACCCATCGCCCGTTGACGTCATCCCTCACTCCCATGACCTTACCTAAACCCTCAAATGAATCCACCCCCCAAAACCCCCTCCCACCCCAAATCCAGTAACCCCCCCCCCCCGAAAACTCTACCCCATCCCTCTCCCATTGAAACATGTATATATAGGCTGCCACCCACAGCTGTATACCTTGAAAATGGCACTACGTGCTGAAACCATGGTCGGTTAATTAAAAAAGTGTGGAAATAGACTTGTAAATTCATTATGCTTAACATAAAAGATTTCCACCGAATTACGCCGGAAACTGTAATTTTTATCTACTATGTCCTGTTGCTTCTAGCGTACTACCCAAATAATTAAATTGTTCTACCTGCTCCAGTTTGTGAATTCCTACTCTTATGACCAGCCTCGCTTTCTTTGTCCTAGAGAATCTCATTACTTTTGTTTTCTTATGATTAATCTTCATCCTTCATCACACTGTTTTTCCAATGCATCTACTAAAGTTTACAATCCTTTCGATGACCGACTGACCAACGCCTGGTCGTCTGAGAATCTAACCGACTTTATCCCCTGGCCTCCTACTTTCATTCCCACATCTAGCAAATCCCATGCCTCTCTTACCATTTCCTCAGCATAGATGTTAAAAAGCAAAGGCGACAACGGGCACCCTTGCCGCACCCCGCGACCTATAACTGCCCACCCTGATTCACCCTCAGCTACCCTCACCTGAGCCCTCTGCCCCATATATATAAGTTTCGGATGAGTCTCCTATTACGCCAATCTAATCCTATTTTCCCCAGTATCTGCATTAGTTTCTCCCAGTTTACTCTGTCAAACGCCTTTTCGAAATCTACAAAGCAAGCAAAACATCCTGATTATGTTCTATGATTCTATCTATAAGTGTCCTCATTACCCCTATCGCGTCTCTGGTGGCCCTTCCCTTGCTGAACCCAAATTGGTCATCGCCTAAATAGTAGGTTGCTCTGCTCTCCAAACTTATATTTAGTATTCTAAGCAAGACTTTTGCTGCGTGCGAAATTAAACTGATTGTTCTATACTCCTCGCATTCTGACGCTTTCTTCTTCTTCGGGATAGGTATTAATACTGTTTTCACGAAATCCTCTGGCCATACTCCTTCTTCGTAGATCCTGCGAATAAGTTCGAAAAACGATCATCTCCCCTTACTACCTAGATTCTTCAGTAGCTCCGAACGTAGGTTATCGTTTCCCACGGCTTTTCTACCCTTCATCTCTCTTAATACCCTCTCTATTTCGCTGTCAAGTAACTCCGGTCCGAGGTTATCCTTATCTATTGTTCCTTCATCTTATAGATCTAGCCTCAAGGATCTATTCTCGCTGTCATATAGCTCCTCTACGTATTCTCTCCATCATTCCTGGATATCGTCCTGTTCGATTAATATCTTCCGTGTTTTGTTCTTAACCTTTGGTATCGTTTGACCTCTCTTTCCACCCGATAACATTTTCACCTTGGCGTACAAAGCGCCCGCTTCCAAGCATCATCACCAAGTTATGATCGGAGTCCGCATCCGCCCCTGGATAGCCACGCGAGTTTTTTTACACTGTTCTAAATCTCTGCCTTACCATAAAACAATCAATTTGGTATCTTCCAGTATCGCCCGGCATTTTCCATGTGTACCTACGCCGGGGGTCAGGGCCGTAGCTAGGGGCTGGCCAGGGGGGTGGCTCCCAGGGGCGTAAGCCTCAGGGGGGCGCACTTTGCAGACCCACAGCCTGCGGGCCGCTGGGACACAGGAACACAAAATTAAAACATGATGCTAACTCACATTTTAAAAACGCACCTGATTACGATAGGCACCCCCACAATTTAAGAACGGCGCCCCTAACTTAACGCACAAAATTTGTAACGAACCCTAAAGAAAAGAAAAAAAAGAAAGAGGCACTCCGGGAGTGCCGACAGAAGTGAAAACTTGAAATAACGTGAGCATTTTTTAATGTAGGGAATAATTTCTAATGAAGTGTTTTATTAAACAGTAGAAAGTAGTTGCATGTATATAATAAATTAAATATTAATTTATTGCGCTATTGTAATCAATTATTTTACATAAAAATTGTACACTTCAGAATAATCAACTTTCATCCATTATTTCAACAACTCTTTCATCATCACCGCCATCATCATCGGCAATATCTAAAACTGATACAATAGGCTTATGGTAACTAAAGTAAGAAACGAATAATTTTGATTCGAATTTGCTTAAATGTCTTTTAAATACTGCATCAATAGTAGTTTTATATTTCGTTGTGCCAAGATTGCGATCATTAGACATCGTTAAACCAAACTCACTATTTAAAAATTCAATCAATGGTAGATTTTTATCGTCTGCAAAGTTTATGTTTATGTATATATGAATAAGCTACTCAAATTGAACGTATTAAAAGAAATTGAGTTATATTGTACTAACCTTCACTATTCTTGTATCGAGTACACTCTCCTGCACGAGTATGGACTATTATATTATCCGGCACAATATTTGTAGCAACCCAAATTGAATGAACTAAACCGTATATTAGATATATATATATGTAATGTAATATGAATAAAATTATAATATAGTTTATTTGACGGTGACGCGAGTCCAATGGTTTTTACCCATCCACAAGTACTGTGTATATAGCTAGTATACTGTGTATATACAGAATATACAATTATACATATATTTAGCAGCAGTGACGGTGACGCGAGTCCAATGGCTTTTACCCATCCACAAAACTGTATATACAGAATATACAATTACACATATATTTAGTAGCGGTGATGGTGACGGTGATGAGAGTCCAATGGTTTGTACCCATCCACAAGTACTGTGTATATAGCGAGTATACTGTGTATATGCAGAATATACATAATTATACATATATGTAGTAGCGGTGACGGTGACGCGAGTCCAATGTCTTTTACCCATCTACAAAAGTGCTCAACGCGACATAAGAAGTTTTCACTTCAAAAACTACACACCATGGTACTAACACATGTATTAGTGCCATGCTACACACAAACTATAAGGTCCGTTATGGTCCGTTATCTCGGCGCCGTAGGCGCGCACAATAGCACCGTACCGGTGGACAAGAGCCCACCCTAACCGGTTCATTTACATATGAGCAAGTTTTGTCTGTGATGTATTTTGTCACACTCATATGTACATTAACATTGGCCGTTTTTTCTCTCTCTGGCACATGCCAACCAAAGCGACCGGGCGGTGCGGCGTGCCGGCGCCAAACCGGCCGTATCGGCTGACAATACTATGTGAGAACGACCAATGAGCGTAGCAAAACACTGAGTGGGAAATCCCCACAATTTGTTCGTTCTGATTGTTAGATACATAGTGGCTCAGTATATACTAGATAGTACTAGATCAGTATAGCGGGGGGCGCAAAATTATATATTGGGGGGCGCAAAATTCAAATCTTGCCAGGGGCGCTGGTGACCCTAGCTACGACTCTGTGAACCAACACACTTTTTAGAACACGATTACGTTTAGTTGACCTACTAAAAATGTTCTTTCATTAGGCCTAAGGTATTTCTCAAATTTTTTATTTAGCTACTTTTTGATAAAGCTAAATTTAATGAGTGATTTGTTGCATAGATGCACAAGGAACAAAATCCTCGGAGTGCGAGGTGGCGCAGGGAAAGGAACTGGCCCCCCTACCCTTAATGTGTGAGCTTCACACGCCTGTGGCTTAGTCCGGTGTCACCTATCAAAAACCAACCTTCGGATTGAATCACTGAGTGAGTGAGTCACAATTGGAGCAGGCCCACAGGCCCGGGCGACTGCCCGAGGCGCCGCCGCAAAGGAAGGGGCGCCGTGATTGTGAACAAATATTTTTGTTACTACGTTTAACTGGTGAGTAGGTTTGATAGGAGGGGAGTGGGGGGCCACCGGAATACTCTCTCTCGCCAGGATTAAAATCTTTGTCGGGACTGACAAGGAGTAGGTACTATTTAAAGCTATCTTCTTCATTTCCCGAGCAGCACCATGAGATGTTGACGCTGCAGCCGTCACTTCCAATTCCAACACAGTTTTCTATGTCTAATCCTACGCCCCCAATAGCCTTTTTAACAGTCTGTCCTTGAACCTATGCAGTGATAGATGGTTCAGTACTTGGGTTGCTAGAATCATAATTTTCTTTATGAAGGTCAATAAATTCAATTAAATCTTCTCTTACTGTTGAATTTGTATCAGCGATTGCTTTGTAGACATATCGCAGCGAAATACTCAACTGAGAAGTATTCGAAATGTATGTAGTCTCGTCAAATAGTACTTATAGCTATTCTTATCCTTATTCTCATTGCTGCCAACGTTTCGGAACTCGAGTCGATGTCATCAGCCCTGACGATGGATGGATCTCGACTCGATTTCCGACATGAGAGGAGTGACCCAAATAGCCTTCCATGACTCTGTACGCCGGGAAAACATCATACTTCTGTGGTAAGATGGCTAAATATGATATGTAATTTTTGAAAATTTAGCAGGAGAGCAATTTACATGACATTTAGCCAACTTGGCCAACTAAATATATTTGCAAAATGGATATATCGCATATTTTGCACAGGGTTTTTCTCAAACCCTACATATCCTAAACATATCACATTTTAACTTGTTTTAGGGTAACTTTGTGGTATATCATTGTAATTTTGAAATAGTTTGACTTGTACAAAACCACTTTTTCATTTAGCAAAAGTAATTTTGCTAAGCACTTAATATATATTACAACTGCCAGAGTGATTTTGAACTGCAGTTTTTAAAATTTTGCAATGACCAACGGGAACTGGACTCACGAGAACAACTAGAGATTTTAAAATTTATGAATGACCCAGACATCAGCATCATTAATGAGTAATTGTATTCATCCTTCTCCCCTATCCCCTGGCCTCCGTCTCGAACAACCTCATCTCCTCTCCTCATCCCCTCCCCTTCCTCCTCTGACGACACGTAACTACAACTACCATAGTTACACAAACAAAACATAAATACAAACGCCTGATGATGAGATTACTCACCGAAATCCGGGTCGTGTATGTTATTAAATGAAAAATTGGTTAAATGTGAAGGGGGGGGGGGGGTCACCCCCTTCTCCCCCCACACCCCCCTTATGGGAATACCCCCCATGTCAAACGGGGGGTCCGGGAATTTTGAAAAATATACATCTTAAAATGACGTTTTGAAGGTGTTCTATTATGTAATGGAAGGTTATCTATAGGTGTGCTATTAGTACGTGTTAAACACATCATTTTTACGTGTTTTTTTATCAATGGTGGGTTACAACCTCCAAACCCCCCCCCCCCCTGGGTACGCATATGACAGTATGCATAACAAAAAAAAACGGACATATCATATTTAGCCATCATACCACAGACTTATCCTTCTTGTCAATTCTACAACATATTCATCGCCGCTCCATTTTATCAATTCATTGGTAGTTGTCTTCCTAATATACATACGTAGCATTAGCCTTAGAAGAATTGGGATGGTCCTTAAGCTGGGTATCACCACTGTCTACTCTGAATATCAATAATGCTCGGAAGTTCCCGTCATTTCGTATCTCACCGACATCAACTATATATCCGTCATCTCTGTGCACTCTTAACGGTATTTTTTGGCGAACAGTATTGTTTTAATGATTGGGACAAGACGAGCTCTGTTTTATAGCACTTGACTTATTCTTCTTTCATCTAATACATAATTTATTTGCCAGGATTTTTGAAGTTGATACCGTTTAACACTTTGTTTAGTCCGAAATAAACCTTTTTTTCCAATCTGGGTTTCAGATATCATTCCCCGCGCAGCTGCGAACCTCCGTTAACTCCGATCTTGAAAGTGGTCACGTAATAATAGAAACTCGGTTTGGAAAAAGTAGTGAGGGCTGTACGAAGTGTTTAATATTAAGAGCCTCTTACTCAATGGAGTGAGAGGCAGAGACAACCCTTTTGGAGGCACACACCCTGTACACTCCGCTGTCCCGTCGTTACCTGCAGTATGTGGTTTTACATTGTACTAAAACTGTTTCACGTGTTGCCAGCAATACTTCGAAATGTTTGCGTATTACACGAGGCCACCCCCTCCACTCTCCCTTCGCCTTCCCCCCCCTTCCACTCATCCTACAGCCTCAGAAGATTGTGCCAGTAACGTTCGCGGTAGTGGCAGCGGCATTGACTATCGCCCAAAAATCGTATCATAGTGTGTATTGTGTTAGATGCATACAACTCGCTGTCCTCTGCGTACATAAGTGTTAAGGATAATTTGTATGCTGTGTTAAACAATCAATGATACGATGCACTCAAATATTAGAGTTTTAAACTACTGATGGATTTCATCGCGCTTGGACATCAATGCAACAGTTGGATTAAAGAAATACATGACGTTAGCCTTGTATGTTAGCTTTCAAAATATTTTTTATTTTTACTGAGCCTGAGGGGAGGGGGGGGGATCCGCACCTGTGTAGTTCTTGAGATATTAAGGGTAGAGTAGACACCAGTATTCTCATAAATACGCATGCGCCATCTTGGAAAAATGACTGATATTATATGAAATCGCATATGTAGACCTGCGCAGCTAACTGTCTGTCAGCATAGTTGCTTTATAAACAACTAGCGGAAGGTGCCTGTTGAAATTCAACGGGTGTGAAAAACATTGAACTTATTTTATAATAAAACCACAAAGTCTGGAGAATACTGTTGGCGTGGTCCTTTGAGGAGTTCGTATCCTATCTTGTGCGTTGTGTTCAATGTAGTAGACATGCTGACCGTTTTCCAGGTGCACGGAGAGAAAGTCCTATTTCATATGCGGGAAACCAAAAAATGAGTGAATGTAAGTTAACTGCACTTTAACACCTTTAAACATATCTAAATAACTCGCAACGTTTATTATGTGGGAATTGGTCTAAAAAACAATACGCAATCGTAATGAGAGGCAGACAGTGTTCTTGTGCAGACGGTTCCACTACGTGTAATACATCTGATGATCGAGTATTTAACGATAATAAACAACGCAGTTTTTTGTAGCAACATAGGCATTATTACCATTACTATTCGTTGCACCTAAGTATTCTTGCACATTTAATTCCTTTATGTGTATCGTTTACTACGAAAGTGTTCTCTCATAGGTTGTTCTTATACATGCAGTCCTCCTATGAGAGCTACTTAGAGAATAGACATTGAAAAGTATACTTGTTGTAAATATGCATTGAATTTGTCGATTACCTCCGAAGCAATCTATCATGGGGACCTTGGGACTCTGGGCCCTTGTTATATAGGTTTTCTTTCTACGTGCTATCATGGGCCTGCAGGAAAACGTGATATTTAAATGCTAGAGGCGTGAATATCCTTTGAAAATCAAATCTATGGTTGTCAAGGAAATATGTTATTGTTGATTTCAGAGAAAAATGTGAGATTTTTCAGATAAAAACATGATATTCAGACAAATACGAAGCATAAATGAAAATAAAATGAAAGAATAAGAAACTTCATTTATTCAGCCATCCGATTAAAAACATTTCAACCCTCTATCTTGAGCGTAAGTAATTTTAAAGAGCAAAAAATTAAACCACTGCACCAAACCCAATACGTAGTGTACCAAAGGGCCGGCCCCTTTTTTGGGACCTTTTGTGGCCCTGAGATATTTTTAAAATAGCCTATAATTTTCTTCATGTCTTGAACTATTAGTCTGCAAAATTTCGGCACGATCAGAGCAAAACTGTAGATTTGTTTAAAAACCAAACACAAACAGACAAACATTCTACTTTATATCTTTATATATATAAAAGTCAATGTATGTATGTATGTTCCACATCTCCTCCTAAACCACAGGACCGATTTTGATGAAATTTGGAACACATGTTTGTTACTGGTAGACAACAAACACTGTAGGGTTCAATTAACCGAAACCCTATTTTTTCAGGGTTAAGGGTGTGATCCTTACTAATATGCATAAAAATGTAATGGTGTCTGTCTGTCTGTTGCTCCATCACACAAAAACTACTGAAGCGATTGAGCTGAAATTTGGCATGCAGATAGAAAACATATGTGGTTGTAACATAAGCTATATTAAAAATCCCTAAAGGCCCCCAAAGGCCCCCTGAAGGTCCCCCCTGGTGGTTCATGCTAAGCATTGGGTTCGGTGCAGTGGTTTCATTTATTTGTTTTTAAAATTACTTTCACTCAAGATATAGGGCTGGGATTTTTTTATCGGATGGCTGAATAAATGACGTTTCTAATTTTATCAATCGATTTCCTTCTACGCTCCGTAATTGTCTGAACTTCATATTTTCAGCTGAAAAATCTCACCTTTTTCTCTGAAATCAACAATAACATATTTCCTTGACAACCATAGATTTGATTTTCAAAGAATATACACGCCTCTAGCATTTAAATATCACGCCTTCCTGCAGGCCCATGATAGGACGTAGAAATAAAATCCGTATAAAAAGATCCCAGAGTCTCAAGGGCCCCATGATAGATTGCTTCGGGGGGTAATCGATAAAGTCAATGCATATTTAACAAGTATACTCTTCAACGTCTATTCTCAAAGTAGCTCTCAAAGGGGCACTGCATGTATATGAGAGAACAATTACGTAGTAAACGTTACACTAAAGGAATTAATAGAATACACACTTAATTAAATGTGCAAGAATATTTACGTTGAGCGAATATCAATGGTATAATAATGCCTCTGTTGCTACAACAAACACGGCGTTGTTTATTATCGTTTAATACTCAGATGTATTACACGTAGTGAAACCGTCTGCCTCTCATTGCGATTGCGAACTGTTTTTAGACCAATTCCTACATCATTAACGTCACGAGTTATTTATATGTTTAAAAGTGTTGAAGTGCAGTTTGTCGTATTGAAATCAAATGTTATAAACTGATTTATCTCCAGAATTAAATCATGAGATCTTATCTTTATTCTCGTCTGTATTCAACAACCGTTCATAGTTACCTTTTTAGCAAAACAAAACCTTGTCGCTATTGACGACCAACAAATGAGACAGCCCAAGATCCTACAACTCCTCCCTTCTTTCAGACAAAGGATGCCGGCAAAGAATGACCCAAGTACAAATAAAACCAACCCTAAACCAGGATCACAAACTGGTGAAAACTCAACAAAGCAAAGTAAAATATAAACAACAAAACATTAATTCAAGAACAATAAGAAACTATACTGATATTAATAAAAGTTGCTGGCAAGATGGCTATTAAGATTTTCCCATCTCAAAATCATCAAATTTGGACGGCAGTCTGATAGTCCTTGCAGGCCTTTGAATGGTCATCTTCGGATTGCAAACTTCAGGATCAGGTGGAGATTGAGTCAGACACTTCGATGTCGATTCTGGTGTTCCCACTGGCATGAACTGTGAATCTAGATTTTCCTGATTCGTCTTCTCCAATTCTTGTATTTGAGTAGAAGTTCTTGATGAACCAAATCGGGACAAATCTCGTTCGGGTGCCCTTGTGAGGAATGATGTATTCCTTCTCAACACCGATCCACTGGGTGTTGTTACTTCCACCGAGTTTCCACTTTTAGATAGTACAGTATGTTTATCGATGCTGTATCTTGGGGTTAATTTGCTCAGTTTTGGTTGTTGAACTCGAACTTGATCTCCGATCTTAAGATCTGAGGGTCGTGCATGCCTCCTCTCATCTGCATATTTCTTTGCAGAGGCCTTCCTTTCGGCATCTCGGTCCCGAACTTGGAGGTCATTAGCTGCAAACTGGACTCTGACATCTGGAATCTTGGACCGCACCTTTCTTCCTTTGAAAAGGTTTGCAGGAGGTACCCCAGTGGTTGAATGTGGAGTAGTGCGGTATGATCTAAGATATGCTCTCAGCTCCCTCTTCCAGTCTTGGTTTAGACCCTGAGCAATCTTGAGTCTTTTAAGAAGAGACCTGTTTTGACGTTCCACTTCACCATTTGCCTGAGGCCACAAAGGGGTTGAATTTCTAAGCCGGATACCATTGATTGATAGATATTCAGCAAACTCAGCACTCTTAAAAGCAGCTGCATTGTCACACAACAGTGTTTCCATTGGCCCTTCTTCTGCAATTATTTCATCCAATTGCTGGATGGTGGTCTCAGTATTGATGCTCTTAACAATTTTGACCATCACATATCTGCTATAGTAATCAACGATCACAATTAAAAATAATGACCCGATGGTAATGGGCCCATGTAATCCATAGATACAAGCTCCCAGGGCTTAGATGGTAACTTTGTTGATTGCAGAGGCTCAGGTGGAGATTGTGTTTTCACAAGTTGACATCCCTGACATGTATCGACCCAATATTCAACATCCTTATCAATAGTCTTCCACCACAGTTTATCTCTGATCCTAGCCTTCATACCCGTCATGCCTATATGGCCTTCATGAGCTAACTCTAGCACTCTGACAATAAGTGACTTTGGAAGAACAATTCTGTCACCTCTGAGTAAGAGATCCCCAACAATGCATAGTTCTTCCTTTATTAGTTCGTATCTCTTCATATCCTTTGTCCATGAATTTGTTCTTACAGCTTGTTTGACATTTTTCAGCTCTGGGTCTTCGATAGTTTCCTGGACTACTTCCTCCAGGGTCATGGCCTTGGGAATGGACTGGGTGGAAATAGCCCAAATTTCTGCTCTTTCATTATCAGATGTCCCAATTGCTTGTGATATATCTATCAAACGAGAGAGAGGGTCTGCAATGTTAGTTTTCCCAGGGCGGTAGATTACTTTAAAATCATATGGCTGAAGTCTCAACACCCATCTCTCAATTCTCATAGTTGGCTTTGATTTGACCCCATATATAATCTCAAGGGGTTTGTGGTCAGAGATTATCTCAAACTTCTTGTTGATCAAGTACATGCTGAATTTTTCACATGCCCAAACGATGGCAAGGGCTTCACGTTCAGTTTGCGAGTAATTCTGTTCTGCAGGTGTCAGAGAGCGACTTGCATACTGGATCACCATTGGTTCCAGTTTGGTGCTGTTGGGCAATTTTTGACGCTGGACTAAAACAGCACCAAGTCCAACTGGGCTAGCATCTGCAATCACTCTTGTTGGCGCATCCATTTGATAGAATCCCAAGACAGATGGGCTCGCTATTATCCCCTTCAGTTGCTGGAAAGCATCTTCCTGTTCCTGACCCCATTCAAACTCTACATCCTGTTTGGTGAGTTTTCTCAGAGGGCCAGTAACCGTGCTGTAGTTGGGTACAAAACGTGCAGAGAAGTTAACGAGACCCAGAAAGCTTCTTACTTCCTCACGAGTTGATGGAGACCTGAACTTCTGGACCACCGACTGGTTCGTCTCTGTGGGACGAATCCCCTTTGCTGACAAGTGATGTCCCAGAAAAGTAATTTCTGGCGATCCAAATTGGCACTTTGCTGGGTTGAGGGTAAGGTTAGCACTCCTCAGTTTCTGCAGTACTAGTGACAGTCTTTGGTCATGTTCTTCTTTATCTTTTCCTCCAATTCTGATGTCATCCTGTGAGTTAGCCACTCCAGGTATTCCTTGTAGTAGATGGGCGATAATTCTTTGAAACATTTCTGGGGCACATTTGACCCCAAAGACCAATCTTTTATATCTGAAGAGTCCTCTACTGCAGCTAAAGACGGTAATTTCTCTTGAGTCTTCATCAAGCTCTATTTGATGGTATCCCCACTTGATGTCCAAGGTGGAGAACACCGTGCAGCCATGCAGCTCATAGACTAACTCTTCAAATGTTGGGAGAGGAAATCTTTCACGCTTGATGGCTTGATTTGCTCTTCTCATGTCAACAACTAGACGCCATGCACCGGGCTGTTTCTTTGGAACTAAGTGAGAGGGTGAGACCCAGGGAGTGGGTCCTTCCACAGGCTCAATTATATCATTTTCTAACAGCTCTTGAATAAGTTGTCTCTCAGGTTCCCTTAAATTATATGCAAGGCGCCTAACTGGTTGCGCAACTGGCTTGACAGATTTATCCACAGGTATGGTGAGTTGGAAATTTTTTAATTTGCCAATGCCAGTAAATAAATCTTGGAACTCGCTGAGCAGTGGATATGCCATCAAGGTGTTTACCACAGTTTCATTTTCCTTAGGTCCCACTCTAAGGAGACCAATCAAAGTTGATGCTTCCCCACTGAGAATGTTAGGGCCCGAGCCATCAAAGATCATGAATTTGACACCTCTCAAAATCCTGTTCGTGAGACTGCAACTGATATTGGCCTCGAATGAGCCAAATAATTTCAATGGCTTTGATGATCCATATGGATAGCACCATTTATCTTCCTTTATAGCTTTGCTTCTCAAGCCATTCTTCTTCAACCTGTCCCATTCAGACCTATCAATGATGTTCGTAGAAGAACCAGAGTCAATCACCATTTTCACCGTAATTCCTCCCAATTGGATTGGATATTGCTTCAGAGTCTTGTGTTTCACTGCCAAGCAATACTTCCTTTGGGATAATAGCATGAGATTGTGCTCTGATTTTTCATCTTCCGATTCCTGACCTGACTCCGCTTCTTCTCCATCTGATTTTCCTCCCTCTGAGGTGTCAGTCTCCACTACAACGTATCGAATATGCTTTTTCTTCTTGTTTTTGTTCGGCATATTCTTGGTCTTGCATCTTTTCCCGAGATGACCCTCCAAACCACATTTATTGCATTTTTTTCCTCTAGCTGGACAGCCAGGATCAGAGGCAAAGTGTCCAGAGTAGCCGCATCGATAGCACTTCAACTCATTTCTATCTTCTTGATCATCTCTGGAGTGTAAACTGATTTTGTTAACGGAGTCCTCAATACTTTTATTTTCCAATAACTTTTTCCTCCTTTTTTCAAGCTCCCAGGTTCTGGCAGTCTCCAAGAGAGTTTTAAGGTCAAGAGAGCCCCCCTTCTTGATCAACTTGTCTTTTAAGGCAGAGTGAACCAACTTTTCAAGAACATGATCTCTGATGATTTGTTCACGATGTTGTTCCGCGGTAACCGCACCAAAATCACAATGCTTCACTTGTTTGCGCAACCTCACGACGAATTGGTCTACGCTTTCGTCAGCTTTCATTTCCATCTGACGTAGGTATTGGCGCTCGTACAGGGTATTTTTCAATGGTTCAAAGAAATTTGTAAGTTTATCAACCGCGTCGTCGAACACATCGACCGCTGCACCTGCTGGCTCTGGTAACGCGTCAAATATATCTTGCACTTCAGGCCCAGCCTTGTGAAGCAACCGGGCCAGTTTACGAGTAGAGGTAATGGTAGCATCTCCCGCAATGTAGTACTTGAAGTCCCGAATCCAATCTTGCCACCGGGTCCCAGCCGTCGAAATTTCGCTGTATACAGGGAATATAGCTGGTCCCTGATCAATCGTAGTCGTCATCATCGCGTCTCAAAATTTTCTTATTTTGCTCCGCGAATTTTCGCTAAGTTCGTTGACCTCGTCGCCAATTTGTCGTATTGAAATCAAATGTTATAAACTGATTTATCTCCAGAATTAAATCATGAGATCTTATCTTTATTCTCGTCTGTATTCAACAACCGTTCATAGTTACCTTTTTAGCAAAACAAAACCTTGTCGCTATTGACGACCAACAAATGAGACAGCCCAAGATCCTACACAGTTAACCTAGGTACATTCACTCAATCATCGAGTTTCCTATTCTAGACTCTCACTTGCCGCTGTGTTTCCGTTCCTTGGACTTAAAAATATATCCATCAACATGCATAATAGAAAAAAAGAGTAACCTTTCGAAAAAAACTTCAAAGGCAAAATGAATGTCTTATTTGTGAGAAAATGAACCCTTGAAAGAAAAACGACAAAAGTTAGACTTGGATGGTCATAGTCATGCCCATCAGCGATCTCATGAGAATCTCCCCGTGGTGTTTCTCGGGTTACGCTAAGATCCGTACAAATTTCATCCTTACCCAACATACAGATGGGTAACCAGCTCGAAATTGGTTCAAACACAGACCCATCTGTTTCAAAACTTCAATCTGCTTTAAGATGGCGGAAATTATAATGACGTCACTACATGCTTCTTATCCGAAAGAAGAACGGAAATTCTGCGCAATTAACGACATACGTGCATGAAAATCGACAAGTGCACTAAAAATCACCATAGATTTTTTATTTAGCAACCGAAACCAATGATTATGGCTATGCCAAAGGCGTAGTCCCATTGATGGAGGATTCATAGGTCAAATAAACATGGCTTCTACTGCCATTACTCCTCTTGACTTTGTCAACCGCTGGATTGTACTCTTCTGTCCAATCCTGATTAAGATAATCAACGCACATATCAACGTTAAATAGTGCAACTGAATTAAGTCATGGAATGGAAATATATGTATGTACACAAGGGAAGCGATCAAGCTGTTAATCACTCAGAAGACGGCTCAAGAGAACCGGAGGGACGAGGTGACCATCTATCAACCGTTGCTATTTAAGTAGTAATGAGTCTGCAAGGCCGATTTTTGGGTTTCCCGTGCATGAAAGTGAACCAATAGTCACTCACCTCTCCGTGCACCTGGTAAACTGTCAGTTAGTCTACTACAACGAACACAACATAGAAGATAGTTTACGAACTCCTCAAATGACCACGCATACAGTTTTTCATCAGGCTTTACGGTTTTATTATAAAAAATAAGTTTAATGTTTTTCACACCCGTTGAATTTCAACGGGTATCTTCCGCTCGTGTATATATATAGACGACTATCTTTTTTTCACACTGAAGGAAGCTTTTCGCATTCATTCTAGGGCTATTCTAAAGCACAATTCCAACCCCTGCATGTTTAACGATCTAGCGTGTATGATCCTGCTTCTTCCTCTTCAAAAGTCTTCTTCTTCAAACCACTTAATCTCATTGACTTCCAAATGTCAAGGCTCATCCTCCACTTTACTGTTTTCAGAATGTTCAGTCTCCCGCAGGTGTGAAGTGATGTTACATTCCATGTGCCAATCCTGAATTGACCATCAGGCTTGGTTGAAGTACAGTCAGTCTACTTATCTGATTGGGGAATTATTTTTTCCATGCAATATTTTACTGTAGGAGGTTCCATTAGCTTAATAAAATGTTTAAAATAAAAAAGTTGGTTACAGGGATCAGAGACAATTGGAGAGGGGGGATGGAAAATTCGAGAACATGGAGAATGCAGAATTATAGGCCCTCTTACCTATTAGGATATCCCAATACAGTGCCTGTAGGCGAAATGGGCGTCTCGGTCTGTTGTCATCCGAGGAAATTTAAGAGAGACAGCGAACACTCCATCCTCGTTTTCCTTCCAATTTCTATTGGGCAAAAAAGCCGGGTAAGCTTCCGTGACTTTATATGCTAGTCACATGTCAGTTCAGTTCTCTCAGATTAATGTACATTTTTCTATGATTTTTTTTTAATTTTTGCAACTGTAGTTAGAACCAACTTTGTATTCAATTTATAAAGTGTATTTATTTATTATTATTGAAAGAAGAAACTTCATACATTGCAGTATATATCCGCTTTACTATATCAATTCCATTCTGTTCAATGATTTCTGGAGTGAATTCCATCATAAAATGAACCACAAAATACGTTGCCGGGCGAAGCGATGTTTCAAATGTTTATATGTATTTACTCAGGATAAACGCACATGATTGTTGAAATGCTTCAATTACATACCCATTCAGAAAATTTCAATGACGCGAGCATCTCCAAGCGTTAATTTTTATTTTCACGAAGGGGTGGAGATAAGTCATTCGTTCATCTCTCAGGAGCAGTAAAGAGCTCTATGTTGAAGCAACTTCTCTCACTAACACCTTTGCTGTCTCCCCGACTCGGGAAAAAGTGGTTTGGATATCACAAAATTAAGGCACTGTAAGTAAGAATTGAGGAGTGGAGTCGTGATTATATTTAAAAAATTAATTCACGACATTATCCAGGAAGGGCGTACCTGAAGAGTTTGCATTCCGTAATTGCAAAGGAAGGAATGAATCAGTCTTATCACGTGGGTCGTGGTGGTCTGGCCGGCAGTCCCTTCGGCTTTTTTGGGAGCAAGAAGATAAGATATCCGAGGCAGTCTCAGACAGGAAGTATCGTGACGTCGAGGTCGGCAGGCCCCTCGAAGCAGTGCCGTCCCTACACCCGTTGTAGGGTAAGTGCCGCTGCACTGGGCCCCGGGGTTTACCTTTTTCAGACGGCGGCGCGGGGAAACCCGCACCATGGTGTATGGCACACAGCTGACCGTGGATGGACACCAGTGAATGTCGAATTCCTGACACGCCACAGGAATGACGTACGCCCGGCATCAATCCATAAAATGGATCCATAAACGGTCACCTGGCGCGGGTGTGCCTTATCCCGCCGACCTTATATGTATACATACTCTCGTGATATATAACTCTCGGGTATACGATCTCTCGTGGAGTAAACATATTCGAGAAATTACCGGCCAAGCTAATCGTAAATTGGGATTTGTTAAAAGAGTATTAGGCAAGTGCGACGATAAAGTTGGGGAAATCAGCTAATTCTCCCTTGTTAGACCCCGCTTGGAATTTATGCTGCCAGCATTTGGGATCCTTATTGGGAAACTGAGTTAGAACGCGTGCAGCGAAGATCGGCAAGATACGTTAAAGGCCGTTATGATAATCTCGTTAGTGTTACTGACCTTTTGCAGCAACTGGGATGCGAAACGCTTGCAGACCGTCGATTACAAATTAGACTCAATATATTAAGTAAGTTCCAACCCGGCTATTCTCTGACGACCGTGATAATATTTAACGAAATCCGACATACTACGGTAGATCAGATCATGAGAATAAAATTAGGGAACTAGACTGCAGAATGGATAGATTTAAGATGTCTTTTTTCCCACGAACGATAAGGGACCATAATAGCTGCCAATGAGACTTTTAACTTGGCTTGTCGATAGGTAGTGTAGTTCTTGGTAGTAGTAGTACACCCTAGTACTTTAATCCTTATCTGCTTCCTAGTACATACTAACAACACGCTGTGCATGTTTTCAGCATAACTCTTTGAGTCTCTGTCCATTTGCGTAGTTGCAAAATACATATATTACCATTATTACCAAAATCATATATTACCATTGGGAACATATCTGTAGTGTAGTAGTGCATGCTTGTGAGGCTTCGCCTCGTGACACGCATTAGCGATTTATACTAATATGTAATATACATAATGTAATTATGAAATTTCATTCACTGAGGAACCGATGAAAGAAATCACTATTCAACGCGATGGGATAACTAAACAGCTACAGTCGATAAAAAATAGTAAATCTCCGGGTCCGGAGGGAATACCCGCGCGTGTCCTCTAGTGTCCTCAAGGAGTTAGCGCCACAGATCGCACCGTTCTTAGACATAATATTCAAGAAGTCATTGTTTGAAGGAAAGATACCATTAGACTGGAAAATTGCAAACGTTACACCGATATTCAAAAAGGGAAACAGACACGACCCAGGGAACTATCGACCAATTTCATCAACGTCGATTATAGGCAAGATACTCGAACATATCGTCGTTAGCAATATCATGACGTTCCTGGACAGTCGTAACGTCCTCCATGGCTCTCAGCACGGCTTCCGGAAAGGTAGATCATGTGAAACACAACTCGCGCTCTTTCTTCATGACGTTCTCAAATCAGGTGAATCGAAAAGACAAGTCGACGCATTATTTCTAGATTTTAAGAAAGGTTTCGACACGGTACCTCATAACAAACTTTTATACAAATTACAGTCATGCGGCCTAAACGAAACAGTAGTAAACTGGATACGCGACTTTCTGAGTGATCGTAAGCAAAAAGTAGTTCTTGACGGAATTAGCTCTGATGTCGTTAAAGTGACATCAGGTGTCCCGCAAGGAAGCGTGATCGGCCCCCTTTTGTTCATTATATACATAAATGATCTATGCTCTCGAATTAGCAGTAAAATACGTTTATTTGCCGACGACGCTGTCATCTATCGTGAAATTAGTGATCACTCTGACTTTGAAACTCTATCATCGGATTTAAACAACGTTCATGTGTGGAGCCAAGAGTGGGGACTCAAACTTAATCTGAGCAAATGCACGGCGGTACATTTCTTGCGGAGGTCGTCCAACTATTCCCATGTATATGCTGTGGATGGTGTTAACATAAAGGCGACAGATGAAGTGAAGTATCTAGGAGTTACGATAAATTCGGACCTATCGTGGGGAGCACATATAAGAAATATTTGTGGCAGAGCTCTGAAGAAGCTTTTCGTCAAGCGTATTGTGGGAAGATTTTCGGATGAAAAAGTAAAAGAGAGGTGCTATTTCGCACTCGTCCGGCCACACCTTGAATATGCAGCGAGCATATGGGATCCGGTGCAGAAAGACTTAATCCGGGAACTTAATAAAATACAAAGGAAAGCTGCGCGATTCGTCAAAAACTGCTACGGGCGTACAGACAGCGTTACACAGATGTTAAACGAATTAGGCTGGGAACCGCTAGAGACTCGGAGGCTGCGCGCTAGGCTTAGATTGCTTGAACAATTGAGAATAGATATCTTTCAGAGCGACACGGAGAACATCATATTAGAACCCCACTATATTTCCAGGTCCGACAGAAACGATAAATTAAGAGACATATTTTGCCGAACGGATAGGTATGGGAATTCGTTTTTCCCCCGAACAATAAGGGACTATAATAAATGCTAGGCGTAATTTCATTAGAGCGTTTCCTTTTTATATGTAAACGGCTGGTGTCCTAACACCCCCCGCCACACGTCTATTGAGGCGGCTTTCTGGGTAGTATGTAGATGTAGATGAATACATAATTAGTCGTAGTTACACTAATTCTTGGACTTTAACTACTCACCCACTGCCACACACCCTTGAGGTGGCTTGTAGAGTATTCTGTAGATGTAGATACGTACTTTTGGATCTTTACCCGCACCGTCTGAAAGGAGCCAACTGGAGTGGTTCCGTGCTTGTGCCCGCTTGCAGAAAGAGACTAACTTTTTCAAATCGTGATGTAGAAGCATATTGTATATCTTTACAGATGCCACGAAAGTAAGGTTTGCTATAGAGAGGAAATTTTATAAAAATGAACGTCATGATGGCGTAAAAGAAATTTCACGAGAAGATAACTTTAGTCCTTTTCTCACTTTTTTCATTCTTCCCTGGCTCCCTTAAAATAAAAAAACATCCTCCGCTATCAACACCCAATTTTAAACAATACTATTTCCAGTGTCCTCCTAATACCCTCTCGTCCCACAGTATATTTCAATCGTCCCTCCTTGCCCCCCTCCTCCGCTCTTCTGCTACGCCCTCTTCCAACAAATCTTCCTCAGCAGCCAACTGCACCAATATCGTCTCTCATGTAATTTCTGCCCGGCATTTTACATTGACGAATGTTCTCCATACGAATGAATGGGCACCGCCACTCCAACAAATATCCACCCTTCTTTTACCCCATTCCTAACCATACTTAAGCTTCCCATCGCAAAACCTTCACCAAATGTATGTTTCTCTCTTTCTATATTGAAAGCCCTCCCCGAATCAGCTACCAAAGTCGAATTGAGGACTCGTGAGAAGGCATTCATATGGGATACAAGAGAATCGCCCGAGCGAGGGTGAGGTTTAGTAAGAACTGATTTTCTCTCAACATTCCTCAAGGGTTTCACGGGAGGCTTGCCTCTCGCCCTCGGGATTATCGGCTAAGTTTGCGGTCGGAGAAGGCGTCATCGATCCAGATTATAGAGAAAAATTAAGGTAAATAAGAGAAAAATCAAAGTGATGCGGATTTTGCTGTGCAAAAGGGTTGATCGGATATGCCAAATTTTATTCGAAAAATAGCCACGAATGTAAATTTTGTGGTCACCGATGACGCTAGTTCACCGACTAGCCGAGGTGGATATAATTTTGGCAGTTCGGATCATCCTCAGATAGATTGAGGTGATTCCTTTAATCGCATATTTATGTAAGTTACATGCGACATAAACATTAATCAAATTGCGTTGAGGCGCATAAGTGATAATACGTTTTCCTAATCGTTTGGTAGGATTAACCACGCGTTTACTGTCACCACCTAAGTCACTGCCAGGAACCCACAGATTGCTGTCACTACCACCGGCGCTGATATATCAACCCCGAACCATCAACCTAGAGCCCACAATCTGCCTTCAATAATCGATTTCATCAGACACTTACTAGTCCGTAACTTTCAAGCCAGGGTAGAGGGCATAGGTAACCCACTACTGACGCACATATGGGATTACGACCCAAGTATCCCAACCACATACAAAAGGCCTCAACAAATTACTCGACTATGAGTCTTTCCTGTCTTCTTTAGTTTTAAATTCTTACGTTGGAACTTAGAAAGACCTTTTTTTAATTTTTATTAATTTGTTCGCGAAAAAAATAAAACAGAAAAAAAATTGAAAAAAGATACAAAAGAAAAAAAAAAGAAATAGCATAAAAAATATATATATATATATATATATTTATAAAAAATAATAAAATGTTATAAATAAAAAAATATTCATTAAAAGAAAAATGAAATAAAAAGCTTTTGTCAATTAAAATTAAGTTTCTCTTTCTCGCAAACACAACATTTCCACACCCACATCAAAAGACAAAGATTGCTGATTAATGTTAATGAACCGGTTGGGGGGTGGGCTCTTGTCCACCTTGGGCCCACGGATCTATTGTGTTCGCCTTCGACGCAGAGATTAAGGACCTCTTCACTTCTCTGTTTCTTCTCTTAGTTAGAGTTGAGCATCAGGGAGAAGATGCGAAGGATGCAGGGAGCTTCCTTAAGGAGCATTTGGAGAACGAGCGCTATCGAGTGTCGACATTACAGAAGATGAATAACATTAATATAGGGAGGCGATGCTGCTGCCACCACCGCTTTCGAGGAGGTGGAGAGAAAAATCCCCCCCCCCCAATTTTCATGCTGGTGGTGACATTGTTTAATTTTTGGAGTTGAAAGTATAGAAATATACAAAGCCAGGAACCAAATAAGTATTTCTTAAATTGTTCATTGCCTTTTACTTCAAACAATGAGTATGTCAACTTAAATGAACAATTAAATTTAGAGGGGCGACCACCTTGTCATAAATATCTGAAATGATATATTAAGGAATTAGCTCTTACAGCAAAAGGAAGGCCATTTTCCCTCAGGAGGATGGAAGGGAATGATATTTAAGAAACCTTTCGGAGCATTATTTCAGTTTGAGAAAAAATCTGAAAACCTGCAAGGGAGGTTAATGGATCAAACTTTTATCACAGTTTCTGGTGATTTCCCACGGTGAACGGTCTCCGTCAGTCGTACTCACAATCAGAATATTGCTCCCCAATGTAAGAGGTGACCAACCGGTAAAGGACCGCCTTTTATGCGATCCAAACCTTTCTCTTTCACTCCTTGAGCCTATGGAGAGGAAACCACCACCTTCAATTTTGTCCTACTTTCATTAAGGAAAGGGACAATCGTGCGGTATGACGTTTTGGGCGTTAACTGGTTGATGCATTTTATTTTCTGTTACACACATTTACGTATAGCATTTGTTTACGGAGGGAAATTTGAAATTTTATTAATTTTTTTAAAGATCCGAAAAATGAGTTTTTATACACACCTTTTTCTATAAATTATTTAAATATTTAATATTTCGTTTCGGCAGAATTATTTTTGAGAAAGTTATCATGTCCCACACGGAGCTTATTATAAATCGTATAACAAAACTAATAAGAAATTTACATGGAAAATAAACGTATTTATTGATGATATTAAATTTCTTCTGAGTTAATTACTAAGAGATAATAGCTATTAACTGAACAATATTTTCTAAATTAACACTTTTTGGGCTTATTATTGATAACAGCGAAAATCTAAAAAAAGACCTTTATTACACACACACATTCCTCATCACGTGAAAGTGCAATTATTTTCCTGTACATAATCAAAATTGAGATATTTTGTTTTCAGCGCTTTAAGTCATTGTTATTCTTGTTTTATAGTGTATCTTGCTTGGGTTGGGTGAACTAAACTAGCGCTACAAACACGTGTTTTAAAAGCATCAAACAAAAACTAACAGTCATGGTCTTTTTCGACTTAATAAAGGCAATAATGTCATGAGCGGGCGGGATATTGTTTCGAATATTTAAGAAACAAAATTATTTAAGGTACATACATACACATGAAATTATTAATGTCATGCGTGTTTGAATGGAGTTTTAAGATTTTTCCCAGTTAAATGTTTGGCTAAAAATGTAGGAAAGGGAGTAATTTGGGTTAGTAATTATGTACATTTGTCATGGTTCATTTTTTTGCGGATGTTTACCACCCAAAGCAGCGTCACAAAATGATTACTTACTGCCATTGATCGCAAACATATAGTGAACATTGAGGTTTATGAACAGACAATATAATTAATTAATCATACATTTATAATTATTATGAGTTGAGGTTAGGCACCGCAAGTGCATAGGATATACAAGGCGAGCGAATTACATCTTAAGCCTCCAGTCAGGCACCATACATGGCTCTGCATAAAAATGAAATCCTTACACTAATACCCGCGGACAAATCTTATTTGGCGTATTTACTCTGGAAAAGCACCTGCTATCTATTACTTCAGGCAGACTTTTGAAGATTGGAATATATTTCAGTCTAAGCAGAAACGTGGACAAAGAATTGATCTAAATGTAGATAGGCCTAAGTAAAATTTGCATTTACCGCATTTTGTATTTGTCATAGTTGTTCAAAATAATTAAAATTTTCCACAAATTAGCTTTAGAGCTCCATGTTTTGCTGAATATATGCTTTATTTGCGGAAAAAATGAACTTTGGAAGAAAAAATTACAGAAATGATATTATACGTTTTGTGTGGTGACACTATAATATATCAACACAGTTTGTACTTGGACTTTTTCCGTGTTTTGATAGGACAAATCGCAATTTTTATGCTAAGAGTTCTTCATATGGAAGGGATTGCCACCGACTTCCCTGACCTGAGTAAGAAAGCATGACTCTAAGCGAGTTGAAATTCTAGCAATAGAACTATGTACATTGAACATGTACTTATGTTGCAATAACTTTCCGCAAGTTACAGTTAACACCGCTCTTCGCAATGGTCTCGTAGGTGTACTACATGGAAAAATATAAGATATAAGGAATAATTTTTCGGGAAATAATACTCACGCAGCCACGGGGAAAGTTTCTAATGGTATGCATAGGAGCTCAGTATAGTGTGTCATTATATTGAATTTTATTCCTTCGAAATGTTTAATGCCAGTGATAGGCATAAAATGACGTAATATTTTACGCAATGTAAGATTTGTATCACGAGGATAGGTAAAAAATTTACATACTATAACTCCTTGCCAACTTTTCGGTGTTTAATTGACCACACCATCTTCAGGGCTGCAATATTACGGCACAAAAACATTATTAACGAAGTAACATAAAAAAATATCACGTTACAAATCAAAGTATCACACACGTCATTACAATATACAAATAATAATGACCTCGGATTTAGCCATGGAACATCATGATTCAACAATCCACATCTCAAAATAAAACTGTACAATATTTATCCGGATATAAGGAGCTATCAGAACCAGTTTATGGAATGGTACATTACTATACAGTGACCCTATATCATGTGACCTATCCTCGAGATACGAATCTTACATTCCATGAAGAGGTTGATAATACAATACTTCAGCAATATTTTACTACAATATATTGGTACTGAAAGCCGGCTGATAGGCTTAATTCACCGATGGTTGATCCCTCCAATATTGAGGTGCTGTAAAATAAGTCAAAATAACTAGTATAAAATTCTGAGTTGAGGGAAATTTTGGAGTCCAAAAAAACAAGGTTTGCATCAGGCTCCATGCTTTGCCGTTCGTCATCTTCACCCCCCTAAAAACGCGTGCCCCGGCACTCTTGTGTGCCACCGTAAGTAACATTATACAGCTTAAAACTTCGAGTTAAAATTGGCTATAGGTATTGTTTACCCTATCAATTCTTCTCTGGTCAACAAATGCTTGGCTCAGTAAGATCGCCTTAGGTAATTTTGAATAAGAAATTTTTATATAATTTCACTTCCATTTTAGAGTACTTGGAGCTCCACACGCGCAACTGAGAAATCAAGCATTATTATCAGCCCAGTTGTCTCATTCTGTACCTGACTATAAGTGAATACAATGTTCCTCTATAAATTAAAACAAATCCTGTAACCCTTATCCATTGCATAGCCCAAAGATATGCAATGGATATGCGAAGCAAGTACCTAGTCTCGACTCTATTCATGAGGTATTACCTAGAAATACCTCAGTATTTCGAATTCGTGGGATTATGCATTTGCTCAGGAACCAATTGTGAAATGAAATTATGAATATTTTACTAACTTTTTAGGGATATATGTATTTAAGTTTTCTTGCTGTTTTTACCGGTGGTATTATAAATATTTTCAAGGTTAGCATTTTTACTTTGTGTTTAATGCACTGCGACACTATTTCCCTATTAGGGAAATTGCATACTTTTAATAGGGGGTATGGTGATATTCTGCAGCAAATACATGTTACCGCAATATACTTTTTTCCGCTCAAAATTCAGTTTATACACTAGAAAATGACTCCCAAAAATCTTCCGAGTTTCGCGGGCTAAAAAATACCGCCCCCACTAATCTTACGCCGCGACGTCACAATTCAGTCGAAGTCGTAGATCCTAGCCCCACAACCTCGTAGCTTCAAGTTTGGAAGAACCACGTTGCGTTTTAAAGGAGAAAATGGCTGAAAAAAGGAAAAATTACAAGTGGTGTATTGCTCCGATGTGCAAAAACACATCTATTTGTACCCCAGACAAAATTTTCGTCAGCGTTCCGAAGGAGGAAAAAAGTAGAGAAGCTTGGATGCATGCCCTTCGTCGAGATGAGCGTCACGGAAAAATAAGCCATAAATCCGTGTGCTATGTGTGCAAAGATCACTTTAATGCAAGTAATATTTCCATATTTCCACACTTTTTCACCTGCACATAACCCACTGCCGAGTCACCATAAGATTCTCTACCGGACCTACAAAAATAATACACATCTCACATAAATATACGCTTTCGTCAATACGAGCTGATTATGTCTATGCAAATTAAACATTGTTATGAACTAGAAAACATTTCAGAAGCACATCAGTTACTCAATATATTACCTTTCCATTTTTCGGCATCGACTTTCGGCGTCGACGAAGTCTTCAGTTTCACTGAAATACCTTGCAATCATGAGGGAATCAGTGACAGGAAGGTTGCTAGAATCAGCCCCGTTTCTACTACTGACATTTCTACGACGGTAGCTCTCTACCCGCGAATGCTAGTAATGGAAACACTCGAAAACACCTACCATGGTAGATAGTCCTACTAGCATTGAGTTACCCTCGTAAGATCAGGGAATAGTGGTTACCGTCGTGTTTTTTTGAAGTGGGAACGCAAGTTAGTCAAAATCCTGGTAAGAATCATGGGAAAACAGTTGAATCACGGAAAGCGTGGAGGGATCACGATTTCACCGTCTGCACACAATTTTAAAAGAATAAATATTTATATGCTACCGATATGGTTAAAAGTGATTAGACGTTGCCATGCGCAGTTAAAGAGAGGATAAATTTAATAAAGGGTAGGTTACACTATTCAAGTATATCGATAATAATATGAAATGAAGGAAATTTCGTCTTGTCTACAATACTACTTTGTTTCACTGCCTGTCCAAGACTTAGGCCTACGAAGACATTATCAAGGCCTTAATTTGTATTTTTAATTATTATTTCTTACTTCGCTTGTCAACCAATGTTTCAACTTATGTCGTCAATGCTTTAAAAATGATAAGCGTTGGGGGATCACCATTAGGTATCCATATATATTTCACTCAGCATTCAACATTTATAACTTACATATATATAACTACGACCTATCGTCAATGGTTAGACATCGCCTTCATTTTTCAAAGGGGAGACATTTTAATATTTGGGACGTGGACCCTTTAATCAAGTATCTATACATGATCGATAATAATATGAAATTTGAGAAATGTTGTGTAACTCAATACCAAGCCCTTGAAAATGACTTAACTAACAAGTCGAAACCTTTATAGTCGGCAAGCGAAATAAAAATTTTTGTGGAATAATCAAAGGTTCCTTCATTTCCATACAATAAACTTATTCCGTCATCTTTACGCAATATATGGCTTTCAATGGAGGAAAATAAATATCAAATACTAGCCCTGCAGCGGTATGCTGCTTCCGCGTACTGAATAATTACGTCACTTTGCCACCAGCCAATCATCGGGCGTTTTCGATTCTCACTTGTGTTTGAAAATTTTCTCGAACTTTAATGAATTAAATATCGCTAACAACGTCAAAAAATAATAAAAAAATTTCACCGTGAAACGCAAACATATAGTTCTATTGGGTTTTGGGGCTCATGATTATATCTGATATATATGCAAGTTCCCTATTATGGACGTTCATGCCAAAATAACAGTATTACATGAAACCAAAGAATATGTTGAAGGATTGGAGGACACAGGAGAATAAAATATTGCCGAATCAGATAACACCTCCGCTTCTGAAATTAAGGCTTCTCTTTGTAAAAGTTCTAACGACAAAGCTGAGTCTGCAGACACAGAAGTTCTTTAATTGGGACAGACGCAGCCACCCTTTTGAGCAAAACAAAAAAAGGCACTTATATGGAGCACTTATATTGAGACAAAGAAGAAACCGGTCGATAGGACACTTGAGACAGAATGCATTTGTCAAGAGCATAATCGATGGAAAATTAGAAGTTACCACGAGAATAATTACTGATAAATTGTCAACAGAACACAATTTCCCTGCATACACCAAAAGCTGCAGCAGCGCTGCACAAGAATGTCAACGTTGCACGCGCAACTCACATTGAAGGAAGCGCTGCCACAGCGTCTCTGCAGCGATATTTCGGAGCGCGCTGCCAAAACGTTCTGCGGCAGCGCATATGTGATGCATGCCAGCAACACGCTGATGATGCGCTACCAATGCATGTTCGTGAAGCATGAAGCCACCGCTGAAAGAACATAGGCTCTTTTACTCCTCCCTTAACACGAAGCTATGAGTAGGTCGAATTGTTAGTGATAGCATATTTTCAGGTACCTGTTTTATCATATAGGTGTATCGAGAATATTTAAAATTAGTTGAAAAGATAACTTTTGATGTATAGTACGAAATGAAGTCCTCAGAATGGAATACGCAGTTTTATTAGCCTCCCGTATTTATCGGTGTCACTACCAATTTCCACAATTTTTCGGATAAAAGATTATCCAGAGGACGAACCGCTCGCATAAACGACAGATACGGACAGCCACGATATGTTTCGCGCCTAGTTTGAATGTAATGGGTTGTACAAATGAATCTGAGATGGCGCTGACTACCGTTTATATCTCAGATAAACTGTAGATTGTTGTTGCGCGAAGTGCAACTTTTAGTAAATAGTTTTGCTTCCCAGTTTTACCACGAGTCACAATGAGATGATATGTCATCGTAGCTTTCAGGATGAGCCATTAAAAAGTAGGTATATATCTTTGGCTCTCGACATACGCAGCCGTGTGGGACACAATAAAACGCATGGGATATATTTTAGTGTTAATCATGTGAAGGTATGCCGGGCCGAGTTGGACTTCTTTTTAGAGTATTCTATTCCGAGAAGAACACTTACGTGGGTTTCGAAATGAGGTAACTACATTCTTGCTGTTATTTCCTTAGGGACAATTTTACTTGAAGTTTCTCTGGAGCGGGTGGCAAGGTTTGTCGAGCAGGACGGGTTCTTAGGGCAGTGGCTCGTTAAATTATATGCAGCGGGTGGATCGCCTAGAGTTAATAAATAATAAGGCATTTGGAATTTATTAATCATTATAACAAAGGCGTTGCAGCAGCTTGGTGGAAGCTTTACTGCAGCGCTGTGGAAGCGCTTTAATAGCGCTGCTGCAGCGCCTCTGTAACGCAGCTAACATGGGAATATCGGACATTTGAAGGTGTCGGGCATCCTGCAGCAGCGCGTCAGCAGCATTTTGTGTTTACAGGGTTTCGTTCCCATACTTACCCTTCGGTGCCGAAGTTCACGTAAATGGTAGAGATTCACTTAAGTTGAGGTAGACGTTTCCTTACATACTGCGAGGGATATTACAACACAGATGAGGCTATGCCTCAAGAGAATACGAACGAGCTTATACGTCACATAACTATGCAGCTAGGTAGAGGATTTAAACCTTACCCAAAAAAGACGAGAATTACGAAAGTTACGGATTTGGAAGGATGGTTGCCTACTTTCAAGGAGCGCATGTGCCGTAATGTTAATAAGAGCTGGCCTTCCCCGTATTTCTTCGAATCGACCGTAATCCTGAGTGCACGGACTCAGTTAGTTAGTAATTTTAAGACTCCTTTTTTTCGAATTCCGTAAATTTCGGTTAACACCGCTAGTGTCGGAACGCATCTATTACGTAACTCGGGGACTGCCTGTATGTATTTATTACTTTCAAATATATGTGAATCTTTAAAATGTGTGAAGTATTAAAATTACTTTATTAATTACTATCCAAGGTTAGAACAGTCACAAGTCTCACCTAGAAGTAACCTCCGACAAAAAACAATTACAGGTAAAAATAAATACATATTTACATAAGTATATATGTAACACTAAATCCTTCTCTAGCAAATTCATTCAAATGCTTACATTTTGCAATCCCATTTGAAGTCATATGTGATCAGGATTCTATTGGATGCAATGCGATTATATTGCTTAAGCCTGAGTAACACAATCATTTTTTCCGTCCCATGTCAGGGACAGCTCCAATGATAGCTCAAATGAATGATGGCTCAAAATTAAGGTTTTCGCGATCACTCTCAGGAATAGCTGCAGTGATAGGGATCCCTGTCACTTTTTCCATCCCTTGAGCCGTCCCTGACTCCGTCATTTAGCCAATCAGTGTGCATCGTAAACTAGATTAGCACTGAAAATCTCGGGTGCAAAAATGATGTTCTCAGGGGGGACGCAAGTGATCGCGTGAATCAGAAAATGATAGCTTTGAGTGATCACTCTCTTTTTTATCACTTGAGCGAACGCGAGTCCCTAAAGTGATCCCTGCCGAGGGACGGAAAAAATGATCGCGTGAATCAGGTTTTAGTTGAAACGCAACTTGCAAGCAACATGGAAGTCAGTATATTTTCCATGGTCGATCACTACCTCTATCAATACCAAGTGCCATAGAAATATGCGCTTGCACATCAAAGTACCACTTGCAAGCAACTTCCATCCCAAGCAGCAGACGATATCCATCGGATATCTAAATAAGGTTGATATATCCAAAAGACGTTGAAATTACAGGATGGATATTTTGACAACGCTACATAGATATCCTATTTGCAACATCCACGATGAGTTGTAAAAATAACGTTACATAGATATCCAAGTTGTAATATCCGTGATATTCTTAATTGACATTAAATAGATAGTCCATACGTATTAAACTGATAAAGATAAATAAATTTTAATTATTATTTTAAAATTTAAAAATTATAAAAATATGATATTATCATTAAAATGAACCCTGTATATCACGTTGCAAACAATCAATATATATTCCTTCCTCTTTATCACCTTTGCAATCAATTCAAGAAGTGGCACTTATTTCCTTAAAAAATTTTTTATTTCTAACAGTATCCATAGGTACCCTGGCGAAAATGCTCCGCTTCCTTGACCGGTCACAGTAGCGTGTACGAAGCGTACGGAAGCGGTGCTCTCCGCTCCCGCTTTCCGATAAGGAGATTCAAGAAGAATCAAGCTGCCCAAAAACGACAGTTACTAGTTGATACCACATTAATCGAGATAATATTAACTTGATTTATGGCCCGTAGGCTGTGGGTCTGCAATTAAGTGCACCCCCTGAGGGTTGCGCCCCTGGCAGCCGCCCGCCTGGCCACCCCTAGGTATGACGCTGAAGCTAATGTGCAGGAATTGGAAAAATCTTGTTTATTCGCAGTAATATTGCATTTATATGCATACTATGTGGCAATATAGGATAACAGTTATCTGGCATTAATTAATGGCAAATGACTTTTATCAAGATTTTATGGTACTTCCTCAACCTATTACGGAATTATCATTTAATGATTATAGTTCTCGAAGTCACATTTATCCATGGAAGTGACTACATATATATTCATCTTTCTCAACGCCCGCGTGTCTCCCTTACCGCAACGCGACAAGGAAGACTGGGGCATGAAGACCCCAGAGAGGCAAGTCCAAGGAGCCTTAAAGAGCTGGAGGGACAAAAAACCGACCCAGGTCGGGCGACACAGCTGACAACGCCCGTATTACAGCAACAGGTGCGAGAGTAAGTGCGTCGAGTAGTAGGTACTTACAGATAGCACGCGTCATAGGTGCAATTGCATTAGGTAGATACGAGTTAGTATATTACGATGAACTTTATCATGTCATTGAGCAATAGCACTTTCAAAGCAAAACATAACAGATTACTTTTTTTAAATTTTGAGGGAGCAGCGAAGTCAGTGGAGAGTTATTACGATATTCCGGCTCTTGAACGCTTTCGTCCGCTAGGTTTCCGGCTCGTGAACGCTTCGTTTGTACGCTTCCTTGTCTCATTTCGCTATGGAGACGGTTCAGTTACGGTTTGCTCACATTCCGATTCGCTTCGTGTACGGTTAAATCTCCGCTTCGTATCCGCTTCCCTCTACAATATTTTCGCCCGGGTAACATATGTTCTGTATAGAATTGAAGAGCACAAATTTTTTGTCTGGGGATTACCAAAAACCATAATAAGCACACCCATTATCTACTCATTAGATGTTGTGAAGATATCTAAGAGATGTTGTAATATGGACCTCGATGTCCACTGTTGGACATCGCTGCAACGTTGTTTGGCGGGTCCTTTGGATACTTGACAGATATCCATACAACGTTAATTGGATTAACATGGATATTGCACGGATGTCATATGTTAACGACGACAATGTTGTCTGGATGTTGTAGGGATATCGATTGCTGCTTGGGAAGGTTATTGTTATAGAAATAACGATGCATGTCTTAATTTAAACTACCTTCAACAATCATTAACAAAAAGTCAAACATCAATTATTTGAAAAATCAATCATTGAGTCAAGACTTCGCAAAGCTCATGATTTTCTTCCAATACCTCTCCACAATTTCAGGATGTAATAAATATCATCAAATGTTTGGAAATGCTCATGCAGACTAATTGGGTATTTTCCACGTATTTCAAACTATCGATATTCTGATTCTGTTACTTGAACTTATTGCACTGGCTAAAAGTTTTCTATGAATTTCGGTTTTAAAAGCTAAAGAAAGTTGAAGGTTACGAATGCTCCCGAGCACACTCCGAAAACAACCGAATGACCTGTGATGTCATTTTCACTGTTTACATTTAGACTCAGGCGTTTCCTTATACTTACGGTGGAAACAATGCGGCGAAATTAGTTTTGAACGTTTTCCTGTTTCTTGATGTGCCTTAAAATGGCATCTAAGTAAGGGATATACATAGATGGTATTGTGCGCCACAATGTACAAATACATCGGTGAAAACACCGAACAAGAATTTTATTTGCACAATCACGACATTGAATGTTCGAAATTTCTTCCTTGGATTCCTCAATGTCCACCTGCACAATGTGTGCTTTACTTCACACTTTGTGTTCTGGAAATATTCTTGCAATGACTGTGCACCAGTGGCGGATACATATGGGGGGCGCGCGCCCCCCCCTTGCGGGGCCGCCCGCATTGCCACCCGCGCCGCCCCCGCCAGTCATTTCGCACGCTATTCGTTCGTGTCTTTCGTCAGTCGACTCTGACAATGAGCCGTTTGACTTTCTTATGTAGCACGCGCGCGCGTCCACGTCATCGTATTTCATACGTTTCTGTTTGGCACATGATAGCTAACCTACGAGAAAAGTCGCGGCCATTCTAGTGATCTCGATACGTTATTCTGACAGGCATTTGTTCGAGAAAAGTCGCGAATATTCTACTGTTTGTATTTGTTCACACTCCTTAATTAAAAGTCTGGAAGCGAACATTCTGGCACCGAATGTTTTCAAAACAACCAAGCTACATATATAAGGGAAGCAGAGTCGCCCTGCCGAGTAACGTTTTGGGTTGCTTTACGTTTCAATGGAATACTCCTCCATCGTCCTCAGAGCAATAAAGCTTGCAGGGCCTTCCGCCTGCGCTTATATAGCCGTCTCATCCGGGGGGCATTGTTGTCTCCTGTTTTCCGTTATTTTTTGAATTAACGGTTTCCATTCTCTGCTAAGGATGTACCCAGAGTCTCAATTTAATGTTTTTCTTCCAGCCTGATTTCAGCGGCCTCTTTAAGCCGCGTTGATAGTCTCCTCAGTCCTGAAATGTCTCCCAAAAAGAAAAAACCCACCGTGAGAGCTTGTCTGCCGTATGTTTCAACCGTCGCCGGAAAAATCTCTAGGATCCTATCGAAATGGAACATCGAAACAATTCATAAACCACCGAAAAAACTGCGTGGCGTTTTAGTGCAAGTCAATGACGAATTGGGACTCAAAACACCTGGTGTTTATAGTATCCCATGTCAGTGTGGAAAAATATACATTGGAGAGACCCGATAGAGACGAGGCACGATAGAGAGGCAGAGGAGAGGCACGATAGAGACCCGAATAAAAGAGCACAGGAGATGTATTAGGTTGTTCCACCCGGAAAAATCTGCCTTGGCTGAACATTGCTTATCGGAAGATCACATCATCTCCTTCGATGAGGCTCGCTTGGTCTCCAAAGCAAATGGATACTGGGATCGTCTCCTTAAAGAGGCCGTTGAAATCAGGCTGGAAGAAAAAACATTAAATCGAGACTCTGGGTACATCCTTAGCAGAGAATGGAAACCGTTAATTCAAAAAATAACGGAAAACAGGAGACAACAATGCCCCCCGGATGAGACGGCTATATAAGCGCAGGCGGAAGGCCCTGCAAGCTTTATTGCTCTGAGGACGATGGAGGAGGATTCCATTGAAACGTCAAGCAAACCAAAACCTTACTCGGCTGGAAACCCGAGAATTATTTATTAATATCATTCGCCGAGAAAGAACCAAATCTTTTATTAAGATACTGTTTGTTTACTGTTGCATGGACTGGTATGGACTTTGAGAAAGAAAGATGGGTAAAGGTGAGCTTTCGTCTCGCCCTTTCAAAATTTTTTTTTGAAAAACATAGGAAACTGACGAAATTGAATGTGATACATGGGAGTCAAGGAAAAATACGGATTCTTAAAAATGTAAAGAGGAAATGGCACTTTTTCACAAGATGGCGTAGAGGAAAAAACGCACTTCTCAGGTTTGAAAGTTTCCTATTTCTAAAGTAGTTGATGCATTGTTGTGTTGAAAGTGTTAAACAAATTTGCAAAGTTTGCATAATAAGTGAGGTGAATTTGGTTCCGATATCTCTGTTTAAAGTGGGTGAAAATCGAGTGCGAGACGAAAGCTCACCTTTACCGAAAGATGTATCATATTGATTATATGAGTGTATTGGAAAAAAAATTAATTAAGTTCATACCAAATACATAATTATATGCACTGAAATGATAAACAACAGTAATGACGATTTTACAAGCAAATTTTATGCTTACATTTTTTGGACTTTAGATCCACGAATTTCGGCAGCATTAAATCGGTCATCCTTCTTCATAAAAATGCCTACCATAAACATATCCACTTTGGGTAAAATATCTGATGTGGCTTTAATAAAACCATTGCACGCCATAGTCTTTGTTTTCAATTAAAACTCTTTAAATATACAGTCTCTTCTACAGTTCTTCACTTTCTCCCTCACTTCCGTCCATCGCTCAGCGAAAATGATGTCAAACCTATCAGATTTCGTTTTGCAGCTGCGTAAAAAAATTGAAATTTTGACTATTTAAATCTTAAATATCTCAATTAATATTGACCCAATTTTAAAACTATTTTTGCTCCGCAAGCTTGTGCGAGTTGAAGTGAAATAAAAAGATCCGTGTACTTAAATTTAAAATTTTGGAAAATACCCAATTCCTTCCAGCACACTCCCAATGCCATCCAACTTGTTGATTCCATCGCTTAACTGCATTAACTTCACTTGGACAATAAAGTAAGGAACGCAAAGAGGCCCATGCAAGCTTCATTACATTCACACATTGTGCTTATTAAGCAATAATCACAAACAAATACAATTAAATATTTAATGCACATAACATGAAAACAAACCGTAACAAATGACCCTCAATAAATTAAACAAATATACATATTCATCCATTAACACAAACCAATTTGTACAGAGGAAGCACACAAGCTTCCTGGGTGTGCCCTTATACCAGAGTTTGAACACCAATGGGCACATTTTAACAGAGAACATATGTAATTCAAAGATTCATAGATAACAGCCAGTTATTCTTGTTCATTTGAATAGAAGAAAAATGAACTGACAAATACTTGAGAATACTCGTCTAAATGTTGGGAAAATATATAGGAATGCATGGTATGAAATAGACAAATCATTTTCGAGCAAAACGCAAGCATTGTGATGAGCTAGAAGCATAGACGGTTTTTCTTGGTAGTTATTATTCACAGTTACCTTTCACTTAAGTGCTCAAGTCTGAAACAAATGAGCGCCAGAAAACACTATGAATCATCCCACAACATATTCTATGCATTACACTTGAATTCTTCTCATTATTGTGGCTTTGATATATAAAGTGGAAGTCATTATTTCTAGCTTTAGTTCACCATTCATTTGGTCACATCATTGCAAAAAAAACATAAGGCATATTAACTTTATGAGGAACAAGATCACATTACTAAAACCTTAACAGGAATAGCTTGAATGTAGTATTAAAATTAAGATCTGCACATGTGTTTTATGTGGCAAAAGGCATTTACGCATGAAGATGCTGAATAAATAAATATCATGTGACTTGCATGTGGAATTAAAAGAAATTCAGGATACATACACTATAGCGTCTTTACCATGAGAGCAATGGGAAATTGGACCATGGTAAAGATAATAGGTGTCCAGGGTGAGTAATGATGGAATGGAAATTATTTGCATTACACTTGGCTCTCCCTCCACATTCAGACAAGCAACCTAGAGAATTCAATGCATATTTTGCATATAGAGATGGCTGAAAAGAAGCATCTTCATTTGTTGAAATTTGATTTAGTAAATACATTACAGTGAGTGTGAGTTCATCAGAGAGTATAAAATATTTCATGGTATGCTTTCCAGGCACTTAGAGATACGAATCCATGTTTGAAGTCCCTGAAATATTAAGAAAATGAGTGAAAATACAACGTATAAATTTGTTAGAACAAATACAGTGAGCAGTATTTGCAAAACATTTCAAGCATGGGGCAATTTGCCAAATTTAATGTAGGTAATTGCCATTAAAATGATAATAAAATAAATGGCGGAGAAAATTAAATCGATGCTCCCTATTGCGGCTGCTTCCTCCTTCAAAGGAAATCGACAACGCAAGTATCCCCCCACTTAACACGAGGGATGCCTTCCAAAAAAAAAACTGCCATGCTGAATGAATTCTTGTTAAGCTAGTGTATTAAAACTATGTAATAAAATGGGTGATAGATAAGTGGTATCTACAAGAGATAATGGGTGCGAAGCCAGTTTGCCTCCAAGTGAAGCACACCCTGAGTAATGCTTAAGAACCAGCACCTCTTGCGGTGAGCAGATAATCACTTGCCAACACACTAGAATCTTGTGAGAAAAGGTGTACGAGAAGAGGGGCTCAAAGCGGGGAATCGCAGGATGCAAGGACAACCTGCTCATTGATAGGTGCATATGCCAGGATGCCATCTGGCGTAAGTGAAACCTATCAATGACTACAAAAATGCCTTTGACAACACTTCACATACGCTTTTAATTGCCATGCTGAAGTTGATGAAAGTCAATCCAGAGATTGTGTCCTGCATCCAACACCTGTCACCACTCTGGAACACAAGCTCCAACCTGACTTCAGGCAAGAGATCAGTTTCGACGGAGTTGGTAACATATCACTGCGGCATTTTTCAAGGCAATAGCTTGACCCTTCTCCTGTTATGTATTTCCCTCCTACCTCTGTCCCCAAGGCTACAACAAGGTAGAGGCTATATGCGCAGTGTTCCAGGTGACAGAAATCATAAGATCACCCATTTATTTTATATGGATAACCTGAAGCAATATGCTTCATATGAGAAAGACCTTAGCAATGCCCTGGGCACCATACTGGCATAAAGTGAAGCTACAGGGATGGAGTTCGGATTGGACAAGTGTGCATTCATCCATTTGGTGAGAGGAAGATTTTTGGAGAACAAGGAAGACAGGCAACTCATTGACGGGAGCATCATTTGTCACCTCGACGATGATAACAGCTATGAATACCTTGGCGTCCCCCACCATTAAATGCAGGAGGTTATAGCAGTGAAGGAAAAACTCACCACCAAGTAGAGACTCAGAAAAAGCTTGAGTTCTGAGCTGTCTGGCAGGAACAAGGTTCTCGCCACAAACATGTTCGTGGTTCCTACACTGCTGTATACCTTCGGATTCATGAAGTGGAACGTCAACGAGTTGCAGAACCACCATTGGGAAACAAGGAAGATGATGACCATCTTTCGAAATCTTCATCTGAAATCTTCTGTCGTCAGATTATACCTTGCTCACAATGTAGAAGGTAGATGCTATTGAGCCCGTAGTGTCCCCAAAACTTAGTTGTCCTGGTTACAGCACGCTGAGTGTTAAAAAGCAGAGATCCCCTGCTCAGTCTTGTGAGAGAGGACAAGAGTGTGAGAGTTTATCTTCCAGGAGGCAAAGAGGGCAGCAGACAAAACCGGTCTGGAATTTGACCTGTCATCTGACAAAGGCATTGATGACATGACCATCTTGTCATTGAAGGCAGACGTCCTCAAGCTTGAAATAAAAAAGCCGAGCAGAAGGCCTTGCTCAAGGTGTATACCGATAAGCCCATGCATGGATGTTTCTACCGAAACATGGAAAAGCATGGGCTATCGAAGGAGCTAACGTTTGCATTCTGACGCTCTGCTAGTCTAGAATCCAAGACCGAGGGTTTCGTTGTTGCGTGCCAGGATGGTGTTATAAACACACCTATGTATCACCACCTTATTTTCAAGGTGGAGGTTGCGGACACGAGATGCAGGGCGTGCCAAGCCCAGTCAGAGACTTTGAGTCACCTTCTCTCCAGCTGCATTTATTACATGAGGACAGTGTATTTAGCTCAGCACAAAGCAGCCCTGTGGGTGTTATATGTTCACCTCAGACACCACTATGGCATTGATGAAACACATGTGCTGCCCTACGCCCCTGGAGATATCCCAGCCAGCACAGCAGATATTCCTTACAGAAATGAAAGGGAAAAAATGGGGAGAATATATCGCTAGAGAAATTACAGGGTAAGAATTTCCCTAACATTTTGGTTCGCAGAGATGACTTGGATTTACTGCTAATAATGCAGTGAATTTACTATTAAATTATATTCGTAGGACTTACGAGATGATTGATTTTTTTGTTCCACCACACAAGGAACAGATTTTAACATATATTGAGAGTGAGAGGTCCTAAATGAGTGAACTTCTCAGGAAGTTACAACTTAAGCATATTTAAATGCCAGGGTTTGCAGTTTTTTCACCCTTCCACGGGGAAATTTGCATATTAAAGATGAGCAATATCATTCCGTTACAAAGATATGTTACTTCAAGATGCATCTACCAAAGAACATTGCCTATTCTGTTCTCCATTTATTTGAATCATCTACGTGATCTACAATGTTTCAAAATTAACTTGGTTATATTCCACACAGTTTTAATTACAACTCGACCGGTTTCAACCTTATCAGGTCATTATCAAAAGTTAAAACATTGTCATGTCTTCATTCCACCAAGTGAACTCGTCAACCATTGATTTGATACGTGATCTACGTTTTGATTCACGATATAACATCAATTGGAGATCATTCGCAACTGCACACGTTTGTAACCATGTGGAATGGGGAAATCAGTTCTTTGCATTACATCCAGTTACTCACGTTACTCCGTGGCCGAGTGGGTTAAGGCGCTGGGTAGAAGAGTACGAGTTGGGTTCTAGGGTTCACGGCTCTCCTGTGGCATTTTCTTTTCAGTCAAATATGAATCGAAACCAGCCGTGGAGTTTGTATTTTTGTGTTTTATCCGGTTTGGGACAGACAAACAAACGGATTTATGTAGAATATATTCTACTTTTTCATGTGTAAGAACTTTTTAAACGAGATAACTTCAGCATAATACACTGCCTATAGTGTAAGTTCCTCCCATGTCCGCTATGTAGCGCCCTTTTTGCTGTTAAAGAGATGATTTATGTCATATTTTGGAAATCTTTCCCATTTATTTCTCCAGCTTTTCTCTGATTTTCTGCTGACATATACAGAAATCATTTCCCTTTCCATATAAGATTTCTCCGTAATATATGGAAAGTTTCTGTATATTTTGGTCCTATTTACTACATTGTGCTGGCTGGGATTGAGTCCATCGTGGAGAACGATAAATATCTGGTGGGATTACTCCTTCTCCACCACCAGGCAGTTGGAGGAGACCAAGCCTGATATCCTTCTCAATTGACCACCTCACACGCTCCATGTTTGTGACAGAGTTCTTGGCTCCGGCTGAAATGAACATGGGATGTGAAGGAGGTGGAAAAACGGATGAAATATCAAGACCTGCTTTTTGAACTTTGGCAGATGTACCCCGGACACTTTGTGAAACTTGTGAGTCTTCATCATAGGTGTGCTCGGTGTAGTTAAGGGCTCGCTGCTAGATAGCATCAAGTGCAATTCGTCCTGCATGACAGAGGTGGAATCACTTGTTGTGCACATGCAGAAGGCCGTTATCTTGGGGACACTCTGTCTGCAGTGCATGCATGACCCGAAGGCTGCATAGCCACCAATTCGATGGGTGTCGGACGTGGCTGCGAAAACTGCCCAGCCCCTCCCGAGTCTCCGGCCATTATGGCAGCAATGAAACCTGATGCTTGCCAGGGACAGGAAATGTTACAAAGGTAACAAATACAATTGAATAACAACAATAGTCCCTGGACATTTCAACAAACTAATTAAATCAATAAGGAAGCATAAAAAAAGCAGCAATATATCAAAGAAAACAATTTGATGCACGAAAGCTGATGATGATCAACAACTAAGAGGTTTAATATCCATACTTGGTGCCAACAGTAACAGAATATCGTTGCCAAGTCTCACGTCAATCATAAACAATTTAAAAAAATATATAAATACATATTTTAGAGTAACTAATGAAATTTACACCCATAAAAAACTTGATATGGGCAAGTTCCGCATGAAAAAGATAGTAAATGCCTGATGACGTGCTTTTGTTGAGTGCAATAAATATGAGCTTTATTCAACTCCATTACTCCCTGTAAAATTTTGGGTTTCTGGAAACTAAAATCCTAGTCTAGGAATGATGAAAATAGAGTTTCAATTATGAAATTCGGCATTCAAACTCATCAAATAGTACTACCTATTTTGAATCCAGTTTTAAGGGGTTGTACGAAGATAACAGATTTTTGTCAAGTCACTGATTTTTTTAGCCTTCATAGTTGCGAACCTGACTAACCTCCAAAGTGCACCAATTCCCGCTTAAGAGCCAACAGTAAAAAAACTAAAAGGCACCACACCAATGGAGGATGTAAAGCCTCAGAAGTGACATCGGAATGCTTGGGAGCAAATAATCAATGTGTAGTTGCATCATGTTGCAATCTTCAATTTCTGAGAGGTGAATCTAATGAATCTTTAAGTAAAAGGCACATAATGCCCTTCCAATAGTTTTCTCCATTCCACATTTGCCTTCAATTGCCTAGGTATCTTTGATCACATAGTCATAAGCAATTTCATAAGCATTAACCCATGCAATAAGATTTGCATGACCTGTTAAAATGATAAGACAACTTGGCATCCTTGTTTACCCTGTCAAGAGCGCCATCTCATTACATTAGCGAGAGTTGCAAAGACACATTCTCAGGTGCCAGAGGGTCCAGAATGCTCACGGAGAGGTGGGGGAGTCCCCAGGGGCTGGCAAGAAGGCAACAAGAAACTTTAGCTCAAAGAGAGCATCAGACTTAGGAAGCAGCACAATTCATACGGTTGTGCCAGCTTGTCTAACCATGATCCATCATCATCATTTCCATTCATGTAATCCTAAGATTGGTTGACTTCAGCTCTTCACTCTACCCTGTCCCCTGCACAAACTCCTTTTCGTCCTTGAGGCTCTGTTTTGTATGGCCGATATAGTTCATTCTTTCTGGAGGGGCTTTCTACTACTACTACTACGTATTACTATTCTAAAATATCTTATATTATCCCTGTTCCCCACAAATTCGTTGCTTCCAATCCTATCCATCCACTTGATCTCCAGCATCCGCCTCCAGTACCAATTTCCGAAAGCTTCTAGGATCTTCTGTTCCATCTCTCCAATGGTTGATGTCTCTGATCGAAATAGCACAACATGCATAGCATATGTGAATATTTTTCAGGTACTCCTTTCTTATCAGTACATAATCCTCTTCTCTTTGAACACAATTGTTGTTTTTTCATCATGAATGCTTTCTTGGCTTGGACTATTTATAGCTTAATATCCATTGAACTTCTTTCATCCTGTGTCACAAAACTTCAAAGGCAGGTGAAGGACTCCACTTGTTCTAGCACCTCTCCTGGTTGCACAATGTCTGCCTCCAGTTTCTTTCTGCCTCATAATGGGATTTTTGGTACCCACCTTGAGTATTTAATGAAAAACAGAAGTCTATGGCTTTTTGTTCCTTTGGTACGCCTCCCTCAACCCATACATAATTTACAACTTTACAAATCAAAACTTTATCAACTAAGACAAAACCCTGGAAGCCACCACAAAGGAGAATCACCAAGAAAGTTAGGCTAACATCAGTGACAAACGGAAAAGAGAGAGAATAGGAACTGGGCATGCAGAGTGACATGTACTTTGGCGCACCCCAGTTTATCTCCTTCTGAGTTGAGGTTATAAGTGGGTGTGGGAAAATAGGACTCTTTGAAACTATCAACCTGATACATAGTTTAGCTTTCACATTTTGTCACTATTGTCTATCTTGTAGATAAATTGTAAGAAAGGTAATACGTTTACCCTCAATGTTAGCCTCAAAACTTGATATTAGCCTTCAATATTAGCACACTTGAGGTTGGGCTTTCTGCCTGGAGAACTGTCGTTTAATTTTTTCATCAGACGACCTCTCCACAATTCAATTCATCTACTGTGATATGTTCTACGCATCTTTGATCATGTCCCCTTCTGCAAACTTGTAACCCTGCAGACTAAGCCAAGAAGCCAGAACTTGAGGCATGGCCAACATGGGGGCTAACTAAATGCAAGTCAATGATGCCTTCAACATAAATTCACATAGACAGCTTCACTGCATAGCCACTTCACAGTGCCTTCTTACTATGCCTTCTGCAGCACCTTCCCTCACCTGGAAAGGCTTGACTTAAGTTTCAGTCTGAGCAAGGAGTATTGTAGCACCTTGGTCAAGAGCATGGCACAGAGGCCAAAACCCTCCATTTCATCAGAGAAGATGGAAATAAATTCCTTGTACTCTGGTTGCAATCTGCTACCTGGCATACTACTTTATCCTGCACCCCTCCCCATCGGCATTGCTTGGGATTTTTGCTAGGGGGGCAGCCGTCCAACTGATTAGCCACTGTAAGGTTTCAATTTTGCTAATCTGATTAGAGATCGACTAACTTTTTAGTAGAATTGACAAATTTTGGAAGTAACAAAGAATTATACTATGTAACTAAAAACAAGTGGAAATGAGAAAAAACGTGAAAGTCTAAAACAACCAGTAATGAAGCAATTGTGAAAACAGTATATTTCTTCAACACTGCCGATTTTTCTCGGGTGAGTTTTGTAGAGTGGGCGGTGCCCACCCTTGCCTTCCCCCTAGCTACGCCCCTCCCCTATTTACTCCACTCCAAGGCTAACCAATTTGCAAATATCCATATCTTGTACACTTTATCTCCACCTTTGCCACCATTGGTAGTCAGGTGGGTGATTCACTACTGACTGCAATGCCAAGCAATGCACATATTGTCAGACCAATAATTTTTTTCTGATTAAGAGCCTGCCTTGACTTCTTGCACTATCAAAAGTTTATATTTCATCCTGGAGTGACTATTTCATAAACAGTTGGCTTGCCATTAAACTGGTAGTTTTTATTTCAATATTGTGCCATTGGCTTGGAGAGTTTTCCAAGTCAAGAAAGGAATTACTCACTGGGAAACTCACATTAAATTTCACATAATGATACGACAACTGTATTTCTGCAGTTCTGAAAATACGCTTCATGAAATTTCCATGCAACAGATCTTGGTTTTAAAATATACACAAATAATAGACCAAGCTGATTCCCTGCATCCTACTATGGGCTACCCAGGGTTATTGAGTGAAAACATATCGTGTGTTTGCTACATCATGCCTTGAAAGCAATCCTGTGACAGATTTTAAAGTATCAGGCGAAAGTTTGTGGAAAATTGTAACAGAAAACACTTTGTAAATATTTCCACACCAATTTTTTTTTATTCAACCGACCTAGGGACCTAGTACCTTGATAATGGCAATGTTTGCCGAAACCTAGGTCGGTTGAATAAAAATTGGTGTGGAAATATTTACAAAGTGTTTTCTGTTACAATGCAATCCTGTGACACACACAATTTTCTATTCACACAGACATACAAAAGAAGCCAGAGAGCTTTTAACATAGGCTTTCACAGTGACCTGTAGAAGCTAGTAGTAGAGTTAGTTCAAGAGGTTGCATTAATTAGGCAATACAACAACTTTAGCAATAAAAAAGCAATGGGTTCGGAGCCAACAAAAATAAAGCAGTGGAAGGATGTACACTAGTGATGTACTGAGAGCACAAACAGCAGAAAGTATACTTGGCTTCTGAGGATATTAGCTGCAACATAAGAGAAAACATCTTGTCCCTACAACTGATTACAATGAGAGCTTCCTCAGGAAAACGTGAGATGGCTCATTTGAACTCCAATTCTTCCATTCCATAAACGTACAGCCAGAGAGCACACTGGCAACATGCCATGATTTAAATTATTATTCTAATTACAATAGAATACATACTACAATGCAAAGGAAAACTGAGTAGCAATATCAAGTTCATGAAGACCAGTGGGAAAATTACAATTAACAAAAAACAACTATTTCAAGTGACCGAGTCACATCTCAACCAACCTCGATTAATGTTACAAGGATGAAATGGAGAACAGAAATGGGCCAATCAGAAAAAAAACAGCGAAGCTTCTAACATGAGCAATAAAACTGTACGTACCTTACGAGACATTTTGATTTGAAGGATGACGAAAGAGGCTAGTGTTTCCCGGAGATCAATTGCTTTCTGTGCCTGAAATCTCTCGATATCTACAAGTGCCTTTCCTGAGAATGTACTGTAAAGAAATTTTGAGTTTCATTACATATCTAGCATTAGTAAACATGCTTCACAATATGCATTTCTAAAATAACACCAGGAAATGATGACCATATACCGTTATTTACTCGTGTAAGCCGCGCCCTCGTGTATCCCGCGCACCCCCATTTTCGGGTAGGCTCGTGAGGAAAAAAATTATTTTTTTCAAAAAATCAATTTTTTTCCCTTGAGCCTTCATCATTTTGTCATAACATGAATGCACGTTCTTTGATAGAAATTATGTGCCAAAGTTAAGTGTTGAAGTACATCTTTCTCATGAATTTATTGCGTTACGTTTTAATATCGTCACGATACACATGGTGCATATCACATCATCCAGCTCTAAAAATGGCATCTGTTCAAAATGAAATATCAAGCTAAAATAATTGCAGAATTATATACAATGTCAACCCATGATCATTCGATTACGGAAATCCATCGGCGAATCAAAAAATAAAAGCAGAATGCCGTCCGTAACTGATAGATGCCTGAAATGTGATAAGTTTGGTTCGTGGTCATAGCTGATAAGTGACTCCCAGCGGGGAACGCCCCCCCCCCCTCCTCCCCCCTACTTTTGGAAGCCACCTGCGAAGTTTGGGCGTGGGAAAGCGATGAGTGAAATGTGATACTTTTGATGAAATGTGATGCTGACTCGAGAAGAAATATCGCTTTACTCCGACCCCCTAACTATGAGCGCCGAGGTGAGGGTGGGGGGAGAGAGAGAGAGTGGAGGAGAGGAGAGGAAGAGGCGGGCCAAGGACGCGTAGCCGTTCGCTGGACTGCTGGAAGCGCCAGCGCTCGGCTTGAAGGCCTGTGGGAAAAAGCGCTGGACAGTGGACATCCTCTTTGCTTTACACGAATATAGTAATTGTATTAAACTTACGTACCAACTTGAGGAGTATCCGCATTGAAAGATAAACGATGCAGCTAGAACTTATATCAAAGCTCATTTTCGTACCACTTCTCATAGCCGAGTAGCATTTCCGCGAAATGATCGATTTTAGGCAAGTTAACTAATTTTTTCTCCGATGTGGCTGATATAAAGTACGCACAAGTATGTATCAAGCCCTGTGAATTACGTTCTAGCAACATCCTTCCTGCGCGAAACGGTGAAAACAGAATTTCTTTATCTATTAGCATGGCGATGTAAAAGTCAACGGTCCAAAAATGGATTTCCTGGCGTGGTATCCACTTCCATAAGTGAATGATACTTCCTATAAAAGGAAGTAAAAACAGATTAGAGTTCCGATTCTCTCTTTGCATGCGCCGATGCACTACGTTATTTATCCCATTGGTGTGGCGATGCGTTTTAAAGCTCACTCGGGCGCTACGCAACATAATTTCAGGTTGTGGAAAAATCATGAAGGAGTGCGAAGTCAACCTCACAGATACCACCGGGATAAGGGTACAATTTGAATCGACCGAAATAACGGCTCCCTCGTTCGAGCATCGGCCGTATCAATCTAGTGTTGGCTGCCGAGGCCCCTGAAAGGAGGTCCAACCCCTCCCCCACTAGTGAAAGCCACCTGGGTAAAAGCGAAACTGGGCGAGGGTAGATAATAACAGATAAGGTGAAGGAGTGATCCTCTCGGGTTACCCCCTTTTCTTTCTCGCGGAATGAGTCCCTCGCAGATGAATGTCGTCGCGCCTAGAAATAAGGAACGAAGAGTTTTTTCTTGAGGGATCTTCTGGGAAAAACCGGTTTGGACACGCCAATTGTTCAGATCTGACTGAGGTATCACCCTAAAATCTGACATCTTTATTGTTTCCGGCTGAGTGATTGAGAGGGATAGCTGGATGGAAGGACTGCCTGTAAGGCAATTTCCACAAACTCTGGGAAGGATATTTTACTATTCGTCACGATAATCTGAATAGAGCCTCGTATTTCTGGTAATAATTATTTGTCATCACAAAACGAATGAGTGAATGGAATCATGCCTCTGTTTGATGCGGAGGCAGCTTGAACCATGGTAGTCGATTTCCATTGAAATGTAAAGAGTAGCAATATCTCCAAATATATCACTACTTGCAGGGCATCTTTCGGCTTTCGTCTTACTTCCGAATCATCCGTAAAAATTTATGACGCAAGTCAACAATTAACATTGCAAATTGATATATCGAGATAATATTGTTAAAATTCGTCGCGGCAAAGAGGGGTAGTACCAATCCGCGAGTTGCTGCACGCCACACCGCCAGCTGCAACGGCAAAATAACTTATCCGGTGGCGTCAAATTTGACATTACTTCACACGTTTGAATTTTTTGTCTGGATATGTATGTTCGTAAGGCGAGGACTTACTGTATTCACTTTGGAGAAACTAACCGCAGGAATTTAAGGTAAAATGGTGCGCGGCTTACAGAGGATCTACAAATCTAGAGGAATCGTGTAAGCCGCGCACCCCCATTTTTTCACCGGCATTTTCGGAAAAAAGGTGCGCGGCTTACACGAGTAAATACGGTACATATTTTTGAATAGAAAAATATATCCTAGAAAAAACAGGTACTTATAATCAGGAATCAGACTTACAATCAGGAATCTGTTCATTCTGAAGAATTGTTCATAAGCTGGAAATGATGGATGACATATAGTAAGATGAAGAAAATAATCATCGCTCAGTTAGCTAAGGACATGCATGAGGCTACCATTAATATGTGTATCTGGAAGTCCAGTATTTTAAGAGGGCAAAGTGCTGAGCGATAAACTTTCACAGCCAACTTACATTAGTTTTTATCATGAACAGTGATGCTGTGATTTTCCAATAAGATGATAAATTAATGGTAGAGAGTAGAGGGTCTGCCAATAAGGGTGTCCGGCAAATGGGTGACCCTTCATCATAGGTGACATGAGCGAGGACCGTTGGTTTTTTGCACCCTTCAAGGTTCCCTGAGAGGATTAGGATTCGGCGGAGCAATTGAGAAGATAATTTGTGTTGGTTACTTGCCTCAGAAATAAATAAAAAAACTAATTAATTATGGATAGAAATTATATTGGTGATACATGAACAAAACAATGACACATATCACATGTGATCACTACTTGTTCCAAAGTTCTTTAACAATACAGGTTGGGTGCTTTTTGTAATATTGCTCAACTTCTTGTTTCAAAACTACTTAGGTATTTTTCTACCTTATGTATTTCTAGCATGCATATCATATAAACCTGGGATAATTTTAACAGCATGCTTAGCTACATTATTTACCACAGGCAAACTACAAAATCCAAGTGATATCCTCTTTGTAACTCCTTGTGCATTCCAACCATTTGGATCATTAAGTAAAATTTCATAGGGAATCATGAGCTGAGAAAAAAGTCTAAACTATTGCATAAGAGGCAATTTTCTGATGAAGTCTCCAATGTCCATTTTCTAAACTCATCACACAACCTATTGACTGATGCTTCTCGAGCTTGCACTATTGTTTTTTAGAGCTTTCTGTATTTTCTTTTTGATAGTGTTTTTGTATAATTTAACATTCCCGTAATGTTGTACCACACTCCCACAGACAAAGAACATTGTAAATCACCCTGAGCTTTCGAAGTACCTCGAGCCAAGAGAGGCTCTGGATATCTGAAGTACCAGGATGACCCCTTTGCAGGACACCCATATTGGCCGGCAATCTACCATTAATTTCACACCTCATTGGTCAACCACGGCATCACTGTTAATAACAAAAATTACTTCAAGTTGACAGTGAAAGTTTATTGCTCAGCAATGCACCCTCTTAAAATATTGGACTTGCTGAGCGTAAGTTAACAGTAACCTCATACATTTCCTTAACTAATTGAGTGATGGATCCTGTCACTGAGGCAAGTATGGGATCTGGTTCCCATGTTCAACTGCGTGCATCAGCATTATGAATCTCCTCCATTACAGAAGGAGTGACTTCAGGTCAAACTGGAGATGATGTTCTTTGGATCCTAGCAGGATTGAAGAGCCATTTCAATCAAATTAATCGATTGTGGAATCGATGCTTGGTGGAAATTAAAGATAGAATTCATGCGATGAGAAAAAAACACAAATTCCACTATTTATTATAATGCTGTCGACTGGTTTCGACATCGGAATATTAATTAAACTCAGTCATACGAAGCATGTACGTCCATCTATTCCGTTAATTAATGATAAATTTTCAACTTCTAAACCAATGCGAACCTCAAACTCTTGAATATATCGACCGCTGACAATCGATTACCGATGATCATAGATGAAGCTGGATCACTGAACTCAATACCATGGAATGACGATTGCTGTATACCGCAATATGAACAGCTGAAGCCAGATCAGCCATGTTGGGAAACCCCTCGGACCATGGGGAAAAGTGGAAAAACTGCATGTGAGCATAGTGCTTTTTGACATGCTTAAACTGTAGTTAAAAATCCCAGTGACTGATCATTCAAATCGTAATTCAATCTAAAGCATCATTATAAAGACAAACAGAACCAAACTTCTGTTTGTCTTGACAATGACGCTTTTAGACGTTGAAACTGGTCCACAGCAATAAAAAATAGTGGAATTTGTTATGTGTTTTTTTCTCATCATGAATTCCAGCCTATTCAATGCTGTTGCCAATGAATATCCATCCTCTCTGTTGAAGTTTTCTTAATTCTTCATGATTTCAATGGCCTCACGAATCACCCTTGGGAATTATCTTCTTTCCTTCCTGATCACCCTTGTGCTTTCCAAATCAACGTTGTGGCTAGGTTCTGACCTGACATGTTCGGTGACGGCTGAGAGCCGGAAGTCTTTCTTTTTCAGTGCTTTCTCGTGTTCCTTGATTCTAACTTGTACTGCTCTGCCCGTTTGCCCTATGTAGACTTTCTCACAGGAGCACTTCACCTCTGAAACGCCCTCACGTAGTTGTGGTGAGTGGTGTGTTGCAATGCTTCAAATTAATTGGTTCAGGACTCTTTGAACCCAATGTCTTTGGTGAAATAAAATAAATCACACAAATTTCTCCTTGATAAAAAGTACCTTTCACAAAAATATCATTTTTCATGATATTGAAGGGTAAATGGCATTAAATGAGGGCCTGAGAGTCAAAGTAATGCAAGTGACAAACATCGTCCAGTGTCACCTGTATCATTTAACTCCGGTAAGAAATGACAAAAACCAGAAAGTAGCTGAAGTGTTCGGTGGCTAGATCGCAGCACCATACCTTCGTACACTTGTATTCCTTTTCCTGTAGCTACCTGACGATACTCGACGGTACCAACTTAGAACATATGCACTTATATCATTTTACGTGGTGATGTAACTTGTATTACTTTGACTCTCAGGCCCTCAAATGTGCAGAATGATAAACACACAATTCATGCAAAAAGTTTCAACTACTCTTTGCAAAATCTTGAACCCCTCTCAGATCCTATTCTCAGGGATCCTCAGGCATTTAGCAGTTTATCAATTTAATAGCTGATCTAGGTGATAAAGCACATTTTTCTCATTTCAACTAATATTTGAGTCTGCTCGTACTCAACGATATATGGTAGTTTAAACAATATATACATACAGTAAAGTCTCTTTAGAGTGAAATTTATGGGACCCAAAATTTTTCCATTTACCTATAAATATGTAATACTAAGCCCTGATATCCGATTTAATACCATCCATAACATGGACCATAAATGAATTAGACTATAACAATGATGGCCTTCATTAATTTAAACTGATGTATGTTGATTATCCTAAATTTTACTTCTTTATGGGCGAGGATTGATATGTTTCAAACATTTCTTTCAATGCCAGTTAATTGGCATGCAGCAAATTACGTTTCCCGACAATTATTATATATGCCAGTATTGTGTTAAGTTACTGCTGTAGCAAGAGGTTGTATAATTACATGTACCACATTATTCATGACACTAAATTAATTTTTGGTAATTTCATAAGTTGCTTTCATTTGTGAACATAATAGCTTCTCTACTTGTATCACTTGTGATGTTCTTCACTCCCTCATAATTTCATTAACACTTTTATACTAGTGCGAATTTCCACAGAGGTAAAATCAGGATCCCGGTCAAGGCGAATGACTTTTCCTCTTCCGTGGAATATTGCACCTATGTGCACTTGCGGGTGACTCCGTAAAGGTAACTACGGTGGCTAGTCCCGGTATCCTCAAAATTCTTTTTCATTCTAGTGAAATATTCACAGGTACGATTAGCTGGTACTTCATTAACTAATTCATATTCGACAAATAAATGTGTTTTATAAACTATTATTGGCTAATCAGGTGCTGTTAACTATTTATGTGCATCGAGACTTTTCGCTCTCGCTGATATAAACATTAAAATGTGCAAAGCAGCTTCTTGAAACTCTTCAGATTTTATTTATTAACGTTGTATTTGATTTTTCTGCCATTTGTTTGTTATGGTTGTCATAGCAACGGCTTTACTGCCACTACTGCTGCCCGAGAGCAGCAGTAGCGGCAGTAGAATTCACACTGAGAAACGTCATTGGTCACTGTGCAGTACTGCCAGTTGATTATGGAACAGTTTGGCAGTAAATTTCGGAACACACCCTTCGCAAGAAATAAAAGTAAATTGAAGGTGAATATTCAGATTAGTCAGCAAAAGTGGATGAAGAACTGCAAGAATTGGATAGAGAAACAAGATTTGACGGCATGCTGAAGATGGAGATGAGAGAGAGAGGGGTGAGCGTGGCAGAAGAAAGCAATACGAGGAGGTGGCGGCAACAGTGCTGCCTCCTCCCCACGCGCTCAGTCAATAGTGGACATGGCCTCAACACTCCCGTGCCAAACTAGTTCCTGGGCCCTTACAGAGAGAAGCATCCTCAGTGCAATTGCCACCATATTTCTTTACCATTACAAGCAAGGCGTTTAAAGCCCGTTTCACACGAAACTTGATCCAGCACATGGTCGAGGATACTCGCCTAGCATGATAGCTTTCCATTAGGGTGTGATATAGAACCAGCATGCTGGCTAACAAGCATGATAGCTATTATACTCGCTGGACTACTTGATTCGTAACTAGTTTGTTACTAGTTTGCTACTATCTCCCAGTAGGACCTAGTAGCCGTCGATCAATCACGTTAGCTTTTACAATCGCAGTGCGATCTTCACTTTTTTTAAATCAGCACCTCACTTCTATCGTGGGTGTTTCGCACTCTTTGGCGGTGAAAATGTGCGGTGAAAATGTCTCGACAATCCCTGCTATTACTGCAGCAGCCAAAAGTCTCCTTCTTTCATGGAAATTTCCCATTTTGTTTTAACAGTGAACGACAGTTCCGCTTCATCGCAAGCACAAGTTCAATGATCGTGTGAAACCTTCTATCATGGTTTCTATCATACTGTGCTCCATCCTCAATATCAAGTACCAGCTAACATATACTAGGTCTTGTGCTGGATCAAGCGTCGTGTGAGAAACGGGCTTAAGCATGAAATTGAGAAGAATACTTTAAACTATACTATAAAATGCTGAATTTTTTTCAGAAAAATCAAAGCATCACAGGGGAAGAGCCATTACTTCCTCTTCCATGAGCACAAACACCCTATTTTGAGCACATCATTCAAAGAACACCAATAGGAGACTCACTTAAGTCTGTCCCGAGCAGCTTTGACAGAGCTCCGGCCCTCCTCGATCCTTTGGTCCAGCGCGCTAACCTTCAGCTCCCTCACCTCATCCGTGTCCACGGAACCGAAGAGGCGGCACATCAAGCCCACCTTCCCTGCACAAATGCAATGCATCACTCATCCCACGTATAAAACTCACACGGCAACTGCACACAATAAAACCAGTAAAATTACAAGCTAGAAGAAAACAATTACAATGTTCCAAAGATAAGGTCATGCTTACTAAATAGCAAAAGGTACCACATACTTCACCAATTGACTTCAAGTACACATGCAAGAGGACATTCTGCATCATAAATGACCAAAAAAAGGATGAAGTTTTCCTCAACCTCACCGATAATCATGAACTTGCACGATTATACCTCTTCATTGACTGTGCCAAACGATCTCACAGTATGCGCCAGTTGCCTAGGTAATACATTGTGAGAAATTGAGCTCCTATTAAATTTTCACTTTATTATCTAACTTTTTTACAACGTGTCTGAAGGTGTTTGTTTGAAAAACAAAAGCAACTGCACACAACAAGAGGCATCAAAATTTTTTTGAATTTCGGGATACATATTCACTTTGATCTTGAAAAGTTAAATTGCCAATTTTTCAAAGCAGTAATCCTTCTCATTCTGTTCATAATTTTAATATTTTGTAGCTTGATTAGCTTTTATCTAGTAAAAGTATGGGAGAAGAGATTTTGCATTTAAGGGCAAAATAAATTTTAAATCCACTGCAAGCCTAGTCTCTGTATTTTGTAGGCTCAGTTCTGTGGTCTTGGATAGCTACAGTGCAGCCAATTGACAGTGCTCATGAGTGATTTAATAACAAAAGGCTGATCCAGAAATCATCAAATTTCAAAATTACAGAGGTGCCAATGTTTCAGCCTATAGTAGAGGCTGTCAGTTCACCTAGGCCTCATAAGGCCTAGAAAAACTAATATCTGATTACAGATATAGTGTAGCTTTGATGACATATTGTAGAGTGAATAAGGATATTGCAATTTTTAAAATTTATATTGAAATTATGTACAAGCAGACTATAAGTATCACCACAACAGGATGGACCCACCCTCATAAGAGCCCCTTCAGTCTTAACCTCACCTCCTCCGTCCAAAATCCACCTCCGAAGTCCACCTGGTATAAGCTGGTGGGATTAATTTTCCCCTTAACCCCTTACTTTAGTCTGCCCATCTTGGGTTTCTCTTGAATGAGGGTTTTGTTAACTCCTCATTAGAAAAACACTAGCTGGTAGTGTGATTGAGTACCACCTTGGTGTCGAGTGGTGTGCCACATCGTTGAGTTCATCCCTGGCACTGCTTAATCCCCAGTCAACCTCTCAACAACCCCCTTTATTAACCCATTCATTAAGAAAGGTATTGGAGTCATTCAATTAATACATCTATAGCTGTGAGAGCTCACTTCTTCGTTATAATTTGTGGTAACCTGTTGTATATGTTGTTATACCCTGTGGAAGTTGAATGCTTCAACACCAGAGGGCAGTACTGCTTAAGGAATGGTAATACCAATTTCAAATAGAACACCGTGGTACCAAATACCAGTATTTTATCCCTAGCCTACTATGTACAAGTGCCCATGACTAAACAAAGGTCTAACAATGCGTACACCAACATAAATAAAGTCTGCCGGAAATAAAACTGAATTCTCTACAGATTCCTTTCGAGAGTTTTCCCTCATGAATTCTTCAACAATGGAACGGATTCTTAAATGGAAACTTAAGAAAAAGCAATTAATTTAAGGAAAGTTTTGAATATTTTGTAGAAGTGCTCATAATTTTGAATAAAAAATGAAATCCGATGATAAAAATAATAAAGTTAATAATTCAAATTCCTTTTTCATGACATGGCTATTACTTTTGATATAATATTTCAAAAGAAACAAGGTCTGCAAGCGATAAAAATGAACTTCTCATGCATTTCTCATGGAAGTTGATGTGAATGATTTGGAGTCAATCCAAAGACTTTAGGTGTGCAAAAGTAAGCCCATTATCTGCAGAGTGGCAACATCTAATAATGTTCACAGTTTTAAAGTTGTTCAATGTTTGGTTCATAAAAAAACAATGCATTGCAGAAGAAGGTCGCATGAAATAACTTTGTGGTATATCATTGTAATTTTTAAATAATTTGACTCTTACACAACCACTTTTTCAACGTGTTTGAAAAAGTGGTTTAAAAAAAATTATATGTCAGGTATTTGGCTGAATTTTTGGTAAAATGCAGCAATATCTTATTAGCTAAATATATACAATTAGGTGAATTTTTGCAAAAATTAGAATTAACTGGGTTCTGAATAAATTATAATAGATCAATAAAAGCCATTACATATTCAGTAGTCATATCCTGCATGTCCACATAATACATATGTCTATAGTTACTGCACCGAACACTCTTAAAATTTGGTGCCTTTGAATGAATTTTATCAGTAAACTATCGTAAAGATAACCAACATCATCCATTAAAGAATAAGTTCCAAGTTATTTTTCTGAGAACAATAGGACTTTATCCAGATAGAAGTACATACTTTGAAATGCTAACTTAGTAGCAAAAGATATTGTTGAGTTTTTGCAACTTAGGCCAATAAAATGTTAAATGCATACAGAAATGAATTATGCAATACCCTTGAAGAGGGTTTTAAATGGACAGCAACGAAGTGGAAAAAAGACAGAGTAACACTGGTCCAGAGCAACACTCCTTTGCACATCTGCCCAGTCTAACCTAGCTGAACCTTCTCCTTCTCCTGGCTCTTGGCCGACACCAGCCCCTCCGCCTGCTCCACCTCCAGCTGCAGCGCTTCCCTCCTCTTGCACATGCTTTGAAGAGCCGCTCCGAAAAATAAGTACTCCTTGAATTGATCAGCAATCAGCTCCTCTTCTTCCAAAATACTGTCCACCCCCAAAGCAAGAGAGTCCAGGTAATGACCTGCTTTCTGCAAAGAATGATGGGTGCCATAGCGAAAACGACACAGAAAGCAGATGATGAACACACCCTCAATCAAGGCAATGGCAATGACATAACTGCCTTAACAAGTAACAAATCAGGCAATTGCATCAAGAGATGCTGTAGACATCTACACTGCCTATTAATCTTGCAAGCAAGGAGAGTTGTGGTGAATTTCATGGTAAGTTTAACTTGGGTCTTTTTTCAAGGTTTGTCATGCACTCATTCAACACTTGTATCTGGGTGCAGTGGTTAACTTTTTCAATGAATAAGCTAAGAGATTAAGCATTTGTTTTCATTTCAACTAGGATAGATAGATATTAGATAAGTTTGAATTGAGAGACACACTAGGCCTTGCAATATTCCACAGAGGAAAAATCATCGTCTGAAAGAAATCAAAAGAAATGCTTTGAATTTGATCAACTAATCATTGGATTGAGGGCTACTAATTATGATGTCAAACATCTATGTCCTGAATTGTAATTTTCCAAATACACAACGTTGTCTCTTTACAATGAACTAGATGGGAACCAAAATTTTTCCATTTCACTACATCTATTTCACCATTAAGAAAACTATACCTTGGTATTTCTCATCGTGCAAGAATTCTTTTAGCAGGACATCATGCTATTAGGTTTCCCCAATCTATTTTCCAACAGAATAACTTGGCTCTTCTCCCCCTTCACCATTATTCACCATGATTCCACTCTGTTGCTCCCGAAGGTGAAATTTAAATTACAAATCTATCAAATATTTACCATCCATGAGATATTCACAAGAATTCATGTCCCTACAATCAAAACAAAATATGCACTTCCACACCATGGCTGTTTCAATCACACTTGTTCTCATGTTTTTAGCACTCGAAACTATGGGAATTTCAATATGGCGTAGCATTTGGGATAGACTCCATCCATCCAAAGCCAGGTGACAGAAAAAGGTATCTAAATCCACTCCCTCATGCAGCCTAATGACTTTGGACCCCCTTCAAGATGGCATCCTCCATAAATTTTTGGATTTAGGTACCTAATTGGCAAGCTTGGATGCTGATTAGATGGCTTGAATTTAATTATCACGAATAGTTAAAGGGTGAACTTGTGCTGGCATGTATGTATGCGAGCACGCACTCAACGTACGTACCTGCAATCCATCACCCATTTCCTTCTCGATGGCACTCCACTCACTGAACACTCGCCCATAATTGGCATGCAGGCGGTGCAAATTGAAAAGGCTACCCGCCAGCTTGGCACGAACTCTCAGAAGCTCCCCCAAGTGACTCTGTAAAGGCGAACATGTTGACACATGCACAACATTACACATCAAGAGGAAGGTCCACACAAAGGAACAGAATCGTATTTCTTGAGAGGACTGTAATATAAAATGGGGGATTGCTGAAATTAGCCTCAATCTTGGTCAAAAACACTAATCACATCGAACAAAGGACAATGAAAAACATTAGGCCTATAGGTATCATAACAAATGTTGCAAGAAGATTTAGGCATAATTTTGCCAAATCTTTTACCACGGAAAAAATATATGCTTTAGTATTTTTCCCACTCAAAACTACCGCATGTGTCCGATTGTTAGCCACCCACTTGTTAAATAAAATATCAGCTGCAAAAAGTGAGAGGGGGCTATCCCCGAGCATGACGGAAGAAAACTGCTCACAAACAGAAATTCCATCACCTGCTATGGCTAAAAAAATGGATAACAATGTGCTAATATCATATTAGTAAGTAGTCCACATGCAAAGAACTTGAGAAATATTTTTTAATATCTCATTAATTCATCTTCATGACGACGTCATCATCACACCACAGGAACTCTGCAAGGATGCCATACAACCCCCAAGCACAACTGCAGAGTAAATATTTTTCTGCTCATGAATGACTGTGGTACACACATAAAAAAATGAGCGATCCCCTGTACTTTGATATCGGGACAGGAATGTTGGGAGGGCCTACTACAGCCAGTGGGGGATGACATCGAGGGAATGCCATGCCGACTTCGTACCCCAACGACATAAATGTGGACGACAGCTTCCAAAAACTCCTCCACCAACCTCGATGAATTCTATTGTTTGTGTGTGAGCCCCTTGCATTGCTCTTCTAGGTTCATTACGGCTTTCTTCAATGTGGGTCAGTGCATCCAGTGTGCCAAGTAGAAATGCATGCCATGTTTTAACTTAAGTTCGGTACCCAAGGTCTTTTATTCAATCGCTGGATCAAAACTTTTTATTATTACGTTACATAATGGAGTAATCATTACTCTGTGGTGCAGCACTACTCTGTGGTTATATTTTGTTAAGTAAATTTGTAAAAACTTATTATTTAAATTGCCCCATGTACGGAAATATTGTGAGTCCCTTGGCCCGTGGAAGCTAAAATATTTACTACATATTTGGCCCTTTATAAAAAAGTTTACAGACCCCTGATCTAGGGGATACTACATAACTCGTATTTCTTCACTAGCAACTTAGTTCTGTCATTTGGATCAAGTCTACAACTTAAATGCTGTGCACACCATCATCAACTCCTGATCATAAAGCCAATCTGCCGTTATCAATTGAAAGAAAGAAAGTCCAGCTCCTTATGCTTTTCAGTCTTGAGTGTTTCCTTCAGAGAGTATGACAAGTCCCAATACTTTTTGATCACACCTCATACCTTCTCATCTTACTCAATCTTAATCCTAGCCTCCAGATGTAAGAATATTTGATTGTATTCAACAGCACACTTCAGTTCTAAGGTTTCAGGCTGAACAATGTGGAAATTCATTTTTTTAGCAAAAGAGAGAGAGAAAATGTACCTTGCCACTGAAGTAGACTGTACATTATAGAAGTTACAAGGCACAAATAGTTTTGATGCAAAGGCATCACCATCAGGTGCTAAGTATGAGCACACTTTAGGGTTCATTATTTCTGAATATGGCACAAAAGTTTGCAACAAGCATACATCATTTGACCTCTCGTCATCAAACATTTACTTTGCCTCCACTGCTACCCACTATTGCACCATCAAAACTATGTGAGCATAGCAAAAGCTATAAATGGTGCCGAAGGTGGACATACCCTCAGACAAGACAAAGAAGTAACTGCCTCCTGAATCAAAAACATATAAAGTGGCATAAAAGGCTTTAGATATCTACATTACTGACTACACAGCAAATAAAGAGCATTAACCCCTTAAGTGGGGTAAGCGACTATAGTCGCAAATGGAAGTCGCTCCCTAGGTGGGGAGCGCGACTATGGTCGCACCCTGCTTAACTATGTGCTTCTTGGTGGGGATGGCGACTAAAGTCGTCCTTTGCGATTTTTTCTGTTTCCACTGTGTGTTATATGATTCTAGCCACACATTTTCTCACTTTTCATTTACATAATGGATTTATCTATTGGAGATTAATTGTAGCGCATATTATATCTAGGTCTTATTTTCCGATTGAAATTTCCACCTGATGGAACGCTTGTTCGCGGATTTCATGTTTGACATTCACATCCAGCAAATAATATCATTTTAACTTATTACCTGCCAATTATTTAAAGTACATTTAATGTTATTTCATTATAATTAGTATATTTTTATAATAAGTACCTAAGTTTTGTTCTGATACATATTGCCAAATTCCAAAAAATCTTAGTTCACTCTTCTTTATTTCATACTCAACAGCAGATTATTTCAAATCTAATGTTCAAGAAATAAATTACTGGCAACTCCTATATTTTATGTGATGATCACCAAGAAGCGATTTTTTTGCCGCTCAATTTTTTACACTTTGCAAAGAACGAGGATTATCTCTCAGAAGGTCAAGATTCCGCAAAGCCATATATGATAAAACCTGTCATGGATCATCTCGTAAAATAATTTAGGAAGAGTTAAATTACTTATAGGCTGCTATCTGTTGATGAAAGCATTTTGCTATGGAAACGCCGCCTCGGATGGAAGGTTTACTAACAAAAAAAAACATAAGCTTAGGTATGGAATAGTTTAAATTACGCGGCTCAAAAACTGGGTACGTGTGGAACATGCTGATTTACACCGGGAGGGACACTCAGCTAGTTGAAACAGTCGAAGACGTTGGCGTGTCAGGTTTCACTATGCCTTCGAGATTGGTCCTTTCTCTTGCCAAGGATTTGCTGAAGCAAGGATATACTATTGCAATAAACAATTGCTTTAGTAGCCCCGAGCTATTTGACTTTTTAGTCACATTTGAGACCAATGCATTCGGAACTGTGAGGAAGAATAGGAAAAATCTTCTGCAAAATGTCATGCAAAGAAATTTGAAATAAGGGGTTGCAGCCTATTGTTGGAAAATAATGGCAATGAAATGGCAGGAGAAAAGGGATGTCTCTGTATTGAGAAGCATACATTACCACACGATGGTGAGTGTTCCAAGCAGAGGAGAAGGAACAAAAATAAAACCTCTGGCGTGCATTGATTACAACGATGCGATGGGAGTGGATTTGTCCGATCAATGCATCGTCACTTACAGCACCATACGAAAAAGGTTGAAAAAGTATTATCATAATATTTAGGCACATGTTTGACGGATCGGTGTTCATTTCTTTTATTATTTTCAAAAAAACAAGGCGGTGGTCTCTCGCAACTTGATTTCCACATGAATCTTATTGAGGATCTGTTTCTAAAATACGGGAAATCCACTGCAGATAAGGAAGAAAAAGAGAAAGAAGGGCAGCAGTTCAAACCCCAGGAAGACTCGTAGGGAGACGTTTCACTGACCATAATTCACCTACAGGGAAGAGTAAACAAGGAGTAAAACGATGTGTTGTGTGCCTTGCTAATTGACAGAGGAAGGAAACAATTTTCTCTTGTAAAGTGCATGATGCCCCTCTTTGTGCGGTGCCATGTTTTCAAGTGTATCACACGACGATAAGCTACTGAATTGGCAATTTTTGTTTAAAAAGTTATGGATAAATTGTTTGTCCACGAATTCAAATAATCTCCTATGAAAATATACATAACCCGTTTTGCCTGAATGGGAAAATAATTGATAGGATGCTATAAAAATGTATATTGTTAGTTACATGTAGTTGTAAAGATATTGTAAAATTGTAAATGAAAACATTATGAAATGCATTTCAGTGCCCTTTGCGGAACTGTTCTATAAAAACACTTCAAAGCGAATTTATTCTTTGGATTATGCCCTTCTGTGTCTTTTTTGAGGTATCAAATGTATGACGTATTTGTATCTCTTGAAACTAAACAACTGAATGCTTATAAAAATTGGCTATTTTAGTGTAAAAACTACCCATAAATTGTTTGTTCACAAATTCAAATAATCTCCTCGGAGAATCAACACAAATTGTATTATCAAAATGGGAAAATGATCGATTGGATGCTAGAAAAATTAATTTTTGCTATAGTTGTAAACATTGTAAATGGAACGTGTAAAATTGTAAAACTTATTTCAAGGCCCTTCATGAAATTTTCTACAGAAAAGCTTCAATGACTAACAATTATTTGAGTAATGCCCGTTTACGATTATAAATTATAGTATGCATAAAATATATCATTTAATGCAAGAGCATGTCAATTTTTCAGTGTTATAAAAATAGTATGAACATTGTAATTTTTTAGTTGCATGATTTTGAAAGATATTCCAACACCCTTTTTTTAAATAAATATACCTACAATTAATTATATTTAAATAGAGCAAAGTATTTCAATAATGCCCGTACAGGCGTTTGCCGGCAACATCCATAACTTTACCTTTTTCTAGCCAATGAAAAGTGCCTTATAAAAATAATAAAATTTTTTTAGACAAATTCATAAAAAAAACTTTTGCATTAAGTTCTAGGAGGCATAAGAAAACATGCATATAAATTTTTATTTCATGAAAATCAGAGGATTTGCTCCCCACCAGCTGAAAGATAAGGAAAATTTCGTCCCCCACGAAGGGGTTAAGATGAATTCTAAGGGAATTTTGACTTTTTATTTGTTCAATGCTAGTTGCATTTTCTTTCAATATTTATACGTACTTGCACTTTTACTGACTCACCATTCAAGCAAAGCTAGGAAATTAAGTATATTTTTTGGCATTAAGAAGTTTATTCAGGTATTCAACCAGGTACATTCTTCCATTCTTCGGGGAATACCCGAATAAACTTCCTTCGTAGCATACCCATGGAAAGTTGTTTCAGGTCTTATATAAATATAGATTTTTTCATTTCGACCAACATTTCAATCGCATACTGTAATAGACATTTTTAGTAGAACTGAAGATTTGGACTTGTACTTGAATAGGCTAAAAGAGAGGACACAGTATAGATATTTTTATAGTGTAGAATATTTAATTTTTTTGTTCATAAACATTATTTTGACTTAATTTAAAGAATGACAAGCATTTAAAAACCTAAAACATCTTACCTGTAACTCACCACCATAGTTTTTAATCGATTCAAATCGTTTGTCAGGCTGCTTAAGCCTCACTGAAACACTAAATGCTTTAAATCTTGATTCAGCAATCAACAGGTATCCTGGAATAAATTGACACCATGCGTTACGTTAAAATATCTCCCAAATCTCAAAATGTGTAAAATAAAAAGGCAAATTTTGAGGGCAACAATTTATAATCATTAGAAACTTATTATCGCATATGACCAAATATTATGTTTCCATGATGAATTAACCTGTTAACTCGTAGTAATACTGTTTGGTACCAGTCATGAGTGCATTCCTCAACTTAATTCTCTTTATATTTTGTAATATTTTTAGGCTTTTTTTTACCTTCTTGCCAATTTGAATGCATTGAATCATATAATTTTGGAGATTTCAAATTTATTGAACCACATTTTTTCACCTTTTTTATGTTCAAAAAAGGGGAATTTTTAATGAGAACTTTTTTGTGCAAGTGTAACAATTTTCTTTTATTATTCTAGAATTGCCATTAACAACATAATATAATGGGGATACATATATTAATTCTTAACACTTGTAGCTATGGGTGCTAGTTACGTTTTTGGAGGCAGATTCATGCATAGGGAAGTTAAAATGTGTAACATTTCTGTGTGGTACCATACGGTACAGCTACAAGCTTCCCATGCCATTTAAAGACAGAGAGCTATTACAACTTAATTTCTTCGGCTTTGGTATTTATGCCAGATTTTTTTGCAATATCGTAGTTAAAATACATTAATATTTAAATATAGTGTCAATGTATGTTTTCTGCAAAAATGTGTAGTTCAGTAATGTTTGTTGACACCCCGATGATGTAAGCCCCAGTACGTCCCTGTTCTTCCAAGGGCATGAACCCTTTTCAGGCACGTGAAAAACAGCCTCACCTGGATTTGGAGGGCAGTGGGGATCTTCGTGACTTGAGGGAGCAGAAGAAAGAGCTAGCGAATGAGTGGAGTGGGTGGGGCTTTCCACTCCCAAGATGGCTTGGCAACAATTGGCATACGCGTGGCTCGAGACCCCTTCGTATTATCTCACTCAATGGAGCAAGAGCAATGTGACCATATTTTGCATCCTTTTCTCTGCTCCCAATTTCACGCACTGCCATAGGGTGCCATGGGAGAAATTCTAGCTCATTTTCTTTGAAGACAATGATCTACCACCTCGCAAGAATTTTCCCAGCAAAATAAACAGGGTTGGCATTTAATGCACCCTTTAGATTAGTCACTAATTTCACGACGCTTCAGTCTCTCTTTTCTAACAATAAGTAGAAATATCTTCCATTGTATTTACCATTTCTCCGTGGGGGTGCATACGTGACTTGTTGCCTTCAAATTCAGCATCCTCTGCTACAGCAACAAAGATGAATATTCATCTTATTTAAGTATAATTTTTTCTACTCGTATGAAAAGTGTTGAAGTCACCTCATATTTTTGCAATCTCTTTTGAGGTCTTATTTATGCATAGAAGTAAAATAAATTTGTCATCCAATTTAGTGATCTGATTCTTCAAGAGGTGATGGACATTCAGTGTCATGGAGAACCTGTGAATATCTAATCACGAGGTGAACCTGGTCTGAGTTGAAAATCATGGAAGAGACCTCAGGTATTCAAACAAGGGACCATTTGGGAAGTTGAAGACATAGCTCTGTGGATGAAATGATTTTCTCTAATACTGATTTTCTCTAATATGCCTGGCGTGAAGTGCTCCCAGGAAAAGTGCAATGTTTTTGTTACAAAGAAATCACCTCTTATTTAGTCATCAAATCAAATTAGTATACCCAGCTCTGCAGCTTTGGTAATCCAAAAAGAACACCCGAGGCAGTTATAATGTTTGTTCTCTTCCTTAGTGCTTACAATACCATTCATAGCAAGAGGAAGGGTTGGGAGATGTGAGAATTGAGATAGCGTATAATTCAATTAGGGGAGACAGATTCTAGCAAATAAATAAATTATTCACTGCTACTACAGCACAGCAGTGGATGCCTTGGACCAAAGTTGGAAAATGTTCCCTCTAATGGTCATAGCAAAGAAAAAAATTGGCAATACCTTTAAAGAAGGACAGTGTTCGAGTTTTGATAAATCAATGGTATCATATCTTTCGAAGCAATGGATAGTTACATATTTTACAAGTTACAGCTTGGTGAAATGTTTCTGGGAAATCTTGGCTTTGGAGATTGGACTTTTTAAATTATTAATAATGTAATTTATTTGTTAAAACATTTTTTTCCAATTTAATGATAAATGTTTAAAATGTATACTTTAGAAAAAAATAATAAATCAAATATGTACTTTGTTAGAGCTACATGTAAATTTCTGAAGACACTAAAACTTCAACTTAGTTAGGCAACCACTGTACCGTTGGTCCCATTAGGTACAATTCTGTATTTCTATAACTAATATTAATGTTAAAATAAAAAGAGAGGAATTATCTCAGAAAATAATGCATATTTAAATACAGATCAGTATATGTTAAGTTGTAAGAAATTTTTTCAGGCATTACCTGGTTAACATTTTTTCCAGAAAATTAATACCTTGGGTTTCTTTCATAAATATGAGATAAGGTATAGTTCTACGATAAGATTTAGAAATGAATAATCAGGTTCAGAAATGTGAAACCATTCCATGTGTCCTAGATCTATGGACAATGAGATATCCAAAGAAACATGATCTATCAGAAACTACCTCTCCAGTGATTTTCAAAAGGTGAGTCAAATATATATATATATATTCCTTCATCGTGGACTCTCCTTGCCGCTAAACATTGCGGCCCCAACCCCACCGAACCCGCCATTATATTCCTCAAAGCCCGACCTAGCAGGCATTTTTCAACTCGCCCGTCCACCCCCTCCCAACTCCCGGTTTTTCCCACAACGCGTACCTTCTTCCAAAGACCCTCAAACCCCCCCCACTCACCCCGCCGAAGACGCCTATGATCCCATAAAACAAGAGGTCATAAACCTCTCTTCTTCTTCCCTTACCCCTTCCGAAATCTCTGTTTTGAGCAAAGGTCTTTCGTTTTCGCCGACACCTAAGGTTAATCCTGTCAAACTTCTCACAGACACCCTCAATTTTTGCCGAAAATTAAAATGGAAATTCTTTTGGGAATCCCAGCGCTCCCAACTGCCACTTCCCGATACTTCTTCTCAAAATTCTGTACATCCTGCCCTGACCATTTTCAAACCGCCCTCTTCACATGAACCCAAACCTTTGCTTTCCAATCATCCCTTAGAAGTGTTCACGAACCTCCTTCTCTCCAAAATTGCTGATCCATCCTTCCTCACTTCCTTAAAGCCCGCACCCAACCTATCCTCGTCGGAAATCAAAGCCTTAAAAGACCTTTCTCACAATCCCAACATAGTCATCACACCTTCTGACAAAGGCTCTACTGAGGTAGTACTGAGCTCTTCAGACTACATCAACGAAGCCCTCAGACAACTCTCGGACCCCTCTTCCTACGCTCCCGTTTCTCACGACCCAAACCCAAAATTCCACGAGGAGATCATCTCTTTCCTTAAAGATAAAGGTCCCAAGGAAGGTCTCACTAGCAACGATATTTCTCTTCTTTCTCCCGCTCATCCCCGCACTCCCCATTTCTATATCCTTCCGAAGATACACAAGGCCAACAACCCTGGCCGGCCAATAGTTTCCTCTTGCCAATCCCCTACTGAACGCATCTCCGCTTTCGTCGACCATTACCTTCAGCCTTTAGTCCATTCCCTGCCTTCCTACATCAAAGATACCTACCATTTCCTGGATCGCCTCCTCTCCACCCCCCTCCCTAATGATTCCGACATCATCATGGCCACCATTGATGTTACCTCCCTCTATACCTCCATCCCCCACGCCGAAGGCTTATCCGCCGTTAAGCATTTTCTTGATACTCGCCCTACTCCTCATAACCCTAGCTCCGATTTCCTTATTGACCTGTCCCACTTCATCTTGACTCATAACTCCTTCTCCTTTAATGACTGCTTCTACCTTCAAACCAAAGGCTGCGCCATGGGTAGTAGATTCAGCCCTTCCTATGCCAACCTTTTCCTCGGCCGTGTCGAAGAGTCCTTCCTATCCTCACAACCCCTGAAACCCTTACTCTGGCTCCGATATATCGATGACATTTTCCTTCTCTGGCCCCATGACGTCGATTCTTTTAATTCATTTATTTCCGCTCTCAACGATTTCTCTTCTGTCTCCTTCACCTCTCATTTCTCTTCTTCCCATGTTACCTTCCTTGATGTAGATATCACTCTCTCCAACCACCATTTCAACACCTCAGTCCACATCAAACCCACCAATAAGCAGCAATATCTTCATTATAACAGCTGCCATCCCTCCCATACTAAAAGATCCCTCCCCTACTCTCTTTCCACACGAGGCTTTCGCATATGTAATAACCCCGATTCCCTTGATAAATTCCTTTCCTCTTTACACCAATCCCTTCTCCGACGAGGATATCCTGAGACTCTTCTCAATAAACGAATTCTCAAAAAACCCTTTCCTCCTAAACCAACCCAAAATAAGGAGAATTACAACCTCTCCCTCTGTACCACCTACTTCCCAGGCGTCCATGCCCTCAAAAAAATCATTAAAAACCTTTTTCCACTCCTCTCTGATAATCTAACCACCAAAAACACATTCCCCAAATGTCCCTCTCTTACCTTCAGGCGTCCCCCCCAACCTCTCCAGAATCCTAAAAACCACCAAACCGCTGACTAAACCCTATATTAGCTCTAAAACCCCACCCAACCCCTGCCATCGCGCGAGATGCAAAACGTGCCCTATCCTTATTACCGACCCCCTCCCCGCTAAATTCCTCTCCCACCCACTTCCTTCCGTCCCCTCTCGGTCATGCACTTCCCACAACATTGTGTACATCCTCCTTTGCAATTCCTATTATATTGGTCTCACCACTAACGCCCTAAGTGTTAGATTGACCGGCCATCGAGCCAGTTGCAAGCCGTCCTCGCCCAATGCCTCCTTCCCCGTCTCGGTCCATGCTTCCTCCCACAATGTCAGTTTTGACAAATGCTTCCGAGCAGGCATATTGTCTTCCCTCCCTCCCTCTGCTTCTCCCCTTCAATTACGTACTTTAGAAATGGCATGTATCTTTTTCTGCAGTCAGGCTTTATTCTGCCTATAATCCCCCCGGATTAAATCGGGCTCACTGACCCCTCCCGCCCCTTCTCCTCTTCTCCCCTTTCTCCGCCTTTTATCCCCTCCCGCCCCTCCCCTTTCCTCCCTCCCACATCCCTTCCTCCTCCTCCGACCCTCTCCCGCCTCTTCCCCTCTTCTCCCGCCCCTCACCCCACTCTCCTCTTCTGACCCCCTCCCGCCCCCCCTCTTCTCCCCTTTCTTACCCCTTTCTCCTCCCTCTCCTCCTACCTCACTCTACCCCTTGTCCCCTGCCTATCCATCATTCTGTATCCTTCCTTCTGTGAGAAAGGCAGCTTTTCGGCTGCCGAAATATCAGAACGTATATTGTGAGTGTTCTTCCTTTTCGTGTTTCTATATTTAATTCCGCCCCACCTGTGGCAAAGTTTATTTATATATATATATATATATGTTTTCATTTTAATATCGTAATTCTGTGTGTATATGTCCTGTCCTAAATAGACAGTGATTTGTATCATGTGCGCATATTGTAAAATAATAATGGTAACATTTTTGTGTATTTTTCTTATGTTGTTTGTTCGTGCAATTTGAAAATTGACAAAGTTTGATTCAACTCTTTAATCCTCATGCAATCTGATCCGTCTTATACTTGTACCTGAAGTGTAATCAGACTTTTGTAATTTTGACATGTCCTATACTTGTAAAACTAGTCCTGGGACCAATAAAAATATTATTATTATTACTGTCCTAATTTCTTGACGAAACCATGCATGCAATTGCTAACGGTGTAATAAACATGGAGTGGCAAGAAGTAAGACATTGTCATTATGACGCTTTGAAGGATGGTGACTTTTCATGCAGACAAAAATTCTGTATTCCGACATTCTTCTGTTTGGATGTAGAGTTTGGGTGTTTGTGAAAGACTGGTTTAAATAAATTGGAGCCAAAGGCCAATTCTTGGTTATCGAAGGGTACAGGCTTTGGCATCTCAAGATAGAGAAATTTTCACTTCCTGCTAACCAGGGAACGAATCCTGAGAAAACATACTAGGGGTGTTTCGTAATGACTCTGTAATATTTTAGGATATGACTAAGCAGATCAAAATAAGAAAAAAATTCAATTGGACATGCATCCAAAAACGCACCATTATTCAGCTGGCTGTTGGTATGCATTTTTCACAGAAACTGCACTAAATAAAAAACTATTAAAATAAAGACTTGATATTTTGTTTAGCTGTTAATGGCAATGTTTAAAACTGGCATACGATATTTAATTATTTTCTAATACACCATTTCAAAATGTTTAGCTGTTAATAGCAATGTTTAAAACTAGCATACGATATTTAATTATTTTCTAATACACCATTTCAAAATGGTGGACAATCAAACTTTTCAATCCTTAATATCTTTACACATAGAAATCATATTAAAAAAGTGCAAGCATGAAAAAGTTGCACGTTACTCTCCATAGCGTGTATAAAAGGTTCACCTGAGCGAATAATAATTGCATTATTGGAGGGCAATGCATCGGGTGATTTAAAACTCAGACCAATTGTAGTGTACCATTCTGAATGGTAGTTCCAGGGACAGATATCTACGTGAAAAAAAATACCTGAAAATCCCGTGCCACCATAAGGTAGAAAAAGTTGATTCACTGCTGTTTGAGGAAATCGAAAACATGTGTTTCGTCTTAAATTAGTGTGTAAGAGGAAGTTTTCCAAACCCCCCTGCGAATTGTTGCAGTAAATCATCGAGGCTGATACTGTTCCTGAAAAATTGTAACGAAACAACGAAAATTTTGTACACAGCACCTGGATTCCCTCCTTCACTCACTATTTTAAATGATTACCAACATTTTCGCGATCGCAGCGAGCGAAATTTTTGCCCTTCACGCAAGCGCTCCTGCAGTGAAGGGTAAAAATTTCTATTTACTCGGAAGGAAACCTGGTACATATTGTTTTTAAAATGCCTTTTTAGTTTGTTTCATCTAATATATGAAGCTCTCTGACTAGTGGCGCCATCTGTTCGGCTGCCCGCCTAACTAAAATATGCCATAAATTGGCAGAGGATGACGCGAAGTAGTCCATAAAAACACATTAATCCATTGATAACGCCTTTCAACCAGGTCACCTGTATTTTTAGATGCCAACAGTAAGTTCCTATCACCTGTAGTTTCTGTGCCGCCAGGATAGAGAATAATTCCAAAATTTCTTTTGTGCGTGAAAATATCAGTTTCGCTATTTAAATGCTTTAGAAATTTAGTTTGAACGCTTCATTCAATAATGCCATATATACAACCTTTTATTGCTGTGCTGTGCGGAAATCATTATTGCACTGGAATGAAGAATTAGCAAGTTTGGAACTGATTTTAATTTTTTACATTGTTTCTCATGAGAAATATTGTATCGTTTAGCGTTGTTTCGCTTAACGTCGAGTTTTTCAGGAACGAGTTAACAACGTTAAATGAGGACATGCTGTACTTGATGTTCAATGAATGAGGCAGCTACCAAAAGTTAAGTGCAATTTGCAATTTTGTCTTTTTTTAGGAACCTATACCTGACAAGAGAGAGAGTCATATATGTATGTATCTATGTCGGTTATCAGCGTTTTCCGCTTTGTATTAGGTTCCCCTTGTATGTATGTGTTATTCATTTCATTAGTCTTTGTTTTGAGCCATAATGATTGCCATGGTTGCCACGCAGTAGTTATGCACGGTTATTGAAAGATATAAAGAGTATTTTTTTTAATTCTCAGAGTTGTGTGTTTTATGGTCACATGGTCATCCTCTTCTCACCAAATGACAGGTTCAGGTTATCTTGAAATAACATTGTGGACATTTTTAGAAAAGTTGAAATAATGACATCAAGGTGGTTTTAGTCTTTGAGGAGTCAGAATATTTTAAAAATTGAATGGTTAACTTTAAGATTCCATGTTCTGGTTTCATTTTCCACGCACAGTTTCTAGAGCTGTGAAATGAATTATTTGTAGCTAAAGAAACATGTTGAGGAAATGAGATTGTGAAAACTAGGAAAAAGAAGTTTTTCATCTTCCATTAGATAATGCACAGTAATATTTTTTTTCAATGGCTGAACTTGTTGGTGTAGATAACAAGCTATCAATGGGAAAATATAGGTTCTGATTCTATAAAAAAAATAATCCACACAACACTCGACCTTAAAAGCATGGCTTTCGAAGCTTACACTCCTCTTCTTATTTCACTTTGACATGACGTAGGATATGAATATGCATGGGTCATAAAATGAAAACTATACAGAGAACTAATAAAGGTTCATGATAAAACAGCATGAGCAGAATAGCAACACACGTAGTACAATAAACGTCCTAATTGTAACTGCGACTGCACTGAGTAACAGCAGAGGTCACGAAGAGCATACGGATGAGAAGCTACAGGAGCACCACATGCGGTCTTTCTCGAAACTCAGCAACTCAAATTCATTTGTATCCATGGCAAAGGAAAGACTGCAAGAACTGGATTCATTTCACTGTGTATGATGAGAGACAGAGAGCTACTGTGGGACATAAAGATATTGAGGGGCCCTGGATTTGGAACAGACGACTATGTATTTGGTTATATCTATGGAATGAATCAGGGTAGAAAGTGGGCACCAAGGAGGAATATTGCACGGAAGCAGCCGAGGGTAAACGGGGAGAGGTTGCTCTATCCCGGGGTTGTCCAACTTCATTGCATTTATTGTGGCCCGCGAAAGGTTATTAGACAAAAATTCAGAAATTTATTCTTATTTTTATACCTTACGTCTATGCTGACCTGTGCTCATGTTGCCAAGGAATTATGCCGTAGAGGCAGATCAATTCACATATGCACCAATAGCCAAGCAGCTTTAAAAGTACTTATATCTCCATGGTGCAAATCAAGACTGCTGCTAGAGTGCCGCAAAGCACTCGATTCCCTTAGCAGACAGAGCAACATAGAACTTTTCTGAGTCCCTGGCCACACAGGCATAACCGGAAACGAGATAGCAGATGAACTGGCATAGGAAGGCTCGAGTGGGAAGCCAATTAGACCAGAGCCTTTCATCCCAATTGCACCCTGTTCAGGGATTTCAAAGATCAAAGAGTGGAGCCTAGCTCAACACTCTAAGATCTGGTGGAACGCACAGGGGCTCAGGCAAGCCAAGCTCCTGATAAAAGGACCCAGACCGGGGCTGGCAAGAAAGCTTCTTTTACTAAACAGAAGACAACTTTGGACGATAGTGGGACTGCTCACCGGTCACTATCATCTACTAATGTCACTAATAACAAACACTACGTCACTATGAGGCATCTCAATCTCCTGAGAATTACAGACTTGGCAAAATGTAGATGGTGTGAGGAAGAGGACAAAACAACATCGCACGTAATCTGCAAGTGTCCCGCTTTGATGAGGACCAGAGTCAGGCATCTGGGATCACCATTTTTGGAACTAGATGAAGTCAGGGGTATTCCCGTAGAGGACATGCTAGCCTTTAGCAAGGCGACTGGACTCTATGGGTGATTACAGACATGGTGGTTGGCATTAATCTCATATGGCAAGTAAATAAACCTGGCATAGGTGGAATTATGATGCACAATTGGCTACAAGAATGTGCGAAATTAATTATGAAAAAAAACAAACCCCTGTATGAGATTTGAAACTGGATCACTCTATTTTGCTCTGTAGTAACCGATAATGTCAAGCTCAAATTTTAGCACACAACTGTCATCGATAAGTATTCTAGGGGCAACATATTTATGCGCAAACAATTTCTTCATTTTAAAATGATAAGCTTTGAATTTCATGTTCTTTTAGCAAATATTTTCGTGATAGTTAGGGGCTCCAAAAGAGGGACATGAGGATTGAAAAATGCATTTTTCGTACTCATCCAATTTGCTTTTTGTGAATTTCGTCATTTTGTTATCCAAATCAGAACTTCAAATATGAGTGTATATTATGCATTCACCAATGGGATCATATCATATAAGAATGACTTGAGTGGACTGACATAATAGATTAATGACTGCATCAGGTTCAAGTTTATCCCACTCTTGCTTCACCGCCATTACTGCGTTTTTCATTCATCCTAGGTCAGATTTTTCTTACGCGAGATCAATAGAAAAAAAATTTGTGATAGCACTTCCTACAGTGCGTTTTGTGGCTTCTTTTCTTAACTTAATTCTGGAAGCAAGACTTAATATTTTATGACTCAAGTAAAGAAAATTGAACCAATGTCCTGTAAAAAGATTTAATCATGATGTTTTGACAGTAATAGGGAATTTGATACCATAAGGACTTCCAGACAAAGAAAATCTAAAAGCTTTTTATTGGGGGTCAACACATTAATACATAGTTTATAACACAAATTAACATGACCAGGAAAGTGTGGCTAGCCCCGGTATTCTCAAAATTGATGAGCAGGAAACAAACAAAAAAAAATGAATAAAGCTGTGGAGATGTAAACCAAAGAAGTGGGCATTTCGTTTCCGCACTTTCTAGCTACTGTGAACGAAATATCATGCATTCCCATGTATGGACCGCTCCCAAACATCCATATAATGTCCAGAAACAGCTCAATCGACCAGAACACTGCTTTTTCACTCACAGTCGAATAAGAAGCTGCTGCCCCCTTCCACTGCCACTTTTTGGCATACAGTAGGACCCCTTGCTAATCCAACCTTGGATGGTCCGACTCCTCACTTAGTCCGACCGTGCCGTCACTTATCGGTGTTTGTTTACGTATCCAGTCAAGTCTACTCCTGTCGATGACTCATCATTGACGAGATGTGAATCAGTCGAGCGGAGACAGTTGACACAATTAGTGCGGTTGCGAGTTTCGTTTGAACACAGTTCGACTCGAGCGTGTTACTGTGTACTGTGTATGTGATTTTATTATTGTGTGTTCAGTTGCATTATGTCAACTAAAAGAGGCAAACGTCACGCTGTCTATAGCAGAGAAACTAAATGTACTTGAAAGGTTAGACAAAGGCAAGTCCGTACAAAAAGTTGCAAGTGAACAAGGGATTGGCATAACAACAATTAAGGACTGCCGAAAGAACAGGAAGCATCTTGAAACTCATTCATAGAAAATTGACGATGAGGAATGACTGAAGAATCGAAAAACTCTGAAGAAGCCAAAATGTGAGATTCTAGGCAGTGCTTTGTGGGTGTGGTTAGAGCAGGAGAGAAGAAAATGAACTCCATTATCTGGACCAATCATAAAAGATAAAGCACTAATTTTGTACATATAAACTGGGGACAGACAACGAAAACGAAAAATTCACAGCCAGTGAAGGCTGGCTGCATCTCTGGAAACAACACAGGATTCGGAATGTAATCATTTCCGGTGAGAAGCTGTCCGCTGATGAAGTAGCTTCTACGTAGTGAATTTATTCCAAGATTCGAAAACATAATTAAAGAACAGAAGTTGAAGACCTCACCAAGTGTACACCATTGATGAATTTGGATTGAACTACAAGATGCTCTCTAAAAGAACTCTAGCTGCTCAAAATGAGTCTGTACAAGGTACTAAACTCACCAAAGAAAGAATTACAATCGGTCTCTGCAGTAATTCTAATGGCAGTCACAAATAGCCATTGTTTGTTATCGGGAAGGCAAAAAAGCCAAGGGTGTTTAAAAATATTAATATGGCATCTTTACCAGTTTTTCACCAAAACAAAAAATCAGCATGGATGGAATCTGCCCTTTTCAAGGAATGGTTTTATGATCAATTTGTCCCTGCTGTTACAAAACACATAAAGGAAAAAAAACTTCCTAAACATGCAATATATTTACTCAACAAAGCAACATACCATCCATCTGAGGCAGGACTGAAAAAAGGTGAAATAAAAGCTTTATTTCTTCCTGCAAGCTTAACTTCTCTAATCCAACCAATGGACCAGGGGCTGATTGAATGGCTTAAGAGACGATATCGTCGATACATTGGATCGATTTTAGAGAGGACAGAAGAAGGTAGCACCTTGTTTGAGGCAATGAAAACGATTAATATAAAAGATGTTATCTATACGGCTGCCGAAGCTCGGGAATAAATGCCGGCATCCACACTTGAAAAATCGTGGTGCGAATTGTGGCCAAAAATGAATGAAAAAATTGAAATGGAAGCAGCACCCGAAAAAAGTAGCGAAAACCAAGGAGAAACAACAGCAGGAACAATGGATCAAGATGTAGACAGGCCAGCAATTTTGAGGGATTTTAAAAACTTTACAACTGGAAGTTGATACCAGTGACGTGAGTGGATCAGAACAGCTGACGTAGATTGCACAATGGAAGAAGAATTAACTGACGATCAAATCATTGAAACTGTAACTCGAGCAGATGACAACAAGAAAGATGATGGCGACGATGAAGACAATGAACCCACAACACGAGTATCACATGCTAAGAATGCATTTGATCTGGCCCTTCAATACATTGAACAAAGTTCCATGTCTACACCAATGGATATTTTGTGGATACGAAAATGGAGGAACATCGCAGCAAAATCAAGATTGTTGTCTGCTAAGCAAAAGAATATTACAGAATTTTTTCGATCAGCGCAAGAACACTAAATCTACAGTATAGTGTTTCATGACGTTCATATTGTATAATAGTGTTTATTGCATTCTACGGTGTTTCATGACTCTACAATTTATGTTTCTCTTTATTTATTGTAAGTATTTTTATCGCAGTATACTTTTATTTATGATTCAAAGTAATATTAAATCTGTAAACCATACGTATAGCAATATTTTTGGTTAAAACTACAGTTTTATCACGCTTTTATGTAAATTAATGTGTTCCTCTGATAATCCGACCTTTTTTGTGTGTTCCGACCATGCTCTCGGTCCCGTTGGTGACGGATTAGCAAGGTTCCACTATAGAAGGGTCTTTCCTCAAGCGAAGGCAATGGAAGGGGCTCCCTTTCATTCGGAATGTTAATTGCTCTCCCAGGAAAGATTGGAAGGGCCAAAGTGGTGTTGCCTCTATGCAAATATCCTCACTAATAGACTTAACTCACTAACTGAGTAGATTGACCGAGGCAATTAAGAGACTAGAAAAGTGAAATTATTGGCATCAGGTTATTTTTATGGCAACAAAGAAATTTAATCCAATTTCCACCGCAAAACAATAATTGAGTACTGGCTGAAGTTCAAGATTGATTGAATCGAAAGTGTTTTCCTAAGCATAATGGCATTGAGCTACTACAAATATATTTTAAGTGAATACCACTCCTTGTTTATCGACGAAAAAAATTGAAAATCAAAGAAGCGTAGTCGTACAGTTCCAAGCATAGATACTCTGCAAAGCCCACTACTTAAAAATGAAATCATTAATTTGTTGTGGTTTGTGCATAAATACATTGCCCCTGAAAAAAATTCTTTCCCCAAATACTTTGTGATGATAGGTGCACGCTAAAATTCAAGCCTGACGTTATGGGTGCTGCACTCAAAGTAAAACTAAAGAGCAAAATTGAGTGATCCAGTTATAAATCCCATCCAGACGATTGATTTTTCATTATGAATATTGCACATTCTTGTAGCTAATTGTGTATTCCACCTACACTAGATTTATCTATACATCTAATTAGATCAAAGAAAAAATTCATAAAATGTGTTTCCTGGTTTACTTTCATAAATTACTTTTGGAAAGAGTAAACAGCCATATGAAGAAATTTAATGTAAGTCCAAAACCAACTAAATTGTTTTAAAAAATTCATGGTATTTCAAATATAATAGGGATTGCGCTGCCACAAAGAATACGAGATAACAAAAATAAGTCAAAATTGCAATTATTTTTATTGTTAATGAATTCGTGTGTAAATTAAAATATGTATTCATTAAAAAAAGCCATATCATTTCCAAGATGCCATAATTAACTATGGTCATTTTACCCTACACTGGTTCAGTGTTTTTTCCCTTCAACCATTTAATGTTTCTGGAATTAAGTTTGGAAAAAATCCACGCCCTCAAGAAAATTTACTATAAAGACCCTTAAAGTACTTTAAAGTTCCTTAGAGTAACTTTAAAATATTTTATAGAAAGTTTAAAGTAGTTTTTAAAGTTGACATGTACATTAGGGGTGATCGTCAAAAACCTTTTTCGAATTTCAAGGGGCTTGGGGTCAGAAAAGATGTGTATGGGGCTCAATAAAATGCAGAAATTTTATCAGAATTTTTGTCGAACGTCCTGAGGTTCCGCCAAGCGGTTAAAGTTTAACAATTTTAGGCAATTTTGGTAAAAATTTGAAATTAGCGAAAGAACGTGCCTCACCTCATTTTTTTTGTAAGAAACACTTACATATTGTCAGAAGGTAAGTTTAAAGGGGCTTGGAAGTAGTTGAAACCACTAGAAACACTAAAAAAAAATTATTAATAAAACATAGGATATGCAACCCAGCAAGCACGCCATGATGGCCTGGTTGGGTGGGACGTGATCGTTGGCCGCGGGATTGCCGTTACTAGTTTTGAGCAGAGTGCAACGCCTACGTGGGGAAAAGGGAGATAACATTAATCGATTTACTGCTATCTAGCTATACTTTGTGGCATTTAGAGATACTTATTGTACATCTTGCGTAGGAAACACATTGTAATTTTTTACAGTTTATTACATTTTTCTCCAATGGCGTTCAACGGAATTTTGTCATTATCTAGTAAACACCGTGGCAGTGAAAATGTAGCATCATAATGTTTCGGGAAAATATCCTGAATTATTCAAAATTACAAAGTGTTTTATTTTTACAATGTTCTTCCCTACAAGTCTGGCTCACGCAATCGCACGCGGAAAGAGGGGAGCATTCTCTTACTTTCTTCTATAAGCTAAAGTTCTAGAAGTAGTGTTTTCTCATGAAGAAATGAATTCAAAGAGGAAGAGAACAAGAGAGGATTCGGTGGCGACGGTGTAGCTTGCCGGCGCCGACGTCTAGTTTGAGTCCCAGCCAGCGAGCAACTGGCCAGACGCTCACGTGCTATAAGCGGTGAGCGTCGGCGGAGCATTTCAACTGCGCTCGGCAATAAATTTACGAATTTTGCCGTCGAAAAGGCAAATTTGCTGTAAAATATAAAAAAAAGTCCAGTCATCGCGCCTATGTCGCATTTATTCACGTGCATCGCGGAAATATCGAATTTATCGCAATTTGCGATTTTCACGTATCTCTACCGATGGGTTTAGTTGAACGATCACCGGGAAAACTTTGCCATGCCAGATGGGTTACAACAGCTGCTAGAATTTAATGTTTGTGGTTGTCAACGGAGAATCCTTCAGAGGCTCTGCTGATATTGGTCACTTATATACAGAAAGTATACATTAATATGTGGTTCATGATTAAATCGAAACCTTACTGCGTTGATGGAGCTCGACACATGTTCGACTTGGTGCACTCCACAAGGTATTTAAGAGAAGACCTGCTGAAAGTTGTCGATCCAGTTATACAACGTGGTGCTTTATGGTGTCATCCTGAAAACATGCTCATCTTTATTATGGCGGATGAAAGTAAGAGAGTAAGAGAGCAAGCCGTAAAAAAATACTTCAAGCTAGATTAACAAAAAACGAAAACAATCTAGTGAGAAAATTTGAAGTGCCTGAATTAAAATGGAAAGCAAAGACGTATCATCATTTGATAGCTTGGAAAAGCATTGTTGTGACTGAGCGTCCACTTCTAAAGAGTTAGACTGAGGAAGACATCAGAAAAATGGCAACTAACGTAATAAGATCGGAATTGCCAAAATTCCTACAAGTTCCTGTCCACACTCAAAGGGTTGAGAGACATGTTCGTCTCGTGAAGGATGCGTCTGCAGCAGTCTATGGGAGACACAACAGAGCTATGTTCATCAAAACTATCATTGCGGAGAGAGCGCATATGCCTGAATTCCACCATAAAAGTCAGTACAAGGTCCACGATTCAAACTAAATGCTAAAAGTGCCCATTTTGGTTGGGAGGTTGAGTTGGGCACGGGTGCAACTCGATGCGTGGCCACCTCCTCGTGGTGAGTTCTGGGTTGTTACTGGAACGGTAGCAAGCGAAGAGCTATGCAGGCATTAAAAGCGATATCCACTTCGCGTATGCAGGGTGGCCTATCCTCAATTTTATTAATAATTTTTAGTGTTTCTAGGGGTTTTAACTACTGCCAAGCCCCTTTACACTTACCTTCTGACAATATGCAAGTGTTTCTTACAAAAAAAATGAGGTGGGGCACGTTCTTTCGCTAATTTCAAATTTTTACCAAAATTGACTAAAATTGTTAAACTTTAACCACTTGGCGGAACCTCAGGACGTTCGACAAAAATTCTGAAAAAATCCCTGCATTATATTGAGCCCCATACACAACTTTTCTGACCCCAAGCCACTTGAAATTCGAAAAAAAGTTTTTGACGATCACCCCTAATGTACATATTGTAAGAGCCTTACAGTAGTCTTATACTACATATAAGGGATCCTAAAGTATGGTACTTTAAGCTGCAACTTTATAGTTACTGTAGAATAGTGATGCTTATAGTATACAACTTATAGAGGCAACTGTAAAAACAGCAATTCTTTTATAGTACGTTTGTATTATTGGTGTGTTACTCTAGGTACCTGGCAAAACTGCTAGATCCTTTACTATCTATGCTGAGAACGTAAAAGCCTTAATTTCTGGATATAACTACAGAATCAGTTGAACTGATATTAAGAGGACTTTTGTCATCCCATCGAACTGAGGGACTTTCTTATTTCCCGCAAGGAGTGTAAACAGGAGTGAAAGAAAGATTTGGAAGGGGCTTAGAGGCATGGCCTTAGAGGCATGGCCGTAGAGGCATGGCCGTAGAGGCATGGCCGTAGAGGCATGGCCGCAGAGGCATGGCCGCAGAAGTCTCTGTGGATCCATTCGACGCATTGCTGAGAGTCAGGAATTTGAAGATCGTTAACCAGTTGAAGAAACACCAGAGTGCCAGCATGCAACGGCCTGCAAACAGAGAAATTTCTCTCGCGGACAGAGAAGTAATGGTTTTTTACTAGTGGAAGCTGGACGTCCAGTTGTGGAAGTGGCAAGGGATTTGGGAGTCCATATAGGATTGGGTCGTGGTATGCCAATGGGTAAAACTCGCTCCAGAGGTTGCTGCAGATGGACTAAACAGTAGACCACATACCGGGAGAACTTGGTGCACAACTAGAGAAGAAGATTAGGTGATGGTTAATCACATGAGCAATAATCCTCTCAACAAGTGGAGAACTAGCATCAGCAGGAAAATCTATGGAAATGCAGTGTAGCTATACAACTCTTAGAAATCATATGGTTGTGCGTGGAATATTTCATTGATGACCAGCTCGTAAGCCTGCCCTGTACGAAGAAGATAAGGAAATACGGTTGCAATTTGCAAGGAATTATTTCAAAATTAGTCAGACCTTTTTGGATCTCGCTATTTTTTGTGATTAGAAGGTATCCACGAGCAGTGATGAAGGGAGAATGAAACAGTGGCATCCACCACGATCCAGGTAAATAAAAGTCATCGATATGTTTAAGAATACTATTGATAATATTTATCATAAAATTTGCAAATGTACCTGCATTCATTGATGGTGCCATAAAAATAGTGGTTGAATTATTAAATTTTGTTCATACTTCCCACTAATAGTACAGAGCCTTCAACTTCTAAACTAAGGGTTAGAATTTGAAGGCACAACAAAATCAAGGGTTTGAATTCCATGTTTTTAAATGGCTCAAAATAGCTAGTTGAGATTTCGTATAATTCAATCTAATTTCTTCATGGCAATCTTATTGGGATTAATTCATTTCGTAATTTAATACCAAGAAAAACGAAATGTTTTTCAGGTTTTCTCCACAACTCAAACTAAAATCTACAAAATCCAGGCGTATATCTATTAGTTTTTTGGGTGCAATGTCAGCTGCCGGCCCTGGTCCTCTGGTGAGGATGACAGCCATTATGTATGCAGAGATTTTAGAGAACCATCTGGTTCTCTACTGCAAGGATGTTCTGCCTGAGGGAGAGGGTGTAATCCTCATTCAGGACAATTCACCTGTCCACACCGCTCGCGTTGTGAAGTAATTTTTCAGTCTGCACCCAGAGGTCGATGACTTTCCTTGGCCAGCAAGATCACCAGATAGATTTAAATCCAATTGAAAATCTTTGGGGCATCATGATTCAAGAATGCAAGGGAAACACTACAAGAACAGACGAGGCGTTGCTGAATCATGAATTGGACATATGGCAATCGGTCCAACAACGACCTTCAATATGTGAGAATGTAGTGAAGTCCATGCGTAATCGGCTGCAAGAAGTCATTGAAGCTGGAGGAGAAACCATCAAATATTGAATAAAATGTTCACTGTCATAAAAATGCTGTTTTCTTGTTAAAAAATATTAATATTTCGAAAAAAATAATAATGATCTTACATTTTGGAGCGAGTGGCTACTTACATAATAACTGTATATTTTCATAATTTTGAATTGTAAACAACATTCAAAACATTTAATTAATAATATTGCCTGATTCATATCAATTTTCTCCGTGATATATGTACTGCTTTTTCCACCACGTCGTTTTGAAGGAATTCCGAATTAATACGAACTTCAAATTTCTGACTTACAGAAATGCGTCGAATGGATGCACAGAGACTTCTGCAGCTATGCCTCTTAAGCCCCTTCCAAATCTTTCATTCACTCCTGTTTACACTCCATACGGGAAATAAGCAAGTCCCTCAGTTCGATCGGATGACATAACTTGATTCCCTTGCCCCCAAGACGAAGTTCCAATTCATGACTACTCTGGCCGCTTTCTCACCTCCCTCCCACCTCCCTCTCCCCTCCCCACCCCCCTCGCTTTCGAATCAGTGGAGCCACACAAAATCGTAGTTTTGCTTATTTAGTGCTGTTGTCGATGTCGTCAGAATTTATGCGGCGATTGTACAATGTCTGTACTACTGAAATAAGATATGCTCAAATTGAGTGTGAAGCATTAGCTTTGACATGAACAGTAAAGAAGTTCTCAGAGTATTTAATGGGTTCGTCAAATAATATATGTGATGTAATAATATTGGAAGTGTATAATAAATTTGGAAAAGATCATAAACCTTTAGTTCAAATCTCACAGTCCAAAGAACTAGCTCTGCTCGCTCCTAGACTTCTAAGGTCTAGGTTTAGATTAATGCGCTATGATTAAAAGGTATATTCCAGGGAAAAAATTGCTAATTGCTGATTCTTTGTCAAGATGCTCAGTTCACTCTCAGAAAAGGTGGAAGAATTAAGTACAGAAGTTGAAGCATTGGTTCATTCTGCTATTTCAAGTTTACCTGTTAAAGATGCCCATCTGGACCATATCAAAAACAGCCAAAAAAAAGGGGTTTGTAAGCTCTTGATTAAGTCTTGTAATGTTGGTTGGCCAGAGAAGAGTAAGCTACCTGAAGCTTAACATCAATAGCATTAATTTAAAAATGAGTCCTCATTTTGTGAAAATCTATTACTAAAATTGATCTAGACTTGTGATCCCTTGGGATTTACAAAAAGAAGTTCTTGAATTTATTTATTCAGGACACCAAGGCGTAGTAAAATTTTGTTGCCGTGCACAAATGTCTGTGTGGTGGATAGGAGGCATCTGGTAAATAAGAATACATTTCAATCAAAAAATGTAAAATTATTCCAACAACAGTCACTGCCTTATTGGAAGTTTTCTGCCAATTCAATTAAAAAATTCAATTGAATTTCGAAATTCAGTTTAATTTTTCAATTGAATATAAGGAATTCAATAGAATTTATCAATTGAGGTTCAAAAATTCAATAGAATTTCGGAAATCCAATTGAATATGAGGAATTCAATAGAAGCTGGGTGGGTAGGTAACAAGGGTTCCTACTCCTAAATGATGAAATATTTGTAAGTACATTTATTTTCCCGAACTTCGCCAAAAAACTCCGGTGGGGTAGTGCAGCACTTAAAGGTCCTTCACATTAATATTCAATGTGTTCGCAATAAGATACTTGATTTAGAAGTTTTTGTGAGTAATCATAACCCAGATATAATTTGTCTGAACGAACACTGGCTTACGACTGACGAAGTGAACTTTTTCCATCTGCCTGGATATGTTGTCGCCGATGTTTTTTGTCATTCTGTTATGAAAAATGGAGGTGCCTTAATCCTTGTGTCTCTGAATTTATGATATTCCTCTGTGGAATTCCCCTACAATTTACTTAACGAAGAACAAGTGTTCGATTCTTGTACAACCAAAATTCAACTCGACGATACAGACGTTCATCTAGTGACCTTCTATAACTCTCCTTCTGGTAATTTCAGTGTGTTCCTTGACAAATTGTCAGAACTTCTGGATCAAATTCATAACGCTACTGAAATCCCCTCACTTATAATTACCCGAGACTTCAACTGTAATATTCTCAAAGATTCTAAAGAAAAACGGGAATTGTTTGACATTCTTTCTTCTTTTAACTTGAATATCACTAATGACATGCCTACGAGAGTCAGTCACACTTCTGCAACTGACATCGACAACATTTTTACAAATATTGACCTAATGTCTGTGGAAACTAATGTTTTTATATCTCATATCTCAGACCATTTTCCATTACTTTCCACATTTGCAGTTAGTTTTTCTAAAAACTGTTCAACTTCATATCACAGATTCTTCTCTGATGAAAACATTGCTACTTTCTGTGAAATACTAAATTCCAATGATTGGTCAAACGTTTACCATATGTGCTCCTTTGATGATAGCTTCAAATATTTTTACTCATCATACCAAAATTACTTTGACCACTGTTTTCCCATTTTGCCTAGAAGAAGAAGAAACCAATCCAAATCAAGCTGCAAAAAGCCTTGGGTGTCTCAAGAAATTCGCAGCCTATCAGGGTGTGGCGGCTCGGACGCGTTTCGGCCGGCATTTATTCCGAGTTCCGGCGGCGGCCACCAGAGTCCGCCTCCACGGCGCACCAGAGCCGAGCCGGAGGCAGTCACTCGCAAGCCACCGTCTCGACGAGATCGAACTAACGCCGCCATTAAGAACTACCGCTTCACGGGTGTAAACTTGTTATTCGATTAATAAACTATTGTTAATTACTTAAACGCAGTGATTATTGAAGTGCCGATAACCCTTCACTAAAGTGGTGACCCCGACGTGATATTTAGTGCGTTTAGTGATATTTTTTATTTTTGTGCCACGTGGTCACGATGCCCGAGACGGACGCCATGAACGTTCATCGTGTGGCGTTAAAACTTCCCCCGTTTTGGGCGGATAGGCCGTCCTTGTGGTTTGCCCAGCTGGAAATACAGTTTTCCCTCGCGAATATTACCAGTGACTCCACCAAGTTTATGTACGCAGTATCCCAGCTAGACAATAAGTACGCCGTGGAGGTTGAGGACGTTATCACGAACCCGCCGGAATCCGACCGCTATGGGAAATTGAAATCCGAAATTCTCCTCCGCCTCTCGGCATCGCAGGAGACTCGGCTCCGTCAGTTAGTAGAGCACGAGGAGCTTGGGGACCGCAAGCCATCCCAACTCCTTCGGCACCTGCGGACGCTTGCTGGAGAAGCCGTACCGGACGATTTCCTGAGGTCCCTTTGGATGAGCCGCTTGCCAGCCAGCACGCAGACCATCTTGGCGACCCAGGCATCGGCGGACCTCAACAGCGTCGCCCAGCTAGCGGACAAGATACACGAGGTTGCTCCGAGACCGCAAGTGGCCAGCGCATCGCTGGCGCCGGAGGTCGAGGCTCTCACACGGAGGATGGAGGATCTCGCGCGGCAGGTATCATCCCTCTCCCAGGCGTTGGAGTCATCGGGTTCCTTTCCGAACCGCTCCCGTTCTCACTCATGTGGTGGGCATGCCAGAGGTCGCAGCCGTTCAGCACCGCGCAACCCGACATGGTGCTGGTACCATGACAGGTTCGGCGCCAAAGCCACAAAGTGCAGGAGCCCGTGCAATTACCGCCCGGAAAACGCGGAGGGCAGTCGCTGATGGCGGCCAGCGATTGTTGTCCCAACCCATGCCGCCTATTTGTCACGGACGCCCATACCAAGGTCCAGTTTTTAGTGGATACCGGGTCCGACCTTTGCGTTTACCCGCGCTCCCGAGTAAGTGGTAAACCCGCAGTGACGTCCTACGAGTTGTGGGCGGCCAACGGCTCCACCATCAATACTTATGGTTGGATGGTTTTATCGCTAAACCTAGGCCTACGCAGGGATTTTCAGTGGCGATTTATTATCGCAGATGTGGACAGGCCTATAATTGGAGCAGACTTTTTGTCTTATTACGGCCTGCTCGTTGACATACGCCACCGTAGGCTCCTAGATGGACTGACGTCGCTATCAGTGACTGGGAGATTTGTAAATAAAGATGTGTTTAGTGTTAGTGACTGTTTTAAAGAAAAGGGTGATATTTCCGTGTTTTTAAACTTATTGCGCGAGTTTCCAGGGATATCGCGTCCCACAGGAGCCCCCAAAGGACGTAAGCACGCAGTGGAGCACCACATTCGGACCACACCTGGCCCCCAAGTGGCTAGTAAGCCGCGTCAATTGGCACCCGCGATGTTTCGTGTCGCCAAGAAGGAGTTCGAAGGAATGTTACAGATGGGCATCGCCAGGCGCTCTGAAAGCTCCTGGTCCTCCCCACTCCATCTCGTGCCTAAGGCGGGGGGAGAGTGGAGGCCATGTGGTGACTACCGGTCTTTGAACGCGAGGACTATTCCCGATAGATATCCGGTGCCCCACATAGAGGACTTTGCTATGTCCTTAGCAGGAAAATCAATTTTTTCCACGATTGACTTGGTGAGGGCATACAACCAAATCCCGGTTAGCGAAAGTGATATAGAGAAAACCGCCATTACTACACCTTTTGGGCTGTTTGAATTCCCGGTTATGACTTTTGGCCTGAGAAACGCGGCTCAAACCTTCCAGCGTTTTATGGATGAAATCCTGCGCGGCCTCGATTTCGCCTACGCATATATAGACGACATTTTAGTCGCGTCATCCTCAGAAGAGGAACATATGGTGCACCTACGCAAAGTTTTTTCACGGTTGGACGAATACGGTGTGGTGCTTAACCCAGGAAAATGTGTTTTCGGGCAAAAGGAGGTGACGTTCCTAGGGTATCTAGTGTCGGGAGAAGGTACAAAGCCCTTACCAGAGAAAGTGGACGCTATCAAGCGCTTTTCAAAGCCCACGACCGTGAAAGAGCTGCGACAATTCCTGGGCATGATAAATTTTTATAGACGTTTTCTCCCCAACATAGCCGGCACACAGGCACCGTTGAACGATGCCTTAAAGGGGCCTAACAAAAAGGGTAGTGCGAAAGTAACGTGGACGCCTATTTTAGACAGTGCTTTTGTTGAGTGCAAGGAAGCTCTCGCGCGCGCAACGCTACTCGCCCACCCTGACCATGACGCCTCTCTCGCCGTGATGACGGACGCATCCTCATACGCTATTGGCGCCGTGCTTCAACAACGCACTAAGGATGGCTGGAAACCACTAAGTTTTTACTCCTGTAAATTGAGTGCCACGGAAATTAAGTATAGTGCTTACGACCGGGAGTTGCTAGCAGTATACAGTGCTGTTCGGCGCTTTCGCCACATGGTGGACGGCCGTGATTTTTGCCTATTCACGGACCACAAGCCCCTTATTTTCGCGTGTCGACAAAACCCCGACAAGTGCACCCCCAGACAGTTCCGATGGCTGGAGTTGATATTGCAATACACCACGGACATTCGTCATGTGTCCGGTAGTGACAACGTCGTCGCCGATGCTTTGTCCCGTTGCTCGGAAGTGTCGCAGGTCGTCAGCCATCAGCTGTTGGCCGAGACCCAGGAGACGGATCTGGAACTCAGAGAGCTGTTAAACTCTAATTCCTCCCTCAACCTCCAGAAAGTGTCAATTCCGGGCCTCCAGGTGGATGTGTATTGTGACACTTCCACTGATACCTCGCGCCCCTTTGTGCCAGCGCCTCTGAGAAAGCGTGTGTTCCTCTCCCTACACAATCTCGCCCACCCCGGTGTCAAAGCCTCGGTGCGATTGGTGGCCTCCCGCTTCGTGTGGCCTTTGGTAAAAAAGGACTGTCGGCAGTGGGCGAGGGAGTGCTTGGCATGCCAACGCTGCAAAGTGACACGACATGTTTCTTCGCCTGTGGGATCTTTTCCTCCGGTGGTGTTCCGTTTTGAGCATGTCCACCTTGATCTGATTGGTCCATTACCAATTTCGCAGGGTTTCCGGTATTGCCTAACCTCCATCGACAGGTATACCCGCTGGCTCGAGGCTTTTCCAATCGCCGATATTTCAGCGGAGACAGTGGCACGAGCTTTCTTCTCCGGGTGGATAGCACGCTTCGGCACCCCTGCACGAGTGACAACAGACCAGGGGAGGCAGTTCGAGAGCCAGCTTTTCCGCCAGCTATCCCAAATGGTGGGATGCACCCATTTACGCACGGTGGCGTATAATCCGGCGGCGAACGGAATGGTCGAGAGGGCGCACCGCCAGTTAAAGGCCGCCATCCGCTGCCATTCCAGCGACGCATGGGTAGATATCCTGCCCGCCGTCCTACTGGGACTCCGAGCAGCCTGGAGAGAGGACCTAGGAACGACATCCGCCGAGTTGGTTTACGGCGCCCAACTACGCCTGCCAGGAGACTTCCTCTCCCCGACGCCAGCAACCCAGGTGGAGGATCCCACTAACTTCGTCGTGCAGTTGAGGGACCATTTCCGAAAACTCAGCCCGCACCCAGGTTCCCGCCACGGTGAAAAGCGGACATTTATTTTCCGCGACTTGTCCTCGTGTCCGCTGGTTTTCGTGCGGAATGATGCTGTGCGGAAGCCCTTGCAGCCACCCTATGAAGGCCCATATAAAGTCCTCCAGAGGGGGGACAAACATTTCCTCCTGCGCTGCGGCAGCCGTGACACCCGGGTGGCCATCGATCGCCTTAAGCCGGCATACGTAGCCACGGACGAGGGCCGTCCATCCGGTCCAGCACATGGAGGACCACCACCAGCCGGTCCAGCACATGGAGGACCACCACCAGTCGATCCAGGAACTGAGGATACTCCTACGGCAGCTACCCACCCGGAGAGACAAGGACGACATCAGCCAGAGCTGCCGCCGGGAGATGACGGCCGGCGGACGCGGGCAGGACGCCACGTCCATTTCCCGCAGCATTTGAGAGATTTCGAGTTATAACTTGTTTTTTTTTATTCTAATCTTTTTTTTCTCGCCCTTTTACGTAGCATTATTCTGCCGAGGGGGTGGTGTGGCGGCTCGGACGCGTTTCGGCCGGCATTTATTCCGAGTTCCGGCGGCGGCCACCAGAGTCCGCCTCCACGGCGCACCAGAGCCGAGCCGGAGGCAGTCACTCGCAAGCCACCGTCTCGACGAGATCGAACTAACGCCGCCATTAAGAACTACCGCTTCACGGGTGTAAACTTGTTATTCGATTAATAAACTATTGTTAATTACTTAAACGCAGTGATTATTGAAGTGCCGATAACCCTTCACTAAAAGGGTTTATGAAAGACTTGGCTTTGTACTTCCATGATAAAGTAGACCCAACTGATCGACTTGAATATTCAGTCATGAAAAAGAATTACAGACATATCCTTCAGAATGCTAAGAGGACCTACAATTGCCAAAGAATCAATAATGCTCGAAACAAAACCAAAGAAATTTGGAAACTTGTCAAAGAATCTAAACATCACAAGAGTATTAGGTCAGATTTTAAACTTTTGGACTCTCAGGGTTACTCTTGGTGATAACTTTCAAATGGCTACTGCCCTCAACGATTTCTTTTATCACATCAATTACCCAATATGAAACAATATAGTAGACGTACTCAGACAATAAGGCCCTGTAACTCTTTATTTCTTCAGCCTTGCTCTGATTCAGAATCACTGAATGTAATCTGGAGTCTAGGCAATAAGTTCACTTCAGGCATTGATGGGATTTCTACTGTCATAATGAAATGGTCATTCCCAGCAATTAAGGCATCACTTCTATTCTTGATCAATGAACCTTTACGGTTAGGCATGTTTCCAAGTCCACTTAAAGTGGCAAAGGTCATTCCTTTTTACAAAGGTAAGGGCAGTCGACAACACATGAATTCACATCATCACATTTCCTTACTAAATCAATTTGGAAAAGTTTTTGTTTTTTATTCTTGCCTCACAAATTACTTAGAATCCCAAAATTTATTATCCACATCCCAACATGGCTTTAGGAAATCGAGGTCCACCATTACTGCCACTTATCATGTTGTGAATAAAATACTAGCTGACTTGGACAACAGATTAGAACCCTTAATTCTTTTGCTTGATGAGGACCACTAGTTTCACAGAGTGTCCGGGGTGCATTAGTCGAAGTTCGAAAAGCAGGTCTTGATATTTCGTCCGTTTTTCCACCTCCTTCGCATCCATGTTCATTTCAGCCGGAGCCGAAAACTTGATCACGAGCATGGAGCGTGTGAGGTAGTCGAGGAGAACGATATCAGGATTGGTCGCCTCCAACTGCCTGGTGGTGGAGGAGTAATTCCACCAGATTGTACATTTGTCGTTCTCCGCGATGGACACAATATCTCCAGGGCAGCGCAGGTGTTTCGTCGATGCCATAATGGTGTCGAAGGTGAAAGTACAACACCCGCAGGGCTGCGTTGTGCCGAGCTAGATACACTGAGCTGGCGTAATAACTACAGCCGGAGAGAAGGTAACTCAAAGTCTCCGGCGGGGCTTGGCACGCCCTACATCCCGTGTCCACGACCTCCACCTTGAATATAATGTGGCGGTACACGAGTGTTTGTGACACCATCCCGGCACGCGAGGACAAAACCCTCGATCTCGGACTTCAGACCGGCAGAGCATAGGAAGGCAAACGTCAGCTCCTTCGATAACCCATGCTTTTCGATGTTGCGATAGAAACATCCATGCATGGGCTTATCGGTATGCACCTTGAGCAAGACCTTCTGCTCACCTTTTTTTATTTCGACCTTGAGGACGTCTGCCTTCAATGACGAGATGGTCGTGTCATTGTCGCTTCCGTCGGATGATAGGTCGAAGTCGAGACCGGTTTCGTCCGCTGCCCTCTTTGCCACCTGGAAGAGAAACGCCCCTACTCCCACACTCTCGTGCTCTCTCACAAGATTGAGCAGGGGGTCTCTGCTTCTCAGCACTCAGCATGCTGTACCCAAGACAACTCTGTTGTGGAGACACTCCAGACTCAATAGTCCTCTACCACCTACATTGCGAGGGAGATACAATCTGGCAACAGAAAATTTTGGATGAAGATTCTGTAGATGGTCATCATCTTCCTCGTTCACCTATCAAGGTTCTGCAACTCATTGACGTTCCACTTCATGCATCCGAAGGTATACAGCAGTGTAGGAACCGCGAACATGTTCGTGGCAAGAACCTTGTTTTTGCCAGACAGCTCAGAACTCCAGATGTTCCTGAGAGTCTGTCTGTACTTTGCGGTGAGCCTTTTCTTCACTGAACTCCATCCTTTTAGCCTCACTGTATTCCAGTACGGTGTCCAGGGCGGTGTGAAGGTCTTTCGCATTAGAAGCATGAAGTTTCTGGTCATCCATGTAAAATAAATGGGTGACCTTATGCTTCCTGTCACCTGGAACACCGCACATGTATCCTCTACCTTGTCGCAGCCGAAAGGACAGGGGTAGGAGGGAAATACAGAACAGTAAGGGGTTCAAGCTGTCGCCTTGAAAAATGCCACGGTGGTATGTTACCAACTCTGTGGAAACTGACTGCTTGCCTGAATTCAGAACGAAGCACGTTTTCCAGAGTGGTAACATGTATTTTTTTTCTTTTAAAATTATACAAATTATCAAAAATATACTATTATTATTATGGTATATTTGCCAATAACCTGGCATGCTATGCTATCTATGATAAATACCTACCTGAAAACAGCTGTTTGTATAGTATGCCTACCAGTTGACATACTATAGCCCTACTGTAATTAATCCATAGCAGTGTTTGTATGGATAACCCTAGCTACCAGGTTGATTCCCAACTGTGAAATCAGCCTGATGCATATGGTACAACCATGTTCTATTCATTCAATATGATGGGTGATCAGCTGAATGCTCTGGAGGGCATTTATTCTACAATAAGCAGTTGAAAACAGGAATGCATAAGCGCTACTACTACCAGCTCAAAACAGTGTCTGTACAATAATTCTACCACCAGCAGTAGTTGATTCTATTAGCGAATGATGTCGATCCACAACACATGCAGCACAATCACCTTATGTCCGCCGTAAAAGTACATTTAAAAGGCATCATTAAGGCTTAAATTTCAAATGAAGATAGCGTTGAACTTGCATTTTATATTATGCAAATCATAATTTGATATGGCATTTAAGAAAATAGTTCAATTTTAATATTAAAACCTCTCTTATCATTATTTTCAAAGACTTCCGATAATGCCCGTTATGAGTTTTGCTTTCATAATTCGCCATCTTGCCTTCGACCAGTGAGATCGATTTTTCTTGCGAGCAATTCATTGACTTTGAAAATGGCATCCACACAGAGGTAAACAGGGATCAAGGTGCAGTGTTACCATGTTTTGATTTATATCAGCTAGTTTATTAAACGTGATATTAGGAGGAAAGATTAGCTAATGTCTGAGGTTGACATTCCGGACAATATTCATCTTCTCCAAAAGAAAGATTGAGGTAAGAATTTAACATACTCGTTGGAACTAAAGAAAGCAAAGTTCACAGAATCATATTTAACTTACGATTTTTATCAACCTGTATTTTCCGACACTTCGCAAGGAAATGGTAATCAGCATCCATAGTGACGATTTAAAAATCGTGATTTGCATTGCACCTATGTAACGGTGGGTGATCTTTTGCCTTCTGTTTCCTCAGGAAGTACTGTACCCAGCAATGTGATTATGCCTTTGGAGCGTCAAGAAAAAATTGGACAAATTGGAAACTTATAAAATTGCATAGTTTCCAGCAGTGCGTTTGTAATTTTTCACCAGAGTTAATTGCCAAGTGTGGCTTGATTCAGTGATTCAGACAAGTCTGTGGTTTTTTTATATTATATTTCTGTCACCTTTTGGAATTGGGCGGATGTTTGGTGGCATTGTCGGGAAGCTACGTTCTGAGTGTAATGGCTTAACTGGTCTTTTCATGCTAATAAATGCAATTCAGTTTCTTTACAGGCATGTGAAAAATTTTCTGATGTGGTGGTTGTCCTTCTATTATTGATAGCAAGCATTTTGCTGGATAACTATTACAAATTGTTAACACTGATCAAAGATAGGGAAAAATTCAAGTAAAATTTTCTAACACACCATCAAAATGCGAATTCAACTTTGCAATTTATGATAACATTATTTCTTTAGAAATTGGCATTAATTGCATAGAAAGTTTTAAAAATCCCTAAATTTCACATTTGGCAAATCAATTAGGAATGTAAATTCAATTGAAAAAGATAGGGTTGAAAAAATTCAATTGAACAGTTCAATTGAACACTTTCAATAGTTGGAAAAGTGTGGTCAGCTGTGCGCGGAAAATGTACACAGCTATAACTACTCCATTCATGTTACCTTAATTAATTAAAACTATGATACGAGATCACAAAATGGTTTTTTAACAATAAATTGAGCAAGTATGCTCAAAGATGGAATTTATTTTCTTCATTACCTGACTCTTTCAACGTTTCCCTCCAACCATCTTCTTTTTGAAGAAAGCTCATAAATAATGCATTATGGGAAAGGATCGGGTGTGATGCAACTCGAAGAAGAAAACTCTGAGGAGAAATTTAGAAAAATGAAAGAATTTAACAGCAAAAGATAAACACACAATGCTATGTCAACAACATTCTAAAACTTAAGCATAGGTACCTCTAAACCTACTCTTCGCCGGTCAACAAAATCGGGGTCGAATGTATCCGTTGCGACTTTTTGCCAGGCATACATCACTTTCTTCTCAGGCAAAGTAGGCATTACAATATAAGGATATGACATTTCCAAGTCGGACCGTAGCAGCTCAAACTCACTGTAACGCCTCCAAAGAGAGCAAGAGTTGACAAGGGCGCCCTTCCATTCGCTGTCGGTCACTCTAAGTAGAAAATTATTATTTTAATAAAAGAATAATTGACCTAGTATTTACCACAATTCACGATCATATTACTTTGTCTCTATGAGGTAAACTGTGTAGAAATCTCTAATGTTTAAGGTCCCAGTAGCTCTTTTCTCTGCTTCAGATACGCTGATTTCCATGTGGTCCAGCAAAGAGTCCTATTAATGAACAAATTAGAGCAAAAGGATAAGAGTCGAGGTTTCTGGTCGCTCATATGACCACGAAAAGACTTCCAAATGAATCACGATACCTTAAATTTTTTGTCTCCATCACTGTCCGGGTATTTTGATTGAATTTTATTGCACTCATCACTCTCCATGAAACTGCTTAAATTGAGTACTGATACTGGAGCAAACACAGAATGACAGGCACCCTAGGTTGAAACTCCACCGATAGGTATTTCGATTAGCAAGAGGAGCTAGCAACTGCAAAACCGCGATGCGATACAACCAAATAACTCATGAGATTCTCTTCATTTTTATTAGAATGCCTTCCCCGCCTTAACTAAACGACTTCTATTGATTAAGGAAATTAAATTACCACACACCTGCACAGACAACACATTCACTAGGGTCGCCTGTGGTTGGGAGACGTAGCGCATTCCGCTGCTAAATTTTCTTGTCCTTGACGCGTTAACGCATTTCATCTTCTAGATTTTCGGCATCTATATAATACCAGGTGGCGTTGGTATCATCCATGAGAAATCCAACCGAAAGCAGACGGCAGCTTAAATGATTATTCCCTGTTAGTGATTCGGATGAAGTTCTGTTTTGGTTTTATTTGATACATTTTATGCGAGTTGAATGATTATCTAAAGAGATTTGTTCGAGTCTGTCCGAATTCCGTCGTGAATCATCCGAAACGTTACGAGGGGCTGTTGCTGCACTGCTCCTAAAATATGCATGAGAGTTCCGAAGAAAATTTTAATCAAATTAATGAGTTGCTTAATTTAATGCAAGCTGTAAGTCTGAGCGGTTGCCGCAATGATGGGATTAGTAGATATTCGGTGAATGTGGAAATGTCATAACACTTCGTATTTTTCCATTTAAAGAGCTGTGGTGGTCAACAGCAGTCACTTTTGACTAAGTCAGCGCTATGGATGGCAACGAAACTGTTGACAATTTGTAAGTTAGTCGAGTAATATATGCATTTTTCTGTGGGTTAGTTTATTATAGACAACGTGAAGAAGGTTGAAAATGCATCATCAACTTTCAATATTTCAGCAAATAATGTTTGGATTCGTCTCGAATTCTGGCTTCAAAATAACCACATCACTGAAATGACAGAACACGCAATGGTTTACCTGACTGAACATCCTCCTGTTGCACTGTTGGTCGGAGTATTCCTTTTAGCATGCGGTTTTCCACTTCTCGTTTATCTAATATTTGCAGTTGTTTCTGCAGTATTAACCCTTTTAGGATTTATCATCGTTGAAGGTGAGCATTGTCATTAGCTACCATCTCATTAATTACCCAATTGTGGAAATGAGTACGCCTACCATTTTAAGTTAGTCGTTTCTCTTTATTATTTTTTATTTGAAGCTCTATTCTAGGTCATTGACCATGATATAATGAGCAAACACTAGACGGTGTATATGTTTTGTTCTTAATTATTCAGGCAAGAGAAATCCTGACTAGTGACATTCTGATTCATTTTTTTTTTTTTTAGGAATTATACTTGCCATGGCCACATTTATCCTTGTGTCTGTTTTAATGGGAATGGTGGGCACAGCAGCTTTCATAGCATTTACTTGTGCTGCAGCGTATTACTGTATTCAGAGGTTATCTAGCCATGTTTCATCTTTAATTGGAACACCTAGTGAAGCTGTGCCTCGTTATACTCAACCTGAGGCTCATGTTGCTCCTCGGGCTGGGCGACTAAGGCGAGGTTCTGCATTCTTCGGCTCTCAAACTCACCCTCACCAGCACGACATATTCTCTCTTTCGCACCGAGGTCATCACAAATCATGAAGAACATGGGCCTGCTGTAGAATTAATATGGATATGTTTACTCAACTATAGACTTGTATAAGTATTAGGATATTTACATACCTAGGTGTCTTAATCATTTAATTGCATCGACTTCCAGAAGAACAATTTAAGAATCCATTATTTGCAAGACCAGGTTAATTTCCATGACAATTAAGCACATTCTTTGTTATTTAATTTTATGACCAGTTTTTTAATGTTAGTTTTATAGTGTGTAGTCTGTAGTTCTTTGGGAAATGGAACGATACTTTGATGCAAAACCTAGATATCACAATGTGTTGAATTCCCTTATCCAAATCATTTGGTTTTGATGCTAGAGGGTGCTACTGGCTCACCTCCTCACTGTTGACGCATTCTCCACTGGAGATTCAGAAGCTTACTTCGCCCTAAATGGCATCATAATTATCAGTGGAATACTTGTTCGTTAGTTTAGAGCTGCATGATGAATATAAATTTGAGAAACTTTTTACCTTGTGTGTCAAGTATTACATGGTTAATTGATCCAACGGTGAGAATGACTTGCCCTCAATATAATTATTGAACATGCAGACCAATGTTACATTTCCTGCCATCTCTGTTAGTATAAGGTATCCTTGAAGGGAACAATCTGTCTAGGGTATTTATAGTCATTAAATAATTTATTTTTGATAATCCTTCAAATATTTTCCAAACGAATTACTTACCATCGTCTTTACATTGAAATTATAATGAATAAGTTTATTTATCGACTTGGTTTAGTGAATTATAAAAGTCTATTTGTCTAGGACACTATACTGTATCATTGAATTCTACCCAGTGCTTCGCGTTTGTGTTAAAACCATGATGACTTAATGAGAATTCCATGATGGAAGGTACACTACGTACTGGGTGTACTCACACTGTTGTATCCTTTGGTGTGAATTTTAAAGCTGTGATCATGATAATGTTATTCCAAGTGTGTTGTTAAAATGATAACAATTGGGACCTGAGTAAATAAACATATATTTTAATGTACTAATTAAGTGGTTGCGAAGGTGAAAAATGATTTGCTCAAATAATAAAAATATTTTTTATAAAAATCATTTATTTATTATCTTTTTGATGCCCCATCACCTACATGAAAAAATTGTACGGAACTGGTAAACAAGGTCTTTATGGGTCCCAAAATTTTATTCTGTATTCATACATTGTTTACGGCCTGTATAGGCTGTATTAAAATAGTATAAAAAGTACTACTTGCGGTATACAATCTATAAAACCTTTTGCATATAAAAGATATGATAAATCTCATGAATTGTTGCAAGAATGCCAAATCCTTTTGATCCTAGGCGAAGGATTATTTAATCCTAGACAGTTTTCAAGTTTATCAAAATATCAACCTGATGTAAATTGATTAAAATTACTTGTCAAATTTATTACTTGTTATATTGGTTCTGGACAAATGCATTGTATATTGATGCTCAACCTACTTCTCTCCTCATCATGAATAATGTCATAATGCCGGTAGATTTCAATGCTATAGCAAATTGTACCCAATGTATATTTTGTGCGCAGTGTACAGATTGCATGCTAAATATTGACAGGATGTGTAATAACTTGAGTAAATTTACCTAAGTTTTTTTATTGTGAAAATGATGAGACCCAAAATTTTACCATTCCACGTAAGAAAATTGATTAATCCAAAAGATTTTGAAAGATAAATGTTTTAGAGACAAAGATTGATATGCTTCACACATTCCTTTTTGTGCCAGTTTTTCCGTCATTTTTATCAGGATCAGGCACATGTTCTATTCATGACGGAGCAAAACCATAAACATAAAATTAATGCTATGAAAAATGTCGTCAGCTATTCATACTTCCTCTCATGCCCAGAATTTCCTTGGTGTTAATCTGCTCTAATTATCAAATAACGTTAATTATCTTTTTATTATACACGATCTAATGCATGGAAAAATACTATAGTATTTTTATAATAATAATAATCCTTATTGGTCCCAGGACTTTGCATTGAATATATACAGGACAAGTCATAGATAACATTCTGCATTCGGCTGCTTAGGTGTTCTCAAGACTTCTAGAAACTCTCATTCACTCTATCAAAACATTTGTCAAGCAGAAAAAGTTTAAGATATTTCTTAAATGTTCCCCTTTAGAAGGAGCATTTTTTAATTCCTGTCGGCAGATAATTAAAATTTTTAATGACCACATGTTAGGAACTCTACTTATACAATGCTGTAGAGTGTCAGAATGTATTCTATGGCGCAGTTGCATCGCAGGTTGCATAAGGTTTGATTCTGAGGTGTGATGCGGATGTTACGTTGCCATGAAGGAAGATACATTGAACAATATTTTTTTATTCTCAAAAAATGACACAGTTTTCTTTTATGAGTAATATTAGCGCATTGTGGCATAGTCATCTGTTATTTGGCACCAATAGCTGTGGCATTGTCAACCGATTTTTTCACGTAATGCATGAAATTAGTCACAATCACTTTTGACCGCCGATTGTTGGCCAGTTACATAGGGGGCTTATTTTTGTAACAACTGAATCAACCATGATTGAATTTTTTTATTAATGCTATATTATGCTTAAAGCAAATAACTACTTTGTTCTGAAGAAGATTTATGTTCTGTGTTTTACAATTAAAGACAAGCTGGAAATTGTTGCCAATTAAGTTAGCAGTCTCATAAAATCGACCATTCAATGAACAAATGAATAGTAACCTTCGCCAATTTGAAAATATGGGAAAAATTGGAAGCACATATTTTACAATATTGTGTACTATCTGAAGTTCAGGGCTAAAAATTGATTTCACTTCACTGAATATTTCAGTATGTATATCAAATTTTTTACTCATAAAAGCCTCTTATGACGGGCGGGACTACCACTCTCATTTCACTGCATTGAAATTTCACTATATTGTGTTTCACTGTAAAGATACTTTACTCGGGTATCTAAACTCGTATTAGAGACAGTGATATTACTACCCCTTCAACTAGCAGTAGCAAGGAGATCACTCACGAAAAATCACCACACCACAAAAGCTGAATACAAAGTGGCTACAAGAGATTTTACTTTACGTTAAACCATATTTATTATTCTCTGGACTAAAGCTACCGGGGTTAAGGTTGATAAGCACTAAAACGACACTATGAATGCGGATTTAACATAATTTCCAGTCAAAATTCCTTAAACCTGCCCTAGACAGAGTCTAACATAACTATGAATATATGGCCAATAGTGTTTCTGCTGAGTTCACAAAATTAAATCTGGCCAGCAGCACCTGCGATGGGGGTTTTAATTCATACAATTAAGGTTAAATAGTTCAAACTGCAATGTGACAGCAAAGTTTCAAGAATTGATGAAGCATTTGAAAAGAGTGGCAATGCTGTGGGTGCCGGGATTCAAGAGAGAGGGTAATGAACAGGCGTCTTACGTTTCTCCTCCCTTCGTAAACAACCTCCCAGTTTCACTTTCGTCCTTCCTCCTCGTCCTCCTTCCCCAGCATTCCCACCGATTAAGTCGCCTTAGTTTCCCACCGAGATCCTTCTATCCTCTCCTCTTCCTTTACCAGCAAAATGTATTTCTTTTCATATTTTTCAAAATGTTGAAAATCCCTCCCTCGCCCCACCGTAGAAATCTAACCATACATTGGCCGACGCAAGTAGCGTCAGGGTCAGTTGGATAGATTGACAGTTCATCTGTGGTGGAGTAGTGCCGTGTTAAAACCCTATGGGTCTTTGGGTCGACCAACTACAGTTGGTCGACCGAAATGCCCCTTGGTCCAGCGCACCTACCTGCCTTGGTAAGCACAACTCTCTCTCTCTCGTGTTATGTTCCGACTCCCCACCATATTTCCTCCCCTCTCCTCGTGATTGTCCTTTTGTGTATGTGTCGTCTGTTGTATTCATGGATAGAATTGAACTGAAAATACAAACAAAGCAAAAATTATAATGTGTGTTCTTATTCTGACCACCTGACACCAAGGGCAAGAATCCAGATATTTCCGTTGGGTGGGGGGGGGGGGGGGGTGGCGAGGGAGGAATTTTCCACATTGAGAAAAATATGAAAAGAAATAAATTTTGCTGGGAAAGGAAGAGGAGAGGATTAGAGGATCTCGGTGGGAAACTAAGAAGGGAAGAGAACGATGTTTACGAAGGGAGGAGAAACGTAAGACACCTGTTCATTGCTCTCTCTCTCGAATTCTGGCTCATAACAGCATTCCTTCTTGCCTTTCCTATAATTTACTTTTCAGTTGTAATTGAATTACAAGAAGTTTTTGAACCAAAAGTCCAGGGAAGTGCTTTAGCAGCTTTGTAATTACTTCCAACTCCAGCCATAATTCACTAGATTCTCTAGAGATTTCTCTATAATTGACTACTAATAATTTTGTGCTACTCTTTTTGATTAGTTGATGAAATAGATAAGCAAAATTTTTTTCTGTCTCACCAAATGCTGTCAATAACAACAGTTAGCAGAAACATTTGCATTGGTAATGCATGCATAAAAAAATTAAATGACTGGAAGCTCAAGCTTTCTGTCAATTGATTCAGCTCTACAAATAAGGCAATTTCTAAATCAGTCTGTGCAGTCCAATGGCCACCCTTTTGAAGGCACGTTTACATGATTTCATTAATTTGTTCACAACATGTGGAGACATTGATGAAGGATTAGCTTTTCTTCCTCGTTCACTCCCACTCCTCCACAAAATCTTCTTTGGAGCATCGGACACTTTCGAGGGATTACAGGAAATGGGCCATGAACATTTGTAGGTTTTTTTACTGTTGTGTGGTTGAACGTTGTATGGTGGGTTGCAGAAGTGTTTTGGGAATGAAAATATAGTGCAAAGTCAAAATGCATTATTGTGACTTCATACCACTCATTCACCAATTTGGAACTAGTCTTCATATAAAATTAGGAACATGCTGTAGTTATTTGTCAAGTTTAAATCATTTAGTGGTTTTTGAGCCAGGTAGAATTCAATGATTTTTAAGTGTTTTTTAGAGATGCCTTATTAAATTTACCAAAAAGTGTGAATATTTGGGTCGTTAATAAGACATACAGACAAGTTGCACTTATTTTTTATTGAAATATTAAAAAAAATTAACCACTTATTAACAATAGCAGTGACATAACAACAGTTAACTGTTTTAGTTAGGTTTTGAACATGAATTTAACTTTAAGGCAACTTAGAATTAGATTAGAGGATTCATTTCTTCATCCCTAAAATCCATGAATCATAGGCTTAAGACCTCTGTGAGACTGTTTGGTGCAGCACATGCAATAAACCACTGCCATTTATTTTTTTTCGAATCAAACAACTTAAAAATTTACATGATTTGACAATTTTTTATTGTTTTATTTTTGCTAACATTATTTTACTCGTATTTTTGCCCTAGAGGTTTTCTTTACACATGAATTTTTTTATCTTAGCCGAGAAAATAAACAAGCTACTATGCCAAACAGGATTACACTATGGTAAAAACAATAGTTTAACATTTATGCTCTTCTAGCATTTCTTGCTCACAGTGAGTTTATTTAAACACTCATATTATTTATGAATTACCATTTGTCATTTTTTGTCATTTTTGAATCATTATTTATGTTGGTATGTTTTGAATCCATTCCAATTACTTAATTAAGAAAAATTTACATAAAAATTTCAAAATTATTTTTTTTTTAAAGAATAGGAACCTACTTCAAATTTTGAAAAAAATCAGAGATGAACTGCAATTAGTAGATCATTAGCCAATTTTATAGTATGTGAAACAAATATTTGTGTTACAAATAATTATTGAGTACTGCATTTTTTACCTAAATGTATAAAAAATTATAACATTCATTATTTAAAAAGCTCTTTACAATTTATTTGCAATCTGCTTTTTAGACTAAATATCTGCATATTTTTAACAACATATTTATGACAGTTCTTTATAATTATAAATGGTTGATTGCTGCTATACAGGGTGCATGTTTAGCAAGCAGCAATGTATTCTTCACTTCAAAAGTCGCCTTTTGTATATGCTGTGTTCTCTCTTGCAACTTATGCATTGATTCTAATTCATATTACTTGCTTCTCGTCAAAAACTGCTTTGTACATCTTATTTCTATGGGAGTGACAGGTATCCTTCTAGCAACACACCTCCAAATTTTTAAAAATCTAGCTTATTATGTTTATGTTAAGGAAAGGCTTTTCACCTTATTAATTATTCTAGTGGTTTGAGTGAAACCTTGGTGGTTTTTGTGGTCGCAGGCTTTTAAACATTTTTTTGGGTTTTTAAGATAAACTTATCTGTTAAAAATATTTCAATCGACCATCTTTTATGTGCCTGTTGGACATTGTAGCTGGTGTTTGGAGGTTGGAAGGTTTCTTCTTCCTTGAAAGATACCACCTTATATGAAACTATTCATACACAATGCTATCAATGTACGCACTCATGACCTGTAATAATTTTCATGCATATTTTTGGCTCTGGATATAACTTTTTAAGTAAACTTAATGATAACTTCATTCCAATTCATCTACATTACCAGATTTCCATCGCAGTAGCAGATGTAGTGTGTTCCTAATTGGAACTTGCCAGTGACTTTTTTTCTGGAAGTTTCACTCATTGTTACACCCTCAGGGTTCCTATTTGGACACAAGAAATGCTGAAAATTTAGATATACAATTTTAGATTTTATTTGAAACCTAGGTGTATAGTTGAGGACTAGAGTTGAACTGTTAATCAGGGTAGGAGGTAGGCCAGAGTGAAGCTTAGCGTCAGTACCCTTTGTTAGGATGGCTACATAGTCAAACCTCAGCTCAGTATAAAAGACTCCTGATCCATGTGCCACATCTGATTATTTTTATAGCTATAACATTAATTCTGATGCACAGAAGTGAACATTTGTTGAGCAAGTAGGCAGATGCTGAAGGTGCACTTCACGATGCACATGGTTAGGCCACTAGCTTCTGAGGTTACACCAATAAATATTTGAAAGGCCGTACTTCCTTTTATAGCAGCTTAAGAATAATGGTTTTCCTGACTTCCCTTGCATTGTTGCTCCAAACCATCGGCTCCACCTCACTGTGGCCCATACACATTAATCCCAATCACTGCCGTGTCGACCCACTTACAATTCTATCTGTATGCTCATATTGTGAGTTTATTTTGCAGTGAAAATGTCGTGGCAAATTTACTAAATGGCTTTATGGATTATAACGAAAATTAAATGAATTGTTCAAGTTGAACTTGGGTATTTATTTAGCAAATAAATTAATGATTTTTAAACTTTCATTTTAGCTATGATAAAAAATGATTTACATACCATGTAAGTAGCTTGCAGCAGATCTGCCTCACGGGTATCATTGTTATTACTTTTGATGCATGTTTGACCTATATGTAGTATATAAAGTGAAATCATGAATTTTTATCGCTGGCTCCTAAAAGTAAAGAATAATTTGGATGCTTTCTCATGCTCATTTTTCGTGACCATTTTTCACTGCAAATATTTAAGTAATGATGAAGACGATAAAAATAGTGATGAAAATTGTTTTTTATCTACAATTTAATGAAAAATTATAAGAGAAGGGATGTTTGAAATGGAAAATAATTGGTTGAAAAGCTGAACGATATCATTTTAGTGCGCTACTTGAAAATTATATCAATCGAAGAATATGAGCTTCAAAAAATATGTTCTTTTGTTGCAAAGGATAATTCAATGTATTTAAGCTGATAATAATGTGGTTATTAATATTGCCAGCATGATTAAAGTTGAGCCGCAGCTCTCACTTCCCAAAATTGTTTTGGCCTCGGCCACACTCATGGGTCATATTCAGTCCAACTTTGTCCTGGAACTATGATGTACATTAACTGTACTAACATTAGCGTGGAATGAGGTCACAAAACTCAAATACTTTCCCAATAGGTAGGCGGTTAAAACATTAAGTGATTAATATATGCCAGCCAATATGTTGTCTTTTCTTGGCCACCAACTGACAGAGGTGGTACAAAAACAAGATTTAAAACATCTTCCAAAAACTTTCACCTGGAAAATTTATGGGCTACCTAATATTAGTCAGGGTTCATATTATAAAGCCTCAAATAGAATCAAGTTTCCAATTTAAGCAAGAGCTTTTGGTAACCTGGAGGGTTATCAAAATTTACAAGCACATGTATTGATAACATCACCATCCAAACAATCAATTTTGAGCTTATATGTATGGATAAATAAACTATTTTCCTTGTAAAAAGTGAATTTTCCCATTGTAAGTTGTTAATGGTGAAGTAGGATTCTTGCTATGAAACAGAAAATAGGGAGATATCTATAAAAGACTGAATTTGTTCAATAATTTATTTCAATAACTATATTTCAGTTCTCATATACCACATTTGAAAATTGATCTTATCAGAAGTAGTTATTTTGAATACCAAAATACTATACTTTTCAGCCACAAAATCAGTGAAAAGATTAATATCTTTTTTTTTTAAACAGTCTAATAATATGAACAGTTGGTGAGAAGGACAATGTAAGGCTCCTATACATTTTCCAGTGACTCGAAATATTGAATGTATTGGTATTATATATGACAGTAAACAAAAACAACCTTTGAGGTCGAAAATGGAAGGTAGCTGGATTTTTGTGAGAATATGATTTTAGAGATTTAAGAGGCTACCAATGAAAATGGATGAATTATGCATATGAGCTGTTTGAAATTTATTTTCCAATGTATTCAAGGCATTGTTGAGGGGCTTGTGAAGCTGATTCACTGGAACAATCTACTGCATAAAAAAGAGATTTTTACAACATTATGATCCATTGGAAAATAACAATTGCATCCCTATAATTATTAATAAGTTGGTGCCACTTTTAATGATAAACTCACAAGTTAGAGATGCTATCTAATGCTTACTTTTGGAACTATTTCGGAATAGGTAACCATGGCAATATTGTCTCACTTTTCACCGATTCATCCTCTTTATAACATAAACTTTCAGAAGGAATGGCTAACTTAGCTAGTGAATAGTTACCTTCCTGTCATTATTCAGTGTTTAATCACAAACAGTTCACTCATGTAGTTTAGATACCCCTGCTCCCTCTTGTCTCAGGAGAAAAAGTCTAAATGCTCTGAATTTTACATAAGGCATCTGCTGAGAAAAGGTTTTGGTCAAGGATGGTGGGTAGATTTTTATAAATCATTTCGCTTGTTACCCCATCTCTTACTTGAAACTCATTACATTAAGCACAAATTTTGTTATTTGTCAAATAGCATCCAAAATCTAAAATTCATTTTGCCACATTTTGTTTCAATTTTCAGCACTTTTGATAGTGGAAAAATGCCTATTGGTTGCTTAGTGAAGCTAAGACAGCTAATGTTTCTGTCAGTAATATAAAAACAGAAAACGTAGAAATGCTACTCCTTTCACAACAATAAAATATACTTCTACTGACCCAAACAATTTGAACTGGATTGTGTATCCATCAGTATCACAAATCTTGATTTACATTCTGTGTCCTGGATCGGAAACCATAATTCTTCATTAATTTAGGGCAGGCATGTCAGTGATTAATGGCACTGTTTACTTTATAATTATAAGGTTAATAAAATATGAACACTATTTAATGATACAGTATGATCACTCACTACTTGTGTGCTGGCAATTTTTAGATCTTAACTATTTTTGAATTGCAACAATTTCAAACCATGTCGGCCATAAACTTAATGATTCCCAGGTCACTTTGGTCTTCATAAAACAATTTCTGTTTTAGATTAAGGAATGTGAACTGAGCTTCTTTACTTTGGCTTCCCAGAATCTTCAGGTTGAGTACCATATCTCTCCCATGACGCTTCACTGTGGACATCTCACAACAGTTGTTGTCGCAATTTCTGAGAACTTCTTGTCAATAGGAATTCTGTCATCATAGAGAGTAGGTGCTTGAAGTATAATTCCTGCAGTCCCTACCAGAACAGCCAACGTAAAGATCCAAAGGAAGAGACGATCTAAAACCATTGCCACATACTTCCAGTCCTCTTTCACCTGTCAAAATAATAAGGTCAATATCACAGTTTTTTATTTAGCCACATTAAGGAATATAAAAAACTCAAAAGGTCTGGTTTCGCTGGAGCGGCCACGTCCAACCGCGGCATCTGGACATCGCGGCTGGACGATGCAGTGGGGTGGTTTCATTCAGGTGTCTACGTTCCATTTCTGCAGCTGGACGATATGGGAGAATATGTATTTTCTTAAAATGCGGAGAGAGGAGAGCAGAAAAATCACCGAAAATTGGGACTGCCCGACTAGGCATCCGCATCTCGACTGCTCTCAAAGCAGTCGAGATGCAGACGTCGAGTTCCGACAGCTGGACGCGGACGCGACTGCGGAACGCCCCAGCGAAACCATACCTTAAGGTGGTTTTATGATGTCTGGTTAAGTATTTTCTGGGTTCCATATCTCATAAGGTTACGGTCACCCATTGATAATATTCACGTCAACTACCAGCGGTCATATGTTACTGCTACATATTAAAAACCCACTCTTTTAGTTAACCTCACACAAATATACAGGCAACATCATCTCGTGGTTAACATTAACCGGACATCATAAAACTGAGCCTAAGACTACAATAAAATTTTTAACTGAAATATTTGATGCATGGAAACATCACTATTTAACTATGAAAAATATTGCCTGTTGGGAGTTCAAAATGAGGATGGACTCCCAGTCAACAATGTTTCATGCCAGGAGATTTTGGCATATGTTCTAAGAATGTGCAGCCAAACATGCTGTGAGAACTTTGTGCAAATGTACTGACAATGTTCTGCAGAGCATGCCTACAATGAGACCATTCTGAGCATGTGCTGAGAAAATGCTACCAAGCATATATTGCAGGGAAATTCTGATGATGTTTTGACAATAAACACCCAAGAGCATGATATGAGAATGTGCCACCAAGCACATGCTATAATGATATTGATAGCATACTGTAAGAGTGCTCACTAGTTTTCAGATTCACCTCGATAGGATCATAGAGGGGATGAAAAATTAACTAAAATATAGCATATTTAGTGCAGGAGCTATTGTAGTTCTGCCAGGGGTGCAGGATCACCTCAGTGCGCTGCTCCTCTCCCTAGGCCTGATTGGAAAGGGAAGAAGACTCCTGGCATGGAAGGGGAACACATCAACCAAATGGTGCAGAGGAGATGTATAGGGGGAGGAGGCATCGCTGTTACTAAAGAGTGCTTGTCATTGCTCATTAGATGATTTTGAGACTTCAATACTTTTAAAAAACCCTGCAGAGCCGCAGTGAACAAGATGAAGAAGGCCTCATCACTGGTCCATCATGTCATGTGCTCTGGGCTGAGACGTTGAGGCATGGAGCAAGGTAGGACTTTTCCTTGAACTCAATGCTGAGCCTCGCTACATCCACAAAAGTCTTAAATATTTGCTAAACAGACAAACTTAAATATTTGTCTTTGCACATGTAAAAACAATGCGCAGAGACTGCCACAAGTACGAATATTGTCTAAGATGTTCAATGATCCGCTGACTATTAAACAATCGTTTTTCTTTCACATTCTCCTTTGCATCATAGTGCGTTAAAATTCATATGAAGTCATGCAGACAATGCCATATGAAAGATTTTCCCATGGAAAACATGACAGTTATTGCTAAATGTCCAGTATTCAAAAGAAAGTGACAGGTGCTGGTTATTAAGGTGTCTACTGTTGATAGGGGAAAGAATTCAGCTATTAAGGGTGCTTTTGATTTGCGGCTATGGCCGGCAATAGACGGTGATTGCAACGCCGCGGTGCTTTCGATTTAATGAAATAGCCATATATTGCTGGCTATCGGTGGCTCTTCTCTTCAAGGTGAGCCGGACAATTGAAGAGCTTCAAGGATATTTCTTTACAGCTACATATTAGCTACTGCTTGTGTGTACGGGAGACAGACTGGGCGTGTGTGAATAGCAGCTTTAATCCTTTGAGTGCCAACCAATTTCCTAGGTATAATGCTAAAATTGTCGTGGAATGTTTGGTGATTTCGCAGTAGTTTACAAAAAAATTATGCATCATACATAAATAAAATTACATTTTCAAAAAATTTAGGAAATGTTTATTATATTTGGTTTAACGTTTGACATACTATATATTTAATGATTTTATTGTATATTAATATTTGAAAAAAATATTAATATATGAAATAGTGACATTGCAGATGGAGCGCGATAGCGCTCCTGGCACTTTTGGCGAGAGACGGGAGGAGCGCGATCGCGCTCCTCGGCACTCAAAGGGTTAAGCTGTTTAATTTCATTTGGTCGCTTGGCGATCGATAATCACTTCCGTCAATAGCCGGCTTTCGCCATGCTAAATCGAAAGCACCCTAAGACATTCTAAAGCTCCATTGTTTAACTACTTGATGCCTTTCTCTATAAATGATTACCACCAAGGTTACTATTGTTTAGTCAATTGTTATGGTAATTGTACATATGTATTTGCATGTGCCTGTGCTGTAAGAACCTTCAAGCATTGAGTCCAAGATGTCCAGAAGAACCAGCCTATGATAAAATAATCTGAGATTATAGACGTTAAGTTAATCAGTATTGATTTCTCCACACACCCTATACAATGAAATGTATGTATCACTTTAATAACCAAAATGAATCAGTGGGTAAGTGTATAGCAAATATTCCCTGCTGGTCCAAAACTAAACTGAAATAAAGTGAACCAGTTCAAAACAAGTGGGAATTTTTGGTTTCGTATCTGAATGAGTAAAGTGCTTCTTCTTACCAGACATTTAATCATAATTTGTACCTGTTTCATACGGCGTTCGGTTTAGTGAATGAGGCATGAAACAAAAAAATATTCTACTTTTTAGTGCAGCTTTGTATCAGATCACATCCCTGCTTTATATATGATTTAAAGCGCATCATGGTATTAGAGGTAAATGCACCCTCAAAAGTCCTTGTTTTGAATCATCAAAAGAGAGTTAACTGCCTTACATTTTGTAGCAAAAGGAAGCTAGGTTTGATAATAATAGTGGGAGGATGCTAAATAGAGCAGGCAAAACAGTTCAGGTATCTAGGGAGTATTTAGTAGGAGAATGAGTTTAGCATTTGGGTCTTTAGAAATGGAATTGCCTCGGACACGGAAGCAACGTCAAAGAATATCACATGAGAATGCTTCTGAGCAGAGACACAACGAAATGTTCTGCAAGGAGTTCAATATAGAGAAGTGTGATGCTGAGTGGTTGGAAAACTTGGTTCTTGTAGAAAGAAGACAAGCAGGCTGGAGGTTTTAACGATGGGGGGAAGTGGCAAAGACTGGAGGGGGCGAGGTGGACTATGAGAAAGTGTACAAGATGGAGTAGAGGGGAGGAAGTTAGGTACGTAGTGGCGGAGGTTTGGTGTGGGCAGCACAAGTGGAGGAGGCAGCATTGAGAGATGAACTAAGCAAAACAAGTGCATTGAAATTGTCCAAACATGTCACCAGCAACCGGCAGTGAGTACCTATGCTCTCTTTCCTCTGATTGGTTGAGTTTAATGACATCAAGACGTAAGTGCAACGTGAGGAAAGCCAAAACTAGAGATGGTTTGAAAATTACCATAATTTTCATCTGAGGTAAATTACCACCACGTGGTATATTACCACGGTAATTTTCGTAAATTACCGTAAATTTCCAGCATGTTTTAGTTTTAAGCATTTAACAGCAAATGTATGGTTTAATAAGAAAGGCAATAGCTAAAGGAAGGGAATAACGATGTTTAATCCACACCTAATGGAACATTAATCAATTAGAAATTTTTTAAATTGTAAAAAGTACTACGGCAGCAACACGCAATCTGGCTTTCTTTTGTCAAAGTATGAGAAATTTTCAAGAAGAATATTCTAATGCATTACTCTTATAATGCTATAATTTAAGTAAAATATTCCAAAAATGAGTTGTACTACATGCCTCAATTTATAATTAAACATGTAGGAAATGTGAACTTTGCTTAAAAGAACATGTTGGGAATTTGTCTGTATGAAAAAATATCTCAAACATAGGTGAATTATCTAGAAAATTATAGTAATTTTGAAGGGACAGGTAAATTACGAAAAATACCACGGTAATTTACGAAAATTACCAAGGTAATTTTTAGAGTGGCCCATCTCTTGGGCTACCGCCACTATAACTACGATATTCCCCCTCCCCTGCCATCAGTTCTGCTGGGAGGGCAGGACTACTCCCTATGTTAGCCTCAATGGGGAGTAGCTGGCTGCGGGTGTATAGGCAACGGAGGTGGTGGCTCTCCGACACTGGATATGTGAACTCGGTGGTAAACAAATATGCACAAATGTGTAAATGAAATATGTATTACTAATTGTTTTCAACTGAAGATGGAGGACCATTATTTGCACTCATTATTTGATATTTATCATTTAGGAATCAGAAACTTAACAAATACATGCTGAAAAACAAGAAAAAAAACCAGCAAACAGTAATCTAAAATGAAAAATGCATTGTAATGAGTGCTCAGATCCATCATTTCCGAAGGAAACACTGTCAAAACTAAAAAGAAAGGCCTTAGTGCAAAGGTACGACTAGAAAATAGTTCTGAAGTAATGCTTCCAGCGGAGGTAGGTACCTAGTGAGCACTCTTAAGGATAAGCACCCTTAAGAATACGCACCCTTAACCCTTTAACTGCGCAAATAATCTGAAAGATAGCTCTCCCCAAACGCAAACTTTTTTCTAAATTTTTGTGTAGTTTTAAAATTTGTCACTTTTTATTTAAAGGAAAGTTAGTTTTAAAATTTAAAATGAGTAATTATCGTCAGATTTTACTGTTGAATACGAATTTTTGAACTTTTTTTTACTAAAAGACGAAAACATTTTTCGCACCTATAATAAAACCATAAACCATTCTTCAAATCACCAATAGATGATGGGAGCAGTCTTCTACAGCGGTCGCTTATAGACGAATGGAGCAGTTAAAGGGTTAAGAATGTTCAGCCGAGCACATGTTATCAAAATAATCTGAACACATGCTTGACAACTCACCAAAAAAAATAGTTGATACATATTATTTATCCATATTCCGATGGAGATTGTCCTTTTTCTGATATTTTAGTTGTGTTAGGTATGCCTGACTCAAAAGAGTGATAATCATTTTAAAGTATGCATATTCATACTATTTTAAACCATTAAAGCATTTATTATGACTTATCTTGATGCATACCTACCATTAAAAACTCAGTTACTGAAAGTGTAATATGTGTTATACAAAATTTCTGGACTGTAGTTTTGTGACATGTTCTGACATGACTTCACATCACCATCTTTAAAATAACGTTATTATTATTATTAGTATACACTTCTTCCCATGAATCTACACTATGAGTATTCTGAGCATATGCTTAGAATGTACTTATAGCGTATACTATAGGAATATGGTGAACAAATATTATTTCAGTGAACATGTATGTTCTTAGAATTTACTGCTACTATGTAAAAGGCAAACATCTTTTCAACCCCTCGTAAAAGCATCCAGTGGAGCGTGTGTGATATGTTGAGTGACTTAGCCAGTGATTAAAAATTTCAGGCTAAATCACTGAGTTTGTCACAGGAAACTATCTACCACCTAAATTAATATAAAAACATAACATGTTTACAATGTTTTTATGGTGACTACTTAGTAGAAGATAAGTTATCCCACTCTAAACATTAAATGTTTGACTGTTGTGAAGTACTCTCTACTACTGAGAGAAGCAAAATACTTGCAGTTTTCCTTTACTAAAAGATTTAATATGACTATTTTTCATGGTATCAACATTGAAAATAGTGGTATTAATTCTTTCATTAGTGGATAATTGCAAGTGTTTTGCTTCTGTCATTATGGAACAGTTCCACCACATCACACCTGAATCTGTATTTTATACTCTACTTCTGGTTAAAGACATCAATGCACAGTGATCACAACTGCTTCCACCCATTAAGGATTGGTCACTAAGTAAATCACCGGGCACCCAGTGAGAAAGAATTAATGGCCCCACCTCTGGCTACGTCTCCAGAAATCACTGGGTGTTGTGGTGAGTTCGAATTCAAAGTACAAATCAAAGGCAAGATCCCTTGAACTCATAAGCCAGAACACTAAAAACTCACTGCCAAATGTACATTTTAGATACTCTTTCGTGAATGGTGGATTTGTTGAGAGTAGCTTCGGTAGCTTCTCTAATTTTGATTAAAAGCTTTTTTTGATAATTCTAATCCGATTTTCTCCATGAAGTTAAAGTTGCTTGATAAGAGTTGCTTGGCATCCAGCCAATAAGGAAGACTAGCCTACATCAGTGGCTAGGTGCCCAGAAATCATAGGGCGTAAAGCCTCCATTGAACTCACTGCGGAAGGCTTATGGAAGATCATTGCCCACAGATATTTTCAAAGCAGTGATGCAATGGCTGATTTGGATGGCTCTAGTAGTGATTTAGCTGAAGACTACTACATTTCCAAGAAATGATGCGGCATTGTCATCTAATGTCAAGACTAATACAACATCATTTATAATTCCACGAAGGGCAAGAATGTGCACTGCACAGACAAACCTGAAGATTTATCCCTCATTCAAATCTGAAATTTTAGAAATTAATGGGGATTACATAGAAATCAGAAGCTAAAATAAAGAAAGTTTTCCGTTGACCAGGATTGGGGTCAGTGCCAAGGGTGCAAACCTAGTCCATGATTGCTTCCAGAATCAACTTCATCAGCAGATCACATTTACATGCATTCCAAGGTGAAGTTCGCCAATGCTCAACTTCAAACATTGAGAGACGGAGGCCTTGGGCGAGCATGTCTGATATGGCGAAGGTGTCATCCACAGTATCACTCGTTGAATTACCTTGAGAAAGGTAGAGAGGCCGTGATTGCTGCTTAGAATGTGTCAGTGATCGTTATCACATGTGGCATAATTAATTTGTTGGATGATTAACACGAGAAAAGAAACATTACGAACCTTCCTTTTTGCTATTTAAAAATTTAAGTTTGCTTCCTCTTGGGCATTTGTGTATGTATAAAGTGCTCAGACTCTTTATCTTGAGGAGTGGTGAAAAAATAAAAGTGTCAAACAGGATATGCTTGTGGAACCCTGGCTAGGTCTTCAGAAATAACTGGGTGTTGTGGTGAGTTCGAATTCAAAGTACAAATCAAAGGCAAGATCCCTTGAACTCACTAGCCAGAACACTAAAAACTGACTACTAAATGTACATTTTAGATACTCTTTTGTGAATGGTTGATTTGTTGAGAGTAGCTTCGGTAGCTTCTCTTTTTTTGGTTTTGCAACCTTTGCCCAGGCCCAAGTTGTCCTTGTTTAGGCGAAGTTTTTTATATATTGGGCCTACTACCTTCTGTCTGTTAAAATGCATAAAATTTAACTTATTTAAAAATAATGTTGATATTGGCTATATAACTATCAAAATATTAAAGGCATATGTTGTTAAAAAATATATTTTTTAAATATTGGTATTATTTTTTCATGTTAAAAAGCAATGTATGGCCGTTTATTTGTTTATTTATGTTGATGGTAACCTCAATACAGGTTTTCCTTCGAGGTTACCTAAAGCTCCCTATCTTTGAGATTGTATTCTATGCATATTGATTGGGAGTAATAAACACTTAAAAAGAAACAATTCAAAAGTGAGTACGTTGGCTACATAAACAAATCGAGAGGTGATCGAAGAAATGGCTTCGTCGATGCCGATCGTGGACACCAATGACAATAAAATTGAAGATACTTGAGGCTCGAACCACGGGTGGAAGCAGTACCTACTACAGTGTGTCTGTGGGCCACGCGAGGCGGTCGAGGACTCACCTTGGTCGACTCCTCGAGCATCTTGGTGTGCTCGGCGATGAAGCGGACGCAGAAGCAGGACTTGTGCACTTCGGGCGGGCAGTGGGTGTGCGCGAAGGCGGGGTTGCGCAGGATCGGGCTCTTGTCCACCTCCTCGTCGTCCTCGTCGTCGCCGGCGCGCGGGCAGGGCGTCGCGGCGCGCGCCGCCGCCGTCGCCGACGCCGTCACCCGCTTGGCCGCCGCCGCCGCGTCCCGGTCCTCCTCGCCCACCCCCAGGCCACCCCCGTCCACCACCTCCGCCTCCGTCACCACCCCCGCCCCGACCGCCCCCGCTATTACCCCCCCACCCTCCTCCTCGTCCTGCCCCGGGGGCGACGCGAGGTGCGTCAGAGAGCCCAGGGGGCCGTGGATCTGGCAGCTGCCGGAGAAGGGACCGCCGCCGTCCGCCAAACTGCGACGGAGAGAGAGAGAAGATGGGATTGCATCGGTGTAGTCTCGGAAATCAAAAAAGAAAATTAAACTTAAACATATCAATAAATTTTAAATAATAAAACTTAAAAAAAACTTTTTTGCAAAGATTATTGTATATTACAAATTAATGAACAATTATTACAAAAAGGACCACGCTGTTGTTATTATTTTCATGTGTTAGACCAGATTAAAAAAAAACAAAATTAGTCCATTATTACTGGAGATATTGCAAAAGTTTTAAGCGATTTAAATTTGAAATATTGATTATCACTTTTGAGGATTGCTGGTTGATTCTCCCCACCACTTTCCAGACAAAACAAATATTTCCGAGGATGCTTCCAAATCGTTATTTATGATGATGAAACAAATTTTTTTCGATGTCTATAATGACTATTGTTAAGTTAAAGGGTTGCTTGATTTATTCACGCAGTCTTAAATCTTAATGTTAATAAATAAACAAATGGCGAATTAAAAAAAAGCTATCTCGGTTGAAAGTTCGGTCCCAAGGCAACTTTTTTTTAATTTGTGAAAAGTTACTAGGAACACGAATATCAAAAGGGCAAAAAAATATTTGCAACAATTTCTCACGACGTTACTAACGAAAAACCTTATAAACAAATAAGACGGTTTTTTAGACTCCATTTGGGGGGGGGGGGGGGAATTGAAATTGAAATTTCCAGTTATATATTTTGACGATATAAGTCAAGACAAATAAAACGAGCTCTTATGAGATCTGTACTGTAACAGTAACAACAGCATTTTTGTTACAAAAAAAACACTATCTAATAAATAAATGCAATAACTCGCAAAAAAATTAAAATTTATAACAAAATTTTAAAGAGTTTCTTAAAGAAAGCAAAAAACAACTTTTCATGCAAGTTTAGAAATTTTTTAATGCATTTTTCCCAATTTATTGCAAATTCAAATTTCGACAGTTTTTTGCAATTATTCAAATAAATTATTAATCAATTTTAATTTGGAAGGTCTAAAATGAAGCCTTTTTTAAAAACCTATAAACAAAAAAAGTGAGAACTTGTATTGGGACGCGCATGTTTATTGTCTTTTAATAAACTCATTTATTGCAATTTTTATACATTTCAATCAATGTTTAAACAAAGACGCCGTCATTTTAAATCAATAATTTTTGGATAATATCATTTTTTTCAACTAAGCTTTGATTTTAAAAAGGTCCCAATCTGAAACGAATAACATTATCTTTTTTTTATTTGACTGGGCTAAATCTGAAACCGTCTGTGCCATCACTAAAAGTTCATACCGAAATTATGATGAGAAAGCGATGCAATAAGAATATAAAAAATTCAAAGTCAAGAGCAAATTTAACAATAGCTGGAAACACGTAACCTTAAAAGCGAACATTGGCAATATATATTGCTTTTCGCTCCACCAGGAAGTGGTGCAGATTCCACAAGCTTCGCGATCTACGTTCCAGGGAAGTAAATTTTTTCCAAAAACTACGCAATCAAAAATGTGCTTCTCTACGATAAAAGTAAAACTGAACACCCATGGACATTCAAAGTTCAAAAAGGAAAGGTCCAATCAAATCACCCCAATAGCACGCGCATGAGGTCCATCGGTGTTGGAAAACGACCGTCTCCTTGAAGCTTTTCTTCCCCTCGTCGCAAGACCCTTCCCTTAATATACATCGGCATGGTACCCTGCTAGCCACCTCAAGGGTGTGTGGCAGGGGGGAAAAATTACACACCAATATAGGTATGTATATAATGTGATGTTATGTAATGTATGTATAGGTAACAGCCCAAGCCAGTTACTACCTATTTGATATACAGACGTACACACCACCATGATGCCCTGGGATGTGAAAATGCTACCGAGGCGGGATTCGAACCCGCGACCTACCGAGGCTCGGCCGGCGAGAAATTTACCCCACCGCCACCGGGGCCGGCTAAATACATTTACTTGAAAAGTGATATGAATTAACAGATTGGTTTTCATTCCCCTTTTCGAGTTTCACTTTTCCTTTTGTCTATTTTATATGCCAATATTTCTTTTGTCAGTGTAAAGTTAATTTTCCAATGGAGAATTTGAATAATTCCGATAGTGACACTTTTCGCTCGCCCTATCCCATACTCGGTCAGATGTCGCTTCAAGCTTCTGCTGCGATAATCAGCATTCCCTCAATAACTACAATGTCCCCTCATTTCCAAAATGCACCTCATGCAGTGCCCCGTCCTCTAAATATTCCACTCCCGAGCGACTCATCGATAAACCCTCTAGCTGAACCCATTGTCCCTTCCCTCACTTCGACCCCTGCGGCAACACTCCACAGCTCATGTACTCGGCGAAATTCCCCCCCCCCACATGACTCACTAAATGTTCCACTCCCGAGCGACTCATCGTTAAACCCTCTAGCTGAACCCTTTGTCCCTTCCCTCACTTCGACCCCTGCGGCAACATTCCACAGCTCATGTACTCGGCGAAATTCCCCCCTCCCACATGACTCACCTGAAATCCCTCTTGCCCAAGCATTTTTACCTGCACTTGTCCCAACCCCCGCGGTCGCACAGACAACCAACCTAAATCCTAATGTACCTGAATTCATCCCCTCACGCATAAGCAAAAAGCACTCTAATAGTTGCCAATCAACATCTAACATGTGTCATACATATTCCACGGGGAAGCTTCTAGAAAACAAAATAAAATGCTTTCCACGCTCTTTCAAAATGATACACCTAAATGTACAAAGTTTGCCAGCTCATCATGACGAGCTACGTTCACTTCTCACTAGCAACAATCTACACATCATATCCATGGCCGAAACATGGTTGAAGCCCTCCATGCCGTCTAAAGCAGTTGAACTCCCGGATTATACTCTTTTTCGTAATGATCGCGTTGGAAAACGCGGTGGTGGCGTAGGAGTATACGTACGCAACGACTTAAAATGTAAAGTACTTTCAATGAGTGAGTCCAACTATGACAGGAGGCCGGAATATCTCTTTGTTGAGATTAAAATAGATTTCACTAAGATTCTTATCGGCATCATCTATAGGCCACCTAAACTGGGTCACCTAGACGATCTGGATTCGGTAATATCGGAATACTCCACGGAATATGAACATATAATAATAGCAGGAGATTTCAATGCAAACTTTAATACAGATGCGCATGACACAGTCTACTTTAAGCGAATGTTCACCGAAAACAATCTCAAAATCCTACCTTTAGGCCCGACTAATACTACGAAAACTTCGTCAACATGGATTGATCTTATGGCTACGGCAAAAAGAGAAAAGGTTATTGCGCACGGACAGCTTCCAGTTCCTGGTATCTCTTCTCACGATTTACTGTACCTTGCCTATTCAGTTAAAGCTAAAAAATTCGAGCAGAAGTTTATAAGTCAACGAAATATCAGGGAAATAAACGACAATGAATTACTTAATGCAGCATTCTCACTTCCATGGGCCCATATTGAATTCACTGATTCAGTTGACGACAAAGTTGAGACTCTAAATTCACTGATGATTTATCTGCTTGACAAATTTGCTCCTGTAAAGATGATCCGAGTTTCGAAGCCACGAGCGCCCTGGTTAAATTCAGAAATAAAACAATCAATGGCAAAACGAGACTCAGCCTTCCGTTTTTTTAAGAAAACAATGACTCTCGATGCATTTCAAAGATACAAAAACTTGAGAAACAAGACGAAACAGCTTATAAGAAATTCGAAAATTAAATTCTTCCACTCAGTCACTAAATCTAACCACTCCTCGGGAAAATTGTGGAACAAACTTAAATCACTTGGTATAGGTAAAAGTAAAGACCTCATTCTCCCTCCTGACTTGTGTCTGAACTCCTTAAATGATAAGTTTTCCCAACCCCCGAACCTTATTCAAACCGAAATCAAAGATAAAACTCTGAAACTGTACGCCTCTAAAGACTCATACATATTAAATAGAGACCAAAAATTCGAATTTACCCCTATTACCCAAATACAAGTTGAATCGTGTTTCAAGAGAATCAAGTCTAAAGCACAAGGCTCTGATGGTATACCGCTAGATTTCTTAAAAAAGCTCTTTCCTGTTATTATCCCATACATCACCAATATTTTCAACTCCTCCCTATCTCAGAATCACTTCCCAAGTCAATGGAAGCGAGCGTTAATCAGACCTATTCCAAAAAAGAATAATTCCCAAGGGGAAAAAGAATTCCGTCCAATATCCTTTCTTCCCATCCTGTCCAAAGTTCTCGAAAAACTTGTATATGAGCAGTTAACACATTTCTTAAAGTGCAACAATATTCTTGATAAATGCCAGTCTGGTTTCCGACACGGTCACAGCACGTCTACCGCATTAGCTAAAATCACCGATGACTTGAGACGCTCCATGGATCAAAAAGAAGTTTCAGTACTCGTGTTGCTTGACTTTTCGAAAGCTTTTGATTCCTTAGACAAAGATATCCTTGCAGCAAAAATGAGAGGCATGGGTTTTTCTCCTACAGCAGTCCACTGGATAACATCATACTTATCAGGCCGGTATCAGCGAGTAATTACAAATGATTTATGCTCAATGTGGATCAAAACAGCAAGAGGTGCGCCTCAAGGCTCTATACTAGGACCTCTGCTATTTTCCCTGTACATTAATGATTGCCCTTCAGTGATTAACCATTCCAAATATCATCTTTATGCTGACGATCTCCAAGTATACCTAAATTCAAATGTTAAAAGCCTATGCAATGGAATATGTAATTTAAATAATGACCTAGAAAACATCAACAATTGGAGTAAATCCAATTTTCTAAGCATAAACCCTAGTAAGTCGCAGGCTATTATAATTGGATATCCGAAAATACTCAAGTCAATCGACAGGGATCAATTACCGCAACTACGCATTTCTGATTCTCCTATAAAGTACTGCGACGAAGTTATTAATCTAGGACTGGTCATTGATGAAAGTCTGTCTTGGTCATCTCATGTAACTAAGGTATGTAAAGCAGTGAATAAGTCATTATTTCCTCTAATTCGTTTCAAACACTTTATTCCTCTCTCCTTAAAGAAGCAATTAGTTTCAACCTTAATATTTCCCCATTTTGACTATGCCGATGTTGCCTTTCAAGACATATCTCAGGCCCTGTCAACTAAACTTCAACGCTCCTTCAACGCCTGCATTAGGTTCATATTTAATTTACATATATCAGATCATACTACCAATTATATTAACAATCTCAATTGGTTAAAACCTAGTTCACGACGCCGGCTGCATATCCTTGGTCTTCTCTATCAAATTTTACAAACAAATACACCAGCGTACCTAAGAGACGAGTTTCAAACACTTAGTAGAGTACACGACTCAAATACGAGGGGAAATGATAAACTCGTTATTCCTCACCACCGGACAGTCAGATTCAATAAATCATTCATTGTGACCGCATGTCGCGAGTGGAACAACATTGACTTACCGCTACGTAAATCATCATCACTCGCATCCTTCAAAAGGGCACTATACGAAAAACTTCTCCGAGAACAACAACGAGACACATAAAACACCATGGGAACAGTAGGAAAGATTCAACACTAATCTCCTCCTGCCTCATCTTATATTCTTTTTCTTTCCAGGTACTGGGTGATATTTTCTTGTATTTGTATACATCCATGTTTACATTAGCTCTTTCTCAGTAGGTTTTCGCAGGTTTTTCACGCCCCCCTTCTTGTGTGGGCGTTTTCCTGCAGTGGGTTTTTTTCCAATAAGGACGACAGTCAATATCCTTAGGTTTTTCCCACGTTTGCTCACATCTTTTTACACTTTGCTAACTTATAATTTTGATTGTTGAATGTAATTCCAAGAGCAACTTGACAATGTATTTAACTGCAATAATTTTATGTTTGACGAGGGGTTAGATGGAAGATGGGACTTTCTAGTCCCAATCTCGCCCAATAAAGACGTTTTATTATTATTATTATTATTATTATTAAGTTTTGTGCATTAATTATTGATACATAAGGTGTGTTATGATACTATTCATAGTAGGCATGTGGGACTTTAATATCACAAGATAATAACAATTATTTCAAGTTCAATTAAGCTATTGGGCATTATTGATGATACAAGTATTTATGGATAGTGTATCCCAACAGCTATTTATTCAAGAATCTTAAATATTTTTAAATTTTCCGTGCATTCGTTTGTATAGCACTCTTACAGCACTAAGTCAATGAGAATGAGTTATTTGAGATTTATATAATAAAGAAGGCAGATTGAAATCTCTCTGGTCACTACCCCGGTGTAAGAAAAACTGTTTTCATTGAAACTGAGAAAAATTGAGAAAGTGGAGAATTGATTAGGGTGACATAAGAGCTTCAATTAGTTTCGGCCTTAGATTTCGGCCCAACGCGTTTTAAGCTACTCGAGGAAAAGGAATTTTGTGGCAAAAGGTTACAAGTTATTCAATTAGCATTTGAAAAGTGGAGCCAAAGCCCGTTGGTTGGGCATTGATTGCGGCGAGTTTAGGTAGCTGCCGGGCGATGGGATCGCTTCCCTACGCCAGGTTGATGCTTCTGGGTGAGGGAAGCGACAACGATGATGGAGCCAGCTGGAGATGGATAGCTGATGGAGCCAGCGCACTTGTTTGGCATGCAGTGCCATCAGAAGCCACGAGTGCCTACTCCTAAATATGACTAAAATGAGAACGTGAAATGCGATATTCCACAGGAGAAAATCATTCGCCTTGACCGGGATTCGAACCCGGATCCCTCGATTTAGCGCCGAGTGCTTTAACCGGTCAAGGCGAATGATTTTTCTCCTGTGAAATATCGCACTTATGTGCACTTGCGGGTAACTCCGTAAAAGGTGACTACCGTGGCTAGTCCCGGTTTCCTCAAAATTAGAACGTGAAATGTTAGCGTTATATTCCACATCGCATTTTCAGCGAAATTCGGGTGCGAACTAACAGCGACTCGACTGATCTCTCTCTCGCCCAGTCACCATCACTGATGGCTAGCAGTGTCACCCCAAAGAATGCGATGGACGGGGAAAGAGGTGATACAAAACTTGCTCATTCGGGGGTAGTTTATTTCGCATCATGGGCCGCCAGAAATATTTCAGTCAACTCTTCAGGTAGGTGGTGGAGAGGCTTCAGACTTTTTGAAGATTGGTTGCCCACCAACCACTTATGCTTGGCTGGAGCTAGCAAGAGGGTCCTGCTGAAACGTGAAATACGTGAAAGCAATAAAATAAATTAAGTGCATGATAATGTTTTTTTTTAAGTCTGTTAACTAGCAAGTCAATGTTGTGGAAGAACATCAACCAGGAGATAAGACTCGTGTTATTCAAAGACCTCATTCGGAGACCGTCAATATCAGCGGTCATAAGCCTGAAGATTGTTCCAATCTTTGCACTGATGACCACTGATGGTTAGTTAGTCCATTAACATATTTATCCCCACAAATGAATGATACAACATATTTCATTGGGCTAGCACGTAATCCTCGCCCTCTAATCCGAGGGTCGCGGGTTCGAGTCCTGCCTGGGTCGGTTTTTCGCATGCCCAGGGAATGGGTGTTTCTGTCAAGTTCTGGTGGATAGGCCCCTGAGAAACCTGAAAAACCGGCAAATGCCTTATCGGGATCGCTAGAGCATACGGACCACCAGAATCCTCCAAGAGAGCAAAAAAAAGTTTTGGACTCCGCTCGAGGCTTTTGGTCATTAGGGATCATGTTTTTTTTTAAGTTTTCTACTTCTGCATTGTACGAAGTACCGTGCAAGCCACCACTAGGGTGTGTGGCACGGGGTGATTCCACACCAGGCATGCAGCACTCGTCCTAGCACGAGTCAGAACCTCGCACGCTCCCCCTGGCGCTGGGCGCAGGCCAAAGCAGTCAGGAGAACAGTGCGCAGTCCAACCGGAAACTGGGAGAGTGATACGTTAATGAACATGCAAACGTACAGAACAATGCTTCTGTCTGAAAAAACTGTCTGCTCCGAACCTGCGCAAAAGATTTAACCTTTATTTCTCCCTTCGATCAGTTAGAGATTCCCAGCCCAATTCCTTCAACAATTCGGTAACACTACTAAGTTTATCGTAACAACTTTTCACAAGTTTTCCTAGCGTCGTCGGCGTGCGGCGAGCGGGAGAGGAGGGTGGAAGTGCTCACCTAGAGGGCCTCTATTATATCAATCCAGAGGGCCTCTACATATACTCACCCGACGAGAGGCGGCAGCGCTGCCGGTGGTCGGTGGTGGTGTTCCCGGGCCGTCCGCAGCCTGGGAGTGCCCCTGGGGGTGGCGATGTGTGCGAGGTGGTGGTGCGGCGTGTGGTGGTGCAGGGCCGCGGGGCCCAGGGCCTGTGGGATGCTGGAGTGGTGCAGGAGGAGGGGCGGGGAAGGCGAGGATCTGCTGGAGCCCCAAGGGCCGCCCAGGGCCCCGGGCCAGTCCAGGTAACCCTTGGGCGCCGCGGCGGACGATTCCTCGGCGCTCTCGATGGGGGCCGTCGCCTGGTAAGGGTAGTAGCAGGGCCGCACCTCGGTGCCACCCCTTACCGTCCTCAGCACCACGCGCCCGGAGCCGTACCGGGCGGCCGCGTCCGCCGTCGACGTGCAGCACGCGAACATGGTGCTGTGTCGGGGAAGGAAGAGAGAGGAAATGACATCATCGAGACATCCGGGTCCATTCGCCAGGAGGCAGTAGCGTCTGAGAATGGCCCCGCGCCTCGCTACACCGATGGAGGAAAGTTGTCAAGTCTTTCACCATTCCAACGCTCGGCTATTCTTACGCCGTGTTTAACGTTAGATTGCTTCGTGTTTTTGACGCGTAGTTTGGCCAAAGAGTCAGATTTAATGGAGAAATTCGTTTGCTGCAGGCATATCTAGGATTTGTATCTGTAAAGACTTTGATCTTTCCATTTAATTAAAGAGCACCAATACTTACAATTAGTCTGTTTTCACCACCTACTGTCACGTGGAATAGCGGCAGGGTGGACCACTAGTTCGGCTCATTACCGAGGCACTGTTCTAATATGGCCAAAATACGCTCCCGTAGCCGTAATAGAATGACTGAATATCTGTTGATGAGCTGTTAATTGGACAAGGCCCGCGCAAACAAGCATATGCAAACAAGGCTTTGGACTCAAACGTAGACGGTGGAGAAGGATTCTTAAATCTAGCGAATCGAATGGCTTCACACCAAGAATATATTTTCAATTCGTTATGCTAGACTGCATTTCCGAGTGATATCACGTAATTCACGCATACCTTGAGGTTTCGAACTGGTACTGGGGCCTCCGCATGACGAGCAGTCTGGGCAGGATGTGGATGAAGACCCGCTTCACCCAAGGTGCCATCTTATGTGTCTGCGGAGACCGGAAGTGGACGTTGAGCACCACCACGGTCACGCAAATACTGCACCACGATGAGAGGTGAAGAGAGGAAGAAAGACATAAGAATATTTCGGGGCTTGAATACCATTCAGGGAAAGGGGAGTTGGATGACTGAGGACATGGCATCATAAAGTTGGTTGGTCTTATTTTTTATGATGCTTTGACAATAAAAGATCTAAGGCTCTCCCGGCGGCGTATAGCGATGATGGGGGTTTCCGACCTGGTCATACTCTCCATTTCTGCCGACATTTTGATGAACAAGTCGCGCATCGAAACGTCGCACAGTGGGCTCAAATGGAAAACCACCTTACCCGTTACTTAGATACAGAGGCTCAAACACGACCAAATTTCCAAAAAGCGCCCGCTCTCATTTTTCTTCGAAAATCTTAAAAGTTGAGCAGATATAGGAGTAATGGAAGGATTTTTATGAAATAAAAAACATTACCATTTGTGAACAGGATATTTTACCTATACTAAGCATAAGTTTAAGATATATTTGCCCATATTTGAGTGCTAACACGTCACAAACAGGCGGACTATTTTTTTAGACAAAAGTTTATATAAAGTAGACAATATAATTCTTACTCGGAAAATGGTCTCTGGGATACTTCATCAGAGTATAAATTGAAATTATGTCTAGATTTTCCATAAAAGTATTTGAAAAAAGTTTGCAACGCCGAGAATAAACTTGATTTTTCGATCGTGCGACGCGACCCGGCTCCGCGCAGCAGGACCTGGAAATACAGTGACTCCGTTGGATTGCTAAAGCTTTGTCAACATTAACTCCTCGAATTCAACTTTTTCACGCTATGCATGTTTTCACTGATTTCTAAAGATTTTATACTGAAGATTTTGCGATTATATTGAATCGAGAGAATGGATCAGTGCACGCGTAACTGCGGTAAAATTGTTTTTCTTTGGATAATTTTCGGAATCATGCTGCAAATTTTGAACGTCTTTCAACTCTTGAGAAAGAATGCGGGTTCTCGGAGTACCATACGCATATTTTCGTAGATTACAATGTAGGAAAGTCTTCCACAAAGTGACGCCCGAAACAGCGTCTTAGATTACATTATACGTGTATACAGCGTAGTGAACGGAAATAATTACGCTGCTTTGATCCATTTTATATATCAATGCTATACATCACTTGCTACTGACATAATTTCCATGAAATCGCGACAAATTAAAGAAGACGAGGGTGACTAATGAATAAGTGCAGTCAAGGCATGTACCGTGCTTGCGCTGGCGTGCACCGCGAACGTGCAAGTTGGGACGGGTTGAACTTTGAAGTTTTCGGTTGACGATTTAAAGCGATCGTGAATGCCTCCACCAACACTATTGCATTGAACTCACGGTTGAAGTTAAAGGTCACGTGGACGCCACTCGCAAATTGGACGCAAAGAGGGAGGTCGCACTCTCATTACACCCAATAGCGAGTCATTTCTTCCTCGAAGGGATGTGAGTAGGTAAGGCGGCAGCGTCCTCTTCTGCTCAGACATGAGATGGCGACCTCTTCCCTCCGACAGCTCCCGAAGGAAGAGGACCACGCCGATAATACCGATTTCACAGCACGAAGCTTTGATCCAATGTCGGCCTGCCTCTTATTATTCTCGTCCTCTCCAAGGCAGTGTCCCGCAGCGAAGTTTTCAAGTCATCCACGGGTACCACCGACCGCGGACCGGCACTGGGCCGCAATTCTGCAGTCCTGCCTGCATTTTCGTAACCGGCAATCTCCAAGTGCCTTGGAAAAAACGAGAAGCTCATATTTCCTTCTGAAAAGGGGGCTGAGTAGTGTTCTGCATTTGCCGGGCAATGGTGTGCTCCGGGGACTCAGAGCGCTCCTCGTGTTAGAGCACCCAACGATAGATTTTTGCTGACGCAGATCACACTCGGAGCGATCGCGATTTCAAACATCAAGTAAAAGCTGCACGTGGGGTTTATTTCGGCTATGGCGACTCCGGAGTGAGGCAGGAACGCAGCGTAGGAACAGGCTTCTGTAAGGGTCTGTAAGGGTAACATCTGTAAGGATGGACCCATCCTTACAGATGGACCCATCCTTACAGATAGGGCGTAGCTCAGGGTGATCCCTGAGGGATTCATCGGATGACTGGATCTCAAGAGTACGTGAGTGCAGATTTCTTCTTCGCAAGCAGTTGTGTGAGCATTGCTGGCCTCACAAAGAGCCATGGAGATGTGGCTAGTGCTTTAATGGAGATGATGCTAGTGTACTCAACTTATAGGAAAGTAAAACGACTCCCTACGATGAAGTGCTTAAATCTGTTGGTCATTTAAACGTTCATGTGGGCCTTTTTGGCTGACGTAGGGTAATTAAATCATCCCAGGAAGCCTTCTCATCCTCTTTCACGGCTTGTCGAGCTTTCGGTTGTAGATGCTGAAAAAAGACAAGATTCGTTTCCAGGAGATAATTTTACTAAAAACTCTTCTTCTGTTCTTCCTTTCCCTGGTATGTCATTGGCATCAGCAACCCGATAAAAACTCGTTTCCTTTTCTTTGTTCATTTTCATTTTCTAATTAAAATTGTTCAATGCTCTTATTAGCAGATGGATGCCCTTGCCACATTACTCGTTTCATAAGAGACCATTTGACGCGAAACGAAACCTCTAGACCGTGTGGTAGGTACGCTACTATTGGCTCTGATCACGTTCAGCACGCTCTTGTCGCCAAAAAGGCGGCGATCGTGAGAAACATTAAAATTCCGTTTAAAAGTGGCATAGTCGGCTTCTGTTACAATCCAGTTGCCTGATCGGATAAGATCACATAAGATTGGAATGGAGCAACTCAGAAAAAGTCCAACACACCCGGAATATTTTTTCAACGATCTATGACAGAGAGAAAATAGATATAGCACACACCAAAAGTACGGCTCAAGCACTCTCAGGACACGGGGAATGCTTAAATTACCTGAAGAGGATTGGCAAAAGCGAAGACGGGAAGTGCACCATAAGCGGTGAATAAGACACAATAAAAAACCATGGAATTGAAAACTATCCTTGGTTCGAAACATGGCGAATTAGATTATCTCTGGAGATGGAAGACACCGGCCAGCTAACCAGCAGAGACCTAATGACGTTCTGCCTCAGGAAAGGCAAAACTAGGGAATTAGGAAAACTCACCCAAATTCTGCCTTGAGTAAACGCGATGGCCAAAGTGTGGCATTAAGTCCGCGTCTTCGTCTTTGTAAATGTGAATTTATGAAAGTACTGAAACTTTTAAAAGTATCTGCAAATATGAAAATGGTAGATAACTGTAGTAATAATACGAACAATAACTTATTAATAAGATAATGAGTTGCTATAACTTATTCCCAAAATCTAAATTGTGATACTTTTGATATACCTAGGAAACACGTAAAAAAACTATGATGTATGATAAATTATAAAACTACATATATGAAAATATGAAATGAAAGATAATTGTTATAATGCGAACAATTTTAACCTATTAATGGGATTTCTAAATGTAAAAATGTGCTTTCACTCATTTCCGAATTCCTAATTGTGATTATTTTGAAATATGAAACGTGTGTAATAAAAACCTTTACAGAACCGTACCCAATGTAAAATTCTACAAATTTATGCGTGTAAAATGAAAATACCTACAAAAAGGACAATGAAGAGGGGTAAGCAAAATTGTATATACCCTCAAGAAATAAAGAAACTTTCAAATTAAAAAAAAATTAGATCACAGCCCTTATTTCTTAGAAGGGGAAAGTGGTCGTTACCGCAAATGTCGTCATGTGCAAAAATTTTGTCTTGGTGAACGTACTGCTCAAACAAATGCTCAAGACAATGGCCGAAGACTTACTTTTAAAATTATTGAAATGGGTTTCCTCCCCGTCGTTGAAAAAAACGAGTTAAAATCATAAATACAAATGGATCATTTGTTTGTACTTCTCTTAAGGTGTAGTGGGGAATAAAAATCACGCATCAGCATATATACGGCCGACGCCATCGACGGACGAGGGATTTCAAGTTAGCCTGGGTGACAGGAGCTCCCTTCGGCAGTAAAAGTTGCACAGCGTTAACTCATCGGGAGCACGGGCAGCAACTGTTCTCTGCTCGGAATAGTATGCTCAGCTGCACTCAGGATGTATTCAGGCTCTCCCCGGTGGCAAGCACCAGTCCACCTGGGCCCGTTGGCAACTGTTGTCATCACATCTAAAAACGCAATAATTTTTTCAAATTTCCTTCTACGTCGTTCTAAAAGCAGTCTATTGATGAAAAATTGAAGCGGGTTTATAATCGAGGATAAAAAGGACAGTTCTTCCCAATGCCGAGAAAAATATTTTCAGTTCCACTAATATGTGAAAATCATAGAGAGTTTAAAATAAATAATTACTGGTTTTAGCTTAAATCCACAGCAGTCTATTTGCTCCAAGGTTGGGTCAGCGCCGATTAAGGTGCTATTTCCCCTTGCGTCAGGTGAAGAGGACTTCCATCCAAGGGAGATTTTAACCCTCTATCGACGTATAAAAGCCGTAGACAGAAGTGGTGTGTATAAATTAAATTGTAATGACTGTGATCTTTGTTATATTGGCCAAACAGGCAGAAGATTTAAGGACAGAGTGAAAGAGCATAGGTTTAGTTTTATTAATTGTGACGATAAATCCTGTCTCGCTAAACACTTGTGTGATTTTAACCATTTTAGTAATTTTGACATGGAAGTTTTACACCATTTTGACAAAGGGGCTAAGTTGGATTACTTTGAGCAATATGAAATCACTCACAGCCCGGCTAAGTTATGTAATGATGTTGTTTTTTATGATCGATCGCCTCTGTTAAACCTTGTTCTCCCTCCCATCCAACAATATGATGACCATGCCTCCTGAACTTCACCACCAACGGCTTTTCTGTGTTCTACCCCCCCTTTTTCCTCTTGTGTTCCCCCTCTGTGACTTAATACCCCCCCACCTCCTGGCCTCCATCCCGGGGCATATATGGTGGATTTATTTGAGAAATATGTACCTTGATAATGGCATTACGTGCCGAAACCTTGGTCGGTGGTGTATTCTAACTGTGGTTTATAATATACTGTGTGGAAATTTAACCAATTTTATTTTATTTGAAATGGACTCCTCTATCGACTTCGGTTGCCCTGGTTTGAGCAGTCCCTCCGACCGGTGGATATGGTTTCTTTTCACGTTTAGTTGGCCTGAAACTTGCATTGGTATTAGGCGGGCATTCCTTAGCACTTACCGCGGTTTGTTTTGTCGCTGCTTGGACCAATTTTCTTTGCCTTAATTAATTTTCTTTGCCTTTGCCTGCGATCTGGTCGATTCTTATGCCGGGGGCATCGAGGATTTTCTTATTTCCAGTGATTTCCATCTGGGTGGAAGCTGAAGCTCGTCTCTCGGAAGTTCACTACACGTGGGCAAATGACCGGTGGAAAGTTGACCCAACATGTATCCTCTACATTTTACGCACCTCTAAATACGCTATCTTTGTAGTTGCTTTGACAGCCACGACTTTCCTCTCTTCTATCAACCTTGCACATTTTCCTTAGTACTTTGAACGTCCACGCTTTGCGGTTTCCCGCAGTGGGGATCCCCATGAGTGCATTCCCTACTTTCATGCTGGTACAGGCACCAGTGTAGGCAGATGGTTGTCCTCATGTCACGCGGAGATAATGAACCAAAGCGCAGACAATGGAAGAATTGCTTGGGGTTCGGAATGAACGGCTGCGCTGATTCCAGATTCATACGCGACGGACACCTTATGGGGAAGATTTTCGAGAAACGGAATGTTAAAGCGACATAAGCGAAAGCGGTGTCATTCCACGCCATTTCGGATAGGAGTTGACCACCCTTGACCTCTCAGATTTCGATGAAAATTGGTGGAATTGTTTGTCTCAATTCAAGTGTTTTACGTAAATCTAAAAAAACATGAATAACGGACATTTTTCAAAATGGCTATTTTTAATTTAACGAAATGTTCGTTATCATATATCACGTGGAAGAACCTAGGTAAAAAAATCAATTGATGGCACACTTACAATTCAAATTCTTTGAAAATCTCATATTGCCGTAAAAGTAGCGATCAAATGATTATATGTGAAAACAATTTAATGTTAAACAATTAAAAGTTAACAATTTACAAGATTTTCAAATTGTTCTCATTTTTTTACCAGTCGTATCTCGTAATATTGTGTAAGAGTATTTTCCGTAACAATTTTGAGAGGGTGTTTTTCTATTTAAGAGAGAGAAAAAAGTGGGGCGATAGAGCAAATGACGCTCGTCATTAGCTCTATCGCCCCACTTTGTGGTGAGTCTGCTTTCATTAGTGACTCATTTAAAATACCATTTTAACCATGTATATCTGTAATTTTACTTGTAGAAAGTCGTAGTGAGTGATTATTCCCTGACAGAAGTTCATGTGCAGTGCGCATTCACTTGAAGTGGAATATCCAGTAATACTTTGATTCTAAACACCTTTTAACTCTGGAGAGTCGTTTCTGTTATGCATGGCGAACCGTCTCTTGACTTTTTGGATGGATGAATTTGCCTCTACGGATCCCTGCCCAAGCGGATAGTTTTGTCCCCAGCGAATGTCACACTTTTGCGTGATCACTAGCGGGTGACTTCCTTTAACCCTTAAGCTGCTGCAGCTAGAGCGCATGTCGTTCACCCTGCGCGGGAAATATCTTTTCGGACAGAGCCTGTCCATCCTTCCCGCGGGGCGAGGCATGACCACCGAGATATACATCTCATAATCCCCTTCCGACACTTTTCTCGGGATCCCAGGGGGTGGGCACCGGAACATATTGAGGGATTAGTGGGACTTTGAAAAATTTTTGAAAATTTGTTTATAGGCGTAATTGTTAAAAATAAATGTGGCAGTATTTTTTCTAGCAATTTTTTATTTAGTTTGATTCCAAACACCAAAGAAATCCGTTGATAATTGATCCGGGCGCGAACATAAGACAATTAACTTTTGAGACAACCATAATCCATTGAGCGAGCAATCGGAAGAAAGGGTCGTACCTCATTGCGGTGGTATGCGATCCCTAAATATCGTGGGAAGGGAGTGGTTAAGGTAAAAAGGGTGGATTCCCAAATGCCCACCGCTGGAAAGAAAGAGTTCGGGTCATCAAAATATGAAAGGGCTGAGGGAGCAGGTAGACAGAGAGGTTCAAACGTACAAGAATGTTTTTCCCGCAGTTGCCGGTACACACGTACATGTACGTTTCCCGCAGTCTAAGGGTTAAGTTACTTTTAGGCCAGTTCCGCAGCTCTTTGAATTTGACTGGGAGTCTCCCGGCACAGAAGCTGATATGACCCTTCTTATGAGAAAGGGATACTCCTCTTCAGGGCCTCACCTTTCATTTGGCACTGCAGAACAAGGCAGCGCTGCCAAGCCCACTTGACGCAACATTTACCCTTTTGTATATGTACGTGTGGGATTGTTAATACGGTGAAAGTGAACCATCCCCCGCAAAAAAAAATACCTTCATCTATTTCGCTCGCCATGGAACCACCCGCTAAGGGACGAGTTTTACAGACATTTTTTACCATCAACGCTTTGAAACTTCGTTAGATGAAAAGGACAGGGAACTTCGAAGATTGTTGGATTCCGATTAGGGCAAAAAGGACGAAGAGTGATAACACATTCTAAAATCATCCTACGAACACACCGTACTCCGACGATTGACGTCCTCCCTCCTTTAGTTAATGCACCATGCATGTTTTCACAAGCTTAAGTAAATTCCCGACCGGTATCTTCGCATAGAGTAGAGACATCATCAGGTCATTCATTCTTGTCTCTTATTTTGTGGAGGAGGGAAGGGTTGAGGGATTGGGATGGAGGGGGGGTGGGAGGGGGAGGGTGTTGGAAGATTCGGTGGGATGAAGGTTGCGGGGGCCAGGGCGTGATGAGTCGTGTATCGGTGGGAATTGGCTGGAAGGGTTAATGGGTGCACCTCCGTCAGGGATAGAGGGATTTCTAGAGAACTGCTTGAGAGGTACTCCCCACTTCTGGAAATCCCCCGATCCCTGACGGGAGTTCACTCCTTAACATCCACCCCCCCAGGGACGCTACAGTACGACCTTACCTACAGCAGTCATATCCCACCAAACCCTCCAAAACCGCCGCCCCTTACCACCTTTTCTCCCACCACATCTCCTCCATCCAAATCCTACAACCCTTCCACAATTGAGTATAGATACAAAATGGTTTAACATTTTGCACCTGATGATGTCACCTGCACGAAAGTACTGGTCGAACTTTAAATTAACCCTAGTGAAAACAAGCAAACGTAGTTTAATTATTCCTTGACCATGGGTCTCTACCGATTTGAATCTCAAACTGTCATTATCAGCTACGCAGCCCCCCTGGAGGACCTTGGACCCTTTCCTCACCCCCTTCTCTTCCCCCAGTCTTCTCTCGGCCTTCTGCTCCCTCTTCTCTCCATCTCCTCTCTTTTCATACCCTCGCTCCTCCACGCCCTCCGACTAATGCCTCCCTTCTCCCCTCCTTCTCCTCCCTTCAGGTCCACCAATTAATTATACTTTCTGAGCTCTGTCATCGCCATTCATTCTCTACCCATGTCCCAGCCTCAATAATTATTCTAGATATTATTTCCATCAGTGTATCTATGTCGGTGCACATGTTTTTCATCTTATGGTTAGTTCTACGCTCCTCCGAACTCCATCTTCGCATAAAGCTACAAATATAATTTTTTATATTTTTCTCCTCCACCTTCTAATCAGTTCTTCGTCCCTTTCAACTGGTGACCATGTTTCAGCTGAATTATAACTAACGAACGCACAACTATTTCATACATAATCATTTTTGCAATTCTACCTACTGTTTATGAAGTGAATAGCTTCATCATTTGTGAAAAACGTTGTACCCAACACCTATTCTCGCCTTAATTTTATTTGATACTCTTCAATACCAGTTCGTTACAGACCCCATGTGCATTGGACTGATGCGATGGAATTCGTTGGAGTCCTCCTCACCTGATTGAGACGAGGATCATGGCGAAGATGAGGTACTTCCCGAGGAGAGGGACGACGAGGGATGTGGGCGGGATAATCTCGACGACCAGGAGGAAGAACACGTGGAGACTGATGAGGATGGAGATGGAGAGCGTCACCTGGGAAGATAAAGACATAGATGAAGAGAGATGAAGAGAGATGGGATGAGAGGGTAGATTGAAGCACACTCAAAGGACACAAAGAGTCAAAGTCTGAGGAAACAAATTTGGAAACACTTTGGACTGCTTACGGTGACTCATAAGGTTAAAACTCACGTGAAACTATCAAATATTATCGTAATGATTATTTTTGTTACTTAAACACCATTATTTAAACACTGAATAACATAGATTTTTAATGTCTATATCTGTATAAATTCTCCAATTATTGAATTTAAAGCCATTGAGTAACTATTTATTATTATATAATCGACTTTTGTTTTTATCTATTCACATAAAAATTCAAGCAGTCGCGTTAATTATAAAATGTTTACACGGGTTTAATAGTAACAGCTAAGCAATTAGAGTCATACTTGTTTCTTTAGTAATTGAAGACATACTTTTTTTCAATTTCGAATTGGCCACGTAACTTATTTCATACAATATTTTCGGAAAATATATTAATACCAATTATTCAATAACGTGCTATTATTGTCTCCTACTGTCGAAAAAAGAAACAGAAATAAAGTTGGCGACCTCAGCAAGCAGATAGAATTACCCCCTGAGACTTTTAGTGCTTGGAGGGAGCGCTGCAAATCATCGATTTAAGTATGAACCATCCAAAAATTGAAGTTGAATATAAATTTAGTGAAATGTTAAATATTTGGAATGAAGTATTTAGATATTGCCACGTGTATAAAAACAGAGAGTGAAGTAATACTAAATTTATGAAGTGTAAAATGTAGCATACCCTAAGCAAAACATTCAAACGATCTCTAAGGACCTAAGTACTGAAAAAAAACTTTGGAAATGTATCCTTCCTCGAGTAATTAGGTGAAGAACATACTAAAAATGGCTGCCACACGTTTTCTGAGGAAGTTGGGAAGGTAAAGTACCCGATATCCCTGAGAGCAGCTAAAGCGAGAATTGAAAATATACGGATTTCCTTGGCATTCTGTGGCCTAAGTGCTTACTATAATGCTTCCACCCAGCCGTCATGGTCGACTTAGGAGTCGAAGGGAGTTTATATAATCCGCTATCAAGTCTGATATGTGGTAGCAAACGACCTAGGAAGTTGTCATTATGCTCAAGGAGTCAATAACAGAAAATACTCTATTTTATTTCTGTCATAAGCAAGAGATGCATCTATCATAGAAAGTGTTTTTATGAAAAGATCCTCACGTTGTTTATACAGTGTACATTGAAAATATTTCTATATTCACTATTATCACCATTAGTAATTTACTCTTCTTGATTGGTTGGTCTCCATTCTAACCTACCCCCTGATAACTCCTTTACGCCCTCGTAGCTCTTCTGTTTCATATCCCGTTTACCTGGCATTTGTATTTGCTTAAAAAACGAACTTAGTAAATTCCACAGTTTATTATCAATGTAGAGCCGGTTTCGGCCCTTAAGCAATCTAGAGGTACCAAATTAGGGGTTCCACATTTGTGTATCTCTTTTGTGTTCCTGCCTCGGTCTCCCTCATCGAGCGAACTTCCCTTCTGTTACGTTCCTCACGAATTTGCTGTCTCTCAAAGTATGGCCTCTGATAGTGCTCTACGTGGTTTTTTCCTCTTCTATTCTTCAGTTTACTTCATCATTTCTGATTCTATCAGTTCACTTGATATTCAGCATCCGCCTCCAGCACCGAGTTTCGAAAATTCTACTCTATTCTGTTCAATGTTTCCTATTGTCTACGTCTTCGAGATATAGAGTGCTATCAATATTTACATCAAAAATGTTACATCAAGGTTTATCTCAGTAAAGTGTTGACATAACATTAAAAAAGTTCATCTGATTATATCTGTTGCATATTTAGTAAAAGTTTGAATACTCCTGATGATATATTCACAGTTCAGCTTGAATCTAAGATACAGTTTGCAGGGGCAATTTGGTTAGCCAAGCGAGCATATTGTCGTTTACATAAGAAAGCGATTCCAACCTCCAAGTGGTACCACCGGAATACCGTGTAAATCTTTCTTCACATCTAATTAAGAAGTAGGATTTGCAAAGGGAATTGTAGGAAAGTCCCCGGTTGAAAAAGTGAATGAGAGATACTACTTGCCTCTGGTTAGGTCGCATTCCGATTGCACTGCGTGAACTTTGGACACTGTCCAGAAGAGTTTAATTCGTGAAATACACAAAGTAATTGGGAAGCCTTAATATTTCTTTAAAACCTTCCACGAACGAATCGAAGATGTAACGCAGCTGATGGGAGGACTAGTTTGGTATCCGCTAGAGACTCGCATACACATTAGGCTTAGATTTGTCTACGTTCATATAAGGTGAGTTTCGGAATGACTCATAGGATAATATTTGAAACCCGCACTATGTATTTAAAACTGAAAGTGAAGACAAAAAAAAGCATGTAATGTTCGAGAGATAGGTACATTGCCTAACTGATTAGTGCAAACATTCCTTCTTACTATGCTCACACTTCCGTTGTCATGCAACTCGCTTTAGTTCTTTCCCTCTTTCTATTCCATTTCCTCCTCTTTCGATGTTTGGTACCCTCTGCCACACGTATCTGCGGCAGCACAATTCGTGATAATAAGTACGTAGCAGCTCTTAGAAATCTTTGAAGTCACATTGTATCCTTATGGATTATGCAACTTGAACGGCATCTCTGGAACGACAAGTTGCATGCTTTCAAGGATGTCCGCGGAAGTCGCAGCTTCCCTCTCGCATTGGGGAGGAGGAGGATTTCCGTGCGGGAGAGAGTTGAGGGCGACTTCTGCTGTCGGAGGTGTGGATTTTCATCCGCAGGTCGTTGTTACCTGGAGCCGCAAAGGGGAAGAACCCGCCAACGGTTCGCCGGTGAGATGGCCACCTTTCTGTCGCGACTACTCAAAGGTTTCATTGGGATAGTTATGCCAGAGTCGTTCGCTTATAAAATTGAACTCTTCAATTGAACTATACATTTTACTTCATTAAATTCAATCCCTGAGCAAATATTTGCCATCTTCTTCTTGAGCCATTCGTCTGAACCAGTGGTTCCCAACCAGTGGTCCACGAGAGTCTCGGGAGTGGTCCGCAGGACGTATAAAAAAGTTGCCAATTAATGGGGATTTTGAAAGCGATGTGCGTTGAACGAGATTGGTAATTAAGTTGTACTGTACACTAATCAGTAGTAATAATAAATAAATAATGTGTTCTAAATAACTGTTTTACTTAATCACCTTTGAATTTGGTTATTGGAAAGGCGTTGAGGAAGAGTCACAACTGATAGGGGGTGTATGGTGGGGGTGGCCCGTATATGATTTAATTTCAGGCTGAGTGGTCCGCAGGCTTCTACGGGTTGGGAACCACTTAGAGTGGATACATCCCGGTTGCCTGATCCATAATTTCCCCATTTATCACTCAGATATTTTTGTTGTAACTGCGAGCATCATTTTCGTGGTGCTTACCATTCTCATTTGATTAAGACTCACCATTTGTACCACCACGTTTCCTATTTACTGCCGTGCGCTCTGGTTGGATGCAGCACAGATTACAGTTTTCAGGGAAGGAAAGAAAAGACATGCATTAAGTGATGGGAAAAGGGATGGTGATTCCTATCTTTGCCGCTATCCAAGGAAAATATCACGTCATAAAGCCATCATTTGAGGTAACAAATTGTCGCCACCCCTGACTTGCAAGTGAATAAGGGCCAAGTGAATCACGATTTTAGTGTATGGGGTAACTGTGGCTTTCCACGTTTTCGGATCTGGGTTCGAAACCTGATGGATTCTTGGATAACTTAAATGGGAGTTCGATGGCCTAAGCACTTACCTTCTCTCCGCTGTCCGAGGGCAGGTAGAACGTGAGGACGGTGAGGAATGAAATTCCCATACACGGGATGATTATGTTCACGGTGTAGAAGAGGGTCTTCCTTCGCATCGTAATGTTGAACGTGATGTCGAGGTACGGCTCATCGCAGCAAGTGTAGAACTTCTCGTTCCTGCTCGAGTAGGACAGAGAATGGTGGGTGGGTGGTTAGTGGAGGCGGCGCGGCGGTGCCGGCGTTAATGGCACACCGGCGTCGTGAATAATTGTAATTCAAAATCTCGACTCATATGGACAATACCTTAATCACTGGACTAACATCCATATCGTTTACATTGTCTATTTTAATTTGCTGCCATTGAGTGATACCCAACAAAAAGCAACCCTTGTGTTTGAACAGAATGTGAGAGCAAAACAAAGATGACAAACGTCCTCCGCTTGGAGCGGGAGACATTTGCTGCGGAGTAATCTTCAGGCAACTCCGGGATACTGACGGAGAGATATATGACCCTCAACGGTCCTCGAGCCGAATGACATCATAGAATGCCACGGGGCTGATTTAACTCATCTCAATAACCAAAAATGTCGAGGAGTTCTGTATCAGTGAAAGAGAGGGTTGGAGTGTGACGGCAAATTGAGCGAGTATGACTGGAAAACATAATTATTTCTATTTCTCCAAAAAAGACTTGGAGCACAAGAGGGCACGCGCGCCATAAGGGCAATGCATTTCTTGTCAATCAATCAAAGGGAGCAAGTGCTAGACGATACTCGTGACCACCGATACGATGGCGTGGTCTACACGATAAAAACCGGTTACTTTGTACCATACACTAGTAAAAGGTCTCTCAGAGTTTGGAAAAGATTGTAGTGAAAATATTTCAAAACATTGCTTTACCACGTGACATTTAATTAAAAATAGAAAGGGGAGAAAGAGAATTTGTTTTTTCTCCAAGCATAAGAATTATGAGCACTTAATTCTGATTTCAAACTCCCACACTCAATAACCTCGTTTCCACAAATTCCAAGAGCAATATTCTAGGAGAGTAACTCTCTCATTAAATACAAATATAATAATAAGAATTTATGGATAATTTTGGAGACTATTTTGCAAATATAAAGAAGAAAAATTAGAAACAGTTACCATAGACTAACTACTACAAATTAAGATTATTAACATGATATATACTCGCATAATTTCTTCATCAATGTCTCAAAATGTAAAGATTTGTCCAACATGCATGGTTGGTGGGGAATGGGTGCAGAGATTGAGATAGATATATCTACATCAGCAAACATATATAGTAGAATCCATTCTAAATTATACACTTTGTATTTTTTTCCACTGTTTTAATTAGCGTTACGACGCGTTTTGCCGACTGCGGCATCATCAGGTACAGGTATTTTTGTGACACCTAACGTGTTCCTTGGCGTGTATGATGAAGTTTATACCTGTCTGACCAACAAATGAAGTTTTACAACTATTGAAAATATAATAATAATGCACAAAAATAAGGACTGCAGCTCCCTCTTTGCTAAACATCTCTTGAAATGCAATCACAAAAACGATTTTGTTCCTGATGTTTAACACATCGTGTCCAAGGGATTAAAAATGGATGTTCTCGAGCAAATCGAGATTAGAAGGCACTTGGCACTGACCCTTAAACGACCCTTTTGTAATGAGCAATTGTCCTCCTCCCCAATCCATTCCGAGAAACTAACTTTAAGGAAAATCAACCATTCAAGCCACCTATCCGCGCCCACACTTCTAAGACACGGTATAACCGCCACCTCCCTCACTCAAACCAACCCCGTAACTACGACATCTTAACAACGGTCAATAAATAAACAATCTTAAAAATCGTATCTGATGATACCATAGATCGGCGAAACGTGTCGTACCACTAATTAAAACTGTGGAAAAAAATACAAAGTGTATAATTTAGAATGGATACTATAAATGTCTACAAAGTAAAGCATAAAACCATAGAGTGTATATATGGTAGAATCTGCTACTAGCATTCAATTGAGAACTTGTGAGATGTCCTACATATGGGTGACGAAAGCGTTTGAACCGCCCGGGATAAATCTGACTCGCTGACCAAGAGCCACTTCTCGCTCCCCTCTTTTTACACCCTATAATTATGTAAATAATATATGTAAGGGTGGATGGACAGACTCGCCCCTCAATCATGTCAATGGCCTACCTGACGGCGGGGACCTCCAGGATATCCCACTCGACGGACATGTAGAACTCGGACAGGTCCACGCCCACCTCGACGATGTTGGACCCCGTCTTCTCGTCCATGTGCCGGAGGTCGACCTGCCCGTGCGGCGAGCGATGCGTGTTTGTTTGAAAGGAGCAGAGAGAGACGGGGGAGGGCGTTGGCGGGGGAGGGAGGGAGGGGGTCGGCGTGTGTTCGAGAGAGGGAGGATGAGGAAGTAGAGTCTACTCGTGGATGGGGCGGTGACTGATGGAGGGAGGAGGGGTGGGGGCAGGGGAGGGAGGGCCGGCCCCTCCCTTCCCTCTCCACCCATTGCCCCTTCCCCCTCCCACCGCCACCACCACACCAATCAAGGCACAACTTACACACACAAACACAAACGAGGAATGTGCAAGACACGGATTACACAACAATGCTTCGTGTGATCCCACATACAACATATTAACCCCCGTATATATTTCTTTTTTGACACTGACTCATTAACATTCAAAATACAAACCAACACTTCCTTCTAATTAAACTTACAATTTACACTTACTTCCATTGCCAGGCAGTGAACCAACTACATTGCCGACTACGTGTCAATGCAACAGAGTGGTGATCCACAGATCAGTGAGACTTACAAATAAAACGTATTTTTTGTGTGTGATATCTGCTTTCGGCTGGGTCGAAAAAAGTTTTCCATGCAGCTCAAAATACTACCGAGACGTAAGGAGACTTTAGCGAACGAAATTAATTTTAAAATTTCGATATTCAATAACTTGTGAGTTCAGCGAAAAACACAAGAACAGATGACATCGGTCATTGAAATTGCCAGGAGTTGCTATTTGTTTTAAACAAGTACTTGTTATTTCACCGAAACTTTATAGGAAACTTCAAATTGCTGACAATATTAACCAACAAATTATTTTATTAAACCACCGGTAGTCCCTGACCAATAAACCTCTGGCTTGGCCTCTTCCCCTCAGCCATCTAAAGGCCAAGGTTGTTAGCTAAGTGATGATTTATGACGCTGGAATGAAATGTTACCTTCGGCCACCAAAATGTTCCAAAAGCAGTGAAAAATATGTGACAATTGGCACATTTACAACTTCCCTTGTCACACTGCACAAGTTTTTTCAACCCACTCGAAGTGTGTTGTGTTGTTCCCAAAAATGTCACATCCCACCCTCTTGAGTGACGGAAAAGAAAGAAAGGCATCGAAGACAGAATTCCACGAGAGAAAGAGCAGAGTCGAAAGAAGGCGAAGGAAGGGAGTCCAAGTAGAAAGAAGCGAGGTGGAAGAAGCAAGAGGCCGAAGAAGTTAACTTAAAACCAAGAGAAGAGATCAGTTACCACAAAACGTAGCTGTGTTTCGCTCAAGATTTGCTGCCAAAACTTTTACCGAGAGCTTTTCTTGAAATAAAAATTGTAATAACCGTAAACAAATCCAAATAATGAATTGTGAATGACGAAAGCATGTATGAAAGAAAGAGCATGAAAACTGGAACACAGCCACCCTCATCAAAAATATAAAGATAAGCCAAAGAGTTTGCGGAGCAATTAAATTCTTCGTTTTTTTAAAAGATTATTCATCGTAAAGTAAAAAGATCATGGAATAGGAAACAAGATAGAAGTTGAGGATTTGAGAAAAATAAAGTAACAACTTGTGTGAAAACATTACGAATGACTTAAATTTAACATCATCAATGTCTTCCCTTTCTTAGTGAACACTGTTGCCTTTGACGCAACATGAATTATCAATTACATGTTACTTGGATTGAAGTATTGAAAAAAAATCAAAGTTATACGCCTCTTACAATTAAATATTATATTCATTCTCTTTGAAATTTTTATGAATGTTTTATAATAATAATTTAAAGCAGGAGTTATTGATTATCATCTCATTTGTGAAGCATATCCTTGACTCTAGCCATCGCAAATGGGAACGGAGGGCTAAGCCATTATTAATTTACACGTTTAGTTTACACAGATGCAGAGGCCTTTAAAATTTTGAAGAGTTAATCGCTGATATTTTTTTTTGTTTAAAAAAGGCAATTCGCTCTCAAGTTTCGGGCACCTCTCTCGCACACCTCTCACGGAAAAGTTTTCACTTTTGAATGTTATTTAAAATGAGAACAGGTTTCGAAATATTTACTCGTGAGAGAAATATTTAAAAAAACATAGATTTACCGCCGCCGCCGCCGGCCAAAGCAGTCGTTGTTCTAGCTAGGGTCCGCGCTCCCTCCTTTCCCCCCCTTCCCACCCTTTCCCCTCGCAGCACCCTGCACCACCCCTGGCACAATGCCACGAGAAACGTTGCGCCGTGAAGGACATTCATTACCTGTTCCTGAGATGCGTTTCCGTTGGGGTTTAGAATGCAGAGGAATTCACTCCTTGCGGTGAGTTCATATCTTTGAGAAAAGTTTACTACAAGGTGCTTATCAAAGAAAAGCGTTCTTAAAAAAATTAAATATGAATTATTGATTAGTTTGATGCACTGCAGATGCATAAGAAATGTGAGACTGACGTGGCCTTGGTAAAGAGTGAAAAAGAGAGATAGCAAAGAAGTTATTGAAATTACACTAAAAAAACCAGCTACGTGAGTTATTGGAACGCAACATTATACTCAATGCAAGAAGCGTGGATTGTGTACAGGTTAAAGGGTATGGCTGCATCAAGCTTTTATGGAAGAGCGTTTTGTTCAAGTCACTTGCATTTACTGCTACATATGGTTCCGTTGTGGGCTCCAACTCTACGGTGAATGAAGGCGTGGCGCGTGTGGTATGACTACAGAGTGCAGAGTTCGAGAATTATCGATGGCTGAGGTCCGAGATATGCTGCGTCCTCCTCCTAGTACGGAGAAGACGGTTAAACCACCACCGCCCTCCGATGATCATATTCTAAACCTCGCATAGCGATAACGCGTACAAGCAAAGCTGATGTCATCCCTTTATTGATCTGTTGATTATGACTCACTTATTATTTGGATATCAAGACAGAAATCCTCTAGAAAACATTGTGAAATGATCTCGACATGATGGAAAACATTTTGGCTGATTCATTGAGAGTGAATCAAATTCTTGGAGCAAAAATCGAAAGATGTTATTTGGAACACTCGAGAAGATAACAGCATAGTTACTTCTAGTTAAGCTGCAATGTAATTTTATTTTAAGTCTTGGAGACTTGCTAAGCATCGTGGGAAATTATTTAATAGCTTTTGAAACAGCCTTCTTAAAATTTTCAAGCTGTCGTGAGAGTGATTATTAAAAAGGGTATTTTTTTTAATGTTTCGAGTGGTTATTCTAATTTAGGTTCCGGTGAGAGGACGAGACAATCCGTCGTGGCGGGCTCCGTCCAAAAGGGACTCTTGTTTTTTATAGCCCTCTCTCGGGCCGCCCGGCAACTTGCGCTCTGGAATCATTTCAAATCGAAGATGAGCTCTCTTGCGCTATGACTTCGCGGCGCGTCCCTGAATCACGTGACTGAATTACGGAGAACGATGATCAAAGAACAGAGCAGATGCCGTCTCAACGTACGACAGTGAAATCTTTTTCAATCTATTTTTAGACGAAATATGATTGCATAACATCGCTATCGCTTGAAAATTTTCCATACATTTTATGAAGAATGCAGTGTTTTGTTTTTGGAAATAACTTCCATTTTGCATTTGTCTAGACAAATCGTTACGACAACGCGATGATTCCGCAACAATTAACATTCTTTGTTTTTCTTTTGATTTTTTCTTGCGTCTTGACTTCAATACTGTTGCATTCCTGCATGCTCAATTTTGATGGTTTCAATTTTCCTCTGTGCTGCCGCTTTGAATGGTTTTATTCCCTATAATCAATGACAGAGGCCTCCTTCCGAGCGATCTACGCGGGACAGGTGGATTTGCCTTGTAGTTTTCATTGGCGTGGTCACGGTTCTCCATAACGCGTGCGCTCGCGTTGTCGCTATTTTTCAACTGCGCTCATGAGAGCAAAAACATGACCGTCATACTTTAAATTTTGTCAGGTACTTAAAATCACTAGTTTCAACTGATAGCGTGCGGTTATTAGGACGACAGATTGCTTTTATCTATAATGGGTGGATACTGATGACGCGGATGAAGGAGACCTGTGATTCCACTCAAGGTTTTAACTTGTTACTCTCTCATACGCGTTGAAAGGAACGGTTGCGGCAACACACCTTGCGGCCCACTGCGGACGATAAAAAAGAGACAAATTTGATCGCGCGTGTGGTAGACGATTTCAAGAATGGCCATAGAGGAACTTCCTCAAGAAAAATGAGACATGGAGAGAATCAATGCGTTCAGAAGACAAGCACATCTTCGAACACTTTCAACACATCTCACGTCCCCACGGTAACGCACCCTTACGTATGACCTCACTATGCGACTCAAATTATCCTTCGTGTTTCTTTATCTTCTTCTTCCTTTCGTTTTCGCGCCTTTGGCGTCCTCGGCGCCTCTTACAAACTTGCCTTCCACCTCTCACGCTCCTTCACTTTTATCTTCTTCATCTTCCTTCTTCCAGTCTTCTTCCTTCTTCTCTTTCCATACTTATCTAGTCTTCCCATTCGTGTCTCTCTTGTTCAACCTCTACTTCTTCTTCAATCTGGTTCAGCCTCCAGTACTTTACTGGGGATTCCATTTGGGTCCATTCTACATTGGAGTGCATACCATCTTAGCTGGTTTCCTTCTATTTTTTCCTTTAAGGCCCCTCTTGCTGTTTTTCTCTAATTCTTGAGCTTCTTTCTAGGTCTCTTTTGGTCTTATTTATCATACTCTTCAAGAATTTCATTTCCTCTGCAGTTATTCTACTTTTTGTGGTTTTAATAGGCCAACATTTGGAGCCGTTCTTTAGAATAGATAGGTAAATTGTTTTTTTTAATGAATTTCTTTTTTATGTTTGTCTATTTCTCTTTTTCCTAAAAATTATATATTTATCTATTAGTATACACTGCTCGATTGTTTTATTCTATGATTCATTTCCTGAGTGATTTTCTCATTTTTAATAAAAATTGTTTTTTAGTATTTGTATTCTGTTACGGTCTCCATTTTTTCATTCTCTAATTCTATCTTTTGAATATTTTGCTCTTATCTTCCTATGTGAAGTAGTTTATTTTTCTTTGGGTTCACTGTCATATTCTTCTTTTCAAAGTTCTCTCACTCCATTTGTTTACATTGGTGGTAAAAACCTTCGTGTTTAAGATGCTTTTGAAAACAATCTGGGAACAGCTTATTTTTGTAAGCTGCTACCGGACGTTGCTGGGACATTTGGAAATGTATGAATGCGAGAATGGTTCTAATTAGTTATTAGTTCGATTGCCAGGAAATCATGCACTTCTATACTCCCGCATCCAATCCATCCTCACCATTAGGAATTTGTCTTCAAAGTCATCGATGAATCCCTTCCTCTCTTTCCCATCTTAGACTTAAAGAGGGCCACAGTCCAGTCCACTTAGGCAGTCGTACGCAACGGCGAATCTCTCTCTGACCGAATACGAGCTGGATGGAGGATATGAGACGCTGGTGGGTCCATGGTCACGCGACAGAGGGACGATGACGCACTAAAGAAACCAGTTAGACCTGTTTCAGAGTGGGATTACGATCGACGTTCTCTGACGTGACGTTAACGGACGGTTGGCGTTCATTTTTCCGTCAGCTTCCCATCAAGGAAGTGTTTTTATTTACAATTTTAATTTGGTTGCTTGGATCCATTTCTTTGTTGAAAAGTTATATGTCATTTATTAAATTATGATAACTTTTGCTTATATAAGTAATGTCTGTCGTTTTTTTGCAACAGCACCAAACTTTAAAGGTAACAATCTTGAATGTCTATGTCTATGTGTATTTTCATATTTGATGACTGCAAATTAACCATCATGTAATCAAAAAGGAATTGTCAAACATTTAACATCATGTGTCAATTGTTTATAGCCCTGAAGATGGATAAATAAAAATCCGAAACGTCGGCAAAAGTTTAAAGGAATATACATATATATATTCCTTTAAACTTTATATATATTTGCACCATGTATAGAACAATAAATAGTTAATGACAAGCAGGCGCGGAGGACGCTAAAGGAAGAACACGCCGACCGACGGTCAGTGACCGTGACCAGCTAGCACGCTCGTGTGTGCATCTCGCGGTTGTCACGTCCGGATTCCTGCGGCGGGTAAGAGAGCTCTTAATTAAGACTGGAAGCAAGGACGCCCAGAGTGGATACGCCGAGAGCCATCTTGGGAGTGATTCCAGAGGAAATCGCCGGCGATGAGATTTTAGGTGGTGCCCAGTTTATTAGTGTATTTCCCTTTAATTAGTTAATATAGTTTACTCAAGTTTGAAATGACGGCGATGAAAAATACGGAATTTACAGTTTTTTAATAAAACTTTCGTGAAATTATCGATGTGAGTTTAAGCGATCCTTAAAGAGAAATATCAAATTGGTGAAGTCACAAAAAATTCGCATGCAACCCAATTTTTATGCATGTTAGAAATTAAAAATTAAAAACGAGGCAAAGTGAAATTGTACATAGGATTCAAGAAGACAGATTAAAAATAATAGGGAGACAATAATGACAAAGAGGTATTGCGTGAAAGAACGAGAGGACTCTGTACAAGTTGTATACATACAAAATTCCAAATGAAGACCTGAAAATAAGATGTTACAAACCAAATGGATAAAAATACGAATACAATATACAAGGATATGTTCAAAAAAGATTATCCTACCATACAAGAAAATGTATCAATATTTACAGCTAGGCAAAAATTGTCCATTAAAATATACAAAGGAAGTGACAACTACTCTATATTCAGAGCTCAACTGTGATTCCAATGCCCATAAATATTAACATGCGAAAGCAAATATAGTGAAGCAGATGTACGATTAACTACCAACAAAATGCCAACCGAATACGGCCAATGCACAAGCGGTCACAGGATGCAACACAACGTCAAGAAACTACTCCAAATATCTACAGCAGCAGCTGAGGGCAATGCAAAAGTACTCACAGAGCTTGGCTACGTCAGGACAGATCTAGTGGGGCACTAATTCTCACTTGATTAATTCAGATTGTCTCTTGGTCACTATCTTTGTGTGAATCATTGTCTCAGGAATCAGTTTTCATAAGTTAGCGCGGGGAGTTTGAACATCGCGGAGCAGAAGGCGTCGCCGGGTGCAGCTAGCTCTCTCTTCACGGCGATGTCAGCGCCCCTAGCGTCGTTAAGCGTCGACGCGAGAGAAGTCATTCGCCAGGGTGGGACGGGGGTGGGGGATTGGAGGGTCTTAGTGGGGATGGAGGGGGCTTCTCTTGTTTGGCAGGGGAACGAGGGATAGAATGCACGTCTCCACCAAAAGTTAGTTGAATATTTTCAGGTTTGAAGACTCTCTTAATACTCGGGTAATCAGTAATGCGTGCATCAAAGTTGAAAAATAGGGTTTTCCGTTTCCCGTGCTATCCGCAGCATTGTTGTATTCCATACGTAATATTTCGCGGGCTATCCTGCAAGCTTCTTCAGACCCACCAGTCACGGTCTAGGCTTCAGTTCAACCGGACATGAAGATGTTTGAAGGCTAGCCGGTGAGTTATCGTCCAAGAAAGGGAACAATACGGCGGAAAACCCGGAAAACGTAAAATTCAACTCGAGCCCCACGAAAATCTTCGTAACAATGTTGAAAAATATTGAAAATACCATTACCTTGCAGAGTTCGGAAATATTGGAAATACCGTCAAAATTAGCGGGAGCGTCTCGAACGATTATAGTCAAAATCTCAAAATATTTATTGTCAAAAGGAGAAAGGATACAATTTTTGATTGATCGTAGTAATTATTAAAAAAAATGATGAAGGTGAAAGAAAGATTTAAGTTTTACGCTTGAAATTATGAAGCTAAGTTTTTCTCAGGGTAATATTTTAAATGAGCGAATAATTCGTTTTGGTGACTGTGTCATAGGCTGCTGTCGAAATGTGCATCTTCCAAAGGTTTTAAGGCTCTGCATTGGAGAATGGGAACATCAAAAAAAAGAGACGGCTTTGTAATTCCACACGATTGTTGGTTTTGTCCACCGCGGTTCCAACGTTAAGGCGTCATTGTCAAGGCAAGGTTTCTCTAGTTCACAACATTCTTATGCAAACAGATTTAGTCAGGAGGAGCGGGTGATGAAAGGAAGGGCCATATGGGGAGAAAGAGAGATAAGGCAGTGGAGTTGTATTTAGAAATTTCCTCAAAGCTGACTTCCCTCGATGTAACCCTCCTAAATGAGGTGCCACTGCTTCACTCGTGTGGTCCCTGATTTCACCAATTAATACCCAGCCTCTCTCTGAACGATCCACTATTTCATCTACTTTCATAATCAATTTCCCTCATCTCCCCTTCCCTACCCCCATCACCTTCTAAGTACGCACCCATAAGACTATCGTGAACTTGAGGAACGTTGTCTTATTAAGTGACCCTTTGGTGTTGGAACCGCAGTCGACATAACAAATAACAGTTTGGGAAACATTGTGTTCCCCTTTCACAGTGCATCGCCGCTCCGAGTCATACACGACGAGTACGACTGACATTCACCCTGACCAGGGTGGTCCGTCCCCCTACCTCCCCCTCGAAGGAGGAGGCGAAGAGGTAAAGGGAGCCTTATTCACGAAGAACTCGGGATTGTCAACACTCGACAATGACGGAATTGTGACGCTACAGCCTCGATGAATCCGTACGCCCGTTTCACACCGTACTTGATCCATCACAAGATCTAGTATACTAGCCGGTACTTGATATAGAGTACAGAATCTAGTATGATTTGAGCCGTCCTAGACGGTATCATAAAACTTTTACTCTCCAGGAAGCGGTTATTCAATTGAAGCGCTTGTCTTCTATAACTTTCATATAAGCAATCTATGGCAGCAGGCGACCAAAACTGTCAGGACATTTGCATCTTGTTTTTATTTCCCCACCAGAAAACTGCTAGTAGCCAAAAGGAGTTATTGGAGGCGCTGATAACAAAAAAGGTAAATATTACATATCGACTTAATGAAGCTAGCGTGATTGGTCAACAACTGCTAGATCCCACTGAGAGCGATTAACAAACTGCTAACGCATCAATGAAAAAAATCAAGTAACTCAGCGATTATGATAGCGGTCATGCTTGTTAACTGGCATGTTGGCTCAGTATAAGACGATACTGTTAAGCTATGACACTGGCGAGCATCCTCAAATTCGTGCTGGATCAATTATCGCGTGATACGGGCTTTATTGTAGCATCACAGCAGTTGAGGTTTTGTCGAGGATGCGATGCATTTGCACAGCCGAGATTCGATAGTCACGAATCCTTCCTGAATAAGGCTCGCTCAAGAAGGAGACGAAGCGTGACGTCGCCCGTAAAACGCCGCGCAGAAAAAACCCTGGAAGACGCAAGTCCATCAAATGAGCCTGCCCGCGGAGAGGAGCGTCACAACCACCGAAATATTTTCGACGCCAACATTTCACTAAAGGGGAAAGCTGAGGAAAAAAATAAATGAATACTGATTCCAAACGAAATGTACACGAGAAATTGAACACAGTGTAGGGAGATGGGACTAGGACATCTCATCTATAGTTTAACCAACCTTCAAAGCGTTACCACTCTACGGAAACCACCTATTAAACACACACTTATTTAAGTGAAGACTAATCGCCGCGGGTTAAGCGACTCTCTAGGCTCTAGGGAGTGTGTATGTGTATGGGGTGTTGGGTTGGGTGACATAAGTGTGTGAGGATTAGTGCCTGTGGAGGAGAAAGTGTATTTATAGATGTCAACACTTATATGGTCACACACATCGATTGGGTCTGGGGGCTCTCATCCTAGTTGGCGAACAACGTCGAGAGAACATGGAACGCAAATGCACACATGGCACAAACAAACGACATGGATGGATTGGAAAGGCAGACAATTGGCAGACAAACACATAGAGAGTGGATAAAAACACACACCTATTGAGGGGTGGTGAGGGAGGAGGAGGAGGAGGGCTTCTATTGTCGGCATCAGGTGGGAAGTGGCAGGGGGTGGGAGGTGGCAGGGGGTGGTGGAAGTAGATGGTGGTTGGGGGAGGTCGCGTGAGGCGGTCACAAGGAAACACAAGACGCTCCCTCGGTGTCTAAAAAGGCGGCGCAGGCGGGGAGGGGGAAGACAACAAACACAGCACAACACACACACAGATGGAGACACAAACAGCGGTTCAGCACGAGCACGCACGCGCACGCAACACACACTCACACGCACACAGGAGGAGGAGGAGGTGAAGAGGGGGGAGGGTGACGTGACGTGCGCGTCACGGTTGACGTCACTGAGTGAGGAAGAGAGAGAGAGAGAGGGCGAGTGGAGAGGAGGAGGAGGGGTGAGAAAGAGTGAGAGGAGGGGGGGGAAAGGGGGGTGGGGCCCCATTCAGTAAGGTCACTGCCTCGGCAACGTAGTGTAACTGACGTCAACGACAAAACTTTTAAACTGTATTACTTGAATTTTTTGAAGTTACGTCAAAATTCCGTCACCGTCGAGGCTCGGGAATTCCGACGCCTTCCTGAATAGGGCACTGGGAGACGGACGTCGTGGACATACACCGGCAATCAGGTTTGGTGCGTGTGGTACAAGGGTACATTGTGGGGCGAGAGGTGAGGTTCCCGTCGTCTGGCAGCAGAGGACAAGGCCAAGGGTGGTGTGCTATTCTCTCGCTCAGGGAACAGGGGGCAGGGTGCAGGAAGGGTATAATGGTTCGGGGGTCACACCGCGGACATTGGTTCCCCCAAAAAGGGAGACCCGCTCGCGCAGAAGAGCGCGCTCAGAGGTCGTCCGAGCACGCTGATCTTTCGCGTGTGTGGAATTAGTCAAGGCCTTTTGCTTCCTTGCATCAGCACCGAGCAACAGTGGAAACAGATAAAGCGTCCAAAAACACCCAAAGCTGGCATTCACGTTCAACACTAAATGATATAAGTATGTACTCCCTTCGGGAAAAGGTATAAAATTAGCGCGTGCTTGGGACAAACTCTCACGTACATTTTTCTCACGTTCCTTCGTCCCCGAACGCGGTCCGTCGGACGCATTCCGCGTGACGCGGCGTCGCAATGAGCGCCTCTCCGTCCCGTGATTGGCCAACGGAGGTCGCGCTTTCTCCGTCACTTGCGGCTGTCGCGTTTCGCCGCACGAGTGGGGGCTCCGGAGTGGAAGATCGGAGTCGAAGGTCATGAAATGGCGACCTCACCCGAGGAATTATTGAATGAACGAAGGCGTGATGGAGGACGCGAGGTTTTCCCTTGGCCGCCTTTTCTCCGCCTCGCGACGGTAAGAGGTCTAGGAGTAGGAGAGCCGCTATAGAATCTAGGAGGCTCACACGGATTGCTTGGAAGATTCAGAGCAGGCGAGTTTCGGAACGACACGGAGAGGATATTATTTTGACCCCGCGATATATTTCTAGAACTGATTGAATTAACAAGATAAGAACATTAGACATGTGACTATAATAAAAAAACTGACTGGGACACTAAGGCACTCCGTTAACGAGAAATTAATTTCCATCGCCTCCCCTCATCCTATTCCCTTTATCGTATTCACTCGTCTTTTCATGACTGATGCCCTAACATGCCCTGCCACACGTCCCTGCGCTGGCTGGAAGCGTTGTATGTGGATGTATATGTCTCATCCGAGGCAATCCTCCTCCGAGGGGCAGAAGAAGGGTGCTTTGCCACCCCGAGGGGAGGGCGGGAGGACTTTGGGGATATATAGTTGGACGAGGGTGTGGGTTGGATGGGGGGAGGTGGAGTGGAGGAGGAGGATCGCTTGTAGGTTTTGGCGATCGGGGTTACTCCCTCGAGAGAGTCTTGAATCTTTCGCTAAAGTCATAGCGAAGGAATGTTGTCTTTAGGATGACGTCACTCATCTCGTTTTGATCGTCAACCTTTAACTCGGGAGTCTTGGAAGAATTCGATGCTATTGAAAACAGCACAACGCTCAGTGGTCAACTGAAGTTTTTGCAAGCTAATCTTCAATGGGGTCCATGATTGAAGTTGACAAAACCGTCCCTTTTGTGCGTTACCTTTTGGTTTGTTTACAGAGCCAATGTGTTCACTTTTTAAAATGTCTTTTCTTTGAATCCTCAATAATATTAATAATGCCACATGTGATTGAAATAATTGAAATATTTCAGCTTCGAATATCAGCCTCTCTACCATTTTCAAGGTGATTCAACTAACGACGCAGTGGATGTCACCTTCACCGTCTTCCCGCGTTGCTCTGACTACTGGACAACAATCTTCAAGTGTCAATGTTTGAAGTTCGAAGGTGAGCATTGTTGAACATTGCTTTAGTGACTGAAGATAACGATTAAAGAATCACTTTTACGCTTCGATAATCGTGAATGTTCGCCTTAGAGTACAATTGGAGAACTGTAGTTTGATTACTTGACGAGCGATTGATTGAATTTGACGATTGATTGCAATCGTGTACTTGACATAAAATATATTATCTTTTGATAGCGTAAAGAACGACGTTGAACATTTGTTAACGGCTCAACGAAATACTTTTTGTCAATGCTTTTGTTCAACAACGGCGTTGCTAATCATCAGCTGAAGTAGTACCAGTCTTTTCGAGTCTAAAACCAGGTCAGTGAGTTCCATTTCTCCTGACGTTCATCTGGTTAAACTGGTCCCTCTTCATGTGCTGGGATGCTGCTCAATGCCTAATCATCTGCTGGAATGCTGCTAATGAGCACATCAACATCCCTCATGATGGGGCCCTCGAAAGGAAGGCCCGAAGAAATGGAACCTTTGACTTGGTTGAAGACTCGAGAATATGCTGTCGACTATGATATTTTCCCTCTTAAAACATTTGATCGCCACAATGCTCATAATGCGGAATGCGATGAAGTTTTCAGAAAGCTCCAAAGTCTTTGTTTCTAAATTAATTATTAAATCAATTAATAAACGTGTACTGTTTACACACATCTCAATTCAAACCTATCTTGATTTTGACAAATTGTGTCATAACCAAGGAGCAATACAAAGTAGAGGATGCTCATATAATTCGTGGTCTTTGGCATGACTTGATGGGACTGATTCATGCTTACGATGAAGCACTTGAACTTGGTGATTCCAGAATGGTTTGTTTTCGAAGAAAAATGACCTGGGTTTCTTTTGATGTAAGACCTTGTGGAATCACCAAGTTCAAATGTTTCAGTTTAAGACTTTGTATACAAAAGAAGATGGAGAGGAGGATCAGGTGGGAGGAAGTGAAATGATTCCTACGTAGCAATTGGAAGAGTACGTGGGTCACAAGAGTAGGAGAGTAAGTTGGAGGACACAACAATTAAAGTCGCAAAGCAATGACAGCAACGGAGTGATATTGTCAACAGATAAAGAAAGATACCAATGTTTAAGTCGCGACATTCAGTGAATAAAATACTCATATGCTTTGCTTAATACTTTGTTTTGCACCTTTGTAATGACACTCGTTGTCGCAAGTTATATATGCTTGAATAAAACTGTGGAAACAGAGCAGAGTTTTTAATTGATTCAAATATGAATGTCGGTATGATTTTCACCGACACCTGAATTGATTTTTAAAATCGTTTTCATTTTTAACACCCTTTGTCGTCGACCGATAACCATAATAGCCTGTTTCAAAACTCGAATAACTTCCACCACGATGACACATTTAATACATTTCTGTTCACCAAACTTTCACCTTAAAACCATTCGATTATAAGGGATGGATTGCAACAGATCTGCCGGGGTTTTGAGGAAAAACTTTACTGTAGTGCTCTCTAATGTATGACAACTCAAGAAGAGTGGTCCTGAGGGTGTCTTAGATGGCTCAGATGTCTCTAGAAGAGAAATAGAGAGAGAGTCGAAAAGCAAAGGAGGCAGAGCCTGCGCTCAGAGGTGGAGAGGGGTTGTGGATGGTTATGGGGCTCGTGTTAGGGTTTTGAGGGGATTAGTTTTAAGGCACGAATTTTTATGCCTGTACAGTCTATCCAGTTGTCAAGCCAATTACTTGTGCACTCACGCCACTGTTAGCGTGCGTGCAGTTATTCATTAATTCGTGTGTGAACTTTGCCAAAATAACTTACAATTCATATGCTAAGCATTCGATCCTCCCTTTGATTTACTCACGCGGAAACATTCCTGAGATGAATTAAGGTTTTCAAGGCTTTATTTCGTGTATTTCTGGTTAAATATGCTGATTTTCCTGCTAACGAACCTATCATATATTTTCTCAATGGAATTCCTTGTGTTCTCTGGATTTATTAATGGGTCAAAAAGGCTTGTTACATTTTGCGGGGAATGTTTTACAGAAATGAGTCTAATCAGAGTTAGCAAAAAACTTCATTTTATTTTTGGGAATGAGTTAACAGGTTTGCATTTCAATGTCACTCGTTAGCCATGAGTGTCAATTGACCAAAAAATGGCACACAACCTTGCCGTGATGAAGGCCTACTGGGACCGAATTGTGCTTTTTGCATGTAAAACCCTGATCAAATCATTTATTGAAAACGTAAATAGATGTCGCTTTTGCTTAAATTTGCAGCAGGCATCTCTCAAACTGCTTAGAAGCTTTACAAAGCACGTCACGGAAGTAGATTGGGACGTGTAACCCAATGCCACGAATGAAGTGTTTGAATCAATGACTTTATCGTTTTCAACAAAATGTTATTTGATGTGGCGAATAATATTGAATAAATATATTTCTCTAATTCTTGCTTAAATTCACTCGCTGGTTCAGCTTTCATTTTCCCGACGTGACTAAAACGTTTTGGGCCCGTGCATGACATCGCACTCTTCAGAGGAAATAAATGACGATCGGGAAGCACGTTCATTCAGGAAGCGCTCGACCCCCACAATGTCGAAGACGTGACGTCACTTCCACGAAAAATAAATACTTTCAATTGAATTCCTCAAAAGGCGATGACGTCAAAACCCCGTGATTGTCGAGAACGTGACGCCACTTCCACGAAAAATATCTACTTTCAATTGAATTTCTCAAAAGGCGATGACGTCAAAATCCCGTGATTTTCGAGGACGTGACGTCACTCCCACGAAAAATATCTACTTTCAATTGAATTTATTAAAAGACGATGACGTCAAAATCCCGTGATTGTCGAGGACGTGACGTCACTCCCACGAAAAATATCTACTTTCAATTGAATTTCTCAAAAGGCGATGACGTCAAAATCCCGTGATTGTCGAGATGCTTTAAAATGCTGAAGAGGGCCGCTGAGTCGCTTTAATCCTGAAGAGAGGAGGGGACGGAGAGAAGACGGTGCTCGAATGGTGCACGAGTAATGGTGCACTTTCCAATCGCTTTGTCGTCGGATTGGAAAGGGTTCCAGAATGGCTGGCACCAATAGTATCTACTCGGAAAGCAAAGCACTCGTTAAAACGGAAGGTGGGTGGACAGATTGCTGGACCATCTCGATGTCAACCAAGAGGGGTCTAGGCAGTTGAGATCGCTTCGGTTTACTGATCGGTCCGGCAAGGTGGGGATGAGAAGAGAGCAAGCACCCAGCACTTGAGAAGCCATAGTTCGAGATCTCAGACTGACCAGAGAAGAGATCGGCCCGAAAAAAGGAGTTGCGCACTCTGCTTCCTCCTCGTTGACGGACAGAAACAAAAAAATCAACTCAATATTTCCGGCGCAATCTGAGAGTACTTCGGCAATGTTGTGTCTTTGAGATCTTTACTGGTGTAGTAAAAAGTCGCTTGGTTCATTGCTCAAGCAAACGGTAATGATGATTTAATCATAAATTCATGCGTTTGCGCGCATTAAAAAGGATGACGAGAAGGAAATATTGATTGAAGTGTGTATTACAGCGGAAAAAGTTCTAAAAATACTTTGAAAAGCAATGCAGTTTTTGCTATAGCTTCCAGGAAATAATTTCCAGGAATTTAAGACTTATGTGGAAAATTGGTTCTCGGAGGACGAGGCTAGCGCAAACTGAAGTCCACGAGTAATCAATGTGACGTCATTCAGGTACTATCTATTGGCCGATTATCCTCAATTATCGAATAATCGAGTAATCGATTAAAAAAGAAGCGAGTAATCATGGTTTGTAATTGACGTTCGATTATTACCACAAACCCCAGTCGGTAACAAAGGGATTGCCAGAGGGAGTGAGGTTAAGGAAAGGGGTGTTGTAGAGATGCCTACGGAGCTTATTCGTGGCCATTCAATGGTTTTTATGAATTATAGTGGGAGAGAAAAACATAGAGATGAGATATTCTTAAGGATAGGAGACTCAGAGCGCGAGTTACCTTGTAAGCAGATAACACGGTGTTTCTTACCGGCTATACACAATTGAGAGCGTCTCGCGGGTGATTTCAACTCCAAAAAAATAATGAAATAACCTTTTTGGTGTGCTCAGTACCGAATTTATATTTAGAACAAAGGGATGAATGATGGCATAAGGTTAGAAGGGTAACGAATGAAGAAGGAAAGGTAGGTCTTCGTGTAATTGGTAGCAAAGAACGGAACGATAGATGGGGAGAGATTGCTTGGCACCCGAGTACTTTGGGTAATGTCGCTGTTTTTTTGGGGTTGCGAATCCCTGAATGATTCCATGCGATGGAAGTCAGTCGGACGTTGAGATTTTTAATCGAGAGAAAGGTCGGATTCTTTAGGGGAAGGAGATTCGTGGGATGAGAGAGAGAGGCGATAGTTTGGGACATGTACGAGAGAGGGATGAATGTGAAGAGAATGAAGCGTATGAGCGAGGAATGAAGTAGGTTTCTCGGGGGGGGGACCGGAAACCAATTATACTCCATTTTCATTTCCTGCGTCTGTCCCATAAGATGAGTGTACCGCAGGGAGGCACGCCAAAACGCTCTTCAAATTACCTCTCACAGGATGTACATCTACACAGTGGTTACAATCATTGTGATTCATTTCCCGCATCATTGTATAAATGATTCTATGAAGTCATTACGTCCTGGTTATTTATTTGAAAAAAATAGATACATTTTCGTTTTATACCACTTAAATGATTCCACTCCTTCAATTCAATGGCACCAATTTCCTGTTAAGAACTAGCTTATGATCAATTTCGCCTTTGCAATTCCTAAGAACTGCAAACCGTCTTTTGGCCACCTTTTTTTTGATCCTGAATGTGATGCGATTATCTTCCGATTAACTGTTTTTTTTAAGTATTGCCGCTTACTAGGGTTTCCGACTTTATGAATAAAATAGAAACAGAGTTTTGCCAAGTGACTTTTCCTTATACTCTGTTTAACCTTTGGGAATTTCATGTTCTTGCCAAAATTGACCTCAACCACCTCAACGATTGCAGGCCTAGTAATTCCGATTCATTAATTTTAGGCAGGCCGCATTATAGCAGGCCGATTCATTAATTTTGAAGAATTTATTATGTTTTCTCAGGACTGATGTGGTGAAACTTATGCATGACAAAAGAACTTTTTGTGATTTACCACAGAAAAATGTTTAATGCAACCAATATTAAACCGATATCATTAAACTCTTATGAATAGCAAATTGTTACTGTTGTATGAGTTCTTCTTTCATCACTTTTGATTAAAACGCACAGCAAAATTTCCACGATTTTAAAATGATTTACTCAACAACGGCTCACACTCTGTTGATGAATTCATCCAAGAAGTCGTACATGGACACGTTCCGCAGATCAATTTTAACGACGTACGCACATGCAACACGTTTGACAGATGCATTAGTTTCATCAGTTTACTGTTGAATGCCATACATATTTTACATTCATGCATCTCTGAAGTTTTCAAAAGCTTAATTTAAAGATCGTGTCAAATATTCGGAAGGAGATACCACCGCAAAAAGAAAAGAATTTTGTCACTGGAAACAATTTTTACCGCTAAGAAATTCGTGCCTAAGTGGATAAGCGACATCGGTTTGGAGAGGAAAATTGCCGTAACATGAACGAGAGTCAACGAAAAATATTTTCTAATGCCGGATTAACCGAAAAACCTCAAACCGAGCGTGAGCACCAATATTGGACGTCGTCGTAATTTCGCTAGAGGGCGAGAGTTCCAATCAAACTCTGGAATCAGCGCCACCGAGCGGACAGATCGAAATGAATGTGGACGGAGAAGAATGGAGGGGGGGGTCCCTCCAAACCGGAGGCTCAGAGCGACACATCCTAAGACAGGCAATATTATTTTGCATCAAATTCCACAAATTTCGGAAAACCTCGTTCCATGAAACCCAATTTCATGCCTTGAACAAAAGCCATTAAGCTCCTCAGATTTCGTAAGTCTTATGTTTGCTTTTAATTCCTCGAACAGTGTCCAGACTCCCTCTTGAAATGATTTTTTTCGTCTCATCAACTTAAAATAAATTTGAATGGAATGTGAAATATAGTTTCAATATTAAAAACTATACCTGAAAATCGTTTTTTGAACATCAGCTCTGTGGCATTTCTGGAAATAGAAGACAATTTTTCACCCGATGAAGTTTTCTCGGGATTCCAACCGGGTCAGGAAAGAGGATTCTTCCAACGCTTCGTCGGTTTAACTCTTCCATCGTCATCGAGGCTGATATTGGATTCAAAACCACGTCGGTTTTTTATATATCCTCAGTTCGGGTTCAGGCGACTCCTGATTGGTCGATTTTTTCTTATTTTTCTCCTGTCCTTCTTCCCCTATTTGAGTTTTTTTGATGCCTATTATTTTATCATAGTCCCTCCAAACCCATTGGATTGGAAAATCATCTAAAACATAAGTAATTGAGTTGGTTGAACAAGCAAAAATTGCAGTTGCCAAAACAAAAAAAAGCGATCCCATTTACTCGTACCTTGTTTTAAATTTTAATTTATTGTGATGTTTTTCTTGAACAGGACAGCTTCTTCATGCAGTTAACACAAATGTTTAATCTAATTGTTTAAAAGAGATATTATTGTTCTGATTAATGGTGAGTAGTGGGAGATAGTAAATGATTTAAGTTGCCGGGGAACCCAAATCTCCCAAACCTTTCCACCATCTCCGCCTGACTACCGGTAGGAATCAAGGCCAAGGGAAGGACTTCTTGCAAACACCTTCTTTGACTTTCTTTTCACGAGCAGGTGGGTGGAAGTGAAGTCTAGACTTGCAGGGGGTTGAGATGGGGGTGGTTTCAACGCTAGGTGGTGGTGAAGAAGAATTTGAGGGGAGGGAGGGGGGGAGGGAGTGACGAAGAGGGGGTTAGGGGTGGGGGGTGTTGTCGTCACGAAGGTTTGAGAGACGAAACAGAGGTGGAGTTGAACGAGACAAAAGACAAACAAGCCACGAAATAAACGGACAAAACGATTAGAATGGAGCCACATACGTAAATCCAGATATCCTAATATGGAGACGGAAAGACACTGAGAGGAGGAACATGACATAATTCTGAAAACACGCGGAATGTTTAAAAAAGTAAATGACGGGGGAGGTGGAAGTGCCAAAAAAACAGGCCACAAGGTCACACTTAGAGAAGACAGCGTGAATATATATATATATATATATGTAAATGGTAATATAGAGAGCATTAATAGTCATATGTCATATAATATGTACAGACTATTTAGAGAGAAAAATGTGAGAAAATACTAAAAAGCAAAGGCGTGCAAATATATTTATTTATAAAAAATTTTCAACGATAGAAAAACCAAAAGCACGCACGCACCCACACTCAAACACACACACACGCACACACATAATACGCACTTCACTTGTTTCGCGTCCGCCGATTGGAGAGTCCAACCGGGGTGCCATTTATGAGTTTAGAGTGGTGAGACACGCAAAAACAAAAAAAGTCTCCGACGTATTTCGAGTACGCATCGCAGAGCTGTGGAGCGAAGAAAGAGATTTCGGAAAATATGTATATAAGTTAATGCGCAGACTACGATTGGCCTCCAACTTTAATCACCAATCGTCTTACTCAAGGTGTATTCATGCTAATATTAATTGGTGTCTTCGCTTAAATCTTCGAACAGATTAATTATGGGACGTTAATCGTGGTCGCTGACACATTTTGAAGTGGCGGAAACGGCATCTCTACCCTTTCCATGCTAATTCAACAGGCGATACTACCTGATGTCAACGTCGCCGTCCGCCATCTTGACCCGCGGCGCTCCGACTACGGGGCAGCAATCATCAACCACCTACTACTAGTAAGTTGGCGAAATTCGCTTTGACAAAGAGACGGAAGATGACGCTAATAGTGCGGTACGGTGATCGTGGACGTTCCTCGCCTTAGATTGCACGCGAATGCAGTTGGGAGCAAGGAGGTTAGAAAAGAAATGGATGTGACAATACCCACTTGATTTTTGAAGCCAATTCCGCCATTGAAGTCAGCACAGTTTACACCTTCCTCTGGCTTACGTGTCCGGCGGTCGCGTTCGATTTTCGTCAAATCTAAGTTAAATATCACAGACCAGGCAATGTTTTGTGACTGGTTTGGCCGTATACCTACACGGCACAAAATCCTTCCCAAGCACCCCTATTCTTGGTTCACTTTCGCCCATTAGCGTTCACGGTCATGCCTCCTCCATTTTATTTTAACCTCCTTGGTTGGGAGTCGATTCTTGAAGCAATCGTGAAGGAGGATGTTTGAGGAGTGAGGGAAAATACTCTCAAGACTGTGTTGAATATTCGGATCCACAGTTGAGAATGTGACGCAGGCAAACGGAAGAAAGATTGGTGGAGAAGAGGGAGTCCTTCTTCGTCTTATTCCAGTTCTCATTCTGCTTCCTCCCGCGCCGCGGCAGCAGCGTGCCTGGAACACTCTCAAAGTGTCCCGGAGGGCGATTCTGTAACTTTTATCGCACTCCGTCGACAAACGTTAATTGTCTTCCCTGAAAAGACATTTGTCTAGGTTGGCGAATCTATAAGCCTAATTTTTCTCCATGCAATTTCGTCGGTTAAATAAACGACTTTGGTCCCACATACTTTAAAAGCACAACATTTGTCAAAACACGACAAAAGTCACTTACTTGCCCATCAGTGGGGGCTATTCTGTATGTTCTCGGAATGATACGAGCCTCGAAAGTGACCTAATGTTGACGTCACAGCCTAAATAAAAACTTCAAATAGGGCCTCAACTCAAAAGTTGAGATTTGTCGGGGGCAGTGACGTCACATCCAAGAATTTTCCGAGGCTCGACCGCGTCGAGTCCTTACTGAATAAGGCCCCGGGCCTCTTTGCCGAGTACCTGGCCCAGACTATTCAGTAAGACCTCGGACTTTTCGAGACTCAACTATTAAGACATTTTCTCGTCACAGCTAAGAAAAATGTCGATTAAAGCTCCGAATATATATATACATTCATAGGAAAATGGAAATGGATAGGTACACATAAAAGGACGAACACAGGGTCTGTGTTCGTCCTTTTATGTGTACCTATCCATTTCCATTTTCCTATGAATGTATGAATTTATTCGCGCCTTTGAGCGTCATTTTTCGAATGATTGAGTATATATATATATATATATATATATATATATATTCGGAGCATTAAATCATTAAAAACCTTTTCCCACTCCTCTCTGATAATCTCACCACCAAAAACACATTCCCCAAATGTCCCTCTCTCACCTTCAGGCGTCCCCCTAACCTCTCCAGCATCCTAAAAACCACCAAACCGCTGACTAAACCCTATATTAGCTCTAAAACCCCACCCAACCCCTACCATCGCGCGAGATGCAAAACGTGCCCTATCCTTATTACCGACCCCCTCCTCGCTAAATTCCTCTCCCACCCCCTTCCTTCCGTCCCCTCTCGGTCATGCACTTCCCACAACATTGTGTACATCCTCCTTTGCAACCTTTGCGATTCCTATTATATTGGTCTCACCACTAACACCCTAAGTGTTAGATTGACCGGCCACCGAGCCAGTTGCAAGCCGTCCTCGCCCAATGCCTCCTTCCCCGTCCCGATCCATGCTTCCTCCCACAATGTCAGTTTTGACAAATGCTTCCGAGCAGGCATATTGTCTTCCCTCCCTCCCTCTGCATCTCCCCTTCAATTACGTACATTAGAAATGGCATGTAACTGGCTTTATTCTGCCTACAATCCCCCCGGATTAAATCGGGCTCACTGACCCCTCCCGCCCCTTCTCCTCTTCTCCCCTTTCTCAACCTTTTATCCCCTCCCGCCCCTCCCCTTTCCTCCCTCCCACATCCCTTCCTCCTCCTCCGACCCTCTCCCGCCTCTTCCCCTCTTCTCCCCCCCCTCACCCCGCTCTCCTCTTCTGACCCCCTCCCGCCCCCCCTCTTCTCCCCTTTCTTACCCCTTTCTCCTCCCTCTCCTCCTACCTCACTCTACCCCTTGTCCCCTGCCTATCCATCATTCTGTATCCTTCCTTCTGTGAGAAAGGCAGCTCGGCTGCTGAAATATCAGAACGTATATTGTGAGTGTTCTTCTTTTTTGTGTTTCTATATTTAATTCCGCCCCACCTGTGGCAAAGTTTATATATATATATATATATATATATATATATATATATATATATATATATATATATATATATATATATATATATATATATATATATATATATACGAGCGGTCTAATTCCGCCGTTTATCATCTCAAGGCTGCTTGGTTATTATTTGAAGAGACGAGTGAAAGCTGAGATCACATGAGGACAACAGGTGGATTGAGTTGGTTGAGGGAAGGATGGATTACTTGAGAAAAAGGCGAAGGGTTTTAGAGAAACTTAGCGTCGCAGACGCAGGGTCGATACTCCTGACGATAGACGCAATGGAGGACCACGCTTTATCACCCCATCCGACGGACGGAATACATACTACACTTCGATTGATTTCCATAAAGCGACCGAATATGGATCGGGATTCTGCCGAAATTTCTCAGCCATCACCGGGATTCGAACCATTAGCCCCCGGGACACGAAGCTCTACTCACTTCCACAGCTCCATCCCCTTCATGGGGTCAAATGTGACGAATGAGAGGCGCGTAGCGAATTCAAAGGTGAAATGTTTCCTTTCTGTTTTCTATATTTATAACCTATGTATCTATATACTTGTAATCATTCGCTCCCTTATATATCAATCGACTTTACGGTACGGCGATCTGTTGAAATATAATGTTCAACGTTATTGAGGCACACACTGAGGAAAAGTATATTATTGAGTAATATTTACGTCAATATTTCAAATAGATTTGCTGCGACAAAAAATGAACCCGTAATTTCAGCTTGCTTCACACCACATGCTCACTTCAAAATTCCCGCCTTCTTTAAGGAACCAGAATTTCGGATTAGTCTGCGTAACTATGGATGCCTAGAGCCCATAGTACTCTCGATAAAAGGCATTAGAAAGTTGAGATTAGTCGAGACTGTGACGTTGTTACGTGAAATACATTGTCGAGATTCTACGATGTCATTTGCTTCTTATTATTCAAGAAGGACATAACACGACATCATTACTAACACTTCACACCGGACTACGGCATTATTTTATTTTGTTCTCTGCATGAAGGAGCATCTTGTAGCATTCATAAATTAATTATATCAGTAATATTAACCACTAGATGTGTGTATAGCATTGTTCTGAATGTTCATTTACGTATCACTCTCCCAGTTTCCGGTTGGACTGCGCACTGTTCTCCTGACTGCTTTTGGTCTGCGCCTAGCGTGCAAGGTTCTGACTTGTGCTAGGACGAGTGCTGCATGCCTGGTGTGGAATCACCCCGTGCCACACACCCTAGTGGTGGCTTGCACGGTACTTCGTAGATGTAGATAAAGGATCCGACCTCTAAAGGTCGCGGAAGTGACGTCACAGCGTCGACTCTGTAATGGCAGCTTTTAAAAAAACATCTCGAAGTCGCGACGCCAAAATTCAGCCATTGTCGAGACTAGGGAATGGCGAGCAGGCCTTCCCGGAAGAGGTCGCTGCGGAAAGAAGAACGGATGCGTTTACGCGTGATCGTGCGTGTGTGAGGAGGGCGTGCTTCCTATTCCGGTTGACAGGCGCATGCGCAGGTTGGGAACGATATCCTCTCTTTCCTGCCGAGAGAGGAGTGGCAGATCGCTCTACCTCTTTCGATTCCAGAATGTAATTAAAAGGCGAATAAAATAGAAATGGTTTCAACGATAGGCTGCCGGCCAACACGACACAATAATTTCAATTTCCAACAAAACCATACCCCAGGAGCAGCACCCTTCAGAAAGTCCTCGGTATTTTCAATCCTGGAGAATGACAGGATAACGGCGTCACAGACTCTGAAAATTCTAATAACGCTGTTTGAAAATTGAGAATTTTCGAGGCTTTGACGTCATGTTCCCGACATTTTAAGAGACCGAGTCCTTTCTGAATAAGGCCCCACGGGAGAGGAGTAAAAAAAGTACGGATAATAACAACGAACGATAAAAAATATGCAAACTAGCAAGACACAATACTGTATCTCACACGATTGCTGAAAACAGCATAAAAAAAACAGATTTTCACCAGGCTCCGTTCACAACACTCGTAGTTCATATTTACAGAAATATTTACAGTATGGTCGTTTTTTTGCACTAAACTCCTTCCAAAATACTCAACAAGCAATTTAGAAACAGAAACTTGTGTACATTTAACGTGGAATAGATGCTTTCTGTTTTCACATTTAGTGAGGAGTAAATTAAATTGACTCGAGATGAATCGAAGGAAACGTCAACAGCATCTCTTTCACGCCAGACGAGGCTGGGTGTGAGAATTATCCAGAAGTGCGATTTCGTCGCCATTGCGTTCCCTCGTGTGAAGTCTATCTTCGATCGCTGGCATACAACTAACTGGTGGCCTTGGCGGTGCAACACTTGCGCCCATTCGTCGATTCGATTCGTTACACAGTTTTAAAAGGATGTAAAAATGCGAAGGGGGTGAAACAATGCGATTTTTTTCATAAACCATGCAGCAAGCAGATCCCTTTCATGCAGAATGAAAGAAGCATTGCAAAAACCAAAGCAGCCACAATTTAACATTTCACTTCTTCGCGGCTATTGTCTCCTCTTCCGAACTGACCTTCCCTTTTGCAACCCAAAGCCCTCCCTCCCTCCTCATGTCCACGTTGCTCGTCCGCCGCTTAACTCTTAACCTGTGCCCGCTTCCCTTTATGCGACACCAACGTCCAGCTCGTCTAGCGACGACCAGTGTGCTGCCGCCAACATAGCTTGCGTGTGCCAAACTCGAGACGGTAGGCCGCCACACACTAAATGCTATGCTAAGTGCGCTACGATCTTTCGCCACGTGTCTTAAGATCCACTATTTCCCACTGTCCGTTCACACCAAATGCAAGCCATGCGAACCGATGCGAACTTCCCGAGAGCTATGTCGCAGGGCATCGCTCGGCCGGCAATTTCCTCTTCGCTTAGCTTTCATGGCGCAAGCGCAGTATCTATTGGGGTAAATGAGCACTTTCGCTCCACCAGCCCAAATTCATTTTCAACATACTTAAAACAGATCTGTTTCAACTAATTTACGTACCATTGTTCTGCACACTTTACGCTTTGTGAACATTTTTTTATCATAGCAATTACGCCAATATTAACGGAATAGTCAAGTGTCAAACGTGAGAGGTACGTTTTACGCTTTCCGCCATCTTGAAAAAAGTGGAGTTTCACTTTACGTAAACATTCCGCCATCTTGCTAGATATCACGGTATGGTTAGCTTCTGGTGTGTGCGCGCACATAGCGGACGTCCGTTGCGAGAACGATTCTCTCGCTTAGCATAGCATTCGGTGTGTGGCGGCCTTGATACGCATAGCTCGCAGTTCCTAACGCTGCAACTTACGTGGTTGGCGCTGGCATCGCGGGGGGGGGATAACAGAATATATGAGGCACGGTATCCTAACCAGGTGTGCGTTTGAACCACACGAGATAATTTCGAACGCGTAACTAAGGAGTGAAGTAGCACAATAACGAAATCTTCGAGATTTTGGTGCGTTTTGAAACATTCGGATTTATAACTTAAGCGCCTGATTTATTGACTATTGCGACTATAATCGAGATATTCCAGAACTCGATCAACGATATCCTAGTGAAAAAATTGATCGAAAAGACTGCGTGAGATGTTTTGTGAATGGTTTGAATGCACCAAATTATCGAAACCCTTCGTTTTTGTGCCACGTGACTCCTTAGTTACGCGATCGGGAGTTTCTCTAACGGTTGTAACACGCTAACCGTTACCCCGGGGCAAACGAAAAGCTGAATGGTCTTCAATCAGTTTAATGTACAGAGAGAAGAGTGTCATTTGTTTTTGAAACGATCTCGAATATTGCAATAGGTCTCGTGGACACAGGAATAATAAATTCGTTTGAAATTAACCGCTTGCTGTTCACTCGTTCGTTGTAGTTCCAGGAGAGGGCAGCTCACAGTTATGGTGGAAAATTATATGCAGCGGGAATAGGTTGTGGGCGCTGGTACTTACGATGGCGAGAGTGTTGTGGAGGAACGAGGTGCACAAAGAGGGAATACTTCCTCGCTGAATCGGCACTGACTCAGCGGCACTCTTCCCCTAAGCGGCATTCGAAGGATATGCCGCAAATATTTCATTTTCGCGAACAAACAATTGTGCATCTTGAAAGCAATATTTAATCTGACGTCAGGAATGTAACGACTTTCAGACGGATGCTCTCCTGACATTAGCATACCTAAGTAAGTTTTTTACTATTCAGTCTAAAGGCCTTTTTACTTTTTGATTGAATGCTTACTTGAGTGTTGAAAATCGAACGGAATCCAGTTTGAATGCTTAAAAATCATACCGTGTACACAAATGCCGTATCCGACGAATGAATGGAATTTGGATTATCAGTACTAAAAAATGAAATAAGTACGCTATTTATTATCCATCCGATTCTTGGATCGAACGACCAATCACAGGAAAGCACGCAAGTTGAGTGTTTCGAGAGGATACCGGTGGTGGAGCTGGAATCTACCAAAATAATCTTCGGAGGAATTGTGAAAACTTTTAATCAAGAAAATGTGCTCGTTGGCTGTGATAGTCGCCAAGGCTGTAGCGTACGTTTAGAATGTTTTAAAAGCAATATTGATCACATGCCGAAACAATGTGACGCAATTTATTTAGGTTTGCCAAGTTCAGCAAATGCCCGGACAGCACCACTGCGCACTGAGATAAGCATCGTGTAGACATTGGCTCCGAGGTATTATTGAATTCGATTTTTGTTCCTATTTTGGTCACGAGGTTTTCGGCGTTGATTTCGGTACTGATTTCAATGGTGACTTAATTGTGTCGTGTGAAACGTCATTAATAAGTCGCCGGAGGGAATGTACACAATCATGGCATAGTATCTGGCGAGGGACGAAAACGCATCGGCGGGAGTCCTCCAATCAGCGCCGCCGAAAGCGATGCGTCCTAAGAGGCATCACTTCCGGCGCACTTTCGCAGAGGACGCGTGCGTTCGAATGCGCAGCGAGAGAGGGATTGTGATTGGACGGCACCGCCTAGTGACGCAAGAGGTGATGCGGCGGAAGGGAGTCTCATCGGTGTGCTTCCCGTCCATTGAAGTATGCGATCGGGGGCTCACCATCGCTTGGACCTTTCACATATCGGGACCCCAATTCAGTAACGCCTCGGAATTTTCGAGACTCAATAATCAAGCACCATTTTGGCGTAGATTCCACGCAATATCCTGACGACGGCATTTAAAATTGGAGATTTGTGGAGTCTGTGATGTCTCTTGAGAAATATTGTGGAGGTTCTACAATGTCGATTCCTTCCTGAACAAGGCTCCACTTCTCCCCAATCTCCGAGTCCGCTCCTCATTCCAGTTCAGACCGGCACTGACTGCACGCCCTTAACGTAAGGATACGTTTTTCCGCTGCTTACTTACTCACTCAACCTCACGTCTCCGCATCCCAACGATTCTTCCGCCGCGTCGTCCGTTCTGACGCCCAATTGGCCAACATTTTTTAGGCGTCCCACGTTCGGAATAAGCCAATATATCTCACCTGATGGCGAACCAGTGAGCCACTGGTCTTGAATCTGCCGTTGCCTGAAGGATTAAATTGTCGTTTTCATTGCCGAGGATGACATTGTTAGCTGGGTAGGGATTTTAGGCAGCAACCGACTTTGCAGCGAGTCACAATAATATTCATTATACTGCGCCGAAAAACCTTCGTTTACTTTCAACCTGGATGTTGTGCAGCGGTCTCTGCAGGGGGCGAAGAAAACTATAATACCAAGGTGCCTCGAATATGAGTAGGGCTGGTAGGATTTCAAATGTGGCGAACGGCGCAAGACCCACTTCACATGTTGGAAATTTTTTAACGAAATCTTTATTGGTTATTTTGCCTTTTTTCTTAAGAAAAAATATTGGATAAAATGTGCTGATTGACCCCGTAAAATTGTTTTTCGAGTGATTATTAGCGCCAAAATTAGGAAAAAGTTTGGGAAAAATTTCATTGCCACGCAGGCGAAGAAAAAAATTCGTTACAATATTTTCGTCTGCAAACGAATACAATAAAAGATCGCGATTATATATGTTAAGGAATAAGCCGATGTGAATGACGTCATCCATACGGCAAAGTGCCCTCGTTACGGAAAACAATAGGATCGTGACTCTGGCCAAAGGAAGCCACTGGTTTTCCTGTATGGTGGCACGCCTGTCGCGGTCACGTGCGGAGGCCGCAAGCGCAACAAATGACGTTCCCTTCCTTCCTCTTCCAATCCGAGTCTTGTGCATGCGCCCTGTGCGACCTCAGGGACGCATTGCAGCGCAGAGACGCAGTGCGACGTCACGGACATCCGCTAAGCACATCCGCTCAGCACGATAAAGAGTCTTGGAATAAGACCTACTTTGCCAATTTTATACCTTTCCCGGATAAAGAGAGAATTTTCTAGCAGCTTAAATACAAGCACAGCACGCTTTTTTCAAAGGCCTTCTTTCTATGCAGCTGTTTATTTACATTGGTCACGTGGATATATATGTATGAAAAAATATATATACATATATACATTATTTTCTCTCAAGGCACATGAAGAAGGCGCGGTAGTGACACGTGGCCGGGTGTGGTACGGGCGAGGGGTGTGGAGGTGAGGGTTTCCATGGAAACATAAGGACTCATTCGGAAAGGACTCGGAACTCGACAATTCCGTGGAGGTGACGTCATAGCTTCGACAAATATTTGGGTTTTAAATGCCACCGTTTGAATTTTCGAAATTGTGACGTCATAACTCCGTCGTTGTCGAGGCTCGGACAATCCGAGACCTTCGTGAATAGGGCAGGCACAGACAGCAACCCCCGTCTGCGAAGAGTTTTGTGATCTCCTCGCGTAGATTCAAAGACTTCCCGCCAAAGGCACTTCCGGTCTTCAAAGGAGGTATTATGACACCGTAGGGCTAAGGGATTTTTGTGAGTACGAAAAACACGGAATTCGCGCAGGTGGTTTTCCGGCAACAAAATCCAGAAAATGGACGCTAAGATCCCTCCTACTAATGTAGATTGACAACCATGAATGCATTGTATTTCACCGTTTAGGACGATATTTACTGACAATTCGAATTTATATCGATGCACCAAATGCATGATGGGAGTGCTGAATAGCGAGAGCGAATAGGGCAAGACCGAGAATGTAACGGGTGAAGTGAATCTTAAAAGGGGTAAAAATAGGAGTCTTAAGAATAACGGAGCGTGAATGAGGTAATGAATGAATGTAATAGAAGCGAAGGAGGTATGCAAAGATAGCTCAAGTAGTTTTCGTTGCTATTTTATGCAAGGGTAGGGCGTCATGGAGACAATTATGCAAGGAGAGCCGGCTTCTCGGGACTAACAGCATTAAATAAGCTCCTGCCCGGAAAGGAAATACCATGATAGGCATGACGCGTGCATGCATTGGTGCAGATAAATGTCCCTCAAAGTATTCTCATGTCCATTGGATTTAAGGAAACAGCACTTTAAACTCCATCGACCGAGATAATATGCGAGTGACTCCTAATCGAGAAAGCTTTGACTAATTCTATCGGAAACTCTATCGGGCATATATATTGAGGTAGATGTGATCAATCTGATTGGCTGCTAATAGTTCCACCAAGAAGTGAGGGACAACTGGGGTGTTTGTTTGTCCACGAGCACATTTTGAAAGGAAAGAAGAGCATTAACTATTGGAACTCTGCGAACGATTGTTGTCACGTGATAAATGGATTCGATGTTGCCATATTTGTAGCCAGGTGACAAGATCCTCGAGCCGAGGTCGGCAAGGAGTGATATATGGCAACAGTGGATTTTGCGTCACTCGATTCCTCGTGGTCGATAAGTCTCGCAGTAGACATATATTTAGTTGGCAAAGCAAGATTTAAGGCTTTCCCGGTGAATACTTGTGATATGTAGATTTCTCGGGTTGAGAGATGTATAGAAGTCTAATTTATAGAAGCATTAAGCTCATTGGGGTTCCCTTAGTGTCTCCTACATCTGGCAGGAAATCTATACTCTCCAAGGGGTGTCCTAATAATATAAGGAATACTAATGTTAAAACGAGAAGTAACTGTCTTAAAACAATGTGAATGAACTTTAAGTTGGGTTAATACCATTGAAGTTTGGTGATTTTATGTTTTTGGTGATTTGGTTTGGTGGTTTTGCGTCTTGATATCTTGTCAATCAAAAAACTTTACTGTCGAAACTGTCGAAAACTTTACGCTACCAATGAAACCGAATAATTAAGTGTAGGGTTAAATATTAAGGTGTGACCCAAGGCATCTTTTGGTGGAAACACGTACGGAAAATCTGCGGACAAACTTAATCGCAGATTGGGATTTATTAAAGAGGACTAGGACCATGTGACGTGTTAATCGTGAAATAGTGATGTTATTATTCTCTCGTGAGATCTCACTTAAGAGTATGACGCTAACATATGGAGCCATCACGAAGTAGGACTAGTCCCAGAAATAGGCTAGTGAATAGTGAAGATCGGGTAGATTTTTCAAAATGTCGCTACAATACAGTATGACCGAATAATTAAGTGAAGTAGGTAGGGAATATATAACAAATCGAAGGGAATGTTGAATCTGCTGCGTAAGTTTGAAACCAGCTATTCTTTTGAAGACGTTCAACATAATCAGCTAAAGTCCACGCACAACGGTAGAGACGATCATAAGCGTATAGGTCGTTTTACAAATGGCTGTTTCTCAGCGCGTTAATAATGGCGTTTTGTAGGTGGTCACCGAGACCAGATCTGGGTGTTTTATTTTTCATATTAAGTTATTTTTAAGCCATACTAACATTTTAGTGAAATTCTCTAATTGTCCATTCAGGAATTCTTTAATTTTTTCCTTCAGATGGACGCTAAAGATAATATGTAATCATTATCAAACGACGTTTTTCTGATTTTAAATGCTCTGATCTTTGATCCCCGCCGGAAGAAGATTGACAAATAAGTGATTTACAATGATGAAAAAATGGTATTGGGCCAATACCTATAATATACTACAAGGGAATTTACATAAAAAACCACAGAATTGCCAAATCTAGAAAAATCCGACCTCTCTATCAAGACAATATCGGGCGATGAAAACAGACGAAAGAAACCATTTAGGCGGTCGAAACAACTGCGTCTCCCGTAAATCGATGTGTACAATCGATAGGCCTACCACTGCGCATCATTTCAGCTTAGAAAAATCGTGGAAAGAATCCATCGCGTGAAACAGATGATCTGGAGGTCATCGTTTGAATTAATTCGAGAATTAATTATCGAAAGATCATTCCTCGTGTGACACGGCCACGTGGGATAAAGGAACTGCCGAATCGATATAATTAAACCGAAGGCAAGATACTGCGGAATCGATAGAATTAAAATGGCATTTTTTTGTGGACGATAAGGAACCATAATAGTTGCGATAGATCGTCTCTATGAAATCCTTACCCTCGCTCCGTAATCTAGACTTTCTACTTGTGCTTATAACTTATCATTATTACTAACTGCTCACCCCGCTCGTAATTTCCCGTATCATTTTGTTTTCTGCGTGAGTTAATACCTCGCTGTATCGACGAATTAGCAGTTGTAGAGGTAACAGTCAGTAGTAGTAGTAGTAGCATTTTGGCCCATGTACTACATGTCAGCATGTTCGTCAACGTAGAACTCTCCTAGTGCCTGGTTTAACCGTACATTGTTCTCCAGGAAACATTTAGTTCCGCGCTTAGCTGAAAGGGTTCGACCTTGAACTCGGACGAGTATTGCATGCTTGACGTGGAATTACCCCGTGCCACACACCGTGGAGGTGGCCTACACGGTAATTGGTTGACGTAGATGTTTTCATTACTGCATAAATACGGCTGCATCCGATGCAGTTATTTCGATTCCTATCGGTCGCATATCTCCATAGTTACTGGTCACTCGAGCAAGCAGTTCGCGCGACAATCGAACGATTTAGGCAATAACGTGTGGAGAAGGTTGGAATAAGTGAGACGGATACAGAAGAGCCCCAATTGAATGAAATGCAGTCAAATTAAAGGCATTGAAATTAGTTAACTGAACTTACTTGGATGGAAACGAAACAATAAATGGAGGAACTGCTGACGGAGGAGCGATTTTTGAGGGTCGTGATAGAAGGGGCGGTATGTTGTTTGGGAAGATTGTGGAGGAATTGAAAATGGCGTAGAAACGGAATTAAATGGAGCAGAAAGCATGATAAGCTGTGGAAGGAAATGATAAATAATAAAAACAGAAAGAATGATTTCAAAGGGTTTGCTCAATGCAAACCTAAAGTAATTTAAAACGGCGTTCGAGATCTGACTGGGAATTATTCCAGTCGAAGTGGTAGTCGGTATGTTCAACGGGGATTATCGGGGACATGCTGCATATTAAAGTTAGACTCGACGTTGCTTGACAGAAATAAGCAGAACCAGATCATTCTTACTGATGTAGTCTCAGGTCAGTTCTCTGAAACATTTTGAATTAGTGGAAACAAGTGAGAACGCCAACGTCCCTAGAGAATGCGTACATCACCGATGAATAGATATTTATTATAGCTTACGTAATAATTATATGGTGGTTCAAGGTGTCTCATTCACCGTAGTTGCGTCTTAAGTCCTTTTTGTTCTCAAATTTACCTTAAGTTGGAGACAATTGCCTCCAAGGTATGTTCGGAATGTGTAATTACTTTTCTAATTTCTCTGTGTATAATTTAACGTGCCTTTCCCGTTAAATTTAATCTCAACTGTCGAAGAAAACAACCTCAAACCACACACTTTCTAATGAGTAACATGGTGGAACAAGGATAGTATAGCATTTTATTTTATCGTGCTTCGAAGGCTAAGGTCATTTCGCACTTACTGTCCGCCACTTGCAGACAGGGGCACTCGGACAAATAGGAGATTGTGGAACGAATTGTGGTCGCACGGGGCCCTCGTGAGATAGGGCGTGCTAAAGATTGAAATGGTACATGCGGAGTGTGTACTAGGTTGGCGTTGGTACTTTGGATATTATGATGGAACTAGCGAGAAAGGTTCATGCGGTTCTCTTGCGACAGTATTAATAAAAAAAACAGTGCTTGAATGGCTTATTTAAACATCTCATCAAGAGCAGACCGTTCGAGTTTCCATCCGGATGTCTTTCATTGTTGGGGTGGAGTTTTGCCGTGTTGAGGCCAATTCCATCCTAATATCCCATGTATATATTATGTTCCACTGTCTTTTTTTCCTACGCCAACACACTTAGTAGTCCCTTGGTGATCATTTAAATCTTTAAGCATGCCCTATCTCATCAAGGCCAAGGCACGACCACAACTCGTTCCACAGTTTTTCGTGTTTGTTTTTGCATCAAATCAATGGTTCGCGAAATCACTTCGTGGAATGAATACATGATAGTTTCAAAAATAAACTTGGTTATATTCCACACTGTATTTATTAAAACTCAACTGGCTTCAACCTTCTTAGGTCATTTTCAAGAGGTAGCAAAATTGTTACCTCTTTGTTACAATTTTGTTACCTCTTGAAAATGACCTAAGAAGGTTGAAGCCAGTTGAGTTTTAATAAATACAGTGTGGAATATAACCAAGTTTATTTTGTAAACTATCATTTTGTGTTCGGCCCTTTGGGGATTGGTGAGAATTCTCGATCTGGTCTCGACGCCTGTTCTTCGCAGACGGGGGGGGGGGGCGTCAATGGGTTGTGGTGAGATGGGTGGGGGGGGGCAGGGGAGGTAGATGAGGGGCAGGGGAGGTAGATGAGGGGCAGGGGAGGTAGATGAGGGGCAGGGGAGGATGGAGAACAGAGAGTGGTTTTCTTTTAATTAGAGGGGGTGGGGAGGCGAGGGTGGGTGGGGGAAGGTTCAAGATGGTTGGTGTGGGTGCACTTATTCAAACGTTTCTTTGCACAGAGAGAGAGAGAAGACGGATCAATCAGGAGGGGTAAAGGAGAGAGTAGTGTTCCATTCAAAAACTTGATATGCGTCACCTTAAACCCATCATAGGTCCAACTTCCTAACTTCAAAACGCAGGTTTGCACGTCGTAAGGAAAGTACTCAACGTCTATCGCGCAGGAAGATTTATAGACGGCCGGCGGTTGCCAGACAACGAGGCCATTGTGGCGTACGGTGGCTTTTGTCATCAACGTCACCTCATAATTCCCATCTGCGCTGCAAAGACGAGGAATATAATAATGCAATCACAGTGAGTTATCAGTGGAATATATATACTGACATATTATTATTATAAACACGCCATGACATTAATATGGTAAACAGGTGAAATGTTTCCTTGTATTATACAATATAAATAAATTATTTAACTTATGGAGAAGACACACTGGCACTCAAAAAAAAACACTCACAGTCAATCACTCAACATAGTTTTGGTTTTTATTGGATGGGGAGATCGGGGAGGAGGAAATTAATGTTGGGGGAAAGAACAAGATTTGGAGAACAGAACACGACGTCACGGGAGTATGTATCCAAAAGTCATTCGCTGGGAGCACACAACGCCTCGGGCCGGGAGATTTCGGTGAAATGGATCGGGGTGGGAAATTCCTCCCTTTCCATTATTTTTTATTGGGCCAAGGGTGAGACGGAGGGGGTGAGGGGAAAGCAGGGGGAATAGGGGGGAGGAGGTGCTGACCATAAAAAGAGTTTAAACGGAGATGGATGCGATGCGGAGGTAAGAAGTACGTTCGCGTCGGATTAGTCGCATCAATTACGGCCCTACGCGTCCTCGACGAAAGAGTGCCGCCCCTGACGTCGGACGACCACGATTGTGAAGGCCTTGGCTCCGGTCTTAATCTTTGCTAACATCAACGCGATGTCGGTTAAGACGAGGAGAAATGTTTTATTTATTTCTTTTCTGGTTTTGAAAATGATCTCAAGGTTTTTAATCAGTGTTTAATGTTTTTTAAATTGTACTCCATATTTGCGCCCAGGGCTTCAAAAAATCGAAAAGGGCGGCCTTGATAGAGCGTGGACAGATCGCTCAACCCCCCCCTTCTGTTGACGATTCCCACCTAATGAATGTCCACACGCGGGCATCCTCTCCGGAAGGGAGACTGGCCGGCATCTTCAGTGCGTTCCTATGGATGCGTGCAATCCGGGGGGGGTAGACGCTACGCCCCCCCCCCCTCCTCACCCCCTACTCCTCTTTCTACTCCTTCGTGGGGCGGGAGGACGACTTGCTCTCACGGGACTACCGTGAGTCACTGGAAAGAAGAAGAAGCGACGTAGTCACACGTTAAGAAATGCCATTAAAGACCAAGTCTGTCAGTCTAGAAAACTCCTCCACGTGTTGAAATAGAATCTCTATAAGAGAAGGGTTTTGAGCAGGACATACTTTAGAGCACATATTAAAAAATCTGACAAGAAACCGGAGTAGACTATTTTAAATATTTATTTAAAAGGCATTTAAGAAATTTCACATTCTCCGGCTCGAATATGCTCACCCACGAAGACAAGAGATAACGACGAACATTTTGAGTGACACCACGAATGGACACTTCAAGTGATTCAGTCCGGTGGGTTTACTTCATTTATTTTAAATCCTCCAAACACTTTTGTAAGCCAGACATGATACGAAGCGGGCCTTTAAGATGTCCGCGTTGCCTTTTGTCGCTTTTAGGGACGAGTGGTGGAGGGGGAGGAGATGCTCCCAGAATCACTCAGAATCTCTCAAACAGACCACCACTCTGGAGTTTTAATCGCCACGGTGGCACGCGAGTAGTAAATCCTGTTTCCACGAGTCGGCGCTAAAAAAATATAGCAATTGGGCCAACAATTGTTTTCAAAGTTCATACAAATCATATTAGAAAGTTAAAATTGCAAATTTCGCTAAAAATTCACCATTTTAGAACTAAGTTAAGGGGAATTATATGAAATATTAGCATCACGCAATGATGAATCACTTTTAAATTTAGCTCCTTCTAGAGAATGTAGGTTTCAATGAATTCTTGTGATCGTGAAAGCCCCAGGTGCACGTCATTAACCTTTTCCTCGGCTGGCAGCGCCGTTTTCCCACCAGTACCACGCAGGCCGTTTGAACTACCTCCCCTCTACCACCTCCATATAGCACCTCTGCGGAATCCTTTTGCATTTTGGTGAATTTCCATTTGCATTTTTGGAAAATCGTCCATCAACCCCTCCAAGGAACGCGTGAGGGTTAGATACGAAATTTCCAAGGGGGAAATGCTGGAGAAACGTCTTCGCTGACATGGTGCCCTGATTGGAGATGCAACCGTTCTCGTTAACCGCAACAATGCTCAAATCGTTCCCGATCGATGATGGCCACCCCTACCTCCCTTTCCCCCGCGGCTGGACCCGCGATATCACTTGTAACATGTTCCGCTCTCGACGCAATTAAGGACCACGATCACGAACCAAACGCCTTTAAGCCAAAGATCAGAGGATTACGTTTCGATTAGGTCTTCCCCCTAATAGCACAAAATATTTACAAATTATCAACATAATGCACAACTGGCTTTTAATTAGTATACATAGTAAACATCTAGGAAATAATTTATTGACATATTCCAGACATTTAGCAGATTGTTAAATGTCAGATTTTCCTACATGTACTTTACAAAAATATCAGGAAAAGATACTCTCTCTCGATGTTAGTTCTTGTTTTCATTGAAATTTTTTTAAAAATATTGCATAAAATGCACAACTATACTTTCCACGGATCTATTTTATCAACAGTACTTGTATCATTGTGACGAGCTATTTTTGTGGATTCTAACAATCACTATTTCTAATTAGCACAATGTACGAAGGAATAGAACTGGGACATATTATTATTTAGAATTTGTACAATTGTTTACTCAGCACATTTTTATCCTTTTATATTGCATTTAACGATTCCAGGGCACTATCCACTTGGCTAAATATACGTACCATAATGAAAATTAAATAATTTTGATTAGAGTAAAGCATTTGAATACGTTTAGTGAAATAAAATATACATTTCAATTCTAGTAGACGAATATTATAATTTCTACGTAACTAGTATTTAAGTATTAAACATATCTAAAGATGGAGGGCATGCCGTAATTATTTATAAATTATGTCTGCTGAATAAGTTCTTATGGTTACAGTGCCTTGAAGAATGCTGGGGAAAAATTACTGGATCAAAAAGTTACAATTATCGGAAGGTTCCAATATCTGAGAGTTAACGATGGACATATTTTGCATCCTTAACGTTAAGGAGGAAAGTGTATGGGCCAGAAAATAAAACATATCCCTTTTAACAGCGAAACTTGTTGCATCTTTTCTGTCATCAAGAAATTTTCACCTGGAACGTTAATTAATCGTTTCTACTCTCCTGTATTCCGCTTGCATATTCAATTAGGATGACTTTCTCTGCTTCGGAAGACTATCGGCGCCGAAGACATAGAATGGCATATGCGCTAGGGAACTTTGACGGGATTGTTTCACCAGACGGACCAATGCATCGAGAGCGGAACTGGACGGGAAGTGACGTCATCTTGACGTCACCGATAGCGTTTGCTTCGCTGGGATGTACAAAATAGAGGCAATCCGTCTCACGAGGTAGAAAAGTTTCGGAGAGAGATGGATTTTCGAATTAAATTGACGTTTTCAGGCTAGATGCAGTGGACATTTTTGTTCATAGTTGAGAAGTCTCGGCGCTTATTATATTCAACTTTCATTTAATTAAATATAACGCGTTTCAACATTACCGCGCCATCATTAGGAAGAGACTTAACTCAGCCCGCACCTGATGAAGAAACGTACTTATTTAATTAGATAAATCTTGTGAAAAATATGTAGAAAAACTCCTCGATTATCAAAAGACCTTTCCTTGAATTTATGAGTCCTCGTACGACTTCGGGCATCTCCGGCGATATGGATTCGCATCCTATCTACATCATGATCCTCGGCGTTCCCACGTCTAACCGCCGGGATATCTTCGATGACTTTTGAAAGAGAAAGAAAGGAAAAAAAAGAGGAACCGATGGTTTAACGGAGAGAGAGAGGATCGTCCGATTGGTTTAACAATGCTCCAGTCGCCAAGACCACAGCCGGCGATGATAAGGAGGCTAGAGTCGCTAGTTTGAGCGTAAGGCATTTGTGATCGAGGGCTGGTCGCCAGCCTCGTCTCCGTCACCAATAGTTCACGTGTGTCAAATTGGCAGCACGCGCGCGATGACCGTCCTCCGTGACTCGGCAGGCACCGGACCTCGGAGAGGGGTGGAGGGGGTTGGAGGGGGTGGAGAAAGAGGAGAGGGGGATGAATAGAAGAGCAGGGTGGAAGGGATAGAGAGATAGAGATGGTTGGGTGAAACTCACCTTAAAACCGTCATAAGTCCAACTACCGAATTTCAACACGCAGGTCTGTTCGTCAAAGGGGAAATACTCAACGTCTATCTCGCAGGAGGACTTATAGATGGCGGGAGGTTTCCACTCGACTAGGCCGTCGTGATAAATGGTGGCCTTGGTCGCGAGGGTGACTTCGAAATTCCCGTCGGCGCTGCAAGAGGCAGAGAGTTTAAGAAGAGCAGCGGGGCTGGGGGGGGGGGGGAAGAAAAAAGGCTGTGGGTTGGCGGAGGAGGGGAATTGATTCCATGAAGGGGAGATTCATTCGCTGCGCGGGGTTGTTGTTTTTTGATTTCCTGCCGTCGTCGTGAGATTGGGTGGAGAGCGGTGGGTAGGGAAGGGAGAGCAGAACGACGATTTCATATACATCATCAAAATGAGCAGATTAACAAAAATGAAACACGGGGGAAATAAGATGGTGGTGGCACAAGAAATGAATGGAGAAAGTCGGACGGCTGATTGACGGCGACAATCCATTGTGCTGTGAGAGAGAAAGAAAGAGATTGACCGACAGTGATTGGTTTATGTAGGGTTGGTGGTTGGTGCTCCCCTCTCGCCAGCTGGATGGACGGACGTCATCTCCTCGGAGACGGGGAAGGCGTCTGCAAAGGCGGACACGGCATGGCGGGTCAGTGCCGTGCTCCGCAAGGGTTGTCGCTCGGTCTCGCTGCACCAAAGCAACGGTCGGAATTTTCCTGAAAGGAAACTTAAGCGAAGCCGAACCGATTAAAAGCGGTGGTATCTGTACTTCGGTGAAATGTGATCGACGGCTGGAGGTGATTTTAACACTTTCGGGGGAAAAACAGCTGCACTCCCTTCGGAATTGGTAGATCAGTTCCTCCGAATTAAAGGCAAGCCATTGAGTAACTTCGGTGACGGAGTGGGAGTAACTCTGATCTCGTGCTACGGAGACATTCTGCTCCCACTGATTAAGGTACCTAATTTGAGCGAGATTTTTCTTCAGTTGTCGTGGAGACCACACCCGGATTATATATATGAAAGTTTAAGCTGTTGTGAGAAGCATGAAGTGAGTATCATGTATAAATTAATTCTGCCACATAATAAACGCCAAAGTTTGTATATTTATTTGTGATTGTTGATGTAGAACGCCTGACGAAGCCGGCAGATGGCGAAACTGTGGCTCAAAAAAGCAGTTACTATACCGCAGAAAACCAAAAGGTATTTATTCAAAATAAGTATGGTCATGTTACTGGCGTAAAGGTTTTGTTCTATTCGGCTGAACTTCCGAGTAATTAACTAAAACACTTAGTCGAGGCTTTAAACGCTTTAATTTGGACCAATTGTTCCACGACGTGCTGTGATAAAGCCTTATAATTTTTTTTTACGATTTAGTAAATAGTATTACGGTGAGTAATAAATGAGAAATGTAAGAAACCGTTACATTTATGACGCCATCTTTGCGTGAGTAGGCACCTGCCCATTTTACAATGATGTCTCTCTGGAGCTCGATGCCTTACCGTGTACTGTGGAGAACAGAACAGCTTTCAACTATTTTACGATAAGTTTTACTACAAAAATAGAGCAGTAAGTAACCGATGGTGTAATTTGAAAGATGATATATATACTTTTTTTAAATCAGGTCCAACTCGTTGAATTTCATGCGTGGCGGCATCTCGCTCAAAGTACATTTAAAAAGTATTACCGGTGGTACGGAAAGAGAAAGGTGGGAGTCGCACTTGAGACCCTCGTTGCTGATTCTTTTGGGGTTCTTTGGTGATGAGGCGACCGGCAACCGAGGTCCTTTTCCCCTTTTCCCGAGGTCACGTGAGTTGACAGCAGGAGTGCTCGGGCGAACGGAACCACGGCGTCGGAAAATGAGTCTACTTCCGGTGGAAGACGACAGGGGAGCCATACTCTAACGGTCCAATCGGCGGACGGACCCTTCGAAATGCCACGGGTAGGGATAAAAATCTCCGCTACTGCCACGAATTTCAAACCCGTGTCTTACGGGATGGGAAGCCATTACTTTAATCACCACACCAATCAAAACCTAAAGTTGAAACACTTTCACTCCCTTCTTCAGATATGATGCATCAACCTGAGGAAAAAAATCATTATAATTCTACACAAAAAGCTAAATACACGTTTGTTGATCTTGCATGTATATTTGGTAAAATTATCCAGGCGTGCAGAGTGCTGAGAAAGGAAATACAAATGAACTGGAGGAATGATTTTTATATCAGGAAAGAAAGAATTGAAAGTTAATTTTACATAGCGTTCAATAAAAACGTTATAGCATTCAATAAACATGTTAGTCAGTCAGAAAAAAACTCCTTAACAGTTGAGGAACTTGCATCGCGAGGAATGCCGAGGTGCACGCGGTCACCCACAGGTCTCTTCTTTGGGAACTCGAGGCAACTCATGCAGGAGCGGCCGCCGGTTGCTCACAGAGGAGTTGTCAGGGAAACGGCGACGGTGCTTGCCACATGTTAGTTAAACCGCAGGCTCTACATGGTGACCGAAGGCTGTTCGCCTGCCATTGACGGAGGATGGACAAGGGAGGTTTGGGAGAGAGTTGAATCGGCGAGCGCCCAAGAAACACGCGATTCTCCTTAGATTGTGATTGTAGACACAGAGCACTGAAATTCATTCACCGTGACTTCCGAATCCAGACCCAAGTCACATGGTGCTATAGCTACCGCGTCACAGACCCAAGTTACATGGTGCTATAGCTAACGGCCTGCGACACATGTGAACGTAAACAGGAGCCCCTGTGCATTAGTCCTTTACTTTATTTCGAAATTGGTGAGAAAAATATAATATTTTGGGTAATATGTTTGGTTTCATTCAAAGAGCATTTGACAATATTATTTAGTAATTTGGGTACTATTCAATGAGCTTGAAAGGTATAATATCATATTTCAATAATAGGAAAGCAAGCGGGATAATTTCAAATGTATAAATCAATGCATGGTTCCTATCCTATTTTTTATCCATACTGGTCAACTATAAAGTTAAAAAAAATCAGAATCAGGGAAGAATTAATTCGGTCCCCGCCCAATGCTCTGCGGTACTCGCAACTCTTTCGTGTGAAGCGTGCGCTCTCATTCTCTCCTTTGGAGATCACTTCGAACTCAATCGGCGAATGAAACACGGCGCCCCCTCTCGTCGCATCAATGAAGCGATTGGGGATTGTTTACTGGGGCCGCGGAAATTTTAAACCACCAACAAAAATGCGTCATGAATCGACACGCCTATCGAACGGGTCAGTCAATCCTGGTTCAAGTGGATACACGTTCGCTTGAAATGCGAGCAAATAATGGCTCCTAATGAACCGTCCCGATGAAATGGGTGGTCGATGGCTCTAACGGAGACATATTGAGTTGTTAAGCAATTTAACTCCTATTCTATTGAATGAAATGATTAAATTACTTAATTTTCCGCATAAATCTATATATTTCTCCGGGTTTCGTCGCTTCGCAACATCAACAGATCAGATGTGGAAATCGCGATGGTAACAACTTTAAGGCATCTTCTCATAATTATTCATGAGTTATTTGCAAATTGAGGCAATGATTAAAGTCCAAATTCGTGCCTTAATTCTGCATTTTTGTACCTTTCTCATAGCTTACATATGTCACAAGGCACTGTTGTTTTTAAACAGAACAAAGGAATTGTTGGAATTCAGTATCCATTTACGAGTCCCATGGCTGTAGTGGAACCTTCTTAAGCTGTCTAGTTCTTGACCTCTATGTGTATCTGCCAAATTCGATTTAGAACGTCAAGGATTGTTCATGGTGACAATTACCGTCACTGGTTAATCCGTAGTTCACATTCACTTTATCTTTTGAAAGATTCATCGTATATGGATGGCATGGGAATCATATTCGAGGTGGTTTCCCACTGCCTTCCCCGATATCGTTCTCATTTGTGTGACCCCCATCACTTGACTGGCCACCCCTGCCCTTTGCGCCCGGTGCATTTTGCAGCCGCCTTTCGAAGGAATAGAGGATGCTGCGCTCTTCTATTGCCTGACATCTGCCCTCCTATTTTCCTTACATTAGTAAATGCGTGATGATATTTCTAGCTCTATAAGTAATCGCGTGGACAGTTTCAGCAGTTAAAAAGTGGTTTCAAGGATTTTCTACGGTCTTTATTGACAAAATGACTTCCAATCGAATCTTGGGAGTAACACCGATCAGAAATAGTATTTTCAAATAGAATTGAGCGATCATCTGTGCCACGAACTACATTGAGAGCTAACTCAGCCCAGAAGCATGTCATTCCAGAAGTCACCCGTCCGTCTTACCACAAATAAATTTTGTGTAGTATTTAACCAGAAAAAGTTAGAAATGAATAAATAAATCAACATGGGTGTAACAATGTTTGATTGATAAAAATGGAACCATGTCCACGTAGCTTCTTGCCTTAAAACAACAGGAAATTCATAGACTTTTGCAAATCTCTGATGGCTATGAGATGCGCAAATACGCAAGGTATTTAGTGGACCACATTTCCACATGTCCGACAATCTGGATTGAAATGTCAGTGGGGATTCAAGTGGAGAGAGATCCAATCACATCACGTTCTGATGAGACTGCTTTCAGTCAAACGTGGGAGAGGAGGCGATCAGTGAATAAACTCTAAAGCCAGATCGACACATGGACGTTCGGACATATACCGTGGCAGAAGGGGTCGATAGTGACAGCGATTCCCACGTCTACGGCATATTTATTGGCTTCTGTTTTACCTGCAAGTAGCATTTCAATTCTACGATAATATCTCAAGAGCATTCGGTGAAATCCTGATCACATACTGCCAGCGTGGAGTAAAAATCTAAGTAAAAGAATATATTTGCCGGAAGATTACTTATTGTCGAAAATGTAAAAAATTTATATGTACTTTGAGATTTTTTCTATTGTTAAGGTATGCTTAAATAACTGATCTCATGCGTAATACGCTTTGTAGATGCATATTTATTTTTATGCATAAACATTTTAAAAAACTCTACGAATTCCAGCGGAGCTCGAGGATTGTAGTTTACAGGTGATTTGATAGTCAAAATTGAGCAATGATCGACATTATTGCATTAATATTTCGCTTCCGTCTTTGTATTATTTTGCGGAAAAGCACGAAGTGTCGTGTAAGCAATTGTCTGCGTGCACGCGATGCACGCCGAGACACTTCTCCATAGAAAGAAGTCAAGTTCCAGGAGTTCCATCTTTGGAAGGGGAAGGAAGGTTGGTTTCAGGAAGGGAGGGGCGTGCATGTTGTCCTTTCTCCCGTTCAAAATCACTTTCCCTCGTTCATGGGTGTTGGGGTGTGGTGGTTGTTGGTTGTTGGTCGGTGAGTCGTTGTCGGGTGGCGGTGGGTGGCGGTGGATGGTGGATGGTGGGCGGGCGTGGGGGGCGAGGAGGTGGAGAGAAACGGGGGGGAGGAGTCATGGAGAGCAAACGTCCCCCCCACCCCCACTCCCCACCCCCCGCGCCCCCTCCTCTCAGACAGAGGCGACACCTTCAGTCGCACCCACTCGGTCGCACCGGACGAGAAACAAGTGAGGCACGCACTGCGGGGGGAGGGGTGGACGACAGGGAAGGGAGAGAGGGTTTTGTGGGGGGGTGAGGGGGTTACAGGGGTTGGGTTGGGTGGGACCTTAAAGAGTATATTGTTAAACAGAGGTGGCGTGATGAACTTGAGGTGAAGCCATTTCCGCCATATTGAACGTCCCCCAGAACAAATTCTACGATTGCCGTAATCATGAGATCGTGGAACCGGACGGATATTCTATAACGACGAGTTCTTGTGTTTCCTGTTTTAAAGTGAAATACCTGAGGTGCGTAAGATCTTCATTTCTTTTTAAATTAATTGTAAAATGAATTGTAAAGAGCAATACGAACAATAATAAAAAAATGGTTATTTCACAGATCGTCACCTGCGCTGTTTATATAAATAATACTGAAATGGTAATGTTTGTTGTATTTCCTGATCACTTCCGGTATTTCACTCTTGTTAATTTGAAACACGCTACGTATATATAGGATAGGCACTGAAGAGCAGATGATATGCTTTTCATTGTTCCTTCTTCCGTATTTCCTCTTAATAAAACATTGTATGTACAGTAAACGTGTAGAAAAATATGTTACGGGATAATTACGCTAATGGTATATCACGGACACTCAATATGGCGGAGGCGACTTCACCTTCGCTCACGGCCGAGTATACCTCTGGTACTTTCATAACTCTATAGGTGGAACGGCCCTGGAGCATGAGGTGCTGTGTGTACTTGCGCTACTATGCATTTCACACAGAAAAAAACTAGTGTTAATACGCTCCTTTCCGCGATAACGCAGCGATTCTCTTTGTGCTTGAGCTTTTTCTCCATCGCATATCTCATTAACAAGAGAGCGAAATTTAATGTATACTTTTCATACACAAACTAGAACAAAGAAATTCTGTTATCACCACAGAGAAAGGAATGAAAACGCATTTTCACAATAAAAATGACTCGATATTTTTAACTCCTATTATATTTTCAAATCATGTGCTGCAGTTGAAATAATTCCAGCAATGTAAATGTAAATAAGACGGCTGCAAGACTGGGGCAATTGAAGCCTGCGGGGGCGGCCGTCCGATATATGATGTTAAGTTCAATATTATAACTGAGGAAGTTGCTTTCCACCACAATAGGGTGGATACAAATAATATGCTGGGAACTTAACCATGGAAGCTATTGGACTCGACCCCTTATTTGGAATGCCGCGGGAAGAAGGAGCAGACACGGTGTCTTAGGGAGTTTAAAACGTACTCATTGCACAACAACACAGGGCGGTAAGATAATTTAAAGGCCTATTATGATAATCTCGTTAGTGTTACTGACCTTTTACAGCAACTGGAATGGGAATCGCTTTCAGACCGGGCGTCGATTAAAATTTAGACTTAATCTATTACGTAAGTTCCAAACGATTTATTCTCAAACGACGTCAATGATATTTTACGAAATATGACATACTACGGAAGAACAGATCATGAGAATGAAATTAGGGAACTAGATTGCAGAACGTCAATTTTTAACGATTTAACGAACGATTGTTAACGACGATAAACGAACGATTTTAAATGTGATTTTTCCCACGAAAGATAAGGGACCATAACAGCTGCCAATGAGACTTTTAACTAGGTTTGTCAATAGGTAGTGTAGCTGGTTATTTGATTTACTCCCTAATACTAGTATGCTTATCTGTTACCTGGTACTAACAGCACACCGTGCATTTTTTCAGCATAACTCTTGAATCTCTGCCCATTTATGTAGTTGCAAAATGCATAAATAATAACGGACCCTAAAACACTGGAAGCATATCTATAGTGTAGTGCATGCTTGTGAGGTTTCGCCTCCTGACAAGCATTAGCGATTTATGCTAATGCATTAATAGTCGTATTAACTAATAGGGTACGTTGTACTACTTTTATAGGGTATAGTGTAATGCATTCTGGTGAATACTCACCCCCTGACACACACCCCTGAGGTGGCTTACGGGGTATTTTGTAGATGTTAGATGGCGCATGGGAGAACGAGACTTGGAAGTGGACCATTGGGGTGAACGCCGATAAGTTGGTAAATAATAGACAAAGACACGACAAAAGAGATTTTATAGGCTCGCGATATTGGCTAATAGAGGCATTTTCTTAACCGAGGAGACACCTAATGGCGTGAAAGACACGACGAAGTGTCCAGCGACAAGTTTTATTCGGCGCTGCACGTATGTGAAATGAGGAAGAACGATGCCACTGGAATGGAGACCATTTTGTGCGTCTGTGTGTGGGATGAAGGAGGGTAGCGGAAGTTGGGATCGGACACGGCATGGAGTGTAAAAGTAAGTTGCTGCAGGAAATTAGTGGCAGAGTGTAGTGTATGGAGGAGCTAAGAGGAGGCGAATGGGAAATATAGATGCAAAAACTACCAGTCGCACATCGAAAGACCAAAATATTTGTACACTAAAATAACCATGGGCAAATCATAAGTAAATGGAATCGATTTGAATCATTCAGCAACATCAAGAAGAGCCTTCCAAGTGTAGAGTAGACGCATATGCACCAGAGATCAAAGTCTGCTGGCGCCTTTGCTGCTAAGTGGCTCCCAAGGTGCTACCTGTGGTCGCTGGATGCTGTGACAGTCCAGAGGGCCTCTACACTCTCCGTGGGGCCACGAAAGGAACGAAATCCATGAAACTTTGGAAATCTTCTGAAGCTTCAAAACAAAAAGGACAGAACGACTACGACAGAGTGTAGGGATAAGAAAACTAAGAAATTAACTGAGGATAAATCAACTGGAATGAAATGCTCTCTCGGTAGTAATGATCATGAAGTGACCGTTGAAATCATCAACATGAAAATGGACAAGAACGCCGTGAAAGCAAAAGCGGTGATTGGTTTCGACGAAGATATTTTTATACGACACTCGAACATCTATAAAGGGAAAGGTCATTTGCATAAATAAAAAATGATTACAGTTAATATAGAAATCTAGAATCTGAACTCGCATAATTTAGTGGGAGGATACATACAGCCTTAACTCCTAAGTAACGAACAACAACTAACAAATCAGATCTGGCGAGAGATGACCTTTTCACATTTATATTAGCTAAAGTCAACGTATTACTTGATAAAAAATAATAATAGAGGGGATTTTAACTCAAAGACAGTTGATATCACAGTTGATGGCTTGAAGCAAAGGTTTAATGAAAATTAATCGAATAAAAGTGGTGACTTATTATTGTACGTGTTAAAGCATTTTTTATAGTACTGAAAGAGAAATTCAAAAGAAGAAAAATGACGTGAGCTAAGAGAAATGAAGGGTCCCTTAGCCACTAAAAACAAATAGCGTCATTTTATCAATTTAATATACCGTCTGCTGAAACAACGACACATATCCGAAACGACAATATTCCGTATTAAAAGAGAATAATTAAAAGAGTCAAGAATTAGCGAGAATGCCCAGGCATTAATAACATGAAGGAAACTATAAAAGATATGAAAATGAGGACTTGTGAAGGAATTAAGCGCTTAGCTGTAAGAAAAATGGAACAGAGGGCTGGAGGAAACCAATGATCATATTGATGGCTACGGCTGACGATGATGAATTTTCTTAGCTGAGGAATAGTAGTAATTCAAGAGGAGACGGTATTTTATTGAAGTAAAATTTTGTGTGAACATATAAGGAAAATATATACTGGAATTTCAGTAATATATTTTTTATCAACTCTATGACGTAAGAATTGGATTTCTCACTGTAAAACTATTGAAAATATACACCGTAGTGATAAAATACATGCTAAAATGAATTACTGGCTATAGTTATTCGAATTGGGGACAAGAGCGGTATAAAAGGAGACAAATATACTCCTATGCTTATTAAGTTTAATGCTGGCTGAAGTCATTTACAAATATAATACACAAATAGGTATTAAGTGGGACAAAAGAACGAAATATTTTAACGATAGAACGATAATCCAGCATAAATAGGAGTGAATGAAAATAATACAACCTCTTCTATTTAACTTAATTGAGTTTTGGTCAATCAAAATTCTTTTATTTCTTCCTGTCAACGTTTCGGCAAATTTATTAACCCCTCTATTTTAGTTTTATATACCCCTCTTGAATAAAAAATTCCTACAAATTTAAAAAGCAATATTGTTTATTCCATTTCCTGTGAATATTGCGACAAGATTTATATTGGACAGACGTCACAATATTTAAAAGATAGGCTGAACCAACACAATTAACAAAACAAACGTGTGCCCTAGCTGACCATGCCATAACGAATAGCCATAGTTTCGATTTTAATAAAACTAAAAATTATAGATTATGAATCAAATTTACACAAAAGACCTTTTGAAGAAATGGTCCATATCATGAAACACCAAAAAATACATGCAATTTGAGAACGGATATATAGATAAATTAAGAAGAATTTACATAAGTCTTATACAATTAATCTAAAGGTATTATTTATAATTTAATATATGCTTTTTAATAGTGTTTTAGATATACAAAATGTGATAAATGTTTTTTTTTTTTTAAATTGATGTTATTGTTATATTGACATTTATTTAAAGCAATATTCAATATTTTTTCTAAATTAATGATTGGTGTAATCTGGAGTATTCTCTTGTTGCCAAGAAACTGTTTGTATTTACCCATCTATTTGATCATATTTACTGTTTGCTAAATTGGAATGGTTGACAACATGTTAGTGCAATTAAAATTCACAGGTTTGTTGATATTTGTCAAATTAGTGTACCTGATATAAAAAATGTACAGTTTATAGTTAACACCAAAGTTGTTATAACAATTGTTATTTTTCTGTTTATACCTGTTTATGTTGTTAATTTTGTTTTATGGTTTTCAATTAGCCCTGAAGATGGCTATACACTTGCCGAAACGTTGGGAGTGAAGGGAAAAAGAATTTTAATTGACCAATAAATTAAAAGAAGAGATTGTATTTATAAGAGTGGTCAATAAATACATTAATAATTAACGAAGAAAATAATACACTTCGAAGTCACAGCGAGTTAACATTAAAATATCCAAAAGGGCATAACTTCAGTTAATTGCGAAATTCGTGTAATTTAAAAAAAATGATCAACTGAGAATTAGTAAAGGATCAGTTATCGAACTGGTAACGGAAATATATATATATATATATATATATATATATATATATATATATATATATATATATATATATATATATATGTACGTTGAAGAGCCATGGTGGTGCTGAAGTGGGACTTGGCTGACTGTATGTGAAAGCGAGCTCATTCTCTGGATTACCTTGGAGCTAAGAAAAAGTGACCTTAAGGAGGTCAATCGAATGCCCGCCGTCATCAGAGATTAATGAAAGTGGTACGGAGGCTTCCGCGGTGATTTGATAAATTTGTTTTTTTTTTCGGGTCTCTTCCAGGACCTGACCAATGGACCAAAGGACCTGAGGAGGACAAGGAAGAGAAGGAGAAGGAAGAGTAGGAGGAGGAGTAGGAGGAGGAGGAAAGTAGGACAGGAATGTACGTTCCAGCGCGTGGCCTTGAACGACTCCCACAGCCTAATTACGCCACCCAGCAACCCAACCCATGCATCAATGAATACCGATCACCCAACTCAAGGCTATCAACTCGGAAATCTCAAAAAATTAATGACCGTAGAGAAAATGTCAAGGCCACGGACAAGTCCAGAGAGTTTCAGCGCGTATCTTTCATCTGATATTGCAACTTAATTGCATCACCAATCCAACACATGCATCAATAATTACCGATCACCCAACCCAAGGCTATCAACTCGGATATCTCAGTAACCAATGACCGTAGAGAAAAACAAATGACGCCACATGAAAGAGAAGACAATTCCTTATAAGATAGATACCCTACAATGATATCTTTATATGGACTAATATATAGTTAACAACAATTTATCGCTAAACAATAACTTTAATGACAAAACAGTGGCGGAATTCGAAAGAAAAGGTGATTTTACATCAACAATGTCCTCATCGCTTTTCTGATTATTCCCATAGCAAGGGAGATATATGTATTGGGTGTTCTAGCGCAGCCATGACCTACTTTTGATATAATTAAATAACTCACTTAATATTAATCGTAGGAAGGAGAAATTGGTATCAAATTAAAGGTAATCAATTAGCAAAGACAATTGCTATCTCAAAATTTTCCATTAGTTGTAAATTTCCGAGCTATAAACAAAAAGTTAAATTATTATTAAATAACTCACATAATATTGATCGTAGGAAGTGCTGATTGGTATCAAATGAAAGGTCATCACTTAGCAAAGAAAGTTGGTTGGAAATGTTTCATATCAATGGTAAATAGTGTGAATACAATTTTAAAAGAGGAGGTTGCGCGGAGGGGAGGGGAGGAGGATGTTGCGAGCCAAGTTGATGATATGTATGCATCTGCTAGCTGCATCCTTATTCCATGCCATCGGAGTCCCAGATTGAACTATATTTTATTCTCTAAAAGTGGTTTTGTGAAGCTTGCTGGATAATCATTCGAAAGTGAGAAACTGTCTTTACATACGAGACCATGTTTTGTATGAGTATCAGGGCAAGTCATGCCGTGTCCTACTTTTGCCACCTAATTACACCACCCACCAACCCAACCCAACCCATGCATCAATGCGATCACCCAACTCAAGGCTATCAACTTGGAAATCTCAAAAAATTAATGATCGTAGAGAAAATGTCAAGGTGCCATGGACGAGTCCAGAGAGTTTCAGCGCGTATCCTTGATCTGCTATTGCAAGCTAATTGCATCACCAACCCAACCCAAGGCTATCAACTCGAATAATACAAAAACCGACGTTCGTACAGAAAAAATACAAGGCTACGGGCAAGTCCAGACTTGTTACCTCCCCCTTCGATAATAACCCCACCCTTCCAGCAATGTATATAAGCTCTCGCAGACTGTAGTGAGCTCATCAGAGTACAGCAAAATGAACTCGAAACCTGCCAGTTTCCGAAAACCTCCCACTGCACGCCTGGGAGATGCATATCTACGCGTGAAGCGGCAGGATGAGGATGTATATTCAATATACATTCCGAAAGAAAGAGACGGGAATACTGATTTTATACTATCGGTTTGTTTCCCAGCTTCATACTACTGTGTGTTCCAGCATCAGAACTGTGAGTTTGATGTCGTTGGACAGAAAGTGAAATTCTCGGGCTTTCAGGATGAAAGTGGGAGAGTTGAGAGGTTCAACATTACCCAGTCATCCCTCATCACCGATCCTGAGAAGCAGCAAATTGCTGATGAGCAGCTCCCCATAATTTGGCTGTATGTGAACGAGGCTTACCGTCCAGAATCAAAAGCTAGAGGAGGGAGTGTTGCAGCAGGAGGAGGACGTCGCGAAAGAACTGAATTCGATGGAGGATCGCGGGTAATCAGCAAGGGTGGAGCTGATGATAGAGAAATGTATATAGTCGGCAAGTCGGGAGCTGCAGGATCGCGGGTAATCAGCAAGGGTGGAGCTGATGATAGAGAAATGCATTTAGTCCACAAGTCAAAACCGGTGTGCTACACGGACCATCAAGAATCTAAAGTGTACTACTTTACAACGGATCAATTCAAAGGTCCTCGTCTAAGAGTGATTAAATTTGTTCTCAAAAATGAAGATGAAATGTTTGTATACTAAAGTGAATAAAAGTGAAAACAGAAATTAATTGCTTTTTTATTTCATTTCCCACAATTTAAAGGATATAAGGTTAGAAATAAAAACTCATATATATAGTTTACAATTTATTGTTTTAAAGCATAAATACATGTCATGGTGTTGATGATATAATTGAATGATTATATCAATTAATCACTTATGTAGTGATGACAATAAATCAATCAATTAATCACTTATGTAGTGATGACAATAAATCAAATAATTACTTAACAAATTTTATTTGATAGACACCAATTTGCTAGTTTATGAGCATTTTTCCGGGCACACTGTAAGTTGCCATCCATATGCGCTTCGATTAAACAGCACTCTTTAGTAGTAGTTAATTTCTTTAAAGATGGACACCCATAAATTTCCAGATTAGCCACGCAAATACCCACGGGTAGTAACTTGCTGAGAAAAGCGGACTTTTCCGCTCCCTTTGTGAATAGAAAGTTAAATTTTTTTGTATATTGTCTGAGAATGCTCTCCAATTGTGAATACTCCACATCTCCGTCGTAGATGCTTAAACCGTGATAGTTGTTTTTCAACCACGAAGCCTCTCTCGCATGAAGTGACCCAATCGGGGGTTTGAATAGCCAGGTATTACAGCAATGTCTTTCGACATCTATAATGGCCAATTCTTTGATAATATACCCCTGGGTTCTGGTAAAGCCTTGGAATTCGATAATTGCACTCATCTCGCGATGATTTCCCAACTTGCAAGATTTTACACCCAATGCCAGCGGTTGAGTAACCATCAATGTTTAACCTATGGGAAAATTAATTCCATACCATAAGATGTATATTCATTCACACACACACACACACACACACACACATTAACATTCACTCGATAAGTGTAGCTTCAAATTCCAATCTCTCATAATCGAGAGTGCTACCGAATGGATGATCCTGTTCGGTAGAGTTTTTTATGGAGGCGAGGAATTGCTTCGCGTTATCACTTTCGTGTTGCAACCTGCGGATACAGAGAGAAACCAAATTCGAGAGCCTAATGAGACAACTCCATTCATCAGCGTTCAAGTTAACCAGTCCACCAGAATTTCTAAACGAAACGTGCTTTTTACCGAAAAAGTTTGCAAAATTTATCAAGCGTGAGGAGAGCGAACTCTTTATGCCTGCGGAAAAATACTCATTCAAAACTTTAGTATTGACCAAAATGACAGCCCAATCTAATGGGAATAATGAAACAACTTTCTTGTTTGTTTGAGACAATAACACCACCGGTTCAGAGTCAGCGGTGTACCCGACACAGACACTTTTCGATTTTGCACTATTCAAATAGTACACAGTTTGTAGAAACAGATTCTTCTCAGCGATGGATGGAGTGATGGGAGGGTCAACTCTCTTCCTCTTGCGGACCGGTGGATGTGCGGGGTCCGACGATGACATGATGACTGGCGATCAATGCAGTCGATCACCAATTAAGAGGGTCGAGAGGTGGAGGGGGGAGGGGAGGGTGTGCAGTCATGTGATTGGCAGGGATCAACCTCAGCCTTGAGTCGGTTATATTGAAACCACTGAGAGAGTGTGTGTACGTTTCGGAGTGCACAATCGCTACTGCGTATTTTATGACATGGATTGAGGCAGGAAAATGAGGGGAATGTACAGTTCTCGGGAGGGGGACAGGACAGCTCCTTTTCCATACAAATGAACGTGCGACCCGTGAGATTGGAGAGGAACTCGCACTGGTATTCGTTGAATGCATAAAGAGCACTCGCTCCTTCGACGAGGGCCTCCAAGGTCGGCTTCAGCTCGATGTAGGAGTTGAAACCATGCTCGAACGAGGCCTCCTCGTTGCAATGCAGTGGATCTTGAAATCGAATCTTTTTCCCACCAGCTGTGAGCTTTCCGTGGTGACGGAAGCTGCCCCAGAAAAGACGATTGCTTTCCAAGTCGACCGCAGCCAACTCTGTCACTCCTCCCTTTGAAAAGCACACGGCCACGACGATCTGCATCCTACGACTTTCTCTTCCGCAATGGATGTATTCTTCTCCAATTCGTAGTATTTATCCTGGAGCAGCATTTCTGTGCCATGGGGTTACACATCCTGCTCCTTTTCTCCGCTCCCGGGAAGGTGTGTGCGAATAGTCGCACAGCTCTGCAGTCGTTGAGATGAGGTATGGTATGGTGGAATTGGGATAGGAATTGAGCTAAGGTGCGCCCCTTTGATTTACTAGCAGCATAAAGACAGCAATATTCCCCGCAAATGTCGGAATGGAAGCTTTGTATCTGTTCGCGATTGTATTTGTAAGCGAAAGGCTTTAGAAAATTTAAAATACTGCGGACAAAAGGTCTCAAGCCGTAAGAGTCGAAATATTCTGCGAATCGATTGTGAATATGAATTGCGATCCAGTGAGATCCGGGAAATCCGGAGGGGTCTAAATTTACCACGTATAGACCAGAGCGAGGGATCTTGGGTAATTCATCGGAAGCGTATACTCCGCAAAATCGTCCATGCATCCTATCACGTATTGCTCTATCTATCTGTACAGTATCCATTGCTGAACTAATAATTTGTGATAATGTTCCTGTTTTTATCAATTTCTAGAGAGGCATCATATTCCGAGAATACCAAGCACGTTACGGTGTTTTGCAATTCTTTCTCAAATTTCGCCTCTATTCGCACCACACCTCGATCTCCGAGACTTACATAATCTTCATTCCCCGAATCGTCAGGTGTAAGATCGAAAACTAGCATGAAATATCCATGTCCAAACATATCATACGTGATTTGATTACCTCTATCATAATGCTTTATTCCACTGCCTGAGAATATGGAATCATACGCTCGAGCCCAATACTTTTTACTGTTGAAATTACATTCCAGACCCTCGGAAGGAAACTGAACGCCGTTTACAAAGAGTGAAAAATTTTCCAGGGAATAGTGAGAGAGAGCAAATGGATTCTTGTCAACCTTGCCAGCGTACGAGTCATTATCCACCATAGCAAATATTATAGTGTTAGGTATTCGACCTACGATTGCATTATCAATGCTCAGTGTTCGTCCACCGGAAGGAATCGTGAAAGATTTCATTTCCGTACGTTTATAGTGATATCTAGCATTATTTTTTTCCAACATTTTACTATGTGCTACTAATATGGAAGGGTTAATGTCAAAGTGTCGAACGTAAAGAGTGGCATCTAGTATTTTCATTATCCCTCCCTCCCCACCCATCAGATAAAATGACGGGTTTGAAAGCATCAACCTGATTCCTATATCGACTCGATCTAGCATCAATTGTGTCTGATTGAACACGTCTACATGTAATTTACCGTATAGCTCAACTTCGGCACTATCCTCGAACCATGACTTTCGCTTAAGGTAACCACCATTACTCGAGTCAGTTTTATTAATATCCTCCCCCGTATCCACTTCCCATCCGACATTTCTCAAATGTGTTCTACTAGCATCACCACCATAATTTAACACATTTTCAATATAGCTCCTATAATGATAATTATCTTCTGATGGAGTTACCAGTGTCCCGTTGAAATAGACGTTACACTGCTCGAATAAAGAATGAAGAGAATTGTTCACGACACCCGGTTGATTTGTAGCGCCAGCAGGATAATCTGTGAAGTCAGCCTTACACACCTTCACTCTCAGCCTGAGAAATATACTATTCAAATCCTTATATGCATCACCAGAATCTTTAATCACGAATTCAATCACCGATCTATTATCCAGCGACGATATAGGTTTGTAGGAAACTAGTCGCTTTGATAAAATGTTAGTCTGAATGGGTGGATTGGGTTGGAATAAGTCCAACGAGCTCAGCATATACTCAGTCATGACTTAGTTGGAAAAAATATCTCTTTGCATGACCTTCTTCCCTCCTCTTCTTCTCTGCGAATGTCCTTTCTTTTTTTTGGCACTAGTTTTTATTTTATTCAGGCGTGCTCGCTTAACCAATCTCACCCCACCCCCACTCATATTTTTTATTTTCTCCTCGGCTTTACGTTTCAACTTCTGCCCCGCCTCGTTTAGTCTACTGCGCAATATCTCCTTTACTGGCTTTGTTCCCAGATCACTCAAGGCCGCCGCCCCAGCGCTAACTGCTTCCTTACCAACTGTCTTCAACCCGCTGTAAAAAAGAGGTTTGGCAAAACGCCATAAACCAGCAAGAAAACTTCCTATACCCCGCCCCTTTTGCACGCGATATGATGCTCGATATATTGATCCAACCTCTCCCCCTACCTGTTTCGTGTAGTAGACATAATATCGATCCGCTGTCGGAGCCATCTCAACGCTCAATGATGAACTAACTAATTGTTTCGCTTTTTTATAAAATGCAATACGATGATGGAGGATTGTTCTCCACCACGGAAGGGAATTTTTTCACCTAGTTTATCTGCCAAGAGAATTTCCACGCTCTCGATATTATTTTTCTCCACGGGAAAATAATATATAGGGTTGAATATTTGATACCCACCTGCCTTGCTATTAATTATGCGAATACATCGACTCAGAGAATCACCCACGAGTTGAGGTTTAATTACGTCTGAGTAAACGTAAATGTTTGCGGGATTAAGTACGATACTTCTACCCGTTCTATTACTGCGAATACTTTCCGCACTTTGCGTGACAATTTTTTTTAAATCCCGCGTTGACGTTTCCTCTAATGACATTATTAGAACTGCCGATAATAATTCAAGATCTTCTTTTATTTTATTTTTTCGTACACTGCTAAAGTTTGCCATACTTTTATTGAATAATTCGTTAAATGTGCTATACGTCCCAGGTGGCAACGTATATTTAACATGTTTACCTAAAATCCGTACACCGGTGGATGATGTGCGTTCATCTATTCCTCCCATACCACCCCGAACGTTCAACAAATCTACGTATCGCATCACATCGTTGGTAATTTCTACCCTCTCAACTGCAGAAGCACTAATGAATGATTCCGCGAAAGCGAAAGCTGCACTCTCATAAACCCCGTTTGGAATGGTGAAAAACGTTCCGCTCTTTAATTTAATTCTAACCTCCTCATCCTGAGGTCCACCTATCTCACCACGAACCATCCCATCTTCGGTCCGGGTCCTATTATCCTTTGATGAAGAAGGAATGGGAACAATTTTATCTTCTCTAACATCATCCTCCACGTCTTCGAGTAGATTTGTATTTCCTGGTAATGATTCAGGAGGGGGAGTATCAGTTTCTTCTCTAACACCTCGAGAATGAACGCCCGTATCTATTGAAGGAATGGATATCTCAGCTAAACCCACCATCCATTTCTCGTTCTCCAAATCGAGACGATGTGATAATCTCGTACGGAAATGTGAGATTGTGTTGCGAGGAAAATATTCATGAGAACTATCACTAGGCAAAGTAATGTAAAATTCATTCATATTTTACGTGTGGATGAGGCAGGAATCCAAGAATTAAATGATTTCGGGTATCCCTGCCACTTTACAAAGTACTCCAAGTTACTGCCTCGACCCCTACGCTTTAAAATTTTTTCAATCTTATATTCCGTATCGGGGGAAAGGTTAACCTTCACTAACTCTTGTTCATAGAAACTTCCCTTTATATCCTCACCCTGCAGATCTTTCAACTTGTAGGTGGGTATCTCTCTCGATCGATCCACACCCGTGACTTGGAATATTTCATCAGTGTAATTAGGAGTATATCCTTTTGCAAATGGGAGACGTTCCTTACTAATCCTCACATGATCACTGATTTTAAATTTAACTCTTTTGCTAAAAAATGGTTTCAGTGAGCGACTGGCGATTGTGAAAGCATTTTTCTCATTCACCTCAACAGGCTTAACTCCTAAGCTGGAATGCACGCTATTATTATAACTACTTACTAATTGGGATAGGATATCCACATAATTGTACGTTGAATATCTTGTAAAATACTTGTACATTTTCGATTTTAGAGTGCGATTGAAACGTTCAACGAGACTGGCCTTTATGTCTGGATTATGTGTGGTGTAAAACTTTACACCGCGATTCGAGAGAAAATTTTTAAATTTAGCATTCACAAATTCACCCCCCTTATCGGTTTGAATTTTCAACGGTTTTCTTTCGCGAAAAATTTCAATAAACGCCTTTACTACATCCTCTGGTCTTTTTGTTCGTAAAGGTCTTGTCCACGCATACCTAGAGAATAAATCAATCACCGTTAGAATATAACAATAACCTCTGTTGAATTTTTTCAAACTTCGCATATCGTTAAGGTCACATTGCCAGCATTCATCAATGTATGATACCCTGTAACGATTTCTGGGAAATTTTTTCCTCATCGGTCTGTGACGTGTGTATGCATCTTGAGAATTTAACCACTCGCGTATTGTCTTTCGCGTAATCCCAGTCGCTCGGTGTAATTTTTCGACAGTAGAAAAACCTGCAGAATGTTCTGGATCATTGTATACCCTCTCGATTACATCGACACCCACTCCTCTCCGAATTTTTTCGGTTTCCTTGGTCGACTGCTTCGTCTCGGCAATACTCTTGGCGACTTTACTTTTCCGCTTTGCTCTGACCTCTTTCTTTTTCTTCCCTTTAACGGTTTCGATAGATTTTCCATCGTGTCTAACCTTCCCTCTATACGTCCCCATGTCTTATCCAAATCAGCATTCGCTCGTTTCACATCGGCAAGCGCTTTCCTCAGTGCATGAGTCTCCCCCTCTTCCTCCCCCTCCTCCTCCTTCCTTTCCTGTGACCTTCTCTGAAACTGGTTCTGACCCAAGGATTTCACTATCGGAATGTGAATGGGTGATTTAATGTCGGAAACTGTGTTCATATATTTATCCAGCACACGCTTGTACATATGCCATTTATCTACATCCTTAACACCTCTTTTAATCAAGACAGCTTTCATTTCCACATCTAGTGCATTCAATCTCCTCTTCATTTGTCCTCGCTCAAAAGTCTCAGGGTTGACTACTAACATTTTACGCAAACTCATTTTCCTATAAGACTACCAATCACGCCGCTTAGAATCGAACCAAGTAGCAGTGGCAGAAAGCCGCCCCTTTGCACGAGTATTGCACGTTTTTTCTTCAGACTTATTCCTCGCGTTGCCAAGGCTCTCAAAGTGTTACGATGTTTTGCAAGTTTTCGTTTCAACACCGGCTTTATTTTATGATTTCCGTTTATGGTATTCAAACAACATTCGCAGATGGCTTTAACTAGTCCCTCGTCTGACGCCTTTACGATTGCCGAGCGTAATTTAGGCTTTGCAGTTCTTAGTACGTGGAGCAAATGCTTATTGCCCCTCAGCCTTTTCATCATGCACGGGCATGTATATTACGGTAGTCTCGTCTTCGGGAAATATTTTCGATCTAAAGCGACATCTATCGTCCGTGTCCTGCCCGAGGTCTAGGACTAAATAACCGAATGGTTCTTTCGTCAACTCCTTATATACTCTTTCCAATTCCTTCGAATTTTTAGGATACACTTGCCTCGCTAAATGACCAAACTGTAATTGATCTCGTGGATTCTTGAATGCTACAATATACTTGGAATTTAAAGATATGCTTCTAGACTGAGCCGATTGATAGAAAATGTTCTGCGTGATGAGAAATATCGATATGTTCAAATGATGACTACCCCTTGAGAACAAATTACATACGTGTTTACTATACGCACCTTCACTCATCAAATCATCGATTACACATAAAGTTGGGGCACCATCAAATTCCTCAAGCGAGGGTATCTGATGCTTAATGAACTCTCGATCTATACTCGGTTCGCTTCCTGCGCTACAGCACCATATGACTCGCTCTATCGGCTGATCGATCATGAGCGGCAAGTTTTCGAGAAACTTTAACACAAATGTCGTCTTTCCGCAACCTGACGGACCTGCGCAAATGCATGTGAACGGATGTTTCCAAGCTAACGTCATGATTAACACTGGAAAAATGTTTAATCGAAGCATGTTATATTTCAAGTGTTGGATTCCTCATCGTCACTAAATGCCTCATCATATGTTCTTTTTCTAGGAATTTTATAATGTCCCCATGCTAGCGTACTGATTCCATCTTCGCAAACGTATCGTTTATCGTCGGAAGCGTTTAGTGCAACTTTATTCATTTCCATCGTGTATATCTCATGCATCTTACTTCTAATGACTCTCATTTTTCTAAATTCAGTTGAATTTTCATGGAGGCATCGAACGTAATCGTCAAACATTAATCTCTTTTCCGTAACCACTTTTTTTATTCCCTTGGCTCGTTTCTTTTCTTTTCCGCCCTCCAATTTCAACGAATACAGTTTACTCCTTAGCCCCACGAAATGAGTCATTATTTTCCCATTACATTCATCTTTGAATTTACCGATAATCTTTTTGTTTATCTCAGAATAGCATGGATGAGTTCTAGGATAGTTGGATGTATCAAACACGTCTAGGTTATCTAGCATGTCTCTGTTGATATCGTTGGTTTTGATATCGTAAATTAAGCTGTCTGTATCAGTATAGGCTAATGTAATTCTATTCCCATATTTAGGAAGCATTGTCTTATAGTGAAAATCATACATTAGCGTTTTACTTAAATCTAAAACGCAGAAACCGATGTATATAGGCTTGTTCATCTTGATGATAGCCTTACGCATGTGAACGGCTACCAGAGAATCGCTAAAAATCGTTCTGTCCAAAAATGTCGATTTGCTAATTAATTTCTCTAATTGTTTTTCATGCGTCACTAATTGCATATTAATGCGAGATCTAATATTTTCACAAGTTTTTCCGTAAACTGCATTGTTAATTAGCTTGAAGAAATCTCTATCGAAGTCATTTTTAGCCATCTTCCTCCGTTCGGTATTTGAGTCAATATATGTCTTTAACCAAGGTGATTGATTGAATTGAATGACACGATGTACTTTTTTGAGTATCAAACCAAGCGAGAGAGCTTGTTTCAAATTAACATAGTGAATAACATATTTCGCCTTGTCCTCGAGAGTCGTTAAAAGTTTTTTTTGTTTACCAACAGGTGAAATTTTGTTCTCAGGACACAGTGGAAAATCAGAATGTATATCATGAAGCGCTTGCGGGTACTCTAAATCAACCTCTAGAATGTATCCCGTTTCACTCTCATCGAATACGTTTTCAACATTTAAGCAATCAATCTCCTCCGCTGTTAACCATCTAAAATTTGAATGTGGAAGCGGCCTCGAGAGTGCCCATCCATATAAATTATTCGCATCGAGATAGGATAAATAATTCGACTCTATATTCTGGTTATAATCAGTCATGCACTTATTATTCGATTCACAATACCTTCTACTGCATTGTGAAATACCACCGCGAATGCCGTTCTCGATCATAAGTAGCATATCATAGTCCGTCATTAGCTCAAGCTCTATGTCGGTATGCTTCAACATAGCGTCAAAAGTTAACCCTGGAGTTGTGTAATACCACACAGGATCAAGCTTGTATGCGATGAAACATACATCTCTAAAATTTTCAAATACATCAGCTAAAAGTGTTACATCACTCTTCAAATAGACATCGCTGTATTCACCTAGCGTGCGACATTGAAACCTGTGCCACACATCGAGCGCATGCTCATAATCAGAGTCTGAAACGCACTCCTCGGTCAGCCGATTGAAAAACTTTTCCTTACCCGGCAGAGAGGTTTCATCAAGTTTTTCCATTGAATCCGTATAATCGTATGGATACACACCCTTACGTGTAACATACTTGGCCCTTTCGCCGAATATTTCTTGCGTGTATTTAAACTCATTCAGATTGTCAACTAGTGAAGCTAGCGAAGCCTGCATGAAGCGATATGTATCAACAAATCTTATATTGAATTTGTTCTCGATGGACTTTGAAAAGGAAATGTACTTTTCTTCACTGTTCGGAATCACAAATATTCTCCTATCGTCATAATTTAGCTCTCGCACGATGAAGTGACCATCGTACGAAGATAGGTTATGGATGAATACGGGTAGGAAATTTGGCATTTTATACTGTAGGTTACAAAAATAGTGTGCCGCACCTCTGTACTGCCCATTTAAATGGTCATGATCTCTAACTCTGTCCGCGTTCAGTTCTTTCTCACAAATGTGACATACTGTCGTCTCGTAAAACGTGTTCTCTTGTTTAGGAGTTAGCTGTTTAATCGGCACGATATTTTTGTAAAGCTCAAATATTTTCTTCCCCTCCTCTTTCATACGCTCTAGAAATACCCGCATCGGGTTTGGCCCTCTGTACAAGTACGGCGATTGACATCCTTCCGGTGTGACCAACATGTAGCAGAAGCTAAATGGTTCGTGCTTTTCAAATTTGTTAATATAGGATGAGTTGGGTGACGGTTGACAAGTGCTCACGTTATCCAGTAGACATTCAAAGTCCGCGTAAATAACATATGGTACTCTGAAAGAATAGTTTACATGTGTAAATTTCAATATTTTTTCATCCTCACTTGGCATTACAATCTTACTCGGCGTCCCCGTTCCTCTGCACAATTGCTTGTGCTCTTCCAATTTCTCCATGTCATCATAATGAGTGAAGCAACGTTTGCAAATGAATATTCTTGAATTGTGCTTAGTTATCTGAGAATGAACCAGCCTTGCGAAATTTTTAATCCAGCAATAGTGAGAAGTTAATTCATTTGTGACAAACAGCAAATCACGATGGTCTTCTAGCTCGCAATCGACAATTTTCAATGGGTAAACATCATTTTTATCTGTCAGTCCAAAAATGTTAATCGAAATATTATTGATCCGTTCGAATTTTACGATATCTTTCAGCTCGACTGGGTACTCGATACAGTTCCAATTGTAGCCCATTCGAAATGCTCGCGTGTTATATTTGAAAACTCTTTGAGGATCTCTTTCGATTCTCTTAGCCCATAATGCATATTTAAAACAGAACGGATCGTTATTTTTCACATTAATCACTGCTCCTGTTTTCTTGATTTTAAATGGAAGCTCAATGTACGTGGAACCTCGCAGAGGATTGTATTTGTTTATCCGTAATTCCATTCCAATGATTTCATATAGTGTCCAACCGGATCCCTTCGTTTGTAATTCGCTCCTTTCCCGCATCAGTTTGGAAAAGGCTTCGTCTACAATTTCCTGCATGTTATTCACGATTAATACTCTACGATTCTTCGTCTTAAAAGAAGCATCCATTTCCTCTCTCTCACCTTTATGAAATTTACAAATTAGCACTACATTAAATTTGATGGAATTGTAAATTGTTGCCTGTTCTTGTAATTTTTCAATAACTTCATTTTTTATTTCACTGAGAAATGAAATTACATCTTTACTCTCCGTCCGCTCTGAAGTAATCCAAAATGTTTTGAGTCTGGATCCGATGGCTGATTGAATTTCCCGAAATCCTCTACCCAACTGTATCGCAGCGTTATGCCTATGCTCGTTTCTGTTTTCATGTGGTAAAGCTTCGTCTATGTTATAATATATTTCACAATAATTACAAAATCGTCTTCTCTTTGCAATATCTAGCGCCTCTTTCATACGATTATAAGTTCCCATATCACTTATTGAATCATTCTCGAACACGATTTTCTCATTTATATCTGTTAGTGCATTTTCTATTTCAACGGCGGTGATATATTGTCCCGAATTGAAATTAACAAGGATTTCTTGGATGGATGACATGGTAAAGGAAAAATGAGTTAATGCTGAAAAGATATTTAAAAAAAAATGTTCATTTTCAACACGTTTCTGGATTATATATATACGTTATGCTCTAAGATTCGAAATTGATACTTTTGACTATAGCATAACGATAACACGCGCTCGGTTTTCTGCAAAGTATTTGAAAGGATATGGAATGAGATAGCTTCTGCACAAGTATTAAACTGCGACTTGATTAGTGCTCACCTTTAAAAAATTGCAGGGATATCTTCAATGTTCTCTCTCGATAGATGTAACAGTTGCAGCTTTAAAAAATTGCAGGGGTATCTTCAATGTTCTCACTCGATAGATGTAACAGCTGCAGATGTTGAGAACGAAATGACTTCGGCTCTTTTATAGCAGTATATTTTACGAAGTTCTCCCCCCCTCCCCTCTCTGAAAAGATGGCATGAAGGGAGTACGAATAAGGTTGCAACAACATGTTTTCCCTCTCACCCGCTAACCTCTTCTGAAGGAAGTGCGGATAAGGTTGCAATAATACGTTTCTCCTCCCATCCACCTGAAACTAGAGTGGGGCGGCGAAGTGCAACCTGCATACGAACCTGTTCTAAGAAGCTCCCGTATATAAGCTGCGATCTTAGGTGAACATGTCACCATTCAGCAGAAGCAGCAGTTGAAGCAACAACTACGTATTCACCAGCTCTAGCAAGTGAGTATACTATTAATCCTTTCAATAAGGTCTGAAATTGAAAGTTTCCCAAGCTAAAGTAAATTCTTTTGACAGATAACGATCCATTCAGCAGCACCTTCAAGCACATCTACAACTATATATATTCAACAGCTCAAGTAAGTGTGTATACTTTTAGTATGTTAACGAAGATTGATTTAATTCATGCATTATGAGTGTTCCTTATCCTTTTTGTGTATACTTTGGAATATCTTCAATTGATTATCGTAAGTATAGAGTGTCTAAAGTTATCGAATGTATTATTTATATTATATATGAATATTACCTGTTTATTATCAATTAAATTGATGGATCTTTCCTCTTTATTAAAACAGAATGACTTCCAACAGCAACACCGTCAAAACAAAAAAACCTATGACCTCCACTTCCTCAACGGTGAGCGATATACTACTACTACTAATTTATAATACTAATAATCTCTAATGAAGTTATATCTAACTATGACTGTTTTTCTCTCTCTCTCTAACAGGCAAGCATTCGGGAACGGTTTCTTCAGGTGCAAGAAGAAAACGCATTTCTAAAGAAGGAGCAATTGGAAGAGAGCTTGAAGTACCAAGTTAAACAACTGGAGAAACTTACAACGCGCTATGGGGAGGTTATGTTGGCAACGGTTCTATTTAAAGGGAGGAACCGAAAAATATTTCTCCCTAGAATTTTTCAGATGTCACCAGGAGAAGTAGCAAAATATAATTATGAGGATGAAAAATTCTGCATTGTAAAAGACAATAATCAAATAAATATATGTTAAAACCAAAAATGTGTGTTTTTGTTCCAAACGGTCGCCGATTTTTGTGTTATTCGAGTTGATAGCCTTGGGTTGGGTTGGTGATGCAATTAGCTTGCAATAGCAGATCAAGGATACGCGCTGAAACTCTCTGGACTCGTCCATGGCACCTTGACATTTTCTCTACGATCATTAATTTTTTGAGATTTCCAAGTTGATAGCCTTGAGTTGGGTGATCGCATTGATGCATGGGTTGGGTTGGGTTGGTGGGTGGTGTAATTAGGTGGCAAAAGTAGGACACGGCATGACTTGCCCTGATACTCATACAAAACATTTATACAGTATAATATATTTCACAATAATTACAAAATCGTCTTCTCTTTGCAATATCTAGCGCCTCTTTCATACGATTATAAGTTCCCATATCACTTATTGAATCATTCTCGAACACGATTTTCTCATTTATATCTGTTAGTGCATTTTCTATTTCAACGGCGGTGATATATTGTCCCGAATTGAAATTAACAAGGATTTCTTGGATGGATGACATGGTAAAGGAAAAATGAGTTAATGCTGAAAAGATATTTAAAAAAAAATGTTCATTTTCAACACGTTTCTGGATTATATATATACGTTATGCTCTAAGATTCGAAATTGATACTTTTGACTATAGCATAACGATAACACGCGCTCGGTTTTCTGCAAAGTATTTGAAAGGATATGGAATGAGATAGCTTCTGCACAAGTATTAAACTGCGACTTGATTAGTGCTCACCTTTAAAAAATTGCAGGGATATCTTCAATGTTCTCTCTCGATAGATGTAACAGTTGCAGCTTTAAAAAATTGCAGGGGTATCTTCAATGTTCTCACTCGATAGATGTAACAGCTGCAGATGTTGAGAACGAAATGACTTCGGCTCTTTTATAGCAGTATATTTTACGAAGTTCTCCCCCCCTCCCCTCTCTGAAAAGATGGCATGAAGGGAGTACGAATAAGGTTGCAACAACATGTTTTCCCTCTCACCCGCTAACCTCTTCTGAAGGAAGTGCGGATAAGGTTGCAATAATACGTTTCTCCTCCCATCCACCTGAAACTAGAGTGGGGCGGCGAAGTGCAACCTGCATACGAACCTGTTCTAAGAAGCTCCCGTATATAAGCTGCGATCTTAGGTGAACATGTCACCATTCAGCAGAAGCAGCAGTTGAAGCAACAACTACGTATTCACCAGCTCTAGCAAGTGAGTATACTATTAATCCTTTCAATAAGGTCTGAAATTGAAAGTTTCCCAAGCTAAAGTAAATTCTTTTGACAGATAACGATCCATTCAGCAGCACCTTCAAGCACATCTACAACTATATATATTCAACAGCTCAAGTAAGTGTGTATACTTTTAGTATGTTAACGAAGATTGATTTAATTCATGCATTATGAGTGTTCCTTATCCTTTTTGTGTATACTTTGGAATATCTTCAATTGATTATCGTAAGTATAGAGTGTCTAAAGTTATCGAATGTATTATTTATATTATATATGAATATTACCTGTTTATTATCAATTAAATTGATGGATCTTTCCTCTTTATTAAAACAGAATGACTTCCAACAGCAACACCGTCAAAACAAAAAAACCTATGACCTCCACTTCCTCAACGGTGAGCGATATACTACTACTACTAATTTATAATACTAATAATCTCTAATGAAGTTATATCTAACTATGACTGTTTTTCTCTCTCTCTCTAACAGGCAAGCATTCGGGAACGGTTTCTTCAGGTGCAAGAAGAAAACGCATTTCTAAAGAAGGAGCAATTGGAAGAGAGCTTGAAGTACCAAGTTAAACAACTGGAGAAACTTACAACGCGCTATGGGGAGGTTATGTTGGCAACGGTTCTATTTAAAGGGAGGAACCGAAAAATATTTCTCCCTAGAATTTTTCAGATGTCACCAGGAGAAGTAGCAAAATATAATTATGAGGATGAAAAATTCTGCATTGTAAAAGACAATAATCAAATAAATATATGTTAAAACCAAAAATGTGTGTTTTTGTTCCAAACGGTCGCCGATTTTTGTGTTATTCGAGTTGATAGCCTTGGGTTGGGTTGGTGATGCAATTAGCTTGCAATAGCAGATCAAGGATACGCGCTGAAACTCTCTGGACTCGTCCATGGCACCTTGACATTTTCTCTACGATCATTAATTTTTTGAGATTTCCAAGTTGATAGCCTTGAGTTGGGTGATCGCATTGATGCATGGGTTGGGTTGGGTTGGTGGGTGGTGTAATTAGGTGGCAAAAGTAGGACACGGCATGACTTGCCCTGATACTCATACAAAACATTTATACAGTATAATATATTTCACAATAATTACAAAATCGTCTTCTCTTTGCAATATCTAGCGCCTCTTTCATACGATTATAAGTTCCCATATCACTTATTGAATCATTCTCGAACACGATTTTCTCATTTATATCTGTTAGTGCATTTTCTATTTCAACGGCGGTGATATATTGTCCCGAATTGAAATTAACAAGGATTTCTTGGATGGATGACATGGTAAAGGAAAAATGAGTTAATGCTGAAAAGATATTTAAAAAAAAATGTTCATTTTCAACACGTTTCTGGATTATATATATACGTTATGCTCTAAGATTCGAAATTGATACTTTTGACTATAGCATAACGATAACACGCGCTCGGTTTTCTGCAAAGTATTTGAAAGGATATGGAATGAGATAGCTTCTGCACAAGTATTAAACTGCGACTTGATTAGTGCTCACCTTTAAAAAATTGCAGGGATATCTTCAATGTTCTCTCTCGATAGATGTAACAGTTGCAGCTTTAAAAAATTGCAGGGGTATCTTCAATGTTCTCACTCGATAGATGTAACAGCTGCAGATGTTGAGAACGAAATGACTTCGGCTCTTTTATAGCAGTATATTTTACGAAGTTCTCCCCCCCTCCCCTCTCTGAAAAGATGGCATGAAGGGAGTACGAATAAGGTTGCAACAACATGTTTTCCCTCTCACCCGCTAACCTCTTCTGAAGGAAGTGCGGATAAGGTTGCAATAATACGTTTCTCCTCCCATCCACCTGAAACTAGAGTGGGGCGGCGAAGTGCAACCTGCATACGAACCTGTTCTAAGAAGCTCCCGTATATAAGCTGCGATCTTAGGTGAACATGTCACCATTCAGCAGAAGCAGCAGTTGAAGCAACAACTACGTATTCACCAGCTCTAGCAAGTGAGTATACTATTAATCCTTTCAATAAGGTCTGAAATTGAAAGTTTCCCAAGCTAAAGTAAATTCTTTTGACAGATAACGATCCATTCAGCAGCACCTTCAAGCACATCTACAACTATATATATTCAACAGCTCAAGTAAGTGTGTATACTTTTAGTATGTTAACGAAGATTGATTTAATTCATGCATTATGAGTGTTCCTTATCCTTTTTGTGTATACTTTGGAATATCTTCAATTGATTATCGTAAGTATAGAGTGTCTAAAGTTATCGAATGTATTATTTATATTATATATGAATATTACCTGTTTATTATCAATTAAATTGATGGATCTTTCCTCTTTATTAAAACAGAATGACTTCCAACAGCAACACCGTCAAAACAAAAAAACCTATGACCTCCACTTCCTCAACGGTGAGCGATATACTACTACTACTAATTTATAATACTAATAATCTCTAATGAAGTTATATCTAACTATGACTGTTTTTCTCTCTCTCTCTAACAGGCAAGCATTCGGGAACGGTTTCTTCAGGTGCAAGAAGAAAACGCATTTCTAAAGAAGGAGCAATTGGAAGAGAGCTTGAAGTACCAAGTTAAACAACTGGAGAAACTTACAACGCGCTATGGGGAGGTTATGTTGGCAACGGTTCTATTTAAAGGGAGGAACCGAAAAATATTTCTCCCTAGAATTTTTCAGATGTCACCAGGAGAAGTAGCAAAATATAATTATGAGGATGAAAAATTCTGCATTGTAAAAGACAATAATCAAATAAATATATGTTAAAACCAAAAATGTGTGTTTTTGTTCCAAACGGTCGCCGATTTTTGTGTTATTCGAGTTGATAGCCTTGGGTTGGGTTGGTGATGCAATTAGCTTGCAATAGCAGATCAAGGATACGCGCTGAAACTCTCTGGACTCGTCCATGGCACCTTGACATTTTCTCTACGATCATTAATTTTTTGAGATTTCCAAGTTGATAGCCTTGAGTTGGGTGATCGCATTGATGCATGGGTTGGGTTGGGTTGGTGGGTGGTGTAATTAGGTGGCAAAAGTAGGACACGGCATGACTTGCCCTGATACTCATACAAAACATTTATACAGTATAATATATTTCACAATAATTACAAAATCGTCTTCTCTTTGCAATATCTAGCGCCTCTTTCATACGATTATAAGTTCCCATATCACTTATTGAATCATTCTCGAACACGATTTTCTCATTTATATCTGTTAGTGCATTTTCTATTTCAACGGCGGTGATATATTGTCCCGAATTGAAATTAACAAGGATTTCTTGGATGGATGACATGGTAAAGGAAAAATGAGTTAATGCTGAAAAGATATTTAAAAAAAAATGTTCATTTTCAACACGTTTCTGGATTATATATATACGTTATGCTCTAAGATTCGAAATTGATACTTTTGACTATAGCATAACGATAACACGCGCTCGGTTTTCTGCAAAGTATTTGAAAGGATATGGAATGAGATAGCTTCTGCACAAGTATTAAACTGCGACTTGATTAGTGCTCACCTTTAAAAAATTGCAGGGATATCTTCAATGTTCTCTCTCGATAGATGTAACAGTTGCAGCTTTAAAAAATTGCAGGGGTATCTTCAATGTTCTCACTCGATAGATGTAACAGCTGCAGATGTTGAGAACGAAATGACTTCGGCTCTTTTATAGCAGTATATTTTACGAAGTTCTCCCCCCTCCCCTCTCTGAAAAGATGGCATGAAGGGAGTACGAATAAGGTTGCAACAACATGTTTTCCCTCTCACCCGCTAACCTCTTCTGAAGGAAGTGCGGATAAGGTTGCAATAATACGTTTCTCCTCCCATCCACCTGAAACTAGAGTGGGGCGGCGAAGTGCAACCTGCATACGAACCTGTTCTAAGAAGCTCCCGTATATAAGCTGCGATCTTAGGTGAACATGTCACCATTCAGCAGAAGCAGCAGTTGAAGCAACAACTACGTATTCACCAGCTCTAGCAAGTGAGTATACTATTAATCCTTTCAATAAGGTCTGAAATTGAAAGTTTCCCAAGCTAAAGTAAATTCTTTTGACAGATAACGATCCATTCAGCAGCACCTTCAAGCACATCTACAACTATATATATTCAACAGCTCAAGTAAGTGTGTATACTTTTAGTATGTTAACGAAGATTGATTTAATTCATGCATTATGAGTGTTCCTTATCCTTTTTGTGTATACTTTGGAATATCTTCAATTGATTATCGTAAGTATAGAGTGTCTAAAGTTATCGAATGTATTATTTATATTATATATGAATATTACCTGTTTATTATCAATTAAATTGATGGATCTTTCCTCTTTATTAAAACAGAATGACTTCCAACAGCAACACCGTCAAAACAAAAAAACCTATGACCTCCACTTCCTCAACGGTGAGCGATATACTACTACTACTAATTTATAATACTAATAATCTCTAATGAAGTTATATCTAACTATGACTGTTTTTCTCTCTCTCTCTAACAGGCAAGCATTCGGGAACGGTTTCTTCAGGTGCAAGAAGAAAACGCATTTCTAAAGAAGGAGCAATTGGAAGAGAGCTTGAAGTACCAAGTTAAACAACTGGAGAAACTTACAACGCGCTATGGGGAGGTTATGTTGGCAACGGTTCTATTTAAAGGGAGGAACCGAAAAATATTTCTCCCTAGAATTTTTCAGATGTCACCAGGAGAAGTAGCAAAATATAATTATGAGGATGAAAAATTCTGCATTGTAAAAGACAATAATCAAATAAATATATGTTAAAACCAAAAATGTGTGTTTTTGTTCCAAACGGTCGCCGATTTTTGTGTTATTCGAGTTGATAGCCTTGGGTTGGGTTGGTGATGCAATTAGCTTGCAATAGCAGATCAAGGATACGCGCTGAAACTCTCTGGACTCGTCCATGGCACCTTGACATTTTCTCTACGATCATTAATTTTTTGAGATTTCCAAGTTGATAGCCTTGAGTTGGGTGATCGCATTGATGCATGGGTTGGGTTGGGTTGGTGGGTGGTGTAATTAGGTGGCAAAAGTAGGACACGGCATGACTTGCCCTGATACTCATACAAAACATGGTCTCGTATGTAAAGACAGTTTCTCACTTTCGAATGATTATCCAGCAAGCTTCACAAAACCACTTTTAGAGAATAAAATATAGTTCAATCTGGGACTCCGATGGCATGGAATAAGGATGCAGCTAGCAGATGCATACATATCATCAACTTGGCTCGCAACATCCTCCTCCCCTCCCCTCCGCGCAACCTCCTCTTTTAAAATTGTATTCACACTATTTACCATTGATATGAAACATTTCCAACCAGCTTTCTTTGCTAAGTGATGACCTTTCATTTGATACCAATCAGCACTTCCTACGATCAATATTATGTGAGTTATTTAATAATAATTTAACTTTTTGTTTATAGCTCGGAAATTTACAACTAATGGAAAATTTTGAGATAGCAATTGTCTTTGCTAATTGATTACCTTTAATTTGATACCAATTTCTCCTTCCTACGATTAATATTAAGTGAGTTATTTAATTATATCAAAAGTAGGTCATGGCTGCGCTAGAACACCCAATACATATATCTCCCTTGCTATGGGAATAATCAGAAAAGCGATGAGGACATTGTTGATGTAAAATCACCTTTTCTTTCGAATTCCACCACTGTTTTGTCATTAAAGTTATTGTTTAGCGATAAATTGTTGTTAACTATATATTAGTCCATATAAAGATATCATTGTAGGGTATCTATCTTATAAGGAATTGTCTTCTCTTTCATGTGGCGTCATTTGTTTTTCTCTACGGTCATTGGTTACTGAGATATCCGAGTTGATAGCCTTGGGTTGGGTGATCGGTAATTATTGATGCATGTGTTGGATTGGTGATGCAATTAAGTTGCAATATCAGATGAAAGATACGCGCTGAAACTCTCTGGACTTGTCCGTGGCCTTGACATTTTCTCTACGATCATTAATTTTTTGAGATTTCCAAGTTGATAGCCTTGAGTTGGGTGATCGGTATTCATTGATGCATGGGTTGGGTTGCTGGGTGGCGTAATTAGGCTGTGGGAGTCGTTCAAGGCCACGCGCTGGAACGTACATTCCTGTCCTACTGAGGAATAGGAGAAGGAAGAGTAGGAGGAGGAGGAGCTGGATTAGAAGGAGGAGTAGAATGAGGAGGAGGAGGAAGAGGAGGAGTAGCAGGAGGATGAAAAGAACGAGGAAGAAGAGGAGGAGGAGGAAGAGGAGTGGAATAAGGAGGAAAAAGAGGAGGATGAGGAAGAGGAGGAGGAGGACAAGGAAGAGGAGGAGAGCGAGGAGGAGGAAGAGGAGGAGTAAGAGGAGTAGGAGGAGTAGGAGGAGAAGTAGGAGGAGGAAGAAGAGGAGGAGTATCAGGAGGAGTAGGAGGATGAGGAGGAGTAGGAGGAGTAGGAAGAGTAGGAGGAGGAGTAGGAAGATGAGGAGGAGGACAAGGAAGAGGAGGAGGAGAAGTAGGAGTAGGAGGAGTAGCAGGAGGAGTAGGAGGATGAGGAGGAGGAGTAGGAGGAGGAGGAAGATGAGGAAGAGGAGGAGGAGAAAGAATATTAGGAGGAGGACCTGACGTCAGGTCAGGTCAGCTAGCGAAACTGTTGTCCATAAACATGAATGAACGCGGGAGAAACCAGAACAAAACAAATTTGTTGAAGAAAGTGGATTGTAATCCGGAAGACCTCGAGTGTTACTCAAGCGGAATGTATCCATGACAAATATAGGGAGCTAACACATCAGGGGTTATATGGGAATTAATTGATTAGATAAAAAAAATAGTAAGGCCTATAGGGTTGAGATCATCAGAAACCAGGCCGGATATAGCAAGGATAAGGAGTATTATTAAAAGAAAATAGGGAGTAGAAAAGCGATGAGAACACTAAAGACAAGGAACGAGGAAATAAAGCACTTAAATAAAACAATTTACTGGCAAAGGTAAAAAAATCATAAATTTTGATAAATATAGGGGAAAGAAAAGGATATAGTATGTCACTTACTATATTTAATATATGTTTTGACGATCTCATCCAAGAATGGAAGAGATCCTCTCCATCAGGGCAAAGGACTAGTGATCAGCATCGTCTTTGTATCATGTTATGTGCCGATAAACAAGCAATATTCCAAGACAGCGAGGACTAGCTAAAATGTTCTCGGGTAAACATGTATTTAAAAAATAACAGCGAAAAAGCGAAAATGATGGCCTTCAAAGCCACCCACCTTGTAAGATCGAAAATTGCAATCGGCAAAAGAGCAACAGAAAAAGTATCACACTTTAACTAATAGGGTGACGTGAGAATTCCGCAGATGATAAGGTGATGATCGTCAAAACTAACGGATTTCAAAGAATTAGTGAGAAAATTTAAAGAATTCTAAGAAAGAATACGCAATATACATAAATATACGCGAATAAGACTATAGAAGGTTATAGCGGAGCCTACATTACCGTATGGTTTTGAATGTTGGACACCGAGGAAAGTAAAACTATGGGAGTTGGAGAGAGCAAAGATGAGTTTTCTAAGGGCAGTAAGAGGGTGTTCGAGACTCGAGAGAATAAAAAATGACAATATTATAGCTTTACTGGATTAGTACAACATTAACTTTATTTGGAGAAATTACTCATCGCTACACAAAAAACTGGAAAGACCATGTTTCGTGAATGCCCTTTTTCACAGAATATCAAGGAGTCAATATGCCCCACACGGTAGAGGGAGAGAGAGAGAAAATAAGCGCGACTCTAAAACCAAGGTCTAGATGGTGAATCGGAACAGACAGAAATGTCTAAACCTGGTAAGATAGACAACGAAGACGCTTTAAAAACAGTTAATATAATAAAACATGGATAAATAAAAGAAGAAATGAGTTGGAACAACTTCCTGAGTGGAATGCACGAAAATGTATTGGTGTATATAACCCGAGAGAGTGGAAACAAAACACAAACTTTATTGACTGGCCACACACACACTTTATATCGACCATGGTATCGACATGTAATTGCCATCGATAACATTTACATGTCGATACCATGGTCGATGGTAAAGTGTGTGTGTGGGCAGTCAATAAAGTTTGTGTGTGGAATGTGCAAAGCGACGTTTTATTTCCAATCTCGTTGTTCCACAAAGTGAAGCGTCAAACGTTAAACCTGAGAGATCTCTCCCCATGAGGGTGTTAGTCTTTCGGGCGACTAGATATACTGAATTAGCTCAGGAAAGAATGTCTACGCTTTCACCTAAGTACCATGCCGAAGAAGTACCAATTCAAAAGCCTTTAAGCCATTGTAGAAGGCTAACTTGCGTCTCTCTCGTTGAATCATTGAGGCGATGGAAAATCAATCAGGAAGAATATAACTTCTCGTGGCACGAGGCAAAGGGATAAGGGTTCGACGCGGCATTAACCAGAAATGCTGTAAAAAAGGCGTCGTTGCTTGATATTCGAGAGCTGTGTCAGCAAATGGGCCATTCACAATGATACCACAATTTCCCGTCCAACGAGAGATGAAGCACAAATAGCCAATAGAGAATAGCAACACGATCTCCAAACGCGCCTTTCAAAGCGCAGCAAAATGGAATCCATCTCGATGTGCTCTGCATTTGGCGCCGAGAGTTATTTTCTGGGATTTGGGATTTCTTAATGCTGATCGGATAGATGAAGGATGTTATCTCTCCAATAAACACACAAAGACTACCCCATTCAAATCTAATTTTGGTCCCATTATCTTTGGTTTTAGCCTACCTTCAACTTTCTCGCACATTTGATATCATTATGACAACCTTTTGATAAGCAGAAGAGGAACATAATCAAATTAGAATAAAATGGTAATTTGAGGGAGCGAATGAAAAAAAAACCTGAAAAAAATATCCTGATTTTCTAGTCTTTTTACAGTATTTCCTGAGAAATTAAACATCAACGGTGATGGTGTTAATTTAGAAAATTAGTATTAGTGTTAGCTGAGATGGAGAAAGTGTGATTTAAACATCTCACTTATAAAACTTTGAAGAGAAGTGATATTTATTTATTAGTCAGTTTGTTCATTATTTATTATGCATTAGTTTTATTTATTAGTTCAAGCACAGTGTGCTGACAGTCAGCCCTTTTTGGAGGCATTCCAAGTGCCCTATGGGGTACTGGCAGCATCAACTTGGGGATGGGGGGAGCTCTTATTCGGGAAGACATCGAAACTTAAGAGCCTCATTTTTTAGTTCAAAATCATGAAAATTTTCAAAGAGTGCAATTATGAAGTCAAGAATTTTCCAATTCTGCTGTCTTTACATCCACCGCATTTCCGAGGTTCAACAATGTCGAGTCCTTCCTGAATAAGGCTTCAAGAGCTGCTCCCCCCGCCTCCCTCCTCCGCTGCCTCTTTGCGTGGTCCTCCGCACCTGAAGAACTGCAGAAATGGCTCCTGAAGAGAGGGAATATGAGTCGGAGAGGGAAGGGGGTATAAGCTCCAGCAACCGATCGGCCACGAGAAGGGTTGCCAAGGCGTCGACCGTCGTCACGCGACGACCACAGACGCACAACGGGTGTTCTTCGATTGGAGATGCCACTGTAACACACGCAGCCGCAAAGGGAACGCTGAAATTCAAAGGTGCGGAGGAAAAAAAACACAGACACTCACAAATACACTCGTGCGAATGAAATTCGGAAAAACATTAGACAAGACACAGCGGAGGACGAGTGCTTTGAGAAAGGTAAGTGGGAACAACACCTTCAATGGGAATCGCATCCGGGAAGAGCAAACAGCACCAGTGTCAGTTTGGACATTAGATGGATGATGAGGTGACAGGGGAACGAACAGGTCTCGTCACCTCGTCTCGAGGGCGACAGAATTAGTCATCAGCTCAACCACTTAAAATTATGCTGACTTGAGTTTAGATTCCGGTTAAAGATTAACTTATAAGCCTGCATGAAAGCAAGTTACACCAAGCGTTAGCAGGTTCCATTTTGAATTGAATAATACTTATCAATTTTTTATAATACTCCTTCGATTATATTATCATGATGATGGGAAAAAATGTGTCGGTTTTTTTTGGCGATTTCTAACGAACAGCTTTATCAGGAAATTTATAAAGAAAATACTTGATGCACGATCCTCATAACACTTTCACATGATCAGCAGAGACAATGTTTATAAATGTGTCCCGTTCATTTTCACCATTTTTAACAGCAAAAAATGTTCTTATCGATTTTGTGCAAAAAAAATATTATGAGTACTGGCTGGGTAACTAAAACACGATCTTGGTTTTGTTTTAAAGCTCTGTACAGTAGTACCTATTTCAAAGAAATTACCCACTTGTCCTTAAGCCACATTACGAAATCGATTGTCAATGAATTAATATTCAACAGAGTATGGTAGCGTATGAGCTACCATACTCGCTATGAGCTATGGTCGCCTTCGCCAGTCGGGCGGTGGAAATCGGAGCGGCGGCGTGGTGGAGAATCGGAAGGAAGAAGATTTCGGCAAGAACTGGAAATTGGAAGGAAGCTGAGGCGGTGGACCCCATCCTGTGGAGCTTGCGGAGATCATCCAATGTCTGCGCGTTCCGCCAAAGGAGCTTAAGGCATCTGAGGCGGGTGAGTTATCACTTGGCAGTCACTTTGGCCGCGCGTGGGTTCAGCAAAATATAAATGTCATCGAAAATGAGCGGAATTCGATCTTCATAGGCCTTTCTTCCGTTTGCTTCATTTTAACCTCACATTAACCCTTAGGCTGAGGGAAACGTACATGTACGTGTGTACCAGAGACTGCGGGAAAAACTTTCTTGTACGTTTGGCCCTTTCTGTCTACCTGCTCCCTCAGCCCTTTCATATTTTGATGACCCGAACTCTTTCTTTCCAGCGGTAGACGTTTGGGAATCCACCCTTTTTACCCAAACCACTTCCTTCCCACGCTCTTTAGGGATCGCATACCACCGCAATGAGGTACGACCCTTACTTCCGATTGCTCGCTCAATGGGCTATGGTTGTCTCAAAATTTAGTTGTCTTATGCTCGCGCCCGGCTCAATTATCAACGAATTTCTTTGGTGTTTCGTATCAAACTAAACAGAAAATTGCTAGAAAAAAATATTGTCTTTTTACGCCTATAAACAAATTTTCAAAATGTGTCCCGCTGATCCCTCAACAAGTTCCGGTGCCCACCCCCTGGGATCCCGAGAAAAGGGTCGGGAGGGGATTAAATGGGTCATATAACTCCCCGGCCTCGGCCTGTGGGGAGGAGGGACAGACTCCGTCCGAATAGATATTTCCCGCACAGGGTGGACGACATGCGCTCTAGCTGCAGCAGCTTAAGGGTTAAGGGATTCGTACCCTAATTGGAGAAAATTCCGATCAATTGGCTCTCGAACCTACGACTTCCGGGTTGGTGGGCATTACATACGTCGCCACCTAGGCAGTGAGAAGTTCCGCCGCCTTCCTCGACGAAGAGATGTCTTGGGGAAGCAACTATTGCGCGCATACCATTCCAAGTAAAAATATTTGCTTCTCTGAGACAACTTGGGACGTCTATCATTAGCCCAAGTTCGGGGCGCGTTAAGAAGTGGATTCCGTTTCGACTTGACCGCGGAGCAGCTGAAATTAATGCACATACTCGGAGACTCGTCTATTATGCCATCACATGAATGGACTCTCTTCAAGACATCATAACCATCGAATATTTCGCGACTCGGTAGCATGGCTCACGCCAGGGAGCAGTGATGCACGGAACAAAAGACTCTGATGCTGATTGCTCTCCTCGTGCACTCTACGCTATAAAAACGACTCGGGGGAGAGAAATGGCAGGTGGCCGAGATAAAAAAGGCCCGAGAAGGAAGACAACTATATTGAGGTGAGTAGGGAAGCAATCGTGGATTCAAGAGGGAGACGAAGCGTCGATTATTTGGAGAGACTTACTTATTGTAGAGGACGATATCCGGCCGCCATATGTGATCAGAAGGCACGTGGAGCATCTGGACGCCGCCGTACTCGTGGGGGTCCCATTGCAGCTTGTAGTCATACCACGACTGACGACCCGTGCAACGTGGGGAGAGATAAAGAGAGAGAGATGAAATGGATTTACGGATGAATATTATTTAGATTTGTGGCTTCACACACGGCACATGCAGGGGTAGAGAGGCCTGCTCCATGGAGACATGCGGCTCGAGTCTTGAATCTTACATATTACCGTGACGAAGATACGTTGTCATTTTAAGACGTCTTGAAAATATTTGTTGTTAACGAAAATATTTCAACGAATCATAGGTTTCAACATTACAGTGGTTTGTGTAGAATTTTTGGAAAATAAATTGTTGCCAACATGCAACGGCACAAAGTTTCTTCTGAGGAAGTTTTTTTATTTCAACTATTGTGTAATTTCGTCAGAATGACGAACAGGATTCAGAAATTCTAAACGGCTTAGCAGAAGACAATAGCGGTTTTTCTTATCACTCAATTTTTAAATTGTGTTATGATATTACTCAGCACACCATTGCCAATCTTTTTCTGAAAGAAAAGGACAAAATAGGCTTTGCGCAGTTTGTCAGACTGCAGAAGCGATCTTCATATACGAGGGATCTCTAACTTTCTGTTTGCCTCACCGTCACAGAGGTCGCTGAACCAACACCGGAATGAATGCAACAAAAAAACTTTCGTTCGCACGGTTAAAAATAACCTATGGCAAGACTCAAGTTCGTTGCAGTCGGAAATATTTAAGAAGCGAACGACATTCACCTCGGTTATGAATAAGACCATTTTAAATCGTCACGCTGCGAAAGATTCAAGACTCGGACCACTGGAGATAAATAGGGTGCTAATCCATTCGCTTTAGTTCGCTAATCACTTCTCGCAGCACGAAAGCGCAGTTACTTTCCATTCTTTTCAAATCCTGCGCACAATTGTGCAGTGCGCCTTTTTGCGGGCGCAGTTGCGTGAAGAAGTGCGCGCTTAAAAAAGAAAAGAACTTCGACAATCGCACCCGCGATTGAAGTTGCGTGTTGATTTCCAGTAAAGGTGTCAAACACCGGCTATGTAAAATTTTTAATCACTTTTAAGTGGAAAGGCTTTCCTTTTTAAGGTGGTTTGGGCGAGATAGTTCTCATAGCCGTAGTGGAGACCATATTCAAATTTTATTCTTTGATTTTAACATCTGTAAGAAGTACGAAATAAATATTATAATATTAATGACGCAAATATATTGTTATGTATGCCCAAAAATCTCAGTAATTAAATAAATAAAGCTACATAAATCTCTAAATGACTCATTTTTTACCGCCGAACGGCTGAAAACCCCTCAAAAAAGCAAATTTTTTTGCGATTCTGTAAAAGTTACTGTGGTGAATAATAGATTCTTTTTTATAAATAGTTGAGAAAATATGCAATCTATACACCGTTAATTTTTTGACGAAATCTAGGTGCTATAAATTCCTATTTACTTCAATATTCTCCCTCTGGAGTGCTCAGCCATAATCTACCCCATGTAAAACAGCTTATATTTAGAGGAAAATTGCTCGAAAAGTAGTTGGGCAAAGGGTTGATATTTTTATATCATTGGAAAGATGAGAGTTGTTTCTTTGAAATGAGGCAAAATTCATTAAATTCTAGGTGAAGTGATCTTTCGCTCTCAAACTACCTTAAGGCATGCGTTTTTGAATGCATTCGTATATTATTTACAAAAAAATTCGGCCTTGCCGAAAATTGCGTGCATGCAGAATGCCGAGCTCGCCGCTCTCCCGCGCACATGGTTTCATGCACCACCGATACGTGCGTGCTCCGATCTGCGCCAACTTCAACCCCGCGTTTAACGGAAAGTACTTATACAGAAAGGTAGATGTGCCATTGAGATTTAAAGAGGTGCAGAAAAGATGTCGACTGTAGAGGAGGAAGGCACGGGCTCTTGGCTTGGCCCACTCCCCCCCACCCCGCGCCACGGCTCGCAACGACATTTATAAACATTACAGAAAGAAGACCATATCTATGCCAACGTAGATAAGAAAAGAGAACTCATTTTTAGTAGATGTACTTTATCTTCTTCAGTCCTCGAGTAGAAAATATGCTAATTTGTGTTATTATTTTTTGGACGCCCATTACGCCACGGAATTCTTTTTGCGAGCGGGTGCATAGTATTGAGAAAACTTGGGGTTTTCATTGTATTCGTGTTTTTGTTTCAACATTTTTTGTTTGTGCAATAAATATTAAACTTATACCCAAAACTTTCCTTATTAATCAGTCATGCAAAGCTTTTGGAGACAGAGAGAGTGACAGGAGTGAAGGGGCTAAGCTTGATATTCTATTTTTGTCCACCGGCTGTAACGTATCAGATTCCAAAGCATCCTCGACGTAGCAAGTATCTAAATGAAATATGGACCAATCCAAGCCACCAATATGGCTCGTCGAGAAACGAAATGAGAACCTTTCGGTTCCAAACCCGTACAGCGGGATGGTTATGGTCAGGTGACCGGACAGGGCCAAGCCCCCCTGCAACCCTCTTGCGTACTGTGACAGGAATGGCTGAATGTCCTCGATTCCTCTAATCATCAGCTGATGGCTCAAGGAAAAGGTAATGACTGGCGGGGGACGCGTTTGATTGTCTGGTTGATAGACTTGATAGCTCTTGAGGTGCCAGCACATTTTGACGCTACATTCGAATATAAAAGTCTGATGAGACCAATTCATTACTTTATTCACATGTATGGCTATTCTAAAATGATTTTTATTTTTACGCCAGGTGTTCACGAGAAAGCTTCCGTGAAGCGACGACGACGGTGAGTACATTTGCTCTCTCGAGTTCACAGCAGGCAAAGAAGTGATTCACGGTCAGAGGGATGCATTTATTTTTCAAGTGACTGAGTCGGTCTCGTGATTGCCCTACGCTCAGCCAGTCCACCTGAACGTCTGCGAACTTCTAATTACAAAACTGCCTAATTACAAAACGAAAAAATGCGTCCTGCATGCGAACAAAAGTCGACAGATTACTCACATACACGCAAGAAATTCTCCATGGATTAAGTCTCTCAGAATGTAATAAAAGTGTTCCAAAAATTATAATCACTCGTTTAAAGCATCACAAGAAACCATTTCCCTATTTCCGTGTGTCGTATTTTAAGTGTCGAATTAATTTCTTTCTCTTAAAAAAAACGAATATGCACTTTTTTATACAGCAAGAGGAGGAAGTAGAAACTATAAGTAGAAGGACCAAAGAAGGAAATTGAAACGTTGTGTTTTATGGTGAAGAGGAGTAGAGAAATTGGTACTTTGATTAAAAACGAGTGCTATTAGCAAAGTGTTTCCAATAATGCTGATGAAAGGTTATATTAGTTGGGGGAATAGTTGATAGTGAGAAAAATAATACTTTATAGTTGCGCGGACAGCCTGGCAAGGCAGATAGCAAATGTCCGGCGATGACGCTTTCAAAAGAGAACTCACCTTTGGCAGGAGCTTTAAACATACATGCGGTAAGGTTCCTATACTAACTAGCTTATGCTTTAGTGATATCACATCGTGTAGTGCAAACACTGTTTATTTTAAGTCACGATTAACAAGAGAGAAGATTGTAGTTCGAGCTCGAATATTTCCCCCTTTCCGGAAACAACTTCTGGTAGAGAACTGTGGCTACTGAGCTAGCATGACCAGTGCTGTCTTTAGGACTGGGCTGACCGGGCCCGGGCCCAGGGGCTTTGGTGTATTAAGGGGCCACGAGGTATCATCCTAGTCAAAAAGTACCAAACTTAATTTTCAGACTCGAAAAAAACTTAAGCTCTGAATTTTGATTCTTCTTTTATACTTTGAACATCGTAGGTGCGAAAACCACTGGGAGCGTTTCACAAGCTACCTCATATTTTTATTCAGTCCAGAAAGTTTACAACTTTTTTCCGTGTCAACTCACAGATGACAATAATTACTTACAAGCTTAGGTCCAGAAAATAAAGTTGTTAAAGTATTATCCAATACTCGATGATCAGCTCGATTTGATGCCGTATCTGCTCCTTACAAAGGTTAGGAAAAAATTATTGCAGCTCTGAATGATATATCTGAGGAAGGTACACAAACAAATTACACTAAAATTGAAGCTAAATAAATTTTAGAGCAAATGAAATAAGTAGAAAATATCTTTATGACAGTATTATGGTATGAACTATTACTCCGAATCAATGATAGATTAAAAAAGGATTAAAAGAGGAATATACATTGCATTCAGCCTCTTAAAGTCTCTAGGATTATATTTGGCGAGCTTGAGAGAAAAGTTTAATATTTTTTTAGAGAAAGCTAAAGATTACACCAGCATATGCAAACCGGCGACTACATGAAGAAATCCAATGAGAAGCGTAAGGTTAACTCGCTTTAAGGGTCCAAGAAGTGGTACGTAGTTTGCAGAAAAACAGAATTTGAAAATTTATATTTTTTACCCAGTGATCGATTCTATTTGTTTCAATTTAAACATAATAGACGCTGCGTACGAAACTGTAAACGATAATTTTAAGTTTTTCACCGTACTTCGAGAAATGGACTATGATGATCAGATAAGAAATACGTGCGAAAAACTTGCCAAAAAATATGACAAAGACATTTCTGCTGAAAATATAAAGCTTACATTACAAACATTATCTTAGTGAAACTAAATAAATTTAAGTGTTATTAATTTCAAAATTATATTTGCAATTAAAAAAAGATTGTTTGAGTTTCACTTTTTCCAATATTGAAATTAGTGTTAGAATATTTTTAAGCCTTATGATAATGTAGAACGTTCGTTTGTAATTTAAAATTATTGAAAAATGATTTGCAAAATTTCAAGACTCAATCAAGATTATATTATCTGGCTTTAATGAGTACAGAATCAGATTTACTCAATTTAATTATCTTTGAAGATATCATTGTTGATTTTGCTGCTTAAAAATCACGAAGAAAAATTTGGTATACGTTTGTCAGATTTTTAAGCTTACTGTGACATAATTTTAATTTTTCCACGTTCTATAAATTATCCATGTATAAAAAATTATATTTTCACAAAATTTAATTTGTTAGTTATTCATCCTGATTGCGTGGCCTTTTATTTATTGATTTTATCTTTAAAAATATATCATCCATTTTCTGTAATTTGAAAATATATAGGTTTTGTGAACATGAATTATGAAAAAATATTACTAATAATAATATTGAATTATTATTTGACTTAGCAATCTAAAAACTAATTCAATCGCGTATCTTGTGTAATTATTTGAAATGAATTGTGTTTTTGCTGCCCTTAAAAGGGCCACACACTATCTCGGGCCCAGGGGTCTCTAGATCCCAAAAGACGGCCCTGAGCATCACTTGATTATTTTTGACAAGGGTTTAGGAAGCGCTATCAAACAGTTCCAAGACTTGGAGAATTAGGCACGAACAGATATATAAGTATCAACTTCTGCCATGGAGTGGCTCATATTTCATCTTCAGGGAGCCTGTGTGGTTTTTACAAAACGTAAGGTTAAAAAGATTTTTGTACTGCTATTTTTTCATCTTTGTGATTTTTGGAATGTCTGACACCAACGTGCAGCGAATCTATCTATCTACTCCTGCTACAAAATCGAGAAAAACGCGGCTGATACCCACCGGATGCTATGACAAGCTTTTGGTGATCAAGTTGTAAGCTGTGCAAGAACGTTTGAATGAATTTAGATCTCTATAAATGGCCATGAACTCTAAAGCCGACAATCTATTGTCTTTCTTAGCTCCGGAAACGATGGCCGTACGGAATTCACTAGCATTAATCGAAGACGGCCAAAAAAGATTCATACTGGAAGAAATTCACTGTAATTAACATGAAAATCAATGAAGGGGATTTTATTTACAGACGCAGATACTGCGACGGAATGCAGATACAATGCACACACTACGACGGAACTCGAAGAAATACATTGAAAAAGTTAAATTCAGGCATTATCACACCAAATTACCAATTATGCAAACAACGAAACGTCACAAACAAGTGCGATATTCCACAGAGGAAAAATCATTCGCCTTGACCAGGATTCGAACCCGGATCCCTCGATTTCGCGCCGAGTGCTTTGTACGTTATCATTCACTATCATTCATTTCTGTAACACTTTTATTTTGTATTACGAGGAAATTTTTACATTTTAAAAATACTGGTTAACAGTTTATGTGAATATTTAATTAACTCTGTTGAGTTTGAAACAACTGATTACCGGAAATTTTCAATATTTAGTTGAAAATATTTAAAATTAATCAAATTAATTAATGTTAAGACCCTGTATAAGTATTAATACACAAGCCACCAGATTCAAATAATTTTAGGACAGAAATAACGTTTCATAGTATTTACTTCCAAGGAGATTTTGAGGATGATGGGATAAACCGCAAGCATTTTTCCACTAAAAAATAAACCTTTAGTTGCAACCTTGGTTTCAAAGTAGATGCACCATCATCAGGTGGTACGGTGAGTATTAGTGCTTCATATCAGGTGTTGGTGGAGAATAGAGTATGGACACGGCCCCCTAGATACATCTAGGGGGCCTTGGCCGTGGCTAGGGCCCCTGTATCTAGGGGGTCGTGGTATGGAACGCTAGGGGGGTTGAGAGGAGGGGGAGGAGAGGGATAAGTAGGGGTGGAAGGGGAGCGGGGATAAGAGTTTGTCGGAAGTAAACTAGGTCATGTAACACAGACCAAAGCATTCAGTGGCGAAGCGTGATGTTTTAGCCTAGTCATCGCAGACGCACCGACAGACGCGAGACATGATCATTCCCCTTCCGAAAAACACATATCAAAAGCTATTTTTAGCATCTGTAATACAGACTTAGTTTTCCTACTATGGACAATAATACAAATAATTTGTCATTATAATTAAATAAAAACTAAATTTAAATGTAAAATTTCAATGGAAAAATACACAGCTTAGGGGCGCTAGGACAGAAGGCGGGGGGGGGAGGAGATTGGCCCCCACTGCCTGCGCTACTGGTCTTCTTTCGCACACAGAATATCGCTGCGGCTAGTAAAAGGTGGGACTCGCGTTACAACAGGGACAATGTGACAATTCGGTTAAAAAATAGTAATTGTTTATGTGCAGAGGTTATACATTAAAACACTACAATAAACTGGCGCAAAAATGAAATCATTATTAGCATAAAGAAATTAAAGTTACCAAATCTGGTAATTTTCGACACTATTAGGCATTATACTCACAATTAAATAACAATTTGGCTGAAAGGGGACATTTTTTTAAATAACCCTTGGCAGTCAACCTGTCAAATTTATTGTATAAAATACATAGATATTAATGAAATATGCAAGTTTACAATAAAAAATGCCTAATCCCTGTATTACTGATATCCATATCGAATATAATTCGGCACAAACAATTATACATGTAAAACAATAACAAAACAGAAACACTCAACCTCTGGCACTAAAACAAAGCCAAACGTGTTACAAGTTTCAAAACTCCATTCCCTCCACGCGATTCTGGCGAGAGTTGCCGAGCGGAGCCGATAGTAGCCGAACGAGCAACGGATGCGACAAAGCTAGAGATGACATGCTGTGCTAAACACGATAGCCGTCGCCAGTGGAGGGGATGGGCGCGGGAAGCGGTACTGCCGCCGAATCAGATTCTCTGAGCAGAGAGAATCTATTACCCGAAGTTGGTGTTTTTACGAAAGTTCTTCGACAAATAATGGCACAAGTACCGTGTATATGACATTTTTCTACCAGAGCACTACTATTCTACTGCTCTAGTTGTTTTTTGTTCTTCTTTAAAAAACTTTAAAGTTCTTAGTTTTTTACATTCTGGTGTAGTCATCATTTACATTACATTCCATAGATGACCACACCCCTCGCCACTGAAAGCATTTGATAATAACTAGCAATCGGAGAGATAAAAGCAATAGCGCAAGGATTCTTCTTGTCTCCTGTCCCGGGGCGGATAGGATTCCGTCGTGGAGTGCGTTTCACATACTTCAATGGTGATGGCTCTCTTTCCCCCATTCCAGGGTGTAGCGGGGGAAGAGGCGGTCGGTCCTCTTTGTTGGAAGCTGGGTGCTGGACCGGAGGAGGGAGTTAGTGGAGGGATGGGGAGGTTTGTGAAGACGCTGGGATATGGCAAGGAGACAAGCTCAAATCACTCCTCGTTTAGTAAGAAGTTAACAAGGTCATGCTACGGAGATAAAGTAATCAGATAAATGTAAGCAATCGGAAATAAAAGTTGAGAGCAAGCGTTTCAAAGTTTTATTTATTCGCGAAAAATGCACACGGTTTATGACTCCCATCGTGCTCGAGTTCCACGCATATATATCGCCAGAATATTCTGAAGATTTTGATGAGTTAAAAAAATTCTCTTTCTTTAAAATATGTAGTGGAAATTGAGTAGTTGCTGAGTAATTTTGGTGAAATCATGGCTCAAAATACATGATTATGGAGTAATAGGTAATTTTAGGATACTTAAATATAAGCCTTTTGTCTTCTGCGAATTCCGTTAATAATTGTGAACAAAGAAAATGTTGTAAGCCAAGACTAACAGATTGCTACAGTCATATTTGAAGTTCTTTTTGATAGAGCAACACATCTGAAGTCATTCTGAAGGATTAACATGAGCAAATTAAATGAATGACAGATAGCACTGTTATATTACCCATTAATCATACTATCATGTCCTCAATATTATGAAACAATAAAGAGGTTCCACACATAGCATTGCTTTTTTAGATTGCCATATAAAGTAAAGTAGCTGTAATATGCGTAAGTAAAGTTTTTCTTACCTGTTCCACCCAAAGATTCGTGGTCATGATCTGATTTTTCAGGTTCTGAAAAGAAATAATTCCCAATGTTAAATACAATGATAAAATATCTAGCTTAAATCTAAAGAAAACCCTAAGGGATATATGAATATGACTAAAATATTCATGGTTCAATGCTTTTTGCATACATTTTGGTACATTTAAAACGTTAAATTTATAATATTTGCATTATAGGTCACTGCATATAGAAGTAGCACTGTAATCACTGAAAGTTGGTTACATGGATGCAAGCAAAAGTTTGAGTTCTGAACGACGGGCATTTTGACCAAAATGGTTCTTTTCACTAAACCTTCCACTCTCTTCCACTTAAACTCCTTGATGTGTCATAAGAAAGAGTGACGCATCCACAGAAAAGCTTAGAACTAGACACCGAGTACGTACCATGAATTTAGGTCAACTTTATTATTTTAAAAGAACATAAACAGTCGATGAAATCAGCGAAGAAAACCAATGAAAAGTGGTAAACGATCAATTAAATGTAAAATAAGAAAGTTCAATGGGCGATGATAGTAGTTTAGTGTAGAATACAACGCCATCAATGAATTATTACGGATCCGATGATTATGCACCAGCTCTCGACTAATAAACATGCATAAGAAATTCAACTATGACAAAAAAATGTAAAACATTGTGACGGTCATCTCAATTGGAGGAACTAGTCGTCAGATTTGTGGGACCTTGAACAGCTGCAACACTCAAACAATGGCCGTCACTAGCAGCACGTCCCGCATGCATGTAGTACATTTAAAATGTCGTGGGGGAATGTATATTAATGTGTACACTATGGTTACAAGCTCCTTTCAAATTCCTAGGCCATTGGTGGTCCCAAACGTAATGCGTTTCCCGCTGCGGAGGAATGTGGGAAATTCACGAAGGACAAAAGATTTAAAAAAAAAATTGGGTGTGCTTAAGACCACACGGGAGAAGTGTAAACTTCTATGGCGATTTTCTGATATATGTAATATATAAAAAATATTTCATCAATTATAATATTGTGCATTTTATACAAAGGTGTTTGTATTAAATAATTCAGCCACGCTTTAATCACTCTTTTGTTCACTACGCCGTGCAGAAAGCTAGAATTATGTATTTTTTCTCTCTTTATGTGAACGTATATACATTGATCATCATCGACATTTGGCGGTAATTTACTCACCATTGTATTAACCTCAACTGGAACATTAATTACTTGACCATAAATCCCAAACAGACCGTGGATATGTCGCAGTCGCCTTATTTGCATGAAAGGAATTCGGGGTGGTATTAATCTTTCAGTCACCAAATCTAATGGGAAATTTTTCAAACTATCTGGAAATTGGGGATATTTGGAACCATAATATATTATTTTTGTGAATGCTTGTGATACAGGTTGCACATATCTGAAATTCCGATTTCTGAACCGGAACAATTTTCCTGATTAATATTATGCTTTTTGTACTGTCAATATTGGTAAATGATTTTTTATCATTTTGAAACCAAAGTCTATCAAAAGCATCGCAAGCATGTCCAAATTCATAATTAATAAATTGCTTTATAAACTCTTTATGTGCCGACAAATGTGTTGAGAATGAGCTGTACATTATTTGCTGTTGTGGTTGTGTTTGTATTAGAGGTTCGTTAATATTATTTTCGTTTGACATGTCTTTTTCATTCCGCCGATGAACGAAATCGTGCAAAACATTATCAACATTTGAATTTGATTCGCCCCGACCCTCTCCTCCATCAATCATCATAGCCGGAATATGAAGATCTGGAGATGGTCCACCACTTTCAGAATTAGGATAAGCAATGTCTTTCCGCGGTATAAATGGCACCTCTCTCGTAGAGGGACCTGCTATTTGCGAACAATGATTTTTACGGTCTCTCTTGGGAATGATTGATAGTTTTTTGGAGAGCCCCGCTATTTGGCAATCAGTCATTTCCATAGTTTGTAGTAAATAATCGATCCCTTGTCTCTCCCTGTAATTTTTAGAACGAATTTTATCCAGGCTCTTTCAATGAGCAGCATCTTCGTTTCCTACACAATCTTTATTCTCGACATCAGCTTTTTTCTTAGCACGATACTTTCTGGCATATTCAGCTTTTTTCCTCTTGTTTTCCGCTTCCTGTGAACTCTGATGAATACATTCTTTCTTACATGCGCGGTAATTTTTGGCATATTCAGCATTTTTTCTCTTCCGATCGATGTTAGTTTTTTCCAGTTCGGGATCAGCGTCAATTCTCCCCAACTCTTTCTTTTTACCGCGATAATTTCCGTCATCTTCGGCTTTCTTCCTCTTTCTTTCATCTCCCTGTCCTTCCGCTCAATTATTCAATTGTAAAATCTCACCCATTTCGTCTATTGTTTCATTAACCTTTTGATCTTTTTGCCGCTCTCTTCCACTTTCTGCATTTTCTAACATTGCGGATTCAACACAAGTTGCGTTGCCTTCATGACGTTTGTGCACGTTTCCGTGCCTACAAAAGAATTCCAAATTAATAAAATTTCTCCATATAGCAGATCAGGTGCGTAGGTCAAATTTCCGACAGAAATTCTCACAAATACCCATTTTTTATGAAAAACCGTTTTCCCCCCACAAATTTCTCGGCAAAAAAAACTTTCACAAGATCAGAACAAAATCTGATAGAAATTGTCAAGAATTTCTCCCAAAAAATTCTCAAAATAAAAGAGCTCCACCACTAGGAATAGATCTTCGGTACGTGGGACGACGTCTCTAACCACTATGCCATCTTACTCTGTTAAAGAGCGAGCGTTCTCATGAGTTTACATTCGGCATGCTAAGCGGGGCCCCGGAAAGAAGAATCTGACGGTACGTGACGCGAGTTTGCTCTTTTTACCCCATGCCCAAAAGTGCCCAACGGGCAAAGAGAAGTTTACACTTCAAAAAAGACTCTAGCATCCAGCGAAATATTGGGAGATCTGAATTCAAACGGTTTTATATTTTTTGTATTTGTAGACACTCCACATTTCTCCATAAAGCGCGTCTTCCATTGAGGTGTGATGCTTTAAAAAAAAGTTGCGTTCCTGTTTGAAGTTGACGCATTTGTGCTCAATTCTCGTTGAGTGACTCTCCGACATATGTCTCCCTCGCGGCGCGGGCGTCTGGATTCTCTAGACTTAATGTCCGATTTTCCGCGTGACCGCACCACGAGTGGCCATGGACGCACCAGATCCCCGCACTTCTTCCCCTCAGCACCACAGCTTAACGGTCATGAGAACGAGATTCGCGGGAGAGGCACGCGTTTAGCGTGAACCGCGACGGCACGGCTGGAACCGAAAAATCCTCGCGGAATGACTCCATAAGAGCACACTGCTCATATGATTTGCTCGACGAAATTACATTCTCCTGCGTTTATGCTCAGTCGCACTTGTCTGCGATTAAGCTACAAAGGATTTTAGCAAGAAATCCTCGTCCTTCATCGAATGTCGATTCCGACCTATTGCAAATTCGTTTGCACCTCGGCATTCCGTCGAATAGGATCAACTGTAAACAAGCGATCCCAAGGGATTAATTATACATCTCATTACCTCGTGATAGTTTGAGCTAGATGCTTCCGTAGTCATTATGCCGTCCATATTCGAATTTCATTTTAAAATATTTTGGCAGTTGTGAAACTCATGAAGTAACTATAATGATATTTATGATGCCATGAGATGATGATGATAGCTATGCGTTGAATAGCTCAACTTCTCAGCAATAACCGAAGCATAAATATTTGAAGCTTTAAATTGACACATTTTTGTCTTAAACTGTACGCTTAAAAAGCCTCCAAAACTGAAGGATTTTGTAATTTTATAAAAGTATTACAGTGAGTGATATATTTATTTCTAAAAATAGTTCATCAAACATACACTGCTGGGATGGGCGAAATATACCCGTGTTCGGTACTGCCTGGTAATATTTTTTTCTCTTTAGGTACTACCGGGAACTATTAGCAATCGGTACTACCCAAGGTATCACTTTTGAAAATACCGATACTCAAGCAGTACTGCCATTTGGGGTAAAAAGCGTTCAACTGCCTCAAGGGAAAAGTGTTGAATAATGGCAATGCGTAATACTGGAAGAGGAAGAAAAAAGCTGCTATCAATTCTCCGGCAAGCAAGCTAGGGAGAGAGAGAGAGCGAAGAGGAAAGAGGTATGAGAAGCCTGGCCGATGAGAGTAGTGACCTGGAAATATACATCTTCAAGGAAGCCTATAAGGTGCACGCCTTCGGAGGAAGGCCCTGGGGCAGCTTCAGGGTGGGGGTCACAATGGGGTGGGAGGGTTGAAGGATGTACATGGGTACACTGAGAGCGAGGTGGTGAGACTAATCTTGGAATGGAATTTTTTAAAATTACACTTTTCTTCTCCTCTCCTTACTTCCAAGGTAGTGGAGACAGAATCTTTTATGGATGAAAATAGACCCCTGAAATTTTGTGAGGAAAAAAAATTTGTATTCCCTAATTTCTACAAAATAATAAAAAAAATATTTTTGTTCCATTAGGGTATCAGTCGCCTCACAACTCACTGTGTCCTTATTTTATAATATCATCACCGATGAAAGGGCACGGTTGTCTTCAGTACGTAGCAATCAGATTCTTTTTCTATGAACCCTAGGTGATGAATATTGGGGAATGTAGATGACTATTCATTTTATTTTTAAATATTATTGGAAAACTACTTATTTGCTTTGAAATTATTTAGCTTTTAAGGATTTTAATTTGTATTTATTAATGTACGGCGATGTATTTTTAAAGTTAATTGAATTTATTTATTTAAAATTTATGAAAAAATGAAATATGTTTTCTAGACCTTTTTTCTAGTATTTTTCCGTAATTCAGAAAATTTGCTAAATACTGTATGCTTTGGGCCAGATATGATTAAAAATAATTTGATGAACTTCATTACTGTGTAACTGAAAAAATTTCCAAAAATGTTCCAATATTTTCCGAAGGCGAGAACTGTTCTGCTGCTGGATCGAGAACCTAAGCACTGATTAGGTACCTGTGCAAACTTACGAGGTATATAACACGTTGAATTAATAGAATAGCTAATTCTGCTTGAGTCTTAATAATGAATTTGCGTACGCAGAGAAGCAACTGTTGCAATAATATCAATAACAGTTCTTTCCATTTGAGAAAACATGGATGAATTAGATGACATTTCTCTAATTAGGAAATTGTGAAATGACTCGCAAAATGAATTCAGTGAAGTGCGAAACGAAACTGTAACCTTACTAATACATGTCGTGACAACTAATTTTCAAATCATACCGAATCTTGGTTATGCGGAAATAAAAAACTTCGCGAACATGTTCAATGTATTTCCGTATTATTTTTATCAAAAATAGTGAATCGAGAAAAAGAGATTCTGATCATAGTTTAGTAAACACTTCGGATTAACGCACTTCATCTGTCACTGATAAGAATAAACTATATTTGCTCGTAATTAACTATCAATGGAACCTATTATTAATGATTCTTACGTTGGATGTCAAGAGCGATCACACGATAAGTTATAGTTTTTATTAAGCGCAACTGTGTCCATGGACCAGAGAGATGTAAGGGGGCGTCCATTAATTACGTAAGGCATTTAGGGGGGGGAGGGGGTCGAGCCGAATCTCACCCAATCTCACGTGCGGGAGAGGGGGGTCTCGGCAAATATCACGTAATTTTTTTTTCTGCAAGAAACAATGTCAAATTTCGAGGAAACTGGTTCAAATTAAGTAAAAAATGTTTTTCCACTAAAATAGCTAGTGCTCTGCATATGATTCTTCACGACGGCTTTCAGCCACGTCCATACCCTATCACTTAGGTTGATGGGTTTCCCTCAACGGTCACGGACCCTGAAGAGGATGACGGAAAGTCATTTTGCTCCCTTCTTGATTCTCCACTGCCTACCGATTCAACCTTTGCACGCTTTCATCAGCCCTATGACCCTATGACCTCTAACCCTTAAGAGGTCGCGCGGTGTACTGGGACGTAAGGGGTCGCGCACGGTCTAAATGACCGTGTTAACAAAAATTTGAAATATTTATATATTTATTGAAAATTAATGTATTTGAAAGTTAGCACATACCAACAGCATGATAAAGAAGCAGTAATAAATTTGATACTTAATTATTTACGTTGTTTATATATATTTTAAATGATAAATACATTTTGACTCTTCCGTAACTTCACTTTGAATTATATTGTAACCTATGTTAAAATTAAGAAATAGATTATCCGAGGTAAATATGCAAAATTTTTATGATTTGAATCACATTGGGATTTATTTATCATCTTCAGAGCTATGTTGTTCCACCACCATGTCCTCCTCTCTGTTTTCAACTTCAGCGCAACCGACTCAAGTAGTGTGCTCTTTACAAATACATTTTGAGCATATTGCACAGTGTTTGCTGCTTTTTTTATTCTATTTCCATGAGCAAAACGCACATCTTCCTGGGCCTACATCCCTCTCCGGCGGTTTTTTCTCATTGGGAATACCAAAGAGATTCCTATTGTTTACTTTTAGGCTGGTAGGTAGATTTTCTGAGGCAGCTCTAATTTTTAAGTAATCTATCCAAAGTTATTTACTTCATATTTTCTGAAAATTTCTCCTGTTCATCTTATTCCAGTGTTACTTTGAAATATAATATGAGTATCCATTTATTGCATATATGTTTACAAGTGCAAAAAATACAGTCAATGGCCAACGACAACTTTTCCTTGCTACGGAATACGTTCCATTCAGCTGATCAACGGTATCAAAGCCATTTTTTGTTGCAATATAAAATGTAAGTATTTCCGACGTTGCTGAATTATTAGTATCTCTACCATTTATCGTCTTCATGCATTGAAGACAACAACATAACTTCCTTGTTCTTTTCCGGAACGTAAGACGGAAGTGTACAAGTTTTTTTCAAATCCAAATAGGCTGCTATGCGGTTCACGATGTTTGGTGTTTACAAACAGGTGCGGTATTTCTCGTTTGTTTTTTCTCAAATTTCCAAAAAGTTTCATCTTGTCAATTACAACTTGTTTTGCTAGTGGAACCGAGAAATACCAATTGTCAAAAGTTACATTGCGACGGAATCCTGAAATTGGACGTATCTATCTTTGCACAATTTTCAGCGGGCTATTGTCAACCGCAAAATCTCCGTTAGGTTGCTTGCCAGCATAGATTTCCATATTTAGAGTGGAAAATATGAGGGAATTTGCAAAACAATAAATCTTGATTCCGTACCTTGCTGGTTTATTTTTCAAGTATTGTCTAAAACCACATCTGCAACGAAAAGCTTCTGACATCTCATCTATGTTCACGTATTTCCCAATTGTGTAATGCGCCATGCACCGCTTGACAAAATGAGTGAAAACACTTCGTATTGGAGCTAGTTTGTCACATTTTTTCCTGTCGTTCCTATCATTTATATTATCAAACCGCAATACACGCATCAACAATTTAAGTATTTTCAAAGACATTGTAACGCAAAACTGCTCTATTCCTACTTCATATACTGCCCCGAGGTCCTCAAGATTTTGATGTGATGCCCTCAAACCACCTGCCAAATATACAAGGCCAAACAAGGCTTTAATTTAAATAATATTAGTGTAATTAGCATCTCTCTCGCGAGAATAATTAGGCCAATTCTTAGCAATGCATGTATTAGTGTATTTGACAATTTTGTCAATGGCCATGTCAGAGAAAAATAACGCCCACGACTCAATTGAGGATTTGGCATTTCACCCAATCCCTTTTACTTCTGTGGAACCTGTCACTATAATTACTATACTGTTGCGCACTGGTCGACTTGTGGGAAGAGCACTCCACTCACTTGTTCCGTCTTTTACGGTGTAATGCACTGAATCAAATTGTTCCACATTGTCATTATCACACTCTTCAGCAGATTCTTCACAAAGCGTAGCATGGCCTCTTTCCTCTAGTATGTCCTCCTCATCTGTATCACTTGCAATTATTTCCTCCTCACCTGTCTCACTTTGCAGAAGAAGCCTGTTACTTTACACCTCCTTGTCCTCAGAATTAGTCATGGCGAGTGTTTGGGGCTCTGAGAAAATAGTATGCACAAAGCTTTTTGTACAACACATAAACAACGCAAATGAGGCGTCAATAAGTAAGTTAATTAGCGATTTAAAATATTCGCAACTTCCGCTTCTGCTGGAACGATGAACGTATTTTGACGCTTGATTTCCATAAATCACAAGAGTAAAAAAACAAAATATTTTTGTTTCATAAAAATCCAACTTACACACGCGATTGAATTGCCACTTTGAATGGGTATACAAATATTTGAAAGTAGTATGACTGTAAATGACGAAAATATGTACAATAATGAGACGCGCTGAATACTTACAGGCTACTACCATCAATTTATTCAAGGATAATAAGAATATGCGAAAGTAAATGTTTGCTCAATACTAATAAAACGTAAAAACAGTAAATACAAAAAGTGCACTTCATAAGACTTCGAGGTCAACAGCTCTCAACCAGGAGTAGAGGCTGAATGGACAGGCCAATTTCACCAGTGTTTCATTATTCGTATTACGAGATGGATGGGCGGGCACGGCATCGGATTCACATTTCAGGCCGTAGGTGGGCTATCCCAGTCAAACATGGGTCGAAATAAAACAGCATAATAAAAAAAAGATGGTACAAATAGTCCTTGCACCTTATCATCTGAAACCATAGAGTTAATAGATTATGTTCTTTAAAGTTTTGGGGTGAAATACTTCTGAAATATATTTCCGAAAATTGTTTCAGGCACCCGGTCTTTTAGACCGTGCGCGACCTCTCCCGTTCACATATGAAAATAAATGGTGCACAATTGGGAAAAAGTAATTATAAAAAATTAGCAGTCACACAGGGAGAACTCAAACATTGTCTTTTGACACAATATTGACTATTATGAAGGTACTCAAAAGGCCAGAGTTTACAATAAGGTAATTATTTTTTAAATTGCAACTTTTAGAGCCACCCGGTCTTTTAGACCGTGCGCGACCTCTTAAGGGCTAATTGCCCAAGTGTACGTGGTGATCTAGAAAAGAGATGCTACAGTACATGCGGGTATCTACTTTTCATCCATCACAAGAGCTGCAGAGCACCGCCGTGCGGTCCACAGTGCACCACGGTGCACCAGCGCGCAAAGTGCGACCCTCACACACGTCGAGCCACTGAGCTTGTGTGTGCAATCGACAACGGTTTAGAGTGACTAACTCAGAGCGAGGCTGAAGGAGCAGGTGATTTGACTGGAAATCACATGAACATGTTGGTTCTAGAGTAGTCGCTCTTGAGACCACACATGAGTCCACGTGGACTGAATTAGAATGAGTATTCTTTTACGAATTTTAGTAGTTCCTACTTAAGTATTTTAATGTTGGATCTTCTCACTGTGATTCTACTTAATAGTCTTAACTGCTAGTCTTAACTAGTCTTAAATAGAAATAATTAAGCAAATTATGTTTTTTAAATAAATCCAACGCAATCAAGCACAGATTAACGTATTACCACTAAAAATACGCATTTTGAAAAATCTCACGTGAGATTAGGGGGTCGAGCCAAATCTCATGACAACTCACCAAGAGGTCGAAAAATCGCCAAAATCACCTCACGTAATTAATGGACGCCCCCTAAAAAGAAGTGTCGCTAATAGTATAAACCGTCCAAGATGGACAATAAAGTACATACTTCTATCATAGTTTGAATTGTACCACATCGCATTATTCAGACTGCCTTTAATATATATTATTCACCATAAAACAAGTTATTTTGCAAGCTCTAAAGAAAGTTACGGTGATTTAATTACGGCTTAGTGTTAATAACAATAATTGGTGATGATCTTTGCGTAATTATCTACTATAATGAAATCTACTTACCCTAGTTTACGGAAATACTGTAGAAATTTTATTCAATTAACGTTTATTTGCAACAAATAATTAATAGTAATAAACAGCCAAAGATACCGGTACAGCGATAATACTTGGTCGGTACTACCGGTCCGGTACAATTAGTGCTTTGAATTACTCGCCGGCTAAATGTCGATACTTTTTTAGGAACTGCCCGGTTAGCCATGGTCAGCCATGTGTGGAGAGGAATTCAAACGCCAGGGTGTAGGGGGTTCTCACGGAAGGGTGGTTTGTGTGGAGGACAGGGTGAGGGGATTGGTGAGGGGAGAGGGGGGACAGAGACACGTGGAGGCCTAATAAGAGACTTTGCCACACGTAATTTTCCTAAAACGGCAAAATTCTACACTTTGCGCATGTGGCAACCGAGATTCTGCGATGAATGAAAAAACAAGCACTTGGTTATGATTCCACACTTTATTTGAAACAACACGACTTAGGTTTCGGCACATCATGCCATCATCAGGCATTATATGGCATTATATGCCGATGTCAGGCATGATGATGGCATGATATATGTCTTACCCTAGGTCGTGTTGTTTCAAATAAAGTGTGGAATCATATCCAAGTGCTTGTTTTTTTCGTTCATTATGAAGGAGTTCCACCGAGTAACGCCAGAGACAGTGCCCAAGATTCTGCGATACAATTATCGGTCTCGTGCGCTAGTGACGCGTTGTTTTTGACGATTTCGGGTGCCTTGGTGACGGTGACGATCAAACTGCCGGCGGAACTTGTACACTTTTTTCTGTCCTCGTCCTCGTTGCGAGGTGGGACACACCATCATCTACCTGCTCCTGGTCAACAAACTGCCACTCTTATTCAGAGGCCCGGAACGATGAAGGGATGAGAGTAACCGTTGCCAAATTCAGTTTCTTCTCAAATTGTGATATTTTTGACGATCTCAATTAAAAATTCAAGAAAATCTGAAGTGCATGTTTTTCAGTAATATCTTCAGCAAATGGTTACTGGGTGCAGTGGGTGCTTTATCATCGTTGCGGTGTAAAGCGAACCTGCACCCATCGGGAATTTCGGTCGCTTTAGCTCCTCAGGTTGATATTCCTTGACTGGCCCGTTGTTGGGTATTCTCACCTTCAATGTCGCAAACTCTCCACCGGTGTATTTATCACGAATGGCTGCCTGAATAGGTGTAAATGGTCCTGAGCAAAAATTACGAGAGAATGATCTGGGGCCTGTTTCTCAAAGCTACAAGTCTACAAGTCTATTCACTTGTAACTTGTGAAATTCTGTTTCTCAAACGTACAAGTCTACTAATTATAAGTTCACAAGTTACATGTCCATTTCACAAGTTACAAGTGTTTACTCGCAAGTGCATTCATGGTTACGACACATTCTGTTTCTCAAACAGACTTGTAAATTACAAGTCCTTGTAACTTGTTGGAAAATTTCTACTAGTCCTCCGCGGTGAGTAAATTGCAGTAAATCGGAAAGAATTACTGGGAAATCAAATGATAATCGACTTGCGATCTCTTTTTCTCAACTGATACGAAGGCGATAGCGACGAAGGCGACGAATAAAGTATCAGTAAATAGGATTTATTTTACCGACTTTTGACATAAATTACAACGTTTACGTTAAAACAGATTGATTGTTTATAATTTAAAGTTAAAAGAAAAGACTAAAACGTAATGGCCCAAGATCACCCCCACGGAGACTTTGTGAATAAAAAACGGAGATGAAAGATTTATTTCCACCAGGAGACATGTATGTTGCTTTTAATCGTTCATTTTATAAATGATCTCATTTGATAAAGAATAAATCATTTTGGGGAGGTGGGAATGGCTGAATATGCGAGAGTTACGCACAAGGTTACTTGTATTATTTATTAAAAACTGGTGTTGGTGTGTGTTAGATTCAGGGGCGGATCCAGGCATAAATTTGGGGGGGGGGGGGGAGGAACTTCCGGGAACGGCCGTAGCGAGTGGGGGGGGGGGGGTTCAACAGCCCCAAGTTGATAAAAGGATCACCTTGCAAACCCCCAATTTTGGGGGTACCGTCAAAAGTGAACCTCCCGAAAATAATAATATTATGAATAATAGATACATGATAGAGAATATCTAGAATGAAAATCTATGACGAAAATATTTATGACGGTTAACTGGCTATAAACTAGAACTTACCTTGCAAAATTAACTGAAATAGCCAGTACGCAGGAAAAAAGTGGAGGTCGTAGCCGAATCCGAATAAATATTAAATTATTGGCCTAAGAAAAAGATTTTTTTCTTGGATTTGGGGGGCGGGGGGGGGGAGGGGGAATTTCCCCCTTTTCCCCACCCCTGGATCCACCACTGGTTAGATTGGAGGGTTAATTCAGGATTGACAGATTATAAAATAAGCGATCCATCACCTTTTAAGTGAAGCTATCTGCCGTACTCCAGTTATCCAAACTGGAGTACGGCACTGGGAATTTTGAAATGAATAAAAATTGTGCTTAAGTCTTTGTACAAATTTACATAAATCGGTGGTAAAAAATCTCATTAGCCCATCAAAATGAAAGAGAAAAAAAATAAACCACTGTGGGGATGGAACTCATATCATATGCCATCGAATTCACACACGCTACCACTAGACTAAGGTAGTTTATTAAAAGTTTAATGTACCCTTTGGGTATAAATAATCAACATTCAAAATGGCTGACGACGTAGTCTTCGCTTGTCTGACAATAAAACGCTATTCCGCTATTCATTCGTACCTTTGAAAGATAAACAATGCACAAGATGATGTCTTGACATGCAAGAATTGTGAATAACCTTCGCTTCGAGTACATCTTTCCCTTAATTCGATGGAATAAACGACTTTTCCTCATAATGTTCAAGTTTTGCAGACGATTCGTCCTCGCTTGGGATATTATAAGGTAAACTGTGAATCAAAAATTCCGTTTATCTTGTATTCACGCATTTAATGACACTGAGCAACATAACACTGACTCTTGGTTATAGAAGATGGCTGGAATAACTCGGGAAATACATTGAAAGCTTTAAATAATAGCTAAATATGGACTAGACTTCCGCCATATTCACTTGTAAAATCTTTGAGAATTTACAAGTCTTCCGTTTTCGTTTAAGGTGGTTTGAGAGCGAGATAGTTCCCTAGTCATAATGGAGACCATATCCAAATTTTATTTTTTGATTTCAGCGTCTGTAAGAAGTATGAAACAAATATTGTAGTTTTAATGGTGCAAAGATATAGTTATATATGACCAACATACTCAGTAATTAAATTAATAAAGCTACATAAGTTTCTAACTTGACTCATTTTTTCCCGCCCGCGCCGTACGGCTGAAAACCCTCCAAAACAGCAGTTTATTTTGCGATTCTGTAAAAATTACTGTGGTGAGTAAAAGATTATTTTTTATAAATAGTTGAGAAAGCATGCAATATATACACCGTTAGTTTTTTGACGAAATCTAGGTGTTAGAAGTTCCTAATTTTTTTAATTATTCTCCCTCTGAAGCGCATAGCCGTAATCTATCCCATGTAAAACAGCTTACCTTTTCAGGCAAGTTGCTCGAAAAGTAGTTCGGCAAGAGGTTGATATTTTGATATCATTGGAAAGATGAGAATATTTTCTTTGAAATGAGGCCAAATTCATCAAATTCTAGGTGAAGTGACTTTTCGCTCAAACTACCTTAAGACACCCTTGTATGTCACGCTTGTAAGATCCGACTTCTAACTTGTAGACTTTTAACTTGTGGACTTGTAGCTTTGAGAAATAGTCCCCTGATGTATTCCCGGCGTATGATATTGGTGAAGTGCTTTCGGGTGCTCCAACGGGTCACACTCTGCATTTTTGCCGACGTTTTGACGTCCATGGTCATCAGGGCATTGAAGGAGATTATGGAACTCTGCAAACGGTATTTGTCGCATGATATTGAATGTAACGTTGCCACATTTACACCGTGATCAATGAGAAGCTCCTCGAGCAGAAGCCGGTGAGGTGTGATATCTGGCAACAATGGATCTCGCATCACTCGACACCCTAATATCGGCAAGTTAGACTCAGACAAACTTAAAGGTTAGAATTAATTCTTCACGGGTTTCCCACCAGGTTAGTTAGTGGGGACACCTGGTGGGAAACCCGTGAGGAATTCATTCACATCGTGCGCCAGCAAAGCACCAAGTCTTACATTAAAGGTTAGAATTTATAAAATTAAACTGGCAACCCTTTAGCATTCTCGAATGTTGTTGGAAAGGTAGTTTCGTTAAAGTTGACGACATAGTTTGCATTTTGACTTAGAGCTAAGTTTCCAGATTAAAATTTTCCATTTTGAGTTCGCAAGCGATCCGAACACGGGATGCGTTCGTTCGAGGGCCGTTAACACAGAGATCATAAAATTAATTCCACATCCTTTTCGAAAAGCTTAAAAGCTTTGAAACCAAACGGCACATGGGAATGTTGGTCTCACCGGGACGAGTGCAAATCCCGGATGCCAATCGAATCAAACTCGTCTAAAATCTGTCAAAAATCACCGCGGGATGTTGACGGACCGCGGGTATTCAAATCTTTTCCCTCTCGCTATCTTTGCTGGGCTTCGACCCAGATTGACTGATTATTAATGAGACCGAAGGCTGGCCACGGGATGATTAGGTTGGGGAGGGGGGTAGAGAGGGTGAGGGGGGGGGGAGAAGGGGTGCGTATAATTGAGGATGCACCTTCCCCGCGCATACATTCCCTTCCTCGGCAAGCGGTGGTTGTCCCCCACCCCGAACAGTACTGCCCTCCTCCCCAAAACGGAGAATTAGGGAAATAACGGACGCAACGCCGCGCCGGCGATTGCCTTTTGTTTCTCTCTCTTTCTCGCTCTTTTGTCTGCACACTCTAACATTTATAATGCGTAATGAACTTAAATACTTATTTAGTTACATTTGCAAGTACATACACACGGTTATTTAAAACGAAAAAAACCTAAAAAAAGAGCGTCATTACTTACCTCATGTCTAATTCTATAAATAGCGCTAGTGGTTATGAAATTATTAAACCGGTCACCTTTTCCTGTATATGAACTGTTTATTTTATATTTGCGATGACATTTCTGAAGCATGTGAAGATAAAGCTTCCCATTGGTTCATTTATTGAGTGGGTTTAGTAAACTCATGGTACGCCAGAATTTATCTCCTCTTCTATTGTAATCTAGCAAAGCGATCCTATCTCAAGCACTCACTAACTATCAACATGGGAATAAATGACGCCACCACTACTAGTAGCAAGTGAATTAATGTAGTTCGGGCGGGATAGTTATTTCCTACTCATAATGGATATAATATTAGAATTGTTTAGTTTGAATTTCAGTGTCTGTAAAAGAAGTGTAAAGTAAATATTGTAATATTTATGGTGCAAAAATATATTGTTGTGTATGTCGAAAATTCTCAGTAATTAAAGAAATATAACCGCATAAGTCTCACAATCAAACTTGACTCATTTTTTCACGACGTACGGTGAAATCGCCTTCAAAATAAAAGGTTTTTTTGAGATTCTGTAAAAATAAGTTCATTGACTAATTGATTAATTTTCTTTAATGGTCAAGAAAACATAAAAACTACACACCGTTAGTTTTTTGACGAAATCTAGGTGCTAGAAGTTCCTAATTTTGTCAATATTCTCCCTCCGGGGCGCGAAGCCGTAATCTATCCCAAGTAAAACAACTTACCTTTTTCAGGCAAATTGCTCGAAAAGTAGTTCGACAAGGGGTTGATATTTTGATATAATTGGAAAGATTAGAGTTGTTTCTTTAAAATGAGGTCAAATTCATGTTATTCTAGGTGAAATGATTTTTCGCTCAAACTACCTTTAAGCTGATAGAGACAATTTCCGATTCTTAACAGCTCTGCAAAATGTTTTGCTGCTTTCCGCGTATCAAGCGTTGTTGTGTGGCATCCATGGAGGACGACAGATGCAATTGAGTTCTGGTGAATCCGCATCTCGAACACACCGCGAGAATTCAATACACTCTCCATGGAAATATTATTGCGATAAATTAACTAAATGCAAAGAAAGGCCGCAGGATTCGTTTAAAGCTGCTATGGGTAAACTGAGAGCGACACCTGATGGAAGGATAAGATTGGGAGCCACTTGAGACTCGGGAGGCTACTACTCGCTAGGATTAGATTTATTTGGGAAATTCAGAAATTGGCGAATTTCACGATGACATGGAGGATATTGTTTCAACCAAGCACATTATATTAGAGCGATGCGGTGATGGTGTCGGCGTGTGGTTCCTGCCTTGCTTATATATCGTAGGCTGGCTGGGTTTTGCTCTCTGATTGGCTGTTCCTTGGATGAGTCTTTTCCAGGCGCTGTGAAGGTGATATCCGTCCTCTCTGTTGAAATTCAACGGTGTTTTATGAATTTCTATGGCCTCCTTGATTTGCCGAGGGAAGTATCGGGACTCCTTCATTAAAAGTTTCGTCTCCTCAAATTTAATGTCGTGGCTGGGTTCTGACCACGCGTGTTCGGCGATGGCGGAAAGTCGGAATTGCTTGTTTTTCGTCACCCTCTGGTGCTACTTTATCCGCACATTCATCGAGCGGCAGGTTTCTCCAATTTAGGATTTTCCGCAGGAGCAAGGCACCTCGTATACCCCCTCGTATAGCTCTTGTGGAATGGTGCCCTTGGGCCCGGGTAAACAGTTCCTTATCTTGGTCACACAATTGTATTTAGTGACCACGTCATGTTTTTTGAGTATTCTGGCGATCTTTTCTGAAGTTCCAGCGATGAAAGGGATGGTGACATACACGTGATGATTCTGCCTCTCCGTCTTCATCTCCATGGTTTTCGGTGGGGGTTGGGCGTCGCTTTTTCTCTTCGACACCTTCGACTTGAAGATGCTGGCAGGAGAGCCAGCGAAACTGTTGTCCACAAGCCAACTGACGCGGAAAATAACCCGGAGAAAATGCAGAGACCAAGCATCGTATCTTTAGAACTGATAAAAGCGACAAGATGAGTGAGACACGCTGCCTAAGTTAATAGGGAGGAAATGCCTTCTTTCCTCTCGCACTATTACTGACTACAATGAAAAGAGAGCGAGGCTCTAAGATGGCAAGAAGGATAAGTGTAAAGATGTATATGAAGTGACATCGAAAGGATTTCGCAGAAAAAGCAGAAACGAGACTGTTTGGATGCACGAACGGGATAACGGACGCCGTAAAAACGAAAATAAAAGTAATTCGGTAATCTATTCAAACAAACTTATCGTCTATATCATCGCAGAAGTTAAGAAACCAAAAGGTGCTGCACATTTCCACGAAAGAATTTGATTCGGGAAAAACCCAATGAAAAGGCTATGAAAAGGGCAGTAAACAACAATGGTTCACTTCTCAATCTTGAGTCTTGAATCAATTGTTACGCCCTGACGGGAGAATTTAGTTAATTTGGGTGACGCCATTCACCTAGGTTTATTCGTCAACTTATAATCGCAAGTCTTAAAAAATATTGGCTGTAAAAGAAAAAGTTACAAAGAATGATTTCTTTCGTTGGCGTGAAAATAAATCATCGGTAATTCATTTTACGGCTCGACTAAAGAGAGTTTCGTAAAGTTGGCTGTTCAATAATGGTTACTTATCCCATATTTTTCACGATATTTTTGTGGTCAGTCAGCACGCCGCTGTCAATATTACTTTGAAGAATAAAAAGAAAAAAGGAGAGTAAATGATAATGGCATTAAAAAAGTTACAAACCTTAAACGTGGCTCTTGCTCTGTCCGCCATTTCGCAGTAATTTTTCTACTAATATTCAATCTGCTACATAATTTTAGTTTCCCTCGCCACCACTGAGGTCGCTGCACAACTACCGGGATGAACTTACGAAAGATTTTTCGGCACATGTTAGCAAATAATGGGGGTTTCCATTCAAGGTGTTGAAGCTAGCGTACATCGGAACTCATCAGCGCTCTTTAGCACAAACACGAACGACGTTTAATGGAACAATGTGCGCTGGCGATATGTTTTGTAAGCTACCCGTAGGTAGCACTGCTGGTGAACAACAGTCACAGCCGAACATTTCGTTTAAAGTTGTTCTTCATAGTATTTCAAAACGTTAACTTTTTGTCGCTGAGTGACTTAAAAACCTCACAATATGCATGTTTGATGCATACTGAAAATCAACAAACTTGACAACAGTCACGGATGCCATTATCGATGTTCTTTTATTGTTTAGCGCACATCAAATTTCCTCCCGATCTGATTTGAAGTGTACGCTACCTAGTGCTCAGGGTCTGTATCACGAATAGAAAGCCATTGCGCTGTTGTGGTTACGAAGTGATTAGCGCACTAGAGCGAACGGAAGGAACCCTGTTTTTCAAGACTCCCCATGAATTTCGTCGCCGTCGAAAATCGTTATGAACCTAATGTCCTTGTGAACGAATACGATCATTTATATATAAATGTTTCACGGGTATTCCACACCAGATGACAGGCTTCATATCTGCCAACGTTTAGACGAACGGCTTGTTAGCTTGATCATCAGGGCTTCTGGATGCCGCCGCACGAGTCAAAAATCCTTAAAAAGGACTCCGCGACACAAGAGAGCTGCACAGGGGAACCATCTGAAAAACCATCGGCTAAAGCTTTCCTCCCTTATATATCTCCACCATATCGGGAAGGATTCACTGTATTCTCAAAGCGCTTTAATATTAAAATCATTCACCTACCACCACCTGAATTAAGGGATCAATTGGCGAATGCGAAGAATTCGATCGGCCTGAAGACGCAAGTCGTCTATAAAAATTCCCTGTGAATGCGGTAAATCTATGTGGGAGAGACAGGCCGAACGATTGAGACCTGAAGGAGCATCGGAGGCACTTTAGATTGGCGCAACCACAGAAGTCGGCAGTAGCGGAACATAGCATCATCGAAGACCATGCCATACAATGGGAAGATGCAAAGATAACTTGGCCACACGCATGGCTATTGGGACTGCATAATAAAAGAGGCCATACATATCCGCATAGTTAAAAGAAATTTGTTATTTGTTAAGTGCAAAGACCCAGTGGACTCCCAAGGAGAGAAGTGGGGTATATGATTTACAGCGTGGTGAATGCGATGGAGTGTATGTGCGTCAAACTCTCAGGAATTTTAACATTAGAAGTAAAGAACATTTACAAGCTTTTAAACATAACAATGACGAAAAGAGCAACATCACTAAGCATCTTTTAGTTTGTGACCATCGCAGTGATTTTATTGTTAAAATGTTACATATGTGTAATAACAGAAGGGAGTTGAACTCACTAGAGCAACTGGAGATTTTAAAAGAATCTAATGACCCGAATGTTTCTGTGATAAATGAATATTTGTACCCTGCCTCCTCCCCTATATCCTTGACGCAGTCGCTGCTTCTGCTCCTCCCCCATTCCACTGAAGGTCTGCTCTACCAGCCATGAACGACACCGCTTATCTCCACATCCTCCTCCACCACTACCCCCACAGTACAATCCGTGTCCACCCCCTAACTACTACATCCCCCACCCACTCAACCCACCCCCCTCCCTCCAGTGTGGTATATAAACAGGTTGCTTGTATTGCTTCATCACCTGATGATGGTGCTCAGCGCCGAAACCCGGGTCGTGTTTTTGTGTGAGAGAGTGCATATTTTTCTGTGGTTTGTAAAAGTTTTTTAAAAACATCGTTTTACAAAAGAAATTTCAATCTAAATACTGGTTTTCAATTAAATTGTGCCTGGAATATCCCACCATCATTGCATTAAAAATGGAAGGGAAGACAAGAGAATCAGTCAATCAGACAAACGGACCAATCAGGAGGCACCTGATCCGGATTTTTGTATATAAATAACGGACAAATTTGAATCATGCGTCATTCGGAAGCCCTAATGATGACGAATTAGTCGTTCTTCGACTTGTTCTTTCTTTCTTTCCACGTTCTTCGAAACGTTGGAAGATATTAAGCCTATTACACCTGGTGTGGAATACGCGTGAAGCCTCAATATATAAGATACACCGGGAATATCTTATATCATTTATCACGATCATTTTTGTTCACCATGGAACTAAAGACTCTGAGCCATACTAGAAGAAAAGAACTGAAGTCAGGGTTTTCCACTTCCGAGGACCACCCTTACGGAGGACGAACTATTTTAAAGTGTCCCTCCGTCGCGACGGCCCGGCGTGACAACACTCCCCTCCACGTCGCGTTCGTCTGTGCGTGCGTCGTCTTTGACGTCACGCGTACTTGCGTGCTTCCATGGAAACACGTATTGGGTGGGGGGAGAGGGTGGAGAGGGAAGTGTACGCTGGAAATTAGAGTAATGT